>CM077005.1:55828673-58358673 GCA_039090855.1 Macrothele yani
ACTGAAAGGACAAATTAATAAGCACACCCCGGTGAAAATACGCAAAACAGCAGGACAGCAGCAAATCGCGGTGTGAAGGAAAACCGATTAAGGCTATTGATAGAGTGGGTCAGTATACGCACAGGAATACATCCGTCAAGTGCCAGCATGGGTCGAGGACGAGACTTAAGTGAGTTTGATTGAGGTCAAGTCGTGGGAGCCAGGAAGGCCAGATGTTTAATCAGCGCAACGGCGAAACTGTTACGAATTCCGCGACAAACTATAGCAAGTGTGTACCAAGGGTACGCGAAATTTGACAAAACCACTAACACAATGTGGCCGTAAAAGGGCATTGGATGATTAAGGACGCCGACGATTGGCCCGCACGTACACACGAATCGGAAGGCTTGTTTGCAGCAAATCACGTCACAATTTAACGAAGGAGCATCCACAAGTCTATGTTTAAAGACAATCCGTCGACACGTTGTTACAACTCGGCTAAGGCAGTCGACGACCACATTGTGTCCCGATGTTAACGGCACAGTTTGATAAGGCTCATCGAAATTGGAGCATGGAATGATTGGAAACGCATCATATGATCTAACAAATCCCGTTTCACACTGTATTGCGCAGATGGCAGGCAGCGTGTGTGGCGTAAACCACACGAAGCTATGGACCCCGCATGCCAAGTTGGGGTACTACAGGCTGGTGGAAGTAGTGCAACTATTTGGGCAGCTTTCACGTGGTCTGGCCTGGGTTCCTTGGTACCTCTTGAGTCTTCCGTCACTGGTTCCAGCTATGTGCAACTCCTGGCCGACCATTTCCACCCTTTAACTACGTGCCTCTCTCCGAACCAAGCTCCGATCTTTCAACAGGACAACGCTCCATCCCATCGGTGCCGCGTAACGACCGACTGGCTCCAGGAGCATATCAGTGTAAGTTTACCACACTTGCATGGCCCCCTCGCTCACTGGACATCAACCCCATAGAGAATGTACGGGACATATTGGAACGAGCTGTTCGTGATTAACCATACATCTCGGCCTGCTCTACGCCAAACACTCCTAGATTGTTGGTCAGCGTTACCTGAGTCTGTGTTTCGGAACCTCATTGCGTATGTACCACGACGTTTGGATGCTGTCCTGCGTGCAAAATGTGGTTCCACACGCTATTAAGTGGGTGTACGTAATAATACACTCACGGACAATGAAATTTGAGCACCTAGAAGAAAACATGCTACAATCGCGAAATTTTACATAATAGCTGGATTGCGTGGTGGTGTGCAAATGATCCACGTTTGGTGCGAGTGCACATGACTTCACACCCTGTGGTGGGGCTGCAAGCACGAACCGGTAGCCCTTATAAACCGGCGTGTAGTCGATGCCCCATGAAAGCGAAAACCACCGGCCGACGCAAGCAAGAGTACAGAGTGACAAGAATGCCGGGAAGGCGCCAGAGACGTCGATTTACGCCACGTACGGACTTCGAGAGTGGCCGGATCATGAGGCTTAAAACCGCAGGGTGATCGGCGCTCCGTATTACCCAACACGTGGATCGTTCTGAACATACCGTCCGACTGTGTTGGGAGCAGTTGACACGTGACGGCACTGCCACACGACGGAGCTGCTCCGGACGGACCAGAAGGACCGCCGCAGATGTAGCGGCTTCTGTGTGCCCACAAACCATTACCCGACGCCTCGTGAAAGAGAATCTGCGATCCCAGCGCCCCTTACGTGTGCTGCCATTAACACTGGAGCATCACCGGCTCCTTGTGCAGTGGTGCCAGGCCAGAGTGATGTGGAACGCCACAGACGAACGACGTGTGGTGTTTAGATGAGTGCCGCCTCGTTTGGGGAAGAGATGATCATCGTGCCTCACTGCAGGCATTATTGTCTGGGGAGCCATTGCTTACGATAGCCGATCAGCTCTAGTAGTGGTACATTGACGGACCAGCGGTATGTGGACGAGATCCTACGGCCCATGTGCTCCCATTCCTGGCCGGGATTACAGGTGCGCTATACCAGCAGGATAATACCTGCTCACATACAGCTCGGGTTGCCCAGAACTGCCTACGTCATGTCCAGACACTTCCATGACCTGCCCGCTACCCGGACATGTTCCCTATCGAGCATGTGTGGGACCATTTAAAACGCCGTCCGCTGCCTGTGCCGCACTATCCGGGATTTGGAGCACACCGTTCCAACACGTGTGGGCCAGTCTGCCGCAATACAACATCAGGCGTCTGTTCGCCTCCATGCCGGACCGTATTGCAGCATGTATCGCCGCACGAGGCGGTGCGGACGCGCTATTGAATATGACCGGACTGCGTGCCACAGATCCCTTTGTAATTGTCCTGCAGCTCTGTTTTTGCCATCATGTGTATCATTCATTTGTATCATTACGTCCATAAAATTTCAGTTCAATCCGATGCTTCCTTCTTGCTGCGCAACTTTCATTATCCGTGATTGTATGTCCTTTCAGTGTGTATTCACAAATAAAGACTGAAATAAAAGATATTGACTTTATTAAAGGCATTGCAGCACACATAGGACATATAGCCCTTCAATTATTGACCACGCTTTAATAAAGTTAGGAAACCAAACCAGTGTGCACGCTGACTATCATAGTTCGTCTACTACCAGTGGATTTTGTCTCGTTATTCCATAAATATATTATTTAATTACAAGGTTGTTTTCAAACTCGTACACAAAATGAATTTCTTCGGATTAAAATACCATGTCAAAGGTATAAGTTCATGAGTAATTTATCTAACCCTACGGAGTGAGGTCTTAATTATGTTGGCCAGACATGCAAGACTTTTCATTTTCTACTGACACAGTACAAGACTTTCACACGAAACTGTCTGTGACTAAAAACGTCCTCCCGAGATCAACAATGTCATGAGAATAATCATATATTTCGATTTGAAGAAGCTAAACCTCCTGTCAGACCGGATTTAACCATCAAGGTTTATATATTTGGAAGATTTCCGCATACATCAAAATTATTCATGACTTCTCAGCGACATAGCACCCACTAAATTCCTTTCAAACGCTTGGAAACAAATAACAAAATTCCGCGACTGCCAGAAGCGATGACGATGTAGCAATTGTTTGAATATTAAACTCCATTTGTCTTGACGAAGCTAGGCCAGGCAGAAAAGCTGTGGTTGTCAAAAATTAAAATTTATGATGTCTGAACGTTGACGGTGATATCTCTATGCCAAAGAGATTTTTTTTTCTAATTTATAATATTATACATTATTACAGCACATAGAGAAATGCACTCGCTGGTAAATGTTATGTTTAAAGTGAAACCCAAAGGGTGTTTCCGAAATATTGAACTCTGGTTTTTTTTTTATAAAGAATTCACACATGTTTTATTTCTCTTTTTATTTAATGTAGGTTTTGCTACAATTCGATTTTCCGTAACTTCGTTACAATACTTCGTTCCAGTTCAGCTGCCTTTTTTAAGTCTTTCAAGTTTTACCTAATTTTATCTGTTGTTTTATCTAGAAGTCGCAGTTCCTAAATGCTCTAAAAAATGGGTATACATTAGATTCCGGTTGATTGTCCATCGGTTAATAGGGACAACCGTTTATTTGGTACAGTTCTTGAAGAACATTCCAAATTAGTTCTTTGGAACAAAGCTTCGCATAATTGGGTAGCCGCTTAATTGGGCCAAAGTGTCCTAGCCCCGATGTGTCCCAATTAACCGGAGTCTACTGTACTTAGGAAAGGATCACACTTTCATTGAGAGTTCATTGCAACTTGAATTTTATTCTGATCTTGAAATAGAGACATAACCTAGAAGAATATGCAAGGAACGCTTATAGCGTTGTAAATCCGTTTATTTTCGTGGTGTAAATTTGTATAAAGATTCGCCAAGCTTTCCACACCCCACTGGGATACTTTCTCAAGGCAATGAGAAAGTCTCCAAAAGAGAGAGAGAGAAGTGAACCACTTAGGCAAATATCCCATTCGCCAACTGAAAATCGAGAGCCCCTGATTTTGTTTCGTGTTTTAAAGTTTGATTTGTGACAACAATATACACATCTCTCGAATAATATTTTGTCGCTAACCTAATTTAAACAATTAAACATTGTATAATACCCAAACTCAGTTTTCTCCTTTTAGATTAGATGATGCATTTTATGTCTACATTGCCTTGAGAAAGTCTTCCAGTGGAGTGTGAAAAGCTTGGCGAATCTTTATACAAATTTACACCACGAAAATAAACGGATTTATTTCGCTATAAACGTTCCTTGCATATTCACGACCTGGTGTATTTAAAATAAGATAACCTAGAAGTTTGTTCTAAACTCCGAATAAAGTTACATTAGAGTTTGCACTAAACTTGGTCAAAAGCTCAGAACAAACTACCTTGTAAAGGGCGTTTTCCATAAAAGTTCACGTCTTAAATCCGATTAGATATCTGACCTTTCCCAAAAACTGAGAATTTTCTGTAGTAAATAGTAAAACTGTACCAGTGATCCGATTTATTGGCGTAGAAAGTAGACACATTAGCGTTTGCAAGCTTTTGCACATCAACCAGATGGCTTTCTACGCCGATAAAACGGATCACTAGTACAGTATTACATTTTACTACTTAATTGGTGTACTGTTCCTTGTTATCAATTTGAGAATTTTCTGTTTTTTTATTTCTAAATATATACCAAAAGATAGAATAGCACTACTCAAAGATTAGAATTATGTGGACAAATTTTGTATAAGGAAGCACTAAGCTAGGAAAAAAAGGCCCTTTTGAGGATCAGATCAACTTTTCTCAAAGAGGAGTTACATTAAGTCATACTTAAATTAATTCATGTACGATTATATTTCAAGCACTTGTGAGCAAGAATGAATCTTGCTCACAAGTGCCAAGTACGATGGAAATCAAATTTTGAAGATGACAATCCGTTTTTTGGTGTAAATATAGCAAGGATGGTAAGTCAGATAACATCCGAAAACTTATTTCGTCGTCCTGGAGCGGGAATCGAACCTGCGTCTCCCAGATAGCGCCCGTGTATGCTAACCAATGACGGTTATTTTCAAATTAATCGGAAACTTGAGACTTGGTCGTTCTGGGTGGTGTAGTGGTTAGCATGCCGGGCCGATATCAGGGAGACGCAGGTTCGATTCCCGCTCCAGAACGAAGAAATTTTCAAGTTTTCTGATGTTTTCTGACTTACCATCCTTGTCGCATTTACACCAAAAAACGGATTGTCATCTTCAAAATTTGTATTATTTGGAGATGCAATTCCATTCAAGATGCAAATCTCCTGCATTAAGTTCGGAACTTGGACAGTTGAGAACAATGATCTGAAATTTCTCTCAATAACGGCCGCGAGTGATCTTGTGGTTACAGCAACCCTCTTCCGACCAGATGATCACAAAATCGGTCCTAAGTAGGTGGAGTTCCTCTGAACCATCGAATACTCGTCGTGCGTCGGATGGGAACCGTTAAACAGTCAGCTCCGGGTCAATGGAACCCCCGCACTGGTTCTCTCCCTTTCTCTTAGGAAGTGCTCGTTTTGACGTCATAACTTGGCACCACGAACTACACTAGCGTGCAAAAATGAAGGACGAAACGGTTTTTCGAATGTAACGTCGTGCAGAAGTGTTCCACATCGACTCAAAGCATACCATAAGATATCCAAGATGTAAGAATATGGGACAAGTGAGCAAAACCGTCCAAACAAGGATTCAAAAGGATTCAAAGACACTTTATTGAAAAGGTAGCTTCGAGCACAACTGGACAGAACACAGAAACGTCCATGTGACAGGTGGCTGCCAAGAAAAATCCAGTATTTAGTAGGGGATATGATCACCTCTGACTGCGTTGCAGGATTTACAACGTCTGTCCATGCTGAGGACGAGGTTGTGAAGGAGCTGTTGAGGCATCGCGGCCCATTCCTCTTGTAGCGCCAATCGCAGCTGCGGAATCATTGCTGGCGGCTGGTGACGTGCTGCGAAGCATCTCCCGAGAAGGTCCCACACGTGTTCGATTGGATTTAGGTCCGGGGTCCTTGCGGGCCAATCCATGCGTTGAATATCTTCACTCTCCAACAGCTCTGCGACAGCCACTGTACGATGAGGTGTAGCGTTGTCATCCATGAAGAGGAACTCAGGACCCATAGCACCTCTAAACAGACGCACGTGAGGCAGTAAAACCTCGGTACAATAGCGGAAACCAGTGACTGAACCTCCTTGGAAGATGTGGAGGTCAGTACGGCTGCCAAGCATGATACCGCCCAAAACGAGAATTCCGCCACCTCCAAACCGGTCCCCTTCGATGATGTTGGAGGCGTGATTCCGTGTTTTCTGCTCTCTCCAGATGTGTATACGTCCAGAATCGCTAGTCAGACTAAATCGGCTCTCATCCGTAAAGAGAACTCGACCCCATTGCTGATGTGTCCAGTTCTTGTGTTCCTGGCACCACAGAAACCGCCGTTTCCTATGAGCAGGCGTTAATGGCACACACCGTACTGGTCGCATGCAAATAGACCACCTTTTCGCAGCCTCCTGGCCACGGTAAAACGCGATAACGGACGTCCAGTTGGTCTGTTGCACGTGCCTTGCAATTTCTCCCGCTGTCTGCCGTCTGTCTCTTCTCGCCTGTAGGATAATATACCGGTCGTCCGCCGCCGTTGCTGCTCGTGGACGACCACTGCTAAACTCTCAGACAGCTGTTCCTGTCGTATGAAATGCTTTCCAAGCTCGTGAAACGATGCTGTGGGCGATCCCGAACTCCTCCTCAGCCACACTAGTCACACTTCGACCTTCTTCCAACTTCCCAATGACGCGACCTCGGGTGAAGTCATCCAGATGTCGTCTACTGTATTGCCTCTTGGCCATATCACACGGTGGCAGCAACTCTATGTCGTTTAAAGCGATGTACACCGTACAATAGCTTTCACCGAATTGCTGAGCGTACACAGCCCGTGTGCTTTATACCCTTCCGACAACCCCCCCCCCCCTGTAAGCTATGCTGCATATATGCGCATGCCCTACCGCACCGGACCCTAGTCTGTCTCCTGAGTGGTCTTTCGGTCCGTTCTGCCTGCTCGTTCCGCTGTTATGCTGATTTCTCCTCTTCGTCCTTAATTTTTGCACACCAGTTTATGTCGACTCGCACTTTTAATCTGGCACACCTTCTTCTCTGACATTTCTACTTTCTGACATATGCAATATGAGCCTTTAGGTTCAATCAAATGTATTATTGTTTGTGATACGCAGTATAAAAAGTCCCATGGGGCATAGGGAGGTCTTCAAAAATTTCATGCTGGTTTACCAGTCAGGCAAATATGACACTTACGAGCTGAAAATCAACAGCCCTGAAGGGCAGTCTATTTTGTTTCGTGTTTTAGAGTTTGATTTGTTAAAAAATCATACAAATCTCTCGAAAACTATTTTGTCGCTAACCTAATTTAAAGGATTAAACATTGTAAAATAACCAAACTCAGTTTTCTTTCTCCACATTAGATGATGCAAGAATCCTTCAATGTTTTAGAACTTTCATAAAATCTCCGTGGAAACACTTAACTAAGGCTCCGCGGAAACACTAAAATAAGCTCTATTAAGAAACTCAGATTCCTTCAATATTTCAGAACTTACCAAACATCGTCGCGGAGACACTGAAATAAGCTTTATTAAGAAATTAAGATTAGATGGCGCAAGAATCCTTCAATGGTTTAGAACTTACCTAACATCTCCATGGAAACACTAAACTAAGGGTCAGCGAAAACACTAAAATAAGCTTTATTAAGAAACTAAGATTAGATGATGCAAGAATTCTTCAATGATTTAGAACTTTCCTAACATCTCCGTGGAAACATTAAAATGAGCTTAATTAAGAGATTAAGATTAGATGATGCAAGAATCCTTCAATGTTTTAGAACTTTCCTAACAACTCCGTGGAAACACTAAACTAAGGCTCCATGGAAACACAAAAATAAGCTTTATTAAGAAACTAAGATTAGATGATGGGAGATAAGATGATGCAAGAATCCTTCAATGATTTAGAACTTTCCTAATATCTCAGTGGAAATACTAAAATAAGCTTTATAAAGAAACTAAGATTAGATAATGGCAGATTAGATGATGCAAGAATCCTTCAATGATTTATAACTTTCCTAACATCTCCGTGGAAACACTAAACTAAGGCTCCGTGGAAACACTAAAATAAGCTTTATTATGAAACTAGGATTAGATGATAGCAGATTAGATGATGCAAGAATCATTCAATGATTTGGAACTTTCCTAACTTCTCCGTGGAAACACTAAACTAAGCTTTATTAAGAAACTAAGATTAGATGATGCAAGAATCCTTCAATGATTTATAACTTTCCTAACATCTCCTTGGAAACACTAAACTAAGGCTACACGAAAATACTAAAATAAGCTTTACTAAGAAATTAAGATTAGATGATGCAAGAATCCTTCAATGTTTTAGAACTTTCCTAACATCTCCGTGGAAACACTAAACTAAGCTTTATTAAGAAACTAAGATTAGATGATGCAAGAATCCTTCAATGATTTATAACTTTCCTAACATCTCCGTGGAAACACTAAACTAAGGCTCAGTGTAAACACTAAAATTAGCTTTATTAAGAAACTAAGATTAGATGATGAGAGATTAGATGATGCAAGGATTCTTCAATGTTTTAGAACTTTTCTAACAGCTCCGCTGAAATACTAAAATAAGCTTTATTAATAAACTAATATTTTTACGTATCCAACAATAAGCATAATAACGTATAAATAATTGCCAATTGAATTTAAACTGCTGTACTGAATTTTTCACTCGTCACAGACGAGAACACGATCGCATTTTTCAAGCCCTGGGCATAGGTATTTATGTTTAAACCTCCCATGTCGGTGTAAACCTACGAGAAGCTACTGGCTGTGTTCTTCCCTGAATTGTTTAAAGTGGTACAAGAACTCGAAGGTGTAAGATACGTCACATGACCTAGATAACGTACTATTAAGGTGATGTATGAGTTGCCAGTGTAGAGCGATAAGCTTACCGATTTACCTTACCAGTTTCTAGAAAATGCGGTTTGTAATTTAAATTTTGTTGTTAAAAAGGTTGGTAACATGAACTTTGCCTGCATAAAAAACAATATGGAAAAAAAGAATAAGTGAATATCTATTCGTGGAAGGACTCAATGGACCCCATTTCTTAAAATCTTGCCTCACAGTGAAGGATTAAACAGAATTCATCAGTCAAAACATGTAACAGATAGATGTAGGCATACACTCATTGTCATACAAATCCATGCACCAAGAAGGTAGCGTCGGATTGAAATGATTTTAGTAGTGAGATGGTACATACCAAGGACAGAAGTGATTACAATATCACAGCAGCAGGACGATTTCCCGCGGACATATGGTGCACATTCCGGTCAGCGTTAGTACCGCAATGGACCGCCTCGTGCTCGGATACATGTGGTGATACGGCCCGGCAGGGAGTCAAAGAGACGCCGTATGTTATCCTGGGACAGGTTGGCCTACACGTCTTGCAACTGACCCTCTAAATCACGAACACTGGGATATGGAGAAAGATGGCGTCCCATCTGGTCCCACACGTGTTCGATGGGCGAGAGGTCAGGAGATCTGGCAGGCCAGGAAAGCGTCAAAGCGGGACGTAGACAGTCCTGGGAAACCCGAGCCGTGTGCGGACGGGCATTATCTTGAGTGAAAATGGTTCCGTGCCGACCCGCCAGGAAAGTCTCTGGATGAACTGTGTGTGTATAATATGAGATCCAATTCTCAGTCATCAGCCATCTTCACTGTTTTCCGTGACTTTGCATACCAGCCACTGAAACAGAAACTTTTATTCAGTACCGGTTGGATCTTCTTTGACCAAATTACATGACGTATGCTGTTTGGCATAGGTTCCACGCGGTGTTGGAGTGCATCTACATCTGCAGCATAACTAGCGCTTACTGCACAAAGTAAATAAACTAGATCAGATCTGGCGGAAGATCTGATCTACCACAAATCCCGGATCTGAATCCCACTGAGCATTTATGGGACATGATAAGAAAGGAGATGCTGCCGAATCTCTTTTCCTAGCATGTCCCATAAATGGTCAATGGGATAAAGATCCGGGATTTGCGGTTGGCAGAGAATGTGGTTGAAGTCGCTGTTAAGCTCGCCGAACCACTGATGAAGACATCTTGCGTTGTCGCATTGTCGTCCATGAAACAGCAGTCACCTGCTGGATAAGAAGTCAACATTGCAGGATGGACTTGATCGGCAACAATGTTCAGATAAACCTATGTGTACACCCGAGCTTCCAGTAATGTCATAGGACCCGTTTTGTACCAACAGAACGCGCCCCACGCCATGACACCACCTCCAGAATCTTGAGTTGTGTTTACAAGGAAAACTGGGTCCCTTGCTACATGGGGCTCCCGCCAAACTCTCTGCCTACCGTCTCTACAGAACGAGATGTACCGCGACTCGTCGGACAACATGACTTCTTTCCAGTCTTCCAGTGTCTAGTTACGGTGTCCCTGATACCAATGTAAACGAACTTTCCGGTTGCAGGCAGATATCAGTGATTTCCGTATAGACATGTGACTGCCAATACCGATTCTCTTCAATTCGCTGCGCGTAGTTCGCTGATACATGGGTAGAGAACAGCCTTCATTGAATGCTTGGGTCAATTGCTGCACACATGAAGTCCTTTTATTCCGCACAAGCCGCCTTAGACGACGGCGATCTCGTTCCTAACAGATTGTCGTCACGCTAGAGTTACGTCCCTAAACAAACGACGTGAGGGATTTTTCCACTGAATAAGGACCCAGGATATCTAATATTTTGCGAAACCAGTCTGTTTTCAAAAACGTCGCTCAAGCCAGACGGGCTCCCGCGATAGGACCTTTATCGAACTCGAAAAAAAATCCTTTGTTTTTCCCATTGTGATCAACACTGCTAACAATTACTGATGAGCAACAGCCTTAACCCTTTAACGACCATGACCCAAAAATCTTGTATCACTCTAAATACCATAACGCCAGAAACTGTCTGTTGTTTCACTTCTTTGTTTGATAACAACAATAGTGACTGAGGGTGATTCCTGCTGATCCCTCATATGTCGAAAACTTTGAAGAACATGTAAGAGAAGGAAATCTGACTCACTCAAGACAGGCGTTTCGAGTGGCTATGACCGTTTGTACGTACGGGCGTTAAGGGATAAATAGGTACCCAGATCACTTGGTGACGCACGCCATCACATATTTTGCATATATGCTGTGTAACAGACGCTTACGTACATCTGCACAATGCTTCCTAATTCAGTGTCCGGTGTGTATAATAACCAATGATGAAGCAATATTTTCAATTTTTTTTTTCTAGACCAAGCTCCTTGATAGTTGATGCACCGTCGCTACTTTCGTGGTTGTTTCACCTATTCTTTTTGCTCCATTGTCAAAACAATACGCTTTAGTTTGCCGGATGCCATCTTGCCGACCACTTAACAAACTTTCGATCTCGTGCAAAACCAATATTAAGAACGAAGTAGACACAGCGAGCTTGGGGTTGCTCCGCAGAGAAGAGGAAAATACCTCTGGTTCCACAGAGAACCAGAGGTAAATCTCCCATATAGGCTAATGGAAACAGGTTGGCCCAAGGTTTGCCCTGAAGATCCCAACAGAAAAGGGCGCCAATGGTCGAACATGGAACTAATGCGCTGTAGCCCTTGCCGTGAAAGTCTAGCATCTAAACTTTATTTTGTTTAGGAGTTTACAACAACTCCAACCGTGATGCTACTGTATAGACAGTGGTATCGCACATGGTGTTTCACTCGCTCTCAGCCCCTGAATTTCCATTATAACTTGCAAACTAATGTCCGCAATTCAGTGAAATTTGACCCGGACCTACCTTGGTGTATGAGAAGCACGATGATCTCAGAGCAAATGTTGCAACTGGTCGCCATTAGCATCAAGGCATGCCTGCACACACCTCTCCATAATACGGAAGGTATTCACCAACACCTTGGGAGTCACATCCTCAATTTCCCGCCCAATGTCTTCCTGCAGTTCCATGAGAGTACGTTCCTTGTTGCGATGCACTTTCCCTTTCAGCATGCCCCATAGGAAGAAATCTGGTGTGGTAAGGTCAGGCGACCTTGATGGCTAAAGTCCCTTAGAATGGACACGATCTTCAAGGAAGGAAACAATTTCAGCCATGCTGACATTGGAGGTGTGGCACCATCCTGCTAAAAATAGCCAGTACCGGGCTCCACGTCATCAAACTGATTCACAAACTCATGGAAGATTTCCATGTAGACCGCGATATCTACCGTTGTATTCTCTCTAGCCCGTGTGTCGCGCCTGCACGAAGTGAAGGTCGATTGCGTGTTCACTGTCCTCGGCAGTTCTCTGACCCTGTTTCTCATACACCAGGTAGGTCCATGTCAAATTTCACTGAATTGCGTCCATTAGGTTGCAAGTTATAAAGGAAAATCAGGGGACGACTGCAAGTGAGACGCTCTGTATGGCTCTGGTATTGACGGACGCTAACGTAATTTCATGTGTCACCACTGGGGGCGCTAGTATGAAACCGAGAGTTCAATCACTGGCTCTTCTATTTTGTGGGTTTGTCAGCTTCGTCCTTCAGCTCGTTGGTGTTTTTTATCTTGCTGTATTCTGATTGCTTGGCGTCTTAGCTGTTGTGTTGAAGAGAGAGATAGGGAAACGAAATGGCATGTGACCTTAAAATTAACCCCACATGGAGCACGGGAGGAAAATCACGAAAATTAAAAAAAATACGCCTAACAATGAGGTCTTTGGCTAATAGAGAGTTCCGGATAAGCAAGCATCTGTTAACAGAGTTCCGAATAAACGAACTCTAGTTTAACAGAGTTTCAAGTAAGTTAGCGTTGGTTATAAGAGGTTTTTTACAGTGTTAAATATATCGATAAGAAATGCAATCCTTGTACCTTTCCTTTTTATCAACCAGCTTACCTACAGTTATCTGTTTCTCACACATTTATCGATTGGCCATTCCACATTTTTGCAAATGATCCCTTTTCTAATTTTCAGCGTTCTCCTTTTTGAAGCTTAATAATATTTATGAAAATACTTTAATTCTTTTATCTGCTCCACAGGTGTGCTGTTTATACTTATTTTAAATCTGAAAAATAACTTCCCTTCAAAAGCCATTTCTTTCATTTCGCTTGCTGCGATTTTCATATTTCACAGCAGAGAATTCTTTATTCATCAAAACATGTTTGTTTTAATGAATAAAGCATTCCCTGTGGGAAATATTCATTTGCCGCAATTAAAAATTAAACGCATGTTAAGTAAAGACACTTTAAAATCCCATTATAGATATTTACATCGTTTAAATTATGTATTCCTCCATTGTGTAATTATTTTACAGTGTAAATATTACTGAGAACTGCAAATGAAACTGTCGTTTTCATTATGTCCTTTCAAATTTCTAAATTTTTCAGTATGCTATTTTTTCTGCGATTTTTATTTGCTCTCTTCCTAGTGTGTTGTTGATTTTATTGTTTTATGATTACTGAATACACGTATTCTATAAATTAATCATCGTTTATTTACCCTCTATACGCGTTTTAATAATCAGCAGAAAAGTAGGCATGTAAATAGATTGCATTCTATTATTTTCTCGAATAGTTGATCAACTGTAAAAGATTTATTTATGCCTGATTCCGCTTCATTAAACCTAAATCCGTATTGTTCTTCTTGAAGTATATCCTCTAGCTGGTTACATTTTTGCATTCAATTTATGAAAGGGACTTTATTAACTGTGATTACTAAAGAACTTCATTGTATCATTTACATCTCTTTTACTGTTTTTATCTAACATAGCGAAACGACCGAAACACTCCAGTTTGCTGCATGCTTCACATTATATTAAAAAATATTCTGTGTATTTTTCAATCCGTTGTCGAACTGTAAAACTCGAATGATATTTTCATGTTTTTGATGTTTTTATATTATAATAACGCTTCCTAGCTTTTAAAAAAGTGGTGCTGTATGAAGAAAACCTTGTCTAAAACGAATATTTTCGCTCAGTGGGAAAATTTTCATTAATCTAATAAAGAAGCAACATATACAAGAATGACCTAATGCCTTTCGGCCTCTATCATTTTAATACCAGAAGTTAAAGAACATATTCAAAGACTTTGTTCATTAAATAAGGCGTTTGTACCTTAAGTTCTTTCGAAAGCGTTAACACCATATCCAAAGCGCTTTACTTCAAGGCAGATAAAGTGCTTTTGCTATTGCGTAAACGCACAAATCCTCTGATACAAATGTAGATTAAACAAAATGCTTTTATTTCATTTCTATAAGTTACAGAAAATGTTTTAAGGATGTGTTGATACTTAAATATTCTGCTACAAATTGCTATTTTTAATTTTATAAATGGCTTTTTATTAAATAGGGCATTTTATTGTATTACTACAAGATAAATAAAGTACTTTTGAGATGGTGTTAATCCTCTTGCTCAAATGTAGGTTCAATAAAGTACTCTTATTTCATTCCTATAACGTAGATAAAATATTTTAATAAGGTGCTCATACTTAAATCCTCTGCTACAAATGTATATCAAATAAGGCGTATATATATATATTATCACTATAAGACAAATACAGTGCTTTTGTGATCATTTTAAAGCTTAAATTATTTACCACAAATGTAAGTTGAATAAAGTGTTTTTATTTCATTGCCATAAGTTAGAGAGAATGTTTTAGAAATGTGTTAATCCTTAAATGCTACAAAAGTATATCAAAAATAACTTATTTCTATAATGTTACCACAAGTTACAAAAAAAAAAAACCTTTTTGTAGATGGTGTTAATATACTCTACTACAAATGTATATTATGTAAAGTGTTTTTGTTTCGAAGGATCCACTTTAATACACCAAATTTTGAACCGTCGTCTTGATCACTAATTTTGCGAGTCATTGTCGGGGTTTTTTGAAATGTGATTAAATGTTCAGTTCAGGAAACGCTGTAAAACTTCACGAACAATTAAAACTTAGCAACAGAATGGAACAGTAGATGTTGTTCATGTCCGAAGATGGGCTGTAAAGTGAAAGTGGAAATCCGTATCCAAGGAATAAGCACAGAGAAAGCAGCACGAAGGATGCCACTTTGAAGTAAGTGAAACAAATAATTGAAAACAAATAATTGAAAAAGATGCCATACAGTAGGAAAAGTGAAAGTGAATACCCTTCTATACCTTAAGAGAAGGGTAAAACTAATAAAGTAACGCGGCTTCTTTCATTTCTCGTGCAAAACTCAGCTACTTGGCATTAAAGACTTTCTTAAATCGAAACAATCACCAGGAATATTTTCAACGGAGTAATAACAGCCGAACGGACTTGTGTTAATCATTACGACCGAAAAGGAAGTAATAAATATTTATAACATCATTAGTATTCACGCTTTCAAAATATCGAGGTTACTTCCAAAATCAAAGAAATGCATAACAGTTATACATTTTGACTCCTAACTAAAATAAAACAACACCTAAGTTATAAGAGCAAAACGATTCACAATATTCTTAAACAAAATATATAGAATAACGTGCTGAAGTAATTATAATGTTATGTCATATATTGAAAATAAAATCGGGCCTTTTCAGGACATAAGTATTTAAAGAGAATGAAAACAAAAGACAACCCTTTCTAGAGCATTCTCATTTACAAAATAGGAAAAATCAACCCTAATTGCAAGTTACGTTAAATTTATCAAATGCTATTGCTTGGCCTTTAAAAATGAGGTACTTAAGAAAACTTCCATTATAAAAATCTAAAAACTATAAATTCATGACTCCTCACTAACACAAGATAAAATAAAGTTAAAACTACAAACTAAATTATATGAGCAAGACGTTTCACAAAAATAACAATAAACAATGATGCCCTACCCATACACCCATACACAAATAAAACAAAATATAAAAATATATATAGCATATAAGTGAAATCGCCCTCCTTCCACTAATAAAATTGGCCAGATATTATTATTATTATTATTAATTTAAATATTATTATTATTATTATAAATGAAATCGCCCTCCTGCCGCTAATAAAATTACCCAGATATTATTATTATTAATTGGTAATAGCTCAAAGTAAAATAAACCAAGTGCTCTCGGAGTATGATATGCAATAGTTATTCATCGTTCTCAGCATAAGCTTAAGACAATGCATACCGACAATCCACAATCTTCATCACTTTTGCTTTTTGACTTTCCTATCTAAATACCTGTTCATTCCTCCTTCCAAAGGCGATTGAACCTATGGCACTACGTCTTTTCTGACTGCCAGGGTTCGACTTAGTAAGCATGCAGACAACTGAACCTTTTAGGCAACCAGCAATCGAAGCGTTTATCGAAACTACTGAAACTTCCCTTCAAAGTTTCGAATCTTCGATTCGTGATCCGTGAAATATCGAGGTTTGCAAAACCTGCGTGAAATGCACTAAGACAAAAAGGGGGCGTGTTTGATTGATTTTATTGCTCAAGGTGAGATAAAATATAAAAAAACTAAAAACCCCGTAGAAGAAAAAACCAAGACCAGTGCTGTCCAACTGTTAGCCCGCGGAACAAAATTTTGCGGCCCGTAAACAAAGAATGAACCAAATTTCTTTTCTGACTTAAAAGAAATGACATCAAATCGGAAATGTTACATCTCATTGTACACCAAGAAGCTTTATGTGGGTCTCCTCTGGGACTATCAAATACAATGGACAAGGTTGTGAAAATAACGAATTCAATTAGTGGTAAAAACCATGGTGTTACGCACAGAAAATTGAAAACATTTCTTGATGATGCCGAACATGGTGTAATTTGCTTTCACACAATCTACGTAATCAGTTGTTTGAGTGCTACAAACTGTTCGGAGAATATTTTCTAATTTTGGAAAGAACTTTATCTGTTTTTATTGGAAGAAATAAAATGTGACACTAAGAGTCCCAGTGATATCCCTTTTCAAAGCTCACCATCTTTTCTAGTTGATGTCACAAATCATTTGAATCTGCTAAATATTGCCCTGCAAGGAAAAGACCAAAATTATCTGTACAGTCAAATTGCTGGTGTTCGTAGCAAGCTGCCATTGTTAAAATCAAATTTAGAAAAGAAACAATTTGATTCATTTCGAATGCTGAAAGGAGCTTTTTTGATGAAATGACAATACTTGGTGAAACAATAGATTGTAAAGTAGTTAGACACTCTTGTTAAGAATTTCGATGACAGGTGTTAAATATTTCATAGTGACCAAACCAAACATACGTCTGTTCAGAAATCCATGGAATGTTTGCCATTGAAAACCTGAATGTTGAATGTTTGCCATTAACACCTGTCATCGAAACTCTAGTTAAGAATTTCGATGACAGGTGTCAAATATTTTCACAGTGACCAAAGCAAACATAAGTCTGTTCAGAAATCCATGGCATGTTTGCTATTGAAAACACACATTACATTTGTCAAACGGAATTACGTGAACTACAAAGCAGATGAATTTTTAAGAGCTCGATGAGAGACTAGAGCAGAAATGTTTCATTTTTTGTCTCTGAGAAATACGGAAATGTAAAAAATGTGATATCTAAACGTTACTTCAGTGTTTGAAAGTACTGACATATGCGAGAGAGTATTTTCTGACATGAAAGGCATGAAGTAGAAACACAGGAACAGGATGAATGACTCTACTACCGAACAATTACTTCGACTTTCAATGATGAGCATAGAAATGGATACGCAACAACTTTTAGTGGAGTTTAGTTGCCCACAGTGCTCTCATTAAATGTAAGCTTAAAATAATAAAATTGTACTAGTAAGTCAAATTTATTGACCTAAAATAGAATTCAAAGTTCAAAGTTTCCAAGCTGTCGCACGCACATTTTTTTATGCCTACATGTTTTTTTTAGGGGTTGCTGCCTGCCTTCTTTGAAGAAGCCGTCTGGTTGATGTGCAAAAATTTGGAAAGTTTGAATTCTATTATATGTCAATAAATTCGGATTACTAATATAGTTTATTATTTTAAGTATATTTGGCGTACCGTTACTTCTCCGTTATTAATTAAATGTAAGCTTGTTGTTTTTTTTCTCAAAATTTAAGTTTTAACTGTTCTAATATTGATTAAAAGAGCTTAAATATCTCATAAATTACGCAGGACATCATTATATTTATATCACCTTACATATATCTGACAAAAGTGTGGCCCGCCATCTAATTCTTTTAAAAGCATTGGCCCGTGCCTTCACAGAAGTTGGACAACACTGGCCTAGACATATCTGTCAATTCACCACATTATAAAAAATAACTGGTGTGAATTCACGGAAAATTTCTGAAAATAACGTGCAGCAAAGTTATCGGTAAGTGTCCGTCTTTTAACGAAATTTTCGTTTTTAAAAGTTCTCGTTTTTTCTAACCCGTATTTTCACAGATTTTCCGTAGTTGGTAATTCCGTTTATTTCAGAAAAGACCGTTTCAAGTTTTTCCGTATTTAAACACAAATTTTGCAAAAGCTAATACGCTCAGTTTTCCAGCCCTTACGCCAGAGAACACCGTCAGACGGTGATTAGGATTGAACTGAGGCCGCGCCTCTTAACCACTGAGCCAGAATGTCTACGGAATCACACTCACGTTCAAAATTTATCTTAACTGCGTAATGCTGAATTTTCACTCATTAATGCGATTGATTTAGTCATTTTATTTTCTGTTGGAGTTTATTATTTTTTGAATACGTTTGCAATAATTTTATTTTTTCTGTAGGAGGACTTATCACAAATTAAGTACTTTTTACATCGTGAGTTTTCGAAGCAACAAAATGCTTTGGAACTTGAGATCTATTTTTTAAGTGACAATGACTTTCAAATCTCTAAGAAAAAGTTAAATGTACTGTTTTATATAATAGTATTATTTCATAAAACTTCTAAATATAAAATTTACTCCTGATAGCCATAATAGCTTTTGTCTTAAGGGTTCCATAGAATTATACATAGACATCGTACAATCACCTATACAATAATTTAAAATGCCCCGTTTTTTACTTTAACACAATATACGGATCGTATAATAGCTGGTGCACAAAATGGGAGAGAGGAGAAGAAATATTCTCTGCCACAATAACCAAAACTCATGCGATATGCTATCCACAATATCCGATCTCTCTACAAAACTTCAAAATCAGTTCCTTTGACAGACGACTGAAATTTAACAGTTAATCAAACCTCAAGTATTCCTGTCAATCTCTTATATTATCATAATGTTTTCGTCATATGGATACGGAAAAAGTGGGAACGGAGTTTTTCCGTTAATATACGAAAAGAACGGCGGAAAGGTTTCTGAAAATTCGGAATTTCCCGCTAACACATCTTAAAAACTGCAGTTTATCGTCAATATAAGTAAGGAACTGCGGAAAGGTTTCTGAAAATTCGGAATTTCCCGCTAACACATCTTAAAAACTGCAGTTTATCGTCAATATAAGTAAGGAACTGCGGAAAGGTTTCTGAAAATTCGGAATTTCCCGCTAACACATCTTAAAAACTGCAGTTTATCGTCAATAAAAGTAAGGAACTGCGGAAAGGTTTCTGAAAATTCGGAATTTCCCACTAACACATCTTAAAAACTGCAGTTTATCGTCAATATAAGTAAGGAACTGCGGAAAGGTTTCTGAAAAATCGGAATTTTTCGCTAACACATCTTAAAAACTGCAGTTTATAGTCAATATAAGAAAGGAACTGCGGAAAGGTTTCTGAAAATTCGCAATTGCTCACTAACACATCTTAAAAAGGGTAGTTTATCGTCAATATAAGAAAGGAACTGCAGAAAGATTTCTGAAAATTCAGAACTTTCCTGGTGTACGAAAAATCCATGAAATTCAGGATTCTTTCCGTCATTTCACAGAAAAGGTTGTATGAGAAATATGCTTCGTTAATTCACGAAAGGAATCACGGAAAGTAGCTCGTGAATTTCAGAATTTTTTTCTTTTTTTCAGTGCAGGATTATAAAATGCCTCCCAGATAATTTTTAGGAAAATTACTTTCTTCGAATGAGCCCTCATACTAAATTCACTCTATTGCCCAGTGCTTGCATGGCTTATGCACACCTATCTGTGGTACCAGGGAAAAAAGAAGGTTTATGGCAGTTAGCTTCCACATCTCATTCATTTGTTGACTGCAAGGAACAGAAAGATTAGACAGCAGTTCGCAAAGCCTGTCGTAACTGCAATGCGGTGAACTAGAAGCATATCATCTGCTCTAATGAATCCTGGTTTCAACTCTATCACACCGTACATGTGTAGGATAAACTACACGAGTCGATGGACCTAAATTACCAAGTTGAGGTCATAAAGTCACGTGGAGAGTGTAACAGTTTGCGGTACGTTTATATGAGCTTTCGTACAGTCCCTCTTACCTGTCAAGACCTCTGCCACGGGAACAAGGTGTGCGAAAATTCTCGCCGACCATCTACCCGTACCGTGACACAACTCAGTCACCCGATCTCAACCCCATTGAGAATTTGTTAGACGAATTGGACATGAGAATTTGTGGGATGAATTGGAAATATCTGGTCTACCCCACTGGCAACTGTAGAGGTTCTACGACAGGCGATACGTGCTTCATGGGCGCACTGTAAAACGTTTTCTGAAATTCACGAGCTACTTTCCACGATTCCTTTCGTGCATTAACGAAGGAATTTTAAGATACAACCTTTTGCGTGAAATGACAGAAAGAAACCTGAATTTCACGGATTCTTTCTACATCAGAAAAATTCTGAATTTTCAGAAACTTTTCCGCAATTTGTCTCGTATATTAACAAAAACCTTCGTTCTCACTTTCCCCTATCCATATGACGAAAACTTCCGGTAATAACCGCCTCGGTGAGGCAGTCGCCTGAGAAAAATCCGGGTTCGAATCTCGGTGTGGCATAGATACTGTATTTGTCTTATGGCACTGGCTCTCTCCTTTCGCGGAAACCAGTGGCCCTAAATTAGAGACGGGCGACTGTTTACAGCTCACTGAGTTGCTCACGGTGGTCGTTAAACCTTCAATCGAAAAAAAAGTCCGGTAATAGGAGAGATCCACGGAATTACTTGAAGTTTGATGAACTGTTAAGTTTCAATCGTCTGGCAAAGGAACTCATTTTGAAGTTCTGTGAAGTTCAAATCTTTTTTGAAGTTCTTTGCGAGCATTAGAGGTCTGCACGGGCCGGGTGAGGCCTTTGCTCATTTCTAAGTTGCGAAAACGGACAGGGCCCGGGCCTTCAATATTTAATGCAAAACAGACACGGACAGAGTAGGGGTGGGGGGTTATGTGCAAAACAATCCCTGTACGGTGCCTTTCTCGTTTGGAAATCTCACATTATACAGCAGAAGGATAAGATTGAATAATTTCCGGTGTTGGAAAAAATATAAGTTTTACGACATCCTCCCCTCCTACAAAACAATTGGAGTGGGCCGGCTCCCTTAGTTTTCCAATATGAATGTGGTCCCTTCTCTCTCTCTCTTTCTAACTTCTATCCTCCTCTCATGCTTCAGGGCAGGCTATTAACTACAGAATTTATAAACCGAGCCACCCGCTCGCAAACGATCTTTTTATTGTTGTGGTCGGCGGCACTTAGTTCTCTAGATGTGTGAAAGCTTTTAAATTGCCTTAATTGGCACGAGAGAAATGGGCTGGGAGAAACTTATTTCTGTGTATAAATATGTGCCGTATTTTTCCCCATTTGTACTCTCAGGGAGTCAGGAGATGGCAAATGAACCCTTAGGTATCCCAGCCCAGCCCTTTTCAAAACTATCCCACTGGTTAACTGGGCAGTCTGTCGTTGTTTTCCCTAGCATAAACCCAGTTCAGTGTTGCTGAGAAATACTCTTCCATACTTATTAGGGAGTTTAAGAAAGCGAAAGGTTTCCGCGAAAAAATCGCTACGGGAGGATATGTGCTTGTAGACAATGTAAAGCAGAATGATCGGACTCATAAGTCTGGATATTTCGTACTTTTTGAATTAATCGTACCAGACCCGACTGACCCCCCTCCTTATCCCCCTTCCTTATCCCCAGACTCCCTTCCTTATCCCGGGTCCGGCGGTAGGCAATGATAATTTGAAAACCCAGAAAATTTGAAAGGCATGGAAATTGTCGTTTACATGCAATATTTTTGAGTACGCACCCCCCCCCCCCTCCTTCTCAGACGTCAGGTGAGTTATACAGAGTCTAAGAAATATTCCGAATTAACGTTTATTGTAATAGAACACGCGTAGCAATTAAGAAAACGAAACTCTTCAGGAGTCGAATGACCGAGTGCACCAAGTATCAAATTCGTGTTTCAGTAATTGTTGAAATTTTACGGGCCGGCCCGGGCTTTGGAAACAGGAGAAATATACGGGCCGGGCTTTCTAAATTAAGACCTGTGCAGACCTCTAGATAGCCTATCGCATGGATTTTGGTTTTCGTAGCACAGGATATTTCTTCTCCTCTCCCGCATTTTGTGCACCAGCTATTATGTATTGTGTTATCGTAAGAAACCGGGTATTTTAATTATTGTACGGGTGATTGTACGATCTGTGTATGAGTCTATGGAATCCTTAAAAAAAGAAAGCTATTATATAGCTATCAAGAGTAAATTTTATATTTAGAAATTTTGTGAAATAATGGTATAAAACAGTACATTTAACCTTTTCTCATGTGAAATTCACAAATTTTTCGGTGATGAGGATCGAACCCGCGTATCGTCGCTCCGGGGTGAGTTGCTCTAACCGTCTAAGCTACACCGACGGAATGTATCGCTGCAGATCTGTCGTATTGACACGTGCTTCACCTCTGTAGTACGTCACATTTAAAGATCATTGAAACTTATTGCCAGTTAAAAAAAATTAATTTGGGGGTGAGTCCTCCTACAGAAAAAATAAAATTATTAGAAACGTATTCAAAAAAATAATAACCTATAACAGTATAACAGAAAACAGAATGACTAAATTACTCACATTAAGGTGGTTCCACCTAAAATCTCTGCCTTGTGCTTCTAATGGTAAAACTTCTTCACATATTTTCTTCGCAATTAATGTATTTCCCAAGGATGAAAATTTGCACATCGATAAAACTAACTTTAAATTATAGCATGGGATACTTAATTCTTGATAAAAACATAACTATAATTATATTAGAAAATAATCATTTTTCCTTGAGTAATAATGTTCAGGCCTGTTAATAGATGGCGCGACGTGTACATTGATGACATCAGTAGACAAACAAATGTTCGATTGCTTGATTATGGTTATATCAATAGTAAATAGCCGTCGAAGCGCGACTCATGATATTGATATCTAAAACCATATGTTATTTAAAACTTTAATCACAGTTAAAAACAACACATGAGTGATAAATGTACATGAGATCTTTCGGGGTCGCTTGCGGCTCCATGTGTCAGATACTTACGCTACGTCACTGATTTTTAACTATATAATTCTATAAGTTATCTGGCTCCGTTAGCCACACCACTGGCACTCCCAGGGGGGGCTTTGTGGCTTAAGCCCCCCCCCCCCCGAAAGCCCGGTACGTCAACTCTTTTATCTAATGTATATCTGTCTATCTTATGCACTATAATATGCATATTGTATACATATCCATCATATATATATATATATATATATATATATATATATATATATATTGTATGCATTCATACATATATACTAACTATGTGCGTATACACACATTCTTATACACCTAGCCCCCCCCCCCAGGAATTCCTCGGTGCGCCACTGAGCCACACATCTAAAGATGTGAGTCGCAGCCGACCCCAAAAGATCGCATGTACATTTATCACTCAGTGTTGTTTTTAACTGTGATTAAAGTTTTAAATATCATATGGTTTTAGATATCAATTTTATGAATTGCGCTTCGACGGCTATTTACTATTGATGTTCTTATCCAGCACGAAAACCTGCTTTATTTTAATTATGGTTATGTTTTAGCAAGCATTAAGTATCCCATGCTATAACTTAAAGTTAGTTTTATCGATGTGCAAATTTTCATCCTTGGGAAGCTTTGCTTGGGAATACTTTATTATTATTATTATAATTTTTTGATTGGAGGTTTAACGATCACCGTCAGCAACTCAATGGGCGATAAGCAGTCGCCGGTCTCTAATTTAGGGCTACTGGTTCCAGGGAGGAAGCAAAACGTTGAAGCGTTTTGTAACTGAAGGTGGTTCCACCTAAAATCTCCGGCTTATGTTTCCAATGGTAAAACTTCTTTACATATTTTCTTCGCAATTAATGTATTCCCAATTGGATGAAAATTTGCGCATCGATAAAACCAAATTTAAGTTATAGCATGGGATACTTAATACTTGCTAAAATATAACCATAGTTAAGCAATCCAACATTTGTTTGTGTACTGACGTCATCAATGTACAGGTCGCGCCATCTATTAACAGGTCTTAACTTTACTAAAAAAATGATTGATTTTTAATATAATTATGGTTATATTTTAGCAAGTATTAATTATCCCATGTTATTATAACTAAAAGTTAGTTTTATCGATGAGCAAGTTTTCATCCTTGAGAATACATTAATTACGAAGAAAATATGTAAAGAAGTTTTACCATTGGAAACATAAGGCAGAGGTTTTAGTTGTAACCACTTTAAAAAATAATAATAATAATAAATAATAATAATAATTAGAAACTTTGTTAGATAGTGTTTCCAATGCGAAATGTTTTTCCTATAAATTCAAAATTTTCAAGTAAATCATAGACTTTCCGCTAGGGGGCACAAAGGCAAATTGCGTTTTCTGCGTTATTTCTGCTTCTAAAGCTCCGATTTAAAAAAATTCTTCCTGTATCGCATACAAGACCTGATGGAAAATATTTTTTACATAATTTCTAATGTTTGGTAAAGAATGGTTTGGCCACCAGGGATCATAAGTGTTAATTTCTGCTTCTGAAGTATTTGTAGAAAAATCTGGGCTCCTGAAAACTCGACTAATTTTTTTTCTTGTACCGATACCGCTTATATGGATAAACCTTTTGAGAATACTTTCTTCCTAAAAAAATGCATGGTTTTCCCATCAGCGGACCTAAAGTCAGATCTTATTTTTGTCGATAACTCTGTTTCTAAGAGTTCGTAAGCTTACGATTCCGTTTACAGCATTATCTGAGGGATTAAAGACCCGATTGAAAAACTTATTTCTTCCGTCAGATACTATTGTTTTCCATACCGGTTCCATTGACTTTGAATAGCTTTGATAAATTTAATTTGCGTCAGAACGGATTCAAAAGACGTTCTTATTACACCCGAAAATTCAGTGTCATCTTTCTTGTTTCATTTAGAACTGCATCACTGCATTCACATTCAAAATCCCCCCATTAAACAACCGCTGCATTACCTTTTTATCTATCGTTGTTATCCGGCCACACATACGTCACTCTTGTTCTGACATCAGCATGTTGCCAACATTATTTTCGTTTGAGGGAAAAGACATAACGTTAAGTTTGGAAAGTGTAAAAGAGAACAAACTCAAATTTACATCGGAAAAAGAACTAAAAGGGAAAGTTAATTTAGAATATACGTCACAGGGGCGAAATATGGAATAACGCGTTATGAGATGGGCGAATGTAATAATATTTCCATTCAATTTAATATTGATGCAGAATAATAGTAGAAAACCTCCAGAAACTTTAGCAGACCGAGAAATTATCCTGTTGCGAGAATATTTCACAGTGTGCTGTGGTGCCTTCCAGAAACGGTTCACATCGTTACCCAAATGTACATGGATAATCTTTCTATTTTGTTTCACATTTATCTTCCACGTCCGTAATAGTTATTGTTGAGGAGTAGAATAACAACTGTCACCATGAAATTAAATATATAAATAAATTGTAATTACCTGGAGGCGTCGATGAAATAAATCACTAAGGACGCTATACTGAGTAGGAAAACTAGCACCACCTGTAAAGAAAAACAACAGTAGTTTTATTATTTTTGAACATAGATAAAAGAAATACAGTCCGTCCCATTTATATATGTTTATTTATATATGGAAACAATTTTGTAAACGAAAGCAGTTGCATGCAGAAAATAACAAAGACTTCTAGTGGAACATTATGATTACGACTAGCAAAATAATATACATACATCAAACGCTGTTGAAAACATATAATTAACATGATATTCTAGCTCTATGAAATCAAACTATGTAACATTGTCCCAGAATTATACGGGAAAAAAAAGAATATTTAAATGGCAAACACAATTAACAATTAATTGACGTTCCTCCATGCGCAATAAGGTGAAATATGCGTTCTGGCATATTGTATATTAAAGTTATGCATAATTGTACCGTCAATATTATATCAACAGTTCAGGATTTCGGTTTCCAGATCTTTAACGCTTGAAAATTTCCCATGATTGGCATAAACACTTCGAACAAAAATTCCCCAAAGATTTTCAATTGGGTTGAGATCTGGGCTGCGAGCTGGCTACGGCAGCAATTTGACATTATTAAATCTCAGTCAGGCCATCGTAGAGGTATCTCTGTGAATGCCCGCGTTGTCATGCACATAATCAGGACCACCTATTCCAGCTGCAGCTGGGAGCAAACTGTCTTTTAAAAATTCCTGGTATGTAATGGCATTTTGCCGTCCTGACAAAACGCGGATATTTACTTGCCCATTAAATCCAAAAAAGGCCCATACCATCACGGAACCTCCTCCGTATTGTCAGCTGAATATTTGGCGTCTTTCCGTTCTCATATCATGACAATAATATTTCGCACAGTCTGGGCCATCTAAATTACATTTCTTTTCATAACTAAATAATACTTGGAGCCATATGTCCTTCCATGACATACTATCTTTGGCCCAGTTTAATCGAGCTTGTGTGTGCTGCGCAGTTAAAGGCAGTTTCTTTAACAGTCTTGCATATTTCACAAGAGGTGTCCTGCTGTAATACTCTGTGAACTGTACTTTTCGACATTTTCACATTTCCATGTAGACTTATACTCCGTACAGGTTATCATGCACAGGGAGCTTCCGGATATGTCGTTTTATTTGGGGCGAAACATCACTATGTCGTCCAATTCATTTCTGAGCTAGATATTTTTAGCTACCACTTAAAACGTTACACTCAGTGGCCACTTTATTATAACCTTCCCCTCAGTACTTCGTTGGGCCCCCTTTTGCCTTTAATACTGCGTCGATTCTTCGTGGCATGGACTCCACGAGATGTTGATACGTTGTTTGTGGAATCTGAGACAATGCTTGATGAATAGCACTTTCCAGGAGTGTGAGATTGCAGAGTTGTGGATCCAGCTGTCTGATGGCTCGTTCAACTTCATCCCACAAATTCTCAATGGGGAATGGGGTTGAGATCTGGTGATTGTGGGGGCCACCTAAGCAAGGTAAACTCACCGGCATGTTACTGAAACCTATCCTGTACAATACGAGCACTATGGCAGGACGCATTATCTTGTTGAAAGTAGCCATCGCCATTGGGATAAACCATCCACATGACAGGATGCACTTTGTCCGCAACGATGTTTAGATATGATGTGCCAGTCAGACGTTGATCAACATTAATTAAAGGGCCCAAAGCTCCACCAGCTTGAAGGGTTGTAGCAATGCATTTGGGGTCCATGCTTTCGTGCTGTTTCCGCCAAATTTTCACTCTGCCATCGGCATGGTGCAGATGAAAACATGATTCATCGGACCACATAATTTGTTTCCAATTATTGACTGTCCAATCATTGTGCTCCTGTGCGAACTGGAGACGTTTTCTCTTGTTAACTGTAGACAGCAAAGGTGTTCGAAAAGGCCTTCGGCTGCCATATTGCATCCGATGCAATCTACGGCGAACAGATCATTTGAGGGGATCCTTGATTAAGATGGTCAGTAATTTGCTGCACTGTTGCCCTTTTGTTGTCTGTTACCAGTATGGACACTCTCCGTTCCGCCCGAGCAGTCACTAGTCGATGACGACCACACGTTGCACGTAGAGACCCAGTTTTATGACTGACAGTCCAGTCTTTAAACACTTTAACAACAGCTGCTGTGGAACATTTCACGAATGCGGTGGTTTCGGTGATACTCGCTCTATGGCGTCCGTCAAATCGCATTTTTTACCCATCTCGTCACCAAAAAATCACTTAACTACTGTCGCAAGCACTAAGCTTTCTCTTTTTATATTAGGCTCGCCCTCTGGCGGCAAGGGCGTGCAGTCATAGCTCATTTGCTTAAAACTGTCAGATGGTCTTATAAGGTGGCCACTCAGTGTACAAACACGGAGATATCATGTCAACGAACGGACAAAGGAGTGAGAGGTAGGAAGACAAAATGGTACTGCAGGCAAAATTCTTTTAAAGGCGCGCTTTAAAAATTAGAATCAGTAATATAAGCGATGGTGTTTGACCGTTCGTCCGATTGGGTCCGAGTTCGAGTCCAAATGCGGCATGGGCGGTTTGTTTGCCTTACTGCACTGGCTTTCCTCCAACCAGTGGTCCTAAATGCGGTACGGGTGATTGCTTAATGCCATAGAGTTAGTTGTTCATGGTGATCGTTAAACCCTACGCACACATGCAAAGTAATTCATCATGCTTTCACTCGCGATTAGAATTTTTGTTTGTTTTTCGACTTCTAAATGCTGCAAGTAGTCGCCCGTCCCAAATTAGAGCCACTGGTCCCAGGAAAGCGACATCACCAGCTCCATTCGATAAATTCACCATCCACCTCATCTAGGCCTCGAGCACGGGCCAGATCTGGAGCCCGCTTCTCAGACACCTTGGCCACAGGGGCTCCATGTCAATATAGAGCTTTCATGATCAGTTCTCTCTAAACGATCATCAAATTCAAATCAGATAAAACAAAAACATCTGAAATTTTGAAATTTGTTTCGGGATTTAACGACCACAATGCGCCAAAGATGGAAACGGGTCACGGGACAGCGGGTCGACAATTTTTTGCTGGTGTCGGGTCAAGGTGTTCCTGACCCGATTTCAATGCGGTTTTATTTCTGTTTTATTTTTGAAGAGAAAAAAAATATTTCAAAGAAAACTGCCTTCTGTGAAATTTTGTGCTCGATGCAGATTACAGCGGAGTGAAAAATGATTTTTCATACAAAAATATTGCCGTCTCTTTCTTAAAACAAAGAACATTTCCACAGGCCGACGATACCATATCGTAAAACGATACTTCCTTTGCTTTTGTTTTCAGTACGATTACCCGGAGCAAGATACAAGCAAACGCCTGACCTGCTTCTCTGGCGATTCATTCTTTCACACCCCGTGTGCCACATTGTAAGACTGAGAGTTACTGTTGCATTGAGCATTCGGAGGTTTTCGTTTAACGTGCTAACATCCCGTTCCATTGCATGTCGTATCGGAATCACTGCCTTATTTGTTAATATGGATGAATTGAATATTAAGGAGATTGAAAAAAAGTGTCGAGGCTAACAAATACGTTCTCGTTGTAAACAAAAATGGGGAAGAGTGAATTGCTGGAAGCAGTTTGATCTCATGAAGAAACCAGAATATGTTTCACAGCAACACCAATGTTCACAAGCTTGTGATGAAGTGAAAGTTTCCAAAATGTGGTTGTTGATTTCATGAGTGTCCCTTCCTTCTGAGGGGCAATGATGAAGTCGGCATCCACATTTTGGAAACTTTCAACTCATCAGAAGCTGGTGAAAACTGGTGTTGCTCTGAAACGTATTCTGAAGCTTGATATGCTATCAAGAAAACAGCAAAAACTGAAATTAAACATACGAAAGTCATTTTATTCCAAAATTTTGAGTGTAACACCATCAAAATTAAGTGGAACAGCCTTAACATTACTGCGAAGGGATTTTTGACTCTCGCAGATGTGTTTGAAAACATGTGTGAAACAGTTAGGGTATGTAAAGGACGACAGTTTCAACACTTTCTGTAAGTAAGTGAGTAAGTTATACGTTTCCGTAATACATTTATATGATTTCTGTATTACCTACGACCATATCCCCTATGATACCCACTGGGGAAAGACTTTTTGAACGCCCTGTGTGCGTGTGTTTGTGCATGATTATGTATTATTATAAATTGAGTTTCGAATTTATACTTCAAAGCAGATTTGTCCGGGTTAGGTCCGAGTCGGGTCCGGGGCCAAAATGTTTGACCTGTTTCCAACTCTGCAGTGCACAACCGGTCGCTTGTCCTAAATATGAGGCCACTCGCTCCAGTGAAGGGAGAGAGCCAGACAAACACATCATACATGCCTCATCGGGACTCGAACCCAGGCCCACTCGGGCGAACGGTCATATTCCAAAGCTTAGAACACTGTCCCGCCGGTGCCGCCATCTGCATTTGAAAAACTTTTACATGGCTTTTAAAAAAATCTTGCTGCTTTTTTTAAGAGCAGCAGAATGATACGCACAAGTCGATGTATTTCGTTTCATATTTCTAAAAATGGTGACGACACCGAATGTCAGTGTTTCGGCACATAGGAAAAGACACACACACACACACACACACACACACACACACACACACCCTTCAGAGAAGGAAAAAACAATTATCACCTGACCCAATTTCAGCCTACCACGAGGACACGATCAAGTACTTAGAAGGCAGAACTTAAACGTCGTCAACTCTTCCTAGAAAGTTAAATATGGCTCCCTAATACTTGCTTAGGTTACCCTTTGTGCCTCTGGGAAATGGGGAAATATCTGTCATATCATCACAGAAAGCAATAATAGGACGAGAAGAGGCTGCACGATTCTTTCCTTCATTTTCTTTGCCCTTTCGATGCTTCGTCAGCATATGTAACACACACACACACACACACACACACACACACACAGAGTTTGGTGCACCATGAAGTAAAAGCCAGAGCAAATTGGTGGACAGCGGGTAAATGATAAGATTCATCAATTCCAGTTCCTCGAGAAAACAGTCACGTCCTATTTACTCGAGCACCGAGGATTTTAACATGGCAACTACGTTATTCTCTATGAGGAAAACTGAAGAAGAAAAAAATGACGAAGGCAGAGATCAATTTCAAATCCATTTCTTGAAATATTCAATGAGTAACTAAAATATGAGCAGAACTTTATTTTTTGCCAAATCTATGAGCATTGAAACCAAATATGCGGGCAAGCTTTTGGTTAAAGGAAGAGGGATTTAACTTAAACCTCTGAAGCAGCCTATGGTTTTTTCTTAATGGAAGTAAATCATATGATCCAAAGAATCTTGTACTTCAAATCGGTATACGCTTTATACGTATGACCAATGTTCAGAAATTTCTTGATTCCTTAGTAACTTGCGCATCTTCTTATTTGAAAGAGTATTATAAAAATACCCTCCCCAAAGGAATTGCTGATCTTATTAAACCAAACCGTGCAGAAATTGAAAGGATAACATTACGTTTTTAATATATTTCTTATAAGGAAATTTTATATTTTTTAAAAGATTGGTGAAATGATGTAGGCTGCTTTTTTGTTTTAATAACCCACTTCTTAGCTTGCAGCTCATATTTTAGTGACATTGATACTTTTATTCTTAAAGATAATAAGGATATTTATAAGGATATTTTTCATGAATAGATTTGTTCCAAACATTTTTACTTTTTGTGCAGAAAGAAAAAATAAGTAAATGTTTACTAAACTTTATGAAGGCTGTTTATTTATTCTATCATATCCTATCATTCTTCTTTTGTAACTTCATGGATCAGAAAACCCTGAATTTTTTTTATAAATCTAAATAAATAACTTTTGTAGTTAGATACTTTAAAGTGAATCCATTGTTCTTTGAGTAATACACCGCAGGATAGACTAGTTAATAATCTCTCTATGCCGCCCCGGTGGCGCAGTGGTCTAAGGCGCTGGCCTCTGATCATTCGTCCGTAAGGGGTCCGGGTTCGAATCCCGGTGAGGCATGGATGTTGTGTTTGTCTTACGGCACTGGCTCTCTCCCTTCCCTGGAACCAGTGACTCTAAATTAGGGACGGGCGACTGCTTATAGCCCATTGAGTTGCTCACGGTGGTCGTTAAACCTCCAATCAAAAAAAAAAAAAAAAAAAAATCTCTCTACATATAAAACAGACTGTGTGTGTGTCTGTCGGTTGGATTTCACATAGAAGTAGGTGACCTAGAGCGACGAAATTTATTATAAAGGTACCTGTAGACATCTTCTGGTGCACCTCGAAGCAATTTTTTTATTTGAATTTGATTTTTTAGTTATTTAATGTTATGCGTTTCTACCCGATCTGAGTGTGTCTTTCCGCTTTGTTGACATCAACCTGATCACACCGAAAGTTAAGGCGTGCAGAAAAGTAGTTCACCATACATTTTAGGCGTTTCTTTTTTAGAATTCCGTTACAACTATTTTCATTCGTAAATGCATTTATTACGCCCTTTTTTGTAAGCGTTGTTTGCTGATTGTATTATGACCTTGAGGGCGGAGAAGAAAAAAAGAAAATAGAAAGTAGTTTTTCAATCTGCGTTATTAATTCAAAAGTGTCATACGTCAGAAGGTCATCATACTGTGACGACGTTGTGAGCTTGAAATAGAACGTTGTTTTAACGAAATTCTAAAAAGAAATGGCTGAAATTTATCGTGAGCTACTTATCTCCGCGTTCGGTATGATCAGGTTGCATGTAAAGAAAGCGGAAAGGCACATGTTTTTTTTTGTTAAGCGTTGTTTGCCAATTGTATTATGACCTTGAGGGCGGAGAAGAAATAAAAGAAAATAAAACGTTGTTTTTCAATCTCCGTTATTAATTCAAAAGTGTCATACGTTAGAAGGTCATCACTAGCCCGTCAACGACGTGTACAACAGGCTAGTATTAACTAAAAGCAAACCACAAGCAGCACAATCAAAAGGACTTACCCCAACTTTGATAGATCTACATCCATTGTCGCCCGGCTTCTTTTTTTTTTTTTTTTTTTGGAGGTTTAACGACCACCGTGAGCAACTCAATGGGCTATAAGCAGTCGTCCATCCCTAATTTAGGGTCACTGGTTCCAGGGAAGGGAGGGAGCCAGTGCCGTAAGACAAACACAACAACCATGCCTCACCGGTATTCGAACCCGGGCCCCGTTCGGACGAATGATCAGAGGCCATCGCTTAGACCACTGCGCCACCGGGGTGGCACGTCCGGCTTCCTCTGCTAGCGAACGTATATCAGCAGTCGAAAGGACATATCACAACGAACCGTAAAAACGACAAATTGAGTAAAAACATGAATGAAACAGCACAAAACCGAGTACGAAATGGTGAAATTCGAATGAAATGAGAACATTAAAATCGATTGAAAAGTGAAAACAACAAAGTTAAAAGCTGAAAATGACAAAATCACGGAACCTATTTACACTCTACCCATGCTACTAGCAGTCAAACATGTTTCGGCAAATATTATGCCTTCGTCAGTGGAAGAGTTCACAAGTGCCCAGTCCTCCGTAATCGACTCAGATCTAATATGACATGCTTGAATGAAAAGACAGTAGTATGTTAACTTCGTCGCATCAGCTATGAACAACTATACCCTATCGCGCAGTTCTTGTACAATATATATGTCTTTGAGAGGAGAGGCAAACAGAACATTTTTCTGAAAGGCAAGTTGGAAACACTACGGAAAATCATGAGCGTGTTTATATAGCACGGGTGGTTGCGGATTTTTCCGATAACACTCCTTAAATGATAACTACAGTAATTAATGCATCACATGCACTGTTAAATAAAATTAAGGCAACTCTAAGAAACTGTGATGTGACTTCTTTAATTTGTGATGTGTGACGTGTATTGCCTTCCGTTTTTGTTGACTTATATGTATATTTTGGTTGCTTTTTGTTACGGTTTTCACACGGCCTGAACCAGAGTTGGAAACGGGTTAAATATTTTGGACCCGGACCTGACCTGGACGAATCTGCTTTGAACTATGAATTCATACTTTTCATAACAACACGAATTTTCACCAGCATCTGATGAGCTGAAAGTTTCCAAAATCTGGATGTTCATGTCATTATTGCCTCTCAGAAGGAAGGAACACTCATGATATCAACATTCACATTTAAGAAACTTACAACTCATCACAAGCTCGTAAAAATTAGTGTTGCTGTGAAATCTTTTCTGGTTTCCTAATGAGACCAAACAAACATCTAACATTCAGTCTTTCCCTTCCTGTTGTCAACAGAACGTACACTATATTGACGTATGGCACCGGACACCCCTTCAGAAGCAAATCAACGGATTCTCTGCGTTGTTAAAATGCGCGGTACAGCTGCAAACGGTATAAAAACAAGCCCACGGCTAACCGTGATCATGTCGCACTGTGAGGTTGAGTGAAAATGTTGCGGCGGGAGAGAACTGACTTTGAAAAAAGAAAGATTGTTGGGTGTTATATTAGTGGGTTGTCCATAAGAGAAACCGCGGGGGCGTTTAAACATACCAAAGTCAACTGTTTTGGATGTAGTGAATAAGTGGAAGATACATGGCGTACCTGAAGCAGCAAAACGTACCGGCTGATGAAATAAAATCAGTAATAAAGGACGTCGAAGCCTCAGGAAAGTCGTTACAGCTAATCGATTGAGTACTGCACAATACCTCAGTGTACAGGTGAGTAACAATTCTGGAACCTCGGTATGTACACATACCATTCTCAGAGGACTTCATTCCATATGTTACAGTGGTCGTGCGGCTGCTCATAAGCCTTTCATCTGCACTCGGAATGCTACTCGTCGTTTATCATGGTGTAAAGAACATTTATCGTGGACCGTAGATCAATGGAAGCGAGCCCTATGGACTGATGAATCCAAATACACGATCCATCAATCTGATGGCCACGTGTGGGTATGGCGGCAGCTATTTGCCACAATTTACTGTTCCTACGGTCAAGTTTGGAGCTGGCAGTGTACTGGTGTAGGGGTGTTTTTCGTGGTATGGTCCCGGCCTATTAGTTATCGTGGACAAACCTGTTAACAAGGACGTATACCTCGATATTCTGGACAATTATGCCCTACCAACTCTGTGGCAATGCCATGGAACCGAGCTGTGTTGGTACCAGCAGGATAATGCACCGAGCCATAAAGCAAGGACTGTTACGGCATGGTTTGACGATAATTCCGTATCATGTGTAAACTGGCCAGCACAAAACCCTGATCTTAATCCCTTAGATTACCTATGAGATGAATTAAAGCCTCGCATACAAATTAATACACACAATTGACGTGGATTAGAGCGATTGATGTGGAAAGAGCGATGACGTCTGTTTGACGCCGCATAAGAAGTTTGGAACCAAGGCCTACTACTAAGCAGCAGTTAGCGGCAGCATTATGTACTGAATAGAAGCGCATACCTATCGCTGTGTTCCAAAACCTTGTCGAAAGCATGTCTCGAAGGGTCAGTGCATGCATTAAGGCCAAAGGTGAACCGACACCGTACTAATGTATGTCAAAGGCTATGTTGTGTTCTCTTCTAGGTGTCCGGTGACTTTTGTCAATATAGTATATTTGTTGGCCTCGACGGCTTTTTCAATCTCTTTAATATTAAATTCATCCATATTAACAAATTTTATGCGTTAATTCCGGCACGACATGCAATTCAACGGGATGTTAGTACGTCAAACGAAAACCTCTGAATGCTCAATGTAAAAGATGCGATGTGTAAAGTAACTGTCAGTCGTACAATGTGACACGCGGGGTGTGAGAGAATGAATCAGCAGAGAAGCAGGGGACAGGCGTTTGCCTGTATCTTGCACCGGTTAATCGCACTGGAAACAAACACAAAGAAAATATCGTTTTACGATATGGTATCGTCGGTCGGTAGAAATCTTTGGTTTAAGAAAGAGACGGCAATAATTTTGTATGACAAATCCTTTTTCACTGCGCTGGCACCAGTATCGAGCACAACATTCCACAGTACGCATTTTTCTTTGAAGTGTTTTTTTCTTTTCAAAAATAAAACGGAAATAAAACCGGGTCGAATTCGGTTCAGAAACACCATGGCCCGACCTGTTTGACCCGCAAGAATTTGTCGACCCGTTAACCCGCAAGAAATTTTCGACCCTTTGACCCGTTGAACCGCTGACCCGTTTTCGTAACTGGTCTGAACTCCGATGAGTTCCTCTCCTCTGGGCTATGATTGACAGTCAGACAATTGGTATAAATACAGAGGACCGCATTGATTAGGAACTACGAATGTGTACTATATATGCTTCGGTGATTCAATCTTCTGTTTTTGTACAGCGATAAACAGCGACTCCATAGATTTGGTTGTAAGGCATCTTATTTATTGTATACTTCGTAAGTGTATTGCTGAACCCTAATCATTATAGATGCTCTGTCGCCGCCGAAATATTACGTATTACGTGCTATATTGTTTTATCTTTTAACGACTAAGGGGCACGGGGTATAAGTTCAACTTCCATTTTTGTTTCTATTTTTTTCTCCTCTTCCTCCTCCCATTCCTGATTCTGTTGGAACATCCTAGGAGTAGCACTATTAGGATCATCTGCCTGTGGAAGCAGTTTTGGTCCATTACAGACACCCACAGGAGCGACCAGAATGTTTTCATTTCCATATAATCCCCTCTTAAGAAAGAGCGAGCGTTTTTCATAATTTAGACAATAACTGTCCCAAGAGTTAAACTCAGTGTACTGGGAAGACACTTTCATGCTTCCAAAAATGTCCATGTCGAAGTTTGAGCCCGGCCAAGTGAATAGCTGCTCTAAAACTTTAACCACCTTTGGATGTGGACCCGGGCAGACATCATAAACTACGCTATAGTGTTATAGGAAGGTCGTACGCCTCTCAGAGGAAAGCTACAGCGATCTTTTCCAATTCATAGAACCCAGAGAAATTTGCCTTTAGAATAAACTACAAGCAACCTCACCTGCTTGAATTAACAGCTACTGATAACTCAATGCTTAATGGCCATAATATCAGCGAGCGTGTGTTCAACAGGGTCGAGGGTCAGCCCCTGAGACGAGGAGGCCAAGTCGCTGACCAAACACCCACCCCACGTGGAAAATTGATAGACTTAGAAGAACTTCATATATACGCCGAATTTAAAAGGCAAAGATAGATAAGAATATGAGTAGTAATATGTAAGAGAGTTATGGGAAAGCACAGTGGAATTGATTAGATATCACTTATTTTATTCAAAGGTAAAGTACCAACAACTCGGCTGACTGAGATTTGCTGCATGCAGAAGGAGAAGAGGACCCAACGAACTGTGTGTGTGTGTGTACGAGGCATCATGCGGATCAATTTTTTCTCACCACATCCAGTTCCAATTTATTGTGTAAACGAGGGAGTGTCAATAAGTTCATGGCCTGATGAGGTTTCCCTTATTCTTGAATTGCTGTAACCCTCTCATATCAAAGCTTATTATTCTGATACTTAAAGATACAGATATGAAGCTCGTATTATTAATGGCTGTAATTCTTTTTCAGTTGTGAAGAAGTGACAGTGTGTGGAAAAAAGAATTTTAACAAAGATAAGTGTGCGTTCGTGAAGTACCTTTTTGTTAAAGGATTGATCCCAAAGGAAATCCACGGGGATATTATGGTAACAATGACTGTCCATCCAACAGCATGGTCAAAAACTGGATAACTGCATTTAACAGGGTTCTTACCCCCTTTTAACACCTAGTGAGAAACCAGTGTCACAGTCTACATGTGTATGTGTATCAATCATACAGCTGTCTGAGCGAGTTGGTTAGTGTGAGATAATATTTCGTCAAACCTCAATGGTACAGTTATATTCTGTTAGTCAGTCTAGTTGTTAAACAAGGGGATAAAAGCTTAATGGATATTTTTTAACCCATCTTCGTTTTGTTGACATCTTAGTCACATTTGCAATTACCCCCTGAGAGTTGCGGAGTATGGCCTAGAAACTTGCAGACATGAGTAAATGAATGGGCTTAAAAACTGAACTTACAGAAAACAAAATTTAATGTACAATGCTGTTTCAAGAACTGAAGATTTAGCAATAGATGGAGCAATCTGGATGTAACCAAAGCCTACATTTACCTTGGACAACAAATATCAACAAAAGGCCACATCGAAGAAATAATTAATAGGCGTATAAAACTTTGTTGGAGGGCATTTGAACCGAACAATACAATTTTGAAGAGCAATTTACTATTATGTCTTAAGAGAAAAGAGTTTAATTAAGCATTCTTCGGTTCTTAGGGAACAGAGACGGGGACGTCAATAATAATAATAAAAAAAAACATTCAGAGGCTGCAAGCTACTTAAAGAAGCATGCTTGGTAGTTTATCCAGGAAGGAAAGGAAAGGAAGAGGTAGTCGTAGATCAGGAAAATCACGGGAGTTGATGATATAATAAAAGTGAAATCTCTGAAATGCAATGGGATGGGCATATTGGTAGAACCGAATACCGTTAGACAACTTAAATACAGAGATGTTCGCACATTTTTGCAACAGTTTTTCAGCAATGTAATTAATGTTTAAAATCAAATTATCTCTTTCTTAAATGCTCTATCTGATAGCTCTTTCTTTGGAACTATGAACCTATATCTAGATCTCCAAAATAACAGGGCATTTCTTAAAATTCGTAGTGGTATTTTATTCCACTTCCTTCCACTGCTTTCCATAGTCCAATCATTGTTTTATGTCTGCGTTTAGAAAGCGCTTTTTTCATCAGTCCGAAGGCACAATAGTCCATTGTGACACATCAGAGAACTTTGAAGGAATATGAGCGGAAAGTAAAGACCAGATACCAGTCACTTTTTCATTGCTTCAAGAAACAGAGTGGCAGATTTGGAAGTATGACTGGTAGCTTTATCCAGACGGAGTTCTACTCTTTGAAGGCTATGTGAATAAAGGAATGATATTTAGTCTTTAAATATAGGAGCTGAAACATTATTTTGGTAATACTTAGAAATGATTTTGATATTCTTTTCAACTTTTCTTAACTTTAATTTCCCATTGCACGAGAAACCGGCAATAATCATGAATCCTTTACTGAAACTTTCTTTGGATTCTTTGAACCAAGTTTGTAAGTCCTTTTCTGCTCTTTTACGTAATAAATCGACCTTTTTTGGGTTAGAATCGTTTAGGTAGTATGACGTAGAGTCTTATCTTATTTCTACGTTAATTTAACACAGCAACATACTAAGAAATAATTCCTAAATGAAGGAAACCTTAACGGCCAAGCGAAACATGTAAACAACAGAAGTCACACTTACGGAAAAGATGCTTTATTCAGGATGTAGCAAACACATCGTAGCGTAGCATATTGCACTAAACTCTCCACACACAACACAACGCTCTTTTCAATAATCAGTTTGCAACCCAACGCTCTTAAGCAATAGATTAGTCGTCGTTTTTATCTCTTGTTCTTATCAAAACTCAGGCATAAGTCACGTTCATTCAACATCAATTGTGTTGCCAAACGTATTCGTTTGAGAGAAAGATATCACGTTAAGAGTGAAGAATAACAGAATAAACTCAAGATTTACATAGGGAAAGAAACTAAAAAGGAAAGTTAATTTAGAATATACGTCACAGTAAATTCATGCTTCATCAATAGTAAAAAAAAATTCCATCTGTCTCCGGCTAAATTATTTTCATAGAGAAGTCTACACCGTTTTCTGCGATTATCCACGAGCCTAGGGCAAAAGGTGGTAAACATAATGTTTTACCATTTTTTTTTTCAGATTTAAATCTTTGGTTATTACCTTGTTTACAGTTGATACAGAGATTTTAAACGATTTAGCGATCGCTCTTTGGGTCGTTGGATTTTCTTTTAAGACCAGAGACCTTACTTCTGAAAAAGTCATAAAAGTACGTACTTTCTTTGAATATTCGTTTCGTGTTCTTTTTCCTGTTAAAAGCAATGCTTGACAATTCCCCTCTCTATTATTAATAATATTGCTTATTTTACATTTAGAAATTCTAATTTCATGATATTCACAACGTTTTTGTGTGAATTACACAATATGCATATTTATCTTCGTCAAGAGCAAAAACATAACCTGAGCTTTTTTACGTGCGCCATTTTTATCAGACGATATTTAATTGCAGCAGATGTTTCTTTCGTGTGCATCTAACACGCTGTTGCCAGTTTCAATTCTTTGAACTTCTTTTATTGTCTGTAATTTCTTATCACAAACGTTTTACAAATGTGTGAACATCCCTCTGTTTTAGATTGTATTCCAGTGAGCCAAAAAATCCAGAAGAAGACTTCGTAGACATCGGTGTGACATGGAAGAGACTGGCTCAAGACAGAAAATTCTGATGGAGACTTGGAAGACTTTCATCCACAGTGAATGAAGGTCCTCTAAGTCTCTTGATGATGATGTATGCACTGAGTGGCCACTATATTATGACCACCCCCTCAGTACTTCGTTGGGACACCTTTTGCCTTTAATGCTGCGTAGATTCTTCGCGGCATGGACTCCACGAGATATTGATAGGTGGTTTGTGGAATCTGAGACCATGCTTGATGAATAGCACTTTCCAGGAGTGTGAGATTGCAGGGTTGTGGATCCAGCTGTCTGATGGCTCGTTCAACTTCATCCCACAAATTCTCAATGGGGTTGAGATCTGGAGATTGTGGGGGCTACGTAAGCAAAGTAAACTCGCCGGCATGTTCTTGAAACCAATCCAGTGCAATACGAGCACTACGGCGGGACGCATTATCTTGTTGAAAGTAGCCATCGTCATTGGGATAAACCATCCACATGACAGGATGCACTTGTTTCACAACGATGTTGCCACTCAATCAGGTGGTCATAATGAGTGGCCACTCAGTGCTGAGTGGCCACTTTATTATGACCAACAGATAGTTTTAAGCAAATGAGCTATGGCTGCACGCTGTTGCCGCCAGAGGGCGAGGCTAGTACAAAAAGAGAAAGCTTAGTGCTTGCGACAGTGGTAGAAGTGATTTTCGGGTGACGAGATGGGTAAAAAATGCGATTTGACGGACTTTCAACGTGGGATGATTGTAGGAGCTCGGAGCCATGGAGCGAGTATCACCGAAACCGCCGCATTCGTGAAATGTTGAAGAGCAGCTGTTGTTAAAGTGTTTAATGATTGGACTGTCAGCCAAAAAACTGGGTCTCTACGTGCAACGTGTGGTCGTCATCGACTAGTGACTGCTCGGGCGGAAAGGAGAGTATCCAGACTGGTAACAGACAACAGAAGGGCAACAGTGCAGCAAATTACAGATCATCGTAATCAAGAATTCCCATCAAATGATCTCTGCACGCACTGTTCGCTGTACACTGCATCAGATAGGATATGGCAGCCGAAGGCCTGTTCGAACACCTTTGCTGTCTGCAGTTAACAAGAGAAAACGTCTCCAGTTCGCACAGGAGAACAAGGATTGGAAAGTCGATAATTTGAAACAAATTATGTGGTCCGATGAATCACGTTTTCAGTTGCATCAAGCCGATGGCCGAGTGAGAATTTGGCGGAAACAGCACGAAAGCATGGACTCCAAATGCATTGCTACAACCCTTCAAGCGGGTGGAGGCAACGTTATGGTTTGGGGAATGTTTTCCTGGCAGGCTTTGGGCCTTTTAATTCGTGTTGATAAACGTCTGAGTGGCACATCATATATAAACTTCGCTGCGGACCAAGTGCATCCTGTCATGTGGATGGTTTATCCCAATAGCGATGGCTAATTTCAACAAGATAATGCGTCCTGCCACAGTGCTCGTATTGTACAGGATTGGTTTCAGGAATATGCCGGTCAGTTTACTTTGCTTAGGTGGCCCCCACAATCTCCAGATCTCAACCCCATTCCCCATTGAGAATTTGTGGGATGAAGTTGAACGAGGCATCAGACAGCTGGATCCACAACCCTGCAATCTCACACTCCTGGAAAGTGCTATTCATCAAGCTTGGTCTCAGATTTCACAAACCACCTATCAACATCTCGTGGAGTCCATGCCACGAAGAATCGACGCAGAATTAAAGGCAAAAGGTGGTCCAACGAAGTACTGAGGGGGATGGTCATAATAAAGTGGCCACTCAGTGTATAATTCTATGAATACTGTTCCTCGTGTTATTTGAAATGTTTTGTTTTTGCTTTCCTCTCCCTCCAAAAAACACATGTTTGTCACATCTACATTTTCATTGTTTAGTTTAGAAACAGGTTTCTGGACTTCGGTAAATGTGTGTGTGTGTGTGTGTGTGTGTGTGTGTGTGTAATAAATGCAAATCCAATTAATCAATCTTTTTATCTGGTTGATCAATGAATGACCCAATCCAAATAATCAATGTATGTTTGGATCTCATTTATGAATGGATGTCTGGATCTTACAAATTAGTTTATAGCAACTTTGTTAACAAGAAAGCGTGTATATCTCGTGAGTCACTGGAATACTGCACGGATGTGTGCATTTCCATTAACAAACGCATCTCTGGTTCCCATTAATGAAAGGTGGATGTCTGATTCGTATGAATGACTGGATGTCCGGATATAGTTATGGAATGGATGACTGTATCCTGATACTATGTGTTCACGAATGTCTGAATGTAATCAAAGAATTAAAGTTTGTTTCTCATTAATAAATGGATGTCAGCATTTGATCAATTAAATGATTTTTTTTATTGAAGGTTTAACGACCACCGTACGCAACTCAATGGGCTATAAGCAATCGCCCGACCCTAATTTAGGATCACTGGTTGCAGGGAAGAGACAGAGCCAGTACCGAAAGACCAACACAACATCCATGCTTCCTCGGGATTCGAACCCGGACCCTTCACGGAAGAATGAGAAGAAGTCAACGCTTACACCACTGCGCCACCGGAGCGGCCAATTAAATAATGCCTGCATCCTACTCATCACTGAATGTGTGGATCTTATTAATAAATGGATGTTCTGCATTCTTATTTGTGAATAGATGTTTGTATCTCATTAATGGATGGAAGTCTATTTCATTTTTATTTTGGGGTTTGACGAACATCATGAGTAACTCTAAGGGCGATAAGCAGTCGCCCCCTCATGATTTAGCGTCACTGATTCCAGGGAAGGGGATGGGTTACCGCCGTAGGACATGCACTACTCGTGTTTCGCCTGCGACTCGAACCCGGGCTTACCTCGGAGAAATGGTCAGAAGCCAGCAGTTGAACCATTGCTCCACCTCTGTGGCGCAATGTGTGTGCCTGTCTCATGTTTCATTCGTGAATGGATGGCTGGGTCTAATTAGTAAATCCATATTTGAATGTAATATCTGGATTACACTTAATTACTAAGTTGTATCTTAATCTTACAAATTAATGACATCTGGATTTTGTTAATAAACATATGGCTATGTCTAGTCTATTGGCCAATGTCTATAAACATATGTCAAAATCTTTCTTAGCAAACGATATCAAGATGTTATCAAGAAGAGGTAATCTGAATTTATTAAAGAGTAAATGTTAATATTCCATGGATAGTGGATATTTTGTCTGCCTTCGGTGAATGAATGAAATGTTAATATTCCATGGTCAGTGGATATTTTGTCTGCCTTCAGTGAATGGATGTCTGAGTCTTTTTTAAGAATGGATAACTGTTCATCATTACTGAATGAATATCTGCACATTATTAATGGACTGACATATGTGCCTTATTAATGGACTGAATTGAAATCTATATTAATCGTGAATCTCGATACCTATAACTTGTTAATCAAAACTGTCTTGGATCATGCAGTTATAGGATATCTGGAGCTTTTTCACTGAGTGGCTGTCTGGATCTGATTAAAGAACGCATTTTAGAAACTTAACACTCAATGGATATCTGAATTTTTTTACAAATAGATGCCTGAATCTTTCAAACGAATAGATATCTGCGTCTTGTTATACTTTGCCATAGGTCAATCTTTCTAGATCTTGTTAGGCATACGTATAGATCGAGTAGATGTGTGGTGAAATTATGTTAATGAAGAGGTATCTGGATCCTATTAAACATTGTAATAGATCTACCTTTCTAGATCTTGTTAAGCATGCTCTTAGATCGAGGATAAGTGTGGCGAAATTATGTTAATGAAAGGTTTCCTTTCATTAACACAATTGCATGCTCTTAGATCGAGATATGTTAATGAAAGGATACCTTTCATTAACATAATTGCACGCTATTAGATCGAGATATGTTAATGAAAGGTATCCTTTCATTAACATTTGCATGCTCTTAGATCGAGATATGTTAATGAAAGGATACCTTTCATTAATATCAGCATGCTCTTAGATCGAAGAGAAGTGTGGTGAAATTATGAAAGGATGCCTTTCATTAACATAATTTCTCCACACTTCTCCTCGATCTAAGAGAGTGCTTACCAAGATCTTAACAAGATAAGGTTGGTATCAGCAAACGAATGTCTGAATTTCATTTCAAAAATAATTCTGGTATCACATTAACAACAAATGCTTGAATCTTATATGCATGTTTTAGGATTTGTTAGTTAATGGACGTCCTTATCTTTTTTATTAGTAGATGTTTTCATGTTATTAATAAACGGAAGTCTATATATTATTAGTGAACAGAAGTCTCGATCTTGCAATTCAATAGTATATCATTAATCAATTCAGACATTCGTTTACTGATAATTTCTTGCCGTTTGTTTGCTAATACGATCCAGATATCCTTTTTTCTTTCGTTTGGGGGTTTAACGATTACCGTGAGCAACTCAATGGGCTACTTGCAGTCACCTGTCCCTAATTAAGCGCCACTGGTTCCAGGGAAGGGGAGAGCCAGTGCATTAAGACAAACACAACATCCATTCCTCACCGGGATTTGAAACCAGATCCCATCTTGGGTGAATGATCAGAAACCAGCGCTTAGACTACCCTGCCACTTCGGCGACAGATATCCCTTCATCAACATAATTTTGACACACATCTACTAATGGACGTCCTTATCTTTTCTAATTAGCAGTTGTCAATTATCTTGTTAATGAATGGAAGTCTACAGTATATATTATTCGTGAATGGATGTCTCCGTCTTGCTACTCAATAGCGTCACAGAACTTATTAGTCAATGGATGCCTGGATGTTTTTTTTAATGAATGAATGTATGGATGTATGGCAGACACCTGCCTGCATTGTTTACAATGTTTCAACGAAATCTACCGCACACGAGTTCTATTAGTTCTAAATAGTTTAAGGCAATATTCTTTGGTGAAGAAGTTACTTCTCAACATTTGAATAAGTTGGTTTTGTTCGAATATGCATGAAGAAACTAGTAAGTAAAAAAAGCACGAGCATGTTTCAATGGTGACGACTTGCCTGTTGAATCATGCAGCAGTATTCTACTTCGCAGAGGTTACGTATGGAAAAATGGGATTTCCCTTTGGCAGAAATCATCTGCGGGGGAGAAGAAACTGATGTGTTGTCGTGGTGAATTGATCGATGTGGTTTCACAGAAATGGCCTTGCGATCTGAATTCAAGACGAATGTAAGGGTAAAATATCGCATCGGATCTGATGGAAAATACTTGTCATCCTCTACCCAGCGATGCAATATTGATGAATGAGAGCATCACTCAGAAATTGTGGATGGCGGGATTTCATTTTTGCTTTTAACTGAACAAACGGTCTTTCGTGTTCCCTTTTAAATGCACTTAGTTGACGTGAAATCAAAATTGGCTGAATAATTGATTAAGCTTTGTGCTGTTTGCAAAGCATCAGATGAATTTGAGTGGAAATTACAAAAGATTTCTTCAAATGCGACTTCTGTGTCTTTCTTTAGAACACAGAAAAATATAATTTCAAATAAGCATATGAATCTAAGTGGAAATTACAAATTTATTTTTTTAAATGCGACTTCTATGTGTTTCTTTGGACATCATCATCATCAAAAACCATGTAATATTCCCGTAGGTGCTTGAGGCCATGGGGCATCAGGCTATATTTGGACATAAAAAAATGCAATTTCAAATCAAAAAGTCTTTGAGAATACTGCCAAACTCATCGCCAGTTCTTTTTTGGTCCGAATTGGGCATCGTTTTCTGCAGGGAAAGGAAACGGCCTGGCGACTCACGACTGCTGAAATTACGCTTATAGAATACTACTCGCAGTGATGCCAACTGTGAATTATATTTACCTAGTACATTTTGAGAAATTTAAACGTAAGTAAAATCCTTACGTACATATTTATCAAAATGTAAGAAACCATGTCGCTAACGATAAAACCACCTTTAATCCCGGTATAGCCGCCCCGGTGGCGCAGTGGTCTAAGCGATGGCCTCTGATCATTCGTCCGAAAGGGGTCCGGGTTCGAATCCTGGTGAGGCATGGATGTTGTGTTTGTCTTACGGCACTGGCTCTCTCCCTTCCCTGGAACCAGTGACCCTAAATTAGGGACGGGCGACTGCTTATAGCCCATTGAGTTGCTCACGGTGGTCGTTAAACCTCCAATCAAAAAAAAACAAAACAATCCCGGTATTCCACTAAATGGTTTATCCTTAAGATCGCCAACTGCTAGAAGTTTTTACCATTCACAGCATTTTTTTTTTGAATGGAGTTTTAACGACCACCATGAGCAACTCAATGGGCTATCAGCAGTCGCCCGTCTCGAATTTAGGGTCACTGGTTCCAGGGAAGGGAGAGAGCTAGTGCCGTATGACAAACACAACATCCATGCCTCACCGGGATTCAAACCCGGACCCCTTTCGGACGAATGATCGGAGGCCATCGCTCAGACCACTGCGCCACCGGGGCGGCCACGGCAATTTTCGCAACGGTTTGGGTGAAAATGCAAGGAGAACTGCTGTTTGAGAGATGCGTAAACCGGAACGCCTAGCGCCAACGATCGTATCCTGTTCAAAATCGCTCGGATCACTGGGTTTGTCCATTCCGACTGTCTATCAAATTCTAATTGATGCTTTACGAGCTGATTAGCCAGATTGATATTGCACACTGTGCTCACATGACGTCTTACGTGTTAGAGTGAGACATTTATGTAACGACAACAGGTGTATCTGATAATTTGCCATCTCAGTTTATGTTTTTTGCGATATGCTCTTCTCGAAGCGGTCGTAAAATCCCGTTACTATAAAAAAAATATGAAGCAGAAAGCATTAACTACAAATGAGCATTTGTCCGCTCTATAGGCGAATTGGTACGCATGAGAAAGAGATTTTTTTTTTTTTTGCCTTGGATACGGGACTGTGTTCTCAATGCCAATCTTAAGAATTGCACAATTGAATCCAATGCAAAGAAACATATCGATTTTCCTCCTAAATACGCAGATATTATGAAAAATGCAAGCACATATTATGCCACCTATTAAGACAAGTTGAAAGCAGGAAAGACGAACACTGCATGAAAAATCTTAGACATTATTATGGCTGTCTGATACAAAATAAATTTTTCCGTTCTATGGCGACGCTCAGCCTGTGGCTACAGCAACCGACCTCCCAAACAGATAGCTGAGGGCTCGATTCCAGCTGGACTGTCCAACCACCAAATATCCGATGTGGCTCTCAAAGCACACTAATGACGGTTCCGGGGTATTATACCGCCGTTACGGGGGAAAACAAAGGCTGGCGCAGTGGTCTAAGCGCTGGCTTTTCACCATTCGTCCGAGTAGGGTATATGTTCAAATCCTGGTGAGGCATGGATGTTGTGTTTGTCTTACGGCACCGGTTCTCTCCCTTCCCTGGAACCCGTGGCACTAAATTAGAAACCGGCGACTGCTTATATCCCGCTGAATTGCTCACGGTGGTCGTTAAGCCTGCAATTTAAAAAAAAAAGTATATATGTTCTTATCTTTTTCTACCTCCTCTCCCACTTCGATGAGTCCTTCCTGTCGGGTACCCTACCCTCCCACCTCAAAAGGCCATTTAAAACCTAGCGTCAGACGCCAGCTTCCTAATGTTATCAACATCATTCATACTTTTAAATTACTGTGCAGGTTGTGTTTACCTGATACAAGTAAATTTAGTCCAATTCGACTTCTGTACTTCAAGTCAACTAAAGAGTGTGCTATTGTGGAAGATACGAAATGTAGCTATTCCCAACCTTTAATATGTATGACCATAAAAAGTAGCAAATGGTAAGTGACCTGCGACCCTATCATAGAGACGGTAACAAGAAAAGATGTACCTATATGCAAACTCACATATACTCGGAGCACACTGATTAACAAAACAAACACACTTTTATAGGGTTTTTTTAGGTTTATGCACATTTCACAGTCAATAAGGCAAAATTTCTATGCCAACTCACATATACTCGAAACACACTCATTATCAAAACAAACACACTTTTATGGGTAACGTGCTTTTCACCAGCAATAAGACAAAATATACAGGGGTTGTCCAAAAGCTGCTTTGGGTAAAAAACGAACATGTAGATACAATGTTTTTTAAAGTGTTGCTTATAATCTCAAGAGTCTGCGTGATTGCATTGTAAATCGGTGTTTGCATAATTTCGTTCCAGGTGAAGGCACAATGAGTGACCTGTGGAAGTTCCAAAGAGGGCAGATTGTAGCACGCCATCTGGTTGGTGCGTCGGTAACCACAGTGGCTCAGGTATCGGTTGTATCGAGAGGTACCGTGTCGAAAGGTCATGACAGCATACAATGTTCGCGGCACAACATCATCTGCGAGACACAATTGTGGAAGGAAACAACAAACTCACTGCGAGAGACAATAGGACATTAAAGAGGATTGTGACCGCAAGGAGGAACACCACGGCGACGAAAGTGACTGCTGAGCTTAATGCACATCTCCAAAACCCAATGTCGACACATACCGTGAGAAGGGAATTGCATAACCAATATTTACGGCAGAGCTGCGATTGCAAAACCCTTGGTGTCACAGGTTAATATGAAACGGAGACAACAGTGGTGCCAGGAACATAAAACGTGGACTGCGGATCAATGGAAACATGTCTTGTTTTCCGATGAATCAAGTTTCTCACTATTCCCCACTACAGGACTGGTTTACGTGTGAAGAGCCCAGACTGTCTCCTTCCTACAGTGAAGCATGGGGGCGGTTTGCGCAATGGTTTGGGCAATGATCTCGTGGTTTACAGCAGGTCCCATTATCACCTTACACGGACGGATCACTAGCAGTGACTATGTCACCCTTTTGGCCGGCCATGTGCATTCAATGGCGCAGACATTGTTTCCATGAGAGAGTTGCACCTTTCAAGATGATAATGCTCCGATTCACAGAAGTCGAACTGTTCAATCATGGTTTGAGGAACATAAGGATGAAGTTGCACACCTTCCCTAGCCTGCACAATCGCCAGACTTAAACATCATTGAACCCCTGTGGTCTGCGTTGGAAAACAGTGTGCGATCCCCTTATCCTCCTCCGGCGTCTTTCAAGGAAATGGAGCAGTTTTTGCAGGAAAAAATGGTACAACATACCACTTACCACCATCCAGGACTTGTATGCGTAAATTCCAAGGAGGATCCAAGCAGTTTTAAATGCCAAGGGTGCTCCCACACCACACACCATATTAGGTGCGTAACACCTATTGTTTCAAGGTGTTTCCACTATTTTGGACAACCCCTGTATATGTAAACTCACATATTCTCGAAACACACTGAATATCAAAACAAACACACATTTATGGATAACGCACGTTTCACCTGTTGACACTTGTAAATAGCACACTAGAGTCGATTGTAATGCAGCCAAACGAGTAAACTGACTGTAAGATGACGGGGTCGGGCCCCACTAATCAATTTCATGTAGTAATGTTTTCTGTAAATATTTCTCATTCCAAAGGCAATGTAATGTAAATTCAAACGCACGTGTTGGCACGTGGTACGTTTCCTTTGTATGATGGATTGTGTAACACCGAACGAAGCACGTGACTAACAAGATCCGTTGACTCCGACCGGGTCGACGGGGTATGATGTATAGGTCACCACTTCTGGTGAACGGCTAACTTCACACCACTAGGATTTCCAGAGGCGGAAGGGGGGGGGGAAGAAGATTAAGGATATAGAAGGAAGCGACACGTTCGCTAAGGAGGCTTTTCGCGTTTCACCTTCCACGGGTTGGACGTCGTGTTTTAAAGCAGAGTGTGTCGCTTAGACATCTCGTGGTTTTACGTTTTCGCTGACGGAATAGTCGAGGTTTTTCCGTGATCCGGAGTTTTTGACGGAATGATTAAAGTCAACGTGGCGGAGGGTCTTCCTGGATATCAGTGAGATAGTGAAGTGTTCGCTAGTTAGAAACCTGTTGGCACGTGGTTATAGCCAATTGAACGGAACTAATTCTTTCATCTATTAAATTTTGTTTTGTCTAACCAAGGACTTGTTATTGGAGATCCTCATTATCGTAGATCTTAAGAATTACTGACTACACGTTCCAATATTTCAACGATGGAGTTTAACTGGACGGCTCTCAAAAGAACTACGTCAGGACCGTTTGAGAAATTAGGGTTCGGTGAGGCCTAGGGGCAGATCGAACTCAGCGAAACCTGACACTGACCATGCGGCAAAAAGTGAAATATCGGAAAGAGAAGGCTTTGCTATCACTATACTGCATGCACAGTCACGTCTAGAATTATCCTCTCTTCTCACTACAGTCGAAGGGATTACCCGCCTCACTATTACTACAACGTGGAATGAATATTAGTAATACTATGGCTTTAAATACAGCTTTGTTCTACCGTGCAATAATTAAATATGTTCATTAGGTATTGGAAGTTTAATTAATTGAGATATGTTTAAACTTAATAAGCACAAATTCCAAAATTACATTTTCTTGATCATTCTATTTGGGTTTAGATACAAATTTTACCTTTTTTCTCTTTGTTGCCGACATCTCCATAAAACCCTCTCTCGATTCTGCGTCCGACACCCTAACCTGGGTCGAGACCAGAGGTTGGGCACACCTGGTTTTGACCAAAAAGCAGTAGCATTATTTCTCAGAATCATCAAGTTTGTTTGCTCAGCAGTTCATAAGGCAAAATTACTATTGAAGGCATTACTCCAGAGCCTCGTACTTTCGGCCGCTAACTCTCCAGCTAGGAAATGTAATTTTGAAATGGAGGGGAGAAAGCAGGGCTCCATTTCTGCCAGTCGTGAGATTTGAACCTACTCCGGAGACGGTTATTCTCCCGACTGAAATACACTGACCTTGGCTTATTTGCTGCAACTTGCCGTACTGACGCTTCCGTCATCTCAGTGGTACCTCACATATATCCTTCTTCGAGAAAGGATGGGAGAAGGGGGCAAATCGGAGGTCTCGGACCCACGGAAAACCATGCTTGAAGTACACAGAGGAGCCATTACATTATGACAACCTATCTAATAAGCTGTAGGACCCTCTTCATCCCGCAAAACAGCGGCCATTCGGCTAGGCATCGATTCGATGAAGTGGCGATAGATATCCTGGGGTATCTGGTACCATAATGTCAACAGTAGGTCTTCCAGTTTCCATACATTTTGGGGTGGTGGTGATTTAGCGTGAACGCGCTTTTCCAAGTCGAACCATAAATGTTCGATTGGGTTCATGTCAGGTGAATTTAGAGGACAGAGCATTAACAGGTCACCAGCATGTTCCTCGGACCACTCTTTGACGATTGTGCTAGAGTGGCATGGCGCATTATCCTGTTGGTAATGGCCATCACCATAGGGAACACAGCTGTCATGAATGGGTGAACTTGGTCAGCAGCGATGTTCAGATACCTGACAGCTGTCAGAGATTGTACTATTGGGATAATGGGTCCTAAAGTGTCCCAAGAAAACGTCTCCCACAGCATAACACTGCCGCCGCCGGCCATTTTCCGCCCAACAGTGCATCCAGGTGCCATAGCCTCCGTTGGTAATCGGCGTATCCGCGCACGGCCGTCTACGTGACGCAACAGGAATCTTGATTCGGCACTTTCTTCCAATCATCCACGGTCCAATCTCGATGACTTTGGGCCCATTTCATACGTTGTTGACGATTACCTACAGTGAGCACTGGGGACCCGACTGGGTCTTCGGCCACACAGGCCCATGCGCAGAAGGCTGCAATGAACTTTGTGCTGTGGAACGTTGTCCTGCTCACCACTGTTGTACCTGCGGGTGATTTGTCGTACTGTGGCCCTGTGAACAATGGGCGACAGTCTCCGCTCCGTTGTGGCATCAATGAGCTGCGGACGACACACGGCTAGACAACGGTTCATCATTTGGACATCTGTGCACCACTTTTGACACGTACTCACTACAGCGGCACATGAACAACCCACAAGCCGCGCCGTTTATGAGATTGTAGTTCCAAGGCGCCGTAACATCACAATTTGTCCTTTATCAAACTCCGATAAATCGGCAGCCTTTCCCATTCTGACTCCGAACACTCTACTAACCGAAAACCGGTCCTCTGGTTGTATATATACTGCTCTGATTCTCACCTGCGGCACCGTTCGGTTTCCAGGCGCGCTCATTTCTCTACGCTGGGGGTGATCATAATGTAATGGCTCATAGGTGTAGTTCGCTGTAGAAGGAGGAATTCCCCCTAATTCCTGACGATGTGTAGGAGAAATATCACACGTTTTTTTTAGTGTTGAAGAAGGAATTCTCATTAATTCCAGGCGATGTGCAGAAAGAACATCACACATGTGTCTCGAACCTCACTGCCAGAAGGTTTCATTTTTACGTGCGGGCGCCAATGTGGAAATGAACCCATTTGCCGGCGGTGGGATTCTAACACACGTTTGCTCGCTCCTGAGCCAGTTATTCTCCAGAATGAACTACACCGACCTTGGCTTATCGCTGCAAATTCCCATTCTGACTCACGTGTGACGTACCAATGAGGTGAAGAATGGGATGGAGAGGATAGAAGTCTTCACCCCCCCTCCCCACACACACATTATCAACACAGAGCAAACAGATTGAAAATTGGGGAAATGCGAGGGGGGTTCTTAAGCAGCAGATGGGGAAACACTTCTTTGGAGTACGGACGTAAATGGCGGTGTCAGAGTGAGAATGAATCTTAACAGCAACGGCACAGCAGGAAAGGAATGCTACCTCGGATTGATACCAATCTTGAGCTCTCCCGCAGAAGCTGTGAGAAAGTTACTCTACCTTTCGCTGTAGTGCACTCTTAAATTGACTTGGACTATGAAGATTCGTTGTTCTTTAGATGGAAGAACAGAAAAGGAGAAATACGAACACAGAATATTTGCCCGATACAGAATCGAGTTACAAGCGTGAGGATGTTTACGGGTCGAAGAGCGTAGTTTGTACTCAAGTGGATGTTCCATTATAAATCGTGTCGTGTGGTATGCACCAATGAAGCAGATTAACGAGAAAACTTTTACGAAAGGTAGCATCACAGCAAAAACTGTGTTTTCTGTCTTGCAAAAACGCAAAATGTGCATTTCCGTAGGAATCTGAAATTCAGATTTTTTTTTTTTTTTTTGCCTTGAAAATATTTCACGTTATGTGGCTATTAATGCCATTTTGATAATCCTAATGTAATAACACAGAACTCTTTTTTCCCCATTAATGTAATAAACTACTTAATTCGTCCCAGACATACTCATTAATGATGCTTTTGCAAACGAATGTTCATGATGTGTAGTAATTACTGTTTTAAGAAACTCAGAATAAAAATATGTCGCTGAGACGCAAGCTTTTCAAATTAGTCCTCTTTCGTTTCTTACATTCTCACAAACACTGAAAAAAAAAACCCATGCGAATCCCCAAGTTACCTGGTTTTTTTCAGGAACCAATTAACGTTGTTCATATAAAAAATTAATGCTGAAAAATGTTAGCGGAATAGTAGGAATGGACGCCACACTTCATGGGATTACTCTGTTTTCGTGTTCCATTATGGAAATGAAATAATATTTCGGATTATTAATACATTTCGTTGTAGTTCTTTCCATTTATTTCGTATATCCAAACAAAATTCATTAAACATAGAGCAGTCTCAGCAATGCCCTGCAAAAAAAAAAATTAATTAAAAATCTTTCTCAAAAAAAAAAAAAAAAAAAAAAAAAAGACAGCGACAAAGATGGTAAATGACGTTAGAAAACACGGATTATCTTGCTGCTCGTGCAAAGGTAATTTTCCATTTTTCCGTAAACGGCGGAATAGTGAGTCGAACCTCAAACGAAACTTTAAACATTTTTTTAATGGCATGTGTCACGTGCCTGCCCCGCAGGACGCGCATGAAATAAAGGCAGATAGCAGTGAGAGCACATGCCAGTGTAGTATAGTGGATAGCACTCGGAGCTCCGGAGCCTAGAGTTGTAGGTTCGAATCCTGCCCCTGTCATAAAAATGTATTAATTTGCTTCGTCATACACTGAAGAGCAATTGAATTAGAGATACTTGTCTAGTAACGTGTAGCACCACCTTTCGCCCTGATGACGGCGGCGATTCGTCTCGGCATGGACTCGACAAGACAACGGAAGCGTTGGGAAGTCATACGGATCCACGACCCCTGAACAAGCTCCCACAGTTCACGAAGATTTGATGGAGGGAGGGGGGGGCAGAGCTTCGAACATCTCTTTCGATGGCATCACAGATGTGCTCGATGGGATTGAGGCCTCGTTGGTGGAGTGTTCATTCGGATACAATTCTGGAGCGATGGCACGGTTCATTGTCTTGTTGCAGGATGAGGTCCCCAGTGGGATGTTGAAGACGCACAAACGGGAGCAAATGGTCGTCCAGGATATCCCGGTACCGTTGACCTGTGAGAGACGATGTCACACGTACCAGGGGTCCCATTTCAGTCCACGTAAACAGTCCCCAGAGGAGAACGCCACCCCCACCAGCTTGAAGAGTACCCTGCTGGCAAGAAGGATCCATCGCTTCATTTGGTTTGCGCCATACTCGTATCCAGCCATCCGCATGTACCAACGTGAATGTCGACTCATCAGTCCGGGCAACATTTTTTCACATGTCTAGGGTCCAGTATTGATGTTTCCGCGCCCATGCTAATCTTTGCACCCTGTGATGTGCGGTAAGCAGCGGTACCCTCGTGGGACGATGACTTCTGTACCCCATAGCGAGGAGATGGTTCTGGATGGTGTGGCTGCTTACACGTTTTTGTGCAACAGCGCTAAATTGCCGAGTGATTTCTTGCACTGTGGCCAGTCTATACGTTGTTACAATGCGATCTAGCCGACGATGACCTCGCTCATCCACACGCTGTTGTCCACGGCAGTTGGCCCTTGCAGGGATGGTTTTACCGGATTCGATGTACTCACGGTGCACCCGTGACGCAGTGGATCGCAAAAATCCCAGTGCCTGCACAACTTCCGAGATAGAGTGACCCATTCGTCGGGCACCGACAATTTGCCCACGATCAAATGCGCTTAGATCCTTCGTCTTATCCATACTGCGTCACACTCTTACTGATTCCCGTCGCATCACTCCTTATATTGTCAGATCGCTGCATACGTCATGTTTCCGTTTACAGGGCCACCAACAGCGCCACATTTGCATAACGCCAGCTGTCTCTAATTCAATTGCTTTTCAGTGTATATGGTCCTTGGACGCTCAGTGAGTATTTCTTCTCGATTTACAGAGTTATATAATCATCAAATATTATCAGTCCACTGCTGGATAAATGTCTCCTTAGGTTTCTTCCACAAATTTCTGTCTTCAGCTAGTTTCCTTCATTTACTCCACCATACCTTCGAATTTCATCTACCCACTTCCTCTGGGACTTTTCCTGTCTTATGAAATCCAGTCTAGCACTTTATTTGTCCAATCGTTGTCAGTTCTTGTTCAAGTACACCAAAGAGTTAATATGACCAGCGCGTCTTTATGCAAATCAACACAACTGCAGGTAAACAACGGCGCGATTAAAGGTCAACAAACAGTACAAGTATTAGATGTACAAATAAGTTTTTAAACGTTTCTTGTGTGACGTATACCACTATTTTACATATCAGACATTATCCGGCGTTGATGTCATGTGACCGTAACTGGTCCAGAGTATAAAATGTGACACAGAAGTTTGCCCAACACTCAAACGCACTTGCACATCGGTAGGTGAAAGATGGCAACGATACTGCATTTACTGGAAACTGCATTTGTTACGAATTTGATCAAGGAAAAAGTACTGCAAAGCATTTGCATCGATCTGTTCTGTTTTGGGGGAGAATATTGCATCGAAAAGCACGTGAGAGTTTAGGTTTAGACCGTTTAAAGAAGGTGATTCTGATGTCAGCGATCGAGAACGTAGCGGAAGGTTGCACATGAGAAACTGGAAGCATTGCTGGATGAAGATTCGTCTCAAACGCAAAAAGTACTGGCTGAACACCTGGGGGTAACTCAAACCATTTCCATTCGTTTACGCGCAATGGGAAAGATTCAGAAAGAAGGAAAATGGGTGACACATGACCTGAGCCAGAGGAACAAGGATGAGCGTGTCATGAAGTGTTTGAAGCTGTTGAATATACAACACCCCAGCAAAAACACAAGTGCTGGGAAACTGCTGGCCACCAGCTGGCAGTGATGGGTCACTGCTGGCTGATATCTGCCGCTCACGGCCCGGTAGTGGTCCGTTGGTGACAGCGCTATCAGTTGGCGAGCCATTGATGGCCCTGCAGCATCGCCGTGAATTGTGGGCCTCCAAGCAAGTGCCACTAGTGGCCCGTTGCTGGCAACCAATGCAACCCCCAACAGCAGGTGGAAGCATCGGGACTGCGCATGCGCAGAAGCAACACTTGCTGTGTCCCTCATGGTACCAGTTAGTTGAAGACGACGCTATCGCCATCGTGTTTAGTGGATGTTAAGAAAAAAATCCATATGCGGAGAGGCGAATTAATTTCCTAATGAAATTTTACGTCGACGAAGATATCAGATTAAGCCATGAAATACTAGATTACAGCCATGAAATACACCCACTCCATTCCCATGAATAACAATTCATGGAATGGAGTGGATGAATAACAAGAAAAAATTTGAAACCGCTTGAAACAAATGTCCTGGAAAACCATTATAACAACGTTTGTTGGAAAAAAAAGAATTATAAGCGTACAAAATTTATTAATTATTTGAAAGAAAAAAAACGCAACGCTATGTGGTGTACTCATCCATGGGTTCAATACACAAGACTGGGTGGAATTCGCTTCTGAAAATAACGAGAAGTAAAATAAAATATATTTTACTCTTTAAAACAAATGTAGCTTTGGACAACGGAAAGGAAAGACACAACGTTAAAAATGTAACAGAATGTGACATGAACCCGGGTAAATATATATTTATTCAACAATCTCTTTTCAAGACGGCAAGGACAGTACAAAACTTTGGAAAGCGACTCTAAGTATGTACACGCCTTGAAAATGAGTGAAGTTCCCTTAAGGTAAAAAAAACAAAACTATCGTTACGTTGAAAAAATTAATTTATCAATCATATGAAACTGACTTATGAAAAATACCTCGCAATATTGCAAAATGAAAGAGGGAAGCATTCAATTACAAATTGCATACCAAACAGATAGCTTCCAGCACATATCCGAGCGTAGTGAATTAGTCCGGTCGGTAGCGAGCGCTGTTTCCACGCAAACGTCCCAGGATCGAATCTAGTCAGATGAAAACGGGCGTTTTTCCGGTTTGTCGAGAAAATTTCCCCAGCGCAGTGCGTTAATTCACAAGCTTCGTAAGGGTAGAAAAAAAATTGTAGCTTTAGGAAACTGCGGTTATCCTTGCTTTTTTTATTATGGCTACTACTGGGAAATTGGCAGACAAGATTCGGCAAGCCACCAGTTACGTCACGTGGTTGCTGGCTGCCACTAACGGCCCACTAGTGGACCACATTAGGCTAGCCATCATTTCTGGCACGTGCTTGCAGGGCCACTGAAGGGCCACTTGTCGCAGCTACGGCCTGTGATGGACCACTGATGGCCCTGTTGTGGCATATGACAACTGATGGGGTACCAACCGTTGGCCAGCTGTTGGCCTGAACTGCTGGCCCTTCTGTTGGCCGCCCGGACATTTTATTGACGGTTCGGCAGCGGCAACATAGTGCTGGGCCAGCAAGACTGTTTTTGCTGGGACAGAAAGTCTTTTCTGTGGAAAATCGTTACGCGTGATGAAAAGTGGATATGGTACGACAATCCCAAACACAAAAAACACTGGGTGGACCCCGATGAAGCAACGACTTCGACACCGAAACGCAATATTCACTCCAAGAAAGTTCTGCTGTGCATCTGGTGGGATATGAAGTGTGTGCTCTATTATGAACTATTGGAACAGGGTCGAATTGTTACTGCTGATCGCTACAAGCAACAATTGCTGCGATTGAACCAGGAAATTTGTCGGAAGCGTCCATTCACTGGCAAAAGACTGCGTCCCGTGAAGTTACTGCATGACAACAGAAGGCCGCATGTCGCGAAATCGGTCAAGGAAACGTTATTGACGCTTGGCTGGAAAGTTTTGGAGCACCCGGCGTATAGTACCGACATAGCCCCCTTCAGACACTCATTTGTTCCGATCGATGCAATATGGTTTGTCTGCTGTACGGTTCCGGACATGTGACGATGTGTAAAAATGGGTTGACGTCTTCATCGCGTCACACGATGAAGTATTCTTCATGGCTGGAATCCGTCAGCTGCCAGACCGATGGTGGAAGGCGATAGATAATGACGGCGCATACTTTGATTCGTAAATGTATCGTTGGTTTCTCCCGAATTACATATTACGTTGTCTTTAAACGCTTTAAAACTTATTTGTACACTAACTCCAGATACTGAGCTTCTTTAGTAAGTGTTATTCTCGTTCTCCAGATGGGAAAGGCAACGAACTTAAGCGGGTTTGAGAAAAGACAAATTGTAATGTCCAGACCACTGGGGCAGAGCATTTCCGAGAAGACAAGACTTTTGGGGTGCTCACAGGTCAGCCATGGTTAGTACCTTCAAAAAGTAGTTCGAGGAAGGAAAAAACAATCGCGGATCCTCGATGCTCGAGATAAGCGAAGGCCATCCCGTACGGTATGAGCCAACAGAAAGGATAATCTGGCATTACTCTCCGGTAATTTGAATGCTGGTGACGGAACAGATGTGTCACAACACACTGTACATCGAACCGTGCCGAATGTAAAGCTGTGCATCAGCAGGCCGCTTGAAGTGCCCGTGCTAACTTCGGGTTCGCCGTCAAAAGGGCCAACAATGGGCACGAGAGCATCAAAACTGGACCTGGATTGCTAGGAAGAAGATCGTCTAGTCCGATGAACCTCGTTTCTGTAGAAAATATGAAGACTATGCTAGTAATCCGATTTATTGGGGCAGGGATACACGGTCGAGTCACATTATTATGACCACCTGCTAATATCCAGAGTAACCGCCGTGTGTAGCGTGGACATCAGCTAGACGGGCTAGGAATGACTCAATAAGGTGTTGGAAGGTGTTCACAGGTATGTGGATTGGATTGGAGGTTTAACGACCACCGTGAGCAACTCAATGGGCTATAAGCAGTCGCCCGTCCCTAATTTAGGATCACTGGTTCCAGGGAAGGGAGAGAGCCAGTGCCGCAAGACAAACGCAACATCCATGCCGGACCGGGATTCGAACCCGGACCCCTGACGGATGAATGATCAGAGGCCAGCGCCTTAGACCACTGCGCCACCGGGGCGGCACACAGGTATGTGGAGCCATTCTGACTGCACTGTATCTGACAGCTGCTGGAAGATGCGTGATGGAGGATCCATAGAGCGAACAACGCAATTGAAGTGTTCCCACAGATGCTCAGTTGGGTTTAAGTCTTGGGAATTAGGGGGCCAGTGAAGTACTTTGAGGTCTTCATCGTGATTTTTCACCCACTCTCTGACATTTCTAGCTGTGTGACACGTCGCATTGTCGTACTAGAAGATCCCATCCACCCCAGGGAAGACAATCAGCATATATGGGTGTACGTGGTTTGCAAGAATGGATTCATAACGAATTCGGTCCATAGTACTTTCCACAGGTATGAGTGAACCCAGGGAATGCCACGAAAACATTCCCCAGACCATAATAACGCTGCCCTCACCAGCTTGTGTTCTTCCAGCAATGGTTGAAGAGTGTTTGTTCTCCGATGTTTCTCGACTTATCGACCAACGTCCATCCCCTCGATGAAGCAGAAAACGTGACTCATCGAAAAAAGGCAATCCTTTGCCAATCAGCGAGGTCCAATTCCGATACTGCCGTGCAAACGTGAGCATTTTCTGCCGATACACCTTCGTTAGCATAGGTGCAGTGACTATCCGTCTGCATCGGAGCCCCATACACAGCAGGGTGCGCTGTACTGTCATTTTAGACACACTTCCAGTAGCCCCCTGGTTCATTCGGCCAGTGAGTTGCTCCACTGCAGCTTGTCGATCGGCTCTCACGCACCTTCGTAGCCGACGTTCACCTCTCATGTTTATGGCACGTGGTGCTCCGCAGTTTTCACGTCGCTTATTCGAAATGGTGCCATTTCTCCGATCACGATACATTTTAAATATAGCCGCACGCTGGCAGTTCACAAACTGCGCTGTTTCAGAAATACTGCCACCCTTGGCTCGAAAGCCGATAATCATTCCTTTATGCAAATCTGATAAATAGCTCCTTTTATCCATGACAGCAACGAGTGATATGTTTTCAGAATGCCTACAACACACCTGATATGCCCTCCAATTCAGCTCACGACACGTGCCTTCTTTCACTGGCCACGCGCTGTTGACGTCAAATGTAAGAAATGGTCGCAATAATGTGACTCGACTATGTATAAACAATCGTTTCCAAGCTTTCGCATATAAACCAGATGGCTGTTTCACGGAATATAGACAGAAATTGCAATCTGAATAATAGAACGCTTTAGAAATTTGAACGCGGTGGCTTTACTTGACAATAAATGGTTACGACGTAATATATATATATTTTATTTTCATAGTCTAACAACAGGGTGAGCCAAAAGTCCCTGTGTACCTGACGTACTTTGATAAGAAATATACGACCCATAGCTAATATGTGCCACATTTATTATTCCAAAAAATTGTTAGAATTTTTATTAAAATTTAATTTATCTGACTCGAAAGTATTCCACTTTGGTCCTTGATGGCGCGGTAAGTTAGCTTAGCAGTGTTTGTCTGGAAGAAAGAATCTCTCATTTCTATCCGATTTTTTTAATTGTCTAGGTCAAATAGCAATAATTAAATGGGGCCAAAAGTGAGACTGGAATCTTGTCTCCTATTAATCATATTAAATCCTACCGTACGTTCATTTTTTGAAGAGAAAATGTGTACATTACCAGAAAACCCTTGAATTTGAGCTATAGAAACTCCGCCTACTTATTGAACTCCACCCCCAAATAAAGTCATTGGTTAAAACGTAACAGCGCGTATTTTGTCTTTTCATTGTGGGGCCGACGAGAGGCCGCTTCCAATCTGAATATGGTGAGGTCTGCAGTGATTCGCCGACACCAACTTCTGGGACAGTCCCTCAAGAACTTTAATCACGTCAAAGGAGTGATTTTTTTGCACCATCTATCGCAGAAGACGAACCCTAACACTCATTCAAAGACAGCATTAAACCTTCAGTTAAAAAAATATTAGTCTCAATTACTTAATTTCCGCATTGTGAACAAAATATTGGGTTCGGAGAACAATTTCAGAGCATAAATGCGAATGAGTAGAAAAGCTATCGATTTTATAAGCAGGCATTACCATTTTAGTGAGAAAATCAATGATATTAAGGTTTTTTTGCAATTCGCAATTTTACGATAAATTTCAAAACCTAAAGTTACTTCAGTTTAATCTTCACTGTACGAGAATTCCCTGACGTACTTAGCTTTCGGAACGAATCAGAGAACTACTGGTACCATGTATGTGTCTGTCAATGATTTACTTATAATTCATTCTGCTAACGTTAATGGAAGACATTAGTTTGCGTAAAAACAGAAAGAAAACAAAGAATAAATTTGGCTAAAGTATTTATTTTTGTCATTTCATTTTAAGCAGCGCAACGAAAAATCTGAAACGTTTAGAATCAAATAAGTTAAGGACAGAAGTTTTCGGAAACTGAAAGTAGAAAAGAGACAATCAAATTAACAAGGAAAAAGTCATTTCTCTTCTTTCGATTGGCCAATCTGTATTAAATTTAAGGGCAGTTCGGGGAAAAGAACAATAGCATTTAGGTAAATGAAGTATGCAGGGAATCTAACGCTATTACCGAAACAGCTGTGGAAGACGGTCGCTGAAAAGAAGAGACTTCACGACCACTCTGGGATTCAAATTAACCAGATACTCTTTTTTTTTTCTATAAAAGCCACTGGACTAAAATGCAAGGAAGGATCTACGAAAACATTACATTTCACATCCCATTTTCTTTCTTTCGTCTTTCCTTTGCTTTTGCTTTTATTTTGTTATTCTACGCACTCCATCATGTTATTCTACTTATATTGTGGCTCAGCTAAAACTAAAAAAACTGCTTGTTACTGCCTTCCTAACACTTAAGTGGTTTATCTTCAGTCTCTTTGTAAAATGCAGACTTAAAGGACTGACTTAACGCCATGAAATGACTCCCAAAAGAAACTAGAAATAATTACAAATAATGCTAGAATCAGAAAAACAACAACTTCAAACTGAATTAATAAAATCTGGAACATGGAAGTCGATCGAATAACTACCGAGGGAAAAGCTGCAAGATATGTGGTGGTGAACAAATTTCTCACGATTTAACAACAGTATAAAAAAAATCAAGGGTGTAGATAACGCTGATCAACAAAATTCAACATTGTAATTTTTCTTTAGACTTAAAAGCTAATATTTAAATTATAAACGGTGTAGAGTACACAAAAATGATGAAAAAAACTCTACTTGGTCCTTATTTTTTTAATTCCAGGATTTGTTTTTATGCGTTACTGCAAAATAATACATTGTCACAACGTATTATTATTACTATTCATAAGTTGATTCTTCAATAGGATATACAACAGAGGATTTGTTTTTATACGTTACTATTACATAATGTAACAGTATTTTATAAGTTAATACAATATATTTTCATACGTTACATTACAATTAATTTATATTTTACAATAGGAACACATTTTAAGTGTATCGATGTACTTTATTCGCAAAGCTTTTAAATAATATGGTTTTCCGTTTATACTGTTATTCAGGAGCTCTTGATGCGTCGTGCACGGTAAAGGTTCTCCATGACAGATATCTGCTGGTGAAATCGTTCGTTCACCATGCTAACTACTCCCATATTATCGGTGGACTAGGTGAAAATGAAGGAAATGCAGATTTAAATACATGTGACAACTCACCTTTTGAAAAATTTTCACCAGCTTTTGAACTACGCTCTTATAATTAATACAGACATTTAACGTGGACCAGGAACATCAAACAAAGATCTTCGCTCTGTCCACGTTTATAAGTGAGTCACGGAAAAAATTCTCATTGGCCGCCACCGGGAGTCGAACCCAGGGTCTTCCAGTTACGCCCCGGATATGCTTCCGCTACACCATTGTGCAGGGTTCCAAGAAGCAACCTGCCAAATTGGCTTGGCAGTTAGTGCGTGTGAGTCTGGTGGAATTCGAGGCCGCTGTGGTGTAGCGGAAGCATATCCGGCGCGTAACTGGAAGACCCTGGGTTCGACTCCCGGTGGCGGCCAATGAGAATTTTTCCGTGACTCACTTATAAACGTGGAAAGAGCAAAGATCTTTGTTTGATGTTCCTGGTCCACGTTAATTGTCTGTATTAATTATTCATTTGCCTTCTAATTATTTCTTCAGTTGCTGCTTACCATCTTTGGTGAATCCCCAGCATTGTGCGATGCTCCAAGAAGCAACCTGCCAAATTGGCTTGGCAGTTAGTGTGTGTGAGTCTGGTAGAATTCGAGGCCGCTGTGGTGTAGCGGAAGCATATCCGGCGCGTAACTGGAAGACCCTGGGTTCGACTCCCGGTGGCGACCATTGAGAATTTTTCCGTGACTCACTTATAAACGTGGAAAGAGTGAAGATCTTTGTTTGATGTTCCTGGTCCACGTTAAATGTTTGTATTAATTATTCACTCGCCTTCTAATTATTTGTTCAGTTGCTGCTTACCATCTTTGGCGAATCCCCAGCATTGTGCGGGTCTCCAAGAAGCAACCTGCCAAATTGGCTTGGCAGTTAGTGTGTGTGAGTCTGGTGGAATTCGAGGCCGCTGTGGTGTAGCGGATGCATATCCGGCACGTAAATGGAAGACCCTGAGTTTGAAACCCGGTGGCGGCCAATGAGAATTTTTCCATGACTCACTTATAAACGTTGAAAGAGGGAAGATCTTTGTTTGATGATACGCTCTTATAGTTTGCAGCTTTAGAATTTCTAAGGAAATTTTACACAACATCCTTGTATGCTAGCCATGCTTCCTTTTCTAGTTTCTGAAGAACACTTTCAAAACGGTCATTTTGCATGAGCTTCCGAATATCAGGACCAATAAATTCTCCCTCTGTTATTTTAGCATCCGATATGGAAGGGAAGAAATCTCTGATATACCTAAATGCCTCACTGTTCCTGTCCAAAGCTTTAACAAAACATTTATTAATTCGGGTTTGATGTGCAGTGGTGAGAAGTATGTCAGCTGCTGGTACAAGAGGTTCGTTCACTACATTCTTAGCACCGGACTTCAGAGACTGCCGTCAAGTCCACTTTCTTACAGCGTAGTATTTCTCTTTAGCGAGACTGCCCCATTCGCAAAGGAAACGTGAATAGTTAGTATATTCCAGTTGCATTCTTAGTAAAAGAGAAATGGCTTTCAAGTCACCACAAATTTTCCAATGAAAATCATTGTAGTACTTCAGCACGTTTAATAGCTTTTTCAAGGTATCATAGGTTTCTTTTCCCCGTGAAGCATGTCCAACAGGAATGGAGTTATATTTGTTGCCAATGTGTAACAGTACTGCTTTTAAACTCACTTTCGATGCATCAATAAATAGTCGCCATTTCTCTGGCTTGTGATACAGATCTAAAGACGGAATCAAGCTGGGAATGTCGTTACAAAAGCACATCTCGCTATCCATTTCATAAAAACGAATAAAGTCTGTGTCGCTCACGATACACGTAAATACGTACATCATTATCTAATACATTCCACTCCTTAAGCTTTGATCCAAGCAATGCAGCTTTATTTTTGCTTAATCCCAGATCACGTAAAAAACATTGAGCTCAGCTTGGGTGATCATATGAGGTGTTGAATGTTTCTCTGATGGAATATAATCCTCGTCTTTCCCACATTTGTGACTAGTTGATGGAATGCATTCATTTTCATCTAAAAGGGCAATTTACAGGGGGCTGTGGTACAGGATGCGCATCACTGTGAGGTATTGGCCTTATTGCGGAATCGATGCTGGGATACTATACATGCTTTTGCTTCTTAAAATTAATTCCTTTTTACCGCTGGAGTCACACAAAAGTAACAATCTGTTACATGATCTCTAGGTTCCCTCCAGATCATCGGTATGGCGAAAGGCATCGATGTTCCCATTCCTGTAGTCCACTCTCTCGAAACCGAATCGGACAGTGTTCATAGCAGAAGTGCTGCAATCATATCTTATCCTGCTCGCCAATCTGACATCGAAAATAATGTTTATTGTCTGTTCTAATTAAATGGGTTGTGCGTCTTCTACGCTTAACACTCACACTTTCGCCACATATAGGCCTATAACGAAATTTATTACTAAAATTCACGCATTTACGCGACATAATGATTGCTAGAAATCTCTGTTCGTAAGCTCATTACGTGCTACACTGATCGCTGTTATATCTCAATGCAGGGCCGGCTGGACCATAGGGGCAACCGGGGCGGTCGCCCCGGGCCTCGCGCCTTTAAGGGGCCCCGCAGTTTAAGAAAAAAATTAGTTAGAATTTTTTACAATTATTATTTTGTGTGTATAAGTTTTCGGGTGCGAGGCCCTTAAAAAGATGTCTCTCTTTTTTTTTTTTTTTTAAGTTTTTTTGTTCGTTTGTTTCCAATCGCTCGGTTTCCGAATAGGTTATCGCCCTTCGCCCTAGAAATACGGAGATCTGTAGATTTCAAGTGATTATTGTAACGACCTTGATATTTTCCGAATTCATGAAATCGCAAATTTAATTTCATCATTTTGTGGCCCTTGATTTTATATATTTAACAATTTGCGTGCAAACCAGATACTTAAATTTAAATAAAATAAAAAGGAAGAATATCAAAGTTTGTTTCGGGCTACACATGGAGGCCATTTATTCAGTGACTTTAAAAACATTACTGGAAATTTAAAAAAAATCATATATAAAAGTTTAAAAAGTCACTAATTTGTCAGTTACTCCATTTTGCATTAAAAATCAATCACTAAAACATGTATCAGGAGAAAAAAAACTATTTATACGAATTTATTATTTGTACACTAAAATATTCGCAATCCAAAAATGTTCGCTACGCACGTAGCTTTTGGTCATTTTGTGAAGCAGTTTTTATACAATAAGTGAAATACAACCTCAACCCCATCTCCTCGGAAAGAAAATCGTAGATTTTAACAGTTTTTACTCTCTCTCTCTCTCTCTCTGAACTTTCAATGCATATTCTGGTCTTTTTCTTGAGCTTAAAGCAAATGTTTCTTTGAGATAATCATTTTGTATTTACGATAGTACTACAGAGGTGAAGCACATGTGAAAAAGGAAAAGTTAGAGAGATAAATTCCGTCGGTGTGCCTTAATCGGTAAATCATTCAGCTCCGGAGCAGAGGGATGCGAATTCGTCGCCGTTACAGGCATATTTGTGGGTTTCACATCCTGTGTATTCTTTACGGACATCTTCACGTAACGATTTTATTAAAATATGAGATTTATTTCCTAGTGCAAGCAATGAAATTTTGCTTCGGGGCATTGCAGTGAAATTTCGCCCAGGGCCCCGCGAATGCTCCATCCGGCCCTGTCTAAATGATCGATGCTTTTCAGCACTGTGTCAGACTGTCAGACGTAATTTGCCTCACTGGCGTCTATACCTATTGCATCACCCACTTACGGTGTCGTTGTCAGCATTCAAAAAGGCAATAAAATAAGGTCACATCAATAAATTCAAACATGAATATCTCCGAAATGATAACCAACTTTACTTCTTTATGATTATTTTCGATATCCCCGATGGTAAGTTCATTGAAATTAGTTACAATTTATCTGGGTAATCTACGATCAGTGTAATCTATGCTATGCATCTTTCGCATGCCGAGATCTTTGTAGGTGTGAAATAAAACGAGTGATTCGAGAGTATACACTCTTTTTACATAACAACACGTTGCATTTTTTCGCATCACTCCCTATCACGCCGAGCCACATTCCGGTACGCACTAAGTGGAAATAATTCATAACAACAAACAATAAGGTTTACTAATTCCTGATATTGAGCGGTACTTAAATCGGTGCATTAATGAATGTTATTTTCGTAAAATTAATGAAAGAAGAAATGGGAATCATGAAAGTAAATATTTACAAAACTGTGGTGGTGGCAATACTAAGCATTTGGACTGTTTAGTTTCGCAAAAACAATATTTATTTTTATTATAATTATATATTATTCAGATTTAGACAAACCCAAGGAACGGCCCTGACTCCGATAAAATGTCATGTAGCAATAAAAGATCATTTGAGCATTCGCAAGCTAAAATCTGATATCAAGATAGTAGTAAAATCTGAACCGTAAGTGCCCTTGTGAACGAAATTAGTAATGTTTAGTCTAGGATATCAGCAGATTACATCCCATTGTGTTATACACCATTTTAAAGCTATAGCAGGCAAACCCCTTGGGGAGGTCGAGAGGAAGCCAAATTTCGCTACAACGCACAGTTTTCCAAATACACTATATTGTCAAAAGTCACCGGACACCCCTTCAAAAGCAAAGGGAACGTATCTGCTGCATTAGTAAGACGCGCGGTACAGCTGCAAACGGTATAAAATCAAGCCTGCAGTTGACAGCGTTCATGTCGCACTATGAGGGTGAGTGGAAATATCGCGGAGAGAGAGAATTGACTTTCAGAAAGGAAAGATAGTTGGGTGTTATAATATATTAGTGGGTAGTCCATAAGATAACGCGAGAGGCTTTTAAACATAACCAAGTAAACTCTTTTGGATGTACTGAATACGTGGAAGGCTCATGGCGTGCCTCAAGTAGCAAAATGTACCGGCAGACCAAAGAAAATCAGTGATAAAGGACGTCGAAGCCTCAGGAGAGTCGTTACAGCTAATCGACGGAGTACTGCACAAGATCTCGGTGTAAAGGTGAGTAAAAAGGCTGGAATCTTGGTTCGTACATGTACCATTCGCAGAGGACCTCATTCCATGGAATACCGTGGTCGTGCGGCTGCTCATAAGCCTTTCGTCTCCACTCTGAATGCTACTCGTCGTTTAGCATGGTGTAAAGAACATTTATCGTGGACCGTGGATCAATGGAAACGGGTCCTATGGACTGATGAATCCAGATACACGATCCATCAGTCTGATGGCCGTGTGTGGGTATGGCGGCAGTCGGGGGAACGCTATTTACCACAGTGTACTGTTCCCACGGTCAAGTTTGGAGCTGGAAATGTACTCGTGTGGAGGTGTTTTTCGTGGTATGGTCCCGGCCCATTGGTTATCGTGGACAAACCTGTTAACCAGCACGTCTACCTCGATATTACCCTACCAACTCTGTGGCAATACTATGGAACCGAGCCTTGTTGGTACCAGCAGCATAATGCACCGAGCCATAACGCAAAGCCTGTTACGGCGTGGTTTGACGATAATTCGGTATCGTTTGTGGACTGGCCAGCACAGAGCCCTGATTTTAATTTCATAGAGCACCTATGGGAGGAATTAGAGCGCGGCATAAGAAGTTTGGAACCAAGGCCTACTACAAAGCAACAATTAGCGGCAGCATTATGTATTGAGTGGAAGCGCATACCTATCGCTCTTTACCAAAACCTTGTCGAAAGCATGTTTCGAAGGTTCAGTGCATGAATTAAGGCCAAAGGTGGACCGACACCGTACTAATGTATGTCAATAAATGCTATGTTGTGTTTGTCTTCTAGGTGTCCGGTGACTTGTCAGTATAGTGTATTTGAGAAAATCAACCTAGGTTGCTCGCAGACTACAGCATTAAAATGCATTTTTGTAACAGATTTTATCCCATTTAGCATCAGGTTCTAGTAATTTACGCAAATTGCAATGAGATATTTTTACATTTATGTAAAACGTGATGAAATAATGTCCGGTGATAGTTTACTATAACATATTATTCAGTAGTTTAACTATTGTTGAGTTACTTCATGGGACAGTATCCAAAAATGAAATTTCAGCAATGTTTTGGACTACTTCCTTAACCCATTTTCATTATATCTAAATTTTTTACCTGGTACTACTGTGGAAAAATATTCATAGTATCAGGAGAAAAAAAAAATACCGCGAATTCACGACGAGGATAAAATTTCTCTCTATACTAAAAAAAAGTAACTGCCGCTGCCGCTGTTTTAGAAATTTCGCGACACTCTTGCTTTCCTAGCTCGCAGCGCAAAACGTATTGAACACAAAATATACGAAATTTACATCGTTTGTAGAGAATTGGTTTGAGAACACGCTGAAATAAACCATTTTTCGATTCTAGCGATACTTCAAGAGCTATTGTATTTCAAAGTTAAGGTAAGCAAAAAAGTGCTATCAGGTCGCGTTCCGGACACACTAACAGCAACAGAACCACGAAACTTTTTAGGCATGTAGTGTTATGACCGAATGTTTGCACCTCGTCACCTTTTTTGAATCTCGATTTAGTTTACGATAAATTAAATTTCTAAATTTCACAAACTTCTCTATTTCGCGATGGGATCCATTTTAAAAAACGGATATATGGCAAACTATAAATCATAACGGATGCAATTTTTACAGCATAAACGTATAACTATCCTCCCTTTTTTACAAAAAAAAAAAAATTAAGAAAAAGTCATTTTCTGAGTTTTAAGCATTTTTTAAAGACGCAAAGGAAAGAAACGAACGGTTTGTCTGTCTTTACGATAACCACAGAGGAAAGGTCTGGTCCTGTGACCTGCTGCCATGATGACGCAGAGAATTTATTATGCATATATTTGGTTGGTAAAGCTATCTCACTTGGTGGACGTCAAGTAATTTTGCTTCCTATACTTCCAATGGAAAACTTTTTATACACATTTTCTTCACAATTACTACGTTCCCAAGGATGGAAGTTTGAACATCGAATAAAATAGCATCATTTTATAACTTGGAATACTTAATATGTTCTAAAACATAACCATAATTATGCAATCCAACATTTTTTTGTCCACTGACGTCATCAAAGTAATGGTCACGCCATCTTTTTCTGGACAATTAATGCGTTCCCAAGGATGAAAATTTGAACATCGATTAAAATATCTTTATTTTATAACTTGTAATACTTAATGTTTTCTAAAACATAACCATAATTATGTAATCCAGCATTTGTTTGCCTACTGACATCATCAAAGTACAGGTCGCGCCATCTTTTTTCTGGTTCCAACACCACCAAAGGAAAAGTTATTGATTTTTATATAATTATGGTTGTTTTAGAAAATATTAAGTATTCCAAGTTAAAATATGAAGTTATTTTTATCGATGTTCAAATTTTCATCCTTGGGAACACAATAATTGTGAAGGAAATGTGTACAAAAATCTTTCCATTGGAAGTATAAGAAGCAAAATCACTTGACGTCCACCTTAACGGCTTAGCATAACTGTTTACGGTTTACGGAAATGCTTTTTGGACCGCTTTGTTTTCCTTAGTAGTAAATTTAGTAAGTGTTATAAGTTCAAACGACAAAAGTCCGACCTTTCAAAAATTAACGACAGTAAAAAAATCTCTGATATTTCGGAATAACAAGCCTTATTCGCTTAGACCTGCAATAAAAATTGAAATTTACATGAATTTTCCAGTTTTTATTTCATGTGATATACTTGGAGATCGGGCAGCAGGGCCCGAGCGCTACTCTGGAAACGAGCGTAGCGAGAGCTTAGAGGCGCAGACCCTAGTGAGAATAAAAAAGAAGTGATCTCAGAAACCCTCGTCATTTCAAATGAAGGTATTTCTACAGAAACGATAAATCATTTCTGAAGAATCAGAACAGTAAGGAGATTGTAGAGAATCATACAAGATGCAGATGGGTGTGTGAAATTCGAAAGCATGCCGGAGTGACATCGAGAAGAATTGTTCAAGGCAGAGAGTTTTAGAAAAGGCTGTGGGCGACAGTCATTCAGCTGTAGATTGAAAACGGTTCGTGGTAGTGTTGGTTTAATAAAAAAAAAACATAATTGTATTCATTTATAAAAGGTGGCTAAAAGTCACATGCGCAGGACATTCAAATGGGTCTACACAATATTCTGAGAATCAAACAATGTCGCTAAAACTTGAACAAACTATTTTAGAAATTGTTATTTTTCCAGAAAATTATTATTATACATTATATTATCAAAAGTATTCGAACAGCACAATGTTTTGAGACAAATGGCTTTATTATTGCACTTAGTAGTTAGTCGGTCCACCATTTGCTTGTATGACAGCGGCGACACGTTGAGGCGTATTATCAACCAATTCGATGAATGCTATCAACCAATTCAAGACATATTATCAACCAATTCGATGAATGCTATTAACCAATTCAAGACATATTATCAACCAATTCGATGAATGCTATCAACCAATTCAAGACATATTATCAACCAATTCCATGAAATCTATCAAACCAATTCAAGACATATTATCAACCAGTTCGAGGCATAGTATCAACCGAGGCATACTATCAACCGATGCATACTATCAACCAATTTTCAGTAGGTCTCGACCCAATTCGAGATATAACTTATTATCAACCAATTCGAGGCATAATATCAACCAAATTCCGGAAGCTCTCGACAAGAATGGCTCTCCATTCGTCCTGCTAAGCTGCCGCCAGAGTGGAGAGCAGAGACGTTCGTTGTGGGCGATTTAACATCCGTCAATCCAGTTCATCCCACAAATGTTCTATGGGATTAAGATCAGGACTCTGAGTAGGCCAGTCTAACAATTCCACCTCATTTTCAAAAAACCAGTCCTGCTCCCTCCGCGCAGTGCGGCAGGGAGGTCGATCGTGTTGGAAGAGACAACAGTCATTTCCATAATACTGCCACATTGTTGGTAGGGCGGAATTATCCAGATCGTCGAGGTATACTTCACAGTTCATGGTTTGTGGTATAATAACAAACAGGCTGAATCCCATCCACGAAAAACAACTTCATACCACCATGGAGGTTCCGCCTCTCTTAAGAGTAGGAAGCACACAGTCCGACGAAATCGTTCGCCGGGTTCTTGCCAAATCCAAACACGCCCATCAAATTGGAAGACTGAAAAACATGACTAATCTTTCCAAAGAACAGCTTTCCAGGCGGGAGACACCATTCCAAATAGAGCTTCGCATTCACGGTAGTGATGCTTGGCTTATGTGCCGCTGCTCTAACATAATAACTTACACTGTGCAATTTTCTGTGGATAGTTATGGTACTAACAAAGCCAGTATAATCATTTCCTACTTCAGCAATGGAAACAGCAGAAGAAGGGGATATCTTAGCATTTCTTACCATGGCTCTTCTGTCATGTTCCGTCAGTTTGTGCGGCCTTCCTGAACTACTTGTCGCTGTGCTTGCAACTTTCTGCTTCCATCTCTTCATGACATCATTCAGTCAGTTTTAGTATGTTTAGTTTAGCTGCAATGCTCCGTATGGAAACGTTACTCAAATGACATCCTATGACCAGCCCACGCCGGAACTCGGAAATTTCACGTCAACGCGGCAGATCCCCTTCAAAGTTACTGATAACAGGATGGAACATCTCAGCTTTATATAAGTACGTCCCCACCTACAGCTCACCTTCCTGCTCAACCGCTCTTTGCACTTATGCAAATATTTGAAAGTGTACGAATACTTTTGAAAATATGGTGTATATGTTATAACACAGGACATAGGTTAGTCCAAAATTTTCCTTTTATCGCGAAACACAAATGCTTAAGGAGGTTTGGTAGGTTGTGCACTATCTACCAGCAAGTAATTGGACACCTGTGATAGCAAAGGAAAACGAAGTTTATTCACCTTCAATAGTTGGTGGAGCCTCCACGAGCGGCGATTACAGCTGCGACCCTCCGGGGTATACTTTCAATCAGGCGTTGTACGACGGCTAGCGGTATTTTCTTCCACTCAGCTTGGAGAAGACAGGTCAGTTCCTTCACCGATTTCGGACGGTGGGGGCACCCCTTAAGTCGACGCTCCAACTCGTCCCAGAGGTGCTCGATAGAGTTAAGGCCCGGGCTCTGCGCAGGCCAGTCCATTTGATTAACCCTATTGTCACCATACCAAGCCATGGTGGACCTCGCAACATGACAGGTGGCATTGTCATCCTGAAAGTAACACGGGTCCACCCCGTAAACCTGCCACAACTTAGGAAGCTCATGGTCATCCAAAATGGTGCAGTAGGTCTCGGCGTTGAGTCTACCAGGAATTGCGAACAAGGGTCCCGTGCCATACCAGGAGAAACACCCCCATAGCATAATTCCACCGCCGCCGAACTTCACAGTTGGCACAATACATTCTGGCAGGAGGCATTCTGCATGCAGACGCCAAACCCAGACCCTGCCATCCGAACGGTATAGGGTGATCCTTGATTCGTCGTTCCAGAGAACCTGTTTTCACAGTTCAACAGTCCACTGTCTACGTTCTTTGTACCCCGTTAGCCGAGCAGCGATATTGGATTTGGTGATCAAAGGCTTGTGGGCGGCAGCACGTCCATGATAACCGAGCAGATGGGCTTTCATACGGATGGTATTCATCGAAAGAACACTCCCGGAAGCCTGTTGAAACTCCTCGCGGATGTGGCCTATCGATTTGGTGCGGCTCTTCCAAATTTCTGTGGCCAGCACCCGTCGGTCTCTAACTCCCAGTTTTGTGGGTCTGCCGGATCGGAGCACATATCGACAGTCACCTTTCATCTTCCACTTGCCAATCACTTAGGCCACTGTCGATTTTGGGTACTTCAACTCGCTGGATATGTCACGTATGGATCGGCCATTTCTGTGATCCCGACGATTACACCTTTCTCGAAATCAGAGAGCTCCGAACTGCGTGGCATCTTGCATGCGACTGGTTGCGTTGTTGTTTCCCACACGATATTTAACGGCGGCGGCCGTGACGTGTATCAGGACCACAGATATCGTCGATTGCAGGGGTGTCCAATTACTTGTTGGTAGATAGTGTATACATGCCATGTTAATTGTAACATATTGAAGACCCGTTATCTCAGGAACCACTGGAAAGAAATAACTGAAATTTTCAGGGGTTGTTCTCTACATACTGCTACACACTTTAACACAAAGCTTTCTTAAAATTAATTTTAGTTGTCATTCTATGATTCCTATTTCAGGAACCAGTAAAAATGTTGTAAAAAATGAAACAAAAATGTATAAAAGGATACCAAACCATCACATTACAAAACTCCCGTGTTAAAGTCTGTAGATACAAGAGACAAACCAGTTGTACAAAATTCAAAGCTGTATGATTTATAGTTTTTGAGATAACGAGTCATTAAAGTTCAAAAATACAACTCTCGGAAATATGCAGTTGAAGTTCATTGAGCTAAGGCTTACCATACAACAGTAGATTCAGTGCATTCCGGCGGCATAAGAGGGGCTATCTGGTCCCTCTTCTTCATGGAACGCCTCTTCAAGCTTCTTCTTGGCCCTTGCACGCTGTTGTCTAGCTTTTTTATGGAGTGTGGACAATATACGCTCACCCCTTCTCACCCGGAGACAGCTTAGTGATATGAGAATGATCCCAAGCTGCTGCAAAACCATGCATCTAGCTATATTCTCTTTGCTAAAGTTCAGGATGGCATCATACACTCCAAATAACATCAGACTACTGTAACGTACCAGGAGATGTGACGTACCTGCCAGAAGGACGCAAACGACATAAAGGCAGATAGCAATTAGAATCAATGTCCGCGTAGCTCAATTGGTAGAGCAACTTATTCCGGAATGAGTGGACCCGGGTTCGAATCCTGGCGCGGATAAAAATGACGGAGAAATGTACTTCGTTATAATGGCGCCCGAACTATCCGGATGACCCGACCGTTCAAAATCTCGCATTGGTGTGATGTTATTTCCACACCGCGAGATAGGAAAAATATGAGCAGCACTTCGAAAGAAAAAAAAAGAAAAAGAAGGGGGAGATGATGTAACGTACCAGGAGATGTGACGTACCTGCCAGAAAGACGCACACGACATAAAGGCAGATAGCAATTAGAATCAATGTCCGCGTAGCTTAATTGGTAGAGCAACTTATTCCGGAGTGAGTGGACCCGGGTTCGAACCCCGGCGCGGATAAAAATGACGGAGAAATTCACTTCGTTATACTACACCAACATAACAGTAAAAACACTACAGTTCGTGTGACTGTCACTAATAAAATTTATCAGTTTTTGTCACGAAGCACATGCTTTTATTCCCTTTCAGCAGGATTGCCAACATAAAACAAAAAACTTCTGTTCTTAGAAGTGTGGAATATGTAGTACTATAAAAAAACACGATACAGCGTGAGGTCAAATACCAAATGAGGGCAACGCAAGAAAAACCCGCCTGACATGTACTCACATTTATGGCCATAACTTTTGTTCTATCAGCAGGATAAGTACAAATGAGGTGTCAAATTAAAGACAATGATTCATGCAATGAAAATATACAGTAATACAAAACTCGATTTTTGTGCCCCTATTAACCTACCGAACCCCTTTAATATTCGCCGTGCTTTCGCACTTCGCTGGGAGGTTTAGTCTGTCCTTATTTTTTAGAGCATAGAGCAGAGATAGAAGCACAAACGATTCAAAGGTCATCATATGTTGGAACCGGCGGTGACATGCCATTCTCTAAAAATTCCGAGGTTGAAATACACTATCTGACTGAAAGTACCCGAACACTTGTCTATCTACAAACTCTCTGTAATACGAAAGGAATTAATACCGAGTTGGTCAACCCTTTGCTGCTATCACAGCTTCCATTCTGCTGGAAAGGCTTTCCACTGATTTTGGTACTTTGCAACTGGAACTGTCTTTCAATCGGCCACAAGAGCACCAGTCAGGTCGGTCCGCAATGTCAGGAGGTTCGGCCCAACTTGCAGTCGGCGTTCTAATTTATCACGAAGGTGCTCTATGGGTTTCAGATCGGGGTTACGGGCAGGCCAGTTAAGTTCTACATCCAACTCCTCAAATCATTCCTGCACGGACCTCGCTTTTATGGAGGGGGATATTATTCTGTTGGTAAAGGAACCGACCTTTAGGACATACCACAGCACGTGTCAAGACGACAAATCTGCAGCGATAAATTCCGTCAGTGTAGCTTAGTTGGGAGAGCAACTTACTCCGAAGTGAGGGGCGATGGTTCGATCACCGTCACGGACAAATTTGTGTTTTCACATTTGGCGCCCATGGATCTACTGGCCGTCGGGTTCTTTGAAAAATGTGAGATGTTTGTTCCACACATCGTCTAAAACTAATGAAAGTTCATTCTTCGCTTGCAAATTTAAAAAAAAAATTAAGACGAAGATGGTGTGGCGTACTACAGAGGTAAAGCACGTGTCAAGACGACCAATTTGCTGCGATGCATTCCGTCCGTGCAGCTTAGTTGGGAGAGCAAATTACTCCTGAGTGAGGGGGCGCTGATTCGATTCGGTCATGGACAAATCTGTGTTTTCACACTTTCACCGAACTGTTGCTGTAATGTTAGTACAGAATTGTAGAGAATGTCATCATAGGCCTCAACGTTAAGTTTTTCCGGGCACTGGAACGAGAGGTTCCAGCATAAAACATTAAAACAGCCCCAGAGCATGACCCCTCCTCCACCAAGCAGGTAGAGTTTACTTGCAATCCTCCACATAGAGACTCGTTAGAGGATGAAGCGTGATTCACTCCAGAACACAGGATATTAGGATACTTATCATCTCATCTCATCGATGCCTCGCCGAGTGGCTGCTGTTTTGCGGGATAAAGGGGGTCCTACAGCTTATTAGGTAGGTGGTCCTAATGTAATGGCTCATCGTTGTACACCATGTATACTGGAACTTTTCGCGAAGGTACTTTTCATGATGTTTCCCTGGATTTCAAAGTAATGTTCCCTTTCTCAACCGCGGCCAATTTTAGGCAAATAACAGAAAAGTAGCAAATTCAGACCATTAACAAGTTAGTAAAATCATGCAATGCATTGATTATGATACACTTTCCAACATGCCGGAAATCATTACTCAAGTTATGAGGATAATGCCTGTGAAATAAATATCGCTCCTGTGTCCTGACCTTTGACCCCATTTCGATGATATTAAACAGAACCAATTCAGTATACCTCCGGAACAACATGATAACGTTTTGTTGCAATCTAAGCATTTTTACGTAAGTTATGATGCATAAGGGCTATGGAATGGATCTTACTCCTATGTCCTGGCCTTTGACCCCATTTCGCCCATTTTTAATAAAATTTGACCTCAGGTGGTCCCCTACGACATACGAAATTTTCATCGAAATCGAAACATTTTTACGCAAGTTATGACACATAAGGGCAATGGAATGGATCCCGCTCCTATGTCGTGACCTTTGACCCCAATTTGTCAATTTTCAATAGGGTTCGTGCCCAGGTAGTCCCCTACCACATACTAAAATTTTATCGAAATCGAGCAATTTTTACGCGAGTTATCGTGCGTGCGGACAAAGCAGGAGCATATACGCTTTTTCAACCTACGGTTGGAATGCGTAAAAAATAGAATATTCGCTATACCTATTTCTTTTTATGAGTATTTCTCAACGTTCTTGCATTATTTTTAAACAAGAACGCTTAAAAATTTACGAATTTTTTTTTCACCAGTTTTAGGTCATTGTCGGGGAAACAGGCCTTCATACTACGTATAAACTATTTATCATGCATGCAGGTGCATCAGTTCGTGCACCATTTGTAACACCGAGTTAAAGTTATCTGATCTTTCCGAAAGCCCAATCAAATGAAATTTCTGCCCTTACTGCGCAGTGTAAAATACTTCTCTTTATCATTTCCAGAAATTTAAATTCCATATCACGTGATCAAGAGGAACATATGCAGGAAAACATATTACTCGAGAAAGAACTGATTAACATAAAGCGAAAGCTCTTGTTCAATGAAACGAAACTTTGTTGTTTACCTACGCGAAATTCACGAAAGGAAAGGTAATTTTCGTCGTCATAGTGATGTGCAACAATGGGAACTGCTTTGTCCGATCGGTGTTGCCTCACAGCAAGAACTGCACTTCATTTTTTTCCCACCATGTCACTCTGTACTTGACACACGCAACAAAGGACGCAAGGGGTACCGTAAACACATGTACGTCGCGCATAACAACAACGAAGACGTTCGATTGCTTTTCTCTGTAATTCTGTGTAACTAACCAGCACTTCATAGAACACTACTTCTACAAAACAATGTGCATAGCTAACATAAGATATCAGAGGCTGGCAACGGAGTATACATATAGTTTCAGTTTTAAGAAAACGTAACTGAGCCCTACTCAGGAATTCAATTGAACGAGTGGAAATGCTGCAAGTACGTTGGATCACACAACAAAAGGGGAAACAAAACAAAAAGAAAATTCAAAGACAAATTGAACCAAGAGAAACCAGCTCGCTATTTTCTCGGAAGACGTGAATCTATCACACTTGCTGAATAAGAAATACTTGCCTGGAGTTAAACTCAAGGGCTGAAATGTTGGATAGTGTATCATTTTAAAAAAATAAAAATGTTAGGTCACCAGATATTTCTCAAAGTATCAGGTTGTAAAAAAAGTATGAGGAAAATAGAGAAGCATATATTTCAAGCTTAAAAGAGCGTACAAGACACTTAACCACATCGTCCAGGTAGTCCCCATTGTAACTGATGACTTTATTCCACTGATCTACGAGTTGAAAGTCTGGCGAGCGGGAGTTTAAGAAGTCATCCATGCAACGTTTCACATCATCGTCATTAACAAAGTTTTTTTCAGCGAGGAAACTAGACAAAGACCGGAATAGATAAAAATCGGACGATGCAAGGTCCGGAGAATAAGGGGGCTGCGACAATATTTCCCATTCCAACTTGTGCAATTTTTGCTGGGTCCATAAAGATACATGTTGACGAGCGTTATTCTGGTGAAAAAGAACTCCATGGCGATTAATCAACGTTCGGCACTCTTCTTGCATGGAGACCGTCCAACTGGTGGATGCAAGCATCCGCTGTGATGGTATTGTTCCGCGGTAAAAGTTTATAGTGAACCACGCCGCGATAATCCCACCAGCAACTCAGCATCACCTTCCGTCCATGAAAGGGGAGCTTAGAGACCTTCTGTGGGGGTTGTTCCTGGTTGGTCCATGCTCTTTGTCTCATAACATTCACGTATGTGACCCATTTCGCGTCACCCGTGGCCAACCGATACAAAAAGTCCCCCTGTTTTTTCTCTTTCACGCAGAGCAACAGCAATGGAGTAGCGTTGCATCCGATTCTGGTCATGCGGTACCCCATTTGCACAGTAAATATCTCAACTTCCGAAGTCTGATATAAATGGCCTTATGGGAGGTATCTAGTTCCCGTAGTGTTGCATTGGGCTTGGTTGATAGCACGTGTTGCAGTGAATCGTTTTCGGCATTACTGAGTCGGCCACTTCTGGGCGCAACAGATACGTCCCGTACACCAGTATTGAATTTCTTGTAACAGTCATAGCAAGTACTCTGTCCGATGATACCGTCACCCAACGCGTTTCGCAATTTTCCAAGTGCTTCCGTAACTTTCACGTCATTCAAATATTCATAGAGCAATATTGTACGCACACCTTCCTTCGATATCGCCATCGTATCGTTGCCACGTACAACTAATCTTCACCACAAGAGCGTACGTTTTTAGAATCTATTCCTTTGCGCACAGCACTCTGGGATGTTTACGTCACCGTGAGCCCACGGTATCTTGAATTACACACGCCACATACGGTTTTTTTTTCCGGAAACTTTCTTGACAACCTGATAGGAAAGTTAGTGGGTTTTAAACTCAGAGCAAACAAAAATGGGTGGGTGCTGATTTTCAAAATGATTGTTTCTCAGCCTAATATGCTACAAAACTCAAAATTTGATGCAGTTTTCTTTTGTTCTGGGGTCTTTTTTTTTTTATTGTTTAATGACCACCATGAGCAACTCTCGATGTCATAAGAAGTCGCCCATCCCTAATTTAGGGTCACTGGCTCCATAGAGGAGAGGAGGACCGCGCGCCATTGGGAAGGGGGGGAGGGGAGGCTCAGACGATTTGTCGGAAGCCGGTGACCCTTCGGTCAGAGGGAATGAAATTTTCTGGGTCGAAAGAAATTATTACCTATGTACACTTCACTAACGTTGAATATACTTGTAACCACGAAGGGTGCAGCGCATGACGTAATTTGCAAATGTTTTGTTTTGTTTTGTTTTAACTCTGTGGCAGCGAACGTCACGTTTTACCATTTCATTTTTACTGACTCTCATTATTAGAACCACTGCAATCGCATTCCATCGCTTGTACATGTAAGATGTACGTTGAAGAGTTTTGTAACTTAACCGTCGCTTTTATACTGTTTGCATTTAAAATAAATTAGTCATTTTTAATTCTTGGTGTCAGGTAATTTTTTTTTTTTTTTATTGGAGTTTTAACGACCACCGTGAGCAACTCAATGTGCTGCAAGCAGTTGCCCGTCCCTAATTTATGGGTCACTGGTTCCAGGGAAGGGAGAGAGCCAGTGCCGTAAGACATACACAACGCCCATGCCTCACCGGGATTCGAACCCGGACCCCTTTCGGACGAATGATCAGAGACCATCGCTTAGACCGCTGCACCACTGGCGCGGCGGAGTCAGGTAATTTAATTACCGCAAAAAAAGGCGTTTTACTGTGCATCGATTTCTGATGAGGTATTTTTAGTTTGTAATTTCATGCTGCTGTTACATTTCATATACAGCATATGCAGAATCTTAAGTTGCAAGTCTGAATCACCAAATAGTTGTGCATTTGAAGTTATTCGATATTCCCACTAAAATGTTCATGGCGTTTGTCATTCGGAGGGCTCTGTGGCTGAATCGGGGTTACTACTGAATGACACACTTCTTGCTTAACCCTTAACAACCCAGGTCCGGTCTCACGGGTTTTATTAAGATTATTTATTTATAAGTATTGTATTTTTTTTTATAAATAACCGATCCCCCAAAACATGTAATGTTCGTTTAACTATAGCTGACTGAACACTACATAAAAAACTTCACCTACAGTGAAACAGGGGTCATTCAAGTAAACTTCATTCAAGTAAACGTCATTCAAGTAAACTTCATTCAAGTAAACATCATTCAAGTGAACGTCATTCAAGTGAACGTTGAGAAAAAGTTACTTACGATTAGTTTTTATTCAGCCACTAATGCTTTGGCACTTCCACAAGATATAACCAAACGAACGTGAGTTTATAGCAATAATAACACTTGGTTAACAGAACAACGCCAACACTAAAGCAGAACACGCAGCCTTTAAAATAATTCAAACTTCAATTTAACAAACGTTTCTTCCACACCATGAATACGGGATTACACCAGTGTACAATACAAATTTGAAGTTGTGATTCCGTCTATTGGTGTAAATTATGAGAAGAGTGGTAAGCCATATAATAACCCACAAGTTAGTAAAATCATGCAATGCATTGGTTATGATACGCTTTCCAACATACCAGAAATCATTACTCAAGTTATGACTGTGGAATAAATCTCGCTCCTGTATCCTGACATTTCACCCCATTTCGATTATATTCGACTATATCGGTTCAGTATACCTCCGGAACAACATACAACAGTTTTGTTGCAATTGAAGCATTTTTAGTCAACTTATGAGGATAATGGCTGTGGAATAAATCTTGCTCCTGCACCCTGACATTTGACCCCATTTCGATTATATTAAACATAATTGGTTTAGTATATCTCCGAAACAACATACTAAAGTTTTGTCGCAATAGAAGCATTTTTACGTACGTTATGGCGCATAAGGGCAATCTAATGGATCTTGCTGTTATGTCCTGACCTTTGACCCCATCTCTCCCGTTTTCAACAAGGTTTGTCCCCAAGAGGTCCCCTATCACATACTACAATTGCATCGAAATAGAACCATATTTACGCATGTCATGACGCATAAGGGCAATGGAATGGATCCCTTTCCTATGTCCTGACCTGTGACCCCATTGCGCCCATTTTTATTAAGGTGTGTCCCCAAGTTGTTCCCTACCACATACTAAAGGTTAATCGAAATCGAACCATTTTCACGCAGGTTGTGACGCATAAAGGCAATGGAATGGATCCCGCTTTTATGTCCTGACCTTTGACCTCATTTCGCCCATTTTCTATAGGGTTCGTCCCAAGATGGTCCTCTACCACATATTAAGATTTCATCGAAATCGAACCACTTTCACGCGAGTTATCGTGTGAACAGACAGACAGACGAACAAAGCTGGAGCATATACGCTTCTTCAACGTACGGTTGGAAAGCGTAAAAAAAAGGAAAGTTAAATTAGATTATATGTCACAAACATTAAAAAACATAAAAAATAAAATGTTAACATGAAGTAAACGATAAAAATGTGGCGGACTGAGAGATCGGACGTATGTTGATGTGTGACAAACAAAATCTGGGCAGTTAAGGGTAAATGTTACTGACGCACTTACTTTCATTTCTAAGAACAGTTACTAGTAGTCTCTGACGCTATCACAAAATAACGAGAAAAACTTTCTTTCAAAGCTTTTCCGAGTGCTAAAATCAGATGGAAATGTTAACAAGCTACGTTCTGCAGACGAACAAAAAGTAAGACGTGTCGATAGAAGCGCAGATGCTAAAACTAATTCTAAATTTAAAGGAAAAAATTGAAAACTTTGTGAACTATTAAGCTCACTGAAGAAATTTCTCCATTCCTAAATGGCAAAGAGAAGGGTTTTGGCACCTTCTCTTCGCGCTTTCGTTTCTTCCTGGGATTTATCCTCCAGGGTTTTTCCTCGATTTCCATTCTCTACCATTCATTTCATCTTCCGGAGTTCTCTGCCGTCAGCAACTTCTCCGATCCACAGTCTGCCTGACAAATGACATGGCTCAAGCATAAAAGGATGTCATTTGAATGATGCGGAGGATGGAATGCGGTCTCCGGATCTCCTCTCCGCATCTCTGCTACGTGACTTTCATTCCCGAATCTCTCTGCGTCCAGTGCCGCAGCAAAAGTATTTTTCTTACTTCTCTTTAAGAGGTCTTTCCGCGGGGCGTAATGCCTCTGTTTTTCGATCGTCTAACACCACGAAATATAACGGATGTCAGCCAAGGACAATTTGAGAAGTGTCACCAAAGGGACGAAGCACGTCGCGGTCGATAAGGAATCCATACAGTGCAAATGATCTCTCTAGCTCGACACAAGATGTTCAGATAACTCTTACTTCCTTCCTTCTCTTTAAATATTCAGAATATACTTGTTGGACGAAAAATTACAGAATAGATGCAAGATAGCACAGCACCAGTATGTTTCCCTTTTACTACATTGTTAGAAATTTCAGAATCTGAATAACTTATCATAGGTAGCGACATTCGATCTAAGATTTCGCTCGTAAAAGTGATGTATTACAAATCGTCTGGTAACAAAGCGGTTTTGTCACTGCAGTATTAGCTTTCAAAAATATTTTTTCCGAGAATTTTAGAATAAATTGCATTTCTATGTTTCATAACGTTTGTACATAAATACATATCACTAAGCTGTTCTCTGAGATTCAGAGGTTAGCTCCAAACAGAAATACAAACAACCAGATATTTTTACTTATTGTTGTCGCATCAAACTTCTCCATTTACAGCGATCTTGACATACAACTCGGGCTTCACTGATACCCATTACACGCCGTACACAAGATATCTTATACATCATACTCATAATTTTTTTCTCATGCAGACACTACTGAATCTGATCCACCCATTTCTTCCTTGGCCTTCATCTGCCTTTCCTTCCTGCCACTTGGGCTAAAAAGATTTTCTTAGTAAGCATCTCATCACTCATTCTTTCAACATGGCCAAACCACCGAAGCATATTGGTCTCCACCTTGCTAACAACATTTTGCTTCACATCACACAACTGCAACACATCTTCATTCCTCACACAATCAGACCGTGTCTTGCCACAAACCCAACGTATGTAACGCATTTCTCCAGCACACAAACAAACGACTCCTATGTTTCTTCTGCAGTACCCAGGTTTTCACTGCCATACATCAGAGTAGAACAATTACAGTTTCATACACAGCCATGCAGGACTCTCTAAAGAACCCATCATTCCTATGAAAACATCCCAGAGCAGCTATGACTTTCAATGAAGAATTCACTAGCCTACTAATTTCACCATCTAATTTGTTCTCTCTCTGAAACATGCTTCCTAAATACACAAACTCACTTACCTGGTCAATCACAGTGCCATTTAGACTTACATTACATTCAGTGCTACCAGTTCCTCTCTCAAACACCATAACTTTGGTTTTTCCCTTATTTATACTCAGTTTGAATTTCATGCAAACTTCGTGCGTCCGAGACAACATATTCTGCAAATCCCGTTTTCTCTCTGCCAACAGGACTGGGTCATCAGCATACAGCAATCTGCATACACGGATATCACCAAGCCATAAACTAGTATTATCTATTTTGGCATCACTCATGCATGCATCCATAAGTATATTAAACAGCCATGGTGATATTACACAACCTTGTCTAACTCCTGCACCAATAGAAAACCATTTTGATAAAACACCATTCACTCGTACACAACTCTACTACCCGCATACATGGCTTTTACACTAATAAGTAGATTCCCAGTAACACAATATTCATTCAATACCTTCCATAAAAGTGTCCTATTCACTCAGTCGTAAGCTTTCTCTAAATCTATGAAGGCAGCAAAAACTTTCTTACCAACAGCCAGATACTTTTCAATCATCATGCGTAATGCAAAAACCTGGTTAGTGTAACCTTTACCAGGCATAAAACCACTCTGAACGTCCCACACGTTCTCTGATGTAAGACCCCGTACTTTTTTAATAACAGCCTTACCAAACACTTTCCCTGGCACACTTAGTAGGCTAATACCACTATGGTTCTTGCAGTCAGTTCTGATCACCTTTCCCCTTATACAGAGGAGGAATGATAGCATCCTTCCAATCCTGAAGGACCATTCCTAACTCCCAGCACAACTAGCAAATTTCAGTTAACCAGTCAATTACAGAGTTACCACCATATTTCAACATCTCAGCAGTTATGCCATCAACTCCAACTCCCAGAGCCTTACCATTCAGAAGAGATTTTAGAGCTTTACACACCTCTTCTCTTGAGATCTCTCCTGTGCTTCCATCCTTCACTGTGACATCATCTGCTTCTTCCTCAGAATCACCTTTGCTTTCTTGATGTAATAACTCACAGAAGTATTCACCCCATCTTTTATTTAACTCATTGGGCTCCCATATCATTTCCCCGATCTCATTCTTCACACAACGTAGAACTTTGTTTCCCCTATTTTTCCTGAGCCTCATGTACTTCCCACAGGACTTCCTATCTTTCCAAAAAGCCAGTTCATGTCTTTCCACCTTCTCCTTCCTATCTTTTGCCTTACACTGGCGAACCAGCTTAGCAGCTTCACGCTTTTTACAGCGATATTCATCCACAGAGACTACCTTGCAACATCCCCAAATAGGCTTCCTTCTTTCTCTTTACTGCCTCTTCAATCTCACTATTCCACCAAGTATCACCTCTATTGCTACCCACTATTGTGGTGCCACAGACCTCTTTAGCAGCAGTGATATCACAGGTCTTAAAAAATTTCCACTTTTTTTACATCCTCTCACCAGACTTCAGATCCTTCAGTCGTTCTCTGAGTAAGTCAGAATACCGCTGATGATCTTCAGGGAGCCTTTCAACCTTTATTCTTTCCATCCTGGGCCTCCTCCTATTCCTTTCCTGCAACCAACATTCAGTTTCCTTTATTCTTTCCATCCTGGGCCTCCTCCTATTCCTTTTCCTCCAACCAACATTAAGTTTCACTCGTGACACTACCAAGTAATGATCAGAACCAACATCCGCACCTCTCATTATACGAGTGTCAACAATTAAGTGTTTCAGACGTTGATCGTAGACAACAAAATCTATCGCACTCTTTTGACCAAGAGTACGATTTTCCCAAGTATCTGTATAGATATACGTGTGGTTGAAAAACGTATTAGATACACACAAACCATTCTCAATGCAGAGTTCAATTAATCTTTCACCTTATCATTGACACAAGGATCATTAAACTTACCCAGAACATTGTCAGAAATTGCATTCTACATACCTACTTTATCAATGAAATCCCCTGCTATTATAACTTTTTCTTTAGCATCAAACTGCTCTCAAAACAGCTTTTAGCTCATTCCAAAGATTTTCCTTCTTATGAGAAGGTTCCGAGTCACAAGGAGCATACACTACAATAATTACAATTCTCTGAAGTTTCACTTTCAAACGAATCCAGATAATTCTCTCACTTATGCAACTATAATGAATCAAGTTGTTCTTCATCTTTTCACTTAAAATCACACCTACACCAACCTGTCCTCTCACATTATCCAGTACTCTAGACCACACACTCACCATGCCATTCACTTCTTCTACACAAATTTCCTTCTCTTTGGTTTCACTTACACACAGCACATCCAGTCTATACTTATTCATCTCCTCAATCACCTCACTCATGTTGCCATTTATACCTCTAGTATTCCATACACCAATCTTACATTCACTCAGCCGAGATCTCTTTCTCATACGCCGTTTAGAAAGTCCAGGTCGATTCCGTGGTGGACCGTCCTTCTCAAGTGTGGTAGGTCCACCATATCCCACACTTGTAATTCTTAATGTTTCTTTTTGTCCTTTTCATCAGGTAAGTACATCGGTGTGGGGGATTAGCCCACAGCTGAGGGTTCCAGTTGGTCATTCAACCGAAGGATTCTGGAACAAAACCCAGTGAGTTGGGATCTTTTCGCCAATGTCACACATAATTAGCTGGCACTTCTCCAAGATTCACATAGGCCCTAGTTGCCGTTGTGTGTGCCATTGTTACTACGCAGCGCCCCGAGGAGGCAAACCCGTTGCTCACTACGACCGCCCGCTTTATAACGTTTGTATTGAAACCTAAACGAGAAAATAAAAAGAACGGAAATCAATTTAAGCAATTTTGTATTCCCTTCTGCGCTCTTAGGATATCAAATCCATTGGTTCATGTTCTTCCACTATATCGTCCTTTTCTTTTTCTAGACGCTGATTTGTACTCTGCTACAGTTTCCGTAAAGATTTTTTATTAAATTATTTTGCTGAAAAGAAAAAAAGCCTTGATGGTTTTATAACACAAATTTGGAAGATGTGAATCCGTTTATTTGTGTAAATATGACATGGATGTTAGTCAGATAATATCTTAAAACTTGAAAATTTCGTCATCCTAGAGAGGGAATTGAACCCGCGTCTACCGGATAGCTCCCGATATGCTAACCACTACACCACCTAGAACGACCGAGTTTCCGATTAATTTGAATATAATCATCACAAGATTCGCTAGTCGAAGGAACCGGCATTCATATATAGCGAATGTGGGGATTTTATATATATAAATTTTTTCGCTATATGTGAATGCCGGTTACTTCGACTAGTAAATCTTGTGATGGTTATATTCAAATTAATCGGAAACTTGAAACTTGGTCGTTCTAGTAGGTGGTGTTGTGGTTAGCATATTCGGGCGCTATCCGGGAGACGTGGGTTCGATTCTCGCTACAGGACGACGAAATTTTCAAGTTTTCGCATATTATCTGACTTAATATCCATGTCATATTTACACCAATAAACGGATTCTCATCTTCCAAATTTGTATTGTACAATGGTGTAATCCTGTACTTCATTCATTGGTTTTATAATGTTTTAGTGCTTTTGGATTGTGTTTTGCAGGTTGTTCAAATAACACTGACATTTTAACTTTAATAAATAAAGTATGGCCAAACTTCGTACGAATGAACGTGTCGTGTTATTTAGTCGTTAGAATATAATTGTACCTGCAAAGTCATTTTACCTAGAATACCAACATTACCTGAAGCTTGATTAACTATCGTAGCTGGTTCGTTTTAACTTAAACTCTGAATAGCTTGACATTGTTTGTTGTTGTTGTTGTTGTTAGTTTTCATCGAGTCGTTCTCGACACTTTGTAACTGTATGAACAAAAGCTCGGCATTTTGATCTGTTCTTAGGAAGATCTCGCAATTTTTCTATGGTCATTCTACAAGCGTCTTTGATTATATTCAACCATCTTATTTTCTATCTTCCCTATCTTCTGCTTCCTCTAACTTTGCCACACATCACAAGTCCAAAATATGTAAGTTAGCTTAGCAATAAATGCCCTTAATTAAACACAGAAATCTCACTTCAAAAGATGTACTTATACAGTCTTAAATTTTATTCAGGTTAGCAATGGTCACTTAAACAACAATGAAGCACAGCTTTCAATACACATGTTTCAATCAAGCTGGAATAACACCACTCTCTAAGCATACAAAATCGACTATCGCGTAAAAATTCCTAAATAATAACGCAAGGAACTTTACACCAACTATACATAAGATAGTACAGTATAACTATACCAGTGATCCGAATTTATTGGCGTAGATAAAATTCGACATTTCCAAGTTTTCGCACATCATCGATGGTTTTTTCATAGAAGTAACACCTTTCTTGACAAAGCCATTCTTGAAAAAGCTGTTTACCTTCCTTGAAAAAGCCACCTGGTTGATGTGCGAAAGCTTGGAAACTTCGATTTTTATCTAAGCCAATAAATTCGGATCACTAGCATAGTTATACTATCTTAACAAATTACTTTTCAAATGAGTTACAAGCTCTAGACAAATTCAGCAAACGTGAGTGAGTCAATACTTCTAACGAAAGGCAGCAGAATATTTCTAACGAGATATAACCTCAACATACATCATAAACCTAATTCTTATCTCTGTTTTTCACATACGTCATTCAACCTGCGACCTCAGCGCAGTTGCCACAAAACATTCAGTCGAGGGAGAAAATGTAAACGTTAAGTTTGGAAAATGCTTAAGGAGAATGAAATAAAATTTACATGGCACCCACAATAAGCCCTTTATCGAAGTCCAAAAGATCCTTTGTTTTTCCCATTGTGATCAAAACTACTAATGATTACTGATGAACCCACAATAAGCGCTTTATAACCCATCAACCGAATATAACCCCATCAACCGATAATTCTTCATGAAGTCATTTCGCACATTCAAAAACGTTTTGAAGTCATTTCGCACATTCAAAAACGTTTTGAAGTCATTTCGCACATTCAAAAACGTTTTGAAGTCATTTCGCACATTCAAAAACGCTGAAAATTGGCCAAAAAGACACCATCGACAATAACTCCAAAACTAAAACAGCTATTCCGGATTTAACTGCATAGTCTTGTTTGCGTTTATAAACTACCCTAAGTGATGCAGTATGGTTTTTCTATTCGTATTAGTTTCGGAGATAATAGTGACTATAGGATTTTGTAGCCATTTGGCACGGTGAAAAACGCTAAAAATTTGCCAAAATGACACCATCGACAATAACTCCAAAACTAAAACAGCTATTCCGGATTTAACTACATAGTGTTGTTTGCGTTTATAAACTACCCTAAGTGATGCAGTATGGTTTTTCTATTCGTATTAGTTTCGGAGATAATAGGGACTATAAGATTTTGTAGCCGTTTGGCACGGTGAAAAACGCTAAAAATTTGCCAAAATGACACCATCGACAATAACTCCAAATATCCATTTCACTAAGAGACTGAAATAACAAGCTGTTTTTTCCAGTGTAAAAAACATACTTTTGGTACGTTTTTGAGATATCGTGCTTGATTTGTACATTTGTACGTTTTTGAGATATCGTGCTTGATTTGTACATTTGTACGTTTTTCAGATATCGTGCTTGATTTGTACAGCACTGCAAGGTAATTAAACCCACATGCTGCAACTCGTTGGTAACGTTAATTCATTAAAAGAAACTGGCTCTGTGGATGACGAAAATTGAATCAACAGAATGAAAGACAACTGACAGCTTTCCCCCGTTGAAAACGTTTTTGGAAGAGAATGAGTTTCTGCTACTAGTTAATCTGAAAAATTCCTTTGCAGATAATTTGACAGCAATAAAATCACACTTTCATAAACACTTTCTAGAGGACTTTAATCTACACATCTGGTTCAGAGCAAATTCGCCAACTCAAGAAGAGGAAGGGCTAATTGATATTTCTTCAGATTCTGTGTTGCAGAGCAAGTAGAGAGAGAATATCCAAACATAAACAGCAATGATCTGCGAGTTTTAATGCCATTCACTACACCTGCTCGTGTGAAGCAGGTTTTTCAATAGTAGCAGTAATCAAACAGAAGTTTCGCTCAAAAATAAACATGGGAAAGGAAATTCCGTGTTATTACTATATCCAAAACGCTACCACGTTTTGGGTTATATCAAAACGAACTAGAATACCCATTTCACTAAGAGACTGAAATAACAAGCTGTTTTTTCCAGTGTAAAAAACATATTTGAAATCATTAACATTTTGAATATTAACATTGGAAATTAGCATTTATTATTTACTCTGTGGTCTATATTCATTATAATTTTTCATATATATATATATATATATATTATTTTTGCTGCGGTCTCTTCTAAATAGAATATATATATATATATATATATATATATATATATATATATATATATATCTTCTGGGTCTTTTCCTGTCCCTTGGAATCCAGTCTAAAGTTTCAGCTGTCCATCGATGGTCTGTCCTTCTGGCAATATGTCCAGCCCATTGCCATTTCAGGGATTTTACTCTGATCATGATGTCTTCCACTCTTGTCATTTTTCGGATCCACGAGTTCCTCTTCTTATCTCTCCTGGTTACACTAAGCATACACCTCTCCATGCATCTTTGAGTTGTCTGCAGCCTTTGTATGTCTCTTTTAGGTAAGGTCCACGTCTCTGCACCATATGTAAGCACTGGAAGGATGCATTGATCAAACACTTTTCTTTTAAGACATAATGGCATATTGCTCTTGAAAATTATGCTGTTTCTTCCAAAAGCTCTCCAGGCAAGTTTTATACGCCGATTAATCTCTTCATCAATGTGACCTTCACTTGATATCTGCTGCCCAAGATAAATGTAGGTATTGGTTATATCCAACTTTTCCCCATCAACCGATAATTCTTCATTTCTTGTAAAAGTACATCACTTTTGTCTTCTGAAAGTTCATTTTTAATCCCAGTTCTTTGTTCTTGGCAGCAAGTTCCTGGCTCATACTCTGCAGCTCTGATGGGGTAGTTGCAAAAATGACTACGTCATCAGCAAAGCGAAGGTGAGTTAGATAATCTCCATTAATCTTTATCCCTTTGATTTCCCAGTCCAATGATTGAAAGACATTTTGCAATATGGCGTTAAAGAGCTTGGGAGATATGGTGTCACCTTGTCTCACTCCCTTTCCAATTCTTATTTGTGCTGTCTCCTCAAATCTCCGAACCTTTGCACTTCCATTTTCACAGATGTTTTTAATAATGCTAATGTATGCATCTTCAATAGCGCGCTATATCAAAGCCGTTGTTACTGCTGATGGTTTCACGGAATCGAAGGCCTTTTCATAGTCAATAAAAGCTATGCACAATGGGAGTTCATATTATCTTGTTCTTTCAATTAGTTGTCTCAGTACATGGATATGATCTATAGTGCTGTAGCCACTCCTGAATTCAGCTTGTTCTCTCGGTTAAGCCATGTCCAGTTGTACCTTCAAGCGGTGTGAAAGAACTTTGCTGAAGATTTTATAAACCATTGATAGGAGGCTGATAGGTCTGTATGTCCTGAGATCCTCAATGTCACCTTTTTTATGTAGCATGATCATTGTAGCGTTGTTCCAATCCTCAGGAATCTTCCCTTCATTAAGGCATCGAGTGAAAACTTGGGCGAGTACTGTTTCAATTTCTCCGCTTGTTTCTTGTATGATGTCTACGGTAATTCTATCTTCTCCTGGAGCTATCCCCCGTTGCATGTTCTTGATTGCATGTGCAACTTCTGTTGGGAAGACTGGAAGAAGTCTGGTACTGGTACCTTTCGTAATGTCTGGAGTACATGCATCATCCCTTTAATATACTTTGAGTAGAAATCGTTCACCTCTTGTCAAAATTTCACCTCTATTTCTTGTTACAGAACCATCTTGTTTTCTCAGAGCCATAATCTGTTTTCTTCCCTTACTCAGATGTCCCTTTGCTCTCTTCAGGCTTTGGTTGTTTTCAATTGCCTGAAGAGAGCAAAGGGACATCTGAGTAAGGGAAGGAAACAGATTATGGCTCTGAGAAAGGAAGATGGTTCTGTAAAAAGAAATAGAGGTGTAGGATAGGCGTTCGTGGGTTCACGGGTTAGGGGAGTGATTGAATGCAGGACTAACTTCTTTTGTAACAACTAAAATAACATTTAGTACATAAACAGTAATACAGGAGTCGCTGAAACGGAACCAAACATCGTCTTAGGCACACAACTTTCAACTTTGTTTCTTCGTCGTATCTCGACTGAACTGGATCATCTACTCTTCTTCGTGGGAAAGAGAAGGCCAGCCGCTCTCGCGTGGTATCGCTGCACCATCTATTGGCAACAGTTCAAAACAAAGTTTGCCGCCCGGTGGCGCAGTGGTCTAAGCGACGGCCTCTGATCATTCGTCCGAACGGGGTCCGGGTTTGAATCCCGGTGAGGCATGGATGTTGTGTTTGTCTTACGGCACTGGCTCTCTCCCTTCCCTGGAACCAGTGACCCTAAATTAGGGACGGGCGACTGCTTATAGCCCATTGAGTTGCTCACGGTGGTCGTTAAACCTCCAATCAAAAAAAAAAAAAAAGTTTCAAAAGTCAAAAAGTTTATAGGGAAAATCCCATATGTATACACTATAATTGACAAAAGTCACCGATTACCTGGAAGAGAAACGAAACATAGCTTTTATTGACATAAATTAGTACTGTGTCGGTTCACCTCTGGCCTTAATGCGTGCACTGACCCTTCGAGACATGCTTTCGACAAGGTTTCCGAACACAGCAATAGGTATACGATTCCATTCAGTACATAATGCTGCCGCTAACTGTTGCTTAGTAGTAGGCCTTTTTCAAAATGTTGTGCAATATTTTGAAAATTTCCCTTAAGATGTTCTTGAAATCCGAAACCACTGAAAGACGCCAAAATTTCTTTCGAAAATATAATTGGGTGGAATAAAAAAATCCTTGATTTAGATGTTAAATAAACACTGTAAAATCATTTCAACAAACATAAACTGCAGCAATTGAAGTCAGTTTTACTTTAATTATTTCGGTTTACGGGCATCAAAATTGTGTTAAGGTGATAAAATTAAAACGAAAAGGGCAAATATAATGAATGGGGAGAGGCGAATTCCATGAACCAAAAAACAAAAACAAACGGATAATCTTATTCCTTGAAATATGTGCTTAGCATAAATTTCATGGAATGTAGGAAGTGAGAAGACAAGTTCCGCATTAAAATTTTACGAGTGATCTGGGAATAATAACTCATACCATCCCTTCTTGCTTATTACTCAGCTGACTGCTTTTAACTGATTAAGACAAAATCATGCGGATGCTTTTTAATGTTCTCCTCCCACTGAAATTTGATACAACAGGTAGAAAATAAAACACGGTGAGCAACATCAATAAAGCACTTTCGTTATTGTTTAAGCTTATGTTCTTATTTTTTTCTGTGTGTCGTCCTAGGTGCTTAAATAACCTACACACACGTACACACATAGCATGGTTTGTCATTTGAGATACAAGTAACTTCCATATACTATACATTTTTGTCATTATGCACAGCGTAAAAAGACTGTCCAATAATCATTATGGAACTTTTTAAATTCTTATTAACATCTTTTCTGCTGTACTAATATTGAGAAAATAATATTTTATTTGCAGTTTTGTTGCACCATTTTATCTGCCAGTTTTCGGTATTTTCATTAAATGCCTTTTTTTTTTAATTGGGGGTTTAACGAGCACCGTGAGCAACTCTGAGCTATTAAGCAGTCACTCGTCCCTAACTTAAGGCAGCTGGTTCCAGGGCAGGGAAAGAGTCAGTGCCGTAAGACAAACACAACATCCATGCCTCACGGGATTCGAACACGGACATATCTTGGACGAATGCTCAGAAGCCATCGCTTAGACCACTGCGCCACCGGGTCAACCGGAGTAGCTTCAGTTCTCAAAATATTCTTTGTTGCTCTTCTCTGAAACTGATAATATGTATCAACTATTATTAATCCACTGCTGGATGAAGGTCTCCCCAAGTTTCTTCCACTACGATATATCTTCTTCCAGTTTCCTTCATATCACTCCCGCATGCTTTCGAATTTCATCCACCCATCTCCCATGTGGTCTTCTTCTGGGTCTTTTCCTGTCCCTTGGAATGCAGTCTGGAATTTCGGTATATACACACATGTACAGTAGCACCTTTCAACAATTAACAGCCATGAAACCTAACGTTTTGCCTCTTGTCCCTTAAACAGAGTTGTCCCTTACTAGGATGTCACTAGAAACGGGATCCAGGACAAAATCCACACATCTCTGAGCTGTCAAAGTGACATCTAAAAACACTAGAGTGTAACGGCTGTCATAGCTGATAGCTACCAAGACCATGACGACATCAGACATTCGACATATGTTGCGGCGAACAATAGCACGCGGACTGTTGCGTTCTCCGTTGCGTTGCCACACATGCATATGGCGATCATCCGATCCCAAAACAGAAGCTAGATTCATCCGTATAGATCACATGACACCATTCCGTTTTCCAGGACACCACTGTAGACGGTGTCGACGACGATGTGTATTTGTGAGTGGTAGACGACAAACTGGAGGTCGTGCATGACGTCCATCTTCTTTTAATCGTCGAAAAATTGTTGGCCGACTAATATGACGAATTAGAACACCGCTGACATCCTGTCGTGCCACCGCGGTGGCGCAGTGTTCTCAGGCGCTGGCTTATGACCATTAGCCCTTGTTGGGTCCAGGTCCAAATCCCGTGAGGCATTGATGTTTGTGTTCAGCACTGGCTCTCAATGTGTTACTTGCCCAACACTGGCTGTCTGTGTACATTGGTCATTTAGCAAACTATGAAAAATATGTTTCATGTGTTACTTGACTTGATCAATACTGGCTATATATGTGTAAATTAATCACTTGGCATGCTGTAAACCATGAATGATATGTACTTGTTGATGTGAAATATCTGTATTCTGTTTTATGTCTGCCAGTTTGTCATATCTCTGTACCACCAGGTCCAATAAATCATTTAAACCTTCGATCAAAGAAAACACATCCTGTCGTATCCGGGACAGGCTAACTGTACGACTGGAAATCGCTTATCGTCGAAGAAGACGATCTTCCCGTGTTGACGTCATTCTCGGTGTTCCAGATTCACGTTGCAGAGCAGGAGATTCTTATCTGATGGACTGTTGCCAAAATCGCAATCTAATTCTTCAGCAACATGATTTTTTTTTTTTTTTTGGATTGGATTTTTAACGACCACCGTGAGCAACTCAATGGGCTATAAGCAGTCGCCGCCCGTCCCTAATTTAGGGTCACTGGTTCCAGGGAAGGGAGAGAGCCAGTGCCGTAAGACAAACACAACATCCATGTCTCACCGGGATTCGAACCCGGACCCCGTTCGGACGAATGATCAGAGGCCATCGCTTAGACCACTGCGCCACCGGGGCGGCTTTCAGCAATATGCCGCAGAGACCATCCAGCTCGTAGAAAGGCAACGGTCTCCCCTCTCAAAGTCATTCAACTTACAATAGGGTTGTCGCCTTCATCTCCTGGGCATTTTCTACGCTGTACTATAATTTAACTAACATGCGCAGACATTTTAAAGCCGAGATAGTCCTTTCAACTCTGATGCTGGAACAGATGTTCACCCGTTTTCTATCAGTCGATAGCAACGAGTGATTAGTTCGAATTTTTGAAGATTTGCGCACCTGTGAAGTACGCACCCAATTTTGTCTGCCATTTCGCATATACTTTCGGGCATTCCTTTCTGGTGTCGCAATTTTTTTAAAACTGAGTGTATATACTTATCGTGTCGTGTATATTATGTGACATCTCCAGAGTTATACATTGGCGCAAGATTTTGTTTTGAGGGGGCTATCCATCTTTCTGGGGCCCCTGTCTCTCCTGATTTTTTTCCTGTGGGGATACTTGAAGCACCATGTTTATGAAAACAACCCGTATGGCCTGCAGTCCTTGAAAACAAACATTTTTAGGGCTATAATCACGCCAACTATGCTGAAGCGCATTATAAAAAACATGTGCCGTCGCGTGGATATTTATCTCGAGCAACACGTACGTCATTTTCGTCACTTTCTTTATGTCAACTGTTGTTGACATAAAGAAACTGACAAAGACTTGCTCAAAAGTCGATGGAAGATGTATTTCATAGTTGTAAGTGAACTTTATGTATCTGTATAACGCGAATAAAAATTGTTCAAATTACAGTTCGAGAACTTCTCGTGTATTTGACTAACCGGCTTAATAATTGAACAGTTGTGTCTTCAATGTGAATTCATGTGGAGAGCTGAGTGTGGTAAAGAATAAACTCGAGAGTTCATTACTGTTTCATTCATTAGACCGTAACTTTGGGGTTTTCGCGTGTTTTAAGTACTAAGATAAATGCACAGACAATCACGACCTTAAAAGTTACAACTTCTCTAATTACATTGAGTAACATGTCTATGAGAGATATCACACAAGTATTAACATTGTGTTTCGTACACTTTTTCTCAGGGGAATCTCAGTCAATTTGCTACAACACAGAATCGCGGTAACTAACTATTCATAAGACCACCCATTTGGCAATTAACACGCTACGGAAGTATCAAATAATGTCTAGAAGAAGCATTTAGCTTTCCGCAAATCTTTAGAACATATCAAATCATCTTATTGCAAACAGAGTCGTGTAACGTAGCCCTTTTACGTTATGCGCGACTTGTTGTTATGCTAAGTTCCAAATGTCCGGCTGAAGAAATGTTGATCTAAGGGTAAATGTGATGCACTAATTGCACCGGACCGCTCACTTTAAATTAAGGCTTTCAGGGAAAGACAAAACATATACAGAAAGCAGAATCACTTAAAGTAAACTTTTCTTTTATTGGTCCAGCAATTTTCGACCACAAGCAATTTTAGACGAAAGCACATAACGTTGTCTATTTACGAAGTCAAAAACATCACAGTGAGGCACAGTACCCACACACATCTGCTGCTTATTCATTTTATATATCTCGTCTTGTTCTTATCACTACAAGCATACGTCACTCTCACAGACCTCAAGTGTTGCCAACAGTATTCGTATGAGAGAGAAGATATCACGTTAAAGTTGAAAGGTGCTAAAGAGAATAAACTCAAACTTACATGGAAAAAGGAACTAAAAATGAAAATTAAATTAGCGTATACGTCACACTTGACACATGTTCGGCCAATCATGAGAAGCTTCAAGACTGTTTTGATTCTCACAGTGGCAAACAAGGTTTCTGGTAGTGCGGCCGATGTAGAACTAAAAGAGAGATATTCTTCGATAAGCATTCTTACTAAATTCTTCCAAATACTTCAGTCTCAAACAATAGTTTGTTTCATATAAAGTTTTGAAGAAACAGGATCAGGAATTTCTGATGTGGGACGCCTGGACATGTTCTGTGAACTATAAACGCATGCAAACCTATTCTTCCAGGGCGTTAATTATAATCTTAACTGCTGAATGTTTAATAAATGAGCATATATCTGAATCATAATTCTACAAATGAAGACTTGTAACCAGAGATGGAAACGGGTCAGAAATTTAGGATCCCGCCCCGGACGTCCCATTACTGGAGCCGATCCTACGAACCCGTAACTAACCAGAACAAATCAGCTTTGAACTATAAATTCGAAACTCAGTTTTATATATATATATAATGTTGTTTGGTTGCCTTTTTGTAACTTCTTGGCTTGATTATTTATGAGAAAATTCGTCATCTAAATAATAAAGGTAAGCAGCACTTGAAGATAATTATAGGAGATTTCAATGCAAAAATAGGGCAACGGCAACAGAATGAAACTTCAGTAGGTAAATTCGGTCACGGCAACAGAAACCAGCGTGCAAATACTCTCGTAGAGTTTGCAGAGGCAAAAGGGTTTTTCATCATGAACTCCTTTTTCAAGAAAAAGCTACACAGGAAATGGACATGGAGACATCCAAATGGGACGACAAGTGAAATTGATTTTATTATGTGTAACAAAAAATTCCTCATAGAAGACTGCAGTGTGCTAAACAAGTTCAACACAGGTAGTGACCATAGATTGGTGAGATGTAAGATGCACCTCAACACTAAACTCGAACGTAGCAAGCTCATAAGACAAACAAAATGTATTGACATAACCAACCTTAAAAAACACCATAATACCTTCAAATTGGAACTGAAGAACAGATTCTCTGCTTTAGAAGGCCTAACATCGGAAGAAGTGGATATTTCTGAAGTTAACAGAAAAGTAACCAAAGCTCTCATGGAAACTGCAACAAAATTAGCTGGGTCTAAGAACAAGTTGCATGTGAACAAATTATCAGGAGAAACCGAAATGTTGATGAAAAAAAGAAGAGAGATGTGGAAACTAAAGAAGATGTGACTTCTAAAGTGGAATACACAGAGCTATGCAAGACAGTACGAAAAAGTATCACTGAAGACGTAAGGAAATTCAACTGTGAACTAGTAAGGAAAGCAACTGAAAACAGCCAAAGCCTAAAGATAGCAAAGGGACATCTCAGTAAGGGAAGAAAACAGATTATGACACTGAGAAAAGAAGATGGTTCTGTAACAAGAAATAGAGGCGAAATTCTGACAAGAGTGAAATATTTCTACTCCACATTATATGAAAGGGATGAGACATGTACTCCAGACGTCATGAAACGTACCAGTACCAGAGTTCTTCCAGTCCTTCCAGCAGAAGTTGCACATGCAATCAAGAACATGAAGCGGGGAAAAGCTCCAGGAGAAGATGGAATTACTGTAGACATCATACAAGAAGCAAGTGGAGAAATTGAAACAGTACTCGCTCAAGTTTTTACTCCATGCCTTAATGAAGGGAAGATTCCTGAGGATTGGAACAACGCTACAATAATCCTGCTACATAAAAAAGGTGACATTGAGGATCTCAGGTACTACAGACCTATCAGCCTCCTATCAGTGGTTTATAAAATCTTCACTAAAGTTCTTTCACACCGCTTGAAGGTGACACTGGACATGGCTCAACCGAGAGAACAAGCCGGATTCAGGAGTGGCTACAACACTATAGATTATATCCACGTACTGAGAGAACTAATTGAAAGAGCGAGGTCATATGAACTTCCATTGTGCATGGCTTTTATTGATAATGAAAAGGCCTTTGATTCGGTAAAACCATCAGCAGTTACAATGGTTTTGAAATCCTGCGGTATTGAAGATGCATACATTCATATTATTAATAACATCTATGAAAATGCAAGTGCAATGATTTGGCTGTTTGAAGATACAACACACATAAAAATTGGAAAGGGAGTGAGACAAGGTGACACTATATCTCCCAAGCTTTTTAATGCCACATTGAAAAATGTCTTTCAATCACTGAACTGGGAAGACAAAGGGAAAAAGATTAATGGAGATCATCTAACTCACCTTCGTTTTGCTGATGACGTAGTCATTTTTATAACTACCCCAATCGGAGCTGCAGAGTATCAGCCAGGAACTTTCTGACAAGAATAAAGAAGTGGGATTAAAAATTAACTTTCAGAAGACAAAAGTGATGTACAACGCTTTTACAAGAAATGAAGATTTAACTGTTGATGGAGAAAAGATGGAGATAACAGATACGTACGTTTATCTTGGACAGCAGATATCAAGTAAGGGTCACATTGATGAAGAAATTAATCGGCGTATAAAACTTGCCTGGAGAGCTTTTGGAAGAAACAGCATAATTTTCAAGAGCAATATGCCATTATGTGTTAAAAGAAAAGTGTTTGATCAATGCATCCTTCCAGTGCTTACGTATGGTGCAGAGACGTGGACCTTAACTAAAAGAGACATACAAAGGCTGCAGACAACTCAAAAAAGCATGGAGAGGTGCATGCTTGGTGTAACCAGGAGATATAAGAAGAGGAACTCGTGGATCCGAAAAATGACAAGAGTAAAAGACATCATGATCAGAGTTAAATCCCTGAAATGGCAATAGGCTGGACATACTGCCAGAAGGACAGACCATCGATGGACAGCCGAAATTTTAGATTGGATTCCAAAGGAAAAGACCCAGAAGAAGACCACATGGGAGATGGGTGGATGAAATTCGGAAGTATGCAGGAGTATCATGGAGGAGACTGGCACAAGACAAATCGTTGTGGAAGAAACTTGGGGAGACCTTCGTCCAGCATTGGATTGATAATGTTTGACAATGTTGATGATGATGACATATATACATATATATACATCACAGAATGGCTAAAATTTGCTCTACACAGCTCTTACTTGCAAAAAATCTGAAAGCTCTTCTTTCTAATTTGCAATCTAACAATTTTCCTAAAAATTTCTTAAAGCATCAATTTAACCATTTAATTTTGAACTTTAATTCGGTGTCCAAAACTTTCAGATTGCTTTATTAACCTAGGACCTAACAATTTTAAATATATAGGTAACTAAAGTGTTATTTGGTGGGTCCCTAATAGCTGAAGATCTTATCTACATACACAGTTTTGCATTTTGTCAATTCACACATTTTTTGGCTTACCAGGTAGATGTTTAACCGTGACCACCTTTGTTATCAGTGTATATATTTGGGTTCTTGTGGGTGCACTGTTCAGTCTTGTTTGACTCTTTGTCATGGTGGTTTTGTTCTGCCGGTAAGCTTTTAATTTTTCTTTTTTTTTGGTTTTATAAATTTGATTTTTGTAATTTTTGTGATTATTAGGATTTGGTTTTGTGGCCTAGGGAGCATGACCAACCGACAATTTTGGCTTGCCTTGTCGTTTTGTTGGTACTAGAAAGGCCACTCCCACAGGTTGATGCTCTCCTGATGACGGCAACCTGTTCCAGTTTTTTACTTGTTTTGAAATTTTATATTTTTGTTCTGTAATATTTTCATTCATTCTATATAAGCTACTACATGAGGTTTAGCTGCCTTCGGCGCTTCTCATGGTATTAGTCTTTTTTGTGTAATTTTCTTGTGTTAAATAATTTATTTATAAAGTATTTTTTTTGTTTTATTTATATACTATATATATATATATAAACGTAAGATATATTATATTCATCCCAAAAACTGCTTGATTATTAATAACTGAAATCCTTTTTTAAAAATAAAATTTGGTTACTTGCAAACTTTTAGTGCCATTTTTAGTGCCACTATTTTGCGTAATCCACAATTAATGGCTGACTATGACCGTGAGTATATTAAAATACAAATGGGAATCATTATTTACGATTACACAAATGTAATTTTTTTAAATGCATTTAGATTGTTCATACTTTCCATGCTTCGATGGAGGTGCTCATACTTTCATATAGTCCGTTAGATTTTTGGTTCCATAATCTTTTATTAAACACCGTCGACATCTTTCTTTGTAAATACAGACTTTCAACATTTTGAACAACAAGCAAGACCAAACAACACAGAATTATTTACCGGTACCTTAATGAGACATAACAATTTCCAGCATTCAGTCTTTCAGTCTTCCCCTTGTGGTTTTGAACAAGCACGTATTTGTTGGCGTCGAAGTCTTTCTTAACCTCCTTAATATTAAATTCATCCATATTAATAAATAAGGAGTTAATTTTGACATGACATGTCATGAGAACGGGATGTTAGCTCATCAATCGAAACCCTCTCAACGCTCAATGTAAAACATGCGATGTGAAAAGTAATTCTTAGTCATACAGTGAATGAACTTCGCACGGAGAGAATGAATCAGCTGGCGAATGGCGTTTGCCTGTACCTTGCCCTAGACAATCTCACTGTAAAAGAACGCAAAGGGAGTATCTTTTTACGATATGGTGTCGGTGTGTCTGACGCCGGTTGGTGGAAATCTTCGTTGCTTTAAGAAAGAGACCACAATAATTCTGCATGGCAAATCATTATTCACTCCGTGGGCACCAGTGTCGACTACTGAATGCCAAAATGCGCAATTTTCTTTGAAATATATTTTTCTCTTTTCAAAAAATAAAACTGGAATAAAACCGGTCAAATTCGGGTCAGGAACATCTTGAACCGACACGCTGAACCCGCTAGAAATTGTCGACCCGTTGACCCTTTTCCATCTCTGCTTGTAACATTAAACGTATACAGATAACGGAAAAAGTGCTTCATAATTTGCAACTTTCTGTAAGCATTTGTATTTGTTTCGGGGTTTAACGACCACCATGAGCAGCTCATAGGGCTATAGACAAGAACCCGACCCCAATTTAGGGGCACGTTTTCCAAAGAGGGGACAGCACCACCAAACAGGCACACCAAAGATGTCTCATCCGGGACCAGCTGAGACTAAAAGTTAAAGGCCAGCTCCTCAGACCGCTCAGCCATAGGGGCTGCATAAACAAAATTTTAAGAAAGCTTGTAGGATCGTTTTTCTATTTGCTAAGCTCGCTATTCCAATAGCTCTGCGAATGCCTATATAATATTTTTAGTTTACTTTTATCTCTCAGCGCGCTAAGCCCTGCGCTTTGCACGGAGGATGTTGGAACGAAAAGAATACTGAGGCCCATATCTCTCGCTGAATACCTGCCATTATGGATCTCCATGCGTGCTTGTCGAGCTGTGGTTCCTGTCCATGAAGATGGCGTCTTCTGAGCGCCTCAGGAAAGATATTATGCTGGAAAGAATACTACGATACATTGAACTCACAAAGATTGGACGTGGTACAGGTTACTCGTGAAATTTCACAACAAACAATACCGGTGATTCGACTAAGCGCGCCTCGCCGGTTACAGAAGGATATCTGTAGATACAGTGCCAATTAAGGTCTCGACTTCCTAACTCTGCATTACTTCAAGTTCTTTATTTTACTTGTTTGTGTGTGTGTGCCAAATTCATAAATTGCATTTCTGAGATAATACCCATATTCAGAAGAATTTTTTGCTACATTGTGATTATAATACACTATCTACCAACAAGTAATTGGACACCTGTGATAGCAAAGGAAAACTAAGTTTATTCACCTTCAATATAGTTGGTGGAGCCTCCACGAGCAGCGCTTACAGCTACGACCCCCGGGGCATACTCTCAACCAAGCGTTGTACGACGGCTAGCGGTATTTTCTTCCATTCGGCTTGGAGAAGACAGGTCAGTTCCTTCACCGATTTCGGACGGTGGGGGCACCCCTTAAGTCGACGCTCCAACTCGTCCCAGTGGTGCTCGATAATGTTAAGGTCCGGGCTCTGCGCAGGCCAGTCCATTCGATTAACCCCATTGTCACCATACGAAGCCATGGTGGACCTCGCAACATGACAGGTGGCATTGTCATCCTGAAAGAAACATGGGTCCTCCCTTTAAAACTGCCACAACGTAGGAAGCGCATTGCCATCCAAAATGGTGCAGTAGGTCTTGGCTTTGAGTCTACCAGGAATTGCGACCAAGGGTCCCGTGCCATACCAGGAGAAACACCCCCATAGCATAATTCCACCGCCGCCGAACTTCACAGTTGGCACAATACATACCGGCATGAGGCGTTCTCCAGGCAGACGCCAAACCCAGACCCTGTCATCCGAACGGTAGAGGGTGAACCTTGATTCGTCGCTCCAGAGAATCTGTTTCCACTGTTCAACGGTCCACTGTGGACGTTCTGTGCACCACGTTAGCCGAGCAGCGCTATTGAACTTGGTGATCAAAGGCTTGTGGGCGGCAGCACGTCCATGATAACCGAGCAGATGGACTTTCATACGGATGGTATTCATCGAAAGAACACTCACGGATGCCTGTTGAAACTGCTCGCGGATGCGGCCCATCGATTTGGTGCGGTTCTTCCGAATTTCTCTGGCCAGCACCCGTCGGTCTCTAACTTCCAGTTTTGTGGGTCTGTCGGGTCGGAGCACATTCCGACAGTCACCTCTCATCTTCCACTTGCCAATCACGTAAGCCACTGTGGATTTTGGGTACTTCAACTCGCTGGATATGTTACGTATGGATCGGCCATTTCTATGATACCCGACGATTACACCTTTCTCGAAATCAGAGAGCTCCGAACTGCGTGCCATCTTGCATGCGACTGGTTGCGTTGTTGTTTCCCACACGATATTTAACGGCTGTTGCCGCGACATGTATCAGGACCGCAGATATCGTCGATTGCAGGGGTGTCCAATTACTTGTAGGTAGATAGTGTATATAACAAACAGTTCGATGAGTTCTGATATGAAGACATTAACTCTTATAGCATTTGGTAATGCTGAAGGTAGGGAAATGCCATTACACTTTATTTAAATGGAAGAGGTTCAATTCGAAGATTTTGTTAATAACTTTAAGAAGGATCGAGGAAAATTGAAGAATTCTTTGAGTACGAAACCATTTAACATTCAGTCACTGCGAACGAGGATTTTCAGAAATGAATTTAATCGTCGACCCAAACAAGGATTAATTTATAAAAAAAATCGTTTCCACTTTTCTCAGAACTTCATGTTGACCTCTAACACGCTACTATTGTACAAAACATGTAGATTCATGAATCTTTCAGAAACACTCTTTCATTCTAGGCACAAAATATAAGTTAAAGAACGACAGGCATGGTGTCTGATGAAAACCTAGAAAATTTTCTGAATTATCTATAAAGCCATTGTTATCTAGAAATAACTTTTACATACTTATTTTTAAATGCTTGTGCTATATATTTATGCATGATAAAGGATGTGTAAATATACAGGGGCTGGACAGAATATTGTGAACACCTAGGAAAAGAAGGTTTTACGTACCTAACAGGGTGTGGGACCACCTTCAGCATTCAAATCCACCTGAATCCTCCTTAGAATGCACCCGTACAAATCCATGACGGTGGTTATTGGGATGTTGCGGCATTCTTCATGCAGAAACTGCTCCAGATCCTTGAGAGATACTAGAGGAGGATAACGGGATCTTACTCTGTTTTCCAACACAGACCACTGTGGCTCGATATTTACGTCTGGTGATTGTAGAGACCAAGGAAGGGGTGGAAGTTCGTTCGTCCTCATGTTCCTCAAACCATGATAGAACATTCTGAGCTTTGTGATTTGGGGAGTTATCATCTTGATAGATGGCATCGCGTGCGAGAAACAATGCCTGAGCCATTGGATGGACTTCGTCGGCCAAAATGGTTTCATACGCCCTCCCCCGTCCTTTCAAGGTGATCAGGGGACCTGCTGAAAACCACGATATGACAGCCCCGAGCATGATAGAACCACCACCATGCTGCTGTGTTGGAGGCAGACAGTCTGGGTTGTACGTTTCTGACGGTGTTCTTCACATGTAAACACGTCCTGCGGTGGGGAATAGTGTAAATGGGGATTCATCAGACCAAATTACACGCTTCATGCATCGGCACTCCACGTTGTATACTCCTGGCACCACAGCCGTCGCATTGTGCATTCACCCAGGTCACCAGAGGTTTTGCAATAGCAGCTCTGCCATGAATATATTGTTTATGCAGTTGTCTGTGAACTGTTTTCGTCGAGACTGGGATCTGGAGATGCAGATTGGGCGCCGTATTCTTTTTATAACGGGTAACAATCCTCTTTAATGCTCTTCTGTCTCTATCAGTCAGAGTCGTTTTCCGGCCGCTCTTGCATTTCGCAGACGAGGTTTTGACACAAACACGGTATTCTGTCATGACGCTAGACACAGTACCTCTCGATACCCCCACTACCCTGGCGACTGTCGTCGCGAAAGCACCAACAAGCCGGCCATGAAAAATTATCCCTCTTTCGAAGTCCCTAAGGTCGCTCATTCCGCCGTTACTCTGAAAGAAGTTTTACAAGACACTTTAAATGCAGTTAAACAGGACCTTGAGGCTCTAAACAAAAATATCACAACCAAAAAGTGGTGGATACCTTTGCGTATTGCTACGTACGCAGCTGCATTAAAAGTCACGTCTCTCAGTGTGGTGTTCACATTTTTCTGCCCAACCCCGTATCTTTTTATGCTATAAATATATAAAAAAGGCAGTAGTTTGTTTTTTTAACATGAAGACAACGGAGATTTTATGGATTTTCTGCTAGCAAAGAATGAATACCGGCAGCTTTTTACCTTTCCTTTAAAAAAGGAAAATGTATAGTAATAGAGAAAAGCTAAGCTATTTAAAGAAACTAAGAGAATAATTACTTTATTTATATGTACGTATAGACCTCATCCAACCCCCTCGTCTACCAACGGATTAGGAGAGATCACCATTATTATACCTAAACACTTCCTTTTTCTCAGTATCTTGAAATTGCTTTTCTCGGGTCGACACATTGTAGTAAAAAAAACGGAACTATATTTTCTGAGGTATGTTACTACGAACAAAACGTTGCAAGACTCATAAATAATTTTGCTTCAACAGCACTTTTTCTTATCTAACAGGTGGAGTCTCGCACGAATTTCTAAGCTTACAGATTTAGACTACGTAATTTTTATTTATTTCTTTTCTTTCCATGCACGAAATCATTACCTCGCTGAAAACGCCATCAAAATGCCATCTTCAAATCTATGAAAGCTACATAAATCTTCTTGTATTTTTATAGCCATCTTTCTAAACTTTGTCCTGTAGTATATATTGCGCTCACTATCATTGCTCCGGACATAAAACTGAAACCACAGAGTGAAAAAGTTTGAGGAGAGCGCTTCTGTTCACTCAGAATAGAGTTTCTGTGGTAAACGAATAATTCAGGCGGCACATTATAAGAAGAAGAATGAGGAGCATGAACTTCCTTCCCCACCCGCCTCCTCACCCACTCGGTCAATGGATTAGAAGAAGAGAACATCATTCGGCTGAGATATTTTTATCACAGTCTGTTTCAGTTTGGTAAAAAGTCCACTCGCAGGCAGGAAACAAAACAGCTCGAGATACCAAAGACAAAGATATTTCGCTCACCCCCTGTTACAAGATTTGCTCTACGGATCAGCGGAGGAAGGTAAAGGCGATACAAGTTTGTAGTGCAAAAAAGGTGACTGGATGGAGAAAACTATCGTAACGAGATTATTTTGTTCCATGGTTTGCAATTCTGCTGATCGTGACTTTTCCTTTAGTCCCATAAATCAGGTATTCATTCTTGGCTATAAAACTGAATAACAAGTTTTAAGCATTGAAGTTTATATCTACTTATTCTGCCTCGCAGTGTTTTGTCTTAAGGTGGTTCCACCTAAATTCTTTGCCTTATGTTTCCAATGGTAAAACTTCTTTAAATATTTTCTTCGTAATTAATGCATTCCCAAGGATGAAAACTAGCACATCGATAAAACTAACTATAAGTAATAGCATGGGACACTTAACACTTGCTAAAACATAACCATAATTACATTAAAAATCAATCATTTTTCTTTGAGTAATGTTGAGACCTGTTAATAGATGGCGTGACCTGTACATTGATGACGTCAGTAGACAAACAAATGTTGGATTGCCTAGTTATGGTTATGTTTTAGCAAGTATTAAGTATCCCATGCTATAATTAAAGTTAGTTTTATCGATGTGCAAGTTTTCATCCTTGGGAATACATTAATTGCGAAGAAAATATGTAAAGCAGTTTTACCATTGGAAACATAAGGCAGAGATTTTATGTGGAACCACCTTAAATCATCTGATGGCCGATTGCGTTATATCACTTTTAGCAGGTATTTTGTGGGTATTATACTTTCGCATACAGAAGCTATATCGGAAAAATTCTTTTTAGCGTAAGATGCATGTACGTATGACCAGCTTTTTCATCGCCTGGAGTAAAGGATTGTGGGAAATTACCTTAGAGTTAGATGATATGGTTGTGGAAGAGCTTGACTGGCCTGCACAGATCCCTTATCTCAACCCCATGGAACACCTTTGGGATGAATTAGAAAGCTGACTGCAAGTCGGGTAAAAACGCCCTACATCGATGACCAATATGAATGATGATCTTGTGGCAGAGTGTAAGTCAACATACCAAAATCCAGTGGAAAGCCTTCCCACCAGAGTGAAGGTTGTAATAGCAGCAAAGGGTGGAACAACTCAATATTAATCCCTTTCTTATTACAGGGAGTTTGTGAATAGGGAAGTGTCCGGACCTTTTTGATCAGAGAGTATATTTTCACTATGAAAAAGATCTGCGGTACGTTACGACAGAAAAGTGGCCTGCCTCAGCATTTTTGAAAACGTTAATCAAGAAATACCGGCAAATGTTCCCCATGTTTTAAGAAGTCTCGATTATTGTACCAGGCTGATTTTGTGGGACATTGTGCAATAAACATAAAAAAATTCATAAAAGTCTTAGGGAAAGGAGGACACGCTCCTCACATAAAAGAAAGTGACTTAAAAAAAATTCTTAGAGTCTAAAGAGTAAAATTCCGAAACATTGCCAAATTCTGCATGTCCCTTAGTGAAATAAACCTGATATTGCCAAACTCTTAAAAGTTACACTAAACTTAAAGATTTTACTAAACGGTTGCAAAAATGAATTTCAAGAGAACTGACATTCTTTGAAATGTTACTTGAAACTCTGAAACCTCACACAATTTCTGAAGAACATTACTCGTGCGCCTTTTTACATTTGCCCATGCGCCTTATACATTAGCTCATGCGCCTTATACATTTTATACATTTGCTCATGCGCCTTATACATTTTATACATTTGCTCATGCGCCTTAGATATTTTATACATTTGCTCATGCGCCTTAGATATTTTATACATTTGCTCATGCGCCTTAGATATTTTACACATTTGCTCATGCGCCTTAGATATTTTATACATTTGCTCATGCGCCTTAGATATTTTATACATTTGCTCATGCGCCTTAGATATTTTATACATTTGCTCATGCGCCTTAGATATTTTATACATTTGCTCATGCGCTTTAGATATTTTATACATTTGCTCATGCGCCTTAGATATTTTATACATTTGCTCATGCGCCTTAGATATTTTATACATTTGCTAATGCGCCTTAGATATTTTATACATTTGCTCATGCGCCTTAGATATTTTATACATTTGCTCATGCGCCTTAGATATTTTACACATTTGCTCATGCGCCTTAGATATTTTATACATTTGCTCATGCGCCTTAGATATTTTATACATTTGCTCATGCACCTTAGATATTTTATACATTTGCTCATGCGCCTTATACAACTGGTTCTGTAATCAACGCACAGAGAGTGAAACAACGAACTGGACGCACACCGGAAGCTGTCACCGACGTAACGAATCGTATCGGAAGAAGCCCCAGCAAGTCAACACACAGCTTATCCCAGCAGACAGGAATTATTCGTAGGTCAATGCAAGGCATATTTCATGATTTAAAAATTAAGCCTTATGGTGTTAGAGTTGTGCAAGAAAAGAGTACTTTATAATGGAAATAGTGTCCATTACTGTCAGTGGCTTTAGAGATGGTTTCTGAAGGAATACTGGGCCCATTTCGTTTCATTTCAAAAGACGAGGCTTGATTCCATTTTCTAGGCATGTCAATTCACACAACACATGACCCTGGGCTGCTGAAAACTCACACGTGTTACAACAGAAACCACTACATGATTTAAAATTCGGTATTTGGTGTGGAGTAAATAAGGGTGCGATGATGCCAACGGCATCATCGCACCCTTACTTTTTATTATTTTTTTTTTTTGAGGAGAATGTGAATGCAGACTTTTGTATACGGATCTACGAAGAATTTGTAAGATATTTAACTCCACGTGAACTTACTTATGCTTTCTTCCAAAAAGATGGAGCGACTTGCCATACCTCTGACCGTTCATTCTCATTTGCTCTAATCAGTGATTTCACTCAGGAAAAGACAATCAGTAAGGATCTGTGGCCACCGCGCTCTCCCGACTTATCACCGTGCGACTTCTACCTGTAAGGCTCACTAAAGGTGAAAGTCTTCCGCAACAACCCTCGAACTTTGAAACAGTTGAAAACCAATATAGGGCAAGAAATCGCCCGCATTTCAGTCGCCGAACTGCGGGGCCTTTTCCTGAGCATTCTTCGGCGAGAGGGAAAAATGCATCGAGGCAAGTGGCGACCACATCCAACACAGACTTCGAAAAGGTATGTAAAAATTCTGTTAAACATGAAATTGTTAACATACAGCCTTTAAGGTGGTTACACCTAAAATCTCTGCCTTATGTTTTCAATGGTAAAACTTCTTTACATATTTTCTTCGCAATTAATAGCATTCCCGAGGATAAAAATTTGCACATCGATAAAACTAACTTTAAGTTATAGCATGAGATACTTGACACTTGCTAAAACATAACCATAATAATATTAAAATTCAATCATTTTTCTTTGAGTAATGCTCAGACCTGTTAATAGATGGCGCGACCTGTACATTGATGACATCAGTAGACAAACAAATGCTGGATTGCTTAACTATGCTTATATTTTAGCAAGTATTAAGTATCCTATGTTATTACTTAAAGTGTCTTTTATCGATGTGCGAATTTTCATCCTTGGGAATACATTAATTGCGAAAAAAAAAATGTAAAGAACTTTTGCCATTGGTAACATAAGACAGAGATTTTAGATTATGTTAAAAATACTGTTTATTTGCCATATCAAGTGTATCTGAAATATACGGCACATTATGGCCAAATAAAACTGTACAACTGTCTTTTGCATATGCAATCGGTTTTATATGTACACCACCCTACCAAATGTATGAGTAACAACAAAATTTTGAAGTATTGTACGACCTCATAAACGCTACACAAATCCACGAGAGATGTCCGTGTGCCTTTCAAACTCCGAAACGTTCTTTTAGAAAAACTTGCGCATGCGCATATTGCGGTTATTCTGAAATGTTATTACACCAATCAATGTAACGCATTACAGCTTTTTTAACGTGTTCCACAGAACTTAAAAAAAATGTGTGAACTAATTCAGAAAATCCCAATACACGTTACGAAGATTTCCAACTGTGTTTGATTGATAAATCTTTATGGTAAAATTCAATGTACTACGATTTAGAAAAGCAATTTTCATCACTGCGAGATAGACGTATGTCACACTGGGTCTGGCAAGCTTATCATAAAAATAAGCCGTAAGAAATAAGAACTTTGACGCACGCAAGTCTCCTGTTGAACACAACTGCACAGTCGGATCGATAGGAACTTAGATAACTTAATCTTGTCTTTCAGACAATGACAATATTTGTTATCGCCACAACAATAAGTAAGCAACACCTGAGGCGCAAAGATCAATCCACGTCACTTTGTTAACATAAGATATTTTCACACGTCTGTTACTTTCTCTGACGTTAAAGACGACAGAAACTTAACCTGTTGTCAACAAGAATGAGAATGTTCTTTTTAACTCAGGTTTTCTGAGAATATAAAAAGATATATTGCAGAATAATCAATTTCTGTGTAACATTTTATATACTTCTCAAATACGAAGAGAAGAAATATTAAACATGATTTAAATGTATTGCAACGCATTTAAATCATGTTTCGGAGCGCTCTTATGCTTGTAATAAATATGATAAAAATTACGAAAGTAGAAATTGTGAAGCGAATTATGATTCAATACTTTTAAACAAATTTCGAGATATTGTTTTTTTCATGAAAGTCGCGCCCTACCTTAATTAGTTGTTTAATCATCGGAATTGATCAGTTGAGTATAAAAAGTCTCTTAGAATTCTAAAGAGAATTTTGAAAGGAGTAAATTTCGTTGCATACAATCGTATTCAAGTTCAAACAAATTTGTTCGGAACTACACCCTCTGCGAAACAATTTGAAAAAAAAATATGAGTATTCAATTATAAATTTCAGTGAATATATTATTGTGGAATTAATTAGTGCTAGCAATGGAACACTGACTTGACTTTATCGAGCTTTCGTTATGGTTAATCAAGTTTGTTTGGAGCTATGCCTTGTTTTACCAGTCTGACGCTTATATTTACTCATTTGACTGAAATCTGCTAGAATGAATAAAAAAAGAAGCGGCAAAAGTTAGGAAAGCAAAATCAATCAAAAATCGAAGTATTTTGGGAAACACTTTTTTGCTCTTCAGAATAAAGGCAATTAACTGATAAGAAAGAACCGGTCGGAGGTACAAGGCAAACTCAAAACCAATCAAAAGTTTTGTGAATAGTAAAAAAAGAAGAGTGTTTTTTTTTTTTTTTTTTGCTTCGGGGTTTGACGACCACCACGAGCAACCCTCCAACAGTAAGCTCCCTATTTGTCTCTAATTTGGAATTACTGGTACCAAGGAGGGGCCAGAGCCAGCACGATCACACGAATGGCCTTAGACCACTCGGAGACGAGAGAAACTCATGTATACGTGTGTGTGTGTGTGTGTGTGTGTGTGTGTGTGTGTGTGTGTGTGTATACATGAGATTAAAGAAAATTACTTAACTCACCTTCTTTTTGCTGATGACGTAGTCATCTTTGCAACTACCCTTTCAGAGCTGCAGAGTATGATCCAAGAACTTGCTGATCAGAGTAAAAAATTAGGATTAAAAAGGAACTTTAAGAAGACAAAAATAATGTACAATGCTTTTACAAGAAATGAAGATTTATCGATTTATAGGGAAAAGCTGGAGATAACCAATACCTACATTTATCTGGGACAGCAGATATCAAGTGAAGGTCACATTGATGAAGAAATTAATCGGCGTATAAAACTTGCCTGAGGTGCGTTTGGAAGAAACGGTATAATTTTCAAGATCAATATGCCATTATATCTTAAAAGAAAAGTGTTTGATCAGCGCATCCTTCCAGTGCTTAAATACGGTGCAGAGACCTTGACCTTAACTAAAGGAGACATACAAAGACTTCAGACAACTCAAAGAGGGCAGGGAGAGATGCATGCTTGGTGTAACCAGGAGAGATAAGAAGAGGAACTTGTGGATCAGAAAAATGACAAGAGTGGAAGACATCATGATCAGAGTAAAATCCTTGAAATGGCAATGTGTTGGACATACTGCCAGAAGGACAGACCATCGATGGACAGCTGAAATTTTAGACTGGATTCCGAAGGACAGGAAAAGACGCAGAAGAAAACCACGTGGGAGATGGGCGGATGAAATTCGAAAGCATGCGGAAGTAACATGGAGGAGACTGGTGCAAGAAAGGCCGTTGTGGAAGAAGCTTGGGGAGACATTCGTCCAGCAGTGGATTGATAACGGTTGACCATGATGATGATATATATTGGGTTGTCGGAAAGGTCATGACGTATGTTGGCACCCGATGGCGGTTGGGTGCTTTTGGAAGTATTAGAGACATGCGCAGCTCTGTTATCGCTATGGCATTCGACAGGTGTCAGTTCTAGCTGCAGTCTAAAAGGAATAGTGAGAGATTTGGTTGATTTGCGGAGATTTGACATCGAGTTGAAGATGGAAGACCAAACTGTGCATTTTCGCCATATTTGACTGTTTTACTTCCGTAAAGGGAAGAACGAGCGTCAAACTTGTGAAAAGTTGCTTAAAGTGTACGGTGATAATGCTCTACAAGAAAGTCTGTGCCGGCGGTGGTTCGCAAAATTCAGTGCTGGTGATTTTGAACTCAACGATGCTCTTCGGTCCGGGAGGTCAACCGAAGTTATTGACGACCAAATCAAGTCATTGATCGAGTCAAACCCACGTTACACGACACGAGATATTGCAGACACATTGCACGTCCATCATTTAAGCGTTCACGACTACCTGAAGAAGCTGGGATACGTAAGCAAGCTCGATGTGTGGGTTCCTCATGAACTCAAAGAAGCTCAATTGACGGCGCGTATAAACATCTCCGATATGCTCATTAAACGTGAGGAAAACTATCCTTTTTTGAAGCCGCTGATAACTGGTGATGCAAAGTGGACTATGTGCAACAATGTGTTGCGCAAACGGTCTTGGTCCCGACGTGCTGCTTCGCCCCAAACGACATCCAAAGCAGACATTCATCAGCGGAAGGCTCTGGTCTCAGTGTATTGGGATTTTAAAGGTGTCGTGTTTTTCGAGCTCTTACCACGGAACCAAACAATCAATTCGAATGTGTACTGTCGGCAATCGGACAGTTTGAACGATCCATCATCCAGAAATGCCCAGTGCTCGTTAATCGTAAAAGTGTTGTGTTCCATCACGACAACGCGAGACCATCACACACAAGTTTGATCACCCGCCAAAAATTATTGGAGCTCGGGTGGGATGTGTTGCCACACCCAGCGTACTCGCCTGACCTTGCGCCGTCAGACTTCCACTTGTTTAGCTCTCTTCAACAGTCCTTGCGTGGTATAACGTTTAATTCAGATGAGGCTGTTAATCAGCACCTTGTACAGTTTTTCGCCACGAAAGACACGTCCTTCTATGAACGAGGCATTCTGCAGCTCACTGAAAGATGGCAAAAGGTTATCGAACAAAACGGGCATTATATTATTGATTTATCTTTGTTCTTTCTATCAATAGATGACCTTTGCAAAACATGGCTAAAATACGTCATGACTTTTCAGACAACCCAATATATATACACTGCTGATCACCCAAAATGCAACACCAAGAAGGAAGCATCCGGTTGGTCTGAAATTCGCAGCATGCGTCGCCCACGAGTGGACATGCAAACGATTAGCATTGTAGGACATATGCAAATCATGTGCGCCCGGCACTCCCCCGAGAAGCGCTAAGGGTGCACAGAAGGCTGGGCGTAAGTAGTGGAAGTGTGTTGTGCTGCCGGACCTGTGTGTGAGAAGCTTCCTGATGCCTCGTCGCAGAATACGGCAGTCATTCCAGTACGTTTCGAAGTTCGACAGAGGACGAATAGTGGCTTATCGCGACAGCGGTTTATCGTACCGAGAAATCGGCGCCCGTGTGGGACGACATCCAGCCACAGTGAGGCGAGTATGGATTCGGTGGGTGCAGGAAAATCGGACGGACCGACGTAAGTGATTGCCGCAGCCGCGGACCACCACCGAACGAGAGGACTGGCATGTTGTGCGGCGGGCATTGACGGCTTGCACCACCACATCACGAACGTTAGCGCAGGAATTAGGGTGTGTTGCGCAAAAACCTGTGTCAGCACGTACCGTTCGACGTCGACTGCAGAAGCGGATACTTGTCGCACGGTGCCCATTGCTCCGATTACTATTGACGTTACATTACCGGCGAGTGCAGCGGCAGTGGGTCGTTGAACGCCGCACCTGGACTACGGAATGGCACGACATTGTCTTCTCCGACGAATCCCGCTTCTGCCTGAAACGCCACGATGGTCGGATCCGCGTGTGGCGGCACCGTGGCGAGTGACTGTATGACACCTGTATTATGCATCGCCATACCGCTCCGTCGCCTGGCGTTATGATTTGGGTCACAATTGGATACGACACCCGCACCCCTCTGATACGCATCGCCGGTACACTCAACAGCCACCGCTACATCTCCGACGTTCTGGGGCCTGTAGTCCTCCCTTACCTGCAGGGCCTGCTAGCGGCCACGTTTCAACAGGACAATGCGCTCCCGCACGAATTCTTCACGGCCCACCAGGTGTAACTGCTGCCGTGGCCCGCCTGTTCTCCCGATATGTCGCCCATCAAACACGTCTGGTAGCTGATCGGCAACCGAGTGGCCCGGCAAGCACCACCCACGGCTACGCCTGATGAACTGTGGCACCGTGTGGAAGCAGCCTGGACCGACATACCCCAAGCCCACATCCAAAGCCTCTTTCGTTCGATGCCTCGGCGTGTAACGGCCGTTATTGCCAGCCATGGGGGCCACACTAACTATTGATGTCTGCGTGTTCCGCAAGTTGCACGGGCATGTAAGCTCAATCGTTTAATCTTTGTATCTGTTGTTATGTGTCCAGTAAATCTGGCTTTGCTATCTCGTGTCCTTCTTGGTGTTGCATTTTGGGGTTGGCCAGCAGTGTATATATACACTATATTGACGAAAGTCACCGGACATCCCTTCAAAAGCAAATGAACGGATCAGTTGAGTTGTTAAAATGTGAGGTACTGCTACAAACGGTATAAAAACAAACCTGCAGCTGACCGCGATCATATCGCACTGTTAGGTAGATTGAAAATATCGCGGCGGGAGAGAAATGACTTTGGAAAAGGAAAGATTTGGGGTGTTATTTAGTGGATTGTCCATAAGAGAAACCGAGAGACGTTTAAACATATCCAAGAAAACTGTTTTGGATGTACTGTATCAGTGGAAGAAACATGAAGTGCCTGAAGCAGCAAAACGCACCGGCAGAACAAATACAATCAGTGATAGAGGACGTCGAATCCTCAGGAGATTTGTTACAGCTAATTGACGGAGTTACTGCACAAGACCTAAAAGTACAAGTGAGTAAAAATGCTGGAACCTCGGTATGTACACGTACCTACATACGCAGAGAACTTCATTCCACGTATTGCCGTGGTCGTGCGGCTGTTCACAAACGTTTCATCTCCACCCGGAATGCCACTCGTTGTTTAGCATGCTGGAAAGAACATATTTCGTGGGCCGTAAATCAATGGAAACGGGTCCTATGGAATGATGAATCCAGATACATAATCCATCAATCTAATGGGCGTGTGTGGTATAACGGCATCCGGGGGAACGCTATTTACAGCAGTATACTATTCCCACGGTCAAGTTTGGAGCTGACATTGCACTCGTGTGTGTGTGTGGGGGGGGGGGGGGTTCGTGGTATGGTCCCGGCTCATTGGTTATCGTGGACAAACCTGTTAACCAGCACGTCTACCTCGATATCCTGGACAACTATGCGTTACCAACTCTGTGGCAATACTACGGAACCGAGCTTTGTTGGTAACAGCAGGATAATTCACCGAGCCATAATAGTTATGGCGTGGTTTGACGATAATTCAGTATCGTGTGTGGACTGGCCAGCACAGAGTTCTGATCTCAATTCCATAGAGCACCTATGGGATTAATTAGAGCGCCGCATAAGTTTGGAACCAAAGCCTACTACTAAGCAACAGTTAGCGGTAGCATTATGTACTGAATGGAAGCGCATACCTATCGCTGTGTTCCAAAACCTTGTGGAAAGCATGTCGCGAAGAGTCAGTACAAGCATTAAGGCCAAAGATGGACCAACAGCGTACTAATGTATGTCATAAAATGCTAAGTTGTGTTTCTCTTGTAGGTGTCCGATGACTTTTGCCAATATTAGGTATATATTAACAAATACCTACATTTTTCTTGGGCAGCCGATATGAAGCGAGGGTCGCATTGATGAAGAAAATTAATCGGCGTATAAAACTTGGTTGGAGAGCTTTTGGAAGAAACAGTACAATTTTTAAGAGCAATATGATATTATGTCTTAAAAGAAAAGTGTTTAGTCAATGCATTCTTCAAGTGCTTACATATTGAGCGGAGACAGGGACCTTAACTGAAAGAGAAATACAAATACTGCAGCCAACTCAAGGCAGCATGGAGAGATGCATGCTGGGTGTAACCAGAAAAGACAAGAAGTGTAACTTGTGGATAAGGAAAATGAGAAGACAGGAGGGCATCTCTATCAGAATAAAATCCCTTAAATGGTAATGGGCTGGGCATATTGCCAGAAGGACGGACCACCGATAGACAACTGAGATTTTAGACTGGATTCCAAAGGACAGGAAAAGACCCAGAAGAAGACCACATGGGACATGAGTAGATGAAATTCGAAAGCATGTGAAAGCGACATGGAAGAGACTGACCCAAGACAGACCTTTGTGGAAGAAACTTGAAGAGACCTTAATCCAGAAGTGGATGGAAAATGGCCGACGATGGTATATATATATCCCGACGTTTCTTCCACAACTTTCTATCCTGAGCCAGTCACGTCTATGTCACTCCAGCATAGTTTCGAGTTTCATCCAGTCATATCCCTCCTGCTCTTCTGGGTAGTTTTCCTGTTTGGATGTACTGAATAAGTGGAAGACATGTCGTGCCTGAAGCAGGAAAACGTACCGGCATAAAATCCAGTCTAAAATTTCAGTTGTCCATCGATGGTCCATTCTTCTGGTAAGATGTCAAGCCCGTTGCCATTTCAGGGATTATACTCTGATCATGATGTCTTCCACTCTTGTTATTTTCCTGATCCACGAGTTCCTCTTCTTATCTTTTTCGTTTACACCAATCATACATCTCTCGAAGCTTCTTTCAGTTGTTTGCAGCCGGAGGACGTTCGTTTTTTTAGTTAAAGTCTCAGTTTATCGTGAAAACTAGAAGGATGCATTGATTAAACACTTTTCTTTTAAGACATAACGGTGTAGTGCTTTTGAAAATTTTACTGTTTCTACCAAAACCTCTCCCACCAAGTTTATATGCCGATTAATTTTGTCATATATACTGTATATATAAGTCTACGCTCATGTCTACTACAACAGTTATCGAAGTTACTCAGCGATGTTTTAATCAAGTGTAAGCTTTTATGCATGTTTGTTTTCAGCTCCTAAAAGCGCACGTAAGAACATTTTCAAATTATCATTAATTATCAGAACATACGGGGACAATGACTTTACTGACTTTGTCTGAGAATGCATTCCTCCTACGTCGCTCACAATGATTAAACACTCCTGCTCGCCAAACATTCGTACGAAGTTACAGAACAGGGCACAAAAGCTAAAATTCAGGCGAAACTGCCGATTCTCAGAAATTTGATTATGTTCATCTCTAGCAACTTCTAGGAGACAAGGCCCGAAAATTATATACGAAAAGTGTCATTTAACTAAATAGCGAGATACGTTTCCAAAGAATCTGCTTCGAGATTATGCCCACAAAAGTGATCGCGTGCTACACTCCAAATTCAGTCCCCTTTGTTTTCTGATAAATAGTTAGAAATCCCCTTGGAATACTTTTCATGACCGTGAAACAACCAACCTTGATGTTTTTTCGAGCTACCTTTTAATTGCAGGAAACAGTTTTCCATGGAGCACTGCATCAACGAATTTTAAGCAATATTAACTCTCTGCGGACACTGTAAACGAAGAGCTAAATGCAAAGTAGATGACCTTGTAAATATTTTTGTCACGTCTTTTCGGTGGAGGTACGATCGCTTCAATCCCGCTTTTCATAACTTGGCAACCTTTATACGTGAGATGTGTACGAAATGACCACACGGTGCAATAAACTTCCATATACTAGAATTTCCAAGTCAGGTTTCTCAGAAATCCTGATAAAACCTCGTCTCTCCTTTTTTTACGGTGGAAATAAAAAACCGATTTACGGAGAAGTGACTATAGCTTGTATAAACTGCTTTATCAACGCGCACAAAATCCGTAAACTATACGTACCCTGGACACAACAAAGCCGTTGATGTGGTTTAAATCAATGAAGCGCAAAGCTGAAGTTCCTTTGTTACTGCGTTTGACCAAGAAAAACAAGTAAATTGACGAAACATGCTGTGAATTTATTACATAAGCAAACTATAGATTTGGAAAAGGTTAATTTTAAATGTTCTTTAGTAATTCGGTTATGCTGAAGAACATTTAAATCTGTCCGTCACGCACAGATTTTCCAGCAAAATTATGTTACAATGCATTTTTAACCAGACTATTACCTGAATTTTGCTTAGTGCTTACAAATGAGAATTTATTATTGTCGCTGATGTTATTTTCATTCAACGTACTCCTAAGATAAACGATTAGAACTGCGTCTTTAACTCATAAGCTGCCAACGCGCTGAACTACATGAAGCCAAGAATTTTCTGCGCCACCAAGATAAATACACTGAAAGGATAAATTATTACGTACACCCACTTAATAGCGTGTGGTACCACCATTTGACACGCAAGACAGCGTCCAAAGGTCGTGGTACGGACGCAATGGGGTTCCGAAACACAGACTCATGTACCGCTGACTAATATTCTAAAAGTGCTTGGGTAGAGCAGGCAGAGATGTAAGTGGGGATGGTTGATCACAAACAGCTCGTTCTAATATGCCCCATAAATTGTCTACGGGGTTGATGTCCGGTGAGCGAGGGGCGATGCGAGTGTGGTAATCTTACTGCTATGCTCCTCCTGGAGCCAGTCGGTCGCTAGCCGGGACCGATGGGGTGGAGCGCTGTCCTGTTGAAAGAGCGGAACTTTGTTCGTACAGAGGCACGTAATGAAAGTGTGGAGATGGTCGATCAGGAGCTGTACATAGCTGGAACCAGTGACGGAAGACTTAAGAGATACCAAGTGACCCAGGCCGGACCACGAGAAAGCTGCGCAAACAGTTACACTGCTTCCACCGGCCTGAAGTACCCAACTTGGCATGCGGGGTACATAGCTTCGTGTGATTTAAGCCACGCACGCCGTTTGCCATTGGCGAGATACAGTGTGAAACAGGATTCGTCAGACCATATGACACGTCTCCAATCATCCACGTTCCAGTTTCCATGGGCCTGCGCAAACTGCAGCCGAATCATGCGCTGTCTTGTTAACATCGGGACATGATGTGGTCGTCGACTGTCCCAGCCGAGTTGTGCGATGTGTCGACGCATTGTCTTGGAGCATAGATTTGTGGATGCTCCTTCATTAAATTGTGACGTGATTTGCTGCAAACAAGCCTTCCGATTCGTCTTTACGATACGGGCGAATCGTCGGCGCCCTCGATCATCCAATGCACTTTTACAGAAACATTTCATCCCATTGTTAGCGATTTTGCCGGATTTCACGTACTCCTGGAACACATTTGCTACGGTTTGTCGCGGAAATCCTAACAGTTTCGCCGTGGCGCTGATTGAACATCTGGCCTTCCTGGCTCCCACGGCTTGACCTCGATCAAACTCACTTAAGTCTCGTCCTCGACCCATTGACGGAATGTATTCCTGTGCGTACCGACCCACTCTATTAATAGCCACAATCGGTGTTCCTGAACACCGCGATTTGCTGCTGTGCGTATTTTCACCGGTGTACGTAATAATTTATCCTTTCAGTGTATATACATAGCGACCGGGTTTTATGACAACTACTGCAAAACAATTATTTTCATCCTCTCATCTATATGTACTACCGACCATAAACCTGTCACATGTGATAAACGCTCCCTTCTGGTAATTTATTTTCTGCTCCATGACCCCCAAGGCATGATGGGGTGGGGTTAGTCCCCCCCCCCCGACACGTACGTCATGCCAATAGGTAAGAACAATTGACTCAAACATCCTCTGCCTCCTTTCGTTTGTTCTCTGTCATTGTATAGCACTTCATCATCATCATCATCATCGTCGTCAACCATTATCAATCCACTGCTGGATGAAGGTCTCCCCAAGTTTCCTCCTCAACGGTCTGTCTTGGGCCAATCTCCTCCATGTCACTCCCGCATACTTTCGAATTTCATCCGCCCATCTCCCATGTGGTCTTTTTCTGGGTCTTTTCCTGTCCCTTGGAATCCAATCTAAAATTTCGACTGTCCATCGATGTTCTGTCCTTCTGGCAGTATTGTCCAGCCCATTGCCATTTCAGGGATTTAACTCTGATCATGATGTCTTCCACTCTCGTCATTTTTCGGATCCACGAGTTCCTCTTCTTATCTCTCCTGGTTACACCAAGCATGCATCTCTCCCTGCCCTCTTTGAGTTGTCTGCAGCCTTTGTGTGTCTCTTTTAGTTAAGGTCCACGTCTCTGCACTATACGTAAGCACTGGAAGGATGCATTGATCAAACACTTTTCTTCTAAGACATAATGGCATATTGCTCTTCAAAATTATGCTGTTTCTTCCAAAAGCTCTTCAGGTAAGTTTTATACGCCGATTAATTTCTCGATCAATGTGACCCTCACTTGATATATGCTGTCCAAGATAAACGTACGCATCTTTTATCTCCAGCTTTTCTCCATCAATCGATAAATCTTCATTTCTTGTAAAAGCATTGCACATCACTTTTGTCTTCTGAAAGTTCATTTTTAATCCCACTTCTTTACTCTTGTTAGCAAGTTCCTGGATCATACTCTGCAGCTCTGATGGGGTAGTTGCAAAAATTACGTCATCCTCAAAACGAAGGTGGGTTAGATAATCTCCGTTAATCTTTATCCCTTTGTTTTCCCAGTTCAGTGATTGAAAGACATTTTCCAATGTGGCATTAAAGAGCTTTGGTGTCACCTTGTCTAACTCCCTTTCCAATTTTTATGTGTGTTGTATTTTCAAACAGCCGAATCTTTGCACTTGCATTTTCATAGATGCTATTAATAATATTAATGTATGCATCTTCAATACCGCAGGATTTCTGAGCCATTGTAACTGCTGATGGTTTCACCGAATCAAAGGCTTTTTCATAATCGATAAAAGCCATGCACAATGGAAGTTCATATCCCTTCGCTCTTTCACTCCACAACACAACTATAGCACTTATCAGGTAATAAATCAGAAAGGATTACGGTCAGTCATCTCCCTAAATGGCCACTTTGAATGACGAAGCTAAGGGGACCAGCAACGGTTTCCGACCCATTTCTTCGACATCGAATACAGAGTAAGTCCGGAAAGTTCCAAGAATATTACTTTGGGCGTATTATGCCCGCCATCTCTTGGGAAACGAACTACAAAGGGTATCCTGAAAGTAACGCCTCGTCCCTCATGAGATTTCCATTGCAGCAGCAAAAATATCAAACTTGGTGGAAAAATACTTGGACATATTGTTAATAATTCTAGCCCTATTCAAAGTATTGTCCATCACTTTCAATACATTTTCGCCGTCTTTGAACCCATTCGTAAAATCCATTTTAGAAGAATTCCTGAGGCTGTCGTTTCACCCATGAGTTCACAGCCACTTTAACGTCTGTCACATCGTCGAAACGTCCCACACGCACTCTTTTTCAGATGGGCAAACAGGAAAAAGTCTGAGTGCGCAAAATCAGGACTGTAGGAGGATTGGGACATCACCGTCTACAACATTTTGGCAATAGCCTGTAAAGTCTCCATTGAGGTCTGGAGACGTGCCTTATCATGGTGTAAAACAGCACTATGAAGTGGAATGTCACGTGTTCTGCTCCTGATAGATTCCTTTAGTTTCTTCAGTGTCTGCACATAGTGAGATCTGTTTATTGTTGCACCCCGTTTATGGAAATGGGTCAAGATGACACCACGTTTGTCGCAGAAAATTACCACCACCGCTTTCCATGAGTACTTTTCACCTTTTCTGTCGAGATGAAAATATGCGGTGCGATTCCATTGAGGTACGTTTTGTTTCTGAGTCATGAATGACCACCCAGGTTTCATCCCCCGTCACAACATTAAAGAAAAATATTTCACCCTCCCTCTCATAAATAGTCCAAGAGGTTCCGGCACATGTCCACCCTTTGCTCACATTGTTCATGGGCTAGGTTTTTTGGGATCCACTTTGAACAATTTTTTCTGTAGTCCAGATCCCTAATTAAGGTTTCCATAGCACTATGACCACATTGAATTGTATCACACAACTCCTGGATGGTGGCACGACGATCAGCTGTGATGAGGTCTTTCCCTCGTTGCCTGTTGGAATCTGTCACTGAAGTTGCGGGTCTTCCACTCCGTTCTTTGTCCGACACTGAACTTTCTCCCTCTCGAAACCTCTTCATCCATCTTCGGGCATTACTGATATAGATTGTGGTGTAGCTCCATAACACCGCCAGGAGTCTTTGTGGATTTCTGGACCCTCACATCCCTCTTTTTCCAGGAATTCAATTACGGCTACCTGCTTTTCTCTGTCATTCACGATCTTTATTTCCGATTCTGAAAAAAATATGTTCCCGCATCGGTAACAATATCATAGTGCATGTCAGTGCAGCTTCATTAAAATTGCTTCAAAATTTCAAAAGTTATTAAGCAGGAGGCATTACTTTCAGGATGCCCCTTGCATATCTCATGAACCTTCAGTAAGCGATTGTAATTTTTTCACTCGGTTACACTTCCCCCGCGGTGAGCAGTGCACGTGATTTTCATGCTGGAATGACCTAGTCACACTTTACAGGATGGAAGAAAAAGCCAACAGTAAGGTTTACTTTAAATGACTCCGTTCTGAATCAGAAACGTACAAATTGATGAAACAAGCATACGCCGATTAATTTTTATCTCAAACCCGTGTGCATGAATGGCATGCACGTTTTCTTGATGGGCTATAATCATTGGAGGAAGGTGAAAGGAGAGGACGACTTTCAACAAGCAAAACTGATGGAAATGCGCAGTTTTTTTTCCGAACTGCTGTCTATGGATCGTCGAATAGCATGTCGGATAATAACAGAAGAACTGAATACATTTGCATAGCACTATTCGTGATGTTCTTGGCAAGCGGAAAGTGTCCTATAAGTTTGTGATACACTTTCTCACTGCGGAACAAAGAGAATGGCAACTGACTGATTCAAAACTAATAATAATAGCAGAAGAACTGAATATTAGTAAGACACTATTAAAGAAACTAATAATAATAGCTAATATTAATAATATAAAAAACTAATATATAGTATATTGTTATTTTAGCGAAACTAATAACAATAGCAGAAGAACTGAATATTAGTAAGACACTATTGCATAGCACTATTCGTGATGTTCTTGGCAAGCGGAAAGTGTGCCCTAAGTTCGTACTACATTTTCTGACTGCGTAACAAAAAGAATGGCAACTGGCTCATTCGCAAAACGTATGGCAACTGACTGCGGAACAAAGAGAATGACAACTGACTGATTCGCAAAACTTGTTAGATATGGTGAAAGGCAACACATATTTCTCAGCAAAATAATAATTGGTGATGAATCGTGGTGTTTTCAGTATGATAACGACAAACTAGCGAATAGTCAAATCCGGGAAAGCCAAAACCAAAGAAAATGAAGGCTGTGAAGTCGAATATCAAAAAGATGCTCATTGGGTTCTTCGATTCTCGTGGGATTATCCTCAGTGAATTTGTGCCTGAATGGCAAACAGTTTGTTTGATTGGAAGTTTAACGACCACCGTGAGCAACTCAATGGGCTATAAGCAGTCGCCCGTCACTAATTTAGGGTCACTGGTTCCAGGGAAGGGAGAGAGCCAGTGCCGTAAGACAAACACAAACATCCATGCCTTACCGGGATTCGATCCCGGACCCCGTTCGGACGAATGATCAGAGGCCATCGCTTAGACCACTGCGCCACCGGGGCGGCAATGGCAAACAGTCAATGGCGTATTCTACGTGCAAGTCATGGATCGCCTTCAACAGAATAAGACCTGCTACGCCAGATTTGTAGGGAAGTGGAGAATAGATTATCCTCCATGACAATGCACTGTCGCACACCTCAATTATTGTTACGAAGTTTCTGGCTAAAATCTAGGTGACATTTTTCTACGATAGCCAGACACCTTTGGTAGTTCACCATATCATCCTCACGGCTCAACGGTACGTTGACGACATTGTACGACCTGTTATGTTGCCATTCCTTTCGCAGCATCGCCGAACAATTTTTTCAACAGGATAATACCCGGCCACACAAGGCACTGCTCTCTCAGGCCTACCTCCGTAATGTCGACACCCTTCCATTACCACACTGTTAAAAAAATCTACTAAAAAATAAGAACCTGACCATACTCGTTTTTTTAAGTACAATCGTATCGTATCGTAAACGAGTACATGATATGCTCAAATATAAGTAACCATACGTACTGTACTTACAAATAACTGCGTCAATAAATATAATATCGTATTACTTCATTTTAGATATTATAGATTTCAAGAGAAATTGTTTAATAAATGTGTAAAGTGACACACATAAATAATTAGTACAACAAAGTCACTGATCACAAGTAATTTAATTATGCATAAAGTATCTGTGTGTATGTTTTTGCATTAACTATATTTGTGTCACTCTCATAAATAATATATCGTCGCTTAATCACTATATTTGCCATAAAATTGTGCGGTCCATTTGCGCAGCATGTGACGAAGAGTATATCTATTATCCCAGATGTACCATCGAATAATGTACATACTTTCAGTTGATTCCATGAATAAATGAGTATGTATGTAAGCACACGCGCTCCAAATTTGAAATCGAGCCGCGGGAGGCTTAGTGGTTAGAGATTCAGACTACTGATGGAGGGACCCCAGGTTCAAACCTAGCCTGATAGACTTGAACCTGAGGGCTCGCCGTGGTAGTGTTAATTTCTAACAATCGCTGAATATCCGCCGTGCGCATCGGACGAGCACGTTAAGTTACGGCCCCCGGGTAAGAATCCCCCGATTACATATAAAGGTGTTCACTCCTAAGCCACCGCCTAATTTCTCTCTTCCTTCGATGTGCAAAATCGTACGCTTGTATGGTGGCGCCATCTAGAGTACTCTCTCTCACTAACAAACTATCCTGTCAGAATCGCTAGATTCGCTCTAACTTCCTTCAGTTTCCGTGCCCTGCCCTTGTATGTGCTCAAAAATGAGTACGTGTCTTTCCAAAAAATGAGACACAAATACTCGGAGCTATTATAAGCTCAGAATGTACTCAAAAACGAGTACATTTTGCTTTTATCTAAGTACCAATTTTTAACAGTGCAGAACGATCGCCCGATCTCTCACCAATTGAATATGTTTGGTATATGATGGGAAGCCACTTACGACCATCTCGGAATGTCGGCGAACTGACATGAAATTTGGACACCATGTGGCATGCTGTAGCTCAAGACAATATCAGTTAACCGTGTGCGTTTATGCCACGCCGGGTAAGCGCTTATATCCGAGCCAGAGACGGCGCAACAACATACTGACTTGTTCCACTCGTGTTTTATCCTAATAAATTGACCAACTGCTCTGGAACTGCAGTAATTTTCTTTCCTGGGCATGTGCATACCAATTTTCATCTTGATTAGATGATTCTTTCTGGGAGCTTCGTTTTTTTTTTTTTTTTTGTTTTTTTTTTTTCTTTGTTAAAGAGTAAGTGGTGAATTTCAGGAGAACTGTTCTTGTATGAGTAACTATTCCTAGAAACAACTTTGGGTGTGACAGTCAGTATTTTTGTGTGGTGCAGTTATGGGGGAAACGCCTAGGCCCATTGTAGGTTTTTGAAAAATCTCTTAATGCGGAAGTTTACATAGACAACCTGGATAATTAGGTGCTTCCATCACCGTGGTAATGCTACAGCGCTAAGTCCTGCTGGTATCAGAGAGACAACACCCCATTCCACACGAGTTGATGGTGCCAGATACTGCTTAATGGTTAAGAAAAATCAGGTTTCACGTTCAGACTGGCCTCCACAAAGCCATTTTTTTTTTTTTTTAGTTTTGTTTTTCTTTGAGGTTTTAACGTAACCAACTAGATGGGCTGTAAGAAGCCGCCCTTTCCTAATTTAGGGACACAGGTTCCAGGAAAGGGAGAGAGACAGTGCCGTAAGACAAACACAGCATACATGCCTCACCGGCATACGAACCCGGATCCATATTGTGCGAATGCTCAAAAGCCAGCGCTCAGAAAAATACGCCACTTGGGTGGCAAAGCCCTGATTTGAATCCCATTCAACACCTTTGAAATGAGTTGGAACACCATGTCAAGAATTTTGAAAATCGTACAGCTTCACCTCAAATTACTGGGAAAGACATAATATAAACGCATCTCTGCAGATACTTTTGAACATTTAATGATAGGCATGAATAAGAGGCTTAAACGCATGCATTCAGGCCAAATAGATACTGATCTCTTCCAACAAAACAACATTTTTGGTCTATTGTTCTGATGTCCGGTGACTTTTTTTTTTTTTTAGTTGAGAGCTACTGTATATATAAGCACCCAGCCGTCCCTAATTTAGGACCACCAGTATCAGGGATGACAACCACAACATCCTTGCCTCACCAGGATTCGAACCGGGACCCATTTCGGACGAATGGTGAGAAGCCAGTGCTTATACCACTGCGCCATTGGGGCGGCTGGGTGACTTTTGCCTATATAATGCCCACTGAAGTGAGTGCTGATGCTGGGAAAAAACGTTTCCTTTCAGACTAGGAATCACAATGACGAATGACAACATAGATTCTGAGTGAAGAACAATGTTAAGCTGTGGTTCACAATGTGACATGTGGAACATGTAAACGGAGTGGCAACGTAATGGAAACACCTGCTGCATAAGGGCTGCTTTTAGTAATGGCTGAATTATTTATGAACATGTTGTAATGCTTTTGTTTCTGTATGTGTGTTTCTTACATGTAGTCTTGTCAAGAACCGAGGATACAATCGGTAGACCTTGAAACAAAATGGAAATCGGCCAGAATTTCTGAGGGCAGATAATTGGAGCTCCTTTACCGGAGGTACCTATGACTGAAACTGCAGATTTCTTGAGTATTTCCGAAGCAGCTGAAACGAAAGTTATAACTGCCTTTAACTAAGTCTGGAAAAGCAACACCGGTTATGACGAATTGTGGCAGGAAATCGAAGCCCACTGAAAGAGACCTCTGGGCAATAAAACGAATTTCATAGCCCGAACTACTGCTGCAATAATAACTAATTAAACTACTGCTGCAATAATAACTGCAAAATTAACGGCTGTCTCAGCAGTCCGATATCCAGTGGAACAGTTCGCGGGAGGTTCGTAAAGTTGAAATTTACAACAGAGCCGCTAGTTCCGTAACTGATGCCAAAAGCAAAAAGGCATGTGTTTTGTTCCGATGAATTTACACCTTTGCAAACTTACGGAAGAATTTGCATCGCTCGGCATTCGTTAAGAGTAAATTCTGGATTAACAATAGTGAAGGCATTGCATATGTTTTGTGCCGTCTTTGAAATATGGAAAGGGATAAGTAAAGCTTTGGGCAGCAGTCTGTTGCTAATATTTACGTCCAGTCATCACCTTGAAGGGAAGAATTTCAACGACTGCATATTTTAGGTTACCCTGTTCCTCCCATGGTATAAATATTGTTTTCCGCAAACGATGCCGCCTTTGAAGACGATAATCAAATACACACAACCATATGTGTTTAGTTTTGGTTTGAGAAGAATGAAACGAAGTTAAGCATCTTCCATGTCCTGCACAATCACCAGACTTAAACATTATTGGGCACCTGTGAAAAAATTTTTAGATGAGAGTGACAAGCAATATTTCGTACTCCATCGTCACTCAAGGAGCCTGAGACCTTCCTCCACCATCGGCACTCATGGAGCTTAAGACTGTTCTCCACCATCGTTACTCAAAGACTTTGAGACTTTCCTCCACCATCGTTACTCAAGGAGCTTGATAATTTCCTTCACCATCGTTACTGAAGGAGCTTGAGACTTTCTCCCATCATCGTCACTTAGGGAGTTTGAGACTTTCCTCCACTATCGTCACTCAAGGAGCTTGAGACTTTCCTCCACCATCTTCACTCAAGGAGCCTGACTCTTTCCTCCACCATCGTCACTCATGGAGTTTGAGAATTTCTCCCACCATCGTCACTCATGGAGCTTGAGAACTTCCTCCACCATCGTCACTCAAGAAGCTTGAGACTTTCCCCCACCATCGTCACTCAAGGAGCTTGAGATTTTCCTCCACCATCGTCACTCAAGGAGCTTGAGACTTTCCTCCACCATCGGCACTCAAGGAGCTTAAGACTTTCTTCCACCATCGTCACTCAAGGAGATTGAGACTTTTCTTCACTCACCATCGTTACTCAAGGAGCTCGAGAATTTCTTTCACCGTCGTCACTTAGGGAGTTTGAGACTTTCCTCAACCATCGTCACTGAAGGAGCTTAAGAATTTATCCCACCATCGTCACTCAAGGAGCATGATATTTTCAAGCTCCTTGGGTAACGATATGAAGAAGACTTATCTACACCATCGTCACTCAAAAAGCTTGAGACTTTTCTCCTTCATCGTTTCCTAACGAGATTGAGACTTTCTTAATGAGAAATGGTCCAAAATTAGTTTGAACATTCCTCCGATTTATTTGAATCTATTCCACGTAGAATACAAGCTATTTCAAATACAAATAGTGGTCCAACACCCTAATAAATCACAAATATAGCTCTTCTCACAAGTGTTTTTATTATATTTCTCACCACCTGTAGTGGTTTAACAAAAGTATATTGCAGGTCATGCGTACATTCCTCAATCTGGTCATCCCATGATAGTCTTGGCTTTCCTCTACCTCATTTTCGTTCCACTTGGACGGGATAATTTCTCTTAGTGAGCATCTGCTCTCTCATTCTTTTAACATGTCCAAACCACCTAGGAATACCTGTCTCCATACTATAAACAACATTTTGCTTCACATTACACATCCTCAACACATTTTCGTTCTTCACATGATTAGAACGTGTTTGCCACAAACCTCCCATAAGTAATATATCTCTCCAACACACAAGCGGGTCCTGTGTCTCTTCTGCAACAGCCAAGGTTTCACTGCTGTACGTCAGAGTAGGAACAATTACACTTTCATTCACATCCGTTCGGGACCTTTTCAAGTACACATGCGAAATCATCCTAAGATAGCTACCACTTGCCAAATTCACTTCTACAAATTTCAACATTTATTCAGTTTTCTCTCTCAAGCATGCTGCCTAAATACACAAATTCATTCACTTGGTTTTTCTCTGTACCATTTAGACTAATCTTGCACATAGTACTAACAATTCCTGGCTCAAAAGCCATTACTTCGAGTTTTGTCTTACTTGTTCTCAGTACATCAGGGCCACTATACTCCGCAATGTGCTTCTGTTCTCTGTCATCAGCAAACAGCTATCTACACACACAGTAATAAGCAAGACATAAACCACCATTCTCTATTTTGGTGTCATACATGCATACTCCCATCAATGTATTTAACAGCCTTGGTGATACTATATACCTTATCCGACTACTGCACCAATAGAAAACCATTTCAATAAAACAACATTCTCTCGTACGCACTGCGTGTAAAAAGTCGCATAACAAATACATGGAGAGAAAAGTCAAGTTATATAGATATATGAACGATGTTCTTTCCTAAAAATATTCATAGTAGGAGTAGAAACCGGGAATTTGAAGTTTGAAATAGAAACGTTGGAGAGAAAAACATGATTTATTTTATGTACGCAGTCGAGTCACATTATTGTAACCACCTCGACGTGAGCAGCGCGTATCTAATGAAGGAAAGTACGTGTCGTGAGCTGGCTTGGAGAGTTTATAAGGTGTGCTGTTGGAATTCTGAAAACATATCACTCGTTGCTGTCATGGATAAAAGAAGCGATTTATCAGATTTGTAAAAAAAGGACTATTACCGACTTTCGGGCCAAGGATGGCAGTATTTATGAAACAGCGCAGGTTGTAAACTGTTCGCGTGCTGCTGTGGTTAAAGTGTATCGTGATTCAAGAAATGGCACCATTGCGAATAAGCTACGTGGAAACTGCGGAGCACCACGTGCCATTGATATGAGAGGTGAACGTCGGCTTCGAAGGTGCGTGATGGCCGATCGACACGCTACAGTGGAGCAACTCACTAGCCGAATGAACCAGGGGCTACCGGAAGTGTGTCTAAAACAACAGTTCAGCGAACCCTGCTGTTCATGGGGCTCCGATGCAGACGGATGGTCACTGCACCTATGCTAACGAAGGTGCATTCACAGAAAAGGCTTAAATTTTCACCGCAATATCGGAATTAGACCTCCGCTGATTGGCGAAGGATTGCCTTCTCCGATTAGTCACGTATTGTACATCATCGAAAGGATGGACGTTGGTGTATAAGGCTAGAAACGTCAGAGGACAAACACTCTTTAACCATTTCTGGAAGAGCACGAGCTGGTAGGGACAGCGTCATTGTCTGGGGAACGTTTTCGTGACATTCCTTGGGTCCACTCATACCTGTGGAAGGCACTATGGACCGAATTCGTAATTAATCCATCCTTGCAAACCACGTACACCTATACATGCTGATTGTCTTCCCTGGGGCGGATGGATCTCCCAGCACGAGAATGCGTTATGTCACCCAGCTAGAAATGTCGGTTAGTGGTTGGAAGAGATCGCTGAAGACTTCAAATTACTTCCCTGGTCCCCTAATTCCCCAAACCTAAACCCAAATGAGCATCTGTGGGACCACCTCTATCGTGTTGTTCGCTCTATGGATCCTCCACCACGCACCCTCCAGTAGCTGTCAAATGCACTGCAGTCAGCATGGCTCCACATACCTGTGAACATCTTCCAGCACCTTATTGAGTCACTCCCAGCCCGTCTAGCTGCTGTCCGCGCTGCACACGGCGGTTACTCTGGATATTAGCTGGTGGTCACAATAATGTGACTCGACCATGTATGTACAGTGAAACCTCGGTTATACGTTTTTCTAGAGGGTGGCCTTAAAAAACGTATAAATTTTGAAATGTTAAATATTATTGTAAAATTTATGCTTTAAAGGAGCATACGTTGTTGCTTAATGATTTATTTTAAGTCGAAATCGCTAGCGAAAGAAAAAAGCATTACAAATTAAGACACATTTTACCGCATTGCAAAAATCAAAGCCTACGAAAATCAAACCTCTTTTGACGAATGTTTACAACGACCTAAATTGCAGATTGCGTGAGATTCTCACATTTAAGTATTTGAAACCAGTGTGCCTCCCCGGTGGCTCAGTGGTCTAAGCGATGGTTTTGATAATTCGACCGAGATGGGTCCAGGTTCGAATCTCGGCGAGGCATGGATTTTGTGGTTGTTGTTTTTTTTTATTGGAGGTTTAACGACCACCGTGAGCAACTCAATGGGCTATAAGCAGTCGCCCGTCCCTAATTTAGGGTCACTGGTTCCAGGGAAGGGAGAGAGCTAGTGCCGTAAGACAAACACAACATCCATGCCTGACCGGGATTCGAACCCGGACCCCTTACGGACGAATGATCAGAGGATTTTGTGTTTTCCTTACGGATCTGGCTCAAGGGTGACTACTTGCTCACGGTGGTCGTTAAACCCCCAATCCCCCCCCAAACCAGTATGTATGTAACTCATGCATTAACTGGTACCAATTAATCTATGAGTTACATACATACTGGTTTTATACTAAAAAAAACAGTTTTCAGTATGTATCTCATGAATTAACTGGTTTCTTTTCTGCGGATCCTGAGTGCATCTATTTGAAACCGGAATGTTGAATATTGAGGATAAATTTACGATTTTATTCTACTTCGCCACGAAATAGTGGAGCCACAAAGTTACGTCCCAGAAATCGCGCATATGCGTGTTGAGTCATGAAGTGCGAAACTAATTTTTCATCCAAGCCGAAAGTAAACAACTTCTCTGATGGGATCAAGATTCACCTTCGGCTACACCAAGAAGGAACACAACTACGCTGTTTCAATTCTCACAAAGTTGTAACATAACGGGTTACGTATAAAATAATCAAAAAGCCATGTATTTTTGATAATATGAAATTCAAATCTTAACGTATAATCGAAAAAAAAACCCCGTATAAATGAATTACGTATAACAGAGTTAAAAAAAGGGTTAGAAACAACAGTAGAATATCGAAAGTGACGCAGAATTACTTACAAAAGTGAAAAACGTATTACATATAACACTTTAAATTACTTTTGTCAACTATCGTTCTTAAAAGGCTCCTCTATATATAATTGAAGCAAAAATTTAAAATAGCTTTTTTTTTAATTATTTGGAAGTAAAGCTGTTCAAATAATGCACCGTATGTCTTTAAATGAAATAAATGCGAAGAACAAGCGTGCTGAATTACTGGGAGACAGAAAATAAATGCTGAGAAATAAAACCTTTCAAGTCTAAAGAGTTTACTTCACATTGTATTTCTTATCACAAACTTTGAAACGCATGAGCATTTTGTTCTGATAATAGGTAATAAGTTAGAGTGATATATCTTAAAACTACGTGAACCTTGGTTTCGTGTTAAGAGAGTTCCACCGGAACCCACCGAAAGAAACTAGATAACAGAAGAAATACTTTAGGAAAGAGCGTATTGTATACTTTCGTGGACGAAGAATAATTTAGAGATGCAGTTCTGTCCATCAGAAACAAAGAAAAAAACAGGAACGAAGATATTTCTTTTATTTAGCATTTCTTGTGCCCACACGACGTGATTTCGTTAAAAGAACTGATCTGTGTCTGCTGTTCGGCTCAACAGATTAAAATCGATACACTGCAGATGTGTTCGTTTCAATGAAAGGTGGCGCTCTTTCTCTGAGTTTCAGACACGTTGCCAATGCAGCAGAGCGATTCTCCGATAATTGTAATAAAATCGAATAATTTAATCCCGAGATAAAAAGAGCATGCAGATAGGATTCCGCGAAAATGAGGTAGTAACAATAAACGCTAAAGAGATGGGGGAAATTATGCACATTCTGTTACTGCTCGATAGGACTTCATGAATAAATATGAACAGGAACGTGGCTCAACACGCCAACTCTAGCAAACAGATACAATTCATATATTGTCACGAAAAACATTCGTACCACCAGTGAATAAGTAAGTATTTCGTCGAATTTTTAGCATCTCATTTACGATACATTCGCAGAATTTAAACCAACGCGATGAATTGGGTTACACAACAAAAACCGATTATTCAATGAAATACTTTTTCAGTTTCTTTAAAGATTTTTCCTAACGTTCCTTTTTTGAGCTCGAGTTCATATTTACGAATTGATTAGATTTCAGAAAAAAATAATTTTTAGTGAAAACTGTGTTCGAAATTTTCTATTTCACTACTATTGCTCTCACTTACGTTGCCTTCTGGCCCAATGGCGGATGAAATTGCTAGTGCACTGCTATTTCACTTATATCGTGCTGTGGTACAATGGTTAGAGCACTATGATTGCTAAATTAATACAGACTTTTAACGTGGACCAGGAACATCAAACAAAGGTCTTCGCTCTTTCCACGTTTATAAGTGTCACGGAAAAATTCTCATTGGCCGCCACCGGGAATGGAACCCAGGGTCTTCCAGTTACGCGCCGGATATGCTTCCGCTACACCACAGCGGCCTCGAATTCCTCCAGACTCACACACGCTAACTGCCAAGCCAAGTTGGCAGGTTGCTTTCTTGGAGCCCCGCACAATGTTTTGGATTCACCAAAGATGGTAAGCAGCAACTGAAGAAATAAGTAGAAGGCGAATGAATAATTAATACAGACTTTTAACGTGGACCAGGAACATCAAACAAAGGTCTTCGCTCTTTCCACGTTTATAAGTGAGTCACGGAAAAATTCTCATTGGCCGCCACCGGGAGTGGAACCCAGGGTCTTCCAGTTAAGCGCCGGATATGCTTCCGCTACACCACAGCGGCCGCGAATTCTTCCAGACTCACACACGCTAACTGCCGAGCCAAGTTGGCAGGTTGCTTTCTTGGAGCCCAGCACAATGCTTTGGATTCACCAAAGATGGTAAGCAGCAACTGAAGAAATAATTAGAAGGCGAATGAATAATTAATACAGACTTTTAACGTGGACCAGGAACATCAAACAAAGGTCTTCGCTCTTTCCACGTTTATAAGTGAGTCACGGAAAAATTCTCATTGACCGCCACCGGGAGGCCAATGAGAATTTTTGAAGCATATCCGGTGCGTAACTGGAAGACCCTGGGTTCGTCTCCCGGTGGCGGCCAATGAGAATTTTTCCGTGACTCACTTATAAACGTGGAAAGAGCGAAGACCTTTGTTTGACTATGATTGCTCTTATTTGCTTCGTTCTATTGTCTAGTGATGACGCAGTTTCTTTAGCTCACTACGATTACTCGCATTTATGTTGTGTGTTCCTGTGCTGGATAAGCCGATGTTAATTTCTTTTATTAACATTGTCTTGTGATCCAGTTATTAGCGCATTACGAATGCACTCATTTACTTCGTCTTGCTGTCGGTTGATGGCCTAGTACTTAGTGCACTGGGATTCTTATTATTTACATCGTCATATGGTCCAGTGGTTAGGGCACTATGATTGTTTTTATTTACATCGTTCTGTTTTTCATGTGGTGACGTAGTTTTTAGTTCATTACGATTGCTCACATTTGCGTCTTCTTGTGATCCAGTGTTGGATAAAGTATTAAAACGCTGCAATTGCTCTTATTTACATCGTCCAGTGGTTAGCACACTAAGATTGTTCTCGTTTGCATCGTTCTGTGATGCATCGGTGACGTAGTTTTTACATCACTACGACTGCTTGCATTTACGTCTTCTTGTTGTTCAGTGTTTCATAAAGTGTTAGCGCACTGCGATTTCTGTTATTTACATTCTGCTGTAGTCCAGCGGTCAGTGCATTATGATTGTTCTTACTTACTGTTGTCTAGTGGTGACGTAGATTTTATCTCACTACGATTGCTCGCATTTACATCTTCTTATGGTCCAATGTTGGATAAAGTGCTAGTGCACTGAACTTTCCCTTATTTACTTCGTGCTGTGGTCTAATGGTTAGTGCATTATAACAGACTTAATTTACTTCATATCGTCACCCACTGGTGATCTAGCTTTCAGTTACTACATTTGCTCTTACTTAGGTTGTCTTGTGGTCCTGTAGTAGAATATTGTATATCCTAGACAATGTGTCATGTGTGCACACTAGCTTAGATGTTGTAAATTTAGGACCTGGGTTTTTTCAGAGCATGCCGATTGTTCTTATTCAGAGCCTCCTGTTTTCCAGCGTTGGACTGGTTATTAACGCATTAGGATTTATCTTATTTATTTCTTTTTGTGGCCCCCGTGTGTGGCTTGGTGGTTAGCGCACTACAAAATTTTGTTGCCCGCAAATTCAGAATAAACCGAATTTCATTTCTGACTGAAAAAAGACAGAATCAAATCAAAAACGTTCCATTGCGTTGTACAAGAATTATGTAGGTTTTCGCTGAAACTATCAAATACAATGGACAAATCAGTGAAAACAATAAATTTAATAAGGGTTTGAAACCGTGCTCTTACGCATAGATAATTCAAAACATTTTTAGGTGAACTTGATGCCGCATGTGGTAACTCACAATCGAATTAGTTTGTTAAGTGCTAGAAAATGTTTAAGACAAGTTTTCCAACCTTCGAAAGAAATTTACCTGTTTTATAGGAAGAAATAAAATATGATACTAATTTAATTAAGTCTCTGAGACGTAACTTTCTTTTGCTGACTAGCTTTTCTAAATGATACCACGCAGAATTTGTAATTGCTAAATATATCTGTACAAGGGAAACACATCTCTAATCATACTGCTGGTTTTCGTAACAAGATGCCGTTGTTAAAATGAAATCTAGAAACAGTTTCTCACTTCGAATCCTGCAAGCAGCAATTGCTGTGCAAGGGAAAGACATCTGAAATCATTGCAGTCATACATCTGGTTCTCGTAACAAGTTGCATTGTTAAAACGAAATCTAGAAACAGTTTGACGCTCTTCGAATCCTGCAAGGAGCTATTGCTGTGCATGAGAATGACATCTGTAATCATTACAATCATAGTGCTTTTTGTAACCAGCTGCCATTGTTAAAATTAAATCTAGAAACAGTTTGACGTACTTCGAACCCTGCAAGTAGTTTTTTTATGAAATGACAATACTTTGTAAAACTATGGAGCTGAAGTACTTTCTCCTCAGCTACATACTCTTATGCTCATGTCAGGGACTCAAGATTTACATCTGAAGCTATAACTTTGTTTCTAAACTATGAATTGAAAGGATTCCTCTTGCATTGAATATTACTGTAGCAATTATTTATGCAGGTTTCCTGCTTTTAAAATTAAACAGCTTATTTTTCCATTGGGAAGCACAAGAACTTATTTTAATTTTATCACAAATCTTCATTTCTGGAAGTTTGACCGAAAAAAAAAAAAGTATTTTCTTTTCGGATAGATTTCTCTGTGAAAAACACTTAATTTTTTACAACCTAAATTCAACTTTTGGCCGCCCTGGCGACGCATTGCGAGAGGCATTGTTTTCCTCGTCGAAGCCTTCATCCGAGGTTCGAGTCCAAGATGAGTGTGTTTCCCTTACCACGCTGCTTCTTTCCCTTCCCTGAAACCTGTGGCACTAAATTAGAGAGGAGCAACTGTTTATAATCTGTACAGTTACTCATAAAAAAAGTAGAGCAGAGGCGCCGGTAGATAGGTACTTCAATTTTTAAACGATTCTGTACTTTAAAAAGACGAATTTAAAAATTCTTTTTGCATCGGAAATCATTGTTTCTGATGAAACCCATTATTATCTACCATAAACCCTTAACTACCGTTTCACACAGCAGAAATGTTCGAAGGTTATTCCATTTGATGACACATATTCTTTTCACTTAAATATGTGCTCATGATACACGATAATTGGATATCATCCATTTTTTCCTTTTTCTTGCCAACGAAGGTTCTTTTAAATTTGGAAAGTCCCCCAATGATTCTGATATCAAGTTTTTTAGGCACGATATTCTTTTGTGTTGCCAACTGCAAATATTATCCCAATGCTTCGAGTATTCAATTCCTACATAATATTAACCTTCTCGGAATTGTATCATTTTGCCTTTGCTGAGACTTATTTAAACTTCGAATATTCAACGAAATTATACCATCATAAATCTTCCCGAAAACCTTTTTTTTTTTTTTTTTTGCTAATATCGGCAATTTTGAATCCTTCAAAAGCTTTTGAGTGCTTTTTATATGGGCGTTTTGAGTTATTGCGATTTTTTTTTCGGTCTTCGAGCGTTTGCACCATATACCTAGATTAAAACTCTTCCAGATGGATTATCTTTTTGCCCAATAGACTGTCGATAATGAATCGACTAAAGACATCTCGGAAGCAGATTTGATTGTTATATCAGTACGACAGCTGTGCGTTAGTTGTTACGCAACTGGGCGCCATAGTAACCATCAAAAACACGAGAAAATCCACATGTCGTGTTCTTCAAACACCTGCTGCTCGGTGAATGGGACGCCCGCGCGCGCACACACACACACATACACGTTGGCACAAACACAGCGGGGAACCAACAATACAAGCGTGTAGCCGCCATAGACTATTTCGCACTCAATTAAACCTTCTTTCCCTTTCTTCGGATTCTCTGAAAGCTCTCAAACTTCGCTTTTCACAGAGGGTGAGGAAATTGTTTCCGCTGATTGACTGATTCTTCGCAACTGTTGACATGTTCTTTGAATAACAGTATCTAAGCCCAGATAGAAGAAGGACACAATGGACCTTAATTACTTTACTGGGAACGACACTTCAAAAAATAAGGAGGGTGTTTTATCTTTGTCTACGTTTTCCACCTCGTAAGCAATAGAAATGCTTAGCCTTCGATTTTCTTGTCATTATATTTTTGGCGTATTGCAGATGAAACTATCACTGATCCGGTGAAAACATTTTTTACGCTTTCCAACCGGAGGTTGAAGAAGCGTATATGTTCCAGCTTTGTCCGTCTGTCTGTCAGCACGATAACTCACGTAAAAATGGTTCGATTTCGATGAAATTTTAGTATGTGACAGGGAACAACCTGGGGACGAACCTATTAAAAATAATAGGACGAAATGGGGTCAAAGGTCAGGACATAGGAGCGGGATCCATTCCATTGATCTTATGCGTCATAACTTACTTAAAAATGCGATAAAACTTTATCATGTTGTTGCGGAGGTATACTAAACCGGTTCTGTTGAATATCACTGAAATGGGGTCAAAGGTCAGGGCATAGGAGCGAGATTTATATTCCTCAGCCATTATCCTCATAACTTGAGAGAAAATGCTTCTATTAAGGCAAAACTTTGGTATGTTGTGCCGGAGGTTTACTGAACCAATTCTGTTGAATATCATCAAGTTTGAAAAACGCTAAAGAGGAAAAACTCAAATTTGCATAGAGAAAGAAACTAAACAGAAAATTTAAATTAGAATGTAAATCACAACAGTTCCTGAAATTGAAATGTTAAACATCGAAACATGTAAGATTCAACAGCTGTATATACACCTTAATAAAGAAAAAAGCATGTAAAATATCTGAAAAAAAGCACTGGATGAAGAGCAACAGTTTCGGTAAAACAAACTTCTGAACGGCAGCCCTGGGCTAATGAAAACTATTTTGCTCTTGTCCGAACATAAAAGCCTGGTCCTAGTTGTCAGACTAGCCGATTTTCCGATCCGTGATTTTGCTGAAAGCTCAGTTTAAAAATATTCATATTAAATCGACTTACCACGAAATTATTGTAAGTCGGGTAAGGTACTCTTTTTTTTTTTTTTTTTTTCTACTTTTTAGCTGTACTTTTTTTTTTCACAACCATTGAGAAATATTTCCAGTTGACTCATTCCGGAGGTTTTCAGTTTATGCAAGATCTAAAACCTTGTGATGAAACTAATAAAAAAGAGGAATATTTTATTGCATCATTAATTAGCCTGAATCCCTTCATGTTTTATTTAACTGTCGTGATAACTTCGCTACTTTTAGCTGACTTCTAAACAGCAACGGGCATATGTGGACATCAAGCTGTTAAAAGAAATAAAAAAAACAACGTCTAAGTTTTTCAATAAAGCAATTTATATGTAAAACCTCTGCCTCTAGGAAGCACATGGGGAAATGTGTTTTTTCCCATTGTAACGTCATTTAGAAAAACTGAGACACGTCAACTAGATAACGTCATTTTGCAACAATCTCTCTTCCGATGGTAAAAAAAATCCGTTTTAATCTTAATTGCCGATTTATACGATGTTTTTACCCGCCTCTCTTATCTTCAAAGAGGAATTCCGGAAGCACTAGATTTCCGCATAAAAAATGAATTAATAACAGAACATTTACTCCCTTTTAGATAGTTTAATCTATCACTCTTACTACGAAAACGTCCAACGAATAATTTCTTTCCACTTATGTTTTACGCCATTTTTTTTTCCAATCACCTGAACTCATGGCAGAATACATTAAAACGAAACATAGTTTCCGAATGGCAGATAAAACTTTCATATGTTTTTAGGATGTTTCACTTGTTTGTTTGAATGTTTTCTCTACACTATATCTTGCAAAAGTTGGAACTGTATTCCTTTCAAAAAACATCGTTTTCACAAAGGAAAAATTCTGGTGGTCTATATATTACTAGTGAAAAATATGGGTTTAAAAATTTATAAGAAAAACAGGGAAAAATTTTCAAATATTACTACTTAAATTACTTTGCGTACGCGCCGCATAAAACGCAGGTGAAGTGAAATTAATAAAAAATAGTTTTAATTCAAATCGCACAATATTTCGCCTTTTGTTGATATTTATGAAGTTTTTATTTCAGAAATGAAAGCAGGATTTAAAAAGAAAGTCACGTACCTGAAAATAAATTGACAAACATATCGAAAACAGACAAATCTGACGAACACTGTCCTATTTGAGAATTGTTTGACGCCGCAAAATTTCTGTATAAAAAAATATGTATTGACCTCGTGTTTGAGACGTAGATTACCTACAGGCTTATCAATATGCTGCCTAAAAATTTTTAAGTTCCCAAATGTAATTGAAATTTGCAAATACAGACAGAGTATGTTCGCACATCTTTTGAACCTATTTTTATAAGAAATTACGGAAAATAAAAGAAATTTAAAGAACTGAAACTGGCAACAGCATGTTAGATGAACACAAAAGAAACATCTGCTAAGAAAAGTAAACAAGCAGTGAATAGAAGGTTATGTTTTTACTCTCCACGAAGAGTAATATTCGTATTCTATAATTAAACAAGACAGATGACACCGAATTTTCGGTTGTAATGAGCACGTCTTTTGATTCAGTTCTGACGCGAATTAAATCTATCAAAGCTATTCAAAGTCAATGTAACCAGTTTGGAAAACAATCAACAGCCTTTTACAGTCAGTAAAACATCCAGAAATAGAAACTACTTAGTTCCACCAGCGGCTAAAAAGCATGTTACGAAATTTAACAATTGGCGTGACAAAAAGTTTCTCCTAGCTAAGAAAGGTATCAGAGACAAAGAGATCTTCAAATTGAACAGTTAAAAGAAGAAACATAATAGGAAACACGATATAACTCTACGTCTGCTAGCAGAAGAATTTTGCATAATGGAAAGGTTTAAAATAGACAGAAAATATTCTTCATGGAAAAACCTATGCTAAGGAAAAAAAAAACTTTTCAAATATGTCACCCTGAAGCAGAGATAGCAAAAAGGAAAAAAAAAAGGTATTCGGCCTACACGCACTTAGAGTGAAATCTTTGTATTACTTAAATTATATAATGCTCCACATCTCTATTGTAACGAAAGGCATACAGTAAAAAAGAAATTTCTCAATTTTTTTTTTTTAAAAGCGGCAATACAGCTGCAACCTGAAGTACACAAACACTACCTACCGGCAGAATTGTGAACTATATAATTCCTCATATATCAGCTTAAAGTGTTCTATAAGGTAAATGGCATCCTGTTTCGAAAGAATTTTTTTAAATCGCACATGTAGAAGCAGAGACAGATATCGAGAAAAACATATTAAGCGTTTGCGCCCCCTAGCGGCGAAATTGTGCATTATTTTGGGAAGAAAATACGCACACAGATTTTGGCATATAGTTAGTCGTATTTGATCGAAGAAAGAAGTTTTTCAATCAGGTTTTTAATCCCGCAGATATTACTGTACACGGAAACATGAGGTTACGTCTTCTGGTTGCAGAATTTCAAATTATATGAAAAACAGTTCGCAGCGGAAACGCTCTCCAACAAAGAAATAATTTTTCAAGTCACACTCTTAGAAGCGGGGATATCGACAAAATAAGATATACGTCTACGCCTCTGGCGGAAAAACTATGTATTATAAATAAAAGAAAATATTCCGAAAAGGTTTATCGACGTGAGTGGCATAGGTCCACCAAAGATTTTTTTTTCATTCGAGATTTTAGAATCTCAGATTTTCCTGCAAATACATCAGAAGCAGAAATAAACACCCACGCCCGCTGGTGGCATAACAGTTATTTACCAAATATTAGAAATTATATGCAAAGCATTTCCCATCAGGAGCTGTATCGGATGCAGAAAGAATTTTTCAAATGCGAGATTTATATGGAGAGATATCAAAAAAGAACACAATCCACTTTCACGCCCCCTGGCGGAAAATCTATGCGTGACTTGAAAAAGTGTCAATACCTAAAATAATCTTCAACATAAATGGAATCTAAAGGCAAAAAAAAAAAAAAAAAAAGTAGCAAATACATGTAATAAAATATATTTTGAACTCGATATAGCCTGAATTCGATATCGCAAGTTCGATTCCCACTCCAGGATGACGAAATAAATATAAGTTATAAAATGAAGCTATATTAATCGATGTTCAAATGTTCATCCTTGGGAACGCATTAATTGTGAAGAAAATGTGTACAGAAGTTTTATCATTGGAATTATAGGAAGCAAAATTACTTGACATCCACCTTAACACTCAGATACTTGTGACTTTCTCGCTCTAGGTGGTGTAACGGATATCATACTCAAACGGTAATAGGGAGATCCGGGTTCGATTCCAGCTCCAGGGCGATGGAAATTTTCAAGTTTTCTGATGTGATTGATATTACGTGTGGAACAGTTCATTCAGAGATCTCTGATTACTGTGTTAATTATTGACTTAAAAACAAGTTTACGGCAATGACTGTCTGAGCCGTCGTGCACAGTTATTCCGCTGGTTTTCCACATTTAAAGATGGCAGGGAGTCCCTCGATAATGAACCATGCACAAGACGTCCAGTTTCTGCACGGACAAACGGAAATGGGGTGAAAGCTAACGAATTTGTTCGTGAGGGCACCACAGTGAACAGTCAGTATTATTTAGGAGTAATGTAACGTCTCTACGCCCACATGCGACGTGTCAGTAAAGAACTGTTCCTCAGAAACAATTGGTTTCTGTTGCGCGACAACATGCCGGCAGACTGTGCACTTCCTGGCTTCGAAGTCGATCGTTGTGAACGAACATCCACCCTATTCGCCACATTTGGCTCCCGCAGACTTTTTCCTCCACTCAAAGGTGAAGTGTACCTTGAAAGGGGAACGCTTCTGCGACATTGAGGACATCCACCGAGGTGTGACCAACAGACTGAAGGAGGTTGCGGTGCAGGACTTCCACCGTGCCTTCGAAGAGTGAAGTTGGAGGGAGATTATTTTGAATCTGCGTGAGAAGCAATTCGAAATTTAGCTTATTGTTTCGAAATAATAATTTGGCTCGCTACTTATCGGGCACGCTATATTAACGAATATAGTCGCCAAGAACTTTATTAATATACAAAAGAAAAATGCGAAATGTTTTTCACTATATGTAACGTCAAAAGGCATTTACCGGTTGCGGAATCGAAACCGCATCCTTCTGCTCCGGAGACGAATGCTTTCCCGATTAAGCTATACCGACGGAGCTTTGTCGTTACAACTCTGCTGTCTTGATATGTGTTTCACCTCTGAGGTAGGTACGTCCCATGTATCCACCCCCTCTTGAGAAAGGGCTCGAACGGAATCGTAGGTTTCCGTGTAAGCCGGCAAAACACGCATGGAGAGATCACTGCAGAAGGAATTGTGACTAATTCCAGACAATGTGTGGAACGAATATCACATTTTTCGAACAACCGAAAATTTGAAAAATGAATCTTTTCGGTTCATTTTTCAAATGAACCGAAAAGATTCATTTTACGTTCGGGTGCCAATATAGCGTAAAAGTCATTTGCCGAAATAAACCTAGCTTCTGCTCCGGAGCCGAATGCTTTCCTAAATAAATTTCACCGACGGAGTTTGACGCTACGACTTTGCCGTCTTGATATGTGCTTCCCCTTTAAAGAACGTCATATATCTTCAAAAAAAGTTTGCTCTTTTTATATTTGCAATTTTTTTAATGATAACATTTCTTTTATTACAATCCGGAAGAAATTTTTAAATCAGTAGTTTTAAGGCAATGAAACATTTTTCCGCTACTTGTATGGCAAATTTTATTATAATGTCACTTCTATTTAGGTTTTACTTCAGCTTAAGATTTACTCAAAATTCTCTTTATAAGCGAAGTACGATTTCATGCGCACTTCTTCATACGCAAGCAATTTAAAATTAGTTCGTTGGTAATTATCCTAATAGCACTTCAGGCATTTTTCCAAACTCTCTCGTAAAAGAACTCAAACTCTTTAAATCAAAATCTCTTGAAAGAGGCGTAAATTGCTTGATAACCCTTTCGCAAGTATAATGACTTGAGTTTTCTGGGCAGACTGCATTTTTCTTTGCTCTTTCGGTGCTCGGGGATTCTATTTTGATATCGTTTATAAGTGTCTGCCAGAGCCTTCCTACGTATGAAGAAAAACCATGCATCTCATATATCGAGAATCTTCTGCTACTAAAAACAAATTTCACAGCTGACATTCGAATCTGAAAAATATGTCCCACAGTGGTGGCAGTTTTTCTTACGTTTGTTCAGTTTCTTGGGCTGCCAAAGTAATTCAACGTCACCCTTACCCTTTTGAATCTTTTAAACATTTTTTAAGCTATTTTTTTTTTTTTTTTTTGCTTTCTAGCTTTGCAAAATATGACCCCGAACTGACATCCCGGAAAATAAAAATATTACTCTAGCGGAAATATACGAATTAAATGTTCCCATGCAGCACAAAACGTTTCAGATATGTATCAATGCCCCAATCTCTTATTTTCGTTACACTTTCAGAGATATCTTGATCACGTTTCAGCAACATCTACTTTGGAACATAACTCTTTGTACATTACGATTACATTAAAAATAGCATTCACCGATACCACTGTTTTATAGTTTCCATTGTACATAATTGCTACCTTGATATTTTTGTTCCGGCGATATTTAAGATTTTTGGTTTGGCAATGGCGTGGATGCGCATACGCATTTATGCCATTTCACCAAATCACTCTCGTAGTAGTACTTCCACATGCTACTGGGATATTCTTTGGTGATACTGTCGTAACCCGGTTAGCTAATTAGTTCATTTAATATTTCATCCTTTTTTCTTTTCTTTATTTTATTAATTAATTTTTTTTTTTTTTTTTTTTTGTGATTCAAGATCATCTGAAAGTAAGTAATTGTTTTGATTTTTATAATTTTTTAATTCTAAAAAGCATTTTATAAAATCTTAGTAGATAGCTGTGTTGTTATATTAGTATACTATACCAGCATGTTTTTTTTTTACTTGAAGCTGAGAAATTTCATATTGGTAGGTATTTCGAGAAATGAAGAATTTGATTTTCGTTCTTTTTTTCGCTGAAGTATATAGTCTATTCCACATGTATAATAGAAAATAGACACCCTCATTTGGGACAGATTTTTATTTCTTTTGTTATCAACATATAAACGCCGCCACTTTTCCCAATGGACAGAGGACTGCGTTGAACCTGTGAAAACGTAAGCAACTCGTAATACGACTGTTGTTGCTTTTGAAACAGCTGTCGAAAGAAATATTTTTTATTGTGATATCACAAAGTTTATTAAAATTATGATGTTCAACGTAGTAAATACGTGACAGTAATATGATGATATCACAAATATATTTCAAATACGTAAAAAGTAACATGAAGATGGTATGTTGAAGCTACAAAGACTTTTCACTGTAACGTATCGGTTATGTTTCAAAGTCATGTAACGTTTGTGGGCATTTTGACCTAACCGTAAGTTTTCTGAAGCATTACTTTTACACTGCGCAATGTATCTGAAAAGTCTCAATGTTTCAGTGCTATGTTCTTGCAACATGTACGAAATATTCTGTGCTGTGTGGGTTTATACACTGAAGAGCAATTGAATTAGAGATACCTGTCTAGTAACGTGTAGCATCACCTTTCGCCCTGATGATGGCGGCGATTCGTCTCGGCATGGACTCGACAAGACACCGGAAGCGTTGGGAAGCCATACGGATCCACGACCCCTGAACAAGCTCCCACAGTTCACGAAGATTTGATGGAGGGGGGGGGGTCAGAGCCTCGAACATCTCTCTCGATTGCATCCCAGATGTACTCGATGGGATTGAGGTCAGGTGACCTAGCTGGACAAGGAAGCGAGGTCACGTCGGTGGAGTGTTCATCCAACCATTCGGATACAATTCGGGAGCTGCATGGCTTGTTACAGGATGAGGTCCCCAGTGGGATGTTGAAGACGCACAAACGGGAGCAAATGGTCGTCCAGGATATCCCGGTAACGTTGACCTGTGAGGGATGATGTCACACGTATAAGGGATCCCATTTCAGTCCACGTAAACAGTCCCCGGACGAGAATGCCACCCCCACCAGCTTGAAGAGTACCCTGCTGGCAAGAAGGATCCATCGCTTATGTGGTTTGCGCCGTACTCGTATCCTGCCATCCGCATGTACTAACGTGAATCTCGACTCATCAGTCCAGGCAACATTTTTCCACATGTTTAGGGTTCAGTGGCGATGTTCCCGCGCCCATGCTAATCTTTGCACCCTGTGATGTGCGGTCAGTAGCGGTACCCTCGTGGGACGATGGCTTCTGTGCCCCATAGCGAGGAGATGGTTCTGGATGGTGTGGCTGCTTACACGTTTTTGTGCACCAGCGTTAAATTGCCGAGTGATTTCTTGCACTGTGGCCCGTCTATCCGCTGTTACAATGCTAGCTAGCCGACGATGACCCCGCTCATCCACACGCTGTTGTCCACGGCAGTTGGCCCTTGCAGGGATGGTTTTACCGGATTCGATGTACTCACGGTGCACCCGTGACACAGTGGCTCGTGAAAATCCCAGTGCCTGCACGATTTCCGAGATGGAGTGAACCATTCGTCGGGCCCCAACAATTTGCCCACGCTCAAATGCGCTTAGATCCTTCGTCTCACCCATACTGCGTCCGACTCTTACTGATTCCCGTCGCATCACTCCTTATATTGTCTGATCGCTGCATACGTCACGTCGTTTCCGTTTAGAAGGCCGCCCACAGGGCCACATTTGCATAACGCCAGCTGTCTCAAATTCAATTGCTCTTCAGTGTAGGTACATTATCATGATTGTTTTTCGCGACTAAAGCATGCGCATGTGCTTTACTTTTGTACTAAGCGGCAAATAATAGGTTGAGATCTAAACAGACCGTTGAACAGTTATCCTCCTATCTACTTCTTTTGCTGATTTTACTACGCTGGAAACGGCCTAACGTGCAGTACATCCCTTATAACGAAGAGCTCGTGACCGACGCAAGTCCTTCTTAAATCCGGTCACTTGCTAGATGAGTTTTGGGGTGAAAAATCCCATCCTGTAAAAATGTGCATACGTGACGATATGTTTATATGTTCATTATACAGGGTAATTCAAAATGATTGCCCCGATTGAAAATGACAGTACCTGGTTTATGGACATAGATACAGAAATCACATTGTTGCACAATAAAGAAGGAAGTTCAGAATTTTGTTTCCATAACTTACAAATGCTCTGTGTGACTCCTCTGGGTCACGCGGATGACATCTAAACGGTAATCCATTTCACGCCATACATTTTGAAGCATGTCCGTAGTCACTAATGCCAGTGCAAGCTGTACGTGCATCTTTAGTTTTTGAGATGTTCTCGGCAAAGGTGGCACAAACACATGACTTTTGACATATCCCACAAAAAGAAGTCACAAGGAGTAAGATCCGGAGACCTGGAGGGCCACTTGTAGAAAACCCTGTCGCCCTGTCCACAACGACCAATCCAACGGTTCGGAAGAATTTCTTTCAAAAATTGGCGAACGTGCATATTCCAATGGGGGGGGGTGCTCCATCTTGCTGTAGGATATAATCCCCGGAATCGTCATCCAGTTGTGGAAGTAGCCATTGCTGAATCATACCTAGATAAACGTTACCTGTTACTGTATCTTCAATAAAGAAAAAAGGACCATGGACCTTGACACTGGAAACTGCGCAGAACACATTGACTTTCGGTGAGTCACGCTCTTGTTCAATCACAGAAACAAGTTTTTCCGTGCCCTTTATGCGAGTGTCGTAGCGGTTTACCTTGCCACTGATATGAAAGGTAGCTTCATCACTGAAAATTAGGCGTGAAGCAAATGTTGTCATCCTCCATGGCTTCCTGCATGGTTTCAGCGAAGGTAGTACGCTGCACTCTGTCGTTGGTCGTCAGTACGTGCAAAATGTGAACTCTGTAGGCTTTCCTTTGCAGCTCCCGGATGGCGCGGTAAGTTGACTTGCGTGGACTGCATTCAAAACTCTGACGAATTTTGTCTACGTTTTCCTCTGAAACACGTGGTCGGCCGGAACTCTTCCCTTTATAAAGACATGCTGTTTCTACAAACTGCCTATGCCACCCAGTGGCGGCGGAACCGCCCGGCCACCAGGGCCCGGTCAATTATTTCAGCCAAGATTTTTATTTTTATTATTTTTTTATTTGATATATGTGCAATTGTTGTGATGTGCTTTAGAAAGTTCCTCCAGGTAAGTGGTTGGGTGGTCCAAATTCCCAACAAAGCTCCTTAGGCACAGTAACGCACCCAGAAATTTCCCAAGGGAGGAGCCCGTGCTCCGTGGCACACAGAATTTTCCCAAGGTGGGGGTGACCCCCCCAGCCTAAATTTACCGGGAAAGTGGTCAGGTCCTGTAACAGTTAAGGAGGTTGACTTTTGTGCATTCATTCTTATCCAGTTACTACTAATGCTACAGTACAAGAAAGTTAAATGATTAGAAGAAGCAGGGAAATTGTTTTCCTTGTTAGATTTTTCTAAATTTATTTAGCCGCCCCGGTGGCGCAGTGGTCTAAGGCGCTGGCCTCTGATCATTCGTCCGTAAGGGGTCCGGGTTCGAATCCCGGTGAGGCATGGATGTTGTGTTTGTCTTACGGCACTGGTTCTCTCCCTTCCCTGGAGCCAGTGACCCTAAATTACGGACGGGCGGCTGCTTATAGCTCATTGAGTTGCTCACGGTGGTCGTTAAAACCTCCAATCAAAAAAAAAAAATTATTTAACAGAACTACTCCCTTATAATTATTATATGTTATAATTATACGGTACATGATTAAGAAGTATATGTAGATCGCGTATTGTGACTTTTTGTTTCAAACTTCGACATAATAATTTTCCACTCTATCAGCCGGGGGGGGGGGGCTCGGCCACTCCTGTGGGTCCGCCACTGCTTAGACATTTTTTCTTCTGTTTGTTCCGGGAAGGTAGAGGGCGCACCAAGATTCGAAATTTCGGGCCCGGTCAACGAATTTCACTTTCCGCCACCCCTGATGCTCATAGCATCTGGAGGAGCACGCTTGTAGCGATTACGGAACATTCTTTCCACTGTAACAATAGAATGACACTTTTCAAACTCCTGCACGCAATACGTCTTTTCTGCTGCGGTCGCCATTTCTTCCCACTGGCTTTGACGCACGGGCAGCTCGATTTCCTACGTCACCATAGCAACATAGCAGTAGGTTCCAATAAAGTTCTAAACTTCCTTGTGTAGGGATATCAGCTGTCTATTTATCTTCATAAACACCTTATTGTCATTTGCAGGCAGGACAATAATTTTGAATTACCCTGTACATCTATATATATCATAGCATATGTCAACAGTTTTTTACCATTTTCTAGCTATCGAATGAAGACTACTTTGGTGTTTACGAATAACGGTTTTCTCTTACCCTTATAAAAATTTAGGATTTCTTAATTGACGGCCACGTGAATTGACCACTGTTTAACAACACAAATGAAGCAAAAGCAACACTGATCTTCCCAATGCAACGCTCACTTGGAGGGTGAAAGCGATAATGGAGACAATTCCAGGAATGTTTATCTCCTGTTTATACTCAGGACACATTCTCATTCCACTCCTACTGCTCTCCGCAATCGTCGCCCAGAAATCCACTTAATGCATGCTGGTAATCCCCACCCATCCTGTTTTTGCCTAGGAGTAGGGTGCCTATTTTCAACTACGCTTACGCCGTAAGCCCAAGACACAGTCTCTTGGAGTGGGTGGCGGAGATTCTCTCGCACAACTGGTCTGTTGAGCATTTTATGTACTCTCCTCTTATTGCTTTTCTGTCAACGCTTTTCCACTAGCACACCAATATTCCACTCAGTTTTATCCTGTATGTCACCATTTCTAATTCCAGGACAGGGCACATCAGGTTTTGTCTGCATCGTAAAATTTGACGTTTTGGTATTTTGCTTGAGAAAAGGAATGATCTTAACTTTTCCTTTCCTCTTTAAATCAGGGAATTTCATTAGATTTCGTTCATTAAAAATGATCAAATTAGCTTTGAATTAACATTATACAAACAAAGGTTCCTGATTTTCTCGTTAAATCTAGGATCACTCTAAATACGGGCTCATTACAAGCGGGTTCGGTTGTACTTTAACATCACAAATATTGGTATCAGAACCGCAGAGAGGATACAGTAGGCACAGCAGAAGATTTATAGCAAAGATACTTCTGGGTCTGTATGGTTATGGCCTTTATTTCCAGAAGTCAGAAACAAGAACAAGGAAGGTGACACCAAATTATTGGGTATAGTGAGCATGGCTTTTGAATTCTTTCCGAAACGAAAATAAATATTTCAAATCAGATTAAAATAAAAAACCTTGAGAAAAAATGTAAATGCATTTATGCCTCCTACAAAAAATTTGCTTATAATTTAAATTAATGAATGCAAGCAATTTTCTGCATAGCGCACTGAACAAAATTAAATAATGTATCAAACGCATTTCTACATAATTAATCTGTAAAACATCCACAACTAGGAAGTTACTTTTGGCCACTAGCGCGGCTGTAATGTGTGCTACGAAAAAACACACGTTGGGCACAAAACATTTCTCATAATGGATGATAGCTAAGACAGACAGGAGTTTTCAAACCGGGTTCCTAGAAACTAGATACGGTTCTAAGTATGGTGCAAATAGAAAAGAACACTTACACTGCCTTAGTGGAAAAGTGTGTAGCACAAAAATAGGCAAATATATGAAAAATATTCCTCGCCACATAACTCAGAAGCAAAAATAATTTTTTAAATCTTACTTTTAAATGTGGAGAAATCACCATCAAAGTGATTTACGTTAACGACCCCTGGCGGGAAAACTTAATATTATTTTGAGGAAAAAGTATACAAAAATGTTTTCTGCAGTTAGTGGCATATGAAAAAAAAACATTTTTTTATGTTATTTGCTTTGCCCTGTGAATTTTTCTGTCAGTTCTGTTCCAAGGTATAGTCTTTTTTGTTGTTGTTTTGACACCAGAAAGCATATAGGTAAGTCATTCTGTTTAATATCAGTTGGCTACTTTTTTCTGGCCAACTCGCTTTCTTGTTAGCATCCGTGAATCGTCAAAATGGCGACTTGCGGTGCCAATCATGGCCACGGACTTGGCGGAAGTTCAGCGCCATAAACCTGGTCATCCTCTGATGTCACATACCCCCTCCTGCTTCTTCATGACGCATTTTCTTGTTATGCATCAGCCTAACATTCCTCATCGACTAATGGGGCCCTTGTTCCCGATAATGTGAATCATCTTCTTCCTGTTCTGCTGCTCACTTGTCAAATAGAAGCCACACATATACCTCGCAATAGATATATCCCACTGTGCTTCGCCTCCTTCAGCTGTGTCATCTACAACGACCACTCCTAATTATGCCAGTTGTGACGTACTACAGAGGTAAAGCTCGTGTCAAGACGACAAATCTTCAGCGATATATTCCGTCCGTGTAGCTTAGTTGGGACAGCAACTTACACCGGAGTGAGGGAGCGTGGATTTGAAGACCGTAACGAACAAACTTGTGTTTTCATAGAGTGATGTGGCAAAATCAGATAACTCTGGGACTAGATTCTAGTTCCTATAGTCGCAAGTGTTGCAAAAGTCGTCGTATCGTTTGGGCGAACGACTCAACCTGTAGCAGCTCGCAGGTCACACTGCAAGTACGACTGACGTGTCTCGAACAGTCCCAGTAAGGAGTTGACAATTTTCACGTGCTGTCGTCTGGCACTTTGAACTACTTCCTTCTCGTTACGTCATTGGGTGATCTATAACAATGCATGGCACGCAACGCTGTACTGCGCTCTCGCTACTCTGCACACGTGCGGCAACTGGTCGTAAGCTGAGACTCTACCTCCCTCATGTCGAAGATCCTCTTCCATTGAACTCAGTGGCATATCAGTGTGTTTGCGACATATTTCAAAGCGTTATCAGTGAACACATTAGACCCTGAACTCCAGAGTTATTCTGAGACGAGCCCGTACGTGCTCCGTCTTTAAACTTTTCTCGTCCGGGGTCCACGTGACCGATCGATACGAAACTTTGACCATTTGTATATCTCAAGAATATATATACAGGGTGATTGTAAACTCCTTCAACAAAACAAGAGGGGCGATAGTACACTTCAAGACGAACAATATTTGCAATGGAACCTAGGGCGGCATTCCACTCCTAGTGCTAGAAAAGAGCACGTTCGAAAAACGTCCAGCAGGTACACGGAGTTCCAACCAGTACATGAGAAGCACAAGATGTAAATCAGGTGCACTGAACACGTGCGTAGACGATGGGGAGCAGACATTCAAAAACGCAGCCGAACCCGTTCAGCGATATTACCGTGCGAACATCACATGAGAATTGACGTATACGTCTGACCGGCGCAGCGTACCGTGTGTTCCTGGAGCAAGTACTTGCCAGTCTGTTGCAGGATGTTCCGCTCACCACGCGCGTGGTTTATGCATGATGGGGCCCCAGCACAATTTACCACCGAGGTCCGACACTTCCTAAATGCGACATAACCCAGGCCGTGGATTGGAAGCGGTGGACCTGTGGCTTGGCCTCCACCCTCCCCGGACCTTAATTCACTGGACTGCTTCTTCTGGGGGTACAAGAAAACATTGGTGTACGAGACACCTGTGGACTCCCTGGAAAATCTTATCGCGCGAATCGCTGTTGCTGCAGACAATATCAACACCACACCGGGAGCCTACGAGAGAGTTAGACGGTCCTATATTCGCCGGAGTGGGCTGTGCAATGACGCCCTTGGAAGCCAGTTTGAGCAGCTCCTTTGAGTCTTTCTCTGGAGCAATTGGAACTGTGCAACTCATAAATTAGGTATGTCTCTTTGTTTTCACTCTTGAAGGCTCAACGTGGATATGTAACTTTACCCTTTTCTGGCACTAGGAGTGGAATGCGGCCCTAGGTTCCATTGCAAATATTGTTCGTCTTCATGTGTACTATCACCTCTCTTGTTTTGTTGAAGGAGTTTACAATCACCCTGTCTACAGGGTGCATAGGAAAGTCCCTTTAGCCTGGAATAACTTGTGAACGGAGAGAGGCACAGTTATGCAAGTGAGATAACGGTATAATAAAGCGACTACGTTCGATAGAATGTAACCAATAGCAGCGCCCCTAGTGGCGAATGCGAAAGTTAGCCATTGCAAATCGAAAACAAAAAAAGATAGAGCAAAATTTCCAATAACAAAGTTGTAGAGCATCAATTTATTAGTACAAAACGACATTTGTTTCACACGGATAAGATAAATTGTCGCCTGAATACCCCAAAATGTCCGAAATCGATGCGCGACCTTTTGTGTGAACGTTTGAAGGGCACAGGCACAGGTATGAGCAAATACACACAATTTATTGCATAAATCCGTACTTATGTCAATACAGTTTGATGACGTCAGACAAAACAAAAAACAAAAAAAGGCAAACTGGCGCACAGTGATAAAAAGAATGTCGAGTATGTTCGAAGAGTTCGCCATTTCCCACGAAACACATTTGTATTCGTGAAAGTAACTCTGCATGCACGTTCCTCAGCATCTGTAACACGACGACGTACATCCAACATACTTGTAGACGCTGTTGCATACACCTGATTTTTTACGTAACCCCAGAAATCTAAGCTCGCCATTCTCACACAGCGAACGTAGACCTAAACTTCTGATCAGGGTACATCCTACTACTGGTTTTTATATCGTAGGTACGGTACAACGTCACAATCTGCATTTGCATACGGCTACACTTGGGAAATGTGAATATGCAGATTCGAATCGTCGCACAGCAATTTCGAACATTTTAGGGTATTCAAGCGACAATTTATCTTATCCGTATGAAACAAATGTCGTTTTGTATTAATTAATTGATGCTCTAAAACTTTGTAATTGGAAATTTTGCTCTATCATTTTTCGTTTTTGATTTGCAATGGCTAACTTTCGCATTTCGCCACTACGGGCGCTGCTATTGGCTGCATTCTATCAAACGTAGTCGCGTTATTATACCGTTATCTCACTTGCATAACTGTACCTCTCTCCGTTCGCAAGTTATTCCAGGCTAAAGGGACTTTCCTATTCACCCTGTATATAGCTCATTGTTCCTATATATCTACATTATAACGAAGTAAATTTCTCCGTCATTTTTGGTCTACGCCGGGATTCGAACCCGAGGCCGCTTATTCCGGAACAAGTCGCTCTACCAACTGAGCTACGCAGACGATTATTCGGATTCCTATCTGCCTTTATGTCGTGTGCGTCCTGCTGGCAAGTACGTCACATCCCCCCCCCGAAAGAGGGCCGAGGGCATGGCCCACGGGTCAGCCGTGACCATGAATCGTTGAAGGCAGCCATCCACTGTAGAACGTGCACTTGAGAACTCCCAGTCAATCTGCTGTGTGGAATGCAACATCACACATTTTTATTTTTCGAAGCGCTGGAGAAGGAATTCTCTGATTTTTCCTGTCTCGCGGTGTGGAAATAACATCACACCAATGCGAGATTTTGAACGTTCGGGTCATCCGGATAGTTCGGGCGCCATTGTAACGAAGTAAATTTCTCCGTCATTTTTATCCGCGCCGGGATTCGAACCCGGGTCCTCTCATTCCGGAATAAGTTGCTTTACCAATTAAGCTACGCGGACGATTATGCTGATTCCTATCTGCCTTTATGTCGTGTGCGTCCTGCTGGCAGGTACGTCACAACATAACTCTATATCTACTTCTTGGTATTATGATTTCCATGTGCATTTTACTGTTTAAAACCTACAGTTGTTAGAAAAGACCAAGAGTTCGGAACTCTTCCTTCAGGGACGATATGCCATAGGGTCAAAGCCATTCACTCCAACTCTGTGGTCCATGAACAGTCGATGCATGGGACGATTACTAATAGTATGTTGTCTGAACATGGTACGTATTGCAGGGAGTGGTCATCTCCCCTCCGTCATTAACTGCTGTCTTTAAGCTAGTAAGGGGACATTTAAATGCCTCCTCAAAAATGTTAACGAAAAGAGAAGTGATTTTAACTTATGAGATGATAGCAAAGGTCACTAATACATCTTTCGCTGAAATTAATGAGCACAATTTGTCTCGCAGAGCTCCAAGATCTCACTCAGAAGTAAGGAGCGGAAAAGTAGGTCAAAGTCACCAGAAAAACAATCTGAACCACTTTTACCTGGCGACAGTAATAACGGCGAAAGGCAGGAAAGTGCAGTGTACGGTAAGGAGTAATTCTGTGCTATGCTGCACTGGAGTGAGCTAGGTCATCAAAAACTGTTCCTCACCCCTTCCCCTCCCTAATTTTTTTTCTAAGGGATCTATTAAATTAACTTTTATTATTTATGTATTGTGTTTAAAAAGCACAAAAGCACATTAAAAAGCAAAATTACAGTGCAGAAGTGTAGAATTATGCGCTCTCATTTAGAATGTCCCTTGCGCTACATTTCTTTTGGGGAGAGGAGAGGTTAACGACCATTATAAGCAAATATACAGACAAGTTGTCTCGCGTCGCTAATTTAGGACCACCGATTCCAGAGAAGGGCAGAGCCAGCAGCACCATGCGTCAAGAAAACATCCATGCCACTTCCGGCACTTGAACTCGTACCTACCTTGGACTAATGAGCAGAAGACAACGCCTGAGACCACTCTGCCAGCTGGTTTTGGCAAGTTTTTCAGGAACTCGTCAACTATATTCGATGGAGAGGGGTATAACGACCACCGTGAGCAATTCGATAGGGTTTAAGTCGTCGCACGTCAATAATTTCGGGGCAACTGGCTCCAGGGAAAGGAGAGAGCCAGTGTCGAAAGATAAAGAGCATCCATGTCTTACCCGGATTAGCTCCGGAGCCATCTCGGACGAATTGTAAGAGGCCAGAGCACAGACGAGTAGTCTATTGGGGTGACTAATGCAAGTTTTTTTAGGAACTCATCTACTTTATTCTATGGGAGGGGGGATTAATGATCACGGTGAGCAATTCTTTGGACGCGTGGCTCCAGGGAAGGGAGAGAGACAGTGTTGTGTAATGAATACAACATCCATGCCTCACCGGGATTCGAACCAGCGCCATCTCGGACGAATGGTAACAGGCCAGCGCACAGACGACTCATCTACTGGGGTGACTAATTCAAGTTTTTCGGGAACTCTACTTTATTGTGTGGGAGCCCATTGAGTTGCTCACGATGGTTATTAAACCTCCATTAAAAAAAAAATGGAAAAATCTCTGGGAGAGGGGATGATAATGACCACGGTGAGCAATTCTTGGGGCGACTGGCTCCAGGGAAAAGAGAGCCAGCGTCGTGAGATGAATACAGCATCCATGCCTCACCGGGAATCGAACCGGAGTCATCTCGGACGAATGGTCAGAAACCAGCCGATACACCACAGATATTCGATGTATTTTCAGTTTATTCTAGTGTAGATTTTAGTTTGTTTGTCTTTTTAATTTCTTTTTTTTTTTTAATGAATTTAAGTACGCTTCCCCTTAGCTTAGTATCAGCCTGAAAATTCCACCTGGTGTATGGATCAAATTTTTCACCAAAGCGACACTTCGTTCCTAAGGAAATTGCTTCACTTTACCTGAAATTATACTTAGTAAATGCTTCTCTAACTTCCCAGCGACGCCGAGTAAAATATCTCCGGTAGTTACGCCGTGAACCAGTTTCAGGAAATATTTTGCTTATAACATTACACATCCGCTAGGTGAAGTTCTAGTGGAAGTAAAACTTGCTGGGAATTGGTTTCCCGCAGTGTCAGGAGATCCAGTGAGACTCATCCGCGAGGCGCTTTACAACCTACAGTGCGGAAGGCACCTCACTCCACTAAGTTTGACCGAAACCTAGTAAAGCAGAAAATAACTTCCTCTCTCGTACACGCTATCAGCCGAAAACACGTCGGAGATCGCATATCCCCGCTAATTACTCTGTGATACGGAACACGAATTCTCTTCCACGTCGAAGCAGGGACATGGAAAAGATATGGCGTCGCTGTTCACTTTCCGTATTGAACGCTGTTTCTTTTGACTAAAGCTGATTCGTGTCAGCGTTGCTACAGAAATTTCTGACAAAGTAATTTCAGAAAACATCACTAACTACTAAAATTTTGAAACCATGCTGTTCCAAGACTCTTTGGACTGCTGCAGTTCACTTTCAAGATATATAAAGTAATAATAAACTCACTTCCAAAATTACCAGATATTGTCATTTAAATTCGCATCTGTCTCATATTTATTCAAAAGTTCAAGTAATTTTTATAAATCGACTAGCCTACTTTATCTGTATTTATCACAGGTGCATATTCGACCGAAGAGACCTTTAGTTTTTAAGTGCTCTTAACTATAGTTTTAATTTAACTGATTAGCTTGCTAATTGCCTAACGTTCTTGAATAGCTGTGTTGCACATAAATCAAACTAAGAACACAATTAACCAAATAGCCAGATATAAAAAATCAGCAAGTCCCTTACGTTAATTCATAATTTATTCGGTAAATTTGTACCTCAAGATAATCCCTTGCCAGGATATAATCTGGCTAAATTCAGTTCAGGCAACAATCGCAATACCATGACATTTGTTCGTTGATCACAATACATTAATTTCATCAGGTTCACTGAAAGATGTTTAACGACCACCGTAAGCAACTCGATAGGCTGTAAGCAGTCGCCCGTCCCTAATGTAGGGCCACTGGTTTCAGGGAAGGGAGAAAGCTAGTGCCATAAGACAATCCCAACATCAATGCCTAGCCGGGATTCGAACCCGGACCCATATCGGAGAAATGGTCAGCAGCCAGCGCTTAGACCACTGTGCCACCGAGGTGACCTCTTTTGTATACGTGCATTCGAGCTAGTGATTGTACGCAGCTCTGGCTAAAGGCAAATGTTGACAGGAAGTAATGTGCCGTTCAGTTTGAAACGTCTAAGTAAGAAGTAACTAAATTTACATAAGAGATCAGAAACTCAAAAGGAAGGTTATATAGAGCTTTTTCGTCACAGAGGAAACACTATAGCATTGAGGACTGGAAAACTGGGCCTAGGAGGTGAATAATAAAATATTCTTCGGAATTTCTTTCTCGGAGTGGCATAATTAATCTTCCGAACACTTAAATCTTCTTGCAAGGGGGAAAATCGCAAAATTTACGAACCAATTGATTTGTCCAAACTTAAGCTACTGATCCCAGGGAAGGGAGGAAACCAGCGCCATCAGACAAGTATATTACTCATACCTCATCCGTGACACGAACACCTGCCCATCTCGGACAAATGGTCAGAAGAAATAAGCGTTAAATCTATAATATCGTTAAGTGCAGAAGTACATTTTTTTTCATGGTTAAAATTGTGATTTGAATTGTCATGCGATGGCAACAATCGCATTAATTTTCATTGTATCTTATAACGAGAAAAGCAAAACGAAAGCAAAATCTGTATACAAATTTCAGATATCTACAGGAAAATATGTACGTATTGATAATACATTAAAACAGTACATAATTTGTATACGCACGTACATACGCATCCTCCTACCTTGCTAATGCACTAACGCTTGAAGAAGACTGTGATGGTGATCCTATGATTTTCAACAATTCATCATTTGCTCACTTTTCTATCGTCATGGGATCAACACTGTGCTGACTCACCAGATAATGCCCTGTAGGCAAGTACATGTTGCCTTTTAAATCAATCAATCAATCCAACTATGCTGTGGACATTTTTGGCCATTTGAAAAGGGAGATAGGTGTCTGGTACTCGCTACAATAACAAACAGGGTTTGGGTCCGACACATCCCTTTTCCATAGAATTAATGAATCTGGTACTTTTAATTATGTTTGTTAACTCACCACAGTTTGGGAAAGTATTGATAATGAGAAGAAATACTATTAATTAACCGCACAAACATTATGATTCTTACTTTGCTGTCACAGGAACTGCGGTGATTTGAAAGTATTTACTTATTTTCGGAACCTCCATATATCCAGGGTGAGTCGAAAGTTTTGCCATATTTGCATAAACGCATGTGCTGCGGTGGGTATGTCACGTGTTTAAACTAGTTCAAGTCGCGCACTGCAGTCAGTCGAAAGGGATATAAAGTGGTAGTCGTTGCTGTGATCAGCATTGCACGTCGTCGTTCTGTCTGTGGTTAGGACGCCTAAAAGATGAACATCTACAACCGGCTAATTAGAGAACTTTTGCTTTACGAGTTTGAACTCTGCCATAATGCTGCTCAAGCAACAAAAAACATTTGTCATGCGAAAGGGAAAGGTTCCGTGGACCACAGAACCGCAACCAGATGGTTCAGGAAATTTCACTCCGGGGACAGAAACGTCGAAGATCAGCCAAGGTCAGGTAGGCGGCGAATCGTGGATTCGGAGGCCGTAGAATCAAATCTGGCAAATCTAGCACTCGAAGATTATCAGGACAGCAGGGAGTATCACAGACCACCGTGGTTCGTCCCCTTCAGGACCTCGGCAAGATCTACAGGAACTGCCGCATTGTCCCCTCACGAACTGATGCCAGCTGAAGCAAACCGCCGAGTTGAAGTGTGCATGAAACTCCTAGAAAACCCGCGAGATGTACGTTTCATTAAGAGATTTGTTACGTGCGATGAAAAGTGGGTCTATTTCCGTAATCCTAACACACAACGGCAGTGGTTGATCCCGGGCCAGCTTTCTGAACCTGTTGTCAAACGTGGGCGCTTCAAGCACAAGGTGATTATCTGAGTCTAGTGGAATTTCGAGGAATAATCCATTACGAATTTGTTCCAGACGGTCGGACCATCAATGCCAACCTCTACTCTGAACAGCTGGAGCGGATGTATGCAATTTTGGAGGGGAAGTACCCGGAACTGGTGAACAGAAAGCGCGCTCTCCTACAGCAGGACAACACTCTGCTGCCTCATACTGCGAGAACGACCCGGGCAAAACTCCACGAACTTGAAGGTATCGAACTGATGCCACACCCAGCATGCAGGCCGGGCCTTGCCGCGTCAGATTATTACTTGTTCCGGTCCATGGCCCACTTCCTTCGCGGGAGGTACTTCAACAACCAGGAGGAGGTCGCAGCTGGGGTGAAGGAGTACTTCGCCTCGAAGGACAAGAACTGGTACCGCCGCGGAATCGAGGAACTGGCAGAGAGATGGCTAAAGACGGTGCAACACGATGGCTTATACTTTGAATTCTAATCAGCTTTCGTCGCAAAGGTACGTATGAAGACAAGGTGACCCAAATATTGCAAAACTTTCGACGAACCCTCTGTATTATGCGTCGCAGGAAACGCCTTATTTCTGCGATGTTTTAACGAAATATCAGTAACCAGTCAACATCATGCAGCCATGTATTTCAGAATTTGGAAACGTTACTTAATTCATCGTTCGTTTATTTTTTATGAATATCGTTATTGCTACAAATTTTGAAGATGACAATCCGATTTTTGGCGTAAATGTGACAATAATGGTAAGTCAGATAATATCCGAAAACTTGAAAATTTTCATCGTCCTTGTTAGCATATATACCTGGGCGTTTTCTGCGAGACGCGGGTTCGAGTCCCGCTCCAGGACGATGAAAATTTTCAAGTTTTCGGATATTATCTGACTTACCATCCTTGTCACATTTACGCCAAAAATCGGATTGTCATCTTCAAAATTTGTATTATATGGCGTAAGCCCGTATTTCTTTCATGATTTATCTGCTTCTCCGGGCAAATACGGGATAAGATTCTTAACCTCCAGATTCGCTAAACATGAATACCGGTTGCTTCGACTAGCGAATCCTGTGATGGTTATATTCAAATTGATCGGAAACTTGAAACTCGATTGTTCTGGGTGGTATAGTGGTTAGCATACCCGGGCGATTTCTGTGAGGCGCGGGTTCGACTCCCGCTCCAGGACGATGAAAGTTTTCAAGTTTTCGGATATTATCTGACTTACCATCCTTGTCACATTTACGCCAAAAATCGGATTGTCATCTTTAAAATTTGTATTATATGGCGTAATCCCGTATTTCTTTCATGACCGTTATTGCTTTTACGTACAATAGAAATAACGCTCGCTGTCGTAGGAAAAAAATCTTTGTGGACTTGATGAAATTCATTTATGCAGGTTATGGTGGAGACGGACATTAGCTAAAAATTCGGAAGTCGTTATTTCAAATGATTTTTTTTTTAATTTAATAAAAAAATGTTGCGTTAAAAAAGTTTCCGAAATTTAATCTTCTGTGCTCCCCGAACTTACTTCTTTTATCGAGTAGCGAAAGTTTTCGCATTTTTGATTAGCCTTGAAACGCAATTTCGCGCAACCCTGAAATCTTAAACCTCGAAGTTAGGTTTGTTGAATTTTGTATTAGAGTAACAATGGAGCTGTTGCTGTTTGCATAAAACCCACTTATGCCTCTTTTTCACGTACCTAAATGTAAGAATGATGTGCAAATGCAAAACAGGCCGAAATAAAGCTTTCTATCACGAATTTGTAAAGTTTCGTAAACAAGTATCACATACCACGCGATCTCCCGTGAGAGTTTAAGATAAATCACCATATTTTTCACTGAATCGTTCGACCGTTCTATACTGTTTTTTCTTTACGTACCCAAACAAACTCTGCTTTAGAAAGGCACTTGGAAAAATGTAAAAGAATTGCCTTATGTGTGTTTCATATTCACCGTATCCATTGTGTGCTATGTATTCTGATCAGACATTTTTCGTTCATTTAGCGTTTCTCAATTTTCTCCATATCTCACGAATTTCAGCTTTTACTTTTTCGTTTTTACTGCTTTTTCTTGCAAAAAAAGAAAATTCCGAAGTTCCATCTTTCCATTTTTTTATTTAGTGACACCGCTGAAAAACGGTCATCTCTCGGACCAGGAAAAAAGAACTGCTTTTAGGAGGTGGCTGTTTCTCGAAGGTTAGGCCTAAATTAATATTGTTGGTCAGATGCGCTTAGTCTGAGCAAATTCTGGAAGTCATATGTGGAATTAATGACAAATATGGTCAGCGATTGTAGCAATGCGAAAATCATAATGCAGACTACATAATGTTAACCTACACAAGAATGAGCTTACTTCAAGAGCAAAAACGTCCAGACTTAGAACAGTAAATACACTGAAGTGCAAAAAGTCATGGGATACGTACCTAATATCGTGTAGGGCCTCCTGTAGCCCGACGAAGTGCAGCAACTCGACGTGGCAGCGATTGTACAAGTGGCCGGAAGATCAAATGTCAAATCATCAAACAGAAGTCATCGCTCTTTTCACGTTTATAAGTGTGTCACCGAAAAATTTTCATCGGCCGCCACCGGGAATCGAACCCAGTCTTCCAGTTACACGCCGGACATGCTACCACTTCACCACAGCGGCCTTGAATTCCTCCAGACTCAAATACGACTAACTGCCAAGCCACTTGGCAGGTTGCTTCTTGGAGCCCCGCACAGTGCTGGGAATTCACCAAAGATGGTAAGCAGCCACTCAACAAATAACTAGGAGGCGAATGAATAATAAATACAGAAAAGAGACGTGGATTAGGAACATCAAACAGAAGTCATCGCTCTTTCCACGTTTGCAAGTGAGTCAGGGAAAAAATTCCCATCGGCCGCCACCGGGAATCGAACCCAGGGTCTTCCAGTTACGAGCCTGAGGATTTCTGCAGAAATGTTGATCCATGCAGTCTGGATAGCCAACCACAGTTCCCTTGTATTTGTAGGTGCAGGATCTTTGGCGCGAATGGACCTTTCTGCCACGTCCCATAAGTGCTTTATTGGGTTCATGTCGGGCAAACATGGTAACTTTTTTTTTTTTTTTTTTTGGAGGTTTAACGACCACCGTGAGCAACTCAATGGGCTATAAGCAGTCGCCCGTCCCTAATTTAGGGTCACTGGTTCCAGGGAAGGGAGAGAGCCAGTGCCGTAAGACAAACACAACATCCATGCCTCACCGGGATTCGAACCCGGACCCTGTTCGGACAAATGATCACAGGCCATCGCTTAGACCACTGCGCCACCGGGGCGGCAAACATGGGAACCACATGATCCGCTGGATCTTACCAGAATGCTCCTCAAACAAGTTTGGGACAACTTGGACCCGATGACGTGGTTCATTGTCCGCCAGGAAAATCCCATCGTTGTTCGGGTACATGAAGGGCTGCAAATGTTCACGTAACAGAGCAACCAAGCGATTACCGGTTTATGACGTGTTTACGAGCAGAGGACCCAAACCATGCCACGTAAAGACGCCCCACACATGTATGAAACCACCACAAGCTTGCACAGTGCCTTGTTGGCAGCTTGGGTTCATGGCCTCATGGGGTCTGCACCACACCCGAATCCTACCATCTGCTCGTAACAACCGGTAGCGTGACTCATCCGACCACGTCACATGTTACCTGTCTTCCAGTGTCCAATTACAGTGCTGGTGAGGCGCTGTGTCCGATGTCGTGGTGTTAACAAAGGCACTCTGGTGGGTCTTCTGCTCCCATACCCCATGGACGCTAAATTACGCTGCACTGACCTGATGGATATGTCTCTGGTACCTCCTGCATTGAATATGGATGTTATTTGAGCCAGTGTCGCTTGTCTGTTGCCATGGATAATTCTGGTCAGATGCCGCTGGTCACCGTCATTCAGCACGAGTAGTCGGCCACTGCGCTGTCCACGGTGGGTGGTAATGTCTTCCATGAGGTATACACGTGACACCGTGGATCGAGGAATGTTGAATGTTCGCACAACTTCGGAAATTGAATGTCCCATCCGTCTGGCTTCCACTACCATGCCTCTTTGAAACTCCTGTAATTCCCGTCGGCTTGCCATAATCCTACTGGCGGTTGTTCAACCTGACTCAGGAGATTACATCTCGCAACTGATAAAAATCGAAGCCTTTATACGACAGAAGCGCCAGTTAAAAATTTGCATACTGCTATCACATGACTTTTGGCACTTCAATGTACAACTACTTGTTTGTTGCTAAATTGTTGAACCAGTAATAGCAGTTTAAATGCAAGAATTTTTCTCATTGTCTTCACCTACTTGTTCATTAGAACTGGATGACCTGCAACTAAACTTTAACAATTAATCATGGTGTGAAGGATTTTAGGAAGGCAGTGTTTGACTCTGGGTTTTAAAGGCCAATAAAAATAGCAAGCTAGGGGATTAGGTTGGGGGCACCCTACAGAATGGAGAAATAGAAGAATTTGGAAGACAGTTGTAGGTACAACTGCACAGTTTGCCGACAGCGCGCGGGAAAGCAGGAAAAAGAACTCACATGGACCAAACCAACAGACACCCCCACGCCCGAGCAATATTCCAGGAACCACCATTCACCCTCCTTTGCCTGGGTGTGAATCTGAGACTGATGTTGAATTCAGGCTCAATTTAATTGCCCATCTGAGCCCGTAGTATGTTAGCCTGAGATCGCCCGGACCCCAACGAGCCTCAAAGCTATGAAAAATTGTTTAGACATTAATAAAAAGAATCATACTTGAAAACAAAACAAAAAATTAAAAAACAGATTCGCATATAGATAATTCTTTGATTTCAAAAGAGCCTGCTTCTCCAGTCAAGACACGAGGGATTTTTTCTCTGGAACCCAGTGTTCTTTTCGCAAATCGTTGTTTAATTTGACAATAGAGTGCCCAAACTTGCCTTCGGCTTCAAGAACTTGCTTGCTTTGTCAATGCAAGCGATCGCATCGACGAGTTTCAAGTGGGTTCTCTTTTGTCTAGTCTCTCTGGAGGACACGATGTACTGTCAAGGATAGCATTTTCTGTTCTTTTTTTGCTGGAAAAGACTTTTTGAATATAGGAAAATGTGCTTTCAATAAGATACAAGTAACTCTTGAAAGCATGGTTAAAACATGCAAATTCCTTTTAATTGCACGTAAAAACGAATGAGCTGGAAAAAAGAAAGGAAATTCTCCCAAAATGAAAAAAAAAAAAAAAAAAAAGTTTAATTGAAAGTTTAACGACCACTTTCAGCAGCTCATTGGGCTGTAAGCAGTCGCCCATTCCTAATTTAGAGCTACTGGCTCCAGGAAACAGAGAGATCCAGTACCATAAAACAAATACAACATCCATGCCTCACCGGGATTCGAACCCGGACCCGTCTCAGATGTCAGCGCTAAACCACTGCGTCTCCAGGGAGGCCTAAAACTAATTCAGCAAAATTCTTAGACATACCTTAAGAACTCAAGAACTCTCAAAAATGTCTCGGAGAGAGGTTAGTAAAAAAGACAACAGAAATCCCCCCCCCTCCACTTAAAAAAACTGCTAAAGCCGAATAAACAAAGACAACGCTCTTTCCACGTTTTAGCAACACACAGCAACCGAAAAATTGTTATTCGGCCCCTGCTGGGGAATCAAATCCCAGATCTACCGATTTCTAGCCGAGCGCATTAGCCTTACACCTACAGGCTAACGCGTTCGACTAGATATCGAGAGATCTGGGATTCGATTCCCCAGCAGGGGCCGAATAACAATTTTTCGGTTGCTGTGTGTTGCTAAAACGTTTAAAGAGCGATGTCTTTGTTTATTCACTAACGCCACGTATTTGGAAGATTTTCACTCTGCTAAAACCATTTAAAGTCTGTAGCATTCTTTACTATTGAAACGGGTATATACAGCATAACTTACTGCACACTACGTACAATTAATTCATCTTATCCACTCATTTTAAGTGAAACGGGAGTCACTCAAATAAAGTCCAAGAAATAGTTACTTACAGTTAGTTCTTCCCCTTTATTCTGTCAACGCCTCAAAAACACTGTTCATGCCGAACGTTAATATTCCAACATGCTTGAACTAATCACAATGGTAGTATTACAGTACTTCAAAATTAATTAACAAACGTTAGTAAGCAGAACATTTTAACTCCAAACGCTAACTATGATGTATATAACCAGATTAACACACAACATTCAAATAGACACAACTGCAAGCAAACAACGCCACTTGCATGATTATAACATCACACCAGCATACCACACTTTTTGCTGCTGCTTCAACATGATATATCTCTAGTTCTTATCTGTCACATGTATACGTCATACTCTCTGACCTCAGATGTGTTGCCAACCTCATTCCGCGAGAGAGAAGATATAACGTTGAAGTTGAAAATGCTAAAAGAGAATGAACTCAAATTTACATAAAGACAGCAACTAAAAATGAAAGTTAATTCTTTTTTTTTTTTTTTTTTTTTTTTCATTGGAGGTTTAACGACCATCGTGAGCAACGCAATGGGCTATAAGCAGTCGCCCGTCCCTAATTTAGGGTCACTGGTTCCAGGGAAGGGAGAGAGCCAGTGCCGTAAGACAAACACAACATCCATGCCTGACCGGGATTCGAACCCGGACCCCTTACGGACGAATGATCAGAGGCCAGCGCCTTAGACCACTGCGCCACCGGGGCGGCGAAAGTTAATTCAGATTATATGTCACAAGTCCGAGTCTTAATTAGTACCGATGATTTCATTATATCACAATAAATAATGTTCAAATAATAATCAAAAGTTGAATTTAAATGAATGTTATTATATTATAGAAAGTATTTAAATATTATTTGTTCAAAAAAAAAAAAGACAAAAAAGCAATACAATCCAAATATTAGTGTTCATTTTTAAGGATGTTACTTAATAGCCGTCTCGATTTGTTTTTGTAAATAACTGGTTGTTTTTTTCTCCAATGTTTGGATTGCAATTCCAAGATTTTTGGCCAGTGTTTAGATTGAAATTCCAAGTTTTGCTTCCATGTGCAGTTACTGAATATACATGTATGAAACATGTTACCTTTCAGGTAAACAGGATTTATGCTTTTCACTATTTCACTCTGTTTTTAAAATACCTTTCATGTAGCATTCTTCTGCACAAGTAAGGCCATTCACAATATTCTTCTTTCGCAACCTTATAGTTGATTTAGATGTATATATCTCATTAAAACCTGTCGAGAGGAACGATGTTTTTTGCTTCTGTTAAGGAACTTTTTTTTTCTGAGAAAAATTTGAGATACGTAATTATGGCAGCTCAACTCCTTTGCAGCAGAGGTGTCAAATCCTTCTCAGGGTCAGTACAGAATTGCGATTAAAAAAAAAATTTCATGCCGGCAGCAAATAGCTTATGTAGGGTTTTCATAAATAACCTTAATAAATTTAAGGATTAATTAAAACTTCTGGCGTTGAGATAAATTTATGAAGTTTGTTGTATTCGGAAAATAAATTATTTACAAAGTTCAGTACAACTTGAGGTGAGCGCCAGTGCTGAATTCGGGCTCAATTTTAAGAGCCCGAGCCCGTCCGAGCCCGAAGTACGACAGCCTGAGCCCTAAGTACGACAGCTTGAGCCCGAAGTACGACAGCCCGAGCCCGAAGTACGACAGCCCGAGCCCGAAGTACGACAGCCCGAGCCCGAAGTACGACAGCCCGAGCCCGAAGTACGACAGCCCGAGCCCGAAGTACGACAGCCCGAGACCGAAGTACGACAGCCCGAGACCGAAGTACGACAGCCCGAGACCGAAGTACGACAGCCCGAGCCCGAAGTACGACAGCCCGAGACCGAAGTACGACAGCCTGAGCCCGAAGTACGACAGCACGAGCCCGAAGTACGACAGCCCGAGCCCGAAGTACGACAGCCCAAGCCCGAAGTATGACAGCCCAAGCCCGCCCGATCCCAAATTTTATATTGCAATATAAAGGCCGGGCCCGAACGAACCCGAAAACTATGACACACCTGTTTAAGCATTAAAAGAAAGTAATATCTTCTTTCGGACTTCAACTCTCTTCTCCCCTACAATTAACCGATGTCTTTCTCAACTGCGGAGCTGAGAGGTGACCTCTATCTATTTCTATAAGTATAGTACCACGATTTTTTTTTTTTTTTTTGGCCATTCCTTTCCTCCTGAAATGCTTTCGGAGTGCTGGAATCCGGAGAGATCGGGTGGCGCCACAATCTACACCGATGAGCCTTTCCATTATGACCACCCCCAGCCTAGAGAAATGAGCGCGCCTGGAGATCGAACGGTGGCGCAGGTGAAGTTCACAGAGCAGTATATATGCAGCCGGAGGACCGGCTTTCCGTTTGTAGAATGTTCGGAGTCAGAATTAGAAAAGCTACCGATTTATCGGAGTTTGGCAAAGTACAAATTGTGATGGCACGGCCCCTCGGAAATTCGATCTCGGAAACGGCGCGGTTTGTGGGTTGTTCGCGTGTTGCTGTAGTGAGTACGTATCAAAAGTGGTGCAAACGACGAGCAGTCGTCGAGCCGTGTGTCGTCCGCAACTCATTGATGCCAGAGGGGAGCGGAGACTGTCGCGCATTGTTCACATCGACCGCATGACCACACTGCAACAAATCATTCGCATCTACAACCGTGGTGATCACGGAAATGTGCCACAGCACACAGTTTGTCGCAGCCTTCTGCGCATGGGCCTGCGTAGCCGAAGACCCAGCCGGGTCCCCATGCTCACTTCACGTCATCGCCAACAACGCATGAAATGGGCCCAAGATCATCGAGATGGGACCGCGGATGAGTGGAAGAAAGGGGCCTAGTCTGACAAATCAAGATTCCTGGTGCATCACGTAGACGTCAGAGCACGGATACACCGATTACGAACGCAGGCTATGGCAGCTGGATGCAATGTTGGGCAGAAACAGGCCAGCGGCGGCGGTGTTATGCTGTGACCCATACAGAACAAAACGTTTCAGATATGTAACCATAATGTTACAATCTCTCATTTCCGTTACACTTTAAGAGACATCTTACAATTACGTTTCAGCGACATCTGTTTTGGAACGTAACTCTTTGTACATTACGGTTACCTTAAAAATAGCATTCACCGATACTACTGCTTTATAGTTTCCATTGTACATAATTGCTACCTTGATGTTACATTCTGGCGATATTTAAGATTTTTGGTTTGGCAACGGCGTTAATGCGCATGCGCATTTATGCCATTTCACCGAAGCACTCTTGTAGTCGTTCCATGCGCTACTGGGATATTCTTTTGGTGATACTGTCGTACTCGAGTTAGTGTACACATAGTGTCCGTCCTTAAGTTTTGCACGCCAGTGTATAATATCTTAGTACGTTTGTTGGTTTTGAATCAGAAAAAAAAGTCTCAATAAAAGTAGTTGTTGGTTTGTAAATGTAGAAAAAAAAAAAAAAAAGGTACTTATGCATTATCTGGACGCCACTAGAAAAGTATCAGTAAATGTCACAATTGTAGATAGATGGCGCCACATGAATTGTTTCTTTTTAGAATTTAGCTGTAATAAACGACGTGATGAATTTATTTTTGGTAAACACAATTTATGAAGGAAATATATCGCAACATACAAGCATTATTAATGGCCCGAAAACTACACATTAATTTTTGGAGGCCAAGATGTTTTAATACAATTTAAAATGGAATCAAATGGGTCTGATGAAGCTAAATGATGTCTCCGCATGAACTCAGCTAAGTACGAATCGATATGTTGTCCAGCAGTTACGCGATGGCATTTGTTTCTCCATTTAGCTGATCCCCACAATCTTTCTACTGTTTGAGTATGGAGGGGTGGACAAAGCTGTACTTATGATTGACTTTGAACTGTTGAAAACCTGCGTATTCCAGCTCTTGAGTCTTATATGCCTTCCATGAATCAGAATAGATTGTAGAATGTTCCGCAACACGGTTCTTAATTTCCTTCAACAAGGTTTTCGCACTTCTGTCTGACATTTTCACTAAAAAAAACAGTCATTAGTAGAACGACAAATTCCTCTGAAAATCCACTGCTCTGGAAGCACACGACCTGCATTGGGCTTTCTTTTCGAAAATTATGTTTTGTCTATCTCCACAATTAATCCTGGGCCACCAATGTTTTTGTCCGACTGATGTTCGAGAACATCTGCGCAAATTTCTCGCAAATAGTTATTCCAATCTACAGTTGTGTGACTTGCCATATCCAATTGTTTTTCACACTATTTAATAAAACTTAAATTCTCACTCCAGGTATAAATAAATCGAACAGCAGTTAAAAAAGGAAGCCGACTACTCTGAAACCAATTTCCAACGCGTAACCTGCCTACTTAGATCTTCATGTTCTAATGTTGCACCGTCACTGAATACTTTCACTTCCAAAGTATAGCTTCATATTATGGCCTTCATATTCTTTCACTCGGCAGAATTCCTTTACTCTGAAGAAATGACACAGCCCTTTCTTCATCTCGAGGTAAATCCCAAATTTTTATATTGTTCAACATCACATGAACACATAATGTGGAAGAAATATTTCTCTCATAATACGTGGAAAATACGTCATGAAAATTAACACAGCAATCATGCCATCACAAATGTTAATTATCATGACCACAGAAACATATAAATGAGTGACATGAATCACGTTGTCAGTAATCCAAATAACGAGACGTTATCTGCGATAACGATGTAGCGCCATGCACAGCTTCGCTTACAAACATGCTACCTCCAGCTGAAAAAAAAAATCGCAATATTATTACCATTTTTGCGATATATTTCCTTCATAAATTATATTTACCAAAAATGAACTCATCACGTCATTCATTACAGCTAAATTCAAAAAAAAAAAAAAAAAAAAAAGAAATGATAATTCATTTAGCGCCCTCTATCGACAATTTTAGCATTTACTGATATATTTCTACTGGCGTCCGGCTAATGCATAAGTACCAAAAATAATATTGATATATTGAGAAGTTTAACGACTACGCAATCTTTGAAAAAAAAATAAAGATGTACATTAAAAGGTACATTTCGTTGATTAATCATGAAGAAATTTAAGTCATTCTACAGAAAAATAAAATTATCTATGGAAAAAATATAATGCATTTTTATTAAATAATGTTTTCGCAAAGACTGGCCTCGTTAGTTCCTACAGAACATTACAAACGCGATGCATCCCGTGGTCGTTCGAACCTAGCGTCCTCTTCGAGGATTTTTTTTTTTTTTGATTGGAGGCTTAACGACCACCGTGAGCAACTCAATGGGCTATAAGCAGTCGCCCGTCCCTAATTTAGGGTCACTGGTTCCAGGGAAGGGAGAGAGCCAGTGCCGTAAGACAAACACAACATCCATGCCTCATCGGGATTCGAACCCGGACCCCTTTCGGACGAATGATCTTTCGAGGATTTGCATTTGCTTGGAAAGAAAATTTCCCTAACGTCGCACCGAAAAATTTCCTGATGGAGAAAAACAAAATGGCATGCAAAAGATATCGGCGAGACCATGTGAGGAGGTAAAAAAAAGTTGGCGAACAAGACATGTTCGTTGGGACCACGTGGCACATAAAATGTTACGGTTGAACACACAAAGAAAATTGCGGACAAAAGATAGTCGGGAAGATCACGTGGAAAAAAACGGCTGCGAGTGAAGTCATGGTTTCATCGAAATTCAACCATTTTTACGAGAGTCATCGTGCGGACGGATGGACGGGCAAAGCTGGAGCATATACGCTTCTTCAACCTACGGTTGGAAAGCGTAAAAAAGGTGCACAAAGAAAAGTATACAGTGGTAAACCATTCAAGACAAAATCTAGGAATCTTAAGCTTTTAATCATGTTCTGATGAGAACAACAGGAAATACAGTGACTTATGAAAACTCTGCAGATAATTTATTAGTTTTTTTTTTTTTTTTGATTGGAGATTTAACGACCACCGTGAGCAACTCAATGGGCTATAAGTAGTCACCCGTCCCTAATTGAGAGTCACTGGTTCCAGGGAAGGGAGAGAGACAGTGCCGTAAGACAAACACAACATCCATGCCTCACCGGGATTCGAACCCGGACCCCGTTCGGACGAATGATCAGAGGCCATCGCTTAGACCACTACGCCACCGGGGCGGCTAATTTATTAGTTTAAAGAATGCACTACGTATTAATTATTACAAGCATATTTCTACAGTTTCGTATTTTAACGGACTTCATAATGATTCCCCGTCGTAAGTTCTTTGGGGCCCTGTCAGATGATTTAGCCTTGGGGCCCACTCAAATGTCTTAGTCTAGGGGGCCCCCAAGGCATTAATCCGGCCCTGACTCGAACCCGGGTTCCAGCTGGAACAATTAGCCAGAAACCGGTGCCTCTGATTAATGAGTCACCGAGACATCAAAAACTGGTGTTATATTTGAATCATTTTAAAGGACTTTCTAAAGATGAACTAGCGTTCCATGAAGTCCTTTCGCTAGGGTTGCCAAAATCTGAGCCGATCGAATATAGAACTAGCTTTACCTGAAATAAGAAGTACAGTAGAACTCCAATTATCCGAATTAACTCGGACCATTCCGATATTCGGAAAATCCGGATAATTGGGTTGTCTTTTTTCTGTAGGCATTTATTATTTGAAAGTATTTATTAATTTTAGCGAGTGAATTTAATTTTTTCGTTTATTGTATTTTATAACAACAAATGTAATACAGTTTAAAAAATAAATATCTACTGTACTGCATTATCATTCTGTATTATTTAAATGAACGAAAAAACACGTAAGTAAATTAATACAAATCTTAATTTTGCTTGGTCTTGAATGAAGAACAAGCGATCCGGATAACTGGAGTTCCGGACATCTCGAGTCCGGATAAATGATCATGATCATATGTAGAGGATTTTAGGAAGGGAGTGTCTGACCCCAGGTCTTAAACAACCCTTAGAAATAGGAAGCTAGGAGATTTGGGTTAGAGTGCCCGATAGAAAAGTGACACGGAAGCGAAGTAGAAAGGGGGAGGAAGACACCCTTATTTATTACCGGGGGCCAGTACCCGGGTCCGACGGTTTAACGTGCCCATCCGACGCACGGCGGATATTTAGTGGATCGAGCGTTCGTATCTGCTTGGGATCGAACCTGGGGTCCTTTCCGTGGCAGTCACGAACGTTGCCCACTGGGCCACTCGCGGCCCTTCGAGTCCGGATAATTGGAGTTCTACTGTATATGAAGAATTTCTGCAATAATGCACAGCAATCGAAACACCTCCTTATACAAAGCATTTAAAATTCTGGCATTTAAAAAAAAAAAAGGTTTTAAAATAATAATTCTGTTTGATAAGACAGGCAATTACTTTTACATGTTTTACGTTTAGGTTTTAAAAGGTCAGTGAAGTGAAGGAAAACTTCCTTCCGCCTGACCTGACCTCCTTTTTCTCCAAGTTCATGAGAGACAGGAATGAATGTATCAGGAGTGTTGTGAAAAATGGCGGGAAAGGGATGCCAACGATCACTTAAATCATCGATTTTTTCCCTGGCAGCACGTGGAAAAAATCCCGCTTTCTGGTGCTCGGTCAATCCGATGCACTTAGCTATTGCCAGATCCGTTCATTGATCGATAAGGCAGCAAGCAGCCACCACCAGAGAGAACCTAATTCTTTCTTACTCTTGCAGCCCTAGATCGCTACTTCCCTCCCCACTCCACAAGTCTTTCCTCAACATACCGAGCATCATCACCTCCCCCCGTCCTCACCCAACTCCTACGACCACCACCTGCGCTGCTGTCTTTTCCTTTCTCCGCTGGCAAGTCTCGTGTCTTTACATCAGGGCTTCTTCTTATTCTTTTGCTATTTGAAACGAATGTATGACGCGTGGGATCCCTCCTTCTGATGACACCGCAGCAGCTGTGAACCTTCTGTTAGGGTTCCAACTAAACTAGAAATGCTGAAAAATATCTTTCCACAGCCGCTCACACGACAATGTATCCTTCGTCTTGTTGTTCATCCTTCATAAGCGTTTAAAGTGCAACTCCATTAATTTTAAGGCCCCTTTCAGTCAGGAAAAAACTAAGCTGCAGATCCAAAAAAAAAAAAAGAAAGGAAGAAAACTTCTTCGCAGAGTTTATAGAGTGCTATCAAATGAGAAGTGGAAACGAGTTTCGTTTAATAGCAACAAGTTATTCTTGCTATATTGAATAAAACACGAGCGCCACCTCTGCGACCATATGGTCAGAGGTGCTGGTTTCTGTCTAGTGGTCAGAGCTGGGCCATGGCGCGAGCACTGGAAAAATTATGGGTGGTGGGTTTGCTCTACTGCGCTGGCCCTCCCCTCTGCCCTATAGAAGCAGTGACCCCTATATATAGTCGATAGCCCTAAGAGTCGGCCTTTAGGGTCGCGGGTGGCCTAGTGGGCAACGTTCGTGACTGCCACGGAAAGGACCTCAGGTTCGATCCCAGCAGGCAGGTATGAACGCTCGATCCACCAAGTATCCGCCGTGCGTTGGATGGGCACGTTAAGCCGTAAGGTACTGCCTCTCTGTAGTAAATAAGGGCGTCTTCCACCTCGCTTCCGTGTTGTTGCTTTCCTATCGGGCACTCTAGCCCAAATCTCCTAGCTTCCTATTTCTAAAGGTTGTTTAAGACCAGGGGTCAGACACTGCCTTCCTAAAATACTCTACAAAAAAAAAAGTCGGCCTTTAGACCTTCAAAATGAAAGTATGCACATTCAGTAATATCGTATCGTGAAAACCAATCAGTCAGTTACATTGTATTGTTAAAGCCAATCATTCAGTGAATACTCAAGAGACGTATATAGCGTATTAAATTCGTTTATTTTTTGTGGTATAGTAAGCACAAAGATTCGCCAAGATTTCGCACTCACCGGGAGGCTTTCTCAGGGCAATGATAGACACAAAAATGCATTTTTAGACATAATTTATTTTTAGTCATAAAAATGCATTTTTTACGCTTTCCAACCGTAGGGTGAAGAAGCGTATATGCTCCAGCTTCGAAGTCGAACCATTTTCACGATAACTCACGTGAAAATGGTTCGACTTCGACAAATTTTAGTATGTGGTAGGGGACCACCTGGGCACGAACCCTATTGAAAATGGGTGAAACAGGGTCAAAGGTCAGGACATAGGAGCGGGATCCATTCCATTGCTCTTATGCGTCATAACTTGCGTAAAAATGGTTCGATTTCGATGGAATTTTAGTATGTGGTAAGGAAACACTTGAGAACGAACCCTGTTGAAAATGGGCGGAATGGGGTCAAAGGTCAGGAGATAAAAGCGGGATCCATTTCATTGCCTTTATGCGTCATAACATGCGTAAATACAGTTCGATTTCGATGAAATTTTAGTATGGGGTAGGGAACCATCTGGGCACGAACTCTATTAAAAATGGGCGAAATGGGGTCAAAGGTCAGGCAGGACATAAGAGCGGGATTTGTTCCATTGCCCATATGCGTCATAACTTGCGTAAAAATGGTTCGATTTCGATGAAATTTTAGTATGTGGTAGGGAGCCACTGGGGACGAACCCTATTGAAAATGGGCGAAATGCGGTCAAAGGTCAGGACACTGGAGTGGGATCCATTCCATTGCCCTTTGTGCATCATAACTTACCAAAAAATGTTTCGATTGCGACAAAACGTTATCATGTTGTTCCGGAGGTATAGTGAACCGGTTCTGTTGAATATCAACGAAATGGGGTCAAAGGTCATTGCACAAAAGCAAGATTTTTTTCCACAGCCATTATTCTCATAACTTGCGTAAAACTGCTTCTATTGCGACAAAACTTTAGTATGTTATTCTTGAGGTGTACTGAACCGGTTCTGTTGAATATCATCGAAATGGGGTCAAAGGTCAGGACACAGGAGCGAGATTTATTCCACAGCCATTATCCTCATAACTTGAGTAATAATTTCTGGTATGCTAAAAAGCGTATTATAATCAATGCATTGCATGATTTTACTAACTTTGTTTTTTTATTTTTTTTGTCTGCCATTGCATTGAAAAAGCTTGCCAGTGGAGTGCGAAAGCTTGGCGAATCTTTGTGTTTACTACACGACAAAAATAAACGGATTTAAATACTCTGGTGACGTGGAGTGATATAAAAAAAAACAGAGAAAAAAACTGCCTGTGTGACAGAAAAATCTGTGGTAATGCGGGGGGGGGGGAAACAAGAAAAGGGAGAAAACTCTGAACTCGGGTAATGGGATACCATTACATCGAGAAGAACGAAGGGAGGAAGAAACAGCAGCCATTTTTGTAACAAAATCACAAGAGTCACAGAGGTTACGACTTTCTAGGAAATTTGGAGAGTGGAATTCGCAGAGACCAGTGCAGCTGCAACAGGGAATGATGTTACAGTAAGTCATGGGAAGGCGACAGGACTCGGGGCTCAAAATGCAAGCCTATGATTGGTTGTGCGCTGTCCAGGGTCATGGGAGAAAGTTGACTGAGGGAGGAGAAGAGTTTTCGCGGGACTTCTCGTTCAGCTAACAAGAGGAGTGGAGGATAGGTCATTCCTCATGATGAAGTTTGAGAACTAAAAAGTCTGAGCGCTCAGCTGCGGTTGGGTCGCCAGTATATTTTATCACTAGCCAAGGTTAGTGGTCGATTTTTTGTGAATTATTGAGGTAATACAGGCTTCGATCTAAAAATCTACGACACCTCCAGTACAGAACTCCCCGTGTTTTAAGTAGCTAATACGTGGTTCATAACAGAGCCTGAGAAATGCTCTGATTAAGAACTGGGCGATGTCTCTGATGACTGACAAGATTGTAATATCAACTTGACTCATATAACAGACTGTGGACAATGTCTACTCACTGCTGTGTGTGTGACCTAGATTGTTGAAATGGAACAGTGTGGGTTCAATACCTCAACTAATTATCCTGAAATTGTGATTATATTCTCCATCAACTTTGTACATATTGCCGCAAATGTAACTGTATGCATATAAATTAAAATCTCCATGTCTGTGAAGTTGTCAGCACTGTGTCATCAATGTTTCGCTACGCCTCTGAGGTCAGTAATGGAGTGTGAAATAAATCTTCCAGGCTTTACAAATTTTGCACTGGTGGCAGCGAATAACTATGGTAAAAATACTCTCAATACGAGGTAAAAATCCTACCGTACGTATATACACGATATTGATAAAAGTCACCGGACAACCCTTCAAAACCAAATGAACGGATCCACTGGGTTGTTAAGATGCACGGTACAGCTGCAAACGGTATAAAAACATGCCTACAGCTGACCGCGATCATATCGCACTGTGAGGTTGAGTGAAAATGTCGTGGCGGGAGAGAACTGACTTCGAGAAAGGAAAGATTGAGGGGTGTTGTATTAGTGGGTTGTCCATAAGAGATACCGAGAGGCGTTTAAACATACCCAAGTCAACTGTTTTGGATGTACTGAATAAGTGGAAGAAACATGGCGTGCCTTAAGCAGCAAAACGTACCGGCAGACCGAAGAAAATCGGTGATAGAGGACGTCGAAGCCACAAGAAAGTCGTTACAGCTAACCCACGGAGTACTGCACAAGACCTCAGTGTACAGGTGAGTAAAAATGCTGGAACCTCGGTATGTACACGTACCATTCGCAGAGAACTTTATTCCATGGATTACCGTGGTCGTGCCGCTGCTCATAAGCCTTTCATCTCCACTCGGAATGCTACTCGTCGTTTAGCATGGTGTAAAGAACATTTATCGTGGACCGTAGATCAATGGAAACGGGCCTAGTGCACGGATGAATCCAGATACACGATCCATAAGTCTGATGGCTGTGTGTAGGTATGGCGGTAGCCGGGGAACACTATTTACCACAGTGTATTGTTCCTATGGTCAAGTTTGGAGCTGCCAGTGTACTCGTGTGGTGGTGGTGGTGGTGGTATTATTATCATTACTTTTTTGTGGTATGGTGCCGGCCCATTGGTTATCGTGGACAAACCTGTTAACCAGCACGTCTACTTCGATATTCTGGACTATTATGCCCTACCAACTCTGTGGCAATACTATGAAAACGAGCCTTGTTGGTACCAGCAAGATAATGCAACGAGCCATAAAGCAACGACTTTACGGCCTGGTTTGACAAAATTCCGTATCGTGTGTGGACTGGTAAGCACAGAGCACTGATCTTAATCCCATAGAGCACCTATGGGATAAATTAGAGCGCCTCATAGGAAGTTTGGAACCAAGGCCTACTACTAAGCAACAGTTAGTGGCAAAATTATGTACTGAATGGAAGCGCATACCTATCGCTGTGTTCCAAAACCTTGTCGAAAGCATGTCTCGAAAAGTCAGTGCATGTATTAAGGCCAAAGGTGGACCGACATTGTACTAATGTATGTCAATAAATGCGATGTTGTGTTTCTCTTCTAGGTGTCCGGTGACTTTTGTCAATATAATTTATATATGTTGATGGGTCATAGATGCAATAAAAGAAACAAATGGTGGCTACTAACTAACAACTACATAACAAGTAAAAACACTTAAAAAAATACGCTGCATGCGTCTCTTGAGTATTCACAGTCTGGTGTATTTATAATAACGTTAATCATTCAGTGATATTGTACTGTGAAAACCAGTTGTTCAGTGACATCGTAATGTGTAAAACCGTCGCCATTCAGTAATATCGTATAATAGCAACCAATCATTCATTAATACCTTATTGTGAACATCAGTCAGTCAGTTATATAATATTAGGGAGACCAATCATTCAGTGTTATATTTTGGAAACCAACAATGCAGCGATATCATTATGAAAACCAATGAATCAGTTACGTAGTATTGTGGAAACCGATCATTTTGTAATATACGGTGAACACTGTGCAGATGCATGGGAGTACTTTAAAAAGCCCAACAACGAGAAACGGTAATGACTACAAACATCTTTTTATGTGAAAAAGTTTTTCATGCAAATGCTACTTCCTACAACTTGGAAGAATATCGTGCTACAGAAGTTAGAAAACATTTCAAATACTCCAGTGAACATTAATGAAATCAAATTTTGTGTGCGTGTGTTTGTTCCTAATATCAACGGGAAAATGTGTCATCGTTTTGTTGAACAGAATAAAAGTTTTAGATACCTCGGAGCCCAAAGTAAGAGGTATAGAACAATGAACTCCGTTATGACACTTAAAACATGCCCAGCGAGAATCTCTTTATAATGTAAATATGCATCACCGCTTTTGATGTAGCGATTATTGAAGAGGAATAACGTTCTGAGAGTCTCAATGAAACAGCTGAAAACTTTCCGACATTTATTTCAAAATTTTGCCAACTGTTTCAGATAAAGAGTTGAGCACCCCCCCCCCCCCACACACACACAAACAAACACACTATTGTAACGTTGAATGTCATTGCTATGAATCTCAGTCTCACGTAATATTTTCTTATAGTACTGAGCTCCATTTGAAGATTTCGAAAAACATTATGTCAAACAGGCAGTAATGCCATTATAATGTTAGGTGCGAAATGTTTACTTATTTTACTGGCAAACATTTTATTAGTAAATATTTCACAATGCTAGGTGTGAAATGTCTGCTTATTTTATTGCCTCAACCTTTCTCAAAATGTTTTCTTCATTTCTACTATTTTAAACAATTGGAAGTGCCATAAAAATGTGGTAGTTATTTTACAAATTTAAAACGATTAAAATTGATATGAAATGTAAAAAGTCAGTTGTTTGGGCTATTTGTTAATAGAGTAGGCTGAATAAATAATAAAAAGGCATGAATATCAGATCTTGAAAAAATGTTAAACATGAACAGAAATTTGAATAAAAAAAATAAACGAAAATTAGATGTGCTATAAATCTATGAAGCAACAGACCATCTTAGGTGACCTGAACGATTATGCGTTGCACTTCAAAAATCTGAGTATTACTTGTTGACATACAAATCATGAAATTCAGTGTAATACTGTTTTTAACTGCGGTTTTTTAATTTTTATATTGGAATTTTAACGACCACCGCGAGCAACTCAATGGGCTATGAGCAGTCGCCCGTCCCTAATTTAGGGTCACTGACTCCAAGGAAGGGAGAGAGCCAGTGCCGTAAGACAAAGGCAACATCCATGCCACACCGAGATTCGAACTCTGACCCTTTCGGACGAATGATCAAAAGCCGCCGCTTAGACCACTGCGCCAGCTTTTAGCTGCGTTCTCATTAAAATATTCACGAGACTTATGCACAAACACTGAATTCAGTCAATTCAATAATCGCACAAACGCTGAATTCAGTCTTCAGTTTGTACGGGTAATAATACGCATGCTGCGTTCAAAAAAGAAGGGAAAGTTGTACAAAGTCGTTCAGTCAAATCCTTGCTAATTAAAATTGTCACTTAAGGGCACTTAATTGTCACTTAAAAGTACACCTAACTGTACTGTTTGAAAGTACTTACAGGGTAGAATAAATCCACTTATTTATTGGTGTAACATGGTAAATAAAAATAGACAAACTTTGGCTTTCCACTGGAAACTGTTTTCACACCAGCATCATACTCTGCAGACCACTACGTCTTCATTAAAATTGAAGATGCTTTAAACCAATTTATTTCTCATAAAATGATATGTCGCATCGCAAAGGCATATTATCCTATTTTTAGCACGTCTTTTGTTAAAAAAGATCGTGCTTATGTTATCGGTTTGTCCGTCCGTCCGTCTGTACCCACGATGTCTCTGCAACTAATTGTCCCATTTGAAACATTCTTTTTGCATTGCGAAGCTTGAAACATGCAAATGCTGATCTTTTATTTCGCTTTTTTCACGATGTACAATTTCGCCGCTAGAGGGCGTAAATGCAGATAATGTAGAATTCAAAAAATGCCTTTTATTCCACATATTTGTTTCTAAACCTCCGATTGAAAAAATCCTTTTACCTTTAGATTCCATTTATGTCGAGGAGTATTTTAGATTTAGTTACGTTTTCAAATGACGCATAGATTTTCCGCTAGGGGCGTAAACGTAAATAACATTTTCCCCGATAACTCTTCTTCTAAAACTCCGATTTGAAAAATGTTTTCTTCCGCGGATACACCTCCTGATGGAAACTATTTTGCATATAATTTATAATTTTTGATAAATAATACTTTGGCCACCAGGGAGGCGTAAGTGTTAATTTTTGCTTCTGATGTATTTGCCATAAAATCTGAGCTTCTAAAATATCGACTGAAAAAAATTCTTTCGCGGACTGATGCCACTCACATCGATAAACCTTTTCGGAATATTTTCTTCTTAAAATATTCCACATTCTCTCCGCCAGGGGGCATAGATGTATAACTTATTTTTGTCAATATCTCTATTTCTAGGAGTCCGATTTGAAAAATTCCTTCTTTGTTGGATAGTGTTTCTAGTGTGACATGTTTTTCATATAATTTCAAAAATTTTCAAGTAATACACAGACTTTCCGCTAGGGGGCGTAGGGGTAAATTGCGTCTCCCCCTATATCTCTGCTTCTAAATCTCCGATTTGAAAAATTCTTTCTGCACCGGATACAGCTCCTGATGGGAAATCCTTTGCACATAATTTCTAATTTTTGTAAAAAGTGGTTTGGCCATCAGGTGGCGTAAGTCTTAATTTTCGCTTCTGATGTATTTGCAGCAAAATATGAACTTCTAAAATCTCGATTGAAAAAAAAGTGGTTCGTTGACCGATACTACTCATGTCGACAAACCTTTTAGGAGCATTTTCTTAATGAAATAATGCATGGTTTCTATGCCAGGGGGCGTAGATGCACTATACTGTGCAATTTTTTTTTTTTTTTTTTTGATTGCAGGTTTAACGACCACCGTGAGCAACTCAGTGGGCTATAAGCAGTCGCCCGTCCCTAATTTAGGGCCACTGGTTCCAGGGAAGGGAGAGAGCCAGTGCCGTAAGACAAACACAACATCCATGCTTAACCGGGATTCGAACCCGGACCCCTTTCGGACGAGTGATCAGAGGCCATCGCTTAGACCACTGCGCCACCGGGGCGGCCCTGTGCAAATTAATTGGAATAAAGTAAAAAATCCCTCTTTTTCCCAAAACTATGCCTTTACATCATTCTATTTCTGATATACACTGATAAATACCTGTATTAGTATGAAGTATGTCCTCCTTTAGCAGAAATGCTGTTGAATTCGTTTTGGCATTGACTCCGCTAATTGGGTGCACATATTATTTTGACTTCATAATCGTGGAACCACACTTTTATAGCATTCGTTATCATGCGTTCTTTGGTTGTACAGTCCATTTTACCTAAACGTCTCTTCAAAATATTCCACAAGTTTTCTATGGGATTTAAGTCTGGTGAATTTTCAGGCCAATCAAGGAAATGAATTTGATTTTCCAGCATGAAATTCTTGACCAATTTCGAATTGTGACAATGGGGCCAAGCCATGTTGAAATGTCCCGTCAAAATTTTGCAAGAATGGAACAATCCTACGTTGTAATATTTCTACGTACTTGGCTGAATTCATCATACCTTGAACAGGAACTAAACTTCCAGTGCCATTTGATGTGAAAAAAACCCAAAACATCTGTTTCAGCTAACGACATTTGCTTGGTAACCCTGCACAAAAAAATGAGTTTCATCACTGAAAATTACCTTTTCCCAGTCGTCAACAGTCCACGATTTATATTTTTTGGCCCATGCTAAACGTTTTATCTTAATTTCCGCATTCAAATATTGTTTTTTCGTTGGTCTTCTTGCCTTCCGGTCAACTTCCAGAAGCCTACGGCGTACAGTTGAATCACTAACATCATAACCACTAGCCAATAAATCTCTTTGAAGGTCGGTGCATGTTTTTTTTTTTTTTTTTTTTTTACTATTTTTGATTAGATATTTATCGGTTCGTGGAGTTGTTTTTCGTTTTCTTCCACATTTACCTCTCCTTCTTAGAGACGATGATCCAGATGCATTGTATCGCGTAAGCAGTCTTGATACACTTGATTTGCCTACATCAACTGCAGAAGCGATATCTCTCACTGTCACAGAAGTGTGATCCTTCAGAGCAATTATTTTTGCACGTTTCCTTGGGGAAATATCCATTTTTCAATACACAAAAGCAGCACGTACTCACAGAGAGCACAAACTAACATCTACGTGTCACACCCGAAAGCTCGCAACTGAAGCGCCTGTTTCCTGTTTAAAACCGGTCAAACCACATTCTTCCTATCAAGTTCTAACAGTCACACCACCTCACAGCTGATAAAACCGGTTTACGTGGGTTTCCGACATCAACTGGCGACCACATTACAATTCTGAGAATAAAATAGCTTGTCCCAATTAATTTGCACGGTATAGTATATCTTATTTTTGTCAATACCTCTACTTCTAAGAGTCTGATCTGAAAAATTCCTTCTTTGTTGGATAGTGTTTCCGATGCGAAATGTTTTCCCTATAAATTCAAAATTTTTAAGTAAATCATAGACTTTCCGCTAGGGGGCACAAAGGTAAATTGCGTTTTCTGCGTTACTTCTGCTACTAAAATTCAGATTTGAAAAATTCTTCCTGTATCGCATACAAGATGAAAAATATGAAGGAAAATATTTTTCACATAATTTCTAATGTTTGGCAAAGAAAGGTTTGGCCAACGTGTGTCCCATCCATAACATTCTTCTTTTTAACATGTTGATCAGATTCCAGGGTTCTCTCTCCAGGACCTCCTCATTAGTCTTTCTATCGAGCCAGCTTATTCTCCTATAGCTCCACACCTCAAATGCCTCCGGCCTTTTCACTTCCCTCTTGGTCAATGTATATGTCTCAAAACCGTAGAGAGCTACTGGCCAAACACATGCCTTTAAAATTCTCCTCCTCAGTTTTAGATCTGTATTTTTGGCTGTCAGTAGTCTTCGATTCTCTCTAAAAGCCTTTTTTGCCATTCCCAGTCTCGTTCTAATTTTCTTTTTACATCTCGCATCTTCAGTAATAATTTGACCCAAATAGCGAAATGATTTAACTTGTTCGATGCATTGTCCTTCAGTTTTAAGGAAAGCTTGTTTCAGATCCTTTCCTATTTCCATTAGTTTTGTCTTATTTTTATTTATCTTCATTCATTAGATATCCACATTTTTTGTGTATTTTTGACATCATGCGCTCTGATGACTTGGCTGATCCTGAAACAATTGCTTGGTCATTAGCAAACTTAATGGCCTTATTGGTAACTTTTGGTCTATGATATTTACAGATAGCACCACACCGTGTAATACATCATTTTAAAGCTTCATCAATAGCAGGAGGTAGCTATTCATCAATAGCAGGAGGTAGCTAAATTTCCCTACGATGCACCGCTTTTATAGCATGAAAAATGCATTTTTGTAATGGCTTTTACCCCGTTTAGCATCAGGTTCTCGTAGTTTACGCAGATGACAATGAGTTATTGTTACGTTTATGTAAAACGTGATGAAATAATGTTCAGCGACAATTTAGTAAAATATATTGCTGAGTAACAATGAAATTAACTGTTGTTGCGTCACTTCATTGGACAGTATTCAAAAATCAGATTTTAGCAATGGTTTTGACAACTTCCGTTACTCAGTTTACTAATATCGTTTGTTTTTTTTTTACTTCGGATTTACTTTACTATCTGTCGGGAAACATGCATAGCATAGCATAACATCAAAACGAAATTCCATCTTCTACAGTGAGCTCGCCTTCAAAAATGATTTGCGACGGGCCGGAAACCTTCGATTTCGTGCCTCCGTATTTTTCAAGGAGGGGGATATATGCGACATACCACTGACGTAATGAGTTGCAGCGATAAGCCAAGGGCGGTGTAGCATAGTCTGGGGAATAACCAGCTTTGGAGCGGTCTGTTTTGGGTTCGAGTCCAACCTCATGGGGGGGGAAAAAAGGCTTTACGTTTAAGTGATATCGGCAGATTTCTTGCTAATCTTCAAAAATTCTAAAATTAGTGAATTAAATGGGATTTTTAAATTTTTATTTCTAAGCTTTCATTTTTTGCAATTTTTTAATGTGTGCTTGCGACCCTGAACACCGCCGCCCCGGTGACGTAGTGGTCTAAGCGATGGGTTGCGATCATTCTCCCGAGATGGATCCGGGTTCGAATCCCGTGAGGCATGGATGTTTGTGTTTGTCTTTCGGCACTGGATCTCAATATGTTACTTGTCCAACACTGGTTATCTGTGTACATTGATCACTTGGCATGCTGTATTTATTTTTCATGTATGATTTGTACTTATTTATCTTCATGTATGATTTGCATGACGTATTTATTTATATGACATGTATGACGTATAATAAATACATACAATTTTATTATTATTATATATATCATATAATAATAATAATAATAATAAAATTGTATGTATTTATTATACGTCATACATGTCATATAAATAAATACGTCATGCAAATCATACATGAAAATAAATAAGTACAAATCATACATGAAAAATAAATACAGCATGCCAAGTGATCAATTTACACAGATATAGACAGTGTTGATCATGTAACACATTGCGAACAAGTACACATCAAACATAGTTTTACAGTATGCTAAATGATCAATGTACATAGATAACCAGTGTTGGACAAATAACATATTGAGATCTATGAAAATGCAAGTGCAAAGATTCGGCTGTTTGAAAATACAACACCCATAAAAATTGGAAAAGGAGTGAGACAAGGTGACACCATATCTCCGAAGCTCTTTAATGCCACATTGGAAAATGTCTTTCAATCACTGAACTGGGAAAACAAAGGGATAAAGATTAATGGAGATTATCTAACCCACCTTCGTTTTGCTGATGACATAGTCATTTTTGCAACTACCCCATCAGAGCTACAGTGTATGATCTAGGAACTTGCTGACAAGAGTAAAGAAGTGGGATTAAAAATGAACTTTCAGAAGACAAAAGTGATGTACAATGCTTTTACAAGAAATGAAGATTTATCGATTGATGGAGAAAAGCTGGAGATAACGGACACGTACGTTTATCTTGGACAGCAGATATCAAGTGAGGGTCACATTGATGAAGAAATTAATCGGCGTACAAAACTTGCCTGGAGAGCTTTTGGAAGAAACAGCATAATTTCCAAGAGCAATATGCCATTATGTCTTAAAAGAAAAGTGTTTGATCAATGCATCCTTCCAGTGCTTACGTATGGTGCAGAGACGTGGACCTTAGCTAAAAGAGACATACAAAGGCTGCAGACAACTCAAAGAAGAATGGAGAGGTGCATGCTTGGTGTAACCAGGAGAGATAAGAGGAACACGTGGATCCGAAAAATGACAAGAGTGGAAGACATCATGATCAGAGTTAAATCCCTGAAATGGCAATGGGCTGGACATACTGCCAGAAGAACAGACCATCGATGGACAGCCGAAATTTTAAATTGGATTCCAAGGGACAGGAAAAGACCCAGAAGAAGACCACATGGAAGATGGGTGGATGAAATTCGAAAGTATGCGGAAGTGACATGGAGGAGACTGGCACAAGACAGACCGTTGTGGAGGAAACTTGGGGAGACGTTCGTCCAGCAGTGGATTGATAATGGTTGACAATGATGATGATGATGATGATATAATAATATTTCATATAATAATAATAATATTTTTATGTATGCTTTGTACGACGTATTTATTTTTCATGTATGATTTGTACTTGTTGCTGAGTAATTTGTCTCCTGTTTATGTCTGTAAACCTCCAATAAAAAAAAAAAAAAAAAAAGACCCTGAACACCGCCGCCTCGGTGGCGCAGTGGTCTAAGCAATGGCTTGTGATCATTCTTCCGAGACGGGTCCGGGTTCGAATCCCAGTGAGGCATGGATGTTGTGTTTGTCTTACGGCACTGGTTCCCTGAAACCAGTGGCCCTAAATTAGGGACGGACGACTGCTTATAGCCCACAGATTTGCTCACGGGGATCGTTAAACCTCCAATAAAAAAAATGGCCCTGAGCACCGACGCAAGTGCGGTAGCAATAAATTTTGAAGCACACTTTGCAGTGCTTTATAATTTATTGCTACCGTACAGCTGCCTTCTTCTGGCGCATTAGTGCGTGTTTGGGAGATGTACTTGAGCAAAAGTCAGAACTGTTACGGAATTGGTTCGAGCCGCGCGAAATCCGTTCATTCATTATTCGATCTTTCTCTCGGCTGTTCAGTGTCATGACTCCCCTAATTAGTGTGTGGGTAATCAATGATCTCCACTGAAGAGCACAGAGTGTAAAACCATCCCTCTCTTTCAACATCCACGCCCCTGGTACGTCAAAGTAACAAAGGTCTTTTCGCGTAGCTGAACACATTCCCTTGGTCGGCGCGCCGTAAAAGGAATTCCACCTGTTCTCATTTATCGCTTTCACCCTGTGCTCAAGATTTTGGAATGTAATTAAACGTTATCCCACCAGACAAAGTAGATGGTGGTACAGAGCTCATGATTTCGTGTCTGCGTTTACACACATCACTGCCGATCAATTGATTGTAAATTACACAGGGATTGTTCCGGAATGCGAAAGCCGTCGTACAGTCTAGGAAACCGACTACGTTCAGTAAAAATTCAGAGTAGTCTTTTACTTCTTGTATGAAACAAGCACAAGAAACCCAGACATCCGTTGCTGATTTAGTTCAAAGTTTTAGTTTTCCATGATTAACAGCATTCTTGTAAGCAACGAGGGGGTAAGCTGGAAAAGTGGCTGTTAATTTAAGCCTTAATTTCTCTACAGCCATCTTCGAACGCAATAATTTAGAAACATATCTCTGGGAATTTGCCGCGTTATAAGGTGTATAATAATTTCAACACATACGAGGTATAGCTACTAAATAATGAGATTGATGCTATAATTTTAGTTAATTTAGAAATTAACATTTTCAACCTTGAATACAGTATTCCCCTTCTGCATCAACACGCTACTGTATTCTAATCTGCCAATGGGCAAGCAGTGTTCTTGTACCTCATTTATAGTATGATCCAGTATTGGTCTTCTTTTTTTTTTTTTTTGATTGTAGGTTTAACGACCACCGTGAGCAACTCAATGGGCTGTAAGCAGTAGCCCGTCTCTAATTTAGGCCACTGGTTCCAGGGAAGGGAGAGAGTCAGTGCCGTAAGACAAACACAACATCCATGCTTCACCGGGATTCGAACCCGGACGCGTCTCGGACGAATGATCAGAAGCCATCGCTTAGACCACTGGTTATTCTCTTCTAAATCTCAGTGACCTATTCGAAAAAGATCCACTTGAGTATAGGTTTGATTTTAGGGAAAAGAAAAAGTCTCACCGTGCCAAATCTGGCGAGTAGGCTGGATATTTAAGCACTGTGATGAGTTTCTTGGCTAAAAATTTCGTGACTGCCACGGAGAAGACCTCCAGGTTCGATCCCAGGCAGGTACGAACACTCGAGCCACTAATATCAGTCATGCGTCGAATGGACACGTTAAGCCGTCGGACCGCAGGTACTGGCCTCCCGGTAATAAATAAGGGCGTCTTCCTCTCTCTTTCTACCTCGCTTCCATGTTACTTTCCTACCGGGCACCCTAGCCCGAATCTCCTAGCTTCCTATTTCTATGGGTTGTTTAGGACCTGTGTTCAGACACTCCCTTCCTAAAATCCTCTATACATATGATGATCTGATCTCGGCTAAAAACAGAGTACTGAATGAGCTGGCGCGTTGTTCTGATGAAGAATGAAGATGTTATACCACAACTCTGGCTTCTTTCTTCTGACTCAGTCTTTCAAAGTCACCAGAACCTGTTTGTAGTAACTTATTCACCTTTGCTCAATTGTGGGCCCACTCTGCTAAAATTACACCCTTAACGTCAAAGAAAATAACACAACTCAACAAAAAAAATTTTTCTAGCGCTTTGAAAGTTAGACCTATTCTTGGGTGTATTTTGGGCGCTGATTCTAAAAACGCCATTGGTTTGGCCGCATCAGCTCTAGTTTTGAAGATACAGCGCACCCACTTTAGATACTGACGTGCATAAATATAATACAAGTTAGTAAAATCATACAATGCATTGATTATGATAAGCTTTCCGACATACCAGAAGTCATTACTCAAGTTACGAGGAATATGGCTGTAGAATAAATTTCGCTCTTATGGCTGACCTTTGACCCCATTTTGATGGTATTCAACAGAACCGGTTAAGGTATACTTCCGGAACAACATGATATAGTTCTCTGTCAATCGACGCAATTTTACGTAAGTTATGACGCACAAGGGCGATGAAATGGATCCCGCTCCTATTTCCGTACCTTTGACTCCATTTCGCCCATTTTCAACAGGATTTGTCTCCAGGTGATCCTCTACAATATACTAAAATTTCGTCGAAATCGAACCCTTTTTACGCAAGTTATGAAGCATAAGGGCAATGGGATGGATTCCGATTCTATATCCTGACCTCTGACCCCATTTCTGCAATTTTCACTAGTGTTCTTCCCCAGGTGGTCCCCTACCACATACAAAAAATTCATTGAAATCGAACAATTTGTACGCGAATTTTCGTGCGTGCGTGCGTGCGTGCGGGCGGACAGACAGACAGACAGACAGACATACGGACGGACAGACGGACAAAGCTGGAGCATATACATTTCTTCAACCTACGGTTGGGAAGCGTAAAAAGTGTATTTTTTTTAATTAACGATCGTTCAGGACGATAAAGGAACATTGTGCTTCCCTAGCGTGCATAGGTATGCCAACTCTGGCGACAATCCTGCAAAGCGAAGCTCGCCAAGAACAGAAATAGGAAGGTAGCGAATGGAATAGGATGAATGTAGACGGATTCTATGTTGTGTTGCTGCGGAAATTAAGTCACCCGAAATTACAATAATTTCAGTATATGTGAAAGTAATATTCTAATTTATGATTGTAAAACCAGTGTCTGTTTGTCTGTGAGTTTATGAACAACTATACAACTAGAGAATGTAATGTGATATATTTATGTTTGCTGATTAAGTAGAAGCCATGGCTTCCTCATGAAGAAGCTAAGCCATCTAGAGGTCTTTTGCTACATCATTTGTGGCGAGTGCACCTTAAAAAAAAGTAGGAAACCTATTTCTAAGTTTGTGAAGAGGGTATATTTTGGTTATATATACCCTCTTCACAAACTTAGAAATAGGTTTGAAGAATGAAGATGTTATACCACAACTCTGGCTTCTTTCTTCTGACTCAGTCTTTCAAAGTCACCAGAACCTGTTTGTAGTAACTTATTCACCTTTGCTCAATTGTGGGCCCACTCTGCTAAAATTACACCCTTAACGTCAAAGAAAATAACACAACTCAACAAAAAAAATTTTTCTAGCGCTTTGAAAGTTAGACCTATTCTTGGGTGTATTTTGGGCGCTGATTCTAAAAACGCCATTGGTTTGGCCGCATCAGCTCTAGTTTTGAAGATACAGCGCACCCACTTTAGATACTGACGTGCATAAATATAATACAAGTTAGTAAAATCATACAATGCATTGATTATGATAAGCTTTCCGACATACCAGAAGTCATTACTCAAGTTACGAGGAATATGGCTGTAGAATAAATTTCGCTCTTATGGCTGACCTTTGACCCCATTTTGATGGTATTCAACAGAACCGGTTAAGGTATACTTCCGGAACAACATGATATAGTTCTCTGTCAATCGACGCAATTTTACGTAAGTTATGACGCACAAGGGCGATGAAATGGATCCCGCTCCTATTTCCGTACCTTTGACTCCATTTCGCCCATTTTCAACAGGATTTGTCTCCAGGTGATCCTCTACAATATACTAAAATTTCGTCGAAATCGAACCCTTTTTACGCAAGTTATGAAGCATAAGGGCAATGGGATGGATTCCGATTCTATATCCTGACCTCTGACCCCATTTCTGCAATTTTCACTAGTGTTCTTCCCCAGGTGGTCCCCTACCACATACAAAAAATTCATTGAAATCGAACAATTTGTACGCGAATTTTCGTGCGTGCGTGCGTGCGTGCGGGCGGACAGACAGACAGACAGACAGACAGACAGACGGACGGACAGACGGACAAAGCTGGAGCATATACATTTCTTCAACCTACGGTTGGGAAGCGTAAAAAGTGTATTTTTTTTAATTAACGATCGTTCAGGACGATAAAGGAACATTGTGCTTCCCTAGCGTGCATAGGTATGCCAACTCTGGCGACAATCCTGCAAAGCGAAGCTCGCCAAGAACAGAAATAGGAAGGTAGCGAATGGAATAGGATGAATGTAGACGGATTCTATGTTGTGTTGCTGCGGAAATTAAGTCACCCGAAATTACAATAATTTCAGTATATGTGAAAGTAATATTCTAATTTATGATTGTAAAACCAGTGTCTGTTTGTCTGTGAGTTTATGAACAACTATACAACTAGAGAATGTAATGTGATATATTTATGTTTGCTGATTAAGTAGAAGCCATGGCTTCCTCATGAAGAAGCTAAGCCATCTAGAGGTCTTTTGCTACATCATTTGTGGCGAGTGCACCTTAAAAAAAGTAGGAAACCTATTTCTAAGTTTGTGAAGAGGGTATATTTTGGTTATATATACCCTCTTCACAAACTTAGAAATAGGTTTGAAGAATGAAGATGTTATACCACAACTCTGGCTTCTTTCTTCTGACTCAGTCTTTCAAAGTCACCAGAACCTGTTTGTAGTAACTTATTCACCTTTGCTCAATTGTGGGCCCACTCTGCTAAAATTACACCCTTAACGTCAAAGAAAATAACACAACTCAACAAAAAAAATTTTTCTAGCGCTTTGAAAGTTAGACCTATTCTTGGGTGTATTTTGGGCGCTGATTCTAAAAACGCCATTGGTTTGGCCGCATCAGCTCTAGTTTTGAAGATACAGCGCACCCACTTTAGATACTGACGTGCATAAATATAATACAAGTTAGTAAAATCATACAATGCATTGATTATGATAAGCTTTCCGACATACCAGAAGTCATTACTCAAGTTACGAGGAATATGGCTGTAGAATAAATTTCGCTCTTATGGCTGACCTTTGACCCCATTTTGATGGTATTCAACAGAACCGGTTAAGGTATACTTCCGGAACAACATGATATAGTTCTCTGTCAATCGACGCAATTTTACGTAAGTTATGACGCACAAGGGCGATGAAATGGATCCCGCTCCTATTTCCGTACCTTTGACTCCATTTCGCCCATTTTCAACAGGATTTGTCTCCAGGTGATCCTCTACAATATACTAAAATTTCGTCGAAATCGAACCCTTTTTACGCAAGTTATGAAGCATAAGGGCAATGGGATGGATTCCGATTCTATATCCTGACCTCTGACCCCATTTCTGCAATTTTCACTAGTGTTCTTCCCCAGGTGGTCCCCTACCACATACAAAAAATTCATTGAAATCGAACAATTTGTACGCGAATTTTCGTGCGTGCGGGCGGGCGGACAGACAGACAGACAGACAGACATACGGACGGACAGACGGACAAAGCTGGAGCATATACATTTCTTCAACCTACGGTTGGGAAGCGTAAAAAGTGTATTTTTTTTAATTAACGATCGTTCAGGACGATAAAGGAACATTGTGCTTCCCTAGCGTGCATAGGTATGCCAACTCTGGCGACAATCCTGCAAAGCGAAGCTCGCCAAGAACAGAAATAGGAAGGTAGCGAATGGAATAGGATGAATGTAGACGGATTCTATGTTGTGTTGCTGCGGAAATTAAGTCACCCGAAATTACAATAATTTCAGTATATGTGAAAGTAATATTCTAATTTATGATTGTAAAACCAGTGTCTGTTTGTCTGTGAGTTTATGAACAACTATACAACTAGAGAATGTAATGTGATATATTTATGTTTGCTGATTAAGTAGAAGCCATGGCTTCCTCATGAAGAAGCTAAGCCATCTAGAGGTCTTTTGCTACATCATTTGTGGCGAGTGCACCTTAAAAAAAAGTAGGAAACCTATTTCTAAGTTTGTGAAGAGGGTATATTTTGGTTATTTTGATGTCTAGCTTGGAGACCAAGATAAATCCTGGGCTTCCAATATCATATGCAAAACTAGGACGGAGCATTTGCGGCAATGAACGAATGAAAAGAGGATTTCCCTGAAATTTGAAGTAACAATGGTTTGGAGGGAACCAAAAACCTTGATTGTTAATTTTATCTAGTCAACATTACGGCTGTCTTTGAACGAGTGTAACAGTAATTCTGTCCTGTATCTGTAATGCAAATTCTTTTGTTCACATTTTCTCGAAAACTATTACTTTGTAGAGTTTGAAATTGTAAACACAAATAAAAACGACCCATAGCTAATACGTGTCGCAGTTATTTTTCCGAAAAATTTGTTAGAATTGTTTTTAAAATTCAGTTTATCTGACTCGAAAGTATCCAAATTTGACGCTAGATGGCGCCAGAAGTTAGCTTCGCAGCGTTTCTGTGTGGAAGAAACGAAATCTCTCATTTCTGTCCGATTTTTTTAATTATCGAGGCTAAATAGAAATCAAAGAATGGGCACTGAAGTGAGATTGGAATCTTGTCTTCTATAGATCATCTCAAATTTTACTGTGCGTTCATTTTTTGAGGAGAAAATGTGTACATTTCCAGAAAACACTTGAATTTGAGACAGAAACTACGCCTACCTATTAAGCTCCATTGATTAAAACGTATTTTGTCTTTTCATTGTGGAGCCAACGAGAGACCGCTTCAATTCTGAATACGGTAAGATTTTCAGTCATTCGCTGACGTCAACTTTTGGGACAATCCCTCAAGACGTAAAAGCCACGCCCAAGGAGTGATATTTTGCGTCATCTATCGCAGAAGATGAAGCCTAACACTCATTCAAAGACAGCCTTAAGGGCATCAATCGAAACTAGAGACATATCACGACTTAGATTCAGCAAGACGACCTCAAGCTCGCAGTGTCTCCAGGCATTTGGGTCGGAGTGACACAACAATCTAATGATGTTGGCGCCAATGGGTCGAGGATGCAACAACCTAGTGGCAAGTGGGCTGTGGACGGCCGAGGGCAACGACAGAACGCGAAGATCGAGCTATTATGTATGAGAGCTGCACGAAAAGAACCGAATTCGTCGCTCTGAACCGTCCGTGGCTGGGTTGCGTCGTCTACAGGTACGGATGTGGACATCCGGACTGTTGTTGTACAACTTGCGGCACGCGGATTGCATTCGAGGACGCACTACACCGCTTACCATTGATCAGCGGGCATCGCCCGTACCAGTTGCAGTGCTGTCGGTTCCGATCAACGTGGGATAGTGTAAAGCGGCGTCGTGTTGTCTTCAGTGAATTACGGTTTGCACTTGGTTGGCGCCGATGCCCAGTGAATACGTGTATGCAGAAAAGCCGGTCAGCGCACGGATCCTGCCTTTAACGTGGAACGGCACACACCAGAAGCGAGTGTCTGGTGAGCCAATTCCTACAATAGCCAGATTCCTTTGCTAGTCCCCCGTACCACTTTCACGGCTTAACGGTACGTCAACGACATTCTACGACCTGTTGTGTTGCCATTTCTGTCGTAGCATCGCCGAGCAACTTTTCAACAGCATAAAGCCTGGCCACACACGGCAAGGCTCTTTCAGGCTGCATCCATAATGTCGATACCCTCCCATGGTCGGCCCGATGGCCCAACCTCTCACCGATCGAACATATTTGGGACGCCCCCTACGCCCATTCCGGAATGTCGGCAAACTGGTCCGCTATTTGGACATTATCTGGCATGTCATAAATCAAGACAGTATCCATGAACAGCATGCGTATTTGCCGCCGTGTAACCGCTTGTATCAGAGGCGGCACTACAACGTATTGACTTCTTCCACTCGTGTAGCTGTTTTATCAGAATAAATGGCCGAACAGCTCTGGAATTGCAATAATTTCAATTCCTATACAAGTACATTGCACATACTAATAATTTTCATTACGATTGAATAATTCCGTCCGGGCGATTCGTTTTTCTTGTTTTTTTTTTTTTTTTTTTTTTTTTTTTTTTTAAAGCGCGGCAGCATTCCAGCAAAGAAATAAAAAAACCTAAATTAAAATAAAATGAAGGGAAACAAGGTCAAAGCAGTTTGGACTTAAATCTTCAAAGTTTGACCCGAATTAGAGGTAATTTCGAAGATACCTAATCGTTGCCCAAATTTCGTGTCAGTGGGATTTTTTTTTTCGTTACAAGGTTTCACAACCACTTCGTAGGCTTATGGCAGTCGCCCATCTGTAACATGTCGCCACTGGTTCAAGCGAGGAGACAGAGTCATCAGGCAAACACATCACCCGTGACTCATTCATGACTGGAGCCCAGGGGCATATCTAGAACGAATGGTAAGAAGCTAGCGCTTCAGGACATTCGGCCAAGCGTAGTTTGTAGGACATCTATATTTTCTTTATTCGCAGTTTCGTTGGGTGTGGTGTACGGTGCAAAACGTCTGGTAAAGATACATTGGGGTAATCATCATGATATCTAACCTTCTGGGAAACATCTGTAGAGACGTAGGTGATAAGATTTTTGCACGATATACATAATATTGACAAAAGTCACTGGACACCCCTTCAAAAGCAAATGAACGGACCCGCTGCGTTGGTAAGATGCGCGGTAAAGCTGCAAACGGTATAAAAACAAGCCTGCAGCTGACCGCGATCATATCGCACTGTGAGGTTGGGCAAAAATGTCGCGGCGGGAGAGAACTAACTTTGAGAAAGGAAATATTGTTGGGTGTTATATTAGTGGGTTGTCCATGAGAGAATCCGAGAGGCGTATAAACATACCCAGGTCAACTGTTTCGGATGTGCTGAATAAGTGCAAGACACATGGCGTGCCTGAAGCAGCAAAACCTACCGGCAGACCAAATAAAATCGGTGATAGAGAACGTCGAAGCTTCAGGAAAGTCATTACAGATAATCAACGGAATACTGCACAAGACCTCAGTGTACAGGCGAGTAAAAATGCTGGAACCTCGGTATGTACACGTACCATTCGCAGAGAAATCCATTCCATAAGTTACGACGGTCGTGCGGCTGCTCATAAACCTTTCATCTCCAATCGGAATGCTACCCTTCGTTTATCATGGAACATTTGTCGTGGACCGTAGATCAATGGAAACAGGTCCTATGGACTGATGAATCTAGATACACGATCCATCAGTTTGATGACAGTGTGTGTGGGTACAACGGCAGCCGGTGGAACCCTATTTACCACAGTGTACTGTTACTACGGTCAAGTTTGGAACTAGCAATGTACTCGTGTGGGGGTATTTTTTGTGGTATGGTCTCGGTCAATTGGTTATGGTGGACAAACCTGTTAACCAGCACTTCTACCTCGATATTCAGGACAATTATGCTCTACCAACTCTGCAGAAAAACTATGGAACCGAGCCTTGTTGGTACCAGCAGGAAAACGCACCGAGCCATAAAGCAAGGACTGTTATGGCGTGGTTTAACGATATTTCCGTATCGTGTGTGGACTGGCCAACACAGAGCCATGATCTTAATCCCACAGAGCACCTATGGGATGAATTATAACGCCACATAAGAAGTTTGGAACCAAGGCCTGCTACTACTAAGCAACAGTTAACGGCAGCATTATGTACTGAATGGGAGCGCAAACCTATCGCTGTGTTCCAAAACCTTGTCGAAAGGATGTCTCGAAGGGTCAGTGAATCCATTAAAGCCAAAAGTGGACTGACACAGTACTAATGTATGTCAATAAATGTTATGTTGTGTTTCTCTTTTACGTGTCCGGTGATTTTTGCCAATATAGTGTAGTTATGTAAAGAAATTAGAAGATCAGGAGTACTTTCAACTTCCTTGAGGTCTCGATTAACTAAACAAACGGAGCGAGAAGTGGTTGCCAGATTTTCATTTCCTAAGATCTTCATTTCGGTTGTTGCCAATCGATAGGAGGGACTCCCAAAATGATGTGAATAAAATACCGATTATCATTATTGCATACACCTCAAGATAAAACTGTCTTTGCACGATTATAAAACCTCCATCTAGTCCACCACCATTCACGAGCTAAAATATTTATTATTTACACTTAAGAACAATATGTACAGATAAGAGAATCATAAAATTAACTAGGCGAGATCTTTCGGGTCCCCTAGGGATCCATTATCAAGCCTGAAAGCGCCACCCAAGTGCAGTGCACAAGACTTCTTATACAAACAGAAGACAACCGTCGTGCATCTGTAACCATGGACACAACAATGTAAACAAATGTTATTATATCCGGAAATTAAACAACTCATTAATACATATTATTTATAAACTGGGAGGTTTTAGTCTTTATATATTGGCGCCAAGATAGTGGTATGGCGGTGGGTAATTCTTCGTTACAACACAAATCATCAAACCACATAATAAACATTGATTCAGTGAAAAAAGTGTCCCTTTTGTTTCTTATAAAGGCCAAGTGGTGTATGTCCGCCCAACATGGGGTATATCGTCCACCAGACACCAATCGAGCAAGTACTGTGGTTGTTGCTCCGGTTCTGACATCATATTCATGTTCCGACGCTCGAACCCTTAACGTCCGTAGTGTGGATGCGATACACACCATTGATTTATTGTCAGGTCGTCTTCTGAACTGCTTGTAGTGGTATATAATATATACCATGTTTTTGTTCATTATACACTTGGTGGCGGTCCTGTCTTATCATTGAAAAAATATTCGATGTCCGCATTCCGAAAGCCAGTTGATGTTTATTGCAAATTCGATTCAAAAAATAAATCACATTAGGGTAGTAATTCACTGAGCCAACAAATAGTTTATTAACATTTTCACGTTGTAAACTTGTAAAAGAAAGTCGTTGTATTTGCTGAGTCAGTTTTCGAACGCAGTCCTCAGGGTATCCAAATTGCGTAGCAATTGAGGCAATGTAAGTGATTTCAGCTTGCCTCGTACGTACCGACGACGAGTGGGTAAACGCTCTTCTGATATAAGAACGCAAAGCAGCAAATTTAAATACAGTAGGGTGGAAGGAAGAAAAAGGAATGAGGGTTGGAATGGGGAAGGTTTCCGATAAACAGAATATGTGATAATATTGTCAGCTGGGTTTCTAAAACGCATAAAATCCAGAAAAGGTAACGAAAATTGTTCCTCATGTTCAACAGTAAATTTGATGGTTGGATAAACTGAAGATAAGGCAAGGGCAAAATGTTGTAAGCGTTCGATAGAGTGTTGCCAGAACACCAATACATCGTCAACATATCGGATGTACATTGCCGGTTTATAGAGGGTACTGTGTATCACATTATTTTCAACAGTCTGCAAGACCACCTCAGCCAAAAGAGGGGACAAAGGTGACCCCATAGGGGTCCCCCTTTTGACGGTAAATAACTACATTAAATTTAAAGAAAGTGCGTTGTGCAATGAGTTTCAATGCTTCCATAATTGCAAATGTCTCAGCAGAAGAAAGTTCAGTAACGGATGTTAATCGTTCTTCAATAATCTCACGAGCTTGTAAAATGGGAACGTTAGGAAATAATGAAGTAACATCTAACGAAGCCATACTAAATTTTTGATCACCAGAACTAAAAGCTTTAATATTGTTGAGAGCCTGTAGTGTTCCCTGGACAGAATACCTAGACTTCCTGAAAAACGGATCCAAGGATGATGCAAGTGCCTTTTCAAGGGTTCTAGTTGGGTTATTAAATCCAGAGACCAAAGGTCGAATGGGGAAACCCTCTTTATGAGTCTTAATCTAGCAAAAACCCGTGGTACACTACGTCCATTAGGGGGTGCATATGAGAAGAAATAGAGGACGGTAAGTATCCCTGATTCCTCAATTTGCTTAAGGCTCTTACGGTAGCCGCAGTAGGGTCAGAATGAGCAACTTTATGTGGTATATCATTCAACGCCTCAAGCATTTTGTCTTAGCATTCACTCTTGTCCAAAAGAACTATCTGTTGTGATTTGTCTACTGAAACAACTGCCAGTTCAGGTTTATTGGAAAGTTCCAACAATTGTTTCCGCTCATACTTAAGTGCTCTTAGGGTTTGGTTATCGTGACGTTTCGTGTTGTGAGTTAGAATCTTGGTAATAGAGTAGCGAGTAGATTCCTGTTCGTCAGAAGGTAGAGCGGAAATGAGTTTTCGACCTGTGGAATTATCCTTAAAGGGTCTATGCTGAATGAGGGGTAGTTAAACTTAGAGCCTCTATTAAGAGCAGTTACCTGGATATCCGACAACTGTATTGAACTCAAATTAAGAAATGGGGGATGAGTGTCAACACGTCTTGAAAAGGTTGGACGAGTTGACCATGAACGCTCGTAGATTTCGTCCGTCACCAACATTCTCAGTTTATGAATATGTCTTTGTTGAATACTAAATATCTCTGTTTGTAAAGACGTATAATAGGCAATTAATAACTTACCCAGAATGATCTGATGTACTTGCCTAGATAACCAGGTATATGCTGCATATGCCCTCTTATTTAAATAATCCAGGTAACCTCTTTTAATACGGATTTCTGTTGTCAGTCTTTTGCGTTCCGCTGAATGTAGAACATTAAAGTCTTGTTTTGATCGAGGACACATCCTAATTCTTAGAAATCTCGGTATAATAGATAGCTTCCTACAGTTGATAAGGAAGGCCAAATGACAGTTTCAATCGCAAGTCGTCTTCTGAACTTGCGAAAAAGTCTCACTCCACGTTCCATGGGCACACCAAAATACAAGTATAATAGGTCATATGTGAGATATTACACACAGGAGTTTTCAAGCAGCAGTAAAATATGACATCTTAATATTTTATTTCGTGCCTCAATGTTTACGCCTCAAGATAAAACTGTCTTTGCACGATTATAAAAACCTCCATCTAGTCCACCACCATTCACGAGCTAAAATATTTATTATTTACACTTAAGAACAATATGTACAGATAAAAGCATCATAAAATTAACTAGGCGCGATCTTTCGGGTCCCCTAGGGATCCATTATCAAGCCTGAAAGCGCCACCCAAGTGCAGTGCACAAGACTTCTTATACAAACAGAAGACGACCGTCATGCATCTGTAACCATGGACACAACAATGTAAACAAATATTATTATACCCGGAAATTAAACAACTCATTAATACATATTATTTATAAACTGGGAGGTTTTAGAGTCTTTATATATTGGCGCCAAGATAGTGGTATGGCGGTGGGTAATTCTTCGTTACAACACAAATCATCAAACCAGATAATGAACATTAATTCGGTGAAAAAAGTGTCCCTTTTGTTTCTGGTAAAGGCCAAGTAGTGTATATCGTCCAACAGACACCAATTGAGCAAGTGCTGTGGTTGTTGCTCCGGTTCTGACATCATATTCATGTTCCGACGCTCGAACCCTTAACCGTCCGTAGTGTGGATGCGATACACACCATTGATTTATTGTCGGGTCGTCTTCTGAACTGCTTGTAGGGGTATATACCATGTTTTTGTTCATTACACACTTGGTGGTGGTCCTGTCTTATCATTGAAAAAATATTCGATGTCCGCATTCCGAGAGCCAGTTGATGTTTATTGTGCAAATTCGATTCAAAAATAAATCACATTAGGGTAGTAATTCACTGAGCCAACAAATCGTTTATTAACGTTTTCACGTTGTAAACTTGTAAAAGGAAGTCGTTGTATTTGCTGAGTCCGTTCTCGAACGCAGTCCTCAGGGTATCCAAATTGCGTAGCAATTGGATACCCTTAGGACTGGAAGTATTGAAACTCATTGCACAACGCACTTTCTTTAAATTTAATGTAGTTATTTACCGCCAAAAAGGGGGACCCCTATGGGGTCACCTTTGTCCCCTCTTTTGGCTGAGGTGGTCTTGCAGACTGTTGAAAATAATGTAATACACAGTACCCCCGATAAACCGGCAATGTACATCCGATATGCTGACGATGTATTGGTGTTCTGGCAACACTCTATCGAACGCTTACAACAATTTGCCCTAGCCTTATTTTCAGTTTATCGAACCATCAAATTTACTGTTGAACATGAGGAACAATTTTCGTTACCTTTTCTGGATTTTATGCGTTTTAGAAACCCAGCTGACAATAATATCACATATTCTGTTTATCGGAAACCTTCCCACATTCTAACCCTAATTCCTTTTTCTTCCTGCCACCCCACTGTATTTAAATTTGCTGCTTTGCGTTCTTATATCAGAAGAGCGTTTACCCACTCGTCGTCGGTACGTACGAAGCAAGCTGAAATCACTTACATTGCCTCAATTGCTACGCAATTTCGATACCCTGAGGACTGCGTTCGAAAACTGACTCAGCAAATACAACGACTTTCTTTTACAAGTTTACAACGTGAAAACGTTAATAAACGATTTGTTGGCTCAGTGAACTACTTCTCTAATGTGATTTATTTTTTGAATCAAATTTGCAATAAACATCAACTGGCTTCCGGAATGCGGACATCGAATATTTTTTCAACGATAAGACAGGACCGCGACCAAGTGTGTAATGAACAAAAACATGGTATATATTATATACCTCTACAAGCAGTTCAGAAGACGACCTGAAAATAAATCAATGGTGTATATCGGATCCACACTACGGACGTTAAAGGTTCGAGCGTCGGAACAAGAATATGATGTCAGAACCGGAGCAACAACCTCAGCACTTGCTCGATTGGTGTCTGGTGGACGATATACCCCATGTTGGGCGGACATACACCACTTGGCCTTTACCAGAAACAAAAGGGACACTTTTTTCACTGAATCAATGTTCATTATGTGGTTTGATGATTTGTGTTGTAACGAAGAATTACCCACCGCCATACCACTATCTTGGCGCCAATATATAAAGACTAAAACCTCCCAGTTTATAAATAATATGTATTAATGAGTTGTTTAATTTCCGGGTATAATAACATTTGTATACATTGTTGTGTCCATGGTTACAGATGCATGACGGTCGTCTTCTGTTTGTATAAGAAGTCTTGTGCACTGCACTTGGGTGGCGCTTTCAGGCTTGATAATGGATCCCTAGGGGACCCGAAAGATCTCGCCTAGTTAATTTTATGATGCTTTTATCTGTACATATTGTTCTTATTATCTGTACATATTGTTCTTAAGTGTAAATAATAAATATTTTAGCTCGTGAATGGTGGTGGACTAGGTGGAGGTTTTTATAATCGTGCAAAGACAGTTTTATCTTGAGGTGTAAACATTGAGGCACGAAATAAAATATTAGGATATCATTATTGCAGTTTGATAAAGTATTTATTTCGATGCTCTCACGGAAACGTAAAACCCTTTTGTTGACAAATGGGGCGATTTCCTCTATATCTGTCCAGAGAGGCACTGCTGAAGTATCTGAGAGAGTTAGTAAAGCCAAAGGAAAATTAGGTCTACCTTGGGTGACATCCATTTTTGTGTTCGTCCGAAGCTTTATTAATGCTGCGATAAGTGTTGCTGATGGATACTGTAGTACCAGATGAAGTAGAAATAAGAATTTTGTACACACCAGGAAAACTGGCTGTGAGCAGCAATGGTTTTCATATTCTTGTAAAATTTAATGCAATTTTAAGTAGACTTGTCAAGAAGATGAATAGATCCAGGAAATTGAAATTGTCTGTTAACCTTTGAAGAACGGAGAGTGGTGGAATTCTTGACTTCAAACCTTTTGATGAGTTTGTTCACCAAACCACTAAGGAATTGGATGTGAGCAGCAATGGTTTTCATATTCTTGTATTCAAAGGCAAGATGTGTTATGCTGTTGCAGTAGATATTGGCAGCAATATCATCATCTGTAACAGCCCAGCAATAAAATATATATATATTACGCATCTGTACAGACGGCCGCATTCTGCAACGTACAGTATATTATAATAATTAAAAAAATTTTCTTGGTCCCTGTACTCTTATCTAAATTTTGGTTTATTCTCTTTAAGCATTTTCCAAACTTAACGCTACATTTTCTCTCTCTCGGCGAATGTATTTTGGCAACCTGCGAAGAGAATAACGTATGCGAATGATAAGAATGCTGCTTTGAATTGCATGGAAGAGAGATTGACGAGATGGTTTTGGATATGGGGTTGGAGATTTGATGAGAGTCTGTTTTCTAACGAGAGAGTTATTTTGGAACAAGTGCATTTTGCCGGTGGTTGGATTATTCAAACTCACATCTTTTACTCCGGAGCGGGTTGTTCTTCCAACTGAAATACGCCGAGAAGGCTTATGGCTTCAACTTGCCATTTTGACTCATGCGTCACCACATTGGTATGTCACAATTCTTTATATCACTTTTGTGTTAAACAACGCTGGTGTCAAATGACCTTTTAAATAACATTTAAGTGAACCGGCGGGAAACATTTATTGTGCGGGATTTACTCCGGCCTATGAATTTGTACTGATATTCTCTCTCGAACGTGTTAATAAATCTACAATTGATAGGGCCTTTCTCATTATTTCATCCAAACTGTTGTAGAACATTTTTGCAGAAAAGTGAAGTCATATATGATAGCTAATGCTTGAATCGTGATGCGCTATTTCGGTACTCCGCATGGAGGAAGCCATGTGTTGGTTAGAGAAAGCTGTGAGCCTGTACATATGTTTCTTAACATACACAGTGAACAGGTTTGTACTACGTTCATACAAATAGATTCCAGTTGATTGGACCACCGGTTAATCGGGGTAGCCAATCCTTAAAGAATATCTCAAATTACCTATTTGAGATAAAAATTCGCATGATTCGCGGATCCCTTTAATTGAGCTAAAGTGTTCTACTGCTCGATGTGTCCCAGTTAACCGGAATTTACTGTACTGATTTTGGTGTAAAATATTCTTTTACATTTTTCAGCAGTTCGGTTCTGAATACCAGTTTTATGGCAATGAGCACAATAGTTTCACCAGATAACCTTCTTCTTAATTCAGATCCTCGTTAAGATTTTAAACAAAACGTATAATGTTAGCATTTGTAACCGGGGATTCCATATTTATCAGAAGTGAGATTCTGTAGCCATTTTTAGAGATAGTGAATTGTAGTCATTTTCTTTCAATTCCCGCCATTTGGATGGAATGGGCAGCGGAACAGGCAAAGTACCTTTTTTCCCACGCGTCGCAACAGATGGGGTGTTAGATTTATAGTTTCGTTGATGTGAGAAGAATGAAACTGGACATTGCTTCTCAGCTGTCCCAAGCAAAGAGGCGAAACGAGTAGAGGGGGCCAGCGAGCCAATTAATGAATCTTGCGTTTTTCGGAGAGGAGGCATTCTTAGGGTGTGGCAGGGAGAACTCGGTGGCAGAAGGTCGACGAAGCAGGAGATCTTGAGTGGGGGTGCAGTATCGAGGGGAAAAGGGAGGTAGGAAGGAATGAGGCTGATGATGAGAGAGACGGAAGGAGATTATGAGGGGTTAATATGTAGAAAGAACGGAGATCAGGACAAGGCTTAAAGACATTCCCCGTAACATCTGAATAAAAGTCTTCCTCACTGCAAAATTTAGCCTCAGTCGATTCACTTTTCTATACTTTGTATTGTACTTATCAGCACAATTTGGGAGAATTACGGATTATACCACCATTACCGAACTTACTGCATAGGAAGCATCAAACGTACCCTCCACACAGGGCGCTGTAATAGAATTCAGCACCAAGCCCTGTAGCACATTAAACACCGAATTAATTTTATGTTTAGATGCCCTAAGTAAAACAATTGCTTTCACCAAGGGACATCCTAAAAGTAACGCCTCCTTCTTAATAACTTTCAAAATTTTGAAGTGATTACACTGACATGTACTATGATATGTTACTAATGTGGGAACACATTTTTGTCAGAATCGGAAAGAAAGATCATGAAAAAGCAGCGAGCCGTAATTGATTTCCCGGGAAAAAGAGGGACGTGAGGTTCTAGAAATCCGCAGAAGCCTCCTGGCGGTGTATGGAGCTACCACAATCGATATCAACAATGTCTGAAGATGGATGAAGAGGTTACGAGAGGGAGAAAATTCAGGATTGGAGAAACAAAGGAGTGAAAGACCCGCAACTGCAGTCACAGATGACAACAGGCAACGAGTAAAAGACCTCGTCAAAGCGGCTCGTCGTGTCACCATCCAGAAGTTGCAACAATAAACAGTGCTGACTATGCTCAGACATTGAAGAAACTAAAGGAAGCTATTGTTTTTCACCATGATAACGCATGTCCCCACGCCTCAATGGAGACTTTACAGGTTATTGCCAAAATGGAGTGAACGATGATGCCTCAACCCCCCTACAGTCCCGATTTGGCTCCCTCAGACTTTTTCCCGTTTGCCCCTTTGAAAAACACTCTTCGTGCGGAACGTTTCGGCGATGTGACAGACGTTAAACTGGCTGTGAATTCATCGGTGAATCGACAGCCTCAGTAATTTTCCCAAAATAGATTTTACCAATGGGTTCAAAGATGGCGGGAATGTATAGAAAGTGATGGGCAATACTTTGAATAGGTGAGTATTATTAACAGTATTTCCAAGTATTTTGCCACCAAGTTTCACACTTTTGCTGCGAAAAATAAAACTCTTATGAAGGACGAGGCATTACTTTCAGGATGCCTTTTGTATAAGATCACGTTAACATCAGCAAGTCCAGAAGATATTCCTTTGATTTTCATACTTTCTTTTTTTATTAATTTTATTTTTAGAATGGTGGCTTGGATGTATTTTTCACGGATATTGTTAAAAACGAAATAGCACGAAATAAACGCTCAGAATGGCTTAAACAGAGTGCAAAAATTTAGCTACCTAAGTTACAGCAGCGCACTTATCAGATTGCGAATTGATATTAATTCCGAATGGTAAAAGTCGGGAATTACAAGAAGACGTATTATATTAGACTGATATTCATAATAAAGACATTCATTCTTCTGTTATGTGCAATTCCTCAACTGTTTACACAGTTCTGCGATAAAATTTGGAAACGCGTTCAGATATTTTTCTTCGAAATGTGGTTTCAATTTACTGAGGTAACGTTAAATGCGTTCGGTTCGAATGCGGTGTTCTGAATTCAAAAGCCTTTTGTCCTCATAGAATTCATCGTTCATTAAACTGACTTTGGAAAACAAATTATCTGAAAGCTTGATTCACTTTCACATAATAATATCCGTCGCGCGCAAAGTAATTACTTATTTGTGAAGACTTGCTAGTGCAATTTCCATCAGTCACGAAACTTTCCATATCACTTTCTAATAACTGTAGAAGTCTGAAGATGTTTCTCTTACATGCAAAGGCATTTTTGCATGTAAATACTTCTTTAATTATTTTCTTTGCCATTTCTCTATTGTTTTGAGCCCCTGCAGTTCTGGTGGCAACACCAAGGAAGTTGGAAGAAGACTTCAGGAGATGCCTCGGGTCTCTAGATAACCGGGAAGTCACAAAGTGTGGGAAATTCATGTTGTTCATATAATAGCATATGGCACGGGTGAGGAACCCATGGCCTTCTAAGCCATTGAGTACTTATTGCCTTTTGAGTGAAAACAAATTTTGCAGAACAAATCCTTTTATTTTCATTAATATGTTTTTGTTGGTATTTTATTATTTTTATTTCAATCTTAAATTCATTGTATTTGAAATACCAAAGAGTAAAAGAAGATTCAACGAAATAATGCTCCCCGATTGACGGACAATCAGAACATTAGTAAGTCATAAGGGCTAATTTGACACCTGCTACGCTCTTGATTTCGTTCTATGGAGCCTAAAGAACTACAGCTGGAATTGATTCAGCTCTCAGAAGATGACATTTTAAAGTCCTTATTTAACGCTAAGAAAGATTCCGTGGAAATATGAAAAAATGCAATAGAATACCCGCGCCTTCCGCAACATGCACGAAAAACGGTTTCTTGCTTTTCAACCACTTATAGCTGCGAAGCTATGTACATTTTCCAACCCAAATCAAGACTCCCTTAAGGTCACAAATGATGGATACATATCTAGAAGATCAGCTAAAAGTGCGGACCCAGATGTTGCAACTAAATATCCAAATGCTTTCCAAAACAAAAAGCAGTCACAACAAAGTCATTAAAAGGTTAGTTAATTTTAGATTAAATTTTTTTTTCATTTTCCGAAGTAGTTAGTACATGGTAAGATTTTTACAAAACAATGTACGTTTCGAAGTACACTATAGTGACAAAAGTCACCGGACACCTAGAAGAGAAACACAAAATAGCATTTATTGACATACATTAGTACGGTGTAGGTCCATATTTGGCCTTAATGCATGCACTGACCCTTCGAGACATGCTTTCGACAAGGTTTCGGAACACCGAAATAGGTATGCGCTTCCATTCAGTACATAATGCTGCCGCTAACAGTTGCTTAGTAGTAGTAGACCTTGGTTCCAAACTTCTTATGCGGCGCTCTAATTCATCCCATAGCTGTTAAGGGATTAAGATCAGGGCTGTGTGCTGGCCAGTCCCCACACGATACGTAAATATCGTCAAACCACGCCGTAACAGTCCCTGCTTTATGGCTCGGTGCATTATCCTGCTGGTACCAACAAGGCTCGGCTCCATAGTATTGCCACAGAGTTGGTAGGGCAAAATTGTCCAGAATATCGAGGTAGACGTGCTGGCTAGCAGGTTTGTCCACGACAACCAATGGGCCAGTACCATACCACGAAAAACACCCCCACACGAGTACACTGCCAGCTCCAAACTTGACCGTTGGAACAGTAATCTGTGGTGAATAGCGTTCTCCCGGTTGCCGCCACACACACACACACACACACACACGGCCATCAGACTGATAGATCATGTATCTAGATTCATCAGTCCATAGGACCCGTTTCCACTGATCTACGGTCGACTATAAATGTTCTTTACACCATGCTTAACGACGAGTAGCATTCCGAGTGGAGATGAAAGGCTTATGAGCAGCCGCACGACCACGGTAACTCATGGAATGAAGTTCTCTGCGAATGGTACGTGTACAAACTGAGGTTCCAGCATTTTTACTCACCTGTACACTGAGGTCTTGTGCAGTACTCAGTCGATTAGCTGTAACGACTCTCCTGGGGCTTCGATGTCTTCTCTCACCGATTTTCTTTGGTTTGCCAGTACGTTTTGCTACTTCAGGCACGCCATGTTTCTTCCACTTATTCAGTACATCCAAAACAGTTGACTTGGGGATGTTTAAACACCTATCGGTTTCTCTTATGGACAACCCACTAATATGACACTCAACAATCTTTCCTTTCTCAAAGTCAGTTCTCACCCGCCGCGACATTTTCACTCAACCTCACAGTGCGATATTATCGCGGCGGCTTGTTTTTATACCATTTGCAGCTGTACCGCGCATCTTAACAACGCAGCGGATCCGTTCATTTGCATTTGAAGGGGTGTCCGCTGACTTGTCAATATAGTGTATATCTAATTGAAGTTTCTTGAAGGTGGCCTTCTTAAATTACAGCTAACTTAATGCGGCCTTCCAACATGAAAAAGTTCCCCACCTCTGCCCAAAGGAATTTCATGCAGTTCCATCTGTGTGCATTTTTGAATTCCATGGTTTTTGGTTCTAAAAATCATGTTAATTACCAAACCGAAACTGATTATGCTTCACAGACGAGTAAAGATTTTAATTTTGACATTGTTTTATTTTGAATTCCTACTAACGTTTCATCCATTCCAATTTAAAATAAATCGGAAGGATCTTCAAAATAATTAAGAATTTTATAAATCCAGCATTTTCTCAGACATCCGGAAGAAGTTACGATAGAAAAATAGAAACATTTCTGACGGAATGAGTTCCGGCCAACTAGAGGTCTGTACGGGCCAGGTCGGGCCTTTTTTTAGTTTAGAGAACAAAGCAACAGGCCGGGCTTTTTCCCAGACATTTGCGACCGGACCAAGACTACCCATGCTTTTTTATCGGAATGGTAAAGAAATAAAAAACTCGTGTTCTCCGATTTCCTGGTGTGTTTAACTGATTCGCTGGCTTTTCTTACTTCCATAATATAGTCTAGGGCGTAATCAGAAAATCAAGGAGAGTCACCCATAGTGTTTTTACCAATCTGTAGGTATTAGGATGGTAAAACCATTTTGGGGTTTGTTGACAGCAAAAAGATTCGACCCCCAACGAGTGTGTGTTCTGTGTAGAGTGGGGGACGGAGGGTGTCTGCAGTGGGGAAAGGGGGAGTGTGTTTTTGTATGAGAGAGTGAGACGGCATGGTTTTTTTCTCCTATCCCTAATCTGTATAGGGATTGACTTTTGTGGTATTATCACTTACTAGTTCACAGAAAAGGAGGTTCTAATCGCTCTTAGTCTTTCTTTTTCCTCCCTTTTTTGAAGTTTTTTTTTCGATAATTGTCAAAGTTTAGTTAATATTTTTGGGCTTACATTCAACTTAATATTTTCAGTAATATCTCATTTCGTTATTTAATTTTCACATTTTAGTAAAATACAATAGACAGACAAAATAATACCAAATGGCACATCACGGGCCGGGCCGGGCCGGGCCTATATAAGAGCTGCAATTGACGGGCCCTGGCCGGGCTGATAATTTACCAGTATAGATTAGAGTCAAAATCAGTAGAGTAGCAACACTGGTTTCCACAAACGCGAAGACAGTGTTACCAGACTCTGGACGCTGAATTTCCTACAGAAATGCTCAAAAAATCCCATATTTCCCACACAAAACTTTACAATTTCCCATATTTTCCCCACACGCCATAAAAAACGTACACATATACACTATCTACCAACAAGTAATTCGACACCCCTGAAATCGTCGATATCTGCGGTCCTGATACACGTCACGGCCGCCGCCGTTAAATATCGTGTGGGAAACAACAACGCAACCAGTCGCATGCAAGATGCCACGCAGTTCGGAGCTCTCTGATTTCGAGAAAGGTGTAATCGTCGGGTATCACAGAAATGGCCGATCCATACGTGACATATCCAGCGAGTTGAATTACCCAAAATCGACAGTGGCCTACGTGATTGGCAAGTGGAAGATGAGAGGTGACTGTCGGAATGTGTCCCGACCCGGCAGACCCACAAAACTGGGAGTTAGAGACCGACGGGTTCAGCGTCCAGAGTCTGGTGCTGGCCAGAGAAATTCGGAAGAACCGAACCAAATCGATGGGCCACATCCGCGAAGAGTTTCAACAGGCATCCGGGAGTGTTCTTTCGATGAATACCGTCCATAAGGAAGCCCATCTGCTCCGTTATCATGGACGTGCAGCCGCCCACAAGCCTTTGATCACCAAGTCCAATATCGCTACTCGGCTAACGTGGTGCAAAGAACGTCGACAGTGGACCGTTGAACAGTGGAAACAGGTTCTCTGGAGCGACGAATCAAGGTTCACCCTCTTCCGTTCGGATGGCAGGGTCTGAGTTTGGCGTCTGCCTGGAGAACGCCTCCTGCCGGAATGTATTGTGCCAACTGTGAAGTTCGGCGTCGGTGGAAATATTGCTATGGGGATGGGGGTGTTTCCCCTGGTATGGCACGGGACCCTTGTTCGCAATTTCTGGTAGACTCAACGCCGAGACCTACTGCACCATTTTGGATGGCCATGCGCTTCCTACGTTGTGGCAGTTTTACGTGGTGTACCCATGTTACTTTCAGGATGACAATTCCACCTGTCATGTTGCGAGGTCCACCATGGCTTGGTATGGTGACATTGGGGTTAATCGAATGGACTGGCCTGCGCAGAGCCCGGACCTTAACCCTATCAAGCACCTCTGGGACGAGTTAGAGCGTCTACTTAAGGGGTTTCCTGACCGTCCGAAATCGGTGAAAGAACTGAACTGTCTTCTCCAAGCCGAGTGGAAGAAAATACCGCTAGCCGTCGTACAACGCCTGGTTGAGAGTATGCCCCGGAGGGTCGCAGCTGTAATCGCCTCTCGTGGAGGCTCTACCAACTATTGAAAGTGAATAAACTTCGTTTTTCTTTGCTATCACAGGTGTCCAATTACTTGTTGGTAGATATAGTGTGTAATACTTAAGAAATTGTTACGGTTTTATAAACGATAAAATAACATACCAAAAAACAAAGCATTTGTCTCGAAAGTTTAAATTGATTTCTTTTATTGCGTACTGGTGATAAATTTAGTACAGATTCTTGCTGTTATGCACTTTTAAATGTTTCTCTCCCACCTTAAAAGAAATGCATGTCATGTCATTACCTTGGAAGCCTGATCGTACAACACAGACAGCGTTTAAGCACTCCTTACTTATTTTTTTCCTCTTTTTTGTCCTTACATCAGTAACGATTGAAAATATCCGTTCTGCCTCTGCATTAGAACGCGGTAAAGGCAATACTGTCTTTGCAAGTGTGCTGAGATTTGGGAAAGCCATTGCATCTTCGAAGTTCCTGTGTTTCGAAATTTCGTGCCACATCACATCCAGATCTAAATTTGCAAGATTATTTTTCTGAGAGTCGCTAAAATAATTAGGAAGAGCTCTCCATTCAATTGCCAAAGCATTTAAATCGATTTTTCCAAAATGCTCGGCCAATTTTTTAAGTTCACTGAATTCCAGTCTTTCACCATTTATCCCAAGAGCTAGAGCTTAGGTTCCAAGAACTGCATTCCTTTGAATACACGGCTATTCAAGGGAAGGCGCTTTTGCATTTCACTTACAGCCGTAATGCAAAATTCCAAACATTTTATCCTGACTTGACGCACACCATTTTCAGACTTTAGGTAAATTTAGCAAATGACTTTCACATTCCGGGCCTAAATATACACTGCTGGACAATTGCTAAGGACGGATCATAAACGGCTATATAGCGCATAAAAAAGTAAGTGTGGTTGGATGCCAAGTGAAATAAAATAATGTCAGAATGCCAGGACATTACAAGAAAGACAATTTATTGTGCTCTGAAATCCAGAAGGCTTTGGAATGTGTTCAAGGGACAAACAGGCCATTTTGTGCAGAATACGTAAACGTGAAAAATGCAATTACCGTCCGGAGGCGTTCCGGCGTAAGATGTCAATACAAGATATGGCCACTCATGGAGGGCGATGCAAGATTCCACACGTCGTGTCATGCTTTGCACAACATTATCAAGTAGCTGTTGGGGTAATTTATCCCATTCCTCTGTCAGTGCACGGATGAGGGTATCCTTGTTTATTTGAGGGCATTGGCAACCAGCAAGACTCCTCCCAAAGCATCCCACACATTTTCAATGGGATTCAGATCTGGAGAACGTGCTGGCCATACGAGGCTTTGAATATCCTCGCTCTCAAGACACTTGGACAGCGACTGTTCGATGACATGTTGCGTTGTCGTCCATGAAAATGAATCTATCACCGACAGCACCACGGAACATGCGAACATGAGGTAGCAGAACATCATTAATGTATCGTTGGCCAGTCATAGTCCCAGTTGGAAGCACATAGAGGGACGTACGGCCATTGATCATGATGCCAGCCCATACCATGACACTACATGTCGGATATCGGTCCCTTTCCTGTATGTTTGCTGGACAATATGCAGTACCACTATCACGCAAGATCAGTTGTCGTCGACAATCAGACGATGGACTGTATCTACTCTCATCTGAGAAGATGACAGCAAACCAGTCGTTATCAGTCCAATTGCGATGTTGATGGCACCATTGCAAACGGGCGGTACGGTGACGTCTGGACAATGGGATGCAAACCACAGGACGGCGGGCGTATAGTCCTCCTTCGTGCAAACGTCTGGCGACAGTTTTTCGGGAGATCCGCTTGCCAGTAGCAGCCATAAACTGATTTGCTACCCTCACTAGCTGTGCTGCTTCGGTGTCTTTTTGTTGATAGCACTATGTACCGATCTTCTGCAGGTGTCGTACTGCAAACACGACCTCCCCCGTGACGTTTGCTACGCTCTCCATTTGTTTGAAATGATTTTCAAAGCCTTGAAACAACACTGTGGCTGACGTCGTACTCCCCCCCCCTGGCAACATCTGTTATTTTTCGCCCTCCTTCAATCTTGCCAATAATACGGCCACGCGTAAAATCATCAAGGTGATGTCAGGAAGACGTACTGAAAATTGAAAGTTCGTCAACTGATTCTTTCCCTTTCAACTTTGCGTTTGAACAACACCGGTCAATACGCGTCAAATCCGTTATATCTCTTATCAGCGCTGTGACGTCACGAACAAGTTCGGCAATCCAAAATTTGCATACGCACAACACGTCTTACTGTATCCCGCACTTATGCTAATTTCCACATTTTCCTGCCTTCTATTTTATGGTTGCTGTAGTTGCTATTGTCATCCGTCCTTAGCAATTGTCCGGCAGTGTACTTCATTTAGTTGCTTCCGGTTTGAAGGATGAGGAGCTTTAACGTTATCAACCTGGCAGAGTGTCTCATGCTTCAAAAATATTTTGGGCAACATTTTTTATAAGAATTACAGAAATAGTAAAAAGTTCATGAATCAATATTTTTTGACTCAATAACGCATTGAAGCTGTTAAATAAATTCAACACATATTTTAGGAAAAATAAATATGCTTCTGTGTACTCATTCTTTAACTCAGAAAGAATCTGCTCAGCACATTTAAGTTTGTCTTCAAAAACAGCAAGTTGAAAATAATGTTGAAGAACATCCCAGTTTCCAACCACACATGCATGATGTACAAGCCATCTCGTTCCCAATGTTTTATGCTGCTCAACATGAAAAAAACTTGAAAATCTTGTAATACTGCACAACGCTTTGCACTGCCAGATATATATGATGCTACACCTCTAATTAATTCTTCACAAGATCTTGGAAGTTTCTCACAGGATTTACTAGCAACAAGTGCTGCAGAATGGCATAAGCACCTTAGAATGACAATGGCTGGAATTCGAGTTTTTAATCTGCTAACGAAAGAATTATGAGCTCCAATCATCACTGATGCATTGTCACATGCTATACCAAAAATATTACTCAAAGGAATAAGTTTATCATTCAGACATTTTTCAAACCCTTCAAAGAGTTTTTCTGAAGAACAGTCTTTCGCATCCAGTGAAAGAAATTCAAGTAACGTTGTCATAACTTTACCATTATGAGGCGAAACGTATCTCACTAATATGCACATGTTCTTTCCGTCTGCTAAATCAGTACTTTCATCAAGTAAAAGCAAAAATTTAACAGTTTAGTACCTCTACAGTATCTTTAGTTTGGATTTCTGCCAAGACATTTTTTACAATATTAGTGCACTTCTATCGCCCTAAAGAAAAATCATTGGCGATCTTCGAGTCGGAAAATACGTCTTTCAATAAAAGAACTAAATGATCAGCTGCTTGTAGGGCTACATTATGCTCTGCGAAAAAAGTAGCCAATTTAATCTCTGCTCCTTTTACTCTATCCAGATGTGACAATGACGTAGGCTTGGCTAAATTGTTTTTTATTTGTGGAATATTTGCTATGGCAGTTGCATTTCTTTTGTGTTTAGAACAATTTGCATGCTTTTCCAAAACACTTTTTTCCACAAATTAGAGTTACACAATATGCTCTACAATAGGTTTTAGTATTGCATCCGTCAACAGGCATTAGCCAACCCTTGAATATATCCATTTCCATCCAGGAACTTTGAAAAACTTTGGAGCAATGCCGTTGTTCTTCGCTAGGTAACTGATCTCGCGCTTTTCTTCTTAACGACATTTTAGATCAATTAAATTTTATTTACGTCTTAGAACAGAGAAAACTTGCACTTACTGATAAAAACTACTTACGTTCTTAGATTGCTCTGCGAAAAAAGCAGAAACAGATCATGGAAACTTGGCAATCCCTCACGGTCAGACGAGTTTAACTAACTGAAATCGATAACAGTACGGTTTTTAAATCTAAATCACATGTTAAACATGTAAATCTGTTGCCAACTTTCCATGAAAGACAAAGTTTAAAAGAAGAACGTCCAAAATTTTAGGAGCCAGTTTTTCCCACGAAACGGCCTTTTTTTTTCAAAATTTTACCTTCTTCCCATGTTAAATCAGAAGAGCCAGATTTTTCCCACGATCTGGCAAAACTGCGCGACGAATCAAAGTACTGTTGTTACCACTAGGGGCGTAGCTAACGAAAGGAAGGGGGGGCTGAAAGAAGGCTCAGTCCCTTCACAACGCAAGCAAGCCCTTTCTCCCTCTTTAGCTAACAGGGAGGCTGGAGGAAGGCTCAGTCCCCTCACAAGGCAACCAAGCCCTTCCTACCCATGTAGCTAACAGGAGAAAGGCTCAGTCCCCTTTCAACGCAAGCAAGCCCTTCGTCCCTTCTAGCTAACAGGAAGAAGGTTCAGTCTCATCTCAACGTAAACAAGCCCTTCCTCCCCTCTAGCTAACAGGAGAAAGGCTCAGTCCCATCTCAAAGCAAGCAAGCCCTTTCTTCCCCTCTAGCTAACAGGAGGAAAGCTCAGTCCCCTCTCAACGCAAGCAAGCCCTTCCTCCCCCTCTAGCTAACAGGAGGAAAGCTCAGTCCCCTCACAAGGCAAGCAAGCCCTTCCTCCCCCTCTAGCTAACAGGAGGAAGGCTCAGTCCCCTCACAACGCAAGCAAGCCCTTCCTCCCCCTCTAGCTAACAGGAGGAAGGCTCAGTCCCCTCTCAACACAAGCATGCCCTTCCTCCCCCTCTAGCTAACAGGAGAAAGGCTCAGTCCCCTCACAAGGCAAGCAAGCCCTTCCTCCCCCTCTAGCTAACAGGAGAAAGGCTCAGTCCCATCTCAACGCAAGCAAGCCCTTCCTCCCCCTCTAGCTAACAGGAGGAAGGCTCAGTCCCCTCTCAACGTAAACAAGCCCTTCCTCCCCTTCTAGCTAACAGGTGGGGCTGAAGGAAGGCTCAGTCCCCTCACAACGCAAGCAAGCCCTTCCTCCCCCTCTAGCACACAGGAGGAAGGCTCAGTCCACTCTCAACGCAAGCAAGCCTTTCCTCCCTCTCTAGCTAACAGGAGAAAGGCTCAGTTCCCTCACAGGGCAAGCAAGCCCTTCCTCCCCCTCTAGCTAACAGGAGGAAGGCTCAGTCCACTCTCAACGCAAGCAAGCCCTTCCTCCCCTCTAGCTAACAGGAGAAAGGCTCAGTCCCCTCACAATGCAAGCAAGCCCTTCCTCCCCCTCTAGCTAACAGGAGAAAGGTTCAGTCCCCTCTCAACGCAAGCAAGCCCTTCCTCCCCTCTAGCTAACAGGAGAAAGGCTCAGTCCCCTCACAATGCAAGCAAGCCCTTCCTCCCCCTCTAGCTAACAGGAGGAAGGCTCAGTCCACTCTCAACGCAAGCAAGCCCTTCCTCCCCTCTAGCTAACAGGAGAAAGGCTCAGTCCCCTCACAATGCAAGCAAGCCCTTCCTCCCCCTCTAGCTAACAGGAGGAAGGCTCAGTCCACTCTCAACGCAAGCAAGCCCCTCCTCCCCCTCTACCTAACAGGAGGAAGGCTCAGTCCCCTCACAACGCAAGCAAGCCCTTCCTCTCCCTGTAGAACGGACGTCGCTGCAAACTTTCTGAACTTTTATTTTCGGTGGTTTTTGAACTTCTTGTAATTCATTATAAGTACGCTGTAAAATATAAGTGGCGTGAATTCACGGAACATTTCTGAAAATAACGTGCAGTAAAGGTGACGGTAAGTATCCGTTTTTTAACAAAATTTCCTTTTTTTAAAAGTTCCCGTAATTTCACAGCTATTCCGTAGTCAATAATTCAGTTTATTTCAGAAAAGTCCGTTACAAGTTTTTCCGTATTTATACAGAAATTTGGCAAAATTGAATACGCTCAATTTTTCAGCCCCTAACGCCAGAGAACCACTTCGTGCCGACGATCGAACTGAGGACATTTCGGGTTACAAACCGCGCTTCTTAACCACTAAACCGGAATGTCTTCGTAATCACACTCACTTCCAAAATGAAACTTTGCCACCCCGGTGGCGAAGTGGTCTAAGCGATGGCCTCTGATCATTCGTCCGAAAGGGGTCCGGGTTCGAATCCCGTTGAAGCATGGATATTATGTTTGTTTAACGACATTGGCTCTCTCCCTTCCCTGGAATCAGTGACCCTAAATTAGGGATGGGCGACTGCTTATAGCACATTGAGTTGCTCACGGTAGTCGTTAAACCTCCAATCAAATAAATAAATAACTTAACTGGGTTACGATGACTTTTTCTCTCATTAATACGATTGATTTTTTCTTTTGATTGGAAGTTTAACGACCACCGTGAGCAACTCAGTAGTGGGCTATAAGTAGTCGCCCTTAGCTAATTTAGGGTCACTGGTTCCAGGGAAGGGAGTGAGCCACTGCCATGAGGCAAACACAACATCCATCCCTCACCGGGATTCGAACCCGGACTCCTTTCGGACGAATGATCAGAGGCCATCGCTTAGACCACTGCGCCATCGGGCCGGCCATTTTGTTTTCCGTTGGAGCATTTTTTTTTTCATACGTTTGTAATATTTTTTTTTTTTTTTTTTTTTTTTTTTTGTGAGAGGACTTATCACAAATTAAGTATTTTTCTTCTTCGTGATTTTTTGAAGTAATAGAATGCTTTTGGAACTTGGGATCTCTTTAATTGACAATAACTTTCGATTATCTTTAAGAAAAGGTGAAATGTACTGTCTCATAGTATTATTTCACAAAACTTGTAAATATAAAATTTACTCTTGGTACCTATAAAAGCTTTTGTCTTAAGGACTCCACGTCTGATACAGACATCGTCCAAATCACCTATCATCATCATCAGCAATCCACTGCTGGATGAAGGTCTCACGAAATTTTTTCCCCAATTGCCTGTCTTGGGCCTGCCTCCTCCATGTCACTCCACCATACTTACGAATTTTATCCTTTCATCTCCCATGGGGTCTTCTTCTGGGTCTTTTTCTGTCTCTCAGAATCTGATCTAAAATTTTCGTTGTCCATCGGTGGTCCGTTCTTCTGGCAACATGTCCAGCCCATTGCCATTTCAGTTATTTCACTCTGGTCTTCATGTCGTCCGCTCCTGTCATTTTCCTTATCCACAAGTTCCACTTATCTTTCCTGGTTACACCAAGCATGCATCTCTCCATGCCTCTTTGAGTTGTCTGCAGTCTCTTTGACAATAATTTTGTACCTCTGATAGCGCTTTTACATATAATAATTTAAATTATTTTTCTCATGTTGTAAAGTGTTTCTTGGCAACGCTCCGTATATACACTGAAGTGCCAGAAAAACTGGTACAGATGAGCTAATGCAAAATACATAGCAACGTCACCTATGCGCTTACTCGGTTGCGTCCGCCAGTGCGTATATAAAGCGATAGACATCCTTGCCAGCTGTATGAGCTATTTTCAGCATTAAAATGACAAGTAATAACGATTTAAGCGATTTTCAAAGCGGTGTCATAGTTGTCACTCGTGAGATGGGCCATAGTATTTCAGAGGTAGAAACGAAATTCGGATTTTCACGGACGATCATTGCAAGGGTGTACCTTGACTACAAGAATTCCAGCAAAACCTCCAACCAACGATAACAGTGAGGCCGTAAAAAGACATTGGGTGAACGTAACTATCGTCGGCTATCAAGAATCGTTTCACACGATAGGCGTGCAATACTCTCGCAGGTATCATCGGAATTCAATGCTGGAGCCTCAACAAGCATCAGCGTCCGGATTGTGCAACATACCCTGCACGATATGGGCTATGGGAGCGGACGCCCAACTCGAGTCCACTTGATGGGTGCACGACACAGAGCTATGTCGCTTGGGAACGGCAACACCGCCACTAGACACTTGATGACTGGAAACAAGTAGCCTCGCCTGACGAGTCGCGTTTCCAACTGTATCGGGCAGATGGAAGGATTCGTGTGTGGCGCAAACCCCATGAAGCCATGGATCCCGCTTGTCAACAGGGAACTGTACCGGCTGGGAGGGGGGTCCGTAATGGTATGGGGGGTGTTTAGCTGGACTTCACTGGACTGGGACTCCTGATACGTCTACAAACGTCTGTGACCGGTCAATGCTATGTGCGCTTCCCTTCTGAAGAAGTTCAGCCGTTCATGTCCTGCATTCATGCTGATGGGTTGGGCCTGTTCCAACAGGACAACGCACCTCCACACAAGTGTCGGGACGATACATTATGGTTAGAGGAGCATTCATCTGAGTTTGGGGTGTTGCCGTTCCTACCCAATTCCCCAGATCTAAACGTGGTAGAACACATTTGCGATGCATGCAACGCGCTATCAAACACAGGAATCAGAGACCTCGGAACACATCCGAATTGTGGAACGTTCTGCAGGAAGTACGGTGTGCATTGCCCACAGCATATTTCCAGAAGCTAGTGGAGTCCATGCCCCTTCGTATTTCTGCAGTCCTGCGCTCCCGTGGGGTACCTAACAAGTATTACTAGTGTACCAGTGTTTCTGTCACTTCAGTGTATATAATTGCCACATAACCTTCACGGCGGTCATAGTCATCTGAGTATGAACTCTTAGAAAGTTCGAAAGATCTCATGTGTTTCTTTTAACTTGTGTATATAGTTTTAATTAAACGTATCGTCACTCTCTTTATGTAGTTCTATGGACCTCGTGCTGTAATCGTGCATGAAACATCAATAATCTGACTTACCATATCAATTGGATGAAGTTCACTCGACTTTGCCATGGCCGTGGTTACCGGAGTCCCCAAACTGCAGCTGGAATCATTGTACCAATATGGAATCAAATTATTTGAACTGCTATCTATCTATTTCCTTTCTCATTTTTTCCTCACCGGCGTGAAATACGAGCGTATTTGAATAATTAAATTTCCTTTCATTTTATCTTTCCTACAACGTCATTGGCCTTAAAGAAGAGCAATCAAGATTGGGAAGGGGAAAAGAAAACGGTCATTTGTAAGGAACCGGAGTTCTTGGGCTTCCCTTATTTCCGACGTACTTGACATTTGTTAACCAAAACCTCTTTCGCTTACTCGGTAAGACAAGGAAGCACGGAAAAGGTTAATCGCCTCTTTAACCTTCTCGTGACAGATCCTTTGCTATGCATCAGGAAAGAAAAGAGGAAGAAGCCGTTAAACTACGGTAACACTCAGAATTCTTTGCGGGAGAATGAACAGTGCGTGACAAGCCACGGTGTGGTGTAGTACGATCACTGACGGAATTTTTTTCCTTCTACAAGAAGAGATCTGTGATTGCAAAGCTAACTACTTGAAACAAAGGCTTCTAGGCATTTGCAAAAGGAAAGGAAACAAATACATACGTATACATGCTACGGAAGCGAAACAAAGTTGTGTGAGAGGTCCTTGAATTGTCTGCAAGATTGGTAGGCACAAATGACTAGGAAGGAACATTAGGTGAGAATATCGAACATTATTGTGGAAAACTTCATCAACTTCAACAAATGAGGACAGATCTGCAAAGCAGTGATAATATCTCAAAAATACGAGTATATTTTAGCCGTTGTGCAAGGTGCGTAGAATTGTTAAACCGAAGAATTGCTTTTCTTGACACAGTATCAAAACGTTTTAAAATCCTCTAATGACGTTTGACGCTTATATCTCCATAATCTCCCAGAACCGTTATCACAGAATAAATAAATACATCGCTCTTAACTATGTTCTATAACACACACAGCAACCGAAAAATATATGAAAAACAATTTTTCGGTTGCTGTGCGTTTCTAGAACGTGGTTAAGAGCGATGTATTTATTTATTTACTGTCGCCACGTATTTGGAGTATTTTCAACTTGGATCTCGCCCTTTGATTTAATTGCTATAATATATATATAGCTAGTGCCGTTAATGCCCACCAGATGGAGACGTCTCAGATGCTGAGCCCATTTACGGATTTATGATGTCAGAAGCTGACTTAAAAATACACATTGCACCGTGGATTGTTGGCCACCGTTGCGTATATGTAACGCACTCGGCTAGATATCGAGAGTTCTGTTGGTTCAATTCCACAGCGGCGGCTGAAAAACAATTTTTCGGTTGCGGCGTATTTCTGAAACGTGGTTAAGAGCGATGAATTTATTTATTTACTGTCGCCACGTATTTGGAGTATTTTCAAGTTATCACGGAAAGAAAGAAACTGTAGACTGTATGTTAAATTGATTTATTTCCTTTATTGCTTGCACAAATAATATGATGCCATCTTTTGATGATTGTTAAATATTGTAACTTCGATTCAAAGATGATAGGGCAGCCATTATCAAGTCCATCTGGGAAGAAACACACACTTCATTCCGGCATATGTTTATTATGCCTGTATAAATACAAGTTCAAAATTATAAGACCTTTTGGGTCCACACTGGACCTATCCTAGACCAAAAGATAAACAAACGACTACACAGAATCTTTTCAATATACAGATATATAATGTGTGACAGCGCCCAAACTGAGCGCTGCACATTTAGGTCGAAAACCCATTCCCTAGTTTATTTATTTATTTAATTATTATTTTATTTATTCATTTATTTATTAATTTATTCATTTTTATTAATTCATGTATTTTTTTAAAGAAGGAGTACGTTTTATTTTGCCATATACTTTCGGGTGAATCTTTTCTTTTTTTCCCTCTCCGTCCCCCCTCTCCCAGCACAAGGCGTCACAGGACAGACCGACACTGTAAGGAGTAAACGCTGGCGACAGCCATCGGCGAGCTGGCTTTGTAGTATGCTTTATTGGGGGCAATAGAAGTGTCCACCGTCTATAGAATCCACAATGCGTGTTGGGCAGACTGGAGACATGTTGGAACCGTAGCTAGCAGTTTAATTGGGGTAAGGATTTACGGCCGGGAGTAGTATCACGCGGGAAACGAGGGGTTCTCAGAATTTCACTGGAACGGGTAGGAATCTTGACCCCCTAGCGAATGGAAGATCAAAATGTTAATTCTCTGACCAGTAAGATTTACACTGGGGAATTTAATTCAGGGAGGCTTGCGTTTGCCAGCTAGTGATTGGATGATGGGATGTTTTGAGGTAGTGTCGGTCTTCTTGGGGGTCGTCGAAATATTTTTACAAGGGAAGAGAAGAACTTCGTCACTTTCATCTTTTCACTTGTTCTTCAAAGTCGAGGGGCTTGACTTGCACTTTTTTTTTTATTACTGGTGACTTGTCACTTGGGGTTTTTTTTTTTGGTGGTCCAAAACGTGGACGCAGCCATGATGTATCAGAGACTGGCAGCATGACGAGAGCCCGCACCAAGTTTGACGGACCGGGGCCGACATCGCAGACCAGTACCCTAGGTGGAGGAACCACGATAACAGTGTTTGGCGGACGAGAATTCTCCCGGCTCAGGAGTGGTCAGCAGCGCGATATCTAGGCCAGATTCGGAGGTTAAGGTAGGAAATCCATCCTATTCTTTCTTTTGGTGTTCCCTCATACCATGTTTATCGGATCAGTCCATGCGAGTCTTCCGTTAGAGTAAATAATTTTATGAGCAAATAAGTAATTTAGTACAGGTTCCTGTCAGAGAGTCTTAAATCATTTTTGCTAGTATCATGAGCGTATATTTATTATTATGCCAAATCATAACCAATAAATTGTTTTTGTTGTTAATTTTGTCTCAGTTCCATGATGAGTGTATCGTTAACTACAATATGTGTACTCAACCCTAGATTATTTGGAGAATATATATATCTTTTGGAACCGGAACTTAGAAAATCACTTCACTTATGCTTTTTATTTTAAATCTAGACGTTCACAAAAATATTGCGGCACACAGCGGACCCTTTGACTCCCAAAGGAAAATCTGCTGTGTGAAACACAACGCCCCGTCAGTGGATTCTGAAGCTGCGTCAGCCTTAAATCAGGGAATCGCAGAATCACAATCCACTCGACACCCCCTTGGCTCTCAATATTACGCCGGGTGAACCCAATTAGGAACCCGAGCGATAATAAATGCACGCGCGACATATATTTAAAAGATTTAAATATACATCTGCATATTTAAAAGGTCCACGTCTCTGCATCATACGTAAGCACTGGAAGGATGCATTGATCAAATAATTTTCATTTAAGACATAATGGCATATTGCTCTTCAAAATTATGCTGTTTCATCCAAAAGCTCTCCAGCTAAGTTTTATACGCCGATTAATTTCTTCATCAATGTGACCCTCACTTGATATCTGCTGTCCAAGGTAAACGTACGTGTCTGTTATCTCCAGCTTTTCTCCATCAATCGATAAATCTTCATTTCTTGTAAAAGCATTGTACATCGCTTTGGTCTTCTGAAAGCTCATTTTTTAATCCCACTTCTCTACTCTTGTCAGCAAGTTCCTGGATCATACTCTGCAGCTCTGATGGAGTAGTTGCAAAAATGACTACGCCATCAGCAAAACGAAGGTGTAAACAGGAGAGATAAGAAGAGAAACTCATGGATCAGAAAAATGACAAGAGTGGAATACATCATGATCAGAGTAAAATCCGTGAAATGGAAATGGGCTGGACATACTGCCAGAAGAACAGACCATCGATGAACAGTCGAAATTTTAGATTGGATTCCAAGGGACAAGAAAAGACCCAGATGAAAACCACATGGGAGATGGGTGGAGGAAATTCAAAAGCATGCGGGAGTAACATGGAGGAGACTGGCATAAGACAGACCGTTGTGGAACAGACTTTGAGAGACCTTCGTCCAGCAGTGGATTGATAATGGATGATGACGATGATGATATTTAAAAGATTCTCTTTATGTGGTCGTTTGTTCGTCTGAGGACGGGTCTAGTGTGGACCCGAAAGGTCTCATAATTTTAAACTTGTATTTATACAACATAATAAACATAAGCTGGAATGAAGTGTGTGTTTCTTCCCAGCTGGACTTGATACATCGTGTTGTGGGTGTTGGCTACCCTATCACCATCGAATTCACGTCTGCCCGAATATACACTGCCGGACAATTGCTAAGGACGGATGACAATAGCAGCGATAGCAACCATAAAATGAAAGGCAGGAAAATGTGGAAATTAGCATAAGTGCGGGATACAGTAAGACGTGTTGTGCGTATGCAAATTTTGGATTGCCGAACTTGTTCGTGACCGTCATAGCGCTGATAAGAGATATAAAGGATTTGACGCGTATTGACCGTTGTTGTTCAAACGCAAAGTTGAAAGGGAAAGAATCAATTGACGAACTTGCAATTTTCAGTATGTCTTCCCGACATCACCTAGATGATTTTACGCGTGGCCGTATTATTGGCAAGATTCAAGAAGGGCGAAAAATAACAGATGTTGCCAGGGAGTTCGACGTCAGCCACATTGTTGTTTCAAGGCTTTGGAAATCATTTCAAACAAATGGAGAGTGTAGCAAACGTCACGGGGGAGGTCGTGTTCGCAGTACGACACCTGCAGAAGATCGGTACATAGTGCTATCAAGAAAAAGACACCGGCGCAGCACAGCTAGTGAGGTAAGTAGCAAATCAGTTTATGGCTGCTGCTGGCAAGCGGATCTCCCGAAAAACTGTCGCCAGACGTTTGCATGGAGGAGGACTATACGCCCGCCGTCCTGTTGTGTGCATACCATTGTCCAGACGTCACCGTACCGCCCGTTTGCAATGGTGCCATCAACATCGCAATTGGACTGATAACGACGGGTCTGCTGTCCTCTCTCAGATGAGAGTAGATACAGTCTATCGTCTGATTGTGTACGACAACTGATCTGGCGTGATAGTGTTACTGCATAGTGTCCAGCAAACATACAGGAAAGGGACCGATATCCGACATGTAGTGTCATGGTATGGGCTGGCATCATTATCAATGGCCGTATGTCCCTCTATGTGCTTCAAACTGGGACTATGACTGGCCAACAATACATTAATGATGTTCTGCTACCTCATGTTCGCATGTTCCGTGGTGCTGTTGGTGATAGATTCATTTTCATGGACGACAACGCAACATGTCATCGAACAGTCGCTGTCCAGGAGTGTCTTGAGAGCGAGGATATTCAACGCCTCGTATGGCCAGCACGTTCTCCAGATCTGAATCCCATTGAAAATGTGTGGGATGCTTTGGGGAGGAGTATTGCTGGTCGCCAATGCCCTCCAATAAACAAGGACACCCTCATCCGTGCACTGACAGAGGAATGGGATAAATTACCCCAACAGCTGCTTGATAATCTTGTGCAAAGCATGACACGACGTGTGGAATCTTGCATCGCCCTCCATGGTGGCCATATCCCGTATTGACATCTTACGCCGGAACGCCTGCGGACGGTAATTGCATTTTTTTTCACGTTTACGTATTCTGCACAAAATGGCCTGTTTGTCCCTTGAACACGTTCCAAAGCCTTCTATATTTCAGAGCACAATAAATTGTCTTTCTTGTAATGTCCTGGCATTCTGACATTATTTTATTTCACTTGGCATCCAACCACACTTACTTTTTTATGCGCTGTATAGCCGTTTATGATCCGTCCTTAGCAATTGTCCAGCAGTGTATAATAGTACTAACATATTTGTAACTGTAAGCGTCCCTCAAGCGACAAGTTATGAAAAAAGGATCCGAAACAGTCCTTAACACAAAATCCTAACATTTTACCGTAATTGACGCATTTCTCGTTATTTGTAGCACATGTTTTAGAAAAAAGACCTGCTTATGTTATCGCTATGTCCGTCTGTGAGCACCACATTTATTTATTTTTTTGAAGTTTTAACGACCACCGTGTGCAAATTAGTGAGTCGCCCGTCCCTAATTTAGGGTCACTGGTTCCAGGAAAGGGAGACAACCGGTGTGGTAAGACAAACAACATCCATGCCTCACGGGATTCGAACCCGAACTCATCATGGACAAATGACCATAAGCCAGCGCTCAGACCACTACGCCACCGGTTCGGCGTAGCACTTCTTTGCACTAATCATTCCAGTCTGGAAAATTATTTTTGCATTATGAAGCCTGAACGGTGAGAATGATAATCCTTCGCCTTTTTCCAATGGATAACTTCCCCTCTGGGAGTTCAAAATGCAGATTCTCGCAAAATCAAAATTTTCTTTATTCCACATCATGCTTCTAGATATCCCATTGGAAACAACTCTTTTTTCCTCCAAATGATGCACACTTTTGATGCTATGCATCTATCCCGAGTAAAAAGTTTCGATGTAACAAAAATGGGTAACGGAAGTAGTCAGAACTATTGTGGAAATCTAATTTCTGAATTCTGTCCCATGAAGTGAAGCAACGATTAGTTAATTTCATCATTACCCAACATTACAATTTACTGACCTATTGCCGAACATTATGACATCACATTTAACATAAACATAACAATATCTCATTAGAATCTGCGAAAATTACGAGCACCTGATCCTAAATTTGATAAAAGCCATTACAAAAATGCATTTTGATGCTATGCATCTTTCCCGACAGTAGTAAAGTAAATCCCAATTGAAAATTTCGATGTAACGAAAATGGGTAGCGGTAGTAGTCTGTCAGAAACTTTTTTTCCAATTCATCCTAAAAGTGTACTATTGGTAAAGGCAGGAGAGCCTTATCACAACTCGTCGTGGTACGCAAGAACGGTATCCATCTGCGTTAATACGCTCTTCTACTGTTTTCTTTCGATCCCCCCCAACCTACACATCGCCCAAGCAGTGGGGATTGTGAGCGGGGGTCTGATGGAGGCCGAACTGCTTCCCCTACCCCCTGTTTAACCCTTTAACGACCATAACGCCGAAAACGCCCGTACATACAGACGAATGCCTGTATAGAGGGAGTCAGATTTCCTTCCCTTACCTGTTTTTCAAATTTTCACAACTATGAGGGATCAGCAGGAATCACCATCAGTCACTATTGTTGCTATTAAACAAAGAAGTGAACCAAGAGACAGTTTCCGGCATTATGCTATTCAAAGTGATACAAGATTTTTTGTGTCATGTATTTAAAGTGTTAAGTAACGCACCCTTCGAGTTTTCCGGATTGTCAATTTATTGTCTCTGTGTTGTTAATGTTGGGAGAGGTCTTCCACCCCTTCTCCCTGTCCGAGTTGTATCCCAAGTGGGCAGAAATAGCCGAAAGTGCGAAGCTCTTGATTCAGCAACTTCTCACAACAAATTTATTTCTAAAAGCGTTCTAACTTATGGAATTGTTTTTTAGATAGCAATTTTGTCTGATAAACTGTTGAGCAAACAAAAATGGATTGTAAGCAATAATTGTACTGCTTTTCGCTCTAAACGCTATGGACTATTTTTCGTAGCGGAGGTAGTTGTTTCGTACCCTTCATAGTGGTACACTCTTAAGTTGACTTTGAGTATAGGTTGATTTTCTCAAATATCTCAAAATCAGTGCACCGTAGCGAAAGTTGGCATCCTCTCTACTCCGTCGCTCAAGAGGCCGTTACTTAGTATTGCGGAAAGCTTTCAAATGATGCGCTACACACGGGATGCAATCGGGTGTAACCTGTATGCGAGAACATTAAAATTATGTGTAACACGATGAGTGCAATCCGGTGTAACCTGTACAACCTGCTATTGACCACAGCTTTAAAATTATGTTGCAAAACCACAAATTTGTCGGTGACGCAGATCGAACCAGCGTATCTTCGCTCCGGAGTGAGTTTCTCTAACCGGCTAAGCTACACCAACGGAATGTATCGCTGCAGATTTGTCGTCTTGATACCTGCTACATCTCTGTAACACGATACGATGGAGTGTAACCTATAGATATCCTAGACCAAAAGTTACTGATCTCCCTCAGTAACACATTTGCGTTTCAACTTTTCTTTCTGTCTTCAATTCAATTCAATTCATTTATTTTGCTGAGCCACAAAAAAAAAATCAGTTGAAACAATGCACATCAAGGAAGCAGGCGGAAAAGGCCAGCTAGGCCTGACAGGATCCCATGCTCCCTTGGCTAGTTTTACACTGATGTCAGTAGTTGTAATTTTTTTTTTTTTTTTTTTTTAATTGGAGGTTTAACGACCACCGTGAGCAACTCAATGGGCAAGCAGTCGCCCGTCCCTAATTTAGGGTCACTGGTTCCAGGGAAGGGAGAGAGCCAGTGCCGTAAGACAAACACAACATCCATGCCTCACCGGGATTCGAACCCGGACCCCTGACGGACGAATGATCAGAGGCCAGCGCCTTAGACCACTGCGCCACCGGGGCGGCTAGTTGTAATTACAAACAAGAGTATCATAGTGACGAAACAAAACAAAACAGAAAAAAGTAATGCTATATGAGCAGATAATAAACATTACAGATAATACCATTGAGAAAGCAATTTACATCACGATATACAAGTTGTAATATTCGTCTTAGTTTCCATCCACTGTAATCATTAATTTCAGGAGCCGCAATTCATTACAAATTTTTTTAGTTTTTTTTTTTTTTTTTTTTAGGTTAAAATTATTTAACGAAGTTAGTTCCGTAGGTAATGTGTTCCAGTAGTGTGGGCCAATGAAGTTTAAACTTTGCTTCATGGTCTCTGTTTTCGGATGAATAGGCCGAATGTGTGATTTAGTGCGTGTGTCATGTGTGTGTATCTGGGGAATAATTTGTATGATGACGGCGTGTAAATTATTCCTAATGAGTTTGAACATAATTTTCCCGATATTGAAGTAATATCATTGGTTAATCGTAAGAATGTTACTCTTGTGGTATTATATAGTGTTAGTTGTGTATTTCTATCAAATTTTAGGTCAATTAATCTTATATGTATATTTGAGGACAGAGTTTAGCTTGCACATGCGCAGATGGACTTTCGTAGCTACATCACATTTCATCGGTATCAGGCCCGTTTCTTACATTCGTCTAAATCTGAATAATAATAATAGTAATAAATAAACATTGTAAAACATTGCAGGGTCAAATTACGGTAGATACACCGGGAGCTGAGTGGCCAGTCAATAAACCGTAATTTTACTGTACCATACCGTAATGTTCATTAATATGTCTAATGACCGAGAAATAAAAACGTCTATCGACCATAATGTTTATTAACATGTCTAATGGGAATTAAAAACGTATAACGCCGTAATGTTCATTAACACGTCTAATGACTGGGAATAAATAATATGTCTACAAGCCGGGAAATAAAAACATGTTGCCCACAGAGGTGTTGCCAGTCGACTGATTGCACATGAAACAAGTTAGTAAAATCATGCAATGCATTGATTATGATACGCTTCCCAACATACCAGAAATCATTACTCAAGTTATGAGGAATAAATGGAATAAATCTCGCTCCTGTGCCTTGACCTTTGATCGCATTTCGATTATATTAAACAGAGCTGGTTCGGTATACCTCCGAAATAACATGATAACGTTTTGTCGGAATCGGAGCAATTTTACGTAAGTTATGATGCATAAGGGCTATGGAATAGATCCCGCTCCTGTGTCCTAACATTTGACCCCATTTCGCCCATTTTCAAGAGGGTTCGTCCCCAGGCAGGTCCCTACAACATACTAACATTTTACCCAAATCGAAACATTTTTGCGTAAGTTATGACGCATAACGGCGATGGAAGTAATTCCGCTCCTATGTCCCGACCTTTGACCCCATTTCGCCCATTTTCAATAAGGTTTGTTCCAGGGTTGTCCCCTACCACATATTAAAATTTAATCGAAATCGAACCTTTTTTACGTTAGTTATGATGCATAAGAGCAGTGGAATGGATCCCGCTCCTATGTCCTGACCTTTGACCCCATTTCGTTCACTTTCAATAGGGTTCCTTCCCAGGTGTTCCCCTACCACATACTAATATTTCATCGCAATCGAACAATTTTTACGTGAGTCATCGTGCGGACGAACATACGCACACAACGCGTGACGTAATGAGGCAGATGGGAATCGCGACCATCTGCTCGCAAGAGTGTGACGTCATAAAACTTTAATAGGATCCAAACACAACGCGTGGCGTAATGAGACAGATGGCGTGACCGCGCACCAGCATCTGAATTGCGAGAGTATGACGTCATAAGGTTTCTATGCATGGATAACATTAAAGGAACGACGCCATGACACTAAAAACTTGGTAATTCGGGGTGGTTATTTAACCCACTAAACGAATTTTCCTAAAGTCGAGATCAAGCTAAATCGATTTCTAGTACGAAAAAACGGTAGGCTAACGACTTTCATCAAAATAAAATTTACATACATACAAGAATTGCTCTTAAGGTGAACGTAAAGTAATTTTGCTTCCTGTACTTCGAATGAAAAAAATTCTGTACACATTTTCTTCCCAATCAATGCGTTCCCAAGGATGAAAATTTGAACATCGATTAAAATATCTTCATTTTATAACTTGGAATACTTAATATTTTCTAAAACATAAGAATAATTATGCAATCCAAAATTTGTTTGTCTACTGACGTCATGAAAGTACAGGTCGCACCCTGCTTTTTCTGGTTTCAACACAACCAAAGGAAAAGTTATTGATTTTTAATATAATTATGGTTATGTTTTAGAAAATATTAAATATTCCAAGTTATAATATGAAGTTATTTTAATCGATGTTCAAATTTTCATCTTTGGGAACACATTCATTGTGAAGGAAATGTGTACAAAAGTTTTTCCATTGGAAGTATAGGAAGCAAAATTACTTGACGTCCACCTTAATAATATGGGATAAGGGCGATGGAATGAATCCGAATCCTATATCCTGACCTTTGACCCCATTTCGTCCATTTTCAATACGGTTCGTCCCCAGGTAGACCCCTACCACATACTAAAATTTCATCGAAATCGAACCATTTGTACGCACGTTATGACGCATAAGAGCAATGGAATGCATCCCGCTCTTATGTCCTGACCTTTAACCCCACTTCACCCATTTTGAGTAGGGTTCGTCCCCAGGTAGTTCCCTACCACATAGTAAAATTTCATTGAAATAGAACCATATTTACGCAAGTTATGACGCATAAGGGCAATGGAATGGATCCAACTCCTACGTCGTGACCTTTGACCCCATTTGTCCCATTTTCAATAGGGTTCGTCTTCAGATAGTCCCCTACCACATACTAAAATTTTATCGAAATCGAACCATTTTTACGCCAGTTATCGTGCGGACAGGCGGACGGACGGACAAAGCTGGAGCATATACGCTTCTTCAACCTACGGTTGGAAAGCGTAAAAAAGATGTATATAACTACTTTAAGAAGAACGTTGCCAGATTGTTAAGGTTAAAATACCGTAACAGTTTAAACACCGCGAACATGTAGTTTATCTACCGAAAATTTATAGTTGACAGTCAGGTAGCGTGCTTATGATCTGTAAACAGTCTTAATCCGGGTGAAACATTGACTCTTCACGGCATTTTTTTACAGTGAATATTGTTTTTGAAAAACTAAACAGTCGAAATACTTACTATTGCTTCCGCCCCATAGTTTAGTAAATATTTACTTTCATGACTTATATCTTCATTGGTTTTACGAAAATAATATTTATTTATCAACTACCTGCCTAAGTACCGCTCAGTGTCAGGAATTAGTATAAATTTTATTGTTTGCTGTTATGATTTAATTCCATTTAGTATTTACCGGACTGTGGCTCGGTGTGGTTGTGAGTGAAGAGAATAAATGCAATGCGTTGCACGTAAATAAATGTATACTCTCCAATCACTCGTTTATTTTACACCCACAAAGATTAGGGCATGCGAAAGATGCATGGCATACATTATCTACAAAGAATATCAGGGTACCCATCGATTTTTTCGCTAAGAGGCGTAAATTTATAGTAAATTTCCCCCTGCTTGTCAGTGCTCGATGCGAAAAACATTTTTTGCGTGTTCTTTGTAAAGAAGGTGTTCCGTATAATTTCTGATTTCTCGTAACGCATAATTAGGCCACAAGGGAGACATGGGGATAAATGTTTTGCACATAATTAGGCAAATGAATGCAAAACTTTTCCAGAAGAGAGTTAGTTTGCTTACAACATACACCGATGAGACATTACATTATGACCACCTACCTAATAAGCTGTAGGACCCCCTTTCGCCCGCAAAACAGCGGGTACTCGGCGAGGCATCGATTCGACGAGGTGGCAATAGGTATCCTGCGGTAGCTGGTACCATAATGTCAACAGCAGGTCCTCCAGTTCCCGCACATTTTGGGATGGCCGTGATTTAGCACTGACCCGCTTTTCCACGTCGAAGCACAAATATTCGACTGGATCAGGTGAATTTGGTGGCCAGGGCATTAACAGAAAGTCACCAGCATGCTCCTGGAACCACTCCTTGACACTTCTGGCAGTGTGGCATGGCGCATTATCCTGTTGGGTAATGGCCATTACTAACAGAGAACACAGTTGCCATGAATGAGGGAGCTTGGTCCGCAACAATGCTCAGATACCGGACAGCTGTCAGAGATTGTGCTATTGGGATGATGGGGCCTAATATGTGTGCGAAGAAAGCATCGCCTATATATACAGCATAACACCGCCTCCGGCCTGTTTCCACCCAACAGTGCATTTGGTTAAAGGCATATCTGCGCTCGGCCGTCTACGTGATGCACCAGGAATCTTGATTCGTCAGACCAGGCTACTTTTTTCCAATCATCCACGGCCCAATCTCGATGATCGTTGGCCCATTTCAAGCTACGTTGGCGATGACGTGCAGTTAGCATGGGGACGCGGCTAGGTCTTCGGTTACGCAGGCCCATGCGCAGAAGGCTGCGATGAACTGCGTGCTGTGACACATTGCCCTGATCACCACTGTCGTACCTGCTGGTGATTTGTCGCACTGTGGCCCTGCGGTCGCTATGAACGATTCGCGACAGTCTCCGCTCCCCTCTGGCATCAATAAGTTGTAGACGACACACGGCTGGAACACTGTTCGTCGTTTGGCCATCTGTGCACCACTTTTGATACGTGCTCACTACAACGCCACTTGAACAACCCACAAGTAGCGCCGTTTCAGAGATCGTAGTTCCGAAGCGCCGTGCGATTACAATTTTTCCTTTATCAAACTCCAATAAATCGGCAGCTTTTCCCATTCTGAATCCGAACACTCTAGTAACTGAATACTGGTCTTCGGATTCTATGTATACTGCTTTGTGAACTTCCCCTGCCCCACCGTTCGGTCTCCAGACGGTCTCATTTCTCTATGCTGGGGTGTGTGTGGCCATAATGGAATGGCTCCTCAGTGTATTTGCAACTGTATCGGCACATCTAAAAATCCTATTGGAGCCTTTTTTTTTTTTTTTGGTATCATGGAGGCTCACCACGAAAATATTTTAGGAATATTTTCTGCAGAAAATGGGTGCACCAATATATATTCTATTTTTATTGTTATATATATATTCTATTTTTATTGTTATATATATATTCTATTTTTCTTGATATTTTAAATTCCACAAAATTCGATTTTTTTTTTGTTGGGTGTTTAACGATCACAGTGAGTCACTCATTGTGCTACATCAGTTGCCAGTCCCTAATTTTCGGGCACTGGTTCCAAGGAAGAGAGAGAACCAGTGCCGTAAGACAAACAACATCCATGCTTCACCGGGATTCGAACCCGGAGCTTTTTCGGACGAATGTTCAGAAGCTTTCGTTTAGACCACTGCGCCACCGGGATGGCCAAAATTGCATTTGAAAAATTCAACTTCGAACACCATTCACTTTGCCGAACATTTGGCATACATTCTTGAATTATTCATAACACACAGTTCTGACGTTGGTGGCGTAAGTGTTCTTTTCCGTTGTCCCGGTGGCGCAGTGGTCTGATCGATGGCTTCTAGTCATTCGATGGAAATAGCCACTTCTTCCCGCTGGTGGAAGAAAGTGGCTACTTCCGTTTCTGGATATTTTATCGATTGTAAAAATCCTGTTGATTATTTATTTTAATGGGTTCCATTAATTATGAATAACTTTTAAATACTTTATTCGTCAAATAGATATTACAGGCAGGTGGGTGTAGACATGTCTTAGAAAACCTGAAAAGTACATCGTCCTGGACGGGAATCAAATCCGCATCCCCCCCGATTTGCGTTCGAATATTACAGGACGATATATTTTTCAGGTTTTCTAAGGCATGTTCACTTGCACGATTAATTTCGCACCCATCTGCCTGTAACATCTATTTAACTATAATTTATTTCTGAAGTGTTATTTCTTCAGGGGATTCGCTTTCTGCTCGTGTGTCGCTAAGGTGAAAGATCATATATGCTTCGATTTGCGTACGGTGGAGGGTTCCATCTGAGTCCCCTCAGTTGCTTGGAGTTCCTTAATCTGGATAGTGTAACACAAACTTACTTGAACGAAAATGGGGATATGCGGGTTCGATTTCCGCTCCAGGACGATGTACTTTTCAGGTTTTCTGAGGCATTTCCACTTGTATGATTATTTTATTCGTGCCGAAAAGAATTCAAAAGACGTTCTCATTACGACCTGTGACGTGCCTACCTTAGAAGTGACGCACGTATCAAAACGTCAAGTTGTAGACCCAATCCTTTGCCGGCGTAGTCCAATTGTTAGGATGTTCGACTCCGGAAATGAAGACGTGGATTCGAAGCTTCATCACCGGCAAAAAAGGACAGTTTCTCTGCATTGGTGCCCGAATGTAAAATGAATCTCCTGGACATGAGGTTCGATTCTTGGAAATTAATCAGAATTCAGTCTTCAACAGAATGAAAAATGAATCTCCTGGACATGAAGTTCGATTCTTGGAAATTAATCAGAATTCCTTCTTCAACAGAATGAAAAATGAATCTCCTGGACATGAGGTTCGATTCTTGGAAATTAATCAGAATTCCTTCGCCGCCCCGGTGGCGCAGTGGTCTAAGCGATGGCCTCAGACCATTCGTCCGTAAGGGGCCCGGGTTCGAATCCCGGTGAGGCATGGATGTTGTGCTTGTCTTACGGCACTGGCTCTTTCCCTTCCCTGGAACCAGTGACCCTAAATTAGGGACGGGCGACTGCTTGTAGCCCATCGAGTTGCTCACGGTGGTCGTTAAACCTCCAATAAAAAAAAAAAAAAAAAAAAAAAAAAAAAAAAAAAAAAACAATTCCTTCTTCTACAGAATGTAAAATGAATCTCCTGGCAGTTAGTTTCGAGAAAAACTGGTGATGCTTCTTCCACACATAGTATGGAATTAATGAGAATTCCTTTGCTTTTATAAATATGGGATGCTTCTTCCACACACAGTCTGGAATTAATGAGAATTCCTTTGCTTTGGAAAATATGTGATGCTTCTTCCACACATGGTCTGGACTTAATGAGAATTCCTTTGCTTTGAAAAATATGTGATGCTTCTTTCCCACACTGTTTGTAATTAATGAGATTTCCTTCTTCGTTTTGGAAAATGTGTGACGCTTTTTCCACACATCATCTGGAATTAATGAGAATTCCTTCTTCTACGCTTCGAAGACTGCGTGATGCTTCTTTCACATGATTCTGGCATTAGTTTTAACTTATTCCAAATGACTCTGGAATTAATCATAATTCCTTTTTCTACAGAGAGCCAAGCGCGGATTGTCGACTGACCCGAAAGCTTGAGATTTCGTCCACTCGTTCTCATTCTGGTGGTTGGGAAGGGGTAATAAATGTAACCTGCAACTTGCCGTTTTGACATGTGCGTTACCTCTGAGGTAACGCACATGTCAAAACGGCAAGTTGCAGCGATAAGCCTTTTGTAGAATGTCTTCCTCCGAAGAAGGAAAATGTGACTTCGAATCTCCATCACCGGCAGAAAAGGAAAGTTTCGCTATAAACAGAAAATTCAGTGTCATCTTTCTTGTTGTTTTTTTTTTATTGTCTCTATTTTTCAATTTCTGTTTTCTTCCTTTCCTATTTTCTTTTTCGTGTTTTAATGCTTATGCAGCCCATTCAATTCCCCCTGTTCTCAGAAAGGACGCATCATTGTTTGAACTGTATTCCTCTAAACAACGAAAGGAATATCGAAACCTGTAAAATGCGAAGGAAAGGGTGGTACAGAACTTTTCGATTGTACTATTGTAAATTTCAGCTGCTTATGAAGACATAGCTCTCACACACCAGATAAAGAGAAGCCCTATGGTTATGTAGTTCTCAATGGCGCCCGAGCTACGGCGTCCGCCAGCAGAATAAGGTAAAAGCGTTGAAAACCGCAGCTCGTTTAGGCTCAGGCCACGGGTCATTCGTTTTGATGACTAGCACAAGTTAAATTTTCCTCAAGTTACACGTGGACAGCTAAATAAATTTCAGCAATAGCACTACTAAAGATAGTTTCGCTGTCATGCAATAAGCAGACTCTCTCACGAAGTACTAAAAGCGATGTATTGAGGCAGCAGAAACGGCAAGAGGAAAAAGAAGATTTACTCTGGCATTTCGCGATATTTATCGATTTTCTTGCTTCGAGTACTCCTCAGGAGAAAACAATATCGACTCAATGATTCCATCTGAGTGAGAGCAAAAATAGAAAAAAGTGAGCTTCCTCCCGCGGGAAGAAGTGTGCAAAGTTTGGGCATGGTTTAAGGCGGAGAAGAAGAGAAGCGGAATTCGCCCGAGCAATGATGGCATTTCCCCGGAATCAATAAGGACCGACGGCTTGTGATTAACGCTTCAAGATGTCGTTTTATCTCGTCCCAGAAACTGTGCACTGTTCACTACAAGGACATCCTTCGAAAATTACAAAGGGGCAAAACTCGGGAAAAGCAATATAAATAAGAAGGAAGATTATAATGAAGCAATTATATTTGGAAAAGCAACTGAATTCTATCTATTCAGATGATAAATTAATGTGACTACGTGGAAATACTATTAGGAAGCAGATGTTTGTAAAGTAGGGATTTTTTTGTAACTTGTAAATAGCTTACTAATTTGGACGAAAATAATACAAAGGACGTTCAAATGTAAACAATTTAGTTATCGTTCGAACAGAAATCAACTTGTGTTAACAAATAAAGGCATGTTAAAACTTGCAAACAGCTTTAGTCGTGCTCCTCTCCACATCCGCAGCAAATGGAGTAGTGGTGAGCCATTCGTGAACGATTCGTTCACAACGAGCGACTCTTCACCGCGAATGGTTCGCTCTTACAGTTGTGAATTATCATTCAATCTGCCATTACTACGAGACACACTGAAGTCACAGCACGGTTAACTTTCTTCTGCTCACATGAGTTCGGAAACAAATTCCCATTAAGAAAAGTAATGTCAAGAATTAATAAGTGTCAACGACCATGTGAGTGAGCAATCAGCAGTCGGCCAGGAAATAATGGTGCAACTTAAGAATCGGAATGATACGTGAATGTCATTAATTTTAATGGTGTGCCCAAATTGTTCGCCATTCATCGCGAACGATAAAGAGCTCGCTCTCTTTTGGGCAAGTTGACAAAAAGAGATAGTGAACGATAAAGAGCTAGCTTTCTTTTGCACAAGTCGCCAAAAAGAGATCGTGAACGATAAAGAGCTCGCTCTCCTTTGGGCAAGTTGCCAAAAAAAGATCGTGAACGATTAAGAGCTCACTCTTTTGGGCAGGTTGTCAAAAAGAGATAGTGAACGATTAAAAGCTAGCTTTCTTTTGGGCAAGTCGCCAAAAAAGATCGTGAGCGATCAAGAGCTCGTTCTCCTTTCGGCAAATTGCCAAAAAAGAGATCGTGAACGATTAAGAGCTCGCTCTCCTTTCGGCAAATTGCCAAAAAAGAGATCGTGAACGAATAAGAGCTCGCTCTTTTTTGGACAGGTTATCAAAAAGAGATAGTGAACGATTAAAAGCTAGCTTTCTTTTGGGAAAGTCGCCAAAAAGAGATCGTGAACGATAAAGAGCTCGCTCTCCTTTGGGCAGGTTGCCAAAAAAGCGATCGTTAACTATTAAGAGCTCGCTCTCCTTTGGGCAGGTTGCCAAAAAAGCGATCGTTAACTATTAAGAGCTCGCTCTGTTTTGGGCAGGTTGCCAAAAAGCGATCGTTAACTATTAAGAGCTCGCTCTGTTTTGGGCAGGTTCCCAGAAAGAGAATGTGGACGATAAAGAGCTCGCTCTGTTTTGGACAGGTTGCCAGAAAGAGATCGTGAACGATAAAGAGCTTGCTCTCTTTTGGGCAGCTTGTTAAAAAGAGATAGTGAACTGTTACGGAGATCTAATACTAGAATTTTAGGCATAGATATTAAATCTCATTTGGCAACTTTTATCTCTCTGTAGTGCCCCATTTCCTCTGTTTCCACAATGCGTGAGAAAATTTTGCTGCTTCATACCGCTATGAAACATCGGAAACACGGTTTGTTTAGAGACGCGAGATTGCCGCATTTTAAGGTCTGGCCCTCTGTATTTTGTAGACGCATTGGTATTGTCCAGCTCATTTGATCTTTGCCACTTAATTTCAAATCAGCCGACTGAAGCGCAAACCCTCTTAATTTCTACCTTGATGCTTTGCTAAGCCGACGCCGGGGTTTTCCCATGGTTTTTGTGAACGTAAAGGGGTGAGTTTGTGTGGGGACAAAGGGAGAGTAGAGAAGTCGACTCTGAGAATTGAAAGCGACTGGTCGCAGAAGGACGAGGGCAGGAAAGGCCTGAGGTGTTGGGAAGCAGGTCTTAAGCTTACCGAGGAAATGGAGGTATTCTCGGCAAGCGCGAAAGGGGAGACCAAGAAAATGACAGAAGCAGGATTTATGGAAGGAAATGTTAGTTTCAGAGGAACAGGGAGGAAGAATTACTAAGCTGAGGACAACTTTTCTGTGATTAAGTAAAGAAAATAATAAAGTGTTTTAAGGAGATTTAAAAGGATTGCATAAAAATTACTACTAATAGCTATTTTATTACCTTCAACCACGCAAGACTATATGCAAGTTAACATAACAATAAAGAGTTCGCTCTCTTTTGGGCAGGTTACCAAAAAGATCTGTGACCTTAAAAGCGATTTTGTCGTAAATAGGAGATCCCTGCAATAAATGATTTCTCAGTGAGCGGTGACAATACATATTATTCATGACGATGTGAAGGTGTGTTATGGTATCCCACTTCGTTGGAAGCACTTTTTGAAAAAATGCAAGGATGGGAAATTTTAATTTTTTTTAGCAAGGCTAACACACAAAAATTAATTTATTAATTATATTATTAAACTAATTAATTCAAATTCATTATGTTGAAAAAAATATCAATATAAATTTTCAAGATATTGGGAAATTTGTGAAAGAATTTAAGGACATATGACGTTTACGGTAAACGCTCTAAATAAAAAAGTTACAGATACGATGGCATTTTTGATGACATTTTTGCATCAGCATATGCGTATGACTATTACCTATGCAGTGAACTAAAGTAAGTGATGTTCCTAAACACTGCTGAAATACACTCATTGCTACATGCATTAGTGGGAATTTTCGACAAATTTCTTCACTATGTTGAATGTAAATAGCTATAACCTAACTTTGAACTGACAAACAACAAAACTTTTAGTTCACTACATGCACAACATTGTAAGAGAGATGTATACCAAGTTTCATCAATATATTTACATAACTTTTGCAGTTATCCGGTTTTCCGTAAAGAGTTCGGAACGAAAATCTCATCCAGCAAAAAAAAAAAAAAAAAAAAAAAGGCGATTGAAGTTTGAAAGACAGTTTTGATGGGATGAAAAGTGTGTTTATGTTTGCTACCTTCGCAAACATAAATTGCATCACATAATTGTATCCAAAGTATTGCCAGATCCGTAAACCCTTGTACAAAATATTTTCTACTACAATTTTATGCACGGATAGTAAGACTAACCTAATTATTTCCTAACATCTAGCCTTTCAAGTGTCACTTTCCGTTCGTTTGACACCTGGGTTTAGATATTCCGATTGCTATAACTCTGTATCTATTCATCGTTGACAAGAAACAAAGGCAGCTTTGGAATCCTAAAGAATGGGGTTTTAAAATGAACACATTTTTACAAAATGTGAAATTTGGCCTAAAACGACCTTTTCAATGTAGTGGGATACCTTAATAATTATTCGCAATGTTATATTACGGTTGGCCGTACTATTTGTTGCGTGCGCATGTGTTGACGTAGTGTCACGAACATTAATGCAGTGGCCGTTTGACGTTGATTGGTCAATAAATAAGTATAAAGGACACCGTCTCTGTACGAACAAATGAATAAGAAAATCAAGGAACCAATAAAATTAAAAGCCGTAAAACTTTCAATTCATTAGTTTAATCTAAAGATACACATTAGTATTTTTGGGCCAGTTTGGTCCCATCTTCAAATGTGAGGTAAACATTTGAACACTTCAAATGTGAGGTAAACATTTGAACACTTCAAATGAGAGGTAAACATTTGAACAGTGAATATTTATAGAAACCAGGGAAGTATGGGTAAACATAGTATGTGTGTGTTACGTCAGCAATGTTTAAGGTAGAGCTCCTCCGTTTCGTCCTGTCTTCTCTGGGTGATTACATAATATTTTTCCATGTTAATGAATATTTACCTAATCATGAACCATTCCTAAACCTAAGTGATGTTCAACTGAATGAAACATGTATGGAAAAATATTATATAATCACCCAGAGAAGGCTGGACAAAAAGGGGGAAGCTCCACCTTAAACATGGCTGACGTAACAAACACATACTATTTTTACCCGTACTGCCCGGGTTTCTATAGATTACAGCACATGTTCAACTCACATCTGAAGATGAGACCAAACTGGCCCGAAAGTACTAATGTGTATCTTTAGATTAAACTAATGAATTGAAAGTTTTACGGCTTTTAATTTTATTGGTTGCTTGATTTTCTTATTCATTTGTTCGTACAGAGACGGTGTCCTTTATATTTATTTATCAAGAATGTACGAGTGAGGGGGTTTATATTGTGTTGATTGGTCAGTTCTTTTGCTGTTCTCGTTCGCTTAACATGACCACTCTGCTTTTCGTATGTAACCTAAAAAGCATAGCGTACAATGATTCCGTTTTTTGTTGGCTGAAAAGATAAAAGGAGCTGAGATTCATCAAAAGACTGGAGATGGATGTGAACAGATGCACAAGTAATGATGTTTGCAAGTTCGAACAGGTCTTTATTTGTTAATGCATGTCCGTCCACACAAGTTGATTTCTGTTCGAACGATTTACGTAACTGATTATCCTTTACATTTGAACGCAGCTGGAAGTTATGTATTATTTTCGTCTGAATTAGTAAGCTATTTACAAGGAACAAAAGAATCCCTACTTTGCAAACATCTGCTCCTTAACACGTTCGCTGTGTTACGACCCACCCGTGGGTGGTAACTCGTTAACTTCTACATTTTTCAGGAGGAAAAAAGTTTATATGTATAAATCTGTAGTGGATATCAGTCACTTTATGTATATATCTTTAAACGACCCACCAGTGTGTCGTACAGCACTGTATTGAAACAGTTACGACCCCACCTGAGGGTCGTAACGTACTACAAAAAAAAAAAAAAGCCGAAAAACGTCGCCGCAGCGAACGTGTTAATGTGAATTAACTCGGAGTAGGAAAAATGGGGTGGAATTAGCTCGAAGGAATAAATTCGCAGTCTAATAAGTGGGCCGAATGCAGCTGGAACGAGAGAATCATCACATCAGAAAGCGTTGCTTTCCGCTTAGCTTTATTACTCAAAGCGGTCATTTAAGCCGAAAATTCACGCTAATCCTTTCTGATGATTACCTGCTAAAAATATTTTTACGATGGAAGAAAGGACAGATGTTTGAGTCTCTTGTTTCTGCGTAGTAGCATTTGTGTCAAGAAGACTAGCTCTTCCCATCATGCCTTGGGTCATGGAGCAGAGAATAAAGGACTCGAAGCCAGCTTTTATCTCTACAGAGAGGAAAAAAGAATTATTTTGCTGCTGCTTCCGTAAAACCCGGAAGTTATGTATGCATTTATGTTTGGAAAGCGCAGAAAATTTTGTGCGCCATTTGGTACATCGGTCGCTTAAAGGGTGCACAATGAGACAAAGCTGGCTTGAAACGTGTGAATAGTTCCTTTATTTCAATAAAGGTTGAAAGACAGGTATAACAGGAAGCTAATCCGGTTGCTTATATAGCTTTCTTCTGCATTCTGACAGATTTTTAAACCCTAACAATAAGGGTAGTTCACTATTGCACGCCACTAGAGGTATTAAACAGTCTGTTTTCCCGTCTCAGTTCTTCCCAACACAGACCAACTTGCTCTGCTTCACCGCCATGTTTAGTTTTTTGAAGATACAGCTGCTCCGATTTTTTTTTTTTTTATCTGTTTACGAACAGCTGGTGCTGCATTTATTGGATATTGCTGTAATCCTTTTCACTCGGCGTAAAGTCCAAAGCACTGCAAATATATTGTTCTCGTGAAGCTAAAAAAATTGCAGCCAGAGCCTTTTTTTTTATCTACACTCTGATCTTGTCAGCAAAGTACAACCTGCATGAAGTATTATTTCCATTTCATTGATCGCTACCAAGTTGTCTGGATGGTTTCTATATTTAGGATTTCTACAATACCTATTCAAATGATAGATATTTAGACCCGTAAATTGTGACAGATTTATTACTTTCAGCATTTGCGATGTCAGATCGCAGATACTATCAGAAAAACTCAACTTTTAAAAAATGAAATCCACAGATGTGAAGGAAAAAAATTCTATTTAGACTGTTTTTTTTTTAATGTCCTACATATTTTTTACAACTAACACATGTGGGTATTTATATGATTTACGAATTAATTTATTCCAGTAAAAAGAGTCTCACTATAACAATTCTTACGCTATTGCTCTCAAACTGTACTCATGCAAATCTGTCAGCACAACATCTAATATAGCTCTTCTCATACAATCTAAGCTCTTACCTCAGAATACTTTTTATTTACGTATGATTACATTTCGACCCACTGTCAGGATAGAAACTTTTACAAACTCGTCGGAAGGAATTCTGTGGCGTTAAGACAGAAAATATTTAACTAAGAGAAATCAAATTTACATGAAAATATGGGAACTGAAAAGGAAGAATAAATTAGAGGCACATCTCACTCATTCCAATCGCAACTGACAAATTTGGCAACCGCCAGCGCTACCGCCCCCCCCCCACCATGTGTACAAAACAGGATATCATCATCATCATCATTGTCAACCATTATCAATCCACTGCTGGACGAAGGTCTCCCCAAGTTTCCTCCACAACGGTCTGTCTTGTGCCAGTCTCCTCCATGTCACCCCTGCATACTTTCGAATTTCACCCACCCATCTCCCATGTGGTCTTCTTCTGGGTCTTTTCCTGTCCCTTGGAATCCAATCTAAAATTTCGGCTGTCCATCGATGATCTGTCCTTCTGGCAGTATGTCCAGCCCATTGCCATTTCAGGGATTTAACTCTGATCATGATGTCTTCCACTCTTGTCATTTTTCGGATCCACGAGTTCCTCTTCTTATCTCTCCTGGTTACACGAAGCATGCACCTCTCCATGCTGCTTTGAGTTGTCTGTAGTCTTTGTATATCTCTTTTAGTTAAGGTCCACGTCTCTGCACCATACGTAAGCACTGGAAGGATGCATTGATCAAACACTTTTCTTTTAAGACATAATGGCATATTGCTCTTGAAAAATTATGCTGTTTCTTCCAAAAGCTCTCCAGGCAAGTTTTGTACGCCGATTAATTTCTTCATCAATGTGACCCTCACTTGATATCTGGTGTCCAAGATAAACGTACGTGTCTGTTATCTCCAGCTTTTCTCCATCAATCAATAAATCTTCATTTCTTGTAAAAGCATTGAACATCACTTTTGTCTTCTGAAAGTTCATTTTTAATCCCACTTCTTTACTCTTGTCAGCAAGTTCCTGGATCATACTCTGCAGCTCTGATGGGGTAGTTGCAAAAATGACTACGTCATCAGCAAAACGAAGGTGGGTTAGATAATCTCCATTAATCTTTATCCCTTTGTTTTCCCAGCTCAGCGACTGAAAAACACCCTCAAATGTGGCATTAAAGAGCTTCGGAGATATGGTGTCACCTTGTCTCACTCCCTTTCCAATTTTTATGTGTGTTGTATTTTCAAACAGCCGAATCTTTGCACTTGCATTTTCATAGATGTTATTAATAATATTAATGTATGCATCTTCAATACCGCAGGTTTTCAGAGCCATTGTAACTGCTGATGGTTTCACCGAATCAAAGGCTTTCTTATAATCGATAAAAGCCATGCACAATGGAAGTTCATATTCCCTCGCTCTTTCAATTAGTTCTCTCAGTACGTGGATATGATCTATTGTGCTGTAGCCACTCCTGAATCCAGCTTGTTCTCTCGGTTGAGCCATGTCCAGTGTTACCTTCAAGCGGTGTGAAAGAACTTTAGTGAAGATTTTATAAACTACTGATAGGAGGCTGATAGGTCTGTAGTTTCCGAGATCCTCAATGTCACCTTTCTTATGTAGCAGGATCATTGTAGCGGTGTTCCAATCCTCAGGAATCTTTCCTTCATTAAGGCATCGAGTGAAAATTTGGGCGAGTACTGTTTCAATTTCTCCACTTGCTTCTTGTATGATGTCTACAGTAATTCCATCTTCTCCTGGAGCTTTCCCCGCTTCATGTTCTTGATTGCATGTGCAACTTCTGCTGGAAGGACTGGAGGAACTCTGGTACTGGTATCTTTCATGATGTCTGGAGTGCATGTATCATCCCTTTCATATAATTTGGAGTAGAAATCTTTCACTCTTGTCAAAATTTCGCCTCTATTTCTTGTTACAGAACCATCTTCTTTTCTCAGTGCCATAATCTGTTTTCTTCCCTTACTGAGATGTCCCTTTGCTATCTTTAGGCTTTGGTTGTTTTCAATTGCTTTCCTCACTAGTTCACAGTTGAATTTTCTTACGTCTTCAGTGATACTTTTTCTTACTGTCTTGCATAGCTCTATATATTCCACTTTGGAAGTCACATCTTCTTTAGTTGTCCTCATCTCTCTTCTTTTTGCATCAACATTTTCGTTTTTCCTGATAATTTGTTTACATGCAACTTGTTCTTAGACCCAGCTAATTTTGTTGCTGTTTCCATAAGAGCTTTGGTTACTTTTCTGTTAACTTCAGAGATGTCCACTTCTTCCGATGTTAGGCCTTCTAAAGCAGATAATCTGTTCTTCAGTTCCAAATTGAAGGTATTATGGTGTTTTTTAAGGTTGGTTATGTCAATAGATTTTGTTTGTCTTATGAGCTTGCCACGTTCAAGTTTGGTGTTGAGGTGCGTCTTACATCTCACCAATCTATGGTCACTACCTGTGTTGAACTTGTTTAGCACACTGCAGTCTTCTATGACGAATTTTTTGTTACACATAATAAAATCAATTTCACTTGTCGTCCCATTTGGATGTCTCCATGTCCATTTCCTGTTTGGCTTTTTCTTGAAGAAGGAGTTCAAGATGAAAAACCCTTCTGCCTCTGCAAACTCAACGAGAGTATTTCCACGCTGGTTTCTGTTGCCGTGACCGAATTTACCTACTGAATATATATATATATATATATATATATATTTTGGAGGGGTTCGTCATAGAAGACTGCAATGTGCTAAACAAGTTCAACACAGGTAGTGACCATAGATTGGTGAGATGTAAGATGCACTCTCAACACTAAACTTGAACGTGGCAAGCTCATAAGACAAACAAAATCTATTGACATAACCAACCTTAAAAAACACCATAATACCTTCAAGTTAGAACTGAAGAACAGGTTCTCTGCTTTAGAAGGCCTAACATCGGAAGAAGTGGACATCTCTGAAGTTAACAGAAAAGTAACCAAAGCTCTTATGGAAACAGCAACAAAATTAGCTGGGTCTAAGAACAAGTTGCATGTGAACAAATTATCAGGAAAAACCAAAATGTTGATGCAAAAGAAGAGAGATGAGGACAACTAAAGATGTGACTTCCAAAGTGGAATATATAGAGCTATGCAAGACAGTAAGAAAAGTATCACTGAAGACGTAAGGAAATTCAACTGTGAACTAGTGAGGAAAGCAATTGAAAACAACCAAAGCCTAAAGATAGCAAAGGGACATCTCAGTAAGGGAAGAAAACAGATTATGGCACTGAGAAAAGAAGATGGTTCTGTAACAAGAAATAGAGGAGAAATTTTGACAAGAGTGAAAGATTTCTACTCCAAATTATATGAAAGGGATGATATATGCACTCCAGACATCATGAAAGATACCAATACCAGAGTTCCTCCAGTCCTTCCAGCAGAAGTTGCACATGCAATCAAGAACATGAAGAGAGGAAAAGCTCCAGGAGAAGATGGAATTACTGTAGACATCATACAAGAAGCAAGTGGAGAAATCGAAACAGTACTTCGCCCAAATTTTCACTGATGCCTTAATGAAGGAAAGATTCCTGAGGATTGGAACACCGCTACAATGATCCTGCTACATAAGAAAGGTGACATTGAGGATCTCGGAAACTACAGACCTATCAGCCTCCTATCAGTAGTTTATAAAATCTTCACTAAAGTTCTTTCACACCGCTTGAAGGTAACACTGACATGGCTCAACCGAGAGAACAAGCTGGATTCAGGAGTGGCTACAGCACAATAGATCATATCCACGTGCTGAGAGAACTAATTGAAAGAGCGAGGGAATATGAACTTCCATTGTGCATGGCTTTTATCGATTATAAGAAAGCCTTTGATTCGGTGAAACCATCAGCAGTTACAATGGCTCTGAAAACCTGCGGTATTGAAGATGCATACATTAATATTATTAATAACATCTATGAAAATGCAAGTGCAAAGATTAGGCTGTTTGAAAATCACAACACACGTAAAAATTGGAAAGGAGTGAGACAAGGTGACACCATATCTCCGAAGCTCTTCAATGCCACATTGGAGGGTGTTTTTCAGTCGCTGAGCTGGGAAAACAAGGGGATAAAGATTAATGGAGATTATCTAACCCACCTTCGTTTTGCTGATGACGTAGTCATTTTTGCAACTACCCCATCAGAGCTGCAGAGTATGATCCAGGAACTTGCGGACAAGAGTAAAGAAGTGGGATTAAAAATGAACTTTTCAGAAGACAAAAGTGATGTTCAATGCTTTTACAAGAAATGAAGATTTATCGATTGATGGAAAAAGCTGGAGATAACAGACACGTTCATTTATCTTGGACAGCAGATATCAAGTGAGGGTCACATTGATGAAGAAATTAATCGGCGTACAAAACTTGCCTGGAGAGCTTTTGGAAGAAACAGCATAATTTTCAAGAGCAATATGCCATTATGTCTTAAAAGAAAAGTGTTTGATCAATGCATCCTTCCAGTGCTTACGTATGGTGCAGAGACGTGGACCTTAACTAAAAGAGACATACAAAGGCTCCAGACAACTCAAAGAAGCATGGAGAGGTGCATGCTTGGGGTAACCAGGAGAGATAAGAAGAGGAACTCGTGGATCCGAAAAATGACAAGAGTGGAAGACATCATGATCAGAGTTAAATCCCTGAAATGGCAATGGGCTGGACATACTGCCAGAAGGACAGATCATCGATGGACAGCCGAAATTTTAGATTGGATTCCAAGGGACAAGAAAAGACCCAGAAGAAGACCACATGGGAGATGGGTGGATGAAATTCGAAAGTATGCAGGGGTGACATGGAGGAGACTGGCACAAGACAGACCGTTGTGGAGGAAACTTGGGGATACCTTCGTCCAGCAGTGGATTGATAATGGTTGACAATGATGATGATGATGATATATATATATATATATATATATATTGGTTGAAGGTTTAACGTCCGCCGTGAGCAATTCAGTGGGCTATAAACAGTCGCCCGTCCCTAATTTCGGGCCACTGGCTCCAGGGAAGGGAGAGAGCCAGTGCCGTGAGACATACAAAACATCCATGCCTCGACGGAATTCGAACCCGGGCCCATTTCGGACGAATGATCAGAAGCCATCACTTAGACCACCGCAGCCACCGGAGCGGCGAACAGAATATGCAAATAAAAATTATCGATAAATTACATTTTTTTTATTTGAGGTTTAACGACCACCGTGAGCAACTCATTGGGCTATAAGCAGTCGCCCATCCCTAATTTAGGACCACTGGTTCCAGGGAAAGGTGAGAGAGAACCAGTGCCGTAAAACAAATACAGCATTCATGCCTCACGGGATTCGAACCCTGACCCCTCTCGGACGAATGGTCACAAGCCAGCGCTTACACCACTCCTCCAACGGGACGGTGCACTACATATTCTACTGTCTGCAAAGAATTGCATTCGTATAAGAAATGTTTAAATTTCGAAATTCAGCCGAGAGCAAAGGACCGCAACGGTTCTGCAAATGATCATTTATCAATAAATTATTTTCCAACAGTCACCATCAATGTAGCTTTGACGATGAAGACTCTTCGGTTTATTATTGATAGTTATTTAAAACTTACCTTCGATACTATCACACGCGGAAAGTGTTAATTCCCTTTCCCTTTTCTTTCCCCCAGAAAGGAAAAGGAGTAAGCTGGCCTAATACATATTCATTTGATTCTGATATTTTTCCGAAAGAAATTTGTTATTTGAAGCCGAGGTCGGTGTGTTTTTTTGAAGTTAACTTCCTTCCCTAATCCTTCGTAATCCGATCACGTCTACCCTTAATAGATTTATTGGACGTAGATTAGGGTTCCGCATTCCAGTGTAATCCTTTTACTTCTTCATGCTTACCTGAACTGTCAAGGGATGTCAAGGAAGTCAATTAGTTCCGTTTCTATCATGCTCACCGCAATATTTGCTGCAAAATCAAAAAGTGACATGGGCTCTACAAAAATATCTTCGCACTAGGGAAACCAATAATGGTTTTTCCTAATAAAATTAGCAACTGAAAAAATGAGTGTTTCTATTGTCATACACCGTTGAATCTGTACCGCAAAAATCAGTAGTATTCAATCTCTTTTGCTTGTGTACCTCCAAAAATGATTTTTCGAAACTTTGTGTTTCCGAAGTTTATACCACTTATTACACGTATCTTGTAAGCGTGTAACTGGGAACGATTATGTAACACCTAGCGCACCGTAGTGTGGCATCTGTAGTTAGTGTAAAGCTTGTCTCACCGATTGTGGCCATTAGAGACGTAACTAAGGACTCTTTCGAATTTCATTTATCTCCCATGTGGTCTTCTTCTGGGTCTCTATCTGTCTTTTGGTATTCAGTCTAAAATTACAGTTGTCCATCGGTGGTCCGTTCTTTTCGCAACATGTTCAGCCCACTGCCATTTCAGGGATTTTACTCGGATCATGACGTCTTCCACCCTTGTCATATATACGTATTTTATATATATATATATATATATATATATATATATATATATATATATATATCATTATCATCATCATTGTCAACCATTATCGATCCACTGCTCGACGAAGGTCTCCCCAAGTTTCCTCCACAACGGTCTGCCTTATGCCAGTCTCCTCCATGTCACTCCCGCATACTTTCGAATTTCATCCACCCATCTCACATGTGGTCTTCTTCTGGGTCTTTTCCTGTCCCTTGGAATCCAATCTAAAATTTCGGCTGTCCATCGATGGTCTGTCCTTCTGGAAGTATGTCAAGCCCATTGCCATTTCAGGGATTTAACTCTGACCATGAGGTCTTCCACTCTTGTCATTTTTCGGATCCACGAGTTCCTCTTCTTATCTCTCCTGGTTACACCAAGCATGCATCTCTCCATGCTGCTTTGAGTTGTCTGCAGCCTTTGTATGTCTCTTTTAGTTAAGGTCTACGTCTCTGCAACATACGTAAGCACTGGAAGGATGCATTGATCAAACACTTTTCTTTTAAGACATAATGGCATATTGCTCTTGAAAATTATGCTGTTTCTTCCAAAAGCTCTCCAGGCAAGTTTTGTACGCCGATTAATTTCTTCATCAATGTGATCCTCACTTGATATCTGCTGTCCAAGATAAACGTACGTGTCTGTTATCTCCAGCTTTTCTCCATCAATCGATAAATCTTCATTTCTTGTGAAAGCATTGAACATCACTTTTGTCTTCTGAAAGTTCATTTTTAATCCCACTTCTTTACTCTTGTCAGCAAGTTCCCGGATCATACTCTGCAGCTCTGATGGGGTAGTTGCAAAAATGACTACGTCATCAGCAAAACGAAGGTGGGTTAGATAATCTCCATTAATCTTTATCCCTTTGTTTTCCCAGTTCAGTGATTGAAAAACATTTTCCAATGTGGCATTAAAGAGCTTCGGAGATATGGTGTCACCTTGTCTCACTCCCTTTCCAATTTTTGTGTGTGTTGTATTTTCAAACAGCCGAATCTTTGCACTTGCATTTTCATAGATTTTATTAATAATATTAATGTACGCATCTTCAATACCGCAGGATTTCAGAGCCATTGTAACTGCTGATGGTTTCACCGAATCAAAGGCTTTTTCATAATCCATAAAAGAAATGCACAATGGAAGTTCATATTCCCTCGCTTTTTCAATTAGTTCTCTCAGTACGTGGATATGATCTATTGTGCTGTAGCCACTCCTGAATCCAGCTTGTTCTCTCGGTTGAGCCATGTCCAGTGTCACCTTTAAGCGGTGTGAAAGAACTTTAGTGAAGATTTTATAAACCACTGATAGGAGGCTGATAGGTCTGTAGTTCCTGAGATCCTCAATGTCACCTTTTTTATGTAGCAAGATCATTGTAGCGTTGTTCTAATCCTCAGGAATCTTCCCTTCATGAAGGCATCGAGTGAAAATTTGGGCGAGTACTGTTTCGATTATTCCACTTTCTTCTTGTATGTCTACAGTAATTCCATCTTCTCCTGGAGCTTTCCCCCGCTTCATGTTCTTGACTGCATGTGCAATTTCTGCTGGGAGGACTGGAAGAACTCTGGTACTGGTACCTTTCATGATGTCTGGAGTACATGTATCATCCCTTTCATAAAATTTGGGGTAGAAATCTTTTACTCTTGTCAAAATTTCGCCTCCATTTCTTGTTACAGATACATCTTCTTTTCTCAGTGCCATAATCTGTTTTCTTCCCTTACTGAGATGTCCCTTTGCTATCTTCAGGCTTTGGTTGTTTTCAATTGCTTTCCTTACTAGTTCACAGTTGAATTTCCTTACGTCTTCAGTGATACTTTTTCGTACTGTCTTGCATAGCCCTATATATTCCACTTTGGAAGTCACATCTTCTTTAGTTGTCCTCATCTCTCTTCTTTTTTGCATCAACATTTTGGTTTTTCCTGATAATTTGTTCACATGCAACTTGTTCTTAGACCCAGCTAATTTTGTTGCTGTTTCCATAAGAGCTTTGACTACTTTTCTGTTAACTTCAGAAATATCCACTTCTTCCGATGTTAGGCCTTCTAAAGCAGATAATCTGTTCTTCAGTTCCAACTTGAAAGTATTATGGTGTTTTTTAAGGTTGTCAATACATTTTGTTTGTCTTATGAGCTTGCCACGTTCGAGTTTAGTGTTGAGGTGCATCTTACATCTGACCAATCTATGGTCACTACCTGTGTTGAACTTGTTTAGCACACTGCAGTCTCCTATGACGAATTTTTTGTTACACATAATAAAATCAATTTCACTTGTCGTCCCATTTGGATGTCTCCATGTCCATTTCCTGTGTGGCTTTTTCTTGAAAAAGGAGTTCAAGATGAAAAACCCTTCTGCCTCTGCAAACTCTACAAGAGTATTTCCACGCTGGTATTATATATATATATAATAGATGTATGCTAAAACTTTTGCTAAAAAAAAATTTCCGCACCTTTGAGGGCGGTTATGTAAAATAAAAATCTTTTTTTTGGGGGGGGGTCTTATACTTGCATCTAAAGCTTTGCAGAAACCCATTTTCCACTAGGTCTTTGTGGAAGTGGGAAAATGCAGAGTTTTACTGGTCCTTGATAAAGCCAAGGCTCGGCATTCTCGACACTTTCTGCATTCTGGTTTTGTTATTTTTTATTATTATTTTTTTCTCTTGCCCGTTGGGTTTTGAGTTTTAATTTGTATTTTTTGTCATCGTTAAAAAAACCTTTTTACGCTTTCCAACCGTAGGTTGAAGAAGCGTATATGCTGCAGCTTTTTCCGTCCGTCTGTCCGTCGGCACGATAACTCGCGTAAAAATGGTTCGATTTCGATGAAATTTTAGTGAGTGCTAAGGGACCAAATGGGGACGAACCCTATTGAAAATGGATGAAATGGGGTGAAAGGTCAGGACATAGGAGCGGGATCCATTCCATTGCTCTGTTGAGTCATAACTTGAGTAAATATGGTTCGATGTCGATGAAATTTTAGTATATTGAAGTTGACCACCTGGGAATGAATCCTATTGAAAATATGTGAAATGGGGTCAAAGGTCAGGACAAAGGAGCGGGATGCATTCCATTGCTTTGATACGTCATAACGTACGTAAAAATGGTTCGATTTCGATGAAATTTTAGTATGTGGTAGGGGACCACCTGGGGACGAACCCTATTGAAAATGGACGAAATGGAGCGAAAGTTCAGGACATATAATCCATTCCATCGCCCTTATCCCATACTATTAAAGGAGCAATTCTTGTATGTATGTAAATTTTATTTTGAAAACGGCTCTAAGGATGTTGATGAAAGTCCTTAACCTACCCGTTTTCTTTTTTTTTTTTTTTTTTTTTTTTGAGGTTTAACGACCACCGTGAGCAACTCAATGGGCTATAAGCAGTCGCCCGTCCCTAATTTAGAGTCACTGGTTCCAGGGAAGGGAGAGAGCCAGTGCCGTAAGACAAACACAACATCCATGCCTCACCGGGATTCGAACCCGGACCCCTTCCGACGAATGATCAGAGGCCAACGCCTTAGACCACTGCGCCACCGGGGCGGCCTACCCGTTTTCTGGTACTAGATAATCGATTTAGCTTGATCTGGACTTTAGTAAAATTCGTTTAGTGCGTAAAATAACCACCCCGAATTACCACGTTTTTAGTGTCGTCGGGTCCTATTAATGTTACCCATGCTTAGATATCTTATGACGTCACAATCTCGCGATTTAAATGCTGGCGCGCGGTCACGCCATCTGCCTCATTACGTCACGCGTTGTGTGCGTAAGTCCGTCCGCACGATAACTCGCGTACAAATTGTTCGATTTCGATGAAGTTTTAGTATGTGGTTGGTTGGTTGGTTGTTGGATTTTATTGGCGCAGAGGGCCAGGTTTGGCCAAAAGAGCGCCAGACAAAGAACGATCAGCCACAGATTTAAAAAAAAAAAAAAAAAAAAAAAACGTGGAAAATGATTAAGATCAGACAGGCTTGGTAAAAGTTGAAAAAGAGTATGAAGAAAGCAGTGAAGAAAAAGGTAGTTAATGAAGTTTATTAAAAGTAACATATTTACTAATGGAAAAGGACGAACCGTCACTCTCTTCCCCCCACACTCCTCTGCAATGCTGGCAGAGGGCGGGGACGAACTGTCACTCTCCTCCCCCCCCATGTTCCTCTGCAATGCTGGTAGAGGCTGGGGACGAACTGTCACTCTCCTCCCCCCGTGTTCTTCTATAATGTTGGGTGAGGGTGGGGACCTCGCTGAGGCCGAGACAGGTTGATGGACACCGCACACCTTTGCGGATTGAGGGCCGGGTCTTCCGCACGTGCAGGCTGTCTGCTGGGAACCGGAAGAGGCGGGCGTCTTCAAAAGAGAAGGCGAAGACGCAGCTGGTCGAATAAGCTGGAGCTCGGTGAAATTCACCTGTGTCGCTTGTTCAGCTGTAGATCGCTTGGCAAGTGCGGCGAGAGCTACAGGGCGCGGAACAAAAGGCTGCACGGGTTGTGGCTGAGACTGAACAACTGCGGCAAAAGTACGCTGTCGGTTGTTGGGAATACCCAACTTGGCCTTGGCAGCAGGGTACGAGAGGCCCTCCAGGGTCTTGAGGCGCTGGATCGCCTTCTCGTCGTTCCACTTCGAACAGGACCTGGCATAAGCAGCGTGGGAGTCACCACAGTTTACACAGCAGGGCTCTGAAGTGCATCCAGTCCCTTCGTGGTCGCGGGAACCACAATTGGCGCACCTCGCAACACTGTTACAGGACCGCTGGGAATGTCCATACCTCTGGCACTTAAAACAGCGTAGAGGATTTGGGATATAAGGACGAACTGCACATAACAAGTAACCAGCCTTTATTTCAGTAGGTACCTTCGGGCTGTTAAAAGTCAAAATAACATTTCGTGATTTGATCAGCGCACCATCGCGCCTGAAAGTCATGCGTCGGGCAGCTATGACACCCTGATCAGCAAGTTCACACACAAGTTCATCTTCATCGCAGACCAACAAGTCGGCTCAGAAATGACTCCCTTGGAGGTGTTAAGATACGGATGTGCCGTCACTTGAACTGGAATATCCTGAAGTCTGGTCAACTGCAGAAGAGATTTGCTCTGAGAGAGAGTGCAAGTTTCCACAAGCAGGTCACCAGAGCGTAGCTTCTTCACTGACTTCAAAGAGCCAGCAACACCCGCAAGTGCCTTCGAGATGAAAAAAGGAGACTTTGAGGAAAGTTTCAACAACTGGTCAGTAGAAGAAATGACGAGAAAAGTAGCTTGAGGTATCGAATCTGCAAGTGTAATGCGACGTTTCTGAGCTGACGGCTCAACACCTGGATCTAAAGATACGTCGCGGTGATGTCGTTTTTCAACGAAAGTTCTCTTCAGTGTGTTATGTGTGGGAGGTGGTTGAGGCAAATTTGGCCCCTGATCAATCACCATATCCTGTTGTTTTTTAAATTTTGAGGAGGGTTTATGTTTCCCCATGGGAGTAAGAAAAAATTCATCAGCAACGTACTCCGCCCACAATCGAGCCCAACAGGGGAGAACTGGAGGTCCGCAAGCCAAACACATGACGCAAGACACAGTTCTAGAGCTTAGTTGCAAATATAGTCCGTTGGCTGTGATCACACGCACTCGGCGGACACTTCGGCCTCCGGGTACCGTCATGCCAACGCCTTTGGCATGATCCCACAGCCCTCGGGCTCACCCTGCCGTGCCATACGACAAAAAAGCTGCTAAAGCCCTGTACACAACTTGGTACAAGACTTTGACTAGAGGTGGGTTAGTCTCTAGCCTCCCGTTTACAGCGAAGCCGGGGTCGAAGAGGAGTGTTGGTACACAGGAGGCACTTAACCGGTCTCCTGCGACCTCAGCCGCCAGACATCCCATTTCCGCCTCACGGGTCTCCGCACGCGGCAAACATGCAGGTAGGTCTAGCACCCAAACCAGCTAAAAGGAAAAAAAAGAAATCCAAAGAAGACAAATCCTGGCAGGGAACCTAAACGGAATCTCAGCAACCTACGAACTGAGCGGTTAATATAAATCAGTTAGTGGTGGAGGGTAACAAAACCACAAGACCGGGGTGTTAGTACATAACGTGGTAGCGATTAGGTAGAGAATACAACACGGGCAACTAGCCAGTGGAGAAAATAAATAAAAACGAAAAAGCGAGACACAAGACCAGCTCGGGATCGTGGGGCCGCAACTCCCCAACAGCTGGATGAACAGCCGTCCCTGCAAGCACCAAAACAAAAAACAAGCGGTGGCATGACATCAGATGTTGACCAGTCACAAGGTCAGCTCGGGCCGTGGGGGCGCCGCTCCCCAAATAACTGGAAAACCAGTTATCCCCGTGCGGGGTTTAGTATGTGGAAGGAGAACACCTGGGAAGGAACCCTGTTTAAAGTGAACGAAATTCGACCAAAGGTCAGGACATAAGAGTGGGATCCATTCCACTGCTCTTATGCGTCATAACTAAAGTAAAAAAAGTTCGACTTTGATGAAATTTTAGTATGCGGTAGGGGACAACCTGGGGACAAATTCTATTGAAAACGGGCGAAATAGGGTCAAAGGTCATGACATAGGAGCGGAATCACTTCCATCGCCATTATGCGTCATAACTTACGTAAAATTCTTCGATTTGGAAAAAATGTTAGTATGTCGTAGGGGCCTGCCTGCCTAGGGACGAATCCTGTTGAAAATGGGCGAAATGGGGTCAGAGGTTAGGACACAGGAGCGGGATCTATTCTATAGTCCTTATCCCATACTATTAAAGGAGCAATTCTTGTATGTATGTATGTAAATTTTATTTTGAAAACGGCTCTAAGGATGTTGATGAAAGTCGTTAACCTACCCGTTTTCTGGTACTAGAAATCGATTTAGCTTGATCTCGACTTTAGTAAAACTCGTTTAGTGGGTTAAATAACCACCCCGAATTAACACGTTTTTATTGTCATGGCGTCCTATTAATGTTACCCATGCTTAGAAATCTTATGACGTCATAATCTCGCGATTTAAATACTGGCGTGCGGTCACGCCATCTGCCTCATTACGTCACGCGTTCTGTGTGGATTCTATTAAAGTTTTATGACGTCACACTCTTTCGAGCAGATGGTCTCGATTCCTATCTGCCTGAATACGTCACGCGTTGTGTGCGTATATCCGTCCGCACGATAACTCGCGTACAAACCGTTCGATTTCGATGAAACTTTAAGTATGTGGAAGGAGAACACCTGTGAAGGAACCCTGTTTAAAGTGAACGAAATTGGGCCAAAGGTCAGGACATAAGAGTGGGATCCATTCCACTGCTCTTATGCGTCATAACTAACGTAAAAAGGTTTGATTTCGATGAAATTTTAGTATGTGGTAGGGGACAACCTGGAGACAAACCCTATTTAAAACGGGCGAAATGGGGTCAAAGGTCATGACATAGGAGCGGAATCACTTCCATCGCCATTATGCGTCATAACTTACGTAAAATTCTTCGATTTGGAAAAAATGTTAGTATGTCGGAGGGGCCTGCCTGGGGACGAATCCTGTTGAAAATGGGCGAAATGGGGTCAAAGGTTAGGACACAGGAGCCGGATCTATCCCATAACCCTTATGCATCATAACTTACGTAAAAATGCTTCCATTGTGACAAAACTTTATCGTGTTATTTCGGAGGTATACTGAACCGGTTCTGTTGAATATCTTCGAAATGGGATCAAAGGTCAGGGCACAGGCCTGAGATTTATTCCACAGCCATTATCCTCATAACTTGAGTAATGATTTCTGGTATGTTGGAAAGCGTATCATAATCAATGCATTGCATGATTTTACTAACTTGTTGTTTCAGTCTCTGCTTTGTAGGTTGTTCGTTCTGATTTTTCGTCATTGCTGCGTTGCGCGTCATCATCTTAAGAATTTAAGTTCAAAAAAATTTTGTTTTTAAATATTGTCTTTAACTCTGCTTTTGGATATATATATATATATAAGACATGTCGGATTGCAATGTTATTCGGGAGGAAGGTAAAAGTTACCAGGAACAATAAATTATTAAACATTGAGCCTGATATGGGCAATATTTATTGAGCTGCACGCCGTGTCTCTCAGTATGGCGTCGGACCACCGTGTTCGCTCGCACAGCATGCCAGACGTCTCGGCGTGGAGTTGTACAGGTTCCTAAAGGTATCCTGCGATAAGCCATCCGATGCAGCTAAATCTTCTCGCACAGTTCCTGCAGATTGTGCGGTAAGGGTGGAGTGTGGATAGCGCGTCCAATAGCGTCCTACACATTTTCAATCTGCGATAGGTTTGGCGTTACAGTTTGCCATGGCAGAGGTCAGTGTTTTGAAGGCAAGCTCTTGAGGCAGCGGAAGTATGCGGACAAGCGTTGTCTTGTAGGAAAATCGCACCGGAGTGAGCGTTCAGGAAAGGTAGACCGACTGGTTGCAAGACCTCATTAACGTAACGTTGGGCTGCCAAAGCGCCTGTAATTAACACTGATCTGGCATCGTAGGAAATTGCACCCCACACCATGACACCAGGCCATCTGGACGTGAGACGCTCGACGACAAACCGTTCCTCTTGGTGCTGACCACGGTGCCTCTACGCACGGATTTGTTAGTCGTCTCCTCCAAGACAAAAGCGGGACTGTAGATCACTCGTTGCCATTCTGATTGGCTCCTTCACAGTCTGGCATGACACCATTGCCGTCTTTAGCGACGATGCAATAGTATTAAGGGCAATCGTCGTAACTGTCTGCGTGCGTGTAGTCCTACGTCGTGCAGACGTCTGCCAATGGTGCTGGCAATAATCGGACGATACACGGAGGAAAGAATATCTAACGCTTCAAGAAGGCCAACTTTCATAGAGATAACGTAAAACAGGCGGCAACAGCACCACCACATCTTAAGAGATAATATGTTATGCGGGAAAGTTAACATTCAGTAACAAAACACGTTAGGGGGACTACGGCAGGGAAGCTTTTCTTTGATCCACGATAGTTTCCTTCGATCTGATGACTATTTGCTTAGAGCAGTTTTTTGTTGTTGTTGCTGTTTTCTGATATCCCACCGATCCCTTATTTTGGTGAGAAAAATATGCAATGACATTAGTATTACTATTTAAATTTAATTTCAGCAAATATTACAGTTAGGCCTAAGGATCCGCACAAAATGCAGACATTCCCTACTATTTGGCATTACTGAAAATGTTACTGAAAAACTGAAGAACAAACAAAAGCCCTAACTAACCCGGTTGGCGTAACAAAACTAACATATCCGATTTGCGAAGTGATTATGCTACCGAAAAGGTAACAATCACGTGCTGTGAGTAGCTCGGCTGACTGTTCTTTACCCAAAGAATTGAAGTCAACAGAAATACGCATGCGCAGTCTGCTCCGGCATCAGCCTGTATGTTGGCTTCTGTGCACTGCATTTTTTTTTCTCTGAAGATATGGCGGCGCTAGTTACGTCTCACCGAGTCTTAACTGCTTCTCGTTAGATATTCTTTGCATGGAGGGCACCACTACTCGCTGAATATCAGCAATCGTGGCTGTTGGGTCACTCCGCGCATGTCGGACAACCCGCCGGTCCTCTCTCTCCGTGGTTCGTTTAGGTCTCCCAGACCCTTCTTGTCGCTGCTGCGTGCCTTGTTCTATCCACTGACGCCAACAGCGTGCTATGGTGACCGTCCCGCTTGCCGGAGTCCGACGACGCCGTCCTTCACGAACTTCTCCAACTGCTCGAATTGCTTCCGAACTTTTCTCCGAGGAATACTTCACTTGCAAAGGATGCAGACATCACAACAGCACGAGTCAGAATGGCAAGCACGCGCAACGAGATGACCTTATATACCGGTCAGGCACAGCGTTACGACCCCTTCTTGCTTATTTGCGGCACATGCGCGATCGAGCGTGATACTTGAATCATTAGCATGTCTCACGATGTTGAACCTACCAACCAAGTTTCATTCTTGTCGGTCGCTTCCTTCTTGGTGCAACTAATTTTTTGACGATGCGTGTATATATGAAAACTTTGACTATATGAGCGGAATATGGCCAACTGGCCACAGAAACGTTTGGGGAAAGAATAAAAATTGCATTTTTCATTTCTTCGTGTACACTTTCAGATAGGATGACAACAAAACGTTTAGGGAGTCTTACAAGAATCAGACTTTTGATTTGATTTTTTTTTTTTTTGTGGTTGGAGGTTTAACGATCACCGTGAGCAACTTGATGGACTATAAGCAGTCGAACGTCCCTAATTTAGGGTCACTGGTACCAGGGAAGGGAGAAAGCCAATGCCGTAAGACAAGCACAACATCCATGACTCACCGGGATTCGAACCTGGACCCCTTTCGGACGAATGATCAGAGGCCATCGCTTAGACCACTGCACCACCGGGACGGCGACTTTTGATTTCATCGTGTCTACTTTACCCGTAGATCGCCTCCAAAGATTACAATTTTATTGCTGTGACGTCACCGTGCTCTTTGGCATTGGTTGAATTGGAAAAAACATTGTCAAAATAACGTATTCTAATGTTGCATTTCTATTAAGGCATTGTTAATATGATCCTCGTGTTAAGCCATTTTCGCAAATTTGAACCCATAGTTCTCATGGTTGTAAGGTAAACATAAAAAATGAAAATAAAGATGCCACATTTTTACTAAGACGAAAAAATATAGTTTAGGGCGCAGGTACTGGGTCGTTTTAGAAACTTTTAAACTGCCCTCAAAATGCGTTGTGCGATAAAATTTTGCTATCGTTTGGGTAAAACGACTCCAGAAACAGTTGATTTAATGAAGAAAAGTTACAAAGATAAATATTTGTGCAAGTCAACGATTTTTAGATGGCACGATGATTTAAAAAAAAGGGCGTTTGTCGGCAGAACTCGCTACTAGGCCTGGTCGACCTGAAAGTGTTGTCACGGAGCTTATTGTTAACACTGTTTGGGCAATCCTGCAAGAAGATCGACGAATGACGTGTGAAGACATAACGGCGTCAACTAATATTTCAAAAACTTCGCCATTCCGCATTCTACGCGACAAATTACCGCTGCATCGTGTGTATTCCAGATGTGTACCTCATCACCTGACGAGAGAACAATTGTTAGCCAGAGTTCAGGTGTGTCATGAATAGAAACAAATAATTGCAAAGGATCCAAACTTTTTAAAAGCAGTAATAACTGCCGATGAAACATGGGTCCACTATTTCAAACCCCTCACGAAGAGCCAACGAGTGTCTGGAACACACGCAGGCTTGTCGCCTCCGAAAAAATGTCCGCCAAACCAAATCAGCTGGGATGGAGATGTCGATAACGTTCTTTGATCATAAAGGTGTTGTCGACCAGCAGGCAGTTCCTCCACAAATTACTGTCAATGCTGAGCATTACATTTCAGTCTTGTAGCGTTTGCGAACACACATAACGATTAATCGACCGGAACTGGTAAGCAAGCGGACCCTACACCATGATAACGCCCGCCCACATGTGGCTGCTTGTGTTCAACAGTTTCTTACGATACGAAATGCAGTATTGCAATGATGCCACAGTGAGATTTCTGGGAGTTTCCAACAATGAAGGAGAAGTTCCGTTGCGAAACATTTTGCATACATACACTGACGGAAAGTGTAAAAAGAACCCCAAAGAGAAGACGTCTGATACCAACAAAATTTATACAGCATAATAACGGAATACAGAGGATAACGTGATCAAAACATTATGGCAAAATACAGCTGTATTTGCTGGTAAACTGAAAAATAACATTTCCATGTAACATGGTTAGTACGAGGTTGAACCGCCATGAACTGCGTCTTACTGTGCAATTCTGGCATGGAGTCTGTCGTACAGATGTTCGATGTAAGTTTGGGGTATTGAGTTCCAAGCATCCTCAACCTGGACGCGTAAATCGGGGATGGTCGTGGCTGGCCGTGGAGACCGGATAAGTCGTTGTCCCATAAAATCCCACACGTGTTCAATGGGGGACAAATCCGGTGAACGTGCAAGCCATGGAAGTTGTCTCACACCCTGAAGTGCATGTTGCGTTGCACGTGCCGTGTATGGGCGTGAGTTATCTTGCTGGAAAACACCATGATGGACCGACCTTACAAATGGCACAACAACGGGCTGAATAATGTTGTTGGTGATGTAGGAGGTGCTGTTTAACGTACCCGGTACAAACACTAGTTGTGTACGGGAGTGATAGCTGATCGCTCCCCACACCAGGAGACCAGGTGTAGGCCCTGTGTGTCGCTGGTGGATGCAAGAAGGGTGGAGACGCTCCCCTGTGCGTCTGCGAACACGCATACGGCCATCGGAGGCTCCCAAGCAGAATCTGCTTTCATCGCTGAACACGACAGATCGCCATTGCGTTCACCAGTGCAGACGTTGGCGACATCACTGCAGCCGTTCCTGACGGTGGGCTGGAATCAGAGGTACACATGCCAGAGGCACACGTGCACGTAGTCCTGCATCAAGTAGACGGTTGCAGATTGTTCGTACAGTCACCTCAGCTGAAACGGCAGCTCGGATTTGCGTCACAGTGGATGTTCTGCTTGACAACGCCGCTCTTCTTCTGCGTCGATCAATCCGCTCATCAGTCCGTCTGTGACTCCCGGTTCCACGTCTTCTCGTGTGGGAATGTTCCTCGGACCATCTACACCACCATCGTACCACCACCGATACTTCCCGTCCAATTCGCTCCGCAATACGACGATACGACCACCCGGCCTCGTTGAGTCCGACTAGACGACCTCGCTCAAATTCCGATAACTGCTGAAATCGTACACATCTTCCATGTCCAGGAATTGCAGCTTCTTTAGGGTCCTCGCACGTATCCGTACGCCGAACCTGATTACATTCCCTTAAAATAAATACCACTGACGATAATTTGCATATTATGCCATGCTGTGGCGTAAGCGCTCACCGGTTGGTCCCGAAATTAACATCGCACCTACGTAAACTCGAACCCATTAACATATGTAAATTTCATGATCGTCCGCCAATTCCTTCTTGGCGTTCTTTTTTCACTTTCCGCCAGTGTATATATATAGACACACACAAAGGGATGTAAGGTCAGGTGATGCGTAACATCACAGCCTCTCCTTGACAAATGTCAACCCCACCTTCTCGTGGTACATTCTGTTCCTACTAAAGGGGCTCTGACGACCGCCAATAGCGGTGTAACTATACCATCGAGATTAGAGGAAATACTCTCCCACACTCACCAACCCGCTTGGCCAGCGTGGTGAGTTATGGCCAAACCCCTCCAGAATGACTCCACAACTTAAATCTTGGCCCTCAGTCTCCGGCAGCTGGAATGTACCTGGCCAAGGCAGCGGCCAGTGCGACATGAAGGCAGAGGGTGCTAAGAATCCCCGGAGGACCGGACTAGGCTGCCATCTGATGCTGACTTTGGCTACGTATAATGGACGCTCCCTATCTTCTGATTCAAGGCTTCTTGAATTGGAAGAGGAACTACAAAGGATCAAGTGGGACATCGTCGGGCTAAGTGAGGTAAGGAGAAAAGGAGATCTCATTGAACAGAAAAGTGGACATCTCTTCTACTATCGTGGGACTGATACTGGCAGAACTAGTGGTGTTGGATTTATAATAAACAAGAAACTGAAGGATAAAGTTGTAGAAGTTGAAAGTTCCTCTGACAGAGCTGCACGACTCGTTATCCAACTCTCGAGAAGATACCAGGCTCAGATTAGTCAAACTTATGCCCCCACCACAAGTCATCCTGAAGAAGAAATTGAGGAATTTTATGAGGAAATTCGTTATCTAAATAATAAAGGTAAGCAGCACTTGAAGATAATTATGGGAGATTTCAATGCAAAAATAGGGCAACGACAATAGAATGAAACTTCAGTAGGTAAACTCGGCCACGGCAACAGATACCAGCGTGGAAATACTCTCGTAGAGTTTGCAGAGGTAGAAGGGTTTTTCATCTTGAACTCCTTTTTCAAGAAAAAGCCACACATGAAATGTATATGGAGACATCCAAATGGGACGACAAGTGAAATTGATTTAATTATGTGTAACAAAAAATTCGTGATAGAAGACTGCAGTGTGCTAAACAAGTTCAACACAGGTAGTGACCATAGATTGGTATGATGTAAGATGCACCTCAACACTAAACTCGAACGTAGCAAGCTCATAAGACAAACAAAATGTATTGACATAACCAACCTTAAAAAACACCATAATACTTTCAAGTTGGAACTGAAGAACAGATTCTCTGCTTTAGATTTTCTAACATCGGAAGAAGTGGATATTTCTGAAGTTAACAGAAAAGTAACCAAAGCTCTTATGGAAACAGCAACAAAATTAGCTGGGTCTAAGAACAAGTTGCATGTGAACAAATTATCAGGAAAAACCAAAATGTTGATGCAAAAAAGAAGAGAGATGAGGACAACCAAAGAAGATGCGACTTCCAAAGTGGAATATATAGAGCTATGCAAGACAGTAAGAAAAAGTATCACTGAAGACGTAAGGAAATTCAACTGTGAACTAGTAAGGAAAGCAATTGAAAACAACGAAAGCCTAAAGATAGTAAAGGGACATCTCAGTAAGGGAAGAAAACAGATTATGGCTCTGAGAAAAGATGGTTCTGTAACAAGAAATAGAGGCGAAATTTTGACAAGAGTGAAAGATTTCTACTCCAAATTATATGAAAGGGATGATACATGTACTCCAGACATCATGAAAGGTACCAGTACCAGAGTTCTTCCAGTCCTCCCAGCAGAAGTTACACATGCAATCAAGAACATGAAGCGGGGAAAAGCTCCAGGAGAAGATGGAATTACTGTAGACATCATACAAGAAGCAAGTGGAGAAATCGAAACAGTACTCGCCCAAATTTTCATTCGATGCCTTAATGAAGGGAAGATTCCTGAGGATTAGAACAACGCTACAATGATCTTGCTACTTAAAAAAGGTGACATTGAGGATCTCAAGAACTACAGACCTATCAGCCTCCTATCAGTGGTTTATAAAATCTTCACTAAAGTTCTTTCACATCGCTTAAAGGTGACACTGGACATGGCTCAACCGAGAGAACAAGCTGGATTCAGGAGTGGCTACAGCACAATAGATCATATCCACGTACTGAGAGAACTAATTGAAAAAGCGAGGGAATATGAACTTCCATTGTGCATGGCTTTTATCGATTATGAAAAAGCCTTTAATTCGGTGAAACCATCAGCAGTTACAATGGCCCTGAAATCCTGCGGTATTGAAGATGCGTACATTAAAATTATTAGTAACATCTATGAAAATGCAAAGATTCGGCTGTTTGAAAATACAACACACATAAAAATTGGAAAAAGAGTGAGACAAGGTGACACCATAACTCCCAAGCTCTTTAATGCCGCATTGGAAAAAATTTTTCAATAACTGAACTGGGAAAACAAATGGATAAAGATTAATGGAGAATATCTAACCCACCTTCGTTTTGCTGGTGACAGTCATTTTTGTAACTACCCCATCAGAGCTGCAGAGTATGATCCAGGAACTTGCTGACAAGAGTAAAGAAGTTGGATTAAAACTGAACTTTCAGAAGACAAAAGTGATGTTCAATGCTTTTACAAGAAATGAAGATTTATCGATTGATGGAGAAAAGCTGGAGATAACAGACACGTACGTTTATCTTGGACAGCAGATATCAAGTGAGGGTCACATTGATGAAGAAATTAATCGGCGTACAAAACTTGCCTGGAGAGCTTTCGGAAGAAACAGCATAATTTTCAAGAGCAATATGCCATTATGTCTTAAAAGAAAAGTGTTTGATCAATGCATCCTTTCAGTGCTTACGTATGGTGCAGAGACGTGGACCTTAACTAAAAGAGACATACAAAGGCTGCAGACAACTCAAAGCAGCATGGAGAGGTGCATGCTTGGTGTAACCAGCAGAGATAAGAAGAGGAACTCGTGGATCCGAAAATTGACAAGAATGGAAGACATCATGATCAGAGTTAAATCCCTGAAATGGCAATGGGCTGGAGATACTGCCAGAAGGACAGACCATCGATGGACAGCCACATTTTTAGATTGGATTCCAAGGGACAGGAAAAGACCCAGAAGAAGACCACATGGAAGATTGGTGGATGAAATGCGAAAGTATGCGGGAGTGACCTGGAGGAGACTGGCACAAGACAGACCGTTGTGGAGAAAACTTGCGGAGACATTCGTCCAGCAGTGGATTGATAATGGTTGACAATGATGATGATGATGATGTACACAAATGGCTTTGAAATCCTGCGGCATTGAAGATGCATACATTAATATTATTAATAACATCTATGAAAATGCAAGTGCAAAAATTCGGCTGTTTGAAAATACAACACACATAAAAGTTGGAAAGAGAGTGAGACAAGGTGACACCATATCTTCCAAGCTCTTTAATGCCACATTGGAAAATGTCTTTGAATAACTAAACTGGGAAAACAAAGGGATAAAGATTAATGAAGGTTATCTAACTCACCTTTTTTTTTGCTAATGACGTTGTCATTTTTGCAACTACCCCATCAGAGCTGCAGAGTATGATCCAGGAACTTGCTGACAAGAGTAAAGAAGTGGGATTAAAAATGAACTTTCAGAAGACAAAAGTGATGTTAAATGCTTTTACGAGAAATGAAGATTTATCGATTGATGGAGAAAAGCTGGATATAACAGATGCGTACGTTTATCTTGTACAGCAGATATCAAATGAGGGTCACATTGATGAAGAAATTAATCGGCGTACAAAACTTGCCTGGAGAGCTTTTGGAAGAAACAGCCTAATTTTCAAAAGCAATATGCCATTATGTGTTAAAAGAAAAGTGTTTGATCAATGCATCCTTCCAGTGCTACGTATGGTGCAGAGACGTGGACCTTAACTAAAGAGACATACAAAGGATGCAGACAACTCAAAGCAGCATGGAGAGGTGCATGGTTGGTGTAACCAGGAGAGATAAGAAGAGGAACTCATGGATCAGAAAATGACAAGAGTGGAAGACATCATGATCAGATTGAAATCCCTGAAATGGCAATGGGCTGGACATACTGCCAGAAGGACAGACCATCGATGGACAGCCGAAATTTTAGATTGGATTCCAAGGGGCAGGAAAAGACCCAGCAGAAGACCACATGGAAGACGGGTGGATGAAATTCGAAAGTATGTGGGAGTGACATGGAGGAGAGTGGCACAAGACAGACCGTTGTGGAAGAAGCTTGGAGAGACCTTCGTCCAGCAGTGAATATATAATGGTTGACCATTATGATGATGATGATAGATATATAAAAAACAAGAGAATATAAACTCCCACTATGCGTGGCTTTTATTGACCATGAAAAAGCTTTCGACTCCGTGAAACCATCAGCAATAACAATGGCTTTGAAATCCTATGGTATTGAAGATGCATACATTAGCATTATTAATAACATCTATGAAAATGCAAGTGCAAACGTTGGGATATTTGAGGATACAGCACAGATAAGAATTGGAAAAGGAGTGAGACAAGGTGACACCATATCTTCTAAGCTCTTTAACGCCACACTGCAAAATGTCTTTCAATGATTGAACTGGGAAAAGAAAAGGATAAAGAATAATGGAAATTTCTTAACTCACCTTCGTTTTGATGATGACGTTGTCATCTTTTCAATTACCTCTTCAGAGCTGCAGAGTATGATCCAGGAACTTGCTGACAAGAGTAAAGAAGTGAGATTAAAAACGAACTTTCAGAAGACAAAAGTGATGTACGATGTTTTTACAAGAAAAGAAGATTTAGCGATTGATATAGAAAAGCTTGAGACAACCGATTCCTACATTTATTTTCGGCAGCAGATATCGAGTGAGGGTCACATTGATGAAGAAATTGATCTGCGTATAAAACTTGGATGGAGAACTTTTGGAAGAAACAGTACAATTTTTAAGAGCAGTATGTCTCAAAAGAAAAGTGTTTAATCAATGCATCCTGCCAATGCTTATGTATGGAGCCGAGACATGGACCTTAACTAAAAAAGACATACAAAGACTGCAGACAACTCAAAGCTGCATGGAGAGATGCATACTTGGTGTAACCAGGAAAGATAAGATGGGTAACTTGTGGATAAGGAAAATGACAGGAGTGGACGACATCATGACCAGAATGATATCCCTGAAATGGCAATGGGATAAACATGTTGCCAGAAGAACGGACCACCGATGGACAACCGAAATTTCAGACTGGATTCCGAGGGACAGAAAAAGACCCAGAAGAAGACCCAATGGGAGATGGAAGGATGAAATTCGAAAGTAGGCTGGAGTGACATGGAGGAGACAGGCCCAAGACAGACAAGTGGGGAAGAAATTTGGGGAGACCTTCATCCAGCAGAGGATTGATAATGGTTGATGATATATATATATACATGTGTGTGTGTATATCATCATCATCATTGTCAACCATTATCAATCCACTGCTGGACGAAGGTCTCCCCAAGTTTCCTCCACAACGGTCTGTCTTGTGCCAGTCTCCTCCATGTCACTCCCGCATACTTTCGAATTTCATCCACCCATCTTCCATGTGGTCTTCTTCTGGGTCTTTTCCTGTCCCTTGGAATCCAATCTAAAATTTCGGCTGTCCATCGATGGTCTGTCCTTCTGGCAGTATATCCAGCCCATTGCCATTTCAGGGATTTAACTCTGATCATGATGTCTTCCACTCTTGTCATTTTTCGGATCCACACGTTCCTCTTCTTATCTCTCCTGGTTACACCAAGCATGCACCTCTCCATGCTGCTTTGAGTTGTCTGCAGCCTTTGTATGTCTCTTTTAGCTAAGGTCCACGTCTCTGCACCATACGTAGCACTGGAAGGATGCATTGATCAAACACTTTTCTTTTAAGACATAATGGCATATTGCTCTTGAAAATTATGCTGTTTCTTCCAAAAGCTCTCCAGGAAAGTTTTGTACGCCGATTAATTTCTTCATCAATGTGACCCTCACTTGATATCTGCTGTCCAAGATAAACGTACGTGTCTGTTATCTCCAGCTTTTCTCCATCAATCGATAAATCTTCATTTCTTGTAAAAGCATTGTACATCACTTTTGTCTTCTGAAAGTTCATTTTTAATCCCACTTCTTTACTCTTGTCAGCAAGTTCCTGGATCATACTCTGTAGCTCTGATGGGGTAGTTGCAAAAATGACTATGTCATCAGCAAAACGAAGGTGGGTTAGATAATCTCCATTAATCTTTATTCCTTTGTTTTCCCAGTTCAGTGATTGAAAGACATTTTCCAATGTGGCATTAAAGAGCTTGGGAGATATGGTGTCACCTTGTCTCACTCCTTTTCCAATTTTTATGTGTGTTGTATTTTCAAACAGCCGAATCTTTGCACTTGCATTTTCATAGATGTTATTAATAATATTAATGTATGCATCTCCAATACCGCAGGATTTCAGAGCCATTGCAACTGCTGATGGTTTCACCGAATCAAAGGCTTTTTCATAATCGATAAAAGCCATGCACAATGGAAGTTCATATTCCCTCGCTCTTTCAATTAGTTCTCTCAGTACGTGGATATGATCTATTGTGTTGTAGCCACTCCTGAATCCAGCTTGTTCTCTCGGTTGAGCCATGTCCAGTGTCACCTTCAAGCGGTGTGAAAGAACTTTAGTGAAGATTTTATAAACCACTGATAGGAGGCTGATAGGTCTGTAGTTCCTGAAATCCTCAATGTCACCTTTTTTATGTAGCAAGATCATTGTAGCGTTGTTCCAATCCTCAGGAATTTTCCCTTCATTAAGGCATCGAGTGAAAATTTGGGCGAGTACTGTTTCGATTTCTTCACTTGCTTCTTGTATGATGTCTACAGTAATTCCATCTTCTCCTGGAGCTTTCCCACGCTTCATGTTCTTGATTGCATGTGCAACTTCTGCTGGAAGGACTGGAAGAACTCTGGTACTGGTACCTTTCATGATGTCTGGAGTACATGTATCATCATTTTCATATAATTTGGAGTAGAAATCTTTCACTCTTGTCAAAATTCCGCCTCTATTTCTTGTTACAGAACCATCTTCTTTTCTCAGTGCCATAATCTGTTTTTTTCCCTTACTGAGATGTCCCTTTGCTACCTTTAGGCTTTGGTTGTTTTCAATTGCTTTCCTTACTAGTTCACAGTTGAATTTCCTTACGTCTTCAGTGATACTTTTTCTTACTGTCTTGCATAGCTCTATATATTCCACTTTGGAAGTCACATCTTCTTTAGTTGTACTCATCTCTCTTCTTTTTTGCATCAACATTTTGGTTTTTCCTGATAATTTGTTCACATGCAATTTGTTCTTAGACCCAGCTAATTTTGTTGCTGTTTCCATAAGAGCTTTGGTTACTTTTCTGTTAACTTCAGAAATATCCACTTCTTTCGATGTTAGGCCTTCTAAAGCAGAGAACCTGTTCTTCAGTTCGAATTTGAAGGTATTACGGTGTTTTTTAAGGTTGGTTATGTCAATACATTTTGTTTGTCTTATGATCTTGCTACGTTCGAGTTTAGTGTTGAGGTGCATCTTACATCTCACCAATCTATGGTCACTGCCTGTGTTGAACTTGTTTAGCACACTGCAGTCTTCTATGACGAAGTTTTTGTTACACATAATAAAATCAATTTCACTTGTCGTCCCATTTGGATGTCTCCATGTCCATTTCCTGTGTGGCTTTTTCTTGAAAAAGGAGTTCAAGATGAAAGAAAAAGCCACACAGGAAATGGACATGGAGACATCCAAATGGGACGACAAGTGAAATTGATTTTATTATGTGTAACAAAAAATTCGTCATAGAAGACTGCAGTGTGCTAAACAAGTTCAACACAGGCAGTGACCATAGATTGGTGAGATGTAAGATGCACCTCAACACTAAACTCGAATATATATAACAGATTATATATATATATGGCTTTTATCGATTATTTATCGATTGATGGAGAAAAACTGGAGATAACAGATACGTATGTTTATCTTGGACAGCAGATATCAAGTGAGGGTCACATTGATGAAGAAATTAATCATCGTACAAAACTTGCCTGGAGAGCTTTTGGAAGAAACAGCATAATTTTCAAGAGCAATATGCCATTATGTCTTAAAAGAAAAGTGTTTGATCAATGCATCCTTCCAGTGCTTACGTATGGTGCAGAGACGTGGACCTTAACTAAAAGAGACATACAAAAGCTGCAGACAACTCAAAGAAGCATGGAGAGGTGCATGCTTGGTATAACCAGGAGAGATAAGAAGAGGAACTCGTGGATCCGAAAAATGACGAGAGTGGAAGACATCATGATCAGAGTTAAATCCCTGAAATGGCAATGGGCTGGACATACTGCCAGAAGGACAGACCATAGATGGACAGCCGAAATTTTAGATTGGATTCCAAGGGACAGGAAAAGACCCAGAAAAAGACCACATGGGAGATGGGTGGATGAAATTCGTAAATATGCGGGAGTGACATGGAGGAGACTGGCACAAGACAGACCGTTGTGGAGGAAACTTGGGGAGACCTTCGTCCAGCAGTGGATTGATAATGGTTGACAATGATGATGATGATGATATATATATAATCTGTTTCATTTAAAGTGAGAGAATAAGGGGACAAACTTTACGTGGTGTTCCCTAAGCTATATATACGTTTTAAACATTGAGATTGAGGAACATTACAATCTGCGTAAATTGCATTTTCCCTAAAATCTTCATTATTCCAGTATCGCTTGGGTTCCGTGTAGTAGGAAATTTACGTGAAGTCGGTGTGATGTGTATTCAGCTACACGTTTTAACCCTCCCTATTCTAGTTTCACTTAATCGTGTGATAGCTAGTCCAGTACGATTTTAAATCTACCCTCTGTAAGGAAGCAGAGGCATATAACTTTAATCTTTTCTTTTCCTATAAATCTTATATTCGTAAAAACATTTTTTTTTTTTACTTTTAGGTTGCACTGGTACGACCTGCCTGTTAAATAAAACATGAAATATAGCTTAAGTTCTGACTGCCAGTGTGGCTACTTTTACTCAAGAGAGTGATAGAGTTGGTTCCTTAAATGAATTTAAAAGTTGCTTTTTGAGACACACATACGCACACCTGTTGAGGAGATACGTAAATATGGGGTGGCAGCATTGCAAAGGCCAAAGAACTGATACCCGTGAGAATTCTGTCACAGCTTGCGAAGGAATCCGTATATCCTCTGGTAAAATATTTCCTACCTATATATCGCTTCATGTAAATGGGATAAAACAGATTAGAACGAAGTGTCGTGGATTATTGACAGAATGTTCTCGAGTGTGTGAGTACCCTAGAGAATCTGTCAAAATTCTGGAAAGCTAAAGTAAAAAAGGCTGTCGTGAAGTTTCGTCGAAAGGTTGGGAAATGGTAAATCGTATTTGAAGAAGATTTTCTTTATGGTTTAAGTACTGAGTTGTATGGCAGAATTCACTGTCAAGATGGACGCACCAGCAGCCATTTTTATTGAATTGATAGAAGATGGAAAGTATAACGAAAGATAGTTGGAAGAACATAAAAAAATTGCAATACGGCATCTGTATTTCAGTTTGATTTTGTTTTTCTCTCACGAGATCAATACAATTTTTTAGTCAGTTGTGCAAAGTCAGCTAAATTAACTAATATCTTGTTTTTCATAAATTATAAGTGTAAGAAAGATTTTAGAATGGCTGAAAAGTGTGTTAAAGCTAAAAGAATATCATAAGATCGTATTTCCGAATGCACAGCATTTACCTTCTTTTCAAAAGGATTGTACAAATTCTATGTCATGATCTAGAAGAATGAGTTTTCGACACTCTCAACCTTTATAACTCACATTATTTTCACTTAATTTGTGGCTTTGATTTGACAATCGTTACTAGTTTTATAACCTCTTTAAAAATTAAAAAGTGTCGATATTTATCTAACATTTTTAAATGACTGAGGTAGGAAAATTGATGTTTTTGATGGTGTCAATCTTTGCTGTCATTTTTTCGGATGCCTGATATTTGAATCCCGCTTAGAGGTCAAAGGCACAGCTTTATACACACACACTTCAAGTATTCTTCAATGCCACGAGAGAAAGGTATTGCTTTTTAATATACGTACATCTGCTTTCTTGTATTTTTATGTGTCCTCATATTTTTGTATTTAACACAAAAAAATACAACAACCTTTCTGAATTTGAGTCAACAATCTTTAAATAGCGTGGTGTGTGTGTAAGGCTTCGCCAAGGGGGTCTTGGGTCCTCGTGTCCGGACCCCTATTGAAGGAGATTGAATACGAATTTAAAGCGACATACATGTATATATATATATATATATATATATATATATATATATATATATATATATATACTATATATAAAAAGTTTGTCAGTTATGCTTCATTTCATTTTTTGACTTTGAAAAATTTTGGGCTTATTCCCATTTGGAGTATTTATTTTTCTGGGAGGCTTTCACAGATGAACCAAATCCATGGAGTCCCCTTAAGAAATTTCTGGCTGTGTGTGTGTGTGTCCTGTCATTGGATCCTGTCAACTGATCTATTGACAGATTTTCGTAAATTTCAGAAAGCTACTAATCTTTTTTTCGGTTTTAAGGCAGCCTCCTAAAACTTTTACTGTTATGTCTAAGTTTGCATATTTGCCGCCCCGGTTGGGCGTTAGTCTAAGCGTTAGCTTGTGACCATTTGTCCGAGAAGGGTCTGGGTTCGAATCCCATGAGGCATGGGTGTTGTATTTGTCTTACGGCACTGGCTCTCTCCTTTCCCTAGAACGAGTGACTAAATTTCTGGCTTTCACATCGTACTGGTCGGTCGTGCTCTCCTAATTGACGTAAAAATATTTGATTTATTCCAAAAATAACATTTCTGTTTTTATCACAATCAGAAATGCAGTTTTGCAGAATTTCTGTGCATCCAAGGAAAGAGAGATAGATACAAGAGAAAGAAAGAGGCAGACAGAAAGAAAGAGAGAAAGAGATGTTTCCGACTGCCTTCCTTTGGAATACTTTTATTAATTTTTCGTTCTTCAAATCATTTTAAGTCAATGTAATTTAGGGTTCTTGACTTTAATTTTTATGCCTGAAACATATGGCACAAGATGTCAGTACCGAATTAAAATATGAACATTTTATGGAGTTTAAACCTTAATCTCATTTTATTTTCGATGTTTAACGACCACCATGAATAAATGCTTTCAGGGAGATGAAGGAATCAACACCGTGTGGCAGGCAAGTCACCCACTTCTCAAGAGGGATTCGGGATACTGTCCGAACACCAGCGCCTCTGACCACTCGAACACTGGGCCTGCCATTCGTTTTCTCCAGTAAAATCCAAACACCTTGATATCTAACATTATGTAGCACATTTCTTGTAGCCGGTAAACTGGGTAAAACACAATCACACTGAGCGCGTGATCATTTCGAGAAGACAGCGTACTTGTATACTGTATATATGCTCATGCGAGAAAACAGGTGTGGTGACGTTTTCAGCTGAGACTAAGGCAAAGACCTGATATGCAATCGCTCTGTGTTTGGATAACGTGAATATGTTTTCTAGACTTTTAACAACTCTGTGTTTTGTTTGAGAAATCCATGCTATGACTATTAAAGCTCTATAATCGAGATATTCCATAGTTGTGGTTATGCTTTTATTCAAAGTCGAGACTAATTTAAAGCCACTAGATAAATGTTGCTTGTAATACAAATGATTTGTTATTCTTACTGCCTACGATAATGGATTGTTTATTGTTATAAGCGGGTAGTATAAATATTGTGAAACTCTCAAAATGCGATGAAATTTAGCAATTAATTTGAATAAAATTAGACGGACGTGCATTAAGGCAACAATAACCCTAAATGGAAGGAATAAATTGGAAAAAAACAATTGACACGAAGTTTTTCTATTACCAGGTCTTCTTATTGCATTAATCGCGAAGGAATATGCAGGGGCGGCCCCTATGGCGCAGTAGTCTAAGCGATGGCTTCTGATCATTCGTCCAGAAGGGGTCCGGGTTCGAATTCCGGTGAGGCATAGATGTTGTGTTTGTCTTACGGCACTGGCTCTCTCCCTTCCTTGGAACCAGTGGCCCTAAATTAGGGACGGGCGACTGCTTATAGCCCATTGAGTTGCTCACGGTGGTCATTAAACCTCCAATAAAAAAATATGCAGGGTGTCTCTAAATGAAGTATACAACTTCAGTATGCTATTAAAAAAATACGATAGAAAAAACAATTTAGTAAAATCATACAATGCATTGATTAGGATACGCTTTGCAACATACCAGAAATTATTACTCAAGTTATGAGGATAATGGCTGATGAATAAATCTCGCTTCTGGGCCATGACCTTTGACCCCATTTCAATGATATTCAATATAACCGGTTCAGTATACCTCCGGAACAACATGATAACGTTTTGTCGCAATAGAAGCATTTGTAAGTAAGTTATGACGCATAAGGGCGATGTAATGGATCCCGCTCTAACCTTTGGATTCCGCTCTAACCTTTGGATTCCGCTCTAACCTTTGACTCCATTTCGCCCATTTTCAATAGGGTTCGTACCCAGGTTAGCCCCTACTACATACTAAAATTTCATTGCAATCGAACCATTTTTACGCGAGTTATCGTGCGGACAGACAGTCAGACAAAGCTGGAACATATACGCTTCTTCAACCAACGGTTGGAAAACGCAGAAAAACTTACTTTAAAGATCAAGAGACGTGACAAGTGTTAAAGTGTGTTATGTCCGATGATAGATGGCGCCGGGTGTCTCATGCAATGAAAATTCTCGTCAAACACGGAATACAACAGACATGGCTTCCCCAGTGGAGAAAGCAGCATGTCTTTCGGTTTGAGGAGTCAAAATCTCTAACGACAGTTCAGCGTAAGTTCAGAAAGAAATGCAAGAGACAGCCGCCGACGCGTAGAAGAATCAATTAATATGTAAATAAATTCAAAGCAACAGGAAGCGTCTTGAAAGGCAAAAGCACTGGGAGTCCGTTATGCCAGTAACAACCAACCGTTACTGGCATAACGTACCTGGACACGTTAGAACAATTCGCAATTCTACAATTTCAGGATATTCAAAACATCATTTTCCAGCAGAATGGAGCGCCTCCGCACTTGTCTTTGGATGTACGCAGATTCGTTAGACCGCCATTTTCCAGGGTGTTGGATTGGACTTGGGGGTCAGACGGCATGGCCACCCTTTTTGATTTTTTTCTTAGGGCTTTATTAAAGACATTGGGTACCAGAAAAAGGTTACATCTATCATTGAGCTCAAAGAACGAATTACTGCATCTAGTTACACCTGATATTCTACAGCGTACGTGGGTGGAACTGGACTATGGTTTAAACATCCTGCACGACCAACGGAGCACACATGGAAACCTACTGACATTAAAAACGAAAAAAAACTTTCACAGTTACCATGTGTTTTGACATTAAAAGTGAGTTATTAATTGTAGTTTTATTTTTTTCAATATATAGCATACTGAAGTTGTATATTTCATTAATGGGCACCTGTACGTCAACGAGTTTTGGTACAGAAACAAGAGTCAGTAATAAACATTTTATCTTAAGTATTTCCGACGACATATCCTCACGGAAACGCCTGCTAAGAAATTTAAAATAAATTCTGAGTTCAGATTCGCAGAGGACGAAATCAGAAGCAAAAACTAAACGAGAGAAAAGCAGACGCAATGCGAAGTGGTTAAGTTAAATTCCATTATCTTAATGGGAAAAGTATAAAGGAGGTTAAGTACTCCTTCTAGCAGTTCAAATAAATAAAGAATTCGTGAAGATATACAAAGGAGATTGCGGCAATATCCTAGATTCCTTCTGTGAGAAAGGCGACATGTTCAGAAACAAGAAGGCATTTCGGCATTGTATCGTTTGGCAGAAAGACAATACCTTTAAAAGCAAAACATCCAATGAAAATTCGAATAGTTCAGTGAAAGATGAAACGGGCCTTTAAAGATAAGAGGAAAAACACAAAAGGAAAATTATAAATTTACATCAAACTAATGAAATAGAAACAGACAGGGCATCTGGCCTAGCGAGATGAAGCATGGAGAAATAATTTAGGATACTGGTAATAGAACGTGAAAATTCAGACCGACTGGATGGTGAGATTTCTTTTGCAAAAGACACATGTCCAACAGACGGGAGGAACTAGAAAGGATTCTTCTAGTAGTGAGGCTGATAGTGTGAATAAGAAGAGAGGGTTCTACAAAGTCCATCTCGAAAATGCAAGACCATGAAGTCAGAGAGATGAATTCCCTCCGTTTGTGAAGTCATTCTCACGTCACACGACCTGATACGTCGGTGTCGTGTTTGATGTCATACACGACAACGTCGGTGTCGTGTTTGATGTCATACACGACAACGTCGGAAAGCAATCCGAAGCCTTGGTTTCCCAGTGACGTCACTAAGATGGGGAACAGTAGCTCTCTAACGTCATGGTCTTGTACTTTCTAGACGGCCGTGGACCGGTCTATTAGGATTTAATTTCGAGTTATTTTAGCTACAATTTGGCTATTAGCTTCGGTTACACAAAACAGTGGTTTTTGACCAAGTGCTAGGAACAAATCGTTTGGTTTGCTAAAAACTTGCGAATTGAAACGCAGGCTGCCGAAATCATTCACAAGTCTGTACATCAGGATGGAAGAAGTATCAAAGAGTGGTTGGAAATTAACTCTGGAGTGATACGAAGATGTATATTGTCACCAATTTAGTTTTGCACTCTATGTATAAACTGCCTGCAGAAAGTAACTTAGTTTTAAATGTTAAAAGATAAGGGTTCTAACATGATCATAGCTTGCTGCACTCCGGTAACTTGCAACAGTCAATCCTGGCTTAGGTCCTAACAAAACTATGTCACTCGATCAACTCCTCACCCGCCGGGGAGTTGGGGGGGTTTACAATTAAGATATGGATAAGTTAGGAACAATCGTAGTACACACTAAAACAGTAGTCACTGTACAGTTAATTATTCTTATTATAGGAGGAACAGGTCATCTCCTATCTGAAGTTAATTATAAGAGAGTTCAAAAAGGTGTTACCTGACCTCTAAGGTTACAGATAATTCACGAGGGTTAGAGAGAGTAACTTACTAACAAGTAAAGCTTCCGGATTTTCAGAAACAGACAGCTCAATGAAGCAGCTCGCAGCAAGCAAACAGTTCAACAAGAAGTTGGGTCGACAGCAGTAGTAAAGCAGTGAGCAGCAAGTCAGGGAAGCGCTGAGTTGAACGGCTGATCGGATAGCAGAAACTAGTCCAATGCACCTGCACGCCTGGACAGACAGCAGCAACTAGTCCAATGCACCTGCACGCCTGGACAGACAGCAGCAACTAGTCCAATGAATTAATGATTAGAACGTCTGGATGGACAGCCACAACTAGTCCAATGAAGTGGAATGCCTAAACGGAGAGCCAAAGATAGTACGATGAAGCTGAACATCTGGACTGCAAGCAGCACCTAGTCCAATAATGCTGAACATTTGGACGGGCAGCAGCAATTAATCTAATGAACCTGCACGGCCGGAAGGACAGCAGCAGCTAGTCCAATGATGTAATCACTAGAACGTCGGGATGGACAGCCACGACTAGTTCAATGAAGTTGAACGCCTAAACGGAGAGCCAAAACTACTCCGATGAAGCTGAGCATCTGGACTGGAAGCAGCACCTAGTCCAATGAGGCTGAACATCTCGACGGGCAGAAGCAATTAATCTAATGAACCTGCACGCCCGACGGACAGCAGAAACTAGATAAATGAAGCATTGATAGAACGTCTGGACGTAACTAGTCCAGTGAATCTGAGTTCTGGACTGGCAGCAGCAACTAGTTCAAAGAAGCTTCACTCCTGGAAAGATAGCAGCAACAAGTGCAAAGAAGCTTTACTCCAGGAAAGATAGCAGCAACAAGTCCAAAGAAGCTTTACTCCTGGAAAGATAGCAGCAACAAGTCCAGTGAAGCAATGAGTATAACGTCCGGACAGACAGCCACAACTAGTCCAATGAAGCTGAGCATCTGAACGGGCAGCAGCAACTAGTCCAGTGAAGCTAAACGTCTGGACGAACATCAGCATGTAGAACGGACAGCGGCAAACAACTTATCTTCCGAAGAGATTACCAGGACACGGAGACATCCATCTTATCCCAAGCCTTCAAAAGCAAGAGCCCAAGAGAAAAAGCCACTGCTCAGATTGCACAGTAAACGAGTAAGACGAGGAAGCCCAGCCAAGCTCACAAGTGATGAGAAATGTCCACGCAACGCGGCATGGAGGATTCAGCCAAGCTCACAAGTGATGAGAAATGTCCACGCAACGCGGCATGGAGGATTCAGCCAAGCTCACAAGTGATGAGAAATGTCCACGCAACGCGGCATGGAGGATTCAGCCAAGCTCACAAGCGATGAGAAATGTCCACGCAACGCGGCATGGAGGATTCAGCCAAGCTCACAAGTGATGAGAAATGTCCACGCAACGCGGCATGGAGGATTCAGCCAAGCTCACAAGTGATGAGAAATGTCCACGCAACGCGGCATGGAGGATTCAAGTCATCTCGGTTTTAAAGAACTTGGAAGTATGAAACAACCGGCATGGAAATCCAACGTTCCAAAAAGTCCACCTTTATAAAACCTCAAAGAGTGACTGATGCCACTTCTCCCAACAGACAGCTATCAGGAAAACACCCCTCCTACCTGTCTCAAATGGTTAATAAAATAATAATGGCTCTGAGGACGTCACAGACTTCGTGCTAATTTCTGCGAGCGATGTTCAAAAAGGTCATATTCTAACCTGCTTCTAATGAATATGTACTTTTTTTTTCCTGCAAGTAGTACATATCTTTTATACCATTGTAACAACTTCAATGTTGTAGATCCATTAGTCCGTTTTTCCTTCAGGCAATTTTGTGAACTGAATCACAGATACTTCGCAAAAAGGAGGGAAAAGAGTTACGAGCGGTGACAAAATATCTATCTTTAAAGGGATGTTCTTACAGGAGGGTCATTATGACATGCTGTAGACACTGACGTGTTCTACAGTTGTCAAGTGACACAGAGAATTGCGTTGTGGTAGGCATTGCAGAGACATCAGCCGCTGAAAATGATCCAAACTTCTTAAAAAAGATTGTTACTGGTGATGAAACATTGTGTTTTCAATATGATCCTAAAACAAAGCGACAAAGTGCGGAATGGAAGTCAAAAAACTCGCCACAAGCCAAAAAAACAAGAAAAGTTCCATCGAAAATCGAAACATTGCTCATTACATTCTTCGATAGTAAGGGTATTATCCACAAAGAATTTGTTCCAAGTGGACAAACAATTACTGGTGAGTTTTATTTAAATGTTTTGAGGCGTTTGATGGGCAGAATTCGTCGTATTCGTCCAGAATATCGAGATGAAAACAGTTGGTGTTTGTCGCACGATAATGCACCCAATCACACCTCACTTCTTGTTTGTAGATTTTTTGGCGAAAAATAACATCTGTGTGTTGAATCATCTACCGTATTCGCCTGATTGAGCACCCTGCGACTTTTCTTTGTACTAAAAACTTAAAATGACGTTAAAAGGGTGTTATTTTGATGATATTTCGACCATACAAACAGCTTCGACGCATGCTTTTCCGCAAAGTGAACTGGAACAGGCATTCGTATCATTATTAAATCTCTGTAACAAGTGTATTGAAGCCGGAGGGATTTATTTTGAATAACAAACCAAAACAAATTATAATTTCTTGTTTCTATTTCATTTTACAGACCCAGTCTTAAAAATTCTTTGACGCACTGTGTATTACCTATTTTTTTTAATACATGTTCAGCGACATAATAAGATTGTGTCCTTTAGCAAATATATTACACATGCCAAAATAAAATAAAATAAAATGGTTTAAACAAGTAATTAGGCTACTATAACTAATATAAAATTCGATATGCATAGATCTCTTTGATACCTTCCTCTCTGCTACTGCTCACTCTTTCACACTATGAAAAAAGAAACAGAAAAGATTCAGAAGCGCATCACTCCACACTAGAATCGACAAAATTTTTATATTTATTTTTATTCTTGCCCAGTTTTCCTTGAAATCAACGAAAAACCAATAAAAGTATACTGCCAAACAATCCGCAAGAGCTAGATCTTCAGGGAATAATACCTTATACCGGCGCCGGCGAAAATTCCTCCCAACAGCTTTCTGGAAAAAATAAATAAATAAATAAAGAATGCGCGTGTGTGTGTATGTATGCATATATATATATATATATATATATATATATATATATATATATATATGAGACACCCAACTTCTTTTCTCATTTCTTCCCATCCACCCACACGCGTTGCTTTCGAAAGAATGGTCTTTCTTCTAGATCCACGACATTCCCTCTTCCCCCTTTTCAAGTGGACAAAGCACCCAATAGCATGGAGTAAAAGCCATCATCTACATTTATTTCCTAAGAAAGTCAAATACTCTTCTGCTCCTGATGGAAGTATTAATAATTAATTAGGTAATATATTCAGGTTATAACCTCTCTTTTTCTCTCATACGATAAAATATTTTCTTATCTTCAAGAAATGTCAGCTTGCTACGAGCCAAATATTGGTATGAACCAAAAAAGAACCAAGCCAAATAGTCACCTTTTTCAGAAAACAAATAGTAAGATGAACCATTTTTAAATAAGTGTCCGCTAGACCGAAGAAAGTTTTAAATAAAACCAAACTCCATATTGTCCTCCTGTATCAGAAAAATTTAAAAATCCAGTTTAATACGAAAAGGACTGCAGAAGTTCTGATAAACATGAAACGGAGGGAAAAAATAACAACTAACATGAAGTCAAAGTTCACCATTCGAAATATTTCGATGCTTTAGGATGTTTACCGTAAAAGAAAGAAAAGTTAAGTCTTTTAATAACTTTTTGTTTAGTTTATGTCCACTTTATAATCCATGGAACTCATAATCTGCTGACAGCTTCAAGTTCAGCAAATTATTTTAAAATTTTATTTCACAAAATCAGTTTGGCTTTGTATAGCATATTCACTAAACTTTAACGCAGCCTGAACTGCCTAGGTGACTTCTAAAGGTCAGAGACAGAGGCGTAACTAGCACACCCGCAGCTGGGGGGGGGCGCAGGTAACGAAGGGGCGTACTGCAGCTTCCAGTTATAGTTTTATGAAGAAATTTGAACATGCACAATAATTAACCCAAAGATTCATATTTTGCTTTAAGATATATTTAGCTTTGCCTAGTCTCACTTTTAAAACACTGAATGTCCTACAGATTGAAAGTGTTCGGCTCTTTGACTTCGGGTTGTAATGCAATTGCTCTGCAAGGGTTGTAAATAATACGATCGCTCTCCAATCGCCCTCTCTCTCTGCGCTGCTGAGGCCTAGTTTCACTTTTAAAACACTGAATGTCCTACAGATTGAAAGTGTTCGGCTCTTTGACTTCGGGTTGTAATACGATTGCTCTGCAAGGGTTGTAAATAATACGATCGCTCTCCAATCGCCCACTCTCTCTCTCTCTGCGCTGCTGAGGCCTAGTTTCACTTTTAAAACACTGAATGTCCTACAGATTGAAAGTGTTCGGCTCTTTGACTTCGGGTTGTAATGCGATTGCTCTGCAATGGGTTGTAAATAATACGATCGCTCTCCAATCGCCCTCTCTCTCTGCGCTGCTGAGGGAAAGCGCTAGGCCACAGTGGCATTCCCCGTGGAAGATGTTGGAAAACAGTCAGTTACCTAGGATAACGTGCACGACAGGCGTCAACATTTATTCACAGCAGCAGCAGATCTGCGATGTGGAAAAGAGTGATTTCTTCAAGTGATTTAGTTTTGGACAAAGCAATCACACGTATTGTCAAATCTATTATTTAAAATGGTTAAAACTACAGGGCTCTACGTATCACCGTTACTTTTGCAGATACTCTTTCTGACTTGATGAAACGTTTCAGGGGATTCGCTTTCTGCTGGTTTCAGGGGATTCGCTTTCTGCTGGTTTCAGGGAATTCATCTTCTTTCTAAGATGAAAGTGTGCTTCGATTTGCAATTTAGAGCGTTTCACCTGAGTTCCAAAAACACATCCTCAGTATTTTTCTTTTCTTGTTCTGGGTACCGTAACATACTCAAAAGTAAATCGGGAGATGCGGGTTCGATTCCTGTACCAAGTCGATGTAGTTTGCAAGTTTTCTGAGGCATGTCTACTTCCAATTCCTTAACGTTATTTAAGAATGCATCAGTGCCAGAAGTTTAGATGCAGATTCCCTATCTCGTTGGAGCAAGGAAGAAAAGAAATTATATCGCACTTGAAAACATAGTTTTTCCGGTTAGAGGGGAATTTTTATATTTATTAACATAGTGGTAACCCGTTTAAAAGTATTCAAGGGACCCAGTAAAATGAATGTACACAGCTGGCCACCCAAAATGCAACCCCAAGAAGGACACGAGATGGCAAACCCGGATTTACTGGACACATAACAGATACAAAGATGAAACAATTCAGCTTACAAGGCACGTGTGACTTGCGAAACACGCAGACATCAATAGTTCTTGTGGCCCCCATGGCAGGCAATAACGGCCGCTACACGCCGCGGCATCGAACGAAAGAGGCTTTGGATGTGGGCTTGGGGTATGTCGGACCAGGCTGCTTCCACACGTTACCACAGTTCATCAGGCGTAGCCGCGGGCAACCGAGAAACTCGGTTGCCGATCAGCGATCAGACGTGTTCGATGGGAGACATATCGGGAGAACAGGCGGGCCACGGCAGCAGTGACAGCTAGTGGGCCGTGAAGAACTATTGCACGATGCGTGCCACGTGCGGGCGCGTATTGTCCTGTTCAAACGTTGCCGCTGGTAGGTCCTCCAGGTAAGCGAGGACTACAGGCTCCAAAACGTCGGAGACGTAGCGGTGGCTGTTGAGTGTACCAGCGATGCGTACCAGAGGGGTGCGGGTGTCATATCCAATTGCACCCCAAACCATAACGTTAGGCGACGGACCGGTATAGCGATGCATAATGCAGGCGTCATACAGTCTCTCGCCGTGGTGCCGCCACACGCGGATCCGACCATCTTGGTGTTGTAGGCAGAAGCGGGATTCAGCGGAGAAGAAAATGTTGTGCCATTCCGTAGTCCAGGTGTGGCATTCAACGGCCCACTGCAGCCGCACTCGCCGGTGGTGTAACGTCAATGGTAATCGGAGCAATGGGCTCCGTGCGACAAGTTCCCGCTCCTGCAGACGACGTCGAACGGTACGTGCTGGTACAGGTTGTTGCGCAAAACACCCTAATTTCTGCGCTAATGTTCGTGATGTGGCAGTGCGAGCCGTCAATGTCCGCCGCACAACATGCCGGTCCTATCGTTCGGTGGTGTGCCGCGACTGCGGCAATCGATCGCGTCGGTCCGTCCGTCCCTCCTACACCCACCGAATCCTTTCTAGCCTCACTGTGTCTGGATGTCGTCCCACACGAGCGCCGATGTCTCGGTACGATAAAATGCTGTCGCGATAAGCCACTATTCGTCCTCTGTCGAACTCCGAAACGTGCTGGAATGAGAGCCGTATTCTGCGACGAGGCATCAGGAAGCTTCCCACGCACAGGTCCGGCAGCAAAACACACTTCCACTACTTAGACTCCGCCTTCTGTGCACCCTTCTTATAGTGCTTCTCGGTGGCGTGCCAGGCGCACATGACTAGCATATGCCCTACAATGCTAATCGTTTGCATGTCCTCTCGCGGGCGACGCATGCTGCGAATTTCAGGCCAATCGAATGCTTCGTTTTTGGTGATGCATTTTGGGTGGCCAGCAGTGTATAATTGAAAAAGCGTGTAAATGAAACATGTATAACGAATTAAATTTCTCCGTCATTTTTGTCCACGCCGGGCATCGAACCCGGGTCACCTCATTCCGGAATAAGTTGCTCTCCCAACTGAGCTACGCGGTCGTATGCTCTCGCTGCTCTCTGACTTTATCTCATGCGCGTCCTGCGATGCAGGCACGTCACACATGGTCTATTTTCGTCCCTAGATGGCAGCACATTATGCTGTTGGAATGTATGGCGTAGCCGTAAGTGTTACTATAGAAGGCACTACGTATTATTTTTTTACGTTCTAGTGTACTATTATTTTCGGTTCTCCTTTTGTTATTTCTTCATAGCTTTTTTTTTTAACTTCTTTTATTTCAGTCACACAGCATAGAGTTAAAGCACTTGAAAACACAGTATGTAGTACATATATGTACATAGTATTCAAAGCATTACTACTAATTCATTTAGGATTGACATTTTTGCACAAGGAGATATGTTTATTATAAAAAACAGTACTGTAAAACTCGCTTATTACGAGGAGCTCAGGAAGTCCTCGTTAAATCCGAATGCTCGATAATCCGTTTTTTGGGGAAATTCTCACCATATGAAAATATGCATACATGATAATGCGCATATATGTTGATATTATACAGGGTACTCAGTAAAATCCTTTCTCAGCCCCGTAACTTTCGAACGCCGACAGCTGTAGCCATAAAAATGGTGTCTAGGCATAGTAAAGGGGCAATGTGCTATTCGATGAGACCGCATACAGCGCCTCCTAGCGGCAAAGTCAGGAGTTAGCGTATCGATCTCAAAAACTATACGAGATACGGAAAAATAGTCAATTACAAAGTTGTAGAACAGCACCGATGTAATACAAGAAGACACCTTGCGCACATGAATGCTAAGAATAGAATGCGTACAACGGTCGTTTGTTTGTTCGCGATGTCGAACACTGTTACGTCACGAAACTCGTCAGAAAGGAGCAATTAGTTGTCACTAGGCACATTTACCGTCGGTGCTCAATGTGCTCTCCGTCAGATACAATGCACATTTGGACTGTAGATTGAATCTCACGCTGCACATTTTGCAGCATGCCAGGTGACACGCTGGAACAAGCATCAGTTATACGGCGTCGAAAGTCATGCAACGTTGTCGGAGGGGTCTTATACACCTGCTCTTTGAGGTAGCCCCACAGAAAGAAGTACAATGGGGTGAGATCCTGTGAGCGTGCAGGACACTCTACGCAACCACCATGCCGATGATTTGTTGCTCGAATATCTCGAACAGGTACCTTCTTAAGTTTCCTGGCTGGTGCGGAGGGGCGCCGTCATGTTGGAACCAAACATTGCGCAGTTGAGTCGGGCTAGTGCTTTGCGGAAGGCGATATTATCTCCTTTCTGACGCGTTTAGTGACGTAACAGTGCTCGTCATCGCTAATAAACAAATGAGCGTTGTACGCGTTCTATTCTTAGCATTCATGTGCGCAAGGTATCTTTTCGTACTAAACCAATGCCGCTCAACAACTTTGTAATTGACTATTTTCCCGTATCTCGTACAGTTTTCGAGATCGGCAAGCTAACTCCTGACTTTGCCGCTAGGCAGCGCTGTAAGTGGTCTCGTCGAATAGCGCATAGCCACTTTACTATACTTAGACATCATTTTTATGGCTATAGCTGTCGGCGTTCGAAAGTTACGGAGCTGAGAAAGGACTTTACTGGGCACCCTGTATATTCATAACAAATGGATATTCTTGAAAAACTTAATTACATTAGTACTATAGCTAATTAATGAAACCTTTAAAGTACACTATCTACCAACAAGTAATTGGACACATGTGATAGCAAAGAAAAACGAAGTTTATTCACCTTCAGTAGTTGGTGGAGCCTCCACCAGTGGCGATTACAGCTGCGACCTTCCGGGACATACTCTCAACCAGGCGTTGTACGACGGCTAGCGGTATTTTCTTCCACTCGGCTTGGAGAAGACAGGTCAGTTCCTTCACCGATTTCGGACGGTGGGGGCACCCCTTAAGTCGACGCTCCAACTCGTCCCAGAGGTGCTAGATAGGGTTAAGGTCCAGGCTCTGCACAGGTCAGTCCATTCGATTAACCCCATTGTCACCATACCAAGCCATGGTGGACCTCGCAACATGACAGGTGGCATTGTCATCCTGAAAGTAACATGGGTCCACCCCGTGAAACTGCCACAACGTAGGAAGCGCATTGCCATCCAAAATGGTGCAGTAGGTCTTGGCTTTGAGTCTACCAGGAATTGCGACCAAGGGTCCCGTGCCATACCAGGAGAAACACCCCCATAGCATAATTCCACCGCCGCCGAACTTCACAGTTGGCACAATACATACCGGCATGAGGCGTTCTCCAGGCAGACGCCAAACCCAGACCCTGCAATCCGAACGGTAGAGGGTGAACCTTGATTCGTCGCTCCAGAGAGCCTGTTTCCACTGTTCAACGGTCCACTGTCGACGTTCTTTGCACCACGTTAGTCGAGCAGCGCTATTGGACTTGGTGATCAAAGGCTTGTGAGCGGCAGCACGACCATGATAATCGAGCAGATGGGCTTCCTTACGGATGGTATTCATCGAAAGAACACTCCCGGATGCCTGTTGAAACTCCTTGCGGATGTGGCCCATCGATTTGGTGCGGTTCTTCTGAATTTCTCTGGCCAGCACCCGCCTGTCTCTAACTCCCAGTTTTGTGGGTCTGCTGGGTCGGGGCACATTCCGACAGTCATCTCTCATCTTCCACTGGCCAATCACATAGGCCACTGTCAATTTTGGGTACTTCAACTCGCTGGATATGTCACGTATGGATCGGCCATTTCTGTGATACCCGACGATTACACCTTTCTTGAAATCAGAGAGCTCCGAACTGCGTGGCATCTTGCATGCGACTGGTTGCGTTGTTGTTTCCCATAAGATATTTAACGGCGGCGGCCGTGACGTGTATCAGGACCGCAGATATCGTCGATTACAGGGGTGTCCAATTACTTGTTTGGTAGATAGTGTATATTCAACTTGACGGCCACATGAGAGTAACGAACGACGGCAGTTTTAGCTACACAACACACATGCAACAAAAGCAGAACCGATCCTTCCAATGCAAAGCTCACTTGGAGAATGAAAGTAGAAATGGACACAATTCTAGAAATTGTTATCCTTTGTTTTTTCTCCAGCGACATCCCCATTCCATTATTCTTGTATCCCTCTCTGCAATTGTCCCCCAGAAATCTACTTTAATGAGCGTGAGCTCCACCCATCCACTTTTTACCTGGACTAGGTAGCCGATTTTCAATTCTGCTGACGTGATACACTCAAGTCCGCTTGGAGTAGGTGGCTGGGAAAGTCTTACTCAACTCGCTTGTTGAGCATTTGATGTGCTCCTTCCCCATTGCTTTCGTACTAACGTTTTTTCACTAGTACATCAGGATTCGCCACCGCTGTTGCAGTTTCGTCCTGTAAACCATTTTTATTTCTCCATTCCAGGACAGTGATTTTCTTTTCCTCGTTAAATATAGAATTTCATTAAATTTTGTTACTTTGTTAAAAAAGGTATCATCTTAGCTTTTCTCTCCCTAGTTGAATCCGGGGGCTTCATTAAATTTTGTTCTTTAAAGACGATCAAATTATTCAAGAATTAATATTATATTAAACAATCATCTGTCTAAGGTTATCAGTAAAAGAAAGCACTGATTGCCGCAGGGAAACTTAGAGATCGGAAGGTTTGAGTGGTGACCGAGCACTAAACCTTCCTTTGTTAAGCTGACAAAAGGAGGGGGTATGAAATTCGGAAAGGAGAAGCAGACATTTTCAGGCGCTCTGGTATTTTGAGTGACAAAACAATTTTGTATCGTGGTAGCAAAAGGGTTAAAGAGCCTGACGTAAACATCACTGCCAACCGCTACAATGGCACACTGGACAAGCTGCATAAAGCCATCTAGAATAAGCGACCCGACATGCTTTCGTGTGGTCTGATCCTGTTGCACGACAATAATCGTTCGCATGTTGCGAACATTGTGCAAGATGCGTAAGCATGGAAAGGATGGAAGTTTCTACCCCACCCAGCCTATAAGCCCCGTTTTGTCACCATGTGACTTTCATTTGTTCGTACCCTTAAAAAAAGCTCTAAAGAGACAACGATACCACTCCGACGCAGACGTCATGGCCGCTGTGACCAAATGGTTCAAGGACTAACCAAAGTCCTTCTCGGACGGTATCCGCAGTCTCCCCAAACAGTGGGATGGGTGTCTGAATGCGTACGGCGACTTGTAACGAACACTGGTGCATTCTTAATTTTATTTTATTACTTTTTTTATTGAAAGTTTAACGACCACCAATGGGCACTAAGCAGTCGCCCGTCCCTAATTTAGGGTCACTGGTTCCAGGGAAAGGAGAGAGCAAGTGCCGTAAGACAAACGCAACGTCCATACCTCATGGGATTCGAACCCGGACCCCTTTCGGACGAATGATCAGAGGCCATCGCTTAGACCACTGCGACACTGGTGCATTCTTGCTTCCTTATATATTGCTTTGTGTAATTCTGCCACACCTGCGGATGTATCTTTTTATTCGTCTTAATAAAGCCACTCTAACAAGAGTTCACTTGATTACGTCTAATGCATTTTATGCCAAATATTTGCTTCTAAATATAAAATTAACAAAAAAAATTGTTTCGATGCCATTTATAACGAAGACTGGCCATTTTGGGTACAGTTTCTTTTTCAGGGGATCCATAGATTTTCCACTAGGGTAGTAAAAGAAAATCGCGATTCCCCTATATCTCTGCTTCTAAATGTCTTATTTAAAAACTCTTTTTGGGTCGGATACAGTTCATCGTGGAGAATGGTCTGCATATAATTTCTAATTTTTGTAAGAAAAATTGTTTGGCCATTAAGAGGCGTTAGTGTTTATTTCTGTTTCTGTTGTACAATCACACTGAAGAGCAATTGAATTAGAGATACCTCTCTAGCAACGTGTAGCATCACCTTTTGCACTGATGACGGCGGCCATTCGTCTCGGCATGGACTCGATAAGTCACCGGAAGCGTTGGGAAGCCATACGGATCCACGACCCCTGAACAAGCTCCCACAGTTCACGAAGATTTGATGGAGGGGTTAGAGCCTCGGACATCTCTCTCGATGGCATCCCAGATGTGCTCGATGGGATTGAAGTCAGGTGACCTAGCTGGCCAAGGAAGCGAGGTCACGTCGGTGGAGTGTTCATGTTCATCCAACTCAATTCGGGAGCGGCATTGTCTTGTTGCAGGATGAGATCCCCAGTGGGATGTTGAAGACGCACAAACGGGAGCAAATGGCCGGCCAGGATATGCTGGCAACATTGTTACCTGTGAGGGACGATGTCACACGTACCAGGGGTACCATTTCAGTCCGCGTAAACAGTCCCCAAACGAGAATGCCACCTCTACCAGCATGAAGAGTACCCTGCTGGCAAGAAGGACCAATCGCTTCATGTGGTTTGCGCCGTATTCGTATCCTGCCATCCGCATGTACCAACGTGAATCTCGACTCTTCAGTCCAGGCAACATTTTTCCACATGTCTAGGGTTCAGTTGCGATGTTCCCGCGCCCATGCTAATCTTTGCACCCTGTGATGTGCGGTCAGCAGCGGTACCCTCGTGGGACGATGACTCCTGTACCCCATAGCGAGGAGATGGTTCTGGATGGTGTGGCTGCTTACGCGTTTTTGTGCACCAGCGTTAAATTACCGAGTGATTTCTTGCACTGTGGCCCGTCTATTCGCTCTTACAATGCGAGCTAGCCGATGATGACCGCGCTCATCTACACGCTGTTGTCCACGGCAGTTGGCCCTTGCAGGGATGATTTTACCGGATTCGACGTACTCACGGTGCACCCGTGACACAGTGGCTCGTGAAAATTCCAGTGCCTGCACGACTTTCGAGATGGAGTGAGCTATTCGTCGGGCCTCGACAATTTTCCCACGATCAAATGCGCTTAGATTTTTCGTCTTACCCATACTGTGTCCGACTCTTACTGATTCCCGTCGCATCACTCCTTATATTGTCGGATCGCTGCATACGTCATGTCGTTTCCGTTTACAGGGCCGCCCACAGCGCCACATTTGCATAACGCCAGCTGTCTCTAATTCAATTGCTCTTTAGTGTATTTGCAGCAAAATCTGAGTTCCTGAAATGTCAATTGAAAAAATGTCTTCGTGCGGTACTGCTCACCTTGGAAAACCTTTGAAAAGCACCTTCTGCTTAAAATAGTGCATAATTTTTCCGCTAGCGGCGTAGATGTGTGTCTTATTTTTCATCGATATCTCTGCTTCTACGAGTCCATTTTGAAAAATTCTTTACCGGAGAGCGTTTTCGGTGAGAAATGTCTGTCATAGAATTTCAAATTGTTCTTAACGCCCAAGTATTCCACTAGAAGGCGTAAGTGTACTTTTCCGTCTACAGGATGTTTGCAGCAATATCTGCGGGACTAAGAAGTACCTATTCTTCCTAGTCCCGCAGATATTGCTGCAAACATCCTGAATTATGCACTATTTTAAGCAAATGGAGAGTACCTTTTGCTTAAAATAGTGCATAATTCTTCCGCTAGCGGCGTAGATGTGTATCTCATTTTTCGTCGATATCTCTGCTTCTAAGAGTCTGATTTGAAAAATTCTTTCTGTACCGGAGAGCGTTTCCGGTGAGAAATGTTTGTCATATTATTTTTTTTTTAAATTTAACCCATAAGTATGCTACTAGAGGGCGAAAAAGTGTACGTTTCCGTTTACAGGATGCTTGCAGCAATATCTGCTGGACTAAGAACCCGATTGGAAAAATTATTTACCGGTCAAATACAACTAATTATGAAAACATTTTGTGTATATTTCCTTCCCAAAGTAGCACACAATTTCTCCGCTAGAGGCAAAAATATTTAATTTTTTTTCTCATGTCCGATTTGAAGAATTCTTGTGGCAACGGATATCATTTACCTTGTAAACACTTTAGGTTTGTATTTGAGGAGTTGTTTGTAGTTCACAGTTCTGTCGCTTTGTGGGGTTTTCGTACTTCTTTTTACAGAAGTATCTCTTGTTCTAAACACCCTATTGAGAAATTTCTTTTTTAATAAAGATCGGGAATATTATACTTTTCAATAATGCATAGCAGTCCCGCTAGAGGGTGTAAAGGTCAAAACTTTTTTCTCGCTATCTCTTCTTCCTGTAAACGCATTTAAAGAGTTGCTTTTCCTTAGCATAACTTTTGCTATGAAGAATACCTTTTGCATAATTTCAACTTCTCTGTCATGAGATTTTCTTCCGCTAGGAGGAGTAGAGTTATATCATGCTTCCTTCTATATTACTTGTTTTAAATGTTCAATTTGAAAATCACTTTGTCTCAGATGCATTCCTTCTGCTATGAGAAACTTTTTGTGCACCGTTTGTTAATTTTGGTAACATACTTTTTAGCGGCCCATAGAAGCAACTTTCAATTCCTGGATGTTTTATCGGTTGTAGAAATCAGATTGATTTTTTTTCTAACCGATTCCATTGACCATGAAACCTTTTTGAATTTTTATAATGCCGGTTTCATTGACTATGAATTTTGTTTTATTCACATCGGAAAGGATTCAAAAGACTTGCTCATTATAACCAAAAATTCGGTGTCATCTTTCTCGTTCTATTTAGTATAAGAAATTCAATTATCGACAGGGAGTTCAACAGGTTAAATCTTGAGCTGTCTGTGTCTCACGAAATCAAAAGGAAATAACATTTTTCTACTTAGTTTAAAAAAATGGAACAATCGATCGGCAGTTGAATTGGTTATACACTGAGTGGCCACTTTATTATGGCCACCTGACAGTTTTAGGCAAATGAGCTATGGTTGCACGCTGTTGCCGCAAGATGGCGAGGCTAGTACAAAAATGGAAAGCCTAGTGCTTGCGACAGCAGTAGAAGTGATTTTTGGGTGATGAGATGGGTAAAAAATGCGATTTGACGGACTTTCAACGTGGGATGATTGTAGGAGCTCGTAGCCATGGAGCGAGTATCACCGAACCCGCCGCATTCGTGAAATGTTCCAGAGCAACTGTTGTTAAAGTGTTTATAGACTGGACTGTCAGCCAAAAAAATGGATCTCTACGCGCAACGTGTGGTCGTCATCGACTAGTGACTGCTCGGGAGGAACTGAGAGTGTCCAGACTGGTAACATACAACAGAAGGGCAACAGTGGAACAAATTACAGAATATCTTAATCAAGGATCCCCTCAAATGATCTCTGCACGCACTGTTCGCCGTACACTGCATCGGATGATATATGGCAGCCGATGGCCTGTTCGAACGCATTTTCTGCCTGCAGTTAACAAGAGAAAACGTCTCCAGTTCTGACAGGAGCACAAGGTTTGAACAGTCCATAATTGGAAACAAATTATGTGGTCCGATGAATCACGTTTTCAGTTGCACCATGTCGATTTGGCGGAAACAGCACGAAAGCATGGACCCCAAATGCATTGATACAACCCTTCAAGCTGGTGGAGGCAACGTTATGGTTTGGGGAATGTTTTCATGACATGCTTTGGGCCCTTTAATTCGTGTTGATCAACGTCTCACTGGCACATCATATCTAAACATCGTTGCGGACCTAGTGTATCTTGTCATGTGGATGGTTTATCCCAATGGCGATGGCTACTTTCAACAAGATAAAGCGTCCTGCCATAGTGCTCGTATTGTACAGGATTGGTTTCAGAAACATTCCGGTGAGTTTACTTTGCTTAGGTGGCCCCTACAATCTCCAGACCTCAACCCCATTGAGAATTTGTGGGATGAAGTTGAACGAGCCAACAGACAGCTGGGTCCACAACCCTGCAACCTCACCCTCCTGGAAAGTGCTATTCATCAAGCATGGTCTCAGATTCCACAAACCACCTATCAACATATCGTGGAGTCCATGGTACGAAGAATCGACGCATTATTAAAGGCAAAAGGTGGCCCAACGAAGTACTGAGGGGGTGGTCATAATAAAATGGCTAATCAGTGTATAAATATTACGCAATCAAAGGGAAATAACATTTTTCTGCTTAGTTCAAGATATATCCCACTACGTCGGGGGCACTTTTTTGGAAAAAATGCAAGAATAGATTTTTTTTTTTTTAGGAAGGCTGACACACAAAAACACAAACGTTGAAAACAAAATGATATCAATATAAAATTTTCAAGGAATTGGGAAATTTGTGAAAGAATTTAAGGAAATATGTGGCTTACGGTAAACACTCTAAATAAAGACGTTACAGATACATGATGGCATTTTTGCATCAGTATATGCGCATGACTATTACCTATGCAGTGAACAAAAAGGTAAGTGATGTTCCTAAACACTGCTGAGATACACTCATTCCTACATGCATTAGTGTGAATTTTCGACAAATTTCTTCACAATGCTGAATGTAAATAGCTATAACTTAACTTTGAACTGACAAACAGAAGAACTTTTAGTTCATTGCATGCATAACATTGCAAGAAAGATGTATACCGAGTTTCATCAGTTTATTTACATACCGTTTGGAGTTATCAGGTTTTCCGTAAAGAGTTCGGGACGAAAATCTCATCCTGCAAAAAAAGAAAAAACGAGTTTCAAGTGTCACTTCCCTTTCGTTTGACACCTGGGTTTAGATATTCCGATTGCTATATAACTCTGTATCTATTCATCCTAGACAAGAAACAAAAGTGGTTTTAGAATCCTAAAGAATGGGGCTTTAAAATGAACGCATTTTTACAAAATATGAAATCGGGCCCAAAAGGACCTTTTCAACGTAGTGGGATACCTTTTATGAAATGGAATAATCGATCGAGCGCATAACTTGTTAATTCTTGTGCCGTCTATGTCTCACGGAATCAAAACGAAATAATATTTTGCTATTTGTGTTAAGAAATGGAATAATCGACCGGGAGCTGAACTGGTTAAATCTGTCGCCTTCTGTGTCCCACGGAATCAGAAGGAAATAACATTTTTCTGCTTAGTTTAAGAAATCGAATAATCGAACGGGAGTTTAACTTGACAACTTTTGCGCCATCTGTTTTACGGAATCAAAATAAAGTACTATTTTCTATTTGCTTTAAATGAAATACTATTTTTTATTTGCTTGTCCGACGTCAGCGCCATCGGACAAGCTCACCACTTATGACACAGACCCACCTCGGACGAATAAACCAAAGCCCCGCTTCTGACCACTCGGGTACTCGGGATGTCCGGAGTTTTGCTTTGAATCCATACAGGGAAAAATCCGTAGGTTGTTTTTTTTTATTCTGATTACCTGAACACTTTTGGGAACGGGGGGGGGGGGGGGTAAAATTAGGGAGCGGCAACTGCTTTTACAGCACTACGGGCTATATAAGCAGTTGCCGCTCCCTAATTTAGGGCAGCAGGTGGCCCTAAATTGGGCAGCGTTCGTGACTGCCACGAGAAGGACCTCAGCTTCGATCCCAGGCAGCTAGGAACGCCCGATCCAATAAATACCCGCCGTGCGTCGGATGGGCACGCTAAGCCGTCGGACCCCAGGTACTGGCTCCCCGGTAATAAATAAGGTCGTCTTCCTCCCCCTTTCTACTTCACTTCCGTGTCATTTTCCTATTGGGCGCTCTAGCCCAAATCTCCTAGTTTCCTATTTCTAAGGGTTGTTTAAGACCTGGGGTCACACACTCCCTTCCTAAAATCCTCTACATATGATCATAATTTTGGACCGCTGGTTCCGTGGAATGCGGGGGAGGGGAGTAGCTCATGAATCATCGCGCCTCGAGCGCGGAACCACGGGTACATAATGTCGGAGGCTAGCGCTTACGCAGCTGTACCATAGGGTTTGCCCAATCTTCTTGCTGTAAAAACACAAGTTTTTCCGTGACGAGATCGAAATAGAGCATCACCCCCTAGTAGCTTAGCAGGCCCGCTCACCGAACGCCGGAAGCTGCATGACGTAGGGGAGAGTAGGCTGATGTCCGTGGTGGGTGGTCGAGCATGCATGAGCTTGCTCACTCTGTGTAAGTGTGACTACGGATGTGCGTGGTTGTTGTTGTCAAATTGTCATCTAAATTTATTTTCATAGAGGAATAGTAAAAGTATTCAAATTCCCTACTAATGGGGAGGTTCTCAAAAAATGGATTACAGCAATAAAGCGTGAAAATTTTCAACTCTAAGGTACGTGGAAACCTTTTGTTAACCTTATTTTAAACTACTCGTAAAATAAAAATTTTGAAATAGAAAATTTAAATTAAATTTGGCTAATTTTATAATCTAATGCATCTCACAGCGGGAAGTCAAAGCACTGAAAAGATTTTTGAAAAATGAAATTTATGTTTGTAATGGAAAGAATAGATTACTTGTGTTGTTATAGTAATCCATAACATGTTTTTGCCAATGTATCAAATAAGTTCAAAGTAAAATATGTATATTTAGGAAGGGATTTTAAACTTTATTATGGACACAGATTAATAAGGGTTGCATGTTTTTGATCCTAAGAGTAATATGTTGATACATTCGTACTTAGTTATTTAAGTGTTTAGGCAGCGCCAGATTAACTTTTTTGGGGTCCCTATTTCTGGGCACAAATGCTTGTAAAATACTTATATCCTATACGAAATATATGTATGTCATGTACACATCTAACATGCCTATGTCCTTTATATAAATGCTAAGGCCTTGTTGCCATGTGAAATACATCTTTTGTGTTTGCAGACATAGAGAATTGCATTGAATCATCATTTTTAATATTTATTACTAAAGGAACACAAACACTGAATCAAGTATAGACAGAAAAAATTAGATATGAATGCTCAAAAACAGAAGTTCACACATAGTTCAGAAGTTTGCCTTTAAAATGTCCGTTTAAAGATTTTGAAGCATTTTTCTACAAACCAACACATTGAAGAACTCTCGTGTGAGCAGTGTGTATGTATGCTCTATCTGTGGTAGGATGGGAATTTATCAGAACCATTCAATTTCTTAAAAATTAGGTGAAATATATCAGTACTACCTGGGCAAGAAATTATTTACTTGCCCAGGTAGTAAAAGCTGGATGCGCAGGAAAATGTATCTTTTAAGATAACAAACCAGAACCCTATTTTTCTTTAAGTTAAAAATATGAACTGTTTTAACATGTTTGCACTTCCATTTTAAGAGTCAGTATTACAAATGTTCAATGCACAAACGTGTGTATATCAATTTTTAAGATGCTGATGCTAAAATTGGTATGAAATGGTACGATGATGAAACTGGTGTTTCGGAAATTTAGTGATTCTGCCATGTTCCTTTTGTTAAAGTTTTCTCCCTTTGTCACTAAACATGAGAGGCCAGTTACATCAGAGGCATGCATACTGTTGTTGATTATAAACAAAATTTGGAGCAAAACTAGGTTTCCGATTTCTGGGCGTAGAGCATAACATAATTAAAGATGTGATATTACTCTTTCCTTGGTACTTCGTAACAATAATACAACTTCCATTAATTAACAATGACATGAAACACGACATGTGATGACTGTCTTTTTTTTCTTGTGTAGTAGGAAATTTTATTACAAACTTTATTTTAAAATTTAGTTACCATGCACAGGCAATTAGATGTTTTATTTACCTGCCCAGACGAATGATTTACATGCTCTGGGCATCTCGGGCATGGTATTTTTAAGCCTTGGATATTGCTATTTTTAAGAGAAAAAAAAGTACGTGGATCGACATGAATCCACATATTGTGGAAACTATGTTCTAAACAAACAAGATTTTTAAAATACAAGTAGAAATATATACTCGCTTCTTCTTCTTTTTTTTTTTTTTTTGAAAACATTTGCTTAAAATGAGAGATCAACTTTTTATTCATTTATCTAGACTTATCTGTTTCCAGACTTCCTGCACTGTATCTTCACAAGCTACAGCAATAATAACTGGAACTAATATATCTCATATTATCCGATAACTACTGGAAAGTGTGCTTCCAAACGTGAGGGTGGGTGTCAATTTTTGTATGGGGAAAAACTTCTTCAATCCTTCATAGAATTTATTTTGAAACCAAAATCATAAAAAAAGGAAAAAAACAATCTTTTTCAATAGCTTTAGCAATGACAAAACATTTGTGCAAAATTTTATACCATTGCTTTTTATAGTTTCTGAGAAAATGGTACATTAAGTTAGTCAATTTATAATGAAACATGTACATCTTTTAAAATACATCCTATAGTACCAAAACAATCGCTCAGATTTATTAAGTACAATAACTGCATGTGCATTTGCCAGGTTCTCAAAAAATATAATAATTATCTGAAAAAATACTTTAAGGAATTATTGGAACAAATTTCAGATTTTCTTAGAAACGTGTCTTTGAAATTCTTCAAGGAACAGCTAACGGACACATAATCAAATTGTGCTTGTGATACACAAAGAACTACACAACCATAATTATATGTACATTGGCAGTTTTCCTGAATACTTCTTGAAAATCAAATTTCAGGAAATTTCTGCCAATAAGTTACTTGTATTTTTCCAGATAAAAAGAAATGCTTATATTGTGGATCCAAATAGTTTTGCTTAATGCTACTAATATACTTAATACAGATGTGTTGTACTTTGACAAGGTAACTTTTTTGAAATAGTGCTTTGAAAGACAAAAATTATAAACTTTGTATTTGCTTATCAAAATGAAGTTGTCCGAACACGTAACTAGATGGTACTAAAATTAGGAAAACTTGTTATGTCATTATTGTACGTTTAATAATGTAGCAATTGCATAATTTTCTTGAAATCTTAATTTATTTGATGCAATCAGTGGATCAAGCAGCATTTCACTGTATGTATGTTAAAACGTGTTTTATTGAGCCTTTGGTAATAATTAAAAAACATAGAAAAAAATTCAGTTTTTCTTGACCTTTTTTTATATATTAGATCACGGATTGCGTATAAAATACATTTTCACTAAAGGAATTATTTCATTACTAAAATTTTCATAGTCATAAGTTTGCAATGAATGAAAAATCTGATTCCTTAAATATGTCAATCGACATCTTTTGAAACGACGGCGATACTTCGTAATGGACCCTCAAACTAATCTTTCAAGTACAAGAACGATTTGTTCACAAGTACAGGAATCGTTCGGCTAACTATAAAGACACTATAACTTCAAGTGAAACTACGACAACAGTTTATAATTTCGATTATAGGAATGGTTTATCACTTCCCGTGAAATGACAGTGATGCTTTCATTAAGTTGACGAATCTGTGTTGCTTACCCTTTCAAGTCGAAATTATTGCTACGCTAAATTTTACGCTGTAATTTCTTTTTCTTCTGTATTTTAAAAGTTATTAAACAAACTTGTTAACTCTGCAGTTATTTGAAAACTAACACACAAGTTCTTATTTAAATGCAGTGAAACTCTAAAAGAACGCACGACCTGGTTAGTTGGTGTACGTAAAGACGCGTTCGTTCGCACATCGCCGTAATGCTCCTCTCCGCGACTACGGACTACTCTAGTGACGTCACAAATCGGTGCGCGGGCCTGTTAAGCTATAAGGGGGTGATGACCAGAGCCCCCTCACGCCGGAGTAAGTTGCTCTCCCAACTAAACTACATGAACGGAATGTATCGCTGCAGATTTGTCGTCTTGACACGTGCTTTACCTCTGCAGTACGCCACATAATCTCCTACTTATTTTTTATTTTTTATTTTTTTTTTTTTTTGTTGAAGCGAAAAACGAATTTTTATTAATTCTAGACGATGTCGTCGCACATTTTTCGTAGAACCCAACGCCAGTAGATCAATGTTTTACGTTCGGATGCCAATGTGAAAACACAAGTTTGTCTGTGACGGAGATCGAATCCGAGCTCCCTCACTCCGGAGTAAGTTGCTCTCCCAACTAAGCTACACGGACGGAATGTATCGCAGCAGATTTGTCGTCTTGGCACGTGCTTTACCTCTGTAGTACGTCACATCATCTCCCTCTTATTATTTTTTTTTTTGAAGCGAAAAACGAATTTTCATTCATTCTAGACGATGTGTGGAACAAACATCACATTTTTCCAAGAACCCAACGGCCAGTTGATCAATGTTTACGTTCGGACGCCAATGTGAAAACACAAGTTTGTCTGTGACGAGGATTGAAGCCGCTCTCCCTCACTCTGGAGTAAATTGCTCTCCCAACTAAACAGCACAAATGGAATGTATCGCTGCAGATTTGTCGTCTTGACACGTGTTTTAACTCTGTAGTAAGTCACATTGCAGCCAATCACTCTAAATTTAAAAGGGACAGAGTTTCGAATAGTAGTATTTGGAGATCATTACTCCCCACTCCCTTTTATTTTTTCTTAAAAAACTTTAGAAATTAGGCAACGGATATCTATATATAAATATTTTTCACTGATAATTGATTTTCTGGTATTTCCTTTTTGAGCTAAATTCAGGGTAATAGATCTCTCTCTTTAACTACATAATAAACTACAATATTTTTTTAGAATTTTGATCGACTTGTATGAAATAAATGGAACTGTCCTGGCTCGATCGATATATCGGAGAATAAAAGATGTAAGAAAGAGTTAGATCCTTCTCCATCACTTCAGGTTTTATGTCAACACTTCTTGCAAAATTTGATGCTGGAAAGCAATTTTCTTCCGGAGAACATGTTCTTTCATTAGTTTTTAAGCACAAGGCTCTTATAAAATGCTCCCAGTTAAACTCCAAGGACGGAGTCGATAATAAGAAGAGTGCAAAACAATGATCGAATATTAAAGAGGAATTTTATTTACGGAAGGAAAACAAATTACGAGGATAACTGGATTAACAAGCTTTGACTGCCAAAAATCAATCTAAGCATCGTCTAGCGAAATGTACTTCATTTCTGACACGTCTTCTGAAAAATAATGCTAATATAATCACTTTGTTCGTCAGTCCTCTCTGCCTTTTCAGGATATCACGGAAAAACTGAAATAAGATTAAAATATTTGCTTTCTTGCAAAACCCTTTAGTTAAAATTCGAGTTGCAAACTTCTTTAGAAATTTAAGAAAACTGTTTCTCCTCTCTGATTCAAATTCTCTTTTAGAAAACTGAAGTGATTTTTTTTTTAAAATTCCCTCAGATGCCGCGCTCTTTGTGCTACGGTAAAATATTAAATTTGTGAATCAGAAAAAGAATTCATCTGAACTTGACTTCAATGGCTATATTCAATAGCTCCTTATTTTGATGATTATTGAACATAATCTTTGTGCTGCGCTGATTATGTTCAATAATTTGAAGAAATCCTGTTTTCGAATCTTCCCAGTGCGAACTGCAAAATCGATCTTTCTTTCTGTCTCTAAAACACACGAGAAAAAAACTGCAAGCTTCCAATAGTTAAAATCGTTCATTGTCTCTCTTTATCATTTTAACAGCAATTTTCTTGAAAGAAACGCGTTTAATATACGTATTTCGATTAATTTAGGCTTATACTGTATATACACTGGCGTGCCAAAATTAAGGACGACACGGTTTTTCGAATGTAACGTCGTGCAGAAGTGCTCCACATCGACTCAAATCATACCATAACATCCCCAAGCTGTAAGAATATGGGACAAGTCAGCAAAACCGTTCAAACCAGGAATCCAAAGCACACAAAGGCACTTTATTGAAAAGGTAGCTTCGAGCACAACTGGACAGAAGACAAACGTTCATGTGACAGGCGGCTGCCAAGAAAAATCCAATCTTTAATAGGGGATATGATCACCCCTGACTTCGTTGCAGGATTTAAAACGTCTGTCTATGCTGAGGACGAGGTTTTGTCAAGCAGCTGTTGAGGCATCGGGGCCCATTCCTCTTGTAGCGCCAATCGCAGCTGCGGAGTCGTTGCTGGCGGTTAGTGGCGTGCTGCCAAGCGTCTCCTGAAAAGGTCCCACACGTGTTCGATTGGATTTAGGTCCGGGGACCTTGCGGGCCAATCCATGCGTTGAATATATTTACTCTCCAGCAGCTCTGCGACAGCCACTGCACGATGAGGTGTAGCGTTGTCGTCCATGAAGAGGAACTCAGGTCCCACAGCACCTCTAAACAGACGCACGTGAGACAGGAGAACCTCGGAACAATAGCGGACACCAGTGACTGAACCTCCTTGGAAGATGTGGAGGTCAGTATGGCTACAAAGCATGATACCGCCGCAAACAAGAACTCCGAACCGGTCCCTTTCTATGATGTTGGAGGTGTGATTGCGTGTTTCCCTGCTCTCTCCAGATGTGTATGCGTCCAGAATCGCTCGTCAGACTAAATCGGCTCTCATCCGTAAAAAGAACTCGACCCCATTGCTGATGTGTCCAGTTCTTTTGTTCCTGGCACCACAGAAACCGCCCTGTCCGATGAGCAGGCGTTAATGGCACACACCGTACTGGTTGTCGTGCAAATAGACCACCTTTGTGCAGCCTTCTGGCCACGGTAAAACGCGATACCGGACGTCCAGTTGTCTGTTGCATGTGCCTTGCGATTTCTCCCACTGTCTACCGTCTGTCTCTTCTCGCCTCTAAGACTATATACCGGTCGTCCGCCGCCGTGGTTGCTCGTGGACGACCACTGCTTAACTCTCGGACAGCTGTTCCTGTCGTTTGAAATGCTCTCCAAGCTCGTGAAACGATGCTGTGAGCGATCCCGAACTCCTCGGCCACACTAGTCACACTTCGACCTTCTTCCAACTTCCCAATGACGCGACCTCGGGTAAAGTCATCTAGATGTCGTCTACTGGATTGCCTGTTGGCCATATCACACGGTGGCAGCAACTCGACGTCGTTCAAACCGATGTACACCGTGTAATAGCTTTTACCGAATTGCTGAACGTACACCGCCCGTGTGCTTTATACCCATCCGACACCCCTCCCCCCCTACGTCATGCTGCATATATGCGCATGCGCCACCGTACCGGACCCTAGTCTTTCTCCTGAATGGTCTTTTGGTCCGTTCTGCCTGCTCGTTCCGCTGTTATGCTAATTTCTCCTATTCGTCCTTAATTTTTGCACACCAGTGTATGTGAATAAGTGTAAGGTATCCATTAAATTTCGCTTTAAAATTGAAAACAGTTTTCTATAAGAAATTAATAAATTTCCCTATATTTAACTAATGCTGATCTCACGCAGAAACTTGTTCTGCCGACTCTGGATCTCTCTCTCTCTCTTCTTATGAGATAAGAACAGATGGTGTTGTACCTTGTTGCTTAGAGAATTATTTACGGTTTGTTCCTAGAAATGTAGTATATTTTATGCCATTTAGACGAACTTTCTAATAGGTGTTTTATATTTTATACTAAAGTAGCAAATTATTAGGACCTTTTATCTAATAACGTGTGGGGCAGACGTTAGACATCGAAACAACCACTATTCGATGAGCTAAAGTAATGATAAGTGCGAATTCGCGGAAAATTCTTAAAAATAACGTGCAGCAAAGTTGCCGGTAGGGGTCAGTCTTAAAGAAATTTCCGTTTCTTAAAGTGTGTATGTAGATTATATACGCTCACTGTCTCAAAAATCTGCGTACCAAGAAAAAGCAGTGTGATTAAAGCGAAGCTCGACGAATAGCTACGGGGAGGACAAACATGCAAATGATTAAAGTTTCGTGCGATTCCACATGCCCGCGCGTCCGAGACCGGCGCTGCAATCGCAATCCTTGGGGCTTATAAGGGGACTCGACATTCGTGCCGAAGTGCACGGTAAGAGTTAGATGAGATACCTGAGCGATAGACATGCCGAGGAGCCTCCGTAGATGTGCGTACGGGCAACGGACGGAGTTTGAACGAGGCCGTATCGTCGGGATGAAGGACGCAGTGTTGCCGGCGCGCCGAATCGCCCGCCATTTGGGCCGGTCGGACAGTACGGTGCGGTCGTGCTGGGAGCAATGGAAACGGGAAGGCATCCAGACACGGCTGACTGGCTCTGGACGACTTAGACACGGCTGGACAACCCAGACACACCACCAGCAGAGAGGACCGTAGGATAGTGAGAGCGGCACGCACACGTGCAAAGACGTCCTTGTCCAATCTCCAGAGACATGTGGCTACTGAACAAGGGATTCCTGTGTCCGCCAGAACCATTTCCAGACGCCTGACAGAGGCGAATCCGCACTCTCGACGGCATTTACGTTTTCTGCCATTAACACTTAACAATCGTCAGCGTCGATTGCAGTTGTGTCAGCAGCGAGCAATGTGAAATGCTACGGACTGGGAACATATAGCGTTCAGCGACGAATCCCGCTTCTTCATGGGAACGGACGACCACCGTGTCAGAGTGTCGAGGACCGCAGGTGAGTGCTACAATCCCAACCTCACTGTACAGCGGCACACGTCCCGAAATGCAGGCGTGATGGTCTGGGGAGCCATCGCGTATGGCAGTCGGACTTCCCTCGCATTGATCCGAGGGACGTACAGGAAATCCTGCAGCCCCATGTGCTTCCTTTCCTGGCGGGAAAGGGAGCCATTTTCCAACAAGATAACGCCCGTCCGCACACGGCTCGGGTTTCCCAGGACTATCTACGTCATGCTTCGACGCTTTCGTGGCCTGCCAGATCGCCTGATCTCTCGCCCATCGAGCACAAGTGGGACCAGATGGGACGCCAGCTTTCTTCGTGTCCCAGTGTTCGTGATTAAAAGTGTCAGTTGCCAGAAGGGTGGGCGAATCTCTCCCAGGATAACATACGGCGTCTGACTCCATGCCGGACCGTATCACCGCATGTATCAGATGTGATATTATAATGACTTCTGTCCTTGGTATGTAACATCTCACTACTACAATCTCATTTCAATCCAACGCCTCCTTCTTGTTGCGCGTCTTTTTATGACAGTGAGTGTATATACTCTCTCTTGTGTGTGTGTGTGTGTGTGTGTGTATTAAACTTTCCCTAATATATTAATATGAATTGTGAAAACAGAAACTTACTGATGACGGAACTCAAATACGCATTCTTCTGCTCCAGAGCCGAATGCTTTCGCAATTAAGCTATACCAGCAGGTGTCTAACACTGCTACTTGCCATCTTAACATGTGCGTCATCTCTATGGTAGGTACGTCACATATATCCCTGCTGCCTTTGAAAAAGGTGGGGGCCACGAAATCGCAGGTTTCGTGCGCGCCGCAAACCATGCTTCAAGCAACTCTCTGTAGAAGAAGGAATTCTCACTAATTCCAGACGATGTGTGGAAGAAACCCCATACATGCTTCGAAGAACCTAAAAGCGCCAATGTGAAAAACCCGATTTGCCGGTGGAAACTCGAATCCACATCCTTCTGCTCCGGAGCCGCGTGCTTCCCCAATTAAGTTATACCGACAAGGGAATGTCACTGCTACTTTCCGTCTTAACATGTGCGTTACCACTAAAGTAGGAATACCACAAAGTGACCAAAGGTTTTTCATAATTACGCGATTCTTCACTGTTTGTAAACTACAGCTACATGTGATCAGAATGTGCGCGGTGGTAAAGATATCAACGGTGTTGTTTATCATTGCCCAGAGAAAGACAAACTAATTACACTGCTTGACATTGAAAATTTAACACTGTGAAGGAATGCACGAAATAAGACTAAACCTACCACATAGGTAGACAAGTAAGTGGGAAAGAAAATATTTAATTCCTGAGGGATTACATTTACGCGGGTAACTGACACAGAGACCAACCAGTCGTTAGTAACTCTATGGAGCATCCACTGGTAAAAGTGTCCCACTTTGGCGATGCACGTTAAATTTCTCCAACAATTTTGGCCACATTTGGCTAATAATTGTTGCATCCCGGTTCGTTCAAGCCGCATCACCATAGAGCTACGACGACTGGTTGGTCTCTGCGACACAGGGACCAACTAGTTGTTGGTAGCTCTATGGTGCATCCACTGGTAAAGAAAGTGTCCCAATTTGGCGATGCACGTTAAATTTCTCCGACCATTTTAGCCACATTCGGCTGAGAGTTGTTGCATCCTGGTGAGTACACGCCGCATCATCATAGAGCTACCACGACTGGATGATCTCTACTACACAGAGACCAGTCAGTCGTTGATAGCTCTATATCTGTGTCCACTGGTAAAGGTCCGTGTGATGCTAGCATTCCCGATGGTGTCTTCCAGATATTCTCACTCCTTCCACGTGCTTTCGCCACCGAGATCACTCCGATGAAGTAGTTCACATGCCCAATTGAAGGCGACCAAACTTACCTACGCCAAGCCGTTTTACTTTTTTATCTCCGTCACCTATCACGTGATTAGTTCGCAACTACAATCATTTACATAACTCAACGATCGACACAAATTTCCATGGCGTTCCGACAGATCGTTCCTGACATGGCAATTTCTATATCCATCAGTGTATATTGGGGTAATTTTTTTAAGAAAACGCGCTAAGAAGAATGCTTTAGAAATTATTAAATTCTAAACCGAAAGAATTACCACGATGCTTACGAATGAACCCTTTAACGACCATGTCCCTGAAATCTTGTGTACGTCAGAATACCATGACGCCCGAAACTGTCTGTTGCTTCTTTCAGAATTTCTCCCCTCCCCTTTACAAGTTAACAAAAGGAGGATCAGTGCTTGGTCACCATACGGAACTTCGGATCTTTATTAGTCTTGATGTGCCTTGAGTGTCAGACTTTTCCAAGAAGGGGGAGGGGAGGGGAGGGGCGATCATTGCATTCTTCCACGGAGAAGGCATGCGATGTCATGATAGTAAATAATATCTCCCAGGGATATACCAACGTCTGCTGTACTTGTTTGTTCAGCGACAACAATGGTGACTGAGGGTGATTTCTGCTAATCCCGTGGAGGAGGTGTGAAATCAAACAAGAAAGATGACACCGAATTTTCAGGTGTAATAAGCACGTCTTTTGAATCCGTTCTGACGCAAATTAAATTTATCAAAGCTATTCAAAGTCAATGGAACCGGTATGGAAAACAATAGTACCTGACGGAAGAAAGAAGTTTTTCAGTCGGGTTTTTAATCCCTCAGATACTGCTGTAAACGGAATCGTGAGCTTACGCCCGTGGTTGCAGACTTGTGCGTTAAGGAAAACATGAATTTATATGAGAAACATTTCGCACCGGAAACGCTCTCCAACACAGAAAGAATTTTTCAAATGTAACTCTTAGAAACAGTTATCGACAAAAATAAGATGTGACTTTACGTTCCCTGGTGGGAAAACCATATGAGCGGTATCGGTCCAAGAAAAAAAAAAAATTTAGTCGAGTTTTCAGGAACCCAGATTTTGCTACAAATACATCAGAAGCAGAAATTAACACTTATGCCCCCTGGTGGCCAAACCATTCTTTACCAAACATTAGAAATTATGTGAAAAATATTTTCCCTCAGGTTTTGTATGCGATACAGGAAAAGTTTTTCAAATCGGAGTTTTAGAAGCAGAAATAACACAGAAAACGTAATTTGCCTTTGTGCCTCCTAGCGGAAAGTTTATGAAAAAGTCTATTTACTTGAAAATTTTGAATTTATAGGAAAAACATTTCGCATCGGAAACACTATCCAACAAAGAAGGAATTTTTTCAAATCGGACTCCTAGAAGTACAGATATTGACAAAAATAAGATATACATCTACGAGAAACCATGCATTATTTCAAGAAGAAAATGTTCCTAAAAGGTTTGTAGACATGAGTAGTATCGGAAAAGGTTTGTAGACATGAGTAGTATCGGAAAAGGTTTGTAGACATGAGTAGTATCGGTCAACAAACGACTTTTTTTCAATCGAGATTTTAGAAGCTCATATTTTGCTGCAAAATACATAAGAAGTGGAAATTAAGACTTACGCCTGCTGGTGGCCAAACTATTTTTCACAAAAATTAGAAATTATGTGCAAAGGATTTCCCATCAGGTGCTGTATCCGGTGCAGAAAGAATTTTTCAAATCTGAGATTTAGAAGCAGAGATATAGGGGGGAACGCAATTTACATCCACGTCCCCTAGCGGAAAGTTATGAATTACTTGAAAATTTTGAAGTTATATGAAAAACATGTCACACTGAAAGCACTATCCAACAGAGAAGGAATTTTTCAAATCGGACTCCTAGAAGTGGAGATATTGACAAAAATAAGATATACATCTACGCCCCCTGGCGGAGAAGCTATGGAATATTTTAAGAAGAAAATATTCCGAAAAGGTTTATTGATGTGAGTGGCATTCCACGAAATAATTTTTTCAATCGATATTTTAGCTCAGATTTTATGGCAAATACATCAGAAGAAAAAATTAACACTTACGCCCCTTGGTGGCCAAAGTATTCTTTACCAAAAATTTGAAATTATATGCAAAAGATTTTCCATCAGGTGGTGTATCCGCTGAAGAAAGAATTTTTCAAATCGGAGTTTTAGAAAAAGAGTTATTGGGGAAAATGTAATTTACTTTTACGCCCAATAGCGGAAAACCTATGCGTAATTTGAAAAAGTAACTATATCTAAAATATTCTTCGACGTAAATGAAATCGAAAGATAAAAGAATTTTTTCAATCGGATGTTTAGAAGCAAATATGTGGAATAAAACGTATTTTTGAATTTGACATCTGCATTTACGCCCTCTAGCGGCGAAATTGTGCATCGTAAAAAAAAACCGAAATAAAGGATCATCATTCGCATATTTCAAGTTTCCCAATGCAAAAAGAATTTTTCAAATCGAACTAATAGTTGCAGATATATCGTGGGTACAGACGGACGGACAAACCGGTAACATAAGCACGATCTTTTTTTACAAAAGACGGGCTAAACATCGAAACGAGCCCGTCTAGAGTATGTACGTAGGAAATCGTACATACTCTAGACGGGCTCGTTTCGGAAAGTCGTGCTAGTTTGGATGTAAGAAAGTTTCGAATGTGTGTGTGTGTGGGGAGGGGGGGAGGCGCAAGAGGAGGCACTTGCTCTTAGCTTGTAAATCTGACTATAACATTTTAGTGCTTGGGAGGCGCAAAAAGGTTTTTTTGTGATAACACTGATTCTGAGTGCTAATTTTTGTGTTAAACTTCTGGATGCGTTGTATGCTGAAAAAATTGAAAATACGTTAGGATTTTACAGTATAAAAAGGTGGAAATTTACAGTAGAAAGTAGTAATACAGTCACGCCGACATATAACGAGCTCGCATAATAGGAAGTTCGGCATAAACCGAAGTTTCCATACATCCTTTGAACTTTGTAATATTCTCCCTTGTTATTTTAATCGCATATTACTAACAATTTCTGTAGAAACCGTATATATCGAAGTTCAGCACAGTTATCAGCAAACAAAATAAGTGGCGTTCACCCATTTTTAAGCTTTCCTTTTTCACTGGTATAACTGATGTGACAACACCCCGCAATTCTTTTACAGGTAGGTCAGTTTGAATGAAGACAAGAATGTTTCAGTTTTTTTTACTACCTCACGCTTGCCAAACATACATCTCTCCTGGGCAAATGCTGTCTTTTATACCTCGCCACTTTTCAATTTCTTAATCTGTTAAGAAAATATTAGAGTTTATTTTATATATAGAAACATGTCAGTCAGAGGAAGTTATAAAAAAAATTAAAACAGCGATCAGGATGAGCACAAAGCAAGTAAGAATTGGCTCATGTATCTGGCAGTTACTTTAAATTTTGCATTCGTTAAGGAGGACGTCAAGTAATTTTGCTTCCTATACTTCCAATGGAAAAACTGCTGTACATATTTTGTTCACAATTAGTACGTTCCCAAGGATTAAAATTTGAACACCGATTAAAATAACTTCATATTAGAACTTGGAATACTTAATATTTTCTAAACCATAGCCATAATTATATTAAAAATTTGGTGGTGTTTAAACCAGAAAAAAGATGGTGCGACCTGTACTTTGATGACATCAGTAGACAAAGTACAGGTCGTTGGAACTATGGGAAACAAAATAGCTTGAGGTCCACCTTAAATATTTTGCATGTTGCAGATTTAACTCATTGTTTTGCTAGCTCTCATTGGAAGTACAGGAAGCAAAATTACTTGAGGTCCACCTTAAATATTTTGCATATTGCAGATTTAACTCATTGTTTTGCTAGCTCTCATTGGAAGTACATTAAGCAAAATTACTTGAGGTCCACCTTAAATATTTTGCATATTGCAGATTTAACTCATTGTTTTGCTAGCTACGGTTTTCCATTAACAAGCACGTATTGTTTACCTCATTTTACTTTAATTAGAAAAACCTTCACAGCACGATAAATATATTTACTAATACTGCCAGCTTAAAATAGCATTTTTAAGATACAGCAACTTACAAGATCTTTCAAAGCACCGAGTGCTCCATCGTCAGGTATTACAATAAATATGAACAAAACAACGGATACAAACAAGAAGCATTTTCAAATTAAGCGAGCACGTGATAACAATAACGAGGTTTACAATAAATGTAGTGGAAGCTTGGTCATGTGCTAACAGGATTCAACAAAATAATAATACTATATATATCACTATTACATATGTGGAGAAATATATACACACAGGATAATTAATAGGTTAACATTAAACTGTAAGTGAATTATAAGAAGTGGAGTGCTGTTGGAGAGGAACATTCTTTTTGGCTGTATTAACACGGCCCAAGGCACTGGAATTAAAAGTGGAGTTTCTTCGTTACAGCAGTCAGTGTTGTGCGATAATATACAGTATATAAACTTTCAGCAAACCGTAGGGATCACCTTGTACGATTTGAACTCAGCACACTGGAATTGGTCAAGTCCGGTTCGTAGGTACCTCTGCTAATCAACCGTGCCTCACAGGTAGTACTTTTTATCTAATTAAAATTATGTTTAGCGCACGAAGAATTCTTATTAAAGTATTATTTACCTCTTAAATTTTAAGCAGTTTATCATTGAATAGTTGTAATCTGACAATGTATTGTAAATATGTCCTTAGCCCCTTTGTTTCATCTACGACGCTCTTGAAAATTACGCGTCCTTGAAAATTAATAAATTTTTAGCGTCCTTGAAAATTTATTTTTCATCTACGATGCTCTTGAAATTATGCGTCCTTGAAAATTAATTAATTTTTAGCGTCCTTGAAAATTAATGTGTCTGAATTCATCTACGACGCTCTTGAAAATTACGCTCTTCAAAATTATACAGTATATAAACTTTCAGCAAACCGTAGGGATCACCTTGTACGATTTGAACTCTGCACACTGGCATCGGTCAAGTCCGGTTCGTAGGTACCTCTGTTAATCAACCGTGCCTCAGAGGTAGTATTTTTCATCTAATTAAAATTATGTTTAGCGCACGAAGAATTCTTATTAAAGTATTAATTACCTTTTAAATTTTAAGCAGTTTATCATTGAATAGTTGTAATCTGACAATGTATTGTAAATATATCAATAGCCCCTTTGTTTCATCTGGCCGGCTATGACTAAGTTTGCATTCCACTTAATTATATACATGGTGATTCTGCTAATCGTGTACAAACTTCTGAGAGGGGTAGGTTGCACAAAGACAAATCGGAATTACATAGCAATGCAGGGTCGGAAACACCATCTTCATGCGGTAGATGGCGTTGTTCGACCGCGAAACTGCTCATACGTTCTTTCAGAATACCGTCATTTACATGGGAAGGTTGCTTTAATGCACATAACGCGCATGTATGGGCGGTGGAGAACCCAAGGAGGATAGAATAAGGGGAGGGGGCATAACAAGCAAGCCCTACGTAAAGCTCTGAAGCCGACGCTCTGAGCGGTAGCCATCTTATGTTACCCTTCTGATTGCGTTCCCATCGAGTTACGTACCTAACAATATAGGCAGGCTAACACTTTTAAAGCCTTCTGGCGAAAAGAAAAATATCATGTACATTTATGGATGTAGTCTATAATATCACCACTGTTTTCTATTCTTTCCTTTCAAAGCACTGCTAAGTCACGTTTTACTGCTGCGTACGACAAAAATCCCTTTAACTCGTCACACGAAAAGTACATGATGTTTAAAGTAATGCATGAAGCCGTTCACCAACTCTAAAGTGAAGAAGAAAACCCTGATTTATTTCATGTGATCGAGTGAATGTTTCTGAAGACACAAACGCAACGAAATATTACCTTAGAAACAAAGTTCGTGCTAAACTTTGATAATTTACAAAATTTTAACGAAGAGTACACGGAATATGCAAATTGAAAAACGTTTGTAGCGCACAATAAAATCCGTTAGCGTTGATAGATTACTATGTACTAATAAGAAATGCGATAATTTACGAATTTAAAATAACAAAAAAACAAAAAACGGATTTTATTGTGCGCGAGAAATGAATGATTTTTACAAAGTTTTATTAAAAAGTTTTCGGGAATGTGATCTTCGACCAGGAGTTACTGAAAACTGGACACATTTCTTATTCGTACTAGAAATGTTTAGCTATTCCATCATAAGCTTTTGATCCGTAAATACAATAGATCTTTCTTCAGCTTTTAATGTTAGTTGAACCTCAAATGAGCAATTCCATAAATCAGTCATAAGCAAGCGCCCTTCTCACACGAAATAAAAAACTGAAATCTTCCTTAACTTACAAAGCAAAAATGAGCAACTGAGGGTAATGTAACATGGCGGCCACACAACTTAGCTGGCTTCAATGGTGAGAGCACATGCTCTCTCTCTCTCCCCGTATTCTATACTCCTTGGGAAAATCCCCATGCTGTACAACCACGTGCAGCACAAAACCGTTTTGCTGTTAATGTTTGGGCCGGCATTGAAATGTTTATTATCCTTCAACAAAACATTACCGTCCCCTCTGAAGGTGCACTTTTTCAAGCACTGACACCTCAGATTACTACCGCAATAAAAACCTAATTCCACGCAGTAGTTTGCACTGCAATACATCCTATTTTGCAAGCTGGCATTCGGTTTTATTTCAGTCTTCTGGATGCCGACTTTCCACGTATACGGTTAAGCCTCAGTGCAGCTAACGTGACGTTAGTGTTTCCAATACAACAAAATATTTGCTACATAATTTTTAACAATAGCAAATTATTAGAAATTGTTCCCATAATGAGTTTTTTTCCCTGGCGGTGGTGGTTTACACTCTAAAAACAAAATCGAGGCATCTCAAACTGCCATCCAAGCGGTTAATTAGTTAATTTTTTTACTACTGTTTGCTATTCTATATAATCTAAAGAGACTGAAACCAAATGACAGGGTAATGGTTTACACCATACGTTTTCAGGTAACACTGTAATGATTCCTTAATAATCAGAAACACGCTTGTAGTAAGTCGAGGACATTTTTACCGTCTTGGGAGGATTTTCTCTAGCACAGCCTTACCTTACTAGCATCCTCAATATTGTACACCACCGTATGGTATGATCCGTGGTCCATTACCGAATTAAAGGAAAGGTATAACATTTTTATTCACTTGTATGTGTAGGTTTTGCGGAATTTTCATTTGCGATATAAGAGCATAAAAAAGTGTTTGTACTCTATTTTAAATTTTTATATTTAAAAATTACTATCAAACAGAGGTCATCGCTCTTTCCACATTTATAAGTGAGTTCCGGAAAAATTATCATTGGCCGCCACCGGGAATCGAACCCAGGGTCTTCCAGTTACGCGCCGGATATGCTTCCACTGCACCCTCGAATTCCTCCAGACTCGCATACACTAACACTGCCAAGCCAATTTGGCAGGTTGCTTCTTGGAGCCCCGCACAATGCTGCGGATTCACCAAAGATGGTAAGCAGCAACTGAACAAATAATTAAAAGGCGAATGAACAATTAATACAGATATGTCTGTATTAATGATAAATAACAAGATTGTGATTATATGTATATAATCAGTCAAACTTTAACCATCCCCCGAAATTTGAATTGTCCTCCCGGAAAAAAACTCAGAATGCAACACTGCACTGTGTTACGATCCACTACACTAACCCCCACAAACTTCACACAAAGCTTTATGAATTCCGGTTGGGGATTTTCCTCGCAAAATTCCAATTTTAATGTAGGATCGCTGGTAGCTATACGAAATCTGACCTGACTTTCTTTCTCCATTTATAGGCAAAATATTTCGGAACAGGAACAAATTAACAAGAAAACATAGATACAATTTTTTATACTGAAATCTGACTCGCAACTGGCACAACGATTGGAGCGATTAAATCATCCTATGGGGAGTGCCAGCGCAGTGTGTAAAATTTTTGAAATGACCTACGTATATACACTATCTACCAACAAGTAATTGGACACCCCTGCAATCGACGATATCTGCGGTCCTGATACACGTCACGGCCGCCGCCGCCGTTAAATATCGTGTGGGAAACAACAACGCAACCAGTCGCATGCAATATGCCACGCAGTTCGGAGCTCTCTGATTTTGGCAAAGGTGTAATCGTCGGGTGTCACAGAAATGGCCGATCCATACGTGACATATCCAGCGAGTTGAAGTACCCAAAATCGACAGTGGCCTACGTGATTGGCAAGTGGAAGATCAGAGGTGACTGTCTGAATGTTCCCGACCCGGCAGACCCACAAAACTGGGAGTTCGAGACCGACGGGTGCTGGCCGGAGAAATTCGGAAGAACCGCACCAAATCGATGGGCCACATCCGCGAGGAGTTTCAACAGGCATCCGGGAGTGTTCTTTCGTTTAATACCATCCGTAAAGAAGCCCATCTGCACGGTTATCATGGACGTGCTGCCGCCCACAAGCCTTTGATCACCAAGTCCAATAGTGCTGCTCGGCTAACGTGGTGCAAAGAACGTCGACAGTGGACCGTTAAACAGTGGAAACAGGTTCTCAGGAGCGCCGAATCAAGGTTCACTCTCTACCGTTCGGATGGCAGGGTCTGGGTTTGGCGTTTGCCTAGAGAACGCCTCCTGCTGGAATGTGTTGTGCCAACTGTGAAGTTCGGCGGCGGTGGAATTATGCTATGGGGGTGTTTCTCCTGGTATGGCACGGGACCCTTGGTCGCAATTCCTGGTAGACTCAACGCCGAGACCTACTGCACCATTTGGGATGACCATGCGCTTCCTACGTTGTGGCAGTTTTACGGGGTGGACCCATGTTACTTTCAGGATGACAATGCCACCTGTCATGTTGCGAGGTTCACCATGGCTTGATATGGTGACAATGGGGTTAATCGAATGGACTGGCCTGCGCAGAGCCCTTACCTTAAACCTATCGAGCACCTCTGGGACGAGTTGGGGCGTCGACTTAAGGGGTGCCCCTACCGTCCGAAATCGGTGAAGGAACTGACCTGTCTTCTCCAAGCCGAGTGGAGGAAAATACCACTCGCAGTTGTACAACGCCTCGTTGAGAGTATGCCCCGGAGGGTCGCAGCTGTAATCGCCGCTCGTGGAGGCTCCACCAACTATTGATGGTGAATAAACTTCGTTTTCCTTTGCTATTACAGGTGTCCAATTACTTGTTGGTAGATAGCGTATACTTTGCGGAAGTTATTCATCGCCGGACAAGGGTCTCCCAAGATTTTCCCCCAAAATTTGTCTTGAGAGTATTTTTCCCTTCTTGATGACCGATTTGGTAATCACCAGAGGTTTCGTGAAGCATAGGTCGCAAATGGCCAAAAGGCGGAATGAAATAACAAATACGTTTCCCTATTGTACCAATAAACTGTTAAATTTCGTTTATCACTTTAACGTAACTTTTGGGGATTCTGGGTTTCCATTTAATTTATGTGTTGTGTAGGTGATAAAAATGGTTTTCATAACAAGATAGCACAGGGTAAATTTGAATACGGTGTCTGTGTATGTTATTTGTAATTTCCTTTTGCTCCGTCCTGAAAACTAGTCTGCGTGCGTGCAGGAGTGCGATTAGGTTAGAATACATTCTTAGGAAAATACACTAGTAAGTAAAATTAGACACTATGGAATCAATTTATTGGTGAATGGTTTGTTTTAACGTCGCAATTGTTTAAATGATCTGTTCAATACGAAACTCTTACGTCTTACACGCCAAATACAGATGGAGTGAATATCAAGAGCCAACTAGCTGAATTGATCCATGTTGGCATGCGGCGTTAACTCCAACCAGATAGGCTATATGGTTCTCGAACACTAATGAAACATCCTTGCGCTTGGATTCTGACAACAGATTACGTTTATGCCGAAGTGTACTCCGTGGTCAAGAGAGACGAGCGTCTGCTCCTAAGTCGATATGACATCCATCCTAATCGATACCACACCCTTCATGAATCTAGTGTTGTATCGATTACCACCGCAGTGCTACGTACCTAATCTAGTTTCTCCACCAGCGAATCGTCATCATCAGAAAAGTAACTTATACCTGTTCTTTGGGTCAGGTATCAACCAATTTTTGCTTCCTCTCTGAACTTACTCACATTTGCCCTTGAATAAAAAAAAAAAAAAAAAAAAAACTGATCGATTTTCCTAGAGCAAGGCGCATTTCTAGATCTTATTGTGTGTAGTGTTCTTCAATGTTTAAAACATGTATATGTGACTTAAGGAACACTACGTAAAGTTCGTTCTTATTTTTTACTTTAAGTGAAACAAGAGACACTGAAATAAAATTAAAAAAAGTGTTATTTACAGTTCTTTTATTCCATCAATATCTCATGAGTACTTCATTCGGATATTTCAACATTCGTGAACTAATTCGTAACAGCACTGATAATTTACCCTGATTAACGTGTGTTAATAAATACAATAGTAGTTTGAAGAGACTAACACGAAATACAGTATATGCAGGGGTTGGACAGAATAATGAGAGCACCTAGGAAAAGTAGGTTTTATGTACCAAATAGGGTGTGGGACCACTTTTGGCATTCAAAGCCTCCTGAATCCTCCTTGGAATGGACGCATGCAAATCCTGGATGGTTGTTTGTGGGATGTTACAGCATTCTTCATGAAGAAACTGCTCCAGGTCCTTGACAGATGCAGGAGGAGGATAACGGGATTTTTTTTTTTTTTTTTGGATTGGAGGTTTAACGACCACCCTGAGCAACTCAATGGGCTATAAGCAGTCGCCCATCCCTAATTTAGGGTCACTGGTTCCAGGGAAGGGAGAGAGCCAGTGCCGTAAGACAAACACAACATCCATGCCTGAACGGGATTTGAACCCGGACCCCTTACGGACGAATGATCAGAGGCCAGCGCCTTAGACCACTGCGCCACCGGGGCGGTGATAACGGGATGTTGCTCTGTTTTTCAACGCAGAACACAGTGGCTTGATGATGTTTAAGTCTGGTGATTGGGGAGGCAAAGGAAGGTGTGAAAGTTCGTCCTCGTGTTCCTCAAACCATGATTGGACATTCCGAGCTCTGTGAATTGGGGCGTTATCATCTTCATAGATGGTATCCCCCTGAAGGAAACAATGTCTGAGTCATTGGATGGACTTGGTCGGCCAAAATGGCTTCACACGTCCTGCCAGTCATCCGTCCTTTCAAGGTGATCAGAGGATTTGCTGAAAACCACGATATGACATCCCAGAGCATGATAAAACCACCACCACTGCACTGTTGGGAGCAAACAGTCTGCGCTGTACGCTTCTGACGGTGTTTTCCACCCGTGAAGGCGTCCTGTGGTGAGAAATAGTGTGAATATGGATTCATCAGACCACATTACATGCTTCCATGCATCGACAGTCCACGTTGTATGCGCCTGGCACCACTGCAGTCGCCGTTCTGCATTCACCCTGGCCACCAGAGGTTTTGCAATAGCAGCCCTGCCATGAATATCTTCCGCATGCAGTTCCTTGCGCACTGTTTTTGTTGATGCTGGGGTCTGGAAATACAGCTCGAGCCCAGCACTAATTTTCGGCACGGCAATCCTCTTCAATGCTCTCCTGTTTCTATCAGTCAGGGTCGTTTTCCGGCAGCTCTTGTGTTTCGCAGACCAGGTTTTGCTACGAACACCGTATGCTGTCATGACGCTAAACACATTAGCTCTCGATACATCGACTTCCCTGGCGATTGCTTTCACAGAGGCACCAACTACCCGGCCACCGACAGTTGGAACTCTTTCGAATTCCGTTAGATCCCTCATTTGGTTGTCAGCCTGAAAGAAATTTTGCAACTAGACACTTTAAAATTACTTAAACAATTCTTTGAGGTTCTAAACAAAGCTTGTGACCTGCTACAGAGGCCTCTGAGTGGTTACCTTGAAAAGCTGGATCGTCTCTTCCGGGCAACTGTGAGGGGTTGGCTCCATCTACCTGCAGACTCTCCGGTTGCTTACTTCTACACCAGGATTGGAGACGGCGGCATGGGTATCCCATCACTACGGTAAAGCGTTCCGTTGTGGAGATTCCAGAAACTGAAAGGCCTTCAACCGGCGTAGGCGTTCCGTTCAGCTGTACTCCAAGATCTACTAAGTGCTGAACTGTCAAGGTGTGAGCGTATGCTCTACAAATTTGCAGCAATACATTCCGTCCGTCTAGCTTAGTTGGGAGAGCAACTTACTCCGGAGTGAGGGGGCGCAGATTCGATCCCCGAATTTGTTTTTCAACATTGGCTCCCGAACGTAAAAATGGAGCCGTTTGTGTCTTGGGCAAAAGAATGTGTGATGTTTGTTGCACACATCGTCTGGAATGAATGAAAAAAATTCCTGCTTCGCTTCAAATAAAAACGAAAATTAAGAGGAAGGTGATGTGACGTAATACAGAGGTAAAGCACTCGTCAAGGCAACAAATCTTCCGAGATACATTCCGTCGGTGCAGCTTAGCTGTGAGAGCAACTTACTCAGTATGAGGGGGCGAGAGTTCGATCTCTGTCAGGAGCAAATATGTGTTTTCACAGCTATTACAACCAAAAGGTGGTGGCTACCTTTGCGTAATACGACGTACGCAGCTGCATTAAATGTTACGTCTTTGAGCGTGGTGTTCACATTATTCTGCCCAACCCTGTATATACACCACGAAGATCGACAGACACTATCTGCATGAAAAATACCGCTTACAGATTAGGACAGCTTCCACGATTACCGCCAACGCACCACATCTAGTTTACCAGTTCCAGACATTGTGAAACATTTACTCGTCATTCACTCTTGACCCCAAGACTGTTGCCAACACAACATTCACTGAATGAAAAAATAAAACGTTAAGGTTGAAACGCCAAAAAAGGACGAACTCAAAATTTACATAGAAAAATACAATTAAAAATGAAAGTTAAATTAGAGTATACGTCATAAGTGATTATATATATTTTTAACATCGAATCATTCTCCACAGTTTGATATTGAACTGAACTATTCTTACTAGACATTGTGGATAACATATCGCATGAAGTTTGGTTATCGTAACACAGGAAATTTCTTTTCTTCTCCCCCATTTTGTGCACCAGCTATTGTATATTGTGCTACCGTAAGAAACCCGGTACTTAAATTATTGTACAGGTGATTTTACGAGTCTATGTAACAGTCTGTGGAGTCCTTAAGATAAAAGCAATTGCAGCTATAAAGGGTAAATTTAATATTTAAACGTTTTGTGAAATAATACTATAAAACAGTACATTTAAACTTTTCTTAAAGATAAATGAAAGTTATTTTTAGTTTTAAAAGATCTGAAGTTCCAAAGCATTATGTTGCTTCGAAAAATCACGATGTGTGGAATACCTAATTTGTGATAAATCCCCCTACGGAAGAAGTTAAATTGTTTCCAAAGCATTCAAAACATAAGCTTCAATAGGAAATAAAATGACTAAATCATTCACATTAATAAAAGAAAAAAATAGGCATCGCCCAATTAGTTTTAACTTGAACGTGAGTGCGATTCCGAAGATATTCTGGCTCAGTGGTTAAGACGCGCGGTTTCTGTTGAACCAACATAAATGACCTCAGTTCGAGTACCACCGCGAAATGATTTATCTGGCGTAAAGACTGAAAAATTCAGCATCCTCTATTTTGCGAAATTTCTGCATAAATACGAAAAAAACTGACACGGACTTTTCTGAAATAAAATTAATGACCGTCTACGAAAAATTTGTGAAATTACGGAAATTTGAAAAAAAGCGGGAACTTTGCTGCACGTTATTTTTAGAAATTTTCCCTGAATTCACACCACTTATTTTTTACAGTGAAAGAAAGGATTTCCGTTAACACTTTTTCTTTTCATCAAACCAATCCTGATTACTGAAGAGTTCGAGGTACGGTACAGGAAAACTCGGAAGGTGTCTAAACAATTCAACTGTGTCGAATCAAAATGAAAAACAGAATTCTTGCAAAACGACCGAAAGAATCGAGAGTACGAAGCTAGCCCATCAGTACAAGAGCATTCTAACTCTGACTGGCTATTATCTCTCTCTCTCTCTCTCGCGCGCTCTCTCTCTCTCTCTCTCTCTCTCTCTCACAACAGATGAATTCGGAAGATGTCTAAAAATTTAACTGTGTCAATCAAAATAAAATCGAAGAGTTCTTGCAAAAGGGCCCAAAGAATCGAAAGCACCAAGCCAGGCCGTCAGTAAGATTTTTATTCTTTTATTATGAGGCTTGTGGAAGTTAATTCTCTACACAAAGTATAATTCATTTAGAAGCTTGACATTTTTAGAAACTGCAGTGCTTACAAAGCTAAATGAAGGCATATCACTCAACACGTGATCTATTCCCAAGAGAAATAGAGGATCAAATGTTCAGCGGTTTTTTCATCACAGCGTATGGGAACGATGCTCTAAGATTCGGTTCAGCAGGAAATATACACTACATTTACAAAAGTCACCGGACACCTAGAAGGAAAACACAACATAGCATTTATTGGCATACATTAGTACGGTGTCGGTTCACCTTTGGCGTTAATGTACACTGAAGAACAATTGAATTAGAGACAGCTTGCGTTATGCAAATGTGGCGCTGTGGGCGGCCCTGTAAACGGAAACGACATGACGTATGCAGCGATCCAACAATATAAGGAGTGAAGTGACGGGAATAAGTAAGACTCGGACGTAGTATGGGTAAGACGAAGGATCTAAGCGCATTTGATCGTGGGCAAATTGTCGGGGCCCGACGAATGGGTCACTCCATTTCGGAAGTCGTGCGGGCATTGGGATTTTCAGGAGCCACTGTGTCAGAGGTGCACCGTGAGTACATCGAATCCCGTAAAACCATCCCTGCAAGGGCAAACTGCCGTGGACAACAGCGTGTGGATGAGCGGGGCCATCGTCGGCTAGCTCGCATTGTAACAGCGGATAGACGGGCCACAGTGCAAGAAATCACTCGGCAATTTAACGCTGGTGCACAAAAACGTGTAAGCAGCCACACCATCCAGAACCATCTCCTCGCTATGGGGTACAGAAGCCATCGTCCCACGAGGATACCGGTGCTGACCGCACATCACAGGGTGCAAAGATTAGCATGAGCGCGAGAACATCGCCACTGGACCCTAGACATATGGGAAAAATGTTGCCTGGACTGATGAGTCGAGATTCACGTTGGTGCATGCGGATGGCAGGACACGAGTACGGCGCAAACCACATGAAGCAATGGATCCTTCTTGCCAGCACGGTACTCTTCAAGCTAGTGGGGGTGGCATTCTCGTCTGGGGACTGTTTACGTGGAATGAAATGGGACCCCTGGTGCGTGTGACATCGTCCCTCACATGTCAACGTTACCGGGATATCCTGTACGACCATTTGCTCCCGTTTTTGCGTCTTCAACATCCCAGTGGGACCTCATCCTGCAACAAGACAATGCACTGTGCCATCTCTCCCGAATTGTATCCGAATGGTCGGATGAGCACTCCACCAACGTGACCTCGCTTCCTTGGCCAGCAAGGTCGCCTGACCTCAATCCCATCGAACACATCTGGGATGCCATCAAGAGAAATGTTCGAGGCTCTGACACCCCTCCATCAAATCTTCGTGAACTGTGGCAGCTTGTTCAGGGGTCGTGGATCCGTATACCTTCCCAACGCTTCCGGTGTCTTGTCGAGTCCATGCAGAGACGAATCGCCGCCGTCATCAGGGCGAAAGGTGGTGCTACACGTTACTAGACAGGTATCTCTAATTCAATTGCTCTTCAGTGTATGTTACATCACCCTGGAGTGGGAATTTGTCTTCGGTTGGGACGCATGACCTCCAGTTTTCATAACTTTTGCGTGGACATCATTGCATTACAATAACGCCGTCGCTAAATATTAACTAATATTCTATTAGTTTAGTATTTTTAGAATATTAAACTAATAGAATATACACGTGCAGACAGTTGATGATATTTCATCAATAAGCCCCCTCCCCTTCCACGAAGTAGTGGGATGGATGTTTAACTGTCATGTGACCTCAAAGTAGGGGCCGTTTACTTCACCACAACAGTCTACACGATGTCCTCCTCCATATTTTTCGAGATTTCAATAATTATTTGAGAAACTGGAAGTTCAAACTCGATTAATTTGAACAAGATGGAGCTTTGTGTCGCACATCTAGCCGAGCCTTGTATGACATTAAGATCAGCAGAGGGCAAGGTTGTGTTTAATCCTGCACTTCTAGTGATCGCTTCATGACGTCACTCTCTAAATTGCTATAGTACTACTACCTGTGAGAGATTAATGAGCGTTCCTCAAGACGAGCTGTTCTGCGTACTTGAGGTATTCTGGCAGCGAGCTGGCGAGCTCCAATGCCTTTCCCTAGAGCATCTCATGTATGCTCAATGGGATTCAAGTTAGGGGAACTGTCTATTCAGCTAATATCTTCCTATTCGAGAAAATCGTCGACCAAATGAGCTCGAAGAATTTGGGCATTATCGTCCTGAAGAATAAAATCTGGACCGACGGCTCCTCTGAATGTCCTGACATATGAGTCCAGGATCTTTCTGTTTGAGAAAATCGTCGACCAAATGAGCTCGATGCTGTTGGGCACTGACGTCCATTAGAATAAAATCTGGACAGACGGCTCGCCTGGATGACTATGGGTTCAGGATCAAGTCTATGTACCTCACGGCTTTAAATGAGTGACTCCAAAACATGTGTAGGTCTGTGCGCCTGTTCGTCATGATTCCTACCCAGATCGTCACTCCACGGCCACCACAGCAGTCCCTTCCTCCGATGCTAAAAGGACTGTTGCAGGTCCCTTGTTCTCTCCAGATGAGAATACGTCGCGAATCAGTGCTTAAGCTGAGTCGCGATTCATCTGTGAAAAGAACACTCGCCTACTGGCGAAGGTTCACTGTCATCGGCAGCTGTAAACAAGGTCGTATCAGAATAATATGACCAACACCTGAATCACAGTGTACCCGACCAGGCTCGTCACCAAGTGTACGCGACAAGATCGACCACACGGAGATATAAGCATCCGGCCAGGACAGATGAGTCCTCGTGCGTATCTAGAGCTAGTGATTTGACGGACGTTCAAAAAGGAATGATCATCTGCTACCGCGCCAAGGGTGGAATCATCTCAGAAACAGCAGACTTGGTGGGCTTTTCGCAAGGTGCTAGATAAGGGTGTACCAAGAATGGGTCGCTGGCACACTGAGCACCTCCCAACGTCATAACTGTGGAGCTTCAAAGGCCATATACCCCAAAGGAGAACGTTGCCCGCGTCTACTGGTAAAGGGCAATCGATGCTCAACAGTGCTGCAATTGACCTCGCAAATGAACACTGGGCACCCAAGTATGTGTCACCGATAACAGTAGAGCGAACATTGTTACGAATGGGTCTCAGGAGTCGCCGCTGCGTCAAGGCGCCCATATAAACCCAGGTCCATCAGCAACGACGTCTGCAGCTCGAATGGGATTACAGTCATTGGACAGTGGAGAGTGGGAAAAGGTTGCCTTCTCCGACGGATCGAGATTTCTACTCCACAGAAGTGACGGGCGGTGGCGGATACGACGCATCAGACACACGAAAACCAACACCCGGACAAGCTTGTCGGTCAAGTACTTGCTGGTAGTGGCAGTGCACATGTCTAGGGGATGCTTTCCTGGTATGACCTGGGACCGCTGGTAGCACTGGATGGGCCCCTGAACGCCAATGGCTACCTGTCCATCCTCGCTGACCACATGCATCTTTTCATGTTGGACGTTTACCCTGGTGGAGATGGTGTTTACCAACATAACAATGCTCCCTGTCGCATCGCTAAGGGGGTGCACGACTGGCTTCAGGAACACGACAGCGATGTCTCCATTCTCCCTTGGCTGGCGAAAACTTCCGACCTCAGTCCCACAGAGCACTTGTGGGGCTATTTAAATCGAAAGGTTGGACAAGCCGACCTACAGCCACGTCATCTCCGGGATCTCCGTGCAGCCCGAATGGGCAGGGGTATGCCTCGGGCAACTACCAGGTCCTCATTGCGTCCATGGCACACCATCTCGCCGCTGTCATCCGGGCAAAGAGTTGGTTTATTCCCATTATTAGGTAGGTGGTCATATTATTCTGATACGACTGTGTACGTATTTTGTAGGTTAACCTTTAGTTTTGAGTACTAGTGTTACTGTAAACACTCCCGGCTGGATTTACCGTGCAGCTAGATGAAATATGAGTTAAATGTTTATAAACTTCACCGCAGAAGGGTTTTTTTGTAACCCATTGCAGGCCTTTGGGGAGATGGTCCAACATTTTTGGGGTTTCATGTCCAAGGTAATGGGCAACTAGGGTGGCCTACCTTCCTCTGTTCGAAGAGGACGAACATATTTTCCCCTGCCTTATGGAGATTAGAGCTAGGCGAAACCATCCCAGAACTCTGATACCAACGCGGTTTAAACAGGAAGAATTAATATTGCTGGCCAACCAAAACAGTTTGCAGTTGGGTTTACTTATTTGCCTCAACGCAAGTATGAAATAAAAACTGGAGTATATATATATATATATATATATTTTTTTTTTACTCCCCAACATCCGTTCCGTTCGCTGGTAGCGAAGAATCGAAGGTTACTGCTGGGAATTGCACGCTACATAAAAAAAGAAAAAAAAAAAGACAGAGAAAGAAGAAAAAGGAATATGAAGAGCAGATAGTGAGCTGAAGATGCAACTTTTCGACAAGAAGCACGAATGGCGGGGTGAGGAAGGAGATAAGGAAGCAAGAATAAGAAGGGGAACGCAACCTGAAAGTAGGAGAAAGAAATCAGGGGGAATAAAAATTGCTTAACTCAAAGAGTACCTCAAGTGGAAAATATGAGTGGCAGAAACTTCATGCATAATTTGAGATGCCTTACGTTTTCCGCTCACATATATCTACCGAAAATTGAACTTGCGCTTTTTTCTTTGTTACAATCAGCTTGCAAATCTCATTGTCACTTCGTGTCTTAATAAACGAACTTCAATAAAACGAAATGTTTTCCATTAAGAGTAGAAATGGTTCTTATTTCGCAATTTCCGGGAAAATTAGCAAAAATATCTTAATTTCGTCATCCTGAAAACAAATATGTAAAGAAAATTGTTCAGCTTGTAAAAATAATTTTGCAGATTCCAAAATAAATGTGAGAAAGAACATTTTCACAGTGGTTTTAGAAATATTTTTATTTCCATGAATGGTATGAAACTACTGTATTTAACCCTTTAACCGGCTGGCGATTTCCGGTCTTACTGCACTGGCTCTCTCCTTTGCCTGGAACAAGTGGCCCCAAACTAGGGACGTGCGACTGCTTACATAGCCCGTTGAGTTGCTCATGGTTGTAGTTAGCCTTTTAACCGGCTGGAACGAATTAACTTCTGGTAAGCAAAATGGGCTGAAATCAGTTCGAATGAACATATTGGGTTGGAAAGGAAGTAATGTCCGATGACGAGGTGTCCGATGACGAGGTGCCCGAAGTCGAAGCCCCGACCACGGCGCACATTGGCCACTGAGATTGCGCAGCACATCCGCATGACATCAGTAGGTAGGTATCTTAAGACAGTGGCAGTTAGCCGTCAGAAAGCGAAGAATGTGAGCGCACACTAACATGGAAGTGGACAAGAAGCATATCCGCCATTGCATGCTATATGAGTTTCGTCGCGCTAGCACCCCCGCAAGTGTTGTAAGAAGCATTACCCTTATGTACCCCAACGGTATATCACATCATTAGTGCTTTTGTTGACTCGAACGGTTTCGAGAGGGAAAAGTTTGACCTGTCAGACTGTCCCAAAGTCGGAAGACCCGCAACAGTGGATATGGACATGCTAAAGACCTTAGTAAAGACCTACCCAGATGTGGTCTCTACTAAGGACAGACCACATGTGGGTAGGTCTTTATTGTTCAAACGGTTTCGAGACGAAATTTTTGACCTGTCAGACCGTCCCAAAGCCGGAAGACCCGCAACAGTCGATATGGACATGATGTGAAGACCTTAGTAGAGACCTACCCACATGTGGTCTCTACTAAGAAGAGACCTCATGTGGGTAGGTTTCTACTGTTCGAGCGGTTTCGAGAGGGGACATTTTGACATATCAGACTGTCCCAAAGCCGGAAGACCCGCAACAGTGGATATGGACATGCTGAAGACCTTAGTAGAGACCGACCCAGGAATGAACACGCGTGATTTGGCCGAACAGCTGAGGACTATCCACACGAGCATCATCACGCAGCTGCGTCAACTTGGGAAGGTACACAAGAGGGGTGTTTGGGTACCCCATCAACTCGCAGTTGAGCAGAAAGTAAATCGCATGTGTGCATGCGTTTCCCAGCTTGCACTTGAACCGTTCTTGGACCCCAATGTGACAGGTGACGAGAAATGGGTACTGCATGACAATACCAGCGCCTGGTAACAGTGGTTGGGACCCAAAACCGAAGCCCATGCCGACGCCCCAAAGCCGGCTTACATCCACGTAGCCTCCTGTTGTCCGTTTAGTGCGGTATGCAGGGCGCAGTGTTTTATGAGCTGCTGCTGGACAATACCATTATCCCCGCCGATGGGTACTGCCGTCAGCTCGACGATCTGTAAGCATCGCTCACGTCGTAAACGACCAACACTGCTGAAACGCAAGGGCGTCTCTTGTAGCAAGTTGGAGCGAGACCTCATACACAGCAAATGTGATCTGTCACAAGATCAGGAACCTAGGCTGGGAGCTGCTGCCGCAACCAGCCGATTCCCCTGGACGTTGCTTCAAGCGACGACCGCCTTTTTCGATCGCTGTAGCACTTCATGGATGGACGGCGATTCATCAACGTGGACAATATCGAACGCGCACTTATTTCTTTGCGCTCAAGTCGCCACGAATCTATAGGAACGGTATCCAACTGATGCCCAGACGATGGGAGCATGTCGTGGCAAACGATGGCGACTGCATTTCAGACTGATTTGTACTTGTAATTAGCACCTTTCTGTTGTCTCGCATTTGCGGACGTTACTTTCTTTCGCCAACCCAATATATGCTGCATAAGAAGCAAGTCGAACTAAAACGAGTGAACTTGAGTGTCAGAAAGCGTTGCTTTCCTCTTAGCGTTGGTAATCACAGCGGTCATTTAGGGGTTCGATTGTCACTAATCCTTTCTGGCTGATTACCTGCTTAAAGAGCATGATGACGAACAAAGAACAGACAAGACGTTTGAGTGACTTGCTTCTGCCCAGTGGCGTGATGTCCCTGTTAGGGGACTATCCATTCCTCACCATGTCTTTGGTTCATGGAGCAGAGAATAGAAGTGGGCGCTTATCACCCTTGGTAGCCTTAGGGTCTGTACTGCTGAGATGAGAGGGAGAAAGGAATTGTTTTATCATAGCTTTCGTAATACCTGGCCGTCGTGTGAACATTTCTCTCTGGGAGGACCACTTTGCTCATGTGCATCGGCCACGAAAATTTCTCATTATTATTTATTTCATGTAAACTATTCAGTTCAGCATATTAACGTTATTTTAAAGCGCGCAACCTGGAGTTTTCAGGAACTTCATGATTTTCTGACGTTTTTTAATGTCACTTATTATGTATATCATATCGTGTTACGTAGTTATATCAAAGATTATGATATCAATTATGTAGTTATATCGAGTATTTAATGCACTTTATCATAGTTATATCAAATATTGTATTATATCATGTAGTTTTATCGATTACTGTATTTCATCGTATTGTGTCGAATATTATATCGTTTCCATCACAAAAATAGATTTACGACACCCACCGGTAAATGCTTGCATCACAGGAATAAAAAACAACAACATTTGGATAATGTTGCTCATGATTACATTTATTTTTTGAAAAAACGTTTGGAATTTTTTTCCAACTGGTGTTACCGAAAAGAATACAATGTAGGAAAATGAATTTACTCTACTATAGAAAGGAACACTATGTCATGAAACCCTGTAGATAATCTTGATAGTAGCTGCAGTTACGCGATACTAAAAGGAATTTTCGAATCCAGTTTTACATATATCACGATAAATGGGGACGTATCGCGTTTACGTCACAATGAAATAAACAAAAATCAAAGACCTTGAAAGAAATACGGGATTACGCCATATAATACAAATTTTGATCTTCAGATTGTCATCTTCAAAATTTGTATCAAAGACCTTGTTGGGAGTTTCCATTTGTTGGTTAAGGGTATGAATTGAACAAAACTGCCCAATTAATTTTCCTCTCATTTTAACAATATAAATTATAATTACGATAAACTGTTACGTGAAAGAAATACAAGGATCAACGACTTGTATATGCCTAATTAATTATCAAACGTTTTATCGTAAGCTTTCAAGGGCATATACTCGTATTAATAAATGAGGACGTTCTATAACTGAGAAAAATAAAATCTGATTTACCGGATTTTTTGAACATACCGATTCTTTGATGCTTTTTTACCTAATTACCTGGAATCTTGAATCTTTTTAAATAGTTAAATAAAATTTAATGTCTAATTTAAAATTATAAATTAAAATAATTTATATTTTTAGATTTCAAATGAGAGGTTCAAGAAAGACAAGTCGCGAAGGGGTGTTTTGTATGAGACCAGTGCTTTGAAATGTTTAGAATCAAACGCACTGCCAATATTTAATCGCCACAGATATTATAATTGCCATAATAAATAAGAAACAATAATGTTCATAAAACACATCACAACAAAACTACATCGTTAAAAAAAAAATTAAAGAGTGCCAAACAATACTTAAGTTCACTAAAATATTCAAACGATTTTACATAACTTCAAAATGATTTAATAAATGTTTTTAAGCGCCTAAATACGTCTTATTCTAATAAGAAAATTAGACCATCGACGAATAAAAATCTTTTTTAAACATTATATCAACGAAAAAGTATATCGTATGATATATTAAACCACTGTACATTTCGTGCTGACTATTACCACCATGGGGTGAGATAGTTTTCACTAATTGAGGTATACTTAGCTCAGACTTTCTCTAACTGAAAGTATGTGAGTGTGCAAAAAAAAGTATCAGTGTAAACTCTCGGAAAATATCCATTTTATATCTTGAATATTTACACATAAATAAATAATAACTATGAAATGATGAAAGGAGATTCTATTCTTTGTATTCTTATATGCCCATTTGGTGACTGATCGCTTTCTGCCTGTTCATTTTCGCCCACAGCTCACTTAGTTTACTGTTCACTTGGCCCCCTGTTCACTTTGTCCACTTCGTCCTCAGAATAGACAGGATACTGTAGGAAATTTGTGTTTCGAATAAATTTTTGCTACTAGGCAAAAGAAAAGTGTTAACGGACGTTGCTTGCTCGTACATTCAATTTTTTTTTCCTGTTTAAGGTTTTCGATTAAAATACAACGATTTTAAATATTATTTAAAGTAAAACGAGGAACCGAATTTGAAGAGCTGTTTAAGACTTTTTTGTGGTTATGTTAATCACACTATAATCTTCCTTTTCAATCCAATTCATTTATGGCCATTGGAATTAACTTTTTAAAGATCTGATTTTGCGAATAAAATAAAAAATCATGAATTAATACTTAATCCATTTTATTTTATATATCAGATAATATTCATAATAAAATGTACTATAATTATATGGCACGCAGTTTTTTTCTCCGTAATAATAATGGTCACCTTGTTGCATGTGAACATTGTAATGAAACATCGATAGTTTCAAAAGGAAGAGACGGACATACGGTGCGATAGACAGTCATAACAGAAGACATGTGGAATAAATGAACAACAGACTTATTGAGAGTGTGAAATGAAATAAAGTTGTTTTTTAAATTGAAATGTTCTTTTTTTTTTTTTTTATTGGAGGTTTAACGACCACCGTGAGCAACTCAATGGGCTATAAGCAGTCGCCCGTCCCTAATTTAGGGTCACTGGTTCCAGGGAAGGGAGATGAAATGTTCTGTAAGGTACGCAAGAGTGTTAGGAAGGCCAGACAGATGGGGAAAAAAGTTTGGTAAAAAGAAAATGAAACAAATGAATGAATGAAAACGGTGGCCTGAAAATTTATTTTTAAAATGGACCTTTTTTCCTGTCTAGGTACAAACATTCATCCAATTTCAAGACAAAATGAATGTGAACAAAGTGAAAAGCGGACGAGCCAAACAGAGGACCAGGCGAACAGTAAAGGAAGTGAAAGTGGACGAAATGAACAGCAGAGGAAGTGAACAAATGATAAAATGAACATCGGACGAAGTAGTCGAAATGAACAGCGGACGAGGTAAACCGTAGACGAAGTGAACTTGGACGAAATGAACAGCGGGGGAAGTGAACAGAGGATGAAATGAATTGAGGACGATGTGAACAGTAAACGAAATAAATCGGACAAAATAAACCTGACGAAGTGAACATCAAAAGAAATGGACCTGACGAAGTGAACATCAAAAGAAATGGAACTGACGAAGTGAACGTGGACGAAATGAACAGCGGACGTAGCGAACAGCGAACGAACTGAATAGCAGACGAAATGAACAGTAGACAAAATGGCCATGAGAATGGTATAGGGCACCACGCATTGAGTTATATATCATCATCATTGTCAACCATTATCAATCCACTGCTGGACGAAGGTCTCCCCAAGTTTCCTCCACAACGGTCTGTCTTGTGCCAGTCTCCTCCATGTCACTCCCGCATACTTTCGAATTTCATCCACCCATCTCCCATGTGGTCTTCTTCTGGGTCTTTTCCTGTCCCTTGGAATCCAATCTAAAATTTCGGCTGTCCATCGATGGTCTGTCCTTCTGGCAGTATGTTCAGCCCATTGCCATTTCAGGGATTTAACTCTGATCATGATATCTTCCACTCTTGTCATTTTTCGGATCCACGAGTTCCTCTTCTTATCTCTCCTGGTTACACGAAGCATGCACCTCTCCATGCTGCTTTGAGTTGTCTGCATCCTTTGTAATTCTCTTTTAGTTAAGGTCTAAGACTCTGCACCATACGTAAGCACTGGAAGGATGCATTGATCAAACACTTTTCTTTTAAGACATAATGGCATATTGCTCTTGAAAATTATGCTGTTTCTTCCAAAAGCTCTCCAGGCAAGTTTTGTACGCCGATTAATTTCTTCATCAATGCGACCCTCACTTGATATCTGCTGTCCAAGATAAACGTACGTGCCTGTTATCTCCAGCTTTTCTCCATCAATCGATAAATCTTCATTTCGTGTAAAAGCATTGAACATCCCGTTTTGTCTTCTGAAAGTTCAATTTTAATCCCACTTCTTTACTCTTGTCAGCAAGTTCTTGGATCATACTCTGCAGCTCTGATGGGGTAGTTGCAAAAATGCCAATGTCATCAGCAAAAACGAAGGTGGGTTAGATAATCTCCATTAATCTTTATCCCTTTGTTTTCCCAGTTCAGTGATTGAAAGACATTTTCTAATGTGGCGTTAAAGAGCTAGGGAGATATGGTGTCACCTTGTCTCACTCCCTTTCCAATTTTTATGTGTGTTGTATTTTCAAACAGCCGAATCTTTGCACTTGCATTTTCATAGATGTTATTAATAATATTAATGTATGCATCTTCAATACCGCAGGATTTCAGAGCCATTGTAACTGCTGATGGTTTCACCGAATCAAAGGCTTTTTCATAATCGATAAAAGTCATGCACAATGGAAGTTCATATTCCCTCGCTCTTTCAATTAGTTCTCTCAGTACGTGGATATGATCTATTGTGCTGTAGCCACTCCTGAATCCAGCTTGTTCTCTCGGTTGAGCCATGTCCAGTGTTACCTTCAAACGGTGTGAAAGAACTTTAGTGAAGATTTTATAAATCACTAATAGGAGGCTGATAGATCTGTAGTTCCCGAGAACCTCAATGTCACCTTGTTTATGTAGCAGGATCATTGTAGCGTTGTTCCAATCCTCAGGAATCTTCCCTTCATTAAGGCATAGAGTGAAAATTTGGGCGAGTACTGTTTTGATTTCTCCACTTGCTTCTTGTATGATGTCTACAGTAATTCCATCTTCTCCTGGAGCTTTTCCCCGCTTCATGTTCTTTATTGCATGTGCAACTTCTGCTGGGAGGACTGGAGGAATTCTGGTATTGGTACCTTTCATGATGTCTGGAGTACATGCATCATCCCTTTCATATAATTTGGAGTAGAAATCTTTCACTCTTGTCAAAATTTCGCCTTTATTTCTTGTTACTGAACCATCTTCTTTTCTCAGTGCCATAATCTGTTTTCTTCCTTTACTGTGATGTTCCTTTGTTATCTTTAGGCTTTGGTTGTTTTCAATTGCTTTCCTCACTAGTTCACAGTTGAATTTCCTTACGTCTTCAGTGATACTTTTTCGTACTGTCTTGCATAGCTCTATGTATTCCACTTTGGAAGTCACATCTTTTTTAGTTGTCCTCATCTCTCTTCTTTTTTGCATCAACATTTTGGTTTTTCCTGGTAATTTGTTCACATGCAACTTGTTTTTAGACCCAGCTAATTTTGTTGCTGTTTCCATAAGAGCTTTGGTTACTTTTCTGTTAACTTCAGAAATATCCACTTCTTCCGATGTTAGGCCTTCTAAAGCAGAGAATCTGTTCTTCAGTTCCAACTTGAAGGTATTATGGCGTTTTTTAAGGTTGGTTATGTCAATACATCTCGTTTGTCTTATGAGCTTGCTACGTTCGAGTTTAGTGTTGAGGTGCATCTTACATCTCACCAATCTATGGTCACTATCTGTGTTGAACTTGTTTAGCACACTGCAGTCTTCTATGACGAATTTTTTGTTGCACATAATAAAATCAATTTCACTTGTCGTCCCATTTGGATGTCTCCATGTCCATTTCCTGTGCGGCTTTTTCTTGAAAAAGGAGTTCAAGATGAAAAGCCCTTCTGCCTCTGCAAACTCAACGAGAGTATTTCCACGCTGGTTTCTGTTGCCGTGACCGAATTTACCTACTGAAGTTTCATTCTGTTGCCGTTGCCCTATTTTTGCATTGAAATCTCCCATAATTATCTTTAAGTGCTGCTTACCTTTATTATTTAGATGACGAATTTCCTCATAAAATTCTTCAATTTCTTCTTCAGGATGACTTGTGGTGGGTGCATAAGTTTGAATAATCTGAGCCTGGTATCTTCTCGAGAGTTGGATAACGAGTCGTGCAGCTCTGTCAGAGGAACTTTCAACTTCCACAACCTTATCCTTCAGTTTCTCGTTATTATAAATCCAACACCACTAGTTCTGCCAGTATCTGTTCCACGATAGTAGAAGAGATGTCCACTTTTCAGTTCAACGAGATCTTCTCCTTTTCTCCTTACCTCACTTAGCCCGACGATGTCCCACTTGATCCTTTGTAGTTCCTCTTCTAATTCAAGAAGCCTTGAATCAGAAGATAGGGAGCGTCCATTATACGTAGCCACGGTCAGCGTCAGATGGCAGCCTAGTCCGGTCCTCCGGGGATTCTTAGCACCCTCTGCCTTCATGTCGCACTGGCCGCTGCCTTGGCCAGGTACATTCCAGCTGCCGGAGACTGAGGGCCAAGATTTAAGTTGTGGAGTCATTTTGGAGGGGTTTGGCCATAACTCACCACGCTGGCCAAGCGGGTTGGTGAGTGTGGGATAGAATTTCCTCTAATCCCGATGGTATAGTTATACCGCTATTGGCGGTCGTCAGAGCCCCTTTAGTGGGAACAGGATGCACCACGAGAAGGCGGGTTTGACATTTGTCAAGCAGAGGCTGCGATGTTATGCATCACCTGACCTTACATCCCGAGTTATATATATGAGGGCATATATTTTTCTATTTGTGGCGTATCCAATTTGAGCTATAAGCGGCTATTTTAACACACAAATTGGCCAAACAGTCTCTAAAGTCTTAATCTTTCCCAATAGTATAACGATAGTTTTAGCGTAGAAAATCCATAATGTTTAATACTAGAAGACTGTTTTTCACATGGAACCTATGAACTCGATACTTTAATTCTTAGCGCGAAAAGCGCAAGATCAGATTTCCCCTTTTTATTTCTCACACAAAAGAAATTTAGAAATTGAAGTGCTTAATGATTGCCTTTTAAAATTTAGACAGCTGCGATAAACTTCCTTGAAATGTATCCGCACGACAATAATTCATGTGACAGCAGCTTTTCCTTAGGAATAGTTACGCACCTGTTTTTCTAAATATGCGAAAAATCTCACGGCTCTAGGTTAAGTAAAAGTTTGAAATCCTTTATCCTTTCACAACTGCAACATTCTATATGTGAACGACAAATAAAAAAAGAAAAGAAAAAAGGGATGAACTTTGTAAATAAACGTTCATTGCTGGCCTTTCTCAGTATCCTGAAATAACCTTTCTGGTGGTATAAATTTTCATAGACCCAAATTACAACTCAAATACAGAGCTAATGTTTTATGATGCAATTACATAAACGTTGGGTGAACAAAAATTGTATTTTGTTTAAACCTTCGGTTACTGAGATATTTTGAATTTTATTTCAGCGGTATCAACTTTCATTTAGTGGAAAAGAATGTTTTTGAGCAAGGATGTATTCTGTCGTTGAAAGCTGCAATCATTTTCATTAATCCTCGATTTTTAGAGTGTCAAATTTTGTAAGAGTTCTAGCAGCTATTCCATGTCACTAAACTTGGTGATTTTAGTCGCCGAACAAATAATTAAGTCTTTTTAAATCTTACTTGCAGTAACAACTGCTCCGTTACGTAATTAATTTTGGAATGCTTTGCCAAGCACTCGTTGGACCGTGGAATCCCCTTCTTATAAGTTAAAGAATATCTTCTAGAAAAACGTAAGCGAATGATCATTCAAATATGTGGTAAGAGTAACGAGACAGCTCCAGTTCTTTTTCACTAACGTGTATGATTGCAAAGCCAGCACTGAGCAAACTTTGAAAAGTTTTAAGTTCCAGAAACGAAACCTAGAAAATGTCCGGAATTCTTTTGCAGCCCATTTCAGATGCCTATTTGCATATGATATATTGTATATACTCGCGTATAAGCATAATGGCGTATAAACCAACCCACGAACCCTCAACTCAACAGTTAAAAATTGGTTAAAAACCTGGGAAATACGCATAAAGCCGACCTTAAATTTCAATAGTTTCACAAACATGATATTACCGAAAAAAAATTTAGAATTTTTTTGAAATTATCTTCTGAAATTTTAAAGGAACTATTTGATTCACTCTATCAGAATTTCCAAATAATTTCTGCAAGTCCATATCTATGTATATAAAATTGAATGTTTGTTTGTATGTCCGCTATGCAAATCTACAGTTTTCAATTTAGAACCACCAAATTTGGTATACTATCACATGGTACCTTAACTTAGACCGCACACTGTTTTTGGAAGGGGTTGCAGCCCTGGGTCGGGCGGAGTCCGGGGTCAAGAAGCCTTCCACAACATTTCCGTAAAATCTAGTTTTCAATTTAGAATTACCAAATTTGGTATACCATCTCATGTTACCCTAACTTAGACAGTAGACAGTTTTTGGAAGGGGTCGGTCGTAACCCGGGGTTAAGCCTCCCCACTCCCCCCAAAATTTCCGTAAAATCTACAGTTTTCAATTTAGAACCACTAAATTTGGTATACTATCTCATGGTACTTTAACTTAGACCGTAGATGGTTTTCGGATGGGGTCGGAACCCGGGGTCAAGAGGCTCCCATATAAAATTTTCGTAAAATGTTCCATTTTGTACTTTTAAGAACTGCAACACAATTCAGCACTCCAATACTAGATCTATGGTCAAAGTCAGAGACCGTATATAACAATAAAGTGCAAAAATACCCGTTTAATAGTGTATTAAAAACACAAATGAATAAATGTTAGCTTTCACCACCAACGGGCGGCTTCATCAGGAAAAAATGCATTGTAATGTAAATAGAGAGTTCCAGAAGTTCAAAATTCAAGACGGTAAACAAAACAATGATCAATGCCAATGTTAAGTTGCATGCGCGCGACATGACATGCAGGGTGTCCCACTCGCTACCGAACCCGGCATTTCTTTAATAATATTAACACCAATGAAGATATTGAAATGAAATTTGAAGTGGACTTGCCTCATTTCGTGCGGCATATGATGACATCACAACGTGTGCTGGAAGTGGCCAACATTTGCGTCCAGATAGCACTGAACCCGGCGCACCATATTGTTGAAAGTCCTTGCCAGTACGTCCGCCGTCACTGCCTGAATTTCTTCGGTGATGTTTGCTTTCAAGGCATCTATGGTTCGCTGTTTCTTTCCCGTAAACTCTCCCTTTTAGACATCCATATAAAAAGTAATCAGAAGGCGTCAGATCGGGCGAGCTCGGTGGCCATAGACCGTTCGAAATGACGCGGTCGCCGAAAAAGGACTGAATTTCGGCCATATTGGTGTGTGATGTCGCTCCATCATGCTGGTAATATCCAATAGAGATTTCTTCGTTGTCCAATTTATTTACAAAGGTGTTGCACTGCTCCTCAGTGGCGCCACGCTTAAGAATGTGTCTGCCACTAAGGAGCACTCCGGCTGGCTGGCGGACAGCACCGGCTTGAATGCTATCTGTACGCAAATGGTGGCCACTTCATGTTGTGATGTCAGCACATTTCGCACGAAATGAGTTAAGTCCACTTCAAATTTCGTTGCAATATCTTCATTGGTGTTAATATTATTAAAGAAATGCCGGGTTCGATAGCGAGTGAGACACCCTGTACTACATGCATTGCGTTTCAGTGTCGAGGGATTCTCATAAGCGCGCACCAGATATACGACAGTTCTATAGATGTCTTCTCGAAGGTATTTCCATTCCTCTTCCTTTCTTTTTTTGTTTCGTAAAAGTAAATTAAATAAATCAATTTTTCTTAATTTCTCACATTTGCAGCTATTCCTGTTCTTTTTGGGGGGGGGGCAGAAATATTACTGCATCAGCCAGTCATTCACAGTGGCTGACATTAATTTAGAGGAACCCTGCTCAAGGGTTGGCAATCCTAAAAATCTCTACATTTTTGCTCCCAATAAAAAAAACAAAAAATGTTGTTTACCAAAAAAGCAATAACCCAAATGCATTAAAATAAATTTACTGGAAAATTAAAGGAATATCTTGTTCATTCATTAACTTTCACATACTGAACTTGGCGATTCCACGAATAGTAATATTTACCAGTGAAATATTGCGTACCCCTGCTAGTTTCTGTTAAAGTTCGGTCATCAATATAAACATCGTCGTCAAAGTCGTTGTGGCTATTTTTTTCATCAGAATCATAAACCAAATCATCTTCTGTTTTACCTATGTCAGGGATGCCGAAAAGGTGGCACATGAAAAATGTTTTGTTGGCACGTCTCGTGCAATGCTGCCTCTTGATTCTTCGAACACACCCATGAATAAATAGATAAATACCCTGAAGAGCCAAAACATTACCCATGTAGTTCAGTAACGTTGTTTGAACGTTCAAATTTGGGTTTGGTAGTTGATAATTGGTTTCTGGTTGGTTTAAAACCTTTTTACAGCGTTGGTACGTATTTGACAGCTGAACATTGAAACAGTGGACTATTTGGAGCGTTTATGAAACGGTTTAGTAAAGTTGATATATTTGCGTTGAAATCCTCGAATTTTTAAAGCGATTTTTAAAACGTTGAAAATCAGGCTCAAATCTCAACGCCTTCTATTAACAAAACTTAAAAACTAATGATAAACGCACCTAATTTTAATAGAAAGTGGTAACTTTTTTACATAAGTACTAAATTTTTAAAAGAACATGAACTACACTGCTGGCCACCCAAAATGCAACGCCAAGAAGGGCACGAGATAGCAAAACCAGATTTACTGGACACATAATAACAGATACAAAGATGAAACGATTGAGCTTACAGGCCCGTGCGACTTGCGGAACACGCAGACATCAATAGTTCGTGTGGCCCCCATGGCTGGCAATAACGGACGCTACACGCCGCGGCATCGAACGAAAGAGGCTTTGGATGTGGGCTTGGGGTATGTCGGTCCAGGCTGCTTCCACACGTTGCCACAGTTCATCAGGCGTAGCCACGGGTGGTGCTTGCCGGACCAGTCGGTTGCCGATCAGCGACCAGACGTGTTCTATGGGCGACATATTGGGAGAACAGGTGGGCCACGGTAGCAGTAACACCTGGTGGGCCACGGCAACAGTGACACCTGGTGGGCCACGGCAACAGTAACACCTGGTGGGCCACGGCAGCAGTGACATCTGGTGGGCCACGGCAGCAGTGATACATCTGGTGGGCCGTGAAGAATTGTTGCACGATGTGTGCCACGTGCGGGCGCGCATTGTCCTGTTGAAACGTGGCCGCTGGCAGGTCCAGCAGGTAAGGGAGGACTACAGGCTCCAAAACGTCAGAGATGGTGCGGTGGCTGTTGAGTGTACCGGCGATGCGTACCAGAGGGGTGCGGGTGTGATATCCAATTGCGCCCCAAACCCCCACGCACAGGTCCGGCAGCACAACACACTTCCACTACTTACACCCCGCTTTCTGTGCACCCTTCTTATAGTGATTCTCGATGGCGTTGGGGGCGCACATGATTTGCATATGCCCTGCAATGCTAATCGTTTGCATGTCCTCTCGCGGGCGACGTGCGAATTTCAGGCCAACCGGATGCTTCCTTCTTGGTGTTGCATTTTAGGTGGCCAGCAGTGTATTTCGCTGAGGTATGGTTTGGGAATAGACATCATCGAATGCTTCGGTGAATTTCTGAACACAGGAAGTCTTATTTCTCCGTACAAGCCTTCTCAGACGATGGCGATCTCGTTCCTAACAGACTATCGTTACGCCACAGTTACGCCTCTTGATTAAGTAATGTGAATTATTTTTTCTTTGATTGAAGACCCGGAATATCTTACCTTCTGAAAAACTAGTCACTTTTCAAAATTGTCGCTACAGCACCCACCGTAAGCCTTTTATTGGACTTTTAAAGATTCTTTGTTTTTCCCATTCTGATAAAAACTATTGACGTTTGCTTACGAGGAGCAGTCTTAAATATTTGCCTATATACCGTTGTGACGTAAGTGATTACTTATTTTGCATTCATGCTGCGTAAGTGATGTATACGTACATCATAAGCATATAGGTTTCTAATTTAGTGGCCGGTGTGTGTGTATATAGATTGATCAAAAGACAGTGACTCAACTTGCTTTTCCTGACATAAGCATTTAATCCTCAATGTCTCTTTATCAAAACACTCTGCATTACACCTAACGCACTTGTCTCAGTACGCAACATAGCTCCTGAAAACGTGGAGCTGGCTATAATTAGACTGGGACTACGAAACCGCCTCCGCAGTTTTTGCAATCCCAGTAGGTCTTAAAACGGAGACCTCACAATGGTTTCTGTAATTGTAGGTATTGTCAGAAGTTTCATGCAGGGAGATTTGGGCTATGAGCGAGATGACGACTCGCTGAATGTACTTTTTCTGAATGAAAGCTGCTCCTATGGTATCCAACGAGAGCACACACGATGTAGGACGAAGTGTTCCTTCTCGATGGTCTGGGTTCTTCTATACAAAAGTTTTTGAATGCGTTTAATTGCTGACGGTTAAGGGTAGCTAAGAGGACTCACGGAATTCGAACTCACTAGATTATTTTACGTCCCAGATTACACTGCGCACAAATTCTCGGTTACGGATAGAGTTTAACAATGCAGTCTATTTTGAAGTCAGTTTGTAGAGGATAATCACGACGGTGACTGATTCTCGTGATTCTACCTGTGATAGTTTTCCTCCAGAAGTTACTTTCCAAGACTTTCAATGTTAGTCGGAAAGACTAATCGAACTCTTATTCACTGATCACAGCATTCACGCTCTTATAATAGCTTCGTAGTTGGTTTCGGTGTTAAGGCTAACAATATTTTGTCTATTATTAAAACAGACAGGGATACAACGCCTTTGGGATCCATGTTATGGGGCGTATTCCATACCTCTAAAGACCCTTGAACCAGGCAAAAGCGATTTGATTTATGTGGGCTCTACATCCCGCAATCTTGGTTGCAGGATTACTGAACATAAATATAACGTGAAGTTATGCTTGTTCAGTATGAGGCCAAGATCCTTTGGGCACCTAGACACAAATCGTGTTGTTTGCGGAGAGCCTTATGATATGCTGTAATGACGATTACCCTTCGGTAATCCCCCTCCCATGGAAGGGTTTGGTGTAAGAAGGGGAGTGACAATCCGAACATTGATTATCATTAGGGTCAACTTCTTTTAATTTTATGTCACCAGTTGTGGATCTTTGTAAATTCATTGGTCAGTCTATTCCACACACCGCTTATGTCACGCTGTGTTTTGTTTCTTATTTATACTTGTGGGTTTCTCGTCCTTTCGCCACATGCAATTACATCTGAAGACGAATTGGTGGCCAATTCGAAGGATCTAATGTTCATTGTATGTTTTCAACTTATGTATTTTTAACTAGTAAATATTTTATGCTGCATAAGACGGCCTTTTTGTCTAATGGAATAGCTTCATATTTTACCAGATGCGTTTGATTGTGGAACATTTGCGTATCTGCACGTTAAAATCTTACCTTCCAATCTGCATACCTGTGACGTACAACAGAGGTAAAATACGTGCAAAGATGGCAAATCTGCAGTGATACATTCCGTCTGTGTAGCTTAGTTGGGAGAGCAACTCAATCTAGGGCGAGGCTTTGGTATTCGTCACTGACAAAACTTGTGTTTTCACAATGCAAATCACATTACTTCCTGCTACTACATTTTCTTTTAACAAAGTGCATGATCAAGAGATTTCATATGTCAGCATAAAGTGACATATGTATATAAACCAGGGTTGGCAAGTTTCTGCCAAGGCGGTTAAAACCACTGGTTGTAGCCGGTTAAAACAGTCATGGCAGAAACTAGTTTGTGCCATAAAAGTGACAATAACTGGCAGAAACCCAGAAAATAATTTTGTCTTGTAATAAAAACTTACTGAAGTATCACAAATAGTATGTAACGAATTACTGAAATACCACAAATAGCATATAATGAATCCATATAATGAATAGCATAGGGAAATGCATTTTAAAGTAAAACAAGTTCAGTTGCAATATTTACAGTATTTATTCAAAGCTTACATCGCAGTAAATTCACCATTTAAGTGCACTTTTTCCACGAAGTAGTCTATAGCAATAGACCAATTTTGCTGCTGTTTCCAAACCCAAACAATTTCTTAATTTATTGTGAATAAACAAAAAGCTTCAGAATGTTCTTTCTAGCCCAGCACAACTTGCTTGCACAATGATGACATTGCCTGCAAGAGTTATGAAATCTTCATTTACAGTTGTTTTCTTTAAACTAGACCACCATGAAGAAGCTGAGACATTTTCTAAGACTTCATTGGAGTAATATGTTTCGGGAAAAGGAGCTGATTTTGCTTGCAAAGCTATGACGTAAGGCACAAAATTTGGGTTGATGCCGTAAGGTAATTTTCTAACACTTTCTTCCTGCTCATGTGTCAATTTAGATACCATGTACTTTGGATGAAGCATATAAGCTAGCATATGATGCTGAGTTATTGCCTTACTAAATCTACTCTTAACCTTGCTTTCATTAGTTTTCAATCATAAGATTATCATCATCCATTAGGGTCAACCAAATTTCACAAGCATCTCCAATAAAACAGTCCTCTTTTTGAATCTTATCCAAGGCAGCAGCAATCGGTTTTAAAAGTTGCATTAAGTGTTTTACTTCTTTATTAATCACCCGATTATAAATATTTGTCACATCTGATTTACTGTAAATTTCATGTGCTAATTGATACAAAAATGGTTTAAGTACTTTTTTTAGTTTCTGCCAGTTGTTGCCATTTCCTGCCGGTTTAAAACCGGTTATATCCAGTTTCTGCCACCGGCACGACAAAAACTAGTTTATGCCGGCAGAAACCCAACCCTGATATAGACAGAACATTGCTTTCCAAAAATCAGCCAGTTAATTCGGGCATTTTCAACTGCTACAATTAAAATACTTGTAGAAGTAACAAATATCCACTAGTGGATCTAAATACTATTACGTACCCCATAATCCATAGTCGATACGAAGCTCATTATTGGTGTGTCAATTCACTTTCTTTGTGGACACACTGACGAATTTCAACCATGTCGCGATTCTTTCCACTATAACTCCATTGGGAGGTGAAACATCTGGCTTTATTCTTTCATTCATGTACATTATTGTACACACATTATTGCACTTTGGTTAAAACACCCTAGTTATAAAAAGAAGAAGTCAACGCATCAAAAATTGGGAAAAAGGAGAGAATGTTACAGCAATGGCGTAGTACTGTATTGAGGAAAATGGGAAACCAAAATTTGAAGATATTCAAATCAAGAGTGGATATAAGAATGAATGGGAGTTGAGGTACTCCGAGGATCTTACCATAGAAAAAAAATAAACACAGAGCCTGTAATAATAATGAATCAATTATCATAGCGGAACCTTGGAAAACATTGATTAAAAGGGAAAGAAAATATAAAGAACAGCAATAGGGAAAAAAAGGTGAGACAAAAAGGAATGAAGGCAACAGAGTTAAACGTCGAATAAAATATAGATGGCAGCACAGTATCAAAAGCAAGAAACTCGAGAATGTAGGGAGAGGCATGTGATCCTTTAACCCTTTCGCACACGTAGTGGACCCCGTAGTGGAATCATCTAGCGCACATGGTCAGTCTGAAACATCGTATACCAGATGAAAGCTCTGATGACGGCTTTAGAAAAGTTGAAAAGCTTTAACGGGAGTTTGGTGGGAGTTTGATGGTGGAATAGTGGTGATCTCGAGCATGGCGTGATTTTAAACTTTTTATTGGATTTTTATGGTGAAATGTTTTTAAACTTCAAATTTAACTGGTTGTACAACAAGTGCAAGTGAACATCAATGGAATAAGACATTTTATCAGCTTGTACAGAGTGATTTTAACATTTAGGGTGTTGGAACCAAAGTACAATAATGTACATGAATGAGAGAATAAAGCCAGATGTTTCACCTCCCAATAGAGTTATAGTTGGAAGAATCGCGACATGGTTGAGTTTCGTTACTGTGTCCACAAAGAAAGTGAATCGACACACCAATAATGGGCTTCGTATAGACTATGGGGTACGTAATAGTATATTTAAGATTCATTAGTGGATATTTATTTGTTACTATAGAATTTTCGGTGTGAATAATCAATGCATAACCAGGAAACACAAAGTTTTGGGTTCCAGTAAGATATTTACTTGTAGAAGTATGTAAATGAAACAATAAGAATTGCTGAAGACACTTATTTGCAGAGTAACAAAATTTAAAACAGAAATATAAATCTATATGAGTAATCTCTGTATTATTCCCACAACTAAGAGAGCTTGTCTTCCGAAAAGTAGAGGCATTGCTTTTAAGAAACTTTACCTAGAACGTTACGGTTAAAAATGTTTTTATTATAATACAGTATTATTTTCACATGCACTGCTGGCCACCCAAAACGCAACACCAAGAAGGAAGCACCCGATTGGCCTGAAATTCGCAGCATGCGTCGCCCGCGAGAGGACATGCAAACGATTAGCATTGCAGGGCATATGCAAATCATGTGCGCCCGGTACACCACCGAGAAGCACTATAAGAAGGGTGCATAGAAGGCGGCGTGTAAGTAGTGGAAGTGTGTTGTACTGCCGGACCTCTGCGTGGAAAGCTTCCTGATGCCTCGTCGCAGAATACGGCAGTCATTCCAGCACGTTTCGGAGTTCGACAGAGGACGAATAGTGGCTTATCGCGACAGCGGTTTATCGTACCGAGACATCGGCGCCCGTGTGGGACTACATCCAGCCACAGTGAGGCGAGAATGGATTCGATGGGTGCAAGAGGGACGGATGGACTGACGTGAGCGATTGCCGCAGCCGCGACACACCACCGAACGAGAAGCCCGGCATGTTGTGCGGCGGGCATTGACGGCTCGCACCTCCATATCGCGAACGTTAGCGCAGGAATTAGGTTGTGTTGCGCAACAACCTGTGTCAGCACGTACCGTTCGACGTCGTCTGCAGGACGGGGACTTGTCGCACGGCGCCCATTGCTCCGATTACCATTGACGTTACACCACCGGAGAGTGCAGCGGCAGTGGGCTGTTGAACGCCGCACCTGGACTACGGAATGGCACGACATTGTCTTCTCCGACGAATTCCGCTTCTGCCTGCAACACCAAGATGGTCGGTTCCGCGTGTGGCGGCACCGCGGCGAGAGACTGTATGACGCCTGCATTATGCATCGCCATGCTGGTCCGTCGACTGGCGTTATGGTTTGGGGTGCAATTGGATATGACACCCACACCTCTCACGTACGCATCGCCGGTACACTCAATAGCCACCGTTACATGTCCGACGTTTTGGAACCTGTAGTCCTTCCTTACCTGCAGGACCTGCCAGCGGCCACGCTTCAACAGGACAATGCGCGCCCGCACGTGGCACGCATCATGCAACAATTCTTCACGGCCCACCAGGTGTCACTGCTGCCGTGGACAGCCTGTTCTCCTAATATGTCGCTCATCGGAAACGTCTGGTCGCTGATCGGCAACCGAGTTGCCCGACAAGCACCACCCGCGGCTACGCCTGATGAACTGTGGCAACGTGTGGAAGCAGCCTGGACCGACATACCCCAAGCCGACATCCAAAGCCTCTTTCGTTCGATGCCGCGGCGTGTAGCGGCCGTTATTGCCAGCCATGAGGGCCACACGAACTATTGATGTCTCCGTGTTCCGCAAGTCGCACGGGCCTGTAAGCTCAATCGTTTCAGCTTTGTATTTGTTGTTATGTGTCCAGTAAATCTGGCTTTGCTATCTCGTGTCCTTCTTGGCGTTGCATTTTGGGTGGCCAGCAGTGTATGAAAGGAGTCATGCGTGTTTCCTAAAGTAAACTGGCTTTGATAAGATGTTTTTTAGCTTCTGACGATTCCATTAAGGTTGTGATTTATTCTTAAGATAAAGTCAATGCGACAAAAGAGTTGCATTTGGAGTTAAAATGAATTATGTGCTCCAGCTATATGTTGGAAATTATTTAGTTACTGATATTATTTCAAGCTCTTATCTATACAAGCTATCTCGAAATAGCTTTCAAAACAGATTACTCCCGTTATACAGAATAAAATGCGAAAGTATAACAAATATTAGAAAGCATTGATGAATTTGTTTACTCAGGCATTCTTGCGAGCAGCAAACGACGAATTACTTAGGAAAGATGTGGTACAGAGAGCGATATTAATTACGTCTCTCCCTAAGACGAACGAGTTTGAATTAAAGTCACGGGACAAACGTTATTTGAAAGGCTACGAAAAGCATGCATATATCGAGGAACAGGAGTGATCATTTATGAAAAGATATAATCGAATTTATTTAGACGATGTGTGAGACGAAACCAGTGAGTAACTTGCGATAAAAAAGTGGATGAAATATTACCTGACACCATACGAAAAGGCAAATGCAATAAGGAAAAGTTCTAAAAGATATTGAAGACATACACTTTATCAGTGGTCACCGAACAAAGGCCCGTGGCAACGCCTCCTAGTTGTGGAACATTTTATTTTTAACAGACATTACTAATCATTTTTAATAGTATAACTATACTGGTGATCCGAATTTCTTGGTGTAAAATAGAAATTAAAGTTTCCAAGCTTTCGCATATCAACGAGATGGCTTTTTTAAGGAAGGTAGACAGCAAACTCTTTTAAATCTGGGCTCTCATATATACAACAGAACCGTAGGACCTTACGTTTCCGTGTGAAGTAACACCAGACTTACGTACGGTTGGTTGGTTGGTTGGTTGGTTGATTAGTTTTTATGGCTCAATGGCCATGTTTGGCCAAAGAGCGCCAGACACAAGACAGACTTTTTTTTTTTTTTTGATTGGAGGTTTAACGACCACCGTGAGCAACTCAATGGGCTATAAGCAGTCACCCGTCCCTAATTTAGGGTCACTGGTTCCAGGGAAGGGAGAGAGCCAGTGCCGTAAGACAAACACAACATCCATGCCTCACCGGGATTTGAACCCGGACCCCTCACGGACGAATGAACAGAGGCCAGCGCCTTAGACCACTGCTCCACCGGGACGGCCAAGACAGACTTACGTACGGGGTATGAACTGAAGAAGTCGTCTATAGCCCAACATTGCCACGAAAAAAAAACCCCGATTTGAAAACGTCAAACTTATTGATAAACCTGATTCGACTATCAAACTTAATATTTTAGAAACTTTCCACATAACATCGCAATTCTTCACGGCTTGTCAACGACATGGTATCGACTCCTTTTCTTTCAAACGCGTGTAAACAACTCCCCAAAATCCGTAACCGTCAGAACACTAATGTTGTCACAATGATGTGAATGTTCACCCTCCGTTGTCCGGATGAAGCCGAGCCAATGCTCAGTGAAATTACACACTATCTACCAACAAGTAATTGGACACCTGTGATAGCAAAGGAAAACGAAGTTTATTCACCTTCAATAGTTGGTGGAGCTTCCACGAACGGCGATTACAGCTGCGACCATCTGGGGCATACTCTCAACCAGGCGTTGTACGACGGCTAGCGGTATTTTCTTCCACTCGGCTTGGAAAAGACAGGTCAGTTCCTTCACCGATTTCGAAATGGTGGGGGCACCCTTAAATCGACGCTCCAACTCGTCCCAGAGGTGCTCGATAGGGTTATGATCCGGACTCTGTGCAAGCCAGTGCATTCGATTAACCCCATTGTCACCATACCAAGCCATGGTGGACCTCGCAACAAGACAGGTGGCATTGTCATCTTGAAAGTCACATGGGTCCACCACGTAAAACTGCCACAACGTAGGAAGCGCATGGTCATCCAAAATGGTGCAGTAGGTCTCGGCGTTGAGTCTACCAGGAATTGCTACCAAGGGTCCCGTGCCATACCAGGAGAAACAGCCCCATAACATAATTCCACCGCCGCCCCGAACTTCACAATTGGCACAATACATTCCGACAAGAGGCGTTCTCCAGACAGACGCCAAACCTAGACCCTGCCATCCGAACGGTAGAGGATGAACCTTGATTCGTCGCTCCAGAGAACCTGTTTCCACTGTTCAACGGTCCACTGTCGACGTTCTTTGCACCACGTTAGCCGAGCAGCGCTATTGGACTTGGTGATCAAAGGCTTGTGGGCGGCAGCAAGTCCATGATAACAGAGCATATGGGCTTCCTTACGGATGGTATTCATCGAAAGAACAATTCCGGATGCCTGTTGAAACTCCTCGCGGATGTGGCCCATCGATTTGGTGAGGTTCTTCCGAATTTCTCTGGCCAACACCCGTCGGTCACTAACTCCCAGTTTTGTGGGTCTGCCGGGTCTGGGCACATTCCGACAGTCACCTCTCATCTTCCACTTGCCAATCACGTAGGCCACTGTCGATTTTGGGTACTTCAACTCGCTGGATATGTCACGTATGGGATCGGCGATTTCTGTGATACCCGACGATTACACCTTTCTCAAAATCTGAGAGCTCCGAACTGCGTGGCATCTTTCATGCGACTGGTTGCGTTGTTGTTTCCCACACGATATTTAACGGCGGCGGCCGTGACGTGTATCAGGACCGCAGATATCGTCGATTGCAGGGGTGTCCAATTACTTGTTGGTAGATATTGTATTAGATCATAAATAATATTTTTATTGTGAATAAACGTTGCTTAAGCCTATCTGAACATCACAAGTATTGTAGTCATTAAACATCTCCCAAGCTTTTTAAAAAATAAATTTCTCACATTGATTTATTACAGATTATTATTTAAAATCAAAGATCAGTCATCAATAAATAAAGAAAAAAAGTCGATGCCAAATTCACATTTGATCATTATATGCTACAAAAGGACGCATAAGGAACAGTTTCTTGCTTAAAGACACGTCACGCGGATCGTCGGGTGTTGTTGTCTGGTTTCTTATATTTTTTTCAATTTTTAGCCATAGGTTCGTTTCAAGAGTTGGCAACACTATGCGTCTGGAGGTCGTGAACATCAATTCGACACGGAGATTTCAGATTTTGTACGTTAAATTTTGCGTTACAGGGCTACTTTTCTTACCCTGCAGTGGTCTATATTGCTTTTAATTGTCCTTAAATCCAATGCAGCACTGCCCAATACTCCTCACTGTAACAAAGCTATGTCTCCGAAAGTCTGCTGCTTAGTGGTGTCGCTACACCAATATAGTAGACCACCCAGCCAGCACGCGTGTAACGTATAGGAACTACTATTCACTCTGTGCCTTGTTTAAATTGCGGAGACTGCAAAATTAAAAGTCTGACTTCCATATTGTCTAAATACGAAATCTGTTGATCGTCCTAAAAATTGCCACAAATAAAAATCCATCTGAACAGAAGAAAGCCATGACACTACTGCAGCGCTGCTCAGTACTCCTCACCGCAGCAAAGCAATTGAGGGCCAGCGTCATATTCTAACACCGAAGCCAGGGAAAAGATCTACATTTCAATAACATTAGTGTTGCGCTTCAATTAATAATAACACTGAATATTCTGCGGGGTATCATTGTTTGTACGTGAAATTAAATTAGCTAATTAAATTATTTTAAACTTAAAACGCATTTGAATTAAAAGTGACAACTACCAATTTTAAAATTTCGCAGTTTTTTTGTTTTGTTTTTTCATTATGGAAGATGCCATCTTTCAGCAACTAGGTCATTTACATAAATACCGACATTTGCGCATAATGACAAAGTCACGACATCTAGCTTTTGTTTTGTTTTGTTTTGTTTTTTTCTTGTGAGACTAACATTTTCATTTCATTTATGATGCCGGACTTGGCAATTTTGCGTTCCTCCCTGCTCCTGCTATCATTATACTTTATTTAGGAAGAGCGCTAAGTAAGTTATAAAAAAAATCGAATTTCTTTTCTTAAAAAAATCTATTTAAAGAAAAATAAATCTCCCCCTTTTAGTTAGCAGAAGTAATTTTTCTTTAGCAGTTGCAGAACTTTTTTGTAACATAGGAAACTTGGGGGTAAAAAAACAGTTACGCAGCCAGGAAAAGCAATTTACAAAATGGAAACAAAGAAATAAAAAGCGGAGAAAGGGACAAAGTGACACGTAAAATTGAAAACCAAATAAGCCCGACAGGAAAAAAAAAAAAAAAAAGAAAAAAAAGAAACGTTGGTCAATACTCTGTATCATATTCATATATTAACATGCTTTATATTTCTCTCGTTACGATCTGTCATTTTTGCATTGGCGCAGTGCCGAAGAAATGGATCGTAATTCTATTATATTCCTCCCCTCCTCCCTCGAGAAACTCTTAGGAGGGAGGGCTGAGGAGGTGATTACTGTGCCATGGGGTAATTTCCATTTCCATTATTGTAACCATTCCCTCTTTTCGTCCGAATAATTATTTTAAATCATTTCATTCTCGCTTGACAATAAATCACTTCCACTGAGCTCATAATAAAGCTGAAAGTCACAGGTGTTTTATGTCTTCATAACCGACGTGGGTAAACTGCTAAATGTCATCCCAAAGCACTGGAAGAAACATCTTTCTACGCCAAGAAATGTATATAATTTGGCATTGACACCCTGGCTCACCGAAAGAGAATATCATTCTATTTTGAAATAACGAGGTTTTTTTCTTTATTTATTTCCTTGTGCTCTCTCTCTCTCGTTTTCTTATACCTTTTTTTTCTAGGGATCTCGACTTAATGCTTTTAACTCTCAGGTCTTAGATATTCTCAAACAAATTCTGAAATTTTAATAATATGAGAGTTTTTAAATAAAAAAATGATAGAAATAAGCGCGTGCCCATTTTAGCACAATTTTTATAATAAATAAAGGGAGATAGAATCGCCAAAAGTAACAGAATTTGTTCCTTCGTGATGCAACACTTATCTTTCGCAGTTACGGTTCTCAAACGTTTTGGTCACAGGACCACTTTACATTACTAATATATATATTTCTCAAATTTCAACAAAGAAGGAATTATGGAGGACCCTTAAGAGTTACGGATAAATGTTCGTAAGTACTGACTTATTATTCAACATTGTTCGTAAGTACTGACTTATTAAATATCATGGATGAACCTTAAGAGTATTTGCTTATGGGGGTTGTATCTATCAGTATGTGCTGCATTAAAAACTAAAACTGAGAAATTTTTAAACTATTCGTTTATTAGCAGTTCAAACGGCCGAGGTACTTTCATGTTTTTGTTAAACTAATAACCTTCACTATATAATATCTAGTGGTGGTTCTTGTAGTACTGGAGCTTCTTAACGTTATGCTCCGGATAACTAGTACAAAATCCTTATTTGTACAATGAGCAATATTAGATGTTCTAAGGGCCAGAAGAAACAAGTCTTCGAGTACTCACATAAATCCTTTTTATTTGGTCTTCCAAGAATAGCAGAACTAAGGGTCAAGGTACTTCAGTAGTCTCAACAACACTCCTTCAAAATATCTCAACAAACTGAACCTCTGCAACATTAGGCTCAAAATGTATATATATACACTATCTACCAACAAGTAATTGGACACCCCTGCAATCTACGATATCTGCGGTCCTGATACACTTCACGGCCGTCGCCGTTAAATATCGTGTGGGAAACAAAAACGCAACCAGTCGCATGCAAGATGCCACGCAGTTCGGAGCTCTCTGATTTCAAGAAAGGTGTAATCGTCGGGTATCACAGAAATGGCCGATCCATACGTGACATATCCAGCGAGTTGAAGTACCCAAAATCGACAGTGGCCTACGTGATTGGCAAGTGGAAGATGAGAGGTAACTGTCGGAATGTGCCCCGACCCGGCAGACCCACAAAACTGGGAGTTAGAGACCGACGGGTGCTGGCCAGAGAAATTCGGAAGAACCTCACCAAATCGATGGGCCACATCCGCGAGGAGTTTCAACAGGCATCCAGGAGTGCTTTTTCGATGAATACCATCCGTAAGGAAGCCCATCTGCTCGGTTATCATGGACGTGATGCCGCCCACAAGCCTTTAATCACAAAGTCCAATAGCGCTGCTCGGCTAACGTGGTGCAAAGAATGTCGACAGTGGACCGTTGAACAGTGGAAACAGGTTCTCTGGAGCGATGAATCAATGTTCACCCTCTACCGTTCGGATGGCAGGGTCTAGGTTTGGCGTCTGCCTGGAGAACGCCTCTAGCCGGAATGTTTTGTGCCAATTGTGAAGTTCGGGGCGGCGGTGGAATTATGCTATGGGGGTGTTTCTCCTGGTATGGCACGGGACCCTTGGTCGCAATTCCTGGTAGACTCAACGCCGAGACCTACTGCACCATTTTGGGTGACCATGCGTTTCCTACGTTGTGGCAGTTTTACGGGGTGGACCCATGTTACTTTCAGAATGACAATGCCACCTGTCATGCTGCGAGGTCCACCATGGCTTGGTATGGTGACAATGGGGTTAATCGAATGGACTGGCCTGCGCAGAGCCCGGACCTTAACCCTATCGAGCACCTTTGGGACGAGTTGGAGCGTCGACTTAAGGGGTGCCCCCACCGTTCGAAATCGGTGAAGGAACTGACCTGTCTTCTCCAAGCAGAGTGGAAGAAAATACCGCTAGCCGTCATACAACGCCTGATTGAGAGTATGCCCCGGAGGGTCACAGCTGTAATCGCCGCTCGTAGAGGCTCCACCAACTATTGAAGGTGAATAAACTTCGTTTTCCTTTGCTATCACAGGTGTCCAATTACTTGTTGGTAGATAGTGTATATATAAGAGCACTAATAAGAAAGCTAAAAAGCACTTTAACACAAAAACAAAATTAATTGTTTACTTGGATTTAGAAATTACACTTTCTCAAACTGGGTCACTTGGGGTCAACCTGCATGATAAAAGACGTTCCTTTAATTTTTAGGTACACTTCTTTGCTAACTGGTTTTCAAATGTATTAGGATGGAAGGCTTAATTTAATTTAAATCTGGTTGACCGAATGAATTGTCTAAATTAAAGCTATTTTAGAGGTTTAGATAATGATGTGGTCAACTATCAATTAAGGAAACTATAATACACTATTCTAATCCTCTCCTTTGATTCACAAAAAAAGGTTATAATTAAAAAAATTACAAGAAAAGCATAAAACTCTTAAGAAAAAAGTCCTTAAAAATATTTATAAAAATAAAAGCAAGAAAAAATAGTAATACTTAAATATCAAAGGTTTGGGAATAATGCTGCTAATTAGGTTATGTAATACTTTTTGAACTCTTGGGAGCATAGATACATATTTCCTACTCCCATGAAGGGCATTCTGGTATTTAGGTTTGCTCTGAAAACTCGTAGTGGTTTTTTCAGAACATTAAGTCTGGTGTTTGAGGTTTCCTCTGAGAAACTTCACTGTTTTAGCATCCCAGGAAGGTTCTAAAGTTAGCCGCTAGATGGCGCTGCGATGGACATGCCCCTGCAGTTAGTTTTGTCTTCCCAGAAGTAAGAGCAACATGCTCTTCCCAGGACTGGTAAGTCGTTTTTCAGTTTTCTATATGTTTCTTTTATTTATTTTTTTAATTTTATTGAGTTGTTTTTACTCTCTTTGAAAGTAGGTTGTTCGTTTTGGCAGCGTTTAAAGTTTTTCCGTGGAACTTTGGTCAGCGTTTAGTGTCCCTTTGTTGTTTTAATATAGATTTGTTTCAAGTTCATTTTTCGTAGGCTTTGAGCCTTTTTGTCATTTTCTTGTAGGATTTCAGTCCAGAGTGAGTAGAGTTTAGGTCCCAGCCACCTACAGCGAGAACGCCTTTTGGGCAGTACACAGAAACGGAAGGAATGAGAGCAAGTCTAGCGACTTTGACAGAACAGTTTGTAGTGATATTAGAGTACAGTAGATGGCGCCACCGTACAAGTACGATGTTGCACATAGAGAGGTGAGAGAATTTAACGGGGGGGGCATAGGAGGCATTTAACCAGTGGGTCCAGCCTGGGGGACGTCACTTAACGGCCGATATTCAGCGATTGTTAGCAAATCACGCCATCTCTGAAAGATCAGCCCAGGTTCGAACCTGAGGACCTTGCATCGATAGTCTGAACTGCTAACCACTAAAGCCATCCGCGGCTCTGGCTTTGAGCCTTCCTGTGGGCTTAATGATTAGAACAATATTTTGTAAATAATTTAACTTATACCAGCAAAGCACAACATCACATAAAATTTCATTTTTTATTTTATATGTAGGTGGTTTTAACTTTTTTAGGTATAGAGTGAATTTTCGTTTATTATAGATGTGCACTAAACTTAAATATCTATTAAATGATTTCTTGTGTGTCTAGGGCATATAATTTGCTTCTCTGTGACTTGCAACCTAGCACTTTGGATTTAAACTTTGCCCTTTTTTAAATAATTTTGCTGTTGGTATTGGGCATTTACCATGTTTTTCTGAGACATGCAACTCGGCGATTTGGGTTCACTCTCGGATATTGCATCTGCACCTTTTGCTAATAATTTTCTTAAAATCGTTTCTTTAAATTTGCCTATTTCAAAATTGCAAAGTTTCTCTTCTTTTTGTTTAAATTTATTTTTTATTTTTCTGCTTTTCTTTTTCTGTGACAGGATAAAAGTTATCAATTTTACTGTGGCAAGATTAAAGGTATCCTTTCTGAACCTTTCTTTGATTAGGATTTTTACACTATTTTACTTCTAATATTTCCCTGGTTTTGCTATAATTTGGGATGCTCGGTTCCCTTCCATTTCGTTTTGAGTTGTGATTATCTTGGTGGTTGTGCGGTCGGGCAATGTTATTTAGTTTGCTGGGTTGGTTTTAAAAATATCTTTTTAATTTGACAAGTTTAACCTTAAATTTAATCTGTCCTTATAGCAAACTAAATTTGGCAGAAACCCACAATTCACTGGTCTCAGTAGATAAATGAGTGATTTTCTTTGTGCTTGCCCTTGACGAAGCCATCGGAGAATCAGTCATTGATCTGCTTCCCTGCGTTCTTCTGTTTTGTTTGATTTCCATCGTTAGGAGCTTGCCTGCTTCGGACGGTTGGGGATTGGTGGTTGTTATTCTGGTCGTTCTCGGAATTTTTGTTTGTTTTCGTTTTTTTTTTGCTCCTTGAGTTTTGCTTTTTTTAATATATACTGGATATATAACGTTATATAAAAAAATCATTTCATAATGGCTGCTGCCCCTTTTTTTACCCGAAAATCCGCCCCCCCCCCACACACACACCTGAGTAAACTTCTGGATCTGCCAGTGCTCAGTGTGCAAATCACATGCATGACCGATGTGAGGAATATAAATGGGTACAGTACGATGTTAACTATCACGTAGCAGTACCACAGTCACAGGTGAAACAGATTTCGTGAAGTAATTGACGACAATGTTATATCTCAGTGTCCTCATGGGTACCTATAAAAAGGATACGGTGTTGCCTCCAAGGGTGCATATTGTGGACGCCATACGAAACTGTAGATAGGAATAGGTGAACGTCGGCACAGATTGTACAACGGAAGCACAAGACCACGGCACCGCAAATAGCTGCAGAGTAGAACACAGTCGGTATGATTCAGTTTCCGTCATAGCTGTTCGTCGGGAACTCCATCGTATGTATTTGCCTTGCTGCAATCCACAAACCTATGATTTTTCTTTTTGTTTCGAGGTTTAACGACCACCGTGAGCAACTCAATGGACTATAAGCAGTCGCCCGTCCTTAATTTAGGGTCCCTGGTTCCAGGAAAGGGAGACAGCCAGTGCCGTAAGACAAACACAACATCCATGCCTCACCGGGATTCAAAACCCGGACCCCGTTCGGACGAATGATCAGAGGCCATCGCTTAGACCACTGCGCCACAGGGGCGGCCAAACCTCTGATTACCGACATCAATTCAATTAAACGTGTTGGGTGGTGCATAGCCACATAAAAACTGCGATGCTAAAGACTGGCAAAGTGGCATCTGATCTGACGAAACATGTTTCATGTTGTTTCCCACCATAGGTAGGGTGTAAATCTGGCGAAAACATGAAGAAGCTTATCGTCACCTGAGGTAATTCACGGTCACTAAGTTTCAGTGGCAATTCTTGGTCACATACTTCTTTCTTTAATCAAAATAACACTTCATCAAAGTCAAAAAAAAATCATAGAAACAATTCGAACATTCTACTTTGCAATGCACAACTCATTTATTTTTCAAGTTAAAATTTATTACGAAAAAAAAAATATTTAAAACCTACTAGTTAAGTTTCTGTAAAACAACATTAGCCTAAGTAAGTGCACACATTTGCAAAGATCTTTGTCATTAAGTTTTAATTATTTAATATTTTTTCTTTTTTGGTGAAATTATAAACTATGACAGCTTCTAAAAGAAAATTTAAGATTTTCTTATGCTATTTTAAATTAATTTATAGGAGTATACCAAACTTTGCCCCATATTTCAGGGTAAATTCCTGGTCAGTGTAATTTTCCAGTTTTTATGCTTGACATTTTACTTATTGTGACCATCCAACCTCTGTAATTATATTTTATCATTCAACTTTTTAACCCTAACTGCAAAGGAACATTCTTAACTGTATCTGCAAAGCATCTCTAACTGTAATGTAATAATTTGTTGTGCCAAAAACATGTGCATAATGCCTAAATGTTAGTTATTAAACTTGTTTTTTTCCCTGTATTCTATTTATCTGAAAAATTAGTCTTATTTTAGTGTACTTTCTGTGTTTAACTATGGGCACTTATATTATACAGTTTGTGAAATTTATGCATCATGATGAGGGAATATAAGCCAAAGAAAGATATCAAGTTGAAGAAATTAAAGCTTGATGAGGCTATATATGTATATAAGATAGAAAATGAAAATTTCAGTGAACGTGGAGCTGCTAGAGCTGTAGATATGTCTTTTTCAACTTTACAGGCCTGTTCAGCAAGCTTAAAAAACAAAGAAATAAATCCTGTAGGTGCTTCTTTAAGTATTCCAAGTGCATCAGAGGATAACGGCAATTGCTCTGAAAATGTGCATGATTTAAATTTGATTAAACAGTTAGGGAAAGATACTTCATTGCAAAATGCGAAAATAATGTTGAGAAATATCCGATAAAGATCCTTTTTATATTGGGAAAGTCACAAACTAATAAGGAAGTAAAGTAGAAGTAAAATTTCTATAAATAGGAGGTGGAAACTTGCGTTGGCTTAAGCGAGTCAGACTAGAAACATTCAGTACATTTTCTATGGACCAGTAGATTTGCAAGGTGTTGATCCATTTACAGTGAATGATTAGCCAATAAGTGTTGTATACAAATGTTATAAGAAATACTTCGGATAATGTAGAATTTAAGAAGAATACTTCGGCATATTCAATAAAATTGTTTTTAAGCTACTACACAGTGTATGTTGTTCTCCTTTTTGACTATATGTATGGTAAATACAACTTCATATCATTTAGTTTAAATGTTTAAACAGATTATCATAAAAAATTAAATTACTCCATTTATATATCAAATACGGTGCTGACCAATAATTACCCTAGAAGTGACCAAGAATTACCCCAACCCCGGGGTAATTATTGGTCACTTAATAATTATAATTAATCAAATTAAGAATTAATTTATAATGAAGTAAAAATTTTAGAAAGAGCATATGGCAAAGAACTTACTCCATGCTAAAATTGGAGATACTATATAAACAACACTTGCCGTTTTTACACGATATTATCAAAGTCGATGATGCTGACTACAAAACTTTAATCAAAAGGTTGTAATACATTAGTACTTTCGTGTCTACTATAGACCCATCTTCAGATTTGAATTAATCGAAAACTGAGATTACATATGGTTATATCTAGAACAATGCCAGATTACAACTTAAAACTTGAGAAGTAAAACACATGTGACGTTGTCAATCAAAAAGCCTGTGCACGAGAGTCAACGTCTTGTGGAAGGGGGCACTGTTTGTTCAAAATAAGGTTCTTCCAAACTCCCGGAATGTACTTAGGTAAATCATCGTTGCAACAAGAGTCAAAGTTCTTAAGTATAAACATGCCCCCTCCACAAGACGTTGACTCTCGTGCACAGGCTTTTTGATTGACTACGTCACATGTGTTTTACTTCTCAAGTTTTAATTTGTAATCTGGCATTGTTCTTGATATAACCATATGTAATCTCAGTTTTCGATTAATTCAAATCTGAAGATGGGTCTATAGTAGACCCGAAAGTACTAATGTATTACAACCTTTTGATTAAAGTTTTGTAGTCAGCATCATAGACTTTTATAATATCGTGTAAAAACGGCAAGTGTTGTTTATATTGACTAATACACGAATTAAGCTTTAAACGTTGGAGATACTAGCTTTCATAGTTTTTATAATAATTGAATGTTACTGATTTTTGACTGGGAATTACCCCCGGATGACGATACCACCCGGCTGTTTGTTTCCGGCTGTGAATCAAGGAAGTGGAACCCTGATGCTGTGATGTCATGACATTCATTAAAGTCATTGTTTATTCTGAAGGATCGTGTCACATCTTCAACGTACGAATCCATTCTTGGGAACCACCTGCACCCAATGTTGCAAGCATTGTTCCCTAATGTCCGTCCCTGGTTTCAAGCAGATAATGCACTCGTGTATTGTGTTATACATGTCAAGTTGTGGTTTTCGGAGCATTAGGATGAGGTACAGCAGTTACCGTGGCTACCTCATTCTCCAGATCTCAACATTATTTAACATTTGTGGGAATACCTGGAGCGAACGGTCAGATAACACTTTTCACCTCAAACATCACTTAACATGTTGGGACGTATTTTACAGGAAGAATAGCACCAAATTCCATAACTATACGTGCACGTCTTGCGTAAATCAATTACAAGTCGAATTGCTTCTGTTCTGAAAGCCCAAGGTGGGCCTACTGGTCATTAATAAAAATTTCTCATTATTTTTATAAACCCCTGTAAGTGACGTCTCGTTGATCTTATGAATATATGATTGGTACATACTTTGGTTTCCATAACTATCGCCCTTCTACGCAGACACCAGGCTGATGATTATACACTGAGTGGCCACTTTATTATGACCACCCCCTCAGTACTTCGTTGGACCACCTTTTGCCTTTAATACTACGTCGATTCTTCGTGGCATGGACTCCACGAGATGTTGATAGGTGGTTTGTGTAATCTGAGACCATGCTTGATGAATAGCACTTTCGAGGAGTGAGATTGCAGAGTTGTGGATCCAGCTGTCTGATGGCTCGCTCAACTTCATCCCATAAATTCTCAATGGGGTTGATATCTGCATATTGTGGGGGCCACCTAAGCAAAGTAAACTCACCGGCATGTTCCTGAAACCAATCCTGTACAATACGAGCACTATGGCAGGACGCATTATCTTGTTGAAAGTAGCCATCGCCATTGGGATAAACCATCCACACGACGGGATGCACTTGGTCCGCAACGATGTTTAGATATGATGTGCCAAATAGACACGAATTAAAGGGCCCAAAGCATGCCAGGAAAACATTCCCCAAAACCATAACGTTGCCTCCACCAGCTTGAAGGGTTGTAGCAATGCATTTGGGGTACATGCTTACGTGCAGTTTCCGCCAAATTCTCACTCGGCCATCGGCATGGTGCAACTGAAAACGTGATTCATCGGACCACATAATTTGTTTCCAATTATCGACTGTCCAATCCTTGTGCTTCTGTGCGAACTGGAGAAGTTTTCTCTTGTTAACTGCAGACAGCAAAGGTGTTCGAGCAGGCCTTCGGCTGCCATATCCCATCCAATGCAGTGTACGGCGAACAGTGCATGCAGAGATTATTTGAGGGGATCCTTGATTAAGATGGTCTGTAATTGTCTGCACTGTTACCTTTCTGTTGTATGTTACCAGTCTGGACACACTCCGTTCCGCCCGAGCAGTCACTAGTCGATGACGACCACATGTTGCACGTAGAGACCCAGTTTTTTGGCTGACAGTCCAGCCTTTAAACACTTTAACAACAGCTTCTCTGGAACATTTCACGAATGTGGCGGTTTCGGTGATATTCGCTCAATAACTCCGAGCTCTAACAATCATCCCACGTTGAAAGTCCGTCAAATCGCATTTTTTACCCATCTCGTCATCAAAAAATCACTTCTACTACTTTCGCAAGCACTAAGCTTTTCCTTTTTATGCTAGACTCACCCTCTGGCGGCAACAGCGTGCAGCCATAGCTCATTTGCTCAAAACTGTCAGGTGGTCATAATAAAGTGGCCACTCAGTGTATAACTGCGCTATCTGAACAAAGGTTTATCACTGATAAACGTTTTCCAGTAGGTTGAACCAAAAAAGTGGTGCTGCACCACTTTCTAAGGAAAGATAGACCATTGTATGGTACAAACCAAATCCAACAACATGGTGCAACCTTGAGCCATAATGTGTAACTATGAGCCACATGGAGCAACCTTGAGTCACATGAGCCACATGGTGCATCCTTGAGCCACATGGTTATATACAATCCACATGAGCCACATGGTGCAACCTTGAGCCACATTAGCCACGTTATATACAATCCACATGAGCCACATGGTGCAACCTTGAGCCACATGAGCCACGTTATATACAATCCCCATGAGCCACATGGTGCAACCTTGAGCCACATGACCCACGTTATATACAATCCACATGAGCCACATAGTGCAACCTTGAGCCACGTTATATACAATCCACATGAGGCACGTGGTACAACCTTGAGCCACATGGAGCCAAAACCTTGAGCCACATGGTGCAACCTTGAGCCATAATGTGTAACTTTGTATTATGACGTGATAGCAAGTTGCACCATGTTGACGGGTTTTGCTTCCGCCATACCAATGGTGTATCTTTTCCCAGAAAATGGTGCAGTTGGCGTAGCATCACTTTTTGGTGCAATTCACAACAACATTTTTAACAGTGGTGAAGTTCACATATCTGTTAATGACTTTGCAATATGTGTAATTCTTTCAACTGTATAGTAGCACTTTGTGTTTTCATAAAACGAACATGTAAAACACCGGGAGCATTTCATGTTTAATATATCTTTGGATCGTCCAATATTTTTCCAACAATCTCAAAATGGTGATTAACGATAGGAAAAATGCCGAAAAAAATATTGATATCACAGATTTCCAAAAGCACTTCTGTTAAATAACTCCTTTAGAATTTCAGGAAATGCGAAAGTTGTTCCTAACTAGATCAGTTTAATGTGTACTTGTGTCTTTGTCGTCGGAGATGGATAAGCAACTAATTAAATTTACTTTAATGTATTATATTTGGTGCTGCGATGAGACAACTTATGCATAACTGCTTGTGGACGAGGAAATTTCTCAGTATTTGGAACAACCACGAATGCCTTTCTCGTGTGCTCATTAAACCATTGGAATCATGATTAAGAAAATACTAATGTTCATATCCCTTGAGCGTTTCAAGTACGCTCAGTAACAAAGCCAAACAATGTTAAACCACGACTCTTGATATTTACTTTGGTAAAGTAATCAATATATTACCGGAGGAGCGTGGAATTTCAACTCCTGTACTAATTACCAACCCTGATGAATGGTCGATGTCAACGAGACAGTACTAAACAGAAAGAATGCAACATTAGAGAGTAGATTGAACCCTTCCTTTTATGTTATCGATAATTGCTACTGAACTTTACTTTGTTATATAAGTATGCTTTCATCATGAAATAACATTTCCTGTGAGTTTCTTACGTGACAGAACGCATCTTCCGTAAATGAAACAAGTTTTCGTTGGTGATATTTGTTCCCTAGGTTTTGCATTTATCGTCTAATTAACGAGATAAATACTCGTATAAATAAAAAGTAAAAGTATATACCACGTACGTGGTGTGTGTGTGTGTGTGTGTGTGTGTGTGTGTGTGTGTGTGTGTGTTATACGTAAATATAGAGATAGGTATAAGGCACAATAAAGGCACCACGCAATTAACAAAACAGCTTTTGATATTCTGAAGCGCCAAAGGCTGCATAAAAGAAAAATCAAAAACAAATACAGACATCACCTTATTACTGAAAGCCGGAAAAACTGATGCAGAGAAATTAAAAGAAGAGATCTAACGACCACAGAGAGATTATACACTTGTGACATACTACAAAGGTGAAAAACTATGTCAAAACGACATATCTGCAGCTAGACATTCTGTCCCCGTAGCTTAGTTGGGAGAGCGACTTACTCCGGAGTGAGGGGACATAATTGTCTTTTCCATTGGCTCCCGGTTGCGGAAAATGGATTCACTGGCCGTTGGGTTCTTTTGAATGGCGTGTAATGTTTATTCCACACATTGTTTGGAATTAATGAAAAATTCCTACTTCGCTTCAAAAACAGAAGAAATAAAAAATAAGAGGGAGATGATGTGACGTACTACATAGGTGAAAACATATGTCAAGACTCAAGACAACAAATCTGCAGTGAGACATTCTGTCCGTATAGCTCAGTTAGGAGAGCAACTTACTCCGGAGTGAGGGGGACATGGATTCGATGCCTTCACACACTATATTATCAAAAGTCTTCGGACACCACAATGTCTTGGGACAAATGGCTTTATTATCTCACTTTGTAGTTAATTGGTCCACCTTTTGCTTGTATGACAATGGAAACACGTCGAGGCATACTATCAACTAATTCCCGGTGGGTCGCAACAGGAGATGCTCGCTCTTCGACCTGCAAAGCTGCTGCCAGGGTGGGGAACGAAGACTGTCGTTGTGCTATCTGTCGCCCCAGTTCATCCCAGAGGTGTTCTACGGGATTAAGATCAGGGGTCTGAGCAGGCCACTATAGCAATTCCACCTCATTTTTAAGAAACCAGTCCTGCACACGCTGTACAGTGTGGTAGGGAGCACCATCGTGTTGGAAGATACAACGGTCATTTCCATTCACATTGCTGGTAGCGTAGAATTATCGAGAACGTCGATGTACACTTCAGAGTTCATGGCTAGCGGTATAACAATGAACAGGCGGAGTCTGGTTCTCGACAAACACCCCTATACCACGATGGAGCCTTCGCTGAACTTATTGAAAATCGTTCGACGGGCTGTTGCCAAATCCAAACACGCCCAATCTGATTGGAAGAATAAAAAGCTTGATTCATCACTCCAAAGAACAGTTTCCCAGTCGCACACGGTCCAGGAATGAGAGGAGACACGCTAGTCCAAACGGCGCTTTCCTTTCACGGTAGTGATGTGTGGCTTGTGAGCGGCTCTCTATCATAATAACCCACACTGTGCAAATTTCTGCAGATAGTTATGGGCCATTAAAAGTATTTTCCTCACCAGCGATGGAAACGGCTGAGGAAAAACGTGATGTCTTACCATTTCGTACCATGGCTCTTCTATCATTTTCCATCAGTTGTGCGGCCTTTCTGAACGTGTTTTTACTTTAGGGGTAAGTAAAAACACGTTCAGAAAGGCCGCACAACTTCATGGCAGGTAAATAATGGATTCTAAGCAGAAGTAACGTGCCGTCATTGAGTTCTTGACGAAGGAAGGTTGCAGGCTCTCCGACATCCACAGAAGGCTACAAAATGTTTACGGAGATGACACTATTGACAAGAGCAATGTACACAGATGGATGAAAAAGCTTAAAGGAGGGAACCCAGCATTGAAGACAAACCACGCAATGAGAAACCATCATCTACGACCACTGACATTAATCGTCAACAAGTGGATGAATTGATTCGAGTGGAGAAACAACAGCTTGTTGCACAACTGAACTGTGGTCACAATGCCATGCAGAAGATGGTAGAAAACTTAGGGTATCGGAAAGTGTGTGCAAAGTGCGTACCTCGGCAGATGACACCCGATTTGAAAGAGAGAAAGTTGGAAGTCTGCTCTGATCTGCTGGACGCGTTTGAAGCCACGATGTTTTTCGATCTGGCGTCAGGTGATGAAACGTGGGTTTATTTTTACGATCCGGAAGCGAAGAAGCAATCCATGGAATGGCGTCACAACTCTTCATGGCTTAAGAAGTTCAAGTGCTAGCGATTAGCACAGAAAGTCATGGAGACTGTTTTTTGGAATGACAGGTGTGTCATTCTGCTTGATTTTCTGGAACGTGGCCGTACCGTGACCAGCGAGTGGTACATTGACACACTCAAGAAGTTTAGGAAGCCATAAGGAGGAAGAGACCGAACTAGAATCTGGAAAGGATCCACATTCACCACAACAATGCGGGATCACACACATCTTTGACAACAAATCAGGCTATCCGGAAATTAGGCTGGTCGGTGGTACCCCATCCACCGTACAGGCAAGATCTGGCGCCCTCCGACTTCCACCTGTTCCGTCCAATGAAGGACAGTCTCCGGGGTCAAGGATTTGATGATACAGACGAGGTGAAAGTGCCTGTGAACAAGTGGGTACAACAGTTGACACCTGAATTTTTTTAAAGAGGATTCGAGAGTTGGGTTCGACGATGGCGCAAATGCATCGCTTGTGATGGAGACTATGTTGAGTAGTATCTTCATATAGAGAAAGAGTTACTCTACCAGCATGTGGCATTTGAACGACCTCTGTCAGTTAATAAAAAGTTATGCCCTCTTTTGCATTACTTTAGGTACAACCTTCGTACAATAGCTTGTGTACCAAATGTTGAGAGAGATGAAGGAATATATGTTGCCACAATAACTAAAATATCATGCGAAATGCTATCTACAATATTTAATCTTGCTACAAAACTTCAAAATCAGATCCAACAGACGACTGAAATTTAATAGTTAATCAAACCTCAAATATTCCAACGAATCACTCCTGTTATCGGAAATTTACTGTCATATGGATACGGAAAAAGTGAGAAAATTTTCCCATTAATGCAATGAAGAAATTGCGGAACGGTTTCTGAAATTTCAGAATTTCCGATTAACACCTCTTAAAAACAGAAATATACCGTTACTATACGAAAGGAACGGTGGTAAGTTCCTTAAAATTCAGAATTTTCCTCCCACAAAAAAAAATCTGAAAAATTAAAGCCCCCTTCCTCTCCTTTTACGGAAAATGTAAAAGGAATATGCTTTGTTAATTCACGAAGGAGATGACTGAAGGAGGCTCGTGAATTTCAGACAAATCTCGGTGTACTTGGAGCACCGAAAACTTATGCATAAACCTAGCATTTAATCCGTGCATGTGTACTAAAGTATGCTGTGTAATCTGTGATTCAATCTTCTACTTCACTGCGAAAAAGAATAAAGTGACTCCGAAGGCTTGGTTGTAAGCCAACTTACTTATTCATTTATGTTCCGTCGGTGTATTGTCGAACGTCATAAAGAATTTGTCGCTCATCTATACATTAATTCTATAAGGTTTTTTACTGTGAGTCCTATTTTGAGATAACAGCTGATCGTAAAAATATGGTTGAGGTATCAAAAACCATAGAGATGTGCCAGTCGAAGAGAAAAATGAGTTTGGGGGCAACGGTTCGGGCGTTATGTGGCGGCAAAGTTCCCATGTAAAGTCTATGGGAGAAGCGTGTGGTTGACTCACGCGCTGTTGAACTCGGAGCCATGGAGTGTCTGAGATAGTTCAAAGTCCGAAGTCTTCACTTTTCTGAGCGAACCGTTGCGGAAAGTAATGCTAGCAGGCATTCGTATCAAAGTTCTTCTCGTCGGAACAGCGAACACTCTCGAAGACCTGATTGCGTTATGCCGTTGGACTGTGTGATGTATATATACAATTTAATATTCATTCGATCCAGTTTTTTCACGTAGGTAAGACTTTTCCCATTATGTAAAGATGTTTTTAAACATTCCGTTGACCATTGTTAGAGAAAATATTTATAGCCCGTTGAGTTGCTGACGGTGGTCGTTAAACCTTCAGTCAATAAAAAAAAAAAAAAGAAATCACGAACCTGGACCATTGTCCTTACTGAAGTGGTTGAATGAATTTGTTAATCGAATAAAGTTTACATTTGTTGTTTCATATGAGTTTATTCTTTTCAAAAAAATACTAACCGTTGATTCCGACGGGTGAAGAGTATTCGCAATGCGGATCTCATTCCAACAACATTTACAAACACAGTTGTGACTGAAGATGAGAGTGAAAGAGTGCGCTATCCAGTTGAACTTTTGCACACGATCGAGATGAGTGGACTTCCGCCTCACATTTTACGACTGAAAAAGGGTGCAGTCGTGATGCTCATCACGAACCTGTGTGGCACCGGTTGCGCAGTGGTCTAAAAGCTGGCTTCTGATCATTCGTCCGAAAGGGGTCCGGGTTCGAATCCCGGTGAGGCATGGATGTTACGTTTTGTCTTACGGCACTGACTCTCTCCCTTCCCTGGAACCAGTTACCCTAAATTAGGGACGGTCAACTGCTTATAGCCCATTGAGTTTACATTTGTTGTTTGATATGAGTTTACTCTTTAAAAAAAACTATAAATAAAACTAATCGTCGATTCCGATGGGTTTCGTCTAGTTATCAATAATTACCAAAATTTCCAACGTTCGATTTGCGTTTTCCATGTCGTGTAAGTTCTTGCTGAAGAAACGCCTTAGAAATAGAGTGGCAATTTTTCCAACGTCCTGGAAAACACGGCATTTCTTTCTTTGCTGTTCTAAAATCGATCTGAAGAATTCGTTATATTTCCTTATGCAATTTCGCGCACTGATGTTATTTTGCATCCAATTGAAGCAGGGAAATATTTCAGGAAAACGTACGCGAAACTTTTATTTTTCGCTGCGAACTAAATATAATTCATATAAAAATCGTTCCATTGCCACTTCAATCAGCAGAGTTGATCTTAAAAGTTATAGCACCATAACGACACCAAGGCTATATTTACAATCACTTTATTTCTCGTAAAGTTTTTCGGAAAACATCAAAAGCTCCCGAAGAGCGATTTCCATCTACCGGGGAAATGGCTCCCAGGAAGCGGCAGAAACACGCAACCATACTAAAAAATAAAAATAAAGTTCGACTTGCGCTAGTCCGACCTTTTCGAGAGCTTCCACCATTTATTGATGTGTAAAGAATTTCTTTTAGAGAGAGAATGTATGTCGCTATCGGAAATATGGAAGCGGAGTATTGATTTATGCTGCAGCCTTATTGTTTTTACCTTTGCTGCCAGCATGTTCCTTTTTCTTTATTGAAGCAGAACGCTAACATTTTCAAGTCTTACTAGAAAAAAAAATTAAACAAATTAAATGGAACTCCGTGTGACGTTTAGTCGATGTGAAAGATATTTGATCACTGGAGCTTTTGACAGTAAATGCTTCTGGCACTTATAGAACGCATAGCACAAGTGTTTCAGTTGCAAATAGGTTCATTGTGAAAGTTCTTAACGCTTTTTCATCCAACGTGAGAAGCACAAAAAACATTCTTTATTCGCTCGCCTCGTCTTTCTGTGAAATTACAAAAAAAAAAATCTGATTGAAATGAATTGATTAAAAAAATTCCTTCTCGAATTTCGGATGAGACAGTGAGAATGCTTTTAGATCAGGGCTTTTGAAGCGATAAGGCACGCTTCTCTATGTGGAATAAAAGGATCGAAAATAAGGCGGGACGTGAGCTTTTTATTTGTAACAAATTTGAAATACATGTCGCACTTTTTCCGATTAAATAGGAACCTTTTTACCGAGATCTATAATTAGAAACGCAAGACGTAAAAGATTATTTGTTTAATTAAAATTAATTTGTTTAAATGGAGCTTTTTTGGTAATCAGTGTTTTAGTTACTGAAACGATGAAAGATTTCCGTCTTTAGCACGATTTAATGATTAAAAGATGAAAAATATATACAATTAAAACCATGAGCACTTTCGAGGCAGCGGCTGCCTCTTCTTCAGATGTAATAAACAAATACACATTTAGTCTATATATAATATAGATCATTGCATTGTGGGAAGCATGGTAAGTTATTAGCCAATAGTAATCTACATGCGCCAAGATGTTGCGTATACTGTTGGCCCAATGGTCTGAAGAAAACATGGAAATATATTTTAGAAATAAATGGTGTAGGGTGGGGTGAACATTCAATTTTAAGTTTATATTACAATATATAATATAAACATAAATTAAGTTTATATTACAATATATAATATAAACATAAATTAAGTTTATATTACAATATTTAATATAAACATAAATTAAGTTTATATTACAATATATAATATAAACATAAATTAAGTTTATATTACAATATATAATATAAACAATATATAATATATAACATTGTAATATAAACTTAAAATTGAATGTTCACCCCACCCTACACCATTTATTTCTAAAATATATTTCCATGTTTTCTTCAGACCATTGGGCCAACAGTATACGCAACATCTTGGCGCATGTAGATTACTATTGGCTAATAACTTACCATGCTTCCCACAATGCAATGATCTATATTATATTTAGACTAAATATGTATTTGTTTATTACATCTGAAGAAGAGGCAGCCGCTGCCTCGAAAGTGCTCATGGTTTTAATTGTATATATTTTTCATCTTTTAATCATTAAATCGTGCTAAAGACGGAAATCTTTCATCGTTTCAGTGATTAATGTCGCACGAGTGTTCAATATAGTGTTTTAGTTATTGAATTGTATTTTATTTGTTACTAACCCGAAGATTGTTTGGAGCAATATTTAACTAAGCTAAACTTTATAGACAATATGTCATGTAGTTTCAGTGTTTGATAATAAAAGCAATTTATTAAACCTTTTATGAGAAAAGCATTTATTTTGTCTTGTCACGTATAACCCCCTCTCAGATTGGTCACTGTTTATTTGGCAATCACAGTTCAAGGTCTCGGTTTTCTCAAACTTTATTCATAAAGACTACAGGGGGAAATATTTGGGTGATGCATGAGTTCATGCCGTTTCTTTCACCGCACTTCCGAATAGGTCTGCAATATCACTCTTGAAAAAACGTTTTGGTTTTGCTGCGAAGAGATCGACAAGAAAATTATGGAGATCAACATCACGTTGAACGTTCTACCACGGAGTGTATTCGAAAGAGATCGGAACAGGTGATAGTCTGTATGGGCAGCATCTGGGGCCGAATGTGGAAGGATCTCCAATTTCATGACCTGAATGGCCATTTTGGTCATGTTTACACTGTGAGGGCGTGCGTTATCATTTTGGAGAAGGACACGATGGCACCGATTATGCCCGTTTCTCCTGAACTGCTCCCTCCACACGGCGGAGTTGCTCACAAAAGAGTGCAGCGTTGATGGTCCGATTCCTCGGCAGCATTTCCCAGTGAATAACACCTTCCATGTTCCACCAAACACAACATGATCTTCGCAGAATGTAGATCAAATTTTGGACGTGGTGTGGGCGTCTTGTTTGGGCTTAACACCATTCCCTCCGATGCCTGAAATTCACGTACAGGCACCACTTTTCATCTCCAGTAACAATACGTGACAGAAAGGGTTTGTGTTGCTGAGAACATTCGCGATAACGGGCGAGCAAGGAACCACATATGACAACACGCTGATTTTTGTTGTCCTCGGTGAGAGTGTGAGGCACCCAAGACCCTAATTTCTGGACCTTTCACATACGTTCCAGGTGTCGCACCACTAGGCCCTGATCACAGTCCATCTGAGTGGCCAATTCGCGTGTGGTCTGACGCGGATCCAAGCGGATGAGATGGTTCAAATGATTCTTGTCAAAGTGAGATAGACGACCTGAGCGTGGAGAGTCGTTGAGGCCAAAACAATTGCCACCTCGGAACCGCTCAAACCATTTGCGGGCTGTCCTCGTAGCAACAGCATCCTCCCCATACACAGCACAAATTTGTCGAGTAGCCTCGGCGGCTGTGGATCCATTGTTAAACTCGTAGAGGAGTAGATGTCGGAAATGTTCATTCCTCTCTACTTGAATTTGTCGAGTAGCCTCGGCGACTGTGGATCCCTTGTTAAACTCGTAGAGGAGTAGATGTCGGAAATGTTCATTCCTCTCTACTTGAATTTGTCGAGTAGCCTCGGCGGCTGTGGATCCCTTGTTAAACTCGTAGAGGAGTAGATGTCGAAAATGTTCATTCCTCTCTACTTGAATTTGTCGATTAGCCACGGCGGCTGCGGATCCCTTGTTAAACAGGTAGAGGAGTAGATGTCGGAAATGTTCATTCCTCTTTACTTGAATTTGACGAGTAGCCTCGGCGGATGTGGATCCCTTGTTAAACTCGTAGAGGAGTAGATGTCGGAAATGTTCATTCCTCTCTACTTGAATTTGTCGAGTAGCCTCGGCGGCTGTGGATCCATTGTTAAACTCATAGATGAGTAGATGTCGGAAATGTTCATTCCTCTCTACTTGAATTTGTCGAGTAGCCTCGGAGGCTTTGGATCCCTTGTTAAACTCGTAGAGAAGTAGATGTCGGAAATGTTCATTCCTCTCTACTTGAATTTGTCGAGTAGCCTCGGCGGCTGCTGATCCCTTGTTAAACCCGTAGAGGAGTAGATGTCGGAAATGTTCATGAACTTATGTATCAACCCAATATAATGAGTGAACGAAGACACGTTTTAAAGGCAATGATATACAATATGCAATGGGATGGAGACTGATAGAATGAACATAAGTCATTATTCGAATAAATAATTGTGTATCATCAGCATAAACCATTAGAAATCCACTGCTGGATGAAGGTCTCCGTTAATCACTTTCATAACTGTATTGAGACAATCTCCATGTCAACTCAGACAGGCTTTCGAATTTCATCCATCCAACTGATACGTGGTCTTCTGCGTCTTTCTCTCTCTTGGTATTCAGTTTCGTATTTCAGTTGTTCGACGGTAGTAAGTGTTTCTAGAAATACGTTTAGCACTTTGCCATTTCAGGAATCCTATCTTGATCACGATGCTATCAGTTTTTGTAACTTCCACTGGTTACTGTTTCCTTTCCAGTGGAACACTTTGTCTTATTCCTTATTTTTCAGTACTTCTTCCGGTTGTGTAAACCCTCAAGACAGCCTATTAAACCTCTTAATGACTTTTTATCAAGTTTCAGTGTTTCGTTTACTTGGGCAGCCATTTTCTTGAATGTGTTATTATTCAAGTGGCATTTCGATCTGCCTATCTGTGCGAAGCTGGATTTTCTTAACTTTGTCATTAAAAATCGGTACGGCAATTGACCTGATGTACTTTTCTTCCGCAGATCTGATAATTTTAAAACTTGAAGCACACATGCAATGTCAGTGGCTCACTCATAATGTTGGAGTCAAATTTTTAAAATACATAGAGGGATCCATGCATGAATATGGATCCTGCTACTTTCATTTTGTTTTACGTTTTTCAAAGTAAAATTTATTAGTATTCATAGATCAAAGCATGAGCTCAAAAGTGCCAACTGAAAAAAGGGTTAAAGTGAAATCATTAATTAGGCCATGCATTTTTTATTTTATTTTTTTGCATCGGAGCGTAACAAAAAGCCATGAGCAACTGTAAGGGCTATAAGCAGTCGCTCATCTCTAATTTGAAGCCATTGGTTCTTTTTAGCACGTCTTTTGTAAAAGAAGATCGTGCTTATGTTACCGGTTTGTCCGTCTGTACATACGATATCTCTGCAGCTATTAGTCAGATTTGAAAAATTATTTTTGCATTGGGAAGCTTGAAATATGCAAATGATGATCCTTTATTTCGTTTTTTTTTTTTACATTGTACAATTTCACCGCTAGAGGGCGTAAATGCAGATGATGTCGAATTCAAAAATACGTTTTATTCCACATATTTGCTCCTAAACATCCGATTGAAAAAATTCTTTTATCTTTCGATTCCATTTATGTCGAAGAGTATGTTAGATATAGTTACTTTTTTCAAATTACGCATAGATGTTCCGCTAGGGGGCGTAAAAGTAAATTACATTTTCCCCAACAACTCTTCTAAAACTCCGATTTGAAAAATCTTTTCTTCAGCGGATACACCTCCTGATGGAAAATATTTTGCATATAATTTCAAATTTTTGATAAAGAATACTTTAGACACCAGGGGGCGTAAGAGGTAATTTTTGCTTCTGATGTATTTGCCATAAAATCTGAGCTTCTAAAATATCGATTGAAAAAATTATTTCGTGGACTGATACCACTCACATCGATAAATCTCTTCGGAATATTTTCTTCTTAAAATATTTCACATTTTCTCAGCCAGGGGGCGTAGATGTACATCTTATGTTTGTCAATATCTCTACTTCTAGAAGTCCGATTTAAAAAATTATTTCTTTGTTGGATAGTGTTTTCTGAGTGACACCGTTTTCATATAATTTCAAAATGTTCAAGTAATTCATACACTTTCCGCTAGGGGGCGTAAAGGTCAATTGCGTTTTCCCTATATCTCCGTTTCGAAATCTCCGATTTGAAAAATTCTTTCTGCACCGGATACAGCTCCTGATGGGAAATCGTTTGCACATAATTTCTAATTTTTGTAAAAACGGTTTGTCCACCAGGGGACGTAAATTTTAATTTCCGCTTCTGATGTATTTGCAGTAAAATATGAGCTTCTAAAATCTCGATTAAAACAAGTCTTTTGTTGACCGATACTACTCAAGTCTACAAACCTTCTAGAAACATTTTCTTCTTAAAATAATGCATGGTTTTTACGCCAGGGGGCGTAGATGTATATCTTATTTTTTGTCAATATCTGTAATTCTAGGAGTCCGATTTGAAAAATTCCTTCTTTGTTGGATAGTGTTTCCGATGCGAAATGTTTTTCCTATAAATTCAAATTTTCAAGTAAATTAGACTTTCCGCTAGGGGGCACAAAGGTACATTGCGTTTTCTACGTTATTTTTGCTTCTAAAACTAAGATTTAAAACAATTATTCCTGTATCGCATACAAGACCTGATGGAAAATATTATTCACATAATTTCTAATGTTTGGTAAAGAATGGTTTGGTCACCAAGCGCATAAGTGTTAATTTCTGCTTCTGATGTATTTGTAACAAAATCTGGGCTCCTGAAAACTAGTCTAAATTTTTTTTTCTTGGACCGATACCGCTGATATGGAAAAACCTTTTGAGAATAATTTCTTCCAAAAATAACTCATGGTTTTCCCACCAGAGGACGTAAAGTCACATTTTATTTTTGTCGATATCTCTGTTTCTAAGAGTCCGATATGAAAAATTCTTTACGTGTTGTAGAGCGTTTCCGGTGCGAAATGTTCCTCATATAAATTAATGTTTTTCTTAACCCACAAGTCTGCCAGCAGAGGGTGCAAGCGCACGATTCCGTTTACAGCAATATCTGAGGGATTAAAAACCCGATTGAAAAACTTCTTTCTTCCGTCAGATACTATTGTTTTCCATACCGGTTCAATTGACTTTGAACAGCTTCGATAAATTTAATTTACGTCAGAACGGATTCAAAAGACGTGCTTATTACACCCGAAAATTCGGTGTCATCTTTCCTCTTTTTTATTGTTATGGATGGTTTGACGACCACCGTGAGCAACACAATGGGCTATAAGTAATCGTCCGTCTCTAATTAAGGACCATCTCTAATTTAGCTCGTAAATCATCTGATAAAAATAATGTCTGTCGAGTCATCAATATAGAAATTGGAAGTTTTAAAACAGTGAAGTGTTTTTGCAGAAGCTTGTTTAAGGCACAAGAATGAAGTTCGCAGAATTGTTTGTCGCTCTGACTTACATGATAAACTGCTGCAATCATACACAGTGTGCCATTCCATATCCCCGTACACATTATGATTACCCATTTTGGGAATGCTTTGCATTTAGTGAGGTCCGTCGCAAAAGTTTAGGTACAAATAAATGTCGACACAAAAACGTGAAAATTCAAAGCAAAGGAGCACAAACATTGAAAAGAAAGTGAAACAGAGGTTAGCCTTGCAGCTCTTTGTGCCTGTGCAATCCAAGAAATTTAAAGAGTTAGTTCGTACGATTATAGATCCAGAATCTGCTATGAAGTTCTCTAGTTTCTTATTATAATCCGCTGCGTCCAGAATTGCTATCTAGCCGGATTTGTCCGTCAGCGTCAACATTACAGAGTGATCATTTCTAAGGTTCGAAATCGTCCTTGGAATTTTGAAATTATTAAACAATTGTTTCGGATTGTAGTACGATTTTAACCTAGAGAAACACAGTTAGCGTAGGTCGTTTTTATTGTCTTCTGGAACCCGCGATGATCTCAAATTCAGAAACCACGCTTTTCGTCTCAATCAGAAGTGGAACTTTAGTCCAAGTTCCGAAACTTTAGTTTCCCCTCGGGTGAGCGTCAGGTGAGAAATATTGACCAAGGTAATGGTGAAATTCTTAAGTTTAGGAGTCTGAGAGGACTTCAGGTAATCCTGTATTTTGCTGTGTCTGGAGGAAAGGAATGACTGGAGTCTTTCGACAAACATGTTCACCCAGAAGGTGAGTTTGTTGAAGGTAATAGGGTCGCAAAGGAGAAGGAACGGTCCCACCTCGACTTCCTAACCACTTGAAAGTGAAACATTTCAGGCTGGGTCGCCCTACGCAATGGGAAACCAACACATGTAATGAAAAAAAATAAACGGTACTTATGGCGTTAAAGGAGGAGAATCTGCGTCTCAAAAGTTTAGACGCAAGGCATATCTGATTGCTAAAAAATCCATAAAAAATCCTAAAAAATCCATTGTTCGAAAAAACTTGTATTTCGAGACACCTGTATCAGTTCAAAATTATGGAATAAATTAAATTCTTTAGTTTCCAGTTAATGCAATTTTAATTTAATAGTTAATTATTCATCGTATGACAATCAGTGTGTGGTCTTGGGTCTTCCTTGAATAATTTTCCTTTGTGAAAAAAAAAATCATTTCGCCCATTTAATCCTAGAACTGCATGTTTAAATGTTTAGTCTGCGTTAATAAACATCGCTCGGAAACGACAGTCAGGTGTTGTATGATGACTGAAGTCAGATTCTCAGAAAATATTTATAGCAATGAAGCTGACCTCTACCGCAGTTCTAGGTTTGAACAGACACATTCTTCCCAAATTACAGCATGTTTGAACTGAAATCGGGAGATGAGGGTTTGATTTCCGCTCCAGTGCGATGTTATTTTTATGTTCTCTGGTATGATAATAAATAGTATGTATTGGACAGTAAAACTGGAGACGCAGGCATATCTGATTGCTAAAAAATCCATTTGGTCCGATTTTTTTACATTGCCTAGCCAAGAAAAAACAAACAACTCTGTCACTCAATACTCAAAAAACGCATATAGCGTATTAAATCCGTTTATTTTTATGGTGTAATAAGCACAAAGATTGGCCAAGCTTTCTCACTCACTCAGAGGCTTTTTCAAGGCAATGGTAGACAAATTTTATGTCTACCATCTAACGATGCGACAGAATTTGTTCTCACCTCGAGAACCCATTGCACCTTAACGGCCGCACTTACCCCAGTTGGTTTGAAGTTTTGCAGTATTTCACGTATTCTTAATATGCACGAATACGTAAAAATCCCAACAGTGACGTGGAAATCCCAACAGTTCAGCAGCTGACGTGATAAAACAACCGGTCTTTCTCGCAGCTACTATCTGGCCGCGGTCAAACCAAGGGCGTCTCGAATATACAACGTCATCCATGACATTAGAGAGACGAGTTCCGTCTTTTAGTGACGTCACGGTGAAACCAAAGCTTCCTATTGGCTTCCAACCCTGTCCTGTATGAAGTCAAGCACAACACCGACATATCAGGTCGTGTAACATGAGAGTGACGTCACAAACGGAGGGAAATGATCTCTCTAATGTTACGGCCTTGTTCGCTCTAGACGGCCTTTGTCAAACCCACTCACGTCTCTACATTTTCTCATGATTAATTTTCTGTGACCAGTTTTTAGTGCGTAAAGACCTGCTCTTTTATTGGTATCGCCAGTTTCAGCACACCACGTGACTGGGTTGGATTGGAGGTTTAACGGCCACCGTGAGCAACTCAATGGGCTATAAGCTGTCGCTCGTCACTAATTCAGGGTCACTGGTTCCAGGGAATGGAGAGAGCCAGTGCCGTAAGACCAACAACATCCATGCCTCACCGGAATGATTCGAACCCGGACCCCTTTCGGACGAATGATCAAAGGCCATCGCTTAGACCACTGCGCCACCGGGGCGGCACACGTGACTGGACACGATACCTCTGCTCCGTATATTTTTATCGAGGTATATATAGTTCAGTATAAAGCACGTTACATGTAACCGCGGTCGTTCTGATGAATATATGGCATGAGAGATAGCTTTTTTAATACCACAATGTGCCGCTAAGACGTATGGGACCATTGGGTAACTGCGGTTTCTTTGCTCAAGAAAATCCAAGCTAACCAATGAGATCAGAGGTCTGGGACCCCACATTGGGAATTCACAAAGTGAACATAGTGACCTGATGCACATCTCGATGGCGGTGATTTATCGATATGACATCACATAATATTCACTGTGGCGCCAAGAAAAACAATCTCAAAAACCAAAATTACAATCTTAAACTTCAGCAACCATAGTAAGGGTATCTTTTCTTTTTCTTTGTAGTTTGATGACCAGCATGAGCAACTCTAAGGGCTATAAGGAGCCACCAATCCCTAACTGAGGACACTACTCCCAGAGAAGGCAGAGAGCCAATGTCGCGAGTGAAACCAGCAACTGTTATCTCGTCCTTTTATCTATCGTTCTTATCTCATACATTCAAACGTCACATTCAGCCTGACCTCAGTTGTGTTGCCAACAGTATTCTCGTGAGAGAGAAGGTGTCACGTTAAGTTTGGAAGTATAACGGAGAACAAACTCAAAATTTACATAGGAAAAGAAGCTAAAAATGAAAGTGAGAAGCTAGGGCTCAGAATACTGTTCAACTGAAAAGGCATGAAGATTAATACACTGGAATCTTTTCAACGAAGTTTTAACTATGCTAAGCGTTTATATTTCACAAAACAGGAAATTTTAGGATATGGTGAAAAATGGTAAGAAACGGATGCTGCTCACCATGTTTATTCTTCTTACTGTGTTTTTTACGCTTTCCAACCGTAGGTTGAAGAAACGTATATGCTCCAGCTTTGTCAGTCTGTCCGCACGATAACTCGCGTAAAAATGGTTCGATTTCGATGAAATTTTAGTATATGGTAGGGGACCACCTGGGGACGAACCTCATTGAAAATGGGCGAAATGGGGTCAAAGGTCATGACACAGGCGCGGTATCCATTGCCCATATGCGTCATAATTTGCGTAAAAAATTATTCGATTTCGATGAAATTTTAGTATGTGGTAGGGGACCACCTTGGGACGAACCCTGTTGAAAATGGTCGAAATGAGGTCAACGGTCAGGACATAAGAGCGAGATTTATTCTACAGCCATTATCCTTATAACTTGAGTAATGATTTCTGGTATGTTGGAAAGCGAATCATAATCAATGCATTGCATGATTTTACTAACATTGTTTTTTTCTTTTTGTTGCCGATTCTTTCACGTGAAATTTCAAAACAGCAACTCATTATTTTTTGGCTTTCGTGAAGGAGTGATGATCAATGCAAATTTTATCCATATTTGTTTTTTACGCTTTCCAACCGTAGGTTGAAGAAGCGTATATGTTCCAGCTTTGTTTGTCCGTTCGTCCGTCTGTCGGCACGATAACTCGCGTAAAAATGGTTCGATTTCGATGAAATTTTAGTATGTTGTAGGGGACCGCCTCGCCTAGGGACGAACCCTTTTGAAAATGGACGAAATGTGGTTAAAGGTCATGGCATAGAAGCGGGATCCATTCCATTGCCCTTATGCGTCATAACTTGCGTAAATATGGTTTGATGTCGACGAAATCTTAGCATATTATAGGGGGACCACCTGGGAATGAATCCAACTGAAAATGGGTAAAGTGGGGTCAAAGGTCACGGCATAGGAGCGGGATCCATTCCATTGCCCTTATGCGTCATAACTTGCGTAAATGTGGTTCGATTTCGATGAAATATTAGTATGTGGTAGGGGACCACCTGGGAACGAAACCCTATTGAAAACGGACGAAATTGGGTCAAAGGTCACAACATAGGATCGGGATCCATTCCATCGCCCTTATGCGTTATAACTTACGTAAAAATGCTTTGATTGAGACGAAACTTTATCATGTTGTTCCGGAAGTATACTTTACCGGTTCTGTTTAATATCATCGAAATGTGGTCAAAGGTCAGGTGATAGGAGCGAGATTTATTCTACAGCCATTATCCTCATAACTTGAGTAATAGCTTGAGTAATGATTTCCGGTATGTTGGAAAGCGTATCATAATCAATGCATTGCATGATTTTACTAACTTGTTTCTATTTATAAATTATGACAAGAAATTTCGCTATATTTAAAGTTTATGTAACCTGTCATAAATAAGAAATTATAGACTAATATTAAATTGTTCGGTATCACTTACAACGCTGTCAAACTTATACTTTCATAAGCTAGACATTTTATGTGTGATGTGAAATCGTAAATCTTGCGTAAAACATGTTTCCGTTTTTAAGAGTTCTACTTGTGTGTGTGTGTGTTTTTGAGGGGTTAACGACTACCGTGAGCAACTCAATGGGCTATAAGTAGTCGCTTGTCCTTAATTTAGGCCTACTAGTCCCAGGGAAGGGAAAGAGCCGATGCATAAGACAACATCCATGCCCCATCGGAGTTCGAACCCGGACCCACTTGGACGAACGGTCATAAGCCAACGCTTAGACCACTGCGCCACCGGGGCTGCCTACTTGTGTATTTAACGACCATCATTAGCAAATATTTGGGCTAAAAGCAGATGAGATCATATGTAGAGGATTTTAGGAAAAGAGTGTATAACGTAATTTCTTTTCGTGCTGAAATACTGTCGTTCTTACGTTATGTTTAAACCACTAGATAAGAATACAATACAGTAGTTCGTAATTGAATTATTACGGCCAGACGAATCATAAAACAGAAGTCAACTTACGGGAATGTTTTTTATTCCAGCACTTAGTCATAGAACATCTCACATGGCACTTTCACATTTTACTTAACACTCGGAGTCTATCATATCCACCACATATACACACCAGCAACTGATATCTCGTCTTTTTATCTATCGTTCTTATCTCATACATTCATACGCCACGTTCAGTCTGACATCAATTGTGTTGCCAACAGTATTCTCGTGAGAGAGAAGATTTCACGTTAAGTTTGGAAGTATAACGGAAAACAAACTCAAAATTAACGTAGGGAAGGATACAAAATTAACGTAGGGAAGGATACTAAAAATGACAGTTAATTTAGAATATGCGTCGCAAGTGTCTGACCCCAGGTCTTAAACAACCCTTAGAAATAGGAAGCTAGGAGATTTGGGCTAGAGTGCTCGATAGGAAAGTGAAACGGAAGCGAGGTATAAAAAGGGATAAGAACTCCCTTATTTATTACCGGGGGGCCAGTATGCGCGGTCCGACGGCTTAACGTGCCCACCCGACGCACGGCGGATATCTAGTGGTTGTACCTGCCTGGGATCGAACCTGAAGTTTCTCCTTGACAGTTACGAAAGTTGGCCACTGCGGCATTCGCCTGTCCTTAATTTTGATCTAATGGTTCCAGGGATGGGACAGACCCATCGCCGTAAGACAAACACAACACCCATGTATCATCGGGACTCGAACTCGAGACCACCTCGAACGAATGACTAGAAGTTAACGTCTGAAATCACTCGATGACATGGATGGCACTTTTAAGAGCCTTTGTTGCTACGGAATGTGTACTCGATACTTAAGCTTTGTGGTACCTGGCGGATAGGAATCATCTACGTACAGAACGAAATGTTTAATTAATTCTTTAATTCATTTCAGAAGAATAGAAACTAAGAATAACAGAGTGATTCTTGCAGTTAAAGAAAAAAATTAAAAGCTGTCCAAAAAATTGCCTTTAAGAAAACATGAAATTAAATCTTAAGAAACATAAAATAATTCCACTTTTCGGATCATGTAAAATTCTGAGACATAAATTGCGTGGGATTTTTATTTGAAAACGGGAAGATTAAAATGGCTTCCGATGTTGCTGTTTGCAACTTTCAAAAGCGGGATGGGTGACACCAGATTTATTATGACATAATGCGCATTATCTCGTATAGGAGGAAGGGTATGTCCCTAGACTTAAGCTAATGAAGCAGTCAGGCATAAAAATATTACTCGCACGATTTATTCAGCCATAACAGTAGCAGCTGCTGCCCTTCGGAAGCATCTCCAGTATTTAACGAGACAAAATAATAAACAAATACCAGATGCTCCCCCCCCCTACCCCCATTACTAGCTTTTTTCGAGGTTAAACTACTACCGTGAGCAACTCTTTGGATAATAAGCACTCTCACTTCAATAATTTGAGGCCAGTGATTCCAGGGAAGGGACAAAGCAAGGTTCATCAGACAAGCGCACCACTAATTTCTCCTTATGAACTTCAACCCATACCTCATCTCGGTCGAAAGAGCCATCGAAGCCGCCAGTCTGAAATTCATCGAAGAGATTTCAAATATAAACACATCTATATATTAATTCTGTAAGGTTTTTTTTATTGTGAGTCCTATTTTGAGAGAACGGCTGAACGTAAAGATATAGTTGAGGTATCAAAATAAAGGTCTTATGTAGATGTGCCACCCGAAGAAAAAAAAATGAGATTGGGACAATCGTTCGGGTGTTGTAGGGCGGCAAAGTTCGCATGTAAAGTCTATGGGAGAAGCGTGCGGTTGACTCACGCGCTGTTGAAGGCGGAGCCAATGGAGGGACAGAGACAGTCCAAAGTCCGAGGTCTTCTCTTTTCTGAGCGAACCGTTGCGCATTCGTATCAAAGTTCTTCTAATCGGAACAGCGAGCACACTCGAAGACCTAATTGCGTTATGCCGCAATCAGGTTTTGTGTAAAAATGTGAATAAACATTCCGTTAGCCCTTGTTAATTAAAATATTACGGGAGACTTCTTATAGCCCATTGAGTTGCTCACGGTGGGCGTTAAACCTTCAGTCAATTAAAAAAAACTCACGAACCTGGACTATTGTCTTTACTGAAGTGGTTGAATGAATTTGTTAATCAAATAAAGTTTACATTTGTTGTTTCATATGAGTTTATTCTTTTCAAAAAAATACTAACCGTTGATTCCGACGGGTGAAGAGTATTCGCAATGCGGATCTCATTCCAACAACATTTACAAACACAGTTGTGACTGAAGATGAGAGTGAAAGAGTGCGCTATCCAGTTGAATTTTTGCACACGATCGAGATGAGTGGACTTCCGCCTCACATTTTACGACTGAAAAAGGGTGCAGTCGTGTTGCTCATCACGAACCTGTGTGGCACCGGTTGCGCAGTGGTCTAAGAGCTGGCCTCTGATCATTCGTCCGAAAGGGGTCAGGGTTCGAATCCCGGTGAGGCATGGATGTTACGTTTTGTCTTACGGCACTGGCTCTCTCCCTTCCCTGGAACCAGTGACCCTAAATTAGGGACGGGCGAGTGCTTATAGCCCATTGAGTTGCTCACGGTGGTCGTTAAATCTTCAGTCCAAAAAAAAAAAAAAAAAAATCGCGAACCTGGACTTACTGAAGTTATTGAATGAATTTGTCAATCAAAGTTTACATTTGTTGTTTCATATTCGTTTATTCTTTTCAAAAAGAACTAACCGTCGATTCCGACGGGTTCCGTCTATTATTATATTTATTATGGTATGATATCCATTTTTAGATTCAAGATGCTGAATTAGATTGAATCTATAGTTAAACAGTCTTCTGCTGTTTTTAAACCATTTCGTGCCGACGTCGTTAAAAATCGGAAGTAGTAATTGCCATTTTTGTTTGCACGTCTTTAAAAAGAGTACCGTGAAGGACTCAAAAGTTCGTCCCGTTTGAATCTAAAAAACTTAAAGAAAGCCATACATACTAACCTCATTCTGAAAGCTACAGGCTGTTTCTAGTTATTTGCAAACACTCCTACCAGATCCACGATCCCACTTGGCAGATTTCGACGACAGAAAAACTCGGTGCCAATTTTCACATCTACCACTGAAGCAATGTGTCGTCCTCGTAGGAAATGGGCCAGCAAGCGAAACATTTAGGAAGGACTGTGCGAAGGATGGGATTCTATCCGAACTACTGCAGTTTTCAGCGGACCACTCTGGGGTGTAACTGGGAGCATTATCCAGTTGCAGCAACGCCAGCTTTCTATTAACGAGCGCTGGGTGGCCTTGGCGCAGAGTTTCATGGAGCTGCACTTGTTGTGCATAAAGGTTCCAGCCTAACGACCTGACTCGAGTTTCCAGTGCACGGTACCCTCACAATTTCATCAAATGCACATCATGGCTTTCCTCTTTGCACCACAGGCTGAGCTTTCCTTGCGTGGCTTCAGCCACTTATTCACAGAGGTAGAATACCGTAGGAATGTACACTTTTAGTCACCTGTAACGATACGAAGCCAAAACGTATCTTCCGGTGGATTTGACAGCAATCTGTGACAGAGAGCGACACGTTGCTCCGCCTGCTGGGATGTCAATTCATGGGGAACCGTTAGATAAAGCCTGAAGGCAGAACCCAACTGGTGCAGATGACGAATTTTGGTGGATTGTGAATACCCCACCTCAAAGGCCAATCGTCATGTACAAGTACCTGGGTTCGCTATCACAGCTTCGAACAAGGTGTCAGTGTTGGACGTCCGAATCTCAGCTTGCCATCGAGATTGGTCTTCTCAGCACTAAAATACAAGAATCATTTTCGTGCAGTGCTGCCGTCCACTATTTCCTCGCCTCCAACTGCATAAATTTCTCTCCCTGTTGCTGCCTCGTTTAACACTATTTTTACACTTTCCAACCTTAAGTTAAAGAAGCGTATATGCTCCAGCTTTGTTTGTCCGCCGGCACGAAAACTCGCATAAAAATGGTTCGATTTCGATGAAATTTCAGTATGTGGTAAGGGGCCTCTGGGGACGAACCCTGTTGAAAATGGGCGAAATGGGGTCAAAGGTCAGGACATGGGAGAGGAATCCATTCCATTGCCCTTGTGCGTCATAACTTACGTAAAAATGGTTCGATTTCAAAGAAATTTTAGTATGTGTTAGGGGACAACCTGGGGACGAACCCTATTAAAAATGGGCGAAATGAGGTCAAAAGTCAGGACATAGCAGCGGAATCCATTCCATTGCTCTTATGCGTCATAACTTATGTAAAACTGCTTCGATTTCGACAAAACTTTATAATGTTGTTCCGGAGGTATACTGAACCAATTCTGTTGAATATCACCGAAATGGGGTCAAAGGTCAGATCAGAGCAGAGCAGCGAGATTTATTCCACAGCCATTATCCTCATAACTTGAGTAATAGCTTGAGTAATGATTTCTGTTATGTTGGAAATCGTATCATAATCAATGTATTGCATGATTTTACTAACTTGTTTTCAAATAATGGAGGAGCACTCGAATAGCGCGTTTAACACCCTCAGCTCCTCTGATAACGCAATGTTTCTTCCTGCCAAATATATGTCACCAGCCTCGTGCGCCCCGAGATACCCAGTCGACGCCGAAGCGTTTCGAATGGAAATGGAGGCCCAGCATTATGTGCAGCTGTAAAAGTAACGAACTTTTGACTCGCGCTGATACATGCTGGCATATCTGCACGCACTGTCTCCGCATGTATTAGTAAGATTTGAATAACTATTTTTTTTTGAAAGGCTTGAGCTATGGGGTAGAAATCCATACCACTTTCCCGATGCATACTATTTCCTTTAAACATGAATGCAGACGCCCAATACATCCGATATACAGGTTGTTTCAGAAAATTTGATATCATTTGAGATGTAAATATCTGAGTAAATAGTCTAGGCAAATGAAACTAAAGAGGCTTAATATGTTGAGCAAAATAAGATTTATTCAACTAAATTTGAATGAGAAATTCAAAGGTATGTGGATTTCATGAACGATTTCACAAGTTTTCAATATGCACACGGCACACGTCAAGTCGGTAGTCCAGCTCCTGCCAAGCACGATGCAGCATGTCCCTCATGTGCTCCAATGTGGCATGGGGATTTTCTTCGCCGCAAATGCGAACATTACGCTTGTTGACTTTGCCATTCGCATGAAATGTGGCCTCATCACTGTAAACAAGACGATTTTCAAACTCGTCTTCAAGTTTTTCTTGCATATCGACATAGAATTGCTTACGATTTTGCTTGTCATCTGTCTTTAAGGCCTGAACGAGCTGTAGCTTGTAGGGTGTCATTTGCAAGCGCTTCCTTGCTACACACCAAACTGTCGTTGAAAGAATCTGGGTTTCCAGACTTGCTCTTCTTATGGACTTCCTGGGGCATCGCTGAAATGTTTCCCGAACCCGCTCGACCATCTCTTCCGCTACTGATGGTCGTCCAGATCCTTTTGCCCTGCACAGACAGCCTTCCTCTTTGAACTTTTTGTTCCATGTCCAAATCTGCATTGCAGTTGGTGCATTTGAGCACATGAGGGACATGCTGCATCGTGTTTGGCAGGAGCTGGACTACCGACTTCGCGTGTGCCGTGTCACAAGCGGTGCGCATATTGAAAACATGTGAAATCGTTCATGAAATCCAAATACCTTTGAATTTCTCATTCAAATATTGATGAATAAATCTTAATTGGCTCAACAATAAGCCTGTTTAGTTTCATTTACTTAGACAATTTAGTTACTCAGATATTTACCTCTCAAATGATATCAAACACCCTGTATATTTTAGTTCACATCATTGCATCTAAATATACATACATGTCATTAAGCTGTTCTTTGTGACCCAGAGGTTAGCTTCTCAAAGAAAGACAGTCTCCCAAGCAAAAATTTAGCTGTTGGGACTAGATTTTACTTACTGCAGGTGTATCAAATGTCTCAATTTACAACGATCTCAGCATACAGCTCGAGCTTCACTGACATTGATCACACGTCGCACACAAGACCTTTTGCACTTCATACTCATAATCTTTTTCTCAAGCAGGTATCCCTGCATATGGTCCTCCCATGATTTCCTTGGCCTTCCTCTACCTTTATTTCCTGCCACTTAGGATGAAAAACTCTCTTAGCAACTCATCACTCATTCTTTCAACAAGGCTAAACCACCGTAACATATTAATCTCCCTCTTACTAACAACATTTTGGCTCACATTACACATCTGCAGCACATCTTCATTCCTCATAATTATCAGAGCGTGTCTTACCACAAACTTCCGTAAGTACGCATCTCTCCAGCACACAAACTACTTTTTTTCTTTTCTGCAGTACCCAGGTTTCATTGCCACAGATCAGAGTAGGAACAATTACACTTTCATAATACACAGTCATTCGGGACTTTCTTGAGAACCCAAAATTCCTGTGAAATCCTAAAGCAGCTATGACTTTCAAAGAAGAATTCACGCGCCTAATAATTTCGCCATCTAATTTGTTCTCTCTGTCAAACATGCTTCCTAAATATACTAACTCATTCACCTTGTCAATCACAGTGCCATTTAGACTTTTCCTCTCTCAAAAACCACAACTTTGGTTTTTCCCTTATTCATACTCAGTTTAAACTTACTACTAAATATTCTACTGAAAAATTGATTTTTCTCTTGAACACTTCTTAATGAAGACCACTTTTTTGCGCACTTTGTACTAAATAATGCAAAGTTTCCCCCTAAGGATGTACATATCCAAATATTCTACTTTCTTTGTTATGTTTGCTTTAAACAGTCATGTCCTAATAAAAAAAATTCTCACACCCCTTCCGCTCTTACAAACATTTCGCAGGCTATTTCAAAATAAGCAGTTACGCTTTTAGGGAGAGCAATTTATAGTTTTATATGTAAACCGTACTTTTTCTCATAAATAACCGATTCAGCAGTCTTTTTTCTTTGGATACACTTGACTATGGAGGACATTTTTCCCAAATTTTATATTTTTATGTGCAATGCACAGTACATAAATTTTCTGTAATTTCATTTTAAATCTCACCCCTTTACTTTTGTCGGCAAATTCTTGTGTACTTGTACAAATATCTGTCATCAGCAAAACGGTGGGTTAAATAATTCCCATTATTTTACATTCCCTCGGCAATTCAGTGCTTGAAAGACATTCTGTAATATGGCACCGAAGAACATAGGAGACAGGGTGTTGCCTTTTTTCCCGCCATTTCTGAATTTCATTTTTTTTAATTGGAGATTTAACGACCACCGTGAGCAACTCAATGGGCTATAAGCAGTCGTCCATCCCTAATTTAGGGCCACTGACTCCAGGGAGGGGAGAGAGCCAGATCCGTAAGACAAACACAACATCTATGCCTTACCGGGTTTCGAACCCGGACACATCTCGGAGAATGATCAGAAGCCATAGCTTAGACCAATGCGCCAGTGGCGGCTTTCTAAATTTTATACATGGATTATAATACATATTGTGACGTACTACAGAGGTGAAAACATATGTCAAGACGACAAATATGCAGCGAGACATTCTGTTCGCGTAGCTCTGTTGGGAGAGCGACTTACTCCGGAGTGAGGGGACACGGATTCGATGTCTGTCGGGGACAATCTTGTGTTTTCACATTGGCGCCCGATTGTGTAAAATGGGTCCACCGGCCGTTGGGTTCTTCGAAAAATGTGTGTTGTTTGTTCCACACATTGTTTCGAATTAATGAAAAATTCCTATTTCGCTTTAAAGAAAACAAAAATAATAAGTGGAAAAACTCCTACTTCGCTTCAAAGAAAGCGAAGTAGGAGTTTAATTCGAAGAAAGCGAAGTAGGAGTTTAGAAGTAAAAATTAAGTGGAAAAACTCCTATTTCGCTTCAAAGAAAAAAAAATTAAGTGGAAAAACTCCTACTTCGCTTCAAAGAAAAAAAAATTAAGTGGAAAAACTCTTACTTCGCTTCAAAGAATAAAAAATTAAGTGGAAAAACTCCCACTTTGCTTCAAAGAAAAAAAATCAAGTGGAAAAACTACTTCGCTTCAAAGACAAAAAAACAGAATTAAGTAGAAAAACTCCTACTTCGCTTCAAAGACAAAAAAAATTAAGTGGAAAAACTCCTACTTCGCTTCAAAGACAAAAAAAAAAAAAATTAAGTGGAAAAACTCCTACTTCGCTTCAAAGACAAAAAAAACAGAATTAAGTGGAAAAACTCCTACTTCGCTTCAAAGAGAAAAAAAAAGCAGAATTAAGTGGAAAAACTCCTACTTCGCTTCAAAGACAAAAAAAAAAGTTAAGTGGAAAAACTCCTACTTCGCTTCAAAGAAAAAAAAACAGAATTAAGTGGAAAAACTCCTACTTCGCTTCAAAGACAAAAAAAAAACAGAATTAAATGGAAAAACTCCTACGTCGCTTCAAAGAAAAAAAAAGACAGAAATAAGTGGAAAAACTCCTACTTCGCTTCAAAGAAAAAAAAACAGAAATAAGTGGAAAAACTCCTTCGCTTCAAAGACAAAAAAAAAATTAAGTGGAAAAACTCCTACTTCGCTTCACAAACAAAACAAAAAAAGTGGGAGATGATGTGATTTTTTTTTTTTTGGATTGGAATTTTGACGACCACCGTGAGCAACTCAATGGGATATAAGCAGTCGCCCGTCCCTAATTTAGGGTCACTGGTTCCAGGGAAGGGAGAGAGCCAGTGCCGTAAGACAAACACAACATCCATGTCTCACCGGGATTCGAACCCGGACCCAGCTCGGGTGAATGATCAGAGGCCATCACTGCGCCACCGGGGCGGCGATGATGTGATGTACTACAGAGATTAAATATGTGTCAAGACGACAAATCTGCAGCAAGATATTCTGTCCACGTAGCTCAGTTGAGCGAGCGACTTAGACTTACTCCGGGGTGAGGGGACACGGATTCGATGCTTGTCCCCGACAAACTTGTGTTTTCACAATCCCGATGTACAGTAACAAAATTAAATTCTTAAGAACAACTTATGCTTTCAATACACAAAGCATTTCGGAAAATACACTATCTTTAATAATTTGTTGTCGTTTACGTCCTTCAGGTCACCCGCAAATATGGCGCGATTACATCCATCAAACATTTCGACGTAACAATTTACAAAGTACCGAGGGAAGTTATCTAAAATGGATCTTTCAGATACGCCTGAAGCACTAAAATATTTGTGGGGCACGATGCATTGGTACTTTAATGATGGCAGCTGTAAAGGTGGTTTTAATCCACTTCACTGAATCAGACAGAAACTCATGGGAAACGACCTTCCTGCTCAAGCTGAGTGCGCTGGATGAATGGTTTATGGGCTCCCGATTTGTGCCACCGAAAGAGATTAATAAATGGCTGCCATTTGCAGGAGTCAAAAATGCTTTCATAGGAAGCTGACTGAGGTAATTTCACCTTTCCTTTTATTATCATATTTTTACCTGAGTTCGAACGGCCGATATAAAAGCATCTTTAAAACCACTGCAATTTTACCTTGAACAACCTCTTTAAAGCACTAAAAATAAATAAAACCGACTGTTCCAGGTTTAAGACACCCCTATCCAATAGATTAAAAATCACACAATAGTTTTAAAGTTTATATTTATTAGCCAAAGAATTGTGTGGATATATTACCCAAAATTTGGTGTTATTTTTCTTCAAATTATAATCTGACCCTTCACAGAGTAGCAACTATTTGTGCCCTGGTTTGCATGCAAGTTTTACTTATAACAGGTATTTTTAAATTAATTGCGAATTCTAGAGCAGTGGGGTTCAGAAATGGTTGTCTACAACGGAGCTCTTGGTGAAGCAAAACATAACGGTGTTGCATTTTCTGATGTCTCCGCTATGTCGCTTCCGTAGTTTAACTCCGGTTAGTTACCTTTGTTTCTAGTAACAGTTCAGGTGCACCTGTTAAAGATTCCAGACAAATTATCCCATCACATAAGAATCAGCGTACTTGTTTTATGTTTTTATACTGTATTTTGGTTTAACCATTAGACCCACGGAAGGCTGTGAGGAAAGACAACGATATTCATCTCAAGGCTGGAAATTCGGGAATTTTCTAGTGATATGACAAGCCTGCAGAATGCTACATCTTTCAGATTGAGTGAAGCAGTCACTGGGGGTCCTAACTCCACGAGAATTTTTGAAATGTATTAGGTATCGCTGCGTTTGCAGAAATGACAAGTGGTACGATCTGTGTTTTGCTCTGTTACCAGATCCTTTGGATTTCCATTCGTAGGTCTCGCCTTTCAAGATTTTCTCATTGTCCTTTGGATGCTTTCCGTAAGCGGAACAATTACATCTATTAATTGTGTCTTCTTCAGTTTTTTGCCTACAATTACAATGTTAGGTTGACTGTGACCTGTGGTCTGGTCTGTAATGATAGGTTCACCTCAATATATGATGTAATTTTGATTTTCAAGAATAGGTTATCATTATTATTGTTCTTGTCGACTTTCTTGCTTGGTGAGCAAAGCCGGAGATACTCTTCTCAAGCCTGGAAATTCAAAAAATTTGTAGTGATGTGCCAGGTGAGGAATTTTTTAGTTATATAGCTGGTAAGGAATTTTCCAGTGATATCATTGGTCAGGAATTTTCTTGTGATATGTCTGGTCAGAAATTTTCCAGTGATATGACAGGTCAGAAATTTTCTAGTGATATGGCAGGTCATAAATTTTCTAGTGATATGGCTGGTCATAAATTTTCTAGTGAAATGGCTTGTCAGGATTTTTCTAGTGATGTGGCAGGTGAGGAATTTTCCAGTGATATCATTGGTCAGGGATTTTCTTGTGATATGTCTGGACAGAAATTTTCCAGTGATATGACAGGTCAGAAATTTTCTTGTGATATATCTGGACATGAATTTTCCAGTGATATGGCAGGTCATAAATTTTCTAGTGATATGGCTGGTCAAATTTTTTAGTGATTTGGCTTGTCAGGATTTTTCTAGTAATGTGGCAGGTGAGGAATGTTCTAGTGATATAGCTGGTCAGGAAGTTTCTAGTGATATAGCTGGTAAGGAATTTTCCAGTGATATCATTGCTCAGGGATTTTCTTGCGATATGTTTGGTCAGGAATTTTCCAGTGATATGACAGATCAGGAATTTTCTAGTGATGTGGCTGGTCAGATATTTTCTATATGGAAGGTCTTTTGGATTGGATGAAGCAGTCTCTGTGGCAATCAAAATTCCTCAAGATTTTTCAGAAAGTTAGTTGGCACCACTGCTGTTGACGCAATGACAACTGATACGATCTGTGTTATGCTCCGTTTCCAGATCCCTTGGACTTCTATTTGTAGGTTCTTTTGACTTCCGTTCGTGTATTTCTCAGACACTTATTTGGATGTTTTTTGTAAGCGTGTTTATAAGTTGCGTCTTCAGCTTTTGTCAACAGTTGCAATGTCAGGTCAATTATGGTCAGTGGTTTTGTCTGTAAAGATCTGTTTGTGTGAGCGCATGGTGTAATTTTGATTTTCAAGAATAAGTTCAGGTTGGCATTTGTAATAATGTGGAGAGCCTTGCATTAGGTCGCATTTGACGCCAAGTTCTTAGTGTGGTATCTCAGCTTCTTGGTCGTGTCTTCAAAGATATTTTTGTCAAGCAGGGACAGAGCAGCCGGATAAATCGTGTTCTATGGTTTCATTGGCTTTTTCCACACATTCTACAGATGCCTTCGTCTGCAACTTCCTTTACGTGTTTGATGTCGTTCTAGGTTGCGATAACGCGGTCTTAAATACCACTGAAGAATCCCCCGTTTTCAAGATAAAACTGTTTCTTTTAACCTCTGTAGTAAGAAGTTTTTGCCAGTGTTTTTCAGATCTAAGGAATTTTAATATCTCCAGAGTAGAATTTTGTTTTTCCCTTCAGTGGGTCTGAATTATTTTTTGATTGAGGAAGAAACTGTGCACCAGTCAGGTTCAGTGGCTGTCAACTGCAGGCACCATTATAGTGATGGCGTGTTTTTTTACCTCAGTATTGTTTGAGTTTTGTCTGGTATCCCTGACAGAGATGTAAAATATGGATTAGACCCTACCACCTTATTTTCTTTTCAGGTAGGGTCTTTCAACTGATTAATTTGGATGGTAGCCTCTGTATTTGGTTAAAAATAGTCAAGTGGGCCGGTCTAATTCCTGTGGATCAGTATTGGTCCATTTAAGAAACCTAAAAGAGTACTTTAACATAGGTTTCGCATAATAGTTGAGAGCAAAAAAAAAAAATATTTTTGGCGTGTAATTTAGTAGCTAGAGAATTTTTAAAGAAGACATTATTTTGTTGTAAATTCCTGTGATCTAACATTCTATTTTGATCATCTTTAAGGTTGTCAGTACATTGACTCTCCGAGAGTGGAATTTTAAGCAATTTTCCTCTCTCGATGTACCGTATCACGCATTTATTCAAGTTAAATTACATACCTAAGTCATCACTGAAAATCCTGCTTGTATTGATTAGGTTGTCGTGTCGCTTTTTGCCGTTGGCGTATAACTTAAGGTCATACATACATAACGAATGGATAACTTTCCATTGACGCTTCTTATTAACGCTTTAAGCGGCCTGAACCAGATGGTGTCCAAAATTTTCTGCTGTCCCAAAGTAGAAATATTTAGAATTTTCACCTTGGATCTCGCCCTTTGGATTATTGCTATAATTATATATAGATAGTGCCGTTAATGCCCACCAGATGGAGACGTCTCAGTAGCTGAGCCCATCTTACAGATTTATGATGTCAGATGTTGACTGAAAAAGAAAAACACTCATAGCGCCATGAATTGTTGGCCGCTGTGGTGTAGGCTAAGGCGCTCGGCTGGATATCGAGAGATTCGGGATTCGATTCCCCGACGGCGGCCGAATAACATTTTTCGGTTGCTGTGCGTTGATTAACGTGGAAAGAGCGATGAATTTATTTATTAACCTGACACCACGTATTTAGATGATTTTCACCTAGAAATATTTACATATCAATTTATCAAAGCTACTACAAAACAATTTCTTTCGCCCTCTCATCTCAGCAGCACCGACCACATACCTGTCATTAATATAAGCGCTCTCTTCTAGTCCATTATTCTCTGCTCAGTAAATCAAAACATGATGAGAAAAGGCTAGTATCTGACACTAACATCATATGCCACTTGGTAGAAAAAAGTAACTCACACATTTCTTCTCTCCTTTCTCAGATTTGTCGCCACTGTTATAACCATTTTACCAGGTAATTAGTCAGTATGGATTAGTGTCAATCATCCCACCGAATGACCGCTTTTAAAAAGAAAGCTACGACTAAAGCAGCGGTTTCTGATGCGCAGGTTCACTGGCTCTAACAGCGTTCGGTCCATTTCTTAGACAGCGAATATATTTGTTCGAGCTGATTTCAGCCCATTTTGCTAATCCCGAGTTAATTTGTCCCATCCAATTAAACGGTTGATAAGGTGCCCTCCTTGATCTGGATTCAACGAACTAGAGGAAAGGTTTAAAAAAAAAAGACAAAACCAGAATGGCAAAGTGAACCTTACTGAAAAATGCCGCCACTGATAGAAACTCTCTTCAATTATTGCTGCTAATTTTTATGATATAGAGTTTGAGTCAAAATATATATTTTTAATTAAATGGCGCTGGAATAAAAACCATAAAGCAAAAAGATATATTTAACATATACATTTGACTCAAAGTCCATTTAATTTAGTCAAATAAATATTTTTAATTAAATGGTGTGCAATAAATGGTTAGATGTCAAGCATGTTTCATGAGGAAATACGGAAAATTAGACGAATGCAGTTTTCACCACATGAAAAAACTTCCTCAGAAATTTATATCACTTCAATCTGAGAAAAAATGGCTACATTGTAAACATGTTTCATGAGGAAAGAAAGACCAACAAAGTTTACACCATAAGAAAAAAACAATTTAAAATGAATAACGACGGGAGAATACAGTTTTCACCACACTACAGAGTCCCTCTCCGAGTTTTACAGGCATTCCAACAGGTACGTGAATGTACACATGCGCAAGTTTAAACGATAACTGCGTTGCAGACTGCTCTCCAACTGTATCGAGAATGGCGATCGGTCAGCAGAAGGCTCCATGTGTGTAGTAGGTGGCATAAGCAACGTTTGTCACCACTTTGTAAAGAAAGTTCAGAATGACATTCGGCAGAAGCCCTTCTTTAATAATAGTGTTCTGCGGTGGAATGATTAGTACAATGCAAGTGTTAGCGTGAAGAACCAACTCAATATCTGACAGCAATCTACGTCAACACCGGATGTTGAAACCGTATGGCTAGATGTCATTTCAAAGCCCGAGAAAATCTATACAATGTGCAATCCAGGAGCTGGCCACGATGTTTTAAAGAAGCGTATGATCAGATCATATGTAAAGGATTTTAGGAAGGGAGTGTCTGACCCCAGTTCTTAAACAACCCTTAGAAATAGGAAGCTAGGAGATTTGGGCTAGAGTGCCCGATAGGAAAGCCACACGGAAGCGAGATAGAAACGGGGAGAAAGACGCCCTTATTTATTACCGTGGGGGGCAGAGCCCGACTGCTTAACGTGTCCATCCGACGCACGGCGGATATTAAGTGGTTTGATCGTTCGCACCTACCTGGTATCGAACCCGAGGTCTTCTCCATAGCAGTCATGAACGTTGAACACTAGGGCCCCGCGGCCAAAGAAGCGTATGATATTTCGCGGGCACAAACTTCAAGTTATCCAGGAGCTTCAACGAGACGATTACGCTGCTAGTTTGCTTGTGCGATACAAGAGGACGATGACGATGGTTACCTAACGAACCTTGTCTTCTCAGACGACGAAGCGCTTTACGTTAGTGGGAATCTGAATAGAAATAAATGTCGTGTGTAAGATTCGGAGCAACCCCATGGTGTCACTGAACATGAAAGAGCGAGCACCAAAGTGAATGTCTTGTATGCTTATAAGCACACAGGTGAGTTTGTTTAGGGGTTTTGACGACAGCCATGAGCAATCCAATGGGTTATAAGCAGTCGCTCTTCCCTAATTTACGGTCACTGGTCCCAGTGAAGGATGAAAGCCAGTGCCATAAGACAAATACACCACCCATACCTCATCAGGGACTCGAAGCCCACTCCGACCAACCATCAGAAGCTGTGCTACATGGAGCTGCGCAGAGCTGAATAATTGGTCCCTTTCTATTTACGGGATCACCATCACATCTGTCACTGCTGTTAAGAGCTCCCTTCTAGTCTTTTATTCCCTACTCCCTGACCCAAGGCATGATGTGCAAGATTTTGTCCCCCTGATACGGACATCATGCCACTGGTGCAGAAACAAGTGATTCAAAACATATTTTTTCTCATTTTTAAGGTTTTTCGTCATTGTTATAGCCCTTTTTGCAGGTAATCTGTCAGAAAGGATTAGTATCAATCATCCCCCTAAATGACCACTTTAAATAACAAAGCTTAGGAAAAAGCAACGGTTTCTCATCCAGTGGACCATGTTCCAGAAAGATTTAACACCACTACATTGCGGTGTAACTATGCTGCAATTTCTGAACGTAACTTTTCTTGGCAGGCTTATCGAAAGACGTGGTCAATTTCTAAGGCCTCCGTGCTCGGGGGACTTAACATCCACGGATTTGATCTTTGGGTTGGTACGCAGAGAAACAGGAGTACCGCACAACAGTGTAATCTTAAGATCTGAAAGACAGCATCGTCTAAGTTGTACAAGACATTACGCCATAAATGTATCCAGTGTTTCAAGAGAATTTGAATACAAGATGAGCATTATGAGAGGGATAAACGCTGCACAGGTTAAAGTGCTATGAAGTTTTTGTGTTGCTTATTCATATGGTAAAAATATATTATAATTCATTCCTTCTCGGACACGCTGTATATCCAGTTTTTAAACGGCAGATATGAGGCGTATGAACATATGATTCCCTCCTTCAAGGGGGAAACATTGTCTAAGTAACAAAATGCAAGACTCACAGATTTTGAAATGCTGCAATGAATTTACTTCTCAGGTTTATTAATTCCCCAAACACCCGAACCCTGCAGCAAAACGTGCATAGAGTTGCAGAACAGCGTTTCTTATCGATAATGTTTATTGAGTAAGTACGCAGCACGTTAATATACACGACGAAAATTATAGTCGTGTATATTAACGTGCTGCGTACTTACTGAATGAACATTATCGATAAATAATGCTGTTCTGCAACTCTATGTACGTTTTGCTGCAGGAGTTCACCTTATAGAGGTTACTGTGTCTCGATTTGACATTATGCTATGTCTTAGCTCAAAAGACGTGATATTCAGCCTTCGCCTCCGAGCCGTCAAACAGATCGACCAGATATTATTTTATAAATGTTAAAGCACTCGATAAACCATTCTATATAACTACTGAATTACATAAAACTTTAAAAACATTTAAAATGTTCAACACGTAACACTGGTTATATCCATAGGTTTACACACTGTATTTAATATTAAACGTAGTATAATACTTCACGGGTATGACCATTATCAGTGTTAGTACCACAATAATGGGGAGATAAGGTTTTACCAGAGCTGAAGCGATTGTTTCCAATATCAAGTCGGAGTAACAAACCGCTAACACACAGTTCGAAAAATTTTTAGATAGTAAAACCAAAGGAACAGTCACTACTCACGATTAACACTATGGTGTGCACTAAATCCAGTGGTACTTGAGCTCTGAAGCACTGCACAGCTTCATGGATAAGTTCGCCGGGTTATAATTAGTTGAAGCAGACTGCAGTTGTTGACGGCTGGATTGAAGGCTGTGTTCACACTTTGGTCATATTCTGAACGCACGGGAAACGACACGCTGACACTAACTGCTTTGCGCTTGTTCAGAATTTAAACGGACACAACATAACCTCGCATTCGTGGACTCCAAACGAACCAAGTTGTAATTCCTGGTCAAACTTGTGGTTTGTCTTCGTATAGCATTTCCGTACAGCGTGTACCATCTTCATGCCAGACCTGTCGCTCACTGTCACACGTGTGACCAGCCGCGGTGGGTCTCCGGGTAATGAGACGGCATGTTGTCCACAAATCTCTCGTTTATCTCGGTGGTGCGTGTAACGGCCTTTGGTTAGGGTCAGTGCGCAATAATGGTTTTTTTATCTTTTTTTTTTTATTGGAGGTTTAACGACCACCGTGAGCAACTCAATGGGCTATAAGCAGTCGCCCGTCCCTAATTTAGGGCCACTGGTTCCAGGGAAGGGAGAGAGCCAGGGCCGTAAGACAAGCACAACTTCCATGCCTCACCGGGATTTGAACCCAGACCCCTTTCGGACGAATGATCAGAGGCCATCGCTTAGACCACTACGCCACCGGAGTCGCCTATCTTGTTCGTAAACACGCTGTGTGTCCACTATGCGATGGAAAATTTCATACTAATTTCGATACCGATAATGCTAGTATCATTTTTTAAAACGTACTGTGGAAATATATAATAATAGCATACACCTACAATAGGAAGTACTATAATAGGAAGTAATTATATTACAATAGGAAGTAATATAATAGGAAGTAATTATATTACAATAGGAAGTAATAATTTCATTATAACTTCCTATTATAACTTTCCACTTTTTCTACTGGAAATTCCCAACGTATTTCCTAATGTTACTGCATAAACACGCATTCAGAGGTTCAACAGAAAAATTAGTAAGTATAACTATAAGTAAGTAGAACTATTACTAATAAGTATCACTATAACTATAGTAGGCCAATCGTGGGCTAATAATAGTAGGATAATTCCTGTATATACACTGAAGAGCAATTGAATTAGAGACAGCTGCCGTAATGCAAATGTGGCGCTGTGGGCGGCCCTGTAAACGGAAACGACATGGCGTATGCAGCGATCCGTCAATATAAGGAGTGATGCGACGGGAATCAGTAAGAGTCGGACGCAGTATGGGTAAGACGAAGGATCTAAACACATTTGATCGAGGGCAAATTGTCGGTGCTCGACGAATAAAAGTCGTGCAGGCACTAGGATTTTCACGAGCCACTGTGTCACGGGTGCACCGTGAGTACATCGAATCCGGTAAACCCATCTCTGCAAGGGCCAACTGCCGTGGACAACAGCGTGTGGATGAGCGGGGTCATCGTCGGCTAGCTCGCATTGTAACAGCGGATAGACGGGCCACAGAGCAAGAAGTCACTCGGCAATTTAACGCTGGTGCACAAAAACGCGTAAGCAGCCACACCATCCAGAACCATGTCCTCGCTATGGGGTACAGAAGCCATCGTCCCACGAGAGTACCGCTTCTGACCCCACATCACAGGGTGCAAAGATTAGCATGGGCGCGGGAACATCGCCACTGTACCCTAGACATGTGGAATAATATTGCTTGTGGTGATGAGTCGAGATTCACGTTGGTGCATGCGTATGGCAGGATGCGAGTACGGCGCAAACCACATGAAGCGATGGATCCTTCTTGCCAGCAGGGTACTCTTCAAGCTGGTGGGGGTGGCATTCTCATCTAGGGACTATTTACGTGGACTGAAATAGGACCCCTGGTACGTGTGACATCGTCCCTCACAGGTCCACGTTACCGGGATATCCTGGACGACCATTTGCTCCCGTTTGTGCGTCTTCAACATCCCACTGGGACCTCAACCTGCAACAAGACAATGCAACGTGCCATTGCTCCCGAATTGTATCCGAATGGTTGGATGAACACTTCACCGACGTGACCTCGCTTCCTTGACCAGCTAGATCACCGGACCTCAATCCCATCGAGCACATCTGGGATGCCATCGAGAGAGATGTTCGAGGCTCTGACCCCCCTCCATCAAATCTTCGTGAACTATGGGAGCTTTTTCAGAGGTCGTGGATCCGCATGGCTTCCCAACACTTCCGGTGTCTTGTCGAGTCCATGCCGAGACGAATCGCCACCGTCATCAGGGAGAAAGGTGGTGCTACACGTTACTAGACAGGTATCTCTAATTCAATTGCTCTTCAGTGTATGTAGTATATACACAGAACGATATATATATATATATATATATATATATATATATATATATATATATATATATCCCATAGATGTAACTATAGTAGGCTAATCGTAAGTTAATAATAGTAGGCTAATCCCTATAGTAGGCTAATCGTGGGCTAATAAGTATAACTATAACTATAAGTAAGTGTAACTATTATTAATTAATAAAATTAGTAATCTAAATTCGTGCTATCATGATAATATTCGTTGTACCTTACAAGAACAGAAAGGGCATGGCTAATATTTCCAGCGGAGGGCAAGTGCCTCCTCGTACCCCTATATAAGCGTCCGTGATTCTATGAGTTTCAGTTTAAACTAATCGTAATTTTTAATGTTTTTAATAAGGTATACTTTTATAAATACGCACAGTAATTTGTACAAAAGCTCGTTTTTCCTCTTTCGTAATGAAAGATAATTTAACATCCGAAAAGTTGATTTCGTTGACAACAGAATTTCAAGTCTATCAATAATAATAGTAATAATAATAATAATAATAATAATAATAGAAAGAGCAGTAGTAGTAATAATAAATTTGTGAATATCGGTGAAGCGTGTTGCTCTTTGCATCACGCAACACACTTCCTTACATACTGAAAAGTAATGGCCTCATTTCTGAGAACAGGCTTCGGACAACCTGTTAACTCCCTAAATCATTGATTTCCTATTTCGTTCAATACGTGTTATGTCTTACATAGTAATTTGTATGTCAATAGCTAAGAACAAAAATGAATGATCAGTTATTTTCTGCTCCTGCTGAACATCGAACATAATGATTTTTCACTGCACGACTTCATGTTTAATGCATGATTTAGATATTAACCAGAAACGGTAAGCCTGTTTCATATGTTCATCTCACGCCATTTATCTCGTTTACTCTTAGCAAAGCAGTCAGATGGCGTCTTCCGATATGACAGGAGTGCTTTCGTCATAATCTTAATTTCTTCCTAGTATGCTTGCAGACGTGACTGGGTGCGTGCTATTTGTTTCTACTAACCCGGAGTAAAACTGAAAAGCAGCCACACGGAAACGGGAAATGCAGCTTTTACATTTAACTTTATGTACGTGCGTACATTAAATTTTACACACTCCCAGGTGGCGCAGTGGTTTAAGCGCTGGCTGCTGACCATTCGTCCGAAATGGGTCCGAGTCCCGTGTCACGGTGAGGCATGGATGTTGTGTTTGTCTTACACTACTGGCTCTCTCTCTCTCTCTTTCCCGGAACGAGTGACCCTAAGTTAGTGACGGGTGACTGTTTATACTCCATCGAATTGCTCAAAGTGGTCGTTAAATCTCCAATAAAAAGGTATACACAGCACTGAACGTACTTTAGAAACCAAACAACGACAAAGCTATCAAAAGCAGTGCTGTAGAAAGTCCTTCGTTTGCTTTAGGAAAACAAAACCTGAATAACACTTACGTGTGTCAAAATTTCCCTTGGAGTATCCCTCTTTATCACACATACTATAACGAAGTAAATTTCTCCCTCATTTTTGTCCACGCCGGGGCTCGAACCCGGGTCCCCTCATTCCGGAATAAGTCGCTCTATCAATTGAGCTACGCGGACGTTCGTTATCGCTGCTATCTGCCTTTATGTCATGTGCGTCCTGCTTGGAAGGCAAGTCACATCTCCCCCTCCCCGAAAGAGGGCCGGGGACATGGCCCACGAGTCAGCCGTGACCATGAATCGTTGCAGGCAGCCATCCACTGTAGAACGGGCACTTTAGAACTCCCAGTCAATCTGGTGTGTGGAATGCAACGTCACACACATTTATTTTTCGAAGCACTGAAGAAGGGATTCTCTCGAATTTCGCATCTTGCGGTGTGGAATGAACATCACACCATTGCGAGATCTTGAACGGCCAGGTCATCCGGAAAGTTCGGGCGGCATTATAACGAAGTAAATTTCCCCGTCATTTTTGTCCACGCGGGGGCTCGAACCTGGGTCCCCCTCATTCCGGAATAAGTCGCTCTACCAATTGAGCTACGCGGACGTTCGTTATCGCTGATATCTGCCTTTATGTAGTGTGCGTTCTGCTTGGCAGGCACGTCACAATGCATACATACATATCACTAAGTTATTCTCTGGGATTCAGAGGTTAGCTTCACAAAGAAAAAACAAACTACCAGATCATTTTTAACTGGTTATTTACTTACTGTTGCCGTATCAAACTTTTCCATTTACAACGATCTAGACATACAACTCGGGCTTCACTGACATCCATCACACGATGCACACAAGATCTTCTATACTTCATGCTCATTATCTCTTTCTCATGCATACGCTCCTGAATTTGATCCTTCCATGACTTCTTTGGCCTTCCTCTGACTTTCCTTCCTGCCATTTGGGCTGAAAAAAATTCTTAGTAAGCATCTCATCACTCATTCTTTCAACAAAGCCAAACCACCGAAACATATTAGTCTCCACCTTGCTAACAACATTTTGCTTCACATTACACAACTGCAACACATCTTCATTCCTCACACGATCAGAACGAGTTTTGCCACAAACAACCCGCAAGTAACGTATTTCTCCAGTACACAAACGACTCCTGTGTTTCTTCTGTAGTACAGAGGTTTCACTGCCGTACATCAGAGTAGGAACAATTACACTTTCATACACAGCCATGTGGGACTCTCTTGAGAACCCATCAACACTGGGAAAACCTCCCAAGGCAGATATGACTTTCAAAGAAGAATTCACTCGCCTACCAATTTCACCTTCCAATTTGTTCTCTATGTCAAACATGCTTCCTAAATACACAAACTCATTCACCTGGTCAATCACTGTGCCATTTAGACTAAAATTACATTCAGTACTACCAGTTCCTCGCTCAAAAACCATAACTTTGGTTTTTCCCTTATACACTGAAGTGCCAGAAAAACTGGTACAAACGAGCTTATGTAAAATACATAGCAAAGTCACCTATGCGCGTACTCGGTTGCGTCCGCCAGTGCATATATAAAGCGATAGACATCCTTGCCAGCTGTCAGAGCTGTTTTCGGCATGAGAATGACAAGTAATAACGATTTAAGCTATTTTCAACGCGGTGTCATAGTTGGCGCTCGTGAGATGTGCCATAGTATTTCGGAGGTAGAAACGAAGTTCGGATTTCCACGGACGACGATCGCAAGGGTGTACCGTGACTACAAGAATTCCAGCAAAACCTCCAAATCACGATACCAGTGTGGCCGTAAAAAGACATTGGGTGAACGTAACCGTCGTCGGCTGTCAAGAATCGTTTCACGCGATAGGCGTGCAACACTCTCGCAGGTATCATCGGAATTCAGTGATGGAGCCTCAACAAGCATCAGCGTCCAGACTGTGTAACGTACCCTGCACGATATGGGCTTTGGGAGCCGACGCCCAACTCGAGTCCCCTTGATGGGTGCACGACACAGAGCTATGCGCTTCGCTTGGGCACGGTAACACCGCCACTGGACACTTGATGATTGGAAACAAGTAGTCTGGTCTGACGAGTCGCGTTTCCAACTGTATCGGGCAGATGGAAGGATTCGTGTGTGGCGCAAACCCCATGAAGACATGGATCCCGCCTGTCAACAGGGGACTGTACCGGCTGGTGGAGGGTCCGTAATGGTATGGGGTGTGTTTAGTTGGACTTCACTAGGACCCCTGGTATGTCTACAAACATCTGTGACTGGCCAACGCTATGTGCGCATTCTTTCTGACGAGGTACACCCGTTCATGTCCTGCATTCTTGCTGATGGGTTGGGCCTGTTCCAACAGGACAATGCACCTCCACACAAGTGTAGGGACGGCACATCATTATGGTTACAGGAGCATTCATCTGAGTTTGGGGTGTTACCATTCCTACCCACGTCTCCAGATCTGAACGTGGTAGAACACATTTGGAATGCCATGCAACGCGCTATCGAATACAGGAATTCGAGACCTGGGAATACACCCGAATTCTGAAACGCTCTGCAGGAAGTATGGTGTGCATTGCCTACAGAATATTTCCAGAAGCTAGTGTAGTCCATGCCCCGTCGTATTTCTGCAGTTCTGCGCCCCGAGGGGGACCTACCAAGTATTAGACTGGTGTACCAGTTTTTCTGGCACTTCAGTGTATATACTCAGTTTGAATTTCATGCAAACTTCGTATATCCAGGACAACATATTCTGCAACTCACTTTTGCTCTCTGCCAACAGTACAGTGTCATCAGCATACAGCAATCTGCACACACGGACATCACCAAGACATAAACCAGTATTATCTATTTTGGCATCACGCATGCAAGCATCCATAAATATATTAAACGATAATGGTGACATTACACAGCTTTGCCTGACTCCTGCACCAAAAGAAAACGATTTTGATAAAACACCATTCACTCGCACACAAGCTCTACTGCCAGCATACATGGCTTTTACACAGAAACTTTTAATTCCATAAATTCCAAAAGTCTTTCTCAAAATTCTTGCTTTGGAATAAATACTTTAATCAGAACATTTCGGGTCCAATATTTAACTATTTGTATGTGAAACACTTTCAGACAGAAGTTTCTCAAATTAAGAGATATTTCCAATGATAGATCACTGGACCTCCTTTCTTTTGAGAATTTAAACATTTTTCTGTCTCTCAATAGTAAGACTTAGTGGCGTACTCAAACATATTCTTCCTGTTTCTTGAAGAATTAAGGCTTAACTTAAAAAGAAAAATGGCAACAGCTAACCAAACAAGAAGAGGAAATCAACCAGAATAGAGCTGAAGCGATATTTCATTGCATACAGCAACAAACTTTGGTTTACAAAGAAAGGCTCATCAAATAAATGTCACAAGTAATATACTTCACTTCAAAGAGCTGAAAAACGCCTACTCTTACATCTGCACTGTATAAATATTACACAACGGCTGAAAACTCCAAATAAAAAGACAGAGAAAAAGATGAGTTGCTGTTGAATGACTGAGACATTTGTTCCTCGTCAGAATTTGAAATTTTCGTGAAACTACCATTAGTCTCCCCTTTATTTTGTTTGGGGGTTTAAAGACCACCGTGATCACTTCAATGGGCTATAAATAGTCTCCCGTCTCTAATTTAGGGTCACTGGTTCCAGGGAAGTGATAGAGTCAGTTCGGTAAGAAAAACAACATTCATGCCCTACCAGGTTTCGAACCTAGCACTCTCAAACGAACGGTTATGAGCCACCGCTTAGACCACTGTGCCACCCGGGCGGGGTTTTGTTTTTAATTCTAACTATTATGTCAGATAAAATTCATTGACTTGGGATTTAAAAAGCTTTTTTTTTTTTTTTATTATTGGAGGTTTAATGACCACCGTGAGCAACTCAATGGGCTATAAGCAGTCGCCCGTCCTTAATTTAGGATCACTGCTTCCAGGGAAAGGAGAGAGCCAATGCCGTAAGACAAACACAACATCTATGCCTCACCGGGATTCGAACCCGGACCCCTTTCGGACGAATGATCACAGGCCATCACTTAGACCACTGCGCCACCGGGTTGGTCTAAGTGATGGTCTCTGATCATTCGACTCTGTTTTGACACGAAACTTTTTAAAGCTTCGTGTCAAAACAATTGTGACGAACTACAGAGGTGAAAGCATATGTCAAGACGACAAATCTGCAGCGAGACATTTTGTCCGCGTAGCTCAGTTGGGACAGTGACTTACTCCGGAGTGAGGGGACACGTATTCGATTTCCTCCGCGGACAAACTTGTGTTTTCACACCCGTCGGAACGGGCGGCAAAATACTACTCAGCTCTAGAGAGAGCTTCTCGTGTCAACAGAGCGCAGGTTGTGAACTCAAACTATAAGCAATCGCCTTTACCAAGGTGACCTTCATGCACGTAGACCAATGGCGTGTGTCCCTTTAACCGCAAGACACGTACGGTCCTTAGAAACTGGGCTGAGGAACATCGTGGTTAGGGACATGGTGAGTGAAGTCAAATTCTCTTCTCTGACGAGTCAAGATTCAGTCTGGAGTCGGACAATCGACAAGCTTTTATCTGGAGGGAGCCCAGCACACAAAATAATCCAGTTAATATACCGGAAACAGAACATTAGACGGAAATGGATTGATGGTCTGCGCAGGCATACGTATCGGTAGACCTGTGCGACATCCGAAACCGCAGTTCTAGAGATACAGAGACTAGATTCTCAGATCTATTGTCATGTAGTGTACTATAGCCGTCGTTGATTCGTTAGTTTTCATGGACGACAACGCTCGACCTGATAGAGCTCGGCTAATGGAGAACATGTTTCAAGGTGAGGAAATCTAGTTGACAGCACGCTCCAGTGACTGAAATTCAATTGAGCATGCCTGGGATGCACTTAGAAAACTCATTATAGCTCGGCCGGCTTATCCCTTGACTGTTCGTGAACTGGAGACTGCCCTCATTGAGGGGTTTTGAAAATACCCCAAAACCTCTTCGATAACCTCATGAATTCTATACCACACAGGTGTGAAGCGGTCTTAGGACGTTCGAGGGAATCATACACCCTACTTGACCATACACCCTACTCGACCTATCCTGCTAGAGGTTAGTTAATACCAGATATGCATATTCTTGTTGAAAATCCTCCAAATACGTGGCGTCAGTAAATAAATAAATACATCGCTCTTTCCACGTTCCAGAAGCACATAGCAACCGAAAAATTGTTTTCAGCCGCCGCCGTGGAATTGAACTACGGAACTCTCGATATCTAGCCGAGCGCGTTAACTTTACACCACGGGGACCAACAATCCGCGGTGCTATGTGTATTTTAAAGTCAGCTTCAGACATCATAAATCCGTAAGATGGGCTCAGCTACTGAGACGTCTCCATCTGGTGGGCGCTAACGGTACTGGCTATATATATCATAGCATTTGAATCCAAAGGGCGAGATCCAAGGTGAAAATCCTCCAAATACGTGGCGTCAGTAAATAAATAAATACATCGCTCTTTCCACGTTCCAGAAACACATAGCAACCGAAAAATTGTTTTCAGCCGCCGCCGTGGAATTGAACCACGGAACTCTCGCTATCTAGCCGAGTCAGAAGCTGACTTAAAAATACACATAGCACCATGGATTGTTGGCCACCGTGGTGTAAATTTAACGCGCTCGGCTAGATATCGAGAGTTCCGTGATTCAATTCCACGGCGGCGGCTGAAAACAATTTTTCGGTTGCTATGTGTTTCTGGAATGTGGAAAGAGCGATGATGCATTTATTTATTTGCATATTCTTGTGTAGAAATTAGCATCATGTGATTAAAGGATAATATTGAATACAAATTCGCTAGTGTGTCTTTTTTTACCCATATTACTGCATATTCTACTCAAGATAATATCCTACGTTCAACAACGTCAGTCGTATATGTTTTTCCTTAACAGTCATTTGCAAAAGTTTAAGACCACTTGTAGGTATTAGGAAATTTCTGCCGATTGCGTGAGATACTGTCTGTATTACACAACTTCCTGTGGATGTTGCATCATCCTACAGCTGCAGCTGTTGATAGAGTTGGGGAAGCGTGCGAGCATCAGTTTGCTTCTGGTTTTCATACTGAGAGCGTTTTTGTACGTATTTTCTAAATAGCCAAAAATGGGCAAAAAAACACGTCTATAAGTGTCACTCCTCAGGAACAAATACTGACTTTATATCATGAAGGATACTCCAAACGTAGCATAAGCAGAAAAGTGAATGTGAGCAAGACTGCTATTCATAATACGATCATGAAATATCGAGATACAGGTGAATTTAGCGACCGAAAGAGAAGTGGACGACCAAGGAAAACAACCTCACGTGATGGCAATACCATTAGGCGAATTGTTATGCATTCTCCGAGGAGTTCGTACAAGAACATCAAGGCCTTTCTACATTCAAAAGGGTCTGATATTAGAATCAGCACTGTTTCCCGAAGTCTTAACAAAGATTTTGGATTAAAGACTTATAATCCTAGACATAAATCTAGACTAACCTCTGTCATGAAAAAGAAGAGACTTCAGTTTGCGAAGCGTCATCAACCGTGGACTGCTGAAAATTGGAGCAAGTTCTTTTTTCCGATGAATCAACTGTGCGTTAATTTTAATCACGTGAAGCACATGTTCGATGACCAAAATGCAAAAGGTTTGAAGAAAATACACTGTTAGTACGGTGAGACATCCGCCTAGTCAGATGACATGTGGTGCTATGTCAGTATCCGATACTGCTTCATTATCCTTTTTGCCGACAGGTACTAAATACCATGACTGGTCCTTTGTATGTGGAAATGTTACGCGAGAAGCTGTTAACTTATATGCCAATGCACAGGTGCACAATCTTTATGCATGATGATGCTCCATGCCACAGATCAAAGACAGTATAGGACTACCTGCAGTGGAAAAGCATAACAGTGCTTGACTGGCCCGGTAATAGTCCCGACCTTAACCCAATCGGAAATTTGTGAACCATTTTTAAAGAAAAAACAGCCATCAAATTCCCAAGCTTTGATTAACGCGATAAAGTACGTGTGGAGCAAAGGCATTTCAAGTGACTACTGTAAATCCTTCATTGAGAGTCCGTTATGAAAAAACAAAGATGGCCACACAAAAGGTACTGATTTCGGTCCTTCTGTGTTCTAAAGAATGTAAATATTAATCTGCGGTGTCATTTTTTTCAAATATCTCTGACTAGTAATTAGTTGTTTCTTTGAAACTCTTAATTTTCAATAAATTGACAGGTGGAATTTAACCCTGTGCATGTCTGTAATACACTGAAGAGCAATTGAATTAGAGATACCTGTCTAGTAACGTGTAGCACCACCTTTCGCCCTAATGACGGCAGCGATTCGTCTCGGCATGGACTCGACAAGACACCGGAAGCGTTGGGAAGCCATACGGATCCACGACCCCTGAACAAGCTCCCACAGTTCACAAAGATTTGATGGAGGAAAGTAAGAGCCTCGAACAACTCTCGCGATGCAATACCAGATGTGCGCGATGGGATTGAGATCAGGTGACCTAGTTGGCCAAGGAAACGAGGTCACGTCGGTGGAGTGTTCACCCACCCATTCGGATACAATTCGGGAGCGATGGCACGGTGCACTTTCTTGTTGCAGGATGAGGTCCCCAGTGGGATGTTGAAGACGCACAAACGGGAGCAAATGGTCGCCCAGGATATCCCAGTAACGTTGACCTGTGAGAGACGATGTCACACGTACCAGGGGTCCCATTTCAGTCCACGTAAACAGTCCCCAGACGAGAACGTCACCCCCACGAGGTTGAAGAGTACCCTACTGGCAAGAAGGATCCATCGTTTCATGTGGTTTGCCCCGTACTCGTATCTTGCCAGCCGCATGTACTAACGTGAATCTCGACTCATCAGTCCAGGCAACATTTTTTCCCACATGTCTAGGGTCCAGTGGCGATGTTCCCGCGACCATGCTAATCTTTGCACCCTGTGATGTGCGGTCAACAGCGGTATCCTCGTGGGACGATGGCTTCTGTACCCCATAGCGAGGAGATGGCTCTGGATGGTGTGGCTGCTTACACGTTTTTGTGCACCAGCGTTAAATTTCCGAGTGATTTCTGTCAATGTGGCCCGTCCATCCGCTGTTACAATGCGAATTAGCCGACGATGACGCCGCTCATCCACACGCTGTTGTCCACGGCAGTTGGCCCTTGCAGGGATGGTTTTACCGGATTGGATGTACTCACGGTGCACCCGTGACACAGTGGCTCGTGAAAATCCCAGTGCCTGCACGACTTCCGAGATGAAGTGACCCATTCGTCGGGCCCCGACAATTTGCTCACGATCAAATGCGCTTAGATCCTTCGTCTTACCCATATTGCGTCCGACTCTTACTGATTCCCGTCGCATCACTCCTTATATTGTCGGATCGCTGCATACGTCATGTCGTTCCCGTTTAAAGGGCCGCCCATAGCGCCACGTTTGCATACATGTTTCTAATTCAATTGCACTTCAGTGTGTATCTCTACCACCCTAATTCTTTTGAGTAGTGTATATCGCCGCTCTTCAAAATGGCAGCAGAAAGCCTTGCTCGATTTTTTTCCCTTTCTGTCTGACAAGAAAGAAAGGAGTAAACAACGAGCTATCTAAGACCAGGATTTACGAAATTAAATCAGCATTGAGAATTTTTTTCATTTTCGGATGCACTTCTGAGGTGGAATAAAAACTGTCAGAAACCATTCTTTTGATTATCAAGGAATAAGGCAATATTATTGCAACTTTACTCTGTGCATAGTGGCGTAAATAACAAATCTTCATCTGAGTGATATGAAATAATCGCTTTAAATGAGCTTTCAGTTATTTCTTGTTGGAAGCCTCACATCTGAATTGCTCTCTCACCAATAATCCCTGGAGGATGTTCTACAACTCTCATTTTCCGTAGGAAAGAAAAATTGCGTTACACGAGATGATTGCTTCAACGAGGGCTTCCAAAAACGTGCATTGAGATACCTTTGGTTTCTGTATATGAAAAAGACGTGTAAGTTGGAAATAGATCTCTCCGACAAGAGTCGTTTCGACATTCTTTTTCCTTCTGCCGAGGCTTTGATGTTACGAAAACAGATAACGAAATAAAAGGACCAAGAATTCGTAATTTGATAACGAAATGAGTGAATGAGATTACTCTGACTCGCAAACGTGTTCGCCTTATAGAGAAGTTCATTTGCTGAGAACTTTATATAAATCAAATTTCAAAGTTCAGGACCTGAGAGATAAATGTGTTGAAAAAAAAAAAAGGGCTTCTAATGCAATTGACTTAAGACCAATATTTTAAAAGAGGGAGTAGTCACATGTTGCTTTGGAAATTAAATCATATTGCTAAAACTTATCTAGTTCAATCGCATGTATGGAGGGTAATGTTAAAGAAATCATAGATTCTCTCTCTAATGAGCACAACCCAGTGCGAAGTTTTTAAAAAGACACCCATTGCATTGGAAACATGGTGTGCCTTCTACAATCAGCGCCAGCTGAAGGCATGTTTGCGCCCCGACTCAAAATTCCACTTTGACGCCCCTTTGTGGACTTTTCGCTGTAGAAAATTTATATGTTTTCAAATTTAACATACATTTGGTTGTTTTGCCTCCTTCCACTTACAAAATTTAGAGAAAAGGTGTTTTAGTATCTTTCAAGTACAATCGAAGCTCAAGAAACCCCCGCTCTTTAGACCGCACTTCCCTTCCCCTGCCTTCCGCCCGCTGCTCACGGGTTACAAATCTTATCTCATTCTACGAAATGGAAATTTGCCCCTTAAACCGCCAGCTCGCTAATCGTCATCCGCCAGGATATTCTAGCCACATTTTTGTGTTTCTCACCGGAGAGTATCCCCTTGAACCGCCTTTCAAAATATTCACTTGCAACGGGCACTCCAAATCGCCCACCTGATTTTCTTAATTGTGTCCTGAAAGTATGTTAGATGGGTCCTCCTCAGCGAAGTTTTGAGGAATAGGTGAGTCAAAATCCACCCCTAGTCCCTTGCTAAAAGAATGATGCAGTTAACGAAGTGTGGTCAGCTGCTGAAAATCAAGGACAGACTATTCTGTGATTTATTGCATCTGACCGAAATTAGACGACTGGTGTGTGTGTGTGTGTGTGTGTGTGTGTGTGTGTGTGTGTGTGTGTGTGTGTGTGTGTGTGCGTCCAGTTAAATATCGAAGTTTACTAAAGGGAGAGGTAGGAACTAATTACCCTGCTTACATGGTTCCCTTTACGATTTGACCAAACGGCAATAGCTTAACTACTGCGTTCTACATTTCCAAAGAGGCCATACTCCTTCTGAAAATGACATTTCCTATCACACATTTTGAATTCTAAGACTTCTAGTTATCCAACTCTTTCTGTGGTTACTGTTCTTCACAGGGACTGTTTATTGTGAGGGTTTTTTTCATTCTTCGGTTTTTGTTTATTTTTAAGCATATTGAAACAGCCAAACCTCTGAAAGTTCAGGGGATGAGGAAGGAAAACAAATCTTAGAAATCATATTTGGCCATGAATTAAAAGATGTGCATAACATGGATTAATCTGGTTTGTTTTAAAGGACACCAGATAAGTCACTTTCAAACAAAAATGAGAAATTTTCAAAAAGATAGAAGATCGCTAAGATATGGGTCGTGAGCAGCCTAAATTGAATGCTTCGGTAAATTGCTGCACACAGAAAGACCTGTTTCTCCGTACAAGCTTTCTCAGACGACGGCGATCTCGTTTCTGACAGATTGTCGTCACGTCACAGTTACGTGTCTTAGACAAGCAATGTGCGCCAATTTCCACTCATAAAAGAACCGGGATACCTCACCTGTTGAGAAACTAGTCAGCTTTCAAAAATCATCACTCCAGCTAGTCGGGTACCCACAATAAGGCCCTTATCGAACTCCGAAAGATCTTTTGTTTTTCCCATTGGGATCAACACTACTGACGATTACAACGGATCACGAATTCTATATTTTGAAGCGAACTCTTGAATAATTTCTATAAATGTCTTCGATTATTGGTTCCCTAAAACGTTTATCCGCCAGCGTGCTAGCTCAGCAGATCCATGGATGATGGGAAAAGACGTGAAACAGTAGGTCCATCCGTCTTGAAAGGAGGAATGACATGATCAGGTGTTCAAATAGGAAAGCCAAAAAGCCAAAGCAGAGAAGTATATAGAATTGTAGAAAATATGCATTGCCTTGAAAAGCTATGTCTCATACCCTGAACAGTAGGCTTTCAATTAAATAGTTTATTATACTTTATGATAAATAAATTTATGTCCTCCGGGCAATAAATTTAATGTGGCGGGAGGAGGCTTTCTATAATAACATACGAGTATGTACAATTTCTTGTACTATGTATGTTTGTGTATGAATGGAGTATCGCAATCTGATTTACGGCTCGTCATTATTTAATGCGTCTTGCTCTTTGATATAGTCTTGCATGTTAGTTGTATGTGAGTAGTCAATATTTATTTATCGAATTGAGTGGAGTTGGATACTTTGTTGTATTAAACCTTAAAGGTCAAGCAATTGTCTTCAGTAAATATTCCTATGTTTGAGTTCAATTATTTATACGACTTTAGTAACATTCTAAATACCTATGTCCTTAAAAGTTCTGATGTCTATTTTCTGCGAGTGTAAATCTAAAAATAGCCGCTTTTTATTCCCTCTTGATTGAAGTGTTAATGCCCTGAAAAGGGTAGTTTTTTATTCTGTAATTTTATAAGACCGTTTTTTATTTTCCAGGAATGTAATACTTATTCCATATTATTAAAATGCAATCCAGGAAATCCACATTTCATAAAATGTTATGGTATTAGTTATTAAGCTAAGATAAACATGATTAAATACTGTGATCTCTCTATAAACAAGCTAAAATAAATGAGTAAAATCTCCACTATGAAATATCGTGATATTTTAATGAATGCAAAATCCCTGCTTTTGCTTGGGTCTCTTACACTTTATTGTTACACTTTGTAAAGTAAGAAAGAATTAATCTTTTGCCCTGGGTCTCTTGCGCTTAAAAGCTGCCCTTTGCAAAGCTACAAAGAGAAAAATGTTTTTGCCTTGGGTCTCTTACGCTTGAAAGCTGCCCTGTGCAAGGCAGTTACTGACGATTACTAACGAACAGTATTTTTAAACAATTGCCTAGATCATATGGTGACGCACGTGATCTAGGCAACGTGTGACACGCATGTATCTAGGCAACGTGATGACACGCATGTATGGCCACTTGGTGATACACATTTAGACACGTGGTGACACACATGTATAATATTTTGCGTATACACTGCGTAAATAACGTTTGCATACATCTGCATGAAGGTTTCTAATTCAGTATCTCATGTGTGTACATCCTGTTTTATTACTATAGATCTCCTTATTTATTGTGAACACCTGCTTGTGAGCATGAAGTGGATCCTTTAGAAACGTGGTGAAGTGCTTTTATTCATTACGACTGAGAAGAAGTTCTTAGTTTATCTTGCGAATAAGAATAAAATAAAATGTTCACAAAAGTTGAAGACCTTCTTGCTGTAGTTAAATGTTCTAGAACAATGATCTTTTTTTTTCTATCTGGTTTTGTTTCATTTCATTTCAGTTATTGAAATATTCTGCCACACAACTGATAATTCAATACATAACAGTAATCATGTTATATACACTGAAGAGCAATTGAATTAGAGATACCTGTCCAGTAACGTGTAGAACCACCTTTCGCCCTGATGACGGCGGCGATTCGTCTCGGCATAGACTCGACAAGACACCGGAAGCATTGGGAAGCCACACAGATCCACGACCCCTCAACAAGCTCCCACAGTTCACGAAGATTTGATGGAGGGGGGTCAGAGCCTCGAACATCTCTCTTGATGGCATCCCAGATGTGCTCGATGGGATTGCGTTCAGGTGACCTAGCTGGCCAAGGAGGCGAGGTCATGTCGGTGGAGTGTTCATCCAACCATTCGGATACAATTCGGGAGCTGCATTGTCTTGTTGCAGGATGAGGTCCCCAGTGGGATGTTGAAGACGCACAAACGGGAGCAAATGGTCGTCCAGGATATCCCGGTAACGTTGACCTGTGAAGGACGATGTCACACGTACCAGGGGTCCCATTTCAGTCCACGTAAACAGTCCCCAGACGATAATGCCACCCCTACCAGCTTGAAGAGTACCCTGCTGGCAAGAAAGATCCATGGCTTCATGTGGTTTGTGCCGTACTCGTATCCTGCCATCCGCATGTACCAACGTGAATCTTGACTCATCAGTCCAGGCAACATTTCCCCACATGTCTAGAGTCCAGTGGCAATGTTCCCACGCCCATGCTAATCTTTGCACCCTGTGATGTGCGATCAGCAGCGGTACCCTCGTGGGACGATGGCTTCTGTACCCCATAGCGAGGAGATGGTTCTGGATGGTGTGGCTGCTTACACGTTTTTGTGCACCAGTGTTAAATTGCAGAGTGATTTCTTGCTCCGTGGCCCGTCTATCCGCTGTTACCATGTGAGCTAGCCGACGATGACCCCGCTCATCCACACGCTGTTGTCCACGGCAGTTGGCCCTTGCAGGGATGGTTTTACCGGATTCAATGTACTCACGGTGCATTCGTGACACAGTAGCTCGTAAAAATCCCAGTGCCTGCACGTCTTCCGAGATGGAATGACCCATTCGTCGGACCCCGACAATTAGCCAACGATCAAATACGCTTATATCCTTCGTCTTACCCATACAGCGTCCGACTCTTACTTATTCACGTTGCATCACTCCTTATATTGTCGGATCGCTGCATACGTCATGTCGTTTCCGCTTACAGGGCCGCCCACAGCGCCACATTTGCATAACGCCAGCTGTCTGTAATTCAATTGCTCTTCAGTGTATTCAACCATAATAAAGCTATATGAAATATTAAGTAATTAGTCAAAAATATTCACTATACATGAGTACCATTTTAAATATTTCATAAACTGTTCATCAAACGAAACATGTAGAGTTAGTATTATGAACACATTAAATATTTAAGGCACCATGAATTGCCACGGTGAATGGCGTGGAGCCAGGGAAACAGGCTTTATAAAATAAACCTGACAAGCCGCTGATCCCCAATTTAATAAGTGACAGGTCAGAGAGCACGAAACAGAAAATGTGTAGTATAACGCAGGTTAGTCATGGGGACTAGCACAATAAGAATATCATAAACTGTATCCAGAATGCAAACAATATGTGAACATGTACCAAACAAACCATCAGATGCATAATATGAAGTTATTTAAATATTACAAAGTCTTGACAAGCCAAAACGACGAAAATTAAACTAATGGAAAAGGTCAAGTATCATATGTGATAAGTACACTGGTGCGTAGCAAAATATATGAGAATAGTCCGAAGACTTACATCTCGAAGCTACATATGAAATATTTATCACACATGTAACAGTAGATGGTAACTGTAAACACAAAGGAACTGAATATAACCCGCATTCCACTAACTGTGCCCCACAAACCATGCTGATATGAGAAACGATATAAGTAATATTATCAGCAAATCACCATATCGGCAATATACCACATTAAATAAACACTATGCAATAAGTTACTCCCAGAGTGGCGTGACCAATATACACTAAACTATGACTATAGGCATATTATATATGCCTATAGTCATAGTACCATTATATAATCCCTGATTCATAAAGAAGTATACAGTTTCCAGATGCTGTAAAACAGTAACAGTTGAAGACACAGACCACAACTGCGAACCGTTTGGTAGATGTACTCATAAAGTCTGTGTCCCGTTACTGAGGGAAGTGACGTAGGCGATAGCACGCGTGTCACGGGACTAGTCCTCCAAAATGGTAGCGTCTTCAGTCGAGAAGGCGTTTTGTGTTCTTGAATTGAGCAAAATGGAATCTGTAACTGTTGTGCAATGGCGTTTTCGATCACGATTCGGAAAAGAACTTCCAACCAGAAAATCTATCTACGATTGGCATAAAAAATTTGAAACTACAGGCTGTTTGCGCAAACTTAAAAGTCCTGGACAACCACGTGTATCGGAAGAAGTCGTCGATAGTGTTTGCACCGCCATTCAACGAAGCCCGGGAAAATCAACGCGGAGGGTGAGTCGTGAAGTGCAGATTTCACAGCCCACTGTCTGGAGAATTTTGAGAAAGAAGCTGAATAATGATTTCCTACGAAGTGCAGATGTTACAAAATCTCACTGACCTTGACAAGACAAAACGCTTTGAATTTTGTGCAGAAATGAAACATCGTTTTAAAAATGACGATTTTTCCGATCACTTAGTTTTCACCAATGAAGTTACATTCCACGTGAGTGGTCAGGTAATTAAGCACAATGTTCGCTTTCGGGGAACGGAGAATCCCAGATTTACAGTGCAACGAGCGCGAGATTCTCCTAAGGTAAATGTGTTCTGTGCTGTGTCCAAAAAGAAAGTGTACGGCTCCTTCTTTTTTCACGAGAAAACTGTCACGGGAGGCTCTTTTCTGGATATGTTAAGTCTTTGGTTGATGCCACAGTTGCAGGACGATAGTGACAACTTTATTCTCCAATTGGATGGTGCACCACCACACTGGTTAGGCGACGTGCGAGATTATCTCGATGAACATCTTCCTCACCGATGGATTGGACGGGCCGCAGACTACAACATGCCACTGACCCAATGGCCACCCAGAAGACCAGGCTTAACACCTTGTGACTCTTTCCTGTGGGGGTACGTAAAGGACATGGTATTTGCCCCTCCCCTTCCTGTTGATCTAGCGGAGCTGAAACAGCTTTTCACAGCCACTATAACTGCACTTGATTCAGATATCTTACCTCGCGTTTGGGCGGAAATGAATTACCGGCTCGATGTGTGTCGTGTGACTAAGGGTGCACACATAGAACATCTGTTACTGTCTTTACAAAAAACTTGAAACATTTCCCTACAATTCTGTTACAGGTAACATAAAATATCTTACATTGTTCTTGTTTTATAGTGCGTTGAAACTGTATACTTCTTTATGAATCACCCTGTATAACCATGAGAGCAATGCATGCTATTGAGTCATGCATTAAAAAAATCTGAGTTACTGATGAAATGTGAAGACCGATAGTCAAAAGATGGTAAGTGGATGTATGTCTAAGAGACTTGGAATCATAGACCACGAGGCCCAAAACATGGGTAGCACGAAATTTAAAAGGCAATAGTGAATTAGAATCAAAATACCAGATTAAAATGTACAGACCACAATATAAAGAGTAATCATGTAGCCATTAAAGTAGTAAATAATATTTCCTGAATGCCCTGTAGTTTATATATCTAATGTCCGTAGGCAATTCGTTCAATTTTCGAGGACCAGGCTACATTAATACGGTAGTATGCTATGTTCAAGCGAACCCTAGGAATAAGAAAGTTCAGACTGCCCCTAGTATCATGAAAATGTGAAAAATGCATCAACTCCAGGACGCTCAAGTATCTATTAGAATGAATTCTATTATGCATGAAAAGTAATAAACGAAAATTTTATAATTCATTAAATGGCAAAATGTGGTATAGACTTTAAACCCGGCTAGCACTAGGGTCATTACGCAATAAACGAATGTATTTTTTTGTAGTACAAATAATCGAGAGACATTGCCCAACGTGGTTTGACCCCAAACCAATAAACAGTAGGAGAGAAGAGAACAGATGAAAGAATAGTATAAAACAATTTTAATTCGAATCGTCAACATTCCCGATATCCTGTGAATGACACCTATACGCATTCTAAGTTGAATTGCCAAATGATTAATGTGAGTATCCCAACGTAGGGACTCCTGCAAGAAAACTCCCAGAAATTTAATTGAAGGCTTAAAAATAACGGGAACATCATTCAAAACAAGTCCATTCAGAATCGATAACTGTGTACCACGACGAGAGAAAAGAATTCCAGTGGTTTTATCGGGGTTTATAGTTTAAAAATTACAACAGAACTAACAAAAAATTTCATGAAGATCTCGATTAACAGTGGGTGTCATTTCAAGCAATGAGCCCCCAGAGAAAAACAAACTTGCATCGTCTGCGAACAATACACGATGAGATCGCGAAGTTAAGTGAAAGATATCGTTAATATAAACAAGTTAATAAAATCATGCAAGGCATTGATTATGATACGCTTTCCAACATACCAGAAATTATTACTCAAGTTATGTGGATAATGGCTGTGGAATAAATCTCGCTCCTGTGTCCTGACCTTTGACCCCATTTCGATGATATTCAACAGAACCGGTTCACTATACCTCCGGAACAACATGATAAAGTTTTGTTGCAATAGAAGCAGTTTTACGCAAGTTATGAGAATAATGGCTGTGGAATAAATCTGGATTTTGTGCAATGACCTTTGACCCCATTTCGTTGATGTTGAACAGAACCGGTTCACCATACCTCTGGAACAACATGATAAAGTTTTGTCGCAATCCAAGCATTTTAGGTAAGTTATGATGCACAAGGGAATGGAATGGATCCCACTCCAGTGTCCTGACCTTTGACCCCATTTTGCCCATTTTCAATACGGGTTGTTCCCAGGTGGTTCCCTACCACATACTAAAATTTCATCGAAATCGAACAATTATTTCGCACGTTATGACGCATAAGAGCAATGGAATGGATCCCGCTCCTATGTCCTGACATTTGACCCTGCTTCGCCCATTTTCAATAGGGTTCGTCCCCAGATGGTCCCCTACCACACTAAAATTACGTTGAAATCGAACTATTTGCACGTAAGTTATCGTGCGGACCGTCGGACAAAGCTGGAGCATATACGCTTCTTCAACCTACGGTTGGAAAGCGTAAAAAAAGGAAAAGAACGGGTCCCAGAATCGAGCCCTGAGGAACTCCAGAGTATACATTTATTTGTGTACAACGCATTGCATTTATTCGCCTCACTCACGGCCACAGTCCGGTACATACTAAGTGGAATTAAATCATAACAACAAACAATAAGGTTTGCTAATTCCTGACTTTGGGCGGTTCTTAGATAGGAATAGGTAGATTAATCAACATTATTGTCGTAAAACCAACCAAAGAAGATATGTGTGTCATAAAAGTAAATATTTACTAAACTACGGCGGTGGCAATAGTAACTATTTCGATTGCTTTGTTTTTCAAAAACCATATTAATTATTATTATTATTATTATTATTATATAGAAACGTTCCTGATACCAGTGAAATGTGATGTAGCAAAGAAAGTCCATTTGCGCTTGCGCAAGTTTAAATGTGACCTCAGAAAGAAAAGCTGCATCACTAGTGTGGGGAATGGTAACTTTTGGTCTAGGATATCTACAGATTACACCCCATTGTGTTATTCACCAATTTTAAAGCTCTCGTCAATAGCAGGTAACTCCCCTTCCCCTGGGGGTGAGAGTAGAGGGGAAGCCAAAGCTCGCTGCGACTCATACTGTCAGGAAAGATGCCTATTTTCAAAACGCATTTTTGTAATGGCTTTCATCACATTTACCATCATGTTCTCGCAATTTATGCAGATTGCAATGACATATCGTTCAATTTATGCAGATTGCAATGACATATCGTTCAATTTATGCAGATTGCAATGACATATCGTTCAGTTTATGCAAAACCTGATGACCGACGAATAGTTTAGTATAAATGTGCGATAGTTTAGTGTAATAAGTGGTGCACTCCCGAAAAGGAAGTAGCCTGGTGCTCCGAAGACCGGCCCTGGCTTTATCGACTCCAGCAGGTATGCCAGTGGTGGCGTCAACAAACCTTTTAAAATCGAATATATATAACGACGGTTGAATAAATCAATTTAAAAAAGTCGTATTTAGTTAGGTAGAAAGTAGTCTGGCGCAGCCAGGCCTCGATTGTACCCCCTGAGTTATAATACATTGTTGAAAACAATGGCATTAACTATTGTTCCGTCACTTCCTGCGACACCACTCAAAAATCAGATTTCAGCAGTGGATTGACGTGACTCATTTTCGTTACATCGAAATTATTTACTTGGAATTTACTTTACTGCTCTATGGAAAGACGCATGGCATCCAAAATAATCGGCAAACCCTGTGAGTACCAACGTTCAGGAGAATTCATCGACCCCTAATTTAAAGCTGATGACCCAAGAAAAAAGGGGCAGCCATTAATTAAGAACAGCACAATGTACAAGATTCGAACCTAGGAAATAGCACCTCGAGACATAGGTCAGTTCTCTCTCATCTAGAGCCCTTGGAGTAGAAAGGAGCTATGTCTTGGAAATGGGCCATTATTAATTAGGCAAAGACACAGAATGACACTGATTACTTCGGAAAAAAAAGTAGTTCCGTATTCAAAATAGGTCGACACATTCGGAGAAATAAGCAGTTGAGAAGGCGCGGATAAATTTTTACATCGTTTCTAGCATTAAGAATTCAGTTATCTAGTTTCAATTAAGTAATTTTTTTTACCATCTCATCTAATATCACAGCTTTGTCGAAAGTACAATGACTTGTGCAGTCTGTTTTTATGTCACTCACAATGAATAAGAGTATTGGAATCTTCGTTCAAAGGGAAAGCCTGTCATCAGCAACTCATCAATTAAAAATCAGAAGCTTGCTTGGCCTTGTCAAGTCATCTAATATCACAGCCTTGGCGAAAGTTTAATTATTTGAGCTAAATTTGGTCGCAACGGTACTTCGGGCTTTCGAGAAAAGAACGTATCTTGTTATAGGACGAAGATGTAAGTATTACGAATTCGTTTCGCCTCCGTGAGTTCTTTCGCACTTAGACGTCGCCACATTTACGGAAGGTGAAGTTGCGAATCCGAAGGGTTGTGTCACGGTTGACCAAATCGAGATGAAAGAACATGCATAGTTCGTTGTAACGCTGTCAACCTTAAATTTTTGAAGCAATACAACTTTCCTGACAGTCGTAAAATAAATCCCAAGTAAAAAATTTTGATGAAAATGCGTAATGTTGTATCGTTGTCAAAACCATTGTCGAAATCTGATTTATGAATAACAAGATTCGAACAACAACAGTTAATTTCATTGTTACTCAACAATATAATATACCAAAGTATCGCCGAAAATTAGTTCATCATGTTTTGCATAAGCGTAACAATATCTCGTTGCAATATGCGTAAATTTCGAGAACCTGACGCTAAAAGCCATTACAAAAATGCATTTTGATGCTGTAGCCGGTGTGTCAACTAGGTTGATTTTCTCAAATATCTCCAAAACGGTGCGTTGTAGCGAAGATTGGCTTCTTCTCAATTCACCAAGGAGGGGGGGGGGGCTGCTATTAATGAGAGCTTTTAAATGATGTAAAACACGATGGGGTGAAACCTGTAGACATCATACACATAAAATTACCAATCCCCCTGTGACGTACAACAGAGTTAAAGCAGGTGCCAAGACGACAAATCTGCAGGGATACATTCCGTCTGTGTAGCTTTGTTGGGAAAGCAACTTACTCCGGTGTGAGGAGGGCATGGGTTCGAACCCCGTCAGGGACAAATTTATGTTTTCACATTGGCGCCCGAACGTAAAAATGGATATACTTACTAGCCGTTGGGTTCTTCGACAAATGTGTGATGTTTGTTCCACACATCGTCTAGAATTAATGAAAGCTTGTTTTTCGCTTACACACACACGAAAAAAAAAAATAATAACTAAGAGGGAGATAATGTGACGTATTACAGAGGTAAAGCACGTGCGAAGACGGCAAATCTGCCGCGATACATTCCGTACGTGTAGCTCAGTTGAGAGAGCAACTTACTCCGGAGTGAGGGGGCACGTTTTCTAGCCTCGTCGCGAAAAAGTGTGGGTTTTGAGATCCCTCACTAACACATTTGGAATTCAGTTTTTCTTTCTATCTTGAGGTCAGATTTTAGCTTGCAGATGGACTTTCGTAGATACATCACTTTTCCTCGGTGTCAGGGCATTTCGTAGGTTCGTTTAAATTTGAATGATATATAATAACAAAAATAAATATTGTTTTTGAAAAACTAAACAGTCGAAATAGTACTTACTCCCCCCCCACTCCATAATTTAGAAAATGTTTTCTCTTATGACTAACATGCCTTCTTTCATTGGTTTTACCACAATAACATTCATTCATCCACCTACCTAAGTACCGCTCAATATCAGAAATTAGCAAACCTTATTGTTTGCAGTTATTATTTAATTCCACTTAGTATGCACCGCATTGTGGCTCGGTATGGTCGTGAGTGGCGCGAATAAATGCAGTATGATGTACGTAAATAAATGTATACTCTCGAATCACTTGTTTTATTGGGTGTACAAATATGTTTTAAAGCGTTTTAAGACAACGCAACATGTAATTTGAGAGAAAACAACAATACCTTTACGAATCAAAATATGCGCCGTCATTATCTACCACCTTCCGCCATCGGTCGGGCAGCTGACGGATTTCAGCCATGAAGAATACTTCGTCGTGTGACGCGATGAAGTCGTCAACCCATTTTTGAACTTCGTCACATGTCCGGAACCGTACAGCAGACAAACCATGTTGCATCGATCGGAACAAATGATAGTCTGAAAGGGCTATGTCGGGACTATACACCGGGTGCTCCAAAACTTCCCAGCCAAGCGTCAATAACGCTTCCTTGACCGATTTCGAGACATGCGGCCTAGCGTTGTCATACGGCAATTTCAAGGGAAGGCAATCCTTTGCATGTGGATGGAGGTTTCCGAAAGAGTTCCTGGTTCAATCGCAGCAATTGTTGCTTGTAGCGATCAACAGTAACAGATTGACGCTATTCCAATAGTTCATAATAGAACACACTCTTCATATCCCACCAGATGCACAACAGAACTTTCTTGGAGTGAATATTGCGTTTCGGTGTCGAAGTCGTTGCTTCACAGGCCTACCTACTATTTTTTAGCTCACACAATCAGACCGTGTCTTGCCACAAACCCAACGTAAGTAACGCGTTTCTCCACCACACAAACGAATCTTATGTTCCTTCTGCAGTACTCAGGTTTCACTGCCATACATCAGAGTACGAAAAATTACAGTTTCATACACAGCCATGCGGTACTCTCTAGAGAACCCATCATTCCTGTGAAAACCTCCCATAGCAGCTATGACTTTCAAAGAAGAATTCACTCGCCTACTAATTTCACTATCCAATTTGTACTCTCTGTCAAACATGCTTCCTAAATACACAAACTCACCCATTTGGTCAATCACAGTGCCATTTATACTTAAACTGCTGCCCACCCAAAATGCAACACCAAAAAGGAAGCACCCGATTGGCCTGAAATTCGCAGCATGCGTCGCCCGCGAGAGGACATGCAAACGATTAGTATTGCAGGGCATATGCAAATCATGTGCGCCCGGCACGCCACCGAGCAGCACTATAAGAAATGTGCACATAATGCGGGTGTAAATAGTAGAAGTGTGTTGCGCTGCCGGACCAGTGCGTGGGAAGCTTCTTGATGCCTTGTCGCAGAATACGGCAGTCATTCCAGCAAGTTTCGGAGTTCGACAGAGGACGAATAGTGGCTTATCGCGACAGCGGTTTATCGTACCGAGACATCGGCGCCCGTGTGGGACGACATCCAGCCACAGTGAGGCGAGTATGGATTCGGTGGGTGCAGGAGGGACAGACGGACCGACGTGAGCGATTGCAGCAGCCGCAGCACACCACCGAACGAGAAGACCGGCATGTTGTGCGGCGGGCATTTACGGCTCGCACCGCCACATCACGAAGGTTAGCGTAGAAATTAGGGTGTGTTGCGCAACAACCTGTGTCAGCACGTACCGTTCGACGTCATCTGCAGGAGCGGGGACTTGTCGCACGGCGCCCATTGCTCAGATTACCATCGACGTTACACCATCGGCAAGTGCGGCGACAGTGGGCCATTGAACGCCGCTCCTGGACTACGGAATGGCACGACATTATCTTCTCCGACGAATCCCGTTTCTGCCTGCAACACCACGATGGTCGGATCCGCGTGTGGCAGCACCACGGCGAGAGACTGTATGATGCCTGCATTATGCATCACCATACCGGTCCGTCACCTGGCGTTATGGTTTGGGGCGCAATTGAATATGACACCCGCACCCCTCTGGTACGCATCGCCGGTACACTCAACAGCCACCGCTACATCTCCGACGTTTTGGAGCCTGTAGTCCTCCCTTACCTGCAGGACCTGCCAGCGGCTACGTTTCAACAGGACAATGCGTGCCCGCACGTGGCATGCCTCGTGCAACAATTCTTCACGACAACCAGGTATCACTGCTGCCGTGGCCCGCCTGTTCTCCTGATATGTCGCCCATCGAACGCGTCTGATCGCTGATCGGCAGCAGAGTGGTCCGGCAAGCACCACCTGCGGCTACACCTGATGAACTGTGGCACCGTGTGGAAGCAGCCTGGACCGACACACCCCAAGCCCACATTTAAAGCCTTTTTCGTTCGATGCCGCGGCGTGTAGCGGCCGTTATTGCCAGCCATAGGGGCCACACGAACTATTGTTGTCTGCTGCGTGTTTCTCAAGTCGCACGGGCCTGTAAGCTCAATCGTTTCATCTTTGTACCTGTTGTTATGTGTCCAGTAAATCTGGCTTTGCTATCTCGTGTCCTTCTTGGTGTTGCATTTTGGGTGGCCAGCAGTGTAAATAAATAACCAAATAAATAAGTAAAGTTCTACAAAACTAATCAAGAAAGTACCAAGTACTCTCTTAATTATTTTTTCTTTCTAAGCAATGCGCAAACTGAAAGAAATATAGCCGCTGTCGTAGGTTTAACAGAAAAGTTATTATTTTAACTGTGTAATAAAATAATGTTTTTCAAGCCGTTGTAATTATGTAATAGTATTGTATGAGATATAATAAATTATACTTATCGGAATACCTTTGGAGGAAGAGAAAAATGTTCCAGCTTCTATTTAGGTTTCCTCTGAGTATTTGTTTTAAAATAGTGTTTTCCATCATACCCCGATGACAACAAACAGAACTGTAAATACCTCCGAACCTCAGAAATGAGAAACATATATCTTTTAAGCGTCATCCTAAATAAAAGTGATTCAAAAACGTATTCCAATATTAAAAGCTGTTGATGCGTTTGGAACAGACTCCCAAAAAAAGCAAATAACTCATGAATACTAAACGAGAATTCCCTCTGACCGCCGTGTTTAGAAACCGTGCAACTATATAACTGGTAATGAATAAAGATTTCATCATCGTCGTGGTAACATATGTAACACAAGATTTTCTTTCCGAGATAATGGTGTGTTTAGTATCCCCAAGCACTGAAGTGATGCGGACAGAATTTCTACTCACGTGCTTCGTTTCAAGACCTTTAAAATTCTGATTGGGAATTTAAATAGAAAGACGAGAAAGGAGCATTAATTTTATTTTCATAGCTTTATTTGCAAGCTTTGATTCAGTTTTTATGAGGTATTCTTCCGCCGATATTGTGAAGTCAAACGCGGACTTTCACAGCCTGTAAAAAAATGATACTCTTACTTTAGGGTTCGCGTGCGACTTAATACTCGGTCATGAATTTCTTAAAATATTTTTTTCTAGCTAAATGTGATTTCTACGAAAAAAGACGGTATAATTTACTACGAATTAGTGGAGATATAAAATATGTTTGCATGAATCACGTTTATTTGATGAAGTCTGTCTTTGGGAGTTATATTCTTGGTTTAGCAATTGAAAATTTCAACTGATGATGCTAAGTAACCACTCAATGCTGAAATGAAATTTTACACTAATTGGAGCAATTTCTTGTTGTCGGTTCTGACGCTTTTCTGAATACAGTGAAACCTCGGTTATACTTTTTTCTACAGGATAGCTTTAAAAAATATATAAATGTAAAAAACGTATGAACAAAATTTCAAAATACTATGGTGAAATTTATGCTTTAGAGGAGTATAAAATACACCTTAACCCTTTCCAGCCCATTGTTGTTCAGAAACAACAAATATTCTTTGAATTTTCGTAGTCTTTCCAACACAACATATTCTTACTAAAATCATTGTGATAGCTGGTAGACAGCTATCTAAAACAACATTGTAAAAACTGCAAGACAGGATTTTCCTTTGGTCAGTGCCAACAATGTGACACACAGCAGCAGCAAATAAAATTCACTAGAAAAATTACTTATCACAAAGGTTTATTTGAGTCCTTAAACAGAATTAGTAAGAAGTATAATATAAGGCAAGCTCCAAGTTTAGAAAAGAAAGTTGAAAAAAATTACCCTGAAAGAGTTCAAAGAGAAGAAGATATTTTAAAAATGCAAGGAGTGGTCTATGAAGTAAAATGTAGTTGTGGACTATCTTACATAGATGAGACAGGTCTCATACTAGAAACTCGAATAGCAAAACATTAAAGCAGCTATAAAAAATTGCTCCAACAGGACAAGTTTAGATAGGCTTGTTAGAGAAACTGGTCACAACATAGACTGGAGTTCTCTTAAAGTCATCAGTTTCCAAAGCAATTTTCAAAAAATAAAGCTAAAAGGAAGAATAGAAATTGAGAAAAATCAGAATTCCATCATCAATGAGTGTAGAGGATTATCCCTGCCTAATATCTGGTAGGATTTGGTAAACAATAACCGTAACCGTCAGGGTAAATCGTAACCGCGATAGTGACCGGGAAAAGTTGCAACAAAAACCAGCCAGAAGGAGGAGCAGGGTTTTTTCTGAAAATCTGCGATTAAATTTGTCGATTTCCATGTGAAGTGAAACATGTTCCATTGGACATTTTCCTATAGTCAGAAATGAGAAATGAATAGATCAAAACAGTATTTCCTTTTGAAAAGAACGATGTCGTTTCATGAAACAAAATAAGGAAAAGGAAGTCAAATTAGCAGAAATTTGAACTTTTGTATCCCAATGTTGTTCACAAACAACATTTTACACTGGCGGAAAGTGAAAAAAGAACACCAAGAAGGAATTGGCGGACGATCATGAAATTTACATATGTTAATGGAATCGACTTTACGTAGGTCTGATGTTAATTTCGGGACCAACCGGTGAGCGCTTACGCCACAGCACAGCATAATATGCAAATTATCGTTGGTGGTATTTAAGGAGTACGGTGAAATGAATGTAATCAGTCGTCGGGGTACGGACACGTGCGAAGACCCTGAAGAAGCTGCAATGCCTGGACATGGAAGACGTGTACGATTTCAGCAGTTATCGGACTTTGAGCGAGGTCGTCTAGTCGGACTCCGAGAGGCCGGGTGGTCGTATCGTCGTATTGCGGAGCGAATTGGAAGGGAAGTATCGGTGGTGGTACGATGGTGGCGTAGATGGTCCGAGGAACATTCCCACACGAGAAGACGTGGAACCGGGAGTCACAGACGGACTGATGAGCAGATTGATCGACGCATAAGAAGAGGGCGTTGTCAAGCAGAACATCCACTGCGACGCAAATCCGAGCTGTCGCTGCACCTGAGGTGTCTGTGCGAACAATCCGCAACCGTCTACTGGATGCAGGACTACGTGCACGCGTGCCTCTGGCATGTGTACCTCTGACTCCAGCCCACCGTCAGGAACGACTGCAGTAGTGTCGCCAACGTCTGCACTGGAGAACGCAATGGCGATCTGTCGTGTTCAGCGATGAAGGCAGATTTTGCTTGGGAGCCTCCGATGGCCGTATGCGTGTTCGTAAGCACAGGGGAGCGTCTCCAACATTCTTGCATCCGCCAGCGACATACAGGGCCTACACCGGGTCTCCTGGTGTGGGGAGCGATCAGCTATCACTCCCGTACACAACTAGTGTTTGTACCGGGTACGTTAAACAGCACCTCCTACATCAACAACATCATTCAGCCCGTTGTTGTGCCATTTGTAAGGTCGGTCCATCGTGGTGTTTTCCAGCAAGATAACGCACGCCCACACACGGCACGTGCAACGCAACATGCACTCCAGGGTTTGAGACAACTTCCATGGCCTGCACGTTCAGCGGATTTGTCCCCCATTGAGCGCGTGTTGGATTTTATGGGACAACGTGTTATCCGGTCTCCACGGCCAGCCACGACCATCCCCGATTTACGCGTCCAGGTTGAGGATACTTGGAACTCAATACCCCAAACTTGCATCCAACATCTGTACGACAGACTCCATGCCAGAGTTTCACAGTGTGACGCAGTTCATGGTGATTCAACCTCGTACTGACCATGTTACATGTAAATGTTGTTTTTTAGTTTACCAGCAAATACAGCTGTATTTTGCCATAATGTTTTGATCACGTTATCCTCTGTATTCCGTTAGTATGCTGAATAAATGTCGTTGGTATCAGACGTCTCCTTCTTGGTGTTCTTTTTTACTTTCCGCCAGTGTATGTTTGAGGAATAAAATGTTATGAAAATCCTTTCAGTGTTATATTAATATTTAGTTATTACAAGCCCAAAGCACCACAAAAACCTGAAAAAAGAGGTTCCAATTTCAAAAATAAAATTTTGGGCTGGAAAGGGTTGATAATGATTTATTCAAAGTCGAATTGGCGGCGAAAGAAAAAAAACGTGCTGCAAATTATATATTTTATCGCATTGCAAAATTCGTGAAGCTTATGAAAATCAAACTTCTCTTTCGACATCTCTGTGCACCTATAAATAATCCTGATTTTACAGGGTGGTCGAAAGTCTTTTCACTCCCATATGTTTGAACAAAGTGGTGCAGTTACATTTTATCTTCTGTTGCAGATGGCTGACACAAGATCCTACACTGTTGAAGAACTGCTGATTGCAAGTGTGTGGGCCCATGAACGTCCACACGATGGGAAGAGCATGGAGGGAATGCGATGTGACTTCCAGAGACGATTTAAAAAAGCAGCCCCTCCTAAAAGGGCAATATTGGGGTTGGAACACAAGCTGTTTCTGACTGGATCCATTAAGGACAAACCGAGGACAGGACGACTATCCACACGAGAGGAAAACATGTGCGACAGTGGAGGCATCTGTGCTCAGATCCCCCTCAAAGTCACCGAGGAAACGATCACCCGAACTTGGTATCCCCAAAGCCACAATGTTAACACACATGAAAAAGGACCTTACAATGAAACCCTTCAGGCCAGCATCAATCAACGAGCTAAGTGATAATGGCATGGAGAAAAGAAGTTCATCATGTGCACAATTACTTGAGCTGTTTCCGGCGCTCCCGCAGCGTGGTAAACTGTTTTTCTCTGATGAATGTGCAATTTATCAGAGTGCACGTAATAGGAATGTCTATTTCTGAAGCAAGGAAAATCTGCATTATTACGAAGAGCTCAAGCACAAACGCCCACATGTTATGATCTGGGCCGCTATGTCCAACAGACAATTGATGGATCCCAATTTCTTTGATGGCCCTGTCAATCAACATTCTTATCTCATCATGTTAAGGGACTGGTTTGTTCCAGGGCTCCAGAGGTTGCACCTGCTAGAAAATTACTGGTTTCAACAGGATGGAGCACCGCTCTACTATGCCATCACTGTCAGCGAATTTTTAAGTGAAGTGCTTCACGATAGGTGGGTAGGACGAATATCAGCACACCCTTCAGCGCCCATTGATTGGCCTCCCAGAAGTCCTGATATCTCATCTTGTGATAGTGCTCTATGGGGCATTATTAAGGATCGTGTATCGCGGCAAAGATACCAATCAACCGAAGACTTGAAAGAAGCTGTTAGAGCTGCCTTTACATAAATCAACAAGGCTATACTTCGTAAAATAGCACATGGCGCACGCATAATTGTGTGCCACGAACATTATGGTGCTCTTACGGACATTCTGGATGTTTAAACATCCGTCATGGCTGATCCTTCATTGATTATATTGTGTGTATTATATGTATTCATTATAGCCTATGTATTATGTATTCTACGTGTGTATTGTATTTTGTCTATCTAGGGGTGACAAGACTTTCGGAACAATTGTAAGTGAAAAATTCACAACTAAGAATCTGAGAACAGTGCTTCAGTATGGAAGTCATGTACTAACAGCTATTTTTTTCTGCGGAACCTGAATGCATCCATTTGAAACCAGAATGTTGAATATTGATTATACATTGAGTATATATATTGAGAATATTGATAATACTATTCTACTGCGTCACGAAATAGTGGAGCCACAAAGTCACGTCCCAGAGATTTATCAATTTTTAAATAGCGCACTTGCGTGTGCGAGTCATGAAATGCGAAACCAGTTTTTCACCCAAACTGAAAGTAAGCAACATACTGTTCTCGGATGGGTTCAAAGTTTAACTTTGGCTGCACCAAGAAGGAACACAACAACGCTGTCTTGATTCTCTCCAAATTATAGCATACTCGGTTACGTATAAACAAATCAAAGAACAGTGTGTTTACAATACTCTGAAATTCAAATTTTAACGTACACTTACGGACAATGAAATTTGCGCACCAAGAAGGAAGCATCGGATTGAACTGAAATTTTGTGGACGTAATGATACATATGAATAATACACATGACGGTTAAAACAGAGATGCAGCACAATTACAGATGGATCTGTGGTATGCAGTCCGGTCATCTCCAACAGCACGTCGCACCTCCTCGTGCTGCGATACATGCTGCAATACGGTCTGGCATAGAGGCTAACAGACGCCTGATGTTATCCTGCGGCAAAGTGGCCTACACGTGTTGGATGGTGTGCTCCAAATCCCGGATAGTGCAGCACGGCGGCAGCCGGCGTTTCAACCGGTCCCACACATGCTCGATAGGGGACATATTCGGGGAGCGAGCAGGCCATGGAAGTGTCTGGACATGACATAGGCAGTCCTGAGCAACCCGAGCCGTGTGCGGACGGGCATTATCCTGCTGGTATAGCGTACCTATATGGAAGAACTGAGCTCATTTTTATCGGCGATTTTAAAAAGATGGAAGGACACAGCTCATTTTTTGTCTCGAATTTTATTTGTTCTAAATAAAATACTTTATTCGCGAATAGCGACTATTTTGTAAAACAGTTAATACGGCGCTTTTTCCTTTTGAGTGGGGTTGGAGGCATTTACTGAATTCGGCTTGTGTCAAAAGCACTCGTAATTTAAAAGTAGATCACGAACGATTGCAGTATTGAGTTGAGCTTTAAAACCCCAACTCATACAATAACGTAATAACTAACCTTAATCGAAACCATATGTGACACTTAAAAGCAATTGAATTAGAGATACCAGTCTAGTAACGTGTAGCACCACCTTTCGCCCTGATGACGGTGGCGATTCGTCTCGGCATGGACTCGACAAGACACCGGAAGCGTTGGGAAGCCATACGGATCCACGACCCCTGAACAAGCTCCCACAGTTCACGAAGATTTGATGGAGGGGGTTCAGAGCCTCGAACATCCCTCTCGATGGCATCCCAGATGTGTTCGATGGGATTGAGGTCACGTCGGTGGAGTGTTCATCCAACCATTCGGATACAATTCGGGAGCGATGGCACGGTGCATTGTCTTGTTGCACGATAAGGTCCCCAGTGGGATGTTGAAGACGCACAAACGGGAGCAAAAGGTCGTCCAGGATATCCCGGTAACGTTGACCTGTGAGGGACGATGTCACACGTACCAGGGGTCCCATTTCAGTCCACGTAAACAGTCCCCAGACGAGAATGCCACCCCCACCAGCTTGAAGAGTACCCTACTGGCAAGAAGGATCCATCGCTTCGTGTGGTTTGTGCCCTACTCGTATCCTGCCATCCGCATGTACCAACGGGAATCTTGACTCATCAGTCCAGGCAACATTTTCCCACATGTCTAGGATCCAGTGGCGATGTTTCCGCGCCCATGCTAATCTTTGCACCCTGTGATGTGCGGTCAGCAGCGGTACCCTCGTGGGACGATGGCTTCTGTACCCCATAGCGAGGAGATGGTTCTGGATGGTGTGGCTGCTTACACGTTTTTGTGCACCAGTGTTAAATTGCCGAGAGATTTCTTGCACTGTGGCCCGTCTATCCGCTGTTACAACGCGAGCTAGCCGACGATGACCCCGCTCATCCACACGCTGTTGTCCACGGCATTTGGCCCTTGCAGGGATGGTTTTGCCGGATTCGATGTACTCACGGTGCACCCGTGACACAGTAGCTCGTGAAAATCCCAGTGCCTGCACGACTTCCTAGATGGAGTGATCCATTCGTCGGGCCCCGACAATTTTCCCACGATTAAATGCTCTTAGATCCTTCGTCTTACCCATACTGCGTCCGACTCTTCATGATTCCCGTCGCATCATTCCTTATATTGTCGGATCGCTGCATACGTCATGTCATTTCCGTTTACAGGGCCGCCCACAGCGCCACATTTGCATTACGCCAGCTGTCTCTAATTCATTTGCTCTTCAATGTAATTCCGTTTAAAGTGGTTCCACCTAAAATCTCTGCCTTACGTTTCCAATGGTAAAACTTCTTTACATATTTTCTTCGCAATTAATGTATTCCCAAGAACGAAAATTTGCACATCGATAAAACTATCTTTAAGTTATAGCATGGGATACTTAATACTTTGCTAAAACATAACCATAACTAAGCAATTAATTCAACATTTATTTGTCTACTGACGTCATCAATGTACAGGTCGCTCCATTTATTAACAGTTCTGAACCTTACTCAAAGAAAAATGATTGATTTTAAATATAATTATGGTTATGTTTTAGCAAGTATTAAGTATCCCATGCAAATATAATTATGATAGTTTTATCGATGTGCAAAGTTTCATCCTTGGGAATACATTAATTGCGAAGAAAATATGTAAAGAAATTTTACCATTGGCTGTTCCGGTGTCGCAGTGTTCTAAGCGATGGACTCTGATCATTCGTCCGAAAACGGTCCGGGTTCGAATCCCGGTGAGGCATGAATGTTATGTTTGTCTTACGGCACTGGCTTTCTCCCTTCCCTGGAAACAGTGACCTTAAATTAGGGACGGGTGACTGATTATAGCCCATTGAGTTGCTCACGGTGGTCGTTAAACCACCAATAAAAAAAAACAAAAAAAACAAGAAAGATGACACCGAATTTTCGGGTGTAATAAGCACGTTTTTTGGATCCGTTTTGACCCAAATTAAATTTATCAAAGCTATTCAAAGTCAATGGAACTGGTATGGAAAACAATAGTATCTGACGGGAGAAAGAAGTTTTTCAGTCGGGGTTTTAATCCCTCAGATATTGCTGTAAACGGAGTCGTGAGCTTAGACCCTCTGGTTGCAGATTTGTACGTTAAGAAAAACATGAATTTATATGAGAAACATTTCATACCGGAAACGCTCTCCAACATAGAATTTTTCAAATCGGACTCTTAGAAACAGAGATATCGACAAAAATAAGATGTGACTTTACGTCGCCCGTTCCTAATTTAGTCGCCCGTTCCTAATTTAGGGTCACTGGTTCCAGGGAAGGGAGAGAGCCAGTGCCGAAAGACAAACAAAACATCCATGCCTCACCGGGATTCGAACCCAGACCCCTTACGGACGAACGATCAGAGGCCAGCGCCTTAGACCACTGCGCCACCGAGGCGGCGAAGAAAGTATTCCAAAAGGTTTTTCCATATGAACGGTATCGGTCCAAGAAAAAAAATTTAGTCGAGTTTTAAGGAGCCCAGATTTTGCTACAAATACATCAGAAGCAGAAATTAACACTTATGTCCCCTGGTGGCCAAACCATTCTTTACCAAACATTAGAAATTATGTGAAAATATTTTCCATCAGGTCTTGTATGCGATACAGGAAAATGTTTTCAAATCGGAGTTTTAGAAGCAGAAATAACGCAGAAAACGCAATTTACCTTTGTGCCCCCTAGCGGAAAGTCTATGATTTACTTGAAAGTTTTGAATTCATAAGAAAAACATTTCGCATTGGTAACAGCATCCAACAAAGAAGGAATTTTTAAAATCGGTCTCCTAGAAGTAGAGATATTGACAAAAATAAGATATACATCTACGCCCCCTGGCGTAGAAACTATGCATTATTTCAAGAAGAAAATGTTCCTAAAGTGTTTATCGACGTGAGTAGTATCGGTCAAAAAACGACTTTTTTTTCAATCGAGATTTTGGAAGCTCATATTTTGCTGCAAATACATCAGAAGCGGAAATTAAGACTTACGCCACCTGGTGGCCAAAACATTTGTTTCCAAAAATAATAAATCATGTGCAAAGGATTTCCCATCAGGATCTATATCCGGTGCAGAAAGAATTTTTCAAATAGGAGATTTAGAAGCAGAGATGTAGGGGAGAAAGCAATTTACGCCTACGCCCCCTAGCGGAAAGTCTACGAATTACTTGAAAATTTTGAAATTATATGAAAAACATGTCACGCTGGAAACATTATCCAACAAAGAAGGAATTTTTCAAATCGGACTCCTAGAAGTAGAGAAATTGACAAAAAATAAGATATATATCTACGCGTGGTCTCCTCAAAGAAAATAAAAAAAAATCGTTACGTTGAAAAATTATGGATATAAAATGGGAAATTATGGGGGAAAATAAGGAATAAATTCGTTGCAAAATGATCAAGTTATTGAAAACAAAAATCAGTCTTGGAGCTTAATGTGTCTAACAGAATCTCAAATGACGTCAACTCCTAATTTGCTTTGTACGAAAAAATTCCTCCAGCGTCTGTGCGAACCCCATCATGACTGTATCGGTGATGTCACAGTATTGCTTGCTAGCACGGCGATGTCACCCAACAGGGTGACTCATCCCAAAACATGTTGCATACAAAATGGCATGGTCGGAGAAAACGATGACTCATCTCAAAACACGTGGCGTACAAAATGCCATGGTCGGAGAAAACGATGACTCATCTCAAAACACGTGGTGTACAAAAGATGGCCGGAAAGAACACGTGGAAAAAATGGCGGCGACTGACGTCATAATTGACCACATCCGTCCGTACGTGGACCGCAGTGGGCGGGGCCGTGGGGAGCACGTGGGCCGCAGTGGGCAGTCGTGGTGCGCAGTGCTGCGTTTCCTTTGTCATGAAACTCTCCCTTTTCTACTACTTATGGGGGAGAAACCATGTATTATTTTAACAAGAAAATGTTTCTAAAAGGTTTGTCGACATGAGTAGCATAGGTCTACAAACGACGTTTTTTTCAATCGATAATTTAACAGCTCATATTTTGCTGGAAATACATCAGAAGCGGAAATTTAGGTTTATGTCCCCTGGCGGCCAAACTATTTTTTTTACAAAAATTAGAAATTAAGTGCAAACGATTTCATATCAAGAGCTGTATAAGGTTCAGAAAGAAGTTTTCAAATCTGAGATTTAGAAGCAGAGATATAGGGGGAAACCCAATTTACCTCTACGCCCCCTAGCGGAAAGTCTATGACTTACTTGAAAATTTTGAAAGTATATGAGAAACGTGTCACACTAAAAACACTATCCAACAAAGAAGGAATTTTTCAAATCGGACTCCTAGAAGCAGAGATATTGACAAAAATAAAATATACATCTACGTCCCCTGGCGGAGAAACTGTCGAATATTTTAAGAAGAAAATATTCCAAAAAGGTTTATTGATGAGAGTGGCATCAGTCCACGAAAGAATTTTTTCAATCGATATTTCAGAAGCTCAGATTTTATGGCAAATACATCTGAAGCAAAAATTAACACTTACGCCCCCTGGTGACTAAAGTATTCTTTGCCAAAAATTAGAAATTATATGCAAACGATTTTCCATCACGAGGTGCATCCGCTGAAGTAAAAATTTTTGAAATCGGTGTTTTAGAAGAAGAGTTATCGGGGAAAATGTCATTTAATTTTACGCCCCCTAGCGGGAAATCTATGCGTAATTTAAAAATGTAACTATATCTAAAATCCTCTTCGACGTAAATGGAATCGAAAGATAAAATAATTTCTTCAATCGGATGTTTAGAAGCAAATATGTGGAATAAAACGTATTTTTGAATTCGACATCATCTGCATTTACGCCTTCTAGCGGCGAAATTGCGCATCGTAAAAAAAGAAAAAAAAAGGAAATGAAGGATCATTATTCGCATATTTCAAGCTTCGCAATGCAAAAAGAATTTTTCAAATCGGACTAATAGTTGCAGAGATTTCGTGAGTACAGGCGGACTGACGGACGGACGGACAAACCGATAACAGAAGCACGATCTTCTTTTACAGAAGATGTGCTAAAAACCAAGGCAGAAATTTTAGGTGAAACCACCTTAATCAAACAATTGGTATGCCTAGATCGTGAAATATTTTCATTTCAGCAATACCTTTTTTTTTCTTATTTATTTTAAAAGGAAGTTATTTACATTTGTCTCAAAATAAAAAAATCCTCTTAGCTTTATTATCCGCTCATGTGAATCGGAAATCTGAAAAGAATTTTTAAAATAAAAAACGAGAGCGAGACGATGGAACTGTGACATGCCCCCTTTCTGTTTAAAAAGTCATCACGCAGCAGTACGGATTCAGTAATAACTGTTCCCGTAAACGCCCCAATATTTCTCCTCTCATTTCTCGGGTATCTCTTGTACATCATCGTTCTTCCGACATAGTTTTTTCCTTCGAGAATATTTCAACATCATAGGAACTGAAATGGGGCAAATGGATTCATCAGTGATTGCGTTGCATCTTTTATTTCTCTTATTATTATTATTTTTTTATTTTCTCTTTTTTTACTGCTTTCTTCGCAGGTCTATCCCTCTCAGCAGCAGACGCTGGAAATCCCGTCATTAGCAAAGAAGCGTCTGCCAAGAAAGAGACTCAAGTTCGTGAATTGGCAGAGAGGACAAAGAAACAAAATTAACCTCGAGTAAGGCATCACTTGGCAGAGAGATGTAACTTATTTATATACCTCACAGTCTTTCCCAGGAGGCTAAAAACCTTAATCCTATCATCCCACTCACGAACACAAGCCGAGGTAAGTTCAAAAGCACGCAACAGGGCACAACCTTTCTGCGGCTCTCAGAAGAAGTAAATACATTAAAACATTTCGATAAAATGAAAATACCTTTTCCGGCCCGTTTCCAATACTCCAGAGACTTCTACAACACACGTCTTCAAACATCAATCACTGGCTAAGAGCAATTATCGATTACCTATTTTAATCGCTACCCGGCTTATGTCCATCTAAGCCCGTTAATTACACATCACAGTAAAACTATACCAGTAATCCGAATTTATTGACGTACAATTGAAATCAAAGTTTTCGCACATCAACCAGATGACTTTTTCAAGAAAGGTAGACACAGAAATCTGCAATCTAAATATTACAACGCTTCAACTATTTCAAAGCGGATACTTGACAATAAACAAATAGATAATATAATTTTCATTCAAAGACGAAATGTTGGTCAAACGGTATCCTGTGGGAAAGAGTGACGTTTTTTAAGGTATCCCACTACGTTGAAAAGGTCGTTTTGGGCCAAATTTCACATTTTGTAAAAATGCATTCATTTTAAAGCCCCATTCTTTAGGATTCCAAAACTGCCTTTGTTTCTTGTCTACGATGAATAGATACAGAATTACAGCAATGGGAATATCTAAACCCAGGTGTCAAACGAACGGGAAGTGACACTTGAAATGCCTTTTTTGCAAGATGAGATTTTCGTCCCCAACTCTTTACGGAAAACCTGATAACTGCAAAAGTTATCTAAATAAATTGATGAAACTTGGTATACATCTTTCTCACAGTGTTGTGCATGCAATGAACAAAACGTTTTGCTGTGTGTCAGTTCAAAGTTAGGTTATAGCTATTTACATTCAACATAGTGAAGAAATTTGTCGAAAATTCACACTAATGCATGTAGGAATGAGCGTATCTCAGCAATGTTTAGGAACATCGTCTCAGCAATGTTTAGGAACATCGCTTATCTTTTAGTTAGCTGCATAGATAATAGTCATGCGTATATACTGATGCAAAAAATGTCATCATACACTGAAGTGCCAGAAAAACTGGTACACCAGTCTAATACTTGGTATGTCCACCACGGGAGCGCAGGACTGCAGAAATACGACGGGGCATGGACTCCACTAGCTTCCGGAAATATGCTGTACGCAATGCACACTATACTTCTTGCAGAGCGTTCCACAATTCGGATGTATCTCGAGGTCTCGGATTCCTGAGTTCGATAGCGCGTTGCATGGCATCCCGAATATGTGTTCTACCACGTTCAGATCTGGGGACTTGGGTGGGATAACAACACCCCAAACTCAGATGAATGCTCCTCTAACCATAATGTGGCGTCCCGACACTTGTATGGAGGTGCATTATCCTGTTGGAACCGGCCCAACCCATCAGCATGAATGTAGAACATGAACGGGTGTACCTCGTCAGAAAGGATGCGCACATAGCGTTGGCCGGTCACAGACGTTTGTAGACGTACCAGGGCTCCACGTGAAGTCCAACTAAATACACCCCATACCATTACGGTCTCCCCACCAGCTGGTACAGTTTCCTGTTGACTGGCGGAATCCATGGCTTCATAGGGTTTTCGCCACACACGAATCCTTCCATCTGCCCGATACAGTTGGAAACGCGACTCGTCAGACCAGGCTACTTGTTTCCAGTCATCAAGTGTCCAGTGGCGGTGTTTCCGTGCCCAAGCGAGGAGCATAGCTCTGTGTCGTGAACCAATCAAGGGGACTCGAGTTGGGCGTCGGCTCCCAAAGCCCATATCGTGCAGGGTACGTTGCACAGTCTGGAGGCTGATGCTTGTTGGGGTTCCAGCATTGAATTCCGATGATACCTGCGAGAGTGTTGCACGTCTATCACGTGAAACGATTCTTGACAGCCGACGATGGTCACGTTCATCCAATGTCTTTTTACGGCCACACACTGGTATCGTAGGTTGAGGGTTTTGCCGGAATTCTTGTAGTCACGGTACACCCTTGCAATAGTAGTCCGTGAAAATCCGAACTTCGTTTCTACCTCCGAAATACTATGGCCCATCTCACGAGCGCCAACTATGACACCGCGTTGAAAATCTCTTAAATCGTTATTACTTGGCATTCTAATGCCGAAAGCAGCTCTGACAGCTGGCAAGGATGTCTATCACTTTATATATGCACTGGCGGACGCAACCGAATACGCGCGTAGGTGACGTTGGTATGTATTTTGCATAAGCTCGTCTGTCTGGCACTTCAGTGTATATCAGTAACGTTTTTATTTAGAGTGTTTACCGTAAACGACATATTTCCTTAAATTCTTTCACAAATTTCCCAATTTCTTGAAAATTTATGTTGATATCGTTTTTTTTTCAGCGTTTATGTATTTTTGTGTGTTAGCCTTCCTAAAAAAAAATTACCTATTATTACATTTTTTTTTAAATTGGCCGCAACGTAGTGTGATATCTTAAAGAACTAGATCCAAATTCGTGGCAACTCTAAAGAGACGTTATCATTGCAAGCTTAAATTTTGGTAATGATCTCCATGGTTTCTCGAATGACTGTAGATTTAGGGGAAGAGAACAAAACCAATTTCTTTATATCATACCACATAGTAGCAGCGGACTTGAATTTAACATTTCTGGGTAAGGCCATGCTTACTTTAGCGGAGTCTGCGTCTCTTATGCTCGTTGAATCTAATTCTAATCCAACGTTTGGTCATTCAGATGCAATATCGTCTGGAGCCGATATTATTACGTAGTATCGCAGTTGGTGAGCTAAATTTCTCTACAATTATTTTCAACGTGAAATGAACTGGGAACAGCAATTTCTGGTGCATATGCACTGACATCAAAAATCACCTAAACAAAAAGTTAATAGTACTGATGGTATACACTGAAGAGCAATTGAATTAGAGACAGCTGGCGTTATGCAAATGTGGCGCTGTGGGCGACCCTGTAAACGGAAACGACACGACGTATGCAGCTATCCGACAATATAAGGAGTGATGCGACGGGAATCAGTAAGAGTCGGAAGCAGTATGGGTAAGACGAAGGATCTAAGCGCATTTGATCGTGGGTAAATTGTCGGGGCCCGACGAATGGGTCACTCCATCTCGAAAGTTGTGCAGGCACTGGGATTTTCACAAGCTACTGTGTCACGGGCGCACCGTGAGTACATCGAATCCGGTAAAACCATCCCTGCAAGGACCAACTGCCGTGGACAACAGCGTGTGAATGAGCGGGGTCATCGTCGGCTAGCTCGCATTGTAACAACGGATAGACGGACCACAGTGCAAGAAATCACTCGGCAATTTAACGCTGGTGCACAAAAACGTGTAAGCAGCCGCACCATGCAGAACCATCTCCTCGCTATGGGGTACAGAAGCTATCGTCCCACGAGGGTACCGCTGCTGACCGCACATCACAGGCTGCAAAGATTTGCATGGGTGCGGGAACATCGCCACTGGACCCTAGACATGTGGAAAAATGTTGCCTGGACTGATGAGTCGAGATTCACGTTGGTACATGCGGATGGCAGGATACGAGTACGGCGCAAACCACATGAAGCGATGGATCCTTCTTGCCAGCAGGGTACTCTTCAAGCTGGTGGTGGTGGCATATTTAGACACCTCATGGCGCATAAGAGCAATGGAATGCATTCCGCTCCTATGTCCTGACCTTTGACACCACTACGCCCATTTTGAATAGGGTTCCTTCCCAGGTGGTCCCCTACCACATATAAAATTTCATCGACGTCGAACCATATTTACGCAAGTTATGACACATAAGGGCAATGGAATGGATCCCGCTCCTATGTCGCGACCTTTGACCCCATTTCGTCCATTTTCAATAGGGTTCGTCCCCAGATGGTCCCCTACCACATACTAAAATTTCATCGAAATGGAACCATTTTTACGCGAGTTATCGTGCCGACAGACAGACGGACGGACAAAACTGGAGCATATATGCTTCTTCAAACTACGGTGTGAAAGCTTAAATAACAACGCAACTGTAACTTCAGGATTACGGGGAAATTTTATCCTAGACATACTAACCCACTTGTCCTGCATTTTGAGCTATTGCCAGCCTCAACAGACAAAACGAAATTCGAAAGCATGCCGGAGTGACATTGAGAAAGCTGGCTCAATAAACGTATAGAAAAGACGTGGAGAGGCCTTCATCCAGCAGGGGATTGATAATATTTGACGATGATGATGATGGGAATTGATAATGATTATGATGGTACCGATGTTTCGAGTTTTGGATACTGGTGGTGCAACTATTAAGAACCGCCCCGGTGGCGTAATTGTCTAAGCCAGGGTTTCCCTAAATATGGCACGCGTACCTCTGGAGTTACGGGTAGTGTTTGTAAGGGGTACGCTGCGAATGAGTGACGAGCAAATGTTGATTTACTCACATTTCACAGCGACAGCCGGCGCCACGATATAGACATGATATACATGTCTGTATCGGCGCCGATACACACATGTTATATCAAGGCCGGCGCCTGGTGTACCACAAGCAGTCTAGTGCTGACTATTGCAGGGCACATACACGCCTGTTAGTTAAAGTGTTATACTGTTAATTGTTACTAGAAAAGGTTTGTTATTATTTTGTGTTAATAAATAATCCCAATAGATTTTGACAATTAGTATTCAATATTCGTTTTGGTCCTTAAAGTTTAAGAATATGGATCGCTGATTGAAGACAGGGTCTTTTAAACCGAAATAAAGCAGTGTTTGTAGTAGAGGCCAACAAACAGGAAGGGGGGGCTTGATATTTTCCTAATTTGAAGAGGGGTACTTAGGGGTACACAGATGCCAAAACTTTGGAAAACACTGGTGTAAGCGATGGCTTCTGATCATTTGTCATAGCTGGGTCCGGGTTCGAATCTAGTGGCGCATGAATGTTGTGTTTCTCTCACGGCGTTATGTCTCTCTCTCTCTCTCTTCCCTGGAAACACTGGCCCTAAATTAGGGACGATATACTGCTTATAGCCCACTGAGTTGCTCACTGTGATTGTTAAACTTCCGATCGAAAACAAAAAAAAAAAAACAATTAATATATAAATGCGTACCTGTGTAAGTCCTAAGGTCGGGCATATGTGTGTATGCCCGACCTTGGGACTTCGGCAGCCGTAGACAATGATTGACTTGGCGGCCCCATATTTGGCTGGAAAACGCTATGGTTCTTAATCGTTGAATATAAATTTAAAATCAGATGTTGATTACGTTTTTTTTTTTTTAATGATACAAATTTAGATGAAGAAAAAAAATCGTATAAGTTATTGAATGTACGAACTTAAGGCGTTGAGAGTTCCATGCAGCTTCTGCAAGGGCTATTCACTACGGAGCTTGGCACTTAATCAAAATTTGAATTGCTGGCACAGAAACCGCTTTGGTTTTTTTCTTTTATTTTGAGGTTTAACGACCGCCGTGAGTAAGTCTTAAGACTATAGGGTGTCTCCCGTCCCTAATCTAGGGCTACTGGTTCCAGGGAAGGGAGAGAGAAGGCAAACCCACCACCAATGCCTCACCCGGCCCACGCGGACGAACGGGCGGAAGCCAGCGCTCAGACCTCTGCGCCCCTGGGGCGCATGAAATATAAATCGTCGGGCATAGTGCAGAAGAAAAGACGATATCCGGTGTCAAATGATGATTGAAAATTACAGGCTTTGTGAGAATACATACACACTCAGCAGACAAAATATTAGAGATAGAGGTGATGAGCAGTTGAAATGAGCATCCCCCGTGCGGAGTGGAGTTCATCCAAACCGAACGCAGACGATAGATTGGCGGACAATAGGGTTTCCCAACGATGTGTCGCAATGAACACGGGCAAACGTGGTGATCTGAGCGGCTTTGATCGTGATCGCATTGTCGGCGCAAGACAGATGGGTTATTCTATCGCCCAAGTGGTAAGAAGAGTTTTCGAGGGCAACCCCATCAAGGGTGTTGCGCGAGTATACCATCAACGGACGTACCAGCGCCTAGAAAGTAAGCTGTGGCCGACCACACGGCATTGATTACCTGGATCGACGTAGACTATCAAGGCTCATACAGACGGGCCGCTTGGCAACAGCGACGGAAAGCGTATCCAGGTTAAATGTCGAAGGTCCAAGCATTGTCAGCGAGTGAACGCACGGCGCAGGCTGCATACTCTGGTCTATGGGAGCCGAGGCCTAACTCGTGTGCCTCTCTTGATTACTCTTCATCGGAAATTACGCCTCGCCTGCTGTCGGGAACATCAAAACTAGGCATCTGCAGAGTGAGGCCATATTGTGTAGTCAAACGAATCCCGTTTTCGGTTGTAGGGGGCTGACGGAAGAGTGTGTGTGTGGCGTCGAAAGCATGAGGTCATGGCCCCGTCGTGACAGGTCAGCTGTGTTCAAGGTGGCGGTGGCTATGTGATGGTGTGTGGAGCCTTCTCATGTGACACATTAGGTCCCTTCGTGTATGTGGAGAGGTCCTTAACAGCTGCTCGCTACCAGAATGTGCTGGCTGATCATCTACAGGCTTTAATGGCCTTTTCTCATCCAACGGCCGATAGTCTGTTTGAGCAGGACAATTCCGTAGTCCCACCGGGGCCGCCCCGGTGGCGCAGTGGTCTAAGGCGCTGGCCTCTGATCATTCGTCCGTCAGCGGTCCGGGTTCGAATCCCGGTGAGGCATGGATGTTGTGTTTGTCTTACGGCACTGGCTCTCTCCCTTTCCTGGAGCCAGTGACCCTAAATTAGGGACGGGCGACTGCTTATAGCTCATTGAGTTGCTCACGGTGGTCGTTAAAACCTCCAATCAAAAAAAAAAAAAAAGTCCCACCGGGCCATAACCACCTAGGCACGGCTTGAGAAACACTCTTCTGAGTTTTGAACCATACAGTTGCCCTCAAGGTATTAAATGACATTTCATAAATCATTTTAATACCTCCGGATTAAAACCCTGTGGAAACTCTTTGAGATTTCGTGTCGCGGAACATCAGACCCATGGATCGTGGACCGACGCCTCGGGAGGAGATGTGGACAATGCTGCAATACAGACATGGCTGGTATTGATGTTCCCGCCGTGTAGCGGAACATCACATCAATGGATCGTGGACCGACGCCTCGGGCGGAGATGTGGACAATGCTGCAACACAGACATGGCTGGTATTGATGTTCCCGCCGTGTACCGGAACATCAGACCCATGGATCGTGAACCGACGCCTCGGGCGGAGATGTGGACAATGCTGCAACACAGACATGGCTGGTATTGATGTTCCCGCCGTGTAGCGGAACATCAGACCCATGGATCGTGGACCGACGCCTCGGGAGATGTGGACAATGCTGCAATACAGACATGGCTGGTATTGATGTTCCCGCCGTGTAGCGGAACATCACATTAATGGATCGTGGACCGACGCCTCGGGCGGAGATGTGGACAATGCTGCAACACAGACATGGCTGGTATTGATGTTCCCGCCGTGTACCGGAACATCAGACCCATGGATCGTGAACCGACGCCTCGGGCGGAGATGTGGACAATGCTGCAACACAGACATGGCTGGTATTGATGTTCCCGCCGTGTAGCGGAACATCAGACCCATGGATCGTGGACCGACGCCTCGGGAGATGTGGACAATGCTGCAATACAGACATGGCTGGTATTGATGTTCCCGCCGTGTAGCGGAACATCACATTAATGGATCGTGGACCGACGCCTCGGGCGGAGATGTGGACAATGCTGCAACACAGACATGGCTGGTATTGATGTTCCCGCCGTGTACCGGAACATCAGACCCATGGATCGTGGACCGACGCCTCGGGAGATGTGGACAATGCTGCAATACAGACATGGCTGGTATTGATGTTCCCGCCGTGTAGCGGAACATCACATTAATGGATCGTGGGCCGACGCCTCGGGTGGAGATGTGGACAATGCTGCAACACAGACATGGCTGGTATTGATGTTCCCGCCGTGTAGCGGAACATCAGACCCATGGATCGTGGACCGACGCCTCGGGAGATGTGGACAGTGCTGCAATACAGACATGGCTGGTATTGATGTTCCCGCCGTGTAGCGGAACATCACATCAATGGATCGTGGACCGACGCCTCGGGCGGAGATGTGGACAATGCTGCAACACAGACATGGCTGGTATTGATGTTCCCGCCGTGTAGCGGAACATCAGACCCATGGATCGTGAACCGACGCCTCGGGCGGAGTTGTGGACAATGCTGCAACACAGACAGTAATTAAAGTTCATGCAAGTCAAGGCAGTGACTCACCAAGAGCAAAGTTTTCATATTGCTGTGTACAGCGGGGTCGGTGAAACAGTTTCAGCTTTTTCACTACCATCCATACACATATCCCAGTTTGCACTTGAAATCCTTAATGGTCGAAGTCCCCTGTGGATTCACATTGCATGACTAAAAAAAAGTACTAAGATAAGTTGTGAAAACACAAGTTTGTCCACGACGGGTATCGAATCCGTATCCCATCACTCCGGAGTAAGTCACTCTCCCAACTGAGCTAAGCGGACAGAATGTCTCGCTGCAGATTTGTCGTCTTGACGCATGTTTTTCACCTCTGTAGTACGTCACAAAGTATACAATGGGAAATCGTTAAAAAATCCAAGACGAAATCTAAAAATTTCAAGTTTTTAACCTAAGTTCTTATGAGAACAATGGGAAATACAGTGACTTATTATGAAAATTCTGCTGATGATTTATTAGTTTGAAGAATGCCCTACGTATTAATTATCACAAACATATTGCTGCAGTTTTGTGTTTTAATAGACTTCTTAATGATTCCACGTCATAAGTTCTTTGGGGCCCCCACTCAAATGTCTTAGCATACGGTCCTTATTATTATTAGTTTGAAGAATGCCCTACGTATTAATTATCACAAACATATTGCTGTAGTTTCGTGTTTTAATAGACTTCATAATGATTCCACGTCATAAGCTCTTTAGGGGCCCACTCAGATGTCTTAGCCTATGGAACACTCAAAGGTCTTAGCGTACGGGCCCATTAAGGCCCTAATCTGGCCCTATCAATAACTTTTACAGGGCGTTGTATTCTCGTTAGAATTCTGTAAATGAAGAAATCGGAAGGCGTGTATAGAAAGCATGTCTTCTTTAACAAGCTCCATTGTAACTTTTTGGAAAAAGCAAATTAAAATGACTTTTTTACATCAAATGCTGAAAAGCGTGTTAATTCTTTCTAAGTTGATTTCGGAAAATAAAATTACGCAGTTCTCAGTAACACTTAACAAAATGTTTTTATATATGTGACTGAAAAGAGTGTAATTTAATTTCGAAATCGCATTAGTGAATTGAAAATCAGTATCATTGCGAATAAACTAAATCATAGAATCGTGATAATGACTAGAGTGCTTTGTCGGGCGAAGGGAAATAGTGCCACATTAGTATGAGCGAACTACGTCACAATAGTGCGCGAAAATAGCTGCAGGGTCAAAGATTCTGCAAAAGAGGAGCTTCCAATTATTCCAGCTTACATCATACTGAGTGCTTGAACAGAGGGTGCTTAGAAGTAAGTGCTTTTTTATTTCCCATTTCCAAGACAGGAAGTTTCAATAAAGTATGTTATTCATCGCTCAAGTCATGTATTAATGGTTTCTCATAGACAAATTCCAAGCTTCTTAGAGAAGTTCAGAGAACTGAATTCATTTTTTTCTTATGTTCATTTAATTTAAAAGTACTAATCTGTGTCTGAATCCTTTATGATGAGTTGCATATGTTCACTTCGAATAATTTCCAGGATTTTATTTTTTCTTGAGCTTAATGAGTTAGCAGATCATTAGGAGGGGAGGGCGGTGGAAGAGTAGGGGGGGGCTTCTATCGAATACGACAATAACACGGCAGTACCGGAAATTATTATTTGAAGGAAGCATTTCGTATTTTAGCGATTTCATCCAAATGTCATCAATAAACAGAAGGCTCCAAGGGCGTAGTGCATCTTTTATGAGACAACTTCATAACTCTGTGAAAAATGGATTTGGGAAAATCCATTAGCTAAGTCATTAACGTAATAACTTTGATTAAAAATGATAATTGCAAACACAAACATGCGAAAAATTGCAGAATAATCCCTTTTCGCTTGGGTCAGCTTTTTCCGCGAAGGGTTAAATGCAGGAAATATGCCACAATGAAGACATTAAGTGGAGAAATATGCGAAAATGTACTTCTTAAGTTAACCATATTTCCAGAGGGAAAAGCTCAAAGGTCATTTCTTTCGGACGTGATAAGAAACATTGCTCTGGCTTCTTAACAAAGTTAATTACCTTTCCCTGTTCCAGACGCTAGGGAGTGATTTGGAAAACATATGAAACCCTGCTCTCCAGAAGTAGGGAGTTCTTTTTAGATTGTCTACTTAAAAAACGTCTGCCACGTTTTGGACACCACAGATCCCTTCTTCGTAAAAGTTGCTTCAGAAAATTCTTTATGTAACGGGCACAGTTATGCATGACCATTTTTTAACATGACCACCTGTTACCTGTGTGTAAATATTCACACACACACCGGCCACTGAATTAGAAGCTTTTATGGTGATGAACGTAAACGGCACTTACGTAGCGTACATGCAAAGGGGTTTGTGAAATTCGGAAGTGGTGAATGCAAGATGGAGGACAAGCAGCGTGGCGGACGGCCGTAGGAGATGCAAAGCGCAGATCTGCGAGCCCTGCTGGACGAAGATGCTCAGTCGACCACAGAACTGGCAACAAAATTGGCCGTAAATCAGTCAACGGTGTTTCGACGGTTAAATGCCATGGGAAAAATGAAAAAAAAATGGGAAAATAAGGCCCAAATGAACTCACCGAGCGCAACATTGGTCAATGGCTGAACACATGCACTGAGAAAAAAAGGTTGTTTGAAAAAACAAAATAATTTTGTTGAGCTGTTTTGTCGATTTATTTTGTTACTTTAGCCAAACTCCATAGGAATTGTTTTGTTGGTAACACAAAATTATTTCGTTGGCTATATTTTGTTGATTCAACTACACTGAAGAGCAATTGAATTAGAGATACCTGTTTAGCAACGTGCAGCACCACCTTTCGCCCTGATTACGCCGACGATTCATCTCGGCATGGACTCGACAAGACACCGGAAGCATTGGGAAGCCATACGGATCCACGACCCCTGAACAAGCTCCCGCAGTTCATTTCATCAGTCCAGGCAACATTTCCCCACATGTCTAGGGTCCAGTGGCGATGTTCCCGCGCCCATGTTAATCTTTGCACCCTGTGATGTGCGGTCAGCAGCGGTATCCTCGTGGGACGGTGGCTTCTGTACCCCATAGCGAGGAGATGGCTCTGGATGGTGTGGCTGCTTACACGTTTTTGTGCACCAGCGTTAAATTGCCGAGTGATTTCTTGCACTGTGGCCCGTCTATCCTCTGTTACAATGCGAGCTAACCAACGATGACTTCGCTCATCCACACGCTGTTGTCCACGGCAGTTGGCCCTTGCAGGGATGGTTTTGCCGGATTCGATGTACTCACGGTGCACCCGTGACACAGTGGCTCGTGAAAATCCCAGTGCCTGCACGACTTCCGAGATGGAGTGACCCATTCGTCGGGCCCCGACAATTTGCCCACGATCAAATGCGCTTAGATCCTTCGTCTTACCCATACTGCGTCCGACTCTTACTGATTCCCGTCGAATCAGTAAGAGTCGACGCCCGTCGAATCAGTAAGAGTCGATTCAGAGGTCGTGGATCCGTATGGCTTCCCAACGCTTTCGGGGTCTTGTCGGGTCCATGCCGTGACGAATTGCCGCCGTCATCAGGGCGAAAAGTGGTGCTACACGTTACTAGACAGGTATCTCTAATTCAATTGCTCTTCAGTGTATATAACAACTCAACACGCAGCCTTCAAATAATTAATAGATACAACTTCAAGAAAGCAACGCCACTTCCACGATTATAACATCATACCACCACACTTTTTGGCTAGTGCTTGAACATTATATCTCTTCTAGTTCTTAACGGTCACATGCATACGTCATGCTCTCTGACCTCAAAAGTGTTGCCAACCTCATTCCGCGAGAGATAATATATAATATAGAAACAGCAATTAAAAATGAAAGTTAATTTAGAGTATACATCACAGAACGCTTCTGCAGATCGTATGTGGGAAATGATGTCACCGTCACTGAAAAATCGCTCTCACAGTTATGACCAGTGACTGAAAGTTCGAAAATCACTCTTAAGGTGCCACAGCTTAGACTTTGGTGACCATCGCGTTCTAAGACAAAGTCTCCCCTGAAGATAAGATAAGATGCGATACTGCTCAAAATGAGCTAAGCGAGTTCGTTATCACCCTAATCTCGTCGGAGTAAACGGTGAGGAAGTGGAGGCTTCAGTCTGCTTTACCAAATTGGGGTACAGTACCTTTTGATTTATTTATTTACTTTGTGCTCAGTGATTATCCTCCCTGTTCCGTAACGTATCCAACACAAATGATGATTAATATATATCAAATACGTGGAGATAATGTAAATGGACGATGTAATCACTCTTTCCACGTTATTTTTTAAACAACGCATAGCGACTGAAAAATTGTATTTCGGCACTGTTGGGAACGAACCCCAGAACTCTCGATAACTAGTCGAGTGCGTTCGAATTTACGCTACAGCGCCAACAATTTTCAGCGCAATGCGTGGTTTATCAGTCAGCATCTGACTATACGAATGCGTATTGATGGTCTCAGCAACTGAGATGTCGTCATCTGGTGGCATTTAACGCAACAGCTATTTTAATTGTAGCTGATAAATTCAAAGGGCGATAGAAATGTTTAATATAAAATGCCACCAGATGACGACATCTCAGTTGCTGAGACCATCAATACGCATTCGTATAGTCAGATGCTGACTGATAAACCACGCATTGCGCTGAGAATTGTTGGCGCTGTAGCGTAAATTCGAACGCACTCGACTAGTTATCGAGAGTTCTGGGGTTCGTTCCCAGCAGTGCCGAAATACAATTTTTCAGTCGCTATGCGTTGTTTAAAAAATAACGTGGAAAGAGTGATTACATCGTCCATTTACAAATGATGATTTTGTCGATGTTACAAGTAAAGTGGTGACTCGCGTTCCGGCTTCGTTACAGCTCTGTCACCCCTGTTGTAAACCGTGACAAAGTCACCGTTACTTCCGCAGAACTGTCACTATTGTAGTTGTGACAGGTATGTCACTGTTAAGCCCACCTCTAAGCGCTACAGTCGTCAGCAGCTTGTGACGAAGTAAGTTCCTTCAACAATTTTATGCAAGAGAGGGATTCGAACTCCCAACTCTCGACTTCGGAGCTCCGAGTGCTATCCACTATACTACACTGGCATGTGCTCTCACTGCTATCTGCCTTTATCTGGTGTGCGTCCTGCGGAGCAGGCACGTCACAAACTGCTTTTGAACGAGGATCTGCAGCGTCACAAACTGCTTTTGAACGACGATTTGAACGAGGATCTGCAGTGGAAACGGTCATTCTGTTGCTAGATAATGCAAGATCCCCAATGTCGCTGCGCCTCAGGAAATCATTACGACACTGGAGTGGGCGTTTCTTCCTCATGCTGTTTACTCTCCATATTTCTCCCTGTCGGACTTCTACACTATCTACCAACAAGTAATTGGACACCCCAGTAATCGACGATATCTGCTGCCCTGATACACGTCACGGCCGCCGCCGTTAAATATCGTGTGGGAAACAACAACGCAACCAGTCGCATGCAAGATGCCACGCAGTTCGGAGCTCTCTGATTTCGAGAAAGGTATAATCGTCGGGTATCACAGAAATGGCCGATCCATACGGGACATATCCAGCGAATTAAAGTACCCAAAATCAACAGTGGCATACGTGATTGGCAAGTGGAAGATGAGAAGTGACTGTCGGAATGTGCCCCGACCCGGCAGACCCACAAAACTGGGAGTTAGAGACCGACGGGTGCTGGCCAGAGAAATTCGGAAGAACCGCACCAAATCGATGAACCACATCCGCGAGGAGTTTCAACAGGCATTCGGGAGTGTTCTTTCGATGAATACCATCCGTAAGGAAGCCCATCTCCTCGGTTATCATGGACGTGCTGCCGCCCACAAGCCTTTGATCACAAAGTCCAATAGCGCTCCTTGGCTAACGTGGTGCAAAGAACGTCGACAGTGGATCGTTGAGCAGTGGAAATAAATGTCTCTGGAGCCACGGATCAAGGTTCACCCTTTACCGTTCGGATGGCAGGGTCTGGGTTTGGCGTCTGCCTGGAGAACGCCTCCTGCCGGAATGTATTGTGGCAAGTTCGGCGGCGGTGGAATTATGCTATGGGGGTGTTTCTCCTGGTATGGCACAAGACGCAATTCCTGGTAGACTCAACGCCAAGACCTACTGCACCATTTTGAATGACCATGCGCTTCCTACATTGTGACGGTTTTACGGGGTGGATCCATGTTACTTTCAGGATGACAATGCCACCTGTCATGTTGCGAGGTCCACCACGGCTTTTTATGGTGACAATGGGGTTGATCGAATGAACTAGCCTGCGCAGAGCCCGGACTTTTACCCTATCGAGCACCTCTGGGACGAGTTGGAGCGTCGACTTAAGGGTGCCCCCACCGGCCGAAATCGATGAAGGAAGTGACCTGTCTTCTCCAAGCCAAGTGGAAGAAAATACCGCTAGCCGTCGTACAACGCCTGGTTGAGAGTATGCCCCGGAGGGTCGCGGCTGTAATCGCAGCTCGTGGAGGCTCCACCAACTATTGGAGATGAATAAACTTCGTTTTCCTTTGCTATCACAGGTGTCCAATAACTTGTTGGTAGATAGTGTACTTGTTTAGCTTGATGCAACACTTCTTGTACGGCCAGCGGTTCGCCAAACATTAGGATTTACAAAAATTCATAGAAGACTTCGCCGCATCGAAACCTACGTCGTTCTTTCACGACGGCTTCCGCCATCTGCCGGATAGATGCCGCTAGGTTATAATACACTGGATCACATACTTCAATGGTGATTAAATACGACCGTTTTGTGTAAACACATCTAGTCGACCATAAAACTTCGGAAATTTAGGCATGGACCTAATATTATGAAATTGAAAACTCACCAAAAAAATTCAACGAAATGACTCAAAACGGTCGACCTGTGTTATAGGAGATGGAGATAGTAAAATAAGGGATGTACTCAACCTTGACTAAAATACGGGAGTCACAGCGACTGAGCATGCTTTTCATAACGCTGTCCAAACTCTTCTGTATCAATAATGGCCACCATCTGCCGTGAGCTGGCAGATGCTCTAGCCACCTAGTGACCCTCCTGAGCCTTCAGAATCGGATTGATAACAGGAGAACGCGCTGAGCCCTCTACGCTGCGAACCGTGTTCACTTCCTATTATTAGTCAACCAATCTCACATGCCCCTCAGGTGGAGCAGTGGTCTAAGCAATGGCTTCTGATCATTCGTCCGAAAGGAGTCCGGGTTCAAATCCCGGTGAGGCATGGATGTTGTGTTTGTCTTACGGCACTGGCTCTCTCCCTTCCTTGGAACCAGTGACCCTAAAATAGGGACCTGCGACTGCTTATAGCCTACTGAGTTGCTCACGGTGGTCGTTAATAATAAAAAAAAACAGTCTCGCATTGTGAGGTCAAACATTATGATCTTGTAAAATGAAATTACCCCTCTGTTGCACAGGCATAAGGTCTCACATGGTGTCTAATACCTAATCTCTCCATCCCTTAGCAGTGACACTGTCACCGGAAAGCGCATAGATATCTACAGGTGTACCCAAAGGGATGCCGGTTCAAACCATGATAAAGCTTCCATTACAAAAATCTATTTAAATTGTATTAGAAGGAAGATGACGTTGTTCAGATTCCTTTTAATTGAGTGCACACCAAGAATCGCTCAGTACAGAAAGGTCGCTACTCAGCTCGATTGGTCTTAAGTCTTGGTCAAACGCTCATTGCGCTTCCCTTTTTTACGCTTTCCAATCGTAGGTTGAAGAAGGGTATATACTCCAGCTTTGTCAGTCTGTCTGTCTGCCCGTCTGTCTGTCTGCCCGTCTGTCCGCACGATAACTCACCTGAAAATGCTTCGATTTTGATGAAATTTTAGTATGTGGTAGGGGACCACCTGGGGACAAATCTTACTGAAAATGGACGAAATGGGGTCAAAGGTCAGGACATAGGAGCGGGATTCATTACATTGTTCTTATGCGTCGTAACTTATGTAAACATTGTTCGATTTCGATGAAATTTTAGTATCTGGTAGGGGACTACTTGGGGACAAACCCTATTTAAAATGGGAGAAATGGGGTAAAAGGTCAGGACATATAAGTGAGATCCATTCCGTTGCCTTTATGCGTCGTAACTTACCTAAAAATGCTTGGAGTGCGACAAAACTTTAACATGCTGTTCCGAGGTATACTGAACCAATTCTATTTAAAGGTCAGGACACAAGAGCGAGATTTATTCCACAGCCATTATCCTCATAACTTGACTAAAAATGCTTCTATTGCGACAAAACTTTAGTATGTTTTTCCGGAGGTATACTGAACTGGTTCTGCCTAACATCGTCGAAATGGGGTCAAAGGTCAGGACACAGGAGTGAGATTTATTCCGCAGCCATTAGCCTCATAACTTGAGTAATGATTTGTGGTATGAAGAAAATAATATTATATTTTGGGTTAGCAATTAGTTTGTGTTTGGGAATAAAATTCTGCATTCGCTTGATGCTTCAAAGAATGAGTGTCAATAAATGTGGCCCCATGAGTGCACTACTGTCAAAATCGTACGTTTCCCGAAGGAACAGTAACATGAAACATTGTATCTTCTGCAACGTGAATCTCATTAATATTTTGAAACAAAGATTTTAAGCGGGATATTTCTCCGAGACAAGAAAAGAAAGCCACCAAGCTCTGAACCTCAGTCAAAGGATTTCTTTTAACAGGATTACCGCTTAAAATTTCCGAAGCAGTTCTTGACAAATTGTTGTAGATCATTTACTTCTTGCCCATTAAGCATTTTAACATAGCCACAGTTCCACCATAAATCTTCCGAGACACTTTCAGGGGAACAATTTTTTAGCATTGTTCAGTCGCATGTTCGCTTAACTCAAAAGCTTTGTCACACCTTTGCAGTAATGTAATTAAATCCACATAAAATTTACTGACACTGAATACAAAAAGAGTGTGACGTATACAGTGGAACCTTAGCTACACGTTTTTCTAGGGGATAGTTTCAAAAAACGTATAAATGCAAAAAACGAATGAAAGAAATTTCAAAATGTTAAATACTATCGTAAAAAGGCTTTAGAGAAGTACAAGATCCCTTAATGATGATTTATTGTGAAGACTAAACTGTTGAAATTTTCAGTTCAACGCTATACCACAATATCGTGCAGCATCTCACACGTACACCACCATCTGATGCGATTTTCACACTTGCATCATAAAGTGGTGCATGAAAACGTTTGACTTGCACCAAGTTTTCGTGCCAAATTGCCAAAGCGGCGTTACTTTCCACCACATTTTGGTGCAGTGAAAGAAACGGCACATGCGTCTTCGTCATCAAGTCATGCGAAGGAGACAGATGTTAAGTTGTGCCGCCATGTTGGCTTTGTTGCCACAGTGATTGCGAGTTCGGGAAATTTCAAAGAAGTCTTCACTCAAGTTAATAAGGTAAGTAATGGAAATAATTTTTGTAGTACATGTATATATCTGGTGTTTCTGACATAATTATTTTCATGTTGAACTTTCTGATGTTATATATGTACCTAGCAAAGTGTAGAACAATATATATTTTTTTTGGTTGGAGGTTTAATGACCACCGTGAGCAACTTAATGGGCTATAAGCAGTCGCCCGTCTCTAATTTAGGGTGACTGGTTCCAGGGAAGGGAGAGAGCCAGTGCCGTAAGACAAACACAACATCCATGCCTCACCGGGATTCGAACCCGCACCTCTTTCGGGTGAAAGATCAGAGGCCATCGCTTAGACCACTGCGCCACCGGGGCGTCATTTATTTTTCCGAGGAGGTTGTTCCCATGGAAGCAGCTTCAAATATAGTATAGCAAGTTCAAATTGTGGCATTAATTGACCCAGTTTATTGATCTTGAAATTAAGACTATATGTGCTAACACAAGCAATGGATATTAAATTCTTCCGAATATGCGAGAAAAAATTTAAAAAGAAAAAAAGAAGAACCTTTCACCTTTCATTCCCCTAAATTGATGAAGTAAACACAAACTTTTTGGAACTGTACACAGAAACCCTGTTTTCAAAATATTTTTTCCATAAAGTAGTGATGTAAAAAGATTACACTTAATTTTGGTGATATTATGCACCAATAAGTGCAACTACACCAGCTGCACAACATTTTGGAAAAGTTGCACCAACAAATGGTGCAACTTTGCCCCATATTATGGAGTAACCTTCCACTATAGAGTGATACAACCTTACAGTTGATGGTGTAAGATTGCACCATTTTATGATGCAACTTACCCATGAAGTGGTGTAAGGTTGATCCATATTGTTGGGTTTTGTTTGCACCACATAATGGGACATCTTTTCTCACAAAGTGGAGCAACCTATCCCCAAATTTTTAACAGTGTAATTGGCGGCGAAAGGGAAAAAAAGTGTTACAAATTATATTTTTTCTAACATTGCAAAAGCCAGCACATGAAAATCAAACTTCTCTTTCGAAAGCTCTGTCTGCCTGTCTATAAAATTGTAATTCTAAATAAGGTGAAGTCCTCACAGCTAAGAATCTGAGACCAGTGCTTCAGTATTCCACGTATGAATTAACAGCTGCTTTTCTGCCTAGATGCATTCACTTGAAAACAAAAAGCAGTTTTATGCTATACATCTTTCACGACAGTATGCGTCGTAGCGAAATTTAGCTTCCTCTCGAACCCAAACTTATGCTTCCTCTCGAACCCAAACGTATGCTTCCTCTTGACCCCAAACTGCTATAATTGACGAGAGCTTTAAAAATTTATCTTTTAACACACTTGCGATTCAGCTTTTCTTTCCATCTTGAGGTCAGATTTTAGCTTGCGCATGCGCGGATTGACTTTCATAGCTGAATCACATTTCATCTGTGTCAGGGTCGTTCCTTGCGTTCGTCGAAATCTGAATAATATGTAATAATAACAAAATAAATATTGTTATTGAAAAACTAGTTTAGTAAATATTTAATTTTATGACTCACATATCTTCTTTCATTGGTTTTGCAACAATAATCCACCTACGGAAGCACCGTTTAGTGTCAGGAATTAGTAAACTTTGTTATAATTTAATTCCACTTATTATGTACCGGATTGTGACTCGGTGTGGTCTTGAGTGAGGCGAATAAATGCGATGCGTTGTATATAAATACATGTATACTCTGGAATCGTTAGTTTTATTTCGCACCCACGAAGATTTTTGCATGGAACAGATATAAAGCATTAATTATTATCTACGAAGAGTACCTCGATTTCTCTTTTTTTAAGGTTTAATGACAGCCGTCAACAACTCGATGTGCTATAAACAGTGATTTAGGGCCAATAGTTCCAGAGAGAGCCAGTCACAACATCGATGCCTCGCCGAAATTCGAACCCGGACCCATCTCGGGCGAATGGTTAAAAGCCAACTGTGACGTATATTCTAAATTAACTTTCGTTTTTAGTTCCTTTTCCTATATAAATTTGAGTTTGTTCTTTTTTACACCTTACGAACTTAACGTGATATCTTCTCTCTCACAAGAATGAGGTTGGCAACACATTTGAGGTCAGAGAGAAAGTGACGTATGAATGTGATAAGAACGATGGATAAAAAGGACGATACAACAGTTGTTCATGGGTATGTGTCTGTGTGAAGACGTTCGATCGCTAAGATAAATGTGAAGTTTACTTGCTGTGTTATATGTTGGATGTACTGAAAGAATGCTGGCCCAATAAAAGGTTATCGTAAGTCTGATTTCTGTATATGTTTTGTCTGGCCGTAAAAGCTTAATTATTTATTTATTTTATTTATTATTTTTGTTGTTACATGCTTTTAGAAGAAGAAAAAAAAAAGAGTGGGAAAAAAATTGACAGTTCATAAATGATGAACATAGACTGTAACAACAGGGAAGACAAAGGAAAAGTCCAAAATGGCCTGACATAGGCCCTATACTCCCCGTAGAAGAAACAAATGAAAAAACAGATAGGCACATTAAGTCAGACAATCAGAAGACGTTTTGCCTATCTTTTCCTATTTTTTAATTATTGAAGAAGATAGAGCTTGAATTTTTTAAATAAATTAAAATTGCTTAACTTAGTCAGGTTGCTAGGTAAAGAATTCCAGCATTGAGGGCCTCCGTAATTTAGAGTAAATTTAATTGATTCCGTTTTGGGAAAAATAGGTTGTAATTGTAGTTTATTCCTTGTTTCATACGAATGTGCATGTGTATTAAGAAATATGGGATCTGCATATAAATTATATTTAATTCGTTCGAACATAATTTTACCAAGATTAAAATAGTATAGTTGAGTAACAGTAAGTTTATTATATTTATTAGGATATACTTTTGTTTTAAAATTTATTAAAGGTCGAGTATTAGGATGTGATTTGAGATCAATTAGTCTAATAAATTTATTTTGTAGAATTTGTAATTTATTAATATTGTATTGTATCGTTTGTCCCCATGATAGTATGCAGTAATTAATATGAGTTTGAAATAGTGTTTAATACAATGAGATCAATGTTTAAGTTGTTAGATCAGTCAAGATATTACTCAATATACCAATATTTCTAGATAGTTTAATTAAAAGAAAATCAATATGTTTATTCCATTTGAGGTCAAAATGTATTGTAGTTCCCAGATAGTTGAATGAAGGTACTATATCATTTTTTTTTTTATTATTAAGGGATTTTTGTGCATTTGGTGTTAAAAGAGATAACGTATTAGAAAAAAATCACTGCTTTAGTTTTATTAACATTAATTATTAATTCATTAGAATTTAACGAGTCAGATATACAATAGTTTGCAACTGTTTATTACATTGTGTTAGTATTTCACCTAAGTTTTTTCCTTTTATAAGAACAGCTGTATCATCAGCATACAGAAAAAGATCCATATGAGTTGACAACGAAAATAAATCATTAATGTATATAATAAACAATAAAGGGCCGAGAACAGAACTATTTTTTTAGGAACTATTCCATCGTATTCTTATTTAGTTCGACATTTCCTTAGTCATAATTTTAGACATAGCGTAACACCAATCTTGCTCACCAAAAATACATTACGTTATACAACGCTTAAACCACTACGTCATCGGGGTGGCATGTTACTTTCTCTCTTTAGTTTTGTTATTCAAAGTGTCATTTAGGAAGATGACTGCCACTAGTCTTTCTCGCTGCTGAAAGGGATGCAACAATGGAGACGAACTAATTAGAGAGAGATGTTTGAGAGACTTGTTACTAACCACTGGCATGATGTTCGTTTCATAGAAGGAGGGAATATGTTTTCCCATCATGCCTTGGGTATGGAACAAAGAAAATGAGACTAGAAGGGAAGAATCCTAGTCCTCTATAAACCTGTGATACGTTTATTTTTACTACTGCTGAGATGAGAGGGGGAAAGGAATTGTTTTCCCGTTGCTTTTGTAAAACTCGGCTGCTATGTGAACATTTCTGTTTGGGGAACGCACAAAAATTTGGGCACCATTTTCTTTAGGTACATCAGCTACTTAAAGGGTTTAGTCGCGTTATAACCAGCACTTTAATGTTGAGATTTGCAATATTGCTTCACACTAAATAAGTAATACAGGATAATTGTAAACTCCTTCAACAAAACAAAAAGGGTTACAGCACACATCATGTCGAACAATATTTGCGATGGAACCTAGGGCCGCATTCCAGTTCTAGTGCCAGAAAAGAGCACATTCGAAAAACATCCAGTAGACACACGGAGTTCCAACCAGTGCATGAGAAGCACAAGATGCAAATCAGGTGCGCTGAACACGTGCGTAGCCGATGAGGAGCAAACATTTAAAAACGCAGCCTAACCCGTTCAGCGATATTACTGTGCGAACATTACATGAGAATTGACGTATTCGTGATGGTCATGGAGGACTACACATACGACATATCCCGGGCGGTGGATTGGACGCGGTGGACCTGTGGCTTGACCTACACGCTCCCCGCACCTTAATCCACTGGACTTCTTCTTCTGGGGACACATGAAAACATTGGTGTACGAAACACCTTTGGACTCCCTGGAAGATTGGGCCGCGGGTGGCCTAGTGGGCAACGTTCGTGGCTGCCACGGAAAGGACCTCAGGTTCGATCCCAGGCTGGTACGAACGCTTGATGCACTAAATATCCGCCGTGGGTCGGATGGGCACGTTAAGCAGTCGGACCTCAGGTACTGGCCCCCCGGTAATAAATAAGGGCGCCTCTCCCCCCCCCCCTTTCCACTTCGCTTCCGTGTCACTTTCCTATCGGGCACTCAAGCCCAAATCTCCTAGCTTCCTATTTCTAAGGGTTGTTTAAGACCTGGGGTCAGATACTCCCTTCCTAAAATCCTCTACATATGATCTCATGATCCCTGAAAGATCTCGTCGCGCGAATCGCTGTTGCTCTGGACAAAATCAACACCACACCGGGAGTCAACGAGAGGGTCCGACAGTCCTTCATTCGCCGGTGTGGTCTGCGCAACGACGACCTGGGACGCCAGTTTGAGCATTTCCTTTGAGTCTTTCTCTGGTGCAATTGGAACTGTGCAACTCATAAATTAGGTATGTCTCTTTGTTTTCACTCTTGAAGGCTCAACGTGGATATGTGACTTTACTCTTTTCTGGCACTAGGAGTGGAATGCGGCCCTGGGTTTCTTTGCAAATATTGTTCGTCTTGATGTGTACTATCAACCCTCTTGTTTTGTTGAAGGAGTTTATAGTCACCCTGTATACACGGAGTGATCATTGAAATGTCATCACCCCTATCGAAAGTGGATTCGGCCCGTTGACCACGTGATTTCCGAGAGGGCGCGATTAGTCGACCGACGTCGGTGTGAGTGAGCAGTAGGTAATAGGGTGATGGGTAAGCGGAAGGATTTATCGAAATTGGAGAAAGGACAGATTATGGGATCTCGGACAGCGGGTGCCTCGATTTCCCAAACAGCTGAACTCGTGTATTGATCGGGAGCCGTCTTAGTTAAAGTGCATCAGGACTGGCGTGAAAGTGGTTAAACAACGACCAGGAGGCAAAACTGCACAAGGCAGCGAAAGGTTGATGTGAGTAGTGAGCGCGTCCGACAACACGTGCATGCCAACAGACGCAGCACTTTTGAACAGTTGAATACCCGACACAACAGAGACGAACACAGAACAGTGTACACCATGACTATGCGTCGCACGCTCGCATGTTTGGGCTATAACAGCTAATGACTCCAACGACATAGTCTCCTAGCCACGGTTCATCGGCGCGGAACACCATGCTGGCGCAAAAATAACGTAGGTCGGACGTCGGATGACTAGAAAAAAGTGTGTTGGTCCGACGAGTCGCTTTTTTACTCCATTCCGTAGATGGTTGTTTACGTATTTGGCACAAACTATAAGAGACACACGATTCATACTGTGTACAGAGCTGGAAACGGGTCAAAACTTTTGGACCCGGACCCGACTTGGGCCCGGGCCTGACCCGGACAAATCTGCTGTGAGCTATAAATTCGAATATACACTGGCGGAAAGTGAAAAAAGAACACCAAAAAGGAGACGTCTGATACCAACGAAATTTATACAGCATAATAACGGAATACAGAGGATAACGTGATCAAAACATTATGGCAAAATACAGCTGTATTTGCTGGTAAACTGAAAAATAACATTTCCATGTAACATGGTTAGTACGAGGTTGAACTGCGTCACACTGTGCAATTCTGGCATGGAGTCTGTCGTACAGATGTTGGATGTAAGTTTGGGGTATTGAGTTCCAAGCATCCTCAACCTGGACGCGTAAACCGGGAATGGTCGTGGCTGGCCGTGGAGATCGGATAAGCCGTTGTCGCATAAAATCCCACACGTGCTCAATGGGGGAAAAATCCGGTGAACGTGCAGGCCATGGAAGTTGTCTCACACCCTGGAGTGCAAGTTGCGTTGCACGTGCCGTGTGTGGGCGTGCGTTATCTTGCTGGAAAACACAACGATGAACCGACCTTACAAATGGCACAACAACGGGCTGAATGATGTTGTTGATGTAGGAGGTGCTGTTTAACTTACCCGGTACAAACACTAGTTTTGTACGGGAGTGATAGCTGATCGCTCTCCACCCCAGGAGACCAGGTGTAGGCCCTGTGTGTCGCTGGCGGATGCAAGAAGGGTGGAGACGCTCCCCTGTGCGTCTGCGAAGACGCATACGGATATCGGAGGCTCCCAAGCACAATCTGCTTTCATCGCTGAACACGTCAGATCGCCATTGCGTTCTCCAGTGCAGACGCTGGCGACACCACTGCAGCCGTTCCAGACGGTGGGCTGGAGTCAGAGGTACACATGCCAGAGGCACACGTGCACGTAGTCCTGCATCCAGTAGACGGTTGCGGATTGTTCGCACAGTCACCTCAGGTGCAACGGCAGCTCGGATTTGCGTCGCAGTGGATGTTCTACTTGACAACGCCTCTCTTCTTATGAGTCGATCGGTCCGCTTATCAGTACGTCTGTGACTCCCGGTTCCACGTCTTCTCGTGTGGGAATGTTCCTCGGACCATCTACGCCACCATCGTACCACCACCGATAGTTCCCGTCCAATTCGATCCGCAATACGACGATACGACCACCCGGCCTCGCGGAGTCCGACTAGACGACCTCGCTCAAAGTCCGATAACTGCTGAAATCGTACACGTCTTCCATGTCCAGGTATTACAGCTTCTTCAGGGTCTTCGCACGTGTCCGTACGCCGACGACTGATTACATTCACTTCACCGTACTCCTTAAATACCACCGACGATAATTTGCATATTATGCTGTGCTGTGGCGTAAGCGCTCACCGGTTGGTCTCGAAATTAACATCACACCTACGTAAACTCGACCGCATTAACATATGTAAATTTCATGATCGTCCGCCAATTCCTTCTTGGTGTTCTTTTTTCACTTTCCGCCAGTGTATCATCATCATCAGCGGCAGTATTGTCAATCACTAACAATTCACTGCTGGTTACAGGTCTCCCAAAGTTTCTTCCACAATGGACTGTCTTGGGCCAGTCTCCTCAATCCACCCATCTACCACGTGGTATTCTTCTGGGACTTTTCCAGTCGCTTGGAATCCAGTCTAAAATTTTGTTTGTTCATTGGTGGTCCGCTGTCCTGGAAATATGTGCATCCCATTGCCATTTCCGGGATTTTACTCTGACTGTGATGTCTTCCACTTTTGTTATTTTCCTTATCCACGAGTTCCCCTTTTTATATTTCTCGGTTACACCAAGCATGCATCTCTCCATTCTGCTTTCAGTTGTTTGCAGTTCTTGTATGTTTTTTTTAAATTAAGGTACACGTCTCTGCTAGGCACTGGAAGAATGCATTGATTAAACGCTATTATTTTAAGACATAATGGCATATTGCTCTTAAAAATTTTACTGTTTCTCCCAAAAGCTCTCCAATCAAGTTTTATACGCCAGTTAATTTCTTCAAAAATGTGACTCTCGCTTGATATCTGCTGCCCCTCAATCGTTAGATCTTAATTTTTTGGTAAAAGTATGGTACATCAGTTCTGTCTTCTGAAAGTTCATTTTTAATCCCATTTCTTTATCCTTCTCAGCAAGTTCCTGGATCATACTCTGCAGCTCTGAAGTATTTTTCCAAAAACCTCTGAAATATATTTTTTCTATTCACGGAAATAAAACCGGGTCAGGGTCAGCAACACGTTGACCCGATCCGTTTGACCCGCAAGAAATTGTCCATATGGTGACGAGATCACCCGTGACCCGTGTCCATCTCTGACTGTGTGGTCTCCACCGTGTAAGACGGTAGAGGTGGTTGTATGGTGTAGGGCATGTTTACCTGGCAGGAACTTGGAACCCTAGTGCATGTAGAACAATGTATGACTGGTGTCCACTATCGTTAATTGATTGCTGATTTTGTTCACCCAGCAATGTCGTAATTTTCACCGAATGGCGACGGTGTCTTCCAAGATGACTATGCGCCGAACCACAGTTCCAATGTTGTGCACAAATGGTTTGAGGAACACAGTTCAGACTTCCAGCATATCAACTGGCCTCCGACTTGAAAGCTCCATTACTTCCGCCATTTTATTGAATCGATGTCACTGCAACGTATATTCTATTTGGACTTTCCTTTTTTTTCTTTTTCTGTATAAATTTGAGTTCGTTCTCTTAGACATTATCGAACGTTAACGTTATGTCTTTTACCTCAAAAGAGAATAATGAAATATTCAAATTGCGTAAATTTTCCCCTAAATTAGGGACGGGTGACTTCTTATAGCCCATTGAGTTGGTCACGGTAATCGTTAAACCCCTAATAAAAAAAACAAAAAAAAACCCCGCAGCATTACTACATTTTCTCAAACGCCTTTTTATTAAAGATAACATAATTATCATTGAATTAAGAAAACATTTTTATTTCTCGTGTTCAAATTGCGTAAATTTTTCTTCTTATATGTTAAGCCGTTTCCTATTTTGCGATTCAGGCAATGCATTTTGCAATGAACATGACATTAATTAGATTAGGGATTTTTTTAGATAGAAAGTTCTAATTAATTATATTAGGTTGTTAAGAGTTCTCGTTTTTTTTTTCACTTTGCTGTTAAACAGAACGGAGTATAAACCGTTTCTGAAAACGTGAGAAGTGACCACATCATCATAATAAATACATTGCAAGTTTCTTATCAGCCATTTCTGAGAGAGCAAAAAATGGTGAGCTCAAAAAATCGCTGCTTTTGGCAAACGAATGCGATTGCAAAAATGTGAGGTATCTTTTTTCTACAATTGGAAAAAAATGATGGACGGAAAATCCGTAAATATCTTTCGAAGCAATGGGGAAGATAATAAACTTTTTCATGTGATGCGATATCTAAATTCACGCCCTTCAGATTTACATTTTTTTTATTTCTTTCTAAGAGGAGGAAACTATCTATTAATTTCTGTCGTTCTATCTGTCTGGGAATGTGCCCGTCAATAAATTCATCCTTGATACACAGAACTATCCATGTTTATTATACTTACGAGTGTCGTCCAGAAAGTAATACCCGTTGTGAAATAAATACAAAAGAAACCGACGTTGTCGTAGGTTTTGTATTTTCACTAATACATATAATCACTCATTTTTCTACATAATCACCGACAGTGTTTAGGCACTTGTCATATCGTGTGACCAGTTTTTCAATACCATCATCATATACAGGGTGTGCCATATAAAAGAGGCCCGAGTATGACGAACGACAACAATCAGGCAATGTTACTATACATGGTAAATAATAGTTGAAATGACAGTTGTTACGAACAACATGTTCCGTCGTGTGTAGCTGTGTCTTGATGTCGGAGGACAGCACTTTCAGCAATTGTTGTACCTGCGTTTACAACAATTGCTGAAAATGCTGTCCTCCGACATCAAAACACAGCTGCACACGACAGAACATGTTGTTCGTAAGGCGCCTATCTTTTGGTCGTACAAAGGAGTCTTCATTGTCCATCTGGGATTCGTTTCGGTCCAAATCCTGCTGTTTTGCGCATTGGCATACCCTGACAGATGAAACCATGCTTCATCTGTCATGAAATAAAGTGTTGGATCCATTTCACCGCAGACAATGGTCTACTGAAACCACTTACAATATTGCATCCGTTTTGCATAATCAAGAGTTTTTAACTTCTTGGAGCGCCGTAACTTTGTACTGCCGAAAATGCAAATCCACCTGAAGTATGCGTCGGCAGGACGTGGTAGATATTTCCGTTGCAGACGATAATCGGCGAATCGACTTCCGAAGGCTTTGTAACATCATTGTGCACACATCCTTGATACTGTCTTCAGTATGAATTGTCTTGGGTTTGCTTCTTTTCCTGTTGCACACCGTGCCGGTTTCGTGAAATTTCCGCACTAACTTCTGTACCACTGATTTCGCAAGTGCTGCACAATGTGGAATTTTTTCTGTAAAGAACTCATTTAAAGCCACGTATTTCTGAAATACTGTTAACCATTAAAAATCCGCTGTTCCGTACTTAAAAATCCTTTCCGCTGCCTTTGTTCTCTCTTCACTTACACTTATGACCGCGTACCTACACTGCTCTTGTTGTGACTAACCACTCCGGAGAATTCCTTTGCAGCTGTACACGCAGAAACCGGTTAGACGTGGAACAAAGCGGTTTTAACTGGAAGCCCGCCAAACAACTTTAACCCTCCTGACTACGTCTGGACACGGGGCCTCTTTTATATGGCGCACCCGGTACCTCCCCCGCGAGTCCCTGCAGCCACAGTTGCAATCCGTCTTTTAAATCATCGTCACTAGCGAAGCGCCATCCTACCAAAAAGTCCTTCAATTTGGTGAACAAATGGTATTCACTGGGAGCCAAGTGCGAGCTGTAGGCCGTATGATCCATACTGTACAAAATTGCCGTGAATAGTCAGTATATCACCCGGATCAGGACGGTTTACAGATCGTAAGCACGCCACCTGGTAGTCAACCATAAATTTTCAGTAGATATGTTCACGGTGTTTAAACTGTTGCTTTATTTTAACCTTTACAATCTGGCAACGTTCTTCTTAAAGTGCTTATATACCTCTTTTTTACGCTTTCCAACCGTAGGTTGAAAAAGCGTAAATGCTCCAGCTCTGTCCGTCCGTCCGTCCACACGATAACTCACGTGAAAATGATTCGATTTCGACGAAATTTTAGTATGTGGTAGGGGACCACCTGGGAACGGACCCTATTGAAAATGGGCGAAGCAGAGTCAAAGGTCAGGACATAGGAGCGGGATCCATTCCATTGCTCTTATGCTCATAACTTGCGTAACAATTTTTCCATTTCGATGAAATTTTAGTATGTGCTGGCGAACCACCTGGGAACGATCCCTTATGACAATGGGTGAAATAGGGTCGAAGGTCAGGACATAGGAGCTGGATCCATTCCATTGCCTTTATGCGTCATAACTTAGCGTAAAAATGGTTCGATTTCGATGAAATTCTAGTATGTGATAGGGAACCACCTGGGGACAAACCCTATTGAAAATGGGTGAAATAGGGTCAAAGGTCAGGACATAAAAGCTGGATCCATTCCAATGCTTTTATGCGTCATAACATGCGTAAATATGGTTCGCTTTCGATTAAATTTTAGTATGTGGTAGCGAACCACCTGGGGACGATTCCTATTGAAAAGGGGTGAAATTGGGTCAAAGGTCAGGACATAGGAGCTGGATTCATTCTATTGTCTTTATGCGTCATAACTTGCGTAAAAATGGTTCGATTTCGATGAAATTCTAGTATGTGATAGGGAACCACCTGGGGACAAACCCTATTGAAAATGGGTGAAATAGGGTCAAAGGTCAGGACATAAAAGCTGGATCCATTCCAATGCTTTTATGCGTCATAACTTGCGTAAAAATGGTTCGATTTCGATGAAATCTTAGTATGTGGTAGGGAACCAGCTGGGCACAAGCCCTATGGAAAATGGGCGGAATGGGGTCAAAGGTCAGGACATAAAAGCGGAATCCATTCCATTGCCCTTGTGCATCATCACTTACCTAAAATGCTTGGATTGCGACAAAACTTTACATGTTGTTCCGGAAGTATAGTGAACCGGTTCTGTTGAATATCAACGAAATGGGGTCAAATGTCATTGCACAAAAGCCAGATTTATTCCACAGCCATTAATCTCATAACTTGCGTAAAACTGCTTCGATGGCAGCAAAGCTTTATCATGTTGTTCCGGAGGCATAGTGAACCGGTTCTGTTGAATATCATCGAAATGGGGTCAAAGGTCAGGACACAGGAGCGAGATTTATTCCACAGCCATCATCCACATAACTTGAGTAATAATTTCTGGTATGTTGGAAAGCGTATCATAATCAATGCATTGCATGATTTTACTAACTTGTTTCACGTAGAATCAATCGACTGGCAACACCTCTATGGGCAACACGTTCTCATTTCCCGGTCAGTAGACATATTATTTATTCCCAGTCATTAGGCATGTTAATGAACATTACGACATTAGACGTTTTTATTCCCCGTTAGACATGTTAATGAACATAGCATGTATTATTATACATTTCTCATTCGACATGTTAATGACCATTATGGTCATTAGACATGTTAATGAACATTACGGCAGGGTACTGTAAAATTACGGTTTATTGACTGTCCACTCAGCTGCCGGTGTATCTACCGTAATTTGACCCTGCAATTTTTTATAGTGCAGAACCTTCCATTTGAAACCTTGAAATAGGTGTTAGGTGTGACGTGCCACGTGCGGTCTTGCATTGTCGTGGAGAAACACCACGCCCTTAGACAGCATGGATGGCCTTACACAACCTCTGTAGTGCTCCACAGTAGGCATCAGCGTTGATGGTTTTGTCTCTGGGCATGGCGTCAACCAGCGAGAGACCTGTGCTATGCCAAAACACTGTAGCCATGACCTTCTTTACCGAAAGCGTTTGCTTATACTTGCGTGGTTTCGTCGGGGACCCGGAATGGTGCCGCTCAAGAGTCTGGCGTTTTTGTCCGGCATGAAATGACTGACCCACGTTTCATCTCCTGTCACTATGTGGTCAAAAACTTTCTCGACCGTTTGGGCGTAACGGGTCAAAAACTTTGTGGTCATCAGTCAGCATTCGTGGCACCCACCTCGCGCAATTTTTCCGGTAGCCAAGGTGTTCCGTTACAATTTCATGGAGCAGGGCGCGAGAACCCTCCGGAAAACAGGCACGCGATTCATCGACTTCGATGCGACGGTCATGTCTCATGACATCATTGACACGTTTTCCTTGAGTTCCGCTGTAACGAGCGATGAACGGCGTTAGCGCTGGTCATCACACACACATTTGCTTTCAACGCATTAAGCATCCGAATCCACGGCCTTACCGATAATTAATTCGTCCATCACCCCTTCATCGTAAACAGCCGTAATCCGACGATGAATGTCTTTCGGACGACTGTTTTCAGCATACACAAAGTGAATCACAGCACGCACCTAGTACTCCACGAGATTTTCAATTGGCTTTGCCATTTCAAACAAGCATAAACAACGGTTTCAATCACTGCATTAACACGAAACTTGCCACGAGCCTCGCCAACTTCTGACCAAAGAATATAAAGCATGAAGAACGCCAACTCTCATAGAGATAACGTAATACAGGCGACAACAGCGCCGCCACATCTTAAGAGGTAATATGCTCTGCGGAAAAGTTAACATTCAGGAGCAAAACACGTTCGTTAGGGGGACTACGGCAGTGAAGCTTTTCTTTGATCCACGATGGTTTCCTTCTATCTGATAACTACAATGGCGTGCAAAAATTAAGGACGAGACCGTTTTTCAATTGCAACGTCGTGCAGAAATGCTCCACATCCACTCAAATCATATCATAAGATCCCCAAGATGTAAGAATATGGGACAAGTGAGCAAATCCGTCCAAACAAGGAATCCAAAGGATACAAAGGCACTTTATTGAAAAGATAGCTTCTAGCACAACTGGACAGAAGACAGAAACGTCCATGTGACAGACGACTGCCAAGAAAAATCCAGTCTTTAGTACAGGATATGATCACCCCTGACTGCGTTGCAGGATTTACAACGTCTGTCCATGGTGAGGACGAGGTTGTCAAGAAGCTGTTGAGGCATCGCGGCCCATTCCTCTTGTAGCGCCAATCGCAGCTGCAGAATCGTTGCTGGCGGTTGGTGGCGTGCTGCCAAGCGTCTCCCGAGAAGATCCCACACGTGTTCGATTGGATTTAGGTCCGGGACTTTGCGGGACAATCCATGCGTTGAATATCTTCACTCTCCAACAGCTCTGCGACAGCCACTGTACGATGAGGTGTAGCGTTGTCGTCCATGAAGAGGGACTCAGGACCCACAGCACCTCTAAACAGAAGCACGTGAGGCAGGAGAACCTCGGAACAATAGCGGACACCAGTGACTGAACCTCCTTGCAAGATGTGGAGGTCAGTACGGCTATCAAGCATGATACCTCCCCAAACGAAAACTCCGCCACCTTTAAACCGGTCCCTTTCGATGATGTTGGAGGTGTGATTGCGTGTTCCCTGCTCTCTCCAGATGTGTATACGTCCAGAATCGCTCGTCAGACTAAATCGGCTCTCATCCGTAAAGAGAACTCTACCCCATTGCTTATGTGCCCAGTTCTTGTGTTCCTGGCACCACAGAAACCGCAGTCTCCGATGAGCAGGCGTTAATGGCACACACCGTACTGGTAGTCGTGCAAATAGACCACCTTTGTGCAGCCTCCTGGCCACGGTAAAATGCGATAACGGACGTCCAGTTGTCTGTTGCATGTGCCTTGCGATTTCTCCCGCTGTCTGCCGTCTGTCTCTTCTCGCCTGTAGGTCAATATACCGGTCGTCCGCCGCCGTGGTTGCGTGGACGACCACTGCTAAACTCTCGAACAGCTGTTCCTGTCGTTTGAAATGCTCTCGAATCTTGTGAAACGATGCTGTGGGCGATCCCGAACTCCTCGGCCACACTAGTCACACTTCGACCTTCTTCCAACTTCCCGATGACGCGACCTCGGGTAAATTCATCCAGATGTCGTCTACTGGATTGCCTGTTGGCCATATCACACGGTGGCAGCAACTCGACGTTGTTCAAACCGTTGTACACCTTGCAATAGTTTTCACCGCATTGCTGAGCGTACACCGCCCGTGTGCTTTATACCCTTCCTCCCCGGTGGGCAAGTGATACGAAGCATTGGCTTCAAATCATTATAATGAATAGATTTATCCGCTGGACGTGTCGTGCAGGAAAGCTCACGTTAAGTCACGTTAGGGTTATTGAAAGGTTACTTGACGTAGCTAAAGTGTGCTTAATCATCAAAGTGCTAGAGTTTGTTTAGGTAAGACACTCAATGAAATATACTTAACGGCCAGACAGAGGTCTGACAATAAAATGAACAAAGAAAACGTGCTCACTTTTAACCTTTTATTGGGAAACTCCTGGTATTACTCAATACACACTCCAATATAACACAACTACTGTTAGACCGAACTTTCGTAGAATCGCATAACAATAATTAGGAAGAACCTATCATATCTACAACGAACCTCTCTGGTATACTTGAGCACGCCTATATATATTGCATACCACCACGTTATGACTTACACTCGTTGCCACATATATTTCAGCGGGAGAAATAATATCTCGTTAAGTGAGAAGATAATTTGCATAGGAAAATAAAATAACAAGAGATAGTAAAATCAAAAAGGAACTGAATCTAGAGTATACGTTACATCATGCATCAGAGGTTCGAGTCCCCGGCAAGGTTGGAATGGCATGTTTTACTTGCGGCACTCCGCAGAACCAGTGTCTCCAAATTAGAGACGATCGACTACCATCTATAATTTTTAACTGCGGATGGCTTAGTGGTTAACGTTTGTGACTACCAAAGAACCTCGGCTCGATCCTGGGTGGTTGGTTGGTTGGTTAGTAGATTTTAATGGCGCAAGGGCCATGGGTGGCCAAAGAGCGCCAAACAAAAGACATCAAAATAGAACAAAAGCAGTAAAACACGTACACAAGGGTAAAAACAGGATGAAACGGTAAAAGTGAAAGATGGAAATGAAAGCGGTAAAACTAGATAAGATTAAAAAAAGTCAATTTCTGTAAAAAACGCGAAAACTGCCGTCAGATCGCAGTTCTCACCAAGGAGAGTCTGCAGCGTAGCTGCTCCTTCGTCCAACAAATGGGAATGAAAATAACGAAAACGATGATCACAAAAACGAACACAAGTACACAGAACATGAAGGACGGTGAGACGACATTGGCACGCCTCACACATCGGGGCACTGTCGCCACACAGCAAAAAGCGGTGAGTAAAACGACAGTGCCCAATGCGGAGACGCGCAAGAACAACCTCCTCACGACGGTTCTTCCGCAAACTAGACTTCCAGAGTCCGATCTGTGGTTTGATAGAATGCAGCTTATTGCTGCCCTGCTGAGACCACAGGGACTGCCACTAGTCCAGGAGAAATGTCCGGATCAAAGGTCTAAAATCACGGAAAGACAGTGGCAGCCGAGCTGGCGACATGGAGGAAACAGACCTGGCAGAGAGATCTGCCAGCTCGTTACCCCGGATCCCAACATGGCCAGGAACCCAACAGAATCGAACCAGGAAGCCATCACCCTCCAAAGTTCCAAGAAGACGACGGACATCACGGATGACAGGTGAGTCCGTGTCCTCCGGAGAAGATAAAACATGGATGACGGACTGGGAATCAGAGCAAACCATAGCGCGACGAAGTGATCGAGACTGTATGTGGCACAAAGCGAGGTGTACCGCACGCATCTCTGACGAAAAGACGGTGGATTCAGGCGGAAGCCTCTCAGCATGTGAGGCCTCGCCACACACAAAAGCGGATCCAACGACATCCCCGGACCTCGAGCCATCGGTGAACACAGGCACGAAATCCGGGTAGACAGACTGTATTTCAGCAAAGAGCTGCTGGTACACCAGAGCAGGAGTAGAAGACTTTGGCCACACACAAAGAGAAAGGTCAGCCGTTGCCGGAACGGACTGCCAAGGAGGACGGTTGAAAAATGTGGTCAAACCAATCCTTGAGAAGTTGAGACCAGCATCGCGCACTATGGCAGACATCCGAATCCCGAACGTCGGAACACAGGAGGGGCGGTTGGAAAACAAGCGGACACAGTCCGGTTGGAAGATGGAACCATGCAGGGGATGATCAGGAAGAGACTTCAGGTTTGTGTAAAACTGAAGAGACAGCTTCTTACGACGGATGCATAACGGCGGCTCATGAGCCTCCGCATACAGGCTATGTACGGGAGAGGTACGGAAAGCACCAGTACATAGCCTCAATGCCTGGTGATGGACGGGGTCCAAAGGTGTTAAAATCGATGGACGCGCTGAACCGTACGTAATGCATCCGAAGTCTAACTTTGACCGAATGAGAGAGTGGTAAATGCGAAGCATTGAGCACCTGTCAGCCCCCCAAGATGAGGACCTTCAGGATACTCAATGACTTCGTGAGAGGACCTTCAGGATACTCAATGACTTCGTGCACTTCACCTTCAAAGACTGAATGTGAGGCCGGAAGGTGAGCGCTCGGTCAAAAGTTAGCCCAAGGAACCTGGCTTCTGACACCACAGGGATGGTAGAACACCCCAGACGGAGGCTGGGGTCTGGGTGAAGACCCCGTTTGCGGCAAAAATGCACGCAAACGGTCTTCTGCGTCGAGAAGCCAAATCCATTTCGGGAAGCCCAGTGAGAGATCTTGGTAATGGCAGACTGGAGCTGTCTCTCGATGGTGCGCATGTTAACTGACGCGCAAGAGATCTGCAGATCATCCACGTACATGGTTCCACGAACCGTCGGAGGAAGCAGTTGGAAAATATGGTTGACACGAAGGATGAACAGAGTGACTGATAAAATGGAGCCTTGAGGTACACCCTGTTCTTGCGGGTACACCTCAGAGAGGGTCGACCCGACGCGCACACGGAAACTCCGGTCCTGGAGAAATCCGGCGATGAAAGATGGTAAGTTTCCCCGCAATCTGCACTCGTGCAGATCACGGAGAATGCCGTATCTCCAGGTGCGGTCGTAAGCTTTCTCCATATCGAAGAACACGGAGACCATGTGCTGACGCCGGACAAACGCCTCCCTGACAGATGTCTCAAGGCGAAGATGATGATCGGTGGTGGATCGATATTTGCGAAATCCACTCTGATGAGCCGAAAAAATGTGATGAAATTCCAAATAAAAAATGAGACGAAGATTAATGATGCGCTCGAGTACTTTGCAAAGGCAGCTCGTCATAGCAATTGGCCGGTAGTTCAACGGGTTGGTGGGATCTTTACCAATTTTGGGAACAGGAACGACAACGGCCGTACGCCAAGACTCAGGAAAGGCATTCTCATGCCAAATCCTGTTAAACAGGATTAGCAGACATTCAAGAGAGGACGGAGATAGGTGCTTCAGCATTTCGTAATGGATGTTATCCGGTCCGACAGATGTCCGGCCGGACCGATTCAGAGCGGTCTTCAGCTCCACGGCAGTCAGCGGGCTGTTATAATCTGCGGAAGTAAACGGTCCAAAAGAAATCTTGGACCGTTCAAGCCGCGGCTGTAACTGCCGGAACGAAGCAGGGTAATTGCTGCTGCTGGACACCGAAGAAAAAGTGGCGCCCAGACAGTCAGCAATACCTTGAGCGTCAGCAACCGTTCCTCCATCACTCTCAAGAATGGAGATTTCCCCAGATGGGTACTGTCCCCGAATCTTACGGATCCTGTCCCAAACGATCTTAGGGCTGGTAGTGGAGGTAATCCCGGATACATATTGCATGCAGGACTCCCGTTGACTACGCCTACGAACCAACCGCGCGTAGGACTTGGCCTTTTTGAAAGCAAGTAGGCTCGCGTCGGTGGGGTACCGGCGAAACCTACCCCAAGCCCGATGTTGGGCCCGACGAGCTGCCATGCAAGTGGAATTCCACCAAGGTCTTGGGCAACGTGGAAGTTTAGTCGACGTCCTGGGGATGGTAAGTTCTGCCGCATGCAACAATACAATCCGTTACCGCCGCAACAGCGTCATTGACCGTTCCTGAGGTCACCATAGCTGGAGTAATAATCGCTGAAGCCGTGAATGCGTCCCACTTGGCACGATCAATATTCCATCTAGCAGGGTGAGTAGGGTAACGGTACCCGCCACCCGCTAGATGGAGAAAGATGGGAAAGTGATCACTGCCAAGGGGATCACCAGACACGCTCCAGGACCAGTCAGGATATAAAGATGGTAAACTCAGAGACAGATCAATGGCTGAGTACGAGCGGGTGGGTTCATGAAAGTAAGTAGTAACTCCGGTGTTGTGGAGACAGAGGGACGTGTTGGAGAGAAAGGACTCAACAACACGGCCCCTGGAGTCTCGAGTTGTAGAACCCCACAACGGATTGTGAGCATTAAAATCTCCTAAGATGAAGAAAGGAGGCGGCAGTTGGTCAACTAAATCTTCCAGATCCGAAAGGCTTACAGCTTCATCTGGCGGTATGTAGAGGGAACACACCGTGAACAGTGTGTGCACAGATAGTCGCATTGCCACTGCCTGCAAAGTCGTCCGATGAGCAACTGCAGTGACAGGAATACCATGAGGAACCACGACGGCCACCCCACCGCAGGACAATAACGCCATCCAGGTGATCATTGCGGAAAAGAGAATGTCTCCGCAGCGAAGGAGTGTCCGTCGTGCGAAGCTTTGTCTCTTGGAGACACACGCACACAGTGTGTGCGAAGACAGTAAACCTTTCAAATCATCAATGCGTGATCGCAGACCTCGGCAATTCCACTGAATGAGCGTGGCCATAATGAAAAATGTAACGAAAGAAGGAAAACGACAGACGACTAGAACGTCTCACTGTCGTCCATCACCTCCAACCCGTCGGCAGTGTCTGGAGGTAACACAGGGCTGTGTTTACCACCTGTGTTGAAAGGCTGTTTTTGCTTGTTCTGTTTCGGGGATGATGAGCCGGGTTTCCCCTTTTCTGGCTTCTTCTTTGAAGTGCCCTGGGTCCCTGTGCTGGTAGATGTTTTCGGCGTAGAAGGTTTAGGCGACGATGTAGATGTCGCCTTGGATGCAATGCGGCGAGACTGCAGTGCTTCCATTCCAGCAGCGACGATGTCCTCAAAATCATAAGGACAACGCGCCGGGATGGTCACCTCAGTCTGAACCGCAACAGTAGCCTTCTGCACCACAACCGAGGCATAGGAGCGTCTCCCGGATGGAAGAGGAGCAATCCGCCGCCTGGCCTCAGGGTAGGACAGATGTTCAGGGGTCTTCAGGCGCTGGATAGCCTGCTCCTCGATCCACTTGGGACACTGCTTAGAAGACGCAGAGTGGGAACCCTCACAATTCACACAGTGATCCACCTCAGCGGAGCAGTCCGCCAAAGAGTGTTCAGTTGAACCACAGCGCCCACACTTTGCTACATTACGGCAAGACTGCTGGGAGTGACCGTAATGCTGGCACTTGAAACATCTCAGGGGTTCGGGATTTTATTGCCGAACATCGAGACGCAAGTACCCCGCCTTGATGGAAGTTGGCAGGGTAGGTGAGTCAAAGGTCAGGACGATGTTCCGGGAGGGAATAGACTTCCCATCCCGCCTGAAAAGGATGCGCCGAACCCCAGTGACATGTTGGTCTCCAAGTTCAACCAACAATTCCTCATCACTGCATTCGAGCAGGTCGCGGGAGTTGACCACACCGCGAGAGGAATTGAGGTATCCATGGGGTGAGATCTGCACAGGAATGTCCAGCAGAACGGTCGTCTCCAGCAGGGTGGCACTGTGACGTGGATGAGATGTCTCCACAAGAAGATCCCCTGACGGGAGCTTCTTAACACTCTTCGGAGAGCCCGCAACGGCCTGAAGAGCCTTATTAATCCAGAAAGGACTCTTCGAACTGAGAGACTGAGCCGGATCAACTGAGTGAAGCAGAAGAAACAGAGCATTGCAGTTTGTACTGAGAAGTTTCTTAGTGGAGGAGGGTGTCCCTTCTTCCACACGGCGCTTCAAATTTACAGCATGGGAAACACCTTGTGTTGCCATGAGGGAGCAAAAAGATTCGTCCGCCAACCTCCCCACCCACTACCGAGCCCAACGAGGGAGAACCGGAGGTCCGCAAGCCCAAGAGGACGCAGGACACGGCTCTAGGGATAGTCAGCGGATATAGCAAGTTGGTAGGGCAGACACACGCTCAGCGTGCACCCAGACTTTTCCGTGCCCGGAGAACACCCCTTTTGCATGCCCACCCTATCCCCCAACTCACCCAGCCGAACAGAACGACAAGCCGCTAGAAGTCTGGACGCAACTCGGCCACAGACTTCCTGACCAGGAGTGGGTTAGCTCCCAGCCTCCCGTTTAGGGTGAAGCAGAGGGCAAAGAGGAGTGTTGGCATCTGGAGACACTACAACCCGGCCCCCAAATACCTCAGCCTCCAGCATCCTCATTTCCACCTGTACGGGTCACCGCACACGGCAAACATGCAGGTAGGTCTAAGCTAACCAGCTCCGGAAAAACAGAAAATGTAACATAAAAGAGAAAAGACAGGGAAGAGAACGAGGAACAAAACCCGGAGCTGGCGCCTCATCACAACCTCAGCAGCCTACAACTGAGGCGGGTACATGTCAATATATGAACTGAAGACGAAAAAAGTAAAACAATAAGAGAAAACGGCTCGGGCCGTGGGGACGTCATCCCCCATCAGCTGGATGAACAGCTGTCCCTTCGGTGATGTAATCGTCAAAGCCGCAGAGGCAATAGAAACCGTCACAAGGTTAGCTCGGGTCGTGGGGGCGCCGCTCCCCAAATAACTGGAAAACCAGTTATCCCCGTGCGGGGGATCCTGGGTGGTGAAAAATGTTTAACTTCATCTGAATATCCACAGTGCCTCTAACGAGCACGTTAAGCCGAGGGATTCCGAGTATTGGCCAGGTTTTACATTAAGTGCGTCTGTTCCTTTACCCCCCCCCCTCTCTCTCTCTCTCATTCTCACTCTCTCTCTCTCTCTCTCTCTCTCTCTCTCTACCTTCCCAGAATCAACTGGGGTTTACTTTGACGCCGTGTGACGTCAGTCGCTTCCTGCGACGCACACTAGTGACTACTGTGATAAAATCTGCGTGTGGGGCCTCTATAAATAGTTAAATAAGGTTTATGTATTATTCAAATTTGCATTTAAGTGATGAATATGATGGTGTGTGTGTGTGTGTGTGTTCAAGTAACGGCAGTGTATGATACATATATTGTATAATAACGGACAATTTACTCCTATAAAACACTGCTGGCCATTTTGTGAAACTTTTCCTAAAAGACGCCATGTTTCTTCGAACTGTTTAAGGCAGTCGTTGTTAAATACAATGGTAATGTTCTGCAGGCCTTATTACATACTTGGAGGCAAAACCAAAACGAAATTTGTAACGAGCGTCAAAGAATGGGACCCTCAAATGCTTGATTGGCTCGACAGGATAGGAACGATGACAAGGACATTCGAGGCTGCAGAGAGAGAAGGAGACGCCACGGTGATACAGGATAGTGTTGTTTTCGTTGTATGGGATATAACCCATAAAGTTTTAAATATGTACATAAAACTAACTTGTATCAGCAAAAATTATAATAAATCGTTGAAGATCATCTTGGTTTATTCCTGAAGCTATTTAAACTAACGGCCGTAATCCTAAAGGATAAAACGAACCGAAAATATTGGGCCTGATAGGAGAAATAAATGTTTGGAACACAGAGCCAGCTGCGTCACAGCTATATCTACTGTTTTCTCTCTGCTAACCCCTATCGTCAGTAGCTGGACTCCGCCTATCTACTTCCGTTTCCATTTGCTATCCAAAAGCCGTTACAGGCGTAGATGGCTGGGAGTCTAAAGCTCTCTCTGCGGACGGAAGTCCTACATGAATGTTCGTTTAGTCATTCGTGGTGCTCATTGTTTGAAGGGCAGAGTACCGTCATTCACACTCAGTTATAGCATTAGATAATATAAGTGCTCCTGCTTATATAGTCCAATGAGTCTCCTCCTCCCCAGGAGAAAATGAAGAACAAAGAATCAAACCTAAGAGATGTTGAAACTTTGTGTACCGAGTGAAAGCGCTGTCTTTTAAGAATAATTTTGCTGATCTTCCCACTTTCTAAATTTTTCCGCATCTGTTAATGTGAATGAAATCACCATTTGCCATGTGCCAATTTATGTCACTGTGTATTTGAAAGAGGCTAAAACATCTCATCTCTAATTTTTGGTTTGGAGCGGGAAAGCCAAATGCATGTGTACATATGAAATTCGAAAACATTTCGTAAATTTTCTCCAGCAAAGGGTTCACAAAGGCTCACCAAGAAAGCTTTTTGTATCGAGGCGCAAACATAACTTCATTTGGCGCTGTTTACACATTACTACACGTCCGGACTTTTTTGTTGTTGTTGTTGTTGTTGTTATAGTAGCTGTTTACGCTTTCCAACCGTAGGTTGAAGAAACATATATGCTCCAGCTTTGTCCGTCTGTCCGTCGGCACGATAACTCGCGTAAAAATGATTCGATTTCGATGAAATTTTAGTATGTGGTAAGGGACCACCTGGGGACAAACCCTATTGAAAATGGGCGAAATGGGGTCAAAGGTCAGGAGATAGAACAGGAATCCATTCCATTGCACTTATGCGTCATAGCTTATGTAAAAAATGCTTCGATTGCGACAAAACTTTAGTATGTTGTGGATATTTTTTGATTGGAGGTTTAACGACCACCGTGAGCAACTCAACGGGCTATAAGCAGTAGCCCGTCCCTAAAGTAGGGTCACCGGTTCCAGGGGAGGGAGAGAGCCAGTGTCGTAAGACAAACACAACACTCATGTCTCACCGGGATCCGAACCCGGACCCCTTTCGGACGAATGATCAGAGGCCATCGCTAAGACCACTGTGCCACAGCGGCGGCTAGTGTGTTGTTCCGGAGGTATACTGAACCAATTCTGTTGAATATCATCGAAACAGTGCCAAAGGTCAGATCACAGGAGCGAGATTTATTCCACATGGCCATTATGCTCATAACTTGAGAAATAGCTTGAGTAAAGATTTCTGGTATGTCGGAAAGCGTATCATAATCAATGCATTGCATGATTTTGCTAACTTGTTATTTAATGACATAGATATTTACTCTAGTTTTCGTTATCTGCCTTGAAATTCAATGAGTTTTTGCCCCACCGGAACGCACACCTTCTCAAAGCTACTAATCATGCGCTATGCAATGAATTTTGCAACAAGATCAGGAAATAGCTTATGTTATCTGTATTTGAACGAGAAGATATAATCGGATTTGTGACTGTATCTCTATGTAGGAGGGTTGATTGATAAGTCTCTAATCGTATAAAATATGTGTGCAACAAAATAAAATAATGAAAGTGGTATCAAAATGAAGAAAATTTATTTCTCTTAAACATTACAGCCTTATTTAGTCCCCATTTACTGCTACACATTTTTCCAACAGCGCTATCCACTTTTTCATTCCGTCCGTGAAGAAAGTTTGTGGTTTACTTTTGATCCATTTGTACACAGCAACTTCAACTTCAGCATCGGGTGAAAAATGTTGATCTTTCAACATCTCTTTCAATTTTGGGAACAAAAAAAAAGTCAGACGGTGCCAAGTCTGGGCTGTAAGGAGGGTGTGGACAGACGGTGCCAAATCTGGGCTGTAAGGAGGGTGTGGACAGACGGTGCCAAATCTGGGCTGTAAGAAGGGTATTTTTTTTTTTTTTTGATTGGAGGTTTAACGACCACCGTGAGCAACTCAATGGGCTATAAGCAGTCGCCCGTCCCTAATTTAGGGTCACTGGTTCCAGGGAAGGGAGAGAGCCAGTCCCGTAAGACAAACACAACATCCATGCCTCACCGGGATTCGAACCCGGACCCCTTACGGACAAATGATCAGAGGCCAACGCCTTAGACCACTGCGCCACCGGGGCGGCTAAGGAGGGTATGGACAGACGGTGCCAAATCTGGGCTGTAAGGAGGGTATGGACAGACGGTGCCAAATCTGGGCTGTAAAGAGGGTGTGGAACAGTGTTAATTTCAGGCTTGTCGCTGTTTTCGTCGTTTGTCAACTGCAGGGTGACATTGCGTTGTCGTGATGCAAAAGCAAAGTCCTTCCTTTCAGGCCTGATGCTGCGGATGTGTTGCTTGAGTGCTTGTAAGGTTTCACAATAACTTTCGGAATTAATCGTCGTTCCCTTAGGCAGAAATTCCGTGTAAGTCACGCCCCTTGCGTTTGAAATAAATAGTGCGCATGACTTTCTGCGCTGAAGGAACTCTTTTGAGTTTTTTTTTTTTACGCTCTGAGAACCTGAGTGACGAAATTCCATGGATTGCCTTTTGTTTTCTGCGTCATAAAGATGACCCCAGGATTCGTCCCCTGTGGCAATTTCGATTGGCGCACAACCTTCTAGTGTCAAAAGCTTTATTAATGATTGTTGCTTTATACATAACTCGGAAGTAGCACACATGACTAATTACTCAAGGACGTCAAACAGTGAACTGAAACTAAGCCCGTTTGCACTACACAGTATTCCCTAACGAGCGCATGCGCAAACGTTCTTCTTCACCAGCTACTAGCGACCCCACTCGGTTGCAGACCTTACTTATCAATCAACTCTCGTAATCTTCCTTTTGAGATTTTGAGTTCATATGCAAATTTCGTTTCTTCTCCTTAAATATTTTCTCACTGAAAATATTACATCTAACATTACATCCAACATTACATCCACCGAAGAGCTTTATCGTTTCGGCACCACTGACAGTGTTTCGGAGCCGGATAAAGGGGAAACATTAAATGTATAGAGAGCGGTTGCTGAAAGGCTTCTTATGAGTATGTAGATTTGTTGAACTAATGTTACATTGAGTTATAGCATTTTATACGAACGAATGTCGTTGTAATGAGATGGTTTAGGGGATAAAACTTTGGATTCGTTTAGAAAAAATCAAGGTAGATTATATGAAGTGTACTTCTAAATAACCTTCCTTTGGAGTTTCTGTGCTCTTATATACATTTATTTTCTTCTCGTTAAATATTTTCTGACTTAATGGCACGTTATATCTCCCGGCGAGTATTATTGCCTGTGATGTATACCTGTAATGTAACCTTCCTTTTGAGTTGCTCTGTTCTTATGTAAATTTGGTTGCTTATCGTTAAATACTCGTATTTCCAGACTGAACGACACTTTAGAGACCTTCAAATTGGCGCCAGTCAGTAGGAGCACGCAAAACGAAACATTTAATATAGAGAGAGTGGTTGTTGAGAGACATATCACGAGCATTGAACGAATGTTAAGCTGAGTTATAGCGCCTTATATGTGATTGACGAAAGAATATCATTATAGGGAAATTGTTTCTGAATTAAATCCTGCAAGATTATATTCTGAAAAGGATTGCCTTGATGTCTTGCAATACAAGTGATTACAAAATAAAACGTTGGATTCGCTTCGTAAGTGTTTCGTGTCGATTCTGTTGTCTGGTCGTAAGTGCTTTCTAAATCATTCATGAAACTTTAATCCATATTTTTTCAAAACTTACTGCAAATATTAACTAGCAAGCTACAGGTGGAAGGCATACAGCGAAATGCAGTGGAGCCCGTATACAACGAACTCGCATAATACGAAGTTCCGCACAAACCGAAGGTTTTATAGATCCATTGAACTTCGTAATATTCTCCGTATATTACGAACAACTGTTTTTGGAGAAACTTTATATATCGAAGTTCAACACGGTTATCAACAAGCAAAATTAGTGGGATCTTAAGAAACAATTCAAAAGATATTAAGTACACCGTTAAATAATTAAGTGGAGGAAAAAGTCATACAAATCCGTGAACCGGTGTAAAATAAAATTTACTTTACATGTCAAAACGGCAAATTTGCAGCGACAAGCTCCGTCGGTGTAGCTTAATTGGGAAAGCATTCGGCTCCGGATCATAAGGATGCGGATCCGATATTCGCCTCTAACAAATGGCTTATACGATATACTGGCACTTGAACATAAAATCAATCGTCGGATTTTTCGAAAAATGTGTGATGTTTCCTTCCACACATCGTCTGAATTCCTCCTTGGAATGAGCATGAACTGACGAAGCTGTTGTACCGGACCAGAGATGAAAGTGGGGCACGGATCAGCGAATCCACGAGTCGCCACTTTCGTTCGGGTCAAACGGGTCGGGTCAAGGTGTTTCTGGCCCAATTTCGAAACGGTTTTACTTCCGTTTTATTTTTGAAAAGAAAAAAAACATTTAAAAGAAAGATGCTAACTGTCGAATTTTGTTCTCAACGCTGGCGCCAGCAGAGTGAAAAATGATTTTTCATGCAATAATATTGTCGCCCTCTTTCTTAAAGCAACGAAGATTTACTCCGACGGACGATAAAGCGCCGATGTTAGACACACCGACACGCTATCGTAAAACGATACTTCCTTTGAGTTTGTTTTCCGTGAGATTGTCCGGAGTAAGATACAGGCAAACGGTTGTCGCCTGCTTCTCTGATGATTCACATGCTCACTCCCGCGTGTCACATTGTAAGACTGAGAGTTACTTTCCACACCACATTTTTTGCATTCAGAGGTTTTCGTTTGACATGTAACAACCCATTCCCATGGCATGTCGTGTGAGAATTAATAAAAATTTCCAAAATGTGAATGTTGATTTCACGAGTGTCCCTTCCTTCTGAGGGGCAATGATGAAATCAAAAACCGCATTTTGGAAAATTTCAACTCATCAGAAACTTGTGAAAATTGATATTGCTGTGAAACACATTCTGAAGCTTGATGTGTTATTAAGAAAAGAAAAACAAACCTTAAATAAAACATACAACAAGCTACTTAACTCAAAATTTTTTATTGTAGCGCCATCAAAATTAAGTGGAACACGTTAAGATTACTGTGTAGGGACTGTAAGATTACTGCGGAGGATGCCATCGCCTCGCGCTCTGCTGCAGGGGTCAGTGTAACCTAATATATAAACTACATAAATAACGTAAACACTACAAGCACTACACAACTCTTAATAACTTTGTGACAACTATAAATTATATATGATCAGCTATTAGATGAGTCCTCTCCTGAAGATGGCACCCGATATACAGTATATACACTATATTGGCAAATGCGGATCCGCTGCGTTGTTAAGATGTGCGGTACATCTTCAGACGGTATAAAACAAGCCTTCAGCTGACCGCGATCATGCCGCACTCTGAGATCGAGGGAAAATGTCGCGGCGGGATAGAACTGACTTTGAGAAAGGAAAGATTGTTGGGTTTTATGTTAGCGGTTGTCCATAAGAAAAACCGAGAGGCGTTTAAACATACCCAAGTCAACTGTTTTGGATGCACTGAATAAATGGAAGGCACATGGAGTGCCTGAAGCAGCAAAACGTACCGGCAGACCAAAGAAAATCAGTGATAGAAGTCGTCGAAGCCTCAGGAGAGTCGTTACCGCTAATCGACGGAGTACTGCACAAGACCTCAGTGTACAGGTGAGTAAAAATGCTTGAACTTCGGTATATACACGTACCATTTGCAGAGAACTTCATTCCATGTGTTACCGTGGTCGTGCTGATGCTCATAAGCCTTTCATCTCCACTCGGAATGCTACTCGTCGTTTAGCATGGTGTAAAGAACATTTATCGTGGAACGTAGATCAAGTGAAACAGGTCCTACGGACTATTGAATCGCCGTGATGGCCGTGTGTGGGTATGGCGGCATCCGGGGGTAAGCTATTTACCACAGTGTACTGTTCCTACGGTCAAGTTTGGAGCCGGCAGTGTACTCGTTTGGGGGTGTTTTTCGTGGTATGGTCCCGACTCATTCATTATCGTGGGCAACTCTATTAACCAGCACGTCTACCTCGATGTTCTGGATAATTACGTACTACCAACTCTGTGGCAATACTATGGAACCGAGCCTTGTTGGTACCATCAGGATAATGCAACGAGCCATAAATCAAGGGTTTCAAAATCGCTTTATTCTAATTTATCATAAGAAAACATAAGAGGGAGACGTACAGTATTGGGACTATTACGGCATAGTTTGACGATAATTCCGTATCGTGTGTGGACTGGCCAGCACATAGCCCTGATCTTAATCCCATAGAGCACCTAAAGGATGAATTAGAGCGCCGCATAAGAAGTTTGGAACCAAGGCCTACTACGAAGCAACTGTTAACGGCAGCATTATGTACTGAATGGAAGCGCATACCTATCGCTGTGTTCCAAAACCTTGCCGAAAGCATGTCTCGAAGGGTCAGTGCATGCATTAAGGCCAAAGGTGGACCAACACCTTATTAATGTATCGCAATAAATGCTATGTTGTGTTTCTCTTCTAGGTGTCCGGTGACTTTTGTCAATATAGTGTATATATATATATTATGATTATGTCTAATTAGTATTATTTTATTATTATAATTACATATGATCGTGATCATATGCAGAGGATTTTAGGAAGGGAGTGTCTGACCCCAGGTCTTAAACAACCCTTAGAAATAGGAAGCTAGGAGATTTAGGCTAGAGTGCCCGATAGGAAAGGGACAAGGAAGCGAAGTATAAAGGGGGAGGAAGACGCCCTTATTTATTACCGGGAGGCCAGTACCCAGGGTCCGACGGCTTAACGTGCCCATCCGACGCACGGCGGATATTTTGTGGATCGAGCTTCGTACCTGCCTGGGATCGAACCTGAGGTCCTTTCCGTGGCAGTCACGAACGTTGACCACTAGGCCACCCGCGGCCGTCTAATTATTATATATTAAGTTTCGAATTTATAGTTCAAAGCCGATTTGTACGGGTCAGTTACGAATCCGATTCGGGTCTAATTATATGTCTTCCGGGTCCAAGATTCTTGACTCGTTTTCAACTATGCACCGGACAAGAGTCAAGTTACGTGTGGAGAATGTTCGACATTTTGTGAAATCTGTTCCTGGGTGTCTGCGAGCCCTGATTGCACAGAAAGGTGAACCGACGCGTTATTAGGTAGGTGGTCCAAATGCAAAGTTAACTCACGGTATTTTTTCAAAATACGTGCTAAAAAAGGAAAAGTTGCTATTTCGATGCTTTTTAATTTTTTTTTTTTATGTATCTAAATTTGAAAATCATCATTCTGGCCGTCGCATTTCGCAAATTCAACCGATATGCATTTTCTCTTGTCGTTAGAATAAACTTCTTTTCAAGTATTGTACGAGACTAGGCAGTAATAACTCTACGTTAGATGTGTCCGTGAATCCAACAAAACAATATTCTCAAGAGATGCTCTCAGATAGCCGAAAATTCAAATATTTTTTTATTTTGTTTATACGATACGCGTGCTTACCGATGAAAACTGTGGAGCATCTCTGAGTTTTGTATATATTTTTTTTTATTTCTCTTACAAGTTCATACGGTAAACAAATGGCATGGAAATGGGCAGCCGAAACCAATTGCTGTTGTTTTTTTCAGCTCCATATGCTCGACAGAGGAACTTTTTGAGTTCTCCTCTGAATGCTTTAGTGCTCTGTTTATGCAAAACTTCTTCGAAGTCGTATTAAATAAATAACTGGATCCTCAGCTCTTAGTTTGTCTGTGCAGAAACATCTGCGTGGAGAAGAATGTGCGCATTCAACTTCCTCGGTGAGCTTACTTCGCTCGTCGATCGAATTCTACAGTGCCCAGAATTGGACGGGAGATGTCACTGGTGTCCTCTCTTGTGTTCACATCGTAGGTGCAAGAAACGTTTCGTCGAAAAACAAACATATGCAGACAATTTTTTACTTTCGTACGCGCTCTCGAAAATGCGCATGAAAATCATACCGTAGACTTCTATATTTGTAGAAGGTGTACTATGTTTTGTGTTTTAAATTACATGAAAATTCTAATTTATGTATTAAAAAAATAGAAAATCTATATCTGAGCCGCCCTAGGGTGTATGGGGCTGCTGTCTTTATACAAAATTTGATTTAAAATATATTACGAAATTCATGGGCTCGTTCAAGGCCGTCTAGAAAATACAAGGTCATGACATTGGAGAGATGAGTTCCCTCTTTTAGTGACGTCACGCTGACATCAATGTTTTCATTTGGTTTTAACCAAGGAGGTTACAATAATACTTCTGGAGATGCCCTAAGTATCTTAATCGTGAAGCCGCAAGCTGTGAGAATTTGTCGTTGTTTACATGATACCTATGCAATTTCAAGTGTTTGGAATACCGTGGTTTTGGGTTGCAGAAACCGTGTTAATATCAAACCGGAATGAATTATACTTCTTACACGAGTGAAGTTTTTAATTTTAACGTTATGTTTTGTTGAGAATTCACACTAACGTTCGTGTATCTCAATTTGAAATAAAAATGGGAAGGAGCGTCAAAATAATTAAATATTTTATAAATTCAGCATTTTCTCACACATTGGCAACAAGTTATGATGCGAAATTGGAAACATTTACGACGAAAGAAGGCGATTCAGCCAACACAAAATGCATTGCAATAGTCTTGAAAACCATGAGCTTTCCCACACTTTCGTATGGGGCTCAGATGCAGACGGATGGTCACTGCACCTATGCTAACGAATGTGCGTCGGCAGAAAAGGCTTACATTTGCACGGCAGTATCGGAATTGAACCTCCGCTGATTGGCAAAGGATTGCCTTCTCCGATGAGTCACGTTTTCTGCTTCATCGAACGGATGGACGTTGGCGTATAAGGCGAGAAACATCGGAGAACAAGTACTCTTCAGCCATTGCTGGTAGAATACAAGCTTGTGGGAGCAGCGTTTTGGTCTGGGGAATGTTTTCGTGGCATTCGTTTTGGTCTGGGGAATGTTTTGTGGCACAGGTAGTGTCCACTCATACCTGTGGAAAACACGATGGACCGAATTCGTTATGAATCAATTCTTGCAGACCACGTACGCCCATACATGCTGATGGTGTTCACTGGGGCGGATGGGATCTTTCAGCACGTCAATGCGATGTGTCACACAGCTAGAAATGTTCGAGAGTGGTGGAAGAGCACGATGAAGATTTCAACGTACTCCCTTGGCCCTCTAATTCTCCAGACGTAAAACCCAATTGAGCATCTGTGGGACCACCTCGGTCTTGTTGTTCGCTTTATGGATCCTCACCACGCACCCTCCAGCAGCTGCCAGATGCCCTGCAGTCAGCATGGCTCCACATGCCTGTGAACACCTTCCAGCATCTTATTGAGTCACTCCTAGTATGTCTAGCTGCTATCCGCGCTGCACACGGCGGTTACTCTGAATATTAGCTGGTGGTCACAGTAATGTAACTCGACCGTGTAGAATTAGGGGAAGGATACAGGGCCGTAGCTTGTGCTAAATTCTAGGGAGGCTAGAATATTTTTAGGTGCTTTCATAAATTAATTTTAATCTATGTTATAGACTGAAATATTATATTATATTTAATTTTATAGAAGCATTTACTGAAAAATTAATAAGAACAGCAGTACTGTTTCAATGATGTCCAGCGTACCTCCTCTCCAGCGTACCTCCTCATTTGATGCCCTTAATTGCGTCAAAAGTACGGGTACCCTTAGAATTTTTTTAAGAATGAAAGGACTCAAAAATTGTTTAACAGATAGAGACGAAATTTGATATTTCCAAGCGTTGTTAAAAAAATGTTCAACGTTATTTTGGTTGAAACTGGACAAAAGTATCCTTTATATAATGCGAAACTGTTGTTCGTTTCATCTAGGCTAGGCGTTTTTTGTAAGGAACTTTCGGACGAAATGTTTTTAAGAACTCCAAAGGAAAATTATTCAAGGATGACCGAAGATAGCAACCTGAGAAATTTTTATACGATGAATAGTTAATTAACTGCTAACTGAAAGGCTGTATTAACCGGAAACTCTACAGAATGTAATTCCTTCAACGTAAAATCGTGTTATCGCCGCCCCGGTGGCGCAGTGGCCTAAGCGTTGGCTTATGATCATTCGTCCGTGAAGGGATCCGGGTTCAAACCCCGGTGAGGCATAGATGTTGTGTTTGTCTTATGGCAGTGGATCTCTCCCTTCCCTGGAACCAGTTACCCTAAATTAGGGACGGGCGACTGCTTATAGTCCATTGAGTTGCTCACTGTGGTCGTTAAACCTTCAATCAAAAATCAAAATTGTTATCGAGCTGATACAGGGGTCTGCAAATATTATACATATGTAAAAACGATATGTTTTGGGTTGCGTTTCGGTTGTGTCCACACTTTTGAGACATGTAGATTCTCATCCTTCCTTTCACACCATGACAATGTACACTGCCAGACAGATAAAATGCCACACCACGAAAACCTGAACGCAACGTCATGCAAATAGCAGAGTGGGTGCACACTACAAGTTATGCAAATGATTGCATTTGCAAGCCAATTGCACGAACGGCGCGCAGTATATAAGCGGACAACCAGCCTGTGAGGCCATCAGTCGAGACGTGGTCACGGCCGCGATAAGTGAGTGGTTCTACTGTAACCGTGTCTGGAGAACGAACAAGGGAAGCCAATGTCGTTAAGACGCCGTCGTACGTGATTTCGTCAAACGGATGAGTTCACGAGAGGTGTCATCGTAGGCCATTGTACCGCTGGATGGTCCTTGCATGGTATTGCGGAACAAACGTCGTTCGCATTTGGAGACAGTGGTCCCAGAAAGGATCTGTGCAACGTCGTAGGGGTACCGGAGCACGGAGAAAGACGTCGAAGCGCATCGATCGTCGCATCCCACGTTATGCCTTAGCGGACCCACAGGCCACAACGGGCGACATTTTGCGGAGTGTCCGATTGGTTGCGTCTAGTTTGCTGTCCAGCCGTCCGTTGCGATGACTACCCTTAATAACGAGTCATCGTCGTCACCACTTAGCGTGGTGTCACTCCAGAGCTGCGTTAGGTGACGAATGGAACAGCGTGGTGCTTAGCGACGAACCGCGGTTCTGTCTCAACTCGGATGACCGCCGTGTGAGAATCTAGAGGCGACGTGGCCAACGGGCGGATTCCTCCGCCATTGCGGGGCGGCACATTGCGGGGCGGCACATTGCCGGGCAACAGATTGCGAGAACAACTGCTATCGGAGCGGCCAGCACTCGTCAATCGCAAAGGCATGATTCTTCATCATGATAACGCCGGACCTCAATGCTCCTTTAATCTCTCGGCAAAAATTACTGGACTTTGTTTCGGAAGTGTTATTTCACCCGGCGTATTTCCCTGACCTGGTACCTACGAACTACCACCTTTTTCGAACGTTACAGAACGCCTTCGCTTTTCAAACCTTCGATGATGTGGACGATGTGAAAACGGCATTACATGAATTTTATTACTTTAAACCACAGCAGTTTTTCCGGCGTGGGATTCACCTACTCATAGACAGATGACAAGTGGTCATACAGAATGATGGGAATTATGTGAATTCCTAGGTACGTTATTTGTTGTGTTCTCCTCCTTTCTTTGTAGCTTACAAAAACGGGTAGTACTTATGCACACACCCAATGCATCACAGATTGGCAAATGCTATCTTCATGAAAGAACACAGCTTACAGATTCGTTCAGCTTCCAAGACTACCACAAACGCACCACACTTTTCGTTGTTTGCTCCAACATTATATAGCTCGTTCTTATCATGTCCACACACGCACATGTCACGCACCTTGACCTCAAGACTGCTGCCAGATAACATTCAGTGAGTGAGAAAAGGTAACGTTGAGGTTGAAGCGCTAAACGTGAACTCCAAATTTACATAGAGAAAGGCAGCTAAAAATGAAATTTAAATTAGATTATACGTCATAGGCTTCCTTAATATGTGTCGAGAGATTTAAACTCACAGACATCTCCGTTTTTGAGAACTGCTCTTTCGATTTCAAATTTCATAAGCCGAGGGATACGAAAGTTTAAATAACTTACGTAAAGTTTCACACATTGTTATTATGCAGTGGCGTATATTCGAGGCTAGCTAGGCTAGCTGCGAAGCCCAGAGAATGCACAAGTTAATTAAATATACACAAATAAAAGTCAATTATCAACGATATTAAGATATGTCAATGCTTTCGGTGCGAAAAAAATACGAGCGGATTCGCTTCTTTCGATTATGAGAATCAGTATGGAGAGCAATGATCAACGTGACGCAAATAGGTCTTCGAGAGACTTCGCTGTTCTGATGCGAAGAGCTTCAATACTATTTCCTGCCAGCGTTTCCATGACAACATGAATGAGCTACGGAGCTCGTGAGTGGCCATTACTTTGGCCAAGGGTTCGCTCCGAAAATAAGAAGACTTCGGACTACCTCAGTCCATCCATGTTTCCAGCGCGTGTTTCGCGAGAGTTGTTTCAGTTTGTGTGAAGTGTCAATGAATTAAAATCAGTGATATTATATCTTAAATTCGTGGCTTTGTTGGATTCAAACTGTTTTAATAAATTTTGTGAAAGCTTCCCTGGACATCTACTATCAGAGCTTAAAGAACTCTGTGCTTCAAATTCGGATACAACTCGATTAAAAAATGAACTGAAAGTGTTTAATTCCCTTGATGAATACAAAACAAATCAGTAAAAAGCATTACTTGTTACATAAAGTTGAATAATTGGACATAGTGTTTATTGAGATGTACAAATTAGCAGATCTAATATTAAACTGTTCATCAACAACTGCAACTGCCGAAAGAAGTTTTTTCCGTATTAAAAAGAATCAAGACATATCTTAGAGCCACAAAAAGACATGAACATTCGAGCAACTTGGCTGGTTTGTTAATAGAGAAAAAACATTATTTTTAAATATGAAAAAATATTCGAAAGAAACATTTTTGTGAAAACGTAACACTCAAGTTAACACAAAAGAAAAGGAGAATGTAGTTCGTGCACAAATAAGTGTTCAAATCCTAATCCTCATAATTATTTGGTATCATGCTAGCATGATACCAAATAATCCTAGCAATAGCATGAACCTAAAATTTAGAAAAAAATGTTGCTTCTATTACTTAACAATAAAAAAATAAACTTCGCAATTTTTTAAGAAGTTGGGGGAATCATGCAATGAATTGATTATAATACGCTTTCCAACATACCAGAAATCATTACTCAAGTTATCACTCAAGTTATGAGGATAATGGCTGTGGAATAAATCTCGGTCCTGTGTCCTGACCTTTGATCCCATTTCGATGATATTCAACAGATTCAGTATACCTCCGAAATAACATGATAAAGTTTTGTCGCAATCAAAGCATTTTTACATAAGTTATGATGCATAAGGGCTATGAAATAGATCCCGCTCCTGTGTCCTAACCTTTGACCCCATTTCGCCGATTTCCAATAGGATTCGTCCCCAGGCAGGCCCCTAAAACACACTAACATTTCATCCAAATCGAAGAAATTTTACGTCCGTTATGACGCATAATGTCGATGGAAGTGATTCCGCTCCTATGTACTGACCTTTGACTCCATTTCGTCCATTTTCAATAGGGTTTGTCCCCAGGTGGTCCCCTACCAGATACTAAAATTTAATCGAAATCGAACTTTTTTTACGTTAGTTATGATGCATAAGAACAGTGGAATGAATCCCGCTCCTATGTCCTGACCTTTAATCCCATTTCGTTCACTTTCAATAGGGTTCCTTCCCAGGTGTTCCCCTTCAACATACTAAAATGTCATCGAAATCGAACAATTTTTACGCGAGTTATCCTGCGGCCGGTCATACGCACACAACGCGTGACGTAATGAGGCAGATGGGAATCTCGACCATCTGCTCGCAAGAGTGTGACGTCATTAAACTTTAATAGGATCCACACACAACGCGTGACGTAATGAGACAGATGGCGTGACCGTGCGGCAACATATCAATCGCGAGATTGTAACGTCATAAGATTTCTAAGCATGGATAACATCAATGGGACGATGCCATGACACTAAAAACGTGTTAATTCGGGGTGGTTATTTAAAGCACTGAACGAATTTTCCTAAAGTCGAAATCAAGCTAAATCGATTTCTAGTGCCAGAAAACGGTAGGTTAACGACTTTCATCAAAATCCTTAGAGCCGTTTTCAAAATAAAATGTACATACATACAAAAATTGCTCCTTTAAGGTGGACGTCAAGTAATTTTGCTTCCTATAGTTCCAATGTAAAAACTTCTGTACACATTTTCTTCACAAATAATGCTTTCCCAAGGATGAAAATTTGAGCATCGATTAAAATAGCTTCATTTTATAACTTGGAATACTTAATATTTTCTAAAACATAACCATAATTATGAAATCCAACATTTGTTTGTCTACTGACGTCATCAAAGCACAGGTCGCGCCATCTTTTTTCTGGTTCCAACACCACCAAAAGAAAAGTTATTGATTTTTAATATAATTATGGTTATGTTTTAGGAAATATTAAGTATTCCAAGTTATAATATGAAGTTATATTAATCGATGTTAAAATTTTCATTTTGGGAACACATTAATTGTGAAGGAAATGTGTACAAGTTTTTCCATTGGAAGTATAGGAAGCAAAATTACTTGACGTCCACCTTAATAGTATCGGATAAGGGCGATGGAATGGATCCCGATTCTTTATCCTGACCTTTGACCCCATTTCGTCCATTTTCAATAAGGTTCGTCCCCAGGTGGTCCCCTACCACATATACTAAAATTTCTTCCGAATCGAACCATTTTTACGCACGTTATGACGCATAAGGGCAATGGAATGCATCCCGCTCCTATGTCCTGACCTTTGACCCCACTTCACCCATTTTCAATAGGGTTTATTCCCAGATGGTCCCCTAAAATATACTAAATTTCATCGACATCGGACCATATTTACGCAAGTTATGACGCATAAGGGCAATGGAATGGATCCCACTCCTATGCCGTGACCTTTGACCCCATTTCGTCCATTTTCAATAGGGTTCGTCCCCAGGTGTTTCCCTACTACATAATACAATTTCATTGAAATCGAACCATTTTTACGCGAGTGATCGTGCCGACAGACGGACGGACCGACAAAGCTGGAGCATATTCGCTTCTTCAACCTACGGTTGGAAAGCGTAAAAAACAGTACTGTGGGAGGAGGGGGGGAGATAGTCCAGGTCTCGGACCCAAGATACGCTACTGTTATTATGTGATGTTGGTGTTAATCCCTCAAAAGATTAAGTGGCGTATTCCACAACCCGTGTTTAGTGTTTTCACGGCCGCAAAGACGATAAAACTTTCACAAGGAAAATGTTAAAGAAAAGCAAAGAAAAAAATGTAATTTTAGGAATTAGAGAGTAAAGTGCGGAAACAATAAACTACCTACCAGACCTGAAAATGCCTCAACAAACAAAATGGGTGAACCTGAAAATACTGTGCGTCTTATTGAATAATTCATAGGTGATTTTTAATATGATGAGAATAAATTAATAGAAGGTGGAAGATGCTATTTTACTTATATAATAACTCCTGCAAATTAAACCACCATATAATAATTTTTATAGAGGAGGGAGGGAAAAATTAAAGCAGGATCTGTAAATATCAGTACTCAGAAGCTGCACTTTTTTTCCCATTCCAATTACTTGTTACATCGTTATTTCTCACCTGCGTAGAAGAACGACTAAAACTTGGATTAATTTCGGTCTCGGGAGCAGTTCTGAAATAACATTCCAAATATTGACTTTGGGAGTTGGCTCGAAGAGAAGGACGTCAAATTATAACAACCGAAAATTTAAAATGCAATGAAATCTCAGTACATATTATGTGTGACGAGTTCCGGTAATCGAGGCTTCTTAGCTCGCGAAAGAAAAAAAAATAATAATAGGAACATTCCTAGTGACGTCACAGAACTTTACCGTGATAATGAAATAGCTGCGCTGGAAACCAGTTTTGCTACAAATTCAGGAAACTAAGATTTTTGCGTCACATTCTGGGAGCCATTATCTAAATATAAATAGGTACGTGATTTCTTGTACCTCTTAGATTAAATATCATCTTATTTTACGAGTTCATTGTCACCACGCGACGTAATTGCAAATGTTAATGTAAGAATAATGTCAAATCATTCATCTGAGTAAAATATTAAACACGTATACGTTCTTAGGTGTCAAACAGAAGGATATTCTGAAGCTTGCAGTACTGCCTTAAACACGGAGTTTTTCTTCTTCGGTGTAGCGTTAAATGTAGCAAACGTAAAAGGGAGTGCAAGGAACAAGCAAATTTTCAAAAATTGGAACCGATTTCAGGGTGAACATATTACCTAAAGATCGTAATAAACGAAATAAACTGGTCTGAGTAGCGTGGTCGTGTACAATTTAAGAACATTTTCATCACAAAATTCAAGAGGACTCTATGTAGACCTCGTCGTGTTGCTCCTGTGGACTAGTAGTAAAAAAGGAGACCTTCTGGCTGATAGGCTACGCCTGGCTAGAGTTCCGGACGGGGAGTGAGTGCCGGCTCTCTCCCATCCATGGAACCATTGGCCCTAAATCAGGGATGTACAATTCCTTATATGCCTAAGGGCTCACAGTGGTCGCTAAATCCCCAGAAAGAATTTATCGCATGCGTACTCAGAGATGCGAACGCTAATAGTCCGAGCTAGGCTCGGGTTTGAATCCCGCTTAAGGCATGGATGGGGTTTTTGTCTAATTGGGCTTCCCTCCATGAAAACAGTGTCTTTAAATTAGAGACGGCGAGTCCATATATCTTTAAATGCTCACAGTTGTATCTAAATCATACAAAGAAAAATTTTCCCCTTCCACCTCCCTTGTGGTCTAGAGATCAGAGACCCTATCTTCTGACTAATCGTTCCAGCTGGCCTTGAGTTCAAGACCCAGATGCTAGCTCTCTCTCTCTCTCTCTCAGAGAAGTAATAGCTCTAAATTAGTGACGGACGACTAAAAGCCTTAAATGCTCAGGGTGATCCTTAAACCCCAAAAAGGAATTGTCACAGAGGTGATTTAGTGGTCAGAGATGCGATCTCTGACTAAGTGGTGACGTCATTATTAGGATTTATGATGGGATGAATCAAAAAGTTTAATGAGAGATCTGCTCGTTTAGTACCGGAGGGAGCTCCATTAGTTTTAGTTCCTCCGAACTGGGTTCGCGTTGGAGTCCCAATTGAGGCATCGATGGCATTTTTGTTCCACGGGCTCTCTTGTCTTCATGGAACCATTAACTTTAAATTAGAGCCGGTCACTCCACAGAACCTTAAATGTTCACACAGTGATCTCTAAATCCTAAAAGGAAAAGAAGTTGTCTCCCTGATGGCCTAGTAGTCAGAGACGCGATCTTTTGACTAAACTGAGCTGTGATCCCTTGTTCGAGTCCCAGATGAGACATATGTTGGTGGTACGTATTTCCCACAGTGCTCGCTTTCTTCTTTCTTCAGAATCAGTCGCTCTAAATTTTGGAGGGATAGTTGAGTTGACTACTGACATTCTTAGATGACCAATGCGGGAGTAAAATCCGAAACAAAAAACGATTTATCTTATCGTCTAAAGCGATTCTAGAAAGGATAAATGTAGCAAAAAAAAAATTCCTCAGTAGGCGTAAAAAAATTAGAAAAGATGACGATAAAGTTCTTAATATAAAAATGCCAAAATATTAGATATGATCGATTTTCCTCTATAAATAAGAAGAGAGGATTCTGATAAAAGAAATGAGACGACTGCATTTGACGCGCATGGAGAAAGATGAAAGAGAAACCAGACAAAGTAAGATAAGGTGTGAAGATGGATTGGAATGCCTCGCTATAGAAATAACGTAACGGAAGGGGGTTAGTATAATGGATAAACTTGGAGCATCCTATAATTATTCCTCTGGAAGTGGATGACCAGTGAAAAGAAAGAAGAAGAAATCCTAGAAATCTGTAACTGCATGATGTTGAAGGTGTCAAGAGTAAATTGCAAACCGAGATTTTCTTCATGTCGTGAAAAATTCAAAGCCTAATGCGCATAAAACCATGAGCAATTTTGTTTTACTTTTCTTTAAACCTGGTGCTACTGAAAAGTTGTTTATCTCCCTTTCACTTAAACAGCCAAATCTCACAATGCACCCAGGTAAGGAAGTCCGCAGTTTCGATGTTGCAGTAGCTAATGAGTTCAAAAAATTTTCTGGACTCTCTCAAATGGACTTAGAAAGGATGCTGAGTCATCGTGTTTATCGTGATGCAACGGAAAACTGCGCGAAGGCGGCGGCAAGGGATTGAGGGGAGAATTGACTGCAATATGCTTGAAAATACGTGTAAAAAACAGACAGAAATATCAGTCCACGCTTTTTCTTTTTTGATTGGAGGTTTAACGACCACGGTGGGCAACTCTATGGGCTATAAGCAGTCACCCGTCCCTAATTTAGGGCCACTGGCTTCAGGAAAGGGAGAGAGCCAGTGTCGTAAGACGAACACAACATCCATGCCTCTAGCGGGATTCGAACCCGGACCCATCTCGAACGAATGATCAGAAGCCATCGCTTAGACCACCACGCCACCAGGGGCGACACTGCACGCTTGCAGCAAAGGCATTAAACAGAATCCATTGGTTCTAGATTTTATAGATCAGCTCTTTCCCTCGCGGCATCAAGAAGTTTTGAGGTCGCTTTTTTATTGCACTAACCCAAATGAGAATGAATTTCACGGGTGGGTGAAGTTAAGACTTGCATTGTGTCAAAATGTGTTTATTTGTAAGGTAATGCTGGTTTTTAAGATAAATTCTAGATTTTCTGGGAAAACATTTAGGAATCTGGCGATACCAAGGCAACTTAGAGGCAATATTTAGATTAAGGAAAGACAGGTAAATGTTCCATTTTATTTTTTATTTTTGTTGTCCGAATAAGAAAATTTTATACCGAGGTACGTAAACGTCACTTACGCAGTCACGTGATCGAGGCTGTTACTCGTCAGTAATCATCAGTAGTGTCGAACACAATGGGAACAAGAAAGATGACACCGAATTTTCGGGTGTAATAAGCACGTCTTTTGAATCCGTTCTGACGCAAATTAAATTTATCAAAGCTATTCAAAGTCAATGGAAACGGTATGGAAAACAATAGATCTGACGAAAGAAAGAAGATTTTCAGTCGGGTTTTTAATCCTTCAGATATTGCTGTAAACGGAATCGTGAGCTTACGAACCCTTAGAAGCAGAGATATCGACAAATATAAGATGTGATTTTACGTTCCCTGGTGGGAAAACCATGCATAATTTTAGGAATAAAGTATTCTCAAAAGGTTTATCAATATAAGCGGTATCGGTCCACGAAAAAAACTTTTTGTCGAGTTTTCAGAAGCCCAGATTTTGCTACAAATACATCAGAAGCAGAAATTAACACTTATGCCCCCTGGTGGCCAAACCATTCTTTACCAAACATTAGAAATTAATGTGAAAAATATTTTCCATCAGGTCTTGTATGCGATACAGGAAGAATTTTTCAAATCGGAGTTTTAGAAGCAGAAATAACGCAGAAAACGCAATTTACCTTTGTGCCCCCTAGCAGAAAGTCTATGATTTACTTGTAAATTTTGAATTTATAGGAAAAGCATTTCGCATTGGAAACACTATCCAACAAAGAAGGAATTTTTCAAATTGGGCTTTTAGAAGTAGAGATATTGACAAAAATAAAATATACATCTACGCCCCGTGGCGTAGAAACCATGCATTATTTCAAGAAGAAAATGTTCCTAAAAGGTTTGTCGACATGAGTAGTATCGGTCAACGACTTTTTTTCCAATCGAGAATTTAGAAGCTCATAGTTTGCTGCAAATACATGAGAAGTGGAAATTAAGATTTACGCCCCCTGGTGGCCAAACAGTTTTTTTTACAAAAATTTGAAAATATGTGCAAACGATTTCCCATCAGAGCTGTATCCGGTGCAGAAAAAATTTTCAAATCGGAGATTTAGAAGCAGAGATATAGGGGGAAACGCAATTTACCGCTACGCCCCCTAGCGGAAAGTCTATGAATTACTTGAAAATTTTGAAATTATATGAAAAACATGTCACATGGAAACACTATCCAACAAAGAAGGATTTTTCAAATCGGACTCCTAGAAGTAGAGATATTGACAAAAATAAGATATACATATCTACCGCCCCAAGCGAAGAAATTGTGGAATATTTTAAGAAGAAAATATTCCGATAAGGTTTATCGATGAGAGGGGCGTCAGTCCACGAAAGAATTTTTTCAATCGATATCTTAGAAGCTCAGATTTTATAGCAAATACATCAGAAGCAAAAATTAACACTTACGCCCCCTGGTGGCTAAAGTATTCTTTACCAAAAATTAAAAATTATTTGCAAAAGGTTTTCCATCAGGAGATGTATCCGCTGCAGAAAAAAATTTTCAAATCGGAGCTTTAGATGAAGAGTTATTGTGCGAAATGTAATTTACTTTTACGCCCCCTAGAGGAAAATCTATGCGTAATTTGAAAAATTAACTTTATCTAAAATACTGTTTGAGATAAATGGAATCGAAAGATAAAAGATTTTTTTCAATCGGATGTTTAGAAGCAAATATGTGGAATAAAACGTATTTTTGAATTCGACATCATCTGCATTTACGCAACCTAGCGGCGAAATTGTACATCGTAAAAAAAAACGAAATAAAGGATCATCATTCTCATATTTCAAGCTTCCCAATGCAAAAAGAATTTTTCAAATCGGACTAATAGTTGCAGAGATATCCTGGGTACAGGCGGACGGACAAACCGATAACATAAGCACGATCTTTTTTTACAAAAGACGTGCTAACAAAGTCTTTCTGATTTCCATAAAGGGATTATTGTGGGCGCCCGTCTCGCAAAAGCGACGATTTTGAATACACCAATGCTGACTGAAAAGGTAAGACATCCTGGGTCTTTAATCAGCGGAAAAATAACCCACCTTGCTTGTCTAAGAGGCGTAACTGCGGCGCGACGACAATCTGTTAGGAACGAGATCGACTTCGTCTGAGAAGTCTTGTACGGAGAGATAGGACTTCCTCTATGCAGTAGTTGACCAAAGCATTCAATGAAGGCTGTTCCCCACCCATATCTCAGCGAACTATCTCCAGCGAATTGAACAGGGTCGATACTGACAGTCTGTAAGGAAACCACCGATTACTTCCAAGAACTGGAAAGTTGGTCTACGGTAGTACTAGGCACACCATGAATGGACACTGGAAGACTGGAAAAAAGTCATGTGGTTCGACGAGTCGCGATGCATTTTAATCTGTACCGACGGTAGACACAGAATTTGGCGGAAGCCCAATGAAGCAACGGACCTAGCATGACTTGTACACAAAACCCAAGGTGGTGTCATGGTGTTGAACACGTTTTGCTGGTACGGAATGGTTCCCTTGATATTTCTGAAAGGTCGGGTGTCCTCCAAGGATTATCATAACATTTTTGCAGATCAATCCAATTCTGCAATGTTGACTTTTTATCCAGCAGGTGACGGCTCTTTCGTGGACCACAAATGCTATTGCCAATAGCTCAAGATGTGTTCAGTGGTGGTTCAGCGAGCTCAAAAGAGACTTCCACCTTCTTCTCTGGCCACCACAACTCCCGGAACTGAACCCCACTGAAAATGTATGGGACAAGTTAAAAAAAAAGAAAACGATCCGGGAGCAAAGTCCTCTTCCATCAAATCTGAGCCAGTTAAAGAATTATCTAGCAGGGTGGGTCGAAAATACCGAAATGTGTTTGATCGAATCACTATAACACGAACAAGTTGCGCCTGGTATGGCTAAAGATAATGTAAAACATTTTTAAATCAGATAATATTTTCCGTTCGCGTATGACAATCGAAATTATAGGAGTTTCCGAAAGTTACACAATTTTATTGATTTTTTTTTCTAAGTACCAAATAAATTACGATCGAATCTCTGCAGAGCGGAAACGTTGCTTCTGGTATAACTAAAGATAGCGTTAAAAAGTGTTTTGAATTAACACAATATTTTCGGTTCGGCATGACGATCAAAATTATATTAGGGGTATGAAGAAGTTTCCGCCGTTTTAAGGAGAAAGGAGACAAGAACAATCAGGAAACCAGTACACATTTATTCAACGAAACGTTGGCCGTTAGCATCAATGATCTTTTGCCATTTTTCAGGCAACAAATGAATGCCTCTGTGATAGAAGGACTCGGAGTTTGAGCTGGAGAACGCAGTGACGAAATTTTCCACCTCTGAAACTGTGGTGAACCGCTGTTGGGCTAGAGCATGTTGCATAGAGCGAAACAGATGAAAGTCTGAGGGTGCAATGTCCGGGGAGTAAGCCGGGTGCGGTAAAACCTTCCAGGGTAAATGTTCAAGGGTTGGTTTCGTGGTGGCACCGACATGTGGTCTGGCATTATCGTGTAGCAACATGACTGGGCGGCGTTCTTTACCTGTCCATGGACGTTTTCGCTCGATTGCGGCGTTCAGTTTCATCAACTAATCGTTGTTTCATTGTGAAGTGATTGTTTCGTTCGGTTTCAACAGTTCGAAGTACAGTACTCCGTGCATATCGCAACACACACACAACAGCATTTTCCCTTCGTGGATATCCTGTTTTGCAGTGGATGTTGATGGCTGGCCTGGGTCCACCCAGGATCGCTTGCGTATGCTGTTGTCACAATAGATCATTTTTTATCCCCGGTGACAACCTTCCGCAAGAAATTCTTCCCTTAAAACCTCTTCAGCAACGACATGCAGATGCCCAATCGTTGACCAATATTACGCTTCGTTAAAGTATGCAGAACGCACTTACCAATCTTCTGGATCTTCCCCAAGGCCTGTAAACGTCGTAACACCGTCAATTGAGCCACTTTCAAACGTTTTGCCAGTTTCGTGGTCGATTGTGTGGCATCCGCTTGCGACAGCGATTCCAGCTTCTCGTCTGCCAGTTCCTGCGGTCTACCTGCACGTGGCCTGTCTTCCAAGCGTAGATCCCCTTTCTTAAACCTGGCAAACCATTTTCGACACGTCCTCTTACCCATAACCGTTTCGCCATACTCCTGACATATTGAACCGTATGCTTCACTCGCACTTTTCTGTATATTAAACATGAATAGCAAACAGTTCCGCAAATGAGCGTTATAGACCGCCATGCTTGGCTTCATGTACTAACTGACAGCACGGGTCGCCGGCCGGTTAGACCCCTACAGCGCCGCCCGCTAGCTAGAGCGACGGAAACTTTTGCATAACCTTAATGGAAATTCCAGAAACTTCGATTATTTTTCAGTTTCAATTTTATCTCACTTATTCCTTCTCTTTTTTGGGAATCATCTTGAAGGCACAGCCTTATGTGAGAATTCAGGCATGATAGATCCTGATAGCAATGTTGCCCGGATGTACCTACACCCGGTTCTGGCCTGAGAACCACAAACCTTGCTTGATGCTTCTGTAACTAGTTTCACACATCGATCTACAGCTTGTGTGTGACCGAAGTTGACTCTAAAGATCTGAGCAAAGAGTAGAAATATCTATCCGACACATGAATTGTTATAAAATCAGGCACATGTTCAGATGATCTCGATATTCGTGATCCAGGTACGCTTTCTCATTCCAGATGGTTAACAGCAGCTAACAGAGTTGGAAAAAACTGTCATCAGTGCTAGCCTAAATATATATTATTATCATACAAAACAAATACCACCGTCTATGTTCGATATTTAATAAAAGATGAAAGCTATTTACAATTAAAACTAGCACTTTCGGGATAACATTTACCCCATCATCAGCTAGAACAGAGATGATGGTGTAAATTTACCCCATCTGATGATGGGGTAAATGTTACCCCGAAAGTGCTAGTGGTGGTTTTAATTTGTAAATAGCTTTCATCTTTTATTAAATATCGAACATAGACGGTGGTATTTGTTTTGCATAACATATTGTACGAATTGTGCTTTTATCTATATACATTATTATCATTAGTTATTAAGATTTATTTTACGGAACAAAGTTTGTATTACTACTTTCTAGTCACCTACTGTCGGCTTTCTATGAATAAAAGAAACTTGTTATCAGTGGTTTTATTGAGTTTCTTCCATACTTGCGTAGTTCCGTTATTCTGCGTAATCTTACCCCAGGTCATCTTGCATCTTCCCATTCCTTACTTTTACTCGTAGTACAAATGCTGAAGGCTAAAGCGTTTGGAAGTTTATTTTGTGGTCTGAAAAGACTCCTGAGAATGATAATGATGTTGCTTGAAATTTGTGACATGTTTTTACTCGCGGGTACTTTATGGCTTTTCATACATCCAACAGGAAATTTGAAATTTCGCCTTTTAGTAGTTGGCCACGCGTTTCCTCTCTTTCTCTCTCCCTTCTCTCTATCTTTCTCCCGTCATCTATTCGACGAAGGAAAAATCCATAGTGCGAAAGAACAAGAATGCCTTTTTCCTTCATCATACTATTAAGATCTGGTGACAGCGTCAAATTGGATTTCGCGTTGTAATTTGTCTTCCTTCAGCGATCTCCTAAATGTTGGGTTCTTTTCGGCGCTTCCCCAAAGCCTCTAATCCTGCCATAAAACAAACGGAGTTTCACGAAGCACGTGGAAACTAAACACCATGTTTATGAATAAGAGGTGGATATTGGCAAGTCACTTTATTCCAATCAAAGGCATAATGCATGTAGGGATTTAAAAGGAATCCTAGCTATTCACAGAGTGAAGAACCATCGCGTCAATACTGAGAGTTAACGACTTTTAGTTCCCTCATATTTTTACACATAACTAATGGAATTTATTAGGTTTTTGAAGGTAATATATCAGAATATCGATGGAAGCTTTAAATGCCCAAAATATGGTGCAAAATTAACGTTATTAGTAAATAATAATCACCACCACTAGCAACTCCCTTTGGTCAACGAGATACATTCTTCTGTATGGCCTCTTGAGAAAATGTCGGGTGCGACATACTCATGCCTTGTTTTCAACTGATGTTTGAGAGAGAAACTATTTAATCTGTAGATTGATTTTCAAGTACTTGAAAAAGTGATAGTCATTATTCACCTGATGGGACAGATCAGGTGAATGATGCGGTAAGGTGTCATACCGCGACTGGTGCAGCTTCTGAATCATCTGGCGTGCAGCGTGGTGTCTGGCGTTATCATGGAGAAATATGGGCCCATGGCCATTGACTAATGCTTGCTTTTCGGTGCACAGTGTCATACCGCGACTGGTGCAGCTTCTGAATCATCTGGCGTGCAGCGTGGTGTCTGGCGTTATCATGGAGAAATATGGGCCCATGGCCATTGACTAATGCTTGCTTTTTGGTGCACAGTGTCATACCGCGACTGGTGCAGCTTCTGAATCATCTGGCGTGCAGCGTGGTGTCTGGCGTTATCATGGAGAAATATGGGCCCATGGCCATTGACTAATGCTTGCTTTTTGGTGCACAGTGTCATACCGCGACTGGTGCAGCTTCTGAATCATCTGGCGTGCAACGTGGGGTCTGGCGTTATCATGGAGAAATATGGGCCCATGGCCATTGACTAATGCTTGCTTTTTGGTGCACAGTGTCATACCGCGACTGGTGCAGCTTCTGAATCATCTGGCGTGCAACGTGGGGTCTGGCGTTATCATGGAGAAATATGGGCCCATGGCCATTGACTAATGCTTGCTTTTTGGTGCACAGTGTCATACCGCGACTGGTGCAGCTTCTGAATTATCTGGCGTGCAACGTGGGGTCTGGCGTTATCATGGAGAAATATGGGCCCATGGCCATTGACTAATGCTTGCTGTTTGGTGCACAGTTTTCCACCCATAATATCAAGTTCTTGACAATGCCAGTCCGCCAAGATGGTTTGACTGGTTTGACCAGATTGTAAGAAAAAGAAAATCACATAAGCTGCGTACCACCAAACACCGATCATCGTATCCCTATAATGGAATACCAACTTCGGAGTTTCACCGCGGTCGAACCGTTGCGCCGAACGTCTGCGATTGCCACACAGCATTAATTCCTATAATGGAACACCGGCTTCGGAGTTACATTGCGGTCCAGTCATTACGCCGAATGTCTGCGCTTGTCATACAGCATTAATTTCTATAATAGAATACCTGCTTCAGAGGAATTATGAAAATGATGAAATAACTAAAAATTTCCATTACGAACTAGAAAGCTGTCCTGTTTTCAGTAACTCTTTGTTAAAAACTACATTCCTGAAAACGTTAAAACCCGTTTTTCTCTTAATTTTGTAAATTATCGCGTTTATTTTTAGTGCATAGTAATCGGCATATCAAAGCCAATAATCGGATTTCATTGTGCGCTACAAACGCTTTTCAATTTTGTATATTTCGTGTACTCTTCGTTAAAGTTTTGTAAATTATCATGTTTAGCACGAATTATCGGTTTTTAAGAATATTTCGATATGTTTGTGTTTTCAAAAATATTCACTCGATCACATGAAATAATTCAGTGTATATTATTTTTTACAACAGTGTTTATGAACTGCTCCATGCATTACTTCAAAAAGCATGTGCTTTATGTGTAGTAAGTTAATAATAAAAATTTTATTATTTTAGCTGTTACATTATACCTTTATCAACTTTATATTTACATTTGAGTGTTAAAAGTCATTATTATAAGAGCCAGGGAAACCAGGGAAAAGGTCTTTATATGATCTGACTAAAGCCCTGATCTCCCTATGTAATAGATCCAAGTCATATAAAAATTCTTAAGTAGTAGGTGGGTCAGGCAGTTGATCAATTAGTTGTTAGAAGATATTAATAGCAATTAAGAAAAGGATTTAAATGTTATATATTAATTTAAGGGTTTTTTTATAAGTTCAGAAAATATGTTTTTAGTCTTTTTTTAAACAAGTTATAATAGTTAATGTGTTTTAGTTCTTCAGGTAAAAGATTTCAAAAAGTTGGTCACTGATAGTTGACACTTTGCTTCATTTGTTGTGTTCCAGGAAAGCATTGCTTTATCTGAAATATATTTCTAGTTTTATAGTTATTGATATCATTATTTATATCTATGATATCTATATTGATATTTTGTTTAATACTTTTAAACATATTTAATCCCAAATCATATTGATATAATTATTTTATATTCAAAATGTTATGTTGATTAACATCTACTCGTAAGTAATTATAAATATTTGAATAATGTATTTTATTAGTATTAGTGCGTAGTTTAAAATCTAATAAATTTATTCTGGAGCACTTGGAGTTTTTTTATATTAATTTGTGTTGTTTTTCCCCAACAGGATAGATAATAGTTAAAGTGTGTATGCACAAGAGTGTAGTATAACAATTTAAAGATTTTATAAGTTAGATTATTAAGCTCTCGGCTAACTACTTCTATGTTTCTATAGATTTTATTAATAGTATGTTCTATATGTCGATCCCATTTTAAGTTATGTTGTAGTGTTACTCCCAAATAGGTGAAATAATTCACTATGGCAATTTTATTATTATTATAATAAATAGTTATATCTTGATATTGGGTTAGGTTTTGTCTTGTAAAAAACATAACCTTACTTTTATCTGTATTTACAATAAGTTCATTGGAGGTCAGCCAGTAGTAATATTTGCTTATTTGGTTATTATAAAGGTTGATTATTTGTGTGCTATCACGTCGTGTGAAGAGAATTGTAATATCGTCAGCATAAAGTGTCAAATGTATGGTTTTTGATAGTGTAAAAATATCATTAATGTAAATGTTGAACAGTATGGGTATAGAACCCTGTGGTACTCCCATGATAATTTCTTTCATTGGGGATTTGTAGTGGTTAATTTGTGTGAACTGTAATCTATTAGTTAAATAATTTTAATTAGTTTAGGTGAAATCCCTCTTATACCTATATTATGTAGTTCTGTTATGAGAATATTATGGGTTAGACAATCAAAGGCTTTTGTAAGATCCAGAAAAAGCGCAAGTTGTTTGGTATCTAGTTGTTTTAATATAAAATTTTGTAGTGATAGAATAGCTGTTTCAGTTGATCTATTCAGTTGAAATCCGTGCTGATTAGTATCAATAATAGTGTATTTTTTCAAATACAATAGAAGCCTGTTATAAATTAACTTTTCCAGAATCTTAGCAAAAATAGAGATTTTTGCAATATGTCGATAATTATTTATATTATTAATAGAGCCTGTTTTGTATTTAGGAGAGATCTTAACTATTTTAAGATCATCAGGGAAGATTCCTGTTTCAAATACCAAGTTAAATATATAAAGAAATGGCTCTGCAATTATGTTAGCAACAAATTGAATTACCTTTGGATGAATGTCATCATATCCTGCAGTAGAATTTATTTTTATCTTTTTAAGTTCCATTTGTAATTCTTGATATGTTATTTCTGTGAGATAAAAAGGAAATTGTTTGATTTGATTCTTCTACTGTGAAAGGTAAATTAGGTTTACATAAATTTTGTTTTACGTTCTTTGATATTATTATGAAATGATTATTTAAATGTGTAGCAATGTGTTCTTGATTTCGAATTTCTTTGTTATTCTCATCGAATTAAAAATTCTGGTATTTTTATTTTATTATTTTTCCCTACAATTGATTAAGATGTTGCCATGTTTTTTGGGGGCAATTTTGAGAAAAAAATTGTAATAGCAATTTTTTTAACCATTTTTATTGTGTAGTTCAGGTTATTCCTATAGCGTTTAAAATTTATATAATCTATAGGATTTCTAGATTTAAGAAATTTAGTGAATATATTTTTTTTGTGTTAATTCGATTAATTACTGAGTTATTCATCCAAGGTTTACGAAATGTTTTTTCAAAGTATTATAGTGTATTGGTTTAGTGAAGGTTTCGTCATATAATCAAAGAACAGTGTATGAAAATTTTCAAAAACTGAGTTAATTTGTGTTTCTCTATTAATTAGTGTCCAGTAAATTTCAGCCATTTTATTTCTGAAAATTTCAAGATTTGATTTAGTTATTTGTCTAATGATACATTTATCTGTTACAATTCGGATACTGTAAGAGTGCTTAGATATAATAAATATAGGTAGGTTGTCACTGAAGTCATATGTTATCACTCCTGATATAATTGAATCATACAAAGTATTAGTAATACATAAATGAATTATTGTACTACTGGAAGGTGTTATTCTAGTAGGCATTTGTATTGTATTACTGAAACCAGAGGCTAGGATTATGGAGTTGAGTTGGTCTGTTATTATATTCTTTTTTGCAATGTCAATGTTTAAATCACCTAATAAGAAAGTTTTCTTTATGTAGTAAATTTGCCTGAGGAAAAAAAATGCTAAGTATAGAAATAAGTTTTTGTTTTTTAGGATCAGAATCAGGTGATCTATAACAAACAGCAATTATCTAATGTTGGTTAGTCATCACAAGAATTTCTAAGTCTTGGTTAATTATAGTAAAATCAGTAAGGAGTGAGAAAAATTTATGCTTCTTATGTATATATATAGCCACCCTCCATTTTTAGAATGTGTTCTATTTAAAGTATAAACATTGTATTCATTTATTAGAATGGAAAAATTTTGCTCAGATAATCATGTCTCTGTGATACAGATAATATCAATAGTAGTCTCAGTTATTTTTTTATGAGATTTTCAAGTAATGTTATTTTGTTAAGCAAAGAGCAAGCATTTATATGAATAATGTTTAATGAATTGTGTGTGTTATTTTTTAATAAATCATTAAATTCATTAGTCGAATAGTAATCATTCAGCATGATTTAAGGCAGTTTAAGAGTTCTATTAAATGACAACACTATATTCAGTATAAACAGTCATTAGACAGTAATGTCAAAAGATCTCAAATCCTCTAAATTTGTATTTTTTTCCTTTTTTCATGTTCACTTTCTCTTATGTATATAGAGCCATTCCATATTCAGGAATTCTTTATTCTTCCATTATGAACCAAAGTTCTAGTCTTCCAGTATAGATACTTATTAGTAGATGTAAGATTTTCATTAATGTAAATTTTAGTTTGCTGATAATCTTTATGTAAATTTGAGTTGAAAATAACAGTTTTTCTTTTTGATAGCCATAAGTTTCTAGCTGTGCTAGTGGTAAATTGCATTATAATAGTAGGTTTCTATATATTTCTGTCTTTTCCCAACAGAGGATGAATAAAATCTATGTCAGTAGGTTTGAAGTTTTCCACCTGAAGCTTGTCTGCTAATATTGCCAGGTGATTCTTTAGTTCACAGTTATTTTTAATATTTGTTAAATCAAGTCCATGAATTTCAGTATTTTTGTTTCTGGGATATTGGTCCAGATCATTGACTTCCATTTTAAGTGCCTGCACATGTTGCTTACTTTTTATTTCGTTGGTTTCAAGCTGATTTAATTTAGTTTGCAGATTTATATTAGTTTCATGTAGCTGATTATATTTTTGAATGATATCTCCATGACTTGTACTAAAATGTTCTATAGAAAGTTTTATATCTCTAAGTTCTTCCCTCATTTCTTGTTCGATAAGTCCTAGCTCATCTTTAACATGAGTTAGAATATTATTCAATTTATTACTCATTTCTCCTAATGTGGACATGATTGTCTCCATGTCAACATGCACAGAGTCTAGAGGAGACGATGTAACAGTGTTTGATTTGTGCATAGCTGCTACAGTTGACGTTTTTTTGCCAGCCATAGTTATCAAGCCATCAAATAACAAATATATTTGTTATGCAACCCACAGGTCAGACAACAAAATATGAAATATGTAGATTGATGAACATTCATATAAGATCAAACAACTATTTTTTGGGCCATTCTAAGCATACAAGACAGTGGTATCTTGGAAATTATCTATAGTCAAAGGATATTAAACAGAAGTGATTTTGTATGCTATCAAATTGTCACAAAGTCTCCTGTAGCAAAATGTAATATCTAAGCATAAATTTTTAAGGGCTCTGCGAAATTATCAATAAAGGTATTATATATGTTAATATATAAATTTAGTTAACCTAAGACCACTCGAGTAGTTCAACGGAAATTATAGCACAAGTCAAAACTGTAGTATTCAATAGTTCTGAGCGGAATATAATCAGTTTTCATCAATAGTTATATAGTCCTCAGTAGATGTCAGCACTTCTGAGCAACAGTTAATTCTGTATAAGTTTTAGTAAAATGAGAAATATGTGTATAAACAGACAATGATTCTGTAGGTAAAGTAATCAAGAGTATAGTATTAATATCAGAAATACCTTTTAGGCCGTCATACAAGTTCTTAATATTTATATTGTAGCTCCAATGCGCTTACACTATAAGCACGAAGAACACATTATGGAAAACCAGTTGTAAATAATCCAATAGGCATCACATATAAGCATCACATCCATATTATTAAACCTTATCCCTAAAAGTATCCACACAGGTTTACTCCAGAGACTCTCCGCAACAATAATTATTTAATTTTAGTTTTTCTTTTTCCGTTTTCTTAATAGAGCTGATCAGCACATGCCTCACCTTATCTGTTACTTGACTTGACTGTAACAGATAAGGTGAGGCATTGAAGTTAAAGCGATTTTTGCAAGGTAAAACGTGGCCTATCATTTCTCTGAAGGAAAATGAAGCAGTGGAGATATTATAGAGTAGATCCGTAAATTTAAATGATATTTTTTCTTTTCACAAAAAGGCTTTAGAAGTGCTTATCACTTCAACGTAGCTAGGTACGTCATTCGACGGGAACGCTGTCAGAAGAGTAACCTAAAATGGCTGCCGCTGAGAAGCGTCGGCTTCAAAGCTTTACGTAGGAATTGCTTGTCATGCCCCTCTCCTTATTCTGTCCTCTTTGATTTACATCGTGTTCGTTTTACTTATTAGTGCTGTTTAGATTGTTTGCATTGGGCTCTCTTAAGTTTGCTTATCGTTGGCGGTACTCGACAGATTTAACACTTTAAACTGCCAATGTATCTGAACTAAAATGTGCCCAAAATTTTCTGCGGTCCCCAAATGGAAGTGTTCACATAGAGTCCACGTGTTACAAAAGCTAAAGCTAAACAATCCTTTCCCCTCTCATCTCAGCAGCACCGAGAATAAACCTATCACTCGTTTATTCTATGCTCGATGATCCAAGGCATGCTGGGCTAGACGCCCTGACATGGGCATCATGACACCGGCTAGAAGCAAGTCTTTAAATAACTTTTCTCTCCTTTCTTAGGTTTATCGCCATTGTTATAACTCTTTTAGCTGCTTCTAAGTCAGGAAAGATTTGTGTCAATCATCCCCCTATAAGACAACCTTGAATAACAAAGAGAAGGGGAACGTAACGCTTTCTCATGCGCAGGTTCACTCGTTTCAACCGTTACGTTACGCTCCCCTTACCTTGAATAACAAAGATAAGGGGAACGTAACGCTTTCTCATGCGCAGGGTTTTTTTTTTTTTTTTTTGGAGGTTTAACAACCACCGTGAGCAACTCAATGAACTAGAAGCAGTCCCCCGTCCCTAATTTAGGGTCACTGGTTCCAGGGAAGGGAGAGAGCCAGTGCCGTAAAACAAACACAACATCCATGCCACACCGCGATTCGAACCCGGACCCCTTCCGGACGAATGAATGCGCAGGTTCACTCGTTTCAACCGTTACGTTCCCCTGACCTTGAATAACAAAGATAAGGGGAACGTAACGCTTTCATATGTGCAGGTTCACTCGTTTCAACCGTTACGTTCCCCTTACCTTGAATAACAAAGATAAGGGGAACGTAAAGCTTTCTCATGCGCAGGTTCACTCGTTTCAACTGTTACGTTCCCCTCACCTTGAATAACAAAGATAAAGGGAACGTAGCGCTTTCTCATGCGCAGGTTCACTCGTTTCAACCGTTACGTTCCGTTTACCTTGAATAACAAAGAAAAGGGGAACGTAACACTTTCTCATGCGCAGGTTCACTCGTTTCGACCGTTACGTTCCCCTTTACCTTGAATAACAAAGATAAAGGGAACGTAACGCTTTCTCATGCGAAGATCCACTCGTTTCAACCGCATTCGACCCACTTCACAGACGGAGAATATATCCGTTCAAGTTAATTTCAGCCCATATTGCTAACCCCGAGTTAATCCGTTCCGGCTGAGTAAAGGGTAAATGCTGTCAGTGTTGCTGTTATTCACCTATACCTTAAGTACTTTTAATTTCGTTAATGGTTTTCGGCCTTAAAATTCTCTAAATTACAGCCATTGTAAAATTCTTTTAACGCTGCTTACTTTTTCTTAATCAAATTTGCTCGTTTTTTATGTTTTCTTAGTATAAGTTGTCTTAATGTTGTTTGAGTTTTACCTTGGTAAATTTGCTCAGTGTGCTTTCGCATTTGCTCTGCGGAAGTTGTTTTAACTTTGTTTGCTTTTTCCCATAACAAATTGGATTTTTTTTTTTGACGTTTTTCGAGTTTAAGTTGTTTTGATGTTGCACGCGTTTTTATGGAGTAAATTTGCTTAATGTACTTTTACGTTACCCATTGTAAGTTGTCAAAATGTCATTTACGTTTTCTCGCTACAAATTTCGTCGATTCTTTCTGCGTCTCCCCATGCACATTGTCTTCACGTTGTTCGCATTATCGCGGTGAACCACCTTAATAGTATTTGCGTCTGCACAGTCTAAATATTGCGTGTGCCTTTCTTTCTGTTTTATTTCTATTGATAATTTGTTTAATGATTTTCTTGTTGTTGTTTTTTTCAGTGCAGATTTCCTTAATGCTCTCTGCGTTTGCCCGTTGTAAATCTTCTTAAAAATTTTTCGTATTTGCAGCTTCGAATTTTCGTATTAACCACCATTCTTCTTAAATTTATTGCAATTTCAGTTGTGATTTAAATATAATGCAATGTGTTTAAATGTTATTTGTTTAATATAATGCTCTTGAAGTATCGCCAGAATCGAGAAACGATTTATTTCAGCGTATTCTCCAAACAATTCTCTACAAACGATGTAAATTTCATATTTTTCTGTGCAATACTTTTTTGCACTGCGAGCTATAGAATACTATAGAATACGAATAGAATACGCTATAGAATACGAAATTAAAAGTGTTGCGAAATTTCTAAAACAACGGCGGCGGTAGTTGCTTTTTTTTTGGAATAGAGAGATACATAATTAATATTGTTTGTCATTCGTGTTTAGGCTGAGAAAATCCTAAAACTCAATTCTTAATTAGAAACGGATGTTATCAACGACTACAGGAACGCGAAGATCGGAATGCACGCTGCATAATGACAGTCTACAGAAACCTAGGCTTAGTTCAGAAGCAAAAATGTCCAAATTTTGAACAGTAAATGCAACTAATTAGTAAATTGTGGGTTGTCAACACCAAAACAATAACAAAAAAAATATATAATACAATCCGTATTTATTGATGCAGGAAAAATATAATCTTCCTGCAAGCTTTCCCCGTCAACGGACGGCTTCTTCAGGCGGTTACAAAGAAAACCAGAATCAAACTATAATAGATGAATATGCATACACATAAATAAATAAATATATGTAGAACACCACGCTCGCGCATGCCAAACACGCGGGTAACAACTGAAATGCAACAGTATATGATATATGATCAAAGCGTAATAAGTCGTTAATGTATACAGAATCATTGCATCCTACTTATTATGCCAAGTAGATGGCTCCATGCCACGGGGAGCTCAAAGCTCGCTTGCCAGGGAAATAGCTATCCTAGGAGCGCAACCGCAATGATAGAACATCCACAAGTATGCTCCATACAGAGATGCTGGAACGGCAGCCATTAGAGAAACTATTGAGATATTAACACGCCACGATGTGTGTAGCACAGAAGTCTCAATTGAGCTTCCCTGTAGCCTGGAGCCAACTGCTTGGCATAATAAGTAGAATGCAATGATTCTGTATACATTAACGACTTATTATTGATCATATATCATATACTGTAGCATTTCAGTTGTTACCCGCGTGTTTGGCATGCGCGAGCGTGGTGTTTTACATATCATATTTACTTATTTATGTGTATGCGTATATATCTATTAGGTTGATTCTGTTTTCCTTTGTAACCGCATGAAGAAGCCATCCGTTGACGGGGAAAGCTTTCGGGAAGATTATATTTTTCTTACACCAATAAATACGGATTGCATTATATTACTACGTTCAAAAAGTTCCGGAACTTTTTATATTAAAAAAGAATGAGTACAGATAATACCTGTTTATGCGGTGTTTCCTTCGAAGTAGTTACCCTGTGCAACTATGCATTTTTGCCAGCGCTTTTACAAAAATTTAAATTTAGATTGCAAGCCTTCTTCTATTGCCACATCCTCCAATGCCTCCGTCGCAGCTCGTTGCACTTCTTCGGAACTTGAGAAGCGTCTCCCCTTAAGCAAATTCTTCATCCGGGGAAAAAGGAAAAAGTCACACGGGGTGAGATCAGGGGAATAAGCTGGTTGTGGTAGAACGGGAATGTGATGTTTGGACAGGAAATCGGACACCAGGAGGGATATGTGAGCCGGCTCATTATCGTGATGGAGCACCCACGAGTTGGTATTCCAAAGATCGGGTCGCTTGCGTCTCACTGATTCTCGAAGACGTTGACGTACTCTTCTTTAGTGACTGTACTACCATGTTGAAGGAATTTCTTGTGTACGACCCCCTTGCAATCGAATAAAACTGTTAACAAGAACTTTCCTTTGAAACGGTCAGCTTTGAAATTATTTGGTCATGGTGACGACGGTGATTTCCACACTTTTGACTGTCGGTTGGGTTGGGGTCGTACAGGAAGCACCAAGTCTCATCGCCAGTGCTCAATCGATTCAAGAAATTGGTATCTTAATCCACTGCATCGATGTTATCGCCACAAACTTACATGCACTCATCCATTTTTTCTTGTGTCAGGTTTTTGGGAACAATTTGTTGGAACACATGATGCATGCCCCGTTTCTGTGTTAAAATGGCATGGCAACTTTCATTTGAGATACCGGTAACTTCTGCAATCGTTGCAACAGTTTTTCGAAGGCCATTTTTCACAATTTCTTTGACAATGGCGATTTGTTCATTCGTTGTGGATGTTGAAGATCGTCCTGACCTCTCATCATCCTTGATACTCTGTCGCCCGTCTTCGAATCATCGATGCCACTCATAAATTCTAGTTCGACTCATTGCACTTTCATCGTACGCTGACTTTAATCATTTGAAAATTCTCAGCAAAAGATTTTCCGAGCAGAACACGAAATTGTACACTTGAACGCTGTTCAAAATCCGACATCGTTGTCGTCACGACGGAGAGCCTAGAATTCCTATAATCACAAACTACGCACATACGCTGTATGTGTTGGAACTGGATCAAACCAGTTCTGGCTGGTCGGTCACATTATGCTCTTCGCTTGCTCGGCGGGTAATGACGTAATTCACTGACATTTGGCAAATATTCAAAAAGTTCAGAAACGTTTTGAACGTAATACTATTTGTTTTGTTATTGCAACTGATTGTTTGCAGATGAATTTTCGAAACAGAAATAGCAGTTTAAGCGCGAGATTTTCTTCTCGTTATCTCCACCTATTGTCTACCAGAATTTATGACCTACAGCTAACAATTAATAGTCATTAAGAGAGTTTTGGAAGGGGAGCATCTAACCCCTAATCTTAAAGAGCTCTTAGAATCAGCAAGATGGGAGAGTTGGCGGTTTACCATATAGGGAATGTTCCCTCTAAGCTGCTCGCGCGCGCAGACGCGCAGCGACTTAACTTCCTCAGCGCAGCAAGCATTTTTGATTAAAATTCTCAAATCCCTAATTAATTTTCATAAATCGAAAATCAATTACCTGCAAAAATAATAACAAATAAATAAAATTTCGGGCTCTCAAAGGACAAAACAACACCTTTCTTATATGCCGTTCGCCTCCTTCTAAGTTTGTCTCATTGTCCTCTTCATTCTCAAAGGCTTCTTAGTCTCGTGCGAGCAGATACTGAACGCGAGAATGCGTATTAGTGATTTCCCCACGCAGAGAAAGAGGCAGATATTGAGTCTTTTCTCAAAACAACTCATTAGCTCCAGCCAATCACAGCAAACCGTAACCAAGTTCATTGTACTAACTAATGCCACCAATGCTAGTTGGCGTGTTCACTTGTTCTGTATTTGAACTAATTATTTTGTTTCTTATTTTCCTTGGTATTTTGATATACAAAGAAACTGAGTATTATGCGCAAAAATGCTTTTCCTAATTTCCAGTGTTTTTATTCCAAAAGTAAGTTTGAGCTTCTCACTTTTTATAAAATAAAAATTTTAATTAATGAAATGTTTTTAATAATCTTTTTTTTATTTAAAATCAATTGCGTAGAGAAAGATAATAAAAAAAATTTGGGGGGGGAGAGAGAAAGAATATTTTTTTGCTTAGAAAAATAAGGGTTCCAATCCAAGTTCTAACTTCTACTGCATTAGTAAGAGAAGCTGAGAAACTAACTTTTTTTTTTTTTTTTACCCAAGTGGTTTTGATCCCTTCCCAGCTCATTAGGTTTGACGCTAGTTGCGCATGGCCGCTTAAAGGGAATATTGCTTATAGGAAGGAAAATCCGAACAACTCTGGGGTCAGTGAAGTGTAGCTTCACAGTTAGGAAGCCGCGGGCAGAAAATCAGGAACAGAACCCACATGGATCAAACCAAGAAACGCCGCTTATAGGTAGGATTGTCCAGTAACTATAATCACGCGTCGAACTAACATTTAAGTTCTTTCTTTTCACTTAAGCACACCACCGCGCCTGCTGTAATGCAACCCATTTTACCCGTGGCACAGTTTCTTTAGGAACATTCTTTGTCCCCCGTCTCATTCATCCGCCGAAGTACCGGAGCAAAGTGAAACCTACACTGAGAAAAAAAGTTTGTTTGAAACAACAAAATTGTTTTATTGAGCTGTTTTGTCGATTTATTTTGTTGCTTTAGCCAAACTCCATCGGAATTGTTTTGTTGGAAGCACAAAATTATTTCGTTGGCTATATTTTGTTAATTCAACTATACGGAGGTGGCATCGACCTTACGACAAAGCGCACGTGATTACTAGCTACTCCATACGGGCACTTCCAGAATACAATTGACCAGAAGAATCTCGTTTTACGTTTAAGATTTCGTTTTGAATTACGGCTAACTGCGAAGTGGGTGCGTTGTTAGATGACTGGGAGCTCTCAACTCTGATAGAGACATTGAGAGGTAAGAATTTCTAATACATCTTCATAGTTCTGACGTATTTTTAATGCAAGTGCGTTATTTTGGTTGGATTCAGTGAATTTCAGTGATAATTTGGCCTCATTTTGTAGACTCACAATTACAATGAACACGATAGAATCCACATCTTAGTAGATACACACGGACACGTATTAAATTTAAACCCAAATTTCTGATAAAGCAATAATGCATTTTTTATGACGGCTTGCGGTTCCCGATCGCAAATAAAAATTTGCACATGAGGTAATAATAAGAGTTGTAATTTACGTATAGAGCTTGATTTCATGTATAGACTACATATACAGGGTGTTTCAAAATTCGTGCGGCCACCAAAGATTGCATGGTGATAGTACCCTGGAACATATAGAATGTTAAGAAAAATATTACGATTTTTTTGTCTAACCAAAACTGTATAACGAAGTAAATTTCTCCGTCCACGCCAGGATTCGAACCCGGATCCCCTCATTCCGGAATAAGTCACTCTACCAATTGAGCTACGCGGACGTTTTATTCTGATTCCTATCTGCCTTTATGTCGTGTGCGTCCTTCGGGCAGGTACGTCACATCTCCTGGTACGTTACATCATTTCCCCCTTATTTTTTCTTTATTTTTTTTTCGAAGTGCTGGAGAAAGGATTCTCTTATTTTTCCTATCTCGCGGTGTGGAAATAACATCACACCATCGCGAGATTTTGAACGGTCGGGTCATCCGGATAGTTCGGGCGCCATTATAATGAAGTAAATTTACCCGTCATTTTTGGTCTACGCCGGGAATCGAACCCGAGTCCGCTTATTCCGGAACAAGTCACTCTACCAATTGAGCTACGCGGACGTTTTATTCTGATTCCTATCTGCCTTTATGTCGTGTGCGTCCTTCGGGCAGGTACGTCACATCTCCTGGTACGTTACAACTGTTAATAATTTGTTTCATAGAAAAACTAAGTAAAACATTTAAAAAGAAATCAGATTTTGAAACATGTTACACACGCACCTAAATAGTGTCAACACATCATTATGTCAATTATAAATCGACCGTAAACATTCCAGAAGGTAATAAAACGGCATTCAAATGCTAAATTCGTAGATAAGAATTTACTCGTAAGAACAGGTGTAGTCGAGTGGTTCCTAAACTCAAGGTCTCATGTTTGAATCCGCTGGGTTGAGAGATTTTTCGCTGGTTCTAAAAAATTTCCTCGTGACGTAACACCGTCCAAATTCATTTAAACACTGCTAGAAAATAAATACGGCGGGAAAAATTAAAATACGGCGGAGGAAAAATGTCGGACACCCAGGGTCGAAGATCACCACCTAAAATTACTGCACCGGCAAAGTGTTGCCATCAGAAAAAACGTTTAGGGACAAAGTGGCCCAGTGCCGCCCCGGTGGCGCAGTGGTCTAAGGCGTTGGCCTCTGATCATTCGTCCGAAAGGGGTCCGGGTTCGAATCCCAGTGAGGCATGGATGTTGTGTTTGTCTTACGGCACTGGCTCTCTCCCTTCCCGGGAACCAGTGACCCTAAATTAGGGACGGGCGACTGCTTATAGCCCATTGAGTTGCTCACGGTGGTCGTTAAACCTCCAACCAAAAAAAAAAAAAAAAAAAAGTGGCCCAGCTATATAACTCTAAATTTTGTTGGAGCGAGAAATTACTGTCACGATAACAATATGTTTGGTTGCAGCAACAAAACGTTTTATCACGATAACAATGCATATTGTTGGATCAAGCAAATTCCCAAAAATCGACCTATGCGTTTTGTTAAATGAACAAAATGTTTTGTCGTGATAACAATAAATTTTGTTGAATCAACAATAATTTTCAGCAAAATACATTTGTAAATTCAACAAAAAGTTTTGTCGACAAATAGTTTTGGTTGATTCAACAATATTTTTCCTGAATTAACAAAACGTTTTTCTTAGTGTAATGGGGCAAGATGTTCATTAGTCCTAATTTCGGACTGACTATGGTATTTTTCTTTTTTTGATGGAAGGTTTAACGACCACCGTGAGCAACTCAACGGGCTATAAGCAGTCTCCCGTCCCTAATTTAGGGTCACTGGTTCCCGGGAAGGGAGAGAGCCAGTGCCGTAATTCAAACACAACATCCATAGCAGATCGGGATTTGAACCCGGACCCTTCTCGGACGAATGGTCATAACCCAGCGCTCAGACCGGACCCTTCTCATACGAATGACTGTGCGCTGACTGTGGTATCCATTGACCGCTGCCAAGAGGTCCCGGTGTTCATAGATTACCAGATTACTGCTAATGGTAATCGTACCGTAACTGTTTTGTACGAACCAAAACTTACCATTATTTGGAGGTTATATTTGTTTGGAGGTGGCCGTTAATGGAAGTTTCACTGTACTGCCCTTTAGTGCCTGTGACTGTCTCGTCGTAAAGGTTCAAAATATCTTGACTAGTACGTGTACATTGGTAAGCACTGATGAAAATAAAGTCAGAATTCCTTATGGAATTTCAACAGCTAGCAAGGCGTATGCTGCTCATGGTCGTGTTAAACAAGTTCCCATGAAAAGAACAAGCTTCCATTTAAATAGCTGCTTATGCAGGGCGAGTTGCATAAAATTAGAGATAATGATCAGATCGTTAGGTGGATGTCGGCGGAGTGGAGAGGAATGGGAGCAATTGAATGCTACGAGGGAAATTTGTTATTTCCACGTGGCCGTCGTCTTATGAATGGGATGTTAGGAATGGGGATGTTTCCATATTTAGCGATCACCTGAATCTGACGCTGTAGTAATTGCTCTGAGGTCGATGAGGAGGCTGCCATTTTTGAAACGCCTCGAAACTCCGTCCTCGCCGGGGAATCATGTTAATGACTGAACATGAATGTCAAAGTAGCTGTCACAAATCTAACCATATTTCGAGGAATTTTACGGGAAACAAATCATGTGATTGCTTAACATACAAATACGCGCGTTGTGTTACGGACATAGAGAAATAATTTTCGTCTGTGACAAATTTTAGGCCTTGTTTATTGTGTTTTTTATTTTATTGTTGAATTAATTTAATTGAAGAGATTCTGAAAATAGAATTGCTACGTGTGGTGCCAGCCACAGACCTGTCTCGAACGTTGTAATAATTCAGATTATGATTGCTTTCCCTGTTTGTTTGTTTGTTTGTTTATTTAATCGTATCTAGTAGGAATTTAGAGCTGAAATGCAACGCTACCGACCTAAGAACCAAAACATTATGGCAGCACTTCTTTGTGCAAACTGAAAGAACTCCAGGTAAACAACGTTCCGTGTGAAAAAACGGTATAGATTCTTTGTGCAAACTGAAAGAACTCCAGGTAAACGACGTTCCGTGTGAAAAAACGGTATAGATTCTTTATGCAAACTGTATAAAAAATAGTATAGATTCTTTGTGCAAACTGAAAGAACTCCAGGTAAACGACGTTCCGTGTGAAAAAACAGTATAGATTCTTTATGCAAACTGTATAAAAAATAGTATAGATTCTTTGTGCAAACTGAAAGAACTCCAGGTAAACGACGTTCCGTGTGAAAAAACGGTATAGATTCTTTATGCAAACTGTATAAAAAATAGTATAGATTCTTTGTGCAAACTGAAAGAACTCCAGGTAAACGACGTTCCGTGTGATAAAACGGTATAGATTCTTTATGCAAACTGTATAAAAAAAAATAGTACAGATTCTTTGTGCAAACTGAAAGAACTCCAGGTAAACGACGTTCCGTGTGATAAAACGGTATAGATTCTTTATGCAAACTGTATAAAAAATAGTATAGATTCTTTATGCAAACTGTATAAAAAATAGTATAGATTCTTTATGCAAACTGTATAAAAAATAGTATAGATTCTTTATGCAAACTGTATAAAAAATAGTATAGATTCTTTATGCAAACTGTATAAAAAATAGTATAGATTCTTTGTGCAAACTGAAAGAACTCCAGGTAAACGACGTTCCGTGTGATAAAACGGTATAGATTATTTATGCAAACTGTATAAAAAATAGTATAGATTCTTTATGCAAACTGTATAAAAAATAGTATAGATTCTTTATGCAAACTGTATAAAAAATAGTATAGATTCTTTATGCAAACTGTATAAAAAATAGTATAGATTCTTTATGCAAACTGTATAAAAAATAGTATAGATTCTTTGTGCAAACTGAAAGAACTCCAGGTAAACGACGTTCCGTGTGATAAAACGGTATAGATAACACCTGATACTGAGCTCTGTTAACCAGTGTTATTCTTAAGAACACAATCCTTGTGCAGAGTAACTATACTAATAAGATGACGCCGTCTGTGCACGATATACACTAGGGCTCACCGTGGAACCTCCAGTTACGTTTAATAAAAATACACTGAGTGTAAAAGAACGTATACGATCTTTCGGGCACCCTGCACCGAGGTACATGATCAGATACATAAAAAGAGGTAATGTGGGCGGGATACAGACAATTTACAATATCACATGTGACGCAATTGCGAACTGCACCACTGAGAAAAACATTTTGTTAACTCAGCAAAAAAAATTGTTGAATCAACCAAAAAATTTTGTCGATATGAAATCAAAAAAAGTGTTTATTGAACTTACAAATTTATTTTACTGAAAATTACTGTTGATTCTACAAAATTTATTATTACCATGACAAAACGTTTTGTTCATTTAACAAAACGCCCTAGGTCGATTTTTGGGAATTTGTCTGATCCAACAATATGTATTGTTACGGTGATAAAACGTTTTGTTGCTGCAACCAAACGTATTGTTATCGTGACACAGTAATTTCTCTCTCCAACAAAATTTAGAGTTATGTAGCTGGACCACTTTGTCCGTAAACTTTTTAACCGATGGCAACACTTTGCCGGTGCAGTAATTTTATGCAGTGCCCTTCGACCCTGGCGGTCGAAGGGCACCGCATTGCAAACAAAATGTTTTGTTCATTTAACAAAATGCCCTAGGTCGCTTTTTGGGAATTTGTCTGATCCAACAATATGCATTGTTACGGTGATAAAACGTTTTTTTTAGTTGCCGAAGTGCTCGTCATTTACTGATTACTGAACACGTCAAGCGTCGTATCGACGTGCCATCAATGCTGACCGCCCATCCAGCATCGTCACTAATCTTCAAACTGGCGGAGGCAACGTTATGATCTGGAGCATGTTTTCGTGGGAGGGTTTCGGCCCCTTGATTCGTGCAGAGCAATGTTTGACCACCCAAATATATTTAAATATCGTTGCTGACCAAGTCCACCCAGATATGTTGATGATTTATCCCAATGGAGATGGGTACTTCCAGCAGGATAATGCTTCATGGCATAGTGCTCACAATGTACGCGAATTGTTTGAGGATCATCGCAGTGACTTTTTCCTCTCACATTGGCCTCCTCAATCTCCGGATCTCAATCTAATGTAGCACTTGTGGGATGAAGTCGGAAGGGGAAAAAGACAGCTGGATCCGCAACCATCAAATCTTCAAGAGGTGGATTGTGCAGTTCATTGCCTTTGGACAAATATACCCCAAGCCACTTAAAGACACTTAATGGAGTCCATACCAAGACGGATTCAAGCTGTATTAAGGGCAAAAATGTCCCAACAACGTGCCAACATGGTAGTCAAAATAATGTGACCACTCGGTGTATATTGAAATAATTGTTTCTAAAATATAGAGTGAGATTCCCTGACTTTTGATTCACCCCGTGAGCCTTTGTCGAATTCGGTGTCGAGTTACTTACATTTTAGCCAATGTTGTACTTGCATTTCAGCAAATCATGCATTTTAATTGTATAACTAACGTTACATGTGAGGGAAAAAGTTACATTAGCTAAAATTTAATGACCATCACTGGCATCATCAAATGGGATTAAGGATCAACTATTGTTTATTATTGCGTTGTCTTGTTCTTCGTGCCTTTTGCTGGCTGACATGGACAAAATTTGCGGTCCTCAGAATAAGAAACGTGGAGTTCTGTTCCACTTTCTCACAGGGATCGGAATTCTTACGCAAGCAACTCCGTGCGGCTCTACAGTACTACAAAACACTTGTACACTGCTTGTACACTGCTGGCCACCCAAAATGCATCACTAAAGAGGACACGAGATAGCAAAGCCAGATTTACTGGACACATAACAACAGATACAAAGATGAAACGATTGAGCTTACAGGACCTTGCGACTTGCGGAACACGCAGACATCAATAGTTCGTGTGGCCGCCATGGCTGGCAATAACGGCCACTACATGCCGCGGCATCGAACGGAAGAGGCTTCGGATGTAGGCTTGGAGTATGTCGGTCCGGGCTGCTTACACACGCTGCCACAGTTCATCAGGCGCAGCCGCGGGTGGTGCTTACCGGGCCACTCGGTTGCCGATCAGCCACCAGACGTTTTCGATGGGCGATATATCGGGAGAACAGGCGGGCCACGGCAGCAGTGACACCTGGAGGGCCGGGAAGAATTGTTGCTCGATGCGTGCCACTTGCGGGCGCTCATTGTCCTGTTGAAACGCGGCCGCTGGCAGGTCCTGCAGGTGAGGGAGGACTACAGGCTCCAAAACGTCGAAGATGTAGCGGTGGCTGTTGAGTGTACCGGCGATGCGTACCAGAGGGGTGCGGGTGTCGTATCCCATTGCGCCCCAAACCATAACGCTAGGCGACGGACCGGTATGGCAATGCATAATGCAGGCGTCATGCATTCTCTCGCCGCGGTGCCGCCACACGCGGATCCGACCATCGTGGTGTTGCAAGCAGAAGCGGGATTCGTCGGAGAAGACAATGCTGTGCCATTCCGTAGTACAGGTGCGGCGTTCAACTGCCTAATGCCGCCGCACTCGCCGGTGGTGTAACGTCAATGGTAATCGGAGCAATGGGCGCCGTGAGACAAGTCCCTGCTCCTGCGGACGACGTCGAACTGTACGTGCTGACACAGGTTGTTGCGCAACACACCCTAATTCCTACGCTAACGTTCGTGATGTGGCGGTGCGAGCCGTCAATGCCCGTCGCACAACATGCCGGTCCTCTCGTTCGGTGGTGTGCCGCGGCTGCGGCAATCGCTCACGTCGGTCCGTCCGTCCCTCCTTCACCCCCGAATTCGTACTCGCCTCTCACTGTGGCTAGATGTCTCCCCCCGGTCGCCGATGTCCCCGATGTCCCGGTACGATAAACCACTGTCGCGATAAGCTACTATTCGTCCTCTGTCGACCTCCGAAACGTGCTGGAATGACTGTCGTATTCTGCGACGAGACATCAGGAAGCTTCCCACACACAGGTCCAGCAGCACAACACACTTCCACTACTTACACCCCGCCTTCTGTGCACCCTCCTTATAGTGCTTCTCGGGGGCGTGCCGGGCGCACATGATTTGCATATGCCCTGCAGTGCTAATCGTTTGCATGTCCACTCGCGGGCGACGCATGCGGCGAATTTCAGGCCAATCGGGTGCTTCCTTCTTGGTTTTGCATTTTGGGTGGCCAGCAGTGTATTTCTTAGAAAAAACAAACCTACAGCATTACGCGAAGAGTCTGCGCAAACAATACTGGCTTATTAAGGCTTCATACCTTCAGACGTAATCCACATACATTACACAGCAGAAGAGTCCCTGTGAACTCGAATATTAGGCTAAATTTGCACATTTTTAAGAGCTGCCGCTCCTCCTTTGCCTTGGTGGCCATTGCAGTTAGACATCTGGCGCCGTTCGCCTTTTCGGAAAACTGTATTTTCCTAAGTATGTCTCGCCTTTTAACTGTCTTCATCATGAAATGCCTCTTGTCCCTTCTCATGATTATCCTGCTTAATAGGTATCACCTACTTCTCATAGTTTTCGATGACTGCCTTGATTACCACGTACTTCTGTTCCCTCTCGCTTTCTAAGGACTCTCCCGTTTATTAAATATCTCTCGTAGCTCGTCTTTTCTGAATGGCTATCTTGAAATTCTTTGCACTACGAGAGCCTGTGTAATGTTTTCAGCTCAGAGTTGACGATATTGCGAAGCGTGATAATGCAGTGAACTCTTTACGTGTTTTATGAGCATGTAAATTATACTGACAAAAGTCTCCGGACACCCCTTCAAAAGCAAATGAACGGATCCGCTGCGTTGTTAAGATGCGCTGTACAGCTGCAAACGGTATAAAAACAAGCCTGCAGGTGACCACGATCATATCGCACTGTGAAATTGAGTGAAAATGTCGCGTCGGAAGAGAACTGACTTTGAGAAAGAAAAGATTGTTGGGTGTTATATTAGTGGGATAAGATAAACCGAGAGGTGTTTAAACATACCCAAGTCAACTGTTTCGGAAGACGCATGACGTGCTTGAAGCAGCAAAACGTAGAGGCAGACCAAAGAAAATGAGTGATAGAGGACGTCGAAGCCTCAGGAGAGTCGTTACAGCTAATCGACGGAGTACTGCACAAGACCTCAGTGTACAGGTGAGTAAAAAAACTGGAACCTCGTTATGTACACGTACCATTCGCAGAGAACCTCATTCCATGCGTTTCCGTGGTCGTGTGGATGCTCATAAGCCTTTCACCTCCACTCGGAATGCTACTCGTAGTTTAGCATGGTGTAAAGAACATTTATCGTGGACCGTAAATCAGTGGAAACGGGTCCTGTGGACTGATGAATCCAGATACACGATCCATCAGTCTGATGGTCGTGTGTGGGTATGGCGGCAACTGGGGGAACGCTATTTACCTCAGTGTTCTGTTCCTACGGTCAAGTTTGGAGCTGGCAGTGTACTCTTGTGGGGATGTTTTTCGTGGTATGGTCCCGACCCGTTGGTTATCGAGGAAAAACCTGTTAACCAGCACATCTACCTCTATACAATTATGTCCTACATGCTCTGTGGCAATACTACGGAACCAAGCCTTGTTTGTACCAGCAGGATAATGCACCGAGCCATAAAATAAGGTTTCAAAATCGCTTTATTCTAATTTATCATAAGAAAACATAAGAGGGAGACGTACAGTATTGGGCATCTCACTGGGAAATAATACAAAACTGTTAAAAACATGATGGTATATACATTGCAATGACAATGGGGATGAATAACAAAATGCTGCAAGCAAAGCTTATTGAATAAAAAAATTGCAGAAGTGACAAAGAGAAACACATCGTGTCACATGACATTGGCTGGGCATGATTTACAGGATAACACAGGCGAAACAATAGTACACAATTAGAAAAAGAACAGCACAAACACCGCCGTGAAGGTAAAACATTACATACATGAGATAAAAACACAGCGTGCACAATTGTGCAAGTTATTTAACGAGGGCACCAAAGCAACATAATACAGGCGGGGTGAAAGTAAGTAATGTACACGAGTAAGCATGAAAATACACTGAGATGGCATTAGCATTCACAATTCAACGGTAGTGTGGATTGCACGAGTCGTAGAGTGGAGGAGGGCCACCAGGGTGCCACGGAACTCAGCAAAGGAGGTGTAGAATGTCCTAGGGTTCTGATAGGTGTAGCAGTCCAGAATCAATCGCAAACCATGGAGCGGCCGGCGCCCAGGTAGCATAGAAGGTGGCTTCTCGACGACTGGAAGAAGCCGACTGGTACTCCAGGCGGAGTCGAGAAAGCAATCGATCTTGAAAATGGCACAAAAGTGCTGCGCTGGCCTGGTGTAAAGAGACCGGCGAGGAAATGCTGCGGAGTTGTTGAAGGTATACGTAAATAACGTGTTTAACCAGCACGAAAAGATAGGCACATACTGAAGGAAGAGTGCACTGAATGGAAGCGCATACCTATCACTGTGTTTCAAAACCTTGTCGACAGCATGTCTCGAAGGGTCAGTGCATGCCAATGAATGCTATGTTGTGTTTCTCTTCTAGATATCCGGTGACTTTTGTCAGTATAGTGTATTTAGAAGAACCAAAGTTTAGGATCTGGTGACAACGACAGTTCCAGCCATGATTTTCGTTTTCTTGAAAAAAAAAGCTTTCCTACATTTAGAGAGATACAGTATTTAATTTTATTTCAGAAACAATATCTGACTACACATTTTAGAAGTTAATGCCTTATAAACGTCATAGGAATGCAAAACAAGATAAGGCAACAAAAATAGTTGTGGTATACATGTACTGAGTGTCCAAAAAGCACAGCAGTGACTCAACGAACTGTTTTGGTATGAGTTTGGGAACCCTTTATCATTCAGTTACAGTTCGCCAATACATTCTGGAGTTGGATGTCGAGGTTGAACTCATCATAAATTTGTTTTTAGTAGGAATCTTTTTGCTGGTAGTGGAATTTGAAGTCACGTCTTCCCACTCCGGAGCTGCTTTTCTCCTAACTGAACTATGCCTGCAGGCTTATGACTGCAACATTGCCGATTTGACACATATCTCACCTACATCATATTATGTAGCACTTTACATCATCCTCCGCTCCTTGAGAAGCGGGAAACACGAAATCGCAAGTTTTGGGTCAGCCGATAGCCATACACAAAAGACCATCTCATCGTACAAGAATTGAGTTTTATATAATTACGTGCGTTGTGGAGAAGACTCATCAAACAGGTTTATCAAATTTAACGGCCAAGAGATTCACTAGAAAAAATCAAAGTGGCACAGTAGCAACTGTGTCGCAGCTTACAGTGCAGAACTATGTCAACTGTCGCTATTTCATGGCGCCATCTCACTAGTTCTACGTCCTTAAAGTATTCAGCGAAGGACAGTTGACGTAGCCCTACGTTGTAGGTTGCGCCACAGTTGCTAATGTGCCCCTTTGACTTTTTTCAGATATAAGAAATGAAACGAAAGAAATGTTTCACTTTATTTACTTAAAAGCAACTTATACTATATACAATTCATAGTAACTTATGCTGATTATAAATTAATGTTCGTAGAAGTAGAAGGGGTAGCATCATTATTGTCAGTAGTTATTGTTAAAATTGTTTTTGAAGAAATCATTCTTCAGAAACAATTTTTCACACTCCTTAGTTGCCTTGTTATAAAATTGGCGATAAGTTTCGGGCCTAATGTACTCTTCTTGTTGCTCTTGTTCTTGTCTAGATTCAGAACGCATCGACGGTGTAAAGTTTTCAGGCGTAATATATTCATTATCCAGCAAAGTTGTGAAGACTGGCGATGTATATTAGTATGGAAGGATTAAGGAGTGTAGGGTAGAAACTGTATGGAAGTATTAAGGAGTGTAGGGTTGAAACTGTTTGGAAGGATTAAGGAGTGCAGGGTTGAAACTTCTTTTGTTATAAATGGGACTCTATAAACTATCTAATGATGTATTATTTATTACTCTACGATTATTAGTTTCGAAGATATTATCTATTGCTCTACGGTTATTAGTTTCGAAGTTATTATTTATTACTCTACGGTTATTAGTTTGGAAGATATTATTTATTACTCTACGATTATTAGTTTCGAAGATATTATCTATTGCTCTACGATTATTAGTTTCGAAGTTATTATTTATTACTCTACGGTTATAAGTTTCGAAGATATCATCTATTGCTCTACGATTATTAGTTTTGAAGTTATTATTTATTACTCTACGGTTATTAGTTTGGAAGATATTATTTATTACTCTACGATTATTAGTTTGGAAGATATTATTTATTACTCTACCATTATTAGTTTCGAAGATATTATTTATTACTCTATGATTATTGGTTTCGGAGATATTATTTATTACTCTAGGGTTATTAGTTTCGAAGATATTATTTATTACTCTAGGATTATTAGTTTCGAAGATATTATTTATTATTCTAGGATTATTAGTTTCGAAGATATTATTTATTACTCTACGATTATTGGTTTCGAAGATATTATTTATTAATCTACGATTATTAGTTTCGAAGATATCATTTATTACTCTACGATTATTAGTTTCGAAGATATCATTTATTACTCAACGATTATTAGTTTCGAAGATATTATTTATTACTCAACGATTATTGGTTCCGAAGATATAAGCGTTCGAAGTGTGGCATGTTTTCGTTGCAAGACGTAGTTCTACGTCAAAAAATCGAGAAAATTTCTAAGATTACAGAAAGCAAGGTTCCGAAAATTAATTAGAAACGTTCAATTAGAACTCGAAGATGATTCATGCACGAATAACGTTAAGAGACTACACATTTTCGCGGAAACAGCAGTGTATAGAAAATATATCGAATATCTTCTGCAGCAGAGCAGAAATGCTGTCCAAGAAGAAATGAAATTAAAGCTCAGAGCGGTATTCTAACGAGAACGGACAACGTAAAGGGAGGGTGAGGAGAAGTGTCTGGAAAATCAATTCGAAACGTGTGCTGACGACTCGCAAAGTTAAATGTTAAGTTGCGCTGAAATGCAGCCTGAATCAGTTCTGTTAAATCTGTTAAAAGGAAAGCAGGAAAAATATCGGAAATAAATTCAAAAGGGAAAATTAAATCTTCAGGTGTGCATTTACCAGTAGTCACAATGAAAGCAATCAAAGTTGAGCAAAGATTTCTTTGAAAGCAAACCCAAGGCTTATGATCTGAAAGACCCTTCTTTCTTTTCCTAACGAAAGAAAAAACTGATCCCATTACATGAGGAGCTGAAGAATTTATCGATTTTGACAACAGTTCAAGATAAATATTAATCAAAACGCAGCATTATCTTCCTGTTGCCTAGCATTGCTATTTTGTTTCGTTTAACCAATAGAAATTGTGTAGAAATTAAAAAACAACATACTTTACTGTTCGTAGTACACATTTTACTAGAACGACCACAGAAAAGATATTATTCCACTACATTGTTAAAAACAAGTTAGTAAAATCATGCAATGCATTGATTATGATACGCTTTCCAGCATACCAGAAATCATTACTCCAATTATTACCCAAGTTATGAGGATAATGCCTGTAGAATAATATTGCTCCTATGACATCACCCCATTTCGATGTTGTCTCAATCGAAGCATTTTTACGTACGTTATACCGCATAAGAGCACTGAATGGATCCTTATCCTATGTCCTGACCTTTGACCCCATTTTCAATACGGTTTGTCTCCAGGTGGTCCCATACCACATACTAAAATTTCATCGAAATCGAATCACTTTTACGTAAGTTATAACGCATAAGGGCAATGGAATGCATCACACTCCTATGTCCTGACCTTTGACCCCACTTTACCCATTTTCAATACGGTTCGTTCCCAAGTGGTCCCCCTGCCACATACTATCATTTCGTTGAAATCGAAGCTTATTTATGCAAGTTATGACGTATAAGGGTAATGGAATGCATCCCGCTCCTATGTCCTGACCTTTGACTCCGCTTCCCCCATTTTCAATACGGTTCGTCCCCAGGCGGTCTCCTACCACATACTAAAATTTCATCGAAATCGAAATATTTTTAAGAAAGTTATAACGCATAAGAACAAAGGAATGCATCCCACACCTATGTCGTGACCTTTAACCCCATTAATCCCATTTTAATAGGGTCCGTCCGCAGGAAGCCCCCTACCACATGCAAAAATTTCATCGAAATCGAACCATATTTACGTAAATTATGACGCATAAGGACAATGGAATGAATCCTGGTCCTATGTCGTGACCTTTGACCCCATTAACACCATTTTGAATATGGTTCGTCCCCAGTGGTCCCCTACCACACACTAAAATTTCATCGAAATCGAGCCATTTTTACGCGAGTTATCGTGCAGGCAGACGGACAGACAGACGGACGGAGAGAAAAAGCTGGAGCACACACGCTTCTTCAACCTACGGTTGGAAAACGTAAATAAGTGGTGTACATTCACGAAAAATTCCTGAAAATAACTTGCCGCAAAGTTTCCGGTACATATCCGTCTAAAAAAGCGGAAATTTCGTAAAAAACGGAAATTTGGTTAAAATTTCCGTTATTCACGCTTTCCAACCGTAGGTTGAAGAAGCGTATATGCTCCAGCTTTTTCCGTCCGTCCGTCTGTCCGCACGACAACTAGCGTAAAAATGGTTCGATTTCGATGAAATTTTAGTATGTGGTAGGGTACCACCTAGGGACGAACCCTATTAAAAATGGGGTTAAAGGTCACGACGTAGGAGCGGGATCCATTCCATTGCCCTTATGCATCATAACTTGCGTAAATATGGTTCGATTTCAATGAAATTTTACTATGTTTACTATGTGGTAGGGGACCGCCTGGGAACGAACCCTATTCAAAATGGGTGAAGTGGGGTCAAAGGTCAGGACATAAGAGCGGGATGCATTCCATTGTCCTTATGCGTCATAACGTGCGTAAAAATGGTTCGATTTCGATGAAATTTTAGTATGTGGTAGGGGACCACCTGGAGATGAACCCTATTGAAAATGAACCAAATGGGGTCAAAGGTCAGGACATAGGATTTCGATCCATTCCATCGCCCTTATCCCATATTATTAAGATGAATGTCAAGAAAGTTTGCTTCCTATACTTCCAATGGAAAAACTTTTGTACACATTTCCTTCACAATTAATGTGTTCCCAACGATGAAAATGTGAACTTCGATTAAAATAACTTCATATTATAACTTGGAAAACTTAATATTTTCTAAAACATAACCATAATTATATTAAAAATCAATAACTTTTCCCTTGGTGGTGTTGAAACCAGAAAAAGGATGGCGCGATCTGTACTTTGATGACTTCAGTAGACAAAGAAATGTTGGATTGCATAATTATGGTTATGTGTTAGAAAATATTAAGTATTCCAAGTTATAAAATGAAGCTATTTTAATCGATGTTCAAATTTTCATCCTTGTGAACGCATTAATTGTCCAGAAAAAGATGGCGCTGCATGACGTCAGTAGACAAACAAATGTATGATTGCATAATTGTTTTTGTTTTTTTTTTTATTGGAGGTTTAACGACCACCGTGAGCAACTCAAAGGACTATAAGCAGTCGTCCGTCCTTAATTTAGGGTCACTGGTTCCAGGGAAGGGAGAGAGCCAGCGCCGTAAGACAAACACAACATCCATGCCTCACCAGGATTCGAACCCCGACCCCGTTCGGACGAATGATCAGAGGCCATCGCTTAGACCACTGCGCCACCGGGGCGGCAAATTGCATAATTATGGTTATGTTTTAGAAAATATTAAGTATTCCAAGTTATATAATGAAGATATTTTAATCGATGTTCAAATTTTCTACCTTGGGAACGCATTAATTGGGAAGAAATTTTTCCATTCGAAGTACAGGAAGCAAAATTACTTGACGTTCACTTTAAAGGAGCAATTCTTGTATGTATGTAAATTTGTTTTTGAAAACGGCTCTAAGGATTTTGATGAAAGTCGCTAACCTACCGTTTTCTGGTACTAGATCTCGACTTTAGAAGAATTCGTTTAGTGGGTTAAATAACCACCCCGAATCACTAAGTTTTTAGTGTCATGGCGTCGTTCCATTAATGTTATCCATGCTTAGAAATCTTATGACGTCATACTCTCGCAATTCAGATGTTGGCGCGCGGTCACCCCATCTGTCTCATTACGTCACGCGTTGTGTGTCGATCCTATTAAAGTTTTATGACGTCACACTCTTGCGAGCAGATGGTCGCGATTCCCATCTGCCTCATTACGTCACGCGTTGTGTGCGTATGTTCGTCCGTACGATAACTCGCGTAAAAATCGTTCGATTTCGATGAAATTTTAGTATGTGGTAGAGAAATACCTGGGACGGAATCCTATTGAAAGTGAACGAAATGGGATAAGGTCAGGACATAGGAGCGGGATCCATTTCACTGCTCTTATGCGTCATAACTAACGTAAAAAAGGTTCGATTTCGATTAAATTTTAGTATGTGGAAGGGGACCATCTGAAGACAAACCCTATTGAAAATGGGCAAAATGGGTTCAAAGGTCAGGACATAGGAGCGGGATCTATTCCATTGCTTCTATGCGTCATAACTTACGTAAAAATGTTTCGATTTTGATTAAATGTTTGTATGTTGTAGGGACCTGCCTCGGGACAAATCCTATTGAAAATGAGTGAAATGGGGTCAAAGGTCAGGATACAGGAGCGGGATTTATTCCATAGCCTTTATGCATCATAACTTACGTAAAATTGCTTCGATTGCGACAAAACTTTATCATGTTATTTCGGAGGTATAGTGAACCAGTTCCGTGGAATATCATCGAAATGGGATCAAAGGTCAGGGCACAGGAGCGAGTTTTATTCCACAACCATTATCCTCATGACTTGAGTAATGATTTCTGGTATGTTGGAAAGCGTATCATAATCAATGTATTGCATGATTTTACTAACTTGTTAAAAGTATCCGGGTTTTTTACGCTTTCCAACCATAGGTTGAAGAAGCGTATATGCTCCATCTTTGTCCATCGGTCTGTCTGTCCGTCCGTCCGCACAATCACTCGCGTAAAAATGGTTCGCTTTCGATGAAATTTTAGTATATATTAGGGGACCACCTTAGTACAAAACCTTATTGGAAATAAGTCAAATGAGGTTAAAGGTCAGGACATAGGATCGGCGTTTATTCAATTGCCTTTATGCGTCATAACTTGCGTAAAAATGCTTCTATTGCGACAGATCATTAGCATGTTGTTCCGGAGGTATACTGAACCAATTCTGTTTAATATCATCGAAATGGGGTCAAAGGTGAGGGAACAGGTGCGAATTTTATTCCACAGCCATTACCCTCATAACTTGACTAAAAATGCTTCTATTGTGACAAAACTTTAGTATGTTGTTCCGAACCAATTCAGTTTAATATCACTGAAATGGGGTCAAAGGTCAGGAGCGAGATTTATTCCACAGCCATTATAACTTAAGTAATGATTTCTGGTATCTTGGAAAGCGTGTCATAATCAATGTATTGCATAATTTTGCTAACTTGTTATTTACTCTTTCCAACCGTAGGTTGAAAAAGCGTATATGCTTCAGCTTTGTCCGTCTGTCTGTCCGCACGATAACTCGCGTAAACATGGTTCGACTTCGATGAAATTTTAGTGTGTGGTAGGGGACAACCTGGGGACGAACCCTATTGAAAATGGGCGAAATGGGGTCAAAGGTCAGGACATAGGAACGAGATCCATTCCATCTCCTTTATGCGTCATAACTTACGTAAAAATGCTTAGATTGCGACAAAACTTTAGTATGTTGTTCCGGAGGTACACTGAACCAATTCTGTTGAATATCATCGAAATGGGGTCATAGGTCAGGGCAAAGGAGCAAGATTTATTCCACAGCTATTATCCTCATAATTTCACTAAAAATGCTTCTATTCCGACAAAACTTTAGCTGTTGTCTCGGAGGTATACTGAACCAATTTGTTTAATATCATCGAAATGGGTCAAAGATCAGGGCACAGGAGCGAGATTTATTCCACAGCCATTATCCTTATAACTTGAGCAATGATTTCTGGTATGTTGGAAATGGTATCATAATAATGCATTGCATGATTTTACTACTTGTTTTCAACCTCCGCATTTTCAGATTTTTCGTAGTCAATACATCCGTTTGCTTCGGAAAACTATACTTCGGGTTTTCCCGTATGTATACAGAAATTTCGCGAAACCGAAAACTCTAAAAACTTCAGTCAATTCGCCAACGGATCCTTTCTGGGCTAGAACCGAGTTCGTGTGGGTTGACGCGACAAGAACTGGCTGTCTTAACCACAGAGGCAGAAAGACTCAGAACTGACGCTCTCGGTAAAATTCTGATTGGGCGATGACGATTTTTTTTTTCCTTTTCCGTTAATGTGAGTGATTTTTTCATTTTTATTTTCTTGGAAGGTATTATTTTTTTTAACAGATTTGTAATAATTTATTTTTCTCTAGAAGGACTTGTCACAAATTATTTTCTTCATCGCGGTTTTTCGAAGCAAAAGAATGCTTTGGAATTTAATATCTTATTAAAAAGACAATGACTTACAATTATTTTTAAGAAAAGATGTTAAATGTACTATTTCAGAGTATTATTTCACAAAACTCCTAAATATCAAATACTCTTGATAGCTTGTAACATTTATTCTATTTTAACTTTCCTTTTGAGTTTCTTTTTCTATGTGAATTTGAGTTCGTTCTCTTAGACATTTTCAAACCTTAACGTTATGTCTTTTCCCTCAAATGAGAACGATGTTGCTAAAACACTGAGGTCGGAACAAGAGTGACGTATGTGTGGTTGGATAAGAACGATAGATAACAAGTTAGTAAAATCATGCAATGCATTACTCAAGTCATTACTTAATTTATGAGGATAATGGCTGTGGAATAAATCTCGCTCCTGTGCCCTCACCTTTCACCCCATTTCGATGATATCAAACAGAATTGGTTCAGTATACTTACGGAACAACATACTGAAGTTTTATCGTAATAGAAGTATGTTTAGTCAAGTTATGAGGATAATGGCTGTGGAATAAATCTCGATCCCGTGCCCTGACCTTTGACCCCATTTCGATTATATTAAACAGAATTGGTTCAGTATATCTACGGAACAACATACTGAAGTTTTATTGTGAGCCGCGGGTGGCTTAGTGGTAAGCGAGTCAGACTATCATTGCAAGTTCCTTAGGTTCGATCCTGGGCTGATCTTTCCGAGCACGTTAGGTGACGGCCCGCAGGCTGGACCCGCTGGTTAAATGGGTATCCTTTCCTATGCCCCCCCTGAAATTCTCTCACCCCTTATAACGAAGTAAATTTCTCCGTCATTTCTGTCCACGCCAGGATTCGAACCCGGGTCCCCTCATTCCGGAATAAGTTGCTCTACCAATTGAGCTACGCGGACGTTTTTTTATTCTGATTCCTATCTGCCTTTATGTCGTGTGCGTCCTTCTGGCAGGTACGTCACATCTCCTGGTACGTTACACCCTCTGTGTGCAACATCGTACTTGTACGGTGGCGCCATCTACTGTACTCTAATCTCACTACAAACTGTTCTGTCAAAGTCGCTAGACTTGCTCTCATTCCTTCCGTTTCTGTGTAATCCCCAAAAGGCGATCTCGCTGTAGGTGGCTGGGACCTAAACTCTACTCACTGTGGACGGAAGTCCTACAAGAAAATGGCAAATACTGTGTGTTGCAATCATGTCATGTGAAGTTTTATTGTAATAGAAGTATTTTTAGTCAAGTTATGAGGGAGGATAATGGCTGTGGAAGATATCTCGCTCCTGTTCCATGGCCTTTGACCCCATTTCGATTATATTAAACATAATTCGTTCAGTATACCTCCGAAACTACATACTGATTTGTTGCAATGGAAGCATTTTTACACAAGTTATGACTCATAAGGTCGATGGAATGGATCCCCTCCTATGTCCTGACCTTTGACCCCATTTCGTCCATTTTCAATAGGGTTCCTTCCCAGGTTGTCCCCTACCACACTAAAATTAAAATTTTATCGAAAGCGGACCATTTTTACGCGAGTTATCGTGCAGACGAACAGACAGACGGAAAGAGCTCGAGCATATACGTTTCTTCAACCTACGGTTGGAAAGCGTAAAAAAGGCAATGCAGCGGTTGTTTACGGGGGATTGATGTTATTAGTGAGAGATGTGCTGCTATACCGTGCTTGGATGTTAAATCACTGACATTGTTTTGAGTACACCAATAAACCGGGTGTGAGTGTGGGGTACAAACCATGCAAACAAAATTAACGTATTTGTAAGTACTACAACTGATCTGTTTCTTGTAATGCGTACGGGTACCTTCTAATATTACATTAACTTTAGCGCACATAACGTAATTACTGAAGTAAGGACTAAGTTACAGCGGAAAGACAAAATACGTTATAAGCTATAATAATTGTTGTCTTAAGGACTCCACAGTTTCATAAATAGACCTCATACAATCACCTCTACAATAATTTAAGTACCCGGTTTCTTACCGTAACACAATATACAATCGCTGGAGCACAAAATGGGCGAGAGGGGAATGAATATCGGGTGCTACAATAACCAAAATTTCATGCGATGTGCCATCTACAATATCCGATCACTCTACAGAACTTTAAAATCAGGTCCTCCGACAGACTATCAAAATTTAACAATTAAAGCTGTCTTTAAATGAGTGTTAGGGTTCCTCTTCTGCCATAGATGGCGCAGAAAATCACTCCTTGGGCGTGGCTTTTACGTCTTGAGGGACTGTCCCAGAAGTTGGCGTCACTGAAGCACAGCAGGCTTCGCCATATTCAGAATGGCAGCAGTCTCTCGTTGACTCTACAATGAAAAGACGTTTTAACCAATAACGTTGTTTGGGGTGGAGCTTAGTAGGTAGGCGGAGTTTCTACATCTGAAATTCAGGGGTTCTCTGCTAATGTACACATTTTCTCTTCAAAAAATGAACATATAGTAGGATTTGAGATGATTTATGGGAGAGAAGATTCCAGTCTCACTTTTGGCCCCATTCAATTATTTCTATTTGCCCTAGATAATTAAAAAAATCAGACATAAATGAGAAATTTCGTTTCTACCAGACAGAAACACTGCTAAGCTAACCTATCTCGCCATCTAGCGCCCAAATTGGAAAACTTTCGAGTCATATAAATTGAATTTTAAAAACAAGTCTAATATTTTTTTCGGAATAATAACTGTGGCACATATTAGCTATAGGTCGTTTTATTTGTACTCATAGCCTTGGAGAAAATGTGTACAAAAGAATTAACATTGCAGATATAGGATAGAATTTCTCTTACACTCATTCAAAGACAGCCTTAATCAAATTTCAGGTATTCCCGCGAATCGCTCCTCTTACCAAATTTTTTCAGTCGCGTGAATACGGAAAAAGTGAGAACCGTGTTTTTCCGTTAATACATACGAAAAAAATTGCGGAAGGGTTCATTTTCGGAAAATCCGAATTTTTTTTTTTTTTTTTTTTTGATTGGAGGTTTAACGACCACCGTGAGCACCTCAATGGGCTATAAGCAGTCGCCCGTCCCTAATTTAGGGTCACTGGTTCCAGGGAAGGGAAAGAGCCAGTGCCGTAAGACAAACACAACATCCATGCCTCACCGGGATTCGAACCCGGACCCCGTTCGGACGAATGATCAGAGGCCAACGCTTAGACCACTGCGCCACCGGGGCGGCCCGAAAATTTCCATTAACACTCCTTAAGAACGGCAATTTACCATCAATGTAAGAAAGGAATAAGAGAAAGGTTTCTGAAAATTCTGAATTTTCCTTGCGTACGAAAAAATCCGTGACATTCAGGTTTCTTTCGGTGATTCCTCGGAAAAAATTGCATGCGAAATATGCTTCGTTAATTCACGGAAGGAATCCCGCAAAGTGGCTCGTGTAGAATTTTTTTTTACAATGTACTTACACTGCGCTTATCAGACTGATATACAGTATGCTGCCTTTATATTTTATCTTCGATGCTTAAGATAAATGATATACACTATCTACCAACAAGTAATTTGACACCTGTGATATCAAAGGAAAACGAAGTTTATTCACCTTCAATAGTTGGTGGAGCCTCCACGAGCGGCGATTACACCTGCGACCCTCCGGGGCATACTCTCAACCAGGCGTTGTACGACGGCTAGCGGTATTTTCTTCCACTCGGCTTGGAGAAGACAGGTCAGTTCCTTCACCGATTTCGGCGGTGGGGGCACCCCTTAAGTCGACGCTCCAACTCGTCCCAGAGGTGCTCGATAGGGTTAAGGTCCGGGCTCTGCACAGGCCATTCCATTCGATTAACCCCATTGTCACCATACCAAGCCATGGTGGACCTCGCAACATGACAGGTGGCATTGTCATCCTAAAAGTAACATGGGTCCACCCAGTAAAACTGCCACAACGTAGGAAGCGCATGGTCATCCAAAATGGTGCAGTATGTCTCGGCGTTGAGTCTACCAGGAAGTGCGACCAAGGGTCCCGTGCCATACCAGGAGAAATACCCCCATAGCATAATTCCACCGCCGCCGAACTTCACAGTTGGCACAATATATTCTGGTAGGAGGCGTTCTCCAGGCAGACGCCAAACCCAGACCCTGCCATCCGAACGGTAGAGGATGAACCTTGATTCGTCGCTCCAGAGAACCGGTTTCCACTGCTCAAGGGTCCACTGTCGACGTTCTTTGCACCATGTTAGCCGAGAAGCGCTATTAGACTTGGTGATCAAAGGCTTGTGGGCGGCAGCACGTCCATGGTAACCGAGCAGATGGGCTTCCTTGCGGATGGTATTCATCGAAAGAACACTCCCGGATGCCTGTTGAAACTCTTCGCGGATGTGGCTCATCGATTTGGTGCGGTTCTTCCGATTTTCTCTGGCCAGCACCCGTCTGTCTCTAACTCCCAGTTTTGTGTGTCTGCCGGGTCGGGGCACATTCCGATAGTCACCTCTCATCTTCCACTTGCCAATCATGTAGGCCACTGTCGATTTTGGGTACTTCAACTCGCTGGATATGTCACGTATGGATCGGCCATTTCTGTGATACCCGACGATTACACTTTTCGCGAAATCAGAGAGCTCTGAACTGCGTGGCATCTTGCATACGACTGGTTGCGTTGTTGTTCCCGCACGATATTTAACGGCGGCGGCCATGACGTGTATCAGGACCTCAGATATCGTCGATTGCAAGGGTGTCCAATTACTTGTTGGTGGATAGTGTACAATGAGTGAAGAGAAGTCATGGGATACATACCTAGTAACGGGTAGTACCACCTTTCCCCCCAGATAAGGTTAGTCACTCGGCAAGGCATTGAGTCTACTTGGTCATAAAAGACTTCCACAAGTATCTCCACCCATGTTTGCTGCACTGCTATCCATGATTCCATCGCATTCCTGGGTGGATAATAATCCAAAGCTTGAACGGACCTTTCCGCAGCATTCCAAAGATGCTCCACAGAGTTCATGTGCACGGTCAACAGGGAGGCCATTCCAGGGTGGGGAACTTCTGCGAAATGCTCTTCTAACCATGTTCCAGACACCACGGCTCTCTGAGGAGGCGCACTGTCCTGAGTTTATTGCTCTGTAGGTACATGATGGCCATGAACGGGTGCAGGAGGTCTGCAAGGATAGATTCGTTGCTTGGATTTTTTAGAGATGCGTCCAGACTTAGATGCGGTCCAATGTGTGCCAGTTGAACATCCCCCAGACCGTGATCAACGTGCCTGACAATTGCTTGTCGATATTCAGGGACTATCTCTTTGTGCGGTTTCCACCAGATCCGCGCCCTCTCGTCTACGATAAGTTACTGGACTAGGAGACCCGTCTGCAATCATCAAAGGTCCATTGCCGATGTTCTTTCGCCCAGTTGAGGCGTACAGTCTGGTGATGTGCCGTTAGCAATGGAACTCTGGTAGGTTGGCGGCTCGAATAGCCTATTGCGACTATGCACGGATCCGACGTCGAGGCATCCTCACAGTCCGTGAAGGTTAATGCAACCACAATCCGCTGTCATATTTTGTCCTTGCGCGTGAGCTTTGCTTTTGATAAACTCTTCTCGATGCACGGTTCGCATGCGCTGTGGCGGGCCACTATTTCGTCATTGGGCGTTATTTTTTAATTATTTCATATTCGCCCTGAGGAAGTTGTATGCGTAGTTTCATCAGGATTGAACGGCTTTCTCGGGGTGCATCATTTTATTTATTTATTTCTTTATTTATTTATTTATTTTTGCAAAGAGTGTACATACGAAACGCTTACAGTGATCCGTCACCGAAATCTGCGTCGCACTCAGAGGACGTCATATCGAAAAAGAGCGAAAAAGAATTGGTTCTGATTCAACTTCTTCATGGCAGAGGATAAGACTTATCTAATTCTCCTTTGTTGTTTACATACTATAAGTTAACAACCCATATTTATGTTTAAATGATAGATTAAAGCTAATGCTGAAATTAAGTGTTACTACTTCCCTTCAGCTCAATTTATTTCGTTGCTGTCTAAATATTACACATTTATATGGTCTCCAAAACGTATACATACAGATTCTCTGACAGACTAGTAAGGAATAAATTGCCTGACATCCTCAAACGCAAAACTTTTGTTTAACTTAAAGACTATTTTTCAATGCGCTGAGGGACCTGTTACGGCGAAATCCTTTATATAAGACTTTTAAAGGCAGAGATAATGTCACTTCTACATCTGATCTTTTTATCCCTGAAGGCACTTATAAAAAATGAACCGGCCGCTAAACAAGATAATAAAAGAGATAATCTTCAAAGAAAATTCCTGCATCTTTAAGCAAAGGCACTTACACATTCACGTGTTAATATCATTCAAAATAGTTTTCCCTCCGAAAGGCGGGGGCATCTCATGTGATCATGGCTGAATTTTTCGCGACGAAAACCTTAACAAATGATTTCATAAATGAAAAGAAAGTTCGCAAAAGAAATAAAAGAAATTTTCTCTAAGCGTTTGGAACGCTTTATAATGCATAACGTCGCATGCCGTCGTGGTGAATTCGCTTGTTCATATATATGCAAAACGTTCATTACTGAAATATTTAAATAAATAAATGTGCATATACTGCAAAGTATTTCCTAAAGTTATTTTCCTATTTTGAGCAAATAGTTTTACGTTCAGCTTTTTTGATTGATTCCGAGCGTGAGATACTAATGCTGTGCTTACTCTTTTCCTTCGACTCTCTCTTTTCTGTGGAGCCAGTAATCAAGAATCAGAAATGGCGACTTTCTATCGTTTCATACTTGTGTAGACTGTTTAAGAGGGAAATGTGGGAATATCCGGATTTCCGGATATTATAATGTGCCGCTTTGTAATTTTCATCAATTTTTTTAACATCTGTGAGTGTCTAAAACTGAAGACTATCTCTCATTTAAAGCTACCTGTTCGGTGAACGGGAAAGAACCACAGTGGAAGACCAAAGATGACATTAAGAACTTCGGCCAATAAACAAACGCAAAAAATAATTTAGGTCAGCAAAGCTAGTATGCCAACAACTATTTACACCCAAGCAAAATATTCTACGGAAAAATATGCAAAGGATTTTATTACTTTTAGAAAAGCTTGATAAATACAATGAAAAGCCAAAATAATGTGACCACCTGCCTAATATGATGTTGGTCCTCCACGTGTCATCAAAACAGCTCTTTCCCGGCGAGGCATGTACGCTACAAGATTTTTAAAAGTGCCTTTTGGTGTGTGGTGCCAACACGTTACCAGCAGATTACCGAAGATCAGGCCGGACGCTACGGGTGGGATAGGGTGGGCTGCAGCCAACCCAACTATGCTTTGAGTCCACTTTGAGGCACCTCCTACCTCCCAGAGAAAAGTATTTAAGCAGTTAGATTACATGGCGAATGCAACCATCTAAGATTTTAAAGAACTTGGATAATTGTATGAGGATTTTTGTTATATAAAACGATATCTGAGAGAGTACAAGAGAAACACAATTTCCGCAATTATAGATTATAGTTTTAAACGAAAAGAGACAGAGAATAGAGAGAGAGAGAGAGAGGGAGATAAACAGAGAAGGCGAGAGAGAGAGATAGAGAGAGGTAATGAGAGAGAGAGAGAGAGAGAGAGAGACAAAGAGAAGGAGAAAGATAGGAAATAGAGAGACAGGGAAGGCGAGAGAGAGGTAAAGAGAGAGAAAGAGAGACAGGGAACGAGAGAGAGAAAAGAGAGAGAGCCGGAAACAGAGAAGGAGGAAGATAGTAGGAGATAGAGAGACAGGGAAAGAGAGAGAGAAAGAGAGGGGTAAAGAGAGAGAGATAGAGGGCGAGATAAAGAGAGACAGGCGAGAGACAATGAGAGAAGGAGAGAAAAGCAGAGAGAGAGAGAGACAGGTAAAAAAGGAGAAGGAGAATGATAGTAGGAGATAGAGAGACAGGGAAAGAGAGAGAGAGAGAGAGGGAGAAGGAGAGAGAGACATAGAAAGGGGAGAGAGATAGAAGGATAAAGAGAGAGAGAGAAGGAGAGAAAGACAGAGAGAGAGAGAGAGAGAGAGAAAGACAGCGAAAGACAGAGAGAGAGAGAGAGAGAGAGAGAGAGAGAGAGAGAGAGAGAGAGAGAGAGAGAGAGAGAGAGAAAGATTGAGAAAGATAGATTCCTAGTCAGATTACAAACAAAAATTTAAAAACTGCCTTAGAACAGCAAACATTAGAGGAAGATGAAAAAGAAAAGTGAGCTAAAATCACGAAGGAATGGTAAATTGGTAAAGCCCATGGAGATTCGCATCTATGGTTTCCAGTAATACGTACTGTGACGTATATTCTATTTAACTTTCATTTTTAGTTCCTTTTCCTATATGAATTTGAGTTTGTTCTCTTTTGCACTTTCCAAACTTAATGTGATAGGCTATCTTCTCTTTCACATGAATGAGGTCTGGCAACACCCCTGAGGTCAGTACGTAAGTGACGTATGCATGCTGATAAGAACGAGAAAAGGTATATATTTCGCGACGCAGTTGTTTGTGGGTGGAGATGTTAAACCTTTGCTGAGATTATTGATTGTACGTACGAGAGATATAAAATGACTAAGAAGCAGATGTATGTGTGGTGTGCCTCACTGTAATATGTTTTGGATTTCGTAGACAACGTTATGTAATTTCGTCTAAAGTTGCTGGACCAATAAGAAGTTCACGTAAGTGATTTGGATTTCTGTATATGTTTCGTCTGGCCCCAAAAGCCTTAATTTAAAGTGGGCTATGCGGTGCAACTGGTGCATCATTTTTACATTTAATTCAACATTTCCTCAGTCGGACATTTGAAACTGAGCATAACCACAAATCTCACGTAACGTAAAAGTGCTACGTTATAGTACACTGAACAAATACTATGTACAATATGTACCTGAAAAACGTTTTTAGGTACATATTATTTAAAACATTATGTACCTAAAAACGCGCTAAGTATCGTTGTAAAATGATTTTACCTGACGCTGATAAATCATCAGCGCCAGGTAAATCTACATGAACTGAATTGTTTGTCCAAATTTCTGCCAAGCACTTCCAATTTTTGGTCCCCATTACGATGCTTGGCCACCTTAATTAGACCCCCTGACCTCCAATTTTTAGCTGATGGCGTCGCTGCTGCCAAAAATCAGATTTAAAGTTCCAACACAAGCCACAGACTTCCGATTAAATTAATATCTTGGCAATTTGGAGGACAGAAAAATACACGGAAATCTTCCTCATGTTCCGCGGCCCATTCTCAAATAATCCGGACTGTGTGGCATGACGCATTATCCTGCTGAAAGAAGGCATTACTAGAGGGGAATGCCATTGGCATGACGCATTATCCTGCCGAAAGAAGGCATTACTAGAGGGGGATGCCATTGGCATGACGCATTATCCTGCCGAAAGAAGGCATTGCTAGAGGGGAATGCCATTGCCATGACGCGTTATCCTGCCGAAAGAAGGCATTACTAGAGGGGAATGCCATTGGCATGACGCGTTATCCTGCCGAAAGAAGGCATTACTAGTGGGGAATGCCATTGGCATGACGCGTTATCCTGCTGAAAGAAGGCATTACTAGTGGGGAATGCCATTGGCATGACGCGTTATCCTGCTGAAAGAAGGCATTACTAGAGGGGAATGCCATTGGCATGACGCATTATCCTGCCGAAAGAAGGCATTACTAGAGGGGGATGCCATTGGCATGACGCATTATCCTGCTGAAAGAAGGCACTACTAGAGGGGAATGCCATTGGCATGACGCATTATCCTGCTGAAAGAAGGCACTACTAGAGGGGAATGCCATTGCCATGTAAGGATGTGTACCTGGTCTGCAACAGTAGCAGATCAGCCGGGAAGACTGGGACGGTCGCTCCCGTAAAGCAGATTTTTCATTTTTAAATGCCAGCATGAAAATAATATATTTATTTCTGTAGAATTATAGTAATAAATCCCTAGGTTTTAGCAAAAAATTTTAAAGCAACTAACATTTGCTGTAAATTTATAATGTTCTATTATAGCTTCAGCAGAAAAAAAAATCTCCAAGAAACTAGAGGTTCAGAAACGGAGAATGGTGAGAGCGGAAGTGAGAAGACATTTCGACTGATCATTAAAATTAGTGGGTGAGCTTGCTCTGTTTGCTTGTATTGTCTGGCATTGTTAATAATTGGGATCAGGGAAATTCATCGTGTGGGGTAGACTTTTTAGTGTGTGTGAGATAGTGTGGGTGACAGAGCGAAGTACGTACCTCGATTGGGCCATAAAAAAACTAGTATGGATAAGCTTTGTTCTGTTTGTTTAGTATTGTCTGGCATCGTTACTAATTGGGAGTAGAAAAGTCACCGTGTAGGGAAGACTTTGAAGTGTGTGTGAGATAGTGTGGGTGACAGAGCGAAGTGCGTACCTCGATTTGGGCGATAAACAAAAACTAGTATGGGTGAACTTTGTTCTGTTTGTTCAATATTGTCTGGCATCATTGCTAATTGGGAGCAGGAAAAGTCACTGTGCATGGTAGACTTTGAAGTGTGTGTGAGATAGTGTGGGTAACAGCGCAGTACGTACCTCGATTGGGCCACAAACCAAAACTAGTGTGGGTGAGCTTTGTTCTGTTTGTTTAGTATTGTGTGGTATCATTACTAATTGGGAGCAGAAAACGTCACCGTGTGGGGTAAACTTTGAAGTGTGGGTGAGATAGCATGGGTGACCGAGCGAAGTACGTACCTCGATTGGGGCATGAACAAAAACTGGTAACAAAGTTCCAAGCTGGAATTTTTTCTGTTAAATTAACCAATCTGAATAGAAGGAATCAAACTTTATTGTGAAAGATTTTATCAAAACGTGAGATCTAAAAGTCATCAAACTGGTTTCCTCGAAAAGCGGGCAATTAAACGTCTTGAAAATAACGCTGATTTTTTAGTCTTTGCCTTTCGTATTTTGTGATATTTTTTTGTGTGTTCTAAATTTGGAAAAGTGATTTTCGTTCGCTTTTCAAAATTTAGAACAATTTTTGAAAAATGTAAAACGGCTTCAGATGCCAGAAACAATGCTTTAGCAGACCATGGATTTATCGCTGATCAAAAAGTGAAAGAAGTGGTACTTGTGTATCTTGTCTTTCAGCAAAAAAGAAACATTTTTGTACAGCATTAAGAAACTCGTGTGGCACTGATCCAAGTGCGTGTAAAAGCAAGGGTATTATGGTACAAAAATGAAGTTTTGTTCTCATTTGTCATTGTAATATTTTTACAAATACAATGAGTATAACTATTTGATTCAAACTCGCAAATTTTGATACCGCTGAGATATTTATTCTACGTTTGTTGAGTTTGGCTTTCAGAGTTTTTGTCCATCATTGGTTAGGCTCGGTATGTTGACTTACTTTCTTGAATTTGCCCACATGACGTCTGCCGAGGAAGTCAAATGGTTTGTCTCCATTTCGGACAACAAAAGGGCACAAAAGTCGAAATCTGGTCAAGAGGAAAGTTCGGAAACACTAAGATGTCTAAAGAATATTTCACCATCGCTTCTCTTTATTTGTTTGGCGTCCTTATTTATTTTGTTGTCTGTGTGTGTTCCTCGGAAATAGAAAGAGGAAATTAAAGCAAGTTATGCTTTTTGGAAGAAGCTTTGCAATGTGGGCCTTTTGTGAAAGGAATGCATAATGCAAAGACCCATGAGTTGAACTTGGCAACGCTGAAAGGGCTGCATTCAGTGAAAAATAACTGACAAATATTACGAACAGAACACACGCTGTTTCATAAATTTCATTTGAGAAATGAATTTAGTGCGTTTCGTTATACCACAGCATGGAAGAATTCCTCCTAGAGAATAATAACAACAGCAATGCATCCCGCTGTCGTGGAGGAAAGAATTATTATTAACAAAAACAGGATCGCTGTTTTTATACGTAAGAGAGAAACAAGTCCTATTAATTAGCATGATGCGTGAAAATACAAAAACTGCCAAGTTACTTAAAGTCATGGGAATTTTTAGTGAGGAAACTTGGCAAAAATATCATTTAATCATGTAGATATGGCTTTTCTCGAACAAAATTTCAGGGAGATGGCGACATGGATATTTAAACATACACTGAAGTAGAAATTTATTAGGAACACCTACCTACTGTAAAAACATGAATAGGCCCCACCATGCACACGAATAGGTGTACCTGGTCCACAATAATGTTAAGATATATCGTGGCATCCAAATGTTGTTTCAGAGGAATTAAGGAATCGAATGGCCGCCAAATCTCCGTTTATTACACCACATCCATCAACTAGTAAAGTTCACACTAAGTAGTCGTCAAGGGTCCAAAGTCCAGATCTTCCAGTAATCAAAGGTCCAGTGTCCAATTCTTACAATCTTTAAGGATCCAGTGTCCAATTCTTCCAGTAGCCAAAGGTCCAATGTTCAGTTCTTCCGGTAGTTAAAGGTCCAGTGTCCAGTTTTCCCAGTCGTTAAATGTCTATTAATTAGCATGTCCAGTTATTCCGACCGTTAAGGATTCAGTGTCCAATTTCCAATCGCAAAGGTCCAACGTTCAGTTCTTCTGGTCGTCAAAGATCCAGTGTCGAGTTCTTCTGGTCGTCAAAGATCCAGTGTCGAGTTCTTCCAGTCGTCAAGGATCTATTAATTAGCATGACGCGTGAAAATACTACAAAATCAGCCAAGTTACTCAATGTTACTCAAGTTAAAGTTACTTACATTTATGGGAATTGTAAGTGAGTAAACTTGGCAAAATTATCATTCAATGATGTGGATATGGATTTTCTCGAGCAACATTTCAGGGAGATGGCGACATGGATATTTAAGCATACGCTGAAGTAAAAAATTATTAGGAACACCTACCTAATAACGTCCTAGACTGTCCTTGACATTAAAAACTGCCTCGATTTGATGCGGAATGGATTCGACAAAGCGCTGATATCGTTCTACTAGTATGTTCAGACAAACACGCACATTGTTCTACAGGTACACTATATTATCAACAGTATTCGGACACTACCAAATATTTGCATAAGTGCGAAGAACGTTGCGCAGGAAGGTGCGTTTTGAGTGGGGAGGTATGTTTATAAAGCTGAGATGTTCTGTCGTATTATCAGTAACTTTGAAGCGGATATGCCGCGTGGACGTGAACTTTCCGAGTTCCAGCGTGGACGTGAACTTTCCGAGTTCCTGCGTGGACTGGTCATAGGACGTCATTTGAGTAACGTTTCGATACGGAGCATTTCAGCTGAACCAAACATACCAAATTCTACTGTAAATGATGTCGTGAAGTGATGGAAGTAGGACGATGGAACTATGGCAAACAAAAACGTTCGGAAAGGCAGCACAAAGTAACGGAACGTGACAGAAGATCCATCGTAAGGAATGTCAAGAAATCACATTCTTCCTCTGTCGTTTTCATCGTTACTGAAGCAGTAAATGCTGTAATGGCTCGATTAGTACCATAACTATCCGTAGAGTTGGGCAGTGTGGGTTATTATGGTAGAACAGCGGCACACCGACCACACATCACTACCGCGAATGCGAAGCTCCGTTTGGAATGGTGTGCCTTCTGACGTTCCTGGACTGTGAGTAACTGGAAAACTGTTCTTTGGACTGATGAGTCACGCTTTAAATTCTTCCAATCTGATGGGCGTGTTTCGATTTGGCGACAGTCCGGCGAACGTTTTCCTCGAACTGTGTTCCTCCAACTGTTATGTTCGGCGGAGGTTCCATCACGGTATGGAGTTGTTTTTCGTGAATGGGACTCGGCCCGTTGGTTATTATATCACAAACCACGAACTCTGAAGTGCAACTCGACCTTTTGGGTAATTCTGCCCTACCAACAGTGTGGCAGTATTATGGAAATGACTGTTGCCTCTTCCAACACGATCTAGCTCCCTGTCACACTGCACGGCCTGTGCAGGACTGGTTTCTTGAAAATGAGGTGGAATTGTTGGACTGGCCTGCTCAGCGTCCTGATCTTAATCTCATAGAACGCCTCTGAGATGAACTAGAGCGACTGATACGAAATCGACCACAACGACCATCTTCGCTCTACACTCTGGCAACAACTTTGCAGAACGAATGGAGAGCCATTCCTGTCGAGATCTGCGGGAAATTGAGGGATAATATGCCACGACGTAATGCCGCTGTCATACAAGCAAATAGTGTAAAAACCAATTAGTAAATGCGATTGTGGTGTCCGAATACTTTTGATGATATACACTGGCGGAAAGTGAAAAAAGAACACCAAGAAGGAGACGTCCGATACCAACGAAATTTATACAGTATAATAACAGAATACAGAGGAAAACGAGATCAAAACTTTATGGCAAAATGCAGCTGTATTTGCTGGTAAACTGAAAACTAACATTTCCAAGTAATATGGTTAGTACGAGGTTGAACCGCCATGAACTGCGTCACACTGTGCAATTCTGGCATGGAGTCTGTCGTACAGCTGTTGGATGTATGTTTGGGGTATTGAGTTCCAAGCATCCTCAACCTAGACGCGTAAATCGGGGATCGCCGTGGCTGGCTGTGGAGACCGGATAAATCGTTGTCCCATAAAATCCCACACGTGCTCAATGGGCAACAAATCCGGTGAACGTGCAGGCCATGGAAGTTGTCTCACACCCGGAAGTGCATTTTGCGTTGCACGTGTCTTGTGTGGGTGTGCGTTATCTTGCTGGAAAACACTACGATGGACCGACCTTACAAATAGCACAACAACGGGCTGAATGATGTTGTTGATGTAGGAGGTGCTGTTTAACATACCCGGTACAAACACTAGTTGTGTACGGGAGTGATAGCTGATCACTCCCCACACCAGGAGACCAGGTGTAGGCCCTGTGTGTTGCTGGCGGATGCAAGAAGGGTGGAAACGGTCCCCTGTGCGCCTGCGAACACGCATACGGCCATCGGAGGCTCCCAAGCAGAATCTGCTTTCATCGCTGAACACGACAGATCGCCATTGCGTTCTCCAGTGCAGTCGTTGTCGACACCACTGCAGCCGTTCGTGACGGTGGGCTGGAGTCAGAGGTACACATGCCATAGGCACACGTGCACGTAGTCCTGCATCCAGTAGACGGTTGCGGATTGTTCGCACAGTCACCTCAGGTGCAACGGCAGCTCGGATTTGCGTCGCAGTGGATGTTCTGCTTGACAATGCCGCTCTTCTTATGCGTCGATCGGTCCGCTCATCAGTCTGTCTGTGACTCCCAGTTCCACGTCTTCTCATGTGGGAATGTTCCTCGGACCATCTATGCCACCATCGTACCACCACCGATACGTCCCGTCCAATTCGCTCCGCAATACGACGATACGACCACCCGGCCTCGCGGAGTCCGACTAGACGACCTCGCTCAACGTCCGATAACTGCTGAAATCGTACACATCTTCCATGTCCAGGCATTGCAGCTTCTTCAGGGTCTTCGCACGTGTTCGTACGCCGACGACTGATTACATTCACTTCGCCGCACTCCTTAAGTACCACCGACGGTAATTTGCATATTATGCCGTGCTGTGGCGTAAGCGCTCACCGGTTGGTCCCGAAATTAACATCACACCTACGTAAACTCGACCCCATTAACATATGTAAATTTCATGATCGTCCGCCAATTCCTTCTTGGTGTTCTTTTTTCACTTTCCGCCAGTGTATTACATCACATGAAAGAAACATGGGATTACACCATATAATACAAATTTTGAGGATGATAATCCGTTTTTTGTTGTAAATGCAGCAGGGATGGTAAGTCAGATAATATCCTAAAACTTGAAAATTTCATCGTCCTGGAGCGGGACTCGAATTCGCGTCTCTCAGATAGCGCCCTGGTATGCTAACCACTTCACCACCCTGAACGACCAAGTTTCAAGTTTCCGATTAATTTGAATATAACCATCACAGGATTCGCTAGTCGAAGCAACCAGCATTCATGTTTAGCGAATCTGGAGGTTAAGAATCCTATCCCGTGATTTCCCGGAAGAGCAGATAAATCAAATTAATCGGAAACTTGAGACTTGGTCGTTCTGGGTGGTGTAGTGGTTAGCATACCCGGGCGCTTTCTGGGAGACGCGGGTTCGTGGCTCGCTCCACGACGATGAAATTTTCAAGTTTTCGGATGTTATCTGACTTACCATCCCTGTCACATTTACACCAAAAATCGGATTAGCATCTTCAAAATTTGATATATTACATGTTCAGAGGCCCTGATATCCATTGCCGATTGTTCTCTGGAGGAAGATCACTGTTACGAATGGCTTTCTCTATCTCATCCTACAGGTGCTCAATTAAATTAAGATCTGGGGACTGTGGGGACCATTTTCGCACTTTAAAGTCACTGTCGTGCACTTCGAACTTCAAGTATGTGACAGTTCGAGCCTTGTAGCATGGCGCAATATCCTGCTAGAGGCAGCCCTCTCCACCAGGAAACACCATGCACATGAATAGGTGTACCTGGTCCACAATAATGCTAATATATATCGTGGCATCCAAATGTTGTTTCAGAGGAATTAAGGAATCGAATGGCCGCCCTGAAGGCAAATCTCCGTTTATTACACCACATCCATCAGCCAGTAGAGTTCACACTAAGTAGTCATCAAGGGTCCAAAGTCCAGTTCTTCCAGTCATCAAAAGTCCAGTGTTCAGTTCCTCCAGTCGTCAATGGTCCAGTGTCCAGTTCTTCCAGTCGTCGAAAGTCCAGTGTCCAGTTCTTCCAATCGTTAAGGATCCAGTGTCCAATTCTTCCAGTCGCCAAAGGTCCAATGTTCCGTTCTTCCGGTCGTCAAAGGTCCAGTTCTTCCAGTCGTCAAGGGTCCATAGTCCAGTTATTCTAGTCGTCAAATGTCCAGTATCCAGTTCCTCCAGTCGTCAAGGGGCCAGTGTCCAGTTCTTCCAGTTGTCAAGTGTCCAGTTCTGCCAGTTGTCAAGTGTCCAGTTCTTCCAGTTGTCAAGTGTCCAGTTCTTCCAGTCGTCCATCGTCCAGAGTCTAGTTCCTCCAGTCTTCAAAGGTCCAGTGTCCAATTCTTCCAGTCGTCCATCGTCCAGAGTCCAGTTCCTCCAGTCTTCAAATGTGCAGTGTCCAGTTCTTCCAGACGTCAAGAGTCCAGTGTCCAGTCATTCCAGTCGTCAAAGGTCAAGTGTTCAGTTCTTTCAGTCGTCAAATGTTCAGTGTCCAGTTCCACTTGTCGTCCAGTGTTCCCGTGCCCACTGCAGACGAATTTGTCCGGTATTAAAAGAGACGAGTAGTACACGAAAGAGACGTCTGTTGTAGCTTTGTTTAGTTGTTTGTGCAACACTCATTGTACATCTTCGATAATTGTTCTTTTACAGCCGAGAAAGTTTGCCGTTCTGATATGCTTGCACCTGCACGTCTAGCCTTGAGCCCACTATTTCGCCTCTTTCATAGTTACTTAAATTACTTGTATTTCCCATATTGCCACTATCTACGCTTCGTACAAGTCTAAATAGTTTGCAGTGAGCTGTTTTTAAAGCTATCTGAACGTCAAACTTGGGTACGTAACGAAGAATGGCACATGCCCGATTGTTATTGGGTGTTCCAAATAGTAATTTGCTACTTCAGTGTATTTATGCATCAGCGATACTGATATTGCTAGAAGAAATTATTTGAACACAATAATGATTCTTATTTCATTTGTACATGTGTTTATGGTAGATAATGTAATGCACAGAACCCTCTTTATAACAGATTTCGATTTTAAAGGATGAAATACGCATGTGAGAGAGGAAAGACTGCGTTGGTAATCCCCGATAAATGCAGATCAGTTGTTCCTGACTCATCTTCTGCTGTTGACGTACATTTTTGTTCATGACTCTGCTGACCCTTGTTCACCATAAAGCCAGAGCCTAAAAACCACCCGGTGGCTGGGTAGTTTCAAGCGCTGATTATGACCATTCCACAAAGTTTTGCCCAGCTTCGAGTCTATGATCAGGCAAAGGTGGTGCGCTTGTCTTATACCGCTGGATCTTCCCTTTCTCTGGAACCAGTGCCCCTTAATCAGAAAGAACGGATGACTGCTTATAGCCCTGTGAGTTTCTCATGTGGTCGTTAAAAACAGGAGAAAAAGAAACACTGTTAGAATGCGTCATAGCTCTACTGGCTCAGAATGAATAGCAAATGTATCTAAGATCACCACAACAATTTCGGCTGCATCTACAAAATGTATTTCAGTTTGTTAATTTATTTTATTTAGTTCAATGTAAACGGTATTTTTGTGCATTTCTGTTTACTGGTGACTTGCTTAGTGAATGTTTATTGGCTGTTTTTAGAACAGCGTATACATATATGTACCCTCCTTACCCGATTATATAGGACATTCAGCACCGGCTGGTACCATTGCCTTCTTATTGGTCCATTATAACGAGGGTTTGCTGTATATCAAATTAAAACGTGTTTCAAGATTGTGGATGATTCTCATATGTGTTACTTCCCCCCAAAATTGCGAATAACTCCGCCCGAGTAGGCAATCGGTCTGAGATGCTGGAGTTTGGTCATTCCTCTGAGGTGAGTCCGTGATCTTGTCCAAGATAATATGCTGTGGCTCACCTATTCTCTGGTTCTCTCCCTTCCCTGGATTCAACATCCCAAAATGAGGGACAGGCTACTGGTTACAGCCCTCCCAGTTGCTCACAGTGGTTATTAAACTACGAAAAAAAATATTATGATTTTGAATCATGCTGCTCGAATCATGAAGTAAGAGAGAAAGATAGATGAAGTGAATCCAGACTCGTTAAACATTCACCATTAAATTTTTCGAATAAAACTTTCAAGGCGTAAAGAAAGAAAATAAATTTTAATAGATTTTTTTTTAAACATTACTTGCACATTGCGTGCAAATCAAAGCTGTGTATTTATGTGTTGAGTTAACCAGGTACATTCACAAGTAGTTTCTCATATAAGAAGGTCGTTCAAAAAGTAAGGAGTCTAATTTTACATGAAGCGTAATACAGTACACATACTTACACTTACATACTTTCGAAGCATTCTCTCTCTACCGAAATGCACCGAGCCTATCTTTCCATCCACTTTCAGAAGATGTGTTCAAAGCCCTTCCTCGACATGTCGTTCATGATACCCATCCCAGCATTGTTCCGTTGAGTATTCGATGCAAACAGAAGCCTGCGAAGTTGTTTTTTTCATTTCAGGGAATAGATGGAAGTAACACGGCCCCAGCGCGGGTGAATATGGAGGGTGCACCATCATGTCGATGCTTAGATCTTGATAACCTGCTAGGCAAACAAAGCACGATGTGCAAGGGCATTATCTTGAGGCAAAATGAAACCGGTTTGTTCGTATTATGGACGTTTTGGGGATATTGTTTTCTTTAGATGACCTTCGAAAACTTCAGAATGATAAGCTCTGGATTGTCAGAATCCAGATTAAATATCGACTCGTCAGAGAAGAGAATTTGACCCCATTCGTCGTATCCCCAACCACGATGTTCCTCAGCTCAGTTTCTACGAGCCGTACAGTGTCATACGGTTAAATGGACACACCATTTGTCTACGTGCGTGAAGGCTACCTTGGTGAAGGTGATTGCTGGTAGTTTCAGTTGACAACCTGCGTCCAGTTGACGCGAACAGCTTCGCTGGAACTGAGTAGTCTTTCCGCGCCCGTTCCGACGGGTTGTTAATATATAACTGTCGTCCCTTGCTGTAGTTGCTCTTGGACGGCCTCGACCTCGCCTTCTTCGAACACGTCCCGCATCCTGGAATCGTGTCTACAATCGGGAAATGGCTCTTCGTGACACTCCAATGTCGCCTGCTACCATCCGCTGAGTCTGATTTGCTTATAGCTCTCCACGTCGTTGATTTCGGTGAATCATGATGTTGAGACATCGTTCGAACCGAAGACTTCAAGAAACGAAATGTCACGTTAAAAGCGGAAAAATAAGGGATATCCCGGGAAACTTTGATTTTATGTGATTTTTGCATTCTGACGTCACAGACGCTAATTTGCGAAAAGTTATGCATGATTCGGCTGTCTACGTCACCCTTGATATACGTTTTCCACGTTTCGGTAAGATATCACACTATTGGCTTACATAATGTCGCCAAAGCCACATGCCTCCCTAATTATTTTGAGCAGTTTATATGAATCCCCTACAGTAAAACTAAAACTTTCATGTATCTAAATGCATATTTCTTCTATTTAGCGCATATTTCCTGATTTTTGGTTCATAAATGCTTGTTTATTTTGGAGGTTTTTAACACTGGAACATCCATTGCATATGTTTGCCGTATGCAAATGCTCCAAAAACTGAAACAATCCGAAGACGGAGACACTTTCTGCCCTAAGCAGTTCATATAAGGGATGATATGAAAAAAAAGTTGAACGTTACTCATTTTGGAATTCATAGAGATAAATTGGGAAGAAAATTACAGGAAAACGGTTCAAATAGATCAAGCAGTATGTGTGTGTGTGTGAGTGAGTGTGTGTGTGCAGTACAACAAAATCTCTGAATTCTAAAATATTTTAATTACTATTTCTCATGAAGAAATTGATAGCGGCTATAATATTTATATTTAGTATGTGTTTCACAATTTTTCGGTCCTTGTCAACACCCAAGAGTAAAACAGAAGTTTCATTTTCAACCTGTATGGGTGGCCAACTGTATAATAGAAATAACTTTTCTTCTAGTTTTCCAACCTCCCCACGAATCATCGAAACTAGAACAGTAAGCTTTTCACTATTTGTTCTTCATTTCAGTATCATTACCGAAGTATTTATTCTTTGTTTTACGATTAGTTCAAGACTATGAATTTCTTTATATTTTACCTACCCTTTTAAAAACCAGTGCTAAATTAATTTTGTCAGATTTTACTCATTCTGTATAGGAACAGAACGTTAAGGTTTTTTTTATTGTTTGGTTTGGAGGTTTAGCAACCACAGTGAGCAACTCGATGGGTTTTAGGCAGTCGCCTGTTCCTAATTTATAGCCACTGGTTTCAGGGAAGAGAGAGAGAGGCAGTGCCGTAAGACAAACGCAACGTCCATGCGTCACCGGGATTCGAACCCAGACCCTTCTTGAACGAATGATTATGCAGTGCTTTGACCATTGCGTCATCGGGGAGACTTCGGAAATCTCTGTCATCCACTAATGTCTAATATAAAAATAAATGAGTCGTGTTTTTTTTTTTTTTGTGTGTGTTTTTTTTGTCATTGTTGTTCTAATTTTTTGACGGCCCCTTCCCTGTTTTTTCTTTATTTATTTAATTGAAGGTTTAACTACCACCGTGAGAACTAAGTGGGCTATAAGCAATCACCCGTCCCTAATTTACGGCCACTGGTTCCCGGGAAGAGGGAAAAGAGGTGCCGTAAAAAAAATAAACACCCATGCCTCACCGTGATTCGAACCCAGACCCTCCTCGGACCAGTGGCTCAGCCAAGTTTTAAAATCTGGGAGGTCCGATCACGCATACACACATTATATGTACATATATCATCACCATCATCATTGTCAACCATTATCAATCCACTGCTGGACGAACGTCTCCCCAAGTTTCTTCCACAACGGTCTGTCTTCTGCCAGTTTCCTCCATGTTACTCCCGCATACTTTCGAATTTCATCCACTATCTTACATGTGGTCTTTTTCTGAGTCTTTTCCTGTACCTTGGAATCCAGTCTAAAATTTCGACTGTCCATCGATGGTCTGTCCTTCTGGCAATATGTCCAGCCCATTGCCATTTCAGGAATTTTACTCTGATCATGATGACTTCCACTCTTGTCATTTTTCTGATCTACGAGTTCTTCTTCTTCAAGCATGCATCTCTCCATGCTGCTTTGAGTTGGCTGTAGTCTTTATATGTCTCTTTTAGTTAAGGTCCACGTCTCTGCACCACACGTAAGAACTGAAAGGATGCATTGATCAAACACTTTTTTTTTAAGACATAATGGCATATTGTTCTTGAAAATTATACTGTTTCTTCCAAAAGCTCTCCAGGCAAGTTTTATACGCCGATTAATTTCTTCATCAATGTGACCCTCACTTGATATCTGCTGTCCAAGATAAATGTACGCATCTGTTATCTCCAGCTTTTCTCCATCAATCTATAAATCTTCCTTTTTTGTAAAAGCATTGTACATCACTTTTGTCTTCTGGAAGTTCTTTTTGAATCCCACTTGTTTACTCTTGTCAGCAAGTTCCTGGGTCATACTCTGCAGCTCTGATGGGGTAGTTGCAAAAGTGACTACGTCATCAGCAAAACGAAGGTGAGTTAGATAATCTCCATTAATCTTTATCCCTTTGTTTTCCTAGTTCAGGTATTGAAAGACATTTTCCAATGTCGCATTAAAGAGTTTGGGAGATATAGTGTCACCTTGCCTCACTCCCTTTCCAATTTCTATGGGTGCTGTATTCTCAAATAGCAATCTTTGCACTTGTATACAATATTATATACATACTGTATACGATGGAGTTTGGGGCCTCCTCTCACTACACACACACACACACACACACACACGCAGGAGCATAGTAGTTGCTGAGGCTCGATCTGACGGGCACGACATAGGCGCCTCTGTTGGCGAATTGTGGAACTTAGCGAACACAACTGTAAAACTATGATAGATAGGGCAGAAATGTAAATTACAAAGTTGAAGAACTGACTTTGCTTAATAGGAATCGATATCGTTGTTTTATTAAATGCACATTACACACGTGTTTGCATTCTATGAAAATTACACTATTATATTATTAAATTCAGTTGGTTCACATAATAAAAAAGTGTGCATTATATCATTATATTGCCGAAAAATTTGAGGATCCCCGACTCTGAAAATCTGTGGGGCTCTGACCCCCTTCCCCATTGTTACGCCTATGCCTCGGACGAAAGGTCATAAGTCAGCGCTACTGCGCCACCATGGCGGTAACCCCGTCATGAAATGCCTGAGGCAAAAAAGAAAACTAATTTCCTGTCACTTGTTTAATTTTAAATGTCCCTTTGGAGTTTTGTGTTCTGCTGTAGTGAATAATTGCACTGAATTATTGTTTTGTTTCTTTTCTTACAAATAAGAACGTCCTCTAAGTTGATACCTAAGAAATATTACGCTGACAGTTTGTTGAATGAAGGAACTCGAAGCATGCGCAGATAGAAAAGGTGAAAGCTATGTTTAAGTTGATTGTTTTTGTTTAGATTCTAGTGTTGTTGTTCGTAGAACTAGGAAATTACTTTGCAGAGATATCTGGGGAAACCAAATGGCAGTCACTTTCACTTCTTCATTGAATGTTTTTGGGTTTCTTGGCTTGTATTCGACTAGAACAGAGCAATCGATCAGCTGGAAGCCAAAACAGAGCAATCGATTATTCCCAGTTAGTCCACTAAAGCCTTTGTTCCGTGTTTAAATCCAAGAAGGGCTTTTCGAGGTTACAGTTACGAATGCAGCAGAGTTTCAGCTCTTGAAAGAATTGGATTACATACTCACCTTTAGGAGCGTTCGTTTCTGCATCTGTATACCGTTCTACAATTTCTGTAACAGGAACGGCAAAAGGCTGAAATCTCATTTTATTTGTACGAGCGCACGTTTCAGATCTCCGCAAGAGATTGAAGCCATTAGTTTAGTTAGATGTGCGACTGGTTCGTTTATTGCACTCTATTCGTCTATCGAAATATTTTTTTTTCAAGAATCATGTAGACTACGTTAGCTGAGATTGCAGATCATTAATGGCGGCAACCATGCACCCAGCCAAAATTTTCTTGTTCTCTTTCTTGTCTTTCCCACAAGCTTAAACCATATACAGTGCTATATACACTGCTGGCCACCCAAAATGCAACACTAACAAGGACACGAAAAAGCAAAGCCAGATTTACTGGACACATAACAACAGATACAAAGATGAAACGATTGAGCTTACAGGCCCGTGCGACTTGCGGAACACGCAGACATCAATAGTTCGTGTGGCCCCCATTGCTAGCAATAACGGCCGCTACACGCTGCGGCATCGAACGAAAGAGGCTTTGGAGGTGGGCTGGGGGTATGTCGGTCCAGGCTGCTTCCACACGTTGCCACAGTTCATCAGACGCAGCCGCGGGTGGTGCTTGCCGGGCCACTCGGTTGCCGATCAGCGACCAGACGTGTTCGATGGGCGACATATCGGGAGAACAGGCGGGCCACGGCAGCAGTGACACCTGGTGGGCAGGGAAGAATTGTTGCAGGTTGCGTGCCACGTGCACGCGCGCATTGTTCTGTTGAAACGTGGCCGCTGGCAGGTCCTGCAGGTAAGGGAGGACTACAGGCTCCAAAACGTCGGAGATAGTGCGGTGCCTGTTGAGTGTACCGGCGATGCGTACCAGAGGATTGCGGGTGTCATATCCAATTGCGCCCCAAACCATAACGCCAGGCGACGGACCGATATGACGATGCATAATACAAGCGTCATAAAGTCTCTCGCCGCGGTGCCGCCACACGCGGATCCGACCATCGTGGTGTTGCAGGCAGAAGCGAGATTCGTCGGAGAAGACAATGTCGTGCCATTTCGTTGTCCAGGTGCGGCGTTCAACGGCCCACTGCCACCGTACTCGCCGGTGGTGTAACGTCAATGGTAATCGAAGCAATGGGCGCCGTGCGACAAGTACCTGGTCCTGCAGACGATGTCGAACGGTACGTGCTGACACAGGTTGTTGCGCCACACACCCTAATTCTTGCGCTAACGTTCGTGATATGGCAGTGTGAGCCGTCAATGCCCGCCGCACAACATGCGGTCCTCTCGTTCGGTGATGTGTCGCGACTGCGGCAATCGCTCACGTCGGTCCGTCCGTCCCTCCTGCACCCACTGAATCTATACTCGCCTCACTGTGGCTGGATGTCGTCCCACACGGGCGCCGATGTCTCGGTACGATAAACCGCTGTCGCGATAAGCCACTATTCGTCCTCTGTCGAACTCCAAAACGTGCTGGAATGACTGCCGTATTCTGCGACGAGGCATCAGGAAGCTTCCCACGCACAGGTCCGGTAGCACAACACATTTCCACTACTTACACCCCACCTTCTGTGCACCCTTCTTATAATGCTTCTCGGTGGCGTGCCGGGCACACATGATTTGCATATGCCCTGCAATGCTAATCGTTTGCATGTCTTCTCGCGGGCGACGCATGCTGCGAATTTCAGGCCAGTCGGATGCTTCCTTCTTGGTGTTGCATTTTCGGCGGCCAGCAGTGTATAATTTAAGACTAAACACTGTGATGTTCATTTAGAATAAATTTTCAACGTTTATTCACAATTAAATGCTTTAATTATATCGACTATAGTTTCGCAGAGCGTTTGGCTCGGCATCATCAGGACGATTATATGAAATATTGATTCGGCCTGATGATGCCGAGCCAAACGCTCTGCGAAGCTATAGTCGATATTAATAAAGCATTTAATTGTGAATAAACGTTGATAATTTATTCTAAACATATACAGGGAAGCAACTAATAAGACTGACTTTAAAGAAAATAGAAAAGCATGAAAACTTGCGTGAATATATTTTATTCGAAGTACATTCCTTCAGTGTTAATACACTGCCGGACAATTGTTAAGGACGGATGACAATAGCAACGATAGCAACCATAAAATGGAAGGCAGGAAAATGTGGAAATTAGCATAAGTGCGGGATACAGTAAGACGTGTTGTGCGTATGCAAATTTTAGATTGCCGAACTTGTTCGTGACGTCACAGCGCTGATAAGAGATATAAAGGATTTGACGCGTATTGACCGTTGTTGTTCAAACGCAAAGTTTAAGGGGAAAGAATCAATTGACGAACTTGCAATTTTCAGTATGTCTTCCCGACATCACCTAGATGATTTTACGCGTGGCCGTATTATTGGCAAGATTGAAGAAGGGCGAAAAATAACAGATGTTGCCAGGGAGTTCGACGTCAGCCACAGTGTTGTTTCAAGGCTTTGGAAATCATTTCAAACAAATGGAGAGTGTAGCAAACGTCACGGGGGAGGTCGTGTTCGCAGTACGACACCTGCAGAAGATCGGTATATAGTGCTATCAACAAAAAGACACCGGCGCAGCACAGCTAGTGAGGTAGCAAATCAGTTTATGGCTGCTACTGGCAAGCGGATCTCCCGAAAAACTGTCGCCAGACGTTTGCATGAAGGAGGACTATACGCCCGCCGTCCTGTTGTGTGCATCCCATTGTCCAGACGTCACCGTAACGCCCGTTTGCAATGGTGCCATCAACATCGCAATTGGACTGATAACGACTGGTCTGCTGTCCTCTTCTCAGATGAGAGTAGATACAGTCTGTTGTCTGATTGTCGACGACAACTGATCTGGAGTGATAGTGGTACTGCATATTGTCCAGCAAACATACAGGAAAGGGACCAATATCCGACATGTAGTGTCATGGTATGGGCTGGCATCATGATCAATGGCCGTATGTCCCTCTATGTGCTTCCAACTGGGACTATGACTGGCCAACGATACATTAATGATGTTCTGCTACCTCATGTTCGCATGTTCCGTGGTGCTGTCGGTGATAGATTCATTTTCATGGACGACATCGCAACATGTCATCGAACAGTCGCTGTCCAGGAATGTCTTGAGAGCGAGGATATTCAACGCCTCGTATGGCCAGCACGTTCTCCAGATCTGAATCCCATTAAAAATGTGTGGGATGCTTTGGGGAGGAGTTTTGCTGGTCGCCAATGCCCTCCAATAAACAAGGACACCCTCATCCGTGCACTGACAGAGGAATGGGATAAATTACCCCAACATCTGCTTGATAATGTTGTGCAAAGCATGACACGACGTGTGGAATCTTGCATTGCCCTCCATGGTTGCCATATCCCGTATTGACATCTTACGCCGGAACGCCTGCGGACGGTAATTGCATTTTTTTCACGTTTACGTATTCTGCACAAAATGGCCTGTTTGTCCCTTGAACACGTTCCAAAGCCTTCTGGATTTCAGAGCACTATAAATTGTCTTTCTGGTAATGTCCTGGCATTCTGACATTATTTTATTTCCCTTGGCATCGAACCACACTTACTGTTTTATGCGCTATATAGCCGTTTATGATCCGTCCTTAACAATTGTCCAGCAGTGTACAAGAAGTGACACGATCAGCCAACGAAAGGAAGAAATTACAGAGGTCATCTTTTTGGTATGGATTGAAGAGCTTATGTGACAATTATTTGTATGTCTTCAATGTCTTAAAAAACTTCTCCCTTTAAAGCTGTCTTTGAATGAGTGTAAGAGAAATTATCTCCTATATCTGCAATGTTAATTCTTTTGTACACATTTTCTCCAAGACTATTATTTGGTAGCGTTTAAAATTTTGAGCGCAAATAAAAACGACCTATAGCTAATATGTGCCATAATTATTATTCCGAAAATATTATTAGAATTTTTTTTAATTCAATTTATCGGACTCGAAAGTATTTCAGTTTGGGCTCTAGATGGTGCAATAAGTTAGCTTAGTAGTGTTTCTGTCTGGCAAAAACGAAATCTCTAATTTCTGTCTGATTTATTTTAAATATCTAGGCCAAATAGAAATAATTGAATGTGGCCAAAAGTGATTCTGGAATCATGTCAGCCACAAATAATCTTAAATCCTACTGTACGCTCATTTTTTTAAAAGAAAATGTGTACATTAGTAGATAACCCTGTATGTGATCTATAGAAACTCCGCCTACCTACTAAACTTCCCCCCAAACTACGTTATTAATTAAAACATAACAGCGCGCATTTTGTTTTTTCATTGTGAGGCCAACGAGAGTCCGCTTCCATTCTGAATATGGTGAGATCTGCAGTGATTCGCTGACGCCAGCTTCTAGGACAGTCCCTCTAGACGTAAAAGTCACGCCCAAGGAGTGATTTTTTGCGCCATCTATCGCAGAAGAAGAAACCTAACACTCATTCAAAGACAGCCTTCAAGGAAGCTTTTATTTAGGGAATAGAAATCGGGCATGGCTATGTATACACACTTGTTTCTGTGCCAGAATTTTCTGTAAACTGAGTGCTCTGCGCGCTGGTGCGTTATTGTGAAGAAGGAACAATTGCCCGTTTTTGTACTCAGGCCTGACACGAACAATCATCTTCCACAAACGTTCCACCAATAGTAATGTAAACATTGCCAATGTCATTTGTAAATTCACGAATGAACTGAAGTCCTCAGGATGTCTTTTGTGTGCTCCATTCGTGCATGTTTCTATACTCCGAGTCAACCTAAGAGTGAACCACTACGAAGAGTATGAAACAGCTACCTCCGCTACGAAAAATAGTCCCTATCGTTTAGAGCGAAAGGCATCAGAATTATTGCTTAGAAGCCATTTTTGTTTGCTCAACAGTTTATCAGACAAAATTGCTATCTAAAAAAAAATTCTAGAAGTTAGAGCGCTTTTAGAAAATATTCTTTTCTGAGAAGTTGCTGAATCAAGAGCTTCGCACTTTCGGCTATTTCTGCCAACTTGGGATACAACTCGGACAGGAAGAAGGGGTGGAAGACCTCTCCCAACATTAACAACACAGAGGCAATAAACTGACAATCGGGGAAGCTTGAAGGCAGTAAGGGAAGCAGTTCGACCTCCACCAGACCCCCACTGACAATCCCCACTGCTTGTGAGATGTGTGGGTACGCGGGGGGATCAGAAAGGAAACAGTAGAAGAGCAGATTGACGCGGATGGATACCGATCTTGCGTTCCACGACGAGATGTGATAAGGTTTTCTCGCCTTTCCCAGTAGTACCCTTTTAGGGTGAATTGGAGTATAGTTGTCTGGCAAAGCATGCGGAACACAACGAGCGCAAACTCCCCACACCCAGATCTTGCACTAAATCTGACAAATCGTCTGCTTATCAACACCGAACTTACATTCCAACATTCTCAAGGTCACACAAACGATCACTTTTTATCTTCTTGCGAACTTTCTCAATGAGTTGAGATGTGCCTATTGAAATAGGACGTCCGGGCATTTCGTCATTTTCCAAATCTTCCCACCCATCCTTGAAACGTGCATACCATCAGAATATTTGTGCACTAGATATGCAATTAGCCACCATATACAACACGCAACAATTCTATTGTCTGAGATGTAGTTTTACCGATTTTCAAAAAGAACCGTATATTTGCTCTCTGATCCCTGACAGGGAGTGACAATATTCTTCCACCGAATTACGTCCTGCGCAGTGTAAGTAATCATCTGCGCAATTCTCACGCAAACGCTACAGCCACCGCATAGCTGATAACGACATCAAAAAACCATGCCTCTCCGACCCATGTGTTTTACCAGGATTTTTTAAATCTGTCTCATTACTAAATTGCCGTACCCTGAATAACTTTTCTTTAGCAGACAGTATGACTCGAGCCCACATTTTCCTACTACGGAGGAGTTGTTCTCCTAATTGAACTACGCCGTCTGGCTTATCGCTGTTTCACTGTCCATTTGACTCGTACGTCACATCCACACCTCCCCTTCCCCCTAATGAGAAAGGAGGGGACACGAAATCGCCCAGCAGGTTTCGGGTCAACCGACAGCAGCACTCGGCAATCATTTCATTGCAGAAGTATTTATTTATTACTTACATACGTTGTGCGGAAGATCGTTCACACATTTTTTTGCTTTCAATTCTTACGGCCAGGTAATCTTTTACGTTCGGATGCCATGATTACTTTTCTTTTGCCAGCAGTCGAATTCGAATTCACATCTTCTTACTCCGGAGTTGCTGTTCTCCCAATTCAACTACGCTGGTAGGATTATCTCTGATTCATTGACCATTTGACTCTTACGGCACAGCCACAAGTCATACATTTTCCCACTCTGCTCAGGGTACTTTCTATGCGAGGCCCGAGTTAAATTAAATATAGAAATCTCGATAGATTTTGGAGGAAACCCATAAAATGATGCTTATTTTAAGACAAAACTCGGTCAAATAACATTTGGATAAGCAATTAATGAATACACTGAATTCGAAATTTTTGACTTATAATACTTCTTCAGTTATTTTGGCTACAATTCGAATATACGAAGTTCCACTGATTTTAAACATTATGGCTTCGATTGTAGTTTGAATCTATCAGATTACTTTTACCTAAGACATGTTGTCATTTTTTTTTCTGGGTTAACCCTTTAACGACCATGTTCCAAAAATGTTGTATCACTCTAAATACGCACGAAAGTGTTTGTTGGTTCACTTCTTTGTTTAATTACAACAATTGTGACTGAGGCTGACTTCAGCTGAATTCCCATACGATGTGCAAATTTGAAGAACGGGTAAAGGTAGGAAATCTGGCTCACTCTAGGCAGGCGTTTCGGGATGGTCGTTAAACTGTTAAACAACCCTCATGAGCAACTCTAAGAGTTATATGAAATAATCTGTCCCTAATTTTGGCCACTGGCTCCAAGGAAAAAGACTGTCATGTAAAACAAACACACCATCTATGCCTCATTCGGGATTAGGGCCCGAGTGCAACTCAGGCGTTTAGCCTGACGCACGAGCCTCTGACCATTCGGCCACCGGAGCTACTGCTGAAACTTGGAATTGATCAATTTGACACTTTTCGCCCCATTTCCTAACTTCAGTTCTGTCGTTTTCTATTTACTTCGAAAGAAATTATAAAATGAGACTTGATTCCAGGTAAAATTTGCAAAAGAACAATGGCTAAATGAATTCAATTATAAATTTCGTGATGAATCTTTTCTGCCTTCTTTTAAACTGATCGACTACTGTAAGATCAATGTTCGTTCTGATTTTTCGCAAGGAGTGTTAAATTGAAAGTGAGCTTGATTTGATTTTAAAATGATTAAGTCGAATTTAGGTAAGACAGAGATGAACACTGAATTACAAATTTGAAAATTTTTAATTTTTAGGTTTTTTGTATTCAGCTGTCTGAAAGACAAAATGCAGAAAAGCTGCGTCAATGAAAACGGTGAAAAAGACTCCAATTCAGATTAAATCGCTCAAATGGTAATTGTGCAAAGCAATAACTTAACCGATTGATTTAGCAGTTTAGAAATGAAGTTTGAGACTTCCTCAGAAATGTATAAATCCAGATGTATGCGGATCACTGTGGATTAAAATAAATCAGTCAAATGACGTTATGTTTGAGGGAAAATAAGCCAATTGAAAGAGAGAAATAGAGAGAGTTAAATAAACTAACCATTGAACGAGCAAATTTTTATTGAAGGACTTTAGACTTTTTTTCCGGATGAGAAACACGATTTGCTTCATGCAGAAGAGTCGAATTTTTTTCCGGATAAGAAACACGATTTGCTTCATGCAGAAGAGTCGAAATTTTTTCCGGATAAGAAACACGATTTGCTTCATGCAGAAGAGTCGAATTTTTTTCCGGATAAGAAACACGATTTGCTTCATGCAGAAGAGTCGAATTTTTTTCCTGATAAGAAACACGATTTGCTTCATGCAGAAGAGTCGAATTTTTTTCCGGATAAGGAACACGGTTTGCTTCATGCAGAAGAGTCGAATTTTTTCCTGATAAGAAACACGATTTGCTTCATGCAGAAGAGTCGAATTTTTTTCCGGATAAGAAACACGATTTGCTTCATGCAGAAGAGTCGAATTTTTTTCCGGATAAGAAACACGATTTGCTTCATGCAGAAGAGTCGAATTTTTTTCCGGATAAGAAACACGATTTGCTTCATGCAGAAGAGTCGAATTTTTTTCCGGATAAGAAACACGATTTGCTTCATGCAGAAGAGTCGAATTTTTTTCCTGATAAGAAACACGATTTGCTTCATGCAGAAGAGTCGAATTTTTTTCCGGATAAGGAACACGGTTGGCTTCATGCAGAAGAGTCGAATTTTTTTCCTGATAAGAAACACGATTTGCTTCATGCAGAAGAGTCGAATTTTTTCCTGATAAGAAACACGATTTGCTTCATGCAGAAGAGTCGAATTTTTTTCCGGATAAGGAACACGGTTTGCTTCATGTAGAATATTCGACTTTTTTTCCGGATAAGGAACACGGTTTGCTTCATGTAGAACATTCGACTTTTTTTTCGGATAAGAAACATGATTTGCTTTATGCAGAAAATAATCGACGTTTTTCCATATAAGAAACACGATTTGCTTCATGTAGAATAGTCGAAGATGTTCAATCACAAAGTCATCAGTGACGTTGATGTTTTTATGCAAGTGTTTTCTGATACATACACCTAAAATTGGGAACTTTAGGTGAAATAGCCTTCTTTCCTGATTGCTTATTTTCAATTAAATGGACAAACAGAATTTTGATTCCATATCATTCTTACTAACATTAATTTTTTTTTATCAAGATGCATGAATTTCGATAAATTCATGCATGATCAGAGAGGGGTAAGGGTTCGAATCCCGGTGAGGCATGGATGTTGTGTTTGTCTTACGGCACTGGTTCTCTCCCTTCCCTGGAACCAGTGACCCTAAATTAGGGATGGGCGACTGCTTATAGCCCATTGAGTTGCTCACGGTGGTCGTTAAACCTCCAATAAAAAACAATAACAAAAAAACTACCAATTTCGATAAATGAACAATATTCCTGTCTGTATTTGTATGCAACTTACTAATGCAGGTCTTTTTCACGAGGGAGCATTAATATATAGTCAACCCTCGATGATTTATATACAGTCCAAGCAGAGGGATCATAGGGACACCTTCCGAATTTTTCACCTGCAGCATTTTTTTTTTGGTTGTTTTTACACAGTCATTTCAAAATACAATAGAATCCGCTTATAACGAGTCCGTATTTAACGAGATCTTCATTTAAGGAGCAAAACAGGAAATTTTGTTTCATATAATTTCCTTAGAAAGCTAATTTGATCTCTCTTAACGAACAAAATTTAATGAAGTCTTCTGCTTTGACGAGGGAGAGGCTAAGACAATCACTTTAAACAAGTAAAGTAACCAAATTCAATGACATTCCATATTTTACAAGAGAAAAAAATCAGCAGCACACTGTTATGGGATGAAGTAAAATAAAGGACGAACCTGCAACACTGCATGGAAATCTTGGCGTGCTCGATGAAGAATATTGATAGAAAAACAATGGCGATGGCGTACATCAAATGCTTAACAAGTGCGTTGTACAAAAATTCCGCAGCCACACACACACCTACTCCAAGTTGCTGTACGTTTGGAGTATCCATTTTTAAAAATGTTTCCACATGGTTGTTGCTTCAGGATTCGCTGCGAATAGGTATACATGTAAGCGCTTATTTCATTTTAATTTGTGCTGCAGTAGTTAATTAATAAAATGCTTCAATTCCAATTGTTATGGGTATATAATATAAACGTATATGCATATTATTAATATCACGTATGCGTATTTTTAAATGTTGGAATTTCTCACCCAAAAGAGAATTTGCGAGTGCCAAAAATTAACGAGGACTTCCATCGGTCCTGAGCTCCACGTTATGAACTGGTTCATGTGCACATACTTTTTAGTACATAATTTCATACCGTTAGTACATTGTTTTTCTCCTTAAGTTTTTAAGATTAATCGGATTACTTTAAGTTAACATAGCTGAATTTATATACACTGAACAGCAATTGAATTAGAGATGCCTGTCTAGTAACGTGTAGCACCACCTTTCTCCCTGATGACGGCGGCGATTAGTCTCGGCATGGACTCGACTAGACACCGGAAGCCATACGGATCCACAACCCCTGAACAAGCTCCCACAGTTCACGAAGATTTGATGGAAAGGGTCAGAGCCTCGAACATCTCTCTCGATGGCATCCCAGATGTGCTCGTTGGGATTGAGGTCAGGTGACCTAGATGGCCAAGGAAGCGAGGTCACGTCGGTGGAGTGTTCATCCAACCATTTGGATACAATTTGGGAGCTGCATTGTCTTGTTGCAGAATGGGGTCCCCAGTGGGGTGTTGAAGACGCACAAGCGGGAGCAAATGGTCGTCCAGGATATATCGGTAACGTTGACCTGTGAGGGACGATGTCACACGTACCAGGGGTCCCATTTCAGTCCACGTAAACAGTCCCCATACGAGAATGCTACACCCACCAGTTTGAAGAGTACCCTGCTGGCAAGAAGGATCCATCACTTCAAGCGGTTTGCGCCGTACTCGTATCCTGTCATCCGCATGTGCCAACGTGAATCTCGACTCATCAGTCCAGGCAACATTTTTCCACATGTCTAGTGTCCAGTGGCGATGTTCCCGCGCCCATGCTAATCTTTGCACCCTGTGATGTGCGGCCAGCAGCGGTACCCTCGTGGGACGATGGCTTCTGTACCCCATAGCGAGGAGATGGTTCTGGATGGTGTGGCTGCTTACACGTTTTTGTGCACCAGCGTTAAATTGTCGAGTGATTTCTTGCAATGTGGCACGTCTTTCCGCTGTTACAATGCGAACTAGCCGACGATGACCCGCTCATCCACACGCTGTTGTCCACGGCAGTTGGCCCTCTTGCAGGGATGGTTTTACCTGATTCGATGTACTCACGGTGCACCCGTGACACAGTGGCTCATGAAAATCCCAGTGCCTGCACGACTTCCGAGATGGGGTGACCCATTCGTCGGGCCCCGACCATTAGCCCACGATCAAATGCGTTTAGATCCTTCGTCTTACCCATAGTGCGTCCGACTCTTTCTGATTCCCGTCGCATCACTCCTTATATTGTCGGATCGCTGCATACATCATGTGGTTTCCGTTTGCAAATCCGCCCACAGCGCCACATTTGCATAACGCCAGCTGTATCGAATTCAATTGCTCTTCAGTGTATAATGCCAGATTGTATGCCGGATGCGCGAGAAATGAATACCTGGCTACGTCACTGTGTTAAAAAACAAATCGGCATCGTCTATCCCCTTGACAAGGTACTTCAATTGTCAGGTGCCTTCCACTAGAAGTGGAAGTTTCTTAATTTGAGTCTTTCTTAGACTGGCGACAATTAAAGAAAAACGTGGGAAGAACGATGACTTTGTCTATTTACTTTCTCATACTGCTTGAAGCCGGCAGTTCCAAAAGACTGGTTCTTTTGTTTTCGTAAAAGGTCGAAAGACCTTTTTTTTTATCCTTAAGTGTTGACTATAAACTCAGCTCTTCTGTAGCGTAATGTTGAGAGGCCAACAAATCTTGGACGTCGTTTAGTATTTGTTCGTCGAAAAAAGAGCACAAACGGCTGCATAGCAAACCCTGTAAACTTGACAAGTTCTCAAAGTAGTTCCAAAAGCAGCAGCTGATTAACTTGAGAAGAGCTAAATGGAATCTTTTTTTTTGTTGTTTTTGATTGGAGGTTTAACGACCACCGTGAGCAACTCAATGGGCTATAAGCAGTCGCTCATGCCTAATTTAGGGACACTGGTTCCAGGGTAGGGAAAGAGCCAGTGCCGTAAGACAAACACAACATCCATGCCTCACCGGGATTCGAACCCGGACCCCGTTCGGACGAATGATCAGAGGCCATCGCTTAGACCACTGCGCCACCGGGGCGGCAATGGAATCTTCATCTGATGTGGGCAAATGAAATGTATGCTTCATTTTAGGATTATAAAGATCACGGTATAGACCCCCCCCCCAAAAAAAAAAGGAAATGGAGGCTTCTTAATTCAAAAGGACAAGTTGTAATTATTAAAAAAAAGGATATTAATTATAAAAAGGCCGGCTAACTTTGGAAAAATGTTACTTTTTAACTCAAAATGATCTTAGTCATAATAGGACAGAGGTTACACTTGGAGGAAGATTTGCATTTTTTACACAAAAGGACTTATACATGCATAATATAAACACCCAGATCTGCCTGCATCTCTGGAACGCTTGACGTCACAGCAACGTCTGCATTTTGCGCCCTCACTTATTGATGAATTCGTGTGTGCTCTCGTGATTTCAAACTGATTGCCTGCTGTATAATAGCACGCGATTACTTTTAGATGTCAAGGTGATCGCGTACTAATTTAAAAAAACATTAGATTATTAATGGCTCCAGTTCTATTTATCCGATCTACAAAATTCGAATTAAAATCGTAATATCACTGCAAGTTGCGTTTGTATATTAATTTAATTTAGCGCAATTCGAATATAATTAATTTGTATGCTCTAATTACTTTTTACTTTTTTTCAAATTAACTAACTTTCCGAGTTTAGTGCTGATTGTGTTATACATTTTGCAAAATATCGATCTATCTAAACGCTTTAACCTACTTTAAAAACTGAAATCTTGCGATGTCGAAGTGAGAGAAATTGTATCTAAAAACAGATGTCGGCCCAACAGTACATTGTCGATAATTTAGCCAGATGTCGCAGTATTTGTAGAAAAAGCTTCGGTATGAAGTTTCAAATTAACCGTCGGATAGGTAGGACAGTGTAAAACAAGCTATGAACGGAAGAACATGTGTGCCGGAGAAAAAGTAATTTAATGCGAAAAAGCAAAAGTTAAGGTAAGTTTACACGAAAACAACTGGACTACAAGGAAAATTGTTAAACAACAACAAATATTTCGCACAGAATGTTTATTTATTTATTTATCGCAAGGTCCTTTGAAAAACGGAAATAGCATATAATTTTCAGTTCTAACATGAATGAGTTCTAACCATATAAGTTTTTACTATATTTCCTTACAAAAAGCCGGCGTCTATTTGCTTTGTTTTCAATCTGCTTCAATTAAAAATTTCACCGTCTTAGGAGGGGAAACATCTCCTATATATTAGTATTTATTTAAAGCTTAAAAACAACCATCTTAAGACGGGCTATAGGCTAGTTAGATGTACAACCGTCCTGGACGGGCTATAGGCTAGTTAGATGTACAACCGTCCTGGACGGGCTATAGGCTAGTTAGATGTACAACCGTCCTGGACGGGCCATAAGGCAGTAGACTTCGGAAAAAAGATCGCTTTTTAATTCAATAGGACATTACTTCAAATAGAAATCGTCGCTCTTTCCACGTTCATGAGTCACGGAAAAATTTCTCTGGGTTCCATTCCCGGTGGCGGCCGATGAGAAAATATTTTTGTTACTCACTTATAAACGTGGAAAGAGCGATGACTTCTATTTGATATTCCTAATCCACATCAACTGTGTATTTATCATTCATTCGCCTTCTAGTTATTTGTTCAGTTGCTGCTGTTCATCTTTGGTGAATCCCTAGCATCGTCCGGGGCTCCAAAGAAGTAACCCTGCCACGCGGTTTGGCAGTTTGTCGTTTGTGAGTGTGGAGAATTTCGAGGCTGCTGTGGTGCAGTGGAAGCATATCCAGCGCGTAACTGGAAGACCCTAAGTTCGATTCCCGGTGGCGGTCGATGAGAAATTTTTCCGTGACTCACTTATAAACGTGGAAAGAGCGATGACTTCTGTTTGATGTACTTGGTCTACGTCAACTGTTTATTTATTTATAGGACATTACTTATAAGAGCGGAGAGCGCAAACTTTGAAGAAAGGCCACTTTTTAGTTTTTAGCTCAAAAGGGCTTTAGTTATAAATAGTCAAGTCACAGTTTGAAAAAAACTGGCTGTTTTTGGTTACAGAAGCGTTTGTTATAAAAGGACTAGATGCAGACCTTGAAAAATAAATCCAATCATGCACTTTGTAAAAAAGGGCACTTTTTAAGTCAAAAGAGCGTTCGTTTAAAGCAATGCGGTACCGATTTTGAAAAAAAAAAAAGGCACTTTTTAATTTAAAATGGTATTAGTTACAATAGGGCAGGGATTGCACTTTGTTTACATCGGGTCGCGTGTGGCCTAGTAGTCAGCGTTCGTGACTGCCATGGAGATAACCTCAGGTTCGATCCTGGGCAGGTACGACCGCTCGAACCACTAAATACCCGCCGTGCGTCGGATGGGCACGTTAAGCCGTCGGACCCCGGGTACAGGCCACACACCCCCCCCCGGTAATAAATAAGGGCGTCTTCCTCCCCCTTTCTACCTTGCTTCCGTGTCACTTTCCAATCGGGCACTCTAGCCCAAATCTCCCAGCTTCCCATTTCTAAGGGTTGTTTAAGACCTGGGGTCAGACACATCCTTCCTAAAATCCTCTACATATGATCTGATCGTATTATGTATGTGTTTAAAGAAAAAATTCACTTTATTTACAAAAGGCACTTTTTAATTCTAAAAGGGCATTAGTTATAAAAAAGGCAAAGTGCAGACTTTGAAATAAAAATCCCTTTTTAGCTCAAAAGGGCATTAGTTTAAGGGTATTATGGCACGGGATTTGAAAAATGAGCATTTTTTAACTCAAAGGGGCATTATGAATTATGCCGTTTTTTAGGGGTTTGTGACATAAAAATACTTTAAATCTATAGATTTTTTGTTTATTGTTTATAAATCAATGAGGAGACATGTTCCACATAGTAACATTCAGGTACGTATTAAATTTTCTGGGCTTTCAGGGAGGGAATTTTTGTTAAACGTATATGCAGCCGTATTTCTTCAAATCGCGATAGAACGAATCTGTCTCGGCCGGGGCGCTTTCAGCAAGAAAAACTTTGATTACCATACGCCAAGCCCCAGAAGTACTGAAAATTATGCGCTCTATCGATACCTGGCAAAATAAATGACAGGAGCAGAGGGTTCCCACTGAACATATTTCAAAGTCCTTTTATACTAGCATTTTCTCTTTGAAGTTAAAACAGTCAGCAAACTGGTGTTTCTTTCGTCGCCATAGTAACACCCTATAATTCGACATCGTGCGACTAATGCTTTTCGCTACGGGTGTTTCGCACACACGATACACGCATGCATACACAGAAACTCATCGAATCTTTATTTTAATTTCATTGATTTATATGGATTTTGCGATGATACAACTTAACGTGGGAAATGTTTTCTGCTCGTTATTTTTTTTTCTGATAGATGAACATTATTATCATTAGCATGAAGTCAGCCGTGGTACACTTTGCGCGAAAGTTCATTTAAAATTGATCTGATAAATTGGCCTTTCAACAAAAACACTGCAAAAAAAAAAAAAAAAGATTGCGTGCCTGTTAGGCTTCAAATTACGTTCAAAAACATAGCATTTTCCCTCAGCAGGTCTGCTTGAAATTGATGACGACAAATGAACGGACCTTATCGTTTACCGCTTTGTACGTCTTTTGTCATACGAAATGCACACTGATGTCCAAAATTAAGGTCACAAACACATTTTTTTTAATTTTTCAAAATTGCAACCAGTAAATTTAAAATTGCTGTCATGCATACTTTGGGGAATGGTACTTTCCGCGACTGGGGCCGCGGTTGGTCTAGTGGCCAGCGTTCGTGACTGCCATGGAGATAACCTCGGGTTCGATCCTAGGCAGGTACGAACGTTCGAACCACTAAATTCCCGCCGTGCGTCGGATGGGCACGTTAAGCCGTCGGATCCCGGGTACTGGCCCCCCGGTAATAAATAAAGGCGTGTTCCTCCCCCTTTCTACCTTGCTTCCGTGTCACTTTCCTATCGGGCACTCTAGCCCAAATCTCCTAGCTTCCTATTTCTAAGGGCTGTTTAAGACCTGGGGTCAGATACTCCTTCCTAAAATCCTCTACATATGATCATATCCTTTCCGCGGCAGTTTAAAGAATCTAATGTATGGGGGCCGCGGGTGGCGTAGTGGGCAACGTTCGTGACTGCCGCGGAAAGGACCTCAGGTTCCATCCCAGGCAGGTACGAACGCTCGATCCACTAAATATTCGCCGGGCGTCGGATGGGAACGTTAAGCCGTCCCTGGGTATTCGCCCCCGGTAATAAATAAGGGTGTCTTCCTCCCCCTTTCTACTGCGCTTCCGTGTCACTTTCCTATCGGACAATCTAGCCCAAATCTCCTAGCTTCCTCTTTCTAAGGGCTGTTTAAGACCTGGGGTCAGACACTCCCTTTCTAAAATCCTCTACATATGAAAAAAAAATCTAATGTATGGGGTCGCGGGTGGCCTAGTGGTCAGCGTTCGTGACTGCCATGGAGATAACCTCGGGTTCGATCCTAGGCAGGTACGAACGTTCGAACCACTAAATACCCGCCGTGCGTCGGATGGGCACGTTAAGCCGTCGGATCCCGGGTAGTGACCCCCTCCCCTAATAATAAATAAGGGCGTCTTTTTCCCTCTTTCTACCTCACTTCCGTGTCACTTTTCTATCCGGCACTCTAGCCCAAATCTCCTGGCTTCCTATTTCTAAGGGTTGTTCAAGACCTGGGGTCAGACACTCTCTTCCTAAAATCCTGTACATATGATCTGATCTGATGAATCTAATGTATAAGGGTGTCTTCCTCCCCTTTTCTACCTCGATGTTGGGTCACTTTCCTATCGGGCACTCTAGCCCGAATCTCCTAGCTTCCTATTTCTAAGGGTTGTTTAAGACCTGGCGTCAGACACTCCCCTTCCTGAAATCCTCTACATGTGATCTGATCTGAATCTAATGTAAGCATCCACTGTTTGTTTAACAAGACTAACTGATTTCAGTTGGAATGAGTGCTCGTAATAGTTTAGACGATGTACTGAGGTGGAGAGCCATCGGCAGGCTTGAAGCTGACCAGTCTCAAGCTGAGGACGCTCGATGGTTACAAGTTTCACGAAAGGTGGTATCCAGGTTATGGCACCAATTCCAAACAAAGGGTACCATCCCCAGGAGGTTATGGCACCAATTTCGATCAACGGGTACCAACCCCAGGAGGTTATGGCATCAATTCTGAACAACGGGTACCATCACCAGGAGGTTATGGTACCAATTCCAAACAACGGGTACCAACACCAGGAGGTTATGGCATCAACTCCAAACAACGGGTACCAACACCAGGAAGTTATGGCACCAATTCCGAACAACGGGTACCAACACCAGGAGCTTATGGCACCAATTCCGAACAACGGGTACCATCACCAGAAGGTTATGGCACCAACTCCGAACAACGGGTACCAACACCAGAAGGTTATGGCACCAACTCCGAACAACGGGTACCAACACCAGGAGGTTATGGCACCAATTCCGAACAACGGGTACCAACACCAGGAGGTTATGGCACCAACTCCGAACAACGGGTACCAACACCAGGAGGTTATGGTACCAATTCCGAACAACGGGTACCAACACCAGGAGGTTATGGCACCAATTCCGAACAACGGGTACCATCACCAGAAGGTTATGGCAGCAACTCCGAACAACGGGTACCAACACCAGGAGGTTATGGCACTAATTCCGAACAACGGGTACCAACACCAGGAGCTTATGGCACCAATTCCGAACAACGTGTACCAACACCAGGAGCTTATGGCACCAATTCCGAACAACGGGTACCATCACTAGGAGGTTATGGCACCAATTCCGAACAACGGGTATCATCACTAGGAGGTTATGGCACCAATTCCGAACAACGAGTACCCTCACCAGGAGGCCTTGCCAATGCCGTCCAAGAGCCACGACACTTGTGAAGGATCGTTACGTGGCATTAACTTCGAAACGCCATAGAGAGATGACGGCTAGAGACCTCTCTCAGGACCTCGCTGCTGCGACCGGAACAACAATTTCTTGGCAAACTGTATACAGACGCCTACAGCAGAGAAGGCCATTTACGCCCGGCGACCGATGGTGTGTGTCCCCCTCACCAGATCGCAGAAGAGAGTCCGTCTGTCGTGGAGCCAAACACATCTTTCTTGGACACAGCAAGGTTGGGTTCGTGCAGTTTTCTGTGATGAGTCGAGATTCAGTACACAAAGTGATTCTTGACGAGTGTTCATCTGGAGCCAGCTATCATCCCTCCAACATAAGGGAAATCGACAACTTTTGTGGAAGTGGAATCCTTGTGTGGGCTGGAATCATGTTGGAGGACCGTACACCACTGCATGTATTCGATGGGGGCACTGTGACCGCACAGCGCTACAGGGATGAGGTCCTTGAACCTTATGTGAGGCTTTTCCGGGAAGCTGTTGGACCGAACTTCATTTTTATGGACGATAACGCGAGGCCACACAGAGCTCAGCTTGTTGACGATATTGTTGAGGGAGAGGATATTTTTCCGTATGGTGTGGCCAACGGAGCCGTCGAACCTAAATCCTATAGAACATTTGGAATGCTCTAGAAATAGCCATTGCGCGACGTCAACCCCCTCCTAGGACTCTCCAGGCGTTAAAATTAGCGCTTTTAGAAGAATGGGATTTTTGCCACAAGCTGTTATCAGCCACCTCATTTACAGCATGAGGGCTCGTTGGGCGACTTAAAGCTGTGCGGGGTGGCTACACTCCCTATTAGCCGGACTGTTCTCGAGATAAGATGCATCATGTTTTGACCGTTTTTTGTCTAATTTGCATATCGCACGCAATTTACCTCCTGTTCATTTTGTTATGCTGCTATTGGATGTCTCATAGCATAAGGCATCTGTGTACCAAATTTCATTGCAATAAACATTTAGTTTTCAGCATTTGTGTTTATGTCCTTAATTTTGGACATCAGTGTGGAAATATTCGTTTTATTATTATCGTCCATTCGTCTAAACTTCTGAAGCTGGTCCTTCTCCGATTTGAAAAATTATTTTTTCTGTTTTAATGACCACAGTCAGCAACTTAATGGACAATAAGCAATCTCCCGTTAACAGTTTGGGGCCACTGGTTCCAGGGATGGGAGAATGCCAGTGTAGTAAGCTAGTCTCACCATCCATGCCTCATTCGAGACTCGAACTCGTGCCCCATCTCGGATGAACAGTCAAAAACTAGCGCTTAGATCACTGCGTTAGAAGTCTGCATGGTCCAGGCAGATCAGTTTAGAGAACAAAGCGACGGGTCAAGTCGACCCATTCTTCTTATCGCAACGGTAAAGGAAGAAAGAAAACAGTCGCGTTGTCCGATTTCCAGGTGTGTTTAACTGTTTAGCTGGCTTTACTTACTTCCATGACATAGCCTAGGGCATAATCACAAAAGCAAGGAGAGGCACTCACAGTGTTTTTACCATCTGTCGGTATTAAGGTGATGAAACCACTTTGGGGCTTGTTGACAACAAAAACGATTCGACCCCGAGCGAATGTGTGTGCTGTGTGGAGTGGATACAGCGGAGGGAGTTTCGTTGGGATGAGATGTGTGTGTGTGTGTGTGTGTGTGTGTGTGTGTGTGTGTGTGTGTGTGTGTGTGTGTGTGTGTGTGTGTGTGTGTGTGTGTGTTTCTACGAGAGAGTAGGATGACATCGATTGTTCCCCTATCCCTAATCCGTATGGGAACTGACTTTTGTAATGTCACCGCTTGTTAGTTCAGAGAAAGTACGATTATGAATGCGCTTAGTGTTTTCTTTTTCTTTTCTCTCTTTAACCCATTAACGACCATAACGCCCAAAACGCCCGAACTATAGCCGTCAGAAACACCTGTCTAGAGTGAGTCAGATTTCCTACCCTTACCTGCTCTTCAAATTTTCATGACCTATTAGGGATCAGCAGGTGTCACTCTCAGTCACTATTGTTGTTACTAAACAAAGAAGTGAACCAACACAAACAGTTTCGGGGGTTATGGTATTTAGAGTGATACAAGATTTTGGGATCATGGTCGTTAAAGGGTTAAAGGTTGTATTCTTCGATTATTGCCAAAGTTTAGTTAATGTTTTCAGGCTTACATTCAACAAAAAACTTTCAATAATATCTCATTTCATTATTTAATTTTCACAATTAAAAAAAATACAATAGAAAGACAAAATAATACAGAATGATCCATCACGGGCCAGCCCGGGCCATAAACGCACGGGCTTGAGCCGTGCCGAGCTCACCGAATAAGGCCCGTGCAGACTTTTCTACACTGCAGTACCGGGGCGGCAAACTTCTTTTTGGCATGAGAACGATTCCTGCATCGCAGAATAGCCACCAGGGGGCGTAAATGAACGTAACTTTTTTCTCGATATTTATTTCATTTCACGTAAATAACGCCTGATAATAGGTTTATAATCCTCTTGTAATAGCTTATAATATGCATGTAGAGAATAAGCGAACATTGTAGAGTTAAAGAGAAGCATAAATTGAATGAGGACAAAAATATTACAGTGGCGTTTTATGCCTGAAATCTTTTTACCGGTGTGTGCAAAATGTTCTTTAGGCAAATCGTATTTGAAGAAAAACAAAACATTTTTACAAAAATGTGATTAAAAACGTTTTGTTTTTCTTCAAGTAGCATTTGCTTAAAGAACATTTTGTACACATTTTCTACTTTCAAAATTGCACAATTTTTCAGCTAGGGACATAAGTCTGTACTACATACCTTTCGTTATATTTTTTTTAAATATAATAATTTAAAAGATCCTTTTTGCGTGGCATATTTTCTACTATTTCGATTTTTTAGGGGTTTTAACGACCACTAGAGCAACTCTTAAAGCTATAAGCAGACGCCCGAGCTTAATTTAGGGTCAGAGGTTACAAGGAAGTGTTAGAGCCACTTTTTTATATAATTAATGTCCATGTTTCTGATCCACAATTGGAAGGATGAATTGATTAAACCGTTTTCCTTTGAGACATATTGCTAAATTTTTCTTGAAAATTGTACTTTTAAATTTTTATCTATTATAATTTACCCCTGTAGCGAAAGGATTTTTAAGCTTTTTGAAAAAGGTCTCTTAACAACGAGATTTTAAAGAATTAAAATTTTCCTATTACCACCGCCACAGCGGAAAATTTGCAATGGAAATGCGAATTCAACTATTTCAAATATATCCTACTTTTATTTGCTTTGCAAGTACAAAAGCATTTCGTTAACGAATACTTTTTGTCTGCAATTACAGTAGTTTTTTAACACGTAGTCAAGAATGTGCTTGATCTGAGGCAATTTTATTTTTTTCATTTATTTCATAAATTTCTCTTAACGAGAAATTTGTGAAGTAAATGAAAATAAAGAATCTGATATTCACCTTTCAGGGTGATTTTTTCTGCAGCTAAAATTACGACTTCGTGGCATCATTTCAAAATTCCACCTTTCATACTTCTTAACGGGAAATTTTTTAACCATATAAGAAATGTCAACGTGATAATTTTTGATGCCCTTAAATTTTGATTGTTTATGTTCAATCAGTCAGAAAAATAATTTTTCGAACCCTCAAAAAATGAATAAATAAATAAGTTCGATGTGCAGCGGCAGACTGATGGACGTTCAGACAGACTAAATGGTAATATTACAATTTTGTTTTTACTAAACGTACGAAAAACTTATCTATTAAACAGTCGCATAATCATTTTTTAAGGCAATACGGTTTATAGATCCTAGTCAACATCTAAGGCTGTTAGTCATTCGTTGTTAATTTATTTCGCGCTCCTTGTTGCAAGGGGCGAATGGACAACGCCGTGGAACATTCGTATTACATTTTTTTTCTGGGTGTTTAATGACCACCGTGAGTAGCTCACTGGGATATAAGAAGTCGCCCGTCCCTAATTTAGGGCCAATGGGTGCAGGGAAGGGAGAGAGCCAGTGGCGTAAAACAAATACAACATCCATGCCTCACCTGGGACCCGAGCATAGGTCCAACTCGTGCAACTGGCCAGAAGCTCACTTTTCTGACCACTCGGACATCAGGATGATTTTAAGTCAACGAGAGTAAATTAATTATCTTTGGTATTTTAGAAATTTTATTCATTTTGGTGCCCATAATTCTACATATCTGGCTGTTATATCTCCAAGCATCTTTCCTCAGCTTATCATCCGGCAGCCCCGGTGGTCGAGTGTTCTGAGGCGCTATCTTCTGACCATTCACCTAAGATGGACCTGCATTGGATACCCGGATGAAGCATGGGCGGTGCTGGCTGTCACTTTTCTGGAACCAGTAGCGCCAAGGTATGGACGGACGACTGCTATAACTGTAGGAGTTTCTTATGAATGTCGCTAAATCCCCGTCCCCCTTAAAAAGAAAAAAAGTATGATGTGTCACATTAATTATGGTAAGCACGACTACGCTACAACGTTCTACGTACTCTAGTAATAATAATCATTAGATGTTGTACGAACCACCATTTCGTGGTTCGTACAACACCTAATGTGGGAGACCTTATTTTTCCACCTTGTTCCGGGGAAAGCAGCATAACGTTTAGATGTTCCCACGAAAAAACTGGGAACCAGAGATTGCAAAGTTATATGCTGTCTAATTAGTAACATGTGCACCAACTATATTTAAAATAGTATAACTATAATTGTAATCCGAATTTCTTGGTGTAGAATAGAAATCAGTTTCCAAGCTTTCGCACATCAACTAGATGGCTTCTTCGAGGAAGGTAGACAGCAAGAGAAATCAAAGTTCCGAGCTTTCGCACGTCAACCAAATGGCTTTTTCAAGAAAGGTAAACAGCAAACTGCTATCTACCTTCCTTGAAAAAGCCATCCTGTGGATGTGTGATTACTTGGAAACTTTGATTTCTATTCTGCACCAGGAAATTCGGACTACTAGTATATATATACTATTTTAAATACTGTCTCTGGAATTCGTTAATGAAAAGAAATTCCACAAAAATATAAATTTCATGTTGTTTTAAAATAGAAAAATTATACTAGTAATCTGAAATAATTAATTAGTTATTAATTAGTCATATTGAATAACAATTAATCACGTTTGTTATTAATGAGGTATGTTGATTAATAATTAGTCATGTTCGTCATTAATTAGTTATGCTGATTATAAGCATTCATCGATTTACATCACGACGAACGCAGAAGCAATAACGTGGATACAAAGGATTTGCTAAATTTACGTTTCATTTGGAAGTTTTTCGAAAGGATTTTGGCCACCTCGGTGGCGCGGTGGTCTAAGCGCTGGTTTATGATCATTCGTCCAAAAGGGGTCCGGGTTCGAATCCCGGTGAGGCATTGATGTTGTGTTGTCTTATAGTACTGGCTCTCTCCCTTCCCTGGAACCAGTGACCCTAAATTAGGGACGGGCGACTGCCTATAGCCATTGAGTTGCTCACGGTGGTCGTCAAACCTCCACGTCTTTTTCCGTAAGTGCGCTGCTTTCCAAATTTGAGAAATAAGTTGTTCCTAGCACCATTCAGTGCGCAGTGCGTTCCTACAATTTCATGAAAAAACCTGCGCACCGAAGAAAGCGATTATATCATCTCTTACGAAATCATACGATAACTGTTTTGTAAATTTCCTAATCTTTGAATCCAAATTTATACGCTGAAAAAAGTAATTGGAAATTGTTTGGCGAATCGATTGCATTAAATTTTAAAATCGAATTTTTTATATTTTTATGGAATTTTTAATGTATCGCATAATTATCTATCGGATTTTTTTAAAACAATCGATCTCCTTCATCAGGCCATCACCACCAACAAAGAGCAGTCTCTGCAACGGTTATATTTAACCGCACGATGCGTTTTCTTTGGAGGAGGGGAGGGAGTTATCTTAGTCACCAATACGAACAACTCTGAAAGCTATAAACAGTCTCACTTTCATAATTTGAGCCCACTGGTTTAAGGGAAGATATATCATCCATCAGGGTTTGAATCTCAGCCAGGATTCAAACCCAGGCCCATATCGGACGAATGATCGGAAGTCAGTGCATCAACCCGCTGGGCCCCGAATCTGATGGAACCAATCTTTTTTTTTTTTTTTTTTTTTTTTTTTGATTGGAGGTTTAACGACCACCGTGAGCAACTCAATAGGCTATAAGCAGTCGCCCGTCCCTAATTTAGGGTCACTGGTTCCAGGGAAGGTAGAGAGCCAGTGCCGTAAGACAAACACAACATCCATGCCTCACCGGGATTCGAACCCGGACCCCTTTCGGACGAATAATCAGAGGCCATCGCCTTAGACCCCTGCGCCACCGGGGCGGCCCAATCTTTTGGTAGTGACCTGTCTGTATGATCGCTGACGTGAACTCCGCAATGAAAAATATTTCTTTCTTTTAATTCTATTTTTCTTTTGATCGTACTGACTGTTGAAATTTGTGGCAGAACATTATCGCGTTCCCTGTTTATTTTGTGGAAAATATCGTCAAAAAGTGAGGCCCAATAAAGGACACACACACACACATACACACACAAAACACTCTTTTCTTTTCCAAATTTACTTTACTTTTTATTAACAGCTTATCGCTTCACAGTTGTTCATATTTTATTGTCCTCCCCCTCCGGTGCAAATTTAGAAATTCAGGCCGTATTTTTTAGAAATTAAAGCGGTAAATTTAGAAATTAAAGCAATAAATTTAGAAATTAAGGCAGTAAATTTAGAAATTAAGGCAGTAATTTTAGAAATTAAGGCGGTAAATTTAGAAATTAAGGCAGTAAATTTAGAAATTAAGGCAGTAATTTTAGAAATTAAGGCAGTAAATTTATAAATTAAGGCAGTAATTTTAGAAATTAAGGCGGTAAATTTAAAAATTAAGGCGATAAATTTAGAAATTAAGGCTGTAAATTTAGAAATTAAGGCAGTAATTTTAGAAATTAAGGCAGTAATTTTAGAAATTAAGGCGGTGATTTTAGAAATTAAGCCGGTAATTTTAGAAATTAAGGTGGTAATTTTAGAAATTGAGGCGGTAATTTTAGAAATTAAGGCGGTAAATTTAGGAATTAAGGCGATAATTTTCTGCTACAAAAATACGTCGTTTTATAGAAAAATCAAATTAAAGAGAATGATTGACGCCTCCAAATTCTTGAGTACAATGAGAACGTCTTTTGACAAAACTCAAATGTAAATCATCTTCATATCTTCCTTTTTTTTTTTCTTTTTTTTTTTTTTTTTGCGTTTCACACTAAGCAACTTCCAACATTTTAATAAAATATGTATCTACATTTATGCTATCTTTCAGAAAAATTTTGCAACAAATAATGCAGAAAACACTTAAAATATCATAGTTGTGATTACTGCAATCAGATGAAGCCAGAATTTCAAAAAATCGACTTTACAAAAATGCAAATATAGTCAAAAAGTGCTTCTTTGCAAAAAAACAAAACAAAAACGAAGTAACCTAGAAAGACATTCGATCCTGATAAAACTCCGCATACAAGTACCTCAGGGCTGAATATGCAAATGATTGAAAAATACCAATGACTAAATTGTATCCCGCCACAGCTAATGGGAACCGCGTATCGAGGAGGGTATATCAAGAGCAAGGCTCGCACGCAGGGACAATTGTGACAGCGGATTGCGGGTGCATTAACATCCACTGACAGTGAGGATGCCTCGACGTCGGATCCGTGCCCAACACGAGCAATTCAGAGAATTTGAGAGAGGACCTTATTATTGGACGAAGAGACGCCAGTTGGTCACGTCGCTGCATCACCAGGCATTAGGGTCTGAGCGACGTAGCAATCTGACGTCGTTGGAGCCAATGGATAGAGGAGGGCACAACCCAACCACACGCTGGCAGTGGACGGCCAAGGGTAACGACAGAATGCGAAGACCCAGAGATTGTGAGAGCTGCACGAACAGACCCGAATTCGGATGTCATTGCCATTTCAACATGGCAATGACATCCGTTGCCATGTTGGTTTGCCTACAGATACGGAAGTGGCTATCCGGACCGTTGCCAGACTGGACTACATTCGAGGAGGCCAGTCTTCCGCCTACCACTGACCAGCGAGCATCTCTGGCACAGGTTGCAGTGGTGTCGAGCCCAATCAACGTCGGATAGTGTCCAGTGGCGTCGCGCGTCACGTTGTCTTCAGTGATGAGTCACTGTTTGCCCTTGGCGTCGATGACCAGTGCATACATGTCTGGAGACGAGTCGGACAGCGCACGGGTCTTGCCTTTACCGTGGAACGGCACATGGTTCGCACACCGGAAGTGACTTTCTGGGGAGCCGTTTCCTACGATAGCCGGACACCCTTGGTATTCCTCCGTACAACCCTCACGGCTGAACAGTACGTAGACGACATTCTACGACCTGTTATGTTGACATTTCTGTGGCAACATTACCGAGCAATTTTTTAGCAAGATAATGCCCGGCCACACACGGGATCGCTCTCCCAGGCCTGCCTCTGTAATGTAGACACCCCTTTATGGCCAGCCCGATCCCCCGATGTCTCACCGATCGAACAGGTTAGCGACATGATGGGACGCTACCCAAGCCCATCTCGGAATGTTGGTGAAATGTCCCGCAGTATGGACACCATCTGGCATGCTATACTTCAGGAGAGTATGTGTGAACTGTATGCGTCTATGTCACGCCAGATAACCGTTTTTATCCGAAACACACATGACGCTACAGACTTGTTTCACTCGTGCAGCTGTTTTATCTGAATAAATGGTCCAACTGCTCTGAAATTGCAATCATTTTCTTTTTTACACATATATATTGCACATACCAATTTTCATCTCGATTGCAGGATTCATTCTGGTTTTTATTGTTGTTGTTTTTGAAAAAATATATTACATATGGGAAATTTAAGACATGTTATTAATATTGATCGTTTTGCTAGAATTACCCAGGGTCAAAGGATAGTTTTCCGATGTAGAAGCTGAAATGTTGTCGAACTAAAAATCAAAAATTAACGCCGCTTAGCGGGAAAAATTTTCCATCAGGAAAAATATTATGAAGATTACTGTGAATTTTAGAAGAATTGGGTGCAAAAAGCATTTTTTTCTAAATCGGGCTTTGAGAAGAAGAGATATAACCCTAAATCCTAAAAATATATATCGTAAACTGGCTGAAATATACGCTTACACTGTAAAAAATTGGCGCGAATAGTCAGTGTTTCAACCGGATTAAGATAGTTTACTGATCGTAAGCACGCCACCTGGCGGTCAACCATAAATTTTCGGTAGATAAACTACATGTTCACGGTGTTTAAACTGTTACGGTATTTTAACCTTAACAATCTGGCAACGTTCTTCTTAAAGTAGTTATATACCTCTTTTTTCATGTACAATCAGTCGACTGGCAACACCTCTACGGGCAACGCGTTTTTATTTCCTGCTCAGTAGACATATTACTTATTCCCGGTCATTAGACATGTTAATGAACATTACGGTATTAGACGTTTTTATTTTCCATTAGACACATTAAGATGGTTCCACCTAAAATCTCTGCCTTATGTTTCCAATGGTAAAACTTCTTTACATATTTTCTTTGCAATTAATGTATTCCCAAGAATGAAAAGTTGCACCTCCATAAAACTAACTTTAAGTTACAGCATGGGATACTTAATACTTGCTAAAACATAACCATAATTATATTAAAAATCAATCATTTTTCTTTGAGTAATGTTCAGACCTGATAATAGATGGCGCGACCTGTACATTGATGACGTCACAAACAAATTTGGATTACTTAATTATGGTTGTGTTTTAGCAGGTATTAATTACCCCATGCTATAACTTAATGCTAGTTTTATCGATGTGCAAATTTTCATCCTTGAGAATACATTAATTGCAGAGAAAATATGTAAAGAAGTTTTACCATTGGAAACGTAAGGCAGAGATTTTAGGTGGAACCATCTTAATGAACATAGCATTTAATATTATTTATTTGTCATTAGACATGTTAATGAACATTATGGTCATTAGACGTTTTTATTTCCCGGTCATTAGATATGTTAATGAACATTACGGTATGGTACTGTAAAATTACGGTTTGCCGCCCCGGTGGCGCAGTGGTCTAAGGCGCTGGCCTCTGATCATTCGCCCGTAAGGGGTCCGGGTTCGAATCCCGGTCAGGCATGGATGTTGTGTTTGTCTTGCGGCACTGGCTCTCTCCCTTCCCTGGAACCAGTGACCCTAAATTAGGGACGGGCGACTGCTTATAGCCCATTGAGTTGCTCACGGTGGTCGTTAAACCTCCAATCAAAAAAAAAAAAATTACGGTTTATTGACTGGCCACTCAGCTGCCAGTTTATCTACCGTAATTTAACCTGCAATTTTTTACAGTGTAGGTAAACTAGAAGAAACATACATTTTCGCAGTCTCGTAGTAAAAATCGACATTTCAAAACAAGAAATGAATGTATAAGTTTTCCGCATACTGTAGTTTTCCCTATCGAACGCAAAAAGGCTTTTTCAACCCATTTTCTAGAAGTGCAGATATCACACCAAACGTATAAGATACGTTTACGCCCGTAGCGCGAGTTGAAAGTCCATCACGAAAATTCTCGTTATCTTCGTTGTGTATATGCTATCAAGTACAAAAAATATTTTTTTCGAATTCTCATAATCGATGCAGAGATGTGCTGTTCGCAGACGGAGAGGCGAACAATGAGATACCCTAAAAGCACTTACTTTTTCTTTTCTTCAAATTACTCGCTAAGAGCCAAGATAAAACGATATCACGTTCTTTGCAAAAGTTTCTTAGGAAAGATAATTTTTCACCCATGTTCCGAGTAAAACAAATTGGGTGAAATTTGTTTTCGCCCTCTCATCCCGTCGTTTTTCGTACAGTTTCGCATTTTGATTCATTTTCCGTTAAAAAAAAAAAATGCCAGTCCATCCGTTCGTGTCGAAATATCAGATAATTACCCAACAGATAGTCCTCTTGTCTTGAGTATTCTGAAAAATTCCTCCGAAAAGACTGAGGTAATTTCTGATGCCAAGGAATAATCACACAGAATGACAATAAAGTATGTTCGTCCTTTTAAGTCTTGAAAATTGAGCCCCCCATGCTGAAAGCGCAATGTTCTTCTTGCTCGTTCGGGTTCGATTTTTCCGAGGACAATTACGCTGGTTTTCCAAAGGCAGATATTTGAGCGCTGGTACCGCAGTGACCGTCTTCCTTAATATCGACCCTTTGTCCCGCTAAAATTTTCCCAGAATATGTAGTCTTAAATTAAAATCGCGCAATTACTACAGACCTTATCTTGTGAAATGATAGAAAACCAGATCTAACTCTAGAGATTAAAACAGTAGACTCAAGTTTTAGAAATTTTTAGTTGAATCTATGAAAATAAAATGGGTCGGTCTTTTTGTACATAGGAGCACAACAACCTATGCTCCACATGGAGAAGAAAATTGCGAAGGTCTGCGATGAAAAAATTGTCCGAAAAATGTTCACACTTTTTTTTTATAGATTTTTGAGTACGGATTTCTGGAAAAATAGCCAGAAAACTCTATCCCATACCTTTTTCCCACAAAATAAATATTTAATTTCGCTATGTATTAATTCCTCTGCTTTTATGTACAAAACAAATACTTTTATTTTAGCTCCTTTGTTTAGTGAATTTAATATCATTTGATAAATTTGCTTTAAAAGGATTATGTTGCAACATAAAAAAAAAAAAAAGAAAAGAAAAAATACAGGTAGGCTCAGTTCTGATTGAGCAATCAGTTTGGCACGTAGGACTACTACTTGCAGATCGGAGAGTTGAAATGAGCTAGTAGAGTGTGGTTTCAAAGCGTTTATTTAATTTGCTACAACCAACTATGATATGAAAAGTAGCTCACATATTTTTTACAAATAATGCTGTTGGATACATTGCGAACACAAAGCAGATTTCTTGATGGGCCGAGTACAGGTTAAATCGGTGTATTAGATTTTTATTTGGCGGTGGCTTCTTTCAGGCGTTCCCGATATTCCTTAGTTCGTTGGGCTGCAGTCTTCTTGGGCTTCTTATATTCCTCATCACTTGCTCTTGCCTCTCGTTTTGATTTTCTCCATTTTTGCTTCCGTTCATTCTGTGAATTTTGTGGCATTGTCGAAAATGTTAACTCGTTCACGCGAAAACAATTTTTAAAAATTTTAGTTTAAACCACTGCGATGTGTTCGTTATATATTTGAGTAGATCTCGTCGAGAGTTTTAAAACAATACCACGCACCGTCGTCTTGCAGTATCGTTGTCCAGTAAAACCGCGATATTGTCAAAAGTGTTCACTGGTTCACAAGAAAACAATTTTCAAAATGTTCAGTTCAAACCACTGGAAACCTATGTTTGAATAGATCTAATCGAGAGCTTTAAAACGATGCAACGCACAGTCGTGTTGCGCTCACGGTTGCCGAAATAGACTGAGTTAAATACAACGGTACACCCAGAAATATTGCATCATCTCCCCCGAGCACAGGGGGCTAGGTGGCGTCGCGCGCACGGTGTATTGCGCAGTACGCGAATTGGGCTCCATGCTGTTTATAAATATTCTAACACTTTTAGTACACGGCATGTATTTTTAACGCTATAATGATTTCAATTGGGACCTATTTTTGCCCCAGGCGGTTGGCCGTAGGTCTCCCCATACTATCCGCGGAGTTAGACGTAGTTCTACGTCAAAAGACATTAGGGTCGGTAAAACCATGTTCACATTGCAAAAGGTGAATTAGTTTGAGCAAAGAAAGTTATGAAAATGTAGCCTTAGTTCAAGTACACGATCACAGATGGATGATATGTAGTTATCTGAAAGTACTGTTCATGCTCCTTGGACAGCAAAGGAAGATACACAAAGTACCCGTGCTTTTTGTGTAAATGGGACAGCCGAGCAAAGGATCAACACTGGATAAAAAAATAATGGCTAAGCAGAGCTGCTCTAAAACGAGGAAACAAAAATAACATCTGGGAAAGGTTGGTTGATCCCCAAAAAAGTTCTCCTGCTTCCTCTTCACATCAAACTTGGGCTTATGAAGCAGTTTGTGTAAGCCTTGCCAAGGGAAGTGTAGTAGGTATCTGTGTAAGAAGTTTCTGCGATTGTCAGATGGCATTTTTGTCAGACTCTACATTTGAAAACTCCTAAATGACAATGAGTTTGAAACAAAAATGGAAACTATTGAAAGAGTTGTTTGGAATGACGTTAAGAAAGTTGTAGAGAAGTTCTTGGGTAACTACAAAAATCTCAACTACACACAAATAGAAGATAACATGATAAAAAAAAATTCAAAGCGTGAGGTTGTTCAGTGAGCTTGAAAGCACACTTGCATTACTTTTCTGAAAACCTTGGAGCTGTTAGAAAGCAACAAGGAGAATGATTCCACCAATACGACACAAATGGGATTGAACTACAATACCAGGGAAGATGGAACATCAACATGATGGCATACTTCTATTGGATGCTGCACAGAGAAAATCCGCCAGCTGTGTAAAGAAGAAAAAGTAACAAGCGAAGCATGGAAGGCAAAAGAGGAAGACAAGATCAGGACTAGGAAATATACACTACTGTTTGTAAAAATTGCAACACCCTATAGGACTGGAGGTATCAGCTTGAAACTTACAGGATATGCACAACAGGTTAGGACAAGAAAATGATTAATATGTCAGTGAAAATGCGCATGCCGTTTCAGAGCAGCGCCCTCTGAACTGTCCGGTCTTGGAGTATAAAGAGCTGGCTCAAAGGAGATGTTGCAATCAGTGAAGAGCCGACGTTGAGTCGAAAGGGCGTTTCTTGTGTCTCACAATATCCTGTCGCCGAAGAAGGTCGCATTGTGAACACCTGATGAACTTTGAGCGAGGGAGGATTGTTCAGATGAGAGAAGCTGGATTTTCCTACCGCTAAACTGCCACTATTATGGGGCGAAATGCCAGCACAGAGATGCGAACTGGCGTCACTGGACACATAAAGCTCGGACGCACAGAAATCCGAGAAATGGACAGCAAAACAGAGCGACTCCACGAGGTGACAGACATCTCTACCGAATGGCAGTGACCGATCGCACAGCGACATCCACGGTGTTAGCGCAGCAGTGGATCATTGTCACAGGACAGGCTTTTACCTCCAGCACAGTCCGACGTCGTCTGCTCAACAGAGGACCGGTCGCTAGCAGCCCTTTGCTGTGTATTCCTTCGACCACTCACGCTTCAAGCTGCAATAGGGTCTTGAATACAGACATTGACGAGCTGGTTGGCAAAACAGGTCGTGTTTTCTGACAAATCATGATACATCTTGATGTGCCATTATGGTCTCATACGTGTTCGAAAACATCGCGGTGAATGGCACAATGCAGCGTCATACTGGCTCAACGTCCCACGCTTTGTTTTAGGGTGGGTTCGATTCGCGATCTTGCGTCATGCGAACTGAAGAAACCCTCAACAGCCAGCGACATATTGAATTGAATTGGATTGAATTTTATATCAGGGACGTTTTAGCGGCAGAGGTGGATACCTTTCCTTCAGAGTTGTCCTGGCGTTATGTTCCAGCAGGACAATGCTCGTCAACACGTGGCCCCCGAATGTCCAAAACCTCTTCCATGCACGGTAGCTACCGCTTTATCCTTGGCCTGCACGTTCACCGGATATGTCCCCCATCGAACATGTCTGGGACATGATAGCTTAGCGACTGGCCTGTCAAGAAACCTCAGCCAGTTACCACAAATGAATTCTGGTCTCGCATAGAAGCAGCTTGGAAAGCTATTTCCCAGGACGATATCAAAAACCTATTCCATTCAATGCCACACCGCGCAGAGGCTGTTATTGTTGCTCGAGCTGGCTTCACACGATACTGAATTTTGAAGCAAAAAAATCTTGTATAGTTATACAAATGTAATCAGTTATATCCTGTAACATGAGGAATCTGTGACATAAATTTTATTTTAATTGCGTGATTCTTTTTTGGTGTCGCACTTTTCCCAAACAGTAGTGAAAATAACGATTTGAAATTGTTCTGCGTAGCATTTTGTTTCTACATAAAATATTTTCTACACTTTTTGTAATAAAATAAACTTTTCATTTCATGTAAATAAGCTATTTTCCCATGTTTCATATTCATTTTGTCAAACATTCTTACGTCTTGGAGAAAAACCGTAGTCACTTTTGAAATCAGCCCGCCAAATACTTTTAGAATCAGCCAAAATCTTGCAGACAATTTTCAGTGCCTCAAATTTTTGCAGGTGCCGCCGCATCGATGGCGCACAGGTCTAAGCGATGGCCTCTAATCATTCGTCCGAAAGGGGTCTGGGTTCGAATCCCGGTGAGCCATGGATGTTGTGTTTGTCTTACGGCACTGGCTCTCTCTCCCTTCCCTGGAACCAGTGACCCTAAATTAGGGACGGGCGACTGCTTATAGTCCATTGAGTTGCTCACGGTGGTCGTTAAACCTCCAATCAAAATTTGAAAAAAAATTTAAAAATTTCAGGCCTCTGTTATATTAAAACACTAGCTTATAGCTCGTGCCATGCAGGGGTGAAAAAGCTGTGACTAAAATTTTTATAACACGAATCGTAAAATACATATACATAATTACAACAAACGGTTCAATTATTAATGTGCAGTCTATGATATAGGCCTCCGGTTAGCTCTGCCTTCGTTAAAGTTACGCAAAGTGTTAGAAGATTGGTTTACACGCCATCACCGTTGTCGTTCTCTGTTTAAGCGACGTTTTCTTTCAGCTTTATCTTCTTCCATCTTGTACTACAAAGAAAAAATTCCCCGGACCAATATTTTTTAAAATCTCCATCACAGTGAATCAAAACTACGCCTGCAGTTATTTTCTTACAATTTTGCTTGTTCCATTTTATTTAAAAAAAAAAAAACCCAGATTCCTTTAATGAAACTACTCTACAATGCGAAGAAAATAAAATAAAACACGACATAACACCTACGTAACAGAACAAACGTCGCAGACAGGTGTTCGAGCATGCACGTGCTTATTGCCACAGATGAAGCCGCTTGTTTAACTAACTTTATTTTACTTTCAGGTTTTTCTCCTTGATTTTACGCATCGTGCGATAGCAGTGAGCTTAGTTCCGATTTCAGCCACCGTATAAAAGCAGATGGCGCTGCAAGTACTGAAGGACGTCAGTGGGTTGGGGACAAACGTAGCCCATTACGTACTCGTATGTAGATTTTATTTAATAGCAATCAGACACGTGCAAACTTCACTTACGTACGCAACTATGATGTTGAAATGGGTTTATAAACATTTCACTGGACGGAATTCAAACGTGTACCAAGAGTAAATAGCAGCAAATTCGGAAAGACTTGTGCGTTGAGCGACTCTGAAAGAGGCACAAAAGTAGGCCCTTGGCTGACAGATGTAAGCAACTCAGAAACGGCACACCTTTTGCGTTAGATAAAAGCAGATGGCGCTGCAAGTACTGAAGGACGTACTTGCAGTAACGACTGTGAATATTTTGCATGAGTTTTACAATATCCTCTGACAAAATGTTTTGCCACTAGGGGGCGTAAGCGCATATTTCTGTTTTTAACATTTTAACATTTTTGCAGTCGTATCGTAGCTTCTAAAAATCTGACCGATTTTTTTTTTCACTCGGACGATACTCATCGCCGAAAACATTTGTGTACTTTTTCTCAAAATATTGTTTAGTTTTTCCGATTGGGGCATTAATACATAAAATTCTTTAATAATGATATCACTGGTTCTAAAAATCCTACTTAAAAAATTATTTCTGCTACTGCAAGCGTTTGTGCCGAGGAATAGTTTTTCATGTACTTGCCAATTTTTGTAATACACAGTTTTACCACTAGGACGTGTAAGTGTTGTTTCCTATTTCTACCATACTTGGAACCGTATTTTCCTTTATAAGTACCAGATATGCTTTCATGTGTGACGTATACCTCTAATTCAATCTCTACTCTGAGTTTCTGTATTCTTATGTAAATCCATGTTCTTCTTATTAACTATTTTCTTACTTAACGTCACAGATTTTCGTCCGACGAATTTGATGTCGGTAATCCTGTCAGCAGGTCAAAGGGCAAGCTACGTAGTTAAAGGCTCCTGAGATAAGAGCTGAGTGTGCATTCGTAGGTGGGAAGTCTTAAAAGAGCGATTGAGCCCGCAGTTTTCTGTGAACTTTTGTTAAACGAGCTGTGTTGATGATGTACAGAGAGAGAGAGAGAGAGAGATCTTAACAAGTGTGCAGATATTGAACGATTGCCGTACGCACAACTTGTTTTCAATAATATCCTTATAGTGAGTGTACAGATTCAAAGAGTGACCAGGGTCAGGTATTTTGTACGAAGTTGTTGATTAAAGATGTGCCCTGTGTGGTTTCCAGCACAGTGGTTCATGTCATTTGGCGGTATGCCTCAAGACTGATAAATAAAGAAATACAATCATTAGATTCTGAACAATTAGTTTGAAAGTGCGCGTTATGTATAATTAAGTCTTTCAGCTACAATGGGCAGTGAAATTATCTAGGTTTTAGAATGAAGATAAATTCACTAAGCTAAGACTACAAAGTCAAGTTAAGCTTTAAGCTTCAGTTATTTTGCAGAGAAATTAACTTAAAAACTGCAAATCAGCAACCCGTTTACGCTATAACATCTGTAAAATTCATAACCTTTCTCTCAGCCAGTGGCGGCACTCAGCTCCGGAGCGGAATGCTTTCCCAATCAAGCTACGCCAGCACGGATTTATCACTCCTACTTGCCGTCTTGACATGGGCGTCACCTCTGTAGCACGTCACATACACTGAAGAGCAATTGAATTAGAGACAGCTGGTGTTATGCAAATGTGGCGCTGTGGGCGGTTCTTTAAACGGAAACGACATGACGTATGAAGCGATCCGACAATATAAGGAGTGATGCGACGGGAATCAGTAAGAGTCGGACGCAGTATGGGAAAAGACGAAGGATCTAAGCGCATTTGATCGTGGGCAAATTGTCGCAGCCCGACGAATGGGTCACTCCATCTCGGAAGTCGTGCAGGAACTGGGATTTTCACGAGCCACTGTGACACGGGTGCACCGTGAGTACATCGAATCCGGTAAAACCATCCCTGCAAGGGCCAACTGCCGTGGACAACAGCGTATGGATGAACGGGGTCATCGTTGGCTATCTCGCATGGTAACAGCGGATAGACGGGCCACAGTGCAAGAAATCACTCGGCAATTAACGCTGGTGCACAAAAACGTGTAAGCAGCCACAACATCCAGAACCATCTCCTCGCTATGGGGTACAGAAGCCATTGTCCCACGAGGGTACCGCTGCTGACCGCACATCACAGGGTGCAAAGATTAGCATGAGCGCGGGAATATTGCCACTGGACCCTAGACATGTGGGAAAATGTTGCCTGGACTTATGAGTCGAGATTCGCGTTGGTACATGCGGATGGCAGGATACGAGTACGGCGCAAACCACATGAAGCGATTGATCCTTCTTGCCAGCAGGGTACTCTTCAAGCTGGTGGGGGTGGCATTCTCGTCTGGGGACTGTTTACGTGGACTGAAATGGGACCCCTGGTACGTGTGACATTGTCCCTCACAGGTCAACGTTACCGGGATGTCCTGGACGACCATTTACTCCCGCTTGTGCGTCTTCAACATCCCACTGGGGACCTCATCCTGCAACAAGACAATGCAGCTCCCGAATTGTATCCGAATGGTTGGATGAACACTCCACCGACGTGACCTCGCTTCCTTGGCCACCTAGGTCACCTGACCTCAATCCCATCGAGCACATCTGGGATGCCATTGAGAGAGATGTTCGAGGCTCTGACGTCCCCTCGATCAAATCTTCGTGAACTGTGGGAGCTTGTTCAGGGGTCGTGGATCCGTATGGCTTCCCAACGCTTCCGGTGTCTTGTCGAGTCCATGCCGAGACGAATCGCCGCCGTCATCAGACCGAAAGGTGGTGCCACATGTTACTAGACAGGTATCTCTAATTCAATTGCTCTTCAGTGCATATTCCCCCCCCCCTTGAGCAAAGGTTGGGACAGAATCGTAGGCTTCCGGGTCAGCCGGCAAACCACACTTGAAGGAGAAACCACTGTAGAAGATCTGGTTAATTCCAGACGATGTGTGGAAGAAACATCACACATTTTCGAAGCGAAGAAGGAAGTTTCTCATTAATTTCGGACGATGTGTGGAAGAAACATTACACATTTTCGAAGCGAAGGAAGTTTCTCATTAATTCCAGACGATGTGTGGAAGAAACATTGCACATTTTCGAAGCGAAGAAACATGTTTCTCATTAATTCCAGACGATCTGGGGAAGAAACATTACACATTTTCGAAGCGAAGAAGGAAGTTTCTCATTAATTTCAGAAGATGTGTGGAAGAAACATCACACATTTTCGAAGGGAAGAAGGAAGTTTCTCATTAATTTCAGACGATGTGTGGAAGAAACATTACACATTTTCGAAGGGAAGAAGGAAGTTTCTCAATAATTTCGGACGATGTGTGGAAGAAACATTACACATTTTCGAAGCGAAGAAGGAAGTTTCTCATTAATTCCAGACGATGTGTGGAAGAAACATTGCACATTTTCGAAGCGAAGAAACATGTTTCTCATTAATTCCAGACGATCTGGGGAAGAAACATTACACATTTTCGAAGCGAAGAAGGAAGTTTCTCATTAATTTCAGAAGATGTTTGGAAGAAACATTACACATTTTCGAAGGGAAGAAGGAAGTTTCTCATTAATTTCGGACGATGTGTGGAAGAAACATCACACATTTTTGAAGCGAAGAAGGAAGTTTCTCATTAATTCCAGACGATGTGTGGAAGAAACATTGCACATTTTCGAAGCGAAGAAACATGTTTCTCATTAATTCCAGACGATCTGGGGAAGAAACATCACACATTTTCGAAGCGAAGAAGGACGTATTTCATTAATTCCAGACGATGTGTGGAAGAAACATTACACATTTTCGAAGCGAAGAAGGAAGTTTCTCATAAATTCCAGACGATGTGTGGAAGAAACATCACACATTTTCGAGGCCAAGAAGGAAGTTTCTCCATAAATTCCAAACGACGTGTGGAAGAAATATCACACATTTTCGAAGCGAAGATGGACGTTTCTCATTAATTCCAGACGATGTGTGGAAGAAAGCACACCTTTTCGAAGCGAAGAAGGACGTTTCTCACTAATTCCAGACGATGTGTGGAAGGAATTTCACACATTTTTCGAAGAACATAGCATAACGACTAGTGGATCTATTTTAACGTTCGGGCGCTAATGTAAATTGCAAATATGTCGGTGGCCGTACTCGAATCCACATTCTTCTGCTCTGGAACTGAATGCTTTCCCAATTAGGCTACACCAACAAGGGCTTATAACTGCTATTTGCAATCTTGACATGTGCGTCACCTGCGTAGTTCATCACACATCACATACGAGAAATAATTTGTGTATTTTTTTTTTTTTTCGTAACTCGCATTTCATCTCCTAGTCGCCGAAAGTAGTTATTTCTATTTTCGGATGTGTTACCGATTCTGTAGAAATGAGCAACTACAACAATTACTGCAACAAGTGACTACAACATTTCGTGTTTAGCTGTTACATTCAGCTTGTATATATAGAGCCATTCTGAATAATTTCTGGCCAAAAATGTATTCTCTTCAGCAGTCACATTGTATTCATTTATACAACCAATCTTGTTCAAAATCAGTGAAATATAAAAATTTACAACAATCGGATTATTGCAACCATTACATTCATCTACGAAACGAAGGGCAGAGCTTGCATTCCATTTATTTAGTGTGGCAAGACGAAAGTCCTCTTTTTTTATTGCCGTTGTTACTGGACTCCTGAATGTTTCAATAATTTACATTAATCTGATATGTTTGTTTCGATAAATAGGTTAAGGGTATCGTTAGAAAAATCTGGGACGATGAAATATGTATTCTTCCCATTTTCTTCTTCAGATTCCATTTTCACTGAAGCTAGACGCATCATAATAATTTATTATAATCAGATGTCACTTAACAGAGGTAGGATTAATGTCGTTTTTAGAATAATATATCGTAATCAGTTTCCTTGGTGACGTTTACGTTCTGGCTGACGTCACAATAATTTATGGTAATGAGATGCAGAGTTGGAATAATAAGATTAAAGCCATTCTTTAAAGAATTTACGGCAAATTGACATAATCAGTTCTGCTAGCGTTGTGCTGATCTACCTTTAAATACATCTTTTCATTGTTTCTTCGACAAATAGTATAAGTGTCTTACTTTATCATTTTGCTTATTTACGCTTTCCAACCGTAGGTTCAAGAAGTCTGTGTGCTCCAGCTTTTTCCGTCTGTCTGTCAGTCTCTCCGTCCCTCACGTAAAAGTGATTGGATTTCGATGAAATTTTAGTATGTGCTATGGGACAACCTGGGAAGGACCTGAATTGAAAATACGCGAAATTGAATCGAAGGTCAGTCAGGACATAGGAACAGGATCCATTCCATCGCCTTTATGCGTCATAACGTATATAAAAATGCTTCCATTGTGACAAAACTTTATCATGGTGTTCTGGCGGTATACTGAACTGGTTATGTTGAATATCATCGAAATAGGGTCAAAAATCAGGGCACGGGATCGAGATTTATTCAAAAGCCATTATCCTCCTAACGACTATAAATGCTTGTATTGCAACAAAACTTTAGCATGTTGTTCCGGAGGTATACTGAACTAATTCTGTTTAATATCATCGAAATGGAGTCAAAGGTCAGTGCACAGTAGCGAGATTTATTGTTGAAAAACGTATCATAATCAATGCATTGCATGATTTTACTAACTTGTAATTAATTTTGCTTTTAATTCGACTTCAGCTAAGAACAGATTTTCTCGAGAGGTGCATTCTCTATGGAGTTCCTACAAAAATCTTTGTTCAGGATGTATCTCCATTGATATATCAGCACCAAAACATATATTTACACAGTACAATGATTTGGAGTAACAGATGTCATTTTACAGTACAAATTAGAGATACCATTAACCTTTTAAACGCCCAATGTATCTGGACCAAATGGTGGTCAAATTTTCTACGCTCCTCGTTTTTTTTTTTTTTCTTTTCTTTTTTTTTATTGGAGGTTTAACAACCACCGTGAGCAACTCAGTGGGCTATAAGCAGTCGCCCGTCCCTAATTTAGGGCCACTGGTTCCAGGGAAAGGAGAGAGCCAGTGCTGTAGGACAAACACAACTTCCATGCGTCATCGGGATTCGAACCCTGACCCCTTTCGGACGAATTTTCAGAAGCCATCGATTAGACAACTGCGCCACCGGGGCAGCATAATTTAGGGTCACTGGTTCCAGGGACGAGAGAGAGCCGTGCCGTAAGACAAACACAACATTCATACCTCACCGGGATTCGAACCCGGACTCATCTCGGACGAATGATCAGAAGCCATCGCTTAGACCACTGTGCCACCGGGGCGGCATAGTTTAGGGCCACTGGTTCCAGGGAAGGGGGAGAGCCAGTGCCGTAAGACAAACAAAACATCCATGCCTCACCGGGATTCGAACCCGGACCCCTTTCGGACGAATGATCAGAAGCCATCACTTAGATCACTGCGCCTCCGGGGTGGCTCCTCGTTCACATAGCGGTCAGTTTTTACTAAAGATATGAGAAAACAATTCCTTTCTCCCCTCTCATATCAATAATAACGAAAATACACCTGTCACAGATGATAAGCTTTCCCATACAGTCATTTATACTCTTCTTCATGACCCAAGACATGATGGAGAAGGGCAAGTCTTCCTGACACGGGCATCATGCCACTGGGTGGGAACAAGTGACTGAAACATCTCTCTCCCTTTTTTAGGTTCGTCGCTACTGTTATAGCACTTTCAGCAGATATCATAATCAGTCAGAAAGCAACAGTTCAATCTTCTTCCTAAATGGCCAATTTGAATAGCAAAGGTAAGGGAGAGCAACGCTTTCTAATACGCGGATCTGCCGCCCTGGTGGCGCAGTGGTCTAAGCGTTGGGTTGTGACCATTCGTCGGAGATGTGTCCGGGTTCAAATCCTAGTGAAGCTTGGATGTTGTATTTGTCTTACGGCACTGGCTCTTTCCTTTCCCTGGAACCAGTGACCCAGAATCAGGGACGGGCGACAGCTAATAGCCCACTTAGTTGCTTACGGTGGTCATTAAATCAACAACAACCATTCATGTTCTTACCAACTCGCTTTTGCTTTTTAGTCCGGCTTTTGGAACCTTCATCATGTTAAATGGTACTTTCATCCCTTCATTAAATCCCCAATCAAAAAAAAAAAATGCGCTGATTCACTCACTCTAGCCGCGTTCCGCCCACTTATTAGACAGCGGATATATTCGTTCGATCTGATTTCAGCCCATTTTACTAACTAATTATTAGTAATTAGTGCCAGTCGTTAAAGGGTAAAATAATTTGAGATACTCGTCCTGTTTCGGAAGAGAGCCTTGAGTTAGGTAGGCTCAAAAACACTTGTGAATGACAACTGTGCCTGTTTTTGCCTCTTTGTGGGTGTGTGTGTATATATAGTGCGTCGCATAAATATAGAGACAGAACAAATTCTCGAATAAAAAAGAAACAACAACGAGCTGAAATGTACACCTCATATTTACAGCAAAAATAGCATAGGACAAGCAGCTGCACAATAGTTTGACGGCAACATAACAATTCCAACGCCAAGTACAAGAAAAAAACGAAATACGCTGTCTCAAAAATATAAAGACGTACTAGTTATGAGCAGCTCCGGTACGAATAGTGCAGCCGTTGTTCCGAATAACACTGAAATCCCGATTGGGCATGCTGTCCACCAAATGATGTAAGAGTTCTGGACGGAATGCGTACCAGCTTCGTTCAATCTGCTCTTCAATGCCACCACACTTGAGAACTGCCGTCCATTCGCATACACATCACGAGCTAGGATAACCCAGAGGTTCTCGATAGGGTTCAAATTTGGACTGAGTGCTGGCCAATCCATTACGGTCACATGATGAGTGTTAAAACAGCTTTTCGTTGATGCAGACCGATGGATAGAGGCATTGTCTTGCTGGAACAGATAATCAACACCCGCTAGAGTTCCGGCAAACGGTAGAAGGTGACTGCTGAGTATGTCCTGATACGTTTCAGAGTTTTGCCTGCCTTGCAGATAAGCGATATCCGTTGTCCCATTGAACGCAAAAGCTCCCCAAACCATCACAGATATCCCTCCCTTCTGTCTGCTGAAGAAGGTGCGTGGCTCGCGTCGTAAATCATGCCAATAGCAGTTCCAACCGTCAGGGCCATCTAGGTTGAACTTTTTCTCATCGGAGAAAATGGTTGTGATCCACTCGTCCGTCCAGTGCATGTGGCTGCTTGCCCATAACAATCTAGCTTCTTTGTGGCGCCGCGTGAAGTGTCGCAGAAGGCGCATTTTACGGAGCACAATGTTGCGACTTTCCTTGATTCGTCGATGAACTGTGTATGTTGAGACGGTAACGCCAACAGTCCGAGAAACGTGACGTAGTGATAACCTTTGGGATGAAACTAAACGCATGATGGCACGATCATCTCGTTTGGTTGTTATTCGAGACCTTCAAGACGTTTTCTGGCAGTTAACGCACCGCGTTTCGATAAAGTCTTATAAATGACTGACTGCCCTACTCCTCCCCATGGTTTTACAAATTTTCCCTACAGGCAATCCATTTGCTCTCAGTTTCCAAATATTCTGCACCTCCTCTCACCAGAAAGTTGACTGTTGCGTGGTATTTCGGCAAATGAATGTCTGACGGCAGGTCCGCTGTCTTTTGTAGGCTGGACCGAATTGCAGCATATGCGCGTGCGTACAACATGCTAATTTGTACATCTCATTTGCATGTCGCTACTTTACAAAGTTGTCTTTATATTTATGAGACACCTAAAATTACACTATTTCACTTTGTGGTGTTCTTTTCACACAATCCGGTCATCTCGACGGATCGAAACGTTTGTTGTAGGCTTATGTCTAATTAGGTACCACTTCAGCTTCCTACCTATATTCGCATTACGTTCACCGCGTAAAGCCGACTGTCTCTATATTTATGCGACGCACATTATATATATATACAGCAATGAGTCATTACATTATGACCACCTACTTAATAAGCTGAAGGACCCCCCATTACCCCGCAAACCAGCGGACACTCGGAGAGGCATCAATTTGATGAGGTGGTGATAGGTATCCTGATATATCTGGCACCATAATGTCAACAGCAGGTCCTCCAGTTCCAGTGCATTTCGGGGTAGTGGTTATTTAGCAGGAACCTGCTTTCCCAAGTCGAACCACAAATGTTCGATTGTTCATGTCAGGTGAATTTGGAGAACAGGGCATTAACAGAAAGTCACCAGCATGTTCCTCGAACCACTCCTTGACGATTCTGGCAGTGTGGCATGGCGTATTATCCGGTTGGTAATGGCTATCACCAGAAGGGAACACAGTTGCTATGAATAGGGGAACTTGGTCAGCAACGATGTTCAGATACCTGACAGCTGTCAGGGATTGTGCTATTGGGATAATGGGGACTATAGTGTTCCAAGAAAACATCGCCCACAGCATACCACCGCTGCCGACGGCCTTTTTCCCTCCAACAATGCATCCAATTGCCATAGCATCTGTTGGTAGACGGCGTAACCGTGCTCGGGCGGCGTCTATACGTGATGCGCCAGGAATCTTGATTCGTCAGATCAGGTCACTTTCTTACAATCATCCACAGTCCAATCTCGATCATATTGGGCCCATTTCATTCGTTGTTTGCGATAACGTGCAGTGAGCATGGGGACCCGGATGGGTCTTCGGTTACGCATGCCCATGCGCAGAAGGCTGCGGTGAACTGTGCGCTGTAACACGTTACCCTGATCACCACTGTTGTAGCTGCGGGTGATTTGTCGCACTCTGGCCTTGCGGTTGCTGTGAACAATGCGCGGCAGTCTCCGCTCCCCTCTGGCATTAATGAGCTGCGGACGACACGCGGCTCGACGACGGTTCGTCGTTTGGCCATATGTGCCCCACTTTTGATACGTACTCACTACAGCGGCACGTGAACGACCCACAAGTCGCGCCGTTTCCGAGATCGTAGTTTCCAGGCTCCGTTCCATCACAATTTCCCTTTATCAAACTCCGATAAATCTGCAGCTTTTCCCAATACGTCTCCGAACGCTCTATTAATCGAGAGCCCTGTCGTCGGGTTGTATATATTCTGATATGAGGTGAACTTCACCTGCGCCACCGTTCGGTCTGCAGGCGCGCTCACTTCTCTAGGCTGGGGAAGGTCATAATGTAATGGCTGATCGGTGTATATATATACAGTATACATATATATGTATATAAGTCATTCCTACACTTCACGCTGTGACGTACCTGCCAGCAGGACGCACACGACATAAAGGCAGATTGCAGTGAGAAAAAGTCCGCTTAACTCAATTGGTAGAGCGACTTATTCCGGAATGAGGGGATCCGGGTTTGAATCCTGGCGTGGACAGAAATGACGGAGAAATTTACTTCGTTATAATGGCGCCCGAACTATCCGGATGACCCGAACGTTCAAAATCTCGCAATGGTGTGATGTTATTTTTCCACACCGCGAGATAGGAAAAATAAGAGAATCCCTTCTCCAGCGCTTCGAAAAATAAATGTGTGTGACGTTGCATTCCACACACCAGATTGACTGGGAGTTCTCAAGTGCACGTTCTACAGTGGATGGCTACCTGCAACGATTCATGGTCACGACTGACCCGTGGGCCATGCCCCTGGCCCTCTTTCGGGGGGAGATGTGACGTACCTGCCAGCAGGACGCACACGACATAAAGGCAGATTGCAGTCAAAATAAACGTCTGCGTAGCTCAGTTGGTAGAGCGACTTGTTCCGGAATAAGCGGACTCGGGTTCGAATCCCGGCGTAGACCAAAAATGACGAAGAAATTTACTTCGTTATAACGCTGAAAAAGATTTTTTTTCAGCGTGAAGTGTAGAAATGACTTTGTATCAGTGAATAAAAATAATTTTTGTCTCGCGTTGTCGAGATCGTTAATCCCATTTGTATTTATCAATCCTGTCAGAAAGCTTAATCTTTTTGCGCATAGTGACAAAGCAGAAGGCACGAGTTACTTGATTTTCTCATATTCCCACAGCGTGTCTTCGGGAAACACCCTTTGCCTCAGAAACGTGGAAGGAAATTTAATGCCTTTGACAAGAGGCTCTCTTTGCTCATTGGTTCTCCATACATGAGGAAGCAGCACAGCTATTCAGTTTAACAAAGTGGATACGGAGGCAGACATCATTTATCATATTGGTTTAGAGAAGTGGCAGTTATCTTTGGTGCGTAACTTTCGATCGGAATATTTCTTTGCCATTTCCACAGTAAAAATGTATATACCGTTCAGCCGACATATAATGAGATCGCATAATACGAAGTTCCGTGTGTGTGCAAACCAAAGTTTTTATAGATCCCTTGAACTTCGTAATGTTCTCCCTCGTTATTTTTACCACATATTATGATAAATAATTTTTGGAGAAACCGCATATATCAGCACGGTTAACAGCGAACAAAATAAGTGGCATTTACCGAGTTATTTTACTAGAAAATAAGGAATTAACTGCTGGTAGAAAGACAACATTCCGTGATTCCTAGTTCAACTTACAGATAGATCAGTTCGCAGATGACAAGAATGTTTCAGTTGTTTTTTTCTTACTACCTCCTTTCTCCCTTATGCTTGCTAAACACACATCTCCTGCGCAAATGCTGTCTTTTACCCCCTCCCCCTCCCCCATCTCCTTGCCATCTTTAATTTATTTAATCTCCGTTCAGAAAATCTTAGAGTTTATTTTGCATCTAGAAACATCTTAACCACCGCGTCAGAGGAAGTTGAAAATTTAAAACAACTTTCACGATAAGCACAAAACAAGCAAGAATCGGCTCATATATACGACGTAACGTTTAAAAGAAAAAAATTAACATTTTTGGCAGTTACTTTAATTTTTACATTCGTTAAATGTTTTGCATATTGCACATCTCACTCATATTACTTTGCGAGCAATAGTTTTCAATTAAAAAATATTATTTCTCTTCGATTAATTGATATAGATTATGACTGAGAAGTTTTATCCTAACGTAATGTAATACTGTAGTTCAAAAAAGTATCCCATTTTGTTAACTATCCGGTTATAACGAAGTTTACGTGTATCAAATGTTTTTGGCTGCCCCTTCGACTCAGTTATATACGGATTCGACTATATATATATATAACATCCATGAGTTTTATATCAAAATTGGCATAAACAACCCAACAAGTTTCAAACTCGCACTGCTCAAACAGTAAAATAACCTAGGAAAATGCAACAAAATAACACAACTTATCACAAACACTTGTAGCTAAACCTTTAAAAATAGTCGACGGGAGACCAGATTAACATGCGGCGAATCTTAAACGTTATCTTCTCGAGAACGCTGGTTGGGCGAAGTGCCTTTTCTAAATCAAAAAAGCAAGCTGGCCGAAGCCAAAAGCCTTACTGAATGCGTTCTTGAAGCCACGAGACCCATAGGAAATGCAAAAACGACTTCCCAAAGATGACTATATATACTGTATATATATATGCAATATATTGTCACCGGACATCACTTCAAAAGCAAATGAACGGATCTGCTGTTTAAATAAGATGCGCGGTACAGCTTCAAACGGTATAAATACAAGCCTGCAGATGACCGCGTTCATATCGCACTGTGAGGTTGAGTGAAAACGTCGCGGCGCGAGAAAACTGATTTTGAGAAAGCAAAGATTGTTGGGTGTTATATTAGTGGGTTGTCCATAAGAGAAACCAAGAGGCGTTTAAATATCCCCAAGTCAACTGTTTTGGATGTACTGAATAACTGGAAGCCACATGGCGTGACTGGAGCAGTAAAACGTTCCGGCAGAACAAAAAAATCAGTGATAGAGGACGTCGGAGCCTCAGGAGAGTCGTTACAGCTAATCGACGTAGTACTGCACAGACCTTAGAGTACAGGTGAGTAAAAATGCTGGAACCTCGGTATGTATACGTACCATTCGCAGAGAACTTCGTACCATGCGTTACCGTGGTCGTGCGGCTGCTCAAAAGCCTTTCATCTCCACTCGGAATGCTACTCGTCGTTTAGCATGGTGTAAAAAACATTTATCGTGGACCGCAGATCAATGGAAATGGGTCCTATGGACTGATGAATCCACATACACGATCCACCAGTCTGATGGCCGTGTGTAGGTATGACGGCAGCCCAGGGAACGCTATTTACAGCAGTGCACTGTTCCTACAGTCAAATTTGGAGCTGGCAGTGTACTCGTGTGGGGGTGTTTTTCGTGGTATGGTCCCGGCCCATTGGATCGTGGACAACCTGTTAACCTGCACGTCTACCTCAATATTCTGGACAATTATGCTCTACCATCTCTGTGGCAATACTATGGAACCTATCCTTGTTGATACCAGCAGGATAATGCACCGAGCCATAAAGCAAGGACTTTTTGACGGTAATTCCGTTTCGTGTGTGGACTGGCCAGCACAGAGCCCTGATCTTAATCCCATAGAGCACCTATGGGAAGAATTAGAGCGCCTCATAAGAAGTTTGGGACCAAGGCCTACCACTAAGCAACAGTTAGCGGCAGTATTATATACTGAATGGAAGCGCATACCTATCGCTGTGTTCCAAAACCTTGTCAAAAGCGTGTCTCGAAGGGTCAGTGCATGCATTAAGACCAGAGGTGGACCGACACCGTCAATAAATGCTATGTTGTGTTTCTCTTCTGGGTGTTCGATGACTTTTGTCAACATAGTGTACATATGTATAGCCCATATATAATATATTGCACATATTATTTGTCTATTAATGCTGATACTTGTATATTTCGCTATATATATATAAATTCACCCAATATTTATATATATATATATACACTATTTTGACAAATGTCACCTGACACCTAGAAGAGAAACACAACATAGCATTTATTGACATACATTAGTACGGTGTCGGTCCACCTTTGGCCTTAATGCATGCACTGACCCTTCGAGACATACTTTCGACAAGGTTATGGAACACACCGATAGGTATGCGCTTCCATTCATTACATAATTCTGACGCTAACTGTTCATTAGTAATAGGCCTTGGTTCCAAACTTCTTATGCGGCGCTTTAATTCATCCTATAGGTACTCTATGGGATTTAGATCAAGGCTCTGTGCTGGCCAGTCTACACACGAAACGGAATTATCGTCAAAAAGTCATTGCTTCATGGCTCGGTGCATTACCATGCTGATATCAACAAGGCTAAGTTCCATAGTATTGCCACTGAGTTGGTAGGGAATAATTGCCCAGAATATCGAGGTAGACGTGCTGGTTAACAGGTTTGTCCACGGTAATCAATGGGCCGGGACTATACTACGAAAACCACCCCCCACACGACTACACTGCCAGCTCCAAAATTGACCGTAGGAACAGTAGTACACCGTGCTAAATAGCGTTCCCCGGCTGCCGCCATACCCTCACACGGCCATCAGACTGATGCATCGTGTATCTGGATTCATCAGTTCATAGGACCCGTTTCCATTGATCCACTGTCCACAATAAATGTTCTTTACATCATGCTAAACGGCAAGTGGCATTCCGAGTGGAGATGAAAGGCTTATGAGCAGCCGCACGAACACGGTAATCCATGGAATGAAGTTCTCTGCGAATGGTACGTGTATATACCGGGGTTCCAGTATTTTTACTCACCTGTACACTGAGGTCTTGTGCAGTACTCTGTTGATTAGCTGTAACGACTATCCTGAGGCTTGGACGTCCTCTGTCACGGATTTTCTTTGGTCTGCCGGTACGTTTTACTGCTTCAGGCACACCATGTGCCTTCCACTTATTCAGTACATCCAAAACAGTTGACTTGGGTATGTTTAAATGCCTCTCGGTTTCTCTTATGGGCAACCTACTAATATAACACCCAACAATCTTTCCTTTCTCAAAGTCAATTCTCTCCCGCCATGACATTTTCACTCAACCTCACAGTGCGGTCGGCTGAAGGCTTGTTTTTATAGAGGATCCGTTCATTTGCATTTGAAGGGGTGTCCGGTGACTTTTGTCTATATAGTATATATATATACATCACTTTTTTTTCAGATGCAAGACTATATGTCAAAATACGATATATTTATGTTAACGATTTGTACGCTTGTTTCGGGGTAAAATTTAATGCTATTAGGAATCGCCCATCTTGAGTTTGGGGACGCTATTTCCAGGAACGGGAGGGATCAAGGGCTGGAGAGACAAATTGAGCATCCATGCTTTAAGCCAAGATTCGAACCCGAACCCATCACTACAATATCAGAAACCCGGGCCCTGAACCAGGGGACCACTAGGCACTCCATTTATGGACACTATATGCCCTCCTTTTATCCTAAATTTCCAAAAAAAAAAAAAAAAAAAAAAGAAGTGTGGTTACCACTCTTTCTTTGACCATCAACGATGTGCGAAGAAATAAGTTCTCGGGTATCCCTTACATGACGGAAAGCTCACTTCACCGAAAGTCACTTCGCCGAAAATTCATTCAGGGTTGAGGCTGTATCTACAGTTAAGCTCCCTAAAATGTCGGGAATGCGAGACCACAGCTTTTACTGTTCGTCTTCTGTTAACGTTACTATCGTGTCTAGTACAAGCTTTCTGCGCCGCCCCGGTGGCGCAGTGGTCTAAGCGATGGCCTCTGATCATTCGTCCGAACGGGGTCCGGGTTCGAATCCCGGTGAGGCATGGATGTTGTGTTTGTCTTACGGCACTGGCTCTCTCCCGTCCCTGGAACCAGTGACTTTAAATTAGGGACTGGCGTATGCTTATAGCCCATTGAGTTGCTCACGGTGGTCGTTAAACCTCCAATAAAAAAAAATAAAAGTTTTCTGCAACTGCTGCAGCTTAACCGTACCTTACGTAGATCATTAGAAGCTTGTATCATGTCCAATTGCTCATTGGATCCGTACTTAGATGCTGACCGACCATTATTGCTTTATTGCTTTTCTGCTTTCAATATCTAATTACAGTATTGTTTAAAAAAAGTAACATCATGTGCCATTAAATTACGAAGAAAAAGAAAAAGGTAACAGTTTATGGAAGTGCAAAGTTACGACCTTCAGGAACCTTGCGTGCAGTGCATCAGCGTTAAACATATTTCATTTAGCAAAGCAAAAAGATCGTGAGATTCTCCATCTTGACTAAGAAAGAGCAACTAGGTAGGACAAGGAAAGGTTATAAGGATGGAATTTAAAAATGGAAAAAATGTTATTAAAAGTCTTGAAAGCAATTTCAAAATCAAAGCGTACTTTCCTTTCTTCTTTTTTTATGTTTCGTGCATCGAGAAATTGAAAGCTGAACATAAAACAGCTTTCACGTTTCCTGATTGAATATCCAAAGCGTCGATGCTGTGGAAGTCACGATTTCATTCTTTACTCTCCAAAACAAAATTGCTTTGGAATTAAAGACTCGAGAACCGGAAATGAAGTCAATTACGAACGACGAGGAAGAAACAAGCAGATATTTACTTCTGATTATTATTCCGGGGATCTCTACTCGGAGATGAGGGATCTGAAATGTGTAATAGATTTCAAAGAGCAAAGCTACACTATCCCCCCCCACACACACACACACAAACCCAGAATGAATTTACTTTCCTTTGTTTAGATCTACTTGCGTTTATATTTATTTCCAGTGAACATTTTTTTTATTGGAGGTTTAACTACCACCGTGAGCAACTCAGTGGGCTATAAGCAGTCGCCCGTCCCTAATTTAGGGTCACTGGTTCCAGGAAAGGGAGAGAGCCAATGCCGTAAGACAAACAAAACATCCAAACCTCACGGGATTCGAGCCCGGACCCCTTTTGATTTTTTGATTGATTGGAGGTTTAACGACCACCGTGAGCAACTCAATGGGCTATAAGCAGTCGCCCGTCCCTAATTTAGGGTCACTGGTTCCAGGGAAGGGAGAGAGCCAGTGCCGTAAGACAAACACAACATCCATGCCTCACCGGGATTCGAACCCAGACCCCTGACGGGCGAATGATCAGAGGCCAGCGCCTTAGACCACTGCGCCACCGGGGCGGCAAGGACCCCTTTTGGACGAATGATCATCGCTTAGACCACTGCGCCACCGGGGCGGCAAACAAAAGTTCAGCAAGTATTATATTATATTATATTATATTATATTATATTATATTATATTATATTTAAACCGCAAGGCCGTTTCCTTTTACAATCCGCCAGCTCCACCAACTGGAGCGATTTTCATGATTTTTTTTTAATGAAAGCTACGGACCCACACATTTTTCCTCGCTAATTTTTATTGTCATAAGTATTTTTTTTTTTTTTTTTTTTTGCATTTTCTTTGTACAATCCGCCGTTCGTTATTTTGGCATTTGTTCTCGCTTCACTGCTTGCAGCGCCATCTGCCTTTCTGCGGTGGTCAGACTTGGAACTAAGCCCTTCGCTATGAAAACTGCATGAAGTTTCTCCTCTATGGTCAGAATTTAAGGTATCTAAATTGCTTAAAAACATACGAGTAAGGCATGAGGAATTAGAATTTGTTGAATTTCTGCTGAAAATTGGTAATGGTCCGTAAATGGTCCGTAAATCAAGAACTGTCAGAGTTATCATTTATAGTTGAATTACCATCTACTATAATTGCAAAAGAAGACTTTTTTCAGAAATTTATGGGAAAGAATTTGCGTCACCAGATGATGTAAATTTTTCTAAATTTGCTATTCTTGCCTCAAAAAATGAACACTGTTTCTAAAGTTATAGACCTTCTATCCGGAACGTCAAGAACATATCTAAGTGTAAATAATTCAACAAGTTACTAAAATCATGCAATGCATTGATTATGATATGCTTTCCAACATACCAGAAACCATTACTCAAGTTATGAGGACAATGGCTGTGGAATAAATCTCGCTCCTGTGCCCTGACTTTTGACCCCACTTCGATGATATTCAACAGAATCGGTTCAGTACACCTCCGGAACAATATACAAAAGTTTTGTCGCGATGGAAGCATTTTTAGTCAAGTTATGAGGACAATGGATGTGTAATAAATCTCACTCCTGTGTCCTGACCTTTGACCCCATTTCCATTATATTAAACAGAATTGGTTCCGTATATCTCCGGAACAACATACTAAAGTTTTGTCGCAATCGAAGCATTTTTACATAAGTTATGACGCATAAGGGCAGTGGAATGGATTCCGCTCCTATGTCCTGACCTTTGACCTCGTTTCACCCATTTTCAATAGTATTCGTCCCCAGGTTGTTCCCCACCACATACCAAAATTTCATCAAAATCGAACCATTTTTACGCGAGTTATCGTACGGACGGACGGACGGACAAACAGACAGACAAAGCTGGAGCATATACGCTTCTTCAACCTACGGTTGGAAAGCGTAAATAATGGAAGATGTAAATGATGCTCTTCAATTTCCAATTGAATTCATGAATAGTTTAGGATTAAGTGCTTTGCCTCCGCATATTCTTACATTAAAAACTGTAGCAATTTTGATGTTATTACGAAATTTAAATGGTTTCCAGGGGGTTAGCAAGATTATTGTCCGAAACATGCACGAAAATTGTTTGGACATGGAAATTGTTTCTGGCGAAAGTGTAGGTCAGAGAGTTTTGATTCCTAGAATTGACTTAACTCCATCCGACACAACTCTTCCCTTTTCTTTTAAAAGACGTCAATTTTTGATTCGCATTGCTTTTTGTATGACCATCAACAAAGCGCAAGGACAAACTTTACATCATGTTGGTGTTTATTTATTGCAGCCTGTATTTAGCCATGGGCAGTTATATGTTGCTATGTCCCAAGTGCGATCGTTCGACGATCTGAAAGTTCGAATGTTGCCAAAAAGTCATAGGAATGTGAATGTAGTATTTAAGGAGGTACTTTGACATGAGAGTATATTTTCGAGATATTGAAGTCGGGAACCTCTTTTGACACGTTTACCCTGTATATTAGTAGTACGTAATGACACCAAAAGAAAATAAAAGAATTGTTAAAAGCAAGCTGGCAAAGTTAAATACATTTTTAACCGCATTGTGTAGTTATCTAGATGAATCCAATTGAATCGTTCGACGATCTGAAAGTTCGAATGTTGCCAAAAAGTCATAGGAATGTGAATGTAGTATTTAAGGAGGTACTTTGACATGAGAGTATATTTTCGAGATATTGAAGTCGGGAACCTCTTTTGACACGTTTACCCTGTATATTAGTAGTACGTAATGACACCAAAAGAAAATAAAAGAATTGTTAAAAGCAAGCTGGCAAAGTTAAATACATTTTTAACCGCATTGTGTAGTTATCTAGATGAATCCAATTGAATCGTTCGACGATCTGAAAGTTCGAATGTTGCCAAAAAGTCATAGGAATGTGAATGTAGTATTTAAGGAGGTACTTTGACATGAGAGTATATTTTCGAGATATTGAAGTCGGGAACCTCTTTTGACACGTTTACCCTGTATATTAGTAGTACGTAATGACACCAAAAGAAAATAAAAGAATTGTTAAAAGCAAGCTGGCAAAGTTAAATACATTTTTAACCGCATTGTGTAGTTATCTAGATGAATCCAATTGAATCGTTCGACGATCTGAAAGTTCGAATGTTGCCAAAAAGTCATAGGAATGTGAATGTAGTATTTAAGGAGGTACTTTGACATGAGAGTATATTTTCGAGATATTGAAGTCGGGAACCTCTTTTGACACGTTTACCCTGTATATTAGTAGTACGTAATGACACCAAAAGAAAATAAAAGAATTGTTAAAAGCAAGCTGGCAAAGTTAAATACATTTTTAATCGCATTGTGTAGTTATCTAGACATGATACAATTTCGGGTCACTGAAAGAATACCTCAACCCTAATGTAAGCCCGTCAACGACTGGTAATAGTCCAGTCAACGAAGGCTGAAAATGGGCAAATATAAGAAATATGAAAGTTTTGAAACTTGGCACACTTGTTTATAAGTATCTAGTGAAGATTATATTAAAAGTCCTAACGAATCAGGGGTGAGCTATAGCCGCCATCTTGAAAAATAGGTACTTTTTTTGGTTTACCTTGAATATCTCGAAAACAGTTGGTCGTAGAACAAAATACTATTCACAAAATTAAAGCTTACAAAATTTCCTTCAAAAAAAGGCTGAATTCGCTTTTTTTGTATCTCTAATAGTTTCTGAGATAATCGGGTGTCAATGTTGTACTGTTTCGCTGATCGCTACGTATATATCATTAAGTTTTTTCATACAAATAATCTAGTGATGACGTAGCGATCAGCGAAACAGAACAACATTGACACCCGGTTATCTCAGAAACTATTAGAGATACAAAAAAAAGTGAATATACCTTTTTTGTAGGAAATTTCGTAAGCTTCAATTTTGTAACTAGTATTTTTGGGACTACGACCAACCGTTTTTGAGATATTCACGAAAAGCTAAAAAAACGTACTTATTTTTCAAGATGGCTGCTAGAGCTCACTTCTGATTCGTCAGGACTTTTGTTATAATCTTCACTAGATACCTATAAACAAGTGTGCCAAGTTTCAAAACTTTCATATTTATTTCATCTGAAAACCCTATTTTGACCTGACTATAAGCACATGTTTATACAATAATGAGGAACGTCATTGTTAAGTTCTCGTATACGAGTGGTTGGAATAATTAAAAAACAATGGGAATATTAGAAAAATTTAGTTGTTGGCGACCCATCTTATATACTGCCCATTAATAATTCAACCATTTATTATAGTTATGCATTTTATTACGATTCGTGTTATATGAGAAGAAAAATTTTCAGTCACAGCTTTTTCAACCGTGCATGGCACAGGTTACGGACTAGTATTATATTATATTATATTACTACCCAGCTTTGCCCGGTACAGAATGTATGGAATCTGTAGAATCAAACGGACCAAAAGCGTTACGAATTATTTAACACGCGTCCAGGAGACACAGCATTAGAACGCTACACTGACTGAACAAAATTCGTTAGCAATTTGTTATCGACGATCAAACGCATCACGTGCTTTCAGTTTCAGACGTCTTTGAGGGGCGAATCTCTGGGATAAAAAAGTTAAAAACTTATCTTTGCGAATATTTTATGAAACTGGCAGAAATTTTAATGAACACCATAAATCGTTAATACGAACATGACCTCCAAATTTCGTCTGAATCGGTAAATAACTTTTTTAAATTAGCCGTCAATATTTTACTAAACGTTTTTGCGTATATCTTTCTGTTTACCGATGAATTAAAAATTCCATGCCTATTTTAAAAAGTTTTGACCGGATTCCGGTGAAATTTTGAGGACTCCTCTTATTACCAATTCATGGTGTTGATAAAAATTTCAGCCCGTTTCGTTACGATTTCGCAAAGTTCGTTTTTGCATTTTTTTATGCACAGTTCTCAAATAATAGAAACACCTGTGGATGTGCCGCGGCGATGAACGCAGTCACGTGCTTTCAGATTTGGAACAGAATGACGTAGCAAACGACGCTCACTTTATTGATTAACTTATTAATTAATTCATAACTCACGTACAGAACAACGTAGAGATCTTAAAATAGTTGCGCTGACCTAGAAATTCCAGTATTAATAAGCTATGGAAATTTCACGATGCCACAGTTCGGCGTTTCAGTTTTTGCTGCTTCAGACAAATAGACGTTTTGTGTTTTATATATAAGATATTATATTACATAAGTTGAATCCGTATATAGATAAAAAAAAGGGGCTATCATTAGAATTTTACATCATGTCAGATTAAAATTATTCAGTCATAAACTGTATTTTTCAATTAATCGAAGATAAATACTACTTGTTAGTAGAAAACTGTCAAACAATATAAATGCGATCTGCAATAAGCACAACATTTTAACGAATATAAAAATTAAACTAACTGCCAGAATTTTGAAATATCACCTTTTACATGTTACGTCGGATATATGCGTCAATTCTTGTTTGTTTTGTGCTCATCATGATTGTTGTTTTAAATGTTTTTCAATTTCTTTGAAGTGGTGGTTCAGACGTTTCTCGATCACGTGGACCAGAAACATCAAACAAAAGTAATCGCTGTTTCCACGTTTATAAGTGAGTCACGGAAAAATTATCATTAGGCCCCACCGAGAATCGAACCCAGGGTCTTCCAGTTACGCGCCAGATATGCTTCCACTGCACAACAGGGGCCTCGAATTCCTCCAGACTCACACGCACTAACTGCCAAGCCATTTTGGCAGGTTGCTTCTTGGAGCTAAACACAATGCTGGGGATTCACCAAAAATGGTAAGCAGCAACTGAACAAATAATTAGAAGGCGAATGAATAATTAATATGAGAATTTTTCCGTGACTCACTTATAAACGTGGAAAGAGCGATGACCTTTGTTTGATATTCCTGGTCCACGTCAAGTGTCTGTATAAATTATTCATTCGCCTTCTAATTATTTGTTCAGTTGCTGCTTACCATCTTTGGTGAATACCCAGCATTGTGCGGGGCTCCAAGAAGCAACCTGCCAAATTGGCTTGGCAGTTAGTGTGTGTGAGTCTGGAGGAATTCGAGGCCGCTGTGGTGCAGTGGAGGCATATCTGGCACGTAACTGGAAGACCCTGGGTTCGATTCCCGGGGGCGGCTAATGAGAATTTTTCCGTGACTCACTTATAAACGTGAAAAGAGCGATGGCCTTTGTTTGCTGCTCTACGATTTAAAGAGGGATTCAATGATTGAAAAGTGGCAAGGAGAGAGGGGGGGGGAATGAGGGCTAGCAAAAGAGCAACTTAAATATTTCTGTCTTCAAGCGACTTGACTTATCTGTAAGGTGAACCGGTGGTGTTTTTTATCTCTCTCAGCAGTAGGTTAAGTCTTTGTTTTCTAGTTAATACACTGGGCGAATGTCACTTATTTTGTTTGCTGACAACCGTGATAAATTCGATATATGCGGTTTCTCCAAAAATGATTGTTCATAATATGCGATAAAATAATAAGGGAAGGTAATACAAAGTTCCAGAGATCTATAAGAACTCATGAGGAACTTCGTATATACGAGCTCGTTCGACAGTATCTAATAGTGAGCAATATAGGAGTTCCCCATTGTCGTTGTCAGAAAGAGTCAGTAAGGCATGTATGATTGCCTCAAACGGGAATACAGCGCTCGCAACGACTCCTCTCTTAATGCGACTGTCAATTAAGGCTTTTTTAATTAACCGCCGATCCTCTAAAAGGGTTACTCGCAGTTTCTGGAGAGTTCTAGGTGGGAGCTGGTGGGGTTCGGCAACTCGTCTTTCCAAGGAATTGCAGACATACTCAATAGGATTCATGACTGTCTATTATGCTGGCTAAACCCATTCGAACTGTGTCTTCTGTTTCCAGCTATTTATCCGCGAGTTGAGCTCGATGTGGTCTCGCGTTATCACCCATCAGCAGAAAATATAGGCTGACAGCATCCCTGAACAAGGGGTTCAAATATATCTCAAGCCATTCATCAAGCCACTCTGAATGAAGTGCAGGTCGGTGCAACTTTTCGTAATGATCCCAGACAAGAAATCCCTCGCCATGAAAACCGGACCTCTCATTGATATTTGAAGGGCTGTTGCGAGTCTCTTGTTCTCGCTTGACGAGAGTACGTCGGGAATCAGTCTTTAACCAGTTGTCTGGGCTGCGCTGAAAATGTTGGCGATTCTATTTCTAACTTGCTTCTGTGGAGAAGAGAGAGTTAAGGGGGCACAAACCATAAGTACACGCTCATGGTGACCTCTCTCGTGTAACCCACCATAAACCGAAATTCGAGTTACTCTTGTGTCAGTGGCTGCTGTAAGCTACAGAGTCAGTTGCCTATGTGTTATCTGCAGATGTTGTTTTGCTGTTAGAGCCATATAGCTGTCTGCGGCAGCAGTGGTAACCCTGGAACGACCTTGTTTTTATCGACGACGAACCTCTCCTGTACTGTGTCACGTACTACAGAGGTGAATCACGTGTCAAGACGACAAATATGCTGCGGCTCATTCCGTCCGTGTAGCTTAGTTGGGAGGGTAACTTACTCCGGAGCGAGGGGGCGCAAGTTCGATCCCCGTCACGGAAAAATTGATATTTTCACAGGCTCATTGTGTAATTAAGGATTTTACGCTAGTAATCCGTACCATAATGTAAAGATACTCCAGTATTACAGCTAACACAAATGAACAAGAAGTAATGTTTTAAGAGTATAACAATTCAAAAAATTTTACTTCAAGTTTAGTGGAGGTAGCGTCATGGTATGGAGTTGTTTTTCGCGTTTCAGTTTGGGCTCACCAGTCGGTTAGGACAAATCCATAAATGCTAAAATTCCATCTAGAAGTGTAGCGTTCTTAGCATAATTGGTTGAAGATATCTGTTGATTGTCTATATTACACTAAAACCCCCAACATACTTCAATGTAAACACTTTTCTTACTGAAACGTTCCGTAGAGTTTAAATCGTGTCCCAGACAGCTTATATGGGTATTACACAACATATCGCTAAGTAGGCACTGAATAGACATCACATCCAGGTAAAAATCTACTTACGAAGTCAATAAATAAACTCAGTAGACAAAGCATTAGAAATAGGGATGGTGGTAGAGTAGACTCAGCAGACAAAGCATTAGAAATATGGGTACCCCCCGCGCAGGGTGGAACATACCCAAATTGACGGACGTTCAAAAAAGAATGATCATCGGCTACCGCGCCAAGGGTTGAAGCATCTCAAAACAGCAGTCTTCGTGTGCTGTTCGCGAAGTGCTCTAGTAATAGTGTACCAAGAATGGACCTCTGGCACACATAGTACCTCTCGACGTAATGTTTGTGGAGCCTCAAAGGCCATCGACTCCAGAGGAGAACGTCGCCTCCTTCGACTGGTAAAGGGCAATCGACACGCAACAGTGCATCAAATGACCACGCAAATGAACTCTGCACACCCAGGTACGTGTCCCAGATAACAGAAGAGCGAACCCTGCTACGTATGGGTCTCCGGAGTCGACGCAGCGTCAAGGCGCCCATGTTAACCCAGGTCCATCGGCAACGACGCCTGCAGTTCGCATGAGACTGCCGTCATTGGACAGCGGAAGAGTGGGGAAAGTTTGCCTTCTCCGACGAATCGTGGTTTCATGGGCCATTCGTACGAACCGCTGTTCAAATATCAAATAAAAAAAACACAGAAGTGACGGGCGCTGGCGGATACGGAGTCCGACACACGGGAACCAACATCCGGACGTGCTTGTCGGTCAAGTACAAGTCGGGTGTGGCAGTGTGCATGTCTGGGGGATGTTTTTCTGGTATGACCTAGGACCGCTGATGCCACTGGATGTATCACTGAACGCCAATGGCTGTACCTGTTCATCCTCGCTGACCACATGCATCCCTTCATGTTGGACGTTTACCCTGGTCGTGATGGTGTCTACCAAAAAGACAATGAGCCGTACCACGTCGCTAATGGGGGTGCGTGACTGGTTCTAGGAACACGACACGAACATCTCCGTTCTCCCTTGGCTGGGAAATCCCCCGACCTCAGTCCCATAGAGCACTTGTGGGACTATTTGTATCGACAGGTATGACGTGCTGACCCACAACCACGTCATCTCTGGAACCTCCGTGGCCTGTTGCAGTCCGAATGGGCACCTGTGGCTCGGGTAAGCTTCTAGGGCCTCATTTCTTTCATGCCACGCCGTCTCGCCGCTGTCATCGGGGCCAAGAGTGGCCATTCCCATTATTAGGTAGGTTGTCATATTATTCTGATACGACTGTGTATGTACACTGAAGTGCCAGAAAACCTGGTACACCAGTCTAATACTTGGTAGGCAACCCAAGGGAGCGCAGGACTGCAGAAATACGACGGGGAATGGACTCCACTAGCTTCTGGAAATATGCTGCAGGCAATACTCACCATACTTCCTGCAGAGCGTTTCACAATTCGGGTGTATTCCGAGGTCTCGGATTCCCGTGTTCGATAGCGCGTTCCATGGCTTCCCAAATGTGTTCTATCACTTTCAGATCTGGTGACTTGTGTGGGAATGGCAACACCCCAAAGTCAGATGAATGCTCCTCTAACCATAATGTGGTGCCCCGACACTTGTGTGGAGGTGCATTGTCCTGTTGTAACAGGCCCAACCCATCGGCATGAATGCAGGACATGAACAGGTGTACCTCGTCAGAAAGGATGCGCACATAGCGTTCGTCGGTCACCGACGTTTGTAGACGTACCAGGGGTCCCAGTGAAGTCCAGCTAAACACACCCCATACCATTACGGACTCCCCATCAGCCGGTACAGTTCCCTGTTGACAGGCGGGATCCATGGCTTCATGGGGTTTGCGCCACACATGAATCCTTCCATCTGCACGATACAGCTGGAAATGCGACTCGTCAGACCAGGCTACTTGTATCCAGTCATCAAGTGTCCAGTGGCGGTGTTGCCGTGCCCAGGCGAGGCGCATAGCTCTATGTCGTGCACCCATCAAGGTGACTCGAGTTGGGCGTCGGCTCCCAAAGCCCGTATCGTGTAGGGTACGTTTCACAGACCGGGCGCTAATGCTTGTTGAGGCTCCAGCATTGAATTCCGATGATACCTGCGAGAGTGTTGCACGCCTATCACCTGAAAAGATTCTTGACAGCCGACGATGATCACGTTCACCCGATGTCTTTTTACGGCCACACTTGTAACGTACCAGGAGATGTGACGTACCTGCCAGAAAGACGCACACGACATAGAGGCAGATAGGAATCAGAATAAAACGTCCGCGTAGCTCAATTGGTAGAGCAACTTATTTCCGGAATGAGGGGACCCGGGTTCGAATCCTGGCGTGGACAGAAATGACGGAGAAATTTACTTCGTTGTAATGGCGCCCGAACTATCCGGATGACCCGACCGTTCAAAATCTCGCAATGGTGTGATGTTATTTCCACACCGCGAGATAGGAAAAATAAGAGAATCCCTTCTCCAGCACTTCTACAAAAAAAAATAAAAAATAAGGGGGAGATGATGTAACGTACCAGGAGATGTGACTTACCTGCCAGAAGGACGCACACGACATAGAGGCAGATAGGAATCAGAATAAAACGTCCGCGTAGCTCAGTTGGTAGAGCAACTTATTCCGGAATGAGGGGACCCGGGTTCGAATCCTGCCGTGGACAGAAATGACGGAGAAATTTACTTCGTTATACACTGGTATCGTAGGTTGGAGGTTTTGCCGGAATTCTTGTAGTCACGGTACATCCTTGCAATGGTCGTCCGTGAAAATCAGAACTTCGTTTCTACCTCCGAAATAATATGGCACATCTCAACAGCGCCCACTATGACACCGCGTTGAAAATCCCTTAAATCGTTATTATTTGTCATTCTTATGCCGAAAACAGCTCTGACAGCTGGCAAGGATGTCTATCGCTTTATATACGCACTGACGGACGCAACCGAGTACTCGCATAGGTGACGTTGCTATGTATTTTGCATAAGCTCGTCTGTACCAATTTTTTTGGCACTTCAGTGTATTACATGCACTTTTAAAGCTGTCTTAATTAATCTTTACTTTCAAATTTCGTAGATGTTTTTAATAAGGGAACTGCACTAGAGTCTAGCTATTCGGGGGTCATAAAATGGGTTCTCGTTTACGCTACTTTTCCTTTCGATTTTCAAACACATTTTTAATCCATGATTGCTGAATTAAATTAAAGCCTCCGCTATTTCAAGGACCCACAATTACTGGCATAATAACTTTGTGAGCCAGTTACTTATGTTTGCAGTTGCGTAACACACCTTCGCCGCAGGGAAACATAACACTCTATCAAATTAATTGCCCGCGGTAGTCGGGAATTAAGACGCGCACCCTACGCTCAGCTCTGAGCATGCATGTATGATTTATAAAAATCCTCATTAATCCCTGGCAGATGGGGCAAATGCAATCCAATATTAACTATGAAGGCGCACAAAATTTATCCCATTCATGACTACAGAAGAGTTGTATCTCATAATGCGAAAAAACGAATGGAAATTTATAAACGAAATTGTGCTGCACCACTTGAGAACTTGTTAGGAAGAAAATAAAAAAATAGGTGGTTATGTAAAATATTTAGGTACGACCCACAAAAGAGTGAAATCGTTCTGTCTTTAAACAAACCGGTTATGCTCATAATCTGTTCTGAAACAGGATAGCATACTAGTTTAAAATCTCTGAAACTACATTCACGTACAAAAATTTCCAGTTGTCTGTGAGAAAACTTTTTCGAAGTTCGTTGAATTTTTAGTTGTGTCTACGAAAAATATGCTCTACAGGTACGTCGTAAAATTGAGCGAAATGTTTAAAGTCTGGCGATAATTAATTAAAACTCCGCGAAAATGTTGACGCCTAAACATGACTCATTCTCGAATCTCATTACAAATCCAATCACATCACATTTTATACGTACTTTAACACATGCGCACATCAGAAGTCATGATGTCTTTCCAGTCCTGCGGTAATGAAGATATACACATTACTATTAGTAATGGCATCTATGAAAATTGAAATGCGAAAGTTCGACTACTGGAGAACAGCGGACGTGCAAAAATTGGAAAAGAATGGCACCATATGTCCGAAGTCTTTCAGGTCACATTACAAAATGTCTTTCAATTATTGAACTGGAAAGACAAGAGGATAGAGATTAATAGAGATTGTTTAACACACCTTCGTTTTGCTGATGACATAGTCACTTCTGCACGTTCCCCATCAGAGCTGCAGCTTATGTTACACAGAGGGTGTTCAGAAATTAATGCCTCGGTATTTATTTGCAAGCCCAATGGCAAGGTATCAAATTGAAATAAAACAAAAGCAAAGTTTAGGATTTATACTTTAATTCATATATTTTGTTTTTCTACATAGTCCCCTTCACGCTCGATACAGATATGCCAACGTTAAGCAAGTTTTTTAAACCCGTCTCGTAAACAAACTTCAGGTTTTTCTCGGAACCATTCCCTCGTAGCGGCTTGAACATCTTCGTCACAGGTGAACTGAATTCCTTTCAGATGTCTCTTGAGAGCAGAAAACAGAGAATTCCTTTCAGATGTCTCTTGAGAGCAGAAAACAGAGAATTCCTTTCAGATGTCTCTTCAGAGCAGAAAACAGAGAATTCCTTTCAGATGTCTCTTGAGAGCAGAAAACAGAGAATTCCTTTCAGATGTCTCTTGAGAGGAGAAAACAGAGAATTCCTTTCAGGTCTCTTGTGAGTCACAAGTGAATGAATTCCTTTCAGATGTCTCTTGAGAGTCAGAGTCACAAGTGAGAACTCCTTTCAGATATATCTTGAGAGTCAGAGTATGAAGAGAATTCCTTTCAGATGTCTCTTCACACTTTTCGTCACAGGTGAACTGAATTCCTTTCAGATGTCTCTTGAGAGCAGAAAACAGAGAATTCCTTTCAGATGTCTCTTGAGAGGAGAAAACAGAGAATTCCTTTCAGGTCTCTTGTGAGTCACAAGTGAATGAATTCCTTTCAGATGTCTCTTGAGAGTCAGAGTCACAAGTGAGAACTCCTTTCAGATATCTCTTGAGAGTCTGAAGAGAATTCCTTTCAGATGTCTCTTCACACTTTTCGTCACAGGTGAACTGAATTCCTTTCAGATGTCTCTTGAGAGCAGAAAACAACAAGTCGGACGGCGCCAAATCTGGCCCGTAAGTACGGTGTTCTAGAATAGGGGTGCGCAAACTTTGAGTCGGGACCCTTTTTGGGGTCGTGAGGGTTTATTAAGGGATCGCCATTTCTTTCTCTTTGAAACGAAACAAAAACATTAATTCCTCCTCAAGACTAAATCTGAAAGAAAAGGAGGGGTTAATTGAAATATCTACAGATGAAACTGTACGAATAGAGTTTAGAATATCGACATTGACTGAAGTTTGGCTATCCGTGCAGAATGAACATCCATTATTAGTGAAAAGAGCACTGCAATATTTACTTCCTTTTGCGTCGACATACTTATGCGAAACTGCCTTTTCTGCTCTCACCACGATCAAAATCAAACACCAATCTAAAATAGAAGTTGAAGATGATCTCAGAGTGATGATCTCAAGTATAAAACCAAGAATGGAGAGCATAATTCCCAAGTATGAAACTCAAATTTCACATTAGAACTGTCAAGAGAAGGTTGTGTAGTTGTTTTTCCTCCCACTAATTGAGTTTACGTTTTGTTTCAATATTTCCTACATATTATTTCTAGTTAAATGAAATATTTGAAAGTTCTAATTAATAAGTGTAACTAATACTGGTGAATATAAAATAAATGTTTTTTTAATGCGTATATAATTATAATTTTAACCCCTTGTTTTATTTACATGATAACATGGGGTCTCCATCTGTACATATAAAACTGAAAGCCCTCACTGACTCACTGACTCATCTCCGAAACAACTGAACTTAGAACTTTCATATTTGGCAGGAATGTTCCTTTTGCAACATAGAGGCGCACTAAGAAAGGATTTCTTTCTACGATAACTTTAATTGTGTCGAAATGGGTATTTTAAATAACCCAGCTTTGATAACGCTAGGACGTTTTGGAATGATCGAGCCATTGTTGCCCAGCAACTGAAGCCCCGCCCTAAGTTTTGAATGACTTGAGTTGACCTGCTCAGTATATATTGTGTTCTAAATTTATTTGTTCTGAATTTAACAAAAAAACTTAAAAATCACGCAAAAAAGTGCTATATCATAATATGCTTTGCATTTAAACATTTATTATCGTTTGACATATCGAATGTCAATGTTTTTTTATTTGTTCTAAATTTATTTAACAAAAAAACTTTTTAAAATATCACGTAAAAAGCGCTATATCATATGCTTTGCATTTAAACATTTGACATATCGAATGTCAAGGTTTTTTGAGTCAAAATCAAATTACTAACATTCGTTTTCACCGAAGCAACAGTGACGTCATATAAGTGTGTGTGTTTTTTTTTTTTGGTTTTTTTTTTAGTCAAAATCAAATTACCAACATTCGTTATCACCGAAGCAATGGTGACGTCGTATTAAGTGGTAAAGGTGACTGCAATAAATATAAATATGTGAGTCGATTTTCATAGTAATTGAAATTTGAAAAAAAAAAAGTTCCTCCTTTGAGATATTAGCGATGGCAACACAAATTTTTTTTCTTTTTCTTTTTTTTTTTGATTGGAAGTTTAACGACCACCGTGAGCAACTCAATGGGCTATAAGCAGTCGCCCGTCCCTAATTTAGGGCCACTGGTTCCAGGGAAGATGGAGAGCCAGTGCCGTAAGACAAACACAACATCCATGCCTCACCGGGATACGAACCCGGACCCCATTCAGACGAATGATCAGAAACCATCGCTTAAACCACTGCGCCACTAACTTCAGTCAATGTCGGTCAATGTCGGCCAACACAAATGTCGGCCAACACAAACTTCAGTCAATGTCGGCCAACACAAATTTGCTCACGTTTCCAAAAACATCTGACTTGCTAGAATTTAAATGTACAGTTTCGAACAAAATTGTTTATAAGCAAGGTTCTTTTAACATTTATGCTGAAAGTACAACGTATTTTGTTCTGTTGGCTATTAATATTTTAACGATGAAAGTGTAGAGTAGCGACGTATTTTGATTTTTTTCGGACCTTTCCTGTTATCTGCCCGCCACTATTTGACTTCCGAATAAGAACGCATTCAAGTAATTCCCGATTTCGAAAGTAAAACACAGAGCCTTTGGCAGCAAATGCGCAGTGATCAATGCTTCTCTATGCGTACTACCTATGCGTAGTGATCAATGCTTCTCTATGCGTACTACCTATGCGCAGTGATCAATGCTTCTCTATGCGTACTACCTACGCGCAGTGATCACATTCTTTTGACCGTTTGTCTGCACTTTGGAATTATGTGTGGTCATTTGGAATTATTGATCTTTTAACCGTTTGTCTGCGCTCTGGAATTATGTGAATTTATGTGGCGAAAAAGATTGAAAACCAATGACGATTCATTTTTAGAAATTATGAAATATATCGTAGCGTATTTCTCCCCCATCCCAACGGAGTGATATTGGTACCTAATTTGTACCTACTGGTTTTCATTTGTTTTCCTATACTGTATAATTTTATATTTTTTTTAAACTGTTAAAATTTTATTAAAAAATGAATAAGTAGGTTTTTGTTATTTATAGTGTCATTTTATATACCAATAAAATAATTCCCATAATATTTATCGTGAACTACTTTCCCTCATGTTGGGTGTGATCAGGTTTCATGTATACAAAGCGGAACGATACACTTAAAATCGCGAACATCTTGAAAGCGTTCTTATTCGGAAGTCAAATAGTGTCATTTTGCATAATGAACAAAAGCATACAGTGGTGGGCAGATAACAGGAAAGTTCCTTTGTTTCGTGTAGGCTTAAAGTTTTAAATTTACAGGTATGAACGAAATTGCTTATGTGTCGTCTGGCAGAATAAGTCAGGCAGACATGTTTCCCAAAGAGCGAAGAAATATGCAGTGTATGGCTAATTCAACTGTATATCATATATATACATATCATCTGTATTTCAACTGTATTTTAATATCACGTTCGAAGAACGGGTATTTGCTAGTAGTAAAATAATTCTTCGCACCACTGTTCTAGAACTTCAATCTCTATTTTTTGCACCTCTGTTCTAGAACTTCAATCTCTATTTTTGCACCACTGTTCTAGAACTTCAATCTCTATTTTTGCACCACTGTTCTAGAATTTTTGCACCACTGTTCTAGAACTTCAATCTCTATTTTTTGCACCACTGATTGCGCACCACTATTCTAGAACTTCAATCTCTATTTTCTGTATGGATTTGGCTTTGTCGTGTCACACAATCATTGGCTGTTTCCCCAAGCACGCGCTTCATTCTTCGCTTTAACTTTTTTAAGTTATGCACGTAGCTCTCAGAGTTGACAGTCGTACGTTTGACCATGTAATCCTGATGAATAACGCTTCCATTGTCCCGCAACACGGTCAGCATGTACTTTCCGGCACAAATTTGAGTTTTGAATTTTTTGATGGGTGCCGGTATTCCAGTGATTGATTTTCGATTTCTGGGTCAAAATGGTGAACCCAACTCTCATCACCAGTCACAACGCTTTAGAGAAAATCATCTTTTGCTTTTTCATAGCGAGCAAGCAGCCAAGTCAAGTCTTGATTTCTTCACTGTTTCAAGTCTTGGTTTCTTCATTTCAGTCGTTAGGTGAAGCGGCACCCAACGAGCACACACTTTGTTGTATAATCGTAAAACGTTAACAATGTCATTGACACTACCTAAACTAATGTTCAGCTTACCTGCTCTGGTTCTCTTAGCTATTCTTCGATTTTCCCTGATGAGCTCATAGATTTTTTTGCGTGTTCAAATCGCAAGTTGTGGTTACGGGCCTCTCACTCCGCGGCTGATTCTTTACGGCCAACATTCCTCCATTATCATTCGATTTTCTTAACCAACGACGAACAGTGCTTATGTCCAAATTTCCAGAACCATAAACTGCCACTAATCTAGCGTGAATTTCTTTGGGAGGTACATTTTCATGAGTCAGATACTCTATCTGATCGCTGTTGGACACCCGTCGGCACAACTGAAAAATAATCATCCATTTGGAACATAAGTAAACGCGAAAAAATAGACGTAGGAATTCTATTACGTAGTAAAACGAAGCTAATGGCACAAAGAATCGTTTGCTGGCACAAGTCATGAGCGAGACACTTGCGTGGAAGCATTACTTATTTAACACGCCTCGTAGGAATTTGCTGAAAAGGATTAAGAAGTTGGATTGAAGATGGACACAGAGAAGACAAAATCATGTGGCGTACGGTACTTTTACAAGAACTAAAGAATTATTCATTGAGGAGACAAATTTGAGAAACTGATTTCTACTTTTACCTTGGACAATATATATCAAGCAAGAACCACATCAAAGAAGAAATTAATAGACAAATAAAACTTATTTAGAATTCATTTGGACGAAACAGTACAATTTTAAAGAGCAGTTTATCATTACATCTGAAAAGAAAAGTATTTAATGAAAATATATCCTTCCAATTCTTACTTAAGAATTAGAGATACGGGCTTTAATATAAAACATACATCAAAGGTTGCGGACAACTCAAAAAGCGTGGAGAGATGCATGCTTGGTGTAACCAAGAAGGATAGGAAAAGACCCTCTAGAATCAGAGAAATCACAAAAATGGGTGACATTATGATCAGAGCAAAGATCTTCAAGTGCCAATGGGTTGGGCATACTGCAGTGCTAGAATTAAAAATAAATCTTCTACTTGCCCAGTGGACCACTAGTCCATCAAAATGCCCACTGGTCCGTAAAAAAAAAAAAAAAAAAAAAAAAAAAAAAAATGAAAGACACGTACAATATACGTAGAAAATAATGTATTATTTCAATTAAATTATCTCCAAAATTTGTTTCTAAACTTATCAATAGTTGGCAGCCTAAAAACAAAACCATACAGCAAGGAAAAAGAAATAGAAATTCATTTTTTAACTTGTGACAAATAAGAGAGAAAAAAATTACTGGCCATCCGGGCGAGTAAAATCAATAGTTCAGTGGTCCGGCGGAAGTTTTACTGGCTAATGGCCAGCGGACCACTGGGTAATTCGAACGCTGTACTGTATTTCTAGAACTGCCCACCGTTAGACAACTGAAGTACAACACACATCGGCCGCTGAATTAAACACCTGTATGCAAAAGTATGTAAGCATCACTTACGCAGCGTATATGCAAAATGCGTGTTCACGTGCATCACCACGTGATCTAGGCAGCAATGTTAGGCTGCTGCTCGTCAGTATTCGTCAATACAATGCGAAAAACAAAGGATATTTCGGAGTTCGGTAAAAGGCTTATTGTGGGTGCCAGTCTGGCTGAAAAGACGATTTTGAAAACACACTGGTTTCTCAAAAGATGAGATCACCCAAGTCTTGGATCGATGGAAAAGTAACCCACATGGCTTGTCTAAGAAGCGCGCCGACAATCTGTTAGGAACGAGATCACCGTCGTCCGAGAAGGCTTGTACGGAGAAACAGAACTTCCTGTGGGCAGCAGTTCACCGAAGCAATCAATGAAGGTTATTCCCGACCTATATCTCAGCGAACTATGCGAAAGAGATAGTTCGCTGAGATATAAACGAACTATCTCGGTATTGGCAGTCGGTTGCCTATAACAGAAACCACTGGTTTCTGGAAAATAATCTAGAAGTTTGTGTACAGTTGGGCCAGGTATTCTATTCCAGAAAAGTTTTATACGCCGATTGATTTCTTCATCAATGTGACCCTCACTTGATATCTGCTGTCCAAGATAAACGTACGTTTCTGTTATCTCCAGCTTTTCTCCATCAATCGATAAATCTTCATTTCTTGTAAAAGCATTGTATATCACTTTTGTCTTCTGAAAGTTCATTTTTAATCCCACTTCTTTACTCTTGTCAGCAAGTTCTTGGATCATACTCTGCAGTTCTGAGGGGGTAGTTGCAAAAATGACTACGTCTTTCGCATAAACATGTGTATATAAAAATGAAGTTATCGTTTTGTTCATCATAGGACACATTTTGCTTCTAGGGGCAGTATAAAACATTCATTTCCTTTTACTTTCATTTCGTTTATGCGTTGTGTATTCCTAACCGCGAAAAAGTGTCCCAGAATATTTAGCTTTTTCTTTCTGATAGTTTTCAGGCTTGAAGGCATTATAACATAATTGCGTTTTTGCAGTATTTCTCTGCTTCACGAAATCGCATTTCTACGTCGTCGGAAAGTTATGACTAGATTCCAAGAATTCTTTAGATTTTCTTGTTAAGATTTCAAGAAGGAGTAAAGAGGTATTTTTATTTTGCAAGATCGAGTACAGGGAAGCAAAATACAGGTTCCGACGCTGGTCCGGGCAGTCGCCCAGTCCCCGTTTTAGTAACACACCCGCTTCCGACCCCAGCCTGACAGGCCCAGTCCTCTATCTCCCAGTCAGAGGATGAGAATCAATAGATCGCAGTATGGTGGCTGCTCTTCTAAGTACCACACCCAGACCAGTACCTAGGTCGTCTGCGGACGATTTGGTGTCCGCACGTCACACCTGCATGGTTTGGATTTGGGAAGGCGGGATTCGAATCCTCGAAAGTCCCATCTCGAATAGGCCTCATCGCCAGGATAGTTTTCCCCGGAAGGACGAGATGTAACAAAAAGCCCAGGAAATCTTCGTCTGTTAGAAAACTGCTAATTACATAATTTAAAATCAGAATTTGTGTATTAAAGATACTTGAGCATCACATCCGAGAATTTGATGAAACTCTTTTTATTCCCGCTTGTTCTCCTCTTCCATTTATTAGTACCTACATTTTTCCCCCTTCTTTGATATTACCCCAATTTTTTATATTTTATTTTTACTTGGTAATATTTTCCCTCTCGCATCATGTCGTTCCTTTGCCTAGTCATCCGTATTTCGCGTTCAGTGCGCAAGTACTCCAATGTTAACTTTGTAAAGCAGTACAGCGGGCACCGGAAATAGAATCTGGCACCACCGGATCGGAAAGCGCTTGCATTAAATGCAACGCCACCTCGCTCTTAGATGTATTTGCACGAAGGATCAGCAATCATCTCACGTGCGCCCTGTCGTTTCCTAATCGGAAGAACATTTTCTCCTTCTTCTCTTGATATTTCTCCGGAGGGAACTGTGTCTGTGTTTCGACTTCAGTTTAGTTATACAGCATCGATTTCTGTTGACAAAGGTTTAGAGTTTTCTGCTGCCCATTTTCTATCTTCATCCTTTTGGTTGCTTGGAGTACGGTCAGTTAGGTTCTAAGAGGAGAAACGTTTGAAATCATACGGTGATGTAAAATCTCTCCAAAACCCTGCGTTACATGATTTTCCACAATAGTTCGGTATTACGCTTAAGCATTTTGAAGTATTTCTCACATTCAAAGTTCTGTCTTCGAAGTCTAAACATATCTGTTCGTTTAGCAAACACGAAAGTTTTTATATCGATTAATTCATTAAGATAACGGCGATTCCTCAACTTTTTTTTTTTTCACCAACTCTTTCTTACGTTCGGTAAGGAATGAGTTCTTTCAAATGATGATGATATACATATATATATATATATATATATATATATATATATATATATATATATATATTCTATAAAGAAGATACCTAAGCAAAAAAATACATATATAATTTTGACTCACACCTAGTACAACATAGAAAAGGTTATGTATCTACCTGTGTGAGTAAAAGGAGAAAAGATAAAAAAATAAAATAAAACAACTGAATGTAGAAGGCGTCGAGAATACTGAGCCTTGGCCTTATCAAGGACCAGCAAAAACTCTGCATTTTCTCACTTCTACAAAGACCTAGTTGGAAATGGGTTTCTGCAAGGCCATAGATGCAAGTAACATTCCCACCTAAAATAGTTTAAAAAATATATATATAAGTCATGTCCTCCGTAGAGTAGCATGACCTAGCACCAGTTAACAATTTCGCTTGCATCCATTAACCTTCATGGCCCGACCCATGCTCTTCATCTGTTACTATTAAACAGAGAGAAGAAGATCAAAGAGAACTCAAGCTGTGAGAGTGACATAATAAATAGAAATGATTTTCAGCTATAACGAAATTCCAAGTCCGTCTGAGAGAGAACTTAAACCTGAAAAACAATGCAAAAGAAATCCAAATTTTACATTGCAATTAAAAAAGGAAATGTTAATTTATAACGAACAGATTTTTGAAAGAAAACTTGAGTCCAAAACCCCCTACTCTACAACCCATGACAGCACGAAAACGAGAATAAGTTAAAGATAATAATTAACTAAAGAAAACTTTGTGAAAGTTATATACCCCAAACAGCCAGTTGCAATATGTACAAAGCACTTCAGCAGTGCCCCAAGTGCATAATTAATTAGTTATTAAGAACTTTACTACTTTGAAAAAACAGCGCATAGACAGCGCATAGAAAAGGAACAAGCCCAGCCATCCTCCGTTCCCAGGTACCCCAAAAGACGCTCAAAGTTACAAAGAAAAGTAAGAGTTAAAACCCGCATAAATGTTAACAGACAAACCAATGCTTAAAAGCTGAAAAGCTAAAAAACGACAGAGAAAAGGTACATAAAGTACAAACATTGAACTTATAAAACCTAGAACCCAAAAACAAGGAAGAGAGCTTACCTCTTGTGTGACAAAAACTTTTCTCCTCACAAGAGGAGAACATGGCTGACCTCTTCCGCCACTCCCTAGACGCTGGGGGGCAGTGAGGGTGGGGCCGATGGCCTCCCCATACAGCAAGAAACCAACGCGCGGAGATCTCAACCAGAGAAAAAAATATATAAACCCAAGACTGTGGATCTGCATGATCAGAATGAGCAGAACCAACTCTCCAGAACACATGAGAAATATTATAAAATACACGAGCAGTTTACATAACCTTTTCTATGTTGTACTAGGTGTGAGTCAAAATTATATATGTATTTTTTTGCTTAGGTATCTTCTTTATAGAATGTGAATTCTGAATTTTCAAAACTGCTGCGTTGCGCGTTTTGATTTTCAGGTTATTTTGCACCCTTCGTGTTAAATTCTAAAATTTTTTCCTTAGTCTTCAGTTTTGCTCTTAAGTATATATATATATATATATATATTCTTTTAGCTTGCTAGGACGTTATCTAACCGCGGCCACTTTAGCGTTTTCGTATATATTTGTGTTCTTGTGGGTCTTTGGTCCAGTTTGGTTTGGTCTTCATTCGTGGCGTTCACCTGTCTGGTCTACCGGTAAGCCTTTTTTGTCATTTTTTCAGTGTTTACATTTTTATTCTTTGAATTCTTGAGTCTGTTTTGGTGTTTGGTCTGGTGGCCAGGGAGCATCATGACCGACCGACATTTTTGGTTCTCCTTGTCGTTTGTTGGTACTATATAGAAAGGCCACTCCCACAAGTTGATGCTCTTCTGATGATGGCAACCTGTTTTTTGTTTTTTATTTTTCGGTTTTCAATTTTAAACTTTCATTCTGAATTTATTTTTGCATTTTTTATGAAGTTTTTTTTTTTTTTTTTTTTTTTACAATTTACTCTATACATGCTACTTACATGAGGCATAGCTGCCTTCGGCGCTTCTCATGGTACTAGCTATATTTTTTGCGTTATGTTTTATCTTTCCTACTTTTGCAAATTAATTTACATATATATGGACCTTAACTAAAAGAAACATACAAAGGCTGCGGACAACTCAAAAACGCATGGAGAGGTGCATGCTTATTGTAACCAGGAGAGATAAGAAGAGGAACTCGTGGATCCGAAAAATGACAAGAGTGGAAGACATCATGATCAGAGTTAAATCCCTGAAATGGCAATGGGCTGGACATACTACCAGAAGGACAGACCATCGATGAATAGCCGAAATTTTAGATTCGATTCCAAGGGACAGGAAAAGACCCAGAAGGAGACCACATGGGAGATGGGTGGATGAAATTCGAAAGTATGCAGGAGTGACATGGAGGAGACTGGCACAAGACAGACCGTTGTGGAGGAAACTTGGGGAGACCTTCGTCCAGCAGTGGATTGATAATGGTTGACAATGATGATGATATATATATATCAGTAGCGTATATTCGAGGCTAGCTAGGCTAGCGGCGAAGCCCAGAAAATGCACAAATAAAAGTTAATTAAATATACACAAATAAAAGTCTATTATCAACGGTATTAAGATATGTCGATACTTTCGGTGCGAAAAAAACACGAGCGGATTCGCTTCTTTCGATTATGAGAATCAGTCTGGCGAGCGATGATCAACGGCATCAACGTAACGCAAATAGGTCTTCGAGAGACTTCGCTGCTCTGATGAAAATAGCTTCAATACTATCTCCTGCTGGCGTTTCCATGACAACATGAATGAGCTACGGAGCACGTGAGTAGCCATTGCTTTGGCCAAGGGTTCGCTCCGAAACAAGGAAGACTTCGGACTACCTTAGCCACTCGCATGCTTCCTCCCATAACAGCACGTGTTTTGCGAGAGCTATATCAGTTTGTGTTAAGTGTCAATGAATTAAAATCAGTGATATTATATCTTAAATTCGTGGCTTTGTTGGATTCGAACTGTTTTGATAAATTTTGTGAAAGCTTCCCTGAACATCTACTATCAGAGCTTAAAAAACTCTATGCTTCAAATTTTGATACAGCTCGACTAAAAAATGAACTAAAGGTGTTTTATTCCTTTGATGAAAACAAAAAAAAAAAAAAAATCAGTAAGAAACTTTGCTTGTTACATAAAGTTGAACAATTGGACATAGTGTTTATTGAGGTGTACAAATTAGCAGATCTAATATGTAACTGTTCATCGATAACTGCAACTGCCGAAAGAAGTTTTTCCGTATTAAAAAGAATCAAGATATATCTTAGAGCCACACAAGGACATGCACATTGGAGCAACTTGGCTGGTTTGTTAATAGAGAAAGACATTATTTTTAAATATGAAAAAGTACTCGGAAGAAATATTTTTGTGAAAACGTAACACTCAAGTTCACACAAAAGGAAAGAAGAATGGAGTTCGTCTACAGATAAATGTTTCCTCATAATAATTTGTTAGCAATAGCATGTACCTAAAATTTAGAAAAAAAAATTATTTCGATTACTTAACAATTAAAAAATGAACTTCGCAATTTTTAAAAAGCAGTACGGGGGGGGGGTGATAGCCCAGGTCTCGAATACCGCCACTGATATATATATAATTGGTTTATAACGTCTGACGTCGCCATCCGATCTCCAAAAGATTTTTAGCACGTTTTTTGTAAAAACTCGATAGATCGTGTTTATGTTACCGTTTTGTCCGTCCGTCTGTACCCACGAGATCTCTGCAACTATAGTCCGATTTGAAAAATTCTTTTTGCATTGGGAAGCTCAAAATATGCAAATGATGATCTATTATTTCGTTGTTATTTTTTACGATGTACAATTTCGCCGCTAGGGGCGTAAATGCAGATGATGTCGAATTCAAAAATACGTTTTATTCCACATATTTGCTTCTAAACATCCGATTGAAAAAATTCTTTTATCTTTCGATTCCATTTATGTCGAAGAGTATTTTAGATATAGCTACTTTTTTCAAATTACGCATAGATTTTCCGCTAGGGGGCGTAAAAATAAATTACAATTTTCCCGATAACTCTTCTTCTAAAGCTCCGATTTGAAAAATGTTTTCTTCAACGGATACACCTCCTGAAGGAAAATCTTTTGCATATAATTTCAAATTTTTGGTAAAGAATACTTTGGCCATCAGGGGGCGTAAATGTTAATTTTTGCTTCTGATGTATTTGCCATAAAATCTGAGCTTCTAAAATATCGATTTAAAAAAATTCTTTCGTGGACTGATGCCACTCACATCAATAAACCTTTTCGGAATATTTTCTTCATAAAATATTCCACGGTTTCTCCGCCAGGGGGCGTAGATGTATATCTTATTTTTGTCAATATCTGTACTTCTGGGAGTCTGATTTGAAAAATTCCTTCTTTGTTGGATAGTGTTTCCGATGTGAAATGTTTTTCATATAATTTCAAAATTTTCAAGGATTTATAGACTTTCCGCTAGGGGGCGTAGATGTAAATTGCGTTTCCCTCCTTATATCTCTGCTTCTAAATCTTCGATTTTAAAAATTCTTTCTACACCGGACACAGCTGCTGATGGAAAATCGTTTGCACATAATTTCTAATTTTTGTAAAAAAAAAAAAAAAAAAAAATTGTTTGGCCACCAGGGGACGTAAATCTTAATTTCCGCTTCTGATGTATTTGCAGCTAAATATGAGCTTCTAAATTCACGATTGAAAAAATTCGTCGTTTGTAGACCGATAGCACTCATGTCAACAAACCTTTAAGGAACATTTTCTTCTTCAAATAATGCATGGTTTCTACGCCAGGGGCGTAGATGTATATCTTATTTTTGTCAATATCAGTACTTCTAGGAATCCGATATGAAAAATTCCTTCTTTGTTGGATAGGGTTTCCAGTGTGACATGGTTTTCCTATTAATTCAAAATTTTCAAGTAATTCATAGACTTTCCGCTAGGGGCGTAAAGGTAAATTGCGTTTCTCACTACATCTCTCTCTCTCTCTCTCTCTCTCTCTCTCTCTCTCTCTCTCTCTCTCTCTCTCTCTGCTCCTAAATCTCCGATTTGAAAAATTCTTTCTGCACCGGATACAGCTTCAGATGGGAAATCGTTTGCACATAATTTCTAATTTTTGTAAAAAAACGGTTTGGCCACCAGGGGGCGTAAGTCTGAATTTCTGCTTCTGATGTATTTGCAGCAAAATATGAGCTTCTAAAATCTCGATTGAAAAAAAAGTCTTTTGTTGACCGATACTACTCATGTCGACAAACCTTTTAGGAACATTTTCTTCTTGAAATAATGCATGGTTTCTACGCCAGGGGACGTAGATGTATAACTTATTTTTTTCAATATCTCTACTACTAAAAGTCCGATTTCAAAAATTCCTTCTTTGTTGGATAGTGTTCCCGATGCGAAATGCTTTTCCTATAAATTCAAAATTTTCAAGTAAATCATAGACTTTCCGCTAGGGGGCACAAAGGTAATTTGCGTTTTCTGCGTTATTCCTGCTTCTAAAACTCCGATTTGAAAAATTCTTCTTGTATCGCATACAAGATCTGATGGAAAATATTTTTCACATAATTTCTAATGTTTGGTAAAGAATGGTTTGGCCACCAGGGGCATAAGTGTTAATTTCTGCTTCTGATGTATTTGTAGCAAAATCTAGGCTCCTGAAGACTCGACTAAATTTTTTTTTTTTCTTGGACCTATAGTGCTCATATGGAAAAGCCTTTTGAGAATACTCTCTATATAAAATAATGTATGGTTTTCCCACCAGGGGACGTAAAATCACATCTTATTTTTGTTGATATCTCTGTTTCTAAGAGTCCGATTTGAAAAATTCTTTGTATGTTGGAGAGCGTTTCCGTTACGAAATGTTTCTCATATAAATTCATGTTTTTCTTAAGGCACAAGTCTGCAACCAGAGGGCGTAAGCTCACTATTCCGTTTACAGCAATATCTGAGGGATTAAAAACCCGATTGAAAAGCTTCTTTCTTCCGTCAGATATTATTGTTTTTTATACCGGTTCCATTGACTTTAAATAGCTTTGATAAATTTAATTTGCATCAGAACGGATTCAAAAGACGCGCTTATTACACCCGAAAATTCGGCGTCATCTTTCTTGTTCCATTTTTCTCTATCTATACACCATTCTTTCATCTGGCCATTTTGACTAAGTGTTCTCATTATTCTATCAGACCACGTTCTTCTAGGTCGGCCTCTATTCTTTCGTTTGTTTGATTTAAATTCCATGGCAATTTTGGGCAGTCTTTCATTGGTCATCCTTTTTACATGACCGAACTAAAGCAATTGTCTCTTCTGTACGTCCTCTAAAATTGTTTCTTTCACTTCCATTAATTCTTTAATCTATTCATTAGTTATTTTCGGTCTTCTTGACACGCTACATGATCTTCTTAACGCATCCATCTGTACAGCTGTTATTTCCTTTCTATCCGCTTCTGTTTATCACCAGGCCTCGACCCCATGTAATAAGATGCTCTTAACAATACTCTTATAATACTCCATTTCCTTTTACCGGTTGTTTCATCACTCCACCAGATTCAATTCAGGCCTTTAACAGCTTTTCTTCCCTATTTCTTAATTTCATTGCATCTCTACCTTCTTGTGTAATTTTAACACCTAGGTAATTATAACGATCACGTCTTTCAATTTCTTCATTATCTTCTAGCTGTAGGTTTGTTTCATTACTTCCATTGCATAAATATTTTGTTTTATTTAAATTCATAGTTAATATTCTTCTTTTATTTTTCTAGTCATATAGTCCAAAACAAATTTATCTTCTTCGAAAAGTACCTAATCATCAGCGAATTGTAAATCAAATACCATCCTTTCATTTAAATTAACCCCTGTTGCTCGACACTTCCTTTTTCATTCTTTCAAAGCCTGTTCCACATAAATCTTAAGTAATGTTGGAGATATGCAGCGTAACAATCTTAGTCCTTTGGTCACTAGGAATCCTTTTGAAGTTTTCTGGCCCATTCTTATTTTTGTTATTGATCCCTAATAAAGTTATTTGACTGTTTTTATAATCGTAGTATTAATGTTGGTATCTTTTACTGTTTTCCATAGTTTTATAATAGGTATATTGTCACACGCTTGATGATGATAGTAATTATTGTTCCTTTTTTTTTTTTTTTTTTTTGCTGTTGTATAGAGGTTGAGTCGAAAGTTTTGCACTATTTGCATAAACGCATGTGCTGCGGCGGGTATGTCACGTGTTTAAACTAGTTCAAGTCGCACACTGCAGTCAGTCGAAAGGGATATAAAGTGGTAGTCTTTGCTGTTAATAGCACTGTATGTCGTAGTTCTGTCTGTGGTTGTGACGCCTAAAAGATGAAAAGCCACAACCGGTTAATTAGGGAACTTTTGCTTTACGAGTTTGTACTCGGCCATAACGCTGCTCTAGCGACATGAAGCATTTTTCCTGCGAAATGGAAAGGTTCCGTGGACCACAGCACCGCAACGACATGGTTCAAGAAATTTTGCTCAGATGACAGAAACCTCGACGATCAGCCAAGCTCAGGTAGACCGCGAAACGTGGATTCGGAGGCCGTGCTCCAGGCCGTAGAGACAAATCCGACAACCAGCACTCGGAGATTATCAGGTGAGCTGGGCGTATCACATACCACCGTGGTTCGTCACGGATCTTGGCAAGGTCCACAGGATCTGCCGCATTGTCCCTCATGAACTGAAGCCAGCTGAAGCAAACCACCTAGTGAAAACGTGCACGAAACTCCTAGAAAACCCGAGCCATGTACGTTTCATCAAGAGAATTGTTACGTGCGATGAAAAATGGGTCTATTTCCGTAATCCTAATACACAACGGTAGTGGTTGAGCCCGAGCCAGCTCCCAGAACCTGTTGGCAAACGTGGCTACTTCGAGCAGCGTCTGGTGAAATTTCGAGGCGATAATCCATTACGAATATGTTCCAGACGGTCGGACCATCAATGCCAACCTCTACTCTGAACAGCTGGAGCAGATGTATGACGTTTTGAAAGAGAAAAAAGTACCCGCCACTGGTGAACAGAAAGCGCGCGCTCCTACAGCAGGACAACGCTGGGCCTCATACCTTGCGAACGACCCGGGCAAATCTTTAGGGACTTGAAGACATCCGATGGGGCTACATCGGGACTATACGCCCAGCATATACTACCGACCTTACCCCATAGGATTATTACTTGTTCCGATTCACTGCCAACTTCCTTCGCGGGCGGCACTTCAACAATCAGGAGGAGGTGGCAGCTGGGTTGAAGGAGTTCTTTGCCTCGAAGGACACGAACTGGTAACGCCGTGGAATCGAAGAACTGGCAGACAGATGGCTAAAGAGAGTGCAACACGATGGCCTATACTTTGAATGCTAGTCAGCTTTCGTCATAAAGGTATGTATGAAGACATCAAGTGATCCAAATATTGCAAAACTTTCGACTCACCCTCTGTACATGAAATTATCCTAAAAAAATGTCGATGTTTGTTTTTTTATCTCTCCCACTTTTTCCTGACTTCAGTTTAACGTATACTACACTGCTGGCCACCCAAAATGCAACACCAAGAAGGACACGAGATAGCAAAGCCAGATTTACTGGACACATAACAACAGATATATACAAAGATGAAACGATTCAGCTTGCAGGCCCGTGCGACTTGCGGAACACGCAGATATCAATAGTTCGTGTGGCCCCCATGGCTGGCAATAACGGTCACTACACGCCGCGGCATCGAACGAAAGAGGCTTTGGATGTGGGCTTGGGGTATGTCGGTCCAGACTGCTTCCACACGTTGCCACAGTTCATCAGGCGTAGCCGCGGGTGGTGCTTGCCGGGCCACTCGGTTGCCGATCAGTGACCAGACGTGTTCGATGGGTGACATATCAGGAGAACAGGCATACCACCGCAGCAGTGACACCTAGTGGGTCGTGAAGGATTGTTGCACGGTGCGGGCAAGCATTGTCCTGTTGAAACTTGGCCGCTGGCAGGTCCCGCAGGTAAGGGAGGACTACAGGCTCCAAAACGTCGGAGATGGTGCGGTGGCTGTTGAATGTATCGGCGATGCGTACCAGAAGGGTGCGGGTGTCATATCCAATTGCGCCCCAAACCATAACGCCAGGCGACGGACCAGTATGGTGAAGCATAATGCAGGCGTCATACATTCTCTCGCCGCGGTGCCGCCACACGCGGATCCGACCATCTTGGTGTTGCGGGCAGAAGCGGGATTCGTTGGAGAAGACAATGTCGTGCCATTCCGTAGTCCAGGTGTGGCGTTCAACGGCCCACTGCCGCCGCACTCGCCGGTGGTGTAACGTCAATGGTAATCGGAGCAATGGGCGCCGTGCGACAAGTCCCCGCTCCTGCATACAACGTCGAACGGTGCGTGCTGACACAGGTTGTTGCGCAACACACCCTAATTCCTGCGCTAACGTTCGTCATGTGGCGGTGCGAGTCGTCAGTGCCCGCCGCACAACATGCCGGTCCTCTCGTTCGGTGATGTGCCGCAGCTGCGGCAATCGTTCACATCTGTCCGTCCGTTCCTCCTGCACACACCAAATCTGTACTCGCCTCACTGTGGCTGGATGTCGTCCCACACGGGCGCCGCTGTCACGGTACAATAAACCGCTGTCGCGATAAGCCACTATTTGTCCTCTGTTGAACTCCGAAACGTGCTGGAACGACTGTCGTATTCTGCGACTAGGCATCAGGAAGCTTCCCACGCACAGGTCCGGCGGCACAACACACTTCTACTACTTACACCCCGCCTTCTGTGCACCCTTCTTATAGTGCTTCTCAGTGGTGTGCTGGGTGCACATGATTTGCATATGCCCTGCAATGCTAATCGTTTGCATGTCCTCTCGCGGGCGACGTATGCTGCGAATTTCACGCCAATCGGATGTTTCCTTCTTGGTGTTGCATTTTGGGTGGCCAGCAGTGTACAATATAACTTCCCTTTTCAGTACCTCTCTCTATGGAAATCTGGTTAATTCTTCTTAATGCAGTTTTTCCGTTTATGCTGTATTTTCACTCCCGGGTGAATGTCTTTTGGCAACGATTATCGAGGTCAGAGGTATTGGGATGTACGTAAGGAACTAAAATAAGGACGATGATTTATGGGGGTTTTTTCGAAGGAGGAAGGGAGCAGTTTAACGACCTTATAACGAAGTAAATTTCTCCGTCATTTTTGGTCTACGCCGGGGTTCGAACCCGAGTCCGCTTATTCCGGAACAAGTCGCTCTACCAACTGAACTACGCAGACGTTTATTCTGACTGCAATCTGCCTTTATGTCGTGTGCGTCCTGCTGGCAGGTACGTCACATCCCCCCCCCCCGAAAGAGGGCCGGGGGCATGGCCCACGGTTCAGCCGTGACCATGAATCGTTGCAGGCAGCCATCCACTGTAGAACGTGCACTTGAGAACTCACAGTCAATCTGGTGTGTGGAATGCAACTTCACACACATTTATTTTTCGAAGCGCTGGAGAAGGGATTCTCTGATTTTTCCTATCTCGCGGTGTGGAAAGGACATCACACCATTGCGAGATTTTGAACGGTCGGGATTCGAACCCGAGTCCGCTTATTCCGGAACAAGTCGCTCTACCAACTGAGCTACGCAGACTTTTATTGTGACTGCAATCTGCCTTTATGTCGTGTGCGTCCTGCTGGCAGGTACGTCACAACCTCCGTGAGCAACTCGATGTGCTATAAGCAGTCGCCTGGCCCCAATTTAAGGTCACTAGTTCCAAGGAAGGGAAGGAGTCAGTGCTTAAGATAAACACAACATCCATGCCTCACCGAGATTCAAACCTGGACCTGTCTCCAAATGGTCAGAAACAAGCACTGAGACCACTGCTACACCGGAGCGGCTGAGTTATCTTGGGCTGCATTTAGTCGAGTTGCCTTCCGCTGATCGGATTGGTGTTAGGTTGACTTGTGTTAAGATATGTTTCCCTTAACGAGTTTCGTTGAGCTAATTTTGTATGTACTAACTCGCTTTAAATTAAAATTCATGTTCTTGTTAATATTGTTGAGATAGTTGATGTCATATGTCTTTTTTTTTATTGGAGGTTTAACGATCACCATGAGCAACACAATGAACTGTAAGCAGTCGCCCGTCCCTAATTTAAGGTCACTGGTTTCAGAGGAAGGAGAGAGCCAGTGCCGTAAGACAAACACAATATCCATGCCTCACCAATATTCGAACCCGAACCCCTTTCGTAAGAACGATCAGAAGCCATTGCTTAGACCACCGGGGCGGAGTCATATGTTCAACGTCTCAGCTGATTCTAGAGTGATACCCGGGCACTATCCGGGAGACGTGGGTTCGAGTCCCGCTCCAGGACGATGAAATTTTCAAGTTTTCGGATGTTATCTATCTGACTTTCCATCCTTGTCACATTTACACCAAAAATCGGATTGTCATCTTCAAAATTTGTACTGTATGGTGTAATCCCGTATTTCTTTCATGATTTATCTGCTCCTCCTGGTAATCACGGGATGCCGCCCCGGTGGCGCTGGCCTCTGATCATTCGTCCGTAAGGGGTCCGGGTTCGAATCCCGGTCAGGCATGGATGTTGTGTTTGTCTTACGGCGCTGGCTCTCTCCCTTCGCTGGAACCAGTGACCCTAAATTAGGGATGGGCGACTGCTTAAAGCCCATTGAGTTGCTCACGGTGGTCGTTAAACCTCCAATCAAAAAAAAAAAAAAAATCACGGGATATTATTCTTAACCTCCAGATTCGCTAAACATGAATGCCGGTTGCTTCGAGTAGCGAATCCTGTGATGGTTATATTCAAATTAATCGGAAACTTGCGATTTGATCCTTCTGGGAGGTGTAGTGGTTAGCATAACCGGGCGTTATCTGGAAGACATGGGTTCGAGTCCCGCTCCAGGACGATGAAATTTTCAAGTTTTCGGGTATTATCTGACTTACCATCCTTGTCACATTAACACCAAAAATCGGATTGTCATCTTCAAAATTTGTGTTATATGGTGTAATCCCGTATTTTCTTTCATGAAAGGTTCTTCATTATTGTTGATGTGATATTCGTTATCAACGTTATGTGAATATTATTTTGTTTTACAAGCAGGGTGGGAAATTAGCGGGCGCAAGGCGCAAAATGCGACAGTAATTTTTCGTTCTGCGACAAGTATTTTGAGAACAGGCGCAAATTCGCTACTGCACAAATTTAGCGCTATTGTTTGTTTTGTTTTTTAGAAATTATTTTGATATTATGTTTTCTTTGGTAAAATTAAGAGAGATTTACTACAAAATTAAAACAGCTGCGTGAAAAGTCTCGAAATGGCGTTAAAAATGTGCAACAGTCAACAGCTTTATCAAAACTTAAAGATCTGCTGGAATCTTAAGGACCCCAAAGGCCATAGGAAGGTTAATGAAACTTTGCTTTGCTGCACATATGCGTAGAAAGATGTCTGGAAAACCTACATAACAACTTTTGTAGACTAAATATGTTAATTCTGGGACTCATGTAGTGTAGCTGATGAAAACACTGTAAATAGCTGAAGATTTTCGGCTCCTCGTTTCCTTTTTTAAACTGACAAATCTGTGGAATTTGAGAAAAATGTGAATTCATGCATGCAGCTTATTTTAAGTACAAGAAGCTGAATATGGCAGACCTCATTCCCAATTATGAAAATACAGCAAATTTCAGTTTAGTTCAGGTGTTCATGGTACTTATTGTACATCTTATGGAGGAAATAAAGAACATTTTCCTGGTAAAATAAGAGTTTTAAACTTCAGTTTACAATGAGGTTTGATAAAATGTGGTATCAAAATCTATAAAAATCATCCCCCACCCCATTCGCAAATTTTCTCATTCACATAGGTCAAATTTCAAAGATATAAGAGGATTCCCCAAATACCCCAAATTTAATTATTTAATTCACAATTTCTTTTAAATGCATGTGAGCTTATCTGTTATATGCATTTCACTCTGAAAACAGATGCTGCGTATGGTAGTGTAAGATTTGCGCCTAGAATTTTTGCCACAGGAGCGATTTTGCACCTACCAAATGTTTCTAATTTCCCATCCTGGTTACAAGCTGTTATTTATTCTGCTACAGTAATAGTGAAAGTGACTAGTGATTGGCTGACTCGAAAAAGGAGTTAAAAATCTGTAAGTAGAACTATTGACGTTTTTTTTGAAGAGCAATTTTAATGCTTAATTTAGGATATGAAGTTAAGCTATTCCGGGTAGAGGCCTGCACGAGCCTTATTTGGAGAGCCCGATCCGGCCAGTTTCAAATATAAACCTGGGTCTGTCAATTACAGCTATTATTTAGGCCGGGCCAGGCCCATGATGTGCCATTTTGTACTATTTTGTTTTTCTATTGTATTTTATTAAATTGAGAAAATTAAATAATGAAATAAAATGTTATTGAAAATATCTAGCTGAATGTAAGCCTAAAAATATTAACTAAACTTTGGCAATTATCGAAGAATATAACCTTGAGAGAGAGAAAAAATACTAAGCGCGTTCAAAATCTCCCTTTCTCTGAACTACCAAACGGAAGCACTACAAAAGTCAATACCTATACAGATTAGGAATAGGAGAAACAATCGATGTCGGCTCACTCTCTCTTTCTCTCTCTCACACACACGCACACACACACACCACCCCACTGCAGGCACCCTCAGTCCCCCACTCCACACAACACACACACACTTACTCGGGGTCGAATCTTTTAATTGTCAACAAGCCCCAAAGTGGTTTTATGATCTTAATGCCTACAGACGGTAAAAACACTTTGAGTGCCTCTCCTCGCCTTTGTGATTACGCCCTGTGCTATGCCATGGAAGTAAGTAAAGCCAGCAAAACAGTTGAACACACCAGGAAATCGGGAAACACAACTTTTTCCTTTCTTTACCATTACACACCAGGAAATCGGGAAACACGACTTTTTCCTTTCTTTACCATTGCGACAAAAAGAATGGGTCGACTTGGCCTGGCTGTCAGTGTCTGGGAAAAAGCCCGGCCCTGACCGTTTCTTTGTTATCTAAACTAAAAAAAGCCTGACCTGGCCCGTGTAGACCTCTAATCCTAGGTTCCTACGAATACGAACTAGCTACGATATTTAAAATAAGCTTCACATAAGGTGGCGTTTTTGATTAAACCGATTTTTCACACATATATCCATATACTTAAAACCTACGAACATTACATAGTTTACATTTTAATCCTGTCCTTTTTTTTATATTTATTTCTTTTCCCTCTTTTTCTTTGCTTCATTATGTTTCTTTCTCTCTCTCTCACACACACACACACAGACACTCACGTCTGCATGACTTTCCTTTTTCTTTCCCACTGTCTTATTTTTTCTGACTTTCATCTTTTGCTGTTTCTTTTCTCCTCTTTCTTTGTCCCTTTCTTTCTTTCCCCTTTTGCCTATTTGCATACTCGTTTCTCCGACTCGACTCTTTTTATTGCTCTGTAAACCTGTATATGCTTCACACTTTTTATCTCTCGTGCATCTCATCTTCCCTCTCTCTCTCTCTCTCTCTAGCTTTTCCTCCTTCTCTCTGAACTAGGATGATTGCACTAATAATAATCTGTTTTCAGCAAAATCCAATATTTTATAAGTTATCTTGAGATCATAAAGTAGAATAGAATTTTCAGAGAAAAAGATATGAAAAAAAAAGGAAATCAAACGTTAAATTTTGTCCTGTGGTATGAAAAGAAAGTGAAAGCTTTTTCTGTTGTTTTTTTAGTGCTAAGTAAGAAAGATTTCTTCAACCGGATTATTTGACGGTTCGTTTCTGCAAATTTCATTTTAAGTCGGAAAAGTATCGTTAGTTCAAAGTTATGGAATATTTTTACTTTCGACGAATATAGTGAAATATCAGAAAGAGAGTGAAAGTTCAATAGCAGAGAAACTGAGAATTTTTATCAATCATAAAAACTTTATTGGGAGAATGTTTTAAACCAAATAACATTTAAGTGCAAATTATTTTACGTAATCCAATGCAAAGTTGCTGAAAAGCTGAGCACAAGTAAATCTGAGTCTTTATTTTTACCTTGATGGAAAGGAAACGGAAATTTAGCCAACGTTATTTTTTCTTCTATTTTCTTTCTCTCTGTCTCTGTATCTCTCCGTCCTTTTTTTTTTTTTTTTTTTTTGTCAGCCAGGAAGCAGGAAGTGTTATAGTATGTCTGACTTTGTGATAATATGTAAGGATGTAACATTACGTTCTTCGAAATAAAGCAGTCAAACACTTAAGTTCATAGTTAGAAAATGGCTGAAATCGTATTCTAAATATTTAAATATTCAAACAATAAAACGCAATTTAAGTGGCGCACAATTTTTATGAAGTTGATTATATTCAAACCACACATACACACCACATAGCAATAAAAAAAAATCTTTAAAATACATTAACTGCCGAACCACTTTTGTGCAAGGCTAGCACTTTTATTTTAATTCACAACCCTGAGAAAAAAGCTACTGCTGTTAGACAATGAAAATGTTACCCCAGCGACGAGTCCATTCAATTATTTAGCTGTTACATTAAAATCAAAAATACAAAGTAATATAACAACAGTGTAGGTAATTGTAAAAGCAAGGAAGATCTTGGAAAAGGTCACAGAAGTCCTGACAAGGCCCTGATCTCGCTATACAGATGTAGGCAATTCAGGGTTACACCTGAAAGCATAGCGCAGAGCATTATAAGATAGCAATTGAAATTAGTGTTAGTAAAGTTATTCCCTCTCCCTCTTTTTCTCCGCCCTCCTCCCAACCTTCCTCCCTTTCAGACTGTTTCGCGCTCCATATACCCATTTCTCCATTTTATCGCTTTGACCTTTCTTCCCTTCTTTTCCCCTCCTTTTTTTTTTTTTTTTTTACATTTTCCATTTCACTTCTCCTTAGTCCCGTCCTTCCCCCCCCCCTTTTTTTTTATATATTCTCGTAGTCCCAGAATGTGAAGTTTTAATTTTTTTAATAGATTGAAATTATTTTAATTACTGTAAAATCATGAGGTACAGAATTCCAAAATTGAGGCCCAGAATAACTTTGACAATGTTTAACATACTAAGTCCAGGGAAAAATTGGTCTCAGTTGAAATCCACCTCTAGTATCATAAACATGGGCAAGTGAGGAAATTTCAATTAATGTATGATCTAAATCATTTTTTATTCTCCTGTACATTACTTTTCCCAAATTATAATTATATAATTTGTTTTAATGTTAATATGTTAAATTTATTTGGGTCAACGCGTATACAGAAAGGTGAGTTTCATTAGTGAAAATTGATTCACATCAGGGTTATGTTTTAATTCCGAGAGTCTAATATATTTATTTGTAATGTCTGAAGTTTCCTAAAATTAGAGTTAGTTGTTTGCCCTCAAGATAGAATGCAATAATTTAAATTTGATTGAACCAGAGAATAATATAGAAGTCTTAGTGTTGAAACTGATAAGTTAGTACAGTGGCGCACCGAGGAATTCTTGTTGGAGGGGCTGTATATACATAGTATACGTACACAATGTGTGTACATATATATAGTGCACGCCTATAGTTTATATACTGTTGTGACATACGTCGCTCTTAATTTCTTTGGGGATTTGGGAAAAAGACACCATGTAATAGAAGACGCCATGTAATAGAAGACACTATGTAACTTTTTGAATATGTAAAATAATATTTTTTGAATGTTTAAAATTTCTTACTTTCGTCGCTTTTAATCTCTATGAGGCTTTGGGAAGCAGACCCCGTGTAATAAAAGACACTGTCGGATACTATGTAATTTTTTGAATATGTAAAATAATATTTTTGAATGTTTAATTTGTGACGTACTTTGCTCTTAATCTCTTTCGGGCTTTGGGAAGAAGACACCGTGTAATAAAAGGCACTATGCCAGACACTATAGTTTTTTGAACATTTAAAATAATTTGAATGTTTAATTTGTGACGTCGTCGCTCTTAATCTCTTTGGGGCTTTGGGAAAAAGACCTCGTGTAATACAGAAGACACTATGTAATTTTTTGAACATGTACGTGTAATACAGAAGACACTATGTAATTTTTTGAACATGTAAAATAATATTTTTCAGTGTTTAATTTGTAACGTACGTTCGTTCTTAATATCCTTGTAGGGGGCTTAAGCTCCCAAAAGCCCCTCCGTGGGTGCGCCAATGAGTTAGTAAGAACACGACTAACTATCCCAATACTTGAAGATTCTTTATTCATTAAGAAGTTTATGGTTATTCCACTATTTCCGTTAAGAAGTCTCGGTGAAGCTCCTGTTAATCTAACGCAAAGTTACGTATTCTAATAAGACTTCATGTAAAGATACAATGAAATGAAGCATTAGTAACTTTACTGATTTGCCAACATGTAGCATTTTATTATTACTTTCAATCAATAAAAAGTAACCAAAATAATGATTCTGAAGTCATGCTAAATGTTATCCATTAGACAAAAAGGCCGTCTTATGCACGATAAAATCTTTACTAGTTAAAAACACTTAAGTTAAAAACACACAATGAATATTAGATCTTTCGAATTGGCCATCAATTCGTCTTCAGATGTAATTACGTATGACGCAAGGGCGAGAAACCCATAAGAATAAATACAAAACAAAACACACCGTGACGTAAGCGGTGTGTGGAATAGACTGACCAATGAATTTACAATCCACAACTGGTGACACAAAATTAAAAGAAGCTGACCCTAATGATAAATAATCAATGTTCGGATTGTCACTCACCTTCTTCCACCAAACCCTTCCAGGGGAGGGAGATTACCGAAGGGTAATCGTCATCATACGCCGCTTACGTCACTCTGTGTTTTGTTTTGTATATATACTTGTGGGTTTCTCGCCCTTGCGTCATATGTAATTAAATCTGAAGGGGAATTGGTTGCCAATTCGAAAGTTCTAATGTTTATAACGAAGTAAGGTACTCCGTCATTTTTATCCGCGCCAGGATTTGAACCCGGGTCCCCTCATTCCGGAATAAGTTCCTCTACCAATTCAGCTACGCGGACGTTTTATTCTGATTCCTATCTGCCTTTATGTCGCGTGCGTCCTTCTGGCCGGTACGTCACATCTCCTGGTACGTTACATCATCTCCCCCTTATTTTTTTTTTTTCGAAGTGCTTCTCTTATTTTTCCTATCTCGCGGTGTGGAAAGAACATCACAATAATGCGAGATTTTGAACGGTCGGGTCATCCGGATAGTTCGGGCGCCATTATAACGAAGTAAATTTCTCCGTCATTTTTATCCGCGCCAGGATTCGAACCCGACGTCCCCTCATTCCGGAATAAGTTGCTCTACCAATTGAGCTACGCGGACGTTTTATTCTGATTCCTATCTGCCTTTATGTCGTGTGCGTCCTTCTGGCAGGTACGTCACATCTCCTGGTACGTTACATGTTCATTGTGTGTTTTTAACTTATGTGTCTTTAACTTATGTGTTTTTAACTAGTAAATATTTTATTGTGCATAAGACGGCCTTTTTGTCTAATGGAAAAGTAAACATACCTGTATATGTCACCGAGTAAGTTCACAAAATTTATCCACATACGGTTAAAAAAAACGTTTCTACGTTTCCTCATTATTCCCGAACAGCGACTATATGGTCATCCGTCATCTGTGCGAAAAGTACCATTTCATTTTACACCTGTACGTTTTCGGGTACTTGATCAATGATGTAGAAAGGGATTAGTGCGCTTTAGCATCGTTAAATGGCTATTTTCCTATAGGCTTTGCAGCGCTAAAGCTCTTTCGTCGTTAACTGGAAAAAAGAGCCTGGCAAAGATTTTTTTTTTTTATGACAATATATGCAAAAAATAGGAAAACCTGTGTCCTGTATGGAAACATAGAAATATCGTAACCGAATGTTAATACTTCAGAGACGGTTGAGCGCTCTAATAATTAGTTCGAGCCCCGGATGAGACATGGGTGGTGTATTTGTCTGATGGCGAAGGATCTCTCTTTGTTCCTTCCTTGGAACCATTGTCCCGAAAAAAGAGACATGAGACTGCTTATATAGCCTTGCAAGTTGCTCATGGTGGTCGTTAAACCCAGAAATAAAAAATAAAAAAACACTTTATGGATAAGACGATTCAGATGGATGACGCAATAGTGCATCTCACAGATCATAAAATTCTACTGAAAAGAGAATGTCTTGACAGTAGTCAAGATAAAAGTAATAGGAAGCTGCTAATTCGTGGGGTTAAGAAAAAAACAAAGAACTGAGACGCCCTACTGCGTTTAGGCTGAATGGCAAGTACACAATGACAAGAACAATACGTTGGAGGGTGCCACGTGCCCCACCCCCACCATCACCACTTTTGAAATTTAAATACTAGGTCAATCCTACGATGGGGCAGCAAAAATAAATGGAAGGTTTAATGGTGTCGCTACGATGTTTAGTCATGTAGAACCAACAGCTTTATTCACACAATGTTATGCTCACCTTTTATTAGATTTGGGTATTATTCGCTTTTGTGAGAAAGTAAAACCACGGCAAAATACTATCACTATGGAGAGCTCATTATATGTTATTATTCATGTATAAGCAAAATGATATGCAGTGTTTAAAAGAATTCGTGAAACAAAAAGAAAAGACTTTATTTTTAGAAAACTTAGCATCTTGTCAAAAACACTATGGACTGTTCGTCATCGTTCATAATCAGCAGTGATTGCGGAACAAAAAAAATATTTGTTATGCACATATAAGACCCGAATTTTATGACATTTATGGAGAAACTGTTTCCAAGAATGGGTTCCCTACAAAGGAAATCAGCAGTTTACATTTATTCGTGACCCCGCCCCCAAGGAAAACATCATTTTACACTTATTCGGGCCCCCAAGGAAAACATCAGTTTACAATTGTTTGTACCTCCAAGGAAGACATCAGTACACATTCATTCGTGTTCTCCCAAGGAAAATATCAGTTTACACTTATTCTTGCCCCAAGGAAAACACCAGGTTACACTTATTCGTGCTCCCAAGGAAAACATAAGTTTGCACTTATTTGTTCCCCCAAGGAAAACATCAGTTTACTCTTATTCGTACCTTCCAAGGAAAACATCAGTTTACACCTAACCCCCTAACCCCCCCCCCCTCCGAAAAACTTCAGTTCACACTTATTTGTCAAAACACAGAAACAATGTGAAATAATTCTACTCTTGAATAATTACTTCAACTCTCAACGATAAACATCGAAGTGGACATGCAGCAACTTTTAGTAAAATTCAATGGCCCACAGTGCACTCATTAAATGCAAGTTTATTTTTCAAATTTAAAATTTTCGCTCTTTTAATGTTAATTAGAAGAGCTTGAAGGTTTAATAAATCGAGTAAGACATGTTTATGTTTACTTAATCTTACAAATATTTAAAAAAAAGTGACCCGCCATCTAACACTTAAAAACTCGGCCCGCTGCTCTATAAATGTTGGACAGTATCACGTTAGACTGATGTTGGACAGTATTACGTTAGACTGATGTTGGACAGTATCACGTTAGACTGATGTTGGATAGTATCACGTTAGACTGATATTGCGATGATTTAAGTAAACAGTAGGTATTAGCATCCTAGTATATCTGCTGGTTTATCTCTGCTGATGAAATGGACCATAATTACACCAGTGTTTAACTTAACCACGTTAGCATGAGGTTCGACTAATTACTTAATGTTTGTACTCACACCGGCCAATGAATTAGAAATTTTCATGCGAATATATGTAAACGCCACTTACGCATCATGTATGCAAAATACGTGGTCACGTGCCTCACCACGTAAACTAGACAACTATTAAAGACGGCTTCTTATCAACAGTGTGGATCCCAATGGGAAAATCAAAGGATCTTCCAGAGTTTGGTAAAGAGACCTTATTGTGAGTGCCTCTCTGGCTGGAGCTGGAGCTACGAATTTGAAAACAGACTGATTTATCAAAAGATGAGATATCCCGGATCTTTAATCAGTAGGAAAGTAACCCACCTTGCTTGTCTAAGAGGCGGAACTATGGCACGACGACAATGTGCCAGAAAAGAGGTTATCATTGTCTGAGAAGGACTGTACACAGAAATAGGACTTCCTGTGTGCATGGAGACCCATACCTCAGCGAACACTGCTCTGGGAGTTGAAGAGAATCGGTATTGGCAGTCGCATGCCTATTCGGAACCACTGATTTTGGGGAAGAACTGGGAAATTCGTCTACAATGAAGTCAGTAACACTGTTACTGGGCACACGAAAAAGTCTTGTGGTCCGACGAGTCGCGTTACACCTTGTCTCTGTCTAATGTCGGTAGACAGAGAGTTTAGCTGGAGCCTCATGAAACAATGGACCCAGTTTGCACACAAATCAAAGTTCTGGAGGTGCTGTCTTGGTGTTGGTAACGTTCTGTTGGTAGGGAAATGGTGTTCTGGCATTTCTGGAAGGTCCGGTGTCCTCCATGGATTATCTGAATGTTGTTGTCGATTAAGTCCATCCTGCAGTGTTGAGTTTTTATCCAGCACGTGACGGTTGTTTCATGGACGACATGGCACCAGATGTGTTCAGCGAGCATGACAACGACTTCCACCTTCTTCCCTGACCACCACGAAGACCGGATCTGAACCACATTGAAAATGAATGGGACTTGTTAGAAAAACAGATCCGGGAGCAAAATCCTCTTCCCTCAAATCTGAGCCACTTAAAGGACTATCTGGTGAATGCCTGGTGTGCTGTAGACGCAGATGCACTCCAACATCTTGTGGAATCTATGCGAATAAGCATGCATGTTGTAATTCGGACTACAAAAGGTCCAATCCGGTACTGAGTAAAAGTTTCTAGTTCAGTGGCCAGTATGTGTAGTTATTAAGCCTGAAGTGAATGAATTCAAAAACCAATATCACGATGAATAACGTCAGACCGTAGTCAACAATGTGCAACAGTTGTAACGTACCAGGAGATGTGGCGTACCTGCCCGAAGGACGCACACGACATTAAGGCAGATAGGAATCAGAATAAAACGTCCGCGTAGCTCAATTGGTAGAGTAACTTATTCCGGAATGAGGGGACCCGGGTTCGAATCCTGGCGCGGATAAAAATGACAGAGAAATTTACTTCGTTATCATCATCATCATCATCATTGTCAACCATTATCAATCCACTGCTGGACGAAGGTCTCCCCAAGTTTCCTCCACAACGCTCTGTCTTGTGCCAGTCTCCTCCATGTCACTCCTGCATACTTTCGAATTTCATCCACCCATCTTCCATGTGGTCTTCTTCTGGGTCTTTTCCTGTCCCTTGGAATCCAATCTAAAATTTCGGCTGTCCATCGATGGTCTGTTCTTCTGGCAGTATGTCCAGCCCATTGCCATTTCAGGGATTTAACTCTGATCATGATGTCTTCCACTCTTGTCATTTTTCGGATCCACGTGTTCCTCTTCTTATCTCTCCTGGTTACACCAAGCATGCACCTCTCCATGCTGCTTTGAGTTGTCTGCAGCCTTTGTATGTCTCTTTTAGCTAAGGTCCACGTCTCTGCACCATACGTAAGCACTGGAAGGATGCATTGATCAAACACTTTTCTTTTAAGACATAATGGCATATTGCTCTTGAAAATTATGCTGTTTCTTCCAAAAGCTCTCCAGGCAAGTTTTGTACGCCGATTAATTTCTTCACCAATGTGACCCTCACTTGATATCTGCTGTCCAAGATAAACGTACGTGTCTGTTATCTCCAGCTTTTCTCCATCAATCGATAAATCTTCATTTCTTGTAAAAGCATTGTACATCACTTTTGTCTTCTGAAAGTTCATTTTTAATCCCACTTCCTTTACTCTTGTCAGCAAGTTCCTGGATCATACTCTGCAGCTCTGATGGGGTAGTTGCAAAAATGACTATGTCATCAGCAAAACGAAGGTGGGTTAGATAATCTCCATTAATCTTTATCCCCTTGTTTTCCCAGCTCAGTGATTGAAAGACATTTTCCAATGTGGCATTAAAGAGCTTCGGAGATATGGTGTCACCTTGTCTCACTCCTTTTCCAATTTTTATGTGTGTTGTATTTTCAAACAGCCGAATCTTTGCACTTGCATTTTCATAGATGTTATTAATAATATTAATGTATGCATCTTCAATACCGCAGGATTTCAGAGCCATTGCAACTGCTGATTGTTTCACCGAATCAAAGGCTTTTTCATAATCGATAAAAGCCATGCACAATGGAAGCTCATATTCCCTCGCTCTTTCAATTAGTTCTCTCAGTACGTGGATATGATCTATTGTGCTGTAGCCACTCCTGAATCCAGCTTGTTCTCTCGGTTGAGCCATGTGGAGTGTCACCTTCAAGCGGTGTGAAAGAACTTTAGTGAAGATTTTATAAACCACTGATAGGAGGCTGATAGGTCTGTAGTTCCTGAGATCCTCAATGTCACCTTTTTTATGTAGCAAGATCATTGTAGCGTTGTTCCAATCCTCAGGAATTTTCCCTTCATTAAGGCATCGAGTGAAAATTTGGGCGAGTACTGTTTCGATTTCTCCACTTGCTTCTTGTATGATGTCTACAGTAATTCCATCTTCTCCTGGAGCTTTTCCCCGCTTCATGTTCTTGATTGCATGTGCAACTTCTGATGGAAGGACTGGAAGAACTCTGGTACTGGTACCTTTCATGATGTCTGGAGTACATGTATCATCCCTTTCATATAATTTGGAGTAGAAATCTTTCACTCTTGTCAAAATTTCTCCTCTATTTCTTGTTACAGAACCATCTTCTTTTCTCAGTGCCATAATCTGTTTTTTCCCCTTACTGAGATGTCCCTTTGCTATCTTTAGGCTTTGGTTGTTTTCAATTGCTTTCCTTACTAGTTCACAGTTGAATTTCCTTACGTCTTCAGTGATACTTTTTCGTACTGTCTTGCATAGCTCTATATATTCCACTTTGGAAGTCACATCTTCTTTAGTTGTCCTCATCACTCTTCTTTTTTGCATCAACATTTTGGTTTTTCCTGATGATTTGTTCACATGCAATTTGTTCTTAGACCCAGCTAATTTTGTTGCTGTTTCCATAAGAGCTTTGGTTACTTTTCTGTTAACTTCAGAAATATCCACTTCTTCCGATGTTAGGCCTTCTAAAGCAGAGAATCTGTTCTTCAGTTCCAATTTGAAGGTATTATGGTGTTTTTTAAGGTTGGTTATGTCAATACATTTTGTTTGTCTTATGAGCTTGCCACGTTCCAGTTTAGTGTTGAGGTGCATCTTACATCTCACCAATCTATGGTCACTGCCTGTGTTGAACTTGTTTAGCACACTGCAGTCTTCTATGACGAATTTTTTGTTACACATAATAAAATCAATTTCACTTGTCGTCCCATTTGGATGTCTCCATGTCCATTTCCTGTGTGGCTTTTTCTTGAAAAAGGAGTTCAAGATGAAAAACCCTTCTGCCTCTGCAAACTCTACGAGAGTATTTCCACGCTGGTTTCTGTTGCCGTGACCGAATTTACCTACTGAAGTTTCATTCTGTTGCCGTTGCCCTATTTTTGCATTGAAATCTCCCATAATTATCTTCAAGTGCTGCTTACCTTTATCATTTAGATCACGAATTTCCTCATAAAATTCTTCAATTTCTTCTTCAGCATGACTTGTGGTGGGTGCATAAGTTTGAATAATCTGAGCCTGGTATCTTCTCGAGAGTTGGATAACGAGTCGTGCAGCTCTGTCAGAGGAACTTTCAACTTCTACAACTTTATCCTTCAGTTTCTTGTTTATTATAAATCCAACACCACTAGTTCTGCCAGTATCTGTCCCACGATAGTAGAAGAGATGTCCACTTTTCAGTTCAATGAGATCTTCTCCTTTTCTCCTTACCTCACTTAGCCCGACGATGTCCCACTTGATCCTTTGTAGTTCCTCTTCCAATTCAAGAAGCCTTGAATCAGAAGATAGGGAGCGTCCGTTGTACGTAGCCAAGGTCAGCATCAGATGGCAGCCTAGTCCGGTCCTCCGGGGATTCTTAGCACCCTCTGCCTTCATGTCGCACTGGCCGCTGCCTTGGCCAGGTACATTCCAGCTGCCGGAGACTGAGGGCCAAGATTTAAGTTGTGGAGTCATTTTGGAGGTGTTTGGCCATAACTCACCACGCTGGCCAAGCGGGTTGGTGAGTGTGGGATAGCATTTCCTCTAATCCCGATGGTATAGTTATACCGCTATTGGCGGTCGTCAGAGCCCCTTTAGTGGGAACAGGATGTACCACGAGAAGGCGGGGTTGACATTTGTCAAGGAGAGGCTGTGGTGTTACGCATCACCTGACCTTACATACAGTGACGTATTTAGAAGGGAGCCAGGAGGGGAACCTTGCCCTCCGAAAGATATTCATTGTTTAACGCTTTTGGTTAAAATGCTACTTATATTAGAACAAATACCTTCATTAAATGAAAATTCATCAAATTGCATTAGAAAATAATGCTTTAATTTTTTTTTTTTTCTACTTTTCATTAACTTTAATTTTGTCCTGGTGGATTTCACCAAAAATGTCCATTTTTATCCCCCACCCCCCCGAAAAAAATTTCTATATACCCCCTGATGTGCAGCGAACGTCTAGTTCGAGTTAATTCTTGACGTTGCACTAATTAATTATCGAGATTATTTAGAGTCGTGCGTAAATTCGGAAAAAAAAAACTGCAGGCAGTACCCTAGTGAGCCAGTGTTTCTTGTACAACAAACGTTAACTTACTTTTGATCCAAAGCTATAGTGCCAGAATTGGAGAGTCTTGGAAGTCATGCCCCCCCCCCCCACAGAAAAATATTGAGAGCCATCTACTTGCAAAAATACATACCTTCAAGGGAAAGCAAAGGTTTCTCTATTTCTCCTTCAAAATTTCCAAGGTGACCTTTGAAACTATTGATTTTCCACCTTCGTTAATGTAAAATCATGCGCAGGTGTTTCTGCGCCACGCCAGCCCTATGCATTCTGTATTAGCCTAAAGTTGAACTGCATTTTTAATAAATTTTAGTATGCCCACTGTGAGCAATAGGTATATATCTATGCGATGGTCCAGGGCATTCTTCTAGGCCACGAACGTTGGGCCATCTAAATGCGAACCACGCGTTTATGCAAACCAATAAATGTTGATCTAAAATTGCGTAAATCTCATACATGTTGACGCAAAATTCGCGACAAAGGAGTATGAGTTCAAATGATAATTAATATCAATACAGAGGTGAATTGGGTGGCGTATCTCCGCTGTAGCAAGCACGTTGACAATCCAATATTAGACTGTGAAAACAGGAACTTGTCGGTGACGAAGATCGAATACGTGTCTTCTCGCTCCGGAGTGAGCTGCGCCAAACGACTGAGCTACACCGACGGAATGTATTGCTCACAGTGGCTACACCGACGGAATGTATCTCTGCTCACATTGCTCACAGTGGCTACACCGACGGAATGTATCTCTGCAGATTTGTGGTCTTGATACCTTGTTCACTTCTACAGTACGTCACAAGACCATTGTTCGTTTAACTTCCTAAGTGTTGGTCTCCAGTTGGTCTTACATCAGCCCAATTTTTGTGGTAAATAGAAATCTTGAATTCTGAATATGCACTGCTGGCCACCCAAAATGCAACACCAAAAAGAAGCATCCGATTGGCCTGAAATTCGCAGCATGCGTCGCCCGCGAGAGGGCATGCAAACTATTAGCATTGCAGGGCATATGCAAATCATGTGCGCCCGGCACGCCACCGAGAAGTACTACAAGAAGGGTACACTGAAGGCGGGGTGTAAGTAGTGGAAGTGTGTTGCTCTGCCAGACCTGCGCGTGGGAAGCTTCCTGATGCCTCGTCGCAGAATACGACAGTCATTCCAGCACGTTTCGGAGTTCGACCGAGGACGAATAGTGGCTTATCGCGACAGCGGTTTATCGTACCGAGACATCGGCGCCCGTGTGAGACGACATCCAGCCCCAGTGAGGCGAGTATGGATTCGGTGGGTGCAGGAGGGACAGCCGGACTGACGTAAGCGATTGCCGCAGCTGCGGCACATCACCGAACAAGAGAACCAGCATGTTGTGCGGCGGGCATTGACGGCTCGCACCGCCACATCACGAACGTTAGCGCAGGAATTAGGGTGTATTGAGCAACAACCTGTGTCAGCACGTACCGTTCGACGTCGTCTGCAGGAGCGGGGACTTGTCGCACGGCGCCCATTACTCCGATTACCATTGACGTTACACCACCGGCGAGTGCGGCGGCAGTGGGCCATTGAACGCCCACCTGGACTACGGAATGGCACGACATTGCCTTTTCCGACGAATCCCGCTTCTGCCTGCAACACCACGATGGTCGGATCCGCGTGTGGCGGCATTGCGGCGAGAGACTGTATGACGCCTGCATTATGCATCGCCATACCGGTCCGTCGCCTGGTGCTATGGTTTGGGGCAATTGGATATGACACCTGCACCCCTCTAGTACGCATCGCCGGTACACTCAACAGCCACCGCTACATCTCCGACGTTTTGGAGCCTGTAGTTCTCCCTTACCAGCAGGACCTGTCAGCGGCCACGTTTCAACAGGACAATGAGCGCTCGCACGTGGTACGCATCGTGCAACAATTCTTCACGGCCTACCAGGTATCAGTGCTGCCGTGGCCCGCCTGTTCTCCCGATATGTCGCCCATCGAACACATCTGGTCGCTGATCGGCAACCGAGTGGCCTGGTAAGCACCACCCCGGCTACGCCTGAAGAACTGTGGCAACGTGTAGAAACAGCTTGGACCGACATACCCCAAGCCCACATCCACAGCTTCTTTCGTTCGATGCCGCGGCGTGTAGCGGCCGTTATTGCCAGCCATAGGGGCCACACGAACTATTGATGTCTGCGTGTTCCGAAAGTCGCACTGGCCTGTAAGCTCAATCGTTTCATCTTTGTATCTGTTGTTATGTGTCCAGTAAACCAGGCTTTGCTATCTCGTGTCCTTCTTGGTGTTGCATTTTGGGTGGCCAGCAGTGTATTTAAGTGACAACAGATATCAACATCCTATAGAACCGATTAATGTATCAATCTGTACATGAACGTTGAAATAATATTTTTTCCTGATCAGCCTCGACACTAGTAGTTCTGAAATAATTTCGGAAGAACATCAGCCAGGGTTTCCCAGAAATTGTGGATGTTGTTGGTAAATTCAAGTGAATTAAATATTAGCGTTATAAGGACTTGGGAAGTCTATTCTTCGAAATCGTGAATGGTCAGCCAACGTTTGCTCCCAACTTCTGACTGTTACTGGAAAAATCAAATGATATTACATATCAATATAAATTGGACAGCGTGTTATTGCCACGAATATTCGGAGGTCGTTCATCTAACGCACCTGAACTGAAAGAAGACTAATCCGTATGATCTCTGGTAGTCTTAAATAAATTCCAGTGAAAACGAGAAGTGAAATTTAGCACGAGTGGTGTCCCAAAAAGATGTCTATATAATTTTACAAAAAAAAGTGAGGGTATATTCAAGAATAAAAAATGAAATTCGTAAATTTCATTTAAATAAATTTTAGTGAATTTCAGAAATTTCAATTTTAAAGGAATACATTTCGTCTCTTTGAATTTGCAACTCTCACAGATTTTTCATTGAGACAGAATATACCTTTCATGCTGACAGCTACAGGAAATCTTTCATTCGAACATTTTGTTTTTATTTACGCAGCATTGTCTGTCTGTCTGTCTCTCCGTCCGTCCGTCTGTCTGCCCGCACGATAACTCACGTAATAATGGTTCGATTTCGATGAAATTTTAGTGTGTGATAAAGGATCAGCTGGGAATGAACCCTATTGAAAATGGGCGAAATGGAGTGAAAGGTCAGGACATGATCCATTCCATTACCCTTATGCGTCATAACCTACGTAAAAATGGTTCGATTTCGATGAAATTTTAGTATGTGGTAGGGAACCACCTGGGGACGAACCCTATTGAAATTGGGTGAAATGGGGTCAAAGGTCACATAGGAGCGGGATTCGTTTCATTGCCCTTATATGTCATAACTTGCAAAAAAAATTGTTCGGTTTTGATGAAACCTTAGTATATGGTAGGGGACAACCTGGGAACGAACCCAATTGGAAATGGGGTCAAACGTCAAGACATAGGAGCGGGAATCGTTCCATCGCTCTTATGCGTCATAACTTACGTAAAAATGCTTCGTTTGCGACAAAACGTTAGTATGTTGTTCCAGAGGTATACTGAACCGGTTCTGCTTAATATCATCGAAATGTGGTCAAAGGTCAGGGCACAGGACCGAGATATATTCCAAAGTGATTATCCTCATAACTTGTCTAAAAATGCTTCGATTGCGACAAAATGTTAGCATGTTGTTCCGGAGGTACACTGAACCAGTTCTTTTGAATATCATCGAAATGGGGTCAAAAATAAAGGCACAATAGCGAGATTTACTCCACAGCCATTATCTTCATAACTTGAGTAATGATTTCTGGTATGTTGGAAAGCATATTATAATCAATGCATTGCATAATTTTACTAACGTGTTGTCCCTTATGTTATCGACAGAGCTCGAGGATCAAAGTGTTGCGAAGATCAACTGTTGAAAATTTTGGAAAACATGACACTGATTGAAATTATAATACTACAAAGCACTAGTTTCATATTTTTAATGAATTTTCCACGTTTGAGCATTCCTTTCCGTTTCTTCTTGCTATAATCACCCCCCCCCCCCCCACATTCTCTCTTTTTGGCAGAATTAACAGTCTGCTGGTTCTTACACTGTTCGCGCTGGGGTCATCTCCTTTTATTTCTGAGAATTTTTTCGCTTGCACCCTGAGCAGAAGCAGTGCGTTTTATACTTTAATTTTCCTTATTACGCATATTTCTCCTTCTTTTTAAGTGAAATTGAAGTTCAAAATTTGCACTGCCTCTTCCCACTCTTCTGTGAAAGCAACTTTGTAGAAATGCGGTGGAAATTTGGGTTAAGTGCCGATTTTGAACTATCATTTCACGTGCAAAAAATGAAAATACTCTTGCTCCTTCCATTGGTATAATAGGAACAGACCTAAAGGAATGTGTACTTCATTAAGAAAATAAACAGTTAGTAAAATCGTGCAATACATTGATTATGATACGCTTTCCAAGTTACCAGAAATCATTACTCAAGTTATGAGGATAATGGCTGTGGAATAAATCTCGCTCCTGTGTCATGACCTTTGACCTCAATTTGATGATATTAAACAGAATTGGTTCAGTATACCTTCGGAACAACATACTAAAGTTTTGTGGCAATGGAAGCATTTTTAGTTAAGTTATGAGGATAATGACTGGAATAAATCTCGCTCCTGACCTTTGACCCCATTTCGATTATATTCAACAGAACCGATTCAGTGCATCTCCGGAACCACATGATAAAGTTTTGTCGCAATCGAAGTATTTTTACGTAAGTTACGACGCATAAGGGCAATGGAAGGGATCCCGCTCCTAGTGACCGCATTGCGCCTATTTTTAATAGGGTTCGTCCCCAGGCGATCCCGTACCACGTACTAAAATTTCATCGAAATCGAACCATTTTCTCGCAAGTTATGACGAATAAGGGCAATGAAATGGAATTCGCTCCTATGTCCTGACCTCTGACCCCATTTCGCCTACTTTCAATAGAGTTCGTCCCTAGGTGGTTCCCTGCTTCATACTAAAATGTCATCGAAATCGAAGCATTTTTACGCGAGTTATCATGCAGACGGGCAAAGCTGGAGCATAAAAAAAACGATCTCGAAATGTCTTTTCTATACCAGCACCTCTCGCGTTTTAAATGATTCGTAAACAAGCCGGCCGCGCTATTTTATTTTATTTATTTTTTTGCAATTTTCTTCCAAAATGTTTTAGCTGAAACGCGAGAATAAGCATTAAGTTCAGATAGCAAAACAGAAGTCGAAATGTTTTCAAGCTTGAATTTTTTCCCGCAGTGGGATATTATCACCTTCAGTGAACTGCAAATGTATTGTTATACGCATAAATATAGACACATATAAAGGCTATACATATTAGGAGATCTCATACCGTACGTACATTCGCTCTTTTAATCAATTATCTGCAGATCATATTCATGCATAAGAGAACTAATTGAAAAAGTGAATACACTTCTGCGATTTACGGCTTTTATTGATTATGAAAAGGCTACTGAATCCGTGAAATCATCAGCAGGTATAATGCCTTCGAAATCTTGCGGTATTGAGAACTAATACCTTAATATTATTAATGGCGCCAATAAAAATGCGGGCGAAAGGGTTCGACTTTTCGAGATAAAAATTGGAATTGGAGTGAGAAAAAGTGATATCACATCTCCCAAACTCTTCAGTGCCACATTGCAGAATTTCTTTCAATCATTGAACTGGGAAAATAAAGAGATAGTTTAAACTGGAAGATGAGGAGATAGTTTAACCTATCTTCGTTTCATTGATGACACACTCATTTTTGCAAGTTCTGACGCAGAATTTCAGAGTATGGTATAGGAATTTGCTAACAAGGTTAAAGAAGTGGATTAAAGATTAATTTACCCAACACAACATTTATGTACACTGCTTTTACAAGAACTGAAGATTTAGAAGTTGACTGGGCAAATCACTGGCGCACCTACGGGAGGGGGGAGAGACTTTGGGACATAAGACCCCCTCCCCAAAGAGATTAAGAACAATATACGTCAACTCAGTGCCGGATTTAAGACCTTTGAGGCCCTAGGACAAATTTTCTATGCGCCCCTCCCCCTCCCGGCAACCCATATTTGAATTTGCTCCTATAAGATTTCCTAATAAATTTATCTTTAAGTAAAGAATATAATAATTGGTAGTATAATTTTATTGTTAAATAAGTATTATTTAAATAAAAATTATTTTTATTTAACTTGTTATCAAATTAAAGGTTATAAAAAAAATATTTATAAACATAGACAAAGAGGTTCATGCTTATCCAAGAACAACACTTTACGTTTTGAAATCTTAGACCTACGTTTGAAACCGACACAGGATGCATTCTTATAACACGAAAGTAAACAATAGTATTTCTTTATACAACTTGAAATATTTATTCCGCATTGAATAATGTAAAAATTTATAAAACATACAACGACTAAGTCGACAACTTGCAGTTTGCTGGATCTATTTCATACATCCCGAAATTTTCGTTTGTGTTTAAGAACCTTATGAAGCGTTATGGATTACGCATTGGAATTAAATCACCAGTGTCCATCGCCACAGCAACAACAAATACACATAAGGACCCTGACGTGAATTCTGGAGCTGGGGTGTATGAGATACCATTAGAATATCCAGATGACTTGTCTCGATCATACATCGGAATGACCAAAAGATCCCTTACAATTAGGGGAAAAGAACACATAAGGGACATTAAAGCAGGAAAAACACAAACAGCGCTTTGCAAAGAAGTAGCCCAATATGACGCCGTACCGAAGTGGAAAAACATGAAGAGGATCGCTCGGTACACTGACTACAGAGGAACACTGACTAGAGAAAGCGTCGAAATATTCATGCACCCCAACCCTTGCAACGAGAGCCCTTCCCTCGAACTCTCGGCTGCGTCTACTGAAATAGGACATTAAGGGGAAAAGGAGAGAGAATGTCTGAAAGGTAGGTCGCGAGACACCACCTTCCACGTGACGCAATATCACATAGACACGTAATAAATACGCGATCCAAGCTTTCAAATTATCGTTTTTCTTGAAAATATTCTTGTGTTCACTGGCCTTGAGAAAGCCTCCCGTTCGGAGTGTGAAAGCTCGGCATTTAGTCGTTGTATGTTTTTATAAATTTTTACACCATTCAATACGGAATAAATATTTCAAGTTGTATAATACTAAGGTGTAAGTTCCATTATTGTAATAGTATTTCTTGTTTTGATTCTTTAAAATTGCATTACAACAACAAAAGTTAATAAAGTATATAAAAATTAATTGTAAGGTGTTTTTGGGAAATGATGTAGCGGCGCGCAGAGTTCTTGCTCATTTGCTCCCCTCTTCTCTCCTGCACCTGTCACACGTCACATGCGCCCTCTATCGCACTCGTACAACACGGGCGTGCTCGCAGTAGAGCTATTATTACGTTCTTATTTCTTTAGTTATCATTCAAGATAAAATAAAAAAAATTACCACTACTTTATTTTATTCAAGTTAATTAAAATAACGGAACCTCCCTTTTCAAAGTTTTTCTGTTTTATTCTCTTAATTTTTCTGGATTCTACACCTGCGGCCTAGTTGGCCTAGTGGTAAATCCGCCGCTGCGTCAACTCCTTTATTATTGTTATCTATATATCTATACTATGTGCCTACACACACACACACATAAGGTTCCCCAATAGGAATTCCTGGGAGCGACAGTGGAGCAAATTCAGAAGTAACTTATGCTTACTCTACTTTGAATAAAAAACATCAAGCGTGGACCATGTCGAAGAAGAAATTACAAGGTACGCAAAACTTTCGCTGTGGCGCATTTGATAGAAATAGTATAATTTTCGAGAGCAAATTTCGTTATGTCTCGAGAGAAGTTTTCATAAAAAAAAATCCATCCTTCGAGTTCTCACTTTTGGATCGTAGTCTCGGACTTTGACGAAAAAAGACGTACAGAGGCAAAGGACAACTCAATGAAGCATGGAGAGAAAGAATGCAGAGGTAAGAACAACTCATGGAGTGAACGAAGCAGAGGCAAGGACAACTCAATGAAGCATGCATGGTATAACCACGAAGGAAAAGAAAAGAGACGCATGCAAGGGGGTATTTACAGGGGAGGGTCCAAGGAAGCCTCGGCCTCCCACCGAAAGTATTATTTTTATTTTATTTTTTGATTAAAATGCGACTTACATTAGAAAAAAATGCATCAACTTACATTAAAAAAGTTATTTAGTTTTTTCTGCTATTTTTCATTAACTTTTATTTTGTTCTGGAGGATTTCAAAAACTTCCATTTTTCGTCGCCTCCCCCCCCCCCCTTCGGAAAAAAAAATTCTATATACGCCCCTGGACGCATGGATCAGGAAAATGCCAAAAGTGGATGATCAACATGATCGAAGTAAAGACCCTCGAATAAAAATGTGCTGGATGTGGTGGAAACAATTGAAATTATATACTGAATACCAAGGGACAGGAAAAGACAAAGAAAAACACCACATGGGAAATGGGTGAATGAAATTCGAAAGCGGGTCGGCGGAACATGGAAGAAATTTGCTCACGACAGAGAGTTTGGGAATAAATAGACTTGAGGAGACCTTCATCCAGCAGTGGATTGAGATGTTTGATGATATATGAAAGTGTATTTACAAGAAGTATACACATAAAGTTTCTTCTGCAGATGAACACATGGCAACACCTATCACCTCTCAAAACTTTCCCCTGACTGATTTATTCCCCAGTGTCTCTCCGAAAGAATTTCGCCACAAGGGACAAAAAATATCAATCTTCAAGTGAATTGTTTAGTCAGCCGCTCGATCTATCGTGCAAGGCATAGGCGCAGACGTGGGGGTAGCCTACTCAGAGGGCTTGAGCCCCCACCAGGGGCATTAGTTTGCGCCCCACTTGGTTCATAAAGCTGTTTAAATTTAATGCCGAGTGGAGTATTCCAAAATTTACCCAAATGCACATTTTAAAAAATAACGTGATTGCATTTATTCATTGAGTTTGTGGTTTGTACTCTTTCAAGCAGCCTTTTTGTTCTCTGCCCCCCCCCCCGCGCTTTAGTGCTTATTGTTGTGGTGCCTTCATACAGGCATTTTACGTAAACAATGTAAGAGTGAAAATAAAAAATAAAAAGGAAGCTGTAAAATCTAGCTGCTATTCTATAAAGTGGAAGTGAATGCCTCCCCACTCGAAGAATGACAAGTTGATAAGCGCCTGCAGGATTCAATTATAGCTGAATACATTGGCTGTCGTTTGGAGGGTATTTCAGTTTACATCAGCAAATGAACAACGGAGTTCCGAACTTTATTGTTTTACAATCAACATTTGTGGGCCGACAAGTCTAAAGCTTACAGCAACTTTGGAAGTTTTGGCTATTTTCGCTCAGATGACCTACTCAGTAAGTAGTCTCACTGTGAGCACACTCAGGAGCAGTATAAGGTTGGTGTGAATTCTTCTTACTTTGATTCTCGTGCTGCTTTCTTTTCTAGTTCCATATTTTTTCTTTCATTTGCAGATCATTCTCTTGAACAATAAGATGGAAAACCATAAATGAAATTATACCATACTCTCACAAGAAAAATATCTTTCCATACGCGTCCTCCGGGATTTTTGAGATACAAGTGCAAGGGAGACTGAAAATCAAAGAGGAGGGGGATAAATTTGCTGTTGAAATGAAATTATACCAAACATGAAATTATAAAAAAGTTATACCAAACATGAAATTACAAATGAAATTATACCATACTCTCACAAGAAAAATATCTTTCCATACGCGTCTTGCGGGATTTTTGAGATACAGGTGCATAAGAGACTGAAAATTAAGAGGGTTAAAATAAATTTGATGTTACATTATTATTTTGTGTACATCGAAAATGAAACACAAAATATTTCAAGATCTTTAAGATTTAATCTTCGCTTCCAATTTTAGTCATAACTTTTCCCTTAATAATAATAATATGCTTTTGTTTGTTCTCTGCTTCGATTGTACTCGAGCAACGCATCTATCCCACTAGCCCTCCGCTCACGAAGCACCCTGACTGCACCCGTGATGCAAGGTTAAACTGATGTCGAGGGAAAGAATCGAATTTTAGTTTAAAAATGCAGAATTAACGCCGGCTCGTTTTTCGTAAAAAAATAAGTAGACAATTAGTAAATAGAAGTGATAAGAGATGATACTATTATCGTATTTAATTAGTGAATTCCGGCAGTCACGAATATTGAATTAATATCACTCAGGCTGAGTTCGAGCAGTGGTTGAACATGCATATACTCTAGAATGATATTAAATAAATTTAATTGTCCATAAATATTGAAATGGTACTTACCAAGATTCTTCCAGTCGTGGTCTGCCCAGAGATGAGTTCCCCTGCCCAGTCTTTAGCTTCAGTCATAAATCCAATTTCGGCCACTTCACGCCCACCGCTTGCTCCCTTGCCCCCAGCGTTCGCTTTCGTTTCGGGGGGCTTCGTTTTGGATGTCGTGTTCGAAGCATTGCTTTTTCGGCAAAACAAAAAGGCAAACGCCCTCCAAATCAGAATAATGAACAATCCAGCGAGGAAAGTAAATATACTGGACAGTAGAAAGCACCACCATTTCCTGTCTTTAAGGCACTCGGCTTCCGGGTCAAGGGTCGTGGTTGTTATCAGATCCTCGAGTTCCGCCATACTTTAGATTTTAGTAACTGTTCCGATACAAAAGTATTACGAAATTTTCAGATGCACTACATTGCGCCAGTCCTCTATACAGGTTTATATTTATACAGTTTTTCCAGCTTTTCAAGTGCTATACTCTTATTTGCATTTACTTATAGGGTACTAACTACAGATACCAAACTGATTTTCTCTTCCTCCATGAGTCCAAAGCTACTTACAAATCACAAAATGGATTAATCAACAAACTTTCGATGATATTTGTTTCACTTCCTGGGTACGAACATTCTTTTCTAGTTTTCAAGGCACTCTCTATACGTGGTTTTTGGATCCCTTTTGTTAAGCATTAATCTCGGGACTTGCAAATGCTAATTATCATTTTGTTTTGTTCCTGTGGAATGTTCTTTAGTTAGATATGCTACTTCCAAATCGATTTATATGCTACTTCCAAATCGATTTATATGCTACTTCGAAATTGATTTATATGCCTCTGCTATTCTCATATTTAGTATAAGGCAGCGATTTAAAATCAGTTTAAATAATTAATATCTCATTTTAAATTATTCCACTTAGTTTTTTGCAGTTAAATTGAACAGTAAAATGCTCGAAATATTCGGTTTGGTTTTCTATATTTCTTTTAATTCTTTAAAATCAAGCCCAACGTTGTATAAATATTAAATATATCTTATTTCTATCGAAACTTTCGTGATATGATTTCATTTGCTAATATTTCAGATATGTGTAGTATTGAAACTAATTAAAAGTTTCCTAACGACTACATAAGGGGAAAAGACGACATTCTTCTGCGTTTAATATCGTTAGAATGATCAGCGTATGTTCGGAGAGGTAAAACACAAACTGGCACTTGTATAGTTTATCATTACTGGTTGCTTTGTGCGTAACTTTTCTTAAGTCATCTTTCTACGAGTTTTGAGCCGGAAGAGTAATTGAATATCTAACACTACGTTACCTTTTGTGAAATCCCGCGCTCTAAATTCCACGGAGCAAGTATTGAATTTATATTTCGTGACTTAATTTCCAACTGTTTCAGATTGTGTATGGTGGGTGGTGTTTCATACTCTGGGCACTCTACATAAAATGTGCTAGCACTGTTTTCAGTTCTAGGTCCATATGTTTGGAACAGAGTAATGTGCTGCTGTTGGCACGGTCGTCGACGAGGCGGCGGTTGTCTTCACAACGCAAACACAAGTAGCACATGATGCAACAGTCGACAGGGTATCAACGCATGACAACAATACACACTTGGCGATCTTCCTTCCTGTCGTTCGGCGTTTTTTGTTTCTTAAAATGATTAGTCCAGCAGAGAGGAGGAAGGAAGAATCAACTGCTTTGATGGGTGGTTAATATTCTTCTTGATTCTGCTTTCACCTGGGAACATTTTCTTCACACGGACGTTACTGGTGAGAAATTGAAGAAAGGAGGAAAGAGGTTTCTCGAAATAGTTGTTCTGATGGTTTGAAAGTGAAAATATTTGGAGCCAGCGCACTGCTGACTCGTATCACAGCGCTCCGAAACGACTGACTAAAGAGAGAGAGAGTGCGAGGTTTGGCACAGGTCGGGCGGTGCTGGATCGAAGAGTGCGCATGCGCGTTGGATGCGAGTCGTTAATAGGATCGCGACGAGATTACAAGCTCGACAGAAATTCGAATCAGTTTCTGCGTGCGGCAGAAACAAAAGAATCGCTCCGTAGGATTTGCCCTAATCTTTATATGTGCTTTTCATGTCTTTATGCTTTCTGCATAAGAGAATGATCGTTGGCAATAAGAAATTGCTCCGTCAATGAAATGAAGAAAATACTCCGCCATTGTATTGAGATCTCTCCTTAATTCACACTCTGGTTTTTGACGGCTGGTGCTTATCATCAGATTTGACCTTCCATTCAATTCCGTATACCAGGCGTTTAAAAATTACATAATATTGCGACCTCCACACAGATTTAGCAGCATTAGAGTTGAATACCCAAATATATTGACTGTTCACACATTTTTAGAACGATTTCCCAGCAATATAATTAATGTTTAAAATAAAATGATTTCTTCCTTAAATCTTCTATCTGATACACCTTTCTCTGGACTATGAAACTACATGCACATCTTGATTTCTAAGATAACAGGGTATTTCTTAAAATCGGTAGTGGTATATATTTTATTTCAATCCTCTTCGATTGCTTTTCAATATTGTTTACGCTTTCCAACCGTAGGTTGAAGAAGCGTATATGCTCCAACTTTGTCCGTCTGTCTGTCCGTCCGCACGATAACTCGCGTAAAGATACAATAGTTCGATTTCTATGAAATTTACCTGTAAATAGTTCGATTTCTATGAAATTTATCTGTAAATAGTTCGATTTTTCTCCGTATTACTAATAATATTGCGTATTTTGCATTTAGAAGTGCTAATTGTATGTATGTGGTAGGGAACCACCTGGGGACGAACCCTATCGAAAATGGACGAAATGGGGTCAAAGGTCGGGACATAAGAGCAGGATCAATTCCATTGCCCTTACGTGTCATAACTTACGTAAAAATGCTTCGATTGCGACAAAACTTTATCATTTTGTTCCGAAGATATACTGAACCGGTTCTATTGAATATCATCGAAAGGAGATCAAAGGTCAGGACACAGGAGCGAGATTTATTACACGGCCATTATCCTTAAAATTGAGTAATAACTTGAGTAATGATTTCTGGTATGTTGGAAAGCGTATCATAATCAATGCATTGCATGATTTTACTTACTTGTTTTAGGTCTGCGTTTAGAAAGCGCTCTTTTTTGCTTTCTGAAAGAACAATAGCCCATTTGTGACACATGAAACCAGCAATAATCATGAATCCTTTACTGAAAATTTCCTTGGATTTTTAAAACCGAATTCAAAAGTCTTTTTCTGCCCTTTTGACCTAAATCGACCTTTTTTTTGTTAGTCATTTACGTAAATCCATGCTTCATCAATAGTCCCAATAAATTTCCATCTATCTCCGACTAAGTGATTTTCATAAAGCAGTCTACGCCGTGTTCTGCGCTCAACCACGTGCCTAGGCAAAAGGCGGTGAACATTATGTTTTGTTTTGTTTTTATAATAAGGAACTATACACCAGCTATACTAAAAATAGTCTAACTGTACTAGTAATCCGAATTTCTTGGCTTAGAATAGAAATCAAAGTTTCCAAGCTTTCGCACATCAACCAGATGGCCTTTTTAAGAAAGGCAGACAGCTAACTGCCTTCCTTGAAAAAGACATGATGTGCGGAAGCTTGGAAACTTTGATTCCTATTCTACGCCAAGAAATTCGGATTACTAGTATAGTTATACTATTTTTATTATTTTTTTTTTTTTTTCAGATTCAAATCTTTGTTTATTACCTTGTTTACGGTTGATGCAGATATTTTTAACGACTTAGCGATTGCTCTTTAGGTAGGTGGATTTTCTTTTAAGACCAGTACGTACCTTCTTTGGATATTCGTTTGGTGGTTTTTTTTTCCTGTTAAAAGCAAAGATTGACGATTTTTCTCTGTATTACTAATAATATTGCGTATTTTGCATTTAGAAATGCATTTACAGCGCTCTTTAATCGCAGAATACGAATATTTCTTTTCGTAAAGAGTAAAAACCTAACCTTCTATCCACACTTGTTTACGTGCGCCATTTTCTTAGCAGACGATATTTAACTGCAGTAGATCTTCAGTGTTCATCTAACATGCTGTTGCCAGTTTTATTTCTTTGAACTTCTTTTATTTTCTGTAATTTCTTATCAAAAACATTCTAAAAATGTGTGAATATCCTCTGTAGCTCTTTCTGTATATTATACAGGGTGTGCCATATAAAAGAGGCCCGAGTATAATGAACGACAACGAGCCGCGGATGGCTTAGTGGTTAGCGAGTCAGACTATCAATGCAAGGCCCTCAGGTTCGATCCTGGGCTGATCTTTCAGAGATGGTGTGTTTTACTAACAATCGCTGAATATCCGCCGTGCATCGGACGAGCACGTTAAGTGACTGCACCCAGGCTGGTCCCACTGGTTAAATGGGTATCTTTTCCTATGCCCCACCCCCTGAAATTCTTTCACCCCTCTATGTGCAACATCGTACTTGTACGATAGCGCCATCTACTGTACTCTAACCTCACTACAAACTGTTCTGTCAAAGTCGATAGACTTGCTCTCATTCCTTCCGTTTCTGTGTCCTGCCCAAAAGGCGATCTCGCTGTAGGTGGCTGGGACCTAAACTCTACTCACTGTGGACGGAAGTCCTACAAGAAAATGACAAACACTGTGTGATGAACGACAACAGTCAGGCAATACATGGTAAAGAATAGTTGAAATAGAAGAAAACAAGAGTAATTTACCTGCGTTTACAGAAATTGCTGAAAGTGCTGTCCTCCGACACCAAGACACAGCTGCACACGACGCAACATGTTGTTCGTAACGCGCCACAACTCATCGGCAGTAATCTGGACTATGACATCCGTAATGTTCCCTTTTAATTCATCAAGGGTGTGTGAATTAGTTGCATACACTTTCCCTTTCAATGCTCCTTTCTGTAAAGAACTCATTTAAAACCGTGTATGATTTATTTCTGAAATACTGTTCCACAATAAAAATCCGCTGTTCCGTACTTAAAACCATTTCCATTGCCTTTGTTCTTTTTGCACTTACACTTATGACCACGTACCTACACTGCTCTGACTGTAACCAACCACTCCGGAGAATTCCTTTGCAGCTGTGCACGCAGAAACCGGTTGGAAGCGGAACAAAGCGGTTTTAACTGGAAACCCGCCAAACAACTTTAACCCGCCTAACAACATCTGGCCACGGGGCCTCTTTTGTATGGGGCACCCTGTACAACACATTAGGGAAGCAAAGTCGCTCGAAGCACTTTTGCGCAATTTATAAATGTTTTACAGAAGAAAGCAAGTTGAATCCAAAGCAGTCATTTTTTTTTAATCCGCTAGTGAGACAAAACATTTTATTTATTTATTTATTTATTTTATTTCATTTTATTTTGTTTTTCGAGGTTTAACGACACAAGTGAACATCAAAGTCTATAAGTAGCAGCTACTCCCTGATTCGGTATTACTGGTCCCAGAGAAGGGTCAGTGCCTACGCCAAGGCAAGCATCTGGGCCTCTGGCCCGGGCCCAGTTGGAATATCTCGCCAGAAACCCATGCTTCTGACCACTCGATTACACTGGTGGGACATTTCGTTTGAAAACTTCATTTTACACTTCACATTATCATTCCTATTTTACGCACTTACTTGTGATTGCTTTTTATTTTTAAAGTCTGCAACCGATGAAAAACGTGGTTAATACCAGTAGGGTGTTGCAAAGGAAGCCAGTGTTTTCACAGCCCTCCTCCGTTCCCCTACCTAAATATTTGTATTTCTCTTGCAATGTGGTTTTTATTTTAGAAGAGATATTTACAGGAATTTTATTATCAAAGTAATACCAGAATAAATTATCGATGTATTGATTGTCTTCGTTTCAATTTTCGAAGCTACTTTCTAATCACTATTTCCTGATAAATACAATAATTCTCAAATTTGGTTTTTAGAGAAGAAAAGTCACCTTTTTTCTCGTGCTACTTATTCGAAATTAGGGAGAATGTTTTTTTAATTACTTAGGTCATCCTGTCAATTTTCCTTCCTGGGGAATCTTACGTAACTTAGGAAGTTTCTGAGAATTCAAGATTTTGAAAGAAATTATCAATTTAAATATCTCGAAGAAGGAAAATGTCGCTGTTGCAGTTATCAGCGGCAAGCAGAAAAGCGCTGAGGAAATGGAGCAATTGAGCTGAATGTTCCGATTTTACATTCATCTTAATAACAAGTTAGAAATTTGCTTCTAGCTAGACTCTGGGAAACTGAAGTTCGACATGCTGACAACATCCAGCTATTAATAAACATTAACGTATAACTGCACTCTAATATAGATTGAGTTTACTACTTAATTTAAATATCCCTAATACTCGGATGTTTGCTCTAAAAATGACACGTATTGACTTCGAACGAAGATGTAGACCATGGTTCAGTTAACCCCCCCCCTCCCCTCCCCTCCCATTTTTTATTCCTGATGCCTTAATAATATCAGCGATGTACCTAAAACTCTATGCGTCTAAAAAATTTACAAATAATTAATTAATGGTTTGAGTAAAATTGCATTTATGGTTCATTCGAATGAAAACGAACTAACGGACATAGCAACTGCCGAATTAATTTACCGCTGCAGGCTCGATACAAAACGTAGGTGGCACCACTGTAGTGTTATGAAGTAGTAAAATGTGGCACGGCGATCACGCGACGATGGAAGCAGTTGGCCTTTGTACAGGACCTCGTTCATGGGTTCGGTCCAACCAGTTATGATTGAAGCAACGAACATTGAACGGACAACGGTATTAACACCACAAGATCTCCCTCTTGATCGAATTTCTCGCCACTGGAAACACGTTAAACGCCGCCCGGTATGCGTACACACAAATCTCTGCGAGCATCACACAAGTCCAAGTGGCCCGGGCCAGAGATGGAATCGGGTCACGAGTCATCAGGTCAACAGGTCACCGGGACGACAATTTCTTTCTGGTCAAACAGGTCGGGTCAAAGTTTTCCTGACATGATTTCGACGCCGTTTTATTTCCGCTTTATTTTTGAATAGAAAAAAAAATATTTCAAAGAGCCCTTCAGAGCTGCAGAGTGTTGGAAGCAAAATTATTTAAAATAAATTTAGTCCAACATGCACGTGCAAACGGGGATAGCCCCAGGAGATGTCGGATGGGTTGCAAGATTCGATGCGGTCAGCCGCCTAGAAGAGAGCGAGGTGACCTTGACCTCCGCGGATTAGGTCAAATACCCAGAAGGTCAAGTGACCTTGGCATCCGCGTACAAGGTGAAACCCAAAAAGGTCAGGGAGTGGTTAGACGGGTCAAGGCGACAGCTCGCAGAGAGGGAGTTGAGCTGGTCAAGACGACAGGTCGGAGAGTTGAGTTCGAGTAGCAGGAGAGGCAGATGTGGGTAGCCAAGATATAATGGGAGAGCAATGTGACAAGAAATAGATGAAGTGCTGCCAGCGCTGACAATTGGAGAACGATTAGGATTGAAAGCCTGAGAGACATATGGAGATTCCAAATAAGCTGTTTTTTTTTTCCTTTTCCCTGTTATTGCATGTACTTGCTTAAATTTATTCATAACCCTACGTAGAGCACGTGGCGTGTGTAATGGTCATGATCAAACAATGAAAACCCAGTTAGCTAGGTAAAACATTTAAGTAAAGCATAGAAGAAAAGGAACTAGAAGTAAAATAAATCACTAAGCATATGCAGAAATCATCGGAGACGTTATAGAGCAAAATCGTAATAATAATAAATTTTATGTGTAAGGTATTGTTAACCGCTGCATCCTCACACGTGGTAACTGAATGTTCCTAGTTCTCACGTATTAAACCATTTTGATTACTTCCACATAAGATTCCTGTTTGTTTTCCATATAACCACACAAGACATAAGTTAAGGTATGTGTAAACTAAGATATGTGTTTATGTTTCTAATTTCTTTCACGAGCGGCACATTTTTATTCCCCCACCATTCCAGTGAAGGGATAAAGGTGAATCACAACGCCGTTCTTTATTATATGCCAGTACATATAAGGGGCACGTTTTTTTGTCCATATACGATCACTGTAGAACAAAATTCCCATAGTTATAGCATTGACACGATAAAGTAAATTTAATCGGTAAATAATCTGTAATTGATGCACCTATAATTTGTTCATAATAATAAATATAACAATAAAATTAACGCATTGTATTTAACATTGGTGACATTAACACGTGTTCCATTGTGAATAACATTAACACGTGTTTGATATTAGAATATAACGATGGTACCGATTAACCTTTGATTATTCCTTTGATTAAGCTGATTAATCTTATTTCGATATAACAAGAGTATGATCCAGGAACTTGCCTAGAAGGATAAGAAATGGGATTAAAAATGAACTTTCAGAAGACAAAACTGATGTACAACGCTTTTACAAGGATGAAGTTTAACAGTTGATGGGAAAAAGCTGGAGATAACCAATTCCAACATTTAGCTTAGGCAGCAAATATCAAGCGAAGGTTACATTGATGAAGAAAGTAATTGGCATATAAAACTTGGTTAGAGAACTTTTTGGAAGAAACAGTACAATTTTTAAGAGCAATATGCCATTACGTCTTAAAAGAATAGTGTTTAATCAATGCATCCTTCCAGTGCTTACGTACGGATCAAAGACTTGGACCTTAACTAAAACATACATTGAAATACTGCGGACAACTGAAGGCAGCATATAGAGATGCATGTTTGGTGTAACCAAAAAAGATAAACAGAGGAACTTGTTGATCAGTGGAATACATCATTTTTTTTTTCGGACACCCTTTTATTGTGATGCAGATTAATCTGAAAAGCGACGGCAAACGAAAGACTCAAGGAAAAAGTATGTTATTACAATGTCAAGCAAAAGCAGGTGTCTACTGCAGGGGCCAACTGAGTTGACCAATGGTTTAGCTCAGGAGGAGAGCGCGGATTCCGCAGAGTGTGTCACGAAGCAGGTGGATGACAGGAAATAGGGAGGTTCAAGGGTTAGAAATAGGAAACGGAATTCGCAAAGAAGGCAAAGGGTGAGAAGATAGTTTGGTAAACGGAAGCTGCGTGATTTGAATTTCAAATTCGCGACAACAAAATTTAACGTATAAATGAGAAGAAAGCTCATTTATACGTTAAATTTAGTGTTTTTAGTCTAGTGATTTTGCTCCCTATACTTCCAATGTAAAAAATTCTGACCCTGTTTTCTCAGCAAAGATTTTCCCATCCATCAAAATTGGCCCGCTGATAAAAAAAAAAATCCTAACTTACATTGTACAATCGGTATTTTTTTTTTTGCAAAAAGCTTTCCTGAACTATATTAAAAATCAGTAACTTTACTTCGATGCTGTGGTAAGGAACAGTGGCGCCACCTGTAAGCAAGTATCATAACTATACATCGAAGTAAAGTTATTGATTTTTAATATAGTTCAGGAAAGTTTTTTGCTAAAAACTCCGATCGTACGATCTAAGTTAGGATATTTTTTTTATCAATGGGCTGATTTTGATGTATAGAAAATTTTTCTTCGCTGATGAAATAATGTCGAAATTTTTTCCGTTGAAAGTATTGGGGACAATATCACTAGGCAAAATCTTAACCCCTTCGCTAAAATGCAACCACAAGGGGATACATGCTATGTATAGGGCAAAAACCCATGTAATCTCAAGTGGATACATGACTTATTGAGGTGTAAAACCAGTGTAAACCAGCAAAGGAAGCATCATATGATAGATTTTGTTTTATTGGGATCACAGACAAAACATTTTAGATTTGTTTTTAGGCTTGGTTACAAAAAGTTTAAAAAATAGGAAAATTAGAATTAAAATTACAAATCTTTGTGAAATTACTCGAAATGTTCCTTGGTACAAAAAGCTTTTCCACGTGCATATACATGGGTGTATAGTCATTTTATTTTTTATTTTTTTTTTTTCTGCACACCCAACATCTGTTCCGCTTTTTTCTGGAACCTTCTAAAGTATTGTCAACAAGCTTGTGAAAGGCGTCTGGAGGGTCATTTTTTTTTCTCATAGTTATTTTTACATTTTGTGTAGTTTTCAGAAAATTTTGTGAGAATTTCATAGCATACCATTATGGTGAATGGATAGAATGTACTCCAGTTCGTGTTGAATGAGATATGTTGCAAAATACGTTGGCATTCAGCACCATTCTATGAATCATATGGAATCCCAATTTTTGAACCATGTACACGAGAAAATGAAATGTTAGAGATAACTTCAAGGTCAGTATGTCCAGGAATCTGGTATTTACGAGCGCTCCAGCTAACGCCATCTGGTAGCCAAGGGGTTAAAGGGTAATCAATCAAATTTCACATTAAAGGAAATTCAGAATTTTTAGACCTGCGACATTTTACGCATAGTAAATGGAGAAAACGTGAAAGTGAGAAACCAGGTAGTTAGAACCAACGATATATCTTAAAACTGATATCCAGATAATCTGTATTTAGAACCAATAATATAGCATAAAACTGATATCAAGATAGAGAAGTGGATTTACGCCCTCTGGTGGCAAGATTGCTTAAAATGACGTAAGTTATGAATCATTGCTCTCATAGTTCAATATATCGAATCGAAAGAAAAAATTAGACTAGCAGGTATAGAAATACACTATATTGACAAAAGTCACCGGACACCTAGAAGAGAAACACAACATAGCATTTATTGATATACATTAGTACGGTGTCGGTCCAAGCTTTATTCATCGTGTGTTTTCCTATTATACTTACATTTTCTATCTGGTCAACAGAATAGTGTTACATTTCTGTATATGGTCCTATTTTGATTTGTAACATGTTGACACTGTGCTGTATATCTGTACATTGTTTTTGAATATTGCCGAACAGGTAATATATTATATTTACACCAGGAAGTCCAAGTTTGTTCTTCTCCTGATATTAATCATTTCATTGATTTGTCTTATGATCAGTTTGACAATTGCTTTGTACTGTACATTCTTGTAACTATGATGTGTTACACCTTACTGTCTTATCGTATTTTTTTTTTCAAGAGAAATGTTGTCTCCTGAAGCTCTCAATATTTTCTTGAACAAGTTTGGTAATCGCACAGCAATGCACTTATGAGCAATTAGTTTTTTTGTTAAAATCCTTCCTAAATGCCCAGACATGCTTGTCGCTGTTGATTTATCACGAGCTGTAATTTTGCTCCATTTTTCAACTTGTGCACTATGCTGTATATTTTTATATAGGTTTTAGTAGTTTAACGATCTTTGATCGTATTTTATTTGTATTTAGACGTCCTTATTAGTTCGTCTCCTGATTTCTACCTTGAATAAAGATATTTTGAAACCACCTTTGGCCTTAATGCATGTACTGACCCTTCGAGACATGCTTTCGACAAGGTTTTGAAACACAGGCATGCGCTTCCATTCAGTACATAATGCTGCCGCTAACTGTCGCTTAGTAGTAGGTCTTGGTTCCAAACTTTTTATGCGGCACTCTAATTCATACCATAGGTGCTCTATGGGATTTAGATCAGGACTCTGTTCTGGCCAGTCCACACGCAATACGAAATTATCGTCAAACCACGCCGTAACGGTCCTTGCTTTATGGCTCGGTGCATTATCCTGCTGGTACCAACAAGGATCTGTTCCATAGTATTGCCACAGAGTTGGTAGGGCATAATTGTTCAGAATATCGAGGTAGACGTGCTGGTTAACAGGTTTGTCCTCGATAACCAATAGGCCGCGACCATACCACGAATAACACCTCCACAGGAGTGCACTGCCAGCTTCAAACTTGACCGTAGGAACAGAACACTGTGGTAAATAGCTTTCTCCCGGCTGCCATACCCACACACGGCCATCAAACTGATGGATCGTGTATCTCGATTCATCAGTCCATAGGACCCATTTCCATTGATCTACGGTCCACAATAAGTGTTCTTTACACCTTGCTAAACGACGAGTAGCAATAAATGTTCTTTACACCTTGCTAAACGACGAGTAGCAATAAATGTTCTTTACACCTTGCTAAACGACGAGTAGCAATAAATGTTCTTTACACCTTGCTAAACGACGAGTAGCAATAAATGTTCTTTACACCTTGCTAAACGACGAGTAGCAATAAATGTTCTTTACACCTTGCTAAACGACGAGTAGCAATAAATGTTCTTTACACCTTGCTAAACGACGAGTAGCAATAAATGTTCTTTTCACCTTGCAAAACGACGAGTACACCTTGCTAAACGACGCACGACCACGGTAACCCATGGAACGAAGTTCGCTGCGAGTGGCACGTGTACATACCGAGGTTCCAGCATTTTTACTCACCTGTACACTGAGGTCATGTGCAGTACTCCGTTGATTAACTGTAACGACTCTCCTGATGCTTCGACGTCCTCTATCACTGATTTTCTTTGGCCTACTGGCAAGCAGGCCAGCATGTGTCTTTCACGTATTCAGTACATCCAAAACAGTTGACTTGGACATGTTCAAACGCCTCTCGGTTTCTCTTATGGACAACCCACTAATACAACACCCAACAATCTTTCCTTTCTCAAAGTCAGTTCTCTCCCGCCCCGACATTGTCACTCAACCTCACAGTGCGATATGATCGCGGTCAGCTGCAGGCTTGTTTTTATACCGTTTGCAGCTGTACCGTGCATCTTATCAACGCAGCGGATTCGTTCATTTGTTTTGAATGAGTATCCGGTGACTTTTGTCAATGTAGTGTATATGTTGCAATACATACGGACAGACATATCTATCCGAAACACGAATTTTTGCTCAATTCTTGTATCAAAAGACGTGACGGGAAAATCGGCGGTCAGCTGCAGGCTTGTTTTTATACCGTTTGCAGCTGTACCGTGCATCTTATCAACGCAGCGGATTCGTTCATTTGTTTTGAATGAGTATCCGGTGACTTTTGTCAATGTAGTGTATATGTTGCAATACATACGGACAGACATATCTATCTGAAACACGAATTTTTGCTCAATTCTTGTATCAAAAGACGTGACGGGAAAATCGGCATTCAGTAGTGCAGACTTATGAAAATAGTCAGCCTTCATTCAGTCAATTATATGTTGCTGCAGTTAAGGCTGATTTTTTCCATCGACTACTCTTTGTTCTCTTACACTGTGTAATTATTGATTCAATGCATAATGCACAAAATTCTTTTAGACCTGAGAAAGGAATATTACCCGTACTACGTCGTTTACTTTCTACTAATGGCCGTAGAAACGTTTTATGAATCCTTTCCACTTCGTGATTATGGCACTACACCGTATTTCCGACGATAAATTTGAAAAAATAATGAACATTAAATGAAGTCTGATAAGTGAATCTCACTAAAATTTTCTTCCATAAGTGACGGGAATGTGCACGCATTAGTTCTTTCATGAACAATGAAGTGTGAAAAGCAAAGACCATAATACAGAACTACGCGCAGTTTTTTCTCAAGCGTGAAACTTTTGCAAGGCAGTTCCTTATCTTAAAATTAAAAAAAACGAAGGTTATAATTCTCATTAGAGTAAATCTTTCCCCGAACATCTGAAGTTTTGAGGGTAGAAGGAAGAAGTGAAATTACTCATTTCACTTAGCATGAGAACTTCCATTTCATTAGCAACGTTTTTAGTAATATCGTTTAACTATAGTTTATGGAACGTTGCTGAAAACAGAAAAGTATTTCTTTTTATGTGCTAATAACTTCAAAATTAATTGCTAAAAATAATATTTTTTTCAACGATAATATAACTAGTAATTTTCCGTGATAAAAAGACAGTGTTAGTACCTACTAATCACAGCCATACATTTGATAGAAAAAGTTCTTTGGAGTTCCAGTGGGAGTTTGTTTTGCGTTTTGTCTTGACTTATTTTCCTTGTGGACGATAAAGACAAATGTTATCACGTCGAACTCTTTGTCTTTTTTTTTTTTTTTTTTTTTTTAGAGACTGGCTGTTACGTTTTTGTTACTTTTCTTCGGATTTGGATTCTGAAGATTCTTTTTTTACTGACAAACTCTCAGTGAAGAAGCGGAACCCTAGTAAAAACCCAACACATGAATTCCCTCTCAGTTACTTAGCTCCTAGAAAAAATCAACTCAGTGCACTTTAGCACGTAATATACACTGCTGGCCACCCAAAATGCAACACCAAGAAGAAAGCATCCCATTGGCCTGAAATTTGCAGCATGCGTCGCTCGCGATATGACATGCAAACGATTAGCATTGCAGGGCAAATGCAAATCATGTGCGCCGGGCACGCCACCGAGAAGCACTATAAGAAGGGTGCACAAAAGGCTGGGTGAAAGTAGTGGAAGTGTGTTGTGCTGCCGGACCTGTGCGTGGGAAGCTTCCTGATGCGTCGTCGCAGAATACGGCAGTTATTCCAGCACGTTTTCGAGTTCGACAGAGGACGAATAGTGGCTTATCGTGACAGCGGTTTATCGTACCGAGTCATCGGCGCCCGTGTGGGACGACATCCAGCCACAGTGAGGCGAATATGGATTCGGTGGGTGCAGGAGAGACGGACGGACCGACGTGAGCGATTGCCGCAACCGCGGAACACCACCGAACGAGAGGACCGGCATGTTGTGCGGCGGGCATTGACGGCTTACACCGCTACATCACGAACGTTAGTGCAGGAATTAGGTTGTGTTGCGCAACAACCTGTGTCAGCACGTACCGTTCGACGTCGTCTGAAGGAGCGGGGACTTGTCGCATGGCGCCCATTGCTCCGATTACCATTGACGTTACACCACCGGCGAGTGCGGCGGCAGTGAGCCGTTAAACGCCGCACCTGGACTACAGAATGGCACGACTATGTCTTCTCCGACAAATCCCGCTTCTGCCTGCAACAGCACGATGATCGGATCCGCGTGTGGCGGCACCGCGGCGAGAGACTGTATGACGCCTACATTATGCATCGCCATACCGGTCCGTCGCCTGGCGTTATGGTTTGAGGCGCAATTGGATATGACACCAGCACCCCCCTGGTACGCATCGCCGGTACACTCAACAGCCACCGCTACATCTCCCACGTTTTGGAGCCTGTAGTCCTCCCTTACATGCAGCACCTGCCAGCGGCCACGTTTCAACAGGACAATGCGCACCCGCACGTGGCACGCATCGTCCAACAATTCTTCACGGCCCACCAGGTGTCACTGCTTCCGTGTCCCGCCTGTTCTCTCGATATGTCGCCCATCGAACACGTCTGGTCGCTGATCGGCAACCGAGTGGCCCGGCAAGCCCCACCTGCGGCTACGCCTTATAAACTGTGGCAACGTGTGGTAGCAGCCTGGATTGACATACCCCAAGCCCATATCCAAAGACTATTTCGTTCGATGCCGCCGCGTGTAGCGGCCGTTATTGCCAGCCATGGGGGCCACACGAACTATTGATGTCTGCGTGTTCCGCAAGTCGCACGGGCCTGTAAGCTCAATCGTTTCATCTTTGTATCTGTTGTTATGTGTCCAGTAAATCTGACTTTGCTATCTCGTGTCCTTCTTGGTGTTGCATTTTGGGTGGCCAGCAGTGTAGGAGCAGAATGATATCGCAGAAAGAACATGCTAAAAGCAGCAATTCAATAGAACCGCATCAACAGCAGCAACGACAAAAACGCGAACGGCGTCTATATACCCTTCATGTTCGACTTTATGAAACACTATATTGGCAAAAGTCACAGGACACCCCTTCAAAAGCAAATGAACGTATCCGCTGTGTTGTGTTGTTAAGATGCGCGGTACAGCTGCAAACGGTATAAAAACACGCCTGCAGCTGACCGCGATCATATCGCACTGTGAGGTTGAGTGAAAACATCACGGCGGGAGAAAACTGACTTTGAGAAAGGAAAGATTGTTGGGTGTCATATTAGTGGGTTGTCCATAAGAGAAGCAGAGAGGCGTTTAAACATACCCAAGTCAACTGTTATAGATGTACTAAATACACTGAAGTGCCAGAAAAACTGGTACAGACGAGCTTATGCAAAATACATAGCAACGTGACCAATGCGCGTACTCGGTTGCGTCCGCCAGTGCGTATATAAAGCGATAGACATCCTTGCCAGCTGTCAGAGCTGTTTTCGGCACAAGATTGACAAGTAATAACGATTTAAGCGATTTTGAACCCGGTGTCATAGTTAGCGCTCGTGAGATGGGCCATAGTATTTCCAAGGTAGAAACGAAGTTCGGATTTTCACGGACGACCATTGCAAGGATGTACCGTGACTACAACTATTCCGGTAAAACCTCCAACCTACGATACCAGGGTGGCTGAAAAAAGACATTGGGTGAACGTGACCATCGTCGGCTGTCAAGAATCGTTTCACGCGATAAGCGTGCAACACTCTCGCAGGTATCATCGAAATTCAATGCTGGAGCCTCAACAAGCATCAGCGTCCGGACTGTGCCACGTACCCTGCACGATATAGGCTTTGGGAGCCGAAGCCCAACTCGAGTCCCCTTGATGGGTGCACGACACAGAGCTATGCGCCTCGCTTGGGAACGGCAGCACCGCCACTGGACACTTGATGACTGGAGACAAGTAGCCTGGTCTGATGAGTCGCGTTTCCAACTGTATCTGAAAGATGGAAGGATTTGTGTGCGACGCAAACCCCATGAAGCCATGGATCCCGCCTGTCAACAGGGAACTGTTCCGGCTGGTGGGGTTCCGTAATGGTATGGGGTGTGTTTAGCTGGACTTCACTGGGACCCTTGGTACGTCTACAAACGTTTGTGACCGGCCAACGCTATGTGTGCATCCTTTCTGACGAGGTACACCCGTTCACGTCCCGCATTCTTGCTGATGGGTTGGGCCTGTTCCAACAGAACAATGCACCTCCACACAAGTGTCGGGATGCCACATTATGGTTAGAGGAGCATTCGTCTGAGTTTGGGGTGTTGCCATCTCACCCAAGTCCCCAGATTTGAACGTGATAGAACCCATTTGGGATGCCATGCAACGCGCTATCGAACACAGGAATCCGTGACCTCGCAACACACCCGAATTGTAGAACGCTCTGCAGGAAGTTTGGTGTGCATTGCTTACAGCATATTTCCAGAAGCCAGTGGAGTCCATGCCCCGTCGTATTTCTCCAGTCCTGCGCTCCCGTGGGCGACCTACCAAGTATTAGACTGCTATTCCAGTTTTTCTGGCATTTCAGTGTAAGTGAAAGACACATGGCGTGCCTGAAACAGCAAAATGTACCGGCAGACCAAAGAAAATCAGTAATAGAGGACATCTAAGCCTTAGGAGAGTCGTTACAGCTAATCGACGGAGTACTGCACAAGATCTCAGTGTACAGGTGAGTAAAAATTCTGAGACCTCGGTATGTACACGTACCATTCGCAGAGAACTTCATTCCATGGGTTACCGTGGTCATGCGGCTGCTCATAAGCCTTTCATCTCTACTCGGAATGCTACTCGTCGTTTTGCACGGTGTAAAGATAATTATTGTGGACCGTATATTAATGGAAACGGGTTCTAAGGACTGATGAATCCAGATACACTATCCATCAGTGTGGCGGCCGTGTGTGGGTATGGCGGCAGCCGGGGAAACGCTATTTACCACAGTGCACTGTTCATACGGTCAAGTTTGGAGTTGGCAGTGTACTTCTGTGGGGGTGTTTTTTTTTTTTTTTTTTTTTGGAAATTATGTGTCTTTCTGAGAAATTCGTTCCCTATTTATTACATTACAATGACCTATAAACGGTCGAGTACGAGGACCAAACGGTGACCAAAATTAGTGGAAGCTTGCTGATGTATTGACTCAAAATTTACTGATGCCTCAAACAGAAATGGTCACGTCGCTGCCTTGTTTTACGAAAGCTGCTTGCTTTCACGGAAAAACAGTTCCTTTCCCAAATCACATTTCAGCAGTACCAGCTATAAACCTGTGAGAGGTGATAAGCACCCACTTTAAGTCCTTTATGCTCTGCTTTATGACCCAAAGCATCAATGGGGACAGGCTAGTCCTCCTCAGGGCTGTTAGAATACAAGGGCTGGGTCATAGGCTTCGGACACGCGGATCCCTACGAACGCCAGCGTGTGACGTCAGTATGTTGGAACGGAGCTGGATGGCTGCAGTGAGCGAATGAAAGCTAACGAACATTTCCGTGGCTCTTGTAAAGAAATATAACAAATGATTCATTCTAGGTATTTAACATACTTAAATAAAAAGTAAGAGAAAAGACTGGGGTATCTGTTAAAGACAAATGAAAAATTTCGTTATGCACACAATACGTTTAAATTTTCAGGTCATAAGTTCTTGCACCATCCACCAGATGTGTGCATTAAAATATATTTGATCTGCGAGATTGCGCAAATAGATCACCTGAAGGGAAAAAATGATTTTTTTTTTCACGTTTCCTACTCTGTTTAATTTCTTAAATTTCGAACAGCAATAATAAAATCGCAAATTTTTTCGTATGCTTTTCTTTTCGTTTTTCCTTAAACTTTATTGGCGTTGTTTTTGTACTGAGTCTTCGACATCTTTGAAAATCAGTATTTTTTTTTTTTTCGCGTAAAGCTACTAATGTACTATTTCAAATTACGAACTTTTAATGCGCGAAATTTTAAAAGAACAAGAAAGGTTACACAATGTCCTTATTCCTTTGTATACCATTGTTAAAAATCTATGAATTAATGAATATATATTTGTGTAGAGTGGCCCCCTATTTTGGTTGAACATCAGATGCTTTTGCATTCTGAATTACTGCTATATATGCACTTATACTGTATATTAAGTGGTTAGTACACTTTAAATACGCGCTTCCATTTTTTAAGTTTTTTATTCTTGAATCAGTAATTTTCAGCTTTGTTTTCAGAACTCTGTTTTCCTACCATAGTCGTTGCGCAGTCATTTTTCCCCCTACAATAGTCGCTGTCGTCTTCCGTTAGGTTTCATTTTTAACGCTTTGGTTCTCTCGATTTTTTAAATTTCAATTTAGTTTTTAAGGGATGCAGCATTTTCAAGTAGCAATCTATTTTCCTCAGTTATATTGATACAGGAAGAACAACTGATATTCCCTTATGTTTAATCAACTTCATAACAGCCACCCCGGTGGCGCAGTGGTCTAAGGCGCTGGCCTCTGATCATTCTTCCGAAAGGGGTCCGGGTTCGAATCCCGTTGAGGCATGGATGTTGTGTTTGTCTTACGGCACTGGCTCTCTCCCTTCCCTGGAACCAGTGACCCTAAATTAGGGACGGGCGACTGCTTATAGCCCATTGAGTTGCTCACGGTGGTCGTTAAACCTCCAATCAAAAAAAAAAAAAACTTCATAACGGATATCATGCGTTTCTTGCACACAAATCTTTTTCAGACTTAAAATATCCATCCGATCGAAAGCACTTTTTAAAATATCTCGTTTGTGCTTTCTGTTACTTCGTAGAGTGACACAGTGTCCGGTTTGTTGACAGTTCGGCAGATTCAGAACATGCACCGCGTTTTGTTTCAGAATTTGTTTTCTCCGGGAGTCGAAGTAGGCGATTTTTTAAATCATCTTCGTAATCGGAAGAATGAAAATAATCACTGCAAATTGTACATTCATAGTCTGACCTATAGCACTTGTTCTGCCATTCCTTCACCAAATCTGGATTTTTGAAAGGAAATGCATGGTACACAATATACCGACCTTTAGTTTTAGTTTTTTTTTCGACCTTTAGTTTTTTTTTCGTACAAGTAGCCACAGCACAACTCGTTATTATCAGTATTTCAACGTAAATTAACTGAACGATTTCTCAAAAAGCAACTTCTAAGAGCTGAATAACTATATCCACAAAAAAGCAAAGGAAGGAATGTAGCGAAAGTAGAGAGACCCTTCACAGCAACTTCATGGTTCCAACGTTCCAACCGGAGTTCCAACACAGTGACGTCAGAAACAGGTCATCTGTCACCACTGAGGGCATCCGTGGCGGCAACGTTTCTTCAAAGGAATGACCCAGCCCTAGTATTCTAACCGCCCTGGTCCCCCTGACCCAGACATCATGGCGTTGAAACTGCTATCTCCATTTATAGTTTCGTCTCCATTGTTATAGCCATAACAGTTAATTAGTCAGAAAGGATTAGTGTCAATCATCCACCAAAATGACCACTTTGAACCGAAAAACGAACGGGGAAAGCAACGCTTTGTGATGCTCTGGGTTTTCAAGTCCCTCGTTCGAGCTGTGTTGCGACCATCACTAGACACACTCCGAAAGAATTCGTTATAGTTCGGGTCACTTCTTAGACGGAGAATACATTCGCTTGAACTGATTTCAGCCGATTTTTCTAACCCCGAGTTAATTCGTTTCAGCCAGTTAAAAAGCACAGTCTATAAAATGATAAGAGTTTTAAGATTTTACTCGCATGATTTTATATGTAAAGTTTTAAGAAGATTACGATTTAGGCATCACTTATTCAGATAAACGCAAATGGAATTTTGAACCATTATGGTTCTTCTAAGTTACGGTGTTACTTCACGAGGCGGAACCCATTATAATGTCTGAAAAATATGCATGGAGATCCCTTTTCGTCTTTGCGTGAACGGGAATGAATTGGAGCTCAGGCCTGTTAACCCCGCAAATGTTTCTTTTTTTTTTTTTTTTTTTTTACTGCGTGGCGTCAAGGAATTTCACAAGCGGATGTACTTCCCCAAATATGAGACTTGTGTTTATTCTAAGTTTCCCCAATTTTGTAATTTATGAAAGAGTTAGGAATGTCACCGAGAAGACATGGACCTGATCTCTCTCTGTCCTTTTTTTTCTACTAATACCTATCTAAATTCAGCCTCTTTGCAACTCAAAGAATTCACAACAGAAATGAATAATTTTTAAAGAGCAGGAAAATTTTATAAGAAATGACATGGAAAGATCATTGTGACGCATATCTCTAATTTAACTTTCTTTTTGAGACCCTGTATTCTTATGTAAATTTGGTATCTTCTCGTTAAATATTTTCTGGCTTAACGACACATTATTTCTTCCCACGAATGTTATTGCCTGTGACGTTTACCTCTAATTTAACCATCCTTTCGAGTTCCTGTATTCTTATGTAAACTTGGTTTCTTCTCGTTATATACACTGCTGGCCACACAAAATGCAACACCAAGAAAGAAGCATCCGATTGGCCTGAAATTCGCAGCCTGCGTCGCCCGCAAGAGGACATGCAAACGATTAGCATTGCAGGGCATATGCAAATCATGTGCGCCCGGCACGCCACGGAGAAGCACTATAAGAAGGGTGCACGTAGGGGAAGTGTGTTGTGCTGCCGGACCCGTGCGTGGGAAGCTTCCTGATAGTGGCCTATCGCGACAGCGGTTTATCGTACCGGGACATCGGCGCCCGTGTGGGACGACATTTAGCCACAGTGAGGCGAGTGTGGATTCGGTGGGTGCAAGAAGGACGGACGGACCGACGCGAGCGATTGCCGCAGCCACGGCACACCACCGAACGAGAGGACCGGAAATTTGTGCGGTGGGCATTGACGGCTCGCATCACGAACGTTAGCGCAGGAATTAGGGTGTGTTGCACAACAACCTGTGTCAGCACGTACCGTTCGACGTCGTCTGCAAGAGCGGAGACTTGGGGCATTGTGCCCATTCCTCCGATTACCATTGAAGTTACACCACCGGCGAGTGCGGCGGCAGTGGGCCGTTGAACGCCACACTCGGACTACGGAATGGCACGACATTGTCTTCTCCGACGAATCCCGCTTCAGCCTGCAACACCACGATGGTCGCATCCGCGTGTGGCGGCACCGCGGCGAGAGACTGTATGACGCCTGCATTATGCATTGCCATACCGGTCCGTCGCCTGGCGTTATGGTTTGGGGCGCAATTGGATATGACACCCGCACCCCCAGTACGCATCGCCGGTACACTCAACAGCCACCGCTACATCTCTGACGTTTTGAAGCCTGTAGTCCTCCCTTACCTGCAGGGCAAGCCAGCGGCCACGTTTCAACATGACAATGCGCGACCGCACGTGGCACGCATCGTGCAACAATTCTTCACTGCCCACCAGGTGTCACTGCTGCCGTGGCCATCCTGTTCTCCCGATATGTCGCCCATCGAACACGTCCGGTCGCTGATCGGCAACCGAGTGTCCCGGCAAGCACCACCCGCGGCTACGCCTGATGAACTGTGGCAACATGTGGAAGCAGCCTGGACCGATTTAGGCCAAGCCCACATCCAAAGCCTCTTTCGTTCGATACCGCGGCGTGTAGCGGCCGTTATTGCCAGCCATGGGGGCCACACCAACTATTGATGTCTGCGTGTTTCGCAAGTCGCACGGGCCTGTAAGCTCAATCTTTTCATCTTTGTATCTGTTCTTATGTGGCCAGTAAATCTGGCTTTGCAATCTCGTGTCCTTCTTGGTGTTGCATTTTGGGTGGCCAGCAGTGTATTTTCTAAACCTAACGCCACAAATTTCTCCGATGAATTTGAAGCTGGCAATAATGACAGCTGATCAAAGGACAAGCGACGTAGATAAATATTTCTTATATAAGAGCTCAGTGAGTAATATTAGAAGAAAGATTCATGTTCAAACAATGTTGAGACCAGAAGATAGCGAAAAAATCTTGTAAGAACACGGGTTAACTGAAATTTTCTAGTTCTGCTGAGAGTTAGGAATGGTCCCTCGGAATTGGAAAATGCTATCTTTGTTCCCTTGTATAATGGAAAAGGTGATCAGACAGACTGAAAAATCTATCGTGGAATTAGCCTATTAAGTGTGCTAGGGAAAGTTTTTGGTAAGGTCGTTATTGAAAAAGTACGGGGTTTTCATCAGAAAAAGTGTGGGATGTTCGTGTTGGTTTTATGTCTGGTAAAGGCTGCACTAACCAAATTTTTGCATTACGCATGATGACTGAAAAGTATCTGGCTGTTGGTGAGAAAGTTTTTGCTGCCTTCATAGATTTAGAGAAAGCTTACGACCGAGTAAATAGGACACCTTTGTGGAAGGTAGGTATTGAATGAATACTGTGTTACTGGGAATCTACTAAATGGTGTAAAAGCCATGTATGCTGGTAGTAGAGCTTGTGTACGAGTTAATGGTTTTGTATCAAAATAGTTTTCTATTGGTGCAGGAGTCAGAAAAGGGTGTGTGATGTCACCATGGCTGTTTAATGTATTTATGGATGCGTGTATGCGTGATATCAAGATGGACAATACTGGTTTATGTCTTGGTGATATCCGTGCGCGCATATTGCTATACGATGATGACACAGTCCTGTTGGCACAGAGCAAACGTGGGTTGCAGAGTATTTTGCTCTGGATGTATGAAGTTTGCATGAAATTCAAACTGAATATAAATAAGAGAAAAGCCAAAGTTATGGTTTTTGAGCGAGGAAGTGTTAGTACTGAATGTAATACAATGGCGTGCAAAAATTAAGGACGAGACGGTTTTTCAAATATAACGTCGTGCAGAAGTGCTCCACGTCGACTCAGATCATACCATAAGATCCCCAAGATGTAAGAATATGGGACAAGTGAGCAAAACCGTCCAAACAAGGAATCCAAAGGATATAAAGGCACTTTATTGAAAAGGTAGCTTCGAGCACAACTGGACATAAGAAAGAAACGTTCATGTGACAGGCGGCTGCCAAGAAAAATCCAGCCTTTAGTAGAGGATATGATCACCCCTGACTGCGTTGCAGGATTTACAACGTCTGTCCATGCTGAGGACGAGGTTGTCAAGGAGCTGTTGAGGCATCACGGCCCATTCCTCTTGTAGCGCCAATCGCAACTGCGGAATCGTTGCTGGCGGCTGGTGACATGCTGCCAAGCGTCTCCCCAGAAGGTCCCACACGTGTTCGATTGGATTTAGGTCCGGGGACCTTGCGGGTCAATCCATGCGTTGAATATCTTTACTCTCCAACAGCTCTGCGACAGCCACTGTACGATGAGGTGTAGCGTTGTCGTCCATGAAGAGGAACTCAGGACCCACAGCACCTCTAAACAGACGCACGTGAGGCAGCAGAACCTCGGTACAATAGCGGACAGCAGTGACTGAACCTCCTTGGAAGCTGTGGAGGTCAGTACGGCTACCAAGCATGATACCGCCCCAAACGAGAACTCCGCCACTTCCAAACTTGTCCCTTTCGATGATGTTGGAGGTGTGATTGCATGTTCCTTGCTCTCTCCAGATGTATATACGTTCAGAATCGCTCGTCATACTAAATCGGCTCTCATCCGTAAAGAGAACTCGACCTCATTGCTGATGTGTCCAGTTCTTGTGTTCCTGGCACCACAGAAACTGCTGTCTCCGATGAGCAGGCGTTAATGGCACACACCGTACTGGTCGTCGTGCAAATAGGCCACCTTTGTGCGGCCTCCTGGCCACGGTAAAACGCGATAACGGACGTCCAGTTGTCTCTTGTGTGCCTTGCGATTTCTCCCGCTGTCTGCCGTTTGTCTCTTCTCGTCTGTAGGACAATATACAGGTCGTCCGCCGCCATGGTTGCTCGTGGACGACCACTGCTAAACTCTCGGACAGCTGTTCCTGTCGTTTGAAATGCTCTCCAAGCTCGTGAAACGATGCTGTGAGCGATCCGGAACTCCTCGGCCACACTAGTCACACTTCGACCTTCTTCCAACTTCCCGATGACGCGACCTCGGGTAAAGTCATCCAGATGTCGTGTACTGGATTGCCTGTTGGCCATATCACACGGTGGCAGCAACTCGACGTCGTTCAAACCGATGTACACCGTGCAATAGCTTTCACAGAATTGCTGAGCGTACACCGCCCGTGTGCTTTATACCCTTCCGACACCCCCCCCCCCCTTGCGTTATGCTGCATATATGCGCATGAACTACCGTACCGGACCCTAGTCTATCTCCTGAGTGGTCTTTCGGTCCGTTCTGCCTGCTCGTTCCGCTGTTAAGCTAATTTCTCCTCTTCGTCCTTAATTTTTGCACACCAGTGTATAAGTCTAAATGGCACAGTGATTGACCAGGTGAATGAGTTTGTGTATTTAGGAAGTATGTTTGACCGTGAGAACTAATTGGATGGTGAAATTAGTAGGCGAGTGAATTCTTCATTTGGAAGGTTTTCACGAGAAGGATCGGTTCTCAAGAAAGGCCCTCATGACTGTGTATGAAAGTGTAATTTTTCCTACTCTGATGTATGGCAGTGAAACCTGCGTACTACAGGAGAAACATAGGAGTCGTTTGTGTGCTGGTGAAATGCGTTACTTACGGGGGGGGGGTTGTGGCAAGGCACGTTCTGATCGTGTGAGAAATGAAGATGTGTGTGTTGCAGTTGTGTAATCTGAAGCAAACTGTTGTTAGCAAGGTGGAGACTAATATGCTTCGGTGGTTTGACCAGGTTGAAAGAATGGGTGATGAGATGCTTACTAAGAAAATCTTTTTAGCCCAAGTGGCAGGAAGGAAAGACAGAGGAAGGCCAAGAAAGTCATGGGAGGATCAGATTCAGGAATGTCTGCATGAGAAAAAGATTATGAGTATGAAGTATAGAAGGTCTTGTGTACGTCGTATGATGGATGTCAGTGAAGCCTGAGTTGTGTGTCAAGATCGCTGTAAATGGAGAAGTTTGATAAAGCAACAGTAAGTAAATAACACTGGTCGGCAAAAAAATTATTTTTTTCGAGCCCTGACACCATTCCTGCTGGTTCTTATGTAAAACGACCTCTTTAAGCCGAATATGACCCCGTTTTCCCCCATCACCCACCTAATTTTATCACTTTCCGATAATTTGGAGGGATGAAAAGGATTATTTCAGCCTTTACATTTCTTCTGAGGGGCTACAGAGGTGAAAAGTTATAAAACATGAACATCTGTAGCAAGGATGTAGATTTGGGATCCCCCCCCAATTGTAAAGAAATCATTAAAAATGATCGATTTTTTATGATTTTTTTATCAATTTTCGGCAATATGTTATGGACATGAATTTTATTTGGAGGGTGAAAAGGATTATTTATTTTAGCTGTAAAGAATAATATATAAAAAGTAAAATACAAATGTAAAGTATAATAAATAAATAAGATAAGTACCTTCATTTGGTGCTTGCTTTCCTTTTGTACCCTGAGGTAGGAGTTTCTCGTACCAAACACCAGCAGTACTCTGCTCGTATTCCACTTCCCTGAAAATTTCCTTTCGATCTTATTGATGTCTTGATGGAATCGTTCCCTGTGTTCATCGGAAACTGCTCCTAAATTTTCAGGGAAGAAGTCCAGGTGTGAGTGCAGGAAATGCACTTTAAGAGACATGTTACACCCCATGGCCTTGTACGCTGACAGCAATGCCTCGACATAAGCGGCATAATCATCACTTTTGTTGTTACCCAAAAAGTTCTTACACACGTTTTGGAATGCAAGCCAAGCTCTTTTTTCTTTTCGATTCAGGTGTTCAATAAACGTCGAATCTTTGAAAAGTTGTCTAATCTGGGGGCCCACGAAAAGAAGTCTCACTAAGACGAGGAAATTTATTTTTCGAAAATTGAAATGCATCACCTGTTTTGTCCATTGCTTTCTCAAACTGTTTGATCAATCCCAGTTTGATGTGCAAAGGCGGCAAGTAAATATTTTCCTTCGGGACCAGAGGATCATGAACGACATTTTTCTGACCGGGAGTAAAACTTTCTCGCAGAGGCCAGTTCCGTACGATGTAATGTTTGTCTCGTGCTCGGCTGTCCCATTCGCATAGGAAGCAGCAGCATTTTGTGAAGCCTGATTGCAGGCCCGCGAGTACAGCAACAACTTTTAAGTCAGCGCAAAGTTTACAATTATAATCATGATAACAGATTTTATCAAGAATTCGGCTGATGTTTTCGTACGTCTCCTTCATATCCACAGAGTATGCAACCAGGACTGATGGTAACTCATTCCCATTGGCCAACAGGACAACTTTCAAGCTTGTCTTTGATGAGTCTATAAACAGTCGCCATTTGCCTGGGTCACATGTCATCTTCAGTTCTATCATCAATGCATTTGAATTAGGGCAGAACACTAAGCCTTCATCTTCCGAAAAAAGTAATTGCAGGGTTGACTGTCTGGTCCTGTAAGAAGAGATTTTTACGCCCTTTTCTAAGAGATTCCACTGCTGAAGTCGAGATCCAAGAAGTTGAGATTTAGTCTTAGGTAACTCCAAATCCCTGACGAGATCATTCAATTTCGACTGAGTAACGAGGTGAAGTTTTCGATCAGCTGAATCAGCAGAACGCTCTTCATCATCGGTGAACGTATCATGTGATGGTCCAAGCTGTGGCTCAAAGTATGTCACATCCGTTTCTGGCTCTAGAGTATAGGTTTTTGGGGGCACTGGGATTGGCAATGATTCGTTGCGAGGAACTGGTCTTAGAGCTAAAGGGATATTAGGATACTGAATTGTATGCTTACTTTTGTTGCTAGGTAACCCGACGGTGGAAGTCATACAAAAGTAACAATCTGTGAGATGACAGCAAATAGCATTGATTTATGGGTACCTTTGAGCCATTTGGTCAAGCTACTGTAACAAGTAGTGCATCAAACTGTGGGAGCCCAATTATTGTCCTGATCACCAACTTTGCAATCAAAGTAAAATTTATAAGCAGTTTTAAGAAGCGGAGAAAGGGGTTTTCGTTGCGCTTTAAAAGTCAATTCCCCGCAAACATAGCAGAATCTATCGGGATGATTTATACACTCGCGTGGCATAATTAAACAGTAAATAAATGATCTATATTAATCACAAATTACACTCACGTACTGTAATTCACTTGGAAAAGGCCGGTGTAAACAAATTTCTACCGTTTGACACAATTTAAACAACTTGGAAACACAGAATCCCCGCCTAGAACACCGACAAGTAGACTCAACGATCGCTACAGATCAACTGAGGGAAGATAATGCTTACAGTGCAGGATTATCGTGATAAGAGCAATGCAAGTTTGACCTTGTCAAAGCCCGTGCAAACCTATGCGCGATTCCCGTGGGAACCTGTTCGCGCAAGGTATTGAGAGAGCCAACGTGGTAGAGTGAATTTTCCGAACTGTTGCTATATATTTTTATTATTTGGGGGGAGGATGAGAGGGGCTGGAAGCTGGAATATGCAGCAAATAAGTGAAAAAAATGCCAAAAAACGGAAAAATCAATCATTTGTAGTGATTTCTTTACAATGGGGGTGGCAAATCCCCCCAAATCTACATCCTTGATACAGATGTTCGTGTTTTATAGCTTTTCACCTCTGCAGCCCCTCAGAAGATATGTAAAGGCTGAAAAAATCCTTTTCATCCCTCCAAATTATCGGAAAGTGATAAAATCAGGTGGGGGCCTCCCCGAAAACGGTGGGTGATGGGGGAAAACGGGGGTCATATTCGGATTCAGGAGGTCGTTTTACATAAGAATCAGCAGGAATGGTGTCAGGGCCGATTTTCATGCCGACCAGTGTAATCAGTTAAAAATTTGTCAGGTAGTTTGAGAAGCGTCACGCAGATTGAAAATCGTCGTCAATTGAAATCTATCTAGTGTAATGTGAAAAACTTGTTTATGGACTTGTCGATGAATCTGGATCAGTGACTCCCTTGATTACAAATAAAGAGGATTTGGAATTAAGTAAGTGGCGTTCTGTTGTCTAATGTACTCTGGTCTTGATATTGAAAGTGAATTTAATGTGTTGAGATGTACACTGAAGAGCAATTGAATTAGAGATACCAGTCTAGTAACGTGTAGCACCACCTTTCGCCCTGATGACGGCGGCGATTCGTCTCGGCATGGACTCGACAAGACACCGGAAGCGTTGGGAAGCCATACGGATCCACGACCCGTGAACAAGCTCCCACAGTTCACGAAGATTTGATGGAGGGGGGTCAGAGCCTCGAACATCTCTCTCGATGGCATCCCAAATATGCTCGATGGGATTGAGGTCAGGTGACCTAGCTGGCCAAGGAAGCGAGGTCACGTCGGTGGAGTGTTCATCCAACCATTCGGATACAATTCGGGAGCGATGGCACGGTATATTGTCTTGTTGCAGGATAAGGTCCCCAGTGGGATGTTGAAGACGCACAAACGGGAGCAAATGGTCGTCCAGGATATCCCGGTAACGTTGACATGTGAGGGACGATGTCACACGTACCAGGGGTCCCATTTCAGTCCACGTAAACAGTCCCCAGATGGGAATGTCACCCCCACCAGCTTGAAGAGTACCCTGCTGGCAAGAAGGATCAATCGCTTCATGTGGTTTGCGCCGTACTCGTGTCCTGCCATCCGCATGTACCAACATGAATCTCGACTCATCAGTCCAGGCAACATTTTTCCACATGTCTAGGGTCCAGTGGTGAAGTTCCCGCGCCCATGCTAATCTTCGCACCCTGTGATGTGCGGTCAGCAGCGGTACCCTCGTGGGACGATGGCTTCTGTACCCCATAGCGAGGAGATGGTTCTGGATGGTGTGGCTGCTTACACGTTTTTGAATAACAGCGTTAAATTGCCAAATGATTTCTTGCGCTGTAGCCCGTCTATCCGCTGTTACAATGCGAGCTAGCCGACGATGACCCCGCTCATCCGCACGCTGTTATCCACGGCAGTTGGCCCTTGCAGGGGTGGTTTTACCGGATTCGTTGTACTCACGGTGCACCCGTGACACAGTGGCTCGTGAAAATCCCAGTGCCTGCAAGACTTCCGAGATGGGGTGACCCATTCGTCGGGCAACGACAATTTGCCCACGATCAAATGCGCTTAGTCAAACGGACAATGAAGCGGCGATAACCCCGCCGGCGTAGTTCGATTGGGAGAATAGTAGCTCCAGAGTTCGAAGATCTGGGTTCAAGTCCTACTGTCGGCAAAAGATAGGGTACAGTGAAATTAGGATTTTCAGCAGCTACAAACAACTGAGTACCCAAGTGAAATTAATTTACTAAGTCTATTGTACAAGCTAAGCTAAGCTTTGGTGTTTTGAAGTGAAGTTAACGTAAAACGAAACCTGCAAATTCAATAACAGCAGCATAGTAGGTAAAAACTACTATTTCATATCATGAATGAATCTCACGTAGATGATGTAGAAAATTCCCTTTTCCTAGACATTCTGTGCTCTGGTTGAATCCTGACATCGCGATAAAGAATGATAAGCTAAAATTGCGAGGAAATAATAATTGGCATGGAGATTGTTATCCAAGTTTGTTTGTTTTTATTTTTTTTTATTTTGTCTTTTTGTTTGTTTTCTTTTGTTTTGTTTTGGGGTTCAACGACCACCGGGAGCAACTCGAAGCAGCTCTTAGGCACTGCACCACCGGAACTTCTCTATGGTTCCCATACTGCATACGAGTACATTGAATGCATACTACGTACAGTATGCACTGAAATTTTTTGTTACTGAGGATAATATTATCAGCTTCGGATAAAATCTACATAAACGGAATATTTTGCTTAAATTTTCTCCAAACACTTCAAAATAGCTTCCCCCCCCCTCCCGCCCATATTTTTTTGTTTCTCCTAATAATAGCCCTCCCAGTTCTGAGCGGCTGGCGTCGGAAATGGGATCCACCTGACTCCCCGTTTTTTTGTTGTTGTTTTGTTGGATGCTTTTTTTTCTGGGGGGGGGGGGGGTTAATGACCACCGTGAGCAACTCAGTGGACTATGAGCATTCGCCCGTCCCTAATTTAAGATCACTGGTTCTAGGGAAAGGAGAGAGTCAGGGCCGTAAAGCAAATATTGGGCTGGTGCGAATGTAATGTCTGGCGCGAACAAGCAGTGGAAACTGACCCCCACCCCACCACCACCACCACCACCACCACCACCACCGCCGCCACCTGAAACGGGCCTGGTTCATTTGCCCGACGTTTACCTCACAGAAGGGTCACTTGACCGAAAATCACTTCACCGAAAAGATTGTTTCACCGAAAGATCATTTGATCGAAAAGTTCATTTCACCGAATGGTCACTTGATCGAAAAGTTCATTTAACCGAAAGGTCTCTTTACCTAAAAGTCCATTTCATCCAAAGGTCATCTCACCGAAATGTCAGTTCATCGAAAACTTTGGATTTCATTACAGGATCTGTTGAAGCATGGTGCACGTTCGGCAGACAGACCACTGAAACGTTAGGGGATCATACTCAAATTACACTTTTGATTTCTCCGTGTCACAAAAAACGCAAAGATTTAGTTTTAAGACATACTTTTGTTTAAGACAATAGGCCTCGGCTTAGGCCTTTTTAGCAAATTTCAATCATGTTCATAAGGTCACGTTCATAAGGTTAACATAAAAAGTAAAATTATTAATGTTGCAAATTTTTTCTGGCAAAAAAAAAAAAAATCAATTTTAGGTCCCTAGGCTTGGCTTAGGGCTTTTTACCCGATTTTTATCGTGTCAACTCATGTTCATAAGGTTCACATAAAAAGTCAAGTTAATAATGTTGCACATTTTTTCAGGCAAAAAGAATCAAGTTTAGGGCTCTAGGCCTCGGCTTAGGACTTTTTAGCAATTTTTAACCGTGCGTGCTCATGTTCACAAGGTTTACATAAAAAAATTACTTTACATTTTATGTAATGCTTATGAATATGAGTAGGGTTAAAATCTATTAAAATGGAAGCCGCGGGTGGCCGAGTGGGCAACGTTCGTGACTGCCACGGAAAGGACCTCAGGTACGAACGCTCGATCCGCTAAATATCCGCCGTGCGTCGGATGGGCACGTTAAACCGTCGGACCCCGGATACTGGCCCCCCGGTAATAAATAAGGGCGTCTTCCTCCCCCTTTCTACTTCGCTTCCGTGTCACTTTCCTATCGGGCACTCTAGTCCAAATCTCCTAGCTTCCTATTTCTAAGGGTTGTTTAAAACCTGGGGTCAGACACTCCCTTCCTAAAATCCTCTTCATATAATCATAAAAAATTTATTAAAATGGATTGTATCCTACTACGGTTAAAAAATTAATGTTTTGTGGTTGAGTAAAACAGGAACATTATTTACTTGATTTGCTATGTAACCCTTAAGAATATGAGCTCAGAGGATTAAAATTTGACAAAAAGGCACAGATCTAGGCCTTATGATTATTTATATTTCGAGAAACCTACTCATGGGGAGGTGTTTTGTAGAAATTAAAAGTGCATTTTTTATACAATCCGATAATGTTTAGGTGACCAGTGTTACAAAAACCCGCACCACACTCCAACAGATCTCTAACAACAAAATAAATTCTAAGTGAACTTTTAGGTAAAGTAATCCTTCGGTGAAATGAACTTTTCGGTCAAATTTCCTCTCGGTGAAATGAACTTTTCGATCAAATTTCCTTTCGATGAAATGAACTTTCAGATTAAGTGACCTTTCGGTGAAATGAACTTTTCGGTCATGTGACCCTTCGGTGAAATGTACCTTTTGATCAAGTGATTTTTGGCGAAATGATTTTCGGTCAAGTGACCTTCCGATCAAGTGAACGATACCCGAATGAAACCACCCACAGGTGTTGCGAGTATTACGTCACAGATGTACTATAAATAGCTAGCACGTGTGTGAAGAACAAGGTTCAGGCGTGGTTTGTTTGGACGTAACGGGATTTGCAAAAGAAACATGCAGACGCCGGATTTGAGAATCATCTTCCTGTATTATTTTAAACTGGGTCATTCTGCAGGAATTGTCGTTCGAAACGTTAACAAAGCATTTGGGGAGAATACAGCCAACGAACGAACCATTCGGCGATGGTTTGTGAAGTTTCGAAGCAGAGATACGGACCTGCAAAACGAAACACGTGGTCACTGACCTATTGCTCTTTCTGACGATGTTCTGTTGCGTGTGGTTGAAGAGGACCCCCCAAAAAACGTGTCGTGAGATAGCGGCAGAGGTAGGTGGTCACCACACGACAGTTGTTCGGCGTCTGGATGCTCTTGGTAAGGTCAAAAAGCTGGACATGTGGCTCCCGCATGAGTTGACAACTGCCAACAAGACTAGCCGTTTGGAAATCTGCACGTCGCTGCTTGCCACGAATAAACAGGAACCTCTACTGCATCGAATCGTCACTTGCGAAAGAGAAGTGGGTCCTTTATGAAAATCGGCATCCTAAGCCACCTACACACCAAGAAGAAGATGCTTTTTGTCTGGTGGTCCACAGCCGGGATAATTGATCGGAGATTCTTGGCAAGAGGCCAAACTATCACTGCAGAACGTTATTGTGCTGAATTACACCAGATGCACCGGAAATTGGTGCAGAAACAACTGGCTTTGGTCATCAGACATGGTGTTCTTCTGCTCCAGTACAACGACTGCCCTCATGTCGCACAACGAACGATGTTGACACTAAGTGCCTTGGGCTATGAAGCCCTGCCTATTCCTTGGACTTGTCTCCGACAGACCCCAGGTCTTAAACAACCCTTAGAAATACGAAGCTAGGAGATTTGGGCTAGAGTTTCGTCGTCTGGATCACTTCCTGGCCGGGAGACAGTTCACGACAAGCAACGAGGATCAACGTGCAGTCGATGACTTCTTCGGGTCCCAGCCACCAGACTTTTCTCGCCCCGGGATGATGGCCTTGCCGAACAGATGGTATCTATGTGGCGATGCCGAGGGGGATTATTTTGCCTAGGTAAGTTGTCCTACTTTTCCATTCTCGCCGTTCACGTGTGCTGGTGGTCCTTTGCCGTACATTTCATTCGCACCAACTCGATACAACATCCATGCCTCACGGGAATTCGAACCCGGACCCTTTTCGGACGGATGGTCAGGAACCAGCTCTTAGACCACTGCGCCACAGGGGGAGGGCGGCTGTTGGGTGTTTAACGACCACCATGAGAAACGCAATGGGCTATAAGCAGCTCCTAATTCTGAGTCACGGTGACACGGAAAGGAGGGAGCCAGTGCCAGTCAAATAAGATCTGACATATAAGGCGTGTTTCGACAATGTTGCCTGTGGTCATCTTGAAATTGCAAAAATACTGTCTATTTTTAAAGCTAGCTTGCTTTTCAGAAATCGAATGTGCTGCCATCTACCAGCGTCGTCAGTTTAGGTTTCTACGGAGAAAGCTTAAATATAAATTAAAATTTTAGCACAATTGCGTGTGGTCATCTTGAAGTAGAAAACAAAACTGTTTACAAATTAAGCTTTCTTTCTGGAGAACGAACGTGCTGCCATCTCTTGGCGGTAGTTGTTTTAGTTTCTAGGGAAATTACTTTAAAGTTGATCAAAATTTTGAAAGTTTCAATATGCCCCAAAAAAGTTTCGAAAGGCACACACGTAGTGTAACGTATACTCTATATTCACTTTCCTTTTGATTTTACTATCTCTGGTTATTTTATTTTGCTATGTAAATTATCTTCCTACTGAACGAAATATTATTTCACCCGCTGAATGAGATCTGGCAATGAGTGTAAGTCATGACGTGGTGGTAGCTAGTATATAGGCGCGTTCATCGAGAGTGTTGTGTAGTGTGGAGTTGTGTGTTGGAGTTGTGTTGTTGAGGTGGAGTTGTGTTGTGTTGGTTGTAAGAGGAAAGTTTATTCATTATTATGTACAAGATATATGAGTGCCTTAGTTGACCAAGAATCTCGGAAATAAACAAGTTTGTCAGTAAGTTCAGTCTTTCTCAATTCTTAGTTTTGTCAGACCTCTGTCTGGCTGTTAGGTTTATGACTTTGATTACTTAATATAAATAACCAGCGTTGAGACTTTGTTTAAGTTCATAATTAACGAGTAACAACACCCTTTTGGGAATTCATTATTTTGAAGCTTAGAGCTAGTTATCATTAGCTCGCTGGTAAGAAGAAATATTATCATTCATAATAATTAGCTTAGCAAAAAGATAAACAAAGCTAATACATTATAGTAGGCGCTTTTACGATTTTATATTAAAATCTCTCAGTTTAGCAGTTTCTTCTATAGGTGACTGACAGCGCACGGTCGATTTTATTAACAATCGTGTGGCAGTGCATCTATATATTTCGCACGGTGAAAAGCCGACAAGAAACACATTCTCGATTTCGATTTAAGTAGCAATTGTTTTTTACTTTTAATTGGATAGGTGTGAAGAGATATCAGTCCAGCGAATTGCCAGCTTTGGAGTCACTGTGCGTTTAGAGAGCGATTGGTCAATGATTCCGGACTGCTAGGAAGAGTTAACTCATATTTAATTTTCTTCCTACATGTATGTTAGAGTAAAACCTTCCTCTTTCCCGTCCCGCACTTCTGCAGTTTTGTCATTCGGAATTTGCAAGGTAAATCAGTCTTTTACATTTTGACATCTCTTCGGACTGATCGTTATTCAGTATACGGCACTCGAGGATGCTGGGAGTTCCAGGGCACGCTATATGGCGGGTTTTTTTATTCTCACACAAACAAGAGCAACTTCTGAGTGCCGCTCTGTAATGATGTCGATCGGCGAATTAATTATTAAAATCCCCGGAAAACACATTTTCACTCCGTGCAAGAAAACAGCGAAATCGATAAAGTTTATTGAATGTGGAGAAATGTTACATATCCGGAATTTCTCCCAAAGATCTGAAGAGGCCATTCTATTCGTTTTCGTTTTCAAAGCAGTAACAGTCGACAGGAAGAAGTTCGGCGTTGATGAAACACGACAGAAAGCTTTCAATTAGTTCCGAACGGAGTGATGTGGGGGTAAAAAGAAATAAGAAAAATGAACTAGGGAAAAAACTGACAATGAAGCTTCTGTGATGTTTTGCTATTGTTAGTTTTCAACGCAATTTCCGTTTTTGCTCTCATTACCCTCTTGGTGCGTCTTTTAATGTAAAAAAGAAATTTCGAATTTATGTCTGTTCGTCCATTTTCCCTGCTATGTACACTAAGTCTATGAGCTACATAGGAAAACTTATTTTAGTCTGGAATATACCGTATATACTCGTGTATAAACACCAGGTTTTAGGAAGAATGTTTTTTTTAATGAAGAGGGGTAGGCTTATATGTAAGTCCGTTAAAAATATGAATTATGAAACACAGCACTACAATATCCGTTTATTGGCATAGACGTACAAATATTTAAGCGTAAGCTTTCAACACCAATGGGTGCGTTCGTCAGGCTTATGCATGGTTCGGCTTAACAAGATAATTAAACAACAAAAAAAAGGCTAATATATATGTATATAGTGTATATATATATCATTGTCAACCATTATCAATCCACTGCTGGACGAAGGTCTCCCCAAGTTTCCTCCACAACGGTCTGTCTTGTGCCAGTCTCCTCCATGTCACCCCTGCATACTTTCGAATTTCATCCACCCATCTCCCATGTGGTCTTCTTCTGGGTCTTTTCCTGTCCCTTGGAATCCAATCTAAAATTTCGGCTGTCCATCGATGATCTGTCCTTCTGGCAGTATGTCCAGCCCATTGCCATTTCAGGGATTTAACTCTGATCATGATGTCTTCCACTCTTGTCATTTTTCGGATCCACGAGTTCCTCTTCTTATCTCTCCTGGTTACACCAAGTATGCACCTCTCCATGCTTCTTTGAGTTGTCTGCAGCCTTTGTATGTCTCTTTTAGTTAAGGTCCACGTCTCTGCACCATACGTAAGCACTGGAAGGATGCATTGATCAAACACTTTTCTTTTAAGACATAATGGCATATTGCTCTTGAAAATTATGCTGTTTCTTCCAAAAGCTCTCCAGGCAAGTTTTGTACGCCGATTAATTTCTCCATCAATGTGACCCTCACTTGATATCTGCTGTCCAAGATAAACGTACGTGTCTGTTATCTCCAGCTTTTCTCCATCAATCGATAAATCTTCATTTCTTGTAAAAGCATTGAACATCACTTTTGTCTTCTGAAAGTTCATTTTTGATCCCACTTCTTTACTCTTGTCAGCAAGTTCCTGGATCATACTCTGCAGCTCTGATGGGCTAGTTGCAAAAATGACTACGTCATCAGCAAAGCGAAGGTGGGTTAGATAATCTCCATTAATCTTTATCCCCTTGTTTTCCCAGCTCAGTGACTGAAAAACACCCTCCAATGTGGCATTAAAGAGCTTCGGAGATATGGTGTCACCTTGTCTCACTCCCTTTCCAATTTTTATGTGTGTTGTATTTTCAAACAGCCTAATCTTTGCATTTGCATTTTCATAGATGTTATTAATAATATTAATGTATGCATCTTCAATACCGCAGGTTTTCAGAGCCATTGTAACTGCTGATGGTTTCACCGAATCAAAGGCTTTTTCATAATCGATAAAAGCCATGCACAATGGAAGTTCATATTCCCTCGATCTTTCAATTAGTTCTCTCAGCACATGGATATGATCTATTGTGCTGTAGCCACTCCTGAATCCAGCTTGTTCTCTCGGTTGAGCCATGTCCAGTGTTACCTTCAAACGGTGTGAAAGAACTTTAGTGAAGATTTTATAAACTACTGATAGGAGGCTGATAGGTCTGTAGTTTCCGAGATCCTCAATGTCACCTTTCTTATGTAGCAGGATCATTGCAGCGGTGTTCCAATCCTCAGGAATCTTTCCTTCATTAAGGCATCGAGTGAAAATTTGGGCGAGTACTGTTTCGATTTCTCCACTTGCTTCTTGTATGATGTCTACAGTAATTCCATCTTCTCCTGGAGCTTTTCCCCGCTTCATGTTCTTGATTGCATGTGCAACTTCTGCTGGAAGGACTGGAGGAACTCTGGTACTGGTATCTTTCATGATGTCTGGAGTGCATATATCATCCCTTTCATATAATTTGGAGTAGAAATCTTTCACTGTTGTCAAAATTTCGCCTCTATTTCTTGTTACAGAACCATCTTCTTTTCTCAGTGCCATAATCTGTTTTCTTCCCTTACTGAGATGTCCCTTTGCTATCTTTAGGCTTTGGTTGTTTTCAATTGCTTTCCTTACTAGTTCACAGTTGAATTTTCTTACGTCTTCAGTGATACTTTTTCGTACTGTCTTGCATAGCTCTATATATTCCACTTTGGAAGTCACATCTTCTTTAGTTATCCTCATCTCTCTTCTTTTTTGCATCAACATTTTCGTTTTTCCTGATAATTTATTTACATGCAACTTGTTCTTAGACCCAGCTAATTTTGTTGCTGTTTCCATAAGAGCTTTGGTTACTTTTCTGTTAACTTCAGAGATGTCCACTTCTTCCGATGTTAGGCCTTCTAAAGCAGAGAACCTGTTCTTCAGTTCCAACTTGAAGGTATTATGGTGTTTTTTAAGGTTGGTTATGTCAATAGATTTTGTTTGTCTTATGAGCTTGCCACGTTTAAGTTTAGTGTTGAGGTGCATCTTACATCTCACCAATCTATGGTCACTACCTGTGTTGAACTTGTTTAGCACACTGCAGTCTTCTATGACGAATTTTTTGTTACACATAATAAAATCAATTTCACTTGTCGTCCCATTTGGATGTCTCCATGTCCATTTCCTGTGTGGCTTTTTCTTGAAGAAGGAGTTCAAGATGAAAAACCCTTCTGCCTCTGCAAACTAAACGAGAGTATTTCCACGCTGGTTTCTGTTGCCGTGACCGAATTTACCTACTGAAGTTTCATTCTGTTGCCGTTGCCCTATTTTTGCATTGAAATCTCCCATAATTATTTTCAAGTGCTGCTTACCTTTATTATTTAGATGACAAATTTCCTCATAAAATTCTTCAATTTCTTCTTCAGGATGACTTGTGGTGGGTGCATAAGTTTGAATAATCTGAGCCTGGTATCTTTTCGAGAGTTGGATAACAAGTCGTGCAGCTCTGTCAGAGGAACTTTCAACTTCTACAACTTTATCCTTTAGTTTCTTGTTTATTATAAATCCAACACCACTAGTTCTGCCAGTATCAGTCCCACGATAGTAGAAGAGATGTCCACTTTTCAGTTCGATGAGATCTTCTCCTTTTCTCCTTACCTCACTTAGCCCCACGATGTCCCACTTGATCCTTTGTAGTTCCTCTTCCAATTCAAGAAGCCTTGAATCAGAAGATAGGGAGCGTCCATTGTACGTTGCCAAGGTCAGCATCAGATGGCAGCCTAGTCCGGTCCTCCGGGGATTCTTAGCACCCTCTGCCTTCATGTCGCACTGGCCGCTGCCTTGGCCAGGTACATTCCAGCTGCCGGAGACTGAGGGCCAAGATTTAAGTTGTGGAGTCATTTTGGAGGGGTTTGGCCATAACTCACCACGCTGGCCAAGCGGGTTGGTGAGTGTGGGATAGCATTTCCTCTAATCCCGATGGTATAGTTATACCGCTATGGGCGGTCGTCAGAGCCCCTTTAGTGGGAACAGGATGCACCACGAGAAGGCGGGGTTGACATTTGTCAAGGAGAGGCTGTGTTATATATATATATATATATATATATATATATATATATCTTCTTTTTTTGTTTTTTGCAAAAAAGAAGAGAGATGAGGACAACTAAAGAAGATGTGACTTCCAAAGTGGAATATATAGAGCTATGCAAGACAGTAAGAAAAAGTATCACTGAAGACGTAAGAAAATTCAACTGTGAACTAGTGAGGAAAGCAATTGAAAACAACCAAAGCCTAAAGATAGCAAAGGGACATCTCAGTAAGGGAAGAAAACAGATTATGGCACTGAGAAAAGAAGATGGTTCTGTAACAAGAAATAGAGGCGAAATTTTGACAAGAGTGAAAGATTTCTACTCCAAATTATATGAAAGGGATGATATATGCACTCCAGACATCATGAAAAATACCAGTACCAGAGCTCCTCCAGTCCTTCCAGCAGAAGTTGCACATGCAATCAAGAACATGAAGCGAGGAAAAGCTCCAGGAGAAGATGGAATTACTGTAGACATCATACAAGAAGCAAGTGGAGAAATCGAAACAGTACTCGCCCAAATTTTCACTCGATGCCTTAATGAAGGAAAGATTCCTGAGGATTGGAACACCGCTACAATGATCCTGCTACATAAGAAAGGTGACATTGAGAATCTCGGAAACTACAGACCTATCAGCCTCCTATCAGTAGTTTATAAAATCTTCACTAAAGTTCTTTCACACCGCTTGAAGGTAACACTGGACATGGCTCAACCGAGAGAACAAGCTGGATTCAGGAGTGGCTACAGCACAATAGATCATATCCACGTGCTGAGAGAACTAATTGAAAGAGCGAGGGAATATGAACTTCCATTGTGCATGGCTTTTATCGATTATGAAAAAGCCTTTGATTCGGTGAAACCATCAGCAGTTACAATGGCTCTGAAATCCTGCGGTATTGAAGATGCATACATTAATATTATTAATAACATCTATGAAAATGCAAGTGCAAAGATTAGGCTGTTTGAAAATACAACACACGTAAAAATTGGAAAGGGAGTGAGACAAGGTGACACCATATCCCCGAAGCTCTTTAATGCCACATTGGAGGGTGTTTTTCAGTCGCTGAGCTGGGAAAACAAGGGGATAAAGATTAATGGAGATTATCTAACCCACCTTCGTTTTGCTGATGACGTAGTCATTTTTGCAACTACTCCATCAGAGCTGCAGAGTATGATCCAGGAACTTGCTGACAAGAGTAAAGAAGTGGGATTAAAAATGAACTTTCAGAAGACAAAAGTGATGTTCAATGCTTTTACAAGAAATGAAGATTTATCGATTGATGGAGAAAAGCTGGAGATAACAGACACGTACGTTTATCTTGGACAGCAGATATCAAGTGAGGGTCACATTGATGAAGAAATTAATCGGCGTACAAAACTTGCCTGGAGAGCTTTTGGAAGAAACAGCATAATTTTCAAGAGCAATATGCCATTATGTCTTAAAGAAAAGTGTTTGATCAATGCATCCTTCCAGTGCTTACGTATGGTGCAGAGACGTGGACCTTAACTAAAAGAGACATACAAAGGCTGCAGACAACTCAAAGAAGCATGGAGAGGTGCATGCTTGGTGTAACCAGGAGAGATAAGAAGAGGAACTCGTGGATCCGAAAAATGACGAGAGTGGAAGACATCATGATCAGAGTAAAATCCCTGAAATGGCAATGGGCTGGACATACTGCCAGAAGGACAGATCATCGATGGACAGCCGAAATTTTAGATTGGATTCCAAGGGACAGGAAAAGACCCAGAAGAAGACCACATGGGAGATGGGTGGATGAAATTCGAAAGTATGCAGGGGTGACATGGAGGAGACTGGCACAAGACAGACCGTTGTGGAGGAAACTTGGGGAGACCTTCGTCCAGCAGTGGATTGATAATGGTTGACAATGATGATGATGATGATATATATATATATCAAAAAATTCGTCATAGAAGACTGCAGTGTGCTAAACAAGTTCAACACAGGTAGTGACCATAGATTGGTGAGATGTAAGATGCACCTCAACACTAAACTCGAACGTGGCAAGCTCATAAGACAAACAAAATCTATTGACATAACCAACCTTAAAAAACACCATAATACCTTCAAGTTAGAACTGAAGAACAGGTTCTCTGCTTTAGAAGGCCTAACATCGGAAGAAGTGGACATCTCTGAAGTTAACAGAAAAGTAACCAAAGCTCTTATGGAAACAGCAACAAAATTAGCTGGGTCTAAGAACAAGTTGCATGTGAACAAATTATCAGGAAAAACCAAAATGTTGATGCAAAAAAGAAGAGAGATGAGGACAACTAAAGAAGATGTGACTTCCAAAGTGGAATATATAGAGCTATGCAAGACAGTAAGAAAAAGTATCACTGAAGACGTAAGGAAATTCAACTGTGAACTAGTGAGGAAAGCAATTGAAAACAACCAAAGCCTAAAGATAGCAAAGGGACATCTCAGTAAGGGAAGAAAACAGATTATGGCACTGAGAAAAGAAGATGGTTCTGTAACAAGAAATAGAGGCAGAAATTTTGACAAGAGTGAAAGATTTCTACTCCAAATTATATGAAAGGGATGATATATGCACTCCAGACATCATGAAAGATACCAGTACCAGAGTTCCTCCAGTCCTTCCAGCAGAAGTTGCACATGCAATCAAGAACATGAAGCGAGGAAAAGCTCCAGGAGAAGATGGAATTACTGTAGACATCATACAAGAAGCAAGTGGAGAAATCGAAACAGTACTCGCCCAAATTTTCACTCTATGCCTTAATGAAGGAAAGATTCCTGAGGATTGGAACACCGCTACAATGATCCTGCTACATAAGAAAGGTGACATTAAGAATCTCGGAAACTACAGACCTATCAGCCTCCTATCAGTAGTTTATAAAATCTTCACTAAAGTTCTTTCACACCGCTTGAAGGTAGCACTAGACATGGCTCAACCGAGAGAACAAGCTGGATTCAGGAGTGGCTACAGCACAATAGATCATATCCACGTGCTGAGAGAACTAATTGAAAGAGCGAGGGAATATGAACTTCCATTGTGCATGGCTTTTATCGATTATGAAAAAGCCTTTGATTCGGTGAAACCATCAGCAGTTACAATGGCTCTGAAAACCTGCGGTATTGAAGATGCATACATTAATATTATTAATAACATCTATGAAAATGCAAGTGCAAAGATTAGGGTGTTTGAAAATACAACACACGTAAAAATTGGAAAGGGAGTGAGACAAGGTGACACCATATCTCCGAAGCTCTTTTAATGCCACATTGGAGGGTGTTTTTCAGTCGCTGAGCTGGGAAAACAAGGGGATAAAGATTAATGGAGATTATCTAACCCACCTTCGTTTTGCTGATGACGTAGTCATTTTTGCAACTACCCCATCAGAGCTGCAGAGTATGATCCAGGAACTTGCTGACAAGAGTAAAGAAGTGGGATTAAAAATGAACTTTCAGAAGACAAAAGTGATGTTCAATGCTTTTACAAGAAATGAAGATTTATCGATTGATGGAGAAAAGCTGGAGATAACAGACACGTACGTTTATCTTGGACAGCAGATATCAAGTGAGGGTCACATTGATGAAGAAATTAATCGGCGTACAAAACTTGCCTGGAGAGCTTTTGGAAGAAACAGCATAATTTTCAAGAGCAATATGCCATTATGTCTTAAAAGAAAAGTGTTTGATCAATGCATCCTTCCAGTGCTTACGTATGGTGCAGAGACGTGGACCTTAACTAAAAGAGACATACAAAGGCTGCAGACAACTCAAAGCAGCATGGAGAGGTGCATGCTTGGTGTAACCAGGAGAGATAAGAAGAGGAACTCGTGGATCCGAAAAATGACAAGAGTGGAAGACATCATGATCAGAGTTAAATCCCTGAAATGGCAATGGGCTGGACATACTGCCAGAAGGACAGATCATCGATGGACAGCCGAAATTTTAGATTGGATTCCAAGGGACAGGAAAAGACCCAGAAGAAGACCACATAGGAGATGGGTGGATGAAATTCGAAAGTATGCAGGGGTGACATGGAGGAGACTGGCTACAAGACAGACCGTTGTGGAGGAAACTTGGGGAGACCTTCGTCCAGCAGTGGATTGATAATGGTTGACAATGATGATGATGATATATATATATATATATATATATATATATATATATATAAACAAAAGTCACCGGACACCCTTCAAAAGCAAATGAACGGATCCGCTGCGTTGTTAAGATCTGCGGTATAGCTGCAAACGGTATGAAAACAAGCCTGCAGCTGACCACGATCATATCGCACTGTAAGGTTGAGTGAAAATGTCGCGGCGGGAGAGAACTGGCTTTGAGAAAGGAAAGATTGTAGGGTGTTATATTAGTGGGTTGTTCATAAGAGAAACCGAAAGGCGTTTAAACATACCCAAGTCAACTGTTTTGGATGTACTGAATAAGTGGAAGACACATGGCGTGCCTGAAGCAGCAAAACGTACCGGCAGACTAAAGAAATTCAGTGATAGAGGACGTCGAAGCCTCAGGAGAGTCGTTACACCTAATCGACGGAGTACTGCACAAGACCTCAGTGTACAGGTGAGTAACAATGCTGAAACATCGGTATGTACACGTACCTTTTGCGGCGAACTTCGTTCCATCGGTTACCGTGGTCGTGCGGCTGCTCATAAGTCTTTCATCTCCACTCGGAATGCTACTCGTCGTTTAGCATACTGTAAAGAACATTGATCGTGAACCGTAGATCAATAGAAACGGGTCCTATGGACTGATGGATCCATCAGTCTGATGGCCGTGTGTGGGAATGGCAACAGCCGTTGGAACGCTGTTTACCACAGTGTACTGTTCCTACGGTCAAGTTTGGAGCTGGGAGTGTATTCGTGTGGACTTGTTTTTAGTGGTGTGATCCCAGCACATTGGCTATCGTGGACAAACCTGTTAACCAGCATGTCTACCTCGATATTCTGGACAATTATGCTCTGCCAACTCTCTGGCAATACTATGGAACCGAGCCTTGTTGGTACCAGCAGGATAATGCACCCAGCCATAAAGCAAGGACTGTTACGGCGTGGTTTGACGATAATTCCGTATCGTGTGTGGACTGGCCAGCACAGAGAGAGTCCTGATCTTAATTCCATAGAGCACCTATGGGATGAATTAGAGCGCCGCATAAAAAGTTTGGAACCAAGACCTACTGCTAAGCAACAGTTAGCGGCAGCATTATGTACTGAATGGAAGCGCATACCTATCGCTCTGTTCCAAAATCTTGTCGAAAGCATGTCTCGAAGGGTCAGTACATGCATATATATATATATATATATATATATATATATATATATATATCTTGAACACAAGAGAGACGTCTGGCACAGAAGATTGGCAACCGCCTTATCCCGGGAGGTAGTAACCCGTTCCGGCATCCCGCAGTGAAACCAGATCAAATCATAAGTAAAGGATTTTAGGAAGGTAGTGTCTGACTCCATGTCTTAAACAACACTTAGAAGTAGGAAGGTAGGAGATTTGGGCTAGAGTGCCCAACAGGAAAGTCACACAGAAGCGAAATAGAAAGGGGAGGAAGACGCCCTTATTTGTAACTGGGGAGCCAGTACTCGGGGTCCGACGGCTTAACGTGCCCATCCGACGCAAGACGGATATTTATTTGTTTGAGCGTTCGTACCCGCCTGGGATCGAACCTGAAACCTCTCCGTAGCAGTCACGAAGCAGTGGATCCAGATCAAACGAGTGGCCCCTTACAGAGGCACTGCCCTCAGAGAAACTATGGAGATATTGGCTAACGCTGCTGTTTGCAATGATGACGTTTCACTTGAACTTCCCCTTGTATGGCGCACATTTCTTCGCGCCTAACACGTTTCTATTGCCATTTCTCTTTGTCGCATGCACGCGACGCCACATAACGTATCCTTGCCTTCTGTTATCGAGAAACGACCCGTCAGCAGTCCTACTGAAATAGTTGTCGCTGACATGATGACTGCGAAACCTAATTACATTTCAAAGTGAGGCCACGGAATTTCTTGCTCCCAAATAGGAAGTAATTCCCTACTTTCTTCCCTTGCGGGACTTCGAGCATGTCAATCCACCTTTGGAAATGTAAGAACGGACGAATTCGCGATCTCCCGTGTTTTCACAGCAAGCGTGGGCATCTGGTCTTGCGGCTGCCCACGGCGTCGTTGTTGCAGAAGTGCAAAGTCGTGATCTTTTAAAAAAATTCTGCATAAAGAATGCCATGAATTGTACAGAAAATGATTTGGTTTATGATTTATAAAAAGGATAAAAGAGCCAAGACGACTTTGATAACGATGACGTTTATATTGAGGACGCAGCTTTAACAGAAATGGACCCACAGAAACTGTTTTGAAATTTTGATAGAGTCTGACTTTGAAGGTTTTCAAAGAATATAATTTTAGAAATGTGTGCACTTTTATCTTAATAAATATCATGCTTTCCAAACTCTTGAAATTTAAGGAGGGCTTACACCCAGGTAGTTCAAAAGCTAAACTTTTTCCCCAAATTTTAGCTTTTAAGCTACAGAGATCGGCTTGTACGCAACCATATACTATAGGTTTAAACAAGTTAGTAAAATCATGCAATGCATTGATTATGATACGCTTTCCAACATACTAGAAATCATTACTCAAGTTATGAGGAAAATGGCTATGGAATAAATCTCACTCCTGTGCCCTGACCTTTGATCGTATTTCGATGATATTCAACTGAACTGTTTCAGTATACCTCCGAAATAACATGATCAAGTTTTGTCGCAATCGAAGCAATTTTACATAAGTTATGATGCATAAGGGCTATGGAATAGATACCGCTTCTGTGTACCTTTGACCCCATTTTGCCCATTTTCAATAAGATTCGTCCCCAGGCAGGTCCCTACAACATACTAGCATTTCATCCAAATCGAAATATTTTTACGTAAGTTATGACGCATAATGGCGATGGAAGTGATTCCGCTCCTATGTCCTGACCTCTGACCCCCATTTCGCCAGTTTTCAATAGGGTTTGTCCCCAGGTGGTCCCCTACCACATACTAAAATTTCATCGAAATCGAACCTTTTTAAGTTAGTTATGACGCATAAGAGCAGTGGAATGGATCCCGCTCCTATGTCCTGACCTTTGACCCCATTTCGTTCGCTTTCAATAGGGTTCCTTTCCAAGTGTTCCCCTACCACATACTAAAATTTCATCGAAATCGAATCATTTTTACGCACGTTATGACGCATAAGGGCAATGGAATGCATCCCGCTCTTATGTCCTGACCTTTGACCCCAATTCACCCATTTTCAAAAGGGTTCGTCCCCAGGCGGTGCCCTACCACATAGTAAAATTTCATTGAAATCGAACCATATTTACGCAAGTTATGACGCATAAGTGCAATGGAATGGATCCCGCTCCTACGTAGGGACCTTTGACCCCAGTTTCAATAGGGTTCGTCCCCAGGTGGTCCCCTACCACATACTAAAATTTCATCGAAATCAAACAATTTTTACGCCAGTTATCGTGCGGAAGGACTGACGGACAAAGCTGGAGCATATACGCTTCTTCAACCTACGGTTGGAAAGCGTAAAAAAGAAGTCCAGGTTTTCCACATTTTTTCAAGTTCTTTTTGCTTTTTGTTTTAATGTAAGTTAAAGTTTCTCTTGTCTCTGTCTGTATAAACGGTATTTGAAAATTTTGCTTGGACTTTCTAAAGGTAACTGAATAAAAGATTATTCAAATATTTTCCAAATTTTCTTGCGGAACAAATTTACTGCAAAGATTTTGTAAATGCATATTTATGGTTCAATTTCAAGATAGTCCATTTCAAGACCAAAAGCTATGGAAATCAAATTTGGGAACTAGATATAAACATTTTTTTCTTTTTTTTTTTTTTTTTTTTTTTTGTAAACAACCTTGTTTTTTCGGGTGCATTATTTTCAAACAAGACCGCGCGTAAAATTTTCTTGAATCTTTGTTTCCTGTTGACGAAGTAGAAAAATAATTTCTTATATTGGATAAAGATAATCATAGGGAAGATTATCCATGTAATTCCCTAGTGCGTAACTTCCCTAGTATTTTCTATAACATTTGCCATAATAAATATAATCTCTCCACCTTGAAGACGGATCACAGAACTTTAAGGGTCCTTATTATTTTAATGCCTAAGATTTTTAATTGTTTGTTGGTATGAAACTTTTCTGCTATGATCAAGATGATTATCTATACTTAAAAATAGCATATATGACACCGGCGTCGGAACCGCCCCCCCCTTCAATGAATGAGGGGGGGGGCAAAACACCCCATTTGCCCTCTCAGTTTTCTTTCTTTCCGAATTACGTATGTTCGTGATTGGAAATCTCAAACATTCGGGGTTTTTTTCTAAGTTCATTTTGATAGAAATTGAGTATTGCTCTTCATTGTTTACCATGAACTATCTAGAAATCTTATTTTTTTTTTAATGCTACTCCTGAGACCCCAAGAAATGCTAGCCCCATTAAAACTGTCCAGTGGGCTGATTCCCGTTTGAAGACCAGCAACGTTTTGTGTCTCATTAAGTGTAAAAAATTAGTCCTCCTCTAAAAAAAAAATGAGTAAAACTAAATAGGGAAATGGAAGTAGGGTGAGGAATGAGATATACGTTCCTTCAATGTTTAATTATAGCGTCTACGGGTGCAATTCCTGCGGAATTCGTACCAATCCGGAAGTACCAAAGTCTATAGTGCAAGGCCGTTTATGTGCACAGTTACATTGAGAAACTATATGGGTATGAAAATGTTTTTTTTTTTAAGGATGAATGTTTAACCGAAAAAGAAAATTTCCCAGCAATTTTCACAATGAAGTTAGCACGTCTTCTTTTACAGTAGTACAATAAATTTCATGAAATGATGAAATACTTTTTTTCTCCGAGATCTTGCCCCCGCTGTCAAAAAGAGTTCCGACACCACTGATAAACGATAAGGTTTGTCGGTAATTACGCTATTCCCATTACGTTTTAATTTTTTTGGTATGTTTCGCTGAGGAGCGTTGGGTAACGTTAGACCAGGTAGATTTTCTGAATGAATACAAAAACAATGTAACTTAAAGGCACAGAGGGAAACTTAAAGTTTATACATGTGTATGAGCAAAAGCAAAAATGTTTCTCTACTTAAAAATTTTCACTTCTTCGCCCAGTTATTAAATAAATGAAAAATATCCAGTTCAAAATGAATTTTTAACTAATATAAAAAAAGTTACGTTATTATCTTACGTTATTATCAAAGTTATTTGTCATATGCGTTTTTCTTTACCAATTTGCCGGTGCCAATTAGTAAAGAAGAAGAGGATGTGTTGAACTGCAGCAACAGCAAAGACATCCCGTAATTTTCTTCGTATAATCTGCGAATTTTTTAATAAAAAATTGTAAATTTAGGCTCTGCGGATAATACGCTGTTTCGAAAAGAAGGACGTTTTTGCGGCGTTTCTGGTTTTCAAAATATCCGCGTTGTAATTTACAGGAGAGGTTCTAAATTTGGAAAATTACCAAACATGCTTTCACAACAGAGAAAAGTAATGCAATACTAAGAGATTCGCAAAACGTTGGCAAATTTCTTTGTTTTGTTTTCTTATTTACCAGCATTTCGACAGAGAATAGGATGCAACGAAGACAGTATGTAACGTATACTCTATATTCACTTTCCTTTTGATTTTACTATCTCTGGTTATTTTATTTTACTATGTAAATTATCTTCTTACTGAACGAAATATTATTTCACCCGATGAATGAGATCTGGCAATGAGTGTAAGTCATGACGTGGTGGTAGCCAGTATATATAGGCGCGTTCATCGATAGCGAAAGAGAGCTTGGTGTTGTACGGAGAGATTTTGTTGTTATAAGGAGATCGTTTGTTGTTATACTAGAGGAGAGAGTTTCGTTCTATGCCATTAGTTTGATTCTTCATTATTGTGAAACAAGTTGTGTGTGTGTGTGCTTTGGATGACCAAGAGTGGCATAATAAAAAGCTTTGAGTAAGTACGTTTTTCTCAATTAATAGTTTTTGTCAGACCTCTGTCTGGCTGTTAGGTTTATATAATTAGTTTATAACCATTAACAACCAGCGTTAAGACTTTATACATTCTAATTACTGCTACAACATTACTACCAGTTATAAGTTGGTTCAATACTATTACTACACTACTAGCAGGAGACTTTATTCATGTTCTTAATTAACTAGTAACAACAACCATTTGAATTCACTATTTGAAGCTTAGTACAAGCATATCATTCAGTAGCAGAAGCATTATACTTAGCTCAGTAGAAAGAACTTATTCATTATAATTAGCTTAGCGGAAAGAAAATAAAGCTAATTCATTATAAGTACTATTTGCTCTCGGGGATGATCACGTGCTGTGAGAAGCTAAGTGTCACACACGTTCGTGGATACAGCAGGTTTAACTATGGAACTGCAGCAATGCTGAAAAACCTCGTGATCTTTTTCTCTTCATTCAGTTGGAAGTAACGCAAAAGCAATTAAAAAATAAGTCTTTTTTCTTAACTATTTAAGTGGCCGATATGCCTGAACCAAACAGTCCTCCAAATTTTTTGCGCTCCCAAACAGAAATATTCAGGAGAAGGGTTCTACCGAAGCTGCATCAGAACGATTGTTTTATCCCTCTCGTCGCAGCAGTACCGACCTTAAACCTCTCAACACTGATTAGAGGGCTTCATGGGTTGGCTTGGTTTTTTTAGTTTAGAGAACATCGCAACGAGCCGGGCCGGGCCAGGCCAAGTCGACCCATTCTTTTTATCTCAATGGTAAAGAAAGAAAAAATCTGGTTTCCCGATTTCCTGTCTGTTTAACTATTTTGCTGGCTTTGCTTATTTCCATGACATAGCCCAAGGCGTAAGACAAAGACAAAGAGAGGCACTCACAATGTTTTTACCATCTGTAGGTATTAAGATGGTAAAGCAATTTTAGGGCTTGTTGACAACAAAAGATCCGACCCCGAGCGAATGCGTGTGTCGTGGATTCCGTGCACCGAGCGGACGTGTCCTGAGCGTACACAAAGGGGACCAGGTGGACTGAGCGAACAAGGAATAGGGGACAGCTTCAATCAGTGTTGTCGCGCAAAGTTCAACAACTTGAGTTAGTAACAGGGTACAAAGGGAATGAAGGCATTCGAATTTACATAAAAATGTGCGTCGCTCTTGCTTGTTTACCAGAAAAGAAAATCGATAACGGCTGGATCTACATTATGGAAAATTCTCCACAAAGTCAAAAGCTTTCAGAATTTAATGATTATCTTGTGGAGCAATGGTTAGACAACCCCCAAATGCCAGTGCAGCTTTGGAACGTCCATGGTCAAAGACACAGAACCAATAACCTGATTGAACGTTGGCCTTTTAAATTAAATCAGAGAATGGGAATAAAACCCCAAATATATACTGTATGTTCTTGTAAATAAATTGAAGGAAGACGCACATCATACAGAATTCGCCCTGAAACGATTGGAAACAGGCGAACCTCTTCGCAAACGAAAAAAGAATTACGTCCAAACAGACCAGAAAATGGAAAAAAATTGCAAAAATGTTGAACAAGGCAGAGATATAGGAAAGTGTTTACGATCGTTAGCATACATTATAAAACTTCAATGAAGTCTGCATTTCTCGATAACGTAGCAGTTTAGAATGAAAATTGTATAATTTTTCAGCAGTATGTATTTGTAGTAGTTTTGGCGGTATGTATTTGCTGTATTTTTGAGCACAAATTAATAAAACCGTTTTGAAATAAATAATAAATTCACCTTTTAAACACACCTATTTTGCGGTTCATTTGAAGGCAAGATAGCCAGTCCTAAGTCTGACTATAAAGTGTGAAGAGAAATATTTAGCATTTATGTCCAACATTTAGCGGACAAGTTATTGGAAAACTTAGCGTCCGGTCAGTACACGCTGAAATGCAGAATGTACGCACAGGACACGGTTTTCCACTGTACGCTCAGGACACGTCCGGTCTAGGACACCGTGTCGAGTGGGGTGGTGGACGGTGGGGGGTGCCTTCAGTGGGGTCAGGGTGTGTGTGTGTTTGTATGAGAGAGTGGGGAGAACGTCGACTGTTTCTCCTATCCTTAATCCCCATAGGGATTTACTTTTGTAGTGTTACCGCTTGCTAATTCAGAGAAAGGGAGATTCTGAACGCACTTAGTCTTTCCTCTCTTTTTTAAAGTTACATTCTTCGATAATTGTTAAAGTTTAGTTAATACACAGTCGAGGGACATTAATGTGACCACCCCTACTTTTGACGTAAAACAGCGCGTAGCCAATGGAAAAAGTCACGTGTCTTGAGATGGCTTGGTGGGTATATAAGGTGTACTGTAGGCATTCTGAAAACATACGCCGCGGGTGGCCGAGTGGGCAACGTTCGTGACTACCACGGGAAGGGCCTCAGGTTCGATCCCAGGCAGGTACGAACGCTCGATCCACTAAATACCCGCCGTGCGTCGGATGGGCACGTTAAGTCGTCGGACCCCGGGTACTGGCCCCCGGTAATAAATAAGGGCGTCTTCCTCCCCCTTTCTACTTCGCTTCCGTGCCACTTTCCTATCGAGCGCTCTAGCCCAAATCTCCTAGTTTCCTATTTCTCTAAGGGTTGTTTAAGACCTGGGGTCAGACATCCTCTAAAATCCTCTACATGTGATCATATGATCATGAAAACATACGGGCCGCGGGTGGCCTAGTGGTCAGCGTTCGTGACTGCCATGGAGATAACCTTAGGTTCGATCCTGGACAGGTACGAAAGTTCGAACCACTAAATACCCGCCGTGCGTCGGATGGGCACGTTACGCCGTCGGACCCCGGGTACTGGCCCCCAGGTAATAAATAAAGGCGTCTTCCTCCCCCTTTCTACCTCGCTTATGTGTCACTTTCCTATCGGGCACTCTAGCCGAAATCTCCTAGCTTCCTATTTCTAAGGCTTGTTTGAGACTTGGGGTCAGACACTCCATTCCTAAAATCCTCTACATATGATCTGATCTGATCTGAAAACATATCACTCGTTGCTGTCATGGATAAAAGAAGCGATTTATCCGATTTGCAAACAAGGGATGATTATCGGCTTTCGGGCCAAGGGTGGCAGTATTTCTGAAACAGCGCAGTTTGTGAACTTTTCGCGTGCTGCTGTGGTTAAAGTGTATCGCGATTCGAGAAATGGCACCGTTGCGAATAAGTGACGTGGAAACTGCGGAGCACTATGTGCCATTGATGTGAGAGGTGAACGTCGGCCACGAAGATGTGTGAGGGTCGATCGACACGCTACAGTGGAGGAACTCACTGGCTGAATGAACCAGGGGGCTACCGGAAGTGTGTCTAAAACGACAGTTCAGCGAACCATGTTGCGTATCGAGCTCCGATGCAGACGGATGGTCACTGCACCTATGCTAACGAAGGTGCATCGGCAGAAAAGGCTTACATTTGCACGGCAGTATCGGAATTCTGATTGGCAAAGGATTGCCTTCTCCGATGAGTCACGTTTTCTGCTTCATCGAACGGATGGACGTTGGCGTATAAGGCAAGAAACATCGGAGAACAAACACTCTTCAACCTTTGCTGGAAGAGCACAAGCTAGTGGGGGGCAGCGTCAAGGTACTTAGAAAGAGGAGAGGTAGGTCCATCGCAACCGAGTCATCTTCCCGCTTCTCTTGGCTGCGCTGTGACGTCACGGCGGCCATAAGCGAAGCTGTAACGCACGTGGAGCCAAAACGAGGAAGTTTCGTACGCTTTGCGAATTTTCAATCGAAATAGCAAGCCAGTTTTGAGTAGATAATTTTTAAGTAGAAATTGTTCAAACATCCAACTATTTTTCAAAATAGAGTAAAAATATATACTGGGCAAAAACGGGAATATGATATGAATACTGTACAATGTTTTTTTTTTTGCTGAATACCTTTTTTTTTTTTTTTTCCGAAAGCACATGCAATAGCTCTTTGGAGGCTGGGTAATTCATTACGTCGAATCAGTCATTTACCAATTTTATAAAATTAGCAATTTGTTTTCTTTCAGGAAAAAAATACTCTACAGCTTTGCTTTCGTTGTTAGATAGTATCTGGGCCACTAAAACTAACTCTCTGCCTCATAGGTCCTCTTACATTTGTGTGAATCCACTTAATTTTATCATCATCATCATCATCATCATCATCATTGCCAACCATTATCAATCCACTGCTGGACGAAGGTCTCCCCAAGTTTCCTCCACAACGGTCTGTCTTGTGCCAGTCTCCTCCATGTCACTCCCGCATACTTTCGAATTTCATCCACCCATCTTCCATGTGGTCTTCTTCTGGTCTTTTCCTGTCCCTTGGAATCCAATCTAAAATTTCGGCTGTCCATCGATGGTCTGTTCTTCTGGCAGTATGTCCAGCCCATTGCCATTTCAGGGATTTAACTCTGATCATGATGTCTTCCACTCTTGTCATTTTTCGGATCCACGTGTTCCTCTTCTTATCTCTCCTGGTTACACCAAGCATGCACCTCTCCATGCTGCTTTGAGTTGTCTGCAGCCATTGAATGTCTCTTTTAGCTAAGGTCCACGTCTCTGCACCATACGTAAGCACTGGAAGGATGCATTGATCAAACACTTTTCTTTTAAGACATAATGGCATATTGCTCTTGAAAATTATGCTGTTTCTTCCAAAAGCTCTCCAGGCAAGTTTTGTACGCCGATTAATTTCTTCACCAATGTGACCCTCACTTGATATCTGCTGTCCAAGATAAACGTACGTGTCTGTTATCTCCAGCTTTTCTCCATCAATCGATAAATCTTCATTTCTTGTAAAAGCATTGTACATCACTTTTGTCTTCTGAAAGTTCATTTTTAATCCCACTTCTTTACTCTTGTCAGAAAGTTCCTGGATCATACTCTGTAGCTCTGATGGGGTAGTTGCAAAAATGACTATGTCATCAGCAAAACGAAGGTGGGTTAGATAATCTCCATTAATCTTTATCCCTTTGTTTTCCCAGTTCAGTGATTGAAAGACATTTTCCAATGTGGCATTAAAGAGCTTCGGAGATATAGTTATACCGCTATTGGCGGTCGTCAGAGCCCCTTTAGTGGGAACAGGATGTACCACGAGAAGGCGGGGTTGACATTTGTCAAGGAGAGGCTGTGATGTTACGCATCACCTGACCTTACATCCCCTTAATTTTATAAACACCTTTAATTCCTAGCTATTACGTTCCAGCAAAAGGTCAAATATTTGGAGAGTGATGGTTCCACACTACAGCATGTTGCACGATTTAATTAATATATGATTTCGGAGAAGTTTAATTAGATGGGGCACATCGACAAACATCCATATCTTTCGATTTTCATTTACTGAATTTAAAAAAGAAGACAATATTGGGGCTATTCCAAGCTGCCGCCAAACCTTGATACCCCCCCCCTCCAAGATCAGGTACCACTCCATGCACTAAATAACTCGATTGCTCAATGCCTCAAATCATGTCCATTAACAACTTTTGGTCCATCTGCTTATCAAAGGAATAATATATGGATTGTTTCCAAGCTTTCCATAAGCCTCTCAGCATAACTACTAAAATGTTACTATGCGGTCCTAAAATTTCATTTGCAGCAGCTTCATAACAATATCGGGAATCAACGTTCATTTCATCAAAAGATAAAACTGAAACTATGTCGAATTCCGTTAGGTGTATAGTATTCATTTTCATCACCTTTAAAATGGGCTCAATTAAACCGTTGGTAAATACAAATTTATCACACCACCGTTTCAGAGAGGAAATGCTTGGAAGCGGTATGTGCATTTTATTTTTGATGAAAAGATATGCTTTTCGAGAAATAGCATGCAAAACAAGTGCTTGACTTATATCTTCTTCATTTCACTTTGCTGGTCTCTTTTTTGACACAAGAGTTTGAATTTGCACATCAGTGAAACAATGGCGAAACAAATTTATGATAGCTAGCCACCTTTCACTGTTGCTCAGCAAATTTCTATTCTTGCTTTTGCGTTTTAAAATATAAATTTTCGTTTTCAGGGTTCTTTTCTCGAGGCAAGAGCATTGTTTTACCACGTTTGATAATTCTTCCCGTAGTGAATTATTTTCACTCTTCAGTTGCATTATATTTTTGTTAAGACATTCGCACTTCTCACATAACGTTGACGGTGATAAATGTTGGTCAGGAATGCTATCACTTTCATTGTGACCTGATGTGATTTGACGTTTTATTGGAGATATACTTTCAATCCGATCTAATGCATTTTTTCGGACCTCTCTGGTCTTAAACTTTTCACTTCGAACAGAAAGTTGCTCCTCCATATGATAAGGTATATTTTTTGTAGGCACGGCATCTTTTCTCAGTTTTTTTCTGGGAGGCAAGTTCAGCAATTCATTTCTAAGATCCCGCTCGTAGTTCGAGACATCAAAATGTTCTGAACGCATTCGAACTTTCTTTGCATCGAATACATCCTTTCGACAACATTTCGCTACCCATTGCTTCAAGAAATCTCTATCCGATGGGAAAACATGGTATCTAACTTCCTTTTCTTTGAACTGTGATTAAGATAAAGGGCAACAACGAGCATTTTCAAGATAGTTGTACGTTACACAGAAAACCAAATGAAGAAAAAAATGAATGAAAAGAGCAAAGCGTGTCTAAAATTTACAAAGAAATGCAGCAAGTAATCGACACTACAGCACAAGCTCCGAATGTTCGTTTATGGCCACTGTGACGTCACACTCCAGTTCGTAGTGAGACAGCCCGCCGTCCGGCACGGAAACAAAGGCGATTGGACCTACTTCTCCTCTTTCTAAGTACCTTGGGCAGCGTTATGGTCTAGGGAATGTTTTCATGGCATTTCCTAAGTTCACTCATACCTGTGGAAGGCACTATGGACCGAATTCGTTATGAATACATCCTTGCAGACCACGTACACCCATTCACGCTGATTGTCTTCCCTGGGGTGGATGGGATCTTCCAGCACGACGTGTCGCACAGCTAGAAATGTCCGAGAGTGGTTGGAAGAGCACGATGAAGACTTCAAAGTACTTCCCTGGCCCCCGAATTACCCAGACTTAAATCCAGTTGAGCATCTGTGGGACCACCTCGATTGTGCTGTTCGCTCTATGGATCCTTCACCATGCGCCCTCCAGCAGCTGTCAGATGCACTGCAGTCAGCATGGCTTCACATACCTGTGAACACCTTCCAGCACCTTATTGAGTCACTCCCAGGCCGTGTAGCAGGCGGTTTCAGTGGATCTTAGCTGGTGGTCACAATATTGTGACTCGACAGTGTATTTTTAGCCTTACATTCAACTAAGTATTTTCAACAATATCTCATTTCATTATTTAATTTTCGCAATTTAATAAAACACAGTAGAAAGGTAAAATAATACAAACCAGCACATCATGGGCCGTGCTGGGCCCAGTGTCTGATAAATTAAACGGGCAGGGCCTTAAACGCATGGGCTTCAGCCGGGCCGGGGTCACCAAATAAGGCCCGTGCAGACCTCTAACTCCAATACCTCTTTCTTGTAGTCCTTTATTATCTGTTCAAGTCCCTTTGACACAGACACTATGTTACGGGTAGAAATATGTGACTGAAATATAGTCTCTCTCTTTCCATTGTTACAACCCTTTCAGCAGGTAATCGATCAGAAGGAATTAGTGTCGATCATCCTCCTAAATGACCACTTTGAATAATAAACCTAAGGGGAAGCAACACTTTCTGACATGCAAGTTCACACGTTCCACCCGCGTATGGCCGACTCCTGAGAGGGCGAATATACACTGCTGGCCACCCAAAATGCAACACCAAGAAGGAAGCATCCGATTGGCCTGAAATTCGCAGCATGCGTCGCCCGCGAGAGGATATGCAAACGATTAGCATTGCAGGGCATATGCAAATCATGCATGTGCGCCCGGCACGCCACCGAGAAGCAGTATAAGAAGGGTGCACAGAAGGCGGCGTGTAAGTAGCGGAATTGTATTGCGCTGCCGGACCTGTGCGTGAGAAGCTTCCTGGTGATTCATCGCAGAATACGGCAGTCATTCCAGCACGTTTCGGAGTTCGACAGAGGACGAATAGTGGCTTATCGCGACAGCGGTTTATCGTACCGAGACATCGGCGCTCGTGTGGGACGACATCCAGCCACAGTGAAGCGAGTATGATTCGGTGGGGGCAGGAGGGACGGACGGACCGACGTGAGCGATTACCACAGACGCAGCACACCACGGCCTGCACCGCCGTGGTGCGAGCCGCCCCATCACGAACGTTAGCGCAGGAATTAGGGTGTCTTACGCAACAACCGGTGTCAGCACGTACTGTTCAACGTCGTCTGCAGGAGCGGGAACTTGTCGCAAGGCGTCCATTGCTCCACTTACCATTGACGCTACGCCACCGGCGAGTGCGGCGGCAATGGGTCGTTGAACACCGCACCTGGACTACGGAATGGCACGACATTATCTTCTCCGACAAATCCCGCTTCTGCCTGCAACACCACGATGATCGGATCCGCGTGTGGTTGCACCGCGGCGAGAGACTGTATGACGCCTGCATTATGCATCGCCATACCGATTCGTCGCCTGACGTTATGGTTTGGGGCACAATTGGATATGACACCCGCACCCCTCTTGTACGCATCGCCGGTTCACTCAACAGCCACCACACCATCACCGACGTTTAGGAGCCTGTAGTCCTCTCTTACCTGCACGACCTGCCGGCGGCCACATTTCAACAGGACCATGCGCGTCCATACGTGGCACGAATTGTGCAACAATTCTTCACGGCCCACCAGGTGTCACTGCTGCCGTGGCCCGCCTGTTCTCCCGATAGGTCGCCCATCGAACACGTCTGGTCGCTAATCGGCAACCGAGTGGCCCGGCAAGAACCACCCGCGGCTGCGCCTAATGAACTGTGGCAACGTGTGGAAGCAGCCTGGACCGACACACTCCAAGCCCACATCCAAAGCCTCTTTCGTTCGATGCCGCGGCGTGTAGCGGCCGTTATTGCCCAGCCATGGGGTCACTCGAACTATTGATGTCTGCGTGTTCCGCAAGTCGCACGGGACTGTAAGCTCAATCGTTTCATCTTTGTACCTGTTGTTATGTGTCCAGTAAATCTGGCTTTGCCATCTCGTGTCCTTCTTGGTGTTGCATTTTGCATGGGTGGCCAGCAGTGTATTATGATTAAACGAAATATTTCAAGTAATCTAATATGTATTTGTTTCATTAAAGAATTGTTTTTGTACTATTGTGTTGGAAAGAAAGTAATGTCCGATGGCGAGGTACCCGAAGTCGAAGATCCGGTGAAGGCGCACATTGGCCAGTGAGATTACGCAGCACGCAGGTATGGCATCAGCAGGCAAGTGGCTTAAATCAATGGCAGTTAGCTGTCAGAAGGCGAAGCGATCTGTTTCAAGAGAAGCGGTAGGTTTTAAACAGCAATCATTCTCTTAGGGTTTACATCCACAGGGAAGGTTTAGACTTGATCAGCTATGCCTGTTACAGGCTTTTGCCGAGTACCGGAAACAAAGTGACATTAGGTGGAACTCATATGAAGGCTCACGATACAAACGAAGTGACATTAGGTGTCACGATAGGAACCTAGAGGCTCACGATAGGAACCAAGAGGCTCACGATAGGAACCTAGAGTCTCATGTCAAAAACAAAGTGGCGTTAGGTGGAACCTAAAGGCTAACCACAGAAACGAAGTGACATTATGTAGAACCTAGAGGCACACGATAGGAAAGTTGGTAGACAGAGAGAAGTCAGAATGACTAGCTACTAGTCCACGTCACAAAAACGACTGCCGTCACAAGCGTCAAAGTACACACTCGCAGTGGGAAGAAAGGAAAAGACGTGGGCAGGATAGGAACAAACGCCCTTATTCTTAACAGGGGCAGTACCCTGTGTACGACGACTTAGCATGCCCATTAAGTAGGTTTCAACTACTTTTTTTTTCCGATTGGAGGTTTAACGACCGCCGTGAGCAACTCAATTGGGCTATAAGCAATCGTCCGTCCCTAATTTTAGGCCATTGGTTCCAGGAAAGGGAGAAAACCGGTGGCGTAAAACAAACACAACATCCATGCCTTACCGGGATTCAAACCCGGACTTATCTCGGACGAATGGTCACAAGCCAGAGCTTAGAATACTGCGCCAGTGGTGCGGCCTTTAAATACTTAATGGGTTTTAATCATTAATTAGGTTAGATATAGTCCAACAAATCTAACCTACATGGGATTGTTCGAGCGACCTTTACCTTAGCAGACAGACTTCCTAACCAACCACTAGATCATCTGCGGCCCCAAGTGCGAATCAATGGAAATAGGACAGAATGGGGATATGGTGGGGTTCGAACTCGAAGAAATTCTTCCCCTACTGGTGCTTAAGTAACTCCGTTCCCTTCTTGAGTTTTCCTGATTGTCAATTTGTTGTCTCTGTGTTGCAAATGTTTGGGGGGGGATCTTGAACTGCTTCACCCCTCTCCAAGTCACGAACATCTGCTAGCGGGACATTCAGCGGCCGAAAGTGTGAGGCTCTTTTTTGAGTAACTTCTCGTAACAAATCTATTTCTAGAAACGCTCGGGCATTCTAAACCTTTGTTTTAGATAGCAATTTTACCCGATTAACTGCCGAGAAAACAGAAATAGATTCTGAATAAAAATTCTGCTGCTTTTCGCTTTAAACGCTAGGGACTACTTTTGATAGAAGAGGTAGCTGTTCCATACCTTCCATAGTGGTACAGCCTTAGGTTGACTCAGAGTGCAGAAGATGGAAATAGCTCGAATTTCACGCGGGAATTGAGCAGACGAAAGAGTCCTATATCCGTACTCCCTGCTGGAAGTAACAAATATTTTTCCAAACCAATATTTTCCCCATTCAGAGAAATAAAGCTTTTACGTGCTAATTAAATCCATTGTTTTTTCCCTTCTCCAATGAGATAGGAAACGTGCAATCCTTCTGATATCTCCTGCCGGCCAGGCAATTTTCACTCAATCACTTATTTAGTTATTTATTTTTTATTATTGGAGTTTAACGACCACCGTGGGTAATCGGAAAAGTCCCCCACAGAAAACTCCCCTCAGGCGATATTACTCAGGCAGAAAATATTATTAGGTCTAACATCTAGGCCCTTCTAAAAGTTTTCATTCCGTCATTCCCATATTCCAAAAATTTACATAACAATTACTGTCAATAATATTGCGCTTCTACTTATGCACCATTCATTAATTAATAGGCTGTAGACCTAGGCCCTTTTTACATTTTTTTCTTGGCCTATGTGGTATTCATAAAGTTTACAAAAAAGTCAAGTTAATAGCTTTGCGCTTTTCTTTAGGCATTCAATATTAATTACTAGGCCTTAGGCCTAGGCAGTTTTGACAGTTTTTATTCTACCGATGCCATATTAATGAAGTTTACGTAACAAGTCAAAATAATAATCTTTTGCTTTTACTTAGGCACTAAATATTAGTTCATAGGCCCTAGTCCTAGGTCTAGGCCTTTTTAACAGTTTTTATTCTAACGATTTCATAACGTTTATGCATGAGCTTAAGTTAACCATACTGCACTTTTACTTAGGCACTAATTATTAATTCATTGGCCCTGGGCCTAAAGCCTAGTGGTTAATATTGAATGTCTACGTTAAAGAGCAAAGCTGTAAATGACGTTTTTGTAAACTTTACGAATATCACATAGGCGAATAAAAAGTGTTGAAAAGCCCTAGGCCTGCGGCCTATTAATCTATGTATTGTGCATACGTAAAAGCGCAGTATTATTGACATTACTTGTTATGATAATTTTAGGAATATGGAAATGACGGAATGAAAACTTTTAGAAGAGCCAAGACTTTAGGCCTTATAATATTTTCTGCCTTAGTAATATCGCAATATTAATTATTTGAAATGTTACGTAAACGTTATGAACATGAGAACGTTAGAATAAAAAATGCCGAACCCGGAAATTTCTCCCACATATTTGTGCTACTTGTACAGCTTCATCTTGTTTTAAACTCCGCAAAAGTCGAAATGCCGAACCCGAAAATTTCCTCCACCCCATCCTGCTCATTGTAAGGCTATTTTTTTACTGCAGACTGCGGAAAAAATCGAAATGACGACGCCGAAAATTTACCCAACCTAGTTGAAAGAGTGATTTTTACTACAAACTACGTAAAAGTTGAAATGACGACCCAGAAAATTCTCCGACATATTTATTCTCGTTGTACAACTGCGTTTTGTTTGAAACAGCGTGAAAATGGAAAAGGTGACCCCGGAAATCTTCCCACATTCGATATTTTGTGCAAACTGTAATTTGTGCACGGTCCCTGACTGAAAAAGGTGGGGGAATTTTCCTGCTGGGGAGTTTTTCTATGGGGAACTTTTCCAATGTGGGGGAGTTTTCCTGAGTGAGACTTTTCCTGTGGGGGACTTTTTCGTCCATCGGTGAGCAACTCAACGGGATATAAGCAGTCGCCTGTCCTCAATTTAGGGCCACTGGTTCCAGGAAGAGGAGAGATCCAGAGCCGTAAAAGCATCCCGGGTAATCATACTTCAAGTGGGAATAAGCCCAAAATCTTATCTTTAAAAGACAAAAATGAAAAAAAAAAAAACTTTTTTTACTATATATATATATGTACTGTACATACATACTGTATATCGCTGTAAATTCGTACTCAGTCCCCCTCAAGGGAGGGGGTAGGGTCCGGACCCGAAGAATCCCTTCTAGCCTACGCCTAAGCGTAGGACAAACACAACATTCATGCGTCACCGGGATTCGAACCCGAACTCCACTCGGACGAATAATCAGAAGCCAGCATTTAAACCACTGCGCCACAGGAGCGGCTCAACCAATCACAGCTCGGTTCAAGTTAGCTTTTGCCACCCCGGTGGCGCAGGTTCGAATCCTGGTGAGGCATGGATGTTGTGTTTGTCTTACGGCACTGGCTCTCTCCCTTCCCTGGAACCAGTTACCCTAAATTAGGGACGGCGATTGCTTATATTCCACTGAGTTGTTCACGGTGGTCGTTAAACCCTACACAAAAGAACCTCCAATCAACAACAAGAACGAAAAGAACCCATTCGTTAAACCTCCAATCAACAAAAAAAAAAAAAAAAAAAGTTTGCTTTCCTCCAACACCAGTGACACTAAATTTGAATGAGTAAATAGGCGAGTGGGGATTAACGGAGGGCGGAGGTTATAAGTCCTCAACTGTCTCTGTGAGGGAACGTTACTTGTTCTCTTGAGACAATGCTTCGATAGTTTCGAAGTACCCGTTCGAAAAAAAAAAAAAAAAAAAAGAGAAGACGGAAAAATGAAAAGAAAATCTTCCTACTGTTGCATTAAAGTTAGTATTTCTGCATTGTTATACTCATGCTAAATAAAAGCCTCCAACTACTTAAGAGAAAGAGACGACAGCTGCCAATATCTCGAAGAATGGGCAGTAAAAAACAGTTTTGCCTAAAGATCTGTTGATAAGATCGCTAGATAAAGAGCGGACGTCGGAGATGTGTTGCAAGAAAAACATTCCATTGGGAATCCATCACACCGACGGTTTCCGCGGGAGAGGCGTGTCACGGGAGACTTCCAGGGGGATAACTGTAATTGCCTCTGACCGCTAACCTATCTCTTCCTATTAGGAATGTTTGTTCCGTTCGACTGGGCAAGCAATCAATCATGAGAGCTCACGCGCGTTGACCTCATTCTCGCGCGATGGCATTTTCCAAACTAAATGTCACAGAAAATGTTAATCCGTGCCCGGTCGGGGAGATTTATTTTCGTTATCTTTTAATATTGTGTCTTTAGCTGTACTGATAGATCGATCACTCCCTTCTCTCCGCCTATATTTCCGGAGTTGCATGTCATCTATCATGGGTGCCATTGTATATTTGGCATTTTTCTGGCCCACAAGTTAATTTTGGGGGCTTTAAATTCTCGCATACACGAGCCTAATTAGCGAGGCGTTTGACGTAGACAGAAACGAAATGTTTTATTAGATACAGTGGAGCGTTGATCGCTGTCGGTTAGGCGTCTGACATGGATAAGCGAAATCCATGCTGTAGATCATTTAGTCCTCAACAAGTGAAAAGAGGCTTTATGCGTTCACCGATTTTTACCTGTTTCCGATAATTGCTTAAAAGGTTGTTTTTGGGTTTTTTTTCTGTTCCCTGCGTTTCTCATAGCAGCAATGCTGGAAAGGAAAATTTTAAAGTGCCGGTATGCTGAAATTTAGCTAAAAATCGTCCGGAAAAAATACCTTCGCCAGAAAACCTCCGAAACGGAAAAAGTAAAAAAATCCCTGGAAGAAAAAACTCCTTTGTTTGAAAATGTAATTGATATTTTTTTTATTGGAATTTTAAAAATTATTCATTGGACTTGTTTGACAGATCATCATCATCATTGTCAACCATTATCAATCCACTGCTGGATGACGGTCTTCCCAAGTTTCTTCCACAACGGTCTGTCTTGTGCCAGTCTCCTCCAGATACAGCTACATATATATTGAACATATATATTAGTTACATATATATTGAATATATATATATATCATCATCATCATCATCATTGTCAACCATTATCAATCCACTGCTGGACGAAGGTCTCCCCAAGTTTCCTCCACAAGGGTCTGTCTTGTGCCATTCTCCTCCATGTCACCCCTGCATACTTTCGAATTCCATCCACCCATCTCCCATGTGGTCTTCTTCTGGGTCTTTTCCTGTCCCTTGGAATCCAATCTAAAATTTCGGCTGTCCATCGATGATCTGTCCTTCTGGCAGTATGTCCAGCCCATTGCCATTTCAGGGATTTAACTCTGATCATGATGTCTTCCACTCTTGTCATTTTTCGGATGCACGAGTTCCTCTTCTTATCTCTCCTGGTTACACCAAGCATGCACCTCTCCATGCTTCTTTGAGTTGTCTGCAGCCTTTGTATGTCTCTTTTAGTTAAGGTCCACGTCTCTGCACCATACGTAAGCACTGGAAGGATGCATTGATCAAACACTTTTCTTTTAAGACATAATGGCATATTGCTCTTGAAAATTATGCTGTTTCTTCCAAAAGCTCTCCAGGCAAGTTTTGTACGCCGATTAATTTCTTCACCAATGTGACCCTCGCTTGATATCTGCTGTCCAAGATAAACGTACGTGTCTGTTATCTCCAGCTTTTCTTCCATCAATCGATAAATCTTCATTTCTTGTAAAAGCATTGAACATCACTTTTGTCTTCTGAAAGTTCATTTTTAATCCCACTTCTTTACTCTTGTCAGCAAGTTCCTGGATCATACTCTGCAGCTCTGATGGGGTAGTTGCAAAAATGACTACGTCATCAGCAAAAATATGGGATGTAAGGTCAGGTGATGCGTAACATCACAGCCTCTCCTTGACAAATGTCAACCCCGCCTTCTCGTGGTGCATCCTGTTCCCACTAAAGGGGCTCTGACGACCGCCCATAGCGGTATAACTATACCATCGGGATTAGAGGAAATTCTATCCCAACACTCACCAACCCGCTTGGCCAGCGTGGTGAGCTATGGCCAAACCCTCCAAAATGATTCCACAACTTAAATCTTGGCCCTCAGTCTCCGGCAGCTGGAATGTACCTGGCCAAGGCAGCGGCCAGTGCGACATGAAGGCAGAGGGTGCTAAGAATCCCCGGAGGACCGGACTAGGCTGCCATCTGATGCTGACCTTGGCTACTTACAATGGACGCTCCCTATCTTCTGATTCAAGGCTTCTTGAATTGGAAGAGGAACTACAAAGGATCAAGTGGGACATCGTGGGGCTAAGTGAGGTAAGGAGAAAAGGAGAAGATCTCATCGAACTGAAAAGTGGACATCTCTTCTACTATCGTGGGACAGATACTGGCAGAACTAGTGGTGTTGGATTTATAATAAACAAGAAACTGAAGGATAAAGTTGTAGAAGTTGAATGTTCCTCTGACAGAGCTGCACGACTCGTTATCCAACTCTCGAAAAGATACCAGGCTCAGATTATTCAAACTTATGCACCCACCACAAGTCATCCTGAAGAAGAAATTGAAGAATTTTATGAGGAAATATGTCATCTAAATAATAAAGGTAAGCAGCACTTGAAAATAATTATGGGAGATTTCAATGCAAAAATAGGGCAACGGCAACAGAATGAAACTTCAGTAGGTAAATTCGGTCATGGCAACAGAAACCAGCGTGGAAATACTCTCGTTGAGTTTGCAGAGGCAGAAGGGTTTTTCATCTTGAACTCCTTCTTCAAGAAAAAGCCACACAGGAAATGGACATGGAGACATCCAAATGGGAAGACAAGTGAAATTGATTTTATTATGTGTAACAAAAAATTCGTCATAGAAGACTGCAGTGTGCTAAACAAGTTCAACACAGGTAGTGACCATAGATTGGTGAGATGTAAGATGCACCTCAACACTAAACTTGAACGTGGCAAGCTCATAAGACAAACAAAATCTATTGACATAACCAACCTTAAAAAACACCATAATACCTTCAAGTTAGAACTGAAGAACAGGTTCTCTGCTTTAGAAGGCCTAACATCGGAAGAAGTGGACATCTCTGAAGTTAACAGAAAAGTAACCAAAGCTCTTATGGAAACAGCAACAAAATTAGCTGGGTCTAAGAACAAGTTGCATGTGAACAAATTATCAGGAAAAACCAAAATGTTGATGCAAAAAAGAAGAGAGATGAAGACAACTAAAGAAGATGTGACTTCCAAAGTGGAATATATAGAGCTATGCAAGACAGTAAGAAAAAGTATCACTGAAGACGTAAGGAAATTCAACTGTGAACTAGTGAGGAAAGCAATTGAAAACAACCAAAGCCTAAAGATAGCAAAGGGACATCTCAGTAAGGGAAGAAAACAGATTATGGCACTGAGAAAAGAAGATGGTTCTGTAACAAGAAATAGAGGCGAAATTTTGACAAGAGTGAAAGATTTCTACTCCAAATTATATGAAAGGGATGATATATGCACTCCAGACATCATGAAAGATACCAGTACCAGAGTTCCTCCAGTCCTTCCAGCAGAAGTTGCACATGCAATCAAGAACATGAAGCGAGGAAAAGCTCCAGGAGAAGATGGAATTACTGTAGACATCATACAAGAAGCAAGTGGAGAAATCGAAACAGTACTCGCCCAAATTTTCACTCGATGCCTTAATGAAGGAAAGATTCCTTAGGATTGGAACACCGCTACAATGATCCTGCTACATAAGAAAGGTGACATTGAGGATCTCGGAAACTACAGACCTATCAGCCTCCTATCAGTAGTTTATAAAATCTTCACTAAAGTTCTTTCACACCGCTTGAAGGTAACACTGGACATGGCTCAACCGAGAGAACAAGCTGGATTCAGGAGTGGCTACAGCACAATAGATCATATCCACGTGCTGAGAGAACTAATTGAAAGAGCGAGGGAATATGAACTTCTATTGTGCATGGCTTTTATCGATTATGAAAAAGCCTCTGATTCGGTGAAACCATCAGCAGTTACAATGGCTCTGAAAACCTGCAGTATTGAAGATGCATACATTAATATTATTAATAACATCTATGAAAATGCAAGTGCAAAGATTAGGCTGTTTGAAAATACAACACACGTAAAAATTGGAAAGGGAGTGAGACAAGGTGACACCATATCTCCGAAGCTCTTTAATGCCACATTGGAGGGTGTTTTTCAGTCGCTGAGCTGGGAAAACAAGGGGATAAAGATTAATGGAGATTATCTAACCCACCTTCGTTTTGCTGATGACGTAGTCATTTTTGCAACTACCCCATCAGAGCTGCAGAGTATGATCCAGGAACTTGCTGACAAGAGTAAAGAAGTGGGATTAAAAATGAACTTTCAGAAGACAAAAGTGATGTTCAATGCTTTTACAAGAAATGAAGATTTATCGATTGATGGAGAAAAGCTGGAGATAACAGACACGTACGTTTATCTTGGACAGCAGATATCAAGTGAGGGTCACATTGATGAAGAAATTAATCGGCGTACAAAACTTGCCTGGAGAGCTTTTGGAAGAAACAGCATAATTTTCAAGAGCAATATGCCATTATGTCTTAAAAGAAAAGTGTTTGATCAATGCATCCTTCCAGTGCTTACGTATGGTGCAGAGACGTGGACCTTAACTAAAAGAGACATACAAAGGCTGCAGACAACTCAAAGAAGCATGGAGAGGTGCATGCTTGGTGTAACCAGGAGAGATAAGAAGAGGAACACGTGGATCCGAAAAATGACAAGAGTGAAGGACATCATGATCAGAGTTAAATCCCTGAAATGGCAATGGGCTGGACATACTGCCAGAAGAACAGACCATCGATGGACAGCCGAAATTTTAGATTGGATTCCAAGGGACAGGAAAAGACCCAGAAGAAGACCACATGGGAGATGGGTGGATGAAATTCGAAAGTATGCAGGGATGACATGGAGGAGACTGGCACAAGACAGACCGTTGTGGAGGAAACTTGGGGAGACCTTCGTCCAGCAGTGGATTGATAATGGTTGACAATGATGATGATGATGATATATATATATAGTTTGACAGATACAGTTACATATACACTGCTGGCCACCCAAAATTCAACACCAAGAAGGACACGAGATAGCAAAGCCAGATTTACTGGACACATAACAACAGATACAAAGATGAAATGATTGAGCTTACAGGACCATGCGACTTGCGGAACACGCAGACATCAATAGTTCGTGTGGCCCCCATGGCTGGCAATAATGGCGGCTACACGCCGCGGCATCGAACGAAAAAGGCTTTGGATGTGGGCTTGGGGTATGTCGGTCCAGGCTGCTTCCACAGTTCATCAGGCGTAGCCGCGAGTGGTGCTTGCCGGGCCACTCGGTTGCCGATCAGCGACCAGACGTGTTCGATGGGCGACATATCTGGAGAACAGGCGGGCCACGGCAGCAGTGACACCTGGTGGGCCGTGAAGAATTGTTGCATGACGCGTGCCACGTGCGGGCGCGCATTGTCCTGTTGAAACGTAGCCGTTGGCAGGTCCTGCAGGAAAGGGAGGACTGCAGGCTCTAAAACGTCGGAGATGTAGCGGTGGCTGTTGAGTGCACCGGCGATGCGTACCAGAGGGGTGCGGGATCGCTTAGATCATTGCGCCACCAGAGCGGCCGTAAGACAAACACAACATCCATGCCTTACCTGGGATTCGAACCCCTGACCCCTCCGTTGGGTGAATGATCAGAAATTCAGAAGGTCTTTATTGCTCATAAAATTATGTACAATAAAAGAAACGTCGCCGGAAAAAGACACTTCCGGTGTCACAATAAACAACCATAAATAACAAAACATTAAAAAACCACTACTAATAGGCAGTATGTAACTTTCAGCACTATGAGTATGTAACTTTCAGCATATTGTCACTTGCAATATTAAAAAAATTGTGCCTGGGGTGAGAAACACATTGTAATAGAACAAAAAAAAAGCAATAAAAAAGACCAAGTCATAAGACCTAAAGAAAAAAATACAAAAACCATTAAAGAAGAAAGAAAACACGGTCTTGATCAATATAGCACCACGTCCCATCAATTTTCCAGGTTTGAAAAAAGGACGACACACGATCAGCTGCTTTGGCAATATCAAACTCAGTTTGAACGATAGAGATGATTGATGAGCGAAATTGTCTGCAGAGAAAACGGCGAGCAACATGATAGCGACGCAATGCTGGATCATCAACAGAAGATTGATACAAGTGATAGATGGTAAGTTTAGCCTGAAGGAAAAAAACGCACACAGTTTATTATGATGAATTGCAGATTGATGATGACGGCGATGGTAGAGAAAGTGCATCATGGTGTGAAGTGAGGGACAAACTTTTTTGGTAAGTAAAAACATCAAGGAAAATAGAGGCTGTAAAACCAAACAAAGATAGTAGGAATGATGGACATCACCAACAGTGGAACAAAAAAACAATCCGGAGACAAAAGATGACGAAATCGATGAAGGGTGCGTGGAGTAAGAAGACGTTGATGAAGATGGAGCCAATGAATATCATTCGCACCTGGTGCAGCAAGAGAAATATTGGTATCCATCCAGGTAGTATTTAATTCATCAGCAGGTATGGTACCACTCTGGATTGGAGCAGTGAAGTATGTCAAGAAATGATAGTAAAGTGGCTTCATAGATATTTTGTGCAAAAGATAGGGAACATCATTCAAATAAACAAGAAAGGGCAAACAGTAAGCAGCTGAAGGGGTGAAAATCAATCCATTTTGATCTGCAAGGGAAGGGTAAAGAGTTTCGATGCACTTTTGAATAAAACGGAATTGAGAACGTGAAGCTGATGTGTCAGGCAACGGAGGAGATATAGACAAACAATTTCCAACGGAGTGCAGAATCAACGAGCTGAGAAACCTTCACCGAAAAGAAGATAGGTTCTGCCAATAAATCAGTAGTAGTAGAGGGAGGAAGCTGAACTGGACATAAGGAGCCCCAAAAGGAAAGCACAGAAATGTAAGTATCATGGAAATGTCTGGGAAAAAAGGAAAAAGGTCCATCTACAGAAAAGTCCAGACAGTAAGAAATGGGCTACGAGGGAAAAGCAGAGTATCGATAATGGTGTGTGAAGAAGACAGAGGAAGGGAGAATTCACGAATAAAATTGAAGAGATGAAAGGATTGGAATTTCTGAGACACATCAGCAAGACCAAGGCCGCCAAACGACAGAGGAAGAGTTAAAGTAGATCGGTGAACCCAGTGAATGGTACTCCAGATGAAATCTGTAAACACGCGTTGAACATTCTTCAAAAAAATCTTCGGTGGCGAGTTGGCAATCCAGGTATGAAAAAACATCGGTAAAATAAAAGTATTGATTAAGTAAGCTCGATTGAAGAAGGAAAGTTTAGTTTTAAGGAAACGGAATGGAACAAGACTTCTATTAGTTTTCTGAATAAGCGGTGTCCAGGTTGCCACTGTAACCGCTACCGGAGAGCCCACGTAGATACCAAGCACTTTGATTATCGAAGAAGACCATTGAGCTCCCCGTGGGCAGTCTCCTTGGGAGGTCCACGTACCGGCCCAGAGTCCTGAGCATTTTGGGACATTCAAAGCAGAGCCAGAAATGGCGGCATATTCTTGGTAGGTTGAACGTAGTACTTGAGAAGAATCAGTGGAACGGAGAAACATCGTGAGGTCATCGGCATAAGCTGTTAAAACAATATGATGGTGTCGCTTGGTGGATATATTTCGTGGAATGATGGAAGAAATTCGGAAACGAAGAGCAATCAACAATGGTTCAAAAACAAGAGAAAAAAGTGGACCAGACAGGGGGCAACCCTGCCTGATCCCGTTAGTAAACGGAATGATGGAAGTAGAAAAATTGGCGGTACGAACACGAAAGAAAGCGTCAGTATAGAGATTAGAAATAGCAGTAATGAAAGTAGGAGGAAAGCCAAAGTGGCGTAGAACAGTGAATAGATAAGAATGGTTAATTGAGTCTAAAGCCTGTTTTTGGTCAAGGGAGAAAATTGCCAGGGGTTCCGAAAGCCTGGACGCCATTGAGTAAAGGTTACGTATAGTGAGGATATTAGAAGAGATCGAGCTGGACGGAACCGTGTAAGTTTGGTCTATGTGTATAATGTCAGAAAGAACAGGATTAAGGCGAAGGGCAAGAATTTTAGCAAAGATTTTGTAATCAGTATTAAGAACCGAGATGGCCCGCCAATCAGTTAGAAAGCTGAGATTACCGGATTTGGGGATAAGACGGAGAGTTGCAAAAGAAAAATTGAAAGAATCAGTGTGGAGTAGAAAAAATAAAATTATAAGCAGCAACCAACAAAGGAAGAAGGATTGGAATAAAGAATTTAAAAAAAGGAAGGGGGAGACCATCTTCTCCCGGGGCAGATCTGTCATTAAGGCTTTAAATGGAATTTCGAATTTCGGCTGGAGAAATCGGAGAGGAAAGTTGAGTAGTGAAATGATCAGGAACTTGCGGAAGATGTTGAATGAGTGGAGAACTGACTGCAGAAGAAACCAAATTAGGGCTGAAGCGTCGTCTGTAGAAATCAAGGGTGGCTTCACAAATTTTGAATTGATCATTTGATTCGGATCCATCGGGAAGAGTAAGAAAAGTAATGGTTTTATTTTTGACAGCAGAGCGTTCAAACTGACGAAGATTATCAGTGGGGTTATCATCAAAACGAAGGGTAGCATACTTGAGTCGGGTAAGGGCAGATGGAGCAGAAGAATTATGAAAAAGACGAAGTTTAGCCTTGAGTATCTCATGATTTGGCGACGTTAACTAGGTTTGAAGTAGTTCTTGATTCAAAGAAGTAAGTTCCATGGACTGAATCGTGCGACGCTGAAAAGAGTAATCCCGAGAAAATAAAACAATTTGTTTTTTCGTGGCAAGCCACAGAGCAGCTGGGTCATCGATGGAGGACAGAACAGAAACGGCATTCGAAATAATAGTATTAACTGCTGGAACAAAAACTGGGTCTTTAAGAAGGGAATTATCAAAGGTCCAAACATGAGGATGCGGGGTGACGAAAATATTAGGGAAAATGGCGGGAACAACCGGCCGATGATCTGAAGAAACGCCGGGAATATGGGAAACAGAACTAATAGCAGAATGGAAAAAATAAGAAACATAAATAATCTAGCAGGAACACAAAAAAAAAAAAAGCAGCGGGGAGGGGGGCAAGTAAATTCTTTTGCTGTAGGATAAAGTAATCTGAAAGCATCCTGAAGGTTGAAATTAGAAATAACTTGAGTAAGCTGTGAAACGGGTAAATGACGAGATTCCGTGGAACCAACTCTGTCATATGTAGGATTAAGAGTGCAGTTGAAATCACTGGCAAAAAGAATACTATCAGCAGGCGGAATAACCGTAAGAATAGAAGCAACATGAGTAATAAGAGATTCAGCTTCAGTAGAATTTTGGGGGACATGAATATTGAGCAAATGAAAATAAACTGATTGGAGACGAAAGGAAATATATTGAAAAATACCCAACCTGCTCTGTGACTCATGAATATCAGAGATTAGAGAAAGGAAACGAGTATGAAAGCCAATAGATGTACCAGAACCAATATGAGAACGGAAATTATGAAAGAACTGATATGGCCAATGCCGCCAACAGGAGGTATTGGTGTTAGAAGAGACGTTTGTCTCTTGCAACATGATTATATTGGCCTTCAAGTGTCTGACATCCTCAAAAACCAGAGCATTCGCTGCCGAAACAGCGAGACTCCAGCAATTGAAGGTAACAGCAGTAATTTTGTTCGCCATTACGATGGCTGCAAGTGACTATCAACATACTGGTTGAGCACTTTTAAAACATATTTGGTGCGACGACCATACTGAACCGACCAATCTGGCAGTTCAGTATTGTCAAACAATTCATCAACAAAAGATAATTGATGAATGACTTCTGGCAAATTACTTAGATGCTTTCTAATGCATGTGGATTTGATTAGAGAGCATTTTTTTGGACAACTATATAAAGACATCAATTCAGCAAGATTTAATGGTGAGATAAGAATTGTGGAACTTTCCAAATATGTAGGAAGTTCGAATATCTAGTGCGGGGGAATACATTCCCCAGTGTCTTCCTCTGGCACACTCGTTGTAAGATCAGTATCAGAAATAACAGAAGTAATGTCCATACAGTCATCAGCATCACTAAGTAGGGTAAATCTGTTTGAAGTAGTTAAGTTTGAAGAATCGCTGTCAGCTATGGAAGAAACAGAAGAACTGCGTGAAGAAGGATTGACTTTGTTGCACCTTTTTTTACCTCTGGTTCGGGGCCGGGTTTGTGGAGGTGAAACTGGCTGGACAGAGCGCTTAGCTGGGATAACAAAAGTAGAGGTATCTTTTAGTGGAAGGAGTGGAAAGTCAGTGTCCATCGAAGCAATAGGCTGCACTTCAGACGTTGGAGATAATGGTTTCGGACCCGGTTGAGGCTTTTCAAAGAAAACTTCAGTGGTGGTCGCGACCTCCGTGGGCAAAGCAGTTAAAACAGGACTGGTATCATGAGCTGGTGGGGTGAAATTCGGTAGATTAGAAACTGGCTGGTCAGGTAAAAAGTTTTAGGAGCAGGGGTGCTGGCTTGAGGATTTTCAAAACTATTCGTTGCTGGAGAGGAACGTCGTGGACATTCTCGTACTACATGCCCTTCAGCAATTTTTTTTTTTTGATTGGAGGTTTAACGACCACCGTGAGCAACTCAATGGGCTATAAGCAGTCGCCCGTCCCTAATTTAGGGTCACTGGTTCCAGGGAAGGGAGAGAGCCAGTGCCGTAAGACAAACACAACATCCATGCCTCACCGGGATTCGAACCCGGACCCCGTTCGGACGAATGATCAGAGGCCATCGCTTAGACCACTGCGCCACCGGGGCTGCCCTTCAGCTTTTCAGCTGAAACATTGGACTCCTGCAAATAAATTGATTGTAAGTTTATGGGAGCCAAAATCCGACAAAAGCGACGATGGTCTTCGTAAAAAAAGGTCTTCGCTGGGAAACACTACTCGGTATTGTCGTCTCCCCTCCCCTGCACGTTCGCCTAGGGGGAGTCTTTCCCAACTGCTGACAAAATCTTGGTATGGCCAACAATACGGCCCAGTGACCCCAAAGCAGTGATTAGGATTGAGTCCGGGACGGCAGTAGGAACTGGTGAAAGCTTGACCGTTGCAAGGAATAGCTGAAAGATGAATTGGTCCAATGTCAATGCCCAACAGTAAAATTTTTTCAATAGCAGGTCGAACCTTGAAGTGAGCAATCACTCCCCTCCCATACGTATCGCAGAAACAATACTTTCGGATGTAACACGTTGGCAAATAGCATCAAGGTATAATGGGAGGGGGGTGTCACGCAATGTAGGAAAGTATATGCTTAAAAGTAAAGCATTAGAATAGCTCTTACCTTCCTCAGACATCTCTGGAACTTTGACGTTAAGCGCAGCAGCATCACGAGAAATTATCACAGTTGTAGAACCAGCCTTCATAGAATGCACATTAGAAGCACTATTATTACCAGCAGCTGCAGCATATGAAGAAAGAGGGGGTGGGAGGGGAGTATTTACACCATCCCTAACACTCAGAACTTGGGGCACAGCACTATACACAAGATTAGTATAAGGACGAACAGTTGACATATCCACAAGCCTGACTGCCGCTCCGGTGGCGCAGTGGTCTAAGCGATGGCCTCTGATCATTCGTCCGAACGGGGTCCGGGTTCGAATCCCGGTGAGGCATGGCTGTTGTGTTTGTCTTACGGCACTGGCTCTCTCCCTTCCCTGGAACCAGTGACCCTAAATTAGGGACAGGCGACTGCTTATAGCCCATTGAGTTGCTCACGGTGGTCGTTAAATCTCCAATAAAAAAAAAAAAAAAGCCTGACGTTGGTGGGAGCAGTAGAAACAGAAGCACTGATTGATCCACATGCAGCAGAAACACTAGACGAAGACGAAACTGGAAGCTGGGCTAAAGCCATCTCAGCCTTTAGCCCTAACAAAGTTCAGTGTTGCGATTCGCAACAGCCACAAAAGCAAACAAATGAACCACGTAATTGTAGTGATCCACTAACACAACTAATGAACTATAAGGTAAGTAAAAAAACTCAAGAACACGAAGCAATTACTATAAAACTTTCAAAAAACACGAAATCCCAAAATAATCTCGGGAGCTCCGAAACGTGCGACTGCTCAGTTGACAGGAGCCATCGCTTAGACCACTGCGCCACCGGGGCGGCATAATTTAGGGTGACTGGTTCCAGGGAAGGGAGAGAGCCAGTGCCGGTAGACAAACACAACATCCATGCCTCACCGGGATTCAAACCCTGACCCCTTTCGGACGAATGATCAAAAGACATCGCTTAGACCACTGCGCCACCGGGGCAGCAATTTACAATTCTGTTTAATACTATTGCACCATAAGTCAGAAACGACGTAGGTCGATTTCAGTTGGTTAGTTTGTGGGTCAAGCGGGCACTACTTATGCTACACCGAGGACTGGGGTTAAACTTGTTCATAACGAGAAGTCTCTGCCCCGAGGCCAACGGATTAACGAGACTTCCAAACCTCGGCTAATCATTAGCGATTTGGCTGAGCTTCAACCCAGAACTTTAATGTCCCGATCCGAGAAGGCTGTCCTTTTCCAAAAGGGACTTTGATGAAGTACAAAGTGTGGCAATTAGAATCTCCGTAATCAGAATGAATATTCAGTCTTAAATTAACAGCAATCACACCAACCTAAATAAGAATAGTAATTAAAGTCCGACAATGTTATACTCGTCGCTGCAAAACTAAAATTTGTGTTTAATCCATTACTCCCAATTATTTATTCTATGAAAAAGCTCTTCAAATTGAATATATACTCACCGACAATGAAATGTGCGCACCAAGAAGGAAGCATCTGATTGAACTGAAATTTTATGGACGTAATGATACAGATGAATGATACACATGATGGCAAAAACAAATATGCAGGAAAATTACAGAGGGATCTGTGACACGTAGTCCGGTCATCTTCAATAGCGCGTCGCACCGGCTCATGCGGCGATACGGTCCGGTATGGAGGCGAACAGATGCCTGATGTTTTCCTGCGGCAGACTAGCCCACGCGTGTTGGACAGTGTGCACCAGATCCCAGATAGTGCGGCACGGCGGAAGCTGGCATTTCAAATGGTCCCACACATGCTCGAGAAGGGACATGTCCGGGGAGCGGGCAGTTCATGGAAGTATCTGGACATGACGTAGGCAGTCCTGGGCAACCCGAGCTGTGTGTGGGAGGGCATTATCCTGCTGCTATAGCGCACCTGGAATCCCTACCAGGAATGGGAGCACATGGGGCCGTAAGATCTCATCCACATACCGCTGGCCCGTCAATGATCCACGTACCACCACTAGATCTGATCGGCTACCTCATGCAATGGCTCCCCAGATCATAATAATGGATGATAGCGAGGTTGGGATTGTGCCTTTGACCCGGGGACCTCCACATCCGGACACGATGATCATCTTTCCCCCAAAATGAAGCGGCACTCATCTGTAAACACCACATGTCGCCAGTCTGTGGGGTTCCATGTTGCGCCGGTCTGGCACCACTGCAAACGGAGCCGGAGATGTTCCGGTGTTAATGGCAGCACACATAAGGGACGCTGGGATCTCAGATTCACTTGGTTCGTGGGCACACAGGCGCCGGTACATCTGCCTGTATATAGTGGACCAGGTCCCCGTGGGATCCGTTCGTGCCCGGCGCACGATCCGTCGATTCTCTCTATCGGTGGTCCTCCTGGTCCGTCCGGAGCCGCTCCCCCGTGTGGCGGTGCCGTCACGTGTCCACCGCTCCCAACACAATCGGACGGTATGGTCAGCACGATCCACGTGGGGGGCGATACGGCGCGCCAACCACACTACGGTTTTCATCCAGATAATCAGGCCTCTCTCAGAGTTTGTAAGTTGCGTAAATCGACGTCTCTGGAGTCTACCCGGCATTCTTGTCACTCTGTACTCTTGCTTGCGTCGGCCAGTGCTTTTCGCTTTCATGGGGCATTACCGTCTGCACGATTTTGTAAAAAAGATACCTAATACTGATAAATTAGGTACCCATTATCGCATAATTCTGTGACAGGTCTTTTGTAAAAACAGATCGTGCTATGTTACCTTTTTGTCTGTCCATCCAGCATGGCATTCACAAAATTTTTACCGGAGAGGGGGAGGGGCAATTACAAATTTTGGGGGTTGAAACTTGTTGACTGATTTATTTACATATAATCACAATTTTTTTTCATTTATACATTAACACATGTAAAAATTTTCTCACAGATAGAGTGTCAAATTTTTCTTATATCGCAAACGCGAATTCCAAGAATTCTACACATACCAATGATTAAAAATGTTACACCTTTGCTTTAATTCAGTAACGCACCACGGATTTCACCATGGGGAGGTGTAAAATATTGAGGGCTGCCCTGGTGGCGCAGTGGTCTAAGCGATGGCCTCGGATCATTCGTCCGAAGCCGCCCCGGTGGCGCAGTGGTCTAAGACGCTGGCCTCTGATCATTCGTCCGAACGGGGTCCGGGTTCGAATCCCGGTGAGGCATGGATGTTGTGTTTGTCTTACGGCACTGGCTCTCTCCCTTCCCTGGAACCAGTGACCCTAAATTAGGGACGGGCGACTGCTTATAGCCCATTGAGTTGCTCACGGTGGTCGTTAAACCTCCAATCAAAAAAAAAAAAAAAAAAAAAAAAACATTCGTCCGAAAGGGGTCCGGGTTCGAATCCAGAGAAACATGGATTTTCTGTATGTCTTACGGCACTGGCTCTCTCCCTTTCCTGGAACCATTGACCCTAAATTAGGGACAGGCGACTGCTTATAGCCCATTTGAGTTGCTCACGGTGGTCGTTAAACCTCCAATCAAAAAAAAAAAAAAAATTTGTTGTGCTGGAGTATGTAAATCCCCCACTCCCAACATTAGGGGTGAAAATGTCCTCGCCTTACTACAAGCGTGTTTCTGATTATTTAAGGAATCATTACAGCGTTACCTGAAAACGCATGGTGTCCACCATTCCCCTGCCATTTGGTTTCAGTCCCTTTAGATTATTTAGATTAGCACATAGTAAAAAAGCAAACTAACTAATCGTTTGTGTGTGTGGACGACAGTTTGAGGTGCCTTGATTTTTTTTTTTTTTTTTTTTTTCTCACAGAGCTCTAAGGAAAAAAAAAGCTTTTATGGGAACAATTTTTTTTTTCTCACCCACCTCTGGGGAGAATTTTTTTTTTATGGGAACAGTTTCTCATAATTTGCTGTTGTTAAAAATTAGTTAGCAAATATTTTATTGTATTAGAAACACTAGCGTCACATTAGCTACACTGAGGCTTAATCGTATGCATGGAAAGTCAGCTACTGAAAAAATGCTGAATGCCAGCTTCTAAAATATGACGTATTGCAGTGCAAACATCACTACTCTGTGGAATTGGGTTTTTATTATGGAAGTAGTCTGAAACATCAGTGCGTGAAAAATTGCCTTTTCAGCGAGGACTGTTTAAGGTTTTATTGAAAGATGATAGGAAATTTCAGACTGAAGTCTATGTGGATAATTTTCATTTTTTTTTTTTTTTTTTTTTTATAATATGTTTCCTCATTTTTTTAAGTTTTTCCTTTTAATTAATTTCTCCAAATATTCAGCTATAAACCAAACCAATTAGATTAAATATATGGGAAGATCGTCCAAAAACCTACAGGGGTTGTTCATGGATTTCCGGGGGGCTAAGCACCTCCGAAAAGACGCCTGAATACATCACTGTGTCCATCAGTCTGTCTGTGGACACAATATCTTTGCAATTAATAGTTCGATTTGAAAAATTATTTTTGTATTGGGAAGCGTGAAATGTGCGAATGATGATCCTTCATTTTGTTAATTTCACGATGCACAATTTCGCAGATAATGCAGATGATATCAAATTCAAAATATATTAAATTCCATGTAATTGCTTCTAAACAACCGACTGAAAAAATTATTAGGTGCTTGAATTAATTCCCGCTGTTGCCCAACAGAGCGCAGGGCCACACGTGACCTCCCTTGCGCACGCACTTACCGTCTGTAGTCTGGGTGAAGCAGTGTGTGACACGCGATCGGAGAGCACAGAACACGAGTTTGTATCGCATTGGCGATGTCGAGTTTTGTACCAAAAAAGGAGCATTTACGGGAAGCATTACTCTTCTGCTTTCATCTCAAGAAATCTGCAGCGGAAAGTCATCGTTTACTAATGCAGACCTATGGGAAACATGCCCTATCGGAAACAACATGCAGAGAGTGGTTCCAACGCTTCAAAGCCAACGAATATGACGTGAAGGACAAAGAGCACCCTGGGCAGCCGAAAAATGTTCGAAGATAACGCATTGGAAGCCTTATTGGACGAAGATTCATGTCAGACGCTTCACGAGTTGTCTGAAACATTACGGGTTGACGAGTCAACGGTTAGCAAAACGTTTAAAGACAATGGGAATGATCCAGAAGCTCGGAAACTGGATTCCACATGACAAGGTTATTCTTCTCCACAACAACGCTAAACCTCATGTCGCCAAATCTCTGAAGGAACTCTTGGAGGCACTTGGCTGGGACTTCTTACCCCACTCGCCTTATTCCCCGGACATTGCTCCCTCGGACTCCCATTTGTTGCGGTCGCTACAACATGGCCTGTCAGAGCAGCGCTTCCTTTCTGTCGTGGATATCCAAAAATGGCTCGATGAATGGTTCGCCTCGAAGGAACCTGCATTTTTCTACCGAGGAATCCATTTGTTACCCCAACGGTGGGAAAGGGTCGTAGCTGCAAACGGACACTACTTTGAATAGACTATTCTGTACCATTCTGTGGCAACACACAAGTGTTAGTGTGGCAAAAAACAGCGGGAATTAATTCAAGCACCTAATATATTACCTTTCGATTCCATTAATGTCAAAGATTATTTTAGGTATACTCACTTTTTCAAATTATGCATAGATTTTTCGCTAGGGGGCGTAAAAGTAAAGTGCGTTTTCCCCGATATCTCTTCTTCTAAAATTTCGATTTGAAAAATTCTTTCTGCAGCGGATACAGCTCCTGATGGGAAATATTTTGCATATAATTCTAATATCTGGTAACGAATGGTTTAGCCACCAGAGGATGTAAGTGTTAATTTCTGCTCCTGGTGTATTTGTAGCAAAATCTGAGCTCCTGAAAACTCGATTGAAAAAATTATATCCTTGACCGATACAGTTCATACCGGAAAACCTTTTGAGAATACTTTCTTCTTAAAATAACGTATGTTTTTCCACCAGGGGGGGGGGCCGTCGATGCATATCTTATTTTTGTCGATATTTCTGCTTCTAAGAGTCAGATTTGAAAAAATATTTCTTTGTTGGAGAGCGTTTCCTCTGCGAAATGTTTGTCATAGGACTTCAAATTTTTCTTAACGCACAAGTCTGCCACAAGACGGCTTAAGGTCACGTTTCCGTTTACAGTAATATCTGTGGGACTAAAAACCCGATTGAAATACTTCTTTCTTTGGTCAGATACTACTAACTATGCAAACTCTGTGTGCGCATTTTCTTCCCGAAATAATGCGCAATTTCTTAATCTGTTTTTCTCAATTTCTGTGTTTCTACATGTGCGTTTTAAAAAATTCTTTCAACACCGGATGTCATTTACCTTGTAAAATACTTTAGGCAAGTATATGAAAAATTTTTTAGTTCACAGTTTTGTCGGTAGGTGGTGTTTGTGTACTTCAGTTAGAAGCCGTATCGCCGCTTCTAAAACCACTATTGAGAATTTTTTTCTTTACTGTACGCCATTCGTTACAATAAAGATGCCGAGTATTATCCTCTTTAAATAATGCAAATATTTCCTGCTTGGAGCGTCAAAATAGGTCGAAAAGATATTTCTCGCTGTCTCTGTTTGTGGGAGACGTATTTGAAAAGTTGTTTTTCCCTTGCATAGCTTTTCCCATGAAGAATATTTTTCGCCTATTTTCAATTTTTCCATTATGCAAAATACTTCCGCTAGCAGATATAGACTGATATCATATTCCTTCTACATTTCTTCTTTTAACTGTTCCATTTGAAAATCTCTTTGTTTCTGATACCTTCCTTATGCTATGAAAAATTTTTTGTACGACATTTGTTAACTTTCATAACATGCTTTTCAGCCGCAGGTGGAACTAAGTAGCTGTTTCTACTTCTGGATGCTTTATCGATTGTAGAAACCGGTTGATTGTTTTGCTAACCGGTTCCATTGACTTTAAATAGCTTTGATAAATGTAAGTCGCGTCAGAACGGATTCAAAAGGCGTGCTGATTACAGTTGAAAGTTCGGTGTCATATTTAGCACGTTTTTTATATAAAAAAAAAAAAGAGCTTACTTGTGTTACCGGTTTGTCCGTCCGTCTGTGGATACCTATCTCTGCAACTGTTAGTCCAATTTAAAACATTCTTTTTGCATTAGGAAGCTTGAAATGTCCGAATAAGGATCCTTGCATTGCGGGTTTTTTACGATGGACAATTTTTCCACTAGAGGGTGTAGATGCAGATGATATCGAATTCAAAATACATTTTATCCACATATTCGTTTCTAGACATCCGACTGATTTTTTTTTTTTTTTTTTTACCTTTACGTTCCATGTATATCAAAGACTATTTTAGGTATAGTCTTACGCTATCGGCCGCAAAAGTAAATTACGTTCACCCAATATCTCTGCTACTAAAACTCCGATTTGAAAAAATAATTCTGCAGCGGATACGGCTCCTGATGGAAATATTTTGCATATAAATTCTTATTTTCGGTAAAATATAGTTTGGCCAGCAGCTAGGGGGTGTAAACCTTAATTTCTTCTTCTGATATATTTGCAGCAAAATCTGAGCTTCTAAAATCTCGATTGAAGACACTCGATCGTGGCCACTCACGCTCGTAAACCTTTTCGGAATATTTTCTTCTTAAAATATTGCATGGTTTCTCCACTAGGTGGCGTAGATGTATATCTTATTTTTCTCAATATATCTGCTTCTGATGGTCCGATTTGAAAAATTCCTTCTTTTTTGGATAGAGTTTCTGATGCGACATGTTCTCATATAATTTCAAAATTTTCAAGTAATGCATAGACTTTCCGCTAGAGGGCGTAAAGGTAAATTGCGCTTCCCGCGATACCTCTGCTTCTAAAACACCGATTTGAAACATTCTTTCTGCATCGGATAAATCTCCTGATGGAAAATATTTTGCTTATAATTTCTAATATTTGGTGAAGAATGGTTTGTCCACCAGGGGAGGGGGTAAGCGTTGATTTACATTTGCAGCAGAATCTGAGCTCCTAAAAACTCGATTTCAAAAATCTTTCCCGGACCGATATCGTTCACATCGAAAAACTTGAATACTTTCTCCTTAAAACAAGGCATGGTTTTCCTGCCAGGGGGCGTAGATACATATCTTATATTTGTCAATATCTCTGCTTCTAAGAATCCGATTTGAAAAATTATTTTTTTGTTGGAGAGCGTTTCAAATGCGAAATGTTTCTCATATAATTTTAAATTTTTCTTAGTCCCCCATCAGAAGGCGTAAGATCATGTTTACATTTATCCAAGTGCTGGCGGGGTGCGAGCCGGCAGACCTAGTAGTGGAAAGGGAGGCAGCAATGCACTGCCTAAGGTCAGGCGAGGACGCCTACCTTCTCGGTGCGCCGCATCGAGCCTCCGACATGGAGATGGAAAGTGTGGACTGGCAGATCCACCCTGCCGAGGAAATTTGCCCACCGTGGGACAAGGAGAAACCCACGGGAGTTGGGCATGAGCTGTTCACGGACGGCTCAAAGTGGAAGGGACAAGTGGGGGCAGGCTTCTGTGCGTTCTCGGACGGGAACGAAGCCACTGCAGGAAGCGTGAAATTATCGCAGAACGCTTCTGTCTTCCAGGCAGAACTTCTGGCGATAGAGATGGCACTCACCTGGGCACTCCCCAGGCGTAGTGAAGAAAGAATAAAACTCTACTCGGACAGTGAGGCAGCACTGCAGGCTCTGAGTAGATTCAGGGGAAGAAACCCCATCGTCCAGAGGATCAAAACCCTCTTGAGGGCAGAGGGAGATGGGGCAGTTAGTTTCCACTGGGTACGAAGCCATGTCGGAACCCTAGGAAACGAAAGGGCAGATCAGCTGGCGAAGGCAGCCACGCTGAAAGAGACGGTCGACGTGCAATGCAGAACGCCGCGAAGGTGTACTCGCGCAGCATTAGCACGTCGGACCATGACCGAATGGAAGGTCAGATGGGACACGGGAGAGACAGGGCGGAAGACACACAGAGTGTTTCCGAAAATCTCGACCAAACGAGCACAGACAAATAAGTTCCTGAATCAAGTACTCAGTGGCCATGGCATCAGCCCTGAATACCTAGGCAGATTTGCCATCAGGAACTGCACTTGTCCCTGTGGAAAGAGAACGGCAAGCATAGAACACTGCGTACTTGAATGCAGTGGCTTCGCCGAATGGAGAAACACACTGATCCCAGGTGTGCAAAGAACGCGAAGATTGGATCTGCTCATCCAATCTTCCGTTAACAGGAGGGGATAATAGCCTTTGTAGAAAGGCTAACCCTCCAGCAACATACCATCTTCCCCAATCAAACGGGGACCGAAACGCAGGAGGTGAACGTGCACACCGAAAGCGAATCGGAAGATGAATGAGGGTAGAAGTCTGTGGGAAAGCAGACGAAGAGACCACCAATGTAAATATTCTGTAAATAAATTTTGCTATCTCTTGATGTTGTAAGTCCTAAGCATGAGGACAGTGTATACATGTGTGTAGGTGTTTGAAAAAGAAAATAAAGGGAAATTATTCCCCAAAAAAGTTCGAGGGCAAGGAATCTTCCAGTCAGCGAAAAAGTAAGAAACGACCTATCCCGCCAGACAGAGCGGGAACCCAGACAAAGTATTCTAGGTCGCCTGCCAGCACGTCACCACGGGCTGGTCTCTGGGCCATTAGGGTGGCCAGGGTCCGAACCGCGTCTCAAGGCATAATAATTGTCGCAACATTTCAAAATAACATCCAAGGTGCTCAACAAGTCCCCGTGGAGCCAAGACAGATTGGCGGAACGGGACAATGAAATCAGTATATTACAGCAATATCTGCTGTTCTAAAAACCCGACTGGAAAACTTCTTTCTTCGGTCAGGTATTACTGTTTTCCATACCGGTTCCATTAGCTTTGATAAATTTAATTCACGTCAAAACGAATTCAAAAGACGTGCTCATTACAACCGAGAATTCGGTGTCATCTTTCATGTTCTTGTTTCTAATGATGCCTATCTTTATCATGGCTTACTAACACTGAGGCGTTCACCTCACAGGCACACCTTAGCCGCCAGGTGGCGCAGTGGTCTAAGCTGCTGAAAGACCATTCGTGAACGAATGATTGTTTTCCGTGAATGGTGAATGGTTCGCTCTCACCGCTGTGAATGTCATTGGATCTGCATTACTACGACACTCGCAGCACGCTAACTTTCTTCCGACCCATGAGTTTGAAAATTTAATTCCCAATAAACAAGATAATGTTGAGAATTAATAAAGGTCAACCGTTATGTGAGTGAGCAATCAGCATTCAGCTAGCATGGAAAAGATTATACGGGAATGTCATTCCTGTGAGTAGTGTGAACGAATTGCTCGCGACCAATCGTGAACGTATGACATTAATTTAACTTCCATTTTTAGTTTCTTTTTCTATGTACTGTAAATTTGAGTTCATTCTCTTTAATCTTTTCAACCATAACGTGTTGGTAACAGTCTTGAGGTCAGAGTGCGTGTTGAATGAGGAATATATAGGGTGTCTATAACGAACTAAATTTCTCCGTCATTTCTGTCCACGACAGGATTCGAACCCGGATCCCCTCATTCCGGAATAAGTCACTCTACGAATTGAGCTACGCGGACGTTTTATTCTGATTCCTATCTGCCTTTATGTCGTGTGCGTCCTTCTGGCAGGTACGTCACATCTCCTGGTACGTTACATGTCTATAAGTGAAGTATACAACTCCAGTATGCTACTAAAAAAATACGATATAAAAAAACTTACTTTAAACGTCAAGAGACTTGGCAAGTGATAAAGTTTGTTAAGTCAGATGATAGATGGCGCCAGGTATCTCATGTAATGAAAAATCTCGTCATACACGGAATACAACAAACATGGCATTGGCGTAGACTCCACACTCCTTCCACGGATCTGTTTCAGCGAAGAGACGGCATTCCATGTTTCTGGCAGAGTGAATAAACATGACTGCCGAATCCGAGGCACGAAAAATTTCGATGTGGTCGTAGCGCACGAGAGAGACAGCCCGAAGGTCTGGGCTGGCCTAAAAGAAGACAGAGTGATAAGGCCTTTTTTCTTCGCTGAACCAACCGTTACTGGCATAACATACCTGGACATGTTAAAACAATTCGCAATTCCACAACTCCAGGATTCAAGACACCATTTACCAACAAGATGGAGCTCCACCGTACTGGTCTTTGGATGTACGCAGATCTTTAGATCACCATTTTCCAGGGCATTGTATTGGACGTGGGGGTTCGACAGCATGACCACCCCGTTTTCCTGATATTACCCCATGCGATTTTTTTCTTTGGAGTTTTATTGAGGACACTGTGTACAAGAAAAAGGTTACGTCTATCACTGAGCTCAAAGAACGCATTGCTGCAGCCTTCCTTATTGTTACACCTGACATTCAGCAGCTTACGTGGGTGGAACTTTACTATCGTTCAGACATCCTGCGAGCAACCAACGGAGCACACGTGAAGACCTACTGACATTTTTGAAAAAAGTATTTCACAGTTACCATGAGTTTTGACATTAAAGGTAAGTTGTTACTTATTGTGGGGTTTTTTTTTTTCATTCAATAGTACACTTAAGTTGTATACTTAATTTCTGGACACCCTGCATAATGAAGCAAGCAGCGAAAAGTGTGATGGTGTGGTTTGCGTAGTCGAGATACACTGCTGGCCACCCAAAATGCAACACCAAGAAGGAAGCATCCGATTGGCCTGAAATTCGCAGCATGTGTCGCCCGCGAAAGGACATGCAAACGATTAGCATTGCAGTGCATATGCAAATCATGTGCGCTCGGCACGCCACCGAGAAGCACTATAAGAAGGGTGCACAGAAAGCGGGGTGTAATTAGTGGAATTGTGTTGTGCTGCTGGAACTGTGCGTGGGAAGATCCCTGATGCCTCGTCGCAGAATACGGCAGTCATTCCAGCCCGTTTCGGAGTTCGACAGAGGACGAATAGTGGCTTATCGCGAAAGCGGTTTATCGTACCGAGACATCGGCGCCCGTGTGGGACGACATCCAGCCACAGTGAGGCGAGTATGAATTCGGTGGGTGCAGGAGAGACGTACGCATGTTGTGCGGCGGTCATTGACGGCTCGCACCGCCACATCACGAACTTTAGCGCAGTAATTAGGGTGTGTTGCGCAACAACCTGTGTCAGCACGTACCGTTCGACGTCGTCTGCAGGAGCGGGGACTTGTCGCACGGCGCCCATTGCTCCGATTACCATTGACGTTACACCACCGGCGAGTGCGGCGGCAGTGGGCCATTGAACGCCGCACCTGGACTACGGAATGGCACGACATTGTCTTCTCCGACGAATCCCGCTTCTGCCTGCAACACACCGTTGGTCGGATCAGCGTGTGGCGGCACCACGGAGAGAGACTGTATGTCGCCTACATTATGCATCGCCATACCGGTCCTTCTCCTGGCGTTATGGTTTGGGGCGCAATTGGATATGACACCCGCACCCCTCGGGTACGCATCGCCAGTACACTCAACATCCACCGCACCATCTCCAACGTTTTGGAGCATGTAGTCCTCCCTTACCTGCAGGACCTACCAGCGGCCACGTTTCAACAGGACAATGCGCGCCCACACGTGGCACACATCGTGCAACAGTTCTTCACGGCCCACCAGGTGTCACTGCTGCGGTGGCCCGCCTTTTCTCCTGATAATTCGCCGATCGTACACGTCTGGTCGCTGATCGGCAACCGAGTGGCCCGGTAAGCACCACCCGCGGCTACGCCTGATGAACTGTGGCAGCGTGTGGAAGCAGCCTGGACCGACATACCCCAAGCCCACATCCAAAGCCTCTTTCGTTTGATGCCGCGGCGTGTAGCGGCCGTTATTGCCAGTCATGGGGGCCACACGAACTATTGATGTATGCGTGTTCCGCAAGTCGCACGGGCTTGTAAGTTCAATCGTTTTATCTTTGTATCTGTTGTTATGTGTCCAGTAAATCTGGCTTTGCTATCTCGTGTCCTTCTTGGTGTTGCATTTTGGGTGGCCAGCAGTGTTTATCGTATGTAGAATACTGCAGCAAATTGTTGTTGTGGGATGTTAACAAGTCGAACCTAAGCTGATAGAGGTTCAGTATTGTAACTGATGCGGATGTGATCGTCTAAGTTAAACCAATGATTGTGAAGGGCATTTCTACTAAACAAGTCGTCACCACCTGCCATCTCCAATAGTAATCACCTGAGCTGACTCTTTTTTTTTTTTTGATTCGAGGTTTAACGACCACCGTGAGCAACTCAATGGGCTATAAGCAGTCGCTCGTCCCTAATTTAGGGTCACTCGTTCCAGGGAAGGGAGAGAGCCAGTGTCGTAAGACAAACACAACATCCATGCCTGACCGGGATTCGAACCCAGACTCCTTACAGACGAATGACTCTCTGGTTCCGTATAAGTAACACGAAATAAATCTTAATCCTTCTCGTAATCTTAGAAAACAAAACGACGCATTAGTCACAATGAATTCTTTTTTTTTTTTTTTTTTTTGCTACAGTGCGAAGGAGGAAAAAAACCACTCGCACGTCTAACTGAATTAAGGAAGTATCTCCACAGTGCGTCAAGGAATTTTTAAGACTGGGTTTGTAAAATGAAATAGAAACAAGAAATTATAATTTGTTTTGGTTTGTTATTCACAATACGTCCATCCGGCTTCAATACACTTGTTACAGCGATTTAATGATGATTCGAATGCCTGTTCCAGTTCACTTTGCGGAATTGCCGTCAAAGCACGCGTCGAAGCTGTTTGAATGGTCGAAATAAAAAAAAAAAAAAACCACTGTTTTAACGTCATTTTAAGTTTTGGGAACAAAGAAAAGTCGCAGGGGGCTAAATCACGTGAATACGGTGGATGATTCAACACACAGACGTTATTTTTTGCCAAAAATCTACGAACAAGAAGTGAGGTGTGACTGGGTGCATTATCGTGCAACAAACACCAACTGTTTTCATCTCGATATTCTGGACGAATGCGACGAATTCTGCCCATCAAACGCCTCAAAACATTTAAATAAAACTCACCAGTAATTGTTTGTCCACTTGGAACAAATTCTTTGTGGATACCCTGACTATCGAAGAATGTAATGAGCATTGTTTTGATTTTCGATGGAGCTTTTCTTGTTTTTTTTGTTTTTGTTTTTTTTTGGCTTGTGGCGAGTTTTTTGACTTCCATTCGGCACTTTGTCGCTTTGTTTTAGGATCATGTTGAAAACACCATGTTTCATCACCAGTAACAATCAATTTTAAGAGGTTTGGATCATTTTCAGCGGCTGAAACGATGTCTCTGCAATGTGCACTTCTCCTTGATTTTTGTTCATTGGTTAACGTGTGTGAAACAAATTTAGCACAGATTTTTGTTTTGCCCAAATCTTCATGCAGGATGGTTCGAATCGTTTCTTTGTTGATGTTTAAAAACTCTTCCATCGTTCTTAGTGACGCACATGGATTGTTTGCCACGAAATCACGCACTTTTTCAATAATCTCAGGTGTCCTAGATGAACTTGTTCTTCCGGTATACTTATCATTTTCTAGCGTCTCTCTTCCGTCCAAAAACGTTTGTGCCACAGGAAAACATTTGATATACTTAAACAAAACTCACCGTAAACTTGTTTCATCATTTGGTACGTTTCCGAGGCACTTTTACCAAGTTTTGCGTTAAATTTAATAACAGCCCTTTGTTCCATCTTAATAATTCAACATGAAAAAATTTTTACTTCTCTAATGAATGCCCGTTCCGTTTGAGTTACTTTAACAACTGCGCAGTACTTTTGGCAGATGGTCATGGTTTATAACGCATTCGCGATAATACTGGTGGCGCCACCGTAGGCTGAAATCTAGCGCCAGTCTTAAAAATTCTTTGACGCACTGTGTATGACACCAGTTATTTGCCGTGCAGATGATTCTGGTTTTGTTATTGAGCAGTTGTTTAAGGTACGTCTGCATTTAGTCATCCTGCTATGAAGATGAGTGATTCACAGTTAAGAAATGAAATGCACTGTGCGATAAAATGTTGCTATCGCTTGAGTAAAACGGATCCAGAAACAATGGATTTAATGGAAAAACTTTACAAAGATAAATGTTTGGGTGAGTCAACGATTTTTAGATAGCATCATTATTTCAGAAAAGGGTGTTTGTCGACAGAACTCGTTCCTACGCCTGGTCTACCTTGAAAGTGTTACGAAGCGTATTGTTAACACTGTTTGGACAATCCTGCAAGAAGATCGACGAATGAGTGTGGAGACATAGCGGCGTCAACCCATATTTCAAAAACGTCGGCATTCTGCATTCTACGCGACAAATTACTGCTGCATCATGTGTGTTCCAGATGGGTATCTCATCACCTGACGAGAGATCAATTGTTAGCCAAAGTTCAGGTGTGTCATGAGTGGAAAAAAATGATTGTGGAGGATCCAAACTTTCTAAACACAGTAATAACTGCCGATGAAACATGGGTCCACTATTTCGACCCCCCCCCCCCTCACGAAGCGCGCAATGAGTGTCTGGAAACACACAGACTCTCCTCCTCCGAAAAAAGTCCGCCAAACCAGATCACCTGGGAAGGTGATCATGATAATTTTCTTTAATCATAAAGGTGTAGTCTACCAGCATGCATTTCCACCACAAATTACTGTCAGTATTAAATTTCAGGCTTGAAGCATCTGCGATGACACAGATCGATTAAGCGACCGGAATTGGTGGGCAGGTGACCCTACACTATGATAACGCCAGCCCACATGTCGCTGCTTGTGTTCAAGAGTTTCTTACGAAATGCAATATTGAAATCATGCCACAGCCTGCCTACAGTCCTGACCTCGCACCGTGCGATTTCTGTTTGTTTCTAACAGTGAAGGAGAAGTTCCGTGACGCAACATTCAACACAGATGTTGACGTTATTCAAGTTGTACAGGGGTCTCTAAAGCAGCTTCCACAAAATGCGTTCGCCACATGCTTTGAAAAGTGGACTGAATGATGGGACCGTTGCATATCATCCGAGAGAAGATACTTTGAGAAAGAATAACATATATTTTGCTGTACCTATATTTCTTCATTTTGTGTGATTTTACTTTCAGTTGTTATGGGACGGCCGTTTTAGTAATGAAAATTTAATAAAAACTAAACACTATGAACAACAAATTAGATTTCACATTCCTTTTGAAAATCTCGAGGGTATGTTTTTTTATCGAATCCGTTTGCCGCAAAGGCACTTTTTTTAGCTCGTCTTTTGTAAAAAAAGATCGTGCTTATGTTACCGGTTTGTCCGTCCTTCTGTCTGTACCCACGATACCTCTGCAACTATTAGTCCGATATGAAAAATTCTTTTTGCATTGGGAAGCTTGAAATATGCGAATGATGATCCTTCATTTCGTTTTTTTTTTTTTTTTACGATGTACAATTTCGCCGCTAGAGGGCGTAAATACAGATGATGTCGAATTCAAAAATACGTTTTATTCTACATATTTGCTTCTAAACATGCGATTGAAAAAATTATTTTATCTTTCGATTCCATTTAGGTGGAAGAGTATTTTAGATATAGTTACTTTTTTCAAATTACGCATACATTTTCCACTAGGTGGCGTAAAAGTAAATTGCATTTTTCCCCGATAATTCTTCCTTCTAAAACTCCAATTTGGAAAAAATTTTCTTCAGCGGATACACCTCCTGATGGAAAATCTTTTGCATATAATTTCAAATTTTTGGTAAAGAATACTTTGGCCACCAGGGGGCGTAAGGGTTAATTTTTGCTTCTGATGTATTTGCCATAAAATTTGAGCATCTAAAATATCGATTGAAAAAATTATTTCGTGGACTGATGCCACTCACATCGATAAACATTTTTGAAATATTTTCTTCTTAAAATATTCCACAGTTTCTCCGCCAGGAGACGTAGATGTATATCTTATTTTTGTCAATATCTCTACTTTTAGGAGTCCGATTTGAAAATTTTCTTTTTTGTTGGATAGTGTGACATGTTTCTCAAATAATTTCAAAATTTTCAAGTAATTGATAAACTTTCCGATAGGGGGCGAAGAGGCAAACTGCGTTTCTCCCTGTATCTCTGCTTCTAAATCTCCGATTTGAAAAATCTTTCTGCACCGGATACAGCTCCTGATGAGAAATCCTTTGCACATAATTTCAAATTTTTGTAAAAAATGGTTAGGCCACCAGGTGGCGTAAGTCTTAATTTCCGCTTCTGATGTATTTGCAGCAAAATATGAGCTTCTAAAATCTTGTTTGAAAAAAGTCGTTTGTTGACCGATACTACTCATGTCGACAAACCTTTTAGGAACATTTTCTTCTTGAAATAATGCACGGTTTCTACCTCAGGGGGCGTAGATGTATATCTTATTTTTTTCGATTCTATTAAGAAGCGACTGAAGCAAAAAAAAAAAAAATTTTTTTTTGACTCATACCAAGTACAACATAGAAAAGGTTATGTGTTGACCGGTTGAGAAAAAAATAGAACAACTGAATGTAGAAAGTGTCGAGAATACTGAGCCTTGGCTTTATCAAAGACCAGCAAAAACTCTGCATTTTCTCATTTCCACAAAGACCTATTTGGAAATGGGTTTCTGCAAAGTCATAGATGCAAGTAATAAGCCCACCAAAAAAAAAAATAAAAAAAAATATATATATGTCATAACCTCCGCAGAGTTGCATGACCAAGCTTTAGTTAACAATTTAGCTTGCATCCGTAACTCTCCTGGCCCGACCCATGCTCTTCATCTGTTACTATTAAACAGAAAGAAGATGATTATAGAAAACTCAAGTTGTAAGAGTGACATAATGAAACAGAAATAATGTTCAGCAATAACAAATTGCCAAGTTCGCCTGAGAGAGAATTTAAACCTGAATAGCAATACAAAAGTACTATAAATTCTTATACATTGCAATAAAAAAGGAAATATTATTTTTTTCTAAAGCACAGATTCTTGAAAGAAAACTGGATTATAAAAAACCTCTGCTCCACAACTTCTGACAACACAAAAACGAGAATAAAATAAAGACAATAACAAACTAAAGAAAAACTTTGTGAAGGTTATGTGACATAAACAATTAGTTGCAATATGTACAAAGTATTTCAGAAGTGCTTTAAGTGCATAATTAAGTAGTTATCAAGACCTTAACTACATTGAAAACACATCGCAGACTACATGAACAATGAAACGGCCGGCTGCTTTGCCTTAGTTCCCTAAAAAATGCGCAAAGTTACCAAGAAAAGAAAAAGTTAAAATCCGCAAAAAAGTTAATAGACTTGCCAGTGCCTAAATGCTTAAAGCAAAAAAAAAAAAAAAGAAAAAATGTTCAAGAAGTTCAAACATTGAACTTGGAAAACCTAATAAAGCCCAGATACAATGAAGAGAGCTTACCTCTTATGCAACCCAACTTCTTCCACTCTTGAGGAAACATGGCCGACCTTTTAACCCAAACTTTCAAACACCCCTGCCACTCCCAAGTCGCTGGGGGCAGTGTGGGTGGGGCTGAAGGCCTCCAAACACTGAAAAAATCCTACTCGCGGAGATTTTAACTAGAGAAAAAAATAATTAAGATTGTGGGCCTGTTTGATCAGAAGAGCAGAATTAACTCTCCAGAATACATGAGAAATATTATGAAATACACAAGCAGTGTATTTAATAATCTTTGCATGTATTTAATCACCTTAGTGAGCTTCTGTAGACTTTTCAGAATCCTATTAATTTTAATGTTAGTTTTACTATTTTTAGTATAGCTATTCTAGTGAGTGAATAACTAGTTTTCTTTTATATTTATTTTTATTTTCTTTTATAAACAGATTTTTAAGTTTTTCTTTTTTTGTGATTTTGTCTATATTATTTATTTTTTTATTTTTAATAGGACCTTCTTATCCATAGCACTAAGGTTCCTTTTTGTAGTTAATATTCATCCTCTAGCCAACTTCCAAAAGGCTTTCATTGGTCAGAATCATATTAATAACTGTGTAGAAAATTAAAGCAGATCTGCCAACCTTACTCTATTATTCAGAATAATTTTTCTTAAAGTTCTTTTGATGAAAGAAGTAGGAATTTTGTTCTCTAGAAAACTGTCTAATAATATATTAATGTGGTAATTGAAGTCCAAATTGTTGCTGCATATTCTTGAAATTCTAAGCACCTGAGAAATTAGTACATTCTCAATTACTTTGGTTGATATGTTATTATTCCAGTGTAGATATTTAATTACTTTGAAAGGAAAATTAACTCTTTTATCAAAGAGGCTAATAGATGGGTTACCTTTGTTAAGTTTAATGCTTAAGTCTAGGAACTCTAGTTCCTGATTACTGTGGTTGGTTTTACATAAGTTAAGAGAGCTAGGATAGATATTATCAAAATCACTATCTCTACTTCTAGGAGTCTGATTTGAAAAATTCCTTCTTTGTTGGATAGTGTTTCCGATGCGAAATGTTTTCCTTATAAATTCAAAATTTTCAAGTAAATCATAGACTTTCCGCTAGGGGCACAAAGGTAAATTGCGGTTTGTGCGTTATTTCTGCTTCTAAAACTCCGATTTGAAAAATTCTTCCTGTATCATATACAAGACCTGATGGAAAATGTGTTTCACATAATTTCTAATGTTTGGTAAAGAATGGTTTGGCCACCAGGGGGCATAAGTGTTAATTTCTGCTTCTGATGTATTTGTAGCAAAATCTGGGCTCCTGAAAACTCGACTAAATTGTTTTTTTCTTGGACCGATACCGTTCATATGGAAAAACCTTTGGAGAATACTTTCTTCCTAAAATAATGCGTGGTTTTCCCACCAGGGAACGTAAAGTCACATCTTATTTTTGTCGATATCTCTGTTTCTAAGAGCTCGATTTGAAAAATTCTTTCTGTGTTGGAGAGCGTTTCCAGTGCGAAATGTTTCTCATATAAATTCCTGTTTTTCTTAACGCACAAGTCTGCAACCAGAGGGCGTAAGCTCTCATATGGAAAAACCTTTGGAGAATACTTTCTTCCTAAAATAATGCGTGGTTTTCCCACCAGGGAACGTAAAGTCACATCTTATTTTTGTCGATATCTCTGTTTCTAAGAGCTCGATTTGAAAAATTCTTTCTGTGTTGGAGAGCGTTTCCGGTGCGAAATGTTTCTCATATAAATTCCTGTTTTTCTTAACGCACAAGTCTGCAACCAGAGGACGTAAGCTCACGATTCCGTTTACAGCAATATCTGAGGGATTAAAAACCCGATTGAAAGACTTCTTTCTTCCGTCAGATACTATTGTTTTCCATACCGGTTCCATTGACTTTGAATAGCTTTGATAAATTTAATTTGCGTCAGAACGGATTCAAAAGACGTGCTTATTACACCCGAAAATTCGGGGTTATCTTTCTTGTTGTTATTTGGAACTACATCACTGGCTGACAGAATTTTAATTTTGGGATGCGTTGATGAAATTTTTCTCACACAGTGGGTTTCAAAAAATCTACTTTCAGGGCCGATTATGGGTCACCAGTCCGGCATTGCCCAGGGGCGTAGCCAGAGGGGGATTTCTGGCTTTGGACCCCCCTAAAGCCCGACTTCCCCCTGTGGCTACGGGTTAGGTTCGAGCCCATGGGTTTGGTTCACCAATGAACCAAACCCATGGACCCCCCCCCCCCCCAGACATTTCTGGCTACGTCACTGCATTGCCCTGTTTATAAAAGTTATTCCGCAGTGCTTAGTAGTTTACTAATAAATGTACACGTTTTAACTTTTAACTTTCCCATCTGTTAAGTGGTAGGGTACTCAATTCAAACTCCTGCCCCCTGGCTTAAAATCTGAATAACGGCGTATGAATTTTGCACCCGCCCTGAAATTATTCTCTCTCTCGGCTGTAGCTACTGGGAAACAGAGGGTGTAATGTTCCTCAATGTTTAAACCGTGTATATACACGGTTTTAGCTTCCGGAACACTACGTAAAGTTTGTTCTCCTTATTCACTCACTTTAAGTGAAACAGGAGGCACTCAAATAAAGTTCAAGGAAGAGTTTACAGTTCGTCTTTTATTCAGCCGAAACTCTCTAGACACTTCACTAATGAAGAACTTTTAGGTAAGTATTCCAACAACAGCAGTAGTTCCGACAACAGCTTTTTTAACTTGAGTAAGTAAACACAATAGAAGATTAACGAACTCTAACACGGAATTTAAAACATCACTCGAACACGCAAATTTCAAGAACACACCGCTGCTTTGTTTCATGTTCCAGCTTACGCAGTAGCATTCCTTCAGGACTTCGGTCATCTCTCATTGCCGCCTAACTGTTTATGTCGCGCTCACCGACAGTGAGTGACACTGATTTCTTTTTTCCTCACAAGATGTGTGGATCTGCTTACTTTTGAATATTCATCAGTGTTGAGAAACTTCAACTTTATTTTCCGTCATATTTGTTCAGTTTCGGTTACTTCATACGGTTGCTTGCTTTTCTTCGGCATGTGTGTTTTTTCATACTCACCAGAACTGTTAATGGTTTTTTTTTAAATACCACCATTGTCCATTTGTATATATAGTGCATATCGATGTTTAACGTTGTAATATGTATCATTTGTTTTTAGTCATAAATTAATGTATTCTGACCGCTTCAGCGTAAGACAGCTTCCACGAATACTACACCACACTTTGTCTGCTAGCTTCAGACATTATATCCCGTTCTTAGCTTGTAAACATGTAATACACGTCCTTCTCTCTTGACCTCAAGACTGCTGCCAACATAACATTCAGTGAGTGAGAAAATATAACGTTAAGGTTGAAACGGTAAAAGAGAACGAACTCAGAAATGATCATAGAGAAAGACAACTAAATATGAAAGTTAAATTGGAATATATGTCATAAGAGGAAGTTGCCCTTTCCAGAATTAACTGACTAGGGGCATGAATTCGTGCCTAGCGGGGCTTAAAAAACCGAAAGGGTAAAAGTGGATTCGCCTGCTGGGCATACGTAAAACTTCGTATGTCCTGTCTTGTGTCTATGATAAGGGATATATGTCAAAATAACCCGGAAAGAATAATCCGCGCCAAAATATCCCAGTCAAAATAATCCGGCGTAAAAATAACCAAACGTCAATAACCCGTTAGCAAAATAACCCGGGGCAAAAATAGCCCGACGTCAAAATAACCCATAGTTAAAATCTGGAAAAACTTTTTCTTTTCTCCTAATAGCAACGAAAAGCAAAATGAATTTGTTTTCCACTTTAGTATTCGACTAAATTCCAAATCTTCAGGAGAAAATGTCTTACCAACCCAAGACGAGAATACCGGTTAAAATAGTTTCTTAAGGAACATGGCAAAGTGAATGAAGAAAGCATTCCTTTGCATTAAATAAGGTCCCGATTTTAAAGGTCTCAAAATTTAGCGATTAAAATATGACGAAAAGAAAGGAAAAGTATTTGAAAATATATAACTTTTCTATTAACCGATTAATTACAAATAATTACGAAACATTTAATGGAATTAATTTCCAGCTTTTTAATTAACCGAGTTCCTGGAATGTTGCTGAAGTTTTGATTTGTTCGGCATAAAGGGATTTCTTTATGAGGTGCTACTAACATGATATTATGGTGCTTTTTCTTTTTCTCGAATTTGATAAAAGAAGACAATGCTACAGTTGCATATAATTAAATTTAAAAGCTATGATCACTGTCTTTGCACTTTTCCTCAATGCCAGTCAATATCTTGTTTAGATTAAATAGATTTGAAAAAAATATATATACTTATTTTCTTTAAAATTTTGGTTTACACTAAATAAAATATTCACATGGATGTCCGTTTTTCCTGCGTGTACTGTTGACGCTATTTTTTTTTGCATACCATCTTGGCTGTAAGTTTTCAAATTCAAAGCGTATTTGAATTTAAAATTGTTCACAACACTTCTCCCGCAAGTGCTTCAGTTGTATCGACGGTCTACTCGTCCTTTACAGTGACGTCACTACGTAAGGGCCGATACTTCCGCTGCAAGGTAAGTGGGATGAGCCTTAGGGGTGATGCATTAGCCTACTCTCCCCTACGTCACGCAGCTTCCGGTGTTTGGTGCGCGTGCCTGTTAAGCTATTAGGATGATTCTGCCTGTTAAGCTATAGATGGATGAGCAAACATTTCTGTCTATTAACCTTGCTTGTGGTTGTCTGAATATCCGGGCGCATCGGGTATTGTAGTCGCGAAAGAGTTAACAGAAAAGAGTTGGATTCATCGCTGTCGCACGTTTTCCGAAACCTTGTAATCGTATCGAATTCTGAAATAATGGTGATGAGAGTATGAGCTTCATAGAAATTAATAATCGATATCTAAAATACATATATATGTTTGTCTCAGTCCTTTTTTCCCTAATTAGCGTAACTAGGATATGCCAATTAACGCCACATTTACCCAAATAACAGCTGTATTGTTAGGTGTACAAATACGTTTTAAAGCGTTTTAAGACAACGCAACATGTAATATGCGAGAAAACAACAATACCTTTACGAATCAAAACATGTACCATCATTATCTACCACCTTCCGCCATCGGTCGGGCAGCTGACGGATTCCAGCCATGAAGAATACTTCGTCGTGTGACGCAATGAAGTCGTCAACCCATTTTTGCACTTCGTCACATGTTCGGAACCGTACAGCAGACAAACCATGTTGCATCGCTCGGAACAAATAATAGTCTGAAGGGGCTATGTCGGGTTCTCCAAACTTTCCCAGCCAAGCGTCAATAACGTTTCTTTGACCGATTTCGCGACATGCGGCATAGCGTTGTCATGCAGTAATTTCACGTGACGCAATTCTTTGCCTGTGAATGGACGTTTCCGACAGATTTCCTGGTTCATTTGCAACAATTATTGCTTGTAGAGATGAGCAATAACAGTCTGACCCTGTTCCAGGAGCTCATAATAAATCACATCCTTCATATCCCACCAGATGCACAGCAGAACTTTCTTGGAGTGAATATTGCGTTTTGGTATCGAAGTTGTTGCTTCACCGGGGTGTACCCCCAGCGTTTTTTTTTTTTTTTTTTTTTTTTTGCTTTTGGATTGTTGTACCATATCCGCTTTTCATCACTAGTAACGATTTTCCACAGAAAAGAAAAGACTTTCTGTGTTGTTTATTCAACAAATTCAAACATTTCATGACACGCTTATCCTTGTTCTTTTTTGACGCTGGTTATTAATATGGTGGTTTGAGGTTCTAAGAGCAGTGTGAATTGGGCTACGATTATTAGGTTTGTAACTGGGTTTTTTTATAGTTATTTTGTTTTAGTCTCCTTTATTTATTTATTTGTTTTCGCTTTTTTTGGGCGGAGGGGGGGGGGGGTCTTCTGGTTAATAATAACTCTGGGATAAGTTTGGTTGCTGTGGGGATGGCTTTGTTTTTTATTCCTTATTTTGTTATTATAATTTTTTCTTGCAAACTGAATAACACAGAAACCCACACTTTTTGCTTTATACAGAAATGTGAGAGATATATATGTGCTGGCTCCTGATGAAGCCATAGATGACGGCTTCCATATGTTCTGTAATCCTTTCTTTTTCTACTGGTTGATATACCAGTTTTTCATTCGTAAATCCGAATCCGAGTTTTTTTGTGTTTTTTTAGATATTTTCAATAATTGTACTGTTGTGTCTTTTGAATTTTCTTATTTGCAGCAATAGGCGTAGAGGAACTTCAGAACTGGATAGTGGCCCTAAATTAGCGACGGGCGACTGCTTATAGCCCATTGAGTTGCTCACGGTGCGTGACTCATCGGAGAAGACAATCCTTTGCCAATCTGCGGAGGATATTTTCCGATACTGCCGTGCAAATGTAAGCCTTTTCTGCCGATGCACCTTCGTTAGAATGGATGCAGTGATCATCCGTCTGCATCGGAGCCCCATACGCAGCAGGGTTCGCTGAACTGTCGTTTTAGACACACTTCCGTTTGCCCCCTGCTTCATTTGGCCAGTGAGTTGCTCCACTGTAGCATGTCGATCGGCCCTCGCGCACTTTCGAAGCCGATGTTCACCTCTCACATCAATGGCACGTGGTGCTTTGCAGTTTCTACATCGCAGTTATTTCATTTCTCCAATCACGATACAATTTAACCGCATCAGCACGCGAACAGTTCACAAACTGTGCTGTTTCAAAAATACTGCCATCCTTGGCCCGAAACCCGATAATCATCCCTTTTTGCAAACCTGATAAATCGCTCCTTTTATCCATGAGAGCAACGAGTGATATGTTTTCAGAATGCCTGCAGCAGATCTTATATACCTTCCAAGCTAGTTCATGACACGTGCCTTCTTTCATTGGCTACACGCTGTTCACGTCAAAAGTAAGAGGTGATCACGATAATGTGACTCGACTGTGTATTTGAATTATGAGATTATTACTTCAATTAGATACTGTATATACACTGAGTGGCCACTTTATTATGACCACCCCCCTCAGTACTTCTTTGGGCCACCTTTTGCCTTTAACACTGCGTCGATTCTTCGTAGCATGGACTCCCCGAGATGTTGATAGGTGGCTTATGGAATCTGCGACCATGCGTGATGAATAGCACTTTCCAGGAGTGTGAGATCAAGTTCTTATCGATGTACTTGTTTTGAAAATAACAGTTAAAGTAATTTAGCTTTCCTTTTAATGGTAGGTCAAAGAGGTATTTAAGCTTCCCTCTCTTTTCGTTGTTTAATTTGTGCTCAATACTTAACTTAAGGTGAATACTTAACTGCCTGCTGTTATGTAAATTACTTTATGCATCGTGTTACTTCCAGCCAATGGAAAACATGTGTTGGAACCGTTCCTCCTTCCCACCTGAGTTGCGATGAGCGGTGCTAGTAGAAACTGTCCTGACCATCGGGATGTTTACTACCTTTTCGCTTTGATATGGGAAAATCGAGTTCTTTCTCAGCACGAATCCCCCGTAATCCAGCCTAAACCAAAGGAACTAATATTTAAGCTGAAAAGAAAGAAAGAAACTCGAGATTGTCACATGATTTATCTTTTTCTTATTTAATAGAGTTAAAAGAAATTTCTATTGTGCAACAACATTTTCTTCTTACTTTCTCCTCCTCTGGTTTAATACTGATAATTATCAAGTTTCTCATGTGACGTACCTGCCAGCAGGACGCACACGACATAAAGGCACATAGCAATCAGAACAAATGTCCGCGTAGCTTAATTGGTAGAGCAACTTGTTCCGGAATAAGCGGCCTCGGGTTCGAATCCCGGCGTAGACCAAAAATGACGGAGAAATTTACTTCGTTATAATGGCGCCCGAACTATCCGGATGACCCGGCCGTTCAAAATCTCGCATTGGTGTGATGTTATTTCCACACCGCGAGACAGGAAAAATCAGAGAATTCTTTCTCCAGCGCTTCAAAAATAAAAATGTGTGATGTTGCATTCCACACAGCAGATTGACTGGGAGTTCTCAAGTGCACGTTCTACAGTGGATGGCTGCCTGCAACGATTCATGGTCACGGCTGACCCGTGGGCCATGCCCCCGGCCCTCTTTCGGGGGGGGAGATGTGACGTACCTGCCAGCAGGACGCACACGACATAAAGGCACATAGCAATCAGAACAAATGTCCGCGTAGCTTAATTGGTAGAGCAACTTGTTCCGGAATAAGCGGCCTCGGGTTCGAATCCCGGCGTAGACCAAAAATGACGGAGAAATTTACTTCGTTATACTCATCTTTCCAATACCTCTTAAATCGTCATGTAACTAACTTTTGAAAAAGCAATAAAAGCTTCAATGATACTTTTATTCAAAAAGCTCCTGTTCCTACCTTCCCATTTTGAAACCTGATCTTTTGCATTTAATCCTTATGCCTCTCTGTTTCTGATAACAGCAGTGCAGGTATCAAAAAAATCTCACGCATCTTTTCGACAAATTAAAAAAAAATGCAGACCTCAATTTTCCGATGAAAATAATAAGAAAAAATGCTTTCAAGAAACTTCACATACTCGCTTTCGTACACTGATCGCTGGAAAGTCTTTCTGTTCAACGTTCTTGGTCCCTGACATTTGTCTATGCCATGGACGGATGAATCTCTTCAATTTAGGGAATTGGTCACCACAGGAAAACTCCACGAAGTCAGCCACCCTTTTCAAGTGAAGTACTGTGCACAAATTGGATTTTTACCCGTTTTTTTCTAATATGGAGGACTTTTCTTGCTGCCATTGTCTTCAAGTACTTTAGTTTTGCTTGATACCACGCTCGTTGCCAACTAATTTGCTTACAACGTAAAAACAAGATCCTTTTCCAAAGCTGAAGCAATGGAAAGAGTACGTTTTATAATTGAAACTTTCCAATTTTATTAGGTGTGTAACTTAATTCTCAGCGACTAACCGCAAGCGATAATAGAACGTCGGCAAATGCAAATATAGCTGTGCTCGAGAATGGCTGATTGCAGCGCCATCCAACAGCTTTCCAGGGAACCGTAACCGCTCACAGCTGTAGTGACAGAAGAGACGAAAGTTGACGGTGAAAGCAACGCCTTTCGGGAAGCAGCATTTGAGGCATTGCCTCCTGTTCGCGTTTCAGCTGAAAAAAAAAGAGCCGCACGAGCCCAGCAAATGATCTCTGCTGCTTTGGGTGAGGCTGCTGTGTTTTACAGTACGTGTAAGAAGTGGTTCCAGTGGTTTAAGCAGGGAAATTTCGGTCTCCGTGATGCAGAAGGTCCGGGGCAGCCACAGAAAGTTGACGATGAAGAACTGGAACAACTGTTGGGCGCGGATCCCTGTCGCGCACAGTCAGAGCTCGCCTAGGAACTCGGAGTAACTCGGCAAGCCATTGCAAAGCGCCTGCACAAGCTTGGACGGATTCACAAGGAGGGCCGTTAGGTGCCCCACCAGCTCACAGCTGCAAACAAGTGTAGGCGCTACGACGTTGCTGTGTTCTTGCTCTCCAGATTCAAGAAAAAGGATTTCCTCCACAAGATTTTGACCTGTGATGAGAAGTGGATCCTCTACGATAATCCTAAGCGGCGCAAATCGTGGGTTTATCCAGGTCAGCCTACCACCAGTACCGCCAAACCGAATATCCACGCTGGGAAGTTGTTGCTGTGCATATGGTGGGATCAGCGCGGTGTTATACACTATGAATAGCTCAAGCCTGGTGAAACGGTCAATGCTGAGCGTTATTGTCAGCAACTCATTCGTGTGAGTGACGCACTGGAGGCGAAAAAGCCATACACCGTCAAGGGCAGAAGCTCGGTCCTGTTGCTTCAGGAAAACGCGCAACTTCACACCGCGAAAACGATTTTAAACACGATCACCGACCTGGGATGGGACATTTTGTGCCACCCGGCGTATTCTCCAGACTTCGCCTAGTCGGGTTGTCACCTCTTTCGCTCCCTGCAACATCACCTGAGTGTTACGCACTTCACTTCTGTCGAGGAGGTTCACACAAATATTGATGACCTTATCAAGTCGAAACAGCCCTCTTTTTTCCGCAGGGGCATTCGGCAGCTCCCTGGCCGATGGCTCAAATGTATCCAACACGACGGGGATTATTTCCCTGATTAGGTACGTATTCGATTTGCTATAATTTGCTGTCAACGTGTCGTGCCCGTGGCTGAGAATTAAGTTGTACACCTAATATAAAAATTTATACACAATGTACGGATAAAAAATGACGAAATTCTATTTTCAGCGCCCTTAGGGTTAAATTCAGGTAACTTGCAACTGAAAAGGTGACAAAGCAGTGCCGGATCATGAGATTTCGGGGGTCCGAGCAAAAATCATGTTACAGGACCCCTGTTCTTTTTAAGCAGTCTTTTCAGGAATTTTGGAAAATATAGAGAAGGAGAATATTTAAATTTATCGTCTTCACCTATGTAGTTCATCACATCTCCCTCCTCTTCTTCTTCTTCTTCTTTTTTTTTTTTTTTTTTTCTTGTTTTTGAAGTTAAGAAGGAACCTTCATTAATTCCACATGATGAGTGGAACAAGTATCACACATTTTATGAAGAACCCAACGGCCAGTAGATCCGTTTTCCACTATCGGGCACCAATGTGAAACTCGCAAGTTTTTCGAAGACCGAACCCGCGCCTCCTCGATCCGGAGCCAGTTGTTTTAACTGATTAAACTACACTGCCGGAATGTATCACTGCAGCTTTTTCTTGACACGTGCTTCACCTCTGTAGTACATCACAACTAGCACTGTTTCTTACAAACGTTCTAATAGGATGATAGCATTTAACATTCTAATAGTAGGATGATAGCATTTAACGTTCTAATATTAGGGTGGCCACCCCGGTGGCGCAGTGGTCTAAGCGATGGCTTCTGATCATTCGTCCGACAGGGGTCCGGGTTCGAATCCCGGTGAGGCATGGATGTTGTATTTGTCTTTCGGCTCTCTCCCTTCCCTGGAACCAGTGGCCCTAAATTAGGGACGGGCGACTGCTTATAGCCCATTGAGTTGCTCACGGTGGTCGTTAAACCTCCAATAAAAAAAAATAGTTGGATGATAGTTTAAAATAGTAGGATGATAATTTAACGTCCTAATAGTAGGATGATAGCATTTAACGTTCTAATAGTAGGATGAAATTTTATGCTTTTAAAAAGCGTAAAACTTTTTTTCTTGACTTTACTTTTTTCGTTGATCAATCTGACAGATGAAAATTTCTGAGACGATAAAAAGGGGGAAGGGGCCCCTGAACCTTTTCGCGCCTAGGGCCCCAAAAGTTCTAAAGTTGCCTCTGATTCTATCAAATGTTTATACAACAGTTGTGGTGGTGGGTTTATAGAAACAGTTTCCTGTAGAAATCTATATAGTGTGTTCTATAGAACCCGATGGCCAATTGTGTGTCGTATACTGTATATAGGAATATAGTATACTAAAGAGCAAAGCATATTTATATTTCATCTGCAAAATTCGGATGAAAAGCACTGCGATTTTCCTGCCTTTACTATTACTCACATTTAAATTAAATGGACTCCATATATTTTTTTTTTTTTTTTTTTTTTTTTTTTTTGCATTGCGATACTGGGGTTCCCTAAAATTTGTCAGGCCCTGCCCATGTATACATAAAATATTACTTTTTATTTATTTATTGTATCGTGGATGCATTGAGAAAGTCCTGTGTGAGCTACTGTCCTAGAGCAGCGGCAGCGGAGCCTCCCGGGCCCGGTCAATAATTTCAACAATTTGAGCCAAGATTTTTATTTTTATTTGGCATAAGTGCGATTTGTTGTGATGTGCCTTAAAAAGTTCCTCTAGGTAAGTTGTTGGGTAGTCCTAATTCCCAACAAATCTCCTTGGGCATTGTTTTTCTTCTGTTTGTTTCGGGAAGCGTGAAGGTAGAGGGTGCACCACGATTCGAAATTTCGGGCCCGGTCGACAAACTTCACTTTCCGCCGCGGATGTGACCTAGAGCATTAGTTTTAAAACACTGGACCAAGTCTTTCCTTCTGGAGCATTCTGGTCGAATATGGTAATAGACAGCAATCTTAATTATAATACTGTATTTGTAATACGTCTGAATCACTGGCGTAAATAAAATATATTCATGATTATGTTTTTAAAATTTCAAACGGAACCATCCCGTCCTAGACTTTCATTATCATATCTCACAAGAGATGGCGGCACTTATTTACACCAGCCACATTTTCAATGCTTGATTCGGTAACGAATTCAGGAGAAACATGTTGAGGATGCAGAGAATAACTTGGTTTGTTTCTCTTTACACACATCATATTCATCTCTTACATGTATTTTCATTGGTAAATAATTCCATGTATTTCATTAAGCTTAATCAATAAAATTTTTCTACAGAAAAAAACGGCAAATAGCATCTAGATTTTTATTTGGACAAGCATTAACAAGGAAATAACGTAAAACGACAGAACAAATGAACAATTGCTTATTACTTAGGGTGCTGTGCTGCCGGTCGTCAGCCAGTTGCGGTCAGGGGCGGATTTTGATCTTGGGAGCCCCGGGGCACTTTAGTTTCCGGGGGCCCCTGGAATTCGGAAATTAAAATAAACAGCAGAAAAGAGAATTCGCCGAATTTACATAACACAGCCAATGTGCTGCTTGTAATTGGAACTGACAAGTTATACATACATAGGAAGGTACATTATACAGGGAAATGGTCTGCCCAATACTTACATAAAGCCTTTCTTTCTACACTTGACATCTGAAGAATCTTTAATGAATTTCTCAAACTCTATCATCTTAACCCTTTAACCGGCTGGAACGAAATAATTTGGGATTTACAAAATAGGCTGAAGTCAGCTGGAACGAATATATTCGCTGTCTGAGAAGTAGGCCGAACACGACAGAAACGTGTGAACCTACGCATCCAGAAGTGTTGCTTTTATCTTTGGTTTGCTGTTTACCTAAGTGGTCATTTGGGAGTATGATTGTCATTAATCGTTCCTGTCTGATTATCTTTTCCGCCAAGAATGCTTTAAAAATGGCGAAGAACCTAAGACAGAAAAGATGTTTGAGTAACTTTTTTTCTACCCTATGGCACGATTTCCATGTCCGGGGTACTACTACTTCCGAATCATTCCTTGGGTGCTGGAATAGAGAATAAAGTACTATAAGGAAACCAAATTATATACTGTAAGACTAAGGACTGCAAAGGAGCACTTACAACCAGTGACAGATTTATAGTGGATACTCCTGAGATGAGAGAGGGAAAGGAATTGCTTTGCCGTAACGTTCGTATAACCAGCTCACCATAAGAACACTTCTGTTTGACAGCGCAGAAATATTTGGGCAACTCTTGGTTCGGGTACATCGGCCACTTAAAGGGTTGAAAACACTGCTTTCTACATTCAGTAGGCACAGAGCACTTAGTCTTTCATGGATCGTCGTGGTTCTCAAATAATTCTTAATCAGTGCCACTTTGCTGAATGATCTCTCTCGTGAACAACTAGGGGCCATCGTGCTCAAATATATTCTAAGAGCTACATATATACATATATATTCTAAGAGCTATACACTTGGGAAGGTATCACAAAGCCCTTCATTACGGAGAAAAACCACTTTTTGAGATGTAGTGGAACCCGATCTGAGCTTGGCAAAGGCTGCAAGCTGGACAATTTCCTCTATGAACGCATTTCTGAAATAACAGGGGTAAGCAGTATAAGTTTCTCAGCTTCAGTTCTTATCCCTGCATCGGTTGATTACATATGTAAGTTGACTATGACTTTGAACCTGTTATACACTGATTGGTATGCCACCCTGCGTTCTTTTAAGGCAACAGACAACTGATCTAAAATTATATTGAAAGTTCCACATCTGAATTTATCTCTCGAAGAAAAGACAACTTCCTCTGATACAGAGGTCGGATTAGCATCATAAAGTTGGTTTCTCTTTCTTGACCTGACTGTAGCTGCCTTGTAGTCTGTGGTGCCACAAAGGTTCCTGGCATCTAGTTCCAACTCTTCATACCTATCCCGAAGTGATACCAGAAACTTTTCCAGAGAATCAATTAGATTTACCACTTTCTCCAGCTCAATTTCAACTCCTTGAAGGAGCTTTATTTGTAATGTTGAATCGCACAAGAATTAAGTTCCAGACCTTGGCCATCAGAGCAGTTTCAAGGCAGTCCAGCCGCCCCGGTGGCGCAGTGGTCTAAGGCGTTGGCCTCTGATCATTCGTCCGTAAGGGGTCCGGGTTCGAATCCCGGTCAGGCATGGATGTTGTGTTTGTCTTACGGCACTGGTTCTTTCCCTGCCCTGGAACCAGTGACCCTAAATTAGGGACGGGCGACTGCTTATAGCCCATTGAGTTGCTCACGGTGGTCGTTAAACCTCCAATCAAAAAAAAAAAAAAAAAAAAGGCAGTCCATTTTGTCTGCCAATGTCTGATCTTTATGTGTTGCTTCAGGTGTTTGCTCCAAGTCACTTTCAATATCTCTGAGGGCATTTTGAATGTAGTTGTATCCATCTACTAGGACTTCAGTAGCATCAGCTCTTGCTGACCAATGAGTGTCTGACAGGGACTTTTTTTTTTTTTTGATTGGAGGTTTAACGACCACCGTGAGCAACTCAATGGGCTGTAAGCAGTCGCCCGTCCCTAATTTAGGGTCACTGGTTCCAGGGAAGGGAGAGAGCCAGTGCCGTAAGACAAACACAACAGCCATGCCTCACCGGGATTCGAACCCGGACCCCTTACGGACGAATGATCAGAGGCCAACGCCTTAGACCACTGCGCCACCGGGGCGGCTGACAGGGACTTAACCGTTAGTGCTGTTCTGTTTCTTTTCAAAGAATTCACTAGAATTGCTCATCTCCGTCTTGACGCAGAAAAAAAGGTGTATAACTTTTGTATTAAGCCAAAACAACTAACAGCTTCATCACAGAAAGAGGCAGCAGAATGTCCAACAAGATTCAATGAGTGAGCAGCACAGGGAATGAAAACTGTTGCTGGATTCTTCTCTTTAAGTCTGGCTTGTATTCCTGTGTAGTGACCAGGCATATTGCTAGCATTATCGTATGATTGTCCTCTGTAGTCTTCAAAATTAATGCCTTCTTTTTCTAGAAATTCTATTTAGCAGAGCTGTAGTCAGTTCTTTAGATTTGTGAGAGCCAGTTTACAGGACACTTAAAAACCTTTCTACCGGCTTTCTAGAAACAACATAGCGCACAATGACTGTCAGATGGTCAACATGAGCCAGGTCTGGTGTTGAATCTACTGAAACTGAGAAATACTTGGCAATATTAAGGTATGCCACGATATAACTCTTAACAAATTTTGCCATATTCAGAACACTTTTAATCGTAGATGGTTGGTGATAAGTATGATTGCTTACCACTCCCAGGTATGCTAAATTCTTTAAGGTGACCCATCAGAAATGGTTCAAATTGAGCAATAAGTTCCATCATTCCTAAGAAATTACCATTATGCTTGGATCCAACGATCTCTTCATGACCCCTAAACGTCAGGCCTCTCTCAGCAAGAAAGATTGTTACGGCTACAACACGGCGCAATACTTCCATCCCTCCAGTGGTGTTTTTTCCTGCACTTGTTTTTCCAACTCCCTGTCAACACGAGAAGATTCCCTGCACCGAAGATTATCTTCAACACAGAATATCTGTGGCTTTGGCTTTGTTGATGAGTGTTCATTTTTTCATCTGCTTTTTTCCAGTCATTAAAGCTATCCTCTCTGGAAAACCTGTCACGCGGCTGGTCATCAAAGTTCAGTAAAAGCAGTAAAGTGCGCCCTTCGACGGGCTGTAGAGGAGCCACTTTCTCAAATGCTGCTCGCCATTGGTCAACTAGTGTAAAACATAGAATTCTTGAAATAACAATTGCCTTTCTGCCGACCTTCACCTTCACCTGATTGATAATGGCATTGAGATTCTGGGCAGGAGTCGGAATCACTTTTTTTTTATATATATCACAGCTGATTTTGACCAAAAGAACACATGTTTTTCTCTGACAGGAAACCACATGGCTGGATCTCGATCACATGATGGCTCTTCGCTGTCTATGTTTGAAGTACATGTGGCATGTGATGATCATCGCCTTCAATATCATCGTGTGATACGTTACTCTTATTTTCTGCTGATGTATTTGAGAGTACGGATGGTTCTTCAGATGTCCCATCTGGTACTGGTTCTTCATCAATGGTTTCTGTGTCTTCAATTTTCGAACTATACTCGGGGCAAGGCCAACCTGACTATGGAGTTTAACTTACAGAGTGTGTACTTCCACTGCATAATATAGTTCCAGTTTAAAAGCCGTGTTAGAGCTTGAATTGGGACCTAAGAAAACATATGGATATAGATGTTATAAATGTCGTACGTACGCACATTAAAAAAATGAAGATCCCAGTTTCGGTCGCGTTTCTAAAAAATACAAATATTCGCATTTTGGCGGCGTCATTCGCACTTCAGAGAGGCTATATAGTTAACCCGAGGATATTTACTGCTACTGGGAGGGAAGAAATTTTAGTCAGAGGCGGGGAGATAATAGTGGCGGTCATTGTAATGAGATTGCTCCTTTCTTCGTGGTTGCTGTTTTAAAATACTCATTCAGAAATCGTTTGTCTGGTGGTCGGCAAGGTTGAGAAGGTGTGGGGGATTGGAGGAGGACATCGTGATGGAATGCGGGAAGTTTCCTTTTGTCCCGTTTTCAGTCACCCTTAGGGAGAAGGGTCCACGATCTACGACATCCCACTAGTGTGCGGAGAAATTCTGATAAATAAGAGATTTCATGTCGGTGAATCGGTTTCATAACCTTAGCAGTGTAATCAGGTTAGCTTTGCCTCGAGTATAGAAAAAAATTATGTAAGGCGTGGTGTTTTTGCTAAGACAGCAGCAGTTCCTTCACTCCTTTCTTAGGAAGCCTTTCTCTTCTGAGCCCCAGGCAGCTCAATTTTCCGCGGTGTACTGCAATCTGAAAAGGAAAAATCTGTAGTGGCCTTCACGCAGAAGCTAAGATGTGAAACTGCATAGCAAAGGAAAAAAAAGTACGATGGAAACTCCCACATTCGGTTCCCCGTTTTTTTTCAAAGCCTAATAATTACATGAGTAAATAAAAAAGCTGGGCTAAATAATAAATTTCGTGTTGATAACTGCATTAGTAACTAGAATTAAAAAGTAGGTCATTGTTAAAAATTGTTTGTCACAATTTTTTTTTATTTTCATAAAATAAAGTGATTTTTAATTATTACATTTTTCCCATAAAGCCCCTTCGACTGGGGGGCGCAGAACAATTGCCCCCCCCCCTATAAATCCGCCTCTGGTTGCGATTCTAGGTTGCCCCCACCCCCCAATACAACCGGATTTTATTTTCTTTGGAATTGCATATTACTTTTAATTATCGGTGTGCATTCAGTTTTGCAGTTTGTGCTCCCCCGTCCAATTTTTTTTTTTTTTTTTTTTTTTTTTTGTCTAGAACCGCCACTTCGGTTATATACATTAAGAGATTATAAAAAACATTTTCCTCGAGATCTAATTAGGGGCGAATCCCAAGTTTACCTTCGGGTAAGGGGGCAGTTGCTCTGGTCTAAAAAAAAATCAGAGAGACTTTCTGGAAAGGGCCGACGCTACGCCCTTCCAACATTTTTTGCTCCCCCTTAACCTCCCTCCAATATTTAAGTAGGTAAAACATATGATAAGTTCAACCATCCAAGATTTGGGGAAAGTTGGCCAAACGTATGCGAATTTTTTGAATTCACAGATATTTTATTATACAAAATAAAATTTATTCTGTTAAATTTAATATTTAACTTTTCTATAAAATGGAGGAATTAATGTCTAACAAAGTACACTGCTGGCCACCCAAAATGCAACACCAAGAAGGACACGAGATAGGAAAGCCAGATTTACTGGACACATAACAACAGATACAAATATGAAACGATTGAGCTTACAGGCCCGTGCGACTTGTGGAACATGCAGACATCAATAGCTCGTGTGGCCCCCATGGCTGGCAATAACGGCTGCTACACGCCGCGGCATCGAACGAAAGAGGCTTTGGATGTGGGCTTGGGGTATGTCGGTCCAGGCTGCTTCCACACGTTGCCACAGTTCATCAGGCGTAGCCGCGGGTGGAGCTTGCCGGGCCACTCGGTTGCCGATCAGCGACCAGACGTGTTCGATGGACGACATATCGGGAGAACAGGCGGGCAACGGCAGCAATGACACCTGGTGGGCCGTGAAGAATTGTTGCACGATGCGTGCCGCGTGCGGGCGTGCATTGTCCTGTTGAAATGTGACCGCTGGCAGGTCCTGCAGGTAAGGGAGGACTACATGCTACCCGAGGGGTGTGGGTATCATATCAAATTTCGCCTCAAATCATAACGCCAGGCGACGGACCGGTATGGCGATGCATAATGCAGGCGTCATAGTCTCTCGCAGCTGTGCCGCCACACGCGGATCCGACCATCGTGATGTTGCAGGCAGAAGCGGGATTCGTTGGAGAAGACAATGTCGTGCCATTCCGTAGTCCAGGTGCGGCGTTCAACGGCCCACTGCCGCCGCACTCGACGGTGGTGTAACGTCAATGGTAATCGGAACAATGGGCGCCGTGCGACAAGTCCCCGCTCCTGCAGACGACGTCGAACGGTACGTGCTGACACAGGTTGTTTCGCAACACACCCTAATTCCTGCGCTAGCGTTCGTGATGTGGCGGTGCAAGCCGTCAATGCCCGCCGCACAACATGCCGGTTTTTTCGTTCGGTGGTGTGCCGCGGCTGCGGCAATCGCTCACGTCGGTCCGTCCGTCCCTCCTACACCCACCGAATCCATACTCGCCTCACTATGGCTGGATGTCGTCCCACACGGGCGCCGATGTCTGGGTACGATAAACCGCTGTCGCGATAAGCCACTATTCGTCCTCTGTCGAACTCCGAAACGTGCTGGAATGACTGCCGTATTCTGCGACGAGGCATCAGGAAGCTTCCCACGCACAGGTCCGGCAGCACAACACACTTCCACTACTTACATCCCGCCTTCTGTGCACCCCTCTTATAGTCCTTCTCGGTGGCGTGCCGGACGCACATGATTTGCATATGCCCTGGAATGCTAATCGTTTGCATGTCCTCTCGCGGGCGACGCATGCTTCCTTCTTGGTGTTGCTTTTTGGGTGGCCAGCAGTGTAGTAGAAAGATGCCTCTTTCGTAATTAAAGTTTTAAAAGACGAGAGAGAGAGAGAGAGAGAGGGTACAAACTAAAATTCATATACAGCTTAAGGCAACAAATATCAAAAATATTATTTAAAAAAAATATTAAAAAAATGTTTAATATAAAAAAATATTAAAAAAAAATACTTAAAAGAAGATGTAATCTGAAATTGCGAATAAATAGTAACTTGTCTGAGGCCATGGTGGTTCGTACCCGTGTTTCCCTGTACTACATACATTGAATAAATACTACTAGTACGTACGGTATGTACCTTTCAAAGTTTGTTTGTTTTTTTGTTTTTTGCCGCCCCGGTGGCGCAGTGGTCTAAGGCGCTGGCCTATGATCATTCGTCCGTAAGGGGTCCGGGTTCGAATCCCGGTCAGGCATGGATGTTGTGTTTGTCTTACGGCACTGGCTCTCTCCCTTCCCTGGAACCAGTGACCCTAAATTAGGGACGGGCGACTGCTTATAGCCCATTGAGTTGCTCACGGTGGTCGTTAAACCTCCAATCAAAAAAAAAAAAAGTTTTTTTTTTTTTTTATACTTGGGAATAACATCATCAGCATCGGGCAAAATCTACCTGAACGGAATTTTCTGGGCAATATTTCTGACAGGCACTTCAAATTTTGCGCTGCTCCTCCTAGGTATTGCACGTTTTTTACACATTTTTTTAATAAAGAAAATGATCTAAATTTTTAAATCAAAAACATCTCAGCAATGGAAGTAACGGAACATTCCTCCTTGCGGGCTCCACGACTGTATTTCCCTAAACACATTTACTTGCCGACTAGAAATGCGATTTTAATTTTTCTGTTTTCAGGAGACATGCCTTACGTTCGGATGAAAATGTTCTGTTTTCAGGAGACACGCCTAGCGTTCGGAATGAAAATTTTCTATTTTCAGGAGACACGTCTTGCGATCGGAATGAAAACGTTTGGTTTTCAGGAGACATGCCTTACGTTCGGATTAAAAAAATTTGTTTTCAAGGAACATGCCTTGCGTTCGGAATGAAATTTTTCTGTTTTCAGGAGGCAGGCATTACGTTCAGAATGAAAATTTTCTGTTTTTAGGAGACATGCCTTGCGTTCGGAATGAAAATGTCCTGTTTTCATGTTTTCAGGAGACATGCTTTGTGTTCGGAATGAAAATGTTCTGTTTTCAGGAGACACTCCATGCATTTTGGGGACAAACATAGTTTTTTTTAATGTGTTTGATTTTTTCACATTTTCCATTTTTTTTTTTTTTTTTTTTTTTGTTCCTGCTAGATAACGTAAATCGTCATCTGTCTTTTTGTCAGGCACTCGAACACTTACCAGAAAAATTATTTTTACGATCACAAAGAGTTAAATTTTCCACCTGATCCTAAAATACAATTTTCCAGATACATTATGGTAGCTTAGATGCAAAAAGTAAAATAAAAGCAGCGATGTTTTGTTGTGCATATGGCATCTCCAACGCCAAATTTCGAAACACATCGTATTGTGTGTATAGCCGGCGCAAGCCGCACAAGACGAAAACCCCGATAACACATAGGTGGGTTTAAGCTTTTTTTCCCGCCGAAGATGACTTTATGGTGTTATTGGATCTTTCTGGTTGTTCCAGCAACAAACTGCCGTTTTACAAATAAGTCACATGCCGAAACGCCCTAAATTTGTGCAAGTTCCGTTGTTCACGCTTTTGAGTTCCGCAACTTTTGAAGCTCAGTAAATTTGTGCATCAAGATCATTGTCCACGCCTTAGAGCTGTGCAACTTCTCAAACGCATTTAATTTGTGCAAAAAGCCATTCACGTAACTTTTTCAGTAAAATGAATTTGTGCAGCAAGATCACGGTTCACGCATTGAACTTGTTCAACAAAGAGCATTAGAGTTGTACAACTTTTCGAATGCATTGAATTTGTGTAACAAGTCGTTGTGCATGCATTAGTGTTGTGAATTTCTCAGACGTATTGAATTTGTGGCAACAAAGATCACTGTTCACGTATTAGAGCTTTACAACTTCTCAAACGCACTGAATTTGTGTAACAGGTCATTGCTCACGCATTAGAGTTGTGCAACAGGTCGTTGTCCAAACATTAGGGTTGCGGAACAGGTCATTAATCACGCATTAAAATTGTGCAACATCTCAAACGCATTGGATTTGTGCAACAGGTCATTCATTATTCACGCATTAGAATTGCGCAACTTTTTTTTTTTTTTTTTTTGATTGGAGGTTTAACGACCACCGTGAGCAACTCAATGGGCTATAAGCAGTCGCCCGTCCCTAATTTAGGGTCACTGGTTCCAGGGAAGGGAGAGAGCCAGTGCCGTAAGACAAACACAACATCCATGCCTCACCGGGATTCGAACCCGGACCCCTTACGGACGAATGATCATAGGCCAGCGCCTTAGACCACTGCGCCACCGGGGCGGCGCGCAACTTTTGAAGCACCCAAATTTGTGCAACTGTGTCCTGTCTTTGGTATGAACTTAAAGCCAACTGTATCACTGAAACAGAGATTTGTGAAATGCTTCTTAATGAACGAAACACATCGTATCAGAATACTTTATTTTCCACATCGCAAATTTCAATAAATACAATATATTTATGTACAGGTTTTGTAATGATAAATCATGTGCAAACATGATATAATAAATAATTTATGAAAACATTTGGTTTTGTCACTACTACTTGAATAGGAAACAGTTTGAAATGAGCATTCTAAGCAAATTAAATACATTCAGCATCCAAATGCTTCAACAATGAAATTTGTATATTTTAGTCAAAAATAAAGGCGGTGATAAAAAAAAATGTTCAACTCTGTTCCACAAAAGATGGTGTGAAGTGAAAAAATTAGTTTTAAAAGTTAAAATGACGCAGTAAAGCAACAAAAAAAAAATCATTAGCTAAAGAGACTGTTATTTACGTAATTATAAATACATCAGACTGTGAATACTCAAGAGACGCATATAGCGTATTAAATCCGTTTATTTTTGTGGTGTAGTCAGCACAAAGATTCGCCAAGCTTCCGCACTCCACTGGGAGGCTTTTTCAAGGCAATGGTAGACATAAAAATATCTACAAGGGTGAAACAAAAATGTATATTTACTGTATATGTCATTATAAAAATGTCTACCATTATATGTCTATTTATATGTCATAATAAAAATGTCTACCATTATATGTCTATTTATATGTCATTATAAAAATGTCTACTATTGCCTTGAAAAAGCCTCCCAGTGGAGTGCGAAAGCTTGGCGAATCTTTGTAGTTACTGCACCACAAAAATAAACGGATTTAATACGCTATATGTGTCTCTTGAGATGGTTATTTCTCAAAAGAGCAGACATCAATAATACCCTTACATTTTTGCTACTGAAACATTCACATTGTTACAGATACAGATATAAATTAAGAATTTTTTTTTATTTATGCAAGCCGCTGTATCGCGAAAATTACAGAACTTTTTGACAATAATAATTCGGTTTGATTTTCGTGAAAAAAAAAAAAAACTATGTGCACATGCCATAACAAAAAAAAAGTTACCGAGTACTGACCCATTTGCAGCAATTTTTATTATCCATATGCACTTCTTGAACATAGGCGCTAGGGCGGATCCAGGATTTTCGTGAGGGGGGGGGGGCAAGTGTCGGGAATAACAGAGGACCTTTTCGATATTTTTCCTCAAAATGAAAAAGTGTTCTAAGTACGTCTATAAATTCTTCCAATTAATTAAGGAAAGTAATATACTTTTAAGTAATACTTTCTTTCACGAAAAATATTCAATTTGTTATTAAAACCTAACAAATCGAAGCTTTTCCTTGGTCCCGAGGGGAGCCCCCCCCGCCCCTTCTTTGGATCCGCCCCTGGATAGGCGCCGACTTCTAAAAACTTCGAGAAGTGCCCAAATTCAAAATGGCAGGTATCATTTCCAATGCTAAAGTTTCAAATATTTAAATATTGGTACTTACCCCGTTATTGCCATCAGTGTAAAACACGCCTTACGAATTATTTTGTAAAATATTTTGCGGTGGATTAATTGAACGATATATTCGAGGACATATTAATGTAATTTGTTATGTAAAATTTTATTCTTGCAATTTTGCTCCAGGAGGGAATTTATAACTGTTTTTTTTTTTTTTTTTTTTTTGTCATTTTCATGTAGGACTTCCGTCCACAGGGAGTAGAGTTTAGGTCCCAGCCACCTACAGCGAGATCGCCTTTTGGGCAGGACACAGAAACGGAAGGAATGAGAGCAAGTCTAGCAACTTTTGAAAGAACAGTTTGTAGTGAGATTAGAGTACAGTAGATGGCGCCACCGTACAAGTACGATATTGCACATAGATGGGTGAGAGAATTTCAGGGAGGACATAGGAAAGGATACCCATTTAACCGGTGGGTCCAGCCTGGGGGCCGTCACTTAACGTGCTCGTCCGATGCACGGCGGATATTCAGCGATTGTTAGTAAATCACACCATCTCTGAAAGATCAGCCCAGGCTAGAACCTGGGAACCCAGCATCGATAGTCTGAAACACTAACCACTAAGCCATCCGCGTAGGAGGGAATTTATTTGCATTCGATACCTCGGCATGCTCCCTCTCCGTATATCGGCCTTTTAAATGCTAATCCAATGCAATACATTTTCCACAAAATGGAGTCCCCGTACTTATTCTCGACTCGAGTCGAGTCAAATCTGCGATATCATTTAAGAGTTTAATGTACATCTTCATTGAAATTCTGCCCCTGTCATCACGAGTTCGCCCATAAGGAAAGAAAATTGTACCCCGAAAATTTTTTTTTTTTTTTTTTTTTGATTGGAGGTTTAACGACCACCATGAGCAACTCAATGGGCTATAAGCAGTCGCCCGTCCCTATTTTAGGGTCACTGGCTCCAGGGAAGGGAGAGAGCCAGTGCCGTAAGACAAACACAACATCCATGCCTGACCGGGATTCGAACCCGGACCCCTTACGGACGAATGATCATAGGCCAGCGCCTTAGACCACTGCGCCACCGGGGCGGCCGTTTATTTTTCCCTCAGTGGCATCGGAACCGCGTGGGGCAGTGGGGGCCGCTGCCCCCGTACTCGTTTGCGTGCACGGGCGAAACATCACATTTGCCCCCTCACTTTTCCTCCTTTTTAATTATGTTCGTAATCGGGTAAATATTTAAATTTCTTTTATTTTCTGCCATTTAAAATTCCATCGAATGAAACTAAAAAACTAAATATTAAATTCAATTTTAGTAATAATGCACACACACACACATATATATATATATGTGTGTGTGTGTACCCACAGGTGTTGCGGGTATTACGTCACAGAAGTACTATAAATAGCTAGCACGTGTGTGAAGAACAAGGTTGAGAACGTTAAGCCGTTGATCCCCGGGTACTAGCATCCTGGTAATAAATAAGGGCCTCTTCCTTCACCTTTCTACCTCGCTTCTGTGTCACTTTTCTATCGGGCACACTAGCCCAAATCTCCTAGATTCCTATTTTCTGAGGGTTGTTTAAGACCTGGGGTCAGACACTCCCTTCCTAAAATCTTCTACACATGCTATGATATATGAAGAACAAGGTTCAGGTGGTGTTTGTTTGAACGTAACGTGGCTTGCAAAGGAAACATGCAGACGCCGGATTTGAGAGTCATCTTCCTGTATGAATTTAAACTGGGCCATTCTGCAAGAATTGCCGCTCGAAACGTTAACAAAGGGTTTGGGAAGAATACAGCCAACGAATGAACCATTCGGCGATGGTTTGTGAAGTTTCGAAGCGGAGATACGGACCTGAAAAACGAACCACGTGATCACCGACCTATTGCTGTTTCTGACGATGTTCTGTTGCGTGTGGTTGAAGAGGACCCCCCAAAAACGTGTCGTGAGATAGCGGCAGAGGTAGGTGTCCACCACACGACAGTCGTTCGGCGTTTGGCTGTGCTTGGTAAGGTCAAAAAGCTGGACATGTGGCTGCCGCATGAGTAGACAACTGCCAACAAGACTAGGCGTTTGGAAGTATGCTCGTCGCTGCTTCCCAGGAATAAACAGGAACTTCTATTGCATCGAATCGTCACCTGCGACGAGAAGTGGATCCTTCATGATAATCGGAGGCGATCTGCGCAATGGTTAAGCAATGCACCGCCTGCCGGACGGTATCCTAAGCCACCCCTACACACCAAGAAGATGATGCTCCTTCTCTGGTGGTCCACAGCCGTGACAATTTATCGGAGTTTCTTGGTAAGAGGCCAAACACCATCACTGCAGAACGTTATTGTGCTGAATTACACCAGATGCACCGGAAATTGCTGCAGAAACAACAGGCTTTGGTCACAGACACGGTGGTCATCTGCTCCAGGACAACGTCCGCCCTCATGTCGCACAACAAACGATGCTAACACTAAGTGCCTTTGGCTATGAAGCACTGCCTCATCCTGCCCATTCCCCGGACTTGTCTCCGACAGACTATCATCTGTTTCGTACCCTAAATCACTTCCTGTCCGGGAAACAATTCACTACAGACAACGAGGTTCAATGTGCAGTTGATGACTTCTTCGGGTCCAGCCACAGGACCTTTTTTCGTTCCAGGATGATAGCCTTACCGGGCAGATGGCAACTATGTGTCGATGCCGAGGGGATTATTTTGCGTAGGTAAGTTGTCCTACTTTTCCGTTCTCGCCGTCCACGTGTGCTGGTCCTTTGGCGAACATTTCATATGCACTGACCCAATATATAGGCAGGGTGATTCAAAATATATATAGGCAGGGTGATTCAAGTATATGTAGGCAGGGTGATTCAAATATATATATATATATATATATATATATATATATATATATATATATATATATATATATATATAGGCAGGATGATTCAAATATATATTGGGTGATTCAAAATATATATAAAAGTAGGCAGGGTGATTCAATATATAGGCAGGGTGATTCAAATATATATTGGGTGATTCAAAATATATATAAAAGTAGGCAGGGTGATTCAATATATAGGCAGGGTGATTCAAATATATATTGGGTGATTCAAAATATATATAAAAGTAGGCAGGGTGATTCAATATATAGGCAGGGCGATTCAAATATATATAGGCAGGTGTGATTCAAAATACATTTAAAAGTAGGCAGGGTGATTCAATATATAGGCAGGATTATTCAAATATATATAGGCAGGATGATTCAAATATATATAGGCAGGATGATTCAAATATATATAGGAAGGGTGATTCAATATATAGGCAGGGTGATTCAATATATAGGCAGGATTATTCAAATATATATAGGCAGGATGATTCAAATATATATAGGCAGGGTGATTCAAATATATATAGGCAGGGTGATTCAATATATAGGCAGGGTGATTACAGATGCAAGTGTTCAATGTGTCCACCACCACATTCCAGTACTGCGTGCAGTCGTGGTATTACGCTTGATACAGCGCTGAACAACATGTCAATGGGAATGGCTGATACCTCCTGTCGTATGGCGTCTTTTAGCAATGGTAAGGTATAGGCACTGGATTTCAAGTCGCCCCACAAACAGAAATCAGCGGGTGTGAGATCTGGAGATCTGGGAGGCCATTCGTGTGCACTATGCCTGCTCAATAGACGATCGGCGCTAAACGTGCACGCCTGATTCTCGGTGCACGCCTGATTTCACGTTATATGCAAATTATTAGCTTAATAAAACCATGTGGTTTTACGATCAGAATGACTGCACAAACCTTTATTATTTTCGCACATTGAAAATGTGGCTGCATTTCTCCGAAATTGTTTTTATGCCTCACCTTAACGTTGCTTTGCGCGACTAATGTGCAAACGTCACTTATGGGGCATTCCCTGCAGCAGCGCCCTCTATTGTCGAGATTTTAAACTATTTTTTTTTCTTGATGTCATACAAAATCCCGTGCCTCGGTGAATATTAATCTGCAAACCGCATGTCTCTCTGACCCATAGATCTTTTTTAAATCGCATTTTTCTTTTGCACCGAACTTTTGAATCACCCTGTATATATCTTTTTATGTATTATGCAAAATTTTATTAAAAAATTTCGGCTGGATTCCAAGGAACAGGAAAAGACCCAGAAGAAGACCACATGGGAGATGGGTGGATGAAATTCGAAAGCATGCGGGAGTAACATAGAAGAGACTGGCTCAAGACAGACCGTTGTGGAAGAAACTCGGAGAGACCTTCATCCAGCAGTGGATTGATAACGCTGATCACATCCTTTTATACTATGTTGTATGATGTAAAACCTAATGGTTACGGTTTTTGTAGAATTCCTATACTACTGTGAAGGTGTCCAAATCAATACAGTTTGACATTATTTATAATATGGGTAAGATGCTTTATAAAATAAAAAAATAATAAAAAAAACTTCACAATATAAATATAAAAAAATTGATGTTAATTTTGAATCTAAAGTTATTTTATCGATGGGCAAGTTTCCATCCTTAGAAATACATTAATTACAAAGAAAATGTCTATAGAACATAGGCGCCGATTACAGGGGGCAAGGTGAGTCCCCCTCCTAACCCCTAATAATTTCACTAGGAAACAGTGCCCACATAATATTTTTGGTCCTGTTTAATTAAATAATCGCTTTGGCCTCATAAAGTGGACGAAGTTTCACCTTATGAGACCAAAGCGATTTATTTCCGAAAAATTTATAAATAACAAAATAAGTAAATCTTTTTTCTCATGTAAATCATTGCTTATTTGATAAGAAACTTGGTTGTCAGCCCGTATTTTGTTCGACATGTTCACGTGATGTTTAAAACAATTATGAAAAATAAAATAAATAAAAATGCAGAAACGTATAATCTCTAGCGCCTTTATGTATCTACTGTATTTATTTTTAACGCTTCTCGTTCTTTGTTTGAGTAACAGTCAAACAAAGTCAAACACAGTGCTGACAGTCAAACACAGTGCTGATTTTTCATATTTTTGGTAAACGTTTGGAGACAAATTCTGTCGGAATATTTTTATAAAATCGCAGGCTGAATTTCATTTTTAAAAATTATAATATTCAGCAAAAGAATATTTCAATTTCCTTGTTCATCTGCTGCTGAGCAATTACAATTGCGTTTCAAAATATACATCGAATCTCGTAGTTTATCTTTTTGTCCCCCCCCCCTTTTTATTTTTCATTTTCCTCCTGACAAAGGAACGGACGTGCTCCTCCCGCTTCTGATCTCTTCACACCTACCCCCTCAATAATTTAATGAATTCGGCGCCCCTGCTATAGAAGTTTTTACCATAGGAAACATAGGGCAGAGTTTTTAGTTGGAACCATTTTAAGTAAGGCCCACATATTTTATACAATTAGAGTTACTTTACGGTCGGAGACACTATATTTTAAATCATTTGTTTTCTAAAACATAATATGATTTCATATCTTCCTTTTTCACTGCTTTACAGAAGTAGTTCAGTTTACACAAATATTTATTTACAAATAAACAGACATTTTTTCTAAGAAAAGTTCCTTTTGCGTGTTGTTTAAGAAGACAGAAATTGAGTCTTGTATTTAGAGGTGTCACTGTCACCTGTTCGTGATTATGTAATTTGTGTTCAGTGGAAACTTCTTGTGGCCAGTCATTTCTATTTCACGGCATAGTGCCTTCACTTTGTTGGTTTCTATAGCTACGTCTATAATACCATTACCGAGGAAATAATCAGTGGCAACAATGTTCGCCTTTTGCCAGAACAGATCCCGAAACCATCTAGTAATGTTCCGATTGACCTCATCCGCAAAAACTCTTAATCCTTGTCTAGGATGCAGGATCACTGTGCGTGCATTTGGAGTGAGTTCAGCCATTGCAGCAAACAGCGTTTTTGGTAACGGACCAGAAAAAATTCCTTGGAAGTACTTTTTCAGATCCCCCAAGTGCTGTTTGTCACCCCAAGCTCTAGGTATCGGAGGCCATAGTAGATGGCTTTGGTTTCGAAGGTAGAGTCCGTACGAAACAATCACACGTTTCCCGTTCTTCCAAAGCTGACCCATCGTTGGTTCTGTGTGAATTTTTGGACTGGGAGCCATGTATGATCCAAGCTTGTTGAAAATCAAGGCTTTCAGCTCATCGTGGATTTCCATACTGTCAAATCCCACAGGGAAATTGTGAAAGTCCAATATGACTATCTCTTTAGTCGCCTCTAGGAATTTGACAACCTCGTTAAGAATGCGTATGATAGAGTGACCTGTACTGAAGTAAGAATGATTGATGAAGAACTTTTCCTTTTTGTCGCTATAATACCCTACTCTGAAGTCAAAGTATCTCAATCCATAGACAAGCTGGTTGAAGATCGGTTCCTCTTGGGCGTACTTGTACCTATCTACTATGGAGTGAACACTTCTTAAGGATCTTCTGAAGCTACCAGAATCGTGACTCCCCGGTATCATGATGTACGAAGGAGTGAAATGTTCAAGATATTTCATGTTCTCTTCCATCCAGAATGGTCTTGTCTGTAAACAGGCAGACGATTCTAAAGATCCGTTGGATAAGTATCCCACCCAGTACCAAAGACAAGAATCTTTAGAAATGCTGGAGATGTTGAAGTAAACGTAAGGAAATTCTACTGATGTTCGGAAGTAGCCATCAGGGTATTCTGTTGGATCCACGCTGATTAATGGGTCCTTAAAATTGTCGCCCAAAGAGGGATCCTTGTTGTAGAGGCCGACACGATCTCCAATAGTTGCCTTTGGGCCATGCCAATTGATCTCCAGTTGGCGTTCCACAATTTCTCCGTCCCTCTGTTTCAAACAGAGAGAAGACACGGTTACAAAAACTTCCACCCTTCCGAGGGCCTTCAGACGTAAACAAGCTGAAAATAAACATAACAAACATTAGACAGAGAAATTTTTCAGTGCTGTTTATTCACATTTCACAGAACATCTCAAAAGTTTTAATACAATACTTCAGTTGTCTATTGATCATATATATTTTTCCCGAGCATTACACTTTCGTAAGCATTTAGCACTTTTTATGCAAATTGAATAGATGTGTATCAATTCATAAATTTCGTAATTTAACTTAATATTTGCCTTCACCTTAAATTATTAAATCGCCCTGTTTCTTGAATGACGTCATCCATTATAGACAGAGGTGTGGCTAGGAATTTCTGCTCCCGGGGCAAACCAAAATATATTACGCCCCCATCTGTTTATCTTATACACACATTACTAACTTAATAACAATGCATAAATATAAATATACTATACCGTGCAAATTAATTGGGACAAGATATTTTATTCTCAGAATTGTAATGTGATCGCCAGTTGATGTCGGAAACCTACGTAAACCGGTTTTATCAGCTGTGAGGTAGTGTGACTGTTAGAACTTGATAGTAAGAATGTGGTTTGACCGGTTTTAAACAGGAAATAGGCACTTCAGCTTCAGTTGTGAGCTTTCGTGTGTAACAGTTGGTGTTAATTTTTACTCTCTGTGAGTACGTGTTGCTTTCGTGTATTGAAAAATGGATATTTCCCCAAGGAAGCGTGCAAAAATAATTGCTCTGAAGGATCACACTTCTATGACAGTGAGAGTTGTCGCTTCTGCAGTTGGTGTAGGCAAATCAAGTGTATCAAGACTGCTTACGCGATACAATGCATCTGAATCATCGTCTCCAAAAAGGAGAGGTAAGTGTGGAAGAAAACGAAAAACAACTCCACGAACCGATAAATATCTAATCAGAAATAGTAAAATGAATTAAAAAAAAAACAAGCACCGACCTTCAAAGAGATTTATTGGCTAGTGGTTGTGATGTTAGTGATTCAACTGCACGCCGTAGGCTTCGGGAAGTTGGCCGGAAGGCAAGACCACCAACGAAAAAAGAATATTTGAATGCGGAAATTAAGATAAAACGTTTAGCATGGGGCAGAAAATATAAATCATGGACTGCTGACGACTGGAAAAAGGTAATTTTCAGTGATGAAATTCCTTTATTTGTGCAGGGTTACCAAGCAAATGTCGTTAGACGAAGCAACTGTGAACTCTTAAGACCTGAGCATGTCAAACAAACTGTAAAACACCCTCTGAAACAGATGTTTTGGGGTTTTTTCACATCAAATTTCACTGGAGGCTTAGTTCCTGTTCAAGTTATGATGAATTCAGCCAAGTACGCAGAAATATTACAACGTAGGATTGTTCCATTCTTGCAAACTTTTGACAGGACATTTCAACATGACTTGGCCCCATGTCACAATTTGAAATTGGTCAAGAATTTCATGCTGTAAAATGAAATTCATTTGCTTGATTGGCCTGGAAATTCACCAGACTTAAATCCCATAGAAAACTTGTGGAATATTTTGAAGAGACATTAAGGTAAAATGTACTGTACAACCAAAGAACGCATGATAACGAATGCTATAAAAGTGTGGCTCAACGATTATGAAGTCAAAAATATGTGCACTCAATTAGCGGAGTCAATGCCAAAACGAATTCAAGAGGTCATTTCTGCTAAAGGAGGACATGCTTCATACTAATACAGGTATTTATCAGTGTATATCAAGGCATAGAATGATATAAAGGTATAGTTTTGGAAAAAAGAGCGATTTTTTACTGTGTCCCAATTAATTTGCACAGTATAGTATATAAACACGGCAAAAACAAAATGAAAGTCATACCCCAATGCGGTTCCTATGCGGGAGGCACAATCAAACTATGGCTGTTTGTACAGCTTTCCCCAACTATTTCATCGCAATCGTTTTGTTGGCAGCACAAAATTATTTCGTTGGCTATATTTTGTTAATTCAACTATATGGAGGTGGCATCGACCTTACGACAAAGCGCATGTGATTGTTAGCTTTTCCATACGGGCACTACCAGACTACCACTGACCAGAAGAATGTCGTTTTGCGCTTAAGATTTCGCTTTGAATTATGGCTGATTACGAAGTGAGTGCATTGTTAGAAGATTGGGAACTGTCAACTCTGATAGAAACATTCAAAAGTAAGAATTTCTAATATATCTAAATAATTCCGACGTATTTTTATGCTAGTGTTTATTGTGTGTTATTTTGGTTGGATTCAGTGAATTTCAGTGATAATTTCGCCTCGCTTTGTTGACTCATAATTAAAATGAAAACGATAGAATTCGCGTCTTATTAGATGCACAGGGGCACGGATTAAATTTAAACCCACATTTCTGATAAAGCAAAAAAAGTTGGAAGGACGTAGTATCTTAGGGTTTTGGGCGCTGAACAGCAGTTGAGAAATTACCAATGATTGCCGAAGCGGTGGTGCAGGATCCTAAGCGCTGGTGTCTGACCATTCTTCTGAGATAGGACTGGAATCGAGTCCCAGTGAGGTATGGATATTTGGTTTGCCTTACGGCAATGGCTCTCTCCCTTCCTGGAACCAGTGACCCTAAATTAGAAACTATATAGTGACTGCTTATAGCCCATCGAGTTTCTCACGGTAGTCGTTAAACCCCATTCAAAAGAAAAATTTCCAGTGAGGATGGGTGAATAATAATTCGACTTGGCTAATCTCAGACGTTGAGTTTACAACGTACAATCAGCCTTACACCGCTTTTCAACTGGAGAGATAGAAATCTTACAATGAAACTAAACCTTATGGAAAACAAGTCCGTCTTTTACGATAGGGATTGGACATTTTTGAAAGGCCTCTGTTAAAAGTGAACTTTATGAAAACATTACGCAGTGACCTGCAATATTTATTGGAAGTCATTAGAAGAATCAATTACGCTAAAACTGAACCTTATTAAAAACAAGTTAGTAAAATCATGCAATGCATTGATTATGATACGCTTTCCAACATACCAGAAATTATTACTCAAGTTATGAGGATAATGGCTGTGGAATAAATCTCGCTCCTGTGTCCTGACCTTTGACCCTATTTCGATGATATTCAACATGAACCGGTTCAGTAAACCTCAAGAATAACATACTAAAGTTTTGTCGCAATAGAAGCAGTTTTACGCAAGTTATGAGACTAATGGCTGTGGAATAAATCTTGCTTTTGTGCAATGACCTTTGAAACCATTTCGTTGATATTCAGCAGAACCTGTTCACTATACCTCCGGAACAACATGATAACGCTTTGTCAATCGAAACATTTTTAGGTAAGTTATGATGCACAAGAGCAATGAAATGGATCCCACTCCAGTGTCCTGACCTTTGACCCCATTTCGCTCATTTTCAATATGGTTCGTCCCCAGTGGCTTCCTACCACATACTAAAATTTCATCGAAATCGAACCATTTTTACGCAAGTTGTGACGCATAAGGGCAATGAAACAAATCCCGCTTTTATGTACTGCCTGACCTTTGACCCCAATTTGCCAATTTTCAATAGGGTTTGTGCCCAGGTGGTTCCCTACCACATACTAAAATTTCATCGAAATCGAACCATATTTACGCATGTTATGACGCATAAAGGCAATGAAATGGATCCCGCTTTTATGTCCTGACCTTTGACCCCATTCCGCCCATTTTCAACAGGGTTCTTTCCCAGGTGGTTCCTTACCACATACTTAAATTTCATTGAAATCAAACCATTTTTAAGCAAGTTATGATACATAAAGGCAATGGAATGGATCCTGCTCCTATGTCCTGATCTTTGATCCTGTTTCGCCCATTTTCAATAGGATTCGTCCCCAGGTGGTCCCGTACCACATAGTAAAATTTCGTCGAAATCGAACCATTTTCACGTGAGTTATCGTGCGGACGGACGGACGGACGGACAAAGCTGGAGCATATACGCTTCTTCAACCTGCGGTTGGAAAGCGTAAACAAGGCAGTAAATTCCAACAAAAACCAGAAATCCTTGAAAAGAGCGCTTAGAATTGAATCTTTTGAAAGTCGAGGCAGTCTACTACAGTAGAGCTTGCTAATATTTGAAAGATTCGTATTTAAACTGAACCTTATGGAAAAAGAAGGTAGACTCCTCCAGTATAGACAGGCAATATTTGACAAGCTCACATTGAAACTGAGCCCTAAGGCAAACAGTATCTTACACTAAGTATCAGTAGTCTCTGAAATACTCGCACTAAGACTGAATCTTACGATAAACAACGCTGTCTCCTGCAAACGGGGTCTGCATAGTCTGAAAGGCGGTGAGAGAAATTTCCTTCAGGGTGGAATTTTGCCACCGAGTATAAATTAAAAATAATTCAAAAGATTTGCTTCGAAATATGTTACTGGTTTCAAAAATAAACCTCAGTATATAACTTATACACATATTTACTTATTGCTGATTTTTTTTTTTATTTGACGTTTAACGACCACCGTGAGCAACTCAATGGGCTATATAAGCAGTCGCCCGTCTCTAGTTTAGGGCCACTAGTTCCAGGGAAGGGAGAGAGCCAGTGCCGTAAAACAAACACAACATCCGTGTATCACCGGGACCCCTTTCGGACGAATGATCAGAAGCCATCGCTTAGACCGCTTATATAGCTCGATATTAATAAGAATCATCTTCGGTGTCGTTCGTTTCACTATACGCTCTCTGATAGCATTATGCTCGTCTTTTAGGCGGTTGTCAGTCGAGTTGTCTAAATAACGATTATTCTTCGGAGGAAAATATTTCAGGATTGATTTGCGATCATTACCGACGTTGCGAGTACGAAAGCTAGCTCTAAATCAACTAGTCTTGAGTTCACTGAGCTGTTACAAAGCGGCGAAAGTTCATGCGAAGTCACAGATACAGCGGAACTTACATACGTATCGTTCGTTCGCTGACGTATCGGTATCTGCATGTGTGTTGCCTTGTCTTGTATCGCGTGAAGTACGCTGTTCCCGTTTTTCTATATTTGAATACTGCGGTCTGCAATGGCAAAACAAACTTCGTGCAAATGAAACAAAACAGAAAGCTTTTGCTCCGTTGATTTCTTTCCTATAATAATTGTTTCGTTATACACAGTCGAGTCACATTATTGTGAACACCAGCTAATATCCAGAGTAACCACTTTGTGCAGCGCGTACAGCAGCTAGACGGGCTGGGAGTGACTCAATAAGGTGCTGGAAGCTGTTCGCAGGTATGTGGAGCCATGATGACTGCAGTGTATCTGACAGCTGCTGGAGGGTGCGTGGTGGAGAATTCATAGAGCGAACACCACGATCGAGGTGGTCCCACAGATGCTCAATTGGGTTTAAGTCTCGGGAATTAGGAGGACAAAGAAGTACTTTGAAGTCTTCATCGTGCTTTTCAAGATCCCATCCACCCCAGGGAAGACAATCAGCATGTATAGGTGTACGTGGTCTTCAAGGATGAATTCATAAAGAATTCGGTCCATATTGCCTTCCACAGGTATGAGTGGACCCAGGGAATGCCACGAAAACATTCCCCAGATCATAACGCTGCCCCCACCAGCTTGTGTTCTGCCAGCAATGGTGGAAGAGTGTTTGTTCTCCGATGTTTCTCGCCTTATACGCCAACGTCCATCCGTTATATGAAACAGAAAACTTGACACATCGGAGAAGGCAATCCTTTGCCAATCAGCGGAGGTCCAATTCCAATACAACCGTACAAATGTAAACCTTTTCTGCCGATGCACCTTAATCGGAGCCCCATACGCAGCAGGGTTCGGTTGTTTTAAACACACTTCCGGTAGCCCGCTGGTTCATTCTGTTAACTAAGAAACTCCTCAAGTACTAACTTAAAGTGCTCCACAAAGTATAAATGGTATCTACTGTTAAGAGGATTTTTCATTCGGACATTTATAATCAGAGATATTAAGAAAAACACATTAAACATTCTTACCCCTTAGCGGCAAGGTTGTGCATTGTTTTGGAAAGGAAATAAACAAAATATTCTCATAGTTAATAATACTTGACCGAAAAAATATATTTTTTTGTCGGGTGTTTAGTCCCGCAGATATTGCGCCAAACATGCTGTAAACGGAAACGTTACGGCATTTGGTGGCACACTTGTGCGTCAAGAAAAATATGAAATTGTATGGAAAACATTTCGCACAAGAAATGCTCTCAGATAACTAAAGAATTTTCAAAATCGTTCTCTTAGGAGCAGAGATATCGACAAAAATAAGATATACCATCTGCGCCACGTGGTGGAAAAACTATGCACTATTTTAAGCAGAAGGTATTCTTAAAAGGTTTTCCGATGCGTGGGGCATCTGTTAAAAAATTTTTCAATCGAGGTTTCAGAAGCTCAGGTTTTGCTGCAAATACAATCAGAAACAGAAACAAAGGCTTCCGTCTACTGGGCCCAAACTATTCTCTACTAAAAATGAAATATCATATCTAGAATATTTGCCACCAGGAGCTGTATCCCATGCAGAAAGAATTTTTGAAATCGGACATTTACAAGCAGAGATATCGGGGAAATCCCAATTTACCTTTACGCCCCCTAGCGAAAAATATTATATATACACTGCCGGAAAGTGAAAAAAGAACACCAAGAAGGAATTGGCGGACGATCATGAAATTTACATATGTTAATGGGGTCGACTTTACGTAGGTCTGATGTTAATTTCGGGACCAACCGGTGAGCGCTTACGCCACAGCACGGCATAATATGCAAATTATCGTCGGTGGTATTTAAGGAGTACGGCGAAGTGAATGTAATCAGTCGGCGGCGCACGGACACGTGCGGAGACCCTGAAGAAGCTGCAATGCCTGGACATGGAAGACGTGTACGATTTCAGCAGTTATCGGACTTTGAGCGAGGTCGTGCAGTCGGGTTGCGCGAGGCCGGGTGGTCGTATCGTCGTATTGCGGAGCGAATTGTACGGGAAGTATCGGTGGTGGTACGATGGTGGCGTAGATGGTCCGAGGAACATTCCCACACGAAAAGACATGGAACTGGGCGTCACAGACGGACTGATGAGCGGACCGATCGACGCATAAGAAGAGCGGCGTTGTCAAGCAGAACATCCACTGCGACGCAAATCCGAGCTGCCGTTGCACCTGAGGTGACTGTGCGAACAATCCGCAACCGTCTACTGGATGCAGGACTACGTGCACGTGTGCCTCTGGCATGTGTACCTCTGACTCCAGCCCACCGTCAGGAACGGCTGCAGTGGTGTCGCCAACGTCTGCACTGGAGAACGCAATGGCGATCTGTCGTGTTTAGCGATGAAAGCAGATTCTGCTTGGGAGCCTCCGATGGCCGTATGCGTGTTCGCAGACGCACAGGGGAGCATCTCCACCCATCTTGCATCCGCCAGCGACACACAGGGCCTACACCTGGTCTCCTAGTGTGGGGAGCGATCAGCTATCGCTCCCGTACACAACTAGTGTTTGTACCGGGTACGTTAAACAGCACCTCCTACATCAACAACATCATTCAGCCCGTTGTTGTGCCATTTCCAGCAAGATAACGCACGCTCAGACACGGCACGTGCAACGCAACAAGCACTTCAGGGTGTGAGACAACTTCCAGGGCCTGCACATTCACCGGATTTGTCCCCCATTAAGCACGTGTGGGATTTTATGGGACAACGGCTTATCCGGTCTCCACGTCCAGCCACGACCATCCCCGATTTACGCGTCCAGGTTGAGGATGCTTGGAACTCAATATCCCAAACTTACATCCAACATCTGTACGACAAACTCCATGCCAGAATTGCACAGTGTGACGCAGTTCATGGCGGTTCAACCTCGTACAAACCATGTTACATGGAAATGTTATTTTTCAGTTTATCAGCAAATACAGCTGTATTTTGCCATAATGTTTTGATCACGTTATCCTCTGTATTCCGTTATTATGCTGTATAAATTTCGTTGGTATCAGACGTCTCCTTCTTGGTGTTCTTTTTTCACTGTCCGCCAGTGTATATATATTACTTGAAAAAGAAACTGTGCGTAAAATGGTCTTCCTTATAAATGGCGTCGAATGGAAGAAAGATTTTTTCAATCGGGTATTTGAAGCAAATATATGGAATAAAATGAATTTTGAATTCGATAGCATCAGAATTTACGCCCTCTAGCGGCGAAGTTGCGCATCGGAAAAAAAATTGAAATACAAGGATCATTCTCACATTTCAAGTTTCCCAATGCAAAAAGAATTTTTCAAATCGGACTGATAATTGTAGAGAAATGGTGCCGACAGGCGGACAGACAGATGGACTAAGTGATAAAACATAAGGACGATCTTTTTTCACAAAAGAGGAGCTAAAAAGGAGAAATGAGGCATCATCTCTTTTTCCTGCAATGTTATGCAATTCTTGCGGCGGACGAGTTCTTACAGAAATGTCTTCTCCGACGCCTATGTATAGGGCCAAGCTGAGACGTCGGAAGTGTGTCTCGGCGGTACCCTTACGAGAAATTCCCATCGAAAACATGACAATGTTAGTAATATCGGTCACAATTATACTCGTCTAAAACCTTTAAACTCTCTCTCGCCCGTTCACTATCTCCACACACCTCTCTGTCTCTCTTTCATTCTCTCTCCCTCTCCCTATCTCCCTTTCACTCTCTCTCCCTCTCTTTCACTCTCTCTCCTCCCTCCCTCCCTCTTTCTCTCTTTCACTCACTCCCTCTCTCTCTCTCTTCTCCCTTTCTCCCTCCCTCTGTCTATCTTCTTCCTCTCTCCCGTTCACTCTCTCTCCTCCCACCTCTGTCTCTTTCATTCTCTCTTCCTCTCTCTCCCTCCCTCTCTCTCTCTCTCTTTCATTCTCCCCTCTCTCTATCCTTCCTCTCCCTCTCTATCCTCCCACTCTCTCTCTCTGTCTCTCTTTTACTCTCTCTCTGTCTCTCTTTTACTCTCTCTCTACTCACTCTCTCCCGTTCACTCTCTCCTCCCCCCACTCTCTGTCTCACGTTTATTATTCCTCCCTCTCCCTTTCATTCTCTCTCTCTCTCTCTCTCGCTTTCACTCTCCACCCGCCTCTCTCCGTGATACTGTTATTAAACATAATAATCAACTGTTTTACGACAAGGCAAATTTTTCCCGTTCACTCTCTCCACCCACCTCTCTGTCTCTCTTTCACTCTCTCTCTCTCTCTCTCTCTCTCTCTCTCTCTCTCTCTCCATCTCCCTCTCTTTCACTCTCTCTCCTCCATCCCTCTCTCTCTCTCTCTCTCTCTCTCTGTCTCTTTCATTCTCTCTCCCTCTAACTTCTCCCTTTCTCCCTCCCTCTGTCTCTCTTCTTTCTCTCTCCCGTTCACTGTCTCTCCTTCCACCTCTGTCTCTCTTTTACTCTCTCTCCCGTTCACTCTCTCTTCTCCCACTTTCATTCTTTCTTCCTCTCCCTTTCATTCTCTCTCTCTCTCTCTCTCTCTCTCTCTCTCTCTCTCTCTCTCTCTTTCACCTTCCACCCCTCTATGATACTGTTATTAAACATAATAATCAGCTGTTTTACGACAAGGCAAATTAAAAGTTCATTTGCATTCTCATCCCAAATTGTACTAGGTTTTCCGTATTAATGAACATTGTACTATAATTGTACGTACTCCGAGGAGACTGAAATATTAGCAGATATTAAAGCACGGAGGCACCGCACGAACCTGTTTGATACCAGCATATGCATCGTTCACAGAAAACTCTGAAAATGAAAAGAAGTGACAACGTATCAGGGAGGAAGGACAAAGTCTTACCTGGTGAATGGTAAGCATTCAAGCTGGCTTCAACGGCCGTGTTTAACGTCCCCGTAGCCAATCCCAGCAGAATCAAAAACTGGATTACCCTCCTCGCGGAAAACTTTTTTACCATGTCAGTGTGTCTGTAATAGATGTGATATTTTACAAAACAGGAAACAAATGTACCAGAATGTGAGTAAAAACTCATTTTCATAAATTTAATTTACAATTAAAAAGATATTTAACTACATATTTCTTTTCATCACCTGTCCATTGCTGGCTTCAAGAGCGTGTGCAGAGCCGTAGCCAGGGAGGGGTTTCGGGTTGTTTAAAACCTCCCCGAAATGCTTAAAATTTCTCCCCAAAAAAATAAATTATTTAATAAATTTTTGCTAGAAAACTGACAGAATTCATTTTACAAGCACAAATGCAATTACGAAAACCGCCAGCGTCCCCGGATAATGATTTTCTTGGATAATGATTCTGTCACGTCAGCGATGAATTTGTATAAAACACAATGGAACACCATGTCGACAACTGAACGTCCTAGTAACAAAAATCTTTTCCTGAAAGTTCATTTCCTTTTAAACAACCATTTAGAGAACTGAACACCTTGTTGAGAACTGAACGTCATTGTAACAAAATCTTTTCCCAAAAGTTCATTTCCATTTAAACAACCATGTCGAGAACTGAACGTCATTGTAACAAAAATCTTTTCCCGAAAATTCATTTCCTTTTAAACAACCATGTCGAGAACTGAACGTCATTGTAACAAAAATCTTTTCCCGAAAGTTCATTTCTTTTAAACAACCATGTCGAGAACTGAACGTCATTGTAACAAAAATCTTTTCCCGAAAGTTCATTTCCTTTTAAACAACCATGTCGAGAACTGAACGTCATTGTAACAAAAATCTTTTCCCGAAAGTTCATTTCCTTTTAAACAACCATGTCGAGAACTGAACGTCATTGTAACAAAAATCTTTTCCCGAAAGTTCATTTCCTTTTAAACAACCATGTCGAGATCTGAACGTCATTGTAACAAAAAACTTTTCCCGAAAGTTCATTTCCTTTTAAACAACCATGTCGAGAACTGAACGTCATTGTAACAAAAATCTTTTCCCGAAAGTTCATTTCCTTTTAAACAACCATGTCGAGAACTGAACGTCATTGTAACAAAAATCTTTTCCCGAAAGTTCATTTCCTTTTAAACAACCATGTCGAGAACTGAACGTCATTGTAACAAAAATCTTTTCCCGAAAGTTCATTTCCTTTTAAACAACCATGTCGAGAACTGAACGTCATTGTAACAAAAAACTTTTCCCGAAAATTCATTTCCTTTTAAACAACCATGTCGAGAACTGAACGTCATTGTAACAAAAACATTTTCCCGAAAGTTGATTTCCTTTTAAACAACCATGTCCAGAATTGAACGTCATTGTAACAAAAACCTTTTCCCGAAAGTTCATTTCCTTTTAAACGTGCCCAGTACTCCTCGTGTTTCCACTAGTACTCCGGAACGATCCTTTTCATTCCTCAGGCGTTTGAAAACATATTTACGAAATTCTACAGGGCAAGATAGATCAACTGGCTTGCCTCTTATGATCCTTCATAGGGATATATACACCGACGAGCCATTACATTACGACCACCCCTATCCTAGAGAAATCAACGAGCCTAGACACCGAACGGTGGCGCAGGTGAAGTTCACAGAGCAGTGTATATACAACCCGAGGACCGCCTTTCGGTTAGTAGGGGCCGCGGATGGCCTACTGGTGAACGTTCGTGACTGCCACGGAGAATACCTCGGGTTCGATCCCAGGCAGGTACGAACGTTCGAACCACTAAATATCCGCCGTGCGTCGGATGGGCAGGTTAAGCCGTCGGGCCCCGGGTACTGGCCCCCGGTGATAAATAAGAGCGTCTTCCTCCCCCTTTCTACCTCACTTTCGTGTTACTTTCCTATCGGACACTCTAGCCCAAATCTCCCAGCTTCCTATTTCTAAAGATTCTTTAAGGTCTGGGGTCAGACACTCCCTTCCTAAAATCCCCTACATATAATCTGATCTCATCAGATCTTTCGGTTAGTAGAGTATTGGGAGTCAGAGTGGAAAAGGCTGACGATTTATCGGAGTTTGATAAATGACAAATTGTGAAGGTACGGTGCCTCGGAACTACGATCTCGGAAACGGCGCGTCTTGTGGGTTGTTCACGTACCGCTGTAGTGAGTACGTATCAAAAGTGGTGCACAGATGGCCAAACGACGAACCGTAGTCCAGCCGTGTGTCCTCCGCAGCTCATTGATGCCAGAGGGGAGCAGAGACTGTCACGCATTGTTCACAGCGACCGCAGGGTCACAGTGTGACAAATCACCCGCAGCTACAACAGTGGTGATTAGGGCAATGTGTCACAGCACACAGTTCGTCGAAGCCTTCTGCGCATGGGCCTGCGTAGCCGAAGACCCAGCCGGGTCCCCGTGCTCACTGCATGTCATCACCAGCAGGGCATGAAATGGGCCCAAGATTATCTAGATTGGACAGTGAATAATTAGAAGAAAGTGGCCTGGTTTGACAAATCAAGATTCCTGGTGCACCACGTAGACTGCCGAGCGCGGATACGCCGATTACCAACAGAGGGTATGGCACCTGGATTCACTGTTGGGCAGACATAAGCCGGCGGGGGCGGTGTTATGCCGCGGATGATGTTTTCTTGGGACACTTTAGGCCCCATTATCACAATAGCACAATCCCTAACAGCTGTCAGGTATCTGAACATATTTGCGGACCACGTTCACCCATTCATGGCAACTGTGTTCCCTGCTGGTGATGGCCATTACCAACAGGATAATGTACCATGCCACACTGCTGGAATCGTCAAGGAGTGGTTCGAGGAACATGCTGGTGACTTTCTGTTAATGCCTTGGCTTCCAAATTCACCTGACATGAACCCAATTGAACGTTTGTGGTTCGACTTTGAAAAGCGGTTTCGCACTAAATCACCACCACCCCGAAATGTACGGAAACTGGAGGACGTGCTGTTGACATTATGGTACCAGATACCCCAGGATAGCTATCGTCACCTCGTCGAATTGATGCCTCGCCGAGTGGCCGCTGTTTTTCGGGCTAAAGAGGGTCCTACAGCTTTTTAAGTAGGTGGTCATAATGTAATGACTCATCGGTGTATATAGGCCGCTTAAGGGATAAGGCCCTGGTTATTTCCCTTAACGAGTGACCTAAAATTAGGGAGGACGATTGCTCATCACCTTTAGTGTTGCTCACGGTGGTCGTTAAACCTAGAAACAACAAAAAAGAAAACGAAGAAGTTGACGCCGAATCATCGGGAGCAACGAGCAAATCTTTTGAACGAAAAGAGTGCGTGACATAGACTATACTGTATGTGTGTTCCGTCGCTCGTCCCTTATTTAGGGTCACTGGTTCCAGCGAAGGGTGAGACCCAGGGCCGTAAGACAAACACAACATCCATGCCTCACCCTGGATTCGAACCCGACCCATCTCGGACCAATCGTCAGAAGCCAGCGCTTAGACCTGTTCTCCATTCATGGTTACAGTCCAATGAAAGAAGAAACTATTTACGTTTGTCGCTAGTAAAAAAATCCATGTGCTACTTTACTACGTATGGAAAACTGAACTACAGCAGTATAAAATTCGTACAAAGCAACATTGTAGAAGAATCATGAAAGAAATACGGGATTACGACAAATAATACAAATTTTGAAGATGACAATCCGATTTTTGGCGTAAATGTGACAAGGATGGTAAGTCAGATAATATCCAAAAATCTTCGGATATTATCTGACTTACCATCCTTGTTACATTTACACCAAAAATCGGATTGTCATCTTCAAAATTTGAATTATATGGCGTAATCCCGTATTCTTTCATGATTTATCTGCTTCTCCGGGCAAACACGGGATAAGATTCTTAACCTCCAGATTCGCTAAACATGAATGCCGGTTGCTTCGACTAGAGAATCCTGTGATGGTTATATTCAAATTGATCGGAAACTTGAAACTTGGTCGTTCTGGGTGGTGTAGTGGTTAGCATACCCGGACGTTTTCTGGGAGACGCGGTTTCGATTCCCGCTCCAGGACGATGAAAATTTTCAAGTTGCCGGATATTATCTGACTTACCATCCTTGTCACATTTACACCAAAAATCGGATAGTCATCTTCAAAATTTGTATTTACGAAGAAGTCTATCTGATCAAAAGACTATTTTTCCGGTAGTATTTTCAGAAACGGATATGTGATCACCAGGGCCCGGATGTTGATGACCTAAAAATTCATAAAAATGCCCTTAAAATTCAAAGGAAAAATCCCCCTAAAATAGTTTGCATTATATTTTTTTCAAAATTATGAATTAAATAACTTCAATCTTGGATAATTCAAAAACTAGAATTTTGTCTTTTCTTTATAAAATGCAGAGTAAAACCACAAGAAAAGCAAAAGCAAATATCTGCCAGGTGGTATATAAAGGGTTTGGAATGACAGCAACAGTACAAGATAAGAAGCTCTGAATTTGAATTCTTTTGTTCACTGCCTTCCCTCACAGTCCCTTTCAAAACTGGACAATGGGGAATCTCTTTCCCCAAAAGTGGATAGCACTAAACAGTGTCGAAGTCTTGAATAGAGTTGTCCGAATGAGCTATTTTTGAAGGTTTTTGCTTTGGTCATCTGGCAATCCAGGTTTTGAGTGTTGCAATTTGAAAGCATGATCCTTGTAAAAATTTAATTTTTTATTAAAAAAAGACAGAAAATGCCAAAAATGACCTAAAACAAAAAAAAAAAAAAAGATCCCAAACCTCAAAAGTTGTCCTACAAACTCTAAAAAATACCTAAAAGAAGAAAAAAGGCCCAGAAATGCAAAAATGTGAATGTCATCAAAGTCCGGACGCTGGTGATCACAAATAGAAACGAACGCTAGCAGAAAAACTGCGCATATATTACTGGAAGCAGGAAATGCACTTAAATCTCTGCCACAGTGACTCTCTTATGCTATTCAGAAAGCGTTAATTCAATTCATGTTTTAGAAGAGAAGCTATGACTTTAAATAAACACTTGTGACCACATAATATATCCAGAGATGGAAACGGGTTACAGGTCACCAGGTCGACAATTTTTTTGCGGGTCAAACGGGTCGGGTCAAGGTGTTCCTGGCCCGATTTCGAACCGGCTTTATTTCCATTTTATTTTTGAAAAGAAAAAAATATTTCAAAGAACCCTTCAGAGGTCTTTGAAATAATACTTCAGAGCTGAAGAGTATCATCCAGGAACTTGCTGAGAAGGGTAAAAAAAATGTGATTAAAAATGAACTTTCGGAAGACAAAACTGAAGTGCAGTGCTTTTACAAGAAATGAAGATTTATCGATTGAAGGGGGAAAGCTGGAGATAACCAATACCTACATTTACCTTGGACAAAGGTCACACTGATAAAGAAATTAATCGACGTAAAAAACTTGGTTGTAGAGCTTTTGGAAGAAACAGTACAATTTTTAGGAGCAATATGCCATTATGTTTAAAAAGAAAAGTGTTAAATCAATGCATCCTTCTAGTGTTTACGTACGGAGCACAGACGTGAATCTTAACTAAGAAAGACATACATAGACGCAGACAACTGAAAGAAGCATAGAGAGATGCATGCTTGGTGTAACAGAGAAAGATAAAAAGAGGAACTTGTTGATAAGAAAAATGAGAAGAGTGGAAGACATCGCTTTCAGAATAAAATCCCTGAAATGGCAATGGGCTGGACATATTGCCGGCAGAACGAACACCACCGATGAATAACCGAAATTTTAGATTGGTTTCCAAGGGACAGGGAAAAGACCCAGAAGAAGACCACGTGGGAGATGGGTGGATGGAGGAGACTGGCCGAAGACAGTCCGTTGTGGAAGAAACTTGGGAAGACCTTCATTCAAGAGTGGATTTATAATAATTGACAATGATGATGATATATTTGAATTTATAGTTCAAAGCAGATTTGTCGGGGTCCGGTCCGGGTCGGATCTAATTATGTGACGGGCTGGTCCGGTTCCAAAATATTTGACCCGTTTCTAACCCTGTACAAGACTGAGGTGATCGAACATGAAGTAGAAAGGAACAATCTGGACCTGCGTTTTGCGGATAATATATTTACACTGAAACGATGAAAGATTTCCGTCTTTAGCACGATTTAAGGATTAAAAGATGAGAAATATATACAATTAAAACCATGAGCACTTTCGAGGCAGCGGCTGCCTCTTCTTTGCACATCTGAAGAAGAGGCAGCCGCTGCCTCGAAAGTGCTCATGGTTTTAATTGTATATATTTCTAATCTTTTAACCATTAAATCGTCCTAAAGACGGAAATCTTTCATCGTTTCAGTGATTAATGTCGCACGAGTCTTCAATATTTGTTGCTCATATATTTACACCTTCTCTATATCCTCTCTACAAAATACATAAAGCATGAAAAAATGGTACAATTTTATTACCACTTTCTTGAAAACTGAAAATTACGTCTTACTAGATTGGAGCTTTTGCTCCACCAAGTCACTAGTGTTAATATTACCCCCCCCAATATCAGCTACGTTATCGTAGGCTCATTTCAAGACATAAAAAAAGCGTAGATGTTAAAAAACGATAAAAATGAGAAAATGGTATCGAAACTTCGTTTCATTTATGAGTTGGAAGTTTCCTAAACATTTGAGAAGCATAATTTTCCACTGTATCAGACACATCTTCTGTGATATGTGTTTGGCTAATTACCGTTTCTTCCGGAAAATTAATGAAATGTTAACACCAGATCACAATAGAAATTTTGTTTGCTTTCTTTCTTGTTATACAGAACGTCAGCCACGTTTTCCTGTAACTGATGAATGCACTTTGTACGAACCAAACTTCTGTAATTCAGTTAATGCCAGAAATTGTTATCGCGTTTTGCCTGATGCATTCCCGTTCCCTGAATCACAAATGCATCTCACTAAACTGTGGAGTTTTCGTCTTGTTTGAGTCAGCAGTTACTCTTATTAATCATTGGTGTTAAGCTAATGACTCAGTCACTAAAATTATTCTTCTGTACCTATAGCGAGATAAGCCACAAAATTAATACCACTAAAGGTGCAATGAGTTTTCACAGTTTTCCATTCCCTGAAATTATTTTCATCAAAAGTTCAGAACAAAGAATTCCTCTGTCGAATTACGTTTTCCCACAATTACTTTCTTCTTTACTGCAAAACAGGACTAATGAAGCTCTGTAATGATTATAATAACAACATCACCTCATCTGTAATGGTTAGATGGGAATTCTCATGAGAATAATTTTGTTAAACGCATCATTCCGCATAGGTTTTTCCATTATAGATAAAGCGACCTGAGAATTAAACAGGCGAAAAACCACAAAAAGCACTGAATTTGATTATTTTACTTTGCGCAAACAAACAGTAATTACGGGCAAATTTGTAAAGTTAGTCCAGGACTGCAGAACTTTGCAATTTAGCACTATTTACGAGATTAATCACTAAACGAAAAATTAGAAGAAATAGAAAGAAATGAGAAAGCAGAATTAACAGGCACGTGGAATGAGAACGTTTATCAGAGTTGTCCTTTTTAGCACGTCTTTTGTAAAAAAAGATCGTGCTTATGTTATCGGTTTGTCCGTCCGTACGTCTGTACCCACGGTATCTCTGCAACTATTAGTCCGATTTGAAAAATTCTTTATGCATTCGAAAGCTTGAAATATGCGAATGATGAGCATTTATTTCGCTTTTTTTTACGATGCACAATTTCGCCGCTAGAGGGCGTAAATGCAGACGATGTCGAATTCAAAAATACGTTTTACTCCACATATTTGCTTCTAAACATCCGATTGAAAAAATCTTTTATCTTTCGATTCCATTTATGTCGAAGAGTATTTTGGATATAGTTTCTTTTTCAAATTACGCATAGATTTTCCGGTAGGGGGCGTAAAAGTAAATTGCATTTTTTCCGATAACTCTTCTTCTGAAACTCGGATTTGAAATTTTTTTTTCAGCGGATACATCTCCTGATGCACAATCTTTTGCATATAATTTCGAATTTTTGGTAAAGAATGCTTTGGCTACCAGGGGGCGTAAGTGTTAATTTTTGCTTCTGATGTATTTGCCATGAAATCTGAGCTTCTAAAATATCGATTGAAAAAATTCCCTCGTGGACTGATGCCACTCACATCGATAAACCTTTTCGGAATATTTTCTTCCTAAAATATTCCACAGTTTCTCCGCCAGGGGCCGTAGATGTATATCTTATTTTTGTCAATATCTCGACTTCTAGGAGTCCGATTTGAAAAATTCCTTCTTTGTTGGATAGTGTTTTCTGTGTCGCATGTTTTTCATATAATTTCAAAATTTTTACGTAATTCATAGACTTTCTGCTAGGGGGCGTAAAGGTAAATTGCGTTTTCCCCTATATCTCTGCTTCTAAATCTCCTGCCTGAAAAATTCTTTCTGCAGCGGATACAGCTCCTGGTGGGAAATCGTTTGCACATAATTTCTAATTTTTGTAAAAAAATGGTTTGGCCACCAGGGGTCGTAAACCTTAATTTCCGTTTCTGATGTATTTGCATCAAAATATGAGCTTCTAAATTCTCGATTGAAAATAACATCGTTTGTAGACCGATACTACTCATGTCGACAAACCTTTTAGAAACATTTTCTTCTTAAAATAGTGCACGGTTTCTACGCCAGTGGGCGTAGATGTATATCTTATTTTTGTCAATATCTTAACTTCTAAGAGTCCGATTTAAAAATTCCTTCTTTGTTGGATAGTGTTTCTAATGTAACATGTTTTTCCAATAAATTTAAAATTTTCAAGTAATTCATAGACTTTCCGCTAGGGGGCGTAAAGGTAAATTGCGTCTTCCCCTATATCTCTGCTTCTAAATCTCCGATCTGAAAAATTCTTTCTGCACCGGATACAGCTCCTGATGGGAAATCGTTTGCACGTAATTTCAAATGTTTGTAAAAAATTGTTTGGCCACCAGGTGGCGTAAGTCTTAATTTCCGCATCTGATGTATTTGCAGCAAAATATGAGCTTCTAAAATCTCGATTGAAAAAAAGTCTTTTGTGGACCAATACTACTCATGTCGACAAACATTTTAGGAACATTTTCTTCTTGAAATAAAGCATGGTTTCTACGCCAGGGGCGTAGATGTATATCTTATTTTTGTCAATATCTCTACTTCTAAAAGTCCGATTTGAAAAATTCCTTCTTTGATGGATAGTTTTTCCGATGCGAAATGTTTTTCCTATAAATTCAAAATTTTCAAGTAAATCATAGACTTCCCGCTAAGGCGCACAATGGCAAATTACTTTTTCTGCTCCTAAAACTCCGATTTGAAAAATTCTTCCTGTAAAGCATACAAGACCTGACGGAAAATATTGTTCAAGTAATTTCTAATGTTTGGTAAAGAATGGTTTGGCCACCAGGGGTCATAAGTGTTAATTTCTACTTCTGATGTATTTGTATCAAAATCTGGGCTCCTGAAAACTCTACTAAAATTGTTTTTCTTGGACCGATACCGCTCATATGGATAAACCTTTTGTGAATACTTTCTTCCTAAAATAATGCATGGTTTTCCCACCAAGGGACGTAAAGTCACATCTTATTTTTGTCGATAACTCTGTTTCTAAGAGTTCGTAAGCTCACGATTCCGTTTACAGCAATATCTGAGGGATTAAAGACCCGATTGAAAAACTTCTTTCTTCCGTCAGATACTATTGTTTTCCATACCGGTTCCATTGACTTTGAATAGCTTTGATAAATTTAATTTGCGTCAGAACGGATTCAAAAGACGTGTTTATTACACCCGAAAATTCGGTGTCATCTTTCTTGTTTACGCTTTCCAACAGTAGGTTGAAGAAGCGTATATGCTCCAGCTTTGTCCGTCTGTCCGCACGATAACTCGCATAAAAATGGTTCGATTTCGATTAAATTTTAGTATGTGGTAGGGAACCACCTGGGGACGAACCCTATTGAATATGGGGGAAAATGGGTCAAAGGTCACGACATAGGAGCGGGATCCATTCCATTACCCTTATGCATCATAATTTGCGTAAGAATGGTTCGATTTCGATGAAATTTTAGTATGTGGTAGGGAACCACCTGGGGACGAACTCTATTGAATATGGGGGAAAATGGGTCAAAGGTCACGACATAGGAGCGGGATCCATTCCATTACCCTTATGCATCATAATTTGCGTAAGAATGGTTCGATTTCGATGAAATTTTAGTATGTGGTAGGGAACCATCATGGCATGAATTCTAATAAAAATGGGTGGAATGGGGTCGAAAACCAGGACATAGGAGTGCGATCCACTCCATTGCCCTTATGCGTCATAACTTGTGTAAAAATGTTTCGATTTCGATGAAATTTTAGTATGTGGTAGGGGACCATCTGGGGACAAATTCTATTGAAAATAGGTGAAATGGAGTCGAAAGTCAGGACATTGGAGCGAGATCCATTCCATTGCCCTTATGCGTCATAACTTATGTAAAAATGCTTCTATTGCGACAAAATTTCAGTGCGTTGGTTTCTTTTTTTTTTTTTTTTTTTTTTTTATTGGAGGTTTAACGACCACCGTGAGCAACTCAGAGCAACTCAATGGGCTATAAGCAGTCGCTCGTCCCTAATTTAGAGTCACTGGTTCGAGGGAAGGGAGAGAGCCAGTGCCGTAAGACAAACACAACATCCATGCCCGACCGGGATTCGAACCCGGACCCCTTACGGACAAATGATCAGAGGCCAGCGCCTTAGACCACTGCACCACCGGGGCGGCCTGTGCGTTGTTCTTTAGGTATACTGAACCAATTATGTTCAATATAATCGAAATGGGGTCAAAGGTCAGGACACACGAGCGAGATTTATTCCACAGTCATTATCTTAATAACTTGACTAAAAATGCTTCTATTGCGACAAAACTTTAGTAAGTTGTTTCGGAGGTATACTGAACAGGTTCTATTGAATATCATTGAAAGGGGGTCAAAATCAAGACACAGGAGCAATATTTATTCCACAGCTGTTATCGTCATAACTTGAGTAATGATTTCTGGTATGTTGGAAAGCGTATCATAATCAATGCATTTGATAATTTACTAACTTTTTTTTTTATTTGTCATTCCTAAAAACTTGGGGGGGGGGGGGAGTCTGTGTTTTAACGACCACCGTGAGCAGCCCAATGAGCTTTAAAAGAATTGCCCTTCCCTAATTGGGGATATTGGTTCCAGGAAATGTCCCCAGTCGTAAGGTAAGCGCATCATCCATGCTTCGCCGGGATTCAAACCCGGACCCATCTCAGAAGAAGGAGTATAAGCCAGCTCTTTAGACCAGAGATGGAAACGGGTCAAAGGTCATCGGGTCAACGGGTAGACAGTTTCTTGCGGCTTTAACGGGTCGGGTCAAGGTGTTCCTGACCCAATTTTGACCCGGGTTTATTTCTGTTTTATTTTTGAAAAGAAAAAAAATTTCAAAGAAAAATACGTACGGTGAAATTTTGCGCTTGATACTGGTGTCAGCGGAGGAAAAAACTATTTGTGATGCACAAATATTGCTGTCTCTTTCTGAAAGTAAAGCAGATTTCCGCAGACCGACGATGCGGCACAGACGCGAGCCTCGCCGATACCATATCGTAAAACGATACTTCATTTGCGTTTGTTTTCAGTGCTATTGTCCGGAGCAAGACACAGGCAAACGCCTGTCACCTGCTTCTCTGGTGATGCACTCTCTCACACCCCGCGTGTCACATTGTAAGACTGAGAGTTACTTTTCACATCGCATTTTCTGCATTGAATATTCAGAGGTTTTCGTTTGGCATGCTAACATCCCGTTCCATTGCATGTCGTGTCGGAATTAATACCTTATTCATTGATATGGGTGAATTTGGTATTGAGGTGATTTAAAAAGGCGTCGAGGCCATCAAATACGTTCATGTTGAAAACAAAAAGGGGAAGCGTGAATGCTGGAAGTTGTTTCGTCTCATTAAGGTGGACGTCAAGTAATTTTGTTTCCTATACTTCCAATGGAAAAACTTCTGTACACATTTTCTTCACAATTAATGCGTTCCCAAGGATGAAAATTTGTACATCGATTAAAATTAGCTTCATTTTATAACTTGGAATACGTAATATTTTCTAAAACATGACCATAATTATGCCATCCAACATTTGTTTGACTACTGACGTCATCAAAGTACAGGTCGCGCCATCATTTTTCTGGTTTCAACAACACCAAAGGAAAAGTTATTGGCCGCCCCGGTGGCGCAGTGGTCTAAGGCGCTGGTCTCTGATCATTCGTCCGTAAGGGGTCCGGGTTCGAATCCCGGTCAGGCATGGATGTTGTGTTTGTCTTACGGCACTGGCTCTCTCCCTTCCCTGGAACCAGTGACCCTAAATTAGGGACGGGCGACTGCTTATAGCCCATTGAGTTGCTCACGGTGGTCGTTAAACCTCCAATAAAAAAAAAAAAAAAGTTATTGATTTTTAATATAATTATGGTTATGTTTTAGAAAATATTAAGTTTTCCAAGTTATAATATGAAGTTATTTTAATCGATGCTCAAATTTTCATCCTTGGGAACACACTAATTGTGAAGGAAATGTGTACAAAAATTTATCCATTGGAAGTATAGGAAGCAAAATTACTTGACGTCCACCTTAAGGAACCAGAATATGTTTCATAGCAACACCAATTTTCATAAGCTTGTGATGAGCTGAAAGTCCCCAAAATGTGAATGTTGATTTCATGCGTGTTTCTTCCTCCTGAGGGGCAATGATAAAATCAACATCCACATTTTGTGTTTTGGAAACTTTCAACTCATCAGAGCTATAGTGAAAATTGGCGTTGTTGTGAAACATATTTTGAAGCTTGATTGATATACTATCAAGAAAACAGCAAAAATTGAAAATAAACACACAACACAGGTTACTTAATTCAAAAACAAATTTTGACTGTAGCACTATCAAAATTAAATAGAACAGCCTTAACATTACTGCGGAGGAACTTTTTGACTCTCGCATATGTGTTTGAAAGCAGTTTAGGGTATGTTGTGAAGGACGATAGTTTCAACATAGTTTCACATAGTTTTGATAGTTTCAGTGAGTGAGTAATTACTCTGAATTAATAAATTAATGTGTGTGTGTGTGTGTGATTACTGATAACAATAAAATGAGTTTTGAGTTAATAGTTCAAAACAGATTTTTCAGGGTCAGGTTCGGGTCTAAAATTTTTGGCCGGTTTCCAACCCTGCTGTAGACAACAGCGATACCTTGTTGTGTTTGCATGGCAAAATTCGTGGGAGAAAGAAAAAACTTAAATGGATATCATTTAATATGATCATCTATTATAAAACCCGATATGCTTTACACGAAAGTGATTAAATTCTTATATAGACGATATTTGAAAAAAGAAGTAACTTAAGATAAAAAGTTAAATGCTTTACTCAAAACTATGCAGCAGCAGTAGTATACGACAATAAATGAGAATGTATGAGTGTGCGTGAGATAGAGAGAAATAACTCACCATAGAAATGGTGGTAAACTCTTCAAAAGTTTTCAGATTGTTTCTCGTTGGTGTCTGATTTTTAGTGATTGGTTTCAAGTCGAAATTCTTAAAGTCGGCCCTTGACATAAGCAAAAATATTTACCATGCTATATCTACGGGAATCAAAGAGAAATATGACCTTGAATGTGCATGGATGTTTGCGCTGCCATTGTTCCTTTCTTGCGTGCTTCAAACCAAATTCTCTCAGTTTGATACTGGCATTGGAGCTACGGTCTCAGTCTTTTGTGGCAGTGAATGTACATCGCTCTCGAGATGCATGCAGTGCTTCACAACCGATATCGAGTTGGGCAAATCATTTCACCTACGTTCACGGTGTGTCTACCAAGCTCATTTTCATTCCATTCCACTTGGAAGAGTAAATTATTAGCTATGGAAACAGATGAAGTGATAAGTCAGGGAAAGAAAACATTTCAGCATCTAAAGGAAAAACCGTTAACGTAGCTTATAAAGAGATAATGTGGACTAGAAAGTGGCCACAACAGTGACCGAATGGTAGAAAGCCTGGCTTTTAACCATTCGCCGCTGGCATAGTGGTCTAAGCCCTGGCTACTGACCATTCCTCGGAGTAGACCCGGATTTGAGTCCCGGATGTGGTATGGGTGACGTGCTTTCCTTACGATTATGGCTCTCTCTCTTCCATGGAACAAGCTGGCCTCAATTAGAGATGGGTAACGGCTTATAGCACTTGAGATTTGCTCATGGGGTGGCTGTTAAATACCCAGTGTCACACCCACACAAAATCTAGCCATTCGTCCGAGGTGGATCCAGTTCGAAACCTGATGAGGCATGAAATGATCAAATGATCATATGTATAGGATTTTAGGAAGGGAGTGTCTGACCCCAGGCCAAAACAACCCTTAGAAATGGGAAGCTAGGAGATTTGGACTAGAGTGCCCGATAGGAAAGTGGCACGAAAGCGAAGTAGAAAGGGGGAGGAAGACGCCCTTATTTATTACCGGGGGGCCAGTACCCTGGGTCCGACGCATGGCGGATGTTTAGTGGATCGAGCGTTCGTACCTGGCTGGGATCGAACCTGGGGTACTTTCCGTGGCAGTCACGAACGTTGCCCACTAGGCCACCCGCGACCCCCTCCCCTGATGAGGCATGAATGGTGTGTTTCTCCTACTTCATTGTGTCTGTCGCTTCATTGAAGCCCGTGGTCCTAAATTACAGATGGGCGACTGCCTGTTGCTCACAATGGTACCAAAATATGAACTTACAACTGGGTTTTTTGATACTATGCATCTTTCTCGACAAGCAAACCCCAAGTAAAAAACTTCGATGTAACGAAAATGGGTAAGGGAAGTAGTCGGTAAGTCACTTAGGTTGATTTTCTCAAATTTCAAGAAAACGTCGTAGCTAAATTTGGCTTCCTCTCGACTTCCTTAAAGGGCTATTACCAGCTATTGCCGAGAGCTTCAAAATGATTGTATAACACGTGAACTGCAACCTGTAAATATCCTAGACCAAAAAATTACCATTCCCTAAACCACTTGCGATTCAGTTTTTTTTTTCTGTCTTGAGGTCTGATTTTAGCTTGCTAATGCGCAGATCGACTTTTGTAGATACATCACATTTGGTTGGCCTCAGGGTCGATTCCTATATCAATCTAAATCTGAATAATATATAACAATAATAATAATAATAATAATAATAATAATAATAATAAATATTGTTTTCGAAAAACTACACAGTCCAAATATTTACTTTTACATCGACCATAGTTTAGAGAGTGCGAGTCGAAAATTTTGCAATATTTGCACGGCGGGCATGTCACGTGTTTCAACGAGTTCAAGTCGCGTACCAGTCAGTCGAAATGGGTAAAAAGTGGTAGTCATTGCTCTGAACAGCATTGCAAGTCAAGTCGTCGTTCTGCCTGTGGTCAGGACGCCTAAAAGATGAAAAGCCACAACCGGATAATTGCGGAACTTTCGCTTTAAGAGTTCGAACTCGGCCATGACGCTGCTCAAGCAACACGAAACATTTGTCATGCGAAAGGGAAAGGTTCCGTGGACCACAGCACCGCAATAAGATGGTTCCAGAAATTTCGCTCAGGTGACAGAAACCTCGACGATCACCCAAGGTCAGGTAGGCCGCGAACCGTGGATTCGGAGGCCGTAGAGGCAAATCCGACAACCAGCATTCGGAGATTATCAAGCGAGCTGAGCATATCACAGATCAGCGTGGTTCGTCACCTTCAGGACCTCGGGAAAATCTACAGGAGCTGCCGAATTGTCCCTCACGAACTGACGCCAGCTGAACCAAACCGCCGAGTGGAAGTGTGCATGAAACTCCTAGAAAACCCGCGCAACGTACGTTTCATCAAGAGAATTTTTACGTGCGATGAAAAGTAAATCTATTTCCGTAATCCTAACACACAACGGCAGTGGTTGAGCCCGGGACAGCTTCCAGAACCTGTTGCTAAACGTGGGCGCTTCGAGCACAAGGTAATGCTCTGCGTCTGGTGGAATTTCGAGGAGATCATCCATTACAAATTGGTTCCAGACGGTCGGACCATCAACGTCAAACTTTACTCTGAACAGCTGGAGCTGATGTATGCCGGTTTGGAGGAGAAGTACCCGGCACCGGTTAACAGAAAGCGCGCTCTCCTACAGCAGGACAACGCTCGGCCTCATACCACGCGAACGACCCTGGGCAAAACTCCAGGAATGTGAGGGCATCAAAATGATGCCACATCCAGTATGTAGTCAGGATCTTGCCCCGTGAGATTAATACTTGTTCTTGTCCATGGCCCACGTCCTTCGCGCGCGGAATTTCAACAACCAGCAGAAGGTAGGAGTTGGGGTGAAGGAGTTCTTCGCCTCGAAGGAAAAGAACTGGTGCCGCCGCGGAATCGAAGAACTGGCAGACAGATGGCTAAAGACGGTGCAACACGATGGCTTATACTTTGAATGCTAGTCAGCTTTTATCGTAAAGGTACGCATGAAGATATAAAATGATCCAAATATTGCAAAACTTTCTTCTCACCCTCTGTAGCAAATATTTACTTTTATGACTCATATGTCTTCTTTCATTGGGTTTACGACAATAACATTCATTAATCCATCTACCTACAGTGGCGGCGGAACCACCCGGACCGCCAGGGCCCGGGCCCGGTCAATAATTTCAGCCAAGATTTTTTTTTTATTATTTTTTTTTTATTTGACATATGTGTGATTGTTGTGATGTGCCTTAGAAAGTTCCTCTAGGTAAGTTGTTGGGTGGTTCTAATTCCCAACAAAGCTCCTTAGGCACAGTAGCGCACCCAGAAATTTCCCAAGGGAGGAAGGAGCCTGTGCGCCCTGGCACACAGAATTTCCCCAAGGTGGGGGTGACCCACCCCCTAAATTTACCGGGAAAAGTAGTCAGGTGCTGTAACAATTAAGGAGGTTGACCTTTGTGCATTTATTCTTATCCAGTTACTACTAATGTTACAGTACAAGAAAGTTAATCGATTAGAAGAAGCAGTGAAATTGTTTTCCTAGTTAGATTTTTCTAAATTTATTTAACAGAACTACTCCCTTATAATTATTATATGTTATAATTATACGGTACATGATTAAGAAGTATATATAGATCGCGTATTGTGACTTTTTGTTTCAAACTTCGACATAATAATTTTCCACTGTATCAGCCAGGGGTGAGAGGGAGGGGCTCGGCCACTCCTGTGGGTGCGCCACTGCTTAGACATTTTTCTTCTGGGAAGGCAGAGGGCGCACCACGATTCGAAATTTCGGGCCCGGTCAACGAATTTCACTTTCCGCCGCCCCTGCCTACCTAAGTACCGCTCAATATCAGGAATTAGTAGACCTTATTTTTCTTTTTTGTTATGATTTAATTCTACTCAGTATGTACCGGACTGTGGCTCTGTGCAGTCGTGAGTGACGTGAATGAATGATGCGTGTTGAACGTACATAAATGTGTACTCTCGAATCACTCGTTCCATTTCACACCCACAAATATCTTGGCATGCAAAAGATGCATAGCATACATTATCTATAAAGAATACCACGGTACTCTTCCGAATTTTTTTTCAGTATTCATGTATTCCAATGATGATATTGGTACACAGATTTACACAAAGAGTGCTAGAAAAAGAACATTTTTCAAGCTTAGGAGGTTCAAGGGAAGGACTACTCGCAACACGCACCGACACACACACACACAGAACTATTTACTACAATAAAAATCAGAATATGCATATATTTTTTCTTAAACGTTGTATCCGCATCACGCCTGATACATTAATACTAATACCCAATAAAGACAGCTAAGATAAAAAAATTCATTCAAGTGATAAATTTCTAGAGAAAAAACAACAGCAGGCAAACTAATTCAGGTATCTAGACAAATGTTATGGATCCTTACGGGTAAAAGAATCAAAACGAAAATTATGCAAAGATGGGAATTGTCTATCAGGGTTTCTGGAGAACGTACTCTTAGCTGAACATATTTTACAAATTACATATTTACATCTGAAAACAAATTTTAAAAATGACATCACGTAATAAAACTTTGGAGTATAATAAATAGCATTCATTCGAAAGGAAGATTTATATAAAAAAAAACCAGGCAAATTAATTCAATTATTTAGATAAACGTGATGGGTAGAAGAATTAAAAAACAAAATTATGCAAAGACGTGAATTATCTACCAGTGTCCCTGAAAAACCAACTCTTATAGCTGAACGTACTAAAAATCCCATAAATACTTCTGAAATCATTTTTAAAATAAGATAAAGTAAATTGGGAGCAAAAGATGAATAAAACTTGCAGAGGGTAATAGGAAGGTGCAGAGATAAAACGAAAACTCCTTGGTCGAAAAGCATGGAAAGAAAGATTGGAGGAAGCCTATGTCTTTGTAGAAACTGAACTGAATGTTGAACGATAGAGATGTACGTCAAATATAAGAGTATAATCAAAAGACAGAGATATATCCCATCAAGGAAAGGCTAAGGGGCTGTAGACTGAGATATTACTTAAGTGAGTTCATACGGATAAAGAACCTTAAGAAATTCATAAGACGAAAATTGATTCATTTAAAATTTAGTGTCATCGAAGTATTTCTCTGAGCTGCATAAGTGATAAATAGATAAGTCGGCAGGGAAGAAAATTCGAAAACTTAAAATCCTTTCTCACGTCGACACTGTAAGGAAACAAGTGCATCGTATCCCCTGTTCTTGAAAAATATGGAAATCAGTATGCTTATGATGTTATGTGAAAGGTTAGGGGAACTGAAGTCACAATTATTCCTATTACAAACAGTCAAGCACTATTTTTTTTCTTATACTAAATAATCGAAAAATAGAATAAGAGAGGGACACGCAGAAGAAAAAATTGATGCAATGCTTTTACAAGAACAAAAGACTTAGACGTTGATGGGACAAGTTTAGAAGTAACTGATTACTACATTTACCTTGGACAACAGATGTCAGGTAAAGGCCACATCGAAGAAGAAATTAATATGACTTTAAAACTTATCTGGAGTGCATTTGGGAGGAATAGTACAATTTACAAGAACAATTTACACTAAAAGAAAAAAAAATAATCAAATTACGTCTTTCCAGTTCTTACTTTTGAATCAGAAACCTGGACCCTAACTAAAAAAGACGCAGCGAAACTGCAAATAACTCAAAGAAGCATGGACAGATGATTGCTTGGTATAACGAAGAAAGAGAAATGGAACTCGTGGATTAGTAAAATGATAACAGTGGATGACATCATGATCAAAGTGGTATTGGGCTGGACATATAGCAAGAGAAACCGACAACTGAAATATTAAATTGAATACCAAGGGTTGGTAAAAAAATCCCGTGGGAGATGGGTAGAGGAAATTCGAAAGCAGACGAGTGTAACCTGGAAGAATGCGAATTGAGGACGAGACTCGAAGAGACTTTCATATCCAGCAGTGAATTGAGAATAGTTGATGAAAATGTGTGAAGCAGAAGAATAGCATTAAAGAAGGACCGCGATATATATTGGAAATCATGCTGCATTGGTAGTTTTTTTAGGGAATATCTGAAAACATCGAATTTGATGTATCAAGCAACGTTTCGCGCAACTCAATGCGTACGCGTAATCATTAATTGGTTTTCAAGTTCTAGTTTAAGTAATAATCTCAAAAAGTACTAATAAATACTTAAATTCATTTGTCAAATTATATATTTAAAACAGATGTGGATATTTTTTTCTTTTGCTGTGTACTTTATGCTTTTTTTCTATTCTTCCGAAAACTGATGGTTAAATGCTTTCCGTGTCAACCATTTATCATAAATATTTTTAGAAACACAACATATTTTAAGTAGAAAGGCGTTATTATACGTGACAAAAATAAATCTGGTAAACAGAGTAGTCTTAGTGGAAACTGAGTTCGGTGTTTGAACAGTAAAACTGGTGTTGGGGAACCGTTGATTCACAATCATTCAAGGCGTTGAGATCGTGTTATGTAAGCCATCGCTCGCCCCTGATTTGAGGCCACTAGTTCCAGCGAGGGGACCGAGCCAGCGCCGAAAGCCAAACCCACAACCCTTTTTTCATCCGGGACCCGAACTCGGGCTCAGCTTGTACGTATGATCCGTATTTTAGGTAGAAGACAGTTAGCTAACCCTCAGTACGCTCGCCCACTGTGGAGACAGATTACTATTAAGAATATCCAATATGTTTTCGGGGATATAACGATCGTAATGGTTATTTAAGGTTGTCAAGAGTCGCTAGTCCCTAATTAAGGGCCATTGGTTCCAGAGAAAGAACAGAGTCAACGCTTAGAGCAAACACAAAACTCATGGCTCACTCAGAGCTCAAACCAGGACCCAGATGAGAAGATTGCAAGAAATCCCTGCCTTGTAGAGTCGGCCAACGGGGTGACCTTAAAAATGAATACTAATCCGATTATTTAATTCTCTTTCCGAATTACCTAATTCTCAGACGCGATTAAAATAGCAGAGTCGCTGGAAAGGCTAATAGTCTACACTGTAAAAAATTGACTGTAGATTTTACTGTTTTAAACCGTTTTCCAGGGTGCCAACACAAAACCGCAAAATCTACAGTTTTATGCAGTGTTGAAGCAAAGCTATAACTTTGCTCCAACACCGCATTTAATGAAGAAAACAGCACAGAATTTGGCTGGAGCGAGTCACAGTCCAAATAATCACGAAAACACAAAAATTTGGCTGGAACAAATGTGTTGATTGTGTTTTAAAATCTACAGTTTTATGCAGTGTTGGAGCAAAGCTATAGCTTTGCTCCAACATTGCATAAAACTGTAGATTTTACGGTTTTGTGTTGGCACCCTGGAAAACGGTTTAAAAGCGTAGAATCTACTGTCGAATTTTTACAGTGTAGGCTGCTAGTACTGATGTGCCAAGGCTACAGTCCCATATAAAACATGGATGTTGTGTTTTTCCTTTAGGCGCTGGCCATTTCCTTACCTGGCGCAAGTGATCCAAAAATAGGATTAGACGGTTTTTCCTATTTAGATACCCAAAGGTGTCTGGTTCGAATCCAGCAAGGCATGAGTGTTGTGTTTGTTTTACGGCATTGGCTCCTTCCCTGGAGCTAGTATCCTTAAATTAGGATACTAGCTCCTAATTTAAGGATACTAGCTCCAGGAAGGAGCCAATGCCGTAAAACAATGCTCGGCGGGCATTTAGTGGTTTGAGCGTTCGATCCTGGGCAGGTACGAACGCTTAAACCACTAAATGCCCGCCGTGCATCGGATGGGCACCTTAAGCCGTCGGACCCCGGGTACTGGCCCCCGGTAATAAATAAGGGCGTCTTCCTCCCCCTTTCTACCTCGCTTCCGTGTCACTTTCCTATCGGGCACTCTAGCCCAAATCTCCTAGCTTCCTATTTCTAAGGGTTGTTTAAGACCTGGGGTCAGACACTCCCTTCCTAAAATCCTCAACATATGATCTGATCTGCTTATAGCTGATTGAGTTGCTCACGGTGGTTGTTAAACTCCCTCATTCCCCCTGAAAATCGGGGAACGGGGAAAGAAATATGAAAACAAGTAGCTGGATTTTACAATTTAATTAGGATAAACAGTAGCAATTTCGTGATAATTTCAGAAATTTCCATTTTGACTACAAAAATTTATTCCCTATATTTAATCAAACACCAATAAGTACCACATTTGTACATCATGCCAGTAACTTGGAGAACAGTAGGACTGTATGTTTGTGTTCCACAACAGATGTTTTCGCATAATATTTACCAGTGGTTATTATTCTATGATGACGATAATTAATACCTTGCTAAGTTCGTCATAGTGAACAAGTTGTCCATTTGTACGCACAACATTGCGTGAATGAAAAGAAATATAGAAATAATAGTGTACATGATATATTACACCGTTTACTCTAGTCAAACATAGAAGAAATACATATTTTTATCAATAAAATGCTCTTTTTCCATAAATTGCTATTTTCGCGTTTTAATTTTAGACGTTATCAGCAGCTTTCAGAGGAGTCGCACATGAATACATCTTGATTTTCATCGTAAGTGTTTTGGCAGATCATGTGGTACCATATCATGCAAAAGCTACATTGAACCCAAGAACTCCCCCCATCCCCACCCCTTTTTTTCGCCATCCCAATCTTCTCTTTGCATGGGTCTGTTGATAAAATCTGTTCGTATGAGCTTTCCTTGCTACATTTCAATTACATCAACTATTACGTATCACGTAGTTACCACCTGCAAGTGATAAATTCGTGACATTTTGGTTACTTCGTGATAGGCTAAAATTAAAAGTAGGAACTCAAGTGTCTATTTGAACCCCAACTATCGTGCTTACTATTCAGAAATCAGATATTGCAGTTTAAATTATAGTTATATTTGAAATCAACATTAATGTCTGAAAAAATTAACTCTCCAAAGCTAAGGATCCTGTGTCCGTGGCTAAGCCTTTACACGATATAGAATACTGATATATGACTTGCCAGCGCATTTTTAAAATTAGACAGGGCCCGGTGGCGCAGTGGTCTAAGCGATGGCCTCTGATCATTCGTCCGAACGAGGTCCGGGTTCGAATCCCGGTGAGGCATGGATGTTGTGTTTGTCTTACGGCACTGGCTCTCTCCCTTGACTGGAACCAGTGACCCTAAATTAGGGACGGGCGACTGCTTATAGCCCATCGAGTTGCTCACGGTGGTCGTTAAACCTCCAATCAAATCAAATTAGACAGGAATCTAATCAATAATTGGGTTAAATATTAATGAATGAAATACGATATTACACCATTATACAATACAAATCTGGAAGATGTGAATCCGTTTATTGGTGTAATATGACACGGGTGTTAAGTCAGATAATATCTCAAATCTTTAAAATTTTGTCGGCCTGGAGCGGGAATCAAACCCGCGTCTCCCGGTTAGCGCCCGACATGCTAACCACTACACCACCCAGAACGACCAAGTTTCAAGTTTCCGATTAATTTGAATATAACCATCACAGGATTCGCTAGTCGAAGCAACCGGCATTTATATACAGCGAATCTGGAGGTTTAGAATACATTCCCGTCGTTGCCCGAAAGCGCAACACGATTTTTGATTCCCCAAGACGACGAAATTTTCTAAAGTTTTCAGATATTATCTGACTTGATATCTATGTCCTATTTACACCAATAAACGGATTCACATCTTACAAATTTGTATTTGGGTAAATATTGTTTGCTTACCTCTATTTCCCTTTTTGAAATCTGGTCTTGCACTTTGTATACTAAATACCATCACAAAAGAATATTCGATTCCCGCCACACGTTGACTAACTTTATGAACAAAATAACTTACTGACGATCTTCTTCCGATTTTAGAAACTGGACATCGGCTGCCATGTATGATAAAAAGTTAAAACTAATTAAGACAGTAGTTACTCTACCAATAGCCGCTTACGCTCTATCAAGAATTTACCTGTATGCCATGAAATCACCGATGTCTATCTTACCTTTGAGTCTTTTAACTCACAAGAGGTTGCAAAAGAGAAGAACGAAAGCGGAATAAAAATGTGCTCTTGATCAGCCTAAAAACTGCCGCTCCGATGACTAATATTCAAATGAGCAGGTTTCGGGCTATTCCTCAGGACAGGGAGCCCCGGATGAGGAATGGGAGATGCACCTGACTTACGGCGCCGATTCTGTTTCTTCCCAAACTCCCTGATTTGGGATCCGTCGACTGCTTAGGGGCCGTCCATAAAGTACGTCCGAGATCACAGGGGGTTCCTTACAACCGAACCAAATGTGACATGGGGGAGGGGGGTTAGTAATTCGGATGTCCAGCGGCAAAAATATAGTGGATGGTAGTATGTCTTCGCTTTGTTTTCTTCTTTTAATAGTTAAAAAAGGTATGAAATGTTTCATATTTCTGATGATAATTACCTAAATCAGAATATTAAGTTCTCGTATCCGTACTACCAAATCTATTGTGTTTTGTAGATAGCATGATCGGGAGTGTTGCAACCTTGAATGCGTGGGTTCATTTGTAGATCTTTATTTCAGAATGCTAAAGTTCGGGTAGCATTTGGGAATAAATTAATGCCTAAGTAATAAATATTTTCTGAAGAAAAAGTGTAAATATATGGAAGATTCCTTTAAATAATTACATGTTTTCTTTCTGTGTCTCAACGGACTTCTAAAAGCAGTTGTCAAAAATAAAGGGGGTTGCGGGAATTAGGACGTACCTTTTAGGGGGGTGTTAAAAATCGGACAAAATGTGACATGGGGGGAGTCTAAAAATAGTAAAAAATCACAGACGTACTGTATGAACTGCCCCTTATGTCTTTTAGAGTTGCTCACAGCATCCTCAATCCCCTCCCAAAAAAAAAAAAACATTAAGAAAAATAAATAGAATAAAATGAAACAGAAGCAGAGAAATCGAAAAAAGAATTGTTGCTGATCAGTACAACCTAAACTTAAGAAAGTAAAAGTTTTAAATACAACTAAAAATCCATCAAAGTACTTACTTTAAACTTGCTATAGAACAGGGCTGGTATGGGATTCAATCCCAAAAGGGGGTTTTCTGCGTTGTACAAAACGATTCTCACCCGAAATTCTGATGTGAAACTCGCCTCTCGCATTCACAACAAAGGCAACACGTTTCTCTTTATAAAGCATCCGGCGAGAGGCGTGGAACACAAGAACAGTCAATGCCTATCTGATTCATCACAGAACTCAAAGGTCAAACATTCACGGGAACGCAATTTGTTCCCTCAACCCCCCTTGTCTCACACTAAGCAGCATCCTTTTTTCCCATTGTTGTTGTTTTGCGATATGCTGCCACCAAACGAAGTAGATATGCCGTTGCTGTTATCTCAATTTCAGACTGCGTGAGAAGGGGAATTATGAAAAGCTCCTAATTTCTGATTAAATCGTCGTTCAAACTGGGGGAAAGTGAAACTGAATCGATAAAGGCATTTACTCAATCAGTTCCATCCCTCTCTTACGAAAAAACAAGTGGTAAAACATCGAAAGAGAGATAGCAGATTGTCCTTCAGATGATTATTATCTAACTTTACACCAACGTAGAAGCAATCTATTCCGTATGGCAATTGATAAAAAGACATTTATTGTGCAATTGGCGTACGCATCTTTTACATCGTTCATATTCTGATTTCATGATATAAAAAAAAAGTATGCTTTGATCAGGGGCGCTCTATTTTGTAATTTTTGAGCATCCAAGGCTACTGGAAGAAATATAAATATATGATAGCAGGGGTACCCGGTATTTTCCGGGTAAGTATTCGTGTAATCATCAAGTTCAGCGGGTAAAATTTTATGAATGAAAAATATATTCCTGTAATTTTCCCGTTAATACTAAATTCGGTGGTTCTAAATTGAAAACTGTAGAGCTTTTTTCGACAATCTTGTCTGGGGAGTCCCTTGACCCCGGCTCCGAACCCTTCGAAAAACTGTCTACGGTCTAAGTCAGAATATTATGAGATACTATACCAAATTTGGTGGCTATAAATTGAAAACTGTAGAACTTTTTACGAAAATTTTGTATGGGCGCCCTTTGACCCCTTCCAAAAACCGTGTACTTTCTAAGTTAGAGTACCATGAGATAAATACCAAATTTGGTTGTTCTAAATTGAAAACTGTAGAACTTTTTACGAAAATTTTGTATGGGGGGACGGCCCTTGACCCCTACCCCTCCCGGCTCCGACCTCTTCCAAAAACTGTCTACGGTCTAAGTCAGAGTATCACGAGATAATATACCAAATTTGTTGGTTGTAAATTGAAAACTGTAGAACTTTTTACGAAAATTTTGTATGGGCGCCCTTTGACCCCTTCCAAAACTGTGTACGGTCTAAGTTAGAGAACCATGAGATAAATACCAAATTTGGTTGTTCTAAATTAAAAACTATAGAACTTTTTACGAAAATTTTGTATGGGGGGCGGCCCTTGACCCCTACCCCTCCCGGCTCCTACCCCTTCCAAAAACTATCTACTGTCTAAGTCAGAGTATCACGAGATTATATACCAAATTTGCTGGTTGTAAATTGAAAACTGTAGAACTTTTTACAAAAATTTTGTATGGGGGCCCTTTGATCCCCGGTCCCCGACCCTTTCCCAAAACCGTGTACGGTCTAAGTCAGAGTACCATGAGACAGTATACCAAATTTTGTTGTTCTAAATTGAAAACTGTATAAATTTTAACTAAAATAACGAAAATTTTGTGTGGGGGCCCCTTGACCCCCCCTGCTCTGATCCCTTCCAAAACCCTTCTACGGTCTAAGTTACAGTACCATGAGATAGTATATCAAATCTGGGGATTCTAAGATGGAACCTGTAGATTTGTATAGCGGACAAACAAACATGCAAACAAACAAACACACACTTTCACTTTTATACATATATATACACTATCTACCAACAAGTAATTGGACACCCCTACAATCGACGATATCTGCGGTCCTAATACACGTCACGGCCGCCGCCGTTAAATATCGTGTGGGAAACAACAACGCAACCAGTCGCATGCAAAATGCCACGCAGTTCGGAGCTCTCTGATTTCGAGAAAGGTGTAATCGTCGGGTATCACAGAAATGGCCGATCCATACGTGACATATCCAGCAAGTTGAAGTACCCAAAATCTACAGTGGCCTATGTGATTGGCAAGTGGAAGATGAGAGGTGACTCCCGAAATGTGCGCCGACCCGGCAGACCCACAAAACTGGGAGTTAGAGACCGACGGTTGCTGCCAGAGAAATTCGGAAGAACCGCACCAAATCGATGGGCCACATCCGCGAGGAGTTTCAACAGACATCCGGGAGTGTTCTTTCGATGAATACCATCCATAAAGAAGCCCATCTGCTCGGTTATCATGGATGTGCTGCCGCCCACAAGCCTTTGATCATCAAGTCCAATAGCGCTGCTCGGCCAACGTGGTGCATAGAACGTCGACAGTGGACCCTTGAACAGTGGAAACAGGTTCTCTAGAGCGACGAATCAAGATACACCCTCTACCGTTTAGATGGCAGGGTCTGAGTTTGGCGTCTGCATAGAGAACGCCTCCTGCCGAAATGTATTGTGCCTACTGTGAAGTTCGGCGGCGGTGGAATTATGCTATGGGGGTGTTTCTCCTAGTATGGCACGGGACCCTTGGTCGCAATTCCTGGTAGACTCAACGCCGAGACCTACTGTACCATTTTGGATGACCATGCGCTTCCTACGTTGTGGCAGATTTACGGGGCGGACTCATGTTACTTTCAGGATGACAATGCCACCTGTCATGTTGCGAGGTCCACCGTGGCTCGGTATGGTGACAATGGGGTTAATCGAATGGACTGGCCTGCGCAGAGCCCGGACCTTAACCCTATCGAGCACCTCTGGGACGAGTTGGAGCGTCGACTTAATTGGTGCCCTCACCGTCCGAAATCGGTGAAGGAACTGACCTGTCTTCTCCAAGCCGAGTGGAAGAAAATACCGCTAGCCGTCGTACAACGCCTGGTTGAGAGTATTCCCCGGAGGGTCGCAGCTGTAATCGCCGCTCGTGGAGGCTCCATCAAGTATTGAAGGTGAATAAACTTCGCTTTCCTTTGCTATTACAGGTGTCCAATTACTTGTTGGTAGATAGTGTAGATTACCAGATTTTTCTCTCAATTTTTCTGTCTTGAAAATCGCTTCCCAGAGCATAGAAAAACACTTTTTTTATTGAAGAGTTACTAATTGCTCACTAATTAGTGATCTCACTAAATTACCATGTAAAAGAATATCCCTGATGAGAAATTGTTATGTGCTTCGAGAATATTATATGATTCTAATGCATCTAACTGTTGTATGGTAATGGCGCTTCGACCATCAAGTAATTGAAAATATTTACTAATTGCACTTCTGGAAAACTTTTCGCGTTACCTTCGAAGATAGTTACATTCAGCACATAGGGATCTTTTCCTTCAATCTCATTAATTTCTTCCGAATACCACATTTTGTACTCGAAAGTTAAACTTCCAAAGTAAGACACCATCATTTCAACGGGGACTGGTTGTCCTTCACTTACGTAGCGTTACTAAGGCTCGTTGCCATCGTGTCTGCTGCATCCTCATAGGCAGTGGAAGCCACGAAAGAATGCGAACGGCGGTTTTTTCTTTGACTTGTCACTAAACTTGTTACTGCTCGGCTTCCTTTTGTCATAGATTAATGTTTCATACACCTAAACCTTCCTCGACAAATGCTCTATAGAATGGTGAAAGCCGCGTCAAAATCCGTCGAGCGATTTTTGAGATTATCCCCAACAAACAGACAAATGCCTACCGGGCACTTTATTTTATACTACAGTATGTATAGATTTGCTTGTACTTGCAACAACAGTTGCAATCTCGACCAATACTGATGTCACTTTGGGGGAAAGGCAGGGGGAAGTTAGTTCCAGCTTTCCTTCTTCTCAACGAGATTTTTGTGCAGGGACGGAACGAAACAGTGAGTTCTTTAATTGGAAAGTAGCTGAAAGGAAAGAGTTTGATAAATAAAAATTTAAGGAGTATACTGCTATTGATTCAGAAACGAAGTTATAAGCTATAGACGTACTTACCTGTACACTAACCACCGCACGTGATACCATTGGACAAACTTCCGTCGAAGAAAAGAGCAGAAAGCACCAAGCAGAGCGGGCCCACCAACCCCGAAATCCATGCTAAATATTCAATTATTAGCTATATAATTCCGAGAACTTCTGTAATTTCCTGTGTAAGACTTTAAGGAGTTGGCTTTGTCTAATTTTGGCCGCAAATTTTAGGGAAAGGGATAAACTTGCGACCTAGGACAAACACACCGCCCACGCCTTTTTTGGATTCGAACCCATGACCATCTCGGACGATTAGCCAAAATACCAGGCCGCTTCGGCGGCGCAGTGGCCTAAGCGCTGGCTTCTGATCATTCGTCCAAGTTGGTTCCGGGTTCAAATCCCGGTGAGGCATGGATGGTGTATTTGTCTTACGGCCCTGGATCTCGCCCTTCCCTGGAATCAGTGGCCCTAAATTAGGGACGGGCGATTTGCTTATAGTTCAGTGAGTTACTTACGATGGTCTTTAAACCCCCAGTAAAAAAAAAAATACCAACTTGCACGCACGTATCCAGGAATTTTGTTTGGGAAGGGGTCCGAGTTCGAGCAAAAACTAAGAACAGATGTAGGTGGCAAGTTGTATTGGCCATATGCTGTACTCACCTGCCGCATGCATAATATACATTTTACTATGCCACGGCTCTTGGGAGAGGAAGAGGGAACCCTGAGATTACAGAGACAAATTTTCAAACTGATATAATAGAAATAAAATAATAAATTAGGGTTGTCGCTAGAAAAAAAAAAAGGAAATACCAAATGCGAAATTTATAAAAATATATTATAAACTGCCAATTTAAATTGCACAGAAACTTGCCTTGAAGATCATTCATAAGCAAACCGTTCTATATCCATTCATTCATTTTAATAGACTACATAAAGAAGCTCAAGAAGTTATTTAATGCCTTTATTTAATGTCTGCGTGTCCTCTAAATGGAGGGCACTGGTACCCTTGCTTAGTTACAGATTTGTTTATCGCTTCCTCGAAAATAATTTTATGGACTATTATTAAAAAAACATTAAAACGAAAATTCCACATTTTTTGTTGTTGTGTAACCTTTGGGAGGGGTCCGGACCCCTGGACTCCCACCTTGGATACGTGCCTGCCAGCTGGGTACCTGGAAGGAATGTCGTTAATATGAATGACATTATTACAGGAATAAAATATAAAAAGGTGTATCCTTTATTTTTAGCCCCTTTTGTTAATGAAAACCTTTTCACGGAAATTACAAACCTTTGTTATAAATAAAGAATACTAGAAACCAGTCGGGGTATATAGAGGAGGCCATGGAGAATGAATAATAAATACACAGTTGACGTGGATTAGGAGCATCAAATAGAAGTCATCGCTCTTTCCACGTTTATAATAAGTGAGTCACGGAAATATTCTCATCGGCCGCGCACCGGAAAAACGTGGAAAGAGCGATAACTTCATTTGGTGTTCCTAATCCACATCAACTGTGTATTTATCATTCATTCGCCTTCTAGTTATTTGTTCAGTTGCTGCTGTTTATTTTTGGTGAATCCTCAGCATTGTGCAGGGCTCCAAAGGAGCAACCTGCCAGGTGGTTTGGCAGTTTGTCGTATGTGAGGCTGGAGAATTTCGAGGCCGCTGTGTTGCAGTGGTAGCATGTCCGGCGCATAACTGGAAGACCCTGGGTTCGATTCCCGGTGGCGGCCGATGAGAATTTTTCCGTGACTCACTTATAAACGTGGAAAGAGCGATGACTTCTATTTGATGGCCATGAAGTCATTGACCAACCCCCACCGAAAGTGTTTCATTTTTTAAAGTTTTTGGTTAAAATGAGACTTACATTAGAAAAAAAAATGCTTTAATTTAATAAAAATGCCTCAACTTACTTTAGAATAAAATGTTTTAATTTTTTTTCTTCTATTTTCCTTTAACTTTTATTTGTTCTGATGTATTTCAAAAACTTCCATTTTTCGTCGAAACAAATTGTATATACGCTCCTGCTAGAAACATGTGCAGTAGAACTTCCCTTAAGAAACACCTCCCAATTCCAACCACTATCAACGGCCGCGGCGGAACAGCATGACTTATAATATATGAAATTCTCCTTCTTTTGCGGAATCTTTCAGACATGGAAGCATACATAAATCCCAACACATTCCATATACTAGGGGTCTTCAACCTGGATCCCGCTGGCCATGGGTGGCCCGCCGCCGAGCCATTTCACGTCAACTAGGAAAACATTCTATCAGGGGCGGCATTTCGGCATTTCATTTGAGGAAGCGAGATTTGTATGTTTCGAAATCCTCAATGGGGAATAAATCAATGTTTGTGTGAGGGGTAGTGGGGGAGATTCAGTTTAAAAAAATGACAATGATTGCTAACGTATTATTAGTAATTTACCATAAGTTTTTGTGTTAAGTAATTTAACAAAGTATAATAGCTATCTACTGAAGTTGTAAACACCGGCTACTAGTGTTTGGAGGAAGTGAAAAGTTTCACTCCTAGTGTCCGCACTCTTTTTGCCGCCTATATATTCTATTCCTGAAAATTGCCACTGTCCGATTAAGAGCAATTTATGCTAGGTGGAGAACGTGTGCATGACCTTGAGGTTAAGAAGGGAGCAGGTGAATGAAAATCTCATGATTGGTTGGAGACTAGAAGGGCGCCGAGTAGTTAACCTGAGCCGGATGAAAACTTCAATCAGCAAACGCATTTGGTCTTTGAATGCGTACACAAGCTGTGATAGCAAGAGGAGGAAAGCTGAAGAAAAAGTGCAATTTGTTAAAAAAAAAGTGGACGTTCAATTACTTTTTTTTTTTTTTTTTTTTTTTTTGTTGAGCATATGAATAAGGCAGTTTGCCTTATTTGCAGTGAGAGCGCTGCGGTAATGAAGGAATAAAACATCAAGAGGCATTATGATAAGAAGCACAGTGCGAAATATTCTGGATTGGAGGGACAGTTTCGGAGCAAAAAAGTTAATGAAATCAAAAGGCAAGCTAAATTGTCAGCCTTCGTTATTCTCCAAAGTAAATAAACAGTCAGAAAACGGTTTTCACGTTAACTACATCATAGCAAAAAATTAAAAAAATTAAAATAGAGAAAGCCCTTTATTAACGAAGAGTTTGTGAAAGGGTGTCTTCAATATGCACTTGATGTGCTTTGCCCGTTACAGGCTCAAGTTGTTTCGAACATAAGCCTGTTTGGTGTGGCGAGACGCGTGGAGGATCTGACAGCAAGTGTATTCTTCAATCTCTATTCTGTAGCGATGATGAATCCAGATATGGAACCGATGCCATTTTCATTTGTAGTGTTGACAGAAACTTCACGGTGAAGAATCAGCCAGTGTACTTGCTCTTAAAGACACGACACGACACTGGCTTCAGATTTATATTCAAGTCTAAGGAGTGAGTTAGACTTGAGCAACATGTTTGCCAAAAACCACAGTTGGTGCGCCTACTATGTCCGGAAAGAAGGGAGGAGTGACAACTTTAATGAAATCTGACGCGAAGGAGTGCGGCAATACAAAGAGGATGGCTTTCCACTACATCATCCACCAACAAAATTTGTGAGCGAAGTCCTTCTCAAACTTTGAACATGTGATGATTGTTGTTGTGAAAGTAGTGAATTTTATCCGGTCGAAAGGTCTCAACCACATGCAACTTTAATTCTCGAGCGATTTGGAAGTTGAACATGGTGACGTTGCATATTACGCGAAAGTACGTTGGTTTAGCGGCGGGAAGATGCTTCAACGCCGTTTTTCTCTGAGGACGAAGTTGCCCTTTTTGTTTTTTTTTTCTTTCAGGACGAAGTTCAAAAATTCGTGGAGTCCAAAGAAAACCCCATTCTCAAGGTCCATGATGGGAAGTGATTAAGTGATTTTGCATTCCTTTTGGGCATTACTGGTCACCTCAATGAACTGAACTACCGTTTACTTGGGAAAGATTAACTTGCTCATAATCTTTATGCCTATGTATAGCTTTTGAGACCAAACTAATCCTGTGGGAAAGTTAATTGTATAATAAAAACTGCATTCACTTTCCAACATTAGCGGCGTTGGTGAATGAAAATATAACATGGAGCTCAGATGATTATTATGTACAATATTTCAAATCTGATAGAGGAGCTCAAAAGCAGATTTTTCTGACTTCAGAGAGAACGAAATTTCTATGACAACGTTTTCATCGCCCTTCTTGGTTGACATCGAAACAGTTCCACCTCATCTACAATTGGATTTTGCCTATATCCAGCGTAACGCAAGTTTTTTACTAGTCCCTACGGTAATGGTCTTTTATTCCAAATATGTGTCCGAAGAAAAGTATCCAGAAATACGTAAACATGTACTGTTCATGTCTTCGAGATTTGGCAGTACCTACATATGTGAGCAGTTGTTCAGCAAAAACAAGAACACATTTGACAGATCAACATTTGGAGGACACTTTGCGAATCGTCACAACGTGGATTACACCCGATATTAAAGCTTAGTCAAGCAAAACAATTCAAGTTTTGGATTAGGACTGTAATGACATTCATCGCTGCTGTAATGTGAGTACCTTATTGTCAATGGATTTTACTTGCAATATACAGTAGTTATATATTAGTTCTATATTCATCCTGTTTCATAAAGTACAAAGTACACTGCTACTGAACGTGCTTTTATAAAAATGTAGGATAGGATGAACTAAGATGTGTCACCTATGATTCTCTATCAGTGTCGACAGAGGTGCGGCTCGTGGAAAGTTTTCATTGTGCTCTTTTGTTTTGTTTGAAGGCTTAATTACCACCGTGAGCTATAAGCAGTCGCTCGTCGCTGACTTAGGGTCACTGGTTCCAGGGAAGGAAGACAGCCAGTGCGGTAAGACAAACACAACATTCATGCCTCACCGGGATTTGAACCCGGACCCATCTCAGACGAGTCATCAGAAGCCAGCGCTTAGACTATTGCGCCATCGGGGCGGCTTCGAATTTATTGATGTGGCCCTCTATCCTGAAAAGTTGAAGACTCCTACCATATACATACAGTATTTAATAGCGATGACATAAAACATTCCTTCTTGGGAGTTCATTCAGGAATGATCATTCAAACGAATGGGTATTCAACTTCCTAGTTGTCATAACGCACACTGAGTAAATCATTAGTTGCAGGGATCCCGTGTTTACAACCAAAGCGCTTTCAAGGCCACAGCGGAAATTAGCAAACTACCCAACAGATTCACCACCCCAAACGACGATCCACCATTTAACTTTCATGATGAATGATTCGCCAGGAGAAACGATTTTGGTACACCATTCAAATGAATGGCATTCGTGTGCCATTTCCATTCCTTAGTTTTACCATATTTCTTTGCTCAGTGCTGATTGATCTCTGACATCCAACTCTGCCGTAATTGCAGGAAATAGGCCATGGAGCGAAAAAAGTGGTAGATGAATGAGACAAGGTCCGGACCGTACTGAGTTTGGGGTGGGATCGGTTCCTGGTTTTCGGCAGATCACTGGACTTGGGGATTATTCACTTGAAGCAATTTCCTGTTGATGAGAGCTGGGTAGCGCTGGCACAGAGCGTCATGGACCCACGGCAGATGTTCGTCATAAAAGTGCCCGTCCGCGTCCTGACCATCTGACACGAGTTCCCAGTGCACAAGACCCTGACAATTCCATCATATGCGCAGCATGACTTTTCCATCGCTGCTAGGGGCGTAAATAGAGATGCTATTGAATTCAAAATACATTTTGTTCCAGTCACTAGTTCTAAAATTCCGATTGAGACGTTTGTTTTTCTTCCGACGCTTTCTACAACGAAGTCCATTTTCCACCGCGTAGCTTTTGAGCTAAGAATACTTTGAAAATTTTTCATAATTCACAGTTCTGCCGCCAGGGAACGTCAGCGCATATTTTTATGGGGCAAGTGTTTTCGATTTTTTTGTCTTTAATGCGAATGATTTAGTCATTTTATTTTCTGTTGGAGCTTATTATTGTTTTCAATAGGTTTGTAACAATTTCATTTCTTCTGTAGGAGGACTTATTACAAATTCGGTATTTTTTTCATCGTTATTTTTCAAAGCAGCAGAATGCTTTGGATCTTTTTAAACTGAAACACCTAAATATAAAATTTACTCTTGATAGCTACAGAGGGCGAGTCGAAAATTTTGCAATATTTGCATAAACGCATGTTCTGCAGTGGGTACGTCACGTGTTTAAAGTAGTTCAAGTCGCGCACTGCAGTCAGTCGAAAGGGATAAAAAGTGGTAGTCGTTGCTGTGAACAGCATTGCATGTCGTCGTTCCGTCTGTGGTTGGGACGCCTAAAAGATGAACGCCCACAACTGGCTAATTCTGAAACTTTCGCTTTACGAATTTGAACTCTGCCATAACGCTGCTCAAGCAACCCTAAACATTTGTTATGTGAAAGATGAAGGTTCCGTGAACCACAGCACTTCAACCAGATGGTTCAAGAAATTTTGCTCAGGTGACAGAAACCTCGACGATCAGCCAAGCTCAGGTAAGCCACGGACCGTGGATTGGGAGGCCGTGCGCCAGGACGTAGAGGCAAATCCGGCAACCAGCACTCGGACATTGTCAGGAGCGCTGGGCATATCACAGATCACCGTGGTTCGTCAAAATCAGGACCCCGGCAAAATCTATAGGAGCTGCCGCATTGTCTCTCACGCACTGACGCCAGCTGAAGCAAACCGCCGAGTGGAAGTGTGCACGAAACTTCTAGAAAACCCGCGCGATGTACGTTTCGTTACGTGCGATGAAAAGCGGGTCTATTTCCGTAATCAATCCTAACACACAACGACAGTGGTTGATCCCGGGACAGCTCCCAGAACCTGTTGCCAAACGTGGGAGCTTCGAGCACAAGATGATGCTCTGAGTTTGGTGGAATTTCGAGGGGATAATCCATTACGAATTTGTTCCAGACGGTCGGACCATCAATGCCAACTTCTACTCTTAACAGACGGAGCAGATATATACTGTTTTGGAGGAGAAGTTCCCGGCACTGATGAATAGAAAGTGTGCTCTCCTACAGCAGGACAACGCTTGGCCTTATAAATCGCGAACGACCCAGGCGAAATTCCAGGAACTTGAGGGCATTGAACTGATGCCACATCCAGCATATAGTCCGGACCTTGCCCCATCAGATAATTACTTGTTCCGGTCCATGGCTCACTTCCTTCGCGGGCGGCACTTCAACAACCGGGTGGATGCGGCAGCTGGGGTGAAAGAGTTCTTCGCCTCGAAGGACAAGAACTGGAACAGCCGCGGAATCGAAGAACTGGCAGACAGATGGCTAAAGACGGTGCAACACAATGGCCTCTACTTTGAATGCTTGTAAGTTTTTGTCATAAAGGTACGTATGAAGACATAAAGTGATCTAAATATTGCAAAACTTTCGACTCACTCTCTATAAAAGAGAATATATCGTATCGATCAATGTGTCTTCAATTTCAAAGGGGGGAGGGCACAACGCCAAAATTCTCTTGGATGTGCGTGCAGTAAAATAGCGTGTTGATATGTTCTTTCGAAAATGTCTCAAATGAAATTTGGATTTTGCATTCGTTCTTTACTTTCGATTCCCGTTCTTTCAGGACTTTCCGGAAGTCAGCAATGCGAAATCAAGCGTTCGCGAAATTTTTAATCCCTCCTGTCAGCGAGTGTCAGAGGCACAAGCTTCTGGCAGCAAGTCGTTTGAGCCTTCCGGCCGTTTAAACCCTAGATGAGGCATGTTGGCAGTCATCCCCCCCCCATCCACAAATTAGCGATTTATGTATAGGATTTTAGGACGGGAGTGTCTGACTTGATAAGAAACTAGGAGATTTGGGTTAGAACACACGTCAGAATAGTCACACGGAAGCGATGTAGAAAGGATGTAGCTTTCGTACTTGCCTGGGATCTATCCTGAGACTTTTCCGTGGCAGTCACGAATGTTGTCCACTAAGCCATTCGCGGTCCATATGCGTGTTTGAAGATAATCCGTGCATATTTTTGTTTCGTTAATGAATATGGAGGTGTTAATACTATGCTACGTAGTTATTATAGCAAAGTATTCAGGGTTGCGCATAATATAGGACACCCTGTATAAGCGCCTGACTTCAAGCTTCCAATCATGGCTTGGCAATAAAGAGTGAACTTTCCGGACAAACAGTAAAACTTTCCTGAACGGACACTCCTCAGATATGGACTCCTATCAGTTACGGCCACTGTCTACAAGTGCGGGCGTAGAATCTTATGGGGACGAGAGGACATGCCCATCCCCCCAAAAAAAAACCCACAACTTTTGGCTTTAGTTTGTCACCCAAAATAATATGCTTCCCTAAAGTTTTCAGTTTCAAAAGCTCATTACTTCTAATTTTAAATCGAAATTCAGAATAACTTTTTTCAAGTACCGAATGTACCGCTGTGATGTTATTTTTGTCTTTATACCTATGTATGTAATGCAATCTTATGGGAACGACATTTACTAGATGACGTGGGTGGGTAAGGCATTGGTGGAGCTCTGAGCCTCCTTTTTTCCGGCAATGCACCCTTGCTAACCCTCGTTGCTTTGTGCAATCTGCAGCAGAGCTGAGCCCAAGCACGAAGCAGAGCCCGTGCCCGAATCGGGCTCGGGCTCTTAGAGAAGAGAGCGCGAGATAAAAAAAAATATATTAAAAATAGGATTTTATATGATTTAGCAAATGAGACACTTTATAGTTGATAAAAGGAATTCTCTGGCAACTGGTTCTAGTTAGGGAGCGGGCATTCTAGGTGGCTATTTATTCCGTGCTTGGGTAGGAAGCGAGGCCGCACATTAGTACGTTTCTGCAGATAAGAAAAAGCTTTTTCAAGATAAATACACAGTTGACCTGGACCAGGAACATCAAATAGAAGTCATCGCTCTTTCCACGGCCGATAAGAAATTTTTCCGTGACTCACTTATAATGGTGCAGTGGAAGCATATCCGGCGCGTAACAGGAAGACCCTGGGTTCGATTCCCGGTGGCAGCCGATGATAAATTTTTCCGTGACTCACTTATAAACGTGGAAAGAGCGATTACTTCTATTTGATGCTTTTTCAAGAACTGTAGATATTGGAGAGTTGATAGCTTCCCGACGATAATTTACACCCTATCTCCACGCAGTAGCTCCCTGATAATTCTATTTAGTAACGTACACTGAAGAGCAATTGAATTAGAGATACCTGTCTAGTAACGTGCAGCACCACCTTTCGTCCTGATAACGGCGGCGATTCGTCTTGGCATGGACTCAATAAGACACCGGAAGCGTTGGGAAGCCATACGGATCCACGACCCCTGAACAAGCTCCCACAGTTCACGAAGATCTCATGGAGGGGGTTATCTCTCTCGATGGCATCCCCGATGTGCTCGATGGGACTGAGGTCAGGTGACCTAGCTGTCCAAGGAAGCGAGGTCACATCGGTGGAGTGTTCATCCAACCATTCGGATACAATTCGGGAGCGATGGCACGGTACATTGTCTTGTTGCAGGATGAGGTCTCCAGCGGGATGTTGAAGACGCACAAACGGGAGCAAATGGTCGTCCAGGATATCCCGGTAACGTTGACCTGTGAGGGAAGATGTCACACGTACCAGAGATCCCATTTCAGTCCACGTAAACAGTCCCCAGACGAGAATGCCACCCCCACCAGCTTGAAGAGTACCCTGCTGGCAAGAAGGATCCATCGCTTCATGTAGTTTGCGCAGTACTCCTATCCTGCCATTCGCATGTACCAACGTGAATCTCCACTCATCAGTCCAGGCAACATTTTTCCACATGTCTAGCGTCCAGTGGTGATGTTTCCGCGCCCATGCTAATCTTTGCACCCTGTGATGTGTGGTCAGCAGCGGTACCCTCGTGGGACAATGGCTTCTGTACCCCATAGCGAGGAGATGGTTCTGGATGGTGTGGCTGCTTGCACGTTTTTGTGCACCAGCGTTAAATTGCTGAGTGATTTCTTGCACTGTGGCCCGTCTATCCGCTGGTATAATGCGAGCTAGCTGACGATGACCGAGCTCATCCACACACTCTTGTCCACGGCAGTTGGCCCTTGCAGGGATGGTTTTACCGGATTCGATGTACTCACGGTGCACCCGTGACACAGTGGCTCATGAAAATCCCAGTGCCTGCACGACTTCCGAAATGGAGTGACCCATTCGTCGGGCCCCGACAATTTGCTCACGATCAAATGCGCTTAGATCCTTCGTCTTACCCATACTGCGTCCGACTCTTACTGATTCCCGTCGCATCACTCCTTATATTGTCGGATCGTTGCATAGGTCATGTCGTTTCCGTTTACAGGGCCGCCCACAGTGCCACATTTGCATAACGCCAGCTGTCTCTAATTCAATTGCTCTTCAGTGTATTGCAGCGCATTATGGAGCGAAAATATTAGCATTATTTAAGTAACACACAATTGCAGCACCACCCGATCATTTTGGATGCCCGACCGCCCGTAGCACTTCAGGTGGAAACGAACGGTCAAAGAAAATCGTCCAGTTACACTGTAAAAATAGATAGAGCTCCCTTTGAACCATTCCCTATTTGAGAAATATGTTGGCTAATTGCAGGAGGAGAAGAGAGTGGAAGTGTCGAAAAGGAGATGTTTTTTTATTGATAGTTGTACAGCTTAGCCAGTTTTCGGGCTCGTTCGGCTCCGGGCTCTATCTTACAATATAAAATTCGGGCTCGGGCTGATAAACCACGGGCTCGGACTCCGAATTAACTGCAATGAGAACAACACTATTACCTGCAATGAGAACGACTGTACAGCGCAATGGTCATTTCCGCTCTATAATGCCAAATAATTGTAGATACACTGCTGGTCATTCAAAATGCCACACCACGAAAGACAAGCCATATTTATTTTACAGAAAGCAGATAATACAAGGTTGAATCGATTACAAATATAACACAGAGAGACGAGGGGGAACACATACCAATGAATATCTGGTGTAGCCTCCATAGGTGGCAATTACAACTGTTACACGGCCCGGCATCGAGAGGAAGAGACGTTGGATGTGTGTTGGGGGAATGTCCATCCACACAGCTTGGATGCAATGCCACAATTCCACCGTTGTAGCAGGAGGTGGTTGCTAGCGTGGACGACACGTGTTCGATAGACAACGTATCCGGGGATCGTGCAGGCCAAGGAAGACGTGGCGCGTGGTGGTGATCCAGAAAGCCTTGGACGTTGCGTGCCACATGCGGCCACGCATTTTCCTATTGGTAAATGGCACTGGACAGTCCCTGAAGATGAGGTGCAACAACAGGCTGCAACACCTCAGTGATGTAACGATGGCTATTCAACGTACCGGTAATTCGCACCAGGGCCGTGCGGAAGAGGAATCCAATGGCACCCCATGTCATAACGCCTGGCGCCGAGCCGGTATGGCGCAGCATAATGCAGGATTCACTCAGCTGGTCGCTGCGATACCGCCAGACACGAATTCGTTCATCATGATGCTGCAAACTGAAGCGGGATTCGTCGGAAAACACGATGCCTTGCCCATTTGCTTCTCCATGCACGTCGTTCTTGACACCATTGCAGTCACCAGTGTTGAACAGTCAAAGGTAGCCGAAGCAATGTTCGCCGTCCAAAGTTGCTTCAGATGACGTCGAACCGTCCGTGCGAAGACTGTAAATTGTGCCACACATCCGAACTGTTGAGCTACGGTTGTCTATGTGGTTTTGCGATCCGTCAGAGCCATGCGCACCAGATGTCGGTCCTCTCTTTCGGTGGTGTGACGGACCCGTTGCGATCACGCTTTCCAACATACCAGAAATCATTACTCAGGTGATTACTCAAGTTCTGAGGATAATGGCTGTGAAATAAATCTCGCTCTTGTGCCCTGACCTTTGACCCCATCTCGATAATATATTAAACAGAATTGGTTCAGTATACCTCCGGAACAACATACTAAATTTTTGCCCCAATAGAAGCATTTTTAGTCAAGTTATGAGGATAATGGCTGTGGAGTAAATCTCGCTCCTGTGCCCTGACCTTTGACATATTTCCATGTTATTCAACAGAACCGGTTCAGTATGCCTCCGGAATAACATACTAAAGTTTTGTCGCAATCAAAGCATTTTTATGCAAGTTATCGCATAAGGGCGATGGAATGGATCACGCTCTTATGTCCTGACTTTTGATCCCATTTCATCCATTTTAAATAGTGATATGTTGCAAATCAATATCATATCAATAGGTTTCGTTCCCAGTTGCCTCCTACCACATACTAAAATTTCATCGCAATCGAACCATTTTTACGCGAGTTATCGTGTGGAGAGACAGACAGACTGACGGACAAAGCTGGAGCATATACGCTTCTTCAACGTACGGTTGGAAAGCGTAAAAAATAATTATAATAATAACAAACAACCTACAAAGTATGTGGTTACGTACCGACTGAAATATGGATTGCATATAGAGTTCATCTGAGCTTTATGAAGTGTAATATTTATATTTTTACCAGGTGGAAAACTATTTGAGCAGTAATAAAGCGTTTATCAGTGGTGCGCAGAACAGGAAAAGGATTACGTGCGGGAAGCGACCTTGTGGAAAATCGTGCGCGAAGAGACCCTGCTAATCGAATAATTTTACTTATATATATATATATATGCAAATCGTAGTCAAATTATTTATTTACATCTAATTAATTAATTACTTACATCAAGTTTTTTATACTAAATACAAGTTTTTAATTTCATTTTACATATATATACAAATCGTAGTCAAATTATTTACACCTAATTAATTAAGTACTTACATCTTCTGAATGTTGATGCTTTCAGGCATTTTTAAGTACTTACATCTTTTGAATTTTGATAGCTTAATGCTTCCAGGTATTTTTTAAGGTCTTTAGAATTTCCAAATTCCCCCATGATATTACGAATGCGTTCTTCTACTTGTATACACATTTTCTTCCTGTTTGGACCAAATTCTCTTAATTCTTTTAATTGTTGTTTGTGCATCACACGTCAAATTTGGAAATTTAAAGACCTTAAATAATGCCTGAAAGAATTAAGCTATCTTACCAAGTTGGACTAAGGACAAAAGCTGCAAAATTCAGAAGATGTAAGTACTTGATAAATTAGATATAAGTAATTTGACTACGATTTGTATATATATATATCCATCGATGGTCTGTCCTTCTGGCAGTATGTCCAGCCCATTGCCATTTCAGGGATTTAACTCTGATCATGATGTCTTCCACTCTTGTCATTTTTCTGATCCACGAGTTCCTCTTCTTATCTCTCCTGGTTACACCAAGTATGCACCTCTCCATGCTTCTTTGAGTTGTCTGCAGCCTTTGTATGTCTCTTTTAGTTAAGGTCCACGTCTCTGCACCATACGTAAGCACTGGAAGGATGCATTGATCAAACACTTTTCTTTTAAGACATAATGGCATATTGCTCTTCAAAATTATACTGATTCTTCCAAAAGCTTTCCAGGCAAGTTTTGTACGCCGATTAATTTCTTCATCAATGTGACCCTCACTTGATATCTGCTGTCCAAGATAAACGTACGTGTCTGTTATCTCCAGCTTTTCTCCATCAATCGATAAATCTTCATTTCCAGTAAAAGCATTGAACATCACTTTTGTCTTCTGAAAGTTCATTTTTAATCCCACTTCTTTACTCTTGTCAGCAAGTTCCTGGATCATACTATGCAGTTCTGATGGGGTAGTTGCAAAAATGACTATGTCATCAGCAAAACGAAGGTGGGTTAGATAATCTCCATTAATCTTTATCCCTCCCTTTGTTTTCCCAGTTCAGTGATTGAAAGACATGAAGACGTATCACTGAAGACGTAAGGATGTATATATATATATATATATACTATAAAGATACCTAAGCAAAAAAATACATATATAATTTTGACTCACACCTAGTACAACATAGAAAAGGTTATGTATCTACCTGCGTGAGTAAAAGGAGAAAAGAAAAAAGAAAATAAAACAACTGAATGTAGAAGGTGTCGAGAATACTGAGCCTTGGCTTTATCAAGGACCAGCAAAAACTCTGCATTTTCTCACTTCCACAAAGACCTAGTTGGAAATGGGTTTCTGCAAGGCCATAGATGCAAGTAACATTCCCACCTAAAATAGTTTAAAAAATATATATATAAGTCATGTCCTCCGTAGAGTAGCATGACCTAGCACTAGTTAACAATTTCGCTTGCATCCATTAACCTTCATGGCCCGACCCATGCTCTTCATCTGTTACTATTAAACAGAGAGAAGAAGATTAAAGAGAACTCAAGCTGTGAGAGTGACATAATAAATAGAAATGATTTTCAGCTATAACGAAATTCCAAGTTCGTTTGAGAGAGAATTTAAACCTGAAAAACAAATTTTACATTGCAATTAAAAAAGGAAATGTTAATTTATAACGAACAGATTTTTGAAAGAAAACTTGAGTCTAAAACCCCTACTCTACAACTTATGACAGCACGAAAACGAGAATAAGTTAAAGATAATAATTAACTAAAGAAAACTTTGTGAAAGTTATATACCTTAAACAGTTAGTTGCAATATGTACAAAGTATTTCAGCAGTGCTTTAAGTGCATAATTAATTAGTTATTAAGAACTTAACTACTTTGAAAAAACAGCGCATAGAAAAGGAACAAGCTTAGCCATCTTCTGTTCCTAGGTACCACAAAAGACGCTCAAAGTTACAAAGAAAAGTAAGAGTTAAAACCCGCATAAATGTTAACAGACAAACCAATGCTTAAAAGCTGAAAAGCTAAAAAACGACAGAGAAAGGTACATGAAGTACAAACATTGAACTTATAAAACCTAGAACCCAAAAACAAGGAAGAGAGCTTACCTCTTGAGTTACAAAAACTTTTCTCCTCACAAGAGGAGAACATGGCTGACCTCTTCCGCCACTCCCTAGACGCTGGGGGCAGTGAGGGTGGGGCTGATGGCCTCCTCATACAGCAAGAAACCAACGCGCGGAGATTTTAACCAGAGAAAAAAATATATAAACTTAAGACTGTGGATCTGTATGATCAGAATGAGCAGAATTAACTCTCCAGAATACATGAGAAATATTATAAAATACACGAGCAGTTTATTTAATAATCTTTGCATGTATTAAATCACCTTAGTGAGCTTCTATAGATTAATCAGAATCTTATTAATTTTAATGTTGGTTTTACTATTTTTAGTATAGCTATCCTAGTGATGAATAACTGGTTTTCTTTTTTATTTGTTTTTATTTTCTTTTATAAACAGATTTTTAAGCTTTTTTTGTGATTTTGTTTATATTATTTAATTTTTTTGTTTTAATAGGACCGTCATATCCATAGCACTAAGGTTCCTTTAGGTAGTTAATAGGCATCCTCTAGCCAACTTCCTTACGGCTTTGATTGGTCAGAATCATATTATTAACTGTGTAGAAAATTAAAGCAGATCTGCCAACCTTACTCTATTATTCAGAATAATTTTTCTTAAAGTTCTTTTGATGAAAGAAGAAGGAATTTCGTTCTCTAGAAAACTTTCTAATAGTATATTAATGTGGTAATTGAAGTCCAAATTGTTGCTGCAAATTCTTGAAATTCTTAGGACCTGAGAAATTAGTACATTCTCAATTACTTTGGTTGAAATGTTATTATTCCAGTGTAGATATTTAATTACTTTGAAAGGAAAAATTAACTCTTTTATCAAAGAGGCTAATAGATGGGTTACCTCTGTTGAGCTTAATGCTTAAGTCTAGGAACTCAAGTTCCTGATTACTGTGGTTGGTTTTACATAAGTTAAGAGAGCTAGGATAGATATTATCAAAATCACCTTTCGTTTTAAATTCTAAAATTTTTTCCTTAGTCTTCAGTTTTGCTCTTAAGTATATATATATATATATATATATATATATATATATATATATATATATAAGATGTATTGACATCACCAACCGTAAAAAACACCATAATACCTTCAAGTTGGAACTGAAGAACAAATTCTCTGCTTTAGAAGGCCTAACATCGGAAGAAGTGGATATTTCTGAAGTTAACAGAAAAGTAACCAAAGCTCTTATGGAAACAGCAACAAAATTAGCTGGGTCTAAGAACAAATTGCATGTGGACAAATTATCAGGAAAAACCAAAATGTTGATGCAAAAAAGAAGAGAGATGAGGAAAACTAAAGAAGATGTGACTTCCAAAGTGGAATATATAGAGCTATGCAAGACAGTACGAAAAAGTATCACTGAAGACGTAAGGAAATTCAACTGTGAACTAGTAAGGAAAGCAATTGAAAACAACCAAAGCCTAAAGATAGCAAAGGGACATCTCAGTAAGGGAAGAAAACAGATTATGGCACTGAGAAAAGAAGATGGTTCTGTAACAAGAAATAGAGACGAAATTTTGACAAGAGTGAAAGATTTCTACTCCAAATTATGTGAAAGGGATGATGCATTTACTCTAGACATAATGAAAGGTACCAGTACCAGAGTTCTTCCAGTCCTCCCAGAAGAAGTTCCACATGCAATCAAGAACATGAAACGGGGAAAGCTCCAGGAGAAGATGGGATTACTGTGGACATCATACAAGAAGCAAGTGGAGAAATCGAAGCAGTACTCGCCCAAATTTTCATTCGATGCCTTAATGAAGGGAAGATTCCTGGGGATTGGAACAACGCTACAATGATCCTGCTACATAAAAGAGGTGACATTGAGGATCTCAGGAACTACAGACCTATCAGCCTCCTATCAGTGGTTTATAAAATCTTCACCAAAGTTCTTTCACACCGCTTGAAGGTAACAATGGACATGGCTCAACCGAGAGAACAAGCTGGATTCAGGAGTAACCACAGCACAATAGATCATATCCACGTACTGAGAGAACTAATTGAAAGAGCGAGGGAATATGAACTTCCATTGTGCATGGCTTTTATTGATTATGAAAAAGCCTTTGATTCGGTGAAATCATCAGCAGTTACAATGGCTCTGAAATCCTGCGGTATTGAAGATGCATACATTAATATTATTAATAACATCTATGAAAATGCAAGTGCAAAGATTCGGCTTTTTGAAAATACAACACACATAAAAATTGGAAAGGGAGTGAGACACGGTGACACCATATCTCCGAAGCTCTTTAATGCCACATTGGAAAATGTCTTTTAATCAGTGAACTGGGAAAACAAAGGGATAAAAATTAATGGAGATTATCTAACCCACCTTCGTTTTGCTGATGACATAGTCATTTTTACAACTACCCCATCAGAGCTGCAGAGTATGATCCAAGAACTCCCTGACAAGAATAAAGAAGTGGGATTAAAAATGAACTTTCAGAAGACAAATGTGATTTTCAATGCTTTTTCAAGAAATGAAGATTTATCGATTGATGAAGAAAAGCTGGAGATAACAGACACGTACGTTTATCTTGGACAGCAGATATCAAGTGAGGGTCACATTGATGAAGAAATTAATCGGCGCACAAAACTTGCCTGGAGAGCTTTTGGAAGAAACAGCATAATTTTCAAGAGCAGTATGCCATTATGTCTTAAAAGAAAAGTGTTTGATTAATGCATCCTTCCAGTGCTTATGTATGGTGCAGAGACGTGGACCTTAACTAAAAGAGACATGCAAAGGCTGCAGACAACTCAAAGAAGCATGGTGTAACTAGGAGAGATAAGAAGAGGAACTCGTGGATCCGAAAAATGACAAGAGTGGAAGACATCATGATCTGAGTTAAATCCCTGAAATGGCAATGGGCTGGACATACTGCCAGAAGGACAGACCATCGATGGACAGCCGAAATTTTAGATTGGATTCCAAGGGGCAGGAAAAGACCTAGAAGAAGACCACATGGGCGATGGGTGGATGAAATTCGAAAGTATGCGGGAGTGACGTGGAGGAGACTGGCACAAGACAGACCGTAGTGGAGGAAACTTGGGGAGACCTTCGTCCAGCAGTGGATCGATAATTGTTGACAATGATGATATATATAAGTAAAATGATTCAATAAGCAGGGTCGCTTTGTCCACGGTAAAATATAACAGGGTCGCTTCGAGCACGATTTCCAGAGGGTCGCTTGGCGCACGGTCGCTTCGCGCACGACACCCAGGAGAAAAGCTGCGGAGAACGAGAAAATGATAAAATTTCCAGAGTTAACATCTTGGTTCAAATCAGGTGCAACGTCGGCTACTAGTACTGTTCCTCTAAATATATAGCATCGCCATCTACATCCACTCCTGCATCCAATCATCCAGTTCCAGACCTGTTCCTGTTTCTGGGGACATTCCACAAGAGAAAACACACAAATCTGTAACGGCAAAGGCGCATGCGATTAACGTCACAGATCTCGGGCTATGAAAAATTGAGAATACTAATACAGTGGATTACTGGATTCGTAGTGGGCAAACATCACGTCAGAATCATGACTACAACCTTTCAAACTCACGCAGAGTGTACAACTGAGCCGGAAGAGTGACAAGGTTTTTATCAAAGAATGTGTTCAAACATGAACTGCGGACTGGCGAATGTTCAACGCGAACGTCTACCCCTATTTACTATCCCAAGGTTGTTTGTGCTGCTTTATATATCGCCCATATTGTCCAAGAAAAAATCTCCCTTTGCTACATCGGGATTCAATTACTGGAAACACAACAATCTAATTGTACAACATGAAAATGGAGTAGAACATGTCAAGTGCATGACGGCATATTTGATTCGGCATAAAGAAACTGGATGTGCGATTTCTCTTTTAATCAAACATCATCGCTTGAAGCAGAAGTAGTGGCTTAAAGTATTGACATGTGTGGTTTCTGTCACTTACTTTCTTGGCTCGAGAAAATCAAACTATTGGGTCCCCAAAGGATTGAAACTTTTTAAGTGTTCTAGAGCTGTTGAGTGAATTTGACTCTTTTCAGGAAGAACGTCTCAAACTGTATGTAAATGCTGGGAAGGGGAACCCATCGTATCTATCGACACACATTTGTGAAGAATTTATTCAAATAATGGGAAAATATGTTCTTTGTGCTACTACGTCCGTGACTGCCGCGGAAAGGACCTCAGGTTCGATCCCAGGCAGGTACGAACGCTCGATCCACTAAATATCCGCCGTGCGTCGGATGGGCACGTTATGCGGTCGGACCCCGGGTGCTGACCCCCGGTAATAAATAAGGGCGACTTCCTCCCTCTTTCTACTTCGCTTCCGTGTCACTTTCGTATCGGGCACTCTAGCCCAAATCTCCTAGCTTCATATTTCTAATGGTTGTTTAAAACCTGGGGTCAGACACTCCCTTCCTAAAATCCTCTACATATGATCATATCCTTGTGCTACTCTGAAAGAAATAAAAGATTAAAAGTACTATTCTCAATGAGTGTGGATTCTACTCCAGACATCTCACACATTGATCAACTGACATTTACCGTGCAGCACATTCGAGGATATAAGCCTGTGAAGAGTTTCATCAAGTTCATCCCCATCTTTTCTCATGGAGCAGAAAAACTAACAGACATTGTTGTGAATTTCCTGAATGACAAAAATTATTCCGATATAAAACTGCCGTGATCAGTCATATGACAAAGACTCAAATACACTATATTGACAAAAGTCACCGGATACCTAGAAGAAAAACACAACATAGCATTTATTGACATACATTAGTACGGTGTCGGTCCACCTTTGGCCTTAATGCATGCACATACTCTTCCAGACATTCTTTCGACATTTTGGAACACAGCTATAGGTATGCGCTTCCATTCAGTACATAATGCTGCCACTAACTATTGCTTAGCAGTAGGCCTTGGTTCCAAACTTCTTATGCGGCGCTCTAATTCTTCCCTTTCGTGCTCTATGGGTTTAAGATCAGGGCTCTGTGCTGGCCAATCCACACACGATACGGAATTATCGTTAAACCACACCGTAACAGTCTTTGCTTTATGGCTCGGTGCATTATCCTGCTGGTACCATCAAGTGTCTGTTCCACAATATTGCCAGAGTTAGTAGGGCATAATTGTCCAGAATATCGAGATAAACGTGCTGGTGAACAGGTTTGTCCACGATATGACCAATGGTCCAGGACCATACCACGAAAAACACCCCCACACGAGTACACTGCAAACTCCAAACTTGACCGCAGAAATAATACACTGTGGTAAATAGCGTTCTCCCGGATGCCGCCATACCCACACACTGCCATCTGACTGATGGATCATGTATCTGGATTCATCAGTCCATAGGACCCGTTTCCAGTGTCCACGATAAATGTTCTTTACACCATGCTAAACGACGAGTAGCATTCCGAGTGGAGATGAAAGGTTTATGAGCAGCCGCATGACCACGGTAACCCATGGAATGCAGTTCTCTGCGAATGGTACGTGTATGTACCGAAGTTCCAGAATTTTTACTCACTTGTACACTGAGGTCTTGTGCAGTACTTTGTCGATTAGCTGTAACGACTCTCCTGAGGCTTCGACATCCTGTATCACTGATTTTCTTTGGTCTGCCGGTACGTTTTACTGCTCCAGTCACGCCATGTGGCTTCCAGTTATTCAGTACATCCAAAACAGTTGACTTGGGTTTGTTTAAACGCATCTCGGTTTCTCTTATGGGCAACCCACTAATATAACACCCAACAATCTTTCCTTTCTCAAAGTCAATTCTCTTCCGCCGCGACATTTTCACTTAACCTCACAGTGCGATGTGATCGCGGTCAGCTGCAGGCTTGTTTTCATATCGTTTGCAGCTGTACCGGGCATGTTAACAACGCAGCGGATCCGTTCATTTGCTTTTGAAGGGATGTCCGGTGACTTTTGTCAATATAGTGTGTATCTGGACACTATACTGGATTGCAAGCAGGGATCCGTCAACTGAATGAGTTCGCCAACTATATTCCTTGTTCCTTGTGCTGGAAATAGCCTGAACTTGGTGGGAGTAAAAGCGGCAAAGTGTTGCCTACAGATTGTAAAATTCTTTGACTTTGTTCTACGTCTATATTCCTCTTTCTGAGCTTCAACAGATCGATGGAATGTTCTAGAAAAAAGTTCATGTTGTGGTCAAATGTCTGTCTGGCACGAGTTGATAATCACATTTGATGCTGTCTATGTTCTACATGGAGGTTTCGAAAAAATTAAACACGCACTGGATTCTGTAACAGTTGACAATGATCAGGAAGTGAACAGAAGGCGAAAGGCAGAATGATTGGGCAAGAAAATGGAGAACCTGGGAACGATATTTCTGGCAATTCTTTGGAAAGATATTTTTGAAGGAATGAAAAACAAGTGAGGTTCTGCAGTCACAAGATGTGATTGTTGTAACCGTGAAGCTTCTTGAGTCTCTGAAAAAGGATTTTCAGGAAATTAGAGAGAAATTTAGTGAATAGGAATTGAAGGCCAGGAATAAGTGTCCAGATTCGGACTATAGCGATGTGAAGAAACGGTAACGAAAGCGAGGTGTACGTCTTATCGGATATGATGAACCAGAAGAAGAGATACTTCTACACAAAAGTGAAAACAGTTCAAGGTGGAAATATTCCTCACTGTTCAAGACTCTCTGAACTCTGACCTGGCAAAACGCGCTGAGGCTTATCCATGGATTGGGAATCTGTTTTCCTTCTTCAGTCAATTGAAACCAATTAGTTCTCATGAGCTAAACAAAAGTGTAATCATCTGGCTAATGTGCACCACCAAGACCATGATTATGGTGACCTCCTAAATGAATGCACGTATCTCAAGCACTACGTGGTTCTTGACGAAAAATGTCAGACACTCCCTGCGTTGTACAGGAAAACAATTTCGGGCAGCTTGAAATCAGTGTTTTCCAATGTTGAAATTGCACTCAGAGTGTTTATGTGCATGATGGTGACAAGCAGAACAGCGGAACGTTTATTTACGCTTTCCAACCGTAGGTTGAAAAAGCGTAAATGTGCTCCACCTTTGTCCGTCTGTCCGTCCGCACGATAACTCGCGTAAAAATGGTTCGACTTCGATGAAATTTCAGTGTGTGGTAGGGAACCACCTGAGGAGGAACCCTATTGAAAATGGGCGAAATTGGATCAAAGGTAAGAACATAGGAGCGGGATCCATTCCATTGCCCTTATGCGTCATAATGTGACTAAAAATGCTTCGATTGCGACAAAATTCCATCATGTTGTCCCGGAGGTATACTGAACCTGTTCCGTTGAACATCATCGAAATGGGGTCAAAGGTCAGGACAGAGGAGCGAGAAATTAATCCACAGCCATTATCCTCATAACTTTTCTTTTGGAACAAAACTTTAGTATGTTGTTCCGGAGATATACTGAACCGGTTCTGTTTAATATCATAGAAAAGAGGTCAAAGGTCAGGGCACAGGAGCGGTATTTCTGATTTATTCCACAGCCATTATCCTCATAACTTGACTAAAAAGGCTTCTATTGCGACAAAACTTTAGTATGTTGTTCCGGAGGTATACTGAACCAATTATCTTTATTATTAATATCATCGAAATGGGGTTAAAGGTCAGGTCACAGGAGCGATATTGATTCCACAGCCATTATCCTCATAACTTGAGTAATAACCTGAGTAATGATTTCTGGTATGTTGGAAAGCGTATCATAATCAATGCATTGCATGATTTTACTAACTTGTTTTTAAGATTAAAACTTACAAAGAATCAGCTTTGCAGCATAATGGGGCAGCAGCGTTTGAACTTGCTTTCACTCATGTGCATAGAAAAAAACATCCTGAAGACCATTGACTTTAAGTCAATTATAAATCAATTCTGTGAAAAGAAATTTCGCAAACATTTGTGTTAATTAATAATAAATAATTCATATCGTACCATCTCCGTCTGTACGGAGATGGTACAACAAAATGTTATGCTTTCTTCGCTTTACAGTAGGGTTTTTTAAGTTTAAACATTCATTTTATTACAAAACGAATCTTGAAAGTGCCAATAAATCTGTGGGTTCAATTTTATTGACCGTTTACATTTTTATTAATTTTATTTACCCTTTACATTTTTTTTAAGGCGGCACTGGGGTGGGAAGGGTCCTCAATGCATTGCTTTGCCCAGGGCTAACAATGTTTTTAAGACTGTTATGGGTAATGTCAGCCATGGCTGTTGCAGCATTGTCCACAGCTCCGCCGAAAAGACGCCGTTCAGGTCCAGGATCCATGAATCTGATGTTCCGCACCATGGCGGCATCCCAGACAGCTTCCACAGGGTTTTAATCTGGAACCCCGTGGGATACTGAAGGGTTCCTAACTCATGTGAGTGTTTCTCGAGCCATGCCTGGGTGGTTCTGGCCTGGGGGGGGGGGGGCTCATTGTCTTGCTGGAACAGACCATCGGCCGCAAAATGTGGGAAAGCCATGAAAGCGTGTAGGTGATCAGCCAGCACATGCTGGTAGCACACAACGGTTAAGGACCTCCCCAGACACATTGTGGGACCTAATGTGTGCCATTAGAAGGCTTCCCAAAGCCACCATCGCCTTGAACAGAGCTGACCTAGTACGACGGGACCATGGCCTCGTACCTTCCATCAACCACACCTGCACCTTCCCATCCACTCGGTACAGCTGAAAATGGGATTCATCTGACCACACAACTCGGCGCCACTCTACAGGAGATCCAGTTTTGATGTTGCCGGCACGAGGCGAGGCGTAATTTCGAATGACGAGCAGTCAACATGTAACCGTACTACAGAGAGGTAAAAACATGTGTCAAGACGACGAATCTGCAGCTAGACATTCTGCCCGCGTAGCTCAGTTAGGAGAGCGACGTCCTCTAAAGTGAGGGGACACAGTTTTGATGCCCGTCACGGACAAACTTGTGTTTTCACAAGCAGTAGTACACGAGTAGAGCTTCGGCTTCCGTAGCTCAGGGTACGCGGAGTATGCTGTACTGTTCGCTCGCTGACGTTTCTTGGGCCTCCGACATTTAACCTGGATGTGATTTGCGCCGATCTTGGATTGTCTACGTTGACCCCTGTCATCAATGGCTTGTCAATGCGTCCACGAACAAAGTCGCTCAGATCACCACGTTTACCCATGCTCGTCGATTGCAATACGCTGTTGTAAAGCCCTGCTGTTCACCTATTTATCGCCTGCGTTCGGTTTGGGTCTGTTCCATTCTGGGCGAGGGATGCCCATGTGAACTGCCCATCACCCCTATCTCTAATGTTTTATCTGAGTGTATATACAGCTTACTTGAAATATTTCGTTTCACCGTAGTCAGTTTTTGGAAGAAGTCTATGCCCACGGTCTAGGTGGAATAGCATGAGGTCGCAGTGCCCATTTTCACTGTATGATTAAAAATAACTATAGATATGTATTATGACATAAATAATAATTCTTTATATTATGATATAAACAGTATTTCTTAGATGAAAAATTTATATATACATATAGATTACTCTTTAAATATTCATAGCAACTGTGCCCCCCTCCCCCAACTTTTGGAATAAAAATATCCCGAAAGCATATTCAGAAAATTCCAGTTATGACCAATAACGGTAGTATGCGTGACTTCACCTGCATGAATCAGCAAACTTTCGTAAGCGATAGCTCCGGCAGCTGCTGCTTTCTCGCTCAACAGATAAATCATTCCCTTCCAGGTAGGGGATGAACGGCCCCAAACCTTTGACCTTGACTCTTGTTAGCAGTCACTAGTGTTTCTCGCGTTTGGCTCCCATGCTGGCTTTTATTCGTTTATTTGAATATTGTTTCGGAGTTTGCAGTTGTGTACAGCTCGGCGTAGCTGTACTGAAGCTATGAACCTGATAGCTCAGTTGCAAATTCACTTTGAGAACGAAATTGTTACAGCCAAAATTTCTAACTAAACAAACATGATATATTTTTCGTATCTTCTGAATAAGAATGCAAACAGTAATGACTCCATATTTTCCAAGCAATCTTTTGGTTTTGGTTTTTTCTGTACGTGGTAATTTTTTATGTGACAAAGCATGAATAAAAGAATAGGTAATGCTACGACAATGTACACCTAACAACATTATAAAAACAAATTTGCTGAAATGTCTGTCACATTCGTTAGTTCGATTAATAAATTGGTTTTATTTTGTTCCCATCAAAGGAACTTTGTCCTGTAATCATTAGTGTATATGTAAATCGTACTATGTATTGTAACCGAGAAATAGCTGAAACTCTCTTGTAAGGGCATCTCCCTTTTGCAAACAAAAATAAATGTCCTGAGAGTGTCTCAAAATAAGAGGTCTCACTGTAACACGTCTGTACGGGGAGCGTATGCGTGTGAGATGACGGCAAAATTCTTTCATTTAAGAATTTAAGGAGGGGTCTGGACGGAAAACATATCCTATACCTGCAATGTCAATTCGTTCTAAACTCATTTTGTCAAAGACTATTGCGTTCTGGTCATCAGAATTTCTGATGACCAGAAAGCAATAGTCTAATACAGAGATGGGAAACCTGAGGCAGTCTAGGCCATTAAGTGTGGCCTTTTGTGTGAATACAAATTTTGCCGAAAAAATCCTTTTCACGCTTTCCAACCATAGGTTGAAGAAGCGTATATGATCCAGCTTTGTCCGTCTGTCTCTCCCTCCGTCCGTCTGTCCGCACGACAACTCGCGTAAAAATGGTTCGATTTCGATGAAATTTTAGCATGTGGTAAGGGACCACCTGGGAACAAACCCTATTGAAAATGGGAAAACTGGGGTCAAAGGTCAGGACATAGGATCGGGATCCATTCCATCGCCCTTATGCGTTGTAACTTACGTAAAAATGCTTCTATTGAGACAAAACTTCGTCATGTTGTTCCGGAAGTATATTTTACCGGTTCTGTTGAATATCATGGAAATGGGGTAAAAGGTCAGGTCATAGGAGCGAGATTTATTCTACATCCATTATCCTCATAACTTGAGTAATGATTCCTAGTATATTGGAAAGCGTATCATAATCAATGCATTGCATGATTTTACTAACTTGTCTTTTTATTATGTTTTTGTTCGTATTTAATTATTTTTATTTAAATCTTAAAATGACCGTATTTAATATACCCAAGAGTAAAAGGGGATTCAACGAAATAATGCTCCCCGTCTGTCGGCCACAATTAAACCATTATTTTTTCAAAACGAAATGTCAGATTAACATTTTCCGCAGTTAGTAAAGGTCATTGATGAGCAGAGGATTCACGAATCACTTAAAGAATACGCAACTTTTATAGACTTATTAATTGGAGCACTGTTAACAATTTTGTGGTACGTTTCACCAAAAGGTGTGCTACACGAGCTGCACCGCTTTCTGAGGAAAGATACGTCATTGTGTAGTGCAAACAAAACCCAATAACACGGTGAAACCTTGTACCATAATGTAGTGCAATCTTGTATTATAACGTGGCGTAATGTTGCACCGTTTTGTTGGGTTTGTTGGCCCCACACAGTGGTGTATCTTTTCTCAGAAAATGGTGCAGCTCGTGCAGCACACCTTTTTGGTGCAACCAAACACAAATCTTTAACAGTGTACATTGAAAGGTTCACTGACTTTAAGAATCACTACATCCCACTCAAATTAGCATTTCAACTTTACCCAGTTGGTGTCTTCATGGCTTCTAAAAAACTACAAACGGAATTGATTGAGCTCTCAGAAGATGACATTTTAAAGTCCTTATTTGACACTAACAAGGAAACGGACATGTGGTTGTCGCTGATTGAAAAGCCAAATTATGTTGTTTAGATAGAGGATCATAAGATATGTTTATACCCAAACCTTGAGCTGCTATGGACAACAGGGGGAGCCACTAGAGCCCTGCTCATTATACACTGAGTGACCACTTTATTATGACCACCTGACAGTTTTAAGTAAATGAGCTATGGCTGCACGCTGTTGACGCCAGAGGGCGATGATAGCATAAAAAGGGAAAGCTTAGTGCTTGCGACAGTAGTAGAAGTGATTTTTGGGTGACGAGATGCTTAAAAAATGCGATTTGACGGACTTTCAACATGGGATGATTGTAGGAGCTCGGAGCCATGGAGCGAGTATCACCCCAAAACCGCAGAATTCGTGAAAAGTCACAGAGCAGCTGTTGTTAAAGTGTTTAAAGACTGGACTGTCAGCCAAAAAACTGGGTCTCTACGTGCAACGTCTGGTCGTCATCGACTAGTGACTGCTTGGGTGGAACTGAGAGTGTCCAGACTGGTAACAACAACAATTTGGCGGAAACAGCACGAAAGTATTAACCCCAAACGCATTGCTACAACCCTTCAAGCTGGTGGAGGCAACGTTATGGTTTGGGGAATGTTTTCCTGGCATGCTTTGGGCCCTTTAATTCGTGTTGATCAACGTCTGACTGGCACATCATATCTAAACATCGTTGCGGACCAAGTGCACCCTGTCATGTGGATGGTTTATCCCAATGGCGATGGCTACTTTCAACAAGATAATGCGTCCTGCCATAACTCTCGTATTGAACAGGATTGGTTTCAGGAACATGCCGGTGAGTTTACTTTGCTTAGGTGGCCCCCACAAACTCAAGATCTCAACCCCATTGAGAATTCGTGGGATGAAGTTCAACGAGCCATCAGACAGCTGGATCCACAACCCTACAATCTCGCTCTCCTGGAAAGTTCTATTCATCAAGCATAGTCTCAGATTCCACAAACCACCTATCAACATCTCGTGGAGTCCATGCCACGAAGAATCGACGCAGTATTAAAGGCTAAAGGTGGCCGAACGAAGTATTGAGGGGGTGGCCGTAATAAAGTGGCCACTCGGTGTATTATGTAATGTATGTATATTATGAATGTTATGTTAGAACTTCTTACAATTATTTTCTATAAATATAAGTGTAAGAAGTCCCTATAAAAATATAATTAAATTCATAACGGACGCTGTGCTGGTAACACCAGACATGGACTTTTGGCGCAGAGACCACTTTCTCCGTCTGCAGTCTTTTGTTCACTATCAGTTTTCAGCGCCTCGATTTCAAAACCTAATCCGCTTTGCATTTTATAAGTGTGGTTATGTCACTACTCATCCTGGATACTTCCAAACCCCACTCCATTATTGTTTTGAATGGGGCCTAATTGAGGAATGTGGTAGAGAAGATTACGAGGAAACAGCATTCATGAAATGCTCTCACTGTGAGAAATACTTTTGTTTGGATCATTCTATAATTAAAGATCTTAATATTTTTTGTCGCACATGAAAGGTGAGTGCAGTTGTATATCCATTACTGAACACGCTATATCCATTCATGAATACTTTGTAATATATACCAATTACTTAAAACTACAAAAATCATTCCGATACGGGCCGCAAGAGTAATGGAGATTCCATGAATATTGTATCTGCCAGTGTTATTTGATGTCCTATAACTTCATCAATTATATTCCATAGCACCTAAAAGTTTGTCATTATCCATTACCCCTTCAGTGCTGTCGAATGATATAACAAGCACTGTGCTTCTATAGCGAAAACGGTCCGGACCGTTCTCTTGTATGAAAGGTCCAACTGAAACATGAAAAAATAGAATAGAATACCCACGCCTTCAGCGCCATGCACGAAAAATGCTTTCTAGCTTTTTAAACACTTATTGCTACGAATCTACATTCTCCTACACAACCGCCTTAAGATCACAAATGACGGATACGCATCTGAAGGATCGGCTGAAACTGCGGACCTCCATGTTGCAAAAAACTATTCAAATGCTTTCCAACAAAAGCAGTTACAACAAAGTTATTAAAAGGTTAGTTAACTTTAGAATTAAATTTTGTTTTTTCATTTTTCGAAGTTAATTAGTACGTAGTAGTTACATTTTTGCAAAATAATGTACATTTTGAAGTATATCTAATTGAAGTTTCTTGAATGCGGCATTATTAGATTATAGCTAACTTAATGAGGCCTTCCAAAATTGAAAGGTTCCCCACGTCTGGTCTAATATATACACCCTAACTATGATTTCGAAAAAATTATCAATTATTTTTTACAGTTCAATTTTCCTCAGTCAGTGCTAAATCGGAATACTTCTCGATTAGAATCACAGCTATAGGGTGAATATTATTTATAAGGACATTATTTGCACTCAAGACCAAATCTTTGAGAAAATGTGTACGAACGAATTTACATTGCAGGAATTAAGTAGGTTTTCCCTTGAGGACCCTCTTAATTAAAAATAAAAGCAAATCGGCGTGGCCGCCCCGGGGGCGCAGCGGTCTAAGCGATAGCTTCTGATCATTCGTCCGAGATGGGTCCTGGTTCGAATCCCGGTGAGGAATGGATGTTGTGTTTGTCTTACGGTACTGGCTCTATCCTTTCCCTGGAACCAGTGGCCGTAAATTAAGGACGGGCGACTGCTTATAGCCCACTAAGTTGCTCACGGTGGTCGCTAAGCCTCCAATCAAAAACAAAATCGGCATGGTGTCGAGATAAAACTTGTCACTTATTTTTTTCCGTGCAGTTTACCTGAAATATAGTGACTTGAGGGCAAATAAAGTCCTTATAAATAATATTCACCCTAGCTGTGATTCTAATCTAGAAGTATTCCGATTTAGCACTGATTGAAAAAATTGAACTGTAAAATATAATTGACAAAGTTTTCGAAGTCACAGCTAGGGTATATATTAGACCAAACGTGGGGAGCCTTCTCTTGTTGGAAGGCCTCGTTAAATAAATCGAAGCCTCTATTACTTCAATGATCTCAAGATCAGAATGCAAAGTCGTTGAGAAAATGTGTACGAACGAATTTACATTGCAGGGATTAATTAGGTTTTCCCTTGAGGTCCCTCTTAATTAAAAATAAAAGCAAATCGGCATGGTATCGAGATAAAACTTGTCACTTACTTTTTTCGTGCAGTTTACCTGAAATATAATGAATAGTTTATAACCAGTTAAAAATCAGTGTAGGCAAAACCCTTCATTTCGGAATCACACACACGCAACAAAACTGCTGGCTGTCTTCCGAATAGAATTCGGACTCGGACCATTGATCCCTAGAAAATAAATGTTTACACGTGTGGCATAATAGACGCTGACTTAACAACTTCATACATCAGCGTTTGCTTAAACAGTTTAACGCTGTGACCTCATCCAAAGTTACGGTTTGCCAAGAAAAGGCAGGTCCACTGCTTTTCTTTTCTTTTTTTCTTTTTTTTTTTTTATTATTATTATTAGATCATTCAATGATCTCACATGTCTTCCTCAACGTCCTGTCATAATTTACTGTAAACAAGTTTTAAACTCTGACACATTTCGAAGCGCTAATGTCAGTTATTTGCTTCCTCCTTATCATCCAATTTTACATACACTGAACTCATCTGAAAGCGATATGATTCTTTTTAAGAGGTACAGACACCAAAAATAAAGAAGTGTTTATAGGCAGGTGAGTGGTCTGAGAAGTCAATTTCGGGAAGAAACTTGTCATGATTTGGAAGTAAACAAAAATAATACATTTTTTAAAACCAGTTTTCGCAAATAATGAAGGATTTATCATTATGTGCTGTCGGCAAAATGGTTATGCGAAAATTTAACCAAAATTATAATTACTAGGTGCCAAAACCGATAAAAGGAAACCAAAAGACTGAAAAATGGACAAAAAAAAGTGAAGGCTTGTTTGGAATTCGCGTGAAAAAGATAAACAAATAAAAAACATAGAAAAGAACACGTTTATATAACGGTTATCATCAGCATCAACCATGGAACCAATGCCCGTAGGCGTCTGGTGACATTTTATAAGCATCAGATTACAATCGTCTTGTATTGTTTTACTGTCGACGCTCATCTGGTAAACTTTGTCCTTGCATCCCTTAGTCCAGGCAAAGGGGTTCAAGGACAAAGTGCGTCCGGGACCGACTTGAGAGGGAACCATCCACGTATTCGTGTCCCCAAACACAGGGTCCGCCCCGGTGACGAAAGGGGTCCCGGTTCGGATCCCGGTGAGTCATGGATGTTGTGTTTGTCTCATTGCACTGTCTTCTCCCTTGAATGGACCCAGTGGCCCTAAATTAGAGACGGGTGACTGCTTATAGCCCATTGAGTTGCTTATGGTAGCCGTTAAACCTCCAATCATAAACACACACAAAGGGAGTTTGCGGAAAACTCGCAGACTAAATGACCGGCAGGACCGCGGGATTCGAACACACGTCAAAAACGTCCGCCTCCCATACAGTGCACAGCAACTTTTTTTTTTTTTTTTTTTTGATTGACAGTATAACGACCACCGTGAGCAACTCGATGAGCTATAAGCAGTCGACCGTCTCAAATTAATTTACGGCTAGTGGTTCCGGGAAGGGGAGAACCAGTGCCGTAAGACAAACACAACAACTATGCCTCACAGGATTCTAACCTTGACTCATCACCGGCGCATGGCACAGCGACTTAACCAACTGCTCTATGATATGGGTCATGAGTACAACAAACGATGCAAGATCAAAACACTTGTAACGTAGTACACATACCGGCCACTGAAATACAAACTTTTATTCAATACCGAAGTTGGACTTTCTTTTGCCCGAATTATAGCGCTATAAGATTCGGCATAGATTCCACAAAGTGTTGGAGTGCATCTACTACAGCATTCCAGGGATTCACCAGACAGTCCTTTAACTTTCTCAGATTTCTCAGAAGAAGACTTAACTCCTAGATCTGTTTTTGTCTACATGTTCCATACGTTCTCAATGGGATTCAGATCAGGGCTTTGCGGTGGCCAGGGAAGATGGTAGAAGTCGCTATCATGGTCAATGGACCATTGGTGAACACATCTTGCGCGACGAACAGCATTGTCTTCCACGAAACAGCCGTCACCTGCTGGATAAAGAGTCAGCATTACAGGATGAAATTGATCGGCAACGGTATTCAGAAAATCCGGAACCCCGACCTTCCAGCAATATCAAGGACCAATAGGACGTGCCGCACACCATGACACCACCTCCAGAACCGTGAGCTGTGCTTACAAGACCAGCAGAGTCAATTTCTTAATGGAGCTTCTGCCGAACTCTCTGACTACTGTCGGTACAGAACAAAGTGTACCGCGGACCACATGATTTTTTTTTTCAGTATCTAGTCAACGTGTTCCTGACACTACTGTAGACAAACTCTGCGATTCTTCGCAGAAATCGGTGGTTTCCGAATAGGCATGCGACTGCCAATACTGATCCCCTTAAATTCTCTGCGCATAGTTCGCTGAGATGTGGGTCGGGAACTGCCTTCATTAAAAGCTTCGGTCAATTGCTTCACACAGAAAGTCCTGTTTCTTCGTAGAAGCCTTCTCAAACGACGGCGATCTCTTTCCTGGCAGATTGTCTTCGCGCCACAGTTAGGCCTCTTAGGCAAACAATGTGGGATGTTTTTCCACTGATTAAAGACCCGGGCTATCTCACCTTTTGAGAAACCAGTCAACTCTGCTATTTTCAAAATCGCCACCCCAGCCAGACGTGCACCCACAATAAGTTCTGTAAGGGCTCTGCTTACCCATGTCCCCCGTAAGTTCTTTGTGCTTTGCCTCAGCAATATTTTTTTCTAATAATTACTTTCAGCAAAGCTAGCTAACCGCAGAAGTTAGGAAGATATCATCCTAAAACTGAAATAGCCCATTTCATAACATAAGAACTTTTTTCAATTCTTACAACGTCAATCGTCTTACGCTAAAATTTTCTCCCCCACCGTGGAGATATCCATCTGGTGTCTTGTCGTCCGGGAATCCAATCCCTGACTGTTCGCTGTTCTTACTGAGCCACTGCTCTGCACTCGCCAGTCCAGTTTCTCCTGTCCTTGAGAGAGCTGTCGTGCCCTCAAGCAGACTGGGCCGGTCGAGCAAGACATTCCTCAGAACGCCGATGTCAGTTTAAACCTTTCATGATACGATATTTACATTAATAAAAAAATCATGTTGTCACAATATATCCCTACAAGCCCTTTATCGAACTCAAAAGTTCCTTGGTTTTTCACATTGTGATCAGCAGTACTGACGATTGCTGATGAGCAGATAGTTGCCTAAGTGATGTGGTGACGCACGTGACCACGTATTTTGCATATGCGCTGAGCGAGTGACTTTCACGTACATCTGCATGTGGGTTTCTAATTCAGTGACAGGTGTGTGTATAAATCCGTTTATTTACTGGCGTAAAACGGTACGTAGAAATCGCGAAGCTTTCGCTCTCTACTGGGCGGCTTTTTCGTGGCAGTAGTTGGGCATAGTTGGAGACTTTGCTTCCAACTACTGCCTTAAAAAGACTCTCGGTGGAGGGCGAAAGTTTGACAATTTCTATACACTGTGTGAAAACACAGGTTTGTCGCCGGCAACAAAACCGGATCCCCTCCCCCGAAGTAAGTCGCTCTCCCAACAGAGCTACGCGGACATGTGCTCTCATACTATTTCCGTCTCATGTGCGTCCTACGACGCAGGCACGTCACATCCCCCCCCCGAAATAGGGCCGATGGCATGGCCCATGGGTCAGTCGGGGCCATGTGTTGATGTAGGCAGTCATCCGCAGAAGAACGTGCATTTGAGAAATCCCAGACAATTTGGTGAGTGGAACGCAACATCAAACTCATTTCATTTTTCCTGTCTCGCCGTGTGGAGAGAACATCACATCATTGTGAGAAAATTCACATCCGGGTCATCCTGGAAGTTCGGGCACCAATATAACGTACACGTTTGTCCGCGCTGGCATCGAACCGGGTCCCCTTACTCCGGAGTAAGTCGCTCTCCCAACTGAGCAACGTCGACATGTGCTCTCATTGCTATCTGCCTTTACCTCATGTGCGTCCTGCGGCGCAGGCACATCACAACTGTTTTATTACTCCAGTAAATAAAATAATTTATACTATAGCGTTTTGATGTCCGGTTTTTAATTAACAGGCATTTTACTGCCTTTATTTGGATAAGGACATCTCATTATTAGCGTGACACTAAGGGAAAATATTATTATTACTTCCGTGTATAAACGATTGTGCAATGTAAGCAGCTTTTACATGAAAATGAAGTTATGACTTTGCATATCTACATATTAGGTGTGCAACTTAATTCTCGGCTAAAGGCACGACACGTTGACAGCCAATTATAGCAAATCGAATACGTACCTAATCGGGGAAACAATCCCCGTCGTGTTGGATACATTTGAGTCATCGGTCAGGGAGCTGCCGAATGCCACTGCGGAAAAAAGAGGGAGGTTTCGAGTCGATAAAGTCATCAATACTTGTGTGGACCTCCTCGACAGAAGTGAAGTGCGTATCTCTCAGGTGGTGTTGCAAGGAGCGAAAGAGGTGATAATCCGATGGGGCGAAGTCTGGAGAATACGCCGGGTGGGACAAAATCTCCCATCCCATGTCGGTGATCGTGTTTAAAGTCGTTTTCGCTGTGTAAGGACGCGCGTTATCCTGAAGCAACAGGACCGACTTTCTGCCCTTGTCGGTGTATGGCCTTTTTGCCTCCAGTGCGTCACTCACACGAATGATTTGCTAGCAATAACGCTCAGAATTGACCGTTCCTCCAGGTTTGAACAACTTATGGTGTACGACACCGCGCTGATCCCACCATATGCACAGCAACAACTTCCTGGCATGGATATTCGGTTTGCCGGTATTGGTGGTAGGCTGACCTAGATAAACCCACGATTTGCGCCGCTTAGGATTACCGTAGAGGATCTACTTCTCATCACAGGTCAAAATCTTGTGGAGGAAATCCGTCTTGAATCTGGAGAGCAAGGACACAGCAACATCGTAGTGTCTAGACTTGTTCGCAGCTGTGAGTTGTTGGGGCACCCAACGGCCCTCCTTGTGTATTCGTCCAAGCTTGTGCAGGCGCTTTGCAATGGCTTGCCGTTTTACTCCGAGTTCCTGGGCAAGCTCTGACTGTATGCGACAGGGATCCGCGTCCAACAGTTGTTCCAGTTCCTCATCGTCAACTTTCTGTGGCTGTCCCAGAAGTTCTGCGTCACGGAGATCGAAATTTCCCTGCTTAAACCGCTGGAACCACTTCTTACACATACTGTAGGACACAGAAGCCTCACCCAAAGCAGCATAGATCATTTGCTGGGCTTCCACGGTACTTTTTTCAGCTGAAACGCGAACAGGAGGCAGTGCCTCAAATGTTGCTGCTCGAACCACATTGCTTTCACCGTCAACTTTCGTCTCTTCTGTCACTACAGCTGTGAGCGGTTACGGTTGCCTGGGAAGCTGTTGGATAGCGCTGCAATCAGCCATTTTCGCACACAGCTATTTGCATTTGCCGACGTTCTATGATCGCTTGCGGTTAGGTGCCGAGAATTAAGTTGCACACCTAATATGCTTATGTAAAATGCTAATGTATTTAATAAAGCTTGGGTTCTTGTTAAGTAATAATGAAAAGCTCTGCATGTTATGCATTTATCTTCCATTCAGTGTCATATCTTTGCCCTTTAAAATTTCTTTTTTCAGTCCGTAGTGCATTTATTTATCACACCAAAGTCTTTCTACATCTACATTGTCCCAAGAAAAGCTAAAGAAAAATTCATAGATTATGCAAAGCTCGTTCACGTTTGAGGATCATTTAACAAGGTGAAAGCCTTTTCGTTTAAGAGTTGATCTTTAAAAAAAATATATTTCTCTCAATTTTTTTCCTGCTGTTAGGATATGGCTTCTGATTAAAGGATTAGTCAAATCATTTCACATCCCCAACTGGCTGAATTTTGACTCAAAACACCTCCTACTAGCCTCTGAAGAGTTATTCTATTCCTATTATGAGATGTACGGTTTCTGCGGATCTTCTTTTAGCATTCAGTAATGCCTTGCTCAAGCTCAATCTTTAAATCATCCCTCCATCTCATCCTAGGCCTTCTACAGTTCCACTTCCTTGGTAGTTCTGTGTTCCACATCCTGGAAAGGAGTGAAGAGTTCCTGTGCACAACTCTTCACTCCTTCACATACATGTTCACCGCTCCGGTGGTGCCGTAGTCTAAGCGCTGGCTTCTGATATAATTCATCCGAGATGGGTCCGGGTTCGAATCCTGATGAGGCATGGATGTTCTGTTTGTCTCACGGGACAGTCTTCCTTCCCTGAAACCAGTGACCCTAAATTAGAGTAGGGAGACTGCTTATACCCCATTGAGTCGCTCACGGTGGTCATTAAATCAACAACAACCATTCATATTCATACCAACTCGTTTTTGCTTTTTAGTCCTGCTTCGGAACCTTCACCGTGTTAAATGGTACTTTTATCCCTTCATTACTGATTCTATCTTTCCTTGACATTGCATGTCTACATCAAATCTTCATTACAGCTCTTTTTTTTTTTTTTCAAGCATAAAAAACACGGACAAATATTACACTACATAGCATTGCTGCTCTTTCTACATAATAGAAAAGTTTGTTTCTCAACTTACTCGGCAGACGTCTACCACAAAGTGGGTGCACTTAACGTTTTCTTCCAGTTATTTCAGTCTACCTGCACTTTGCCGCTCGTTTTTCCTTTCAGGTCATCAGCTACCCTTCAATACTGATGTTGCTCCCCAAACGAGGAAAGACCCTTCTCCCTGTGGTCGAATAATTTAAGGTGCTGGATACTGACCACTAGCGTCCGAAATTGGTCGAGTTCGAGTATCGAATGAGGCATTTGCGGTGTGTTTGTTTGAATGCCGTTGGCTCTGTCTCTTCCCTGAAACCAGCGGCCCTAAGTTAGTTAGTAACCACCACGAGCAACTCTCATGATTGCTTACAGTAGCGAACAAAAGTATTTGGCGAAACACTTTTTCGACCATGATATTTTTTCTGCTGGACCAAATCGAGTCATTTTGGGATATGATATGTGTTATTCAGTTGTAAACATGACCCATATGCAGATGGATCGGAAACCTTAACACAGATCAGATACCGAGCTTAATCGCAAAGATCATACAAATTGACCAACAAAGTAGGTGTGTATCACATTCATTTAATGCAACGATAACAGAAAACAAGTACGAGAAAACGACAAAACAATAACTAATACTTAGTGGGATAACCACGAGACTTAATAACAGCTGCACAACGGGCCAGCATCGAGTTCACTAGCTTCTCGAAGGTGACCTGCGGAATTCGCGCCCATTCTGCAGACAGCTGGTCGAACTTCTGGGCCCTATTCCGGCAGGTTTTCTTCGCACATCCTCTCTCCAGCTCCTCCCACATGTGTTCGATGGGGTTGAGGTCTGGAGATTGGCTTGGCCAGTCTAGAAGTGTGACCTGTTGCTGCTGGAAGGCCGCCTTCGCTACTCTGGAGGTGCGGTTCGGGTCGTTGTCTTGCTGCATGATCCATCCGGGTGGCATGTTCAGGTTTGCCCATGGGAAGACATCGTTGATGAGCATGTTCGTGTAGCTCTGGTCGGTCATTATTCCGTCAATCTTGATGATGGGGCCCATTCCATTGCGAGAGAAGGCGCCGTAAACCATGAGCGATCCTCCTCCGTGCTTGACAGTCGACTGGATTAAATGGGGGTTGAATCTCTGGCCACACGGACGTCGTACGTATCGGATGCCATCACTTCCGAACAAGTTGAACTTGCTCTCTTCGGTGAAAAGCACCTTACTCCAGTCCGCCGCGGTCCAGTGTCGATGACGGCGCACGAACGCGACTCTGGCTCGTCGATTCTTGACTCCGATGAGTGGTTTCTTAGCGGGGCGTCTCCCATTCAATCCACCAGCAATGAGACGACAGGAAATGGTCATTTGGCTGACGTTCAGGTCGTCGCTGTCGAGGAATTCGGGGGCGATGTCCACAGCAGTCAAGGTGGGATCAGCACGAGATCGACGGAGGATGCGTCTATCCGGACGCAACGCAGTGGAACGAGGCCTACCACATCGACTACTGTTCTCGACGGTCCCAGTCTTCTTATAACGTTGCAGGATAGCTGAAATGAACTGGTGTCAGATCTTCAGGGCCCTCGCAATGTCGGTGACGTGCATTCCGGATTCCATCATGTTCACGGCCGCCTGGCGAGCTCCAACAGGGATCTCCGCCTTTTTTACCCATTTCTGAAAACCTAAGATTGACTTAATATCAAACTACACATAAAAAAACCCACAAAAATCACAAGAAAAACATTAATACATGCAGCAAACAAATGGATAATAATTGGCGACTCTTGAATATGGCCCATTTCGAACGACAAATTCGCTCTGAGCGAAATACAAACTACGCGGCATTGTAACCCACGAATCAACACATATGATATCCCAAAATGACCCGATTTGGTCCAGCAGAAAAAAAATCATAGTCGAAAAAGTGTTTCGCCAAATACTTTTGTTCGCTACTGTATAGCCATGAGAGTTGCTCGTGATGGTCGTTAAACTCAAAGCAAAAGAAGGCGTTTTTGTGTCACTTTTTTACGCTTTCTAACCGTAGGTTGAAGGCGCGTATATGCTGCAGCTTTGTCCGTCTGTCTGTCCGTCTGCCTGTCCGTCCGTCCGCGCAATAACTCGCGTAAAAATGGTTTGATTTCGATGAAATTTTAGTATGTGGTAGGGGACCACCTGGGAACGAACCATATTTAAAATGGAGGAAATGGGGTCAAAGGTCAGGACATAAGAGCGGGATCAATTCCATTGTCCTTATGCGTCATAACTTACGTAAAAATGCTTCGATTGCGACAAAACTTTATCATGTTGTTCCAGAGGTATAGTGAACCAGTTCTGTTGAATATCATCGAAATGGGATCAAAGGTCAGGACACAGGAGCGAGATTTATTCCACAGCCATTATCCTCATAACTTGGGTAATGATTTCTGGTAAGTTGGAAAGCGTATCATAATCAATGCCTTGCATGATTTTACTAACTTGTTTAAATGTTAGGATGGTGTAACTTGGAGATAAAATGGAGAAAAAATATTTCTTTTTCTGGACGCGTATGAGTGTTTTAACTCAAAAATATTTCGACTCTGTCTCTTTAAAGGACTCCATATCTAACTCTGTTTGACTCTTGCTTGGATACTTAAAGAATATCTAACCGGTGATCTTCCATTGCGTTTAAAAAAAAATCTTCAATGTATGTGTTTTTCCCGTGTTTACTTATGGAAGTGAAACATGGAGTATCACAGAGCGACAACGTAAAAAAAATAGGAGTATCGGTAAGAAAGTTAGAGAGAAGAATGTCAGGAATAACGAGGAGAGGCAGAGTTAGAAATGAACTAATAAAAACAGAAATAAAGATATTATAAAAATAATAAAAGAACCAAAATGGAGATGTGCTGAACATGTCGGAGGACTGAAAGATAGACGCGATTAATAACAGACTGCCAACCAAGAGATAGAAAGAGACGCAGAAGAAGCCAGAGAACAAGATGGAAAGATGATCTTCAGAGACTTAGAGGTGCCAAATGGTGGGCTGAAGCTAAGGATCGAGGAAGTTGGAAAAGGCCAATACCCTACTGTGGGTGCCAATAGGCTAAGAAGATATATATCTATCTCTCTCTCTCTCTCTCTCTCTCTCTTTGTGTGCGTCACTCAATCAATCGTTCATTCTCTGTAGAGCTACCTCATTGAATGAATACATGAAGGGAAACTTGACTGCATTTTCAAGTGTTTCTGAAAGTAAGTGTATTACCTGCTTGTTTAAATTTTGGAGAATGAAAGATTTGAAGCTCAGCTAATAAAGGCATCTGCTGATAAAGAAACATTAAGTTAACAGTTGAAAACATGGATAACGTCATTGTTTCTTAGCACAGAAGAGCCATATCAAATGTCATCCATGTAACTCACAAGGGGTTTCAGAAATTAAATATTACTCGGTGTTTCTGTAAATAACGAGTTAATTTTATGCCTTATAGATCCTGTAGTCTAGGATTACATTTCCCTGCAAGGTGATCATTCGCTCACTGAGACTGAGGTGATCATCTTCTTTAAATTTCGATATTTGACAAGTACACTGCTGGGCATGTAAAATGCCACACCACGAATGATTACACGTAATGAAACGAAACTTACCACATATGTAGACTGGTAGGTGCGAATAAAGATATTATAAAAATAATAGATATATGGCTTGAGTCTGTAGGTCTTATGACCGCCATGCTGTGCTATATATTCAGCAACATGGCGTGGAAAAGATGTGGTTTAATTTCTGAGGGGTTAAACGAATGCGATGGGCGTGGATACAGTATAGTGTGGCTTCAGTCAGTAGGTCGTATGACCTCTATGCTGAGTTATACGTTCGACAACAAGGCGTGGCACCGAATGAAAAATCCTCCAGATGGTGTCTAGAGGTATCGCAGACCATGCGACCTGTGTTCACAATTCTTCGACATTGCGAGATGGTCGTGCAGTAGTGTTAAGTCGTCTGCCAATGATGTCCCACACGTTCTTTATAGGGGAGAAGTCTGGATATCGCACTGGCCAGGGCAGCACCTGGAGATCTAACAGGTAATGTCTGATGATGTTGGTAGTGTGCGGACGGGCGTTATCTTGTTGAAACTAGGCATCTACGGAGATACGGCAACACAACGGGCTACAACACTTTATCGATGTATCGTCGCATTGTCATTGTACTCACTATTTATCCGAGTGGTGAACGGCTGTTGAAACTGATAGCGCCCCAAATCATGACACAATGCTGAAAAGCCGCATGTCCAGATGGCAACACGATCAGCTCGGTAATCACGGCGCCTCCAGAATCCACAATCGTCAGCGCTGGCACAGAAGCGAGACTCGTCTCTGAATATGATATGATTCCATTCGTCCCGTCATGCATGTCTGGTACTGCATAACTGCAACCTCGCGCGACGCTATTCTACGGTGAGTGGTTGTCACGGTAATGGCAAGTGAGAGCGCAAACCTGCCTCATCCAATCAGTGATTCACCGTCCGTGTCGATATGCGGATGTCCGTAACTGCCTGTACACCTCGTCGAATGTTGTCCGCTCTAAATTGTGGGGCTGCTATTCGTCGAATGCGGCGATCTGGGCGTTCGGATGGCCACCTACGTGCACCAGTCCCACTACGGTGACGCACGCTACTTTCCTCCAACCACTGTCGCCACAATCGGCCGACTGTTGTTGCATCCCGATGCGTTTCCGCCACGATGCAACGCAGGGGACAACCAGCCTTTGATGAAGCTTCTGGTAAAGGTTTCCGTGTGGTGATTGGATTCCCGATGACGTCACCCAAGCATTTACACGAGCTATCGCCGCCGAGATCACTCCGATGCAATGGTCCACACTTCCAGGTGAGGACGACCAAACATAGCTACGGCGAGCTGCTTTACCCGTTTATCTCCCTCACCTATCACGTGGTTTGTTCACAATCATAGCCATTTACATAACCCTGCCGTCACTTTTATCAGAGGCTTCACATACCCGCCAATTTGCAAGGCCTTCCTACAAATACTTCCTCTGTTGAAACATCCTATATCGAGCAGTGTAAAGTTTCAGAATGCTGAGTTTTTATTCTACGCGTAATCACAAATTGCTGAGCTCTTTTTTAGCTGAGACAGCGAAGAAAGAGAGGGATGTTATTAATAACACTATCTATTTTTATTTTGTGCAATTAATTTTATTTACATCCTATACTTTTCTTTAATTCCATGTATTAGAGAGCTCACACATTGAGATATTTGTTTAAAATGAGGAACATAAGTTTGGTGTCTGTAGTACGATAAGTTAAAACAGATCCCTAAAACTGCCGAATAAAACTCAATTTATTTACAATTTTAAAAACATATTTACAAAGGTAGCACTTTCGGGGATCGCATGGCCCCATTTTCAAGCCCAAAAGCCCCGGAACACATAGAGGCAGCGACCATATACTATAGTATTCGTGACTAAGGTGATATACGTCATAAAAAATTATACAGGTGATGCCATTTACATTAAGAAAAAAGAAGTAATTAAAGTCCAAAAACAAATGCAGAACATGTTCAAGTAAGTCTTACTTGAACATGTTCTGAATTTGTTTTTACTTCTTTTTTCTTAATGTAAATGGCATCACCTGTATAATTTTTTATGACGTATATCACCTTAGTCACGAATACTATAGTATAAAGTCGCTGCCGCTATGTGTTCCGGGGCTTTTGGGCTTGAAAATGGGGCCATGCAAGCCCCGAAAATGCTAGCTTTGTAAATCATCATCATCATCATCATCATCATTGTCAACCATTATCAATCCACTGCTGGACGAAGGTCTCCCCAAGTTTCCTCCACAACGGTCTGTCTTGGCCAGTCTCCTCCACGTCACTCCCGCATATTTACGAATTTCATCCACCCATCTCCCATGTGGTCTTTTTCTGGGTCTTTTCCTGTCATTTGGAATCCAATCTAAAATTTCGGCTGTCCATCGATGGTCTGTCCTTCTGGCAGTATGTCCAGCCCATTGCCATTTCAGGGATTTAACTCTGATCATGATGTCCTCCACTCTTGTCATTTTTCGGATCCACGAGTTCCTCTTCTTATCTCTCCTGGTTACACCAAGCATGCACCTCTCCATGCTGCTTTGAGTTGTCTGCAGCCTTTGTATGTCTCTTTTAGTTAAGGTCCACGTCTCTGCTCCATACGTAAGCACTGGAAGGATGCATTGATCAAACACTTTTCTTTTAAGACATAATGGCATATTGCTCTTGAAAATTATGCTGTTTCTTCCAAAAGCTCTCCAGGCAAATTTTGTACGCCGATTAATTTCTTCATCAATGTGACCCTCACTTGATATCTGCTGTCCAAGATAAACATACGTATCTGTTATCTCCAGTTTTTCTCCATCAATCGATAAATCTTCATTTCTTGTAAAAGCATTGTACATCACTTTTGTCTTCTGAAAGTTCATTTTTAATCCCACTTATTTACTCTTGTCAGCAAGTTCCTGGATCATACTCTGCAGCCCTGATGGGGTAGTTGCAAAAATGACTACGTCATCAGCAAAACGAAGGTGGGTTAGATAATCTCCATTAATCTTTATCCCTTTGTTTTCCCAGTTCAGTGATTGAAAGACATTTTCCAATGTGGCATTAAAGAGCTTCGGAGATATGGTGTCACCTTGTCTCACTCCCTTTCCAATTTTTATGATTGTAAATAAATTGTGGTTTTTAAAATTGTAAATAAATTGTGTTTTATTCGGTAATTTTAGGGATTTGTTTTAACTTATCGTACTACAGACAGCAAACTTATGTTCCTCATTTTCATCTATCAAGTACGAAATCTTCATATTCAGGGGGAAATTTGTTGCTGAAGAAGTTTATAACAGTCCAGCCGGTGACCAAGTAGTCTGAGGCACCGCTGTTTTGTGATCTGTTGTGCGAGGCCGCCTCGGTGGCGCAGTGGTCTAAGCGATGGCCTCTGATCATTCGTCTGAAAGGGTTCGAGTCCCGGCGAGGCATGGATGTTGTGTTTTTCTTACGGCACTGGCTCTCTCCTTTCCCTGAAACCAGTGACCCCCAATTAGGGACTGGCGACTGCTCACAGCCGGGGCTCCCGGGACTCACTTCTCTTTACGGGCTTGGCGATCGTTTTTGTGATGTCACGCTAAGCGACGGAGTTGTGCACTGAGATTGCTACACCACTATACGTTTCTGGGCAATCAATCGTACTTAATGCTTAAAGAAAAAGTTTAATAAAGTCCATATTTTAATTTTCTGTAAATTACTTCATGCCATAGCAGTTCAACCGTAATTTAAAGAAAAAAAAAAAAAAGAAAGAAAATTGCGTCTGTTTTACATTTCTCAGGAATTACGCTTTCTTGCTATTTCTGTCCTGCACGAATATAAACAGTTATAATGAAAAACTGTGTTAAAGCAGTTTTAAACAGACGCAGAAAATAACTGAAATCCAATCCGTTACTATGTTGACGTACAGTTAGATTACAAATTGCGTCTGTAAAAGAAAAACCGGGGAAAAATTAATAAAATAGCCCCTAAAACTGCGTTCTTTTTTCAAATTTTTCTGATCAAATTGCATTGCTTTCATCCAAAAAATAATATATTGGAAGAGGCAGACTGTTCCAAAATTAATATACTGAAAGTATGTTTGAAAAGGTAATTCACAGAAAAGAAAAATTATAATAATGATGCACCAGGTTAATGTTGAAGCATACACAGAAATAATTATATAAAAAATTGGGGAGGCGAACTATATACTAAATTAATACTGAAAAGGTATTTGAAAAAGAAAGTCACTAAAAAATGCTACTACATTCTATATTTATGTGTGGTTTTAACAACTTAGATTCCCCCGTCCCCTTTCTATTTTGAAATTGGGGTAATTAGGAATATAATCTTTTCTCACTATTTACCTGCATAATGTTCCAGGACATAACAGACCACGACAGTCAGAGCTTTCATCCACGAATGTGAGAAGGTTCTTGCTTTAAATGAAAAAAGTTTTGAGGCTGCCAATTAGACTAAATTAATACTGAAAATGTGCAACTCTCAGCACAATGTACACATAGAAATAAATAAATGAAAAATAAACTTACCTTGTACTGATTTCACTCCCTGTGGTTACGAGCATGTGTTAGAACATGCATGATAATTTTTTCCCAAACATGTAACGAAAATTGAAAATACAAATGGTACATAAAAATACAAATATATTTACTTGTATGGGGTTTAGGGTAGCTAGACTGAGGTTAGGATTCAGTTGCCCTGTAATGATGATTATCAAATGTCTTTGCATTTGGTTATATCCCCATTGTTAGTGAGGTACACAGGAAGACCAGAAACATTAAATACAGTAGCTGCTGCAAACATAGCATATTTTGTTTTCCCTGACCTGTTATTTAAGCAATCATTTTTCAACTTAAAGTAGTTATTTAAAAATATATTTAGAAACACAGAAGCGCACTTTAGTCCCAGTTCAAATTTAGTTTGATTACATTTTGAACATTTTCCGTTTACTACATTCAACTTTCAACCTTCTTTGGCACTAAATTTTTTAACACAAATTTTACAATTTACACATGGAGTAACTGCTTACAATCATCAGTCAAAAGGAATTTAAGTAATTTGAAGCAAATAATGAATATTTTCACATTGATGTCTTCAGTTACCCATGGACATGTCCGTCGCTTAGCGTGACGTCACAGGCAAGTTCTGAATCCGGTGACCAGGCCCGTAAACCTAGAGAGGAGGAGTCCCGGCGGTCCCGTCATAGCCCACTGAGCTGCTCACGGTGGTCGTTAAACCTCCAATCAAAAAAAAAGAAAAGAAAAGAAAAGTTGTGCGAGATAAACCGGGCTACTGCCCCTGGTTTGCCTGATGGCTCTGGCTTCGTCCCCTTCCCGGAACCAACGGTCCCAAATTAGGGACGTTAGACGGTCTACAGTTCTACGAATTGCTCAAGGTCAGTAGATGACAAGATAATGCTCATCGTGCACTTCCGGTTATTGCTTTGTGACGTCACTGTCCGAATTTCCATCGTAAGACTACCTAATTGCCTCGTTTCTTTGTATCTGCACCATAACAGTGTGTCGGAATTATTATTCATAAAATAGCTGGAATGATCTTCATAAATTCTACCAGTTTTTTTAATGCATAATGTTTTCAATTTTTAATTTAAAAAAATTGGGGAATGTTGCCGAGGGGCTTTTCCTATTCCTTATAGAGGGCCGCGGGTGGCCTAGTGGTCAACGTCCGTGACTGCCACTGAGAAAACCTCAGGTTCGATCCCAGCAGGTACGAACGCTCGAACCACTAAATATCCGCCGTGCGTCGGATGGGTAAGTTAAGCCGTCGGGTCCCGGGTACTAGCCCCCGGTAATAAATAAGGGCGTCTTCCTCCCCCTTTCTACATCGCTTTCTTGTCAGTTTCCTATCGGGCACTCTAGCCCAAATATCCTAGTTTCCTATTTCTGAGGGTTGTTTAAGACCTGGGGTCAGACACTCCCTTCCTAAAATCCTCTACATATGATCTGATCTGTTCCTCATAGAGAATTGCTTTATTATATGACAATAATATGTCTTGCTGTGCGTTTTCGCTTCTAAATTTATACAAAAACGGTGAAAATTCCCCTTGTAACTAAACTAACATCTAAAAGTACAACCGTTTTCCCGCATTTTAGGTAGCAAAAACATGCTGAAGGTATTTTTGAAATCTCCGTTACTATTCACATGACTGTGAATTTCTTCTGTATTTAATGTAAATGTGCTTTTGCATAAGCTTTTTGTTCTGTGTTTGAGTTATGAAGATTGTTGAAAAGACATGTTCCTTGATAGTTACAGTTTTGATCGATTCACATGTTACGACGGTGATGTCACTCAGTGACGTCACGATTATTCGTCTGCGAGGAGGGCGGGATGAGCAAACCTTACTATCTATTGACCTTGCAAGTTGCTCATGGTGGTCACTGAACTGCGAAGAAAAAGTGCACGAGGTGTAACAAAAAGTATCCGGGTTGATTGTATAGGTTCGGAACGTGTCTTCCGCATTCGCCTATTCTTGTTTTGCCTATTCGTGCTACGTCGAAAGTTGATGGGGTCCTCCATTTTAGGCGAGGAAAGAATTCTAGATTCGCTTATTCCCGTCTCGCCAAAAACTTTCACCTGCTAGATGGGAAGGATTCACCTGGAGCAAACTTCCTTTTTACCCTATTCTTGTTTCGCCTATTCCTGCTACGTCGAAAGTTAATGGGGCGAGAAAATGCTATTACATTATTTCGCTTAAGCTTTGGCGGAGTGATTTTAAAAAGAGATACATCTTTACCACCCGTGAATTTTTTTTTTTTTTATCGAAACACTATCTTTCGTGCGTAAAAAAAAAAAAAAGGGACAATTTTTCCCGTGAAAAAAAAAAAAAGCTAGTTTTATCCCTAGAGTTTGAAACTAGTTTTATTTCTTTAATCGAAAAAAGAAAAAGCCAAATAGAAAACAAAACTATGCAAAGCATTTATAATTTTAAAAAAATAAGGGGAGGGATGCTATTACATTATTTCGCATAAGCTTTGACGGAGTGATTTAAAAAAAGACACAACTTTACCTTCCGTGATTTTTTTTTTTATGGAAACATTAAATATTTCATGAAAGAAATACGGGATTACGCCATATAATACAAATTTTGAAGATGACAATCCGATTTTTTGGCGTAAATGTGACAAGGATGGTAAGTCAGATAATATCCGAAAACTTGAAAATTTTCATCGTCCTGGAGCGGGACTCGAACCCGCGTCTCCCAGAAAACGCCTAGGTATGCTAACCACTACACCACTCAAATTGATCGGAAACTTGAAACTTGGTCGTTCTGGGTGGTGTAGTGGTTAGCATACCTAGGCGTTTTCTGGGAGACGCGGGTTCGAGTCCCGCTCCAGGACGATGAAAATTTTCAAGTTTTCGGATATTATCTGACTTACCATCCTTGTCACATTTACGCCAAAAAATCGGATTGTCATCTTCAAAATTTGTATTAAATATTTCGTGCGTTAATGTAGGAGACATCAAATGCTGAGTAAAAAGTAATAAACAGAAGGTAGTCGTCAGAGGTAGTCATCAGCGTGATTAAGGTATTAAATGTGTCGTCCAGTCAAAATAGTGAGAAACTATAGTGAGGGGTGGGGGAGGGGTTATGTGGGTGTACGGCAGAATTCAAGAAAGCGTTGATAATGAAAGGTAAAGAAGAGTAAAAGATAGAGGAATGTTGATGTGGGGTCCGGACTAATGCCCACCGGACATTTGCCCAACCGGACACTTGCCCACTATGAATGATTTATCAACGTCGGAGGACGTTTTCGGTCTAGTCTAGGAAAATTGATCACATAAATATTTATGGACCGTATAAAAATTTCACTTTGTTTTAGAAATGTTGACTCCCAAACCTAAACTTATATATATTACCTTTGTTATGGGTTCAAAAAGCTTAAACTTAAATCACAAGACAACGCTATCAACAAACGAGCAGCGCACTTAAAGATTTGGAAAAGTTTAAATTTAAGGGGTGTTAACCCGCTAAATGTAAACTAACATGTATAATCTTTTTCATGGGCTCTAAAAAGCTCGAACTTAAATCACAAGACAACACTACCAATCGACGAACAACGCACTTGAAAGTTTGGAAAAGTTAAAATTTAGGGGTGTCAACCCCCCTAATGCAAACAAACATATATAATCTTTTTAATGGGATTCTTTGTGTTCACTCTTGTTGTTTGCTTAACTTCAAAACCGTAGAAACAGATTTGTTATAATAATAAACGATACGATTTTTACATTACGGACAAGAACATATTGTAATGTATCAAAAAAATTAAACAGGATGTACATCAGTAATCAAATAGATTTTTATTTCGGCCAAAAACGAAGAGAGTACATGACCCCATAGGACCAGGGTGGTCCGGACACGAGCCTAACTTCATTTACTGACTACGACATGAGCCCAACGGACATCAGCCATCTCCGAAAATGGCCTGCTTTTATTGCTATTGAATGTTCACGTGTGTAAATCCCAGTAGCAGAAATTTCCGGTCATAAAAATTCCCCATGTTGGAAAGATCCCTATCCGTTTACAAGAAAACAAAATTGTTACAAACGAAAGTAGGATATGGAGGAACTCTCCCCTAGGTACCATTTTCCAGCCGTAACACTGGGAATGCATTTTTGAAACCACAGAAGAAAATAAAAGGCAGCACGTTATGCCCTAATGCTTACAAGGCATCTAGGCTAAAGATCACTTTTCCGAAATAGAAGCTATAAATTTTAAGTTAGACACATTAAGTATGTACACTGAAGTGCCAGAAAAGCTAGTACAGACGAGCTTATGCAAAATACATAGCAACGTCACCTATGCGCGTACTCGGTTGCGTCCGCCAGTGCGTATATAAAATGATAGACATCCTTGCCTGGTGTCAGAGCTGTTTTCGGCATGAGAATGACAAGTAATAACGATTTAAGCGATTTTCAACGCGGTGTCATAGTTGGCGCTCGTGAGATGGGCCATAGTATTTTGGAGGTAGAAACGAAGTTCGGATTTTCACGGACGACCATTGCAAGGGTGTATACCATGACTACAAGAATTCCAGCAAAACCTCCAACCTACGATACCAGTGTGGCCGTAAAAAGACATTGGATGAACGTGACCATCGTCGGCTGTCAAGAATCGTTTCCGCGATAGGCGTACAACACTCTTGCAGGTATCATCGGAATTCAATGCTGGAGCCTCAACAAACATCAGCGTCCAGACTGTGCAACGTACCCTGCACGATATGGGTTTGGGGAGCCGACGCCCAACTCGAGTCCTCTTGATGGGTGCACGACGCAGAGATAGGCGACTCGCTTGGGCACGGCAACACCGCCACGTCACTTGATGACTGGAAACAAGTAGTCTGGTCTGACGAGTCGCGTTTCCAACTGTATCGGGCAGATGGAAGGATTCGTGTGTGTGGCGCAAACCCCATGAAGCCATGGATCCCGCCTGTCAACAGGGAACTGTACCGGCTGGTGGGGAGTCCGTAATGGTATGGGGTGTGTTTAGCTGGACTTCACTGGGACCCCTGGTATGTCTACAAACGTCTGTGACCGGCCAACTCTATGTTCGCATCCTTTCTGACGAGGTACATCCGTTCATGTCCTACATTAATGCTGATGGGTTGGGCCTGTTCCAACAGAACAATGCGCCTCCACACAAGTGTTGAGACGCCACATTATGGTTAAAGGAGCATTCATCTGAGTTTGGGGTGTTGCCATCCACCCAAGTCCCCAGATCTGAACGTGATAGAACACATTTGGGATGCCATGCAACTCGCTATCGAACACAGGAATCCGTGACCTCGGAATACACCCGAATTGTGGAACGCACTGCAGGAAGTATGGTGTGCATTGCCTACAACATATTTCCAGAAGCTAGTGGAGCCCATGCCCCGTCTATTTCTGCAGTCCTGCGATCCCGTGGGGGACCAACCAAGTATTAGACTGAGGTACCAGTTTTTCTGGCACTTCAGTGTATATAATTTAAAAATAAAATGAGACTATAAAACATAAAATGAAACTATTAAAAATAAAATGAAACAGAATTAGACACAACATATTGATTCTGTAAGCTTACGTCTTAGTTGTAGGTTTTAAGTGGTAAGCATATAATATTTGGTATGTGCACATAGGAAATAATATTTGTAAAAATCTGAGGATATATCAGTTGCATTATTATATTCCCCTCAGATTACTGAGAACCTACTAGCATCATGATACATAGTAAAAAACTCGTCAGGGTTGGACACCCTTTGTACACGGTGCAGCTCTTTTGACTCAACATGAAGTGGTAGAAAGCATTTCATTCATTATCATCATTGTCAACCATTATCAATCCACTGCTGGACGAAGGTCTCCCCAAGTTTCCTCCACAACGGTCTGTCTTGTGCCAGTCTCCTCCATGTCACCCCTGCATACTTTCGAATTTCATCCACCCATCTCCCATGTGGTCTTCTTCTGGGTCTTTTCCTGTCTCTTGGTATCCAATCTAAAATTTCGGCTGTCCATCGATGATCTGTCCTTCTGGCAGTATGTCCAGCCCATTGCCATTTCAGGGATTTAACTCTGATCATGATGTCTTCCACTCTTGTCATTTTTCGGATCCACGAGTTCCTCTTCTTATCTCTCCTGGTTACACCAAGCATGCACCTCTCCATGCTGCTTTGAGTTGTCTGCAGCCTTTGTATGCATTTTTTAGTTGAGGTCCACGTCTCTGCACCACACGTAAGCACTGGAAGGATGCATTGATCAAACACTTTTCTTTTACGATATAATGGCATATTGCTGTTGAAAATTATGCTGTTTCTTCCAAAAGCTCTCCAGGCAAGTTTTGTACGCCGATTAATTTCTTCATCAATGTGACCCTCACTTGATATCTGCTGTCCAAGATAAACGTACGTGCCTGTTATCTCCAGCTTTTCTCCATCAATCCATTGATTGATGGAGAAAGCATTTAAGTCGCCATAAATTAAACTTTTTTTTTGTTTTTTTTTTTTTTGATTAGAGGTTTAACGACCACCGTGAGCAACTCAATGGGCTATAAGCAGTCGCCCGTCCCTAATTTAGGGTCACTGGTTCCAGGGAAGGGAGAGAGCCAGTGCCGTAAGACAAACACAACATCCATGCCTCACCGGGATTCGAACCCGGACCCCTTTCGGACGAATGATCAGAGGCCATCGCTTAGACCACTGCGCCACCGGGGCGGCGAAATTAAACTGTTCCTGCCATACATCAAGTTTTTTAGTTATCCACCCACTCTCCGAACTTGAACTGGACAAGTAACTGGCACATTAGGCTCAGATAATATTAAAGATGTAGAGCCACAACTTTACTAGCTTCTTTCCCAGATAGTTCTGTATATACTCTTGGCCTTTGAACCGAAGAGGTAAACAATTATGTCATGGTCTCTTTTGCTTTTTACTCAGCATTTGATGTCTTATACATTTAACGCACGAAAGATTTAGTGTTTCGAAAAAAAAAAAAAACCACGTGAGGTAAAGATGTATCTTTTTTTTAAATCACTCCGTCAAAGCTTAAGCGAAATAATGTAATAGCATTTTCTCGCTCGATTAACTTTCGACGTAGAAGGAATAGGCGAAACAAGTATTGGCGACAAAAGGAAGTTTGCTCCAGGTGAATCTTTCCCCTCTAGCAGCTGAAAGTTTTAGGCGAGACAGGAATAGGCGAATCAAGAATTATTTCCTCGCCTAAAATGGCGGAACCCATTAACTTTCGACTTAGCAGGAATAGGCCAAACAAGAATGAGTGAATCAGGAAGTAACCAGTATCCCGCGACACAGCAAGAAGCAGTTTGGTTGACCTTGGAACTCACTATGCATGTACCGTGAGTCACATTTCCCCTGCTAAACCCTTTTTTTTTTTTTCTTCTTCTTCTTTCTTTCTTTCTTCTTTTTTTTTTTTACAATAGTGCTTTGTTCTCACGTGTGTGAAGCCGTTCGTCGCATTTGTCATGTCGGGAAAAATTGATCAACGAATTTGCATCAGATTTTGTCAAAAACTTGGCGGAACTTGCAAAGGCACGTACTTATAGTTATAGAAAGTCTATGTGGAGGATTGTATGAATCGTGAGCAAGCTTATGAGTGATATAAACGCTTTAAAGATGGTCGTGAAAGTGTTGAGACTGATTAACGGTCTGGAAGGCCCACACCCAGCAAAAGTGAAACAATGTCAAACTTGTGCGCATAGCTGTGCGGGAAAATCTCCGAATCACGTTTCGTGAGTTATCCGAAGACTTTGATATCAGTTTGTGTTCAGTTCAGAGGATTCTTACGGACTATTTGGGTATGAGACTCATCTCAGCGAAATTTGTGCCAAAATTGCTCTCGCCGCCCCGGTGGCGCAGTGGTCTGAGCGGTGGCTTCTGATCATTCGCCCGAGAAGGGTCCGGGTTCGAATCCCGGTGAGGCATGGATGTTGTGTTTGGCTTACGGCTCTGGATCTATCTCTTCCCTGGAAACAGTGGCCCTAAATTAGCGACGGGCGACTGCTTATAGACCATTGGGTTGCTCATGGTGGTCGTTAAACCTCCAATCAAAAAACAAAAAAATTGCTCCCAGCTGAGCAAAAACAGGCCCGCATTTCAACTGCTAGTCATCTGCTTGAATGCGTCGAAAGGGTCAAATACATTTCCTCCGGTCCTTGGAATTATAACGTATATTTTAATTTAACTTTCATTCACGCTTTCCGACCGTAGGTTGAAGAAACGTATATGCTCCAGCTTTGTCCGTCTGTCCGTCCGCACGATAACTCGCGTAAAAATGGTTCGATTACGATGAAATTTTAGTATGTGGTAGTGCACAATTGGGTAATTGGGGACGAACCATATTGAAAACTGGCGAAATGGGGTCAAAGGTCAGGACATAGAAGTTGGATCCATTCCATCGTCTTTATGCGTAATAACTTACGTAAAAATGCTTTGATTGAGACAAAACTTTATCATGTTGTTCCGGAAGTACACTTTACCGGTTCTGTTGAATATGATCGAAACGGGGTCAAAGGTCGGGTCATAGGAGCGAGATTTATTCTACAACCATTATCCTCCTAACTTGAGTAATAACTTTTTTTTTTTTTTTTGATTGAAGGTTTAACGACCACCGTGAGCAACTGAATGGGCTCTAAGCAGTCACCCGTCCCTAATTTAGGGTCACTGGTTTCAGGGAAGGGAGAGAGCCAGTGCCGTAAGTAATAACTTGAGTAATGACTTCTAGTAAGTTGGAAAGCGAATCATAATCAATGCATTGCATGATTTTACTAACTTGTTTTTATTCTTCTTTCTCTATGGAAATTTTGAGTTTGTTCTCGTTTAGCGTTTCAACCTTTACTCCGAAACTAAGGCCCAGTCTTCACAATGGAAGACCCCAAACTCTTCCAGACTCAGAAAAGCATGACAGAGCCGCAGCAATGTCAAGACAACGCTGATTGGTTTTTTTTTTTTTTTTTTTCAAATCATGATGGAATTGTGCATCATGAATACGACATCAGGCCAAATAAACAACAAGGAGTTCTACGTCAGGTTTTACGGCAGTTGAGAGACGCAGTTCGTCGCAAAAGGTTGGCATTGCATCAGAGTGATGAGTGGTAACCATGACAACGTGCCTACTGCCTACCCATGCATCGCAACTTGAGCAGCAGTTTCTTGCTAAGCACCGCATTCCACAGGTCCAATAGCCGCCCTATTCGCCAGAGCTCGCTCCCTTCGACATGTTTCTCTTCCCAAAAATGAAATACCACTTGAAGGGGAAATGACTTCTAGATATTGAGGAGATACAAAAGAATGCGACGAAGCAGCTGTTCGCTATTTCAAAAGATGTCTTCAAAAAATGCAACACTGAAAGTTAGTACCTTTCCGAAGCCAAATGCAAAGCATATGACTTCGGAAAGGTACTAACTCGAAAGCGACTAAGTTTCAAATGTGTAAATCTTGTACTTTTTTTTAAAATAAAAGTCTGGATACTTTCTGATCACGCCTTGTATATTACATAATACGCAATGTCATTTTTTATCGCAATCTTTTCCAATGAACTGATTCCATAAGTGCATGACTGCATAAATTAAGTCCCTATCTCCATTTCAGTTTTGTAAGAAGCAATGAAGATGTCTAATATCCCGACAAAACAGATAAAATTTTAACTTCGGTCAGCTTGAATATGCTGAATGATTTATTTTTCTCTTTTATCATCGTTGATAAAGGTTCCTTCGTTATTTCTTTATTTAGCTTTTAAATAACTGATAAATTCTGTTTTTGAGATTAACAGCAGATCAGAAACGAGGTTGTATGAACAGAGAGAGAAACTGTCTCGGATAAACAACGGAAAGTACTGGCTGCTTATCAAAAATTATTAGTTTAATATTAAACATTCAAACTTTCATTCAAAAGTTTTCTTTCACTTTCTGTATACATTACTTTTGTTACTCATCTCCTACTCAGATTTTCCACAAACTCATTTAACTTTTCTTTCTAGAGAGTACTTTTGTTTTTGTCCAAATCAACCGTTATAAATCCACTACTGGATGAAGGTTCTCCCTAAATTTTCTCCACAACTGCCTGTCGTTGAGTCACTCTCCCCAATGTTATTCCGGCATGTTTTCGAATTTCATCCATCCACCTCACACGTGGTCTTCATCTGGGTCTTTTTCTGTACCTTAGTAACCAGTCTAAAATTTCGGTTGTTCATCGGTGGTCCGTTTTTCTGGCAACATGCCCAGCCCATGCCATTTCAGGGATTTTACTCTGATCATGATGTCTTCCACTCTTGTCATTTTCCTTATTTCTTTTTTTTTTTATTGAACGTTTAACGACCACCGTGAGCAACTCAATGGGCTGTAAGCAGTCGCCCGTTCCTAATTTAGGGCCACTGGCTCCAGGGAAGAGAGAGAGCCAGTTCCGTAAGACAAACACAAGATCCATGCCTCACCGGGATTCGAACCCGGACCCTTTTCGGATGAATGATCATAATCCATCTTTTAGACCACTGCGCCACCGGGGCGGCGATTTTCCTTACCCACGAATTCCTCATCTTATGTTTCCTGGTTACACCAAACTTGCATCTCTCCAGGCTGCTTTCAGTTGTCTGCAGCCTTTGTATGTATTTTCTAGTTAAGGTCCATGTCTCTGCTCCATATGTAAGAACAGGAAGGATGCATTGATTAAACACTTTTCTTTCAAGACATAATCGCATATTGCTCTTAAAAATTGTACTGTTTCTTTCAAAAGCTCTCCAGCCAAGTTTTATGCGCCGATTAATTTCCTCATAAATGTGACATTTGCTTGATATCTGTTGTCAAAGGTAAGTATAGGTATCGATTATCTTGAGTTTTTCCCCATCGATCGCAAAATCTTCATTTCTTGTAAAAGCATTGTACATCAGTTTTGATGACGCCATCAGAACTGATGACGTCATCAGAACTGAGAACTGATGAAAATGATGACGCCATCAGCTAAACGAAGATGAGTTAAATAACCTCCATTAATCTTTTTTCCCAGTTCAGTGATTGAAAGACATTTTGCAATTGGCATTAAAGAGTTTGTTAGATACGATGTCACCTTGTCTCATTCCCTTTCCAATTTTTTTTTTTTTATTGATGTACATATGACACAGTAGTTTAGATGGAGTGCTCAGATATGCAAAATACACAAAGTATAAATGAATTAGAAAATGCAATGTTTGATAATTGTGAGTGGTTCGGATAACCAGAAAATCTTAAAACCCAGAAATCCTGTTAAAATCCTATAGATTCGAAAAATGTACAAATTTCTAAAATATGAGTTGTAAAATAAAAAACGAAAACCAGGTTGTCTTCGTCAGGAGAACATCAACTTGAGGAGTGGATTTTCTAGTGTCAATAAACGACAGGGTATACCCATTGTCGCATGACAATGCTCCCGAAGTCACTAAAACCAAACAAACGATATACTGTATACATTTTACTTGTCAGTATGGTTCATACTGTAAGCAAGCTTTATTTTCTCTTTAAATTGTTAGCAGAATTCGCATTTTCAGCAAGCTTTATATTTGTTTACTTGGTTTTAGTGGATTCGGGAGCATTGTTAGTCGACATTAGTTAAGACCTGTCGTTTATTGACACAAGAAAAGCCATTCCCCCGGGTGAATGCTATCCTAAAGAAGGCAACCTGGCTTTCGTTTATTTATTTTTTTACAACTCACATTTTACAAATTTGTACATTTTTCGAATCTATAGCATTTTAACAGGATTTCTGGGTTTTCAGACTTCCAAGTTTTCCGAACCACTCGCCATTTTTGAACATTGCATTTTCTAATTTGTTTATAGTCTGTGTATTTTGCATATTTGAGCATTCTATTTTCATTTTTCTGTTATCAGTACTTCTTGATATTTTGCTGACCCCTTGGATAAGCTGCAAACCGCGCACCCTAGATGATTAGCCTAGTTGTATTTGCATTTAATTTCTTCACGTGTACTTTTAAGTTTACCATATAGATGTACAAATTTTTCAAATCGGACTCGTAGTTACAAGGAAAGTCCGTAATCAGGCCAATATCTCACGAACTATGGCAGCTAGCGACTTACTTCTTGTGCAGTTCTATAGGAAACCCCCTATGGCGCACACAATAACACCACAAAGGATCCCCTTGCCCCCTTTTTGGAGGGGTTGAGGGGGCTATCGCGCCCCCTTTGCGGATAGGGTAAAAAAGTCAAATACAAACTTGTTCACCGAGGCAAAAATATACTGTAGTACATAAATTTTTTTTATAACAAAAAATGGAAGGGGACTCTCCGAATGCGAAAAAAAACAGAAAGCTACCTGCGTCGCTGTGTCCGAAGCATATTTGCATGGATTTCAAATGTGCTTTCTGTTCCGTCGTCAGAATACAACAAGAAAGATGACACCGAATTTTCGGGTGTAATAAGCACGTCTTTTGAATCCGTTCTGACGCAAATTAAATTTATCAAAGCTATTCAAAGTCAGTGGAGCCGGTTTGGAAAACAAGAGTATCTGACGGAAGAAAGAAGTTTTTCAATCGGGTTTTTAATCCCTCAGATATTGCTGTAAACGAAATCGTGAGCTCGCGCCCTCTGGTTGCAGACTTGTGCGCTAAGAAAAACATGAATTTATATGAGAAACATTTCAAACCGGAAACGCTCTCCAACACAGAAAGAATTTTTCAAATCGGACTCGTAGAAACAGAGATATCGGCAAAAATAAGATGTGACTTTACCTCCCCTGGTGGGAAAACCCTGCATTATTTTAGGAAGAAAGTATTCTCAAAAGGTTTATCCATCTGAGCGGTATCGGTCCAAGAAAAAAAATTTAGTCGAGTTTTCAGGATCCCAGATTTTGCTACAAATACATCAGAAGCAGATATTAACATTTATGCCCCCTGGTGGCCAAACCATTCTTTACCAAACATTAGAAATTATGTGAAAAATATTTTCCATGAGGTCTTGTATGCGATACAGGAAGAATTTTTCAAATCGGAGTTTTAGGAGCAGAAATAACGCAGAAAACGCAATTTACTTTTGTGCTCCCTAGCGGAAAGTCTATGATTTACTTGAAAATTTTGAATTTATATTGAAAACATTTCGCATCGGAAGCACTATCCAACAAAGAAGGAATTTTTTAAATCGGACTAGAGATATTGACAAAAATAAAATATACATCTACGCCTCCTGGCGCAAAAACCATGAGTTATTTCAAGAAGAAAATGTTCCTAAAAGGTTTGTCGAAATGAGTAGTATCGGTCAACAAAAGTCTTTTTTTTCAATCGAGATTTTAGAAGCTCATAATTTGCTGCAAATACATCAGAAGCGGAAATGAAGATTTACGTCCCCTGATGGCCAAACCATTTTTTTTTACAAAAAACAGACATTATGTGCAAACGATTTCCCATCAGGAGCTGTATCCTGTGCAGAAAGAATTTTTCAAATCGGAGATTTAGAAGCAGAGATATAAGGGGAAACGCAATTTACCTCTACGACCCCTAGCTTAAAGTCTATGAATTACTTGAAAATTTTGAAATTATATGAAAAACATGTCACACTGAAATCACTACCCAAAAAAGAAGGAATTTTTCAAATCGGACTCCTAGAAGTAGAGATATTGACAAAAATAAGAGATACATCAACGCCCCCTGGCGGAGAAACTGTGGAATATTTTAAGAAAAAAATATTCCGAAAAGGTTTATCGATGTGAGTAACATCAGTCCACGAAAGAATTTTTTCAATCGATATTTTAGAAGCTAAGATTTTATGGCAAATACATCAGAAGCAAAAAGTTAACACTTACGCCCCCTGGTGGCCAAAGTATTTATTACCAAAAATTAGAAATTATGGGCAAAAGATTTTCCGTCAGGAGGTGCATCCGCTGAAGAAAAAAATTCCAAATCGGAGCTTTAGAAGAAGAGTTATCAGGAAAAATGTAATTTACTTTTACGCCCCTTAGCGGAAAATCTATGCATAATTTGGAAAAGTAACTAACCTAAAATACTTTTCGACATAAATGGAATCGAAAGATAAAATAATTTTTTGAATCGGATGTTTAGAAGCAAATATGTGAAATAAAACGTATTTTTGAATTCGACATCTTCTGCATTTACGCCCTCTAGCGGCGAAATTGTACATCGTAAAAAAAAACGATATAAAGGATCATCATTCTCATATTTCAAGCTTCCTAATGCAAAAAGAATTTTTCAAATCGGACTAATAGTTCTAGAGATATCATGGGTACAGACGTACGGACGAACGGACGGACAGACGCACATACCGATAACATAAGCACGATCTTTTTTTACAAAAGACGTGCTAAAAATGTTATGCGTGGTCGGTATGCTAACACTTCGTGAACCAGTGACGAGAAGTCGAAAGTTTTGCCACGCATGCAAGCCAAGTAGATGTGCATACAGTTTTCCTATTGATGAGCGTTTCGCCACTTTATGCTATTTCTCCATGTCTCAGTGTATTTTTTACTGTATTGGACATCAAAGTTTGATATTGAATATGTCAAGGAACTGCTTTTCATTTCAGAACATGAGCTGTTGATAAGGTTTGTAGGAAAACTTTTCCTTTGTGCTTTCATTTACTTAGAACTTACCAGTTTAGATAAGTCGTAAGTAATAAGATCTTGTCTAAATACTCTGTTGTTGCTGCCGGATGTTGTGATTTTCCTGGGCCACATGCCCGGGCCCCTTACATCTTTTATTATGGGACAGAAACGTTTTTGTACTATTTTTGCCTCGCTGAACAAGTTTGTAATTGACTTTTTTGCCCTCTCTGCAAAGGGGGACACATAGCCTCCTTCAACCCCCCCCCCCCCAAAAGGGAGGCGATGGGATCCCTCGTGGTGTTATTGTGTGCGCCATAGGGGTTTCCTATACAACGGCACAAGAAGTAAATCGCTAACTGCCATAGTTCGTGAGATATTGGCCTGGTCAAGGACTTCCCTTGTAACCCTGTATATGGCGACAAAACATAATGGAGATTATTTAACCCACCTTCGTCATTTTGCAAGTACCTCATTAGAACTGCAAAATATAATTCAGGTACTTATTGCAAAAAGTTGCGAAAACACAAATTTGCGATGGCGAGACTCGAACCCACATCCTACCGCTTCAAAGCCGAGTGCTAACCCAATTAAGCTACAACGATAAGTGCTTGCCCCTGCTACTTGACGTCTTGACATTTACGTCTCCTCTGTAGTACGTCACATTTATCCCACACACCCCAAGAAAAGCGGGGAAACGAAATCGCAGGCTTCGGGTCCACCGCAAATCATGCTTGAAGTAACTCTCTGCAGAAGATGTGTGTGGAAGAACATCTCACATTTTTCGAATAACCCGACGGCCAGTAGATCCATTTTTAAATTCGGGCGCCAATCTGAAAACCCAAATTTGCCGTAGACGAAACTCAAATCCACATTCTTCTGCTCCGGAGCCGAATGTTTTCCCAATTAAACTGCACCAACAAGTGCTTACCACTGTTACTTTGCCGCCTTGACATGTGCGTCACCTCTGTAGTACTTCACATCATCGTTTTGCTCCGGAGCCGAATGCTTTCCAAATTACGCTACGCCGGCGAGAGCTTATCACTGCTACTTGCCGTCTTGACATGTGCGTCACCTCTGTAGTACGTCACATCAGCATCATTTTGCTCCGGAGCCGAATGCTTTCCCAATTAAACTACGCCGGCGAGGGCTTATCACTGCTACTTACCGTCTTGACATGTGCGTCCCCTCTGTAGCACGTCACATCATCATTTTGCTCCGGAGCCGAATGCTTTCCCCATTAAGCTACGCCGGTGAGGGCTTATCACTGCTACTTGACATGTGCCTCACCTCTGTAGTACGTCACATCATCATCATTTTGCTCTGGAGTCCAATGCTTTCCCAATTAAGCTACGCCGGCGAGGTCTTATCAGTGCTATTTGCCGTCTTGACATGTGCGTCACCTCTGTAGTTCGTCACAGAGTAAAGAAGTAAGCTTGAAAATGAACTTAAAGAAAACAAAATTGATGTACAATGCATTTTCAAGAACTGAAGATTTGGCGATTGACGGAGCAATTCTAGAAGTAAAGAATGGTTACGTTTACCATGGACAACAGATAGCAAGCAAGGGCCGCATCGAAGAAGAAATTAAGAATGTGTAAAACTAGATTGGAGAAGATTTGAAAGAGACAGAGCAATTTTCAGGAGCAATTTACTATTATGTCTTAAAAGAAAAAAAATTAATGAATGCATGCTTTCAGTTTTTACTTATGAATCACAGATATTGACTTTAACTAAGAAAAGCATTCAGGGGCTGTAAACAGCTAAAGGAAGCACGGAGAGATATATTCTATATTGACAAAATTCACCTGATACCTCGAAGAAAAACACAACATAGCATTTATTGGCATACATTAGTACGGTGTCGGTCCACCTTTGGCCTTAATGCATGCACTGATCCTCCGAGACGTGCTTTCGACAAGGTTTTGGAACACAGCGATAGGTATGCGCTTCCATTCAGTACATAATGCTGCCGCTAACTATTGCTTAGTAGTAAGCCTTGGTTCCAAACTTCTTATGCGGCGCTCTAATTTATCCCTAGGTGCTCTATGGGATTAAGATCAGGGTTCTGTGCTGGCCAGTCCACACACGTTACGGAATTATCGTCAAACCACGCCCTAACAGTCCTTGCTTTATGACTCGGTGGATTATCCTGCTGGTACCAACAAGGTTCTGTTCCATAGTATTGCCACAGAATTGGTAGGATAAATATAATTGTCCGGAGTATCGAGGTAGACGTGCTGGTTAACAGGTTTGTCCACAATAACCAATAGGCCGGGACCATAATACGAAAAACACCCCCACACGAGTACACTGCCAGCTCCAAACTTGACCGTAGGAACAGTACACTGTGGTAAATAGCGATTTCCCGGCTGCCGCCATGCCCACACACGACCATCAGACTGATAGATCGTGTATCTGGGTTCATCAGTCCATAGGACTCGTTTCCATTTCTCTACGGTCCACGATAAATGTTCTTTACACCATGCTAAACGACGAGTAGCATTCCGAGTGGATATGAAAAGCTTATGAGCAGCCGCACGATCACGGTAACCCATGGAGTAAAGTTTTCTGCGAATGGTATGTGTACCTTCCGGAGGTTCCAGCATTTTTACTCACCTGTACACTAAGGTCTTGTGCAGTACTCCGTCGATTAGCTATAACGACTCTCCTGAGGCTTCGACGTCCTCTATCACTGATTTTCTTTGGTCTGCCGGTATGTTTTGCAGCTTCAGGCACGCCATGTGTCTTTCACTTATTCAGTACATCCGAAACAGTTGACCTGGGTATGTTTATACGCCTCTCGGTTTCTCTCATGGACAACCCACTAATATAACACCCAACAATCTTTCCTTTCTCAAAGTCAGTTCTTTCCCTCCGCGACATTTTCACTCAACCTCGCAATGTGATATGATCGCCGTCAGCTGCAGGTTTGTTTTTATACCCTTTGCAGCAGAATCGCGCATCTTAACAACGCAGCGGATCCGTTCTTTTGCTTTTGAAGGGGTGTCCGGTGACTTTTGTCAGTGTAGTGTATGCTTGGTATAACCATAAGAGATAGAAAAAGGAGCTCATAAGTCAAGAATATGACGGGAGTTGATGATATCATTATCAAGGGAAAATCCTAGAATTGTCAACTGGCTGGATATATTGCTAGAACAACTGACCACCGTTGGACCACTGAAACACTAGACTGGATTCTGTAGTGTTCTTCGACGTTTAAAATGTGTATATGTGTAGCTCAGGGAATACTATGCAAAGTTGGTTCTAATTCACCGCCTGAATTGAAGCAAGAGTCACTCAAATAAAGTTCAAGAAGTTACTTACAGTTCTTTTTTTATTCCGTCAATACCTCATAGACACTTTATAACGAAGTAAATTTCTCCGTCATTTTTATCCGCGCCAGGATTCGAACCCGGATCCCCTCATTCCGGAATAAGTTGCTCTACCAATTGAGCTACGCGGACGTTTTATTCTGATTCCTATCTGCCTTTATGTCGTGTGCGTCCTTCTGGCAGGTACGTTACATCATCTCCCCCTTATTTATTTTTTTTTTTTTTCGAAGTGCTGGAGAAAGGATTCTTTTATTTTTCCTATCTCGCGGTGTGGAAATAACATCACACCAATGCGAGATTTTGAACGGTCGGGTCATCCGGATAGTTCGGGCGCCATTATAACGAAGTAAATTTCTCCGTCATTTCTGTCCACGCCAGGATTCGAACCCGGATCCCCTCATTCCGGAATAAGTCACTCTACCAATTGAGCTACGCGGACATTTTATTCTGATTCCTATCTGCCTTTATGTCGTGTGCGTCCTTCTGGCAGGTACGTCACATCTTCTGGTACGTTACAACTTCACTCGATATATAACACTCATGAAGAACTAATTCTTAACAGCACTAATAATTTAATCTGATCACACTGGTAAACACGTTTTGTCCCAGACATACTTTTTTTTATTCTTTAGTATTTTTATACGAGGAATCCAGATTTGCTATCCAAATTTTGCTATCGCGTACAGTTTTAGAGATTTAAGAATATGGTTTTTTTTTAGTTTTTTACTTTAAAAATAGTTTTTTTTTTGTTTTTTTTTTGTTGTTGTTGTTTTTTTTGCGAGATATAATTCCAGTATTGACCTGGAGCAGATAGCATCGTTTATTCATATGAGAAAATAAAAGAAAAAAGCTGCAGGTGACATACAAACTTTGTTGCGTTTGAGTTTTATCTTTAATGATATTTCATCAGTGATCAAAGGGGGTTGGGTCCTGTCCGCACGTGCGAATTAGTCATAGACATGGTGCCACCTGCACCTTTCCCGGCTGCTCACTGGACTGCTCGACTACGTCTCATGTCTCAGTTATATGTAAGACAGCCGAAGTGAACGCTGTGCTATTGCTCTTTATTAGTAGATTTTGTTTGTGTGAAAACTGAAAAATGCCACGCAAGTGTCTCAACCATCCGGATATGTTTTGTTATGTGTGCGGTGAATTGACATTCAAACCTCAAAGGCGGAACTTTACCCCGTTAATACGAAACTGTTATCTGCTTTACTTTGGTTGCAAAGTAGGAGATCCGGACAAGAGTTGGGCCCACATATTTGTTGTGTTACAAGTTCAAGACTTTTAACGGGTTGGGCAAACGGTTCTCGACATATGCCATTTGCAGTTCCCATGGTTTCGAGAGAGCCGAAAGATCATTCTTCGGACTGTTATTTTCGTATAACAAATACAAAGAGAATCACAAGTAAGTCGAAACACAGTTTAAAATAGCCCAAGTTGCCTTCAGCGATACGACCTATTCCCCACAGTGATGATATGCCAATACCACCTCACCCGGTATCAACCGATATAAATAAAAATTCAAGCTCTGAAGAGGAGCTGAAAGAAGATCACGCTGATCGACATGATGCATGTTTCGACATTTCTAATGAGCCTCATTTATTGACACAAGGAGACCTAAGTGATTTAGTGCGTGATTTAAATTTATCTAAAACCAGGCAGAACTTTTGGAACCACGACTAAAAGGGTGGAATCTTCTTGATCACGGAACTAGGGTATGCTACTTTCGAAATCGTCAAGAAGATTTCAAGGAGTTTTTCTCGCAAGAAGGATATATAGTGTACTGTAAAGATATTTCATCAGTGATGGACACTATAGGACATTCTCATAACGCACAGGAATGATGTTTGTTTATAGATTCGTCAAAAGTTAGCCTAAAAGCTGTCGTTTTGCACAATGGAAACAAAGTCCCATCAGTTCCACTAGCACATGCTATTAATATTGTTACGACATACCTCCGCCATTAATTTAGTAATTAATGGGCGTGGTGGATGTATGAAATTAATTAAGTATTAATTATGTTCGAGGCTTCATTGGAGTTTAAAAGTGTAAACATCAGATAAAGTTTTATCTGGGGGTTTGAAAAGAAAGGAGGCGAAGAATTCTCCCTCTAGCTGGGTGGTCTCAGAATAGCGCTGTTAGGTCATAAATATCAGGGCGTAGCTGTCGGCTGGTCTAAACAGGGTACATTTCGGAGAGGGATCACTTGTAGAAATGAATGAAGATGGGAGACCAAGGGTTTAGCGAATAATCGTAAATTCGTCGATTGTTTGGGGCATTTTCGAGAACAATTGCTCTCTGTGTGGTCTGTGCAGAAAAATAAGAGTTCGCACTTGGCATGAACATAAGGAAGAAAGTTTAGTTGTCTGTACGCTCTCCGATGTGAAAGGCTGGATGCCTTGGATCTGCTATATGAATTGGGAAATGAAGCAGCAAATCTCCCCGCATTGGGTAAGAAATGGAGACGACAACTCGAGGCGGCTGATGGAGATGCCAGTTTGCCATAAAGACAGCGGAATGCCTAAATCCGCGTGATAAAGCAACAATTTCTAGGCTGGAGCGTAATGGAAATCAGCGACTGTTTGGCCCAATGAAAGCCAAGTTACAGGGGAATTAAGAAATCTGCGAGTGGACAGTGGTCATTCTAATGAGAAGCGAAACTCGAGTTCGAATGCCAACCACTGCAGTGTGGAATCATCATCCCCCATTCATCCCCTACTGTGGAGGAAGTGAAGAGTCGCGCTTTTCTTACGAGGCGAAGGCTCCCTCAACAAACGCCTGGATGTGTGTGTGTGTGTGTATGAGTACGGTAGCACCCAGGGGACGCAGCTCCTGCAATGAAATCTTTCATGTAAAAAAAAAAAAAAGGAAGGTGTGTTTTACTTTACTAGTGCAATCACAATTTGGATTTATTCTGGACAGCATCCATGTAAGTAGAAACATTTTGTTTTTATTATTACATCTGCTACGCAAATTAAGTTGAGGAACTGAACTAATATATTTCAAGAACTGGACTGAGAAATAGTGAGACTGAACTGTGAAATTTAAGTTCATTAAAACTATCTCGCGGGAACTGATTTAGGTCAAAGTTGACCCAATACTCATGTTTAGAAGACAGCTAAATTGTATTCATATGTGTGCCATTGTTATGTTTTTATAGCCAATTTTATAGCCAATTAAATATTTGTTTAGGCAGTCAGCGCAGTCATAGAACACATTATTTATGTGTACGCAGGTGATTGGTTGAAATTGTTTAAGTGTATGCCCATATAATACAGTTTTCGCGCCGAGAACTACGTCGAAAGAGATCAGTGAAGAAATATACTTATACCGCTCGGCACGTTCTGATCAATTGGTGGCGAGCGGTGGAATGCATAACCTAGCTCGGCCCGATATCGTAACAATATGAAAGAAGCCTCTGAAAATATGAAGATTATTCTAAACAAGATACAGTATGAAAACTTCATTTGGAACATATGTGGATATCTCAAGGTGATCGCTATGCTTCTCGGGTTACAGTCTGGATGCACAAGATTTTGCTGTTTTTTGTGCGAGTGGGACAGCCGGGATCGTAAAAGTCATTTCAAAAGGAAGACATGGCCTTTACGTAAATCTCTTACACCTGGTGAAAAAAAATGTAATGAATGCTCCTTTAGTTGATCCCAAAAACATCTATCTCCCACTTCTTCCTATCAAATTAGGTTTGATGAAAAGTTTTGTGAAAGCGATGGACAGAAATAGAAGTGGTTTTATGTACTTGAAGGAGAAGTTCCCAAAATTAGCGATGCAAAAATTAAAGAAGGAATTTTCGTAGCACCACAAATTAGAGAATAATGAAAGATGAAACTTTTGAAGGACGTTTGAATGACTTAGAAAAACGCACATGGGTTTCATTCAAGAATTTAGTGAAAAACTTTTTAGGCAACAAAACGTCTGACAACTATACGGATGTAGTACATGATATGCTGAAATCATATGAAGATTTATGCTGCAATATGTCTCTGAAGATCCACTCCCTTCACTCTCACTTAGATTTCTTTCCCAACAACCTGGGCACCGTAAGTGATGAACACGGTGAACACTTTCATCAGGACATTTCAAGCAACGAAAAGAGATATAAAGGAAAGTGGAGTTCAAGTATTTTAGCAGATTACTGCTGGACTCTCAAAAGGAACCTTCCTGAGGTAAAGTATTCCAGGAAATCTTCAACTAAGACCTAGGTACATTGAACATTAATTAATTTCCTTGCTGTACATGTTATTAATGTAAAATATTTACGTAACTGTCACACAAAATCCTTACGTGATAGAGAAAAATGGTTTTCATTATTGAATTCAGCTCGACAAATACTATAAAGATTGGCCAATAACATCTTTGGTACAGAAAAACAGTTTTTTTTTTTTTTGTTTTTTAGTAGACCAGTGTTATAACATTACCCGAACACGCAAACTTCAAGAACAGGCCGCTTCAGCGTTAAGACAGTTTCCACGAATGCTATACCACAGATCGACAGACACTCTCTCTATGAAAATATCGTTTACAGATTAAGACAGCTTCCACGAACACTATACCACAGATCGACATACACTCTTCTATGAAAATATCGCTGCCGCCCGGTGGCGCAGTGGTCTAAGCGATGGCCTCTGATCATTCTTCCGAACGGGGTCCGGGTTGGAATCCCGGTGAGGCATGGATGTTGTGTTTGTCTTACGGCACTGGCTCTCTCCCTTCCCTGGAACCAGTGACCCTAAATTAGGGACGGGCGACTGCATATAGCCCGTTGAGTTGCTCCCGGTAGTCGTTAAACCTTCAATCAAAAAAAAAAAATCGCTTACAGATTAAGACAGCTTCCACGAATATTATACCACATATCGGCAGACACTCTTTGTATGAAAATATCACTTACAGATTCAGACAGCTTCCACGAATACTATACCACAGATCGACATACACTCTCTCTCTATGAAAATATCGCTTACAGATTAAGACAGCTTCCACGAATACTATACCACAGATCGGCAGACACTCTATGAAAATATCGCTTACAGATTAAGACATCTTCCACGACTACCGCTAGCGCACGGCGCACAGCAGATCAGATCATATATAGAAGATTTTAGGAAGGGAATGTCTGACCCCAGGTCTTAAACAACCCTTAGAAATAGGAAGCTAGGAGATTTGGACTAGAGTGCCCGATAGGAAAGTGACACGGAAGCGAAGTAGAAAGGGGGAAGAAGACGCCCTTATTTATTACCGGGAGGGAACAGTACTCGGGGTCCAACGGCTTAACGTGCCCATCCGACGCACGGTGGAATTGAGTGGATCGAACCTGAGCTCCTTTCCGTGGCAGTCACGAACGTTGCCCACTAGGCCACCCGTGGCCCGCGCGACGCACAGCTGGTAGCTCAACACATTATATATGCAGCGACCTTGCTTGTCAGCCATGCATACGTCATTCACCCTTGACTTGAAGACTGTTGCCTGATAACATTCAGTTAGCGAGAAAATATAACGTTAAGGTTGGAACGATAAACGAGAACAAACTTAAAATTTACATAGAGAAAGACAACTAAAACTCAGAGTTAAATTAGTGTGTAAGTCATAACTCCAAGGAACTGGAAATGACGCAAAAGATGGCCATGTAAATAATGAGTGGATGAAATTCGTAAAGTGAAGGAGAATGGCGCAGGACAGAAAACTGTGGAAGAAATTTGGGGAGACCTTCATTTCGCAGTGGATTGGTATTGTTTGATAATGATGATGATGCATATGTATTATTTTTTTTAAATCTCCCAGTCAAGAGGTATTTAACTATTTTAATAGAATATCAGCAGGAGAACGGGTTGATTGTTTATTTTATATGACAAACGACTAATTAACTATTAATTAAAAAAGTTATATTTTCGGAGCGATGTTACTATCCTGTATGTTCTTTTGAAAACTTCCCGGGTGCCATCAACACACCAAAAGATGAGGTGCCTTCAGGATGTTTTTCTTGTTTTTTTTTTGTTTCGTTTTGTTTTTGTTTCTAATTAAAGGACTCTACGACTTCCTTACTGTTTGTGAAAGTTCCAACACCATGAAGGACTGCTGGTATTAGCTTGAAACTTACAGGATATGTACAACAGGTTGGGACACGCAAATGATTAAATTATCAGTGAAAATGCTCATACGGCTTCGGAGCAACGCCTTCGAAACCGTCCAGTCTTGGGTATAAGAAGCTGGATCAAACGAGATGTTATTAATGTATATACGATTCTCTATGTTTAATTCTTGTAATTAATCAATGCATCCGGCGGCGGATGGGGTCTTTCATTTCACTCAGTGAGCTTCGCCATCTGATTATTTATTTAGCAAGAAAATCTACGTTTCGTGAGACGAAAACTGTTCTTTTTGATCCGGGAGCAAAATGTTAAACCTGCTAGCACAGGGCCTTCCCGGGTCGAGCCTGGATTTTTTCACTTGCATGATGAAAAAAAGATACCCGGCCCATGCAGACCTTTAGCATACTGTATAATGATGCTCAAGTGGCTGAGTGGTCAGAGGCGCTGGCTTCTGACTATTCATACGATTCTGGCCTGCGTTTCAGTCAAGGATAAAGGCATCTGTGGGTTGTCTTATGGCACTGACTGTTCCCTGGAACCAGTGGCCATAATTTAGGGACGGGTGGCTGTTCTTACAGGGAGAGAGGAGTTAACGACCACATGAGCAACTCAGTGAGCTAAAAGCAGTTTCCCGCCCCTAATTTGGGGCTACTGGTTCCAAGGAAGGAAGAGAAAGCCAGTGCCTTAAGACAAACCTTCCACCATCCATACCTCACCGGGATTCTAACCCGAAAGCATCTCCGACGGACGATTAGAAGAAAACGCTTCGTATCATTCGGCCATCGAGACGGCAAAAAAATCCTTTAAAAGTACTGACCGAGCCCGGGTGCCTTTGCATCAGATATTAATTTCTTTTCGTACGGTTCAAATGCAGTAAAACTACCTTAACGGACACTCTCAAATGCCGCCCCGGTGGCGCAGTGGTCTAAGCGATGGCCTCTGATCATTCGTCTGAAAGGAGTCCGGGTTCGAATATCCCGGTGAGGCATGGATGTTGTGTTTGTCTTATGGTACTGGCTCTTTCCCTTGCTTGGAACCAGTAGCCCTAAATTCGGAACGGGCGACTGCTTACAGCCCATTGAGTTGCTGACGCTGGTTGTTAAACCTCCAAACAAAAAAACAAAAAAACTCGAGTAGCAGACGTAGTTCTTAGTCCCGAAGTACATACGGTTCTCTATGTTTACCTCCAAATAGCGGACCTGAATAACGGACAGTGGTCTTAGTCATAAGTTAGTTAAACACATGAACGTTCAAGAAAAAATAATAATAATAAGTGCCGTCCCGGTGTCGCAGTGGTCTAAGCAATGGCTTCTGATCGTTCGTCCGAAAGGGATCCGGGTTCGAATCCGGGTGAGACATTTGTCTTACGGCACTGGCTCTCTCCCTTGCCTGGAACCAGTGACCCTAAATTAGGGACGGGCGACTGCTTATAGCCCATTGAGTTGCTCACGCTGGTTGTTAAACCTCCAATCAATCAATAAAAAAAAGTCGGCGAATTTTTGCAGCAAAGATTTTGTTTAGCTTCTGTAGACAGAAATAGGGTACTTTTTTCCCTCTAGATCCCATTACAAAAACTACTGGTCTGTGATATCAATATGGCCGATCTTTTCTTAGAGGCGGAAAAGACAGCTGTTTCAAACAAAATATGGTTTACGTTGTCCGTGCGTAACGAGAAGATTTAGACGCCATTTTCGAACTAATTACGTAACGTCCCGATGTCGCAGTGGTCTAAGAGATGGCTTCTGATAAGGACAAGTCGCATATTCGTAGAGCCTCCGTGTGGTAGTCGATTCTTGCTTGACCTTGGATACTTTTTGTGTTGGTTTAAGTGTTCCTGGCATCGTTTTGTTGTGTTCTACACTCCTTTCCACTTCACAAGCAGTGATTGTGGACAGCCACAGGTTTGTGATTTTATCTTTTTTAATGTTGCGTGGTGCAGCACTCGCTCACATTAGGGTTCGTGGGCGAGATGGCCGCAACCTCTGCTATCGTTTCTACCGCTTCACATGATTCTTTTTCGTCTTCAGTTTCTACAATATCGTATTCATCAGCATTGAATGTGCCTGCATTTTCACCTGTGCTTTTTGATATCTCTACTATGTCTTCTACAAGCAGCGTCCCATATACAGATGGAACCAACTCTATTGTAAGGGCTAGTGATACGAACCCACCCCCGCTTGCGTTTGCTACTGTTGTTGGTGGCTCATCTCAGCGGATTACGAGTTCATTTTGTGATAACATTGAATTACTCCGAGTAGATAAAGTATTGAAGATTTTGGTTCCTGAAGAAAATCATGAAGGTAAGCAGTATAACTCTGCATTACTTCTTAGTGTCTTTTTTCAATCGTTTCCCGATACCCCCCTTCCACTTTATCTAGATGCTATTTATAAAGTTGTTCCCGAAAAACAGATAGTGTCTATTATTCGTATGGGTGGAGGACTTATAGTGCAATTCACAGACCCCACTACTGTTAGTAAAATTCTTCAGTCAGGAATTGATATTAGACATTTCCATTTACAACCTATTCCTGCTTCACATAGGCCTATTACTGTTACCCTTTCGCCAGTGACGACAGCCATCCTGGATGCAGTACTAATTAAAGCACTAGGGTCTTTTGGACGAGTGATTGGTAAAACAAAAGTTCTTCCAGCTTTAGGTCGCGACTCGCACTACAGTTCAGTGCAAGGAGGACGTCGACAGTACCGTATCATATTCCCTAGTGATGAAGATATTGTTGAACGACCCACATCCATGGAACTCAGCATTAACGCCAGCACATTCGTTTTTAATGTGTTTGCGGGTGTCCAGTGCTTTAAGTAAAAGGCTGAAGGGCACGTAGTGTCTGAATGCCCACATCGTGTTTTACAGGACAGTTCTGCTGCCTCTGCTACTTCTATTTTCAGCCTACAGGAACCTTCATCGGCTTTATTTGCTGCTCAACCAGAAACTGCAGGAAAACTATCTGCCATACCTTCTATAGACTCTACTTCTACTGGTAACCCTGTTGCTTCAGATCCTGGATCTCGTAAATTTGATAATGTTCGACCATGTCCTACTTTGACCTCTACTGCAGTGGGTTTACCTAATCCCCTTGATATGGGCACTTCAAATTTTCCACATCTGCTACCACCTCAACAGGCCACCCAATCTCAAACAGCTAATAAACGCTCTATTTCCCCAGCTTCACCACGATGTACTCGTGCGTCTTCTTGTTCCAGTTTACGACAAAAAAAAACCCGCACTTTAACCCCGCACTCTCGACGTTCTTCTGCTTCACCTATCCAGGACAGTCAATACGGTGTTTCTACATCTAACACCTTTGGCATCCTTACCGACTCGGCAGAAGAAAGCATAGAAACTGCCCATGATAGTGAATCGCAGTATGCTTCTTCAGAAGGTGCATGGCCCCCCTCCCCCTCCACACCCTTCTTGACTTTCCAGAAGTTTTCCAGGACAGCCCTGTCCCCAATTCGTCATTTACTCTCCCTGAATTAATATCTCTCTATGGTGTCCGAAAAAGAGAAACATTATGCAAATACCATGTGTGCTGAGGAATTTACAGCGCCTTCCCGAAATGGTTCAACAACTCGCAGCGATCGATGAAGTCTTTAGTAATGTCTCTCTGCCGTCTTGGGCCATCCAATATGGTTCTTCTTTTGTCCATACAAATGAGCGGCACACCAACTTTTTTTTCTTTTCTTTGGGAACCAAGGCTTTTTTTTTTTTTTTGTTGTTAAGAGCGTCTTTTTGTAGTATATGCTTATAGTGTTGTTGGGTTTTTTTCATCACCAGAAAGTGTGGCTAGTGTTTCTTTTTCGTGATGAGAATGCCGCATGTTTGTTATTTCTTCGGGAGAGACGAGACTGATCCTTTTCATGTTTTTTCCATCATGCTTAACTTTCTTGGGCTCAGCTGTGATGAGTCCTTGACCTCGATAGTTCCTGAGATCTCCTGGACCTTGTTTATCCTTCTGTCCTTGTCCGGTTTGCTGCATTTGTGTTCTATTCTCCCTAGTGATCTCCGTGAGTGAGGTCTGTGACTGCACCATACTACACTGACGGAAAAAAATCCCAACACCAAGAACGGGTTGTGTTAGATAAACGACAGTTGGTAGGCGGTGAGAGTACATCTGTAAGATGACGTCTATGCAAACTTTGCGCTCGGCGCATATGTGTGGCGCTAGTAGCGCCCATCGGAACATGCAAAGCAGGTTTGCTGTAAATACGCGCTGTAACGTTCGTGAGCGTTAGTTATCGTTGAGATTCGACGTAGTGTGTTGATGTTAGTCAAGAATGCCTTTAAGAAGACGAAGAAGCCATTATCAACAGCTCACGGAGTTTGAACGAGGGTGTTTAATAGGTCTACGAGAAGGTGGATTTTCCTTCCGCAATATTGCAGAACGACTTGGCAGGAATGTAGCCACTGTGATTGTTGGCAGCGGTGGTCAAGGGAAGGTACTGCCTCAAGAAGACCCGGTTCTGGTCGGCCACGTGGCACTACTGAGAGGGAAGACCGCCGTGTACGGCGTATGGCCGTGGCGCATCGTACCGCATCTGCGGCAGCAATTCGAGCTGCAGTTGCCACCACAGTGACACAACGAACTGTTACAAATCGGTTACTTGAAGGACAGCTCCGAGCCAGACGCCCTGTAGCGTGCATTCTACTTAGTCCAAACCACTGCCGTTTGCGACGTCAGTGGTGTCAAGCTAGAGCTCATTGGAGGACGGAGTGAAGATCTGTTGTGTTTTCTGATGAAAGCCGGTTCTGCCTGGGTGCCAGTGATGGCCGTGTGTTGGTTAGAAGGAGGCCAGGTGAGCTCCTGCAACCAACCTGTCTGCGGCCGAGACACACTGGAGGAACTAAACCTGGAGTTATGGTCTGGGGAGCAATTTCCTATGACAGCAGGAGCACTCTCGTTGTTATCCCACGCACCCTGACGGCACAGTTGTACGTCGGTCTGGTGATTCAACCTGTTGTGCTGCCATTCATGAACAGCATTCCAGGGGTGTTTTACAACAGGATAACGCTCGCCCGCATACCGCTGTTGTAACCCAACATGCTCTACAGAGTGTCGACATGTAGCCGTGGCCTGCTAGATCACCAGATCTTTCACCAATCGAGTACGTATGGGACATCATTGGACGACAACTCCAGCATCACCCCCAACCAGCATTAACCGTCCCTGTACTGACCGACCAAGTGCAACAGGCATGGAACTCCATCTCACAAACTGACATCCAGCACCTGTACGACACAATGCATGAACGTTTGCGTGCTTGCATTCAACATTCTGGCGGTTACACCGGTTATTAATGTACCAGCATTTCACATTTAAAATGGCTCTTCTCACGCTTACATTAAGCTGTGATCTTGAAACCTTAATCGATTAAATATGTTATCTATACAAATGTATTGCCGCCATTTCATTCCTCTATAACTATTTTTTCGTGGTGTTGGGATTTTTTTCCGTTAGTGTATTTGGTTACCATCTCGTTCTGACTACTTGATGTTTGCCATCCTTCCTTTAGCTTCTCAAAACCAGTGCTTCTCAAATTCAAGAGTGTCGCATCGTGTTGTGCGTAGTCGTCGCTGATCTTTTTGCGTCTTCCTATGATGAGCTCCTTCCTTCACAATGAATCATAGCGCTTTCACGACGGACTTTTTCTGTGTAACCGGCACCAAACATCAAGCTGGCTTTTTTCTCCTTCTTCATCAGTGACTTTCCTACATTTCTTCAACAATTGATCACTTTATGTTTTGTTTAGAAATGTGAACATTCCCCGACTGACTTTCACTGACTTTTATGAACAGTCCTATATATGCGTCATTTTATATGTTACTCCAATTAATTGCTTTGTCGGGTAAAAAGCATGACGGGATCGCCAATGCGCGACGTAAATACACTGGCGTGCAAAAATTAAGGACGAGACGGTTTTTCGAATGTAACGTCGTGCAGAAGTGCTCCACATCGACTCAAATCATACCATAAGATCCCCAAGATGTAAGAATATGGGACAAGTGAGCAAAACTGTCCAAACAAGGAATCCAAAGGATACAAAGGCATTTTATTGAAAAGGTAGCTTCGAGCGCAACTGGACAGAAGACAGAAACGTCCATGTGACAGGCGGCTGCCAAGAAAAATCCAGCCTTTCGTAGGGGATATGATCACCCCTGACTGCGTTGCAGGATTTACAACGTCAGTCCATGCTGAAGACGAGGTTGTCAAAGAGCTGTTGAGACATCGCGGCCCATTCCCCTCGTAGCGCCAATCGCAAATGCGGAATCGTTGCTCGCGGCTGGTGACGTGCTGCCAAGCGTCTCCCGAAAAGGTCCCACGCGTGTTCGATTGGATTTCGGTCCAGAGACCTTGCGGGTCAATTCATGCGTTGAATATCTTCACTCTCCAACAGCTACTGTACGATGAGGTGTAGCGTTGTCGTCCATGAAGAGGAACTCAGGACCCACAGCACCTCTAAACAGACGCACGATAGGCAGGAGAACATTGGTACAATAGCGGACAGCAGTGACTGAACCTCCTTGGAAGATGTGGACGTCAATACGGCTACCAAGCATGATACCGCCCCAAACGAGAACTCCGCCACCTCCAAACCGGTCCCTTTCGATTATGTTGGAGGTGTGATTGCGTTTTCCCTGCTCTCTCCAGATGTGTATACATCCAGAATCGCTCATCAGACTAAATCGGTTCTCATCCGTAAAGAGAACTCGACCCCATTGCTGATGTGTCCAGTTCTTGTGTTCCTGGCACCACAGAAACCGCCGTTTCCGATGAGCAGGCGTTAATGGCACACACTGCACTGGTCGTCGTGCAAATAGACCACCTTTGTGCAGCCTCCTGGCCACGGTAAAACGCGATAACTTACGTCCAGTTGTCTGCTGCATGTGCCTTGCAATTTCTCCCGCTGTCTCCCGTCTGTCTCTTCTCGCCTGTAGGACAATATGCCGGACAGCTGCTCCTGTCGTTTGAAATACTCTCCAAGCTCGTGAAACGATGTTGTGAGCGATCGCGAACTCCTCGGCCACACTAGTCCCACTTCGACCTTCTTCCAACTTCCCAATGACGCGATCTCGGGTAAAGTCATCCAGATGTCGTCTACTGGAATGCCTGTTAGTAATATCACACGGTTGCAGCAACTCGACGTCGTTTAAACCGATGTACACCGTGCCATAGTTTTCACCGAATTGCTTAGCATGATGATCATAATCATGTGTAGAGGATTTTAGGAAGGAAGTGTCCGACCCCAGGTCTTAAACAACCCTTAGAAATAGGAAGTTAGGAGATTTGGGCTAGAGTGCCCGATAGGAAAGTGACACGGAAGCGAAGTAGAAAGGGGGAGAAAGACTCCCTTATTTATTACCGGGGGGCCAGTACCCGTGGTCCGACGGCTTAACGTGCTCATCCGTCGCACAGCGGATATTTAGTGAATCGAGCGTTCGTACCTGCTGGAATCGAACCTGAAGCCCTTTCCGTGGCAGTCACGAACGTTGCCCACTCGGCCACCCGCGGCCCCCGAATTGCTGAGCGTACACCGCCAGTGTGCTTTATATCTTTTCAAAACGCCCCCCCCCCGTCATGCTGCATATATGCGCATGCTCTACCGTACCGGACCCTAGTCTATCTCCTGAGTGGTCTTTCGGTCCGTTCTGCTTGCTTGTTTCGTTGTTATGCTAATTTCTCCTCTTCGTCCTTAATTTTTTCATACCAGTGTACTTGTATATATTTGTTTCGACGAAAATACTTGTATATATTTGTTTTTACAATTGTAAATACTTGTATATATTTGTTTCTCAATAAATACCATTTGAATTCTGATCGTAAGTCTGGGTTGGAATCCCGGTGAAGCAAGGATGATGTGTTTTTCTTACGGAACTGGCTCTTTCACTTCCCTGGAGCCAGTGACCCTAAATTAGGGTCGGGCGACTGCTTATAGCCCATTGTGTTGCTCACGGTGGTCGTTAAACCCCCAATAAACTGTGAAGGAAATGCAAAAGATTTCATTACAGCTGTGTGTATGATGAATATCTGTGTATTGAAGAGGCAACGAACAATGTGCGTGAGTACGTTGCTTTGAAAACACTGGAAGAAAATGAATTTGATTGAGGAAGAATCTGATGCCGTTGCAGTAGAAATGTGCCTTTTTTTTAAAGACGCAGTGAAGAGTCTCAAAAGTTTTCTGTAAACAAAGGGATGCAAAAAGTTAGCACTCTTGAAGTACTTAAAATTACAATTCGAAAAACATGTTACGAATTGCCGAACACGCGGCTTGTCCGATTCTTTGCAGCCAAACACTGCTTATTACTTGAATTAAGTAATGAGCAACAAGTATGTGCGTTTTAAAATTCATGGTGTAACATTTTATTTTTACGTACGTGAGCACGTATTGTATTGTTTCTGACTGTAAAACAATGGCAACAAAATGAAACATTTGATCAAAAAATATCCCTTTGATTATAGGGTGTCCGCTGATCATAGGATTAGCTGCATTTCATTTCCTTAGTAGCCAGTAGCACAGTAGCCAGTAGCAAATTTTAAAGATAAAATTCAAAATTCATTGAAGATCATGACAACTCTGGTGGGGCCGCGGGTGGCCGAGTGGTCAACGTTCGTGGCTGCCACGGAGAAGACCTCGGGTTCGATCCCAGGCAGGTACGAACGCTCGAACCACCAAATATCCGTCGTGCGTCGAATGGGCACGTTAAGCCGTCTGGCTCCGGGTACTAGCTCCCCGGTAATAAATAAGGGCGTCTTCCTCCCCCTTTCTACCTCGCTTCGATGTGACTTTCTTATCGGGCACTCTAGCCCAAATCTCTCAGCTTCCTATTTCTAAGGATTGTTTAAGACCTGGGGTCAGACACACCCTTCCTAAAATCCTCTACATATGATCTGATCTGATCTGACAACTCGGGTGTCGTCGCACATACGACCGGAGTTGAAATGGTAGCAAATGCGACCGGCAGCGGGAAAGAATAGTGGGGAAGAAAGGAGGGAGGAAGGGTGGAAGATTAGGTGTTGACCACCTGGGGTCTTCCAACAGTAGATGCGACCGGCTTAACACAGAGGAGTGGAGAAAGAAAGAAGAAAATTCACATACGAGTGGAATAAAATCTCCGGCAGTTTGTCGTAGAGAAAGTACTACTATGCCTATTGCTTGGGAAAAGAAAGTGTTTTATATTTTATATACAAATCAAGTTTTACTAGGGGCTGCAATACAGAAACATGAGTAAAACCTTATTTTGTAAATACAAGCAGTACAATAATTATTAGACTTTTGCTAAAAAGACTATTAAACTGGAAATGATGATGCTGGTATACCCCTAATTTTAGGTTTGGGGCACTTGGACATATTTTTGCAAACAGTCAGCCGCAAAAAATCTGCTTCCAGGGCTGGGCTGTTTATGGATCGCCAGTCCGATACTGAGCGTTCGTATGAAGATCTGAAATTTACAACAGCTATTTCTGCAGAATTTTTAGGAATAATAATTCCGAATACGTGTAAAATAATGCATGATGAATTAAAAGAGTAATACGTGAAGGTAGGAAATGTTTTCTGCGGAATGATGTTTTCTACATTTTCTAACCAATTGTTATTATGTGGTTGTAATAAAGTCGGAGCATAAATAAGCTATTCTTAAAAATGACAAATGAATCAAAGCCATATTATTTCTCAATATTTTCTGGAGATCTAAAATTCATGTGGGAGAAACCGCTCTGTGACTCCCCCAGACAGGCGTTCAAAACACTGAAGTTCTGTCGCGTTCAAATTGAAGTACATACTTTGGTACAAAGCAACTTCCTTTACTGTATAGAGAAAACTCATTTCCGTATATTCACGTGGTGGTCGTAAATACTACCCGTTTCGTCACACTGCAACGTCAGCAGCTCACTCCCTCCTCATCCCCCCCCCTCCTCATCTGACCACCCTTCTTTTTTTCCCATCCCTCTGCTTCAAGCCGGTCTCTTTTGCTACCATTTCAACCCCGGTCGCATTTCCGACTGTTTCGACAACTCTGATTGATTATTAGATTCGTTGAGTGGAGAAGATGAAAAGAACTAGGTATTAAAACAGAACATTTACAAACAAGAAATGTTTATGAAATACTTCATGATGTTTTAAATATGTCACCGCTGTAAATTCAAAACACGTATCAACTATTCAATGCAATTTTTTTTTCCTAAATGATGTTTCACTTTCGGGGTTGTGACCGTATCCACCTCTGAGGTAACACACATGCCAAGACCGCAAAGTTGCAGCGACAAACTCCGTTGTTGTAGCTTAATTGGGAAAGCATTCGACTCCGGAGCAGAAGAATGCGGTTTCGATTTCCCTCACAGACAAATGGCTTTTACACTACATTGGCGCCCGAACGTAAAATGAACCTTCTGGCCGTTGAGTTTTTCGAAAAAATGTGTGATTTTCGTTCCACACATCATCTGAAGTTAATGAGAATTCCTTCTCCTTCAAGCGTGGTTTGCCGGCTGACCTGGAAACCTACGATTCCGTCCCAGCCCTTTCTCAAGTGTGCGTGGGGGGGGGGGAGAGGTTATGTGACGTACCTACTTCAGAGATGACGCACCTCAAGACGTCACAGTTTCAGCGACGAATTTCGTCGGTGTAGCTTAATTGGGAAAGCATTTCGCTTCGTAGCAGAAAGACGCGAGTTCGATATCAGCCACCGGCAAATGGCTTTACGTTATAGTGTGTACTAGGAATTCGAAATAACTATGCGATGGCAACATTATGGGGTGACACACGGTACGACTTGAGTCTTTGGTGTTGAACCAGAGTACGACAATGCCGCTTCGGTGGCGCAGTGGTAAAAGAGCTGACCGTTTGTACGAGATGGACCCATTCAGAGCTGTGGGTGGCCTAGTGGTTAACGTTCGTGACTGCCACAGAGAAGACCTCGGATTCGATCCCAGATAGGTACGAACGCTCGAACCACTAAATATCCGCCGTGCGTCAGATGGGCACGTTAAGCCTTTGGACCCCGGGTACTGCCCCCCCCCCCCCCGGTAATAAATAAGGGCGTCTTCCTCCCAATTTCTACCTTGCTTCCGTGTCACTTTCCTATCGGGCACTATATTCCAAATCTCTTAGCTTCCTATTTCTAAGGGTTGTTTAAGACCTGGGGTCAGACAATCCCTTCCTAAAATCCTTTACATTTGATCTGATCGTACGAGATGGGTCCAGGTTCAAATCCCGATCAGGTATAAATGTTGTGTTTGTCTTACGGCATTAGTTCTCTCCCTTCTCTGGAACCATTTGCCCTAAATTAGAGACGGACGACAGCCCATCGAGTTGCTCACGGTTGTCGTTAAATCCACAATAAAAAAAAAAAAAATTCTTGAACTAAGTGAAAGCCGGCAAATAATGACTGGGAAAAGTAAAATATGTAGAGTAATTTTTAAAAAACATTTATTTATTTGTAAAAGGGTTAACAGATGGCACTGTAATCATTCTCCGCCACTGAAGTGAAATCGGAGAGTGCTTGGGAAATTCATGTAAGCGCATGTTTGAGTGAGGCAGCTTTCACCCTTAATTTCCTAATCGTATCCCCCCTTCATGTCTGCGTGGCCACATCGGTACAGCATGCGACTGTTACCTAAACGGCTTGGGTTATAGGCGTTGCATGACCAAGTATTTTGAGGGGTTCAAATCAGTGTAAACTAATTTTTTTATTGGTGAGGATTCTCAGAAATATATAGTTTCCCCGAAAATGCTCCTGATCAATTGCCATTAGTGTCGCAACTTAGGTTTTTTACATGCCTAATATCTCCAAAACTACAAGGTGTGGGAGGTTTCCGTTGATTAATACATATCAAGCCTACAAATGGGAAGTTTCGTGTGGTTACCCAGCACAAATCCTTCTTATGTTAACCTCTGAAAGTGGGGGACAAAAATGCGGAAAGTGGCAAGTGAAATGTTTCGGGCATTATGGTATTCTGAGCCACACAAAATTAAATCTACACTGCTGGCCACCCAAAAGGCAACACCAAGAAGGAAAGCATCCGATTAGTCTGAAATTCGCAGCATGCGTCGCCCGCGAAAGGACATGCATACGATTAGCATTGCAGGGCATATGCAAATCATGTGCGCCCGGCACGCCACCGCGAAGCACTACAAGAAGGGTGCACAGAAGGCGGGGTGTAAGTAATGGAAGTGTGATGTGCTGCCGGACCTGTGCGTGGGAAGCTTCCTGATGCCTCGTCGCAGAATACGGCAGTCATTCCAGCACGTTTCGGAGTTCGACAGAGGACGAATAGTGGCTTATCGCGACAGCGGTTTATCGTACCAAGACATCGGCGCTCGTGTGGGACGACATCCAACCACAGTGAGGCGAGTATGGATTCGTTGGGTGCAGGAGGGACGGACGGACCGACGTTAGCGATTACCGCAGCCGCGGAACCCCAACGAACGAGAGGACCGGCATGTTCTGTGCCGGGCATTGACGGCTCGCACCGACACATCATGAACGTTAGCGCAGGAATTAGGGTGTGTTGCGCAACAACCTGTGTCAGCAAGTACCGTTCGACGTCGTCTGCAGGAGCGGTGACTTGTCGCCCAGCGCCCATTGATCCGATTATCATTGATGTTACAACACCGGGGAGTGCGGCAGCAGTGGGCCGTTGAACGCCGCACCTGGACTACGGAATGGCACGACATTGTCTTCTCCAACGAATCCTGCTTCTGCCTGTAACTCCACGGTGGTCGGATCCGCGTGTGGCGGCACCGCGGCGAGAGACTGTATGACGCCTGCATTATGCATCGCCATACCGGTCCGTCGCCTGGCGTTATTGTTTGGGGCGCAATTGGATATGACACCCACACCCCTCTGGTACGCATCGCTGGTACACTCAACAGCCACCGCTACATCTCCGACGTTTTGGAGTCTGTAGTCCCCCCTTACCTGCAGGACCTGCCAGCGGCCACGTTTCAACAGGACAATGAGCGCCCGCAAGTGGCACGCATCGTGCAACAATTTTTCACGGCCCACCAGGTGTCACTGCTGCCAGTGGCCCGCTTGTTCTCCCGATATGTCGCCCATCGAACAAGTCTTGTAGCTGATCGGCAATCGAGTGGCCCGGCAAGCATGACCCGCGGCTACGCCTGATGATCTATGGCAACGTGTGGATGCAGCCTGGATCGACATGCCCCAAGCCCACATCCAAAGCCTCTTTCGTTCGATGCCGCGGCGTGTAGCGGCCGTTATTGCCAGCCATGGGGGCCACACGAACTATTGATGTCTGCGTGTTCAGCAAGTCGCACGAGCCTGTAAGCTCAATCGTTTCATCTTTGTATCTGTTATGTGTCCAGTAAATCTGGCTTTGTATCTCGTGTCCTTCTTGGTGTTGCATTTTGGGTGGGCAGCAGTGTAATATATTTTTTCATGCAATGATATATTTTTTTTCATCCTAATAAGGATGAAAAAAATATGCCTTTCAAAGCACCTCATGCAGTTATCTGATGCTAAAAAGTTAGTAAAATCATGCAATGCATTGATTATGATACGCTTTCCAACATACCAGGAATCATTACTCAACTTATTACTCAAGTTATGAGGATAATGATTGTGGAATAAATCTCGCTTCTGTGCCCTGATCTTTGACCCCATTTCGATTATATTAAACAGAATGGGTTCAGTATACCTCCGGAACAACATACTAAAGTTTTGTCGCAATAGTAGCATTTTTAGTCAAGTTATGAGGATAATGGCTGTGGAATAAATCTCGTTCCTGTGCCCTGACCTTTGACCCCATTTCGATGTTATCCAACAGAACCGGTTCAGTATGCCTCCGGAATAACATACTAAAGTTTTGTCGCAATCGAAGCATGTTTAATCAAGTTATGAGGATAATGCCTGGGAGTAAATCTCGCTCTTGTGCCTCGACCTTTTACCTCATTTCGATTATATTAAACATAATTGGTTTAGTGTACGTCCGGAACGGCATACTAAAGTTTTGTCGCAATCGAAGCATTTTTACGTAAGTTATGACGCATGAGGTTGATGGAATGTATCCTGCTCCTGTGTCCTGACCTTCGACCCCATTTCGCCCATTTTCTATAGAATTCCTCCTCAGGTTGTCTCATATCACATACTAAATTTTCATGGAAATCGAACCATTTTTACGCGAGTTATCGTACGGACAGACAGACTGACTGACGGACAAAGCGGCATGTACGTTTCTTCATCCTACGGTTGGAAAGCGTAAGAAACTGTCATCAGATGACTATGCTATTGTGCATGGAATGACTGCCGGAGAGCAATCATAACAATGTTCGCTATTACGTAGCGTTGCTCCCTTGGCTGCATTTTACACTTTATAACATTTAAAAGCCGAACGACCAGTTATTATTTTTTCTGTTTTTTTAAGTTGGGGGCACGTGCCCCCTCCCTGCCCCCAACGCTATGCCTATGCCTTAAATTTGAATTCAGTCAGATCCAAACACAATTTCTTTTTCGAAAATAAATCCACGAAGTTCATAAAAATTTATCGAGTTCACGTGCAGTTACATCTCATTATTTCACGTGCAGTTTTATTCAAGAACAGATTGGGGAATTCCAAAATAAAAGTGGCAAATGAAGATCAGATCACATGAAGAGGATTTTAGGAAGGGGGTGTCTTACCCCAGGTCTTAAACAACCCTTAGACATAGGAAGCTAGGGGATTTGCCCGATAGGAAAGTGACACGGAAGCGAGGTACAAAGTGGGAGGAAGACTTCCTTATTTAGAACCGGGGGAGGGGGCAGTACCCGGCGTCCGACGGCTTAACATGCCCATTCAAAGCACGGCGGATATTTAACGGGTCGTACCTGGCTATGATTGAACCTGAGGTTCCCACGTGGCCGTCACGAACGAGGCGGATGAAAATGATTCCCTCAAGATTTAAACCACTTCGCGACCATCGGCGACAACCACGTGAAGGTGACGTCAGGCCAAGCCAACCTGTGACGTAAGTGCGACAAACGTTCAGACAAAGGAAATTATACTTTTTTTAGATTTTAACATCGTGTTTAAGTAATGTTAGCTGCCCTGGTGGCACAGTGGTCTAAGTGCTGGCTTGGAACAAATCTTCCGAGATGAGTCCGGGTTCGAATCGGGCCCGGTGAGGCATGGATGTTGTGTTTGTCTTATGTCACTGGCTCTCTCCCTTCCCTGGAACCAGTGTCCCTTATTTAAGGACGTATGACTGACTACTTTTAGTCCATTGAGTTGCTCACGGAGGTCATTAAATGCAAAAGAAAAAAGAAAAAAGTAATGTAATGAACAGTACGTCTCTAACTTACAGGCAGAGAAAAAAATGCTGCATGCTGTCATCTGTCTCATTCTTATCCATTTCTTCAACATAGCTGAAAATCATCAGTCTACCGACATAGGGCCTTCAAGGAAGCGAGAAAATGATGAAATTCGGACTCACCTGTATCATCTGATTCGCCATCCAATTAAGGTAATTGCAGTATGAATGAAATAATTTAAGAAAAAGTAAGCAAATGACACCTCTTTACAAAATTTTAGATACGCATTTTTTCTAACACGTCCCTATTTTACCCTAATTAAAATCAATTCACTTTACGCGAAGATTTCTCGGAGCTAATTCTATCGCGTAAGACCTGTACTAAATAAAATTGCCTGTACTACGATAGTTTATCATTTTTATATCATATGAACAATATCCTTATGCGGTATAATAACACAACAACAACGTCTTAAGATTAAGGAAAGCTACGTTTAGTCGCAATTATTTCAATTTTCTCGTCGGCTAATGTTTCGCTGCACTTCGGCACAGCTTCTTCAGACCGAATGGCACGTCAATATTCAAATCGAAAGTGACGTCATCAACGGTGTTGACGGTCATGGGTTTTTGTCAGTTGCTTCCACGCGCTTAATGGAAATGGTGTGGATGCCATATCTAAGTTACGAAGAATTTTGATAAATAAATACAGTTTCCAAAATATCAAGTTTGATGATTGAATCCGGTTTGTCGATAAGCTTATCTTCTTCAGATAGAAATCTATGATCAATCTCATGCTAGTGTTTAGCTATCGATGATTTCTTTAGATCGCAGTTCCGCATGTATGTCTTTAGACTTTCAAACCTTTGATATCTTTATCTTTAAAAACAAAGATATCGCGTAATATCTTTATCTTTAATGATTTTTTTTTATAGGAGTGGGCTATAAGCAGTCGCCCGTCCCTAATTTAGGGCCACTGGTTTCAGGGAAGGGAGAGAGCCAGCGCCCTAAGACAAACACAACACCCATGCCTCACCGAGATTCGAACCTGGACCCATCTCGGACGAATAATCAGAAGCCATCGCTTGAACACTGCGCTACCGGGCTTTAATGACTTACAACATACGTATCTTTAAAAACCTAAGATTTACATGTTTGAAGACTTAAGACTTCAGAACGCAAGTCCGTATGTAAATCGTAAGACTTGCATACGGAACTGAGATCTCAAGAAATCTTCAATGGCTAACCACTGTCATGAAAATGTTCATAAATTTCTATTTGAAGAAGCTAAGCTTATCGGAAAATCGTTTTTTTTTTTTTTTTTTTTTTTTTGATTGGAGGTTTAACGACCACCGTGAGCAACTCAATGGGCTATAAGCAGTCGCCCGTCCCTAATTTAGGGTCACTGGTTCCAGGGAAGGGAGAGAGCCAGTGCCGTAAGATAAACACAGCATCCATGCCTCACCGGGATTCGAACCCGGACCCCGTTCGGACGAATAATCATAGGCCAGCGCCTTAGACCATTGCGCCACCGGGGTGGCCGAAAATCGGATTCAACCATCAAACTTGATTTTTTCGAAACTTTCTATTTGTATCAAAATTCTTCGCAACTTGTCAACGAATGGCATTCACACAATTTCCACAAAGCGCGTGCAAGCAACCGACAAAAACCAGTGACTGTCATTACCGTTGATGATGTCACATGAGATTTGAATATTTACCTGCCATTCGTCCCGAAAAAGCAGGGGCCAAAACACAGCAAAACCTTTTTTTTTTCTTTTTTTTTTTTGATTGGAGGTTTAACGACCACCGTGAGCAACTCAACGGGCTATAAGCAGTCGCCCGTCCCTAATTTAGGGCCACTGGTTCCAGGGAAGGGAGAGAACAAGTGCCGTAAGACAAACATAACATCCTTGCCTCACCGGGATTCGAACCCGGACCCATCTCGGACGAATGATCAGAAGCCATCGCTTAGAGCACTGCGCCACCGGGGCGGCTCAAGGAACTTGTATCTGAGCAGAAGAAACAAATGCAAGCCGTCCCTGTGGCGCAGTGGCCTGAGCGCTGACCGTCCGTTCGCGATAGGTCTAGGTTGGCATCCCCGTGAAACATGGATGTTGTGTTTGTCTGTCGGAACTGCTCTCTCCCTGCCCTGGAACCAGTAGCTCTTAATTAGAGACCGGTGACTGCATATAGCTCGCCGTGGTCATTAATCCTCCAAACAAACAAAAATATTTATTTAATTTTTTAACGGAAATTACTAGCATGAATTTTTATTATCATTGGTCAAATTTTTGGGTACACTAATTCAATAACAGCTGGATCGTATTGACTGACGACGGCGACATGAGGGAATTCAAGTCACATTGTTGATCGAAGGAAAAAATTCCCCCTATTCATCACCAAAAACCATGGTCGCTGTCTTCCCAGGTCCCTTACAGAACTTTGACCTTCATTTTATAGTTTTATATTTATGACAACCATTATGTGTTTTTTACCTTACATGTTGTTTCAAATGTATGTATTTTATGACCTCATCCTGTTCCGACTTGTACGCATGCGCGGTCTCTGCCCATAACCACACGTGTATATAACCACTGCGTTTCATGTGCACCTTGCTAGTTTTGGTGCCTGATGATGAACCTATAAGTCGTAGGTTCGAAAGATCTCGCAAGTTTTTAACTTTAAACCTTTTAAACCGCAATGGAATAAGTTATTCATGTCGTCATGATTTTTAACTGTGTATACTTTTGACACCGGTGATACGTCTTATCTTCATTTGAGTGTTGCAATTGGTTTGATCTAAAGTGTTCGTGCTTAGACAGCTATCTTCCTTATTTGTGCTCTTACACAACTCTCTCTCTCTCTCTCTCTGTGCAGTAATTCTATTCCATATCGTAGACGCATACGATGCGCTACATGCGTAATGTCACCGATAACAAAGAACGGTAAATAGGTAACGTGTTGAATCTCTCTCTCCCTCTCTCTCTTTGCAGTAATTCTATTCCATATCGTTCCCGCAAAACAATGCGTTATATGCTTAATGTCAACGATAACAAAGAAGGGTAATTAGGTAACGTGTTGAATCTCTCTCTCTCTCTCTCTCTCTCTCTCTCTCCAGTTTCCTCTCTGCTATTCCATATCGTTCCCGCATACGGTGCGTTACATGCTTAATGTCAACGATAACAAAGAAGGGCAATCAGGTAATGTGTTGAATCAATTAATCTCTCTCTCTCTCTCTCTCTCTCTCTCTCTCTCTCTCTCTCTCTCTCTCTCTCTCTCTCTCTCTCTCTCTCTCTCTCTCTCTCCTCCTCTCTCTCTTTACAGTAATTCTATTCCATATCGTTCCGGCATACTATGCGTTACATGTTTAATGTCAACGATAACAAAGAAAGGTAATTAGGAAAGGGGTTGAATGTCTCTCTCTCTCTCTCTCTGCAATAATTATATTCCATATCGTTCCGGCATACGTTGCGTTACATGCTTAATGTCAACAATAACAAAGAAGGATAATTAGGTAATGTGTTGAATGTCTCTCTCTCTATTTGCAGTAATTCTATTCCATATCGTTTCGGCATACATGCTTAATGTCAACGGTAACAAAGAACGGTAACTAGGTAATGTGGCGAATGTTTCTCTCTCTCTCTCTCTCTCTCTCTCTCTCTCTCTCTGCAGTAATTCTAGTCCATATCGTTCCCGCATACGGTGCGTTACATGCTTAATGTCAACGATAGCAAAGAAGGATAATTAGGTAATGTGTTGAATCAATCTCTCTCTCTCTCTCTCTCTCTCTCTCTCTCTCACTCACTTTGCAGTAATTCTATTCCATATCGTTCCGGTATACGATGCGTTACATGCTTAATGTCAACGATAACAAAGAAAGGTAATTAGGTAATGTGTTGAATGTCTCTCTCTGCAATAATTATGTTCCATATCGTTCCGGCATACGTTGCGTTACATGCTTAATGTCAACGATAACAAAGAACGGTAATTACTGTGTTGAATGTCTCTCTCTCTCTCTCTCCGTCTCTCTCTCTCTCTCTCTCTCTCTCTCTCTCTCTCTCTCTCTCTCTCTCTCTCTCTCTCTCTCTTGGCAGTAATTCTATTCAGTTCCGGCATATAATGCATTATATGATTAATGTCAACGATAACAAAGAAGGGTGCTTAGGTGATATGTTGAATGTTAAACACGTTCGGGCACGCCAATTTGTTGCTTTACTAATACACTCATGGACAATTAAAATTTGCGCACCTAGAAGAAATCATGCTACAACCGCGAAACTTTGTAAATAGTTAGTGTGTGCTGGTATGCAAATGATCTACGTTTGGTGCGATTGCGCATGGACCGCACACCCTGTTGTGGCGCTGCAAGTACGAACCGGCAGCCTTATAAACCGGCGTGTAGTCGATGCCCCATGAAAGCGAAAAGCACCGGCCGAAACAAGCAAGAGTACAGAGTGACGAGAATGCCGGGTAGACCCCAGAGATGTCGATTTACGCAACTTACGAACTTTGAGAGAGGCTGGATCATCTGGCTGGTGGTTGGCGCGCCGTATAGCCCACCACGTGGATCGTTCTTACCATACTGTCCGACTGTGTTGAGAGCAGTGGACACGTGACGGCACTGCCACACGGCGGAGCTCTCTGAACGGACCAGGAGGACCACCGGTAGAGAGGATCGACGGATCGTGCGCCAGGCACAAACGGATCCCATGGGGACCCGGTCCACTATACAGGAAGATGTAGCGGCTCCTGTGTGCCCACAAACCATTTTCCGACGCCTCGCGGAAGCGAATCCGCGATCCCAGAGCCCCTTACGTGTGCTGCCATTAACACTAGAACATCGCCGGCTCCGTGTGCAGTGGTGCTAGGCCAGAGCGACGTGGAACGCGACAGATTGGCAATGTATGGTATTTGGCGATGAGTGTTGCTTCGTTTTGGGTCCGGGTGTGAAGTCCCCTGGTCAACGGCACAATCCCAACCTCGCTATCGAGCACCACACCTCCCCCATTGCATGCATTATGGTCTGGGGGGCCATAGCCTATGATAGCAGATCAGCTCTAGGAGTGGTACGTGGATCATTGACGGGCCAGCGGTATGTGGATGAGATCTTACGGCCCCATGTGCTCCCATTCCTGGCCGGGATTCCAGTTGCACAATACCAGCAGGATAATGCCCTCTCGAACACGGCTCGGGTTGCCCAGGACTGCCTACGCCATGTCTAGACACTTCCATGGCCTGCCCGCTCGCCGGACATGTCCCCTGTCGAGCATGAGTGGGACCAGTTGAAACGCCAGCTGCCGCCGTGCAGCACTATCCATGATTTGGAGCACACCGTCCAACACGTGTGGGCCAGTCTGCCTCAGGACAACATCAGGCGTCTGTTTGCCTATTGCAGCATGTATCGCCGCACGAGCCGGTGCGACGCGCTATTGAAGATCAGCCGACTGCGTGCCACAGATCTCTCTGTAATTGCCCTGCAACTCTGTTTTTGCCATCATGTATATCATTCATCTGTATCATTACGTCCACAAAATTTCAGTTCAATCCGATGCTTCCTTCTTGGTGCGCAAATGTCATTGTCCGTGAGTGTATAACAATGTAATCTACAGACCTCATCCATGTTCGACAAGTTTGACCCTCTGGTAACAGTTACTAACATAATGCTCATATTTCTTCGAAATCGAACAGGGTCGTCCCGGTGGCGCTGTGGTCTAAGCGCTGGCTTCTGATCATTTGTCCAAGATAGGTTCAGGTGCGAATCCCGGTGAGGTATGAATGTTGTATTTGTCTTTCGTGCCTGGCTCCTATCCTTTCCTGGAACTAGTGGCCCTAAATTAGGGATGATTTGATGTTATCGGTTTGTCCGTCCGTCTGTAGACACGATATCTCTGCAACTATTATTCCGATTTGAAAAATTCGTTTTGAGTTAGGAAGCTTGAAATGTGCGAATAATGATCCTTTATTTCGTTTTTCTTTTACGATGCACAATTTTGCAGCTAGAGGGCGTAAATGCAGATGATATCGAATTCAAAATACATTTTATTCCATTTATTTGCTTCTAAACAACCAATTCAAAAAATTATTGTGTCTTTCGGTGCCATTCATGTCGAAGACTCTTTCAGGTATAGTCACTTTTTCAAGTTACGCATATATTCTTCGCTAAGGGGCGTAAAAGTAAATTGCGTTTTCCCCGATATCTCTTCTTCTAAAGCTCCAATTGGAAAAAAAAATCTGCAACGGATACAGCTCTTGATGGGACTTATTTTCCATATAAATTCTAATTTTTGCTGTAAAACGGTTTGGCCACCAGGGGGCGTAAGTGTTGATTTCTGCATTTGATATATTTGCAACTAAATCTGAGTTTCGAAAATCTCGATTAAAAAAAATTCTTCCGTGGACCGATACTGCTCACGTCGTCAAAACGTTTTGGAATATTTTCTTCTTAAAACAATGCATCGTTTCTCCTCCAGGGGGCGTAGATGTATATTCTATTTTTGTCAATATCTCCGCTTCTAATGGTTCGATTTGAAAAATTTCTTCTTTGTTGGATAGTTTCCAGTGCGACATGTGTTTCATATAATTTCAAAATTTTCAATTAATTCATTGACTTTCCGCTAGGGGGAGTATAAGTAAATTGCGCTTTCCCCGGTATCTCTGTTTCTAAAGCTCCGATTTGAAAAAAATTCCTGCACCTGATACAGCTCCTGGTGGGAAATGTTTTGATTGTAATTTCTAATTTTTTGAAAGATATAGTTTGACCACCAGGGGGCGTAAGCGTTAATTTTTGCTTTGTAGGTATTTGCAACAAAATCTGAGCTCCTAAAAGCTCGATTGAAAAAATTCTTTCGTGGACCGATAGCGCTCATGTCGATAAACATTTGAGAATATTTTCTTCTTAAAATAATGCATGGTTTCTCCGCCAGGTGGCGTAGGCGTATATCTTATTTCTGTCAATACATCTGTCTCTAAAAGTCGGATTTGAAATATTCCTTCTTTGTTTGTTAACGTTTCCGGAGTAAAATGTTTCTCATATAATTTCAAAATTTTAAAATAATGCATAGATTTTCCGCTAGGGGGCGTAACGGCAAACTGCGTTTTATTCGATATCTGTGCTTCTACAACTCCGATCTGAATAATTCTTTCTGCACCGGATACAGCTCCTGATAGGAAATGCTTTGCATATACAGTTGAACTTTGTTAAGACGAGCTCGGGTATAACGAGGTCTCGGCTATAGCGAGTAAATGCCAGAAGAAGTTTGGTTTCGTATGCAATTAGTGTAAAATTATCCCGCTTGTTACGAGTATCAACTCTGTTATAGCGAGCAAATTTGCAAGACTTTTAGATTTTTTCCTTTACACTCAGTAAAGATAGCGCAGCATTGAAAGGTAGCGTTAATTTGCTCCCTGCTACCCAAAAAGACCTTCTGTGTGTCACCTGCTCCGAGATCATGATCATAAGTAGAGGATTTTAGGAAGGGAGTGTATGATCATAAGTAGAGGATTTTAGGAAGGGACTCCAGGTCTTAAACAACCCTTAGAAGTAGGAAACTAGGAGATTTGGGCTAGAGCGCCCGATAGGAAAGTGACACGGAAGCGAAGTAGATAGGGGGAGGAAGACGCCCTTATTTATTACCGGAGGGCCAGTACCCGGGGTACGAAGGCTTAACGTGCCCATCCGACGCACGGCGGATATTTTGTGGAACGAGTGTTTGTACCTGCCTGGGATCGAACCTGAGGCCCTTTCCGTGGCAGTCACGAACGTTGCCCACTAGGACACCTGCGGCATCCCCTGCTCCGAGAGAAAAGCGGGGAGTGTTTTATGACGTCTTGCATTTCAGCCCAAGGGCAGGTGGGGGCGGCATTTTGTGGGGTAAAGCTTCCCAGCCTTTCCTTTGCCACTGTTTACGAGAGGGTTTCTGGAATTCGTTTGTCTCATTGGCTGCTATGGTCTAACCCCACGCATGTTTTCTTAGTGCATTCAGTATTTCAACTTCGCACGGGACTTATCGTAACCTTTTTTAAATCAGAAAGTCGCACGCAGCCGTACTCTTGCGACATCACTTATGCTTTCCCTCCACCGTTTTTATTAAGTGAGCAAAATGGTTGGTGTTACAAGAAAGGCTCTCTCCATCAGGAAGAGAATGGATATTATTCAGGAACTGCAAGACGGCGAGAAAAATTCAGCTGTTGGCAAAAGGTATGGGCTTTCGTCATCTACCGTATCTACATTGTTTAAGAACAAAGATGCAGTTCTGTCAGCATTTGAAAACAATCTTACAAATTGCAAAAAAATGAAAAAGTCTGAAAAAAATGATATTGATGAAGCTTTACTTTGTTGGCTTAAAGTTCAACGTGATGCTGGTTTTCCTATCAATGGACCGATTTTAAAAGTGAAAGCGGAAAAATTTGCAGTACAGTTCGGTCATGAGAATTTTATATGCAGTAATGGGTGGCTTGATCGGTTCAAGAACAGACACAATATTGTTTACGCAAAAAAGTCAGGGGATGCAATGTCTGCGGATACGGAATCTGTAAGTTAATGGCTAAAAGGCGTTTGGCCCAGCTTCATTTCTGAATTCAGTGAGCAGAACATATTCAATGCTCATGAGAAATGCATTGGTGGTAAATTGGCAAAGGATCGGCTAACCGTTCTAATTTGTGCGAACATGGTAGGAAATGAAAAAATAAATTATTGGTGGTTGGCAAATCGTTAAAGCCTCGATGTTTTAACAATGTTCAGCATCCCCCGGTTGATTATAAAGCACACAGAAAGGCGTGGATGACATCAGATATCTTTACGGGAGAACTTCATAAATGGGATCGTGAACTACGAAAGAAAAACAAAAACACTTTGCTGTTAACAGACAACTGCCCAGCACATCCCAAAGTAGAAAACTTTACAAATATCGAACTTGTGTTCCTGCCACCAAACACAACATCAATTCTACAGCCTATGGACCAATGGATTATTAGGAGCTTTAAGTGCCATTTTCGGCGATTTCTAACCGTGCGATTAATCCAGAAAATAGAGAAGCTAGGAATTAAGATTTCCGTATTGGATGCTGTTCGTCTTATGAGAGAAGCTTGGGATAGTGTCACTCCGACAACCATTAAAATTGTTATAGGAATTCTGGTCTTCTAAAGGAGACTTTAGTAGAAACCACTGAAGTGATTGATGACGATGATCTCCCCTTATCAGAATGGTTAAAAGGTAGGGATTTAATCACCTTTAACAATTGCAATTCTCTTGATGATTTTATCGACATTGACGCTGCGGTCCTAACAACTGGAATTTTAACGGAGGAACAAATTGTGCAAGAAGTCATTGCGGTGAATGAAGAAACTGAAACCGACAATGAAGGCGAAAACATTACAGAAACACAAGAAGTTGTGACTTACAATCAAGCACAAGATGCCTTGGATGGTTTTGACTACATTTTATGAAACTAATTCTGGCAATGAGTGTGTGTTCAGTGCATTATCAGTTATTAAGCGTAATCTGATGGGTTTTCGGTGAAATCAAGGACAACGCAGTTAAAATTAACCAAATTTTTCATACGAAATAAAAAGGATATGTGCTTTGGGCAGATAGTACTATACCTGTGCTTAATTTTAACGAAGTACTGTATGGTACAAAAATGTATAGTACATATTGTATTTAATACAGTACGTATGTAGTTTACATGTCCGTTATTCAAGAATTTCAACTTAATATGCATCACATCGTACGTACTTACATATGTATGTACTACAGTATGTATAATGTTACGTACAATTATGAATGTATGTAGTGCTGTACGTACGCATTTTTCAAGAATTCCACAACTAACCGAAATATTGTACGGTAATTTCAACTAAACGTAAGTACTATGTATTTCTCAACATTAAATATTGTATGTACTATATTTGATAACGAAATTTATTTTTTGAATGATTTCCTTGATGTTTTGGGTCTTTCCCGGATTATACGAGTAACGGCTGTAAGGAGCAATTTGTTCGATCCCGAACAGCTCGTCTAACAGAGTTCAACTGTAATTTCTAATATTTGATAAAGAATGGTTTGGCCACCAGGGGGCGTAAGCGTTAACTTCTGTGTCTGATGTATTTGCAGCAAAATCTGAGCTCCTGAAAACTTGATTGAAAAAATTCTTTAGTGGACCGATACCGCTCACATCGAAAAACCTTTTGACAATACTTCCTTCTTAAAATAATGCATGGTTTTTCCACCAGGGCCGTAAAGTCATATCTTATTTTTGTCGATATCTCTGTTTCTAAGAGTCCGATTTGAAAAAATCTTTCATTGTTAGAGATCGTTTCCGTGGGGAATGTTTCCCACATATTTTCAAACTTTTCTTAGCGCATAAGTCTGCCACCAGAGGGCGTAAGGTCACGTTTCCGTTTACAGCAATATCTGCGGGACTAAAAACCCGATTACAAAACTTCTTTCTTCGGTCAGATACCACTAACTATGCAAACTCTGTGTGTGTATTTTCTTTCCAAAATAGTGCACATTTTTGCCGCTAGGGGCCTAAATGCTTATTCTGTTTTTCTCAATATCACTGCTTTTACATGTACGATCTCAAAAATTCTTTCACACCCGATGTCATTTCCCTTGTAGAACACTTCGGGCTAGTATATGAGGAATTTTGTAGTTCACAGTTCTGTCGGTAGGTGGTGTTTCGGCAGTTTGCAGCTGTATCGCCTCTTCTAAAGATGCTGTTGAGAACTTTTTTCTTTCCTGTGTGCCATTTGTTACAATAGAGATGTGGGACATTATCCTCTTTAAATAAAGCAAAGATTTCCCGCTAACTACGTAAAGGTCGAAACCTTTTTTCTTTTTTTTTTTCCGCTATATCTGCTTCCGGGGGAAGTATTTCAAAAGTTCTTTTCCGTTAGCATAGCTTTTTCTATGACGAATATTTATAGCAGACGTAGACTTTTATCATGTTTCCTTCTATATTTCTCTTTTTAACTGTTCGATTTGAAAATATCTTTGTATGTGGCACCTTCCTTGTAGTATGTGTAATTTTTTGTTCGCCATTTGTTAATTTTCGCAGCATGCTTTTTTACCCGCTGGTGGAATTAAGTAGATGTTTCTACAAATTTTGTATTTTTGGATGATTTATCGATTGTTGGAACAAGTTGATTGTTTTCGAAATCGGTTCCCTTGACTTCGAATAGATTTGATAAATTTAATTCGCGTCGGAACGGATTCAAAAGACGTGCTCATTACATCAGAAAATTCGGTGTCATCTTTCTTGTTATATAACTTTTCGAGTTCCCGGACAAAGAGTTGTCAGTGAATAAATTTTTGTACAGTCTGTTTCTACCAAGAGATGAAGGCAATATAAATTACATTTAGCGGAATGCCTAGCTCTGTCCACAACGGTTGGGGAATCAATGCGCAGATTCGTTTGATCTGTTACGTACCCGTAGGGGAACTACCTCATAAATTTCCCCACGAAAAAAAATTCTGTTAACTCCTGGATGTAGCAAAACTGTTGAAACATACATTGTATAGTGCGTCGCATAAATATAGAGACGGAACAAATTCTCGAATAAAAAAGAAACAACAACGAGCTGAAATGTACACCTCATATTTATAGCAAAAATAGCATAGGACACGCAGCTGCACAATAGTTTGACGGCAACATAACAATTCCAACGCCAAGTACAAGAAAAAAACAGAAATACGCTGTCTGAAAAATATAAAGATTTACTAGTTATGAGCACCTCCGGTACGAATAGTGGAGCCGTTGTTCCGAATAATTCTGAAAACCCGATTGGGCATGCTGTCCACCAAGTGATGAAAGTGTTCTGGACGGAGTGTGTACCAGCTTCGTTCAATCTGCTCTTTCAATGCCACCACACTTGAGAACTGCCGTTCATTCGCATACACATCACGAGCTAGGTCACCCCAGAGGTTCTCGATAGGGTTCAGATCTGGACTGAGTGCTGGCCAATCCATTGCGGTCACATGATGAGTGTTAAACCAGCTTTTCGTTGATGCAGACCGATGGATAGATATTGTCTTGCTGGAACAGATAATGAACACCCGCTAGAGTTTCGGCAAACCGTAGAAGGTGGCTGCTGAATATGTCCTGATACATTTTGAAGTTTTTCCTGCCTTGCAGAAAAGCGATATCCGTTGTCCCATTGAACGCAAAAGCTCCCCAGACCATCACAGATCCCCCTCCTTTCTGTCTGCTGAAGAAGGTGCGTGGCTCGCGACGTAAGTCATGCCAATAGCAGTTCCAACCGTCAGGGTTGTCCAGGTTGAACTTTTTCTCATCGGAGAAAATAGTTGTGATCCACTCGTCCGTCCAGTGCATGTGGCTGCTTGCCCATAACAATCTAGCTTCCTTGTGGCCCCGTTTGAGGTGTGGCAGACGGCGCATTTTAAGGAGCACAATGTTGCGACTTTCCTTGATTCGTCGATGAACTGTGTACTTTGAGACGGTGACACCAACAGTCCGAGAAACTTGACTTAGTGATAACCTTTGGGATGAAACTAAACGCATGATGGCACGATCATCTGGTTTGGTTGTTATTCGAGGCCTTCCAGGCCGTTTTCTAGCAGTTAACGCAACGCGTTTCGATAAAGTCTTATAAATAACTGCCCTACTCCTCCCCATGGCTTCACAAATTTTCGCTACAGGATATCCATTTGCTCTCAGTCTCCAAATCTTCTGCACCTCCTCACCAGAAAGTTGACTGTTGCGTGGCATTTCGGCAAATGAATGTCTAACGGCAGGTCCGCTATCTTTTGTAGACTGGACCGAATTACGGCCCTTGCGCGTGCGTACAACATGCTGATTTGTACATCTCATTTGCATGTGGCCACTTTATATAGTTGTCTTTATATTTATAAGACACCCAAAATTACACTATTTCCCTTTGTGGAGTTTCTTTTCACACAATCCGGTCATCTCAACGGATCGAAACGTTTGTTGTAGGGTTATGTCTAATTATGTACCACTTCAGCTTCCTACCTATATATTCGCATTGCATTCACGGCGCAAAGTCGACTATCTCTATAGGTATGCGACGCACCTTAAAACTAATTCAGTCGTGAACAAATTTTAGCAGCAATTTAAGAGTGGAGGAATCTTAAATATCCATTGATGATTGAATCGACATACAAAATCATGCTCACAACGGAGTGATGTACCAGATAATTGCATTTATTTGGTCACTGATCGTCTACGGCGCAACGGTATTCATACCACCTCCTGGAATAGATTTACGACGAAGTGAATTTCCCCATCATTTTTATGCCAGGGGAGGAATTCGAATGTGTCCTTACCATGTCTTGACCTTTGACTCCATTTCGTCTATTTTCAACAGAGCTCGTCCCCAGGTGGTTTCCTACCGCATACTAAAATTTCATCGAAATCGAACCATTTTTACGCTAGTTATCGTGCAGACGGACGGACGGACAGACAGACAGACAAAGCTGGAACCATATACACTTCTTCAATCTACGGTTGGAAAGCGGAAATAAACAAGTTAGTAAAATCATGCAATGCACTGATTATGATCCGCTTTCCAACACACCAGAAATCATTACTCAAGTTATTACTCAAGTTATGAGGAAAATGGCTGTAGAATAAATCTCGCTCCTATGACCTGACCTTTGACAGCATTTCGATGATATTCAACAGAACCAGTAAAGCATACTTCCGGAACAACATGATAAAGTTTTGTCTCAATCAAAGCATTTTTACGTAAGTTATAATGCATAAGAGCGATGCAATGGATCCCGATCCTATGTCCTGACCTTAGATCCCATTTCCCCCATTTTCAATAGGGTTCGTCCCCAGGTTGTCCCCTACCATATACTAAAATTTCATCGAAATCGAACCATTTTTACGCCTGTTATGAAGCATAAGGGCAATGGAATGCATCCCGCTCCTATATACTGACCTTTGACCCCACTTCACCCATTTTCAATAGGGTTCATCCCCATGCGGTTCTCTACGACATACTAAAATTTCATCGATATTGAACCATATTTACGCAAGTTATGATGCATAAGAGAAATGGAATGCATATTGATCCTATGTCCTGATATTTGATCCCACTTCACCCATTTCCAATAGGGTTCATCCCCAGGTGGTCCACTACGACATATTAAAATTTCATCAAAATCGAACCATATTTACGCAAGTTATGACGCATAAGAGCAATGGAATGGATCCCGCTCCTATGTCTTGACCTTTGACCCCAGTTCACCCATTTTCAACAGGGTTCGTCCCCAGGTGGTCTCCTACCACATACTAAAATTTCATCGAAATCGAACCATTTTTACGCGAGTTATCTTGCGGACGGACGGACAGACGGACAAAGCTGGAGCATATACGCTTCTTCAACCTACGGTTGGAAAGCATAAAAAAGCTGAATCGCAAGTGTATCTGAAGGGAATTGATCATTTTTCGTCTAGGATATCTACAGCTTACACCCCATCGTGTTGTACATCATTTTAAAGCTCTCGTCAACAGCGGGTACCTGGGTCGAGAGAAAGCCAAATTTCGCTAAGACGCATACTTTACTACTGTCGGGAAAGACGCATTGTATTACAATGCATTTTTGTAATGGCTTTTATCACATTTAGCATGAGGTTCTCGTAGTTTGCGCAGATTGCAATGAGATATTGTTACGTTTATATAAAACGTGCCATTTCAGGGATTTAACTCTGATCATGATGTCTTCCACTCTTGTCATTTTTCGGATCCACGTGTTCCTCTTCTTATCTCTCCTGGTTACACCAAGCATGCACCTCTCCATGCTTCTTTGAGTTGTCTGCAGCCTTTGTATGTCTCTTTTAGCTAAGGTCCACGTCTCTGCACCATACGTAAGCACTGGAAGGATGCATTGATCAAACACTTTTCTTTTAAGACATAATGGCATATTGCTCTTGAAAATTATACTGTTTCTTCCAAAAGCTCTCCAGGCAAGTTTTGTACGCCGATTAATTTCTTCACCAATGTGACCCTCACTTGATATCTGCTGTCCAAGATAAACGTACGTGTCTGTTATCTCCAGCTTTTCTCCATCAATCGATAAATCTTCATTTCTTGTAAAAGCATTGTACATCACTTTTGTCTTCTGAAAGTTCATTTTTAATCCCACTTCTTTACTCTTGTCAGCAAGTTCCTGGATCATGCTCTGTAGCTCTGATGGGGTAGTTGCAAAAATGACTATGTCATCAGCAAAACGAAGGTGGGTTAGATAATCTCCATTAATCTTTATCCCTTTGTTTTCCCAGTTCAGTGATTGAAAGACATTTTCCAATGTGGCATTAAAGAGCTTCGGAGATATGGTGTCACCTTGTCTCACTCCTTTTCCAATATTTATGTGTGTTGTATTTTCAAACAGCCGAATCTTTGCACTTGCATTTTCATAGATGTTATTAATAATATTAATGTATGCATCTTCAATACCGCAGGATTTCAGAGCCATTGCAACTGCTGATGGTTTCACCGAATCAAAGGCTTTTTCATAATCGATAAAAGCCATGCACAATGGAAGCTCATATTCCCTCGCTCTTTCAATTAGTTCTCTCAGTACGTGGATATGATCTATTGTGCTGTAGCCACTCCTGAATCCAGCTTGTTCTCTCGGTTAAGCCATGTCCAGTGTCACCTTCAAGCGGTGTGAAAGAACTTAAGTGAAGATTTTATAAACCACTGATAGGAGGCTGATAGGTCTGTAGTTCTTGAGATCCTCAATGTCACCTTTTTATGTAGCAAGATCATTGTAGCGTTGTTCCAATCCTCACGAATTTTCCCTTCATTAAGGCATCGAGTGAAAATTTGGGCGAGTACTGTTTCGATTTCTCCACTTGCTTCTTGTATGATGTCTACAGTAATTCCATCTTCTCCTGGAGCTTTTCCCAGCTTCATGTTCTTGATTGCATGTGCAACTTCTGCTGGAAGGACTGGAAGAACTCTGGTACTGGTACCTTTCATGATGTCTGGAGTACATGTATCATCCCTTTCATATAATTTGGAGTAGAAATCGTTCACTCTTGTCAAAATTTCGCCTCTATTTCTTGTTACAGAACCATCTTCTTTTCTCAGTGCCATAATCTGTTTTTTCCACTTACTGAGATGTCCCTTTGTTATCTTTAGGCTTTGGTTGTTTTCAATTGCTTTCCTTACTAGTTCACAGTTGAATTTCCTTACGTCTTCAGTGATACTTTTTCGTACTGTCTTGCATAGCTCTATATATTCCACTTTGGAAGTCACATCTTCTTTAGTTGTCCTCATCACTCTTCTTTTTTGCATCAGCATTTTGGTTTTTCCTGATAATTTGTTCACATGCAATTTGTTCTTAGACCCAGCTAATTTTGTTGCTGTTTCCATAAGAGCTTTGGTTACTTTTCTGTTAACTTCAGAAATATCCACTTCTTCCGATGTTAGGCCTTCTAAAGCAGAGAATCTGTTCTTCAGTTCCAATTTGAAGGTATTATGGTGTTTTTTAAGGTTGGTTATGTCAATACATTTTGTTTGTCTTATGAGCTTGCTACGTTCGAGTTTAGTGTTGAGGTGCATCTTACATCTCACCAATCTATGGTCACTGCCTGTGTTGAACTTGTTTAGCGCACTGCAGTCTTCTATGACGAATTTTTTGTTACACATAATAAAATCAATTTCACTTGTCGTCCCATTTGGATGTCTCCATGTCCATTTCCTGTGTGGCTTTTTCTTGAAAAAGGAGTTCAAGATGAAAAACCCTTCTGCCTCTGCAAACTCTACGAGAGTATTTCCACGCTGGTTTCTGTTGCCGTGACCGAATTTACCTACTGAAGTTTCATTCTGTTACCGTTGCCCTATTTTTGCATTGAAATCTCCCATAATTATCTTCAAGTGCTGCTTACCTTTATTATTTAGATCACGAATTTCCTCATAAAATTCTTCAATTTCTTCTTCAGCATGACTTGTGGTGGGTGCATAAGTTTGAATAATCTGAGCCTGGTATCTTCTCGAGAGTTGGATAACGAGTCGTGCAGCTCTGTCAGAGGAACTTTCAACTTCTACACTTTATCCTTCAGTTTCTTGTTTATTATAAATCCAACACCACTAGTTCAGCCAGTATCTGTCCCACGATAGTAGAAGAGATGTCCACTTTTCAGTTCAATGAGATCTTCTCCTTTTCTCCTTACCTCACTTAGCCCGACGATGTCCCACTTGATCCTTTGTAGTTCCTCTTCCAATTCAAGAAGCCTTGAATCAGAAGATAGGGAGCGTCCGTTGTACGTAGCCAAGGTCAGCATCAGATGGCAGCCTAGTCCGGTCCTCCGGGGATTCTTAGCACCCTCTGCCTTCATGTCGCACTGGCCGCTGCCTTGGCCAGGTACATTCCAGCTGCCGGAGACTGAGGGCCAAGATTTAAGTTGTGGAGTCATTTTGGGGGGGTTTGGCCATAACTCACCACGCTGGTCAAGCGGGTTGGTGAGTGTGGGATAGCATTTCCTCTTATCCCGATGGTATAGTTATACCGCTATTGGCGGTCGTCAGAGCCCCTTTAGTGGGAACAGGATGTACCACAAGAAGGCGGGGTTGACATTTGTCAAGGAGAGGATGTGATGTTGGACAGCCGAAATTTTAGATTGGATTCCAAGGGACAGGAAAAGACCCAGAAGAAGACCACATGGAAGATGGGTGGATGAAATTCGAAAGTATGCGGGAGTGACATGGAGGAGACTGGCACAAGACAGACCGTTGTGGAGGAAACTTGGGGAGACCTTCGTCCAGCAGTGGATTGATAATGGTTGACAATGATGATGATGATATAAAACGTGATGAAATAATGTTCGGCGATAGTTCAGTAAAATGTATTATTGAGTAACAATGTAATTAACTATTGTTGTGTCACTTCATGGGACAACATGCGGCACGATCAGATATGAACAATGGTTTTGACAATGACGCACAGTTACCCATTTTCGTTACATCGAAATATTTTACTTGTGGTATACACTATATTGACAAAAGTCACCGGACGCCTAGAAGAGAAACACAACATAGCATTTATTTATATACATTAGAAGGGTGTCGGTCCACCTTTGGCCTTAACGCATGCACTGACCCTTCGAGACATGCTTTTGACAAGGTTTTGGAACACAGCGATAGGTATGCGCTTGCATTCAGTACATAATGCTGCCGCTAACTGTTGCTCAGTAGTAGGCCTTAGTTCCAAACTTCTTATGCGGCGCTCTAATTCATCCCATAGGTGCTCTATGGGATTAAGATCAGGGCTCTGTGCTGGCCGGTCCGCACACGATACGAAATTATCGTCAAACTACGCCGTAACAGTACTTGCTCTATATGGCTAGGTGCATTATCCTCCAGGTACCAACAAGGCTCGGTTCCATAGTATTGCCACAGAGTTGGTAGGTACGTGTACATACGAGGTTCCAGCATTTTTACTCACCTGTACGCTGAGGTCTTGTGCAGTACTCCGTCGATTAGGTGTAACGACTCTCCTGAGGCTTCGACGTCCTCTATCACTGATTTTCTTTGGTCTGCCGGTACGTTTTGCTGCTTCAGGCATGCCATGTGTCTTCCACTTATACAGTACATTCAAAACAGTTGGCTTTGGTATGTTCAAACGCCTCTCAGTTTCTCTTATGGACAACCCACTGATGTAACACCCAACAATCTTTCCTTTCTCAAAGTCAATTCTCTCCCGCCGCGACATTTTAACTCAACCTCACAATGCGATGTGATCGCGGTCAGATGCAGGCTTGTTTTTATACCGTTTGCAGCTGTACGACGCATCTTAACAACGCAGTGGATCCGTTCATTTGCTTTTGAAGGGGTGTCCGGTTACTTTTGTCAATATAGTGTACTTTACTACTGTCAGGAAAGATGCGTGGCATCAAAAATCTACCTTCCTGCTTTTTGCATTGGCGAAGTTTCTTTCTACCAAATTAAATTTTTGGTATTTAATTTATCTGCTTCTTGAGCCTTAGTGGCAATTAGTGAAAAAATATTTTAATCGTTCCTGACGCATTTCATTTCGAAGTAATTGTTGACTGTTTTCTACTAGGTGAATGACCTTTCAGAAATACCTACTTGTATCAGGTAGTGTTAAGTATGAAATAAGTGCTGCAGAGACGTCCAGATAATTACACGACAAATTGTTAATATTTTTCATAAAAAAATTTGCGAGTTGTTTTATTGAATTAATTAACCTAACTTTTTTGCTTTTATAAAGCTATTTGAAATTATTTGCAAAAATTGAATGGAGAAATTTTTACTTAGATTTGTGTCATATATTTTGTTGCAAATTATTTGCTTATTTTAAGATATCATTTTCCGTTAGTGTAAGCAAGTTTTGAAGCTCTAAGAATGCGAAATTATTGACAATTTATCGCATACCGATAAATCTTGCTCTGATTTGTGTTACACAAATTGTCTGAAATTCTTTTCAACACATTTGCCTTGTATGTTTGTTTAGCTCTTTTAAATCTGCAATTCAGGGTTTGGCATCATGCCAACATCGTCCCCTGCAGTCAGTGGCGACGTCAGCAGTTCAGAACTGGGGTGACTAATGGGAAGAGGAATCTTAGTATCGCAACGAGGGCAGAAATTTTGCCAAAAAATTCCATTCACATATAGGTTTTACCCGACTCTGATTATGTTATCCTCAGCAACAACAACAGCAACAAATATTCAGGTGCATACCGTATGCAGTGTTTATTCAATGTATGTGGTATGGGAACCGGAGACGAAAAGGGGTCAACGGATCAACAGGTCACCGGGACAACAATTTCTTGCGGGTCTCATCGGTCAGGTTAAGGTGTTCCTGATCCGATTGCGACCCGGTTTTGTTCCCATTTTATTTTTGAATAGAAAAAAATATTTCAAATTACCCTTCAGAAAACTTTGAAATAACACTTCAGAGCTGCAGAGTATGATCCAAGAACTTGCTGAGAAGGGTATAGAAAAGGGAATTAAAAACGAACTTTCAGAAGACAAAACTGATGTACGATGCATTTACAAAGAATGAAGACTTATCAGTTGATGAGGAAAAGATGGAGATAACCAATTCCTACATTTGCCTTGGGCAGAAGATATCAAGCGAGGGCCACATTCATGAAGAAATTAATAGGCGTATAAAATTTGGATGGAGAGTTTTTGGAAGAAACAGTACAATTTTTAAGAGCAATATGCCATTATATCTTAAAAGAAAAGTGTTTAATCAATGCATCCTTCCAGTGCTTACGTACGCAGCAGAGGCGTGGACCTTAACTAAAAAAGACACACTAAGATTGCAGACAGCTGAAAGAAGCATGGACAGATGCATGCTTGATGTAACCAGGAAAGGTAAGAACAAAAACCCGTGGACAAGGAAAATGACAAGAGTGGAAGACATTATGATCAGAGTAAAATCCCTGAAATGGCAATGGGCTGGACATATTGCCAGGAGAACGGACCACTGATAAGCAACCAAAATTTTAGACTGGATTCCAAAGAACAGGAAAAGACCCAGAAGAAGACCAAGTGGGAGATGGGTGGATAGAGGAGACTGGCCCAAGACAGACCGTTGTGGAAGAAACTTGAGGAGACCTTCGTCCAGCAGTGCATTGATAATGATTGACAATAATCATAGTAATGACGATGATGATGATATATTCGAGTTTATAGCTCAAAGAAGATTTGTCCGGGTCAGGCCCGGGTGGGTCCTGGTCCGGTCCAATTATGCGACAGCCGGGTCCGTGTCCAAAATTGTTGATCGGTTTCCAATATTGATGGGAACAATTTAACAAGAAGCTATTTTTTCGCAATTTTAGCTTACACACGTCATTTTTTCATCTTTTTTTTTAATATTTGCTGCCATAAGTCTGTTTACGAATTGTAGTTTGTAACCAGACAAGGAATCTCTCTCTTTCTTTCTCTTCCCCTCTCTCTCCCTCTCTCTCTCTCTGTCTCTCTGTCTCTCTCTGTCTCTCTCTGTCTCTCTCTCTCTCTCTCTCTCTTTCTCTCTCTCTCTCTCTCTTCCACTCTCTCTCTCTCTCTCTCTCTTCCACTCTCTCTCTCTCTCTCTCTCTTGCTCTCTCTCCCTCTCGCTCTCTCTGTGTATCTCTCTTTCTCCGATCTTTTTGAACTATCATTAGGAAAATGGTGTCTTTCCACTACTACTTCAGTCATTCGTTTAGAGCACAACACTGCATGTAACAAAAAAATTCATTGTATGTAAACTTTTTGTGAATTCGAAAAAAATCACATACGTTATCCAAATTTCCTAAAATCTTAAATGGTTGCACGTACCATGTGTTCTAACTGCTAAATATGGGGAAGGGGAGCTAAATGATGGGCTCAAAGCAATGTTAGGCGGATTGGGGTCCATCCTTGCCCGCCCATAGCATTTAGTGTTGTTTCTGCTCACACCGCCACAGGCAAACACACGTTAAAAGTGTTCTTCTCTACCCCTATACTGCAGTTACTTTAACCCCCCGTTCCCCCGGCCAGTGTTGAGTTCAGAGAGCTTTTTCTGGGGCGAGGGTCAATTACAAATTTCGAGGGAGGGGGGGAACTTGTTGACTGATTATATACATATAATTAAAATTTTGTAATTTTGTTATATATATATAGCATCATCATCATTGTCAACCATTATCAATCCACTGCTGGACGAAGGTCTCTCCAAGTTTCTTCCACAACGGTTCTTGTGTCAGTCTCCTCCATGTTACTCCCGCATGCTTTCGAATTTCATCCACCCATCTTCCATGTGGTCTTCTTCTGGGTCTTTTCCTGTCCCTTGGAATCCAACCTAAAATTTCGACTGTCCATCGATGGTCTGTACTTCTGGCAGTATGTCCAGCCCATTGCCATTTCAGGGATTTTACTCTGATCATGATGTCTTCCACTCGTGTCATTTTTTGTGATCCACGAGTTCCTCTTCTTATCTCTCCTGGTTACACCAAGCATGCATCTCTCCATGTTGCTTTGACTTGTCTGCAGTCTTTGTATGTCTCTTTTAGTTAAGGTCCACGTCTCTGCACCATACGTAAGCACTGGAAGGATGCATTGATCAAACACTTTTCTTTTAAGACATAATGGCATATTGCTCTTGAAAATTATGCCGTTTCTTCCAAAAGCTCTCTAGGCAAGTTTTATACGCCGATTAATTTCTTCATCAATGTGACCCTCACTTAATATCTGCTGTCCATGATAAATGTAGGTATTGGTTATCTCCAGTTTTGCCCCATCAATCGGAAAAATCTTCATTTCTTGTAAAAGCATTGTACATCACTTTTGTCTTCTGAAAGTTCATTTTTAATCCCACTTCTTTACTCTTGTCAGCAAGTTCCTGGATCATACCTGCAGCTCTGATGGGGTAGTAGCAAAAATGACTACGTCATCAGCAAAACGAAGGTGAGCTAGATAACCTCCATTAATCTTTATCCCTTTGTTTACCCAGTTCAGTGATTGAAAGACATTTTCCATTGTGGCATTAAAGAGTTTGAGAGATATAGTGTCACCTTGTCTCACTCCCTTTCCAATTTATATGGGTGCTGTATTGTCAAATAGCCGAATCTTTGAACTTGCATTTTCACAGATGTTATTAATAATATTAATATATGCATCTTCAATACCACAGGATTTCAAAGCCATTGGAACTGCTGATGGTTTCACCGAATCAAAGGCTTTTTCATAATCAATAAAAGCCATGCATAATGGGAGTTCATATTCTACCGTTCTTTCAGGTAGTTCTCTCAGTACATGGATGTGATCTATAGTGCTGTAGCCACTCCTGAATCCAGCTTGTTCTCTCGGTTGAGCCATGTCCAGTGTTATCTTCAAGCGGTGTGAAAGAACTTTAGTGAAGATTTTATAAACCACTGAGGGGAGGCTGATGGGTCTGTAGTTCCTGAGATCCTCAATGTCACCGGTTTTTTTGTAGCAAGATCATTGTAGCGTTGTTCCAACCCTCACGAATCTTCTCTTCATTAAGGCATCGAGTGAAAACTTGGGCGAGTACTGTTTCAATTTCTCCACTTGCTTCGTGTATGATGTCTACGGTAATTCCATCTTCTCCTGGAGCTTTTCCCCGTTTCATGTTCTTGATTGCATGCGCAACTTCTGCTGGGAGGACTGGAAGAACTCTGGTACCTTTCGTAATGTCTGGAGTACATGTATTATCCCTTTCATATAGTTTTGAGTAGAAATCGTTCACTCTTGTCAAAATATATTTATATATATATATATATAAATTTAAAATAGAGTGCGAAAATTTTCTTATGCTCTTATATCGCAAATTCCAAGAAATCTACACATACAAGTGATTAAAAATATAAAAATGTTATACCTTTGCTTTAATTAAGTAACGGCGTGGTGTAAAATATTGAAGATGCTAGTAAGGTAAGCCTTTGCTGGAAAAAATTTCCCCAAGACATTAGGAGTGATAAAAATGTCCTCGCTTTAATACAAGCGTGTCTCTGATTATTCAAGAATCATTACAGCGTTACCTGAAAACGCATGGTGTAAGCCATTCTCCTGCCATTTCGTTGCAGCCCCTTTATATTATTTAGATGAGGAAATAGTAGTAAAGAAAAAACAAAAACTAACTAACCTTTTGGGTGCCAGTTTAAGGTGCCTCTGTTTTTTTATTTATTTATTTATTTATTTTTGTCACAGAGTGTAAACCACCACCGTCAGAAGAAAACCCTTATGTGAACAGTTTCTAATAATTTAAAAATTCGGTCGCAAATATTTTGTTGTATTGGAAGCACTAACGTCCCGTTAGTTACAGTGAGGCTTAACCGTGTGCATGGAAAGTCGGCATCCAGAAGACTGGAAAAAAGCTGAATGGTAGCTTCCAAAATATGATGATGTATTGCAGTGCAAACATCTCTACTGTGTGGAATTAGGTTTCTATTCCGAAAGTAGTGTCCGAGTTGCCAGTGCTTGAAAAATTGTCCCTTCAGCGAGGACTGTTTAATGTTTTATTGAAGGATGATAGAAATTTCAGGTTGAAGTCCATGCGGATGTTGTTGTTTTTCATTATTATTATAATATTTTTCCTCATTTTCTTAAATTATTTTGAATTAATATCTCCAAAAATTCAGCTATAAATGAACATAATTAGACTAATATAAGGGGAGATCTCCAAGAAACCTACGGGGGAAGGGGCGTTCATGTATTTTCGGGGAGGGCTAAATACCTCCGAGAAGATGCCTGAATACATCACTGCCACCGGCATTTGTCATCTTTCTTTCTCTTTTTTTTTTTTTTTCATTTTTTGTAGGTGGATTTGAGTTATGTTTTAGTCCCCCCCCCTAACGTCGCGGGCCGTTAATCATCGCTTACTGCGCTGAATAGTAATTGCTCCACTATCCTACAGTGTGCTCCGTAAAAATTCCTCCGTCGGGAGCTAAATTCGTAATATCTTTCAGGCAAGATTTCAATTGCTGGCATTTCGCTTTTGTTGTTTTCAACTCAGTCAAGTCATTGTGCGATAAAAATGCATCCTACAATGATGGGAAGTTATCTCAGATTGGTTATAGATGAATCACGCTTAGCTACCTTTTCTCGGAACGCCAAGCTGACAGTGAGTCTTTGCCGATATCTCTATTATCTTGAAACAAAAGATAATAGTATGTGGATTAATGTTATTTTCCAATTGGGCAAAACAAGAAAGCATAGAGGCGTGTGCGCACGTGATGGTTACAAATGGACCAATAGGAAGTTGCTGAGTGGCAGGCTCGGCTCTCACACACACCACGTGCTCCATTTAATGAATCAGTGGGTCAACCTCTGTGTGACACTTGCTGAAACCGAACCTGACCGGTCTCATCCTGATGCCGAGACGGGGCGCTATTTAACTGAGATCTAATCACTGAGAGATAAAATTTGTTTGCCAGTTTTGACTTTCTCTTGTGAAGTTTTAGATAAAGATCAAACACGTGTTTTTAATTAATCGAAATCGCTAAATCTTTTTAAGGCTTTACACTGATTCCATCTGTTGTGTTCCCGTTGGAGATGATAATTAAATGAAACTTAGTGCCTTCTCCACAAGATAATTATATCTATTCCTTGTTTACATATTTTATTTTATTTTTAATTAAAGGTAGCAAAATATATAGTAAGGGTTTAAAGTTCACAAATCAGGTTCATTCATTCTGAATGACATTACGGACGGTAGTGCGTTTGTCTCTTGGACAGGGCCGGATTAAGGGGGTGTACCGGGACTACATATAGCCTCGAGACCCACCATTTCCAAGGGGGTACTGGCCCCCGGTTAATAAGGGCGTCTTCCTCCCCCTTTTTACTTCGCTTCCATGTCACTTTCCTATCGGGCACTCTAGCCCAAATCTCCTAGCTTCCTATTTCTAAGGGTTGTTTAAGACCTGGTTTCAGACACCCCCTTCCTAAAATCCTTTACATATAATCATTTGATCATTTCCAATGGCCCAGGAAGTATGCGCCTACATCACAAATCATACACAGCCTATATATTTATATACAGAAAGAATATAATATAAAATAGTTTTAGTTTTATCTCGTATGAATTTCACTCGATAACAGAGGCTAGAAAACGAGCAGATTTGAAGGCACTGGCTCCCTAAGAGTAAACGTTTCGTGTCGCTGTATACAGAGGGGTCGACGAGACAAGCTTTTTCACTATCAATCACTCACTCACACCTCTCTGCTTGAAGTTAGAACTGTTAATGGGCAAAATCTGGGGCTTCACATTATGTAACAAAAAGATGCACCAAGAAAAGTATACAATGCTAAAATATTGAAAATTCAAGACGAAATCTAGGAATTTTTAGCTTTTAACCAATGTTCTTGTGGGAACAGTGGAAAATATAGTGACTTTCTTTAAAATCTCTGCAAGTAATTATTAGTTTCTAGAATGCGTTAAATATTAATTCTCACAAGCATATTGCTACAGTTTCGTGTTTTAACTGACTTCATAACATTTCTCGGCCTAAGTACTTTGGGGGCCCACTCAGATGTGTTAGGCTTGGTAGCCCACTCAGTTGTATTAACCTAGGGGCCCACTTAGGCCTTAATCCGGCCTTGCTCATGGCAAGGACAAACAGAAATTACAAAAAAAAAAAAAAAAAAATTGTTTTCCTTTTCTTTATTTGGCACAACCATACCCATACTATGCCATGCAGTCCTTCGGTAGCCACCGAGACCCTTAGTTGCTCATTTTTGCTTTGTAAGTTAAGGAAGATTTCAGTTTTTTATTTCGTGTGAGAAGGGCGCTTGCTTATGACTGATTTATGGAATTGCTCATTTGAGGTTCAACTAACATTAAAAGCTGAAGAGAGATCTATTGTATTTGCGGATCAAAAACTTATGATGGAATAGCTAAACATTTCTAGTACGAATTAGAAATGTGTCCAGTTTTCAATAACTCCTGGTCAAAGATCACATTCCCGAAAACGTTTTAATAAAACTTTGTAAAAAGCATTCATTTCTCGCGCACAATAAAATCCGTGTTTTTTTTTTTTTTTTTTTTTTTTTTTTGTTATTTTAAATTCGTAAATTATCGCATTTCTTATTAGTACATAGTAATCTATCAACGCTAACGGATTTTATTGTGCGCTACAAACGTTTTTCAATTTGCATATTCCGTGTACTCTTCGTTAAAATTTTGTAAATTATCAAAGTTTAGCACGAACTTTGTTTCTAAGGTAACATTTCGTTGCGTTTCTGTCTTCAGAAACATTCACTCGATCACATGAAATAAATCAGGGTTTTCTTCTTCACTTTAGAGTCTGTGAACGGCTTCATGTATTACTTTAAACAGCATGTACTTTTCGTGTGACGAGTTTAAAGAGATTTTTGTCGTACGCAGCAGTAAAACGTGACTTAGCAGTGCTTTGAAAGGAAAGAATAGAAAACAGTGGTGATATTATAGACTACATCCATAAATGTACATGATATTTTTTCTTTTCGCAAGAAGGCTTTATGTGTTAGCCTGCCTATATTGTTAAGTACGTAATTCGATGGGAACGCAATCAGAAGGGTAACATAAGATGGCTACCGCTCAGAGCGTCGGTTTCAGAGCTTTACGTAGGACTTGCTTGTTATGCTCCCTCCCGTTATTCTATCCACCTTGGCTAAGACTAGGAATTCGAAGCTTTCGCCTCAGACCACTCAGCGACCTGGACGGGGGGAAATAAACGAAATCTATGCGTAAATTTGCACTAAGTTATCTATTTCTTACGCATTTTTCTGCAAGTATGCACGCGCACACACACACACACACACACACACACACACACACACACACGCGCGCGAAGTTCTACTGATTATTTATAACCCCAGAAATTCCACAAAAGAGGTTGGTAAGATTAAATCGAACAGCAGTCTGGAACAACGCATAAATTTCTTTAACTGTTTTCTTTGGCTTTAATCATAATTTTGGGCCACTTACGTAGCGGAGTTTCGTTTATCGATCAGAAGGGGATGAACATTAGATGGCGCAAGCGCAAGTTATCAGAAATTTTAAAATGTACCAGGGAAATTAGGAATGTATTACTGCGGTGCACGTTAATATTTTATTACGCATTTAAAAACATATCAAACACACCACGTCTCGTGCGTAAAAGCTATTAAATCACACTACGTCATATAAAAAACATATGAAGAAGTTCTCACTTAATTTACATTTTCGTGTAAACGCTAACGAAGCCTTATTAACTGATTACAGTTTTTCTCATGGTGTGAGGGGGGAAAAATGCAGCTTACAACACTTCTTCACCTCAAAGCTCCGGTTGACCTCCCCCCCCCGCCGACCTCTTTTTACGCTACAAAACTTAAGCAATCAATAAATTAATTTGTCGATGAGTAATAGAGAACAGATTTTCTCAATACAAAGTTAGGTGAAAAATTCTTGAGTAGTTCTACCTCCAGAACGAGCGAAAACCAAGAACAACAAAAACTGTTGTGATCAGGAGCGGATTTTCAGGGAAGCCCAGGCGCATGCTCGGCTTTGCTGGAGAGGTCCTCAATAGCATTTATTTATTTTCGTTTTCCCTCTAAAAAAAAAAGGAAAGGAAGAAAGAGAAAAGCCTGTGACGTGCCTGCCCCGCAGGACGCACACGACATAAAACATAAAGGTAGATAGCCCTGAGAACGGACGTCCGCGTAGTTCAATTGGTAGAGCGACTTATTCCGGAATGAGGGGACCCGGGTTCGAGCCACGGCGTGGAAAAAAATGACGGAGAAATTGACTTCGTTATAAGCCATAGAGTGACAGATAAATTCGTTGAACTACGCCCTTTCACCTCTTTCAGTCGTTCTTTTTATCTTTTTTACAATGTTCCATAAAATTTTACGTTTCTCCTAAAAAGAGGAGGGGGGGACTTCTCTTTCCTAGCCCAAAACACAAACAAGCTCTGTCACCATGTGGCAGAGAATCATTGGCGCAACATCTCCTACTGATTCACCTTTATTATTTCATTTATTTATTTATTTTGATTAGGTGTTTAACGACCACCGTGAGCAGCTCAGTGGGCTCTAAACAGTCGCTCGTCCCTAATTTAGGGCCACTGGTTCCAGAGACGGAAGAGAGACAGTGCCGAAAGACAAACACAACATCTATGCTTCACCGGGATTCGAACCTGGACCCATCTCGGACGCATGGTCAGAAGCCATCTTAGACCAGGAGTGAAGAAACTGCGGCATTTTTTTTTCCTTGGAGGTTTAACGACCACCGTGAGCAGCTCAGTGGGTTCTAAACAGTCGCTCGTCCCTAATTTAGGGTCACTGGTTCCAGGGAAGGGAGAGAGCCAGTGCCGTAAGACAAACACAACATCCATGCCTCACCGGGATTCGAACCCGGACCCCGTTCGGACGAATGATCAGAGGCCATCGCCTAGACCACTGCGCCACCGCGGCTGCAGCTTTTTGAGTGAATCCAAAATTTTCAGAACAAATCCCTTTATTTATATTAATATGTTTTTGTTAGTCTTTTATTTTTATTTTAATCTTAAAATGACGGTATTTAAAATACCAATAAGATTCAATGAAATAATACTTCCCGACTGACGGCCACAATTAAAACATTAGTAAGTTATAAGAGCTATTTCGACACCTGCTAATCTCATGATTTCGTCCTGTGGCTCCTAAAGAACTACTGATGGAATTACACTCATCGTCAAAAAAATACTTGCGCCCAGAAGGAAGCAACCGACAGGAATGAAAATTGGTGGGCAGGTTTGACATCGAGACATACAAATGATTCAAGTGTCACTCTCGGCCGCGCATGTGACGCAAGAAAGGAGCGGTCGTAGCGCTGTGCCTGACCGGCTATATAAGGTCGTCCCGTTGCGCATGCTTGCCATTCTGACTCGTGAGGTTGTGTTGGTTGCATCCTTTGCAAGTGAAGTATGCATCAGAGAAAGGCTCGGAAGCAATTCGAGCAGTTGGAGGAGTTCGAGAGGGGTCGCAACCTCGGGCACCTGGAAGCGGGGTGGCTTATCTCCGCATTGCGCGTCATACCGGTCGTACGGATATCACGATAGCACGCTGTTGGTTGGAGTGGATAGAACAAGGCACGCAGCAGCGACATGAAGAGTCTGGGAGACCTAGAAGAACCAGGGAGAGAAAGGACCAACGGGTTATCCGACAAGCGCGGAGTGACCCAACAGCCACGATTGCGGATATTCAGCGAGCAGTGGTACCCTCCATGCATCGTGAGATAGCAGCAGTATGCGCTCGTCCGCATACTGCTGCTGTCTCGAGAGCTTGCCTTCAAGGTACTGACACTCTCCCATGGCCAGCCGCATCTCCAGACCTATCGCCGATTGAAAATGTGTGGGATGCTACGGACGCGCTGTCCACACTCCACCCCTACCGCACGATCTGCAGGAACTGCGTGAGAAGATTCAAGCTGCATGGGATGGCTAATCGCAGGACATCTTTAGAAACCTGTACAGCTCCATGCCGAGACGTCTGGCATGCTGTGTGAGCAAACATGGCGGCCCGACGCCAAACTGATAGGCACTTCTTATTGGCGTGTAGCTCAATAAATATTGCCCATATTAGTCTCAATGTTTAACAATTTATTGCTCCTGGTAACCTTTACCTTCCTCCCGAATAGCTACGACACGTCGTTCTGAGCGCAACTTTTTTTTTTTTCTTTTTTTTTTTTTTTTTTTTGACGATGAGTGCAGTTCATCTTTCAGAAGATGACATTTGAAAGTTTTTATTTAACGCTAAGAAAGATCCAGTCGAAATATGGATAAATGCAATGGAATACCCACGCCTACGGCAACATGTACGCAAAAATGCTTTCTTGCTTTTTTAACCACTTATTGCGGCAAATCCACAGTACATTCTCCAACCTAACCCGAGATACTCATCTGGAGGATCAGCTAAAAGTGCGGACCTCAATGTTGCAACCAAATATTCAAATGTTTTCCAACAAAAAACAGTCACAACAGCCATTAAAAGGTTAGTTAACTTTAGAATTAACATATTTTTTTTTCATTTTTGGAGTTAGTACATAGAAGTTAAATTCTTACAGAATAATGTATATTTTGAAGTATTTCTAAATGAAGTTTCTTGAGTGTGGCCTTATTAGATTACAGCTAACTTAATGCGGCCTTTCAACATGAAAAGGTTCCCCACCTCTGGTCTAGGATACCTGCAGGTTACATTTCGAAGTATATCTAATTGAAGTTTCTTGAATGCGGCCTTGTTAGATTACAGCTAACTTAATGACGGCCTTCCAACATGAAAAGGTTCCCCACCTTCGAAATAACCTGCAGGTATCTATAGGATACCTGCAGGTTACATTTCGAAGTATATCTAATTGAAGTTTCTTGAATGCGGCCATGTTAGATTACAGCTAACTTAATGCGGCCTTCCAACATGAAAAGGTTCCCCACCTCTGGTCTAGGATACCTGCAGGTTACATTTCGAAGTATATCTAATTGACGTTTCTTGAATGCGGCCTTGTTAGATTACAACTAACTTAATGCGGCCTTCCAACATGAAAAGGTTCCCCTCCTCTGGTCTAGGATACCTGCAGGTTACATTTCGAAGTATATCTAATTGACGTTTCTTGAATGCGGCCTTGTTAGATTACAACTAACTTAATGCGGCCTTCCAACATGAAAAGGTTCCCCACCTCTGGTCTAGGATACCTGCAGGTTACATTTCGAAGTATATCTAATTGACGTTTCTTGAATGCGGTCTTGTTAGATTACAACTAACTTAATGCCGCCTTCCAACATGAAAAGGTTCCTCCACCTCTGGTCTAGGATACCTGCAGATTACATTTCGAAGTATATCTAATTGAAGTTTCTTGAATGCGGCCATGTTAGATTACAGCGAACTTAATGCGGCCTTCCAACATGAAAAGGTTCCCCACCTCTGGTCTAGGATACCTGCAGATTACATTTCGAAGTATATCTAATTGAAGTTTCTTGAATGCGGCCTTGTTATATTACAACTGACTTAATGCCGCCTTCCGACATGAAAAGGTTCCCCACCTCTGGTCTAGGATACCTGCAGGTTACATTTCGAAGTATATCTAATTGAAGTTTCTTTTATGCGGCCTTGTTAGATTACAGCGAACTTAATGCCGGCCTTCCAACATGAAAAGTTTCCCCACCTCTGGTCTAGGATACCTGCAGATTGCATTTCGAAGTATATCTAATTGAAGTTTCTTGAATGCCGCCTTGTTAGATTACAACTAACTTAATGCCGCCTTCCGACATGAAAAGGTTCCCCACCTCTGGTCTAGGATACCTGCAGGTTACATTTCGAAGTATATCTAATTGACGTTTCTTGAATGCGGTCTTGTTAGATTACAACTAACTTAATGCCGCCTTCCAACATGAAAAGGTTCCCCACCTCTGGTCTAGGATACCTGCAAGTTACATATCGAAGTATATCTAATTGACGTTTCTTGAATGCGGCTATGTTAGATTACAGCGAACTTAATGCGGCCTTCCAACATGAAAAGTTTCCCCACCTCTGGTCTAGGATACCTGCAGATTGCATTTCGAAGTATATCTAATTGAAGTTTCTTGAATGCCGCCTTGTTAGATTACAACTGACTTAATGCCGCCTTCCGACATGAAAAGGTTCCCCACCTCTGGTCTAGGATATCTGCAGGTTACATTTCGAAGTATATCTAATTGAAGTTTCTTTTATGCGGCCTTGTTAGATTACAGCGAACTTAATGCGGCCTTCCAACATGAAAAGTTTCCCCACCTCTGGTCTAGGATACCTGCAGATTGCATTTCGAAGTATATCTAATTGAAGTTTCTTGAATGCCGCCTTGTTAGATTACAACTGACTTAATGCCGCCTTCCGACATGAAAAGGTTCCCCACCTCTGGTCTAGGATATCTGCAGGTTACATTTCGAAGTATATCTAATTGAAGTTTCTTTTATGCGGCCTTGTTAGATTACAGCGAACTTAATGCGGCCTTCCAACATGAAAAGTTTCCCCACCTCTGGTCTAGGATACCTGCAGATTGCATTTCGAAGTATATCTAATTGAAGTTTCTTGAATGCCGCCTTGTTAGATTACAACTGACTTAATGCCGCCTTCCGACATGAAAAGGTTCCCCACCTCTGGTCTAGGATATCTGCAGGTTACATTTCGAAGTATATCTAATTGAAGTTTCTTTTATGCGGCCTTGTTAGATTACAGCGAACTTAATGCTGCCTTCCAACATGAAAAGTTTCCCCACCTCTGGTCTAGGATACCTGCAGATTGCATTTCGAAGTATATCTAATTGAAGTTTCTTGAATGCCGCCTTGTTAGATTACAACTGACTTAATGCCGCCTTCCGACATGAAAAGGTTCCCCCCTCTGGTCTAGGATATCTGCAGGTTACATTTCGAAGTATATCTAATTGAAGTTTCTTTTATGCGGCCTTGTTAGATTACAGCGAACTTAATGCGGCCTTCCAGCATGAAAAGTTTCCCCACCTCTGGTCTAGGATACCTGTAGATTGCATTTCGAAGTATATCTAATTGAAGTTTCTTGAATGCCGCCTTGTTAGATTACAACTGACTTAATGCCGCCTTCCGACATGAAAAGGTTCCCCACCTCTGGTCTAGGATATCTGCAGGTTACATTTCGAAGTATATCTAATTGAAGTTTCTTTTATGCGGCCTTGTTAGATTACAGCGAACTTAATGCGGCCTTCCAACATGAAAAGTTTCCCCACCTCTGGTCTAGGATACCTGCAGATTGCATTTCGAAGTATATCTAATTGAAGTTTCTTGAATGCCGCCTTGTTAGATTACAACTGACTTAATGCCGCCTTCCGACATGAAAAGGTTCCCCACCTCTGGTCTAGGATATCTGCAGGTTACATTTCGAAGTATATCTAATTGAAGTTTCTTTTATGCGGCCTTGTTAGATTACAGCGAACTTAATGCGGCCTTCCAACATGAAAAGTTTCCCCACCTCTGGTCTAGGATACCTGCAGATTGCATTTCGAAGTATATCTAATTGAAGTTTCTTGAATGCCGCCTTGTTAGATTACAACTGACTTAATGCCGCCTTCCGACATGAAAAGGTTCCCCACCTCTGGTCTAGGATATCTGCAGGTTAATTTCGAAGTATATCTAATTGAAGTTTCTTTTATGCGGCCTTGTTAGATTACAGCGAACTTTATGCGGCCTTCCAACATGAAAAGTTTCCCCACCTCTGGTCTAGGATACCTGCAGATTGCATTTCGAAGTATATCTAATTGAAGTTTCTTGAATGCCGCCTTGTTAGATTACAACTAACTTTATGCCGCCTTCCGATATGAAAAGGTTCCCTACCTCTGGTCTAGGATACCTGCAGGTTACATTTCGAAGTATATCTAATTGAAGTTTCTTTTATGCGACCTTGTTAGATTACAGCTAACTTTATGCGGCCTTCCAAAATGAAAATGTTCCCCACCTCTAGCGTAGACCACTGCGCTGCTCTGGACGGCATTCACCTTTCAAAATAATTTTTCTTTAGCTATTCATCGTTCGCGCATGTATATCACTCATATTTTTTTTTTAATTTAATGCACAATAAAATAAGGAAGATGATTTATACTTATAACGAAATACAAAAGTTATTTTCATAAACCAACGAAGATAAAAGTTCAAAGAATTTATTACAACGTGTGTTTTCCAAAGCGGGTTTACTTGCTTTGCAAAGGGTGGCTGAGCCCTCTCTAGCCCCCTGCTAGCTTCGGCCCTGTCGCCATCACATTCGCTTAACTGAACGTACCTGTAGAACGATATCACCCAGGGCCGGCTTCATGGGTGTGTGACCTGTGCAGACGCACAGGGCCCCGCGCCCGCGTTTGTATGATGCTTTTGAATTTTTCGTTATTGTTTTCTTTATTAAAAATAAATGGCACTTAACGATGTAAAAATTGCATTTTAAAATTTTTATATCATTACACTTTATTGCCTTAGTGAACAGAATTCAAGTATCTTGGATCCATCGGGATGATTCACCGTATCACCGAGAGAGAATTTGTATTAATGACATCATCTATATATAATCACCCAGATCTCTCTGGAACGCTGACGTCACTGTAACGTCACAGCTACGTCTGCATTCTACCGCAATCACACGCGGTCAGTTTGGTTTTTCGCGTGCGTGGGCGGCGAATCTCTGCCAGATGGTTTATCAATAAAAAAAAGTGAGAAACGTATCTTTGCGAAATTTTTTATGAAACCGGCTGAAATTTTAATTAAAACACTATAACTGACAGATCGATTGTACCTGAGTACGACGAGCAACGGCGAATTGATAAATTGCAACATCACGCCGATTCGAGATTATCAGGACACTAGGCCACTGCCACTGGTTCCCAGAGACTCTTACAAGCAAATCGCGGACCACTAAAATTTCACAAATTGCTTCGCGGACCGACCGGCACGAAATTATTTTTATGTACCGCAGACCTGTTTTTACTGGTCGAATTCGGAAATCTCTACCATTTCTCAAGTTTTTCTTCGTTTCCGCGGACCGGCAGAAACCTCGTGACGGGCCGGTGGTGTTTGGGAAGCACTGCGCTAGACTGCTATCGCACTCACCTCATTTGAGCTACAAAGCTGAAAGCTCCCACTACCCACTAAAACAAGTTACAATGAACTGTAGAACGTGGCCTGCAAAAGAATCTTTCTTCCTAGAGGTAAAGACACAGAGTGATAAGGTAAGAGTTTTCTGAAAATTGCATTAGTCATTTAGTATTTATTGAACGAACGGTACATCTTCAGACCCTCAATATTTCAACCATGAATTATTGAAAATGACATTACCTATGATCCTATCTTATGTGTTTAAACGATAGCTATTTTTTTTTAATTTTGGATAAAAAACATTAATTTTTGCCATCAGCACGCATTTCGACGGGGCGCGGGAATTATATTTTGTCGCTTCAATTCAATCAACTTCAATTTGATCTGGCAATGTAAATTAATATAACGTAATTTAAAATGTCTCTTTTGATTTTTAATAAGTAATAATAACAGCTTATTACAACTCATTAAAAAATAATAATATTCCTCTTCTTTTTTTTTTTTAATTGGAGGTCACTGTTTCCGTGGAAGGGAGAGAGCCAGTGCCGTTAGGCAAACACAACATCCATGCCTCATCGGGATTCGAACCCGGACCCCTTTCGGACGAATGATCAGAGGCCATCGCTTAGACCACTGCGCCACCGGGGCGGCATAACATTCCTTAGTGCCACCATGCTTTATTAAGCTTTATGAGAAAATGAAAAAACGTGGGGGCCGCGGGTGGCCTAGTGGGCAACGTTCGTGACTGCCGCGGAAGGGACCTCAGGTCCGATCCCGGGAAGGTACGGACGCTCAATCCACTTAAATATCCGCCGTGCGTCGGATGGGCACGTTAAGCCGTCGGACCCCAGGTACTGCCCCCCCCTCTCGGTAATAAATAAGGGCGTCTTCCTCCCCTTTTCTACTTTGCTTCTGTGTCACTTTCCTAACGGGCACTCTTGCCCAAATCTCCTAGCATCCTTTTTCTAAGGGTTTTTTAAGACCTGAGGTCAGACACTCCTTCCCTAAAAAAAAAAAAAATCCTCTACATATGATCATATGAAAAAATGTGGTTTCTCTACCTGACCTCGCCTTTGTTTCAAAAACGTTTCAACGTCCAAGCCCATTTAGTAGACGTAGAACTCGCTGGTAAAAGGGCCCCGCATTTTCGTTTTGCACTGGGCCCCGCAAATTATGCAGCCGGCCCTGATAGCACCACCTCGTTGAATCCATGCTACATCAAATCGAGGCTGTTTTGAAGGACAAGGAGGGCCCAACACTCTTTTAGGTAGGTGTTCCTAATATCTTAATTTCCTATACTTCAGTGCATGTTGCGTAAACAAAAATATGTACTTATGCCCTCTAGCAGAAAAAGTGTGCAATCATAAAATTAGAAATTAGATGCAAAATATTCTTCACCGTGAATACAGGTATCCCCCGCTTTTCGAAAGTCTCCTTTACGCCGGAGATGGAAACGGGTCAACGGGTCGACGATTTATTGCGGATCAAACGGGTTGGATCAAGGAGTTCCGGACCCGATTTCGACCCGGTTTAATTTCCGTTTTATTTTTGAAAAGGAAAAAAAAAATTAAAAGAAAAATGCATATTGTGGAATTTTGTTCTCGAAGATGGTGCCAGCGGAGTGGAAAATAGTTTGTCATACAAAGACATTGCCTTCTCTTTCTTAAAGCAAAGATTTCCACCGACCGACGATACCATATATCGTAAAACGATACTTCCTTTGCTTTTGTTTTCAGGTACAAAAAGTCTGTCGCCTGCTTCTCTGCTGATTCATTCTCTCACACGCCGCGTGTCACATTGTACAACTGAGAGTTACTTTTCACATCGCATTTTTTACATTGAGCATTCAGAGGTTTTCGTTTGACGTGCTGACATCCCGTTCCCATTGCATGCCGTGTCGGAATTAATGTCTTATTTGTTAATACGAATGAATTTAATGTTAAGGAGATTGAAAAAGGCGTCAAGGCCAACAAATCTGTTCTTTTTGAAAACAAAAAGGGGAGAGTGAACGCTGGAAGTTGTTTCTTCTCCTTAAGAAACCAGAGTATGTTTCACAGCACCACCAACTTTCACATGTTCTGAAACTTGATATGTTATCAAGACAACAGCAAAAACTGAAATTAAACATGCGACAAGTTACTTCATTAAAAATTTTTGACTGTAGCAGTATCAAAATTAAGTGGAACAGTCATAACATTACTGGAGGGTGGGAGCTTTTTGACTCTCACAGATGTGTTTGAAAACATGTGTAAAACCATTAGGTTATATGAAGGACGACAGTTTCAACACTTTCTGTGAGTAAATTATACGTTTCCGCGATACTTTTATATGATTTCTATTACTATATAACCTTCGATACCCACTGTAGAGTGACTTTTTGAATGTCCTGTGTATAGATATGATTACGTATTATAATTATACATGATAACGTATAATTATAAACTCAGTTTCGAATTTATAGTTCAAAGCAGATTTTCCGGGTCAGGTCCGCGTTGGATCCAGTTGTGTGCCGTCCAGGTCTGGGTCCAAAATTTTTGACCCGTTTACGCCACTTTGTTTTACGAAAGACCTACATTAATACCTGTTTTCACTAACCAAAGGAAATCTGAAGAGGATTTTCCCTTTTAACGAAAACAGGCGAAAAGCGAAAATAGCTTTCAAAATTTGCTTTGCAGTGAGATATTAGAGTGGCAGCTCGCACCCTGAGCAGGGAGAGTGGCGCCGCCAAGCTCCTTCCCCTTGAACTACACTCAGATTCAAGCCGCCGAAGCTTTAAACTGTGTGAGCATGAAGTATCTAAAAAGTCTAAGTGAGCTCGTAAGGGTGTTAATATTAGCGTAAAACTGGGCGTAATTAAGAGTTTCGGTCGTGGTGGACGAAATAAAGACATTGCGCGTGCGTTGAACTTGCCTGCGTCCACAAGCAGAGAGAGCCGCCCCGGTGGCGCAGTGGTCTAAGGCGTTGGCCTCTGATCATTCGTCCGTAAGGGGTCCGGGTTCGAATCCCGGTCAGGCATGGATGTTGTGTTTGTCTTACGGCACTGGCTCTCTCCCTTCCCTGGAACCAGTGACCCTAAATTAGGGACGGGCGACTGCTTATAGCCCATTGAGTTGCTCACGGTGGTCGTTAAACCTCCAATCAAAAAAAAAAAAAAAAAAAAGAAAAAAAGCAGAGAGAAAGAGTATTGAAAGCTACCGAAGTTACTATTGACTACTCTCTGCTATCGAAGTAGCAGAACCAATAGTAACTTCAGAAACCAAAAGTACCTTCATCTCGATTTATTTTCTGCATCCGTTAACAAGATGTGCCCAGTGTCCTAAAGTATCTAAAAAGCCTAAGTGAGCTCGTAAGGGTGTTAATCTTAGCGTAAAACTGGGCGTAATTAAAAGTTTCGGTCGTGGAAAGCTACCGAAGTTACTATTGACTACTCTCTGCTATCGAAGTAGCAGATCCAATAGTAACTTCAGAAACCAAAAGTACGTTCTCATGACCTCACAGCGATTTTGGTAAGTGAAAAATACCTTCTCATCACCTCACCCGATTTTGGTAAGTGAAACTACACTGTCCATACATTATTTCTACTTTGCATAGGCTGTTGTGACGTGCTACAGATGTGAATCACGTGTCACCCTGTTAAAAAATCTACTTAAAAATGAGAACATGAACCTACTCGTGTTTTTTTTAAGTACTGCGTCAATGAATAAAATCTTGTATTACTTCATTTTAGATATTATAGATTTCAAGAGAAATTGTTTAATAAATATGTAAAATGACACACATAAATAATTAGTACAGCAAAGTCACTGATCACAAGTAATTTAATTATGCATAAAGTATATTTGTGTATGTTTTTACTTGTGTCAATCTCATAAATAATATATTGTCGCTTCATCACTACATTTGTCGTAAAATTGTGCAGTCCATTTGCCCAGCATGTGACAACGAGTATATCTATTATCCCAGATGTGCCATCGAATAATATACTTCCAGTTGGTTGTATGAGTAAACGAGTATGTATGGAGTACACGTATTCCTAATTTGAAATCGAGCCGCGGATGGCTTAGTGGTTAGAGATTCAGACTACTGATGGAGGGACCCTAGGTTCAGACCTAGCCTGATGGTGCCGTGGCGTTAGCGGACGTGGCATTAGCGGACGGGTAGGAAATCGTGGCATTAGCGAACGGAAATGCAATGAGTAAGAAACACCCACCCCTTCCCAGACACAGGACGAATAACGGCGTAGAGGGTTGGATTTCAAAATTAATTATGATTGTGAGCCAAAATTAACCAAGTGTGCAGTTTCTAGTGTACATTTTAAAGCAAGAAGCAACGAGTGTTTCACAGAGTTTGAAAGTTACAGATTTGGGACAATTAGGAGAAAAAAAAAGGGGGGGGGGATACACTGAGCTGGACAGAAGAATCGAAAATAATATTATGGAATTCGAGCGCTCAAATGACATGCAAAAATGCATGGGAGCCTTAGGCTACCTTACTGAAATGCATTAGAAGTATGAAATTTCTTCATTTAGTTTTAATCTGCAAATTAGTTGCATATATATACGTATAAAAATTTTAAAATGAAAAATTACAAAATAAATAAAAAAACACGAAGAAAGGTACAAAAAAAAGATGAAAAATAATAAAAAATCGAGAAAAAAACATGCAAGAAACGCAAAAAAAAAAAAAAAAAACTTTTACACCGCCAAAGTCATCACAATCTGGTTCTAGGAATAGGTGGGTGTTTCTTACTGATCGTATAACCGTCCGCTAATGCCACGATTTCATACCCCAATTAATACTTCCAGAACTAGATTATGATGAAATAGGCGGTTTAACTTTTTTTTTTTTTTTTTTTGCACTTCTTGCATTTTATTTTTTTTACATTTTTTTTTCGTTTTTTTTTTCATATTTTTTATTTCTTTTTGTATTTTCTTCATTTTTTTTTTTTTTTGATGAACATTGAAAAGAACGTAGGCTTATCAAACAAAGGAACCACGTGATTAGAATTTTCTCATTTCCTATTGGTCAAGTGAGGAATCTGTACAGATATGAACGGTGAGAAGGGAAGGCAATTCTGGGAAGGGGTGGGTGTTTCTTACTCATTGCATTTCCGTCCGCTAATAACGCCACGGAACCGCCTGATAGGCTTGAACCTGGGGTTTCTCCGTGGTGGTGTGAATTTCTAACAATCGCTGACTGTATATCCGCCGTGCACCGGACGAGCACGGTAAGTGACGGCCCCTGGGTAGGAATACCCCGGTTACATATAAAGATGTTCATTCCTAAGATCCCCCTCCATAATTTCTCTCTGCCTTCTGTGTGCAAAAATTATACGTTTGTACGGTGGCGCCATCTAGTGTGCTCTCTCTCACATACAAACTGTCGTGTCAGAACCGCTAGAATCGCTCTTCCTGCAGTTTTCGTGCCCGATTGAATGAAGTTAGAGCACAAATATTTGAAATATATTGATTTTTTTTAGTACATATATTTCAAATTAGAAATACCAGATATACTCACAATTGATTCCCTGTATGCTCTCAAAAATGAGTAGGTGTCTTTTCCAAAAATGAGACACAAGTACTCGGAACTATTATAAGCTCAGAATGTACTAAAAAACGAGTACATTTTCGCTTATTTCTAAGTACAAATTTTTAACAGTGTAAGACGACAAATCTGCAGCGGTACATTCCGCCCGTGTACCTTAGTTGGGAGAGCAACTTACTCCGGAGTAAAGGGCCTGGATTCGATCCCCGTCAAGAACAAATTTGTGTTTTTACACTACGTATTTATCATATCATTCCTGCTTTCACTATATGTGTTGTGTTGTTTGGTATAACTTGGTAGGTTATTTTTTGCGTTTGGGAACGCTCAAAAATTTCTCCCTTATAAATGAATGGTAATTGCTTCTCCCTTTACGCCATTTCGGCTTACGAAAGGTTTCATAGGAACGCTGTACTTTCGGAGAGGAGAGGGAAACTTGCATGCATTTATGCCCTTGGCGGAAAAACTCTGTATTATGTTTAGCAAAAAAAAAAAAAAAAAAAAAAAAAACCACGAGAAAAATATTTCTTTCGTGACTAATATCCGACCAAGGGAGAGTGTTTTCATTCTAGTTCTCAGGAACTCAGGTAAAATCAGATACAAACTATCGCCACCTAGTGACAGAATTTTCTCTGCCAAAAATTAGAAATTACATTCAAATATTTTACGCAAAAAGAATATTTCGAATCTGATATTTGGAATAAGTGGTATTGCGGAGGAAAGATATACATGTGTTAGCGTCCTGCAGCAGATGTGACTCGGAAAAAAAAACAAAAAAAAACCGAGAAAGATTACACGGAATACTAGGGTGTAAGAGCACGTCTTTTGAATCCATTCTGACACAAATTAAATTTGTCAAAGCTATTCAAAGTCAATGGAACCGGTATGGGAAGCAGTTGTATCTGACCGAAGAAAGAAGTTTCTCAATTAGGTGTTTAATCCCCCAGATGCTGTTGTAAACGGAATCGTGAACGCCGCCCCGGTGGCATAGTGGTCTAAGGCGCTGGCATCTGATCATTCGTCCGTAAGGGGTCCGGGTTCGAATCCCGGTGAGGCATGGATGTTGTGTTTGTCTTACGGCACTGGCTCTCTCCCTTCCCTGGAACCAGTGACCCTAAATTAGGGACGGGTGACTGCTTATAGCCCATTGAGTTGCTCACGGTGGTCGTTAAACCTCCAATCAAAAAAAAAAAAAAAAAGAATCGTGAACTTACGCCCTCTGGTAGCAGACTTGTGCATTACGAAAAATTTGAAAATATATGAGAAACATTTCGCAGCGGAAACGCTCTTCAACAAAGAAATAATTTTTCAAAGCGGACTGTTAGAAGCAGAGATATCGACAAATATAAGACAGGCATCTACGCCCCGTGGCGAAAAAAGCATTTCACTGGTGTGCAAAAATTAGGGACGAAGAGGAAAAAGTAGCATAACAGCTGAACAAGCAGGAAGAACGGACCGAAAGACCACTCAGGAGATAGACTAGGGTCCGGTACGGAGATAGACTAGGGTCCATATATATATATGCAGCATGACGTAGGGGGATTGTCGAAAGGGTATAAAGCACCCGGGCGGTGTACGCTCAGCAATTCGAGCAGCGGATGGCTTAGTGGTTAGCGAGTCAGACTATCAATGCAAGGTCCTCAAGCTCGAACCTGGGCTGATCTTTCAGAGATGGTGTGATTTATTAACAATCGCTGAATATCCGCCGTGCATCGGACGAGCACGTTAAGTGACTGCCCCCAGGCTGGACCCACTGGTTAAATGGGTATCTTTTCCTATGCCCCCCCCCCCCCGAAATTCTCTCACCCCTCTGTGTGCCACATCGTACTTGTACGGTGTTGACACAGAAACGGAAAAAAGAAGAAACATCCGTTTCTGTGTCCTGCCCAAAAGGCGATCTCGCTGTAGGTGGCCGGGACCTAAACTCTACTCACTGTGGACGGAAGTCCTACAAGAAAATGACAAATACTGTGGTCGCTCAGCGATTCGGTGAAAGCTATTGCACGGTGTGCATCGGTTTGAACGACGTCGAGTTGCTGCCACCGTGTGATATTTCCAACAGGCAATCCAGTAGACGACATCTGGATGACTTTACCCGAGGTCGCGTCGTTGGGAAGTTGGAAGAAGGTCGAAGTGTGACAAGTGTGGCCGAAGAGTACGGGATCGCTCACAGAATCGTTTCACGAGCTTGGAGAGCATTTCAAACGACAAGAACAGCTGTCCAAGAGTTTAGCAGTGGTCGTCCACGAGCAACCAAGGCGGCGGACGACCGGTATATTGTCCTACAGGCGAGAAGAGACAGACGGCAGACAGCGGGAGAAATCGCAAGGCACATGCAACAGACAACTGGACGTCCGTTGTCGCGTTTTACCGTGGCCACAAAGGTGGACTATTTGCATGACGACCAGTACGGTGTGTGCTATTAACGCCTGCTCATCAGAGACGGCGGTTTCTGTGGTGCCAGGAACACAAGAACTGGACACATCAGCAATGGGGTCGAGATCTCTCTACGGATGAGAGCCGATTTAGTCTGACGAGCGATTCTGGACGTATACAGATCTGAAGAGAGAAGGGAACACGCAGTCACAACTCCAACATCATCGAAAGAGACCGGTTTGGAGGTGGCGGAGTTCTCGTTTGGGGCGGTATCATGCTTGGTAGCCGTACTGACCTCCACATTTCCAAGGAGGTTCAGTCACTGGTGTCCGCTATTGTACCGAGGTTCTCCTGCCTCACGTGCGTCTGTTTAGAGGTACTGTGGGTGCTGAGTTCCTCTTCATGGACAACAACGCTACACCTCATCGTACAGTGGCTGTCGCAGAGCTGTTGGAGAGTGAATATATTCAATTCATGGATTGACCCGCAAGGTCCCCGGACCTAAATCCAATCGAACACGTGTGGGACATTCTCGGGAGACGCTTGGCAGCACGTCACCAGCCGCCAGCAACGATTCCACAGCTGCGATTGGCACTACAAGAGGAATGGGCCGCGATGCCTCAACAGCTCCTTGACAACCTCGTCCTCAACATGGACAGACGTTGTAAATCCTGCAACGCAGTCAGGGGTGATCATATCCCCTACTAAAGACTGGATTTTTCTTGGCAGACGCCTGTCACATGGACGTTTCTGTTTTCTGTACAGTTGTGCTCAAAGCTACCTTTTCAATAAAGTGCCTTTGTATCCTTTGGATTCCTTGTTTGGACGGTTTTGCTCACTTGTCCCATAATCTTACATCTTGGGGATCTTATGGTATGATTTGAGTAGATGTGGAGCACTTCTGCACGACGTTACATTCGTAAAACCGTTTCGTTCTTAATTTTTTCACGCCAGTGTACATGTTTTTAAGAAAAAAGTATGTTCAAAGGGTTTTTTTATGTGAGCGGTATCAGTCCAGGAAAGAATTTTTTCAGTCGAGTTTTCAGCTCAGATTTTGCTGCAAATACATCAAAAGCAGAAATTAACACTTACTTCCCCTGGCGGTCAAACCATTCTTTACCAAATATTAAAAATTATGTGAAAAACATTTCCCATCAAGAGCTGTATGCGATACAGAAAGAATTTTTTCAAATCGGAGTTTTAGAAGTAGAAATATCGGGGGAAACACAATTTACCTTAACGCCCCCTAGCGGAAAGTCTATGAGTTACTTGAAATTATATGAAAAACATTTCGCACAGCAAACGCTATCCAACAAAGAAAGAATTTTCGAAATCGGACTCTTAGAAGCAGAGATATTGACATAAATAAAATATGAATCTACGCCTCCTGGCAGAGAAACCATGCATTATTTTAAGAAGAAAATATGCTGAAAATGTTTATCGGCAGGAGTAGTATCGGTCCACAAACGAATTTTTGTCAGTCGAGATTTCAGAAGCTCAGATTTTGCTGCAAATACATGACAAGCGGAAATTAAAGGCTTACGCCCCCTAGTAGCCAAACAATTTTTTACTAAAAATGAGAAATTATATGTACCTTCCTATCAGAAGCTGTGTCCGGTTCAGAAAGAATTTTTCAAATCGGTGTTTTAGAAGCAGAGATATCGGGAGAAACGCGATTTACCTCTACGCCTTCCAGCGGAAAGTCTATGAATTACTTGAAAATTTTTGAATTATATGAAAAACATGTCGCACCGGAAACCCTATCCAATAAAGAAGGTATTTTTCAAATCGGTCTCTTAGAAGCAGAGATATCTGCAAAAATAAGATATACATCTATGCCCCCTAGCGAAGAAACTATGCAATATTTTAAGAAAAAACTATTCCGACAAGGTTTGTCGACGTGAGCAGTATCGGTTCACGAAAGAATTTTTTCAATCGAGATTTTAGAAACTTAGATTTTGGGGCAAATACATCAGAAGCAGAAATTAACGCTTACGCTCCTTGGTGGTCAAACCATTTTTTACCAATAATTAGAAATATTATGCAAAAGATTTCTCATCAGGAGCTGTATCCGCCGAAGAAAATTTTTTTGAAATCGAAGTTTTTGAAGTTGCGATATCGGAGAAAATGAAATTTACTTTTACGCCCCCTGGCGTAAATCTATGTGTAACTTGAAAAGGTGACTATACCTAAAATACTCTCCGACATAGATGGAATTGAAAGGTAAAATAATTTTTTCTTTCGGATATTTAGAATTCGTCATAGAAGACTGCAGTGTGCTAAACAAGTTCAACACAGGTAGTGACCATAGATTGGTGAGATGTAAGATGCACCTCAACACTAAACTCGAACGTGGCAAGCTCATAAGACAAACAAAATGTATTGACATAACCAACCTTAAAAAACACCATAATACTTTCAAGTTGGAACTGAAGAACAGATTCTCTGCTTTAGAAGGCCTAACATCGGAAGAAGTGGATATTTCTGAAGTTAACAGAAAAGTAACCAAAGCTCTTATGGAAACAGCAACAAAATTAGCTGGGTCTAAGAACAAGTTGCATGTAAACAAATTATCAGGAAAAACGAAAATGTTGATGCAAAAAAGAAGAGAGTTGAGGACAACTAAAGAAGATGTGACTTCCAAAGTGGAATATATAGAGCTATGCAAGACAGTAAGAAAAAGTATCACTGAAGACATAAGAAAATTAAACTGTGAACTAGTGAGGAAAGCAATTGAAAACAACCAAAGCCTAAAGATAGCAAAGGGACATCTAAGTAAGGGAAGAAAACAGATTATGGCACTGAGAAAAGAAGATGGTTCTGTAACAAGAAATAGAGGCGAAATTTTGACAAGAGTGAAAGATTTCTACTCCAAATTATATGAAAGGGATGATACATGCACTCCAGACATCATGAAAGATACCAGTACCAGAGTTCCTCCAGTCCTTCCTGCAGAAGTTGCACATGCAATCAAGAAACATGAAGCGGGGAAAAGCTCCAGGAGAAGATGGAATTACTGTAGACATCATACAAGAAGCAAGTGGAGAAATCGAAACAGTACTCGCCCAAATTTTCACTCGATGCCTTAATGAAGGAAAAATTCCTGAGGATTGGAACACCGCTACAATGATCCTGCTACATAAGAAAGGTGACATTGAGGATCTCGGAAACTACAGACCTATCAGCCTCCTATCAGTAGTTTATAAAATCTTCACTAAAGTTCTTTCACACCGCTTGAAGGTGACACTGGACATGGCTCAACCGAGAGAACAAGCTGGATTCAGGAGTGGCTACAGCACAATAGATCATATCCACGTACTGAGAGAACTAATTGAAAGAGCGAGGGAATATGAACTTCCATTGTGCATGGCTTTTATCGATTATGAAAAAGCCTTTGATTCGGTGAAACCATCAGCAGTTACAATGGCTCTGAAAACCTGCGGTATTGAAGATGCATACATTAATATTATTAATAACATCTATGAAAATGCAAGTGCAAAGATTAGGCTGTTTGAAAATACAACACACATAAAAATTGGAAAGGGGAGTGAGACAAGGTGACACCATATCTCCGAAGCTCTTTAATGCCACATTGGAGGGTGTTTTTCAGTCACTGAGCTGGGAAAACAAGGGGATAAAGATTAATGGAGATTATCTAACCCACCTTCGTTTTGCTGATGACGTAGTCATTTTTGCAACTACCCCATCAGAGCTGCAGAGTATGATCCAGGAACTTGCTGACAAGAGTAAAGAAGTGGGATTAAAAATGAACTTTCAGAAGACAAAAGTGATGTTCAATGCTTTTACAAGAAATGAAGATTTATCGATTGATGGAGAAAAGCTGGAGATAACAGACACGTACGTTTATCTTGGACAGCAGATATCAAGTGAGGGTCACATTGATGAAGAAATTAATCGGCGTACAAAACTTGCCTGGAGAGCTTTTGGAAGAAACAGCATAATTTTCAATAACAATATGCCATTATGTCTTAAAAGAAAAAGTGTTTGATCAATGCATCCTTCCAGTGCTTACGTATGGTGCAGAGACGTGGACCTTAACTAAAAGAGACATACAAAGGCTGCAGACAACTCAAAGCAGCATGGAGAGGTGCATGCTTGGTGTAACCAGGAGAGATAAGAAGAGGAACTCGTGGATCCGAAAAAATGACAAGAGTGGAAGACATCATGATCAGAGTCAAATTCCTGAAATGGCAATGGGCTGGACATACTGCCAGAAGGACAGATCATCGATGGACAGCCGAAATTTTAGATTGGATTCCAAGGGACAGGAAAAGACCCAGAAGAAGACCACATGGGAGATGGGTGGATGAAATTTGAAAGTATGCAGGGGTGACATGGAGGAGACTGGCACAAGACAGACCGTTGTGGAGGAAACTTGGGGAGACCTTCGTCCAGCAGTGGATTGATAATGGTTGACAATGATGATGATGATGATATGGAATAAAATGTATTTTAAATTCGATATCGTCTGCGGTTGCGCCCTCTAGCGGCACAATTGTACATCGTAAAAAAAAAAAAAAAAGAAACGAAGTAAAGGGATCATCATTCTCATATTCCAGGCTTCCTAATGCAAAAAGAATTTTTCAAATCCGACTGATAGGTGCAGATGGTGCCCACAGACGAACGGACGAACAAACCGATAACATACTGTAAGCACGATCCTTTTTTACAAAAAACGTACTGAAAAAACTTCATGTCTCCGTTGTAAAAGGTATCGAAGAAAAGAAAGAATTATTCCAACCGGATTTTTTAGAACCGAAGTTACGGAATAAAATGCATTTTGAATTCCATAGCATCTGCATTTACGGCCTCTATCGGTAAAGTTATGCAACAGTAAAAGACCAAAAGTCAAGGATCATCATTTTCACAGCTCATAACATATCTCCCGACGCAAAAAGATTTTTTTTTTAATTAGACCAATAGATAAAGAGGTATAGTGTGCAAAAACTGATACGCGGACATAGATAATCACGCTTTTTTTTTTTTTTTTTTTTTTTTCAAAAGATGTGTTAAGATAAGTGTGTTTACGACTCCAAGAGGAACAGCTGCGCACTGCATATGGAGTGTTGGCAAAAAAAGGTCTTCACGGTCAGGGTCAGATTGTTCCACTGAGACATTTTGCCGTGGGCCACGTAAGAAACGGCACGCTTTCTGGTGTTCTTTTGTCTGGGTTTTTTGGAACAAACGAATAATTATTTTGATACTTATGAATAATAATGGTCAACTTCCTTCGTGCTTTATTTTCTTTGGCTGAAACCTCAATTCCTTAAAATAAATAAATAAAACGATTTCTTTTATCTATATGTTAGACGTTTTCTCTGAAATGACTTTACAAAATTCTGTTTACTCTACTTATGTGTAAAAAGTGCAGCCAGACCAAGCGTTTTGTTATAAATAAATTAAGCTAAAACTAACTACGCTTTGACGTAGGTCAGTGTTTCTCAAAGTGTTGTCCACGGACCACTGGTGGTTCGCAGGAAATTTCGGAAGAAAAATTAATGAAAAATGTGAAAATCCCTCCTCTTAAATTTCGAGTGCATGCTCGACCTGAATATCCAGAAGTATCAGATACAGTCATTAATCATTTTTTACGCATTCCAACCGTAGGTTGAAGAAGCGTATATGCTCCAGCTTTGTCCGTCCGCACGATAACTCGCGTAAAAATGGTTCGATTTCGATGAAATTTTAGCATGTGGTAGGGACCACCTGGGGACGAACCCTATTGAAAGGGGACGAAATGGAGTCAAAGGTCACGACATAGGAGCGGGATCCGTTCCACTGCCCTTATGCGTCATAACTTGCGTAAATATGGTTCGATTTCAATGAAATTTTAGTATGTGGTAGGGGACCACCTGGGGACAAAACCTGTTGAAAATGGGTCAAGTGGGGCCAAAGTTCAGGACATAGGAGCTGCACGCATTTCATTGCCCTTATGTGTCATAACTTGCGTAAATATGGTTCGATTTCGATAAAATTTTAGTATGTCGTAGAGGATCACCTGCGGACGAATCCTATTGAAAATGGGTGAAGTGGGGTCAAAGGTCAGGACATAGGAGCGGGATGCATTCCATAACATCTTATTAAAGGAGCAATTCTTGTATATATGTAAATTTTATTTTGAAAACGGCTCTAAGGATTTTGATGAAAGTTGTTAACCTACCGTTTTCTGGTACTAGAAATCGATTTAGCTTGATCTCGACTTTGGAAAAATTCGTTTAGTGGGTTAAATAACCACCCCGAGTTAACACGTTTTTAGTGTAATGGCGTCGGCCCATTGATATTTCCCATTCTTAGAAATCTTACGACGTCACACTCTCGCGATCGACTTGCGATTGAGATGTTGGCGCGCTCGGTCACGCCATCTGCCTTATTACGTCACGCGTTGTTTGTGGATCCTATTAAAGTTTTATGACGTCGCACTCTCACGACCATCTGCCTCATTACGTCACGCGCTGTGTGTGTATTACGCATTACTTTTATATCATCGAAATGGGGTCAAAAGTCGGGTCAGAGGAGTGAGATTTATTCTGCAGATGTTATCCTCATAACTTGACTAATGATTTCTGGTATGTTGGAAAGCGTATCATAATCAATGCATTGCATGATTTTACTAACTTGTCCTTACAACTGTGAGTTTGCCGCCCCGGTGGCGCAGTGGTCTAAGGCGCTGGCCTGTGATCATTCGTCCGTAAGGGGTCCGGGTTCGAATCCCGCTGAGGCATGGATGTTGTGTTTGTCTTACGGCACTGGCTCTCTCCCTTCCCTGGAACCAGTGACCCTAAATTAGGGACGGGCGACTGCTTATAGCCCATTGAGTTGCTCACCGTGGTCGTTAAACCTCCAATCAAAAAAAAAAAAAAAAAAAAAACTGTGAGTTTAGATATTCGGATTTAGTTGAAACTAAGAGCAAGAAAAGAAATAGATTAGTTGTGGAAGCTACTCTACTCAAACTATCGGTCATCCAACCGGATATAGATAGCTCGGTAAAAGATCGCAATCAGCAGCATTGATTATTTTTGTAGTTATTATTTTTGTTATTAATTACTGAATCTTTACACGTGGACTTTCAGAAAAGTATTAAGATCAAAAGAGAAAGGCAAACTATAATTGTCCATATCACATTTTACATGTGATGTATCTTGAATTGTATGGATTTTTTTTTTAATTTTTTTTTGTCGTGGCTTGAATTTAGGTTGGGGGGGGGGGGTGCGATTTTCGGAGAAGGCTTAGTAATTTCCCGTAAATATTACCTGTTATAAATCTTACTTTTTGGCGTTTCGAGGAGGATTTGAACACCCAGAACCACCTCCCCTGACTACGCCCATGCTGTGACTACATTGCCAATTATTTTATTAAGCGAATGATTTCTTTTTTACGCTTTCTAACCGTAAGTTGCGGATGGACAGACGGACAAAGTTCCAGCTTTGCCCGTCCGCACGATAACTCGGTTAAAAACGGTTCAATTTTCGTGAAATTTTAGTATGTGGTAGGGGACAACCTGGGGACTAACCCTATTGAAAATGGGCGAAATGGGGTCAAAGGTCAGGACATAGCAGCGGGATCCATTTCATCTTCCTTATGCGTCACAACTTACGTAAAAATGCTTCTGTTGTGACAAAATGTTAGTATGTTGTTCCGGAGGTATACTGAACCGGTTCTGTTGAATATCATTGAAATGGGGTCAAAGGTCAGGGCACAGGAGCGAAATTTATTCCACAGCCATTATCCTCATAACTTGACTAAAAATTATTCTATTGCGACAAAACTTTAGTATGTTATTCCAGAGGTATACTGAATCAATTGTATTTAATAACATCGGAGTGGGGTCAAAGGTCAGGGCACAGGAGCGAAATTTATTCCACAGCCATTATCCTTATAACTTGAGTAATGATTTCTGGTTAGAAAGCGTACGTATTATAATCAATGCATTGCATGTTTTTACTAACTTGTTCGTTATACAACTGACAAAATAAAATCATAACTCACCAAACTCTTTCTTTCTTTATGAAATATAGTTACTTTAAAAATTACTTTGTTTCAGATTGAGTTGGCAGCCGACCGGTATTTTATGCACCTGGTCAGAATTTTTGGCGATTTTCTGCCTAAGGCTGGTGGCAATTGCTTACTGGCCTTATTTAGGGACGGTATTATTTTAAAGTAAAAAAAAAACAGCTGAAAATTTGCTGAAAAAAAGCTTGAAATTTACCAAAAGAAGCTAAAATTAACTGAAATTTGCATTTCAAGGGGTGAGGGGGTAAATCGAGCCGGAGCTCATAAGCCCGTCTATAAATCACATAAATCGGGGTATACGCTGGTTGTGTCTTTCCTTGGAGGGGGAGGAGTCATTACTCACCGGTCGATGAGGGTGTCTGGTAGGTCCTAATATTATTAACCAGGGTTGGCAACCTCAGTTTCAGGCAATATATTTTTCACTTACAAATTTCTTCCAGGGAAGTTCCCAGCCTCCACCCCCCCCCCCCTCCCCACTTGGTGGTCCGCAATAAGTAAAGAAATGCTTAAAGTGGTCCATGAACTGCCAAAGTTTGAGAAACACTGACGTAGGTCAATGGACTAAGAGGCCAGGGTCATTACCCTCTTTTAAAAATGTTGGAGACTTTCGTACAGTGGTTTCCAAACTTTTCATTCGCGGATGGGCAATAGGTTTTTTTTTTTGTTTGGCTTTTTTTTTTGGAGAGGAGGGCGACTTTCGCGGACCAGAAAACGTTAGGAGGGGGGGGATGTCGCGGACCGTGAAAACGTTGGGGGGGAGGGGGCGATGCCGAAGCCAAACGTTTAGGCTATTTCGAGTATTTTATCTCGTAATATTCTATATTATGGCGAACACTACGTACAATCCATAATTTATATACCATTATATGCCATATAATTCAATGTCACCTACTTACAGCTAATATCATTTAATCTGTTAATATTCTTTAATGATTAATAAGTGCAATCCCTAGTCACTATATTCTACTTACGGTTAATATATTGGGTTGTCGGAAAAGTCATGACGTATTTTAGCCATGTTTTGCAAAGGTCATTTATTGATAGAAAGAACAAAGATCAGTCAATGATATAATGCCCGTTTTGTTCGATAACCTTTTGCTTTTGCCATCTTTCAGTGAGCTGCAGAATGCCTCGTTCATAGAAGGACCTGTCTTTCGTGGCGAAAAACTGTACAAGGGACTGATTTACAGACTCATCTGAATTGAACGTTATACCACGCAAGGACTGTTGAAGAGAGCGAAACAAGTGGAAGTCTGACGGCGCAAGGTCAGGCGAGTATGCTGGGTGTGGCAACACATCCCACCCAAGCTCCAATAATTTTTGGCGGGTGATCAAACTTGTGTGTGGTCTCGCGTTGTCGTGATGAAACACAACAGCACCTTTACGATGAGCGAGCTGTGGACGTTTCTGGATGATGGATTCGTTCAAACTGTTCAATTGCCGACAGAACACATTCGAATTGATTGTTTGGTTCCGTGGTAGGAGCTCGAAAAACACGACACCTTTAAAATCCCACCACACTGAGACCAGAACCTTCCACCGATGAATGTCTGCTTTGAATGTCGTTTGAGGCGAAGCAGCACGTCGGGACCAACACCATTTGCGCAGCACATTGTTGTACACAATCCACTTTTCGTCACCAGTTATCAGTCGCTTCAAAAAAGGATCGTCTTCCTCACGTTTAATGAGCATATCGCAGATGTTTATCGCGCCGTCAATTGAGCTTCTTTGCTTTCATGAGGAACCCACACATGCTTACATATCCCAGCTTCTTCAGGTGGCCGTGAACGCTTGAATGATAGATGAGCAATGTGGCTGCAATCTCTCGTGTCGTGTAACGTGGGTTTGACTCGATCAATGCCTTGATTTGGTCGTCATCAACCTCGGTTGTCCTCCCGGACCGAGGAGCATCGTTGAGGTCAAAATCACCAGCACGGAATTTTGCAAACCACCGATGTTCTTGTAAAGCATTATCACCGTACACTTTACGCAACTTTTCACAAGCTTGACGCGCGTTCTTCCCTTTACGGAAGTAAAATGAGGTGAAAATGCACAGTTTGGTTTTTCATCTTCAACTTGATGTCAAATCTCACCAAATCAACCAAATCGCTCACTATTCCTTTTAGACTGCAGCTAGAATTGGCACCTGTCGAATGCCATAGCGATAACAGAGCTGCGCATGCCTCTAGTACTTCCAAAACCGCCCAACCGCCATCGGGTGCCAAAATACGTCATGACTTTTCCGACAACCCAATAATTTCTTCTGGTGACAATGTGACGTCTGTTGCTGCTGCTTTGCGATGATCTTCTCGAGCCGTGGTTTCCAGCGTCGTTTCTGCAAAGCGCAGTGCAGCATTAATGTCCATTATGTCTCTGTGCTTTGTTTTGATTGAAGAAAAGGCAGAAAAGGATTTCTCGCAATAAATACGTCGTCGAAAAAGTTACCAATAATTTCAGAGCTTTGTCGCTGATACTTGGATATTCTTTCCCCGTAATACCCCAAAACTGAGTCAGAGATTTGGATCTGAATTTCGATACCAGACATCAGAAGGGAAGTTCAGCAAAGCTTTCCTTTTCGTGGTGAGTTTGCCTGCAGGAGTTCAGATCTTCTGTGAAGAGATTAGCGATCCAAGCAGTGATTTGCAGGCATCTTCTAGCGGGGGCTTAGCCCCACCCCCTACCCCCACCCCCGAAAATCCAGGAACGCTCCCCGGTCGGGTTTTGGGCGATCTCCCCTTATATTTAGTTTAATTGTTTTCGTTTACAGATGAATACTTGGAGAAATTAATTTAAAAAAAAACTTAATGAGGGGAAAATATTATAATAACAATAATAAAAAAGCACCCATAGTAATAAAAAACACCCAATCTTAAATTTTTATCATCTTTCAATAAAACATTAAAAGTCCTCGCTGAAGGGACAATTTTTCAAGCACTGACAACTCGGACTACTTCCGCAGTAAAAACCTAATTCCACATAGTAGCGATGTTTGCACTGCAATACACCATCATATTTTGGAATTCAGCTTTTTTCCAGTCTTCTGGATGTCGACTTTCCATGCACACGGTTAAGCCTCACTGTAACTAACGGGACGTTAGTGCTTCCAATACAACAAAATATTTGCTGCCTAATTGTTGACAATAGCAAATTATTAGAAATTGTTCCCATAAAAAGTTTTTTTTTTTTTTCCCTGGCGGTGGGTGGTTTACAATCTGTGACCAAAAAACAAAAGAAATCTAAAAAATCGTGGCACCTCAAACTGGCATCCAAACTGTTAGTTAGGATTTATTTTTACTACTATGTGCTAATCGAAATAATATAAAGGGGCTGAAACTAAATGGCAAGGAAATGGTTTACATCGTACGTTTTCAGGTAACACTGTAATGATTTCTTAATAATCAGTAACAGGCTTGTAGGAAGAAGAGTACATTTTTACCACTCTTAATGTTTAGGGGGGGGATTTCATTTTCTCCGATACAGCGTTATCTTACAAGCATCGTCAATATTTTACACCACTCCACGTTGAAATCCGTGGTACATTACTGAATTAAAGCAAAGGTATAAAAATTTTACGTTCTAAATCACTGATATGTGTAGATTACTTGGAATTCGCATTTGCGTTGTACGAGCATAAGAAAAATTATATACTCTATTTAAAATGTACATATATATTAATGTATATGTAAATAATAAAATTGTGATTATATGTATAGCAGTGCTGAGACGAGCAGAGCCCGAAAGCCCGAAGTCGAGCAGGCTCGGGCTGCGTAATACTTATTGAAGTTCGGTCTCTGAGATGGAGAGAGAGAGAATTTTCTTCCTTTTTCTTTTAATGATTTTGAATGATTTAGCACACGAGACTTTTTTACACTTTCTAGTTGTTAATGGGAATTTTTCGGCAACTGGGTCTAGATGGGGAGTAGAAATTCGGCAGGGCTATCCATTCCGGGCATGGGTAGCAAAATACCATAGACATAAGAATTACAGGATTTCTGCGAAGGAAATGTTTTTTTAAGAACTGTAGATAGAAGATAGCAAGCTGACGAAATTCTGCTCCCTACCTCAAAGTAGGGAGCAGAATTTCGTCAGCTGCTACTTCTGTTGAGCAACGTACGACGTAGATTGTTATGCCTCCTGATTTTTTTTATTTCCCCTGATACCCTTCCCCCCCCCCACTCCGAAACATTTCAAGAAGAAATGAATGGTCAAAGAAACTATAGAAATAGATAGAAATCCCTTTCCCACTCCGCAGTTGAGAAAGACATCGGTTAATTGCACGGGTAGGAAAGAGTTGAATACTGGAAAATAAAACTTTTTTTTTTAATGCCTAAATAGGTTAATCATAGTTTTGGGGCTCGTTCGGGCCCGGGCTCTATTTTGCAATTCAAAATTCGGGTTCGGGCGAGCTCGGGCTGACATACTTCGGACTCGGACGGGCTCGGGCTCTTAAAATTGAGCCCGAACTCAGCTCTGATGTACAGGTATAATCAGTCAACAAGTTTCAGCCCCCTCAAAATTTGTAATTGCGCACCCTCCCACCCCCTTGGAAGAAACTATCTGAATGCAACACTGATCCAAGCTTCCTTTATTCTTCTGCGACAGGTGTTCAAAAAAATTTTTTAATCTAGATTTCCTTTTACTTTGACTCCATTTCAATCCAACAGAAAAAAAAATTCACTCGCTTATCGCTGACTGGCAGAAAAAACCTCGCTGACCGGCGCTAAGGAAACACTGCTTTAGTACGTATTGTGATGACCCACCATCTCCATCCTCTAATCTATAGGCTGATGCAGAGTACAAAGCGACTCTTCCTTAAAGTTATTAAGAAATCCATGGGCCGCCCACATTTATTTTAAATGAAACAATGATTAGCAGTACTGGTTCATAGATCGAAATAATGATTAGCAGTACTGGTTCATAGATCGAAATAATGATTAGCAGTACTGGTTCATAGATCGAAATAATGATTAGCAGTACTGGTTCATAGATCGAAATAATGATTAGCAGTACTGGTTCATAGATCGAAATAATGATTAGCAGTACTGGTTCATAGATCGAAATAATGATTAGCAGTACTGGTTCATGGGTCGAAATAATAATTACCAGTACTGGTTTATGGGTCGAAATAATGATTACCAGTACTGGTTCATGGGTAGAAATAATGATTGCCAGTACTGATTCATGGGTAGAAATGATTACCAGAACTGGTTCATGGGTCGACATAATGATTACCAGTACTGGTTTATGTGTCGCAACAATGATTAGCAGTACTGGTTCATGGGTCGAAATAATGATTACCAGTACTGGTTCATGTGTCGAAATAATGATTGCTAGTACTGGTTCATGGGTCAAAATAATGATTGCCAGTACTGGTTCATGGGTCGAAATAATGATTAGCCGTACTGGTTCATATGTCGAAATAATGATTACCAATACTGGTTCATGGGTCGAAATAATGATTGCCAGTACTGGTTCATGGGTCGAAATAATGATTACTAGTACTGGTTCATGGGTCGAAATAATGATTGCCAGTACTGGTTCATCGGTCGAAATAATGATTGCCAGTACTGGTTCATGGGTCGAAATAATGATTGCCAGTACTGGTTCATGGGTCGAAACAATGATTACCAGTACTGGTTCATGGGTCGAAATAATGATTACCAGTACTGGTTCATGGGTCGAAATAATGATTACCAGTACTGGTTCATGGGTCGAAATAATGATTGCCAGTACTGGTTCGTGGGTCGAAATAATGATTACCAGTATTGGTTCATGGGTCGAAATAATGATTACCAGTACTGGTTCATGGGTCGAAATAATGATTACCAGTACTGGTTCATGGGTCGAAATAATGATTACCAGTATTGGTTCATGGGTTGAAATAATGATTACCAATACTGTTTCATGGGTCGAAATAATGATCACCAGTACTGGTTCATGGGTCGAAATAATGGAAAGGCTTTAAAATGAGAAGTCTACTGAAGGAGGAGATACCAATACCATTGCACAGTAGGTGATCATCGATCAAAAATTATGAAAATTAATTTCGTTGGAAAATTGCTATGCGGCATGTGCACATTTCCACTTTCAGAATGATTTTCATTGTGATTTAGCTAGAAATGGAGTCGTCAAAAAGCTCGTGATTTTGTTGTTTCTTTTGTCAAAACCAAATATTTAAAAGGAAAATAATTATCTGGAATTCCAAAAAAAAAAAAAAAACGTTTATGATTGAACGTGGCGTAGTTTTGAAGCTAATTCAATCACGAGTGAATTTTTTAAAAAATTTTGAAGTCAAATTGTTGTTCAAATTTGCTCATGACTGAATTCGTTTTATATTTCAACAGCTCTCTTTCATCCAAGATCTAACAGATTTTTTTATGAGGGAATTTATGAGGTGTTCTTCTGTACGTACGCGTGTTTTTGTAAACACTAAAATTCCCAGCCCGGTTCGGTCGTTCTAATACGCTGCTGTTCATGTGATAGGTATCCAGGTAATAAAACAAATTTTCAAAGGGATTTTCAGAACCTATGATATGGAACAATAAATGTGTTAGAGGTCAATAGCATTTAAATTTAGTCCCCCTAGCTGCGAGATTATGCATCGGGAAAAGACCAGGAGTTGCTGATCTTCGTTCTCACTGTTCAAGTTTCCAATTCAAAAAGAATTATTCTAATCCGTAAAATAGGTACAAAGATATGGGGCCTATAGACCATGAAAATACCATTAAGACGTTTTTTTCCCAATGGGCGGAATAAAAAAACAGTTGGTACACATCACAGTAGTATTTATATTTATTTTGTGGTTTCAATTATATACATATTCTGATAAAAACTACTCACTCGATCCGTTTAATAAGAAAATGCTTTCTAGGAAAAAGCAGACGTACTTGTTCCTTCTTCTTTCATATCGTCCAAAAATAATTTTTGTGATATCCAGGGTGACCAGACGTCCGGGATTTGGATGACATGTCCTGCTTTCCTTACCATGACCTCCTGTCCTCCAAGTATTAATGGGAACAGCCCAAATCTCCGGCTTTTCCAATAAGGAATAATTCATATAGATTTCGATCAAATTCTTTTATTGTAATCATACCGGTATATCCTATCAAGCCGCTGCTAAATGTATTCATTCGTTTCTGGATTCTCTCTGGCGTCCTCCCTCTTCAATCCTGCAATTGTTCCTGCAGCTGCCTGCTGCAGTGCGTCACTTGTAAGTCAGCAGCGGAGAGAAAACCCACCAGTGCGCGTTTGTTTGTCAGTCGTTCATTGCACGTGGACGGTGCCATGCGGTGTATAGTCATGTAAGCAGTCAGCTCGTACTGCTTGTTTGCGAGTCGTCGCTGTGAGTTTTTTCTGTTTATAATTCAAATTTCTTAATCAATCAGTGAGGGGTACGCTGCTAGTTAAATACAATTTGAAAGACATTTAGGGGAGATTGGGGCACATAAGACCGTTGAGGGACAACGGTCCATGGCAATATTAGAGTGGAAAGTGATGCCACGTACAAGCAAATGCATGAAATAGGGACATTTAAACCCTTACGTTCAGTGTGCTGTCGGCCATTGCTGAAATCAGTCGCAAACCTGTGCTGTTGTGAGAAATTGTGATTCTAGAAGTAAGCGCTACATCATTTTTAATTGAAATTACTATACCAATGTGTTTTACTACACGCGTGTAAGAAATATTGAGCGCCTGGATATTTTGCGTTAACTATTAGCGTATGTTTTCAAGTAAAGTAGAAAGAAACCGTTTGGTTGTAAGGTTGTGTAAAAGAAAATGGAGTTTCGGGTCAGAAAGGACCAAATCATTTGGGAGACAGAGGACCACCGGTCCTCTGTGTCCCATGGATAAGAGTATTTTCTTTGTGATTACAAAAATACTTTATAATGGTTGTAGTTTTATAGTACTTATCCGTAACTTCTATACCTACGTTTTTATAGTACGTACTTATCCGTAACTTCTATAAAGTCAGGTTGTTGCTGTTTTTTTCTTTCTTTTGATTTGCAGATGGTACGTAGTACGTACGTACAAACGAAAGACGAATGAGCCCAAATGGACGGCCGAAACAGTTTCAAAAGCTGTTAAAGCTATAGATGATGGACTGAGCATTAGGAAAGCATCAGCTTTATTTGGCATTGCTCAGACCTGTCTGTTAAGAAAACTGAGGAGCAAGCAAGCCACAGGACCTAGAAACGATCATTTTTAAACCTGTATTTTCGGCAGAACACGAAAAACTGCTAGTTGATCATCTTTTGTAAATGAAAATGAAGTTTTACGGTTTGACTTCTCAAGATGTAAGAAAAATAGGCTATGAATTAGCTGAAAAACTAAACCTGCCACAGTTTCAATAACAGTATGAGACTTGCAGGCTATGACTGGCTTGTATCATTCAGAAAACGGAACCCATCAATAACGTTAAGAGCTCCGGAACCTACAAGTGTTGCAAGCGCATTTGGATTCAACAAAACTCAAAGTGATCGTTTTTCCGATATTTTAAAGGGCGTAATGGAAAAATACTCTCTGGGGGCTGGTCAAATATATAATGCAGATGAGATGGGACTAAATACAGTTCCCACTCCTAGGCGAATCATTGCAACGAAAGGTCGAAAACAAGTTGGAAGAATTGTAAGCGCAGAAAGAGGAGTGAGTGTAACTGCTGTTTGCACGATTTCTGCCAGTGGTCAACATATCCCACCATTTCTCTTATTTCCTAGACAACGCATGTCACCACAGTTCTTAAAGGGCGGTCCTCCTGGAGCTAGTAGGTATGCAAATCGTTCAGGATGGATGGATAGCTTACATTCTGTGAAGTTCCTTGAGCATTTTTTGAAGTGGGCAAAACCAACGTTGGAAAAGAAGGCGTTGCTATAATTATTGATAATCATGCAATAGAGCTCTTGAAGCTATAGAAATGGCCAGGAAAAACAACATTATGTTAATATCTCTTCCACCTCACACTAGCCATAAGATGCAACCACTTGATGTTACCTTTCATGGTCCTCTAAAGGCCCAATTTGCACGGGAATGGGACAAATGAATGAAAAATCATCCTGGTCAACGTATAACAATTTACGATACAGCAAAGATTTTCGGAAAAGCTTATCTTCATGTGGCAACACTAGAAAAAGCGATAAAAGGATGTTTAGTAACAGGTATCATGCCCTTCAACCCAGACATTTTTTTTATGATAATTTTTTACCATCTCTGCTTAATGAAACGCCTAACTTAGAAATATCATCTAATCCTACTGAGGAGCCGGATTCATCAAGTGTGATTGCCAAAGACAAACACTTCAAACAAGTCCAGGCTATTCTACCAGCAAAGGAGAGACAACAGCAGTCTCAAACCCTGAATTCCAAAAGGCCCTCAATGAAATTTCACCACAGCCTGTCATTAAAACTGTAAAAATCGAAAAGCTACAGTTTCTGAAAGAAAAACACAGCGAGCAGAAGAACTGACAAGCTCTCCATTTAAACGTGCAAGAAGTGAACAGGATGAAACGCGCAAGGTGAACAAAAGCGCTTCACTCAAGGGTAAAAAGACCGTAAACAAGCGCGCCAGTAACGCAACGAAAAATATGCCATAAACAAGAATGTGGCAGTGATCCTGAACATGGTTTGACTGATTCAAAGCTAATGTCTTCAATTTCATCACCTAGTTCTCACACGAAATCTGTGGCATCAGGTAGCAAAGAAATGAACACAATACCAGCAAAGAAAATGAACCTTCGCAACAGACAACTTTGGAGGTCAAGTAAGTGCTGACAGCAGCAAGATGATGTTCTATGCGTCTATTGCAAAGAGGAATTTTCTTCATCCAAAGATGGAGAAAGGTGGATACAGTGTTCTGAATGTGACAAATGGGCACACGATGCCTGCGCGGGTGTTGATGAACACGACGACACTCTAGTATGCATGTTTTTCCAATAGCTTTAAATAATTTGCCTATATTTTGTAATTCGAAAGTTATCGAACATCTCGTATGTTTTTTTGCCAATAGCTTCGTTAATCTTGTAATACAGTTAAAGCTCCTTATTCACGGTTCCCTTGTTCACGTTTTCACTATTCGCGGGTTAAAAAATTGTGACCACGTTCCTGTATTCGCGACTAAAAATTTTTTATTCGCGGATCCAGTCGGGATATTAAAAGGATTCGGTGTCCTTTATTAACACATCGACATCTTTTGAGTACTGCTGGCACGTGCCGAGGCGGCTTTTACAAAGAGTGTAACCGAATGGACTAATATCAAAGTAAAACAAACCTTATTGCCACTATGCCTAAAGTACGTTGTCAAATGCCGCCGCCGCCGTATTACATGTCCCCGCTATGTCCTTTGATAAGAGCCACTTTCGCCACGGTCGGTGTTTTATTGCTTCAACTGGTCAGTCGTTGCAATAATTTGATTGAATAACACGTGTCTCTTCTGCTTTGTTCCCAATTTATAATGCCGAGTAAAAGGAAAGAAAAATTAGTTCCGACGCGGAAAAAAATAGTGTTTCCGCTTAAAGTAAAAATAGAAATGCTTGGCCGTTTACGCCTTGGTGAGTCGTTTGCATCCATATCACGCTCTTTCAATGTTAAGGAATCAACTGTACGATCCATCAAGAAATCCGAAGACAAAATAAGGAATTCTATGGCTTCAACCTCACTATCAGCAAACATTGTTCGTGATCCAGCAATTGAAAAAATAGAAGCTGCGTTATCATTATGGATTGAAGATCGTAACCAGAAAAGAGTGCCCCTAAATGGTCTTATGATCCGCGAGAAGGCAAAGCGTCTTTACGCACATTTTAAAGAACCTGGTGATGAACGTACAGATGGAGGATTTCAAGCATCAGAAGGTTGGTTCAATAAATTCAAGGTGCGACAATCATTGCATAGCATTAATATTGTTGGAGAAGCTGCATCTGCAGACACCACCGCAGCAGAAAGATGTCCAGAAGAATTTTCAAACTTAATTGCTCATGGTGGATACAAACCGGAAAAAGTGTTTAATGCAGATGAAACTGCCTTGTTTTGGAAAAGAATGCCAAACAAAACTTTCATGTCTAAAAGTGAGAAGTCCGCGCCTGGTTTCAAGGCAGCAAAAGATAGAGTTATACTGCTGCTGTGTTCTAACGCATCTGGAGACTGTGTTATAAAGCCACTAATGCTTTACAGATCGTTAAATCCTCGTGCTTTAAAAAATCAAAACAAGGACAACCTGCCAGTGTTTTGGCGTGCAAATAAGAAAGCGTGGGTTACAAGTGCTATTTTTTGTGACTGGTTCCGGAATTGTTTTGTTCCTGAAGTTGAGACTTATTTGAAAAAATAATTTAGACTTTAAGCCCGTTCTAGTTTTGGACAATGCTCCAGGTCACTTTCGTGAGCTTGAAACTGTGCATCCAAATATAAAGGTGATATTTTTACCTCCTAACACGACGGCTTTACTCCAACCCATGGACCAAGGAATAATCCAGGCGTTCAAGCTCTATTACGTTAGACGAACCTTCAAAATCATACTGGACACCATGGAATGTGATCCTGATATGAATGTGATGCAATGCTGGAAAAATTTTGACATAGCAAAATGCATTGTTAACATAAAAGAATCGTTGGAAGAACTGAAACCATACACATTGAAATCATGTTGGAAAAAACTGTGGCCTGTTCTGACTGTCGGAAATGATGAAGAATCCGTGCAAATTCAAACTTAAACTGCAAACATTGCTCAAGTTGGGTGTAGGGCCAGACATATCAATTCTTAGATAATACCTTTTGTTTCCCGCCGTATAGCGAGCTACCGCCTCGCCTTTACTATACGATCTGGCTATCAAGGCGGCTGAAAGCGTCGTTGCGTAGAACAATAATTACCTCGACAAAACTCAGTCCATTACACGGAAATAAAAACAACAACAAGACTTTATTATTCCGATAACATTTGCTTCACGGGTTTCCGATTACTTTCCGCTCAGGTTCCCGTGCTGACCACGTGCTACCTTTCCACAATTCTTTCCGCGATACCCGGTGGACGAAGGAATCCTCCTTCCCGTTCACCACGCTGCACGTCTGCGATAACCGCAGTCCTTCCGTCAGAAACCGGTGTCCAAACCACGACCCTCTCTACTTGACGACCGAAGCTTAACTGTCTCACTCAATTCTCCTAGCCCTTTCTGTCCTCTACCACGCATGCGCAAGAAAAACTGGTTTTCCCGGTCAGCACGTGAAATACCTGTACTCAGGAATGTCGTCGGATACCCGCAGGCGATTACAACCTTGCACGTATACAAAAGCAGTATGACAACTTGTTTAACAGAAGCACTCGAGCCGCTGACTCTTCAAGGTCAGATGCCCCAGGTGTTCATGCAGCCCTCTCTTAATCCTCCATAGGATTAAAATTGTACCACGTGGGTGGTGAAGAATATCAGTTCTTATCTGAAACAACAAAATGGCGGAATTAAACGACCGTCCGCACGTGTTCATCACAATATTAAAAGTACATAAATTCATAATTGACAGTTCGATTGCGGGCAACCCTTACATTGGGAATGGAATAGGACGAGATGGCTTTGAACAGATAGAATCAAGTGACATTCAAGAGTTGCTTGAATCGCAAGATGAAGATTTGACCGAAACCGACTTGGAGGAAATGTTAAATCCGCATTCCATTGAAGAAGAGGCTTCAACGAGCACTGAAAAGGTGACCTTTAACTTGAAAAACCTGAGTGAAGGTTTATGGATGGCAAGTGAGCTTTGTGATTTCTTCATGAAATTTGATCCATCTATGGAAAGAAGTCTTATTTTTAAAAGGCAAATTGTTAATGCCACAGTTTGAAAGACCTTTTAAAAGCGGCAAAACAAGAAAAAATTACTAAGTTCTTTAAACCCTTGCCTAAGCCTGACAATAATAATTAATAGATATTGTTAAAAACTCTCATTAAATTGATTTTATTTTGATTTCTTTTTTTATTTTGGAACCTTGGAACGTATCCCTTATAATCTCATACAAATTACCATTCTGTATTCACGGTTTCTGTATTCGCGGCATATTTACGGAACATATACCCCGCGAATAAGGAGCTTTTACTGTATTTTGTTATTCCAAGGTTATGTTTTATATTTAATCAAAATATATATTCTTTATAATTGTAACATTGTACCTTTTATTGAAATCATTGCTAATAAATCACAGTACTATAAGTAAATAGAAGATATTAACTGAATGCGATTTATTGTCTTTATAACGGGGCACATGGCACCTTATGGTACCCTGTGCCACATGCTATGGGGCAGATAGGACCATTTAAGTTACTTCAAATTTTGTGCTTTTTCCCCGGAAATAAAATTAATATATAAATAAAAACCATGCCATAACGATGACAATATTACAAATCTCATCGTGTCGTTTTCTTTTATCTTTAGTGCTGTTTTAACTTGCGATTTATATTCGATTTTCCTTATTGGGTCCTATGTGCCCCAGTCTCCCCTAATGCTCTGAATTTCACAAATATTTGTTAAAGAAACCCGATCTACTGAATAAAACCTCTTCCATGCAGTGAAAAATATAAGTTAAAATGTCCAGCAGGCTAAAATCTTTCTTTCTTTTTTTAAAACTTTACACGTGTAATCTCTCAAACTGAAAATTTTAATTACAGCGTGTGTGCATTTTGTAGCGTACTACAGAGGTAAAGCACGTGTCAAGACGACAAATCTGAAGCGATACATTCCGTCGGTGTAGCTTAGTTGGGAGAGCAACTTACTCCGGAGTGAGGGAGGCGGACAAATTTGTGTTTTCACAATTCATATTTATTTTTTTACAAATTTACTATATCCTCCTTTTTCCTCGAAATGTCCTCCTTGCCGCGAAACAATTACTAGCCTAGCTATTAGCAGTCGCCCGTCTCTAATTTAGTGCCATGGATTCCAGGGAAGGGGCAATGCCGGTGCCGTAAGACACACACAACATTCATGCCTCACAGGGATTCGAGCCCTGACCCATCTTGTACGAATGCTCAGAAGCCAACGGTTAGACCACTCCGCCACCGGACCGCCTTTTTTGCTTCGAAACCAAACTTTGAAACAAAACGTGAATAATAACAATATAGATACATAAAACAGTGTTGAGATGGTTTTGCAAACAGTAACGAAAGCCATGAAATGGTGCATTGGCCAGCTAAACAGGAGGCCTAACATTTGTTCTTCAGTACAAGAACTTTCCTACTTGACAGAAAAACACAAAAAGGAAAGAAAATCACAGCTACGTCAAATTAGAACTTCAAAGTTATTACCATTGTTCTCTAGACACAGCTTAAATGTCGAATCTGGAGATCAATGCTTTATGTACAGCTCAATGCATAATTCACGGGTGTGCAATGTGCGTTACTGTATATTAATCATACACTAGTGTGCAAAACTCAAGGACGAGCCTGCAGCGTAGCACAGGAGCAGCCTGGATATGTGAAATTCAAATCATAGGAACTTTATTACTTACTGAAATAATGACGGAAACAACACCGACACAACTGCAGATACTAAAGGGTTTAATGGAACTTTATTTAGAATTGGTGCTATGATACTGATGCATCACTGCCAATGACAGTTCGAAAGGATGTTGATGAGTTCTTGCGATAACATCGCTCATTCTTCCATCAGCCCCGCCTTCAGCTGTTGGACAGTTTCCGGTGCGTGTTGACGTGCCGCAACGCGTCTCGCCATTGCGTCCGACACGTGTTCTATGGGATTTAGATCGGTAGGAACGTCCTGGGCAAACCATACGCTGAATGTCTTCACTTTCCAGCAGCTCATCAACAGCCACCGTACGATGTGGTGTGACATTATTATCCATTAACACGAACTGTGAGCCAACTGCATCACGAAACAGACGAACATGGAGAACCTCCTTCCAGTATCTGGAGCTCTGTACGTCCATCTGTCAGAATGCCTCCGCATACGAGAACACCGCGGCCGCCATATCTATCCTATCACTCAGGTCCATGAAATCATTCAGGAACGCCTATCCACCGAAGGGTTTGCTCAACAAGTAGAAATTCATTCCGTTACGGCTGCCCTTAAGCTTGTTTTCCAGCGGTCATATTTCAAATTCAACAACATTCTATATCGTCAAACCGGGGGGATCCCAATGGGATCCCCCATGTCACCGATTCTTGCAGAAATATTATTGCAGCATCTGGAGAATAAAATTCTGCAAGAATGTCAGTACTAACCTAAACTTTTTATCCGGTATGTAGACGACATATTACTGCTGCGGCCGCACTCCTTGAGTGAACTTCGGAACTTGTTAACGGCTTTTTCGTCTGAGTTTGATACTATTAAGTTTACAATTGAACTTGAAGTTGAAGGTAAACTACCATTTTTGGACTTTATGCTTGAAAGGGATACAGTGACAAATACTTGGAATATTCTGTTTATCGAAAGCCCAATTCAAGCTCATCCATTATTCCTTATAACTCGAATCATCCACATTCTTATAAATTAGCTTCTATTAGTTTTTTATTACGCAGGGCTTATACCTATTCCTCGGACGAATCTCGGCGACATAAAGAAATCAATACGATATTTGAGATAATCAGGCGACATGGTTTACCGGACCAGGCTGTGTGGTCGGTTTTAAGAAAGGTCTCTAATAATTTCACTACCACCTTACATAGTGTAAAGAAGAAACCTAGATACGTGGGTTCTATGGGATTCCACCCTATCACCACATCAGCCTTAAAATACTTCTACAGGAGATTTAATATTGACTTTGGGTCAAAGTCTTGTAATTTTCTCTCTTTAGTTAGAAAGGATCGAGACAGTGCCTCGATGTTGAACAAAGCAGGTGTTTATTCCATCCCGTTAACTAGCAACGGTACACGGGATCCCAACCTAGCATACATCGGATCAACCCGCCGTACTTTGGAAATAAGAATTAAAGAACATAAAAACGATATAAAAAAAGGGGCTTCTGACAACCGCACTCTCTAGACTGGCTAACTCTGGTACAAACTCTCCGATCTGGGACGAAGCACATGCTATGTCGTCCCCGATACACCAATCTACATTATTATTTGCGGAAAGCCTTGCTATATTCCAGGCGGGAACAAGATGCTGTAATGAAAACCTACCCCAATTTAGTTCGACAGCTTGGAAGCATTATTTGTCAACATTACCGTAAGCAGCTTTTATGCTCTTACAAACTACATTTGTTTATATTGATATGTGTTTGCTCATTTTGTATGTTAGTTACGTTCCTGACCTTTAGGAGCCTTATTTCTGATATCATATTCCACCTTTTTCACGCTAACCCCCTTACTACCTCGTTACGGCACCTGATTCCTTTTTACCTTTCGTATTTATTGTACCTGTCCTTATACTATATCCCTGTCAATTTATCTATCTCACTTTGTTTTCAGCTAACTGATATTGCTATATCACAGTGGCCTCTAGGGGACCACTACACACATTACGTCTGTTGTCGAGACCTATAAATTACTGTGTTGCTCTGTCTTATGTTCGCATTTGTACTTTTTCATACGAAGACGGGATCCAGGGTGAACCCGAAAGTTCTTATGAAGTGTTTTAATTATCATCAGGTTTTAACTTGTATTTTGACCATAATTAAAGTTATGATTCATCTTCGGGTTTAAACCATTGATTGTTTTTATTGACGTATCGTGCACCAAGGTAAGCTGCCTTGTGTTTTACTGTAATGTTCTTAACTGCACGAAAGCATCTATAGATCTATCCCTTTCATTGATGTTTTCGGGGCGACACCGAGTGCCTACCTCACGCCAGATTAGTTGACGTCCAGAATCGCTAGACAGACTAAATCTGCTCTTATCATTAAAGAGTACCGTATCCCACAGTTCTTCTGTTCAGTCCTTATGTTCTGTGGACCACTGTAAACGTTTCTCTGGTGAACAGTTGCTAATGGAACACAGCGTGCTGGTCGTCAGGCAAACAGTCCACCTTTGTGTAGGCTCCTGCACACTGTAAACCGCGATGTTGTGCGTCCTGTGCTCATGTTCAGTTGTTTTACAAGGTTACTAGCTGTTTGATGTCCATGCCTCTTGGCCTATAGCAGCACATAGCGGTTCTCACTTGTGGGGGAGGGATTGAACGACCACCACTGGTCTTCCGCACAGCTGTACCTGTAATTCTGAAGGCCGAACACGCATGCGGTACGAAGCTATCGGTGATACCGAACTCTTGGGCCACACTCATCAAAGTTCACTCCTCCTCGAGCCTCCCAATTATTCGACCACGAGTAAAATCACCCAGATCTTCCCGACGGGCCATTTCGTCGTCTCTAGCACACAGCACAATCGAACGTCTTTAACACTTATGCACACCTTCCGGTGACTTCCGTCCAACTGCGTGAGCGCATTTTATTCTCACGTCACGCAAAACACAGGTAGTGCTCCATTACTACACACGTGCTGTTGCACCTGCTTCCAGACACGGTCCTGGGTTAATTTGTGTTTCGGTGCTGCTGCTAACAACGGCGTTATTTTGCTTTTTCCATTCCGTCCTTATGTTTTGCACAGCAGTGTATTACTGTATATAGTAATATTATACACGGTCGAGTCACATTATTGTGATCACCAGCTAATATGCATAGAAAGCGCCATGTGCAGCGAGGACAGCAGCTAGATGGGCTTGGGGTGACTCGATAAAGTGCTGGTAGGTACTCGCAGTTATGTGAAGCCATGTTGACTGCAGTGCATTTGGCAGCTGCTGGGGAATACATAGAGCGAACAACACGATCTAGGTGGTCCGACAGATGCTCAATTGGGTTTAAGTCTCGGGAATTAGGGGGCCAGAGAAGTACTTCGAAGTCTTCATCGTGCTCTTCCAACCACTCTCGGATATTTCTAGCTGTATAACATGTCGCATTGTCCTTCTGGAAGATACCATCCGCCCCAGGGAAGAAAATCAGCATATATAGGTGTCAGTGGCCTGCAAGGATGGATTCATAACGAATTCAGTCCATATTGCCTTCCACAGGTATGAGTGGGCCCAGACAATGCCACGAAAACATTCCCCAGACCATAACATTGCCCCCACCAGCTTGTGTTCTTCAGGCAATGGTTGAAGAGTGTATGTTCTCCGATGTTTCTCGCCTAAAATGCCAACGTCCATCCGTTCGATGAAGCAGAAAACGTGTCTCATTGGAGAAGGCAATTCTTTGCCATTCAGCGGAGGTCCAATTCCGATATTGCTGCGCAAATGTAAGCTTTCTCTGCCGGTGCAACTTCGTTAGCATAGGTGCAGTGACCATCCTTCTGTATCGGAGACCCATACGCAGCAGGGTTTGCTGAACTGTCGTTTTAGACACTCTTCCGGTAGTCCCCTGGTCCATTCGGCCAATGAGTTACTCCTCTGTAGCGTGTCGCTCGGCCCTCACGCACTTTCGCAGCCTACGTTCACTTCTCACATAAATGGTACGTGGTGCTCTACAATTTTCCCTTCGCTTATTCGCAATGATGCCATTCCTCCAATCACGATACACTTTAACCACAGCAGCACGCGAACAGTTCACAAACTGCGCTGTTTCGGAAATACTGCCACCCTTGGCTCGAAAGCCGATAATCATCCCTTTTTCAAATCTGATAAATCGCTTTCTGTTCATGACAGCAACGAGTGATATGTTTTCAGAATGCCTGCATTACACCTTATATACCCTCCAAGCCAGCTCACGACACGTGCCTTCTTTCATCGGCTACACGCTGTTGACATCAAAAGTAGGAGGTGGTCCCAATAATGTGACTCGACTGTGTATGAACTATATTTATACAATCTAGTCACGCCCATGAAAAAGTTTAAAGAAATAAAGGTCAAGTTGGAGAGAACGGTTGCTGAGCAGAAATTTTGCTTCTCAGCTTACCTCTCGGAAATCGGTAGAAAATATCAGCGTAAATCAGAAATAATGGGCACTGGGGTTGCGGCTCAGTTCGCCCGGCTTGAAAGGGCTAGTCAAAACACTAATTAAAATTTGGCGAGTTGATAACATCCACTCCCTCCCTCGATCTGGAGTTTAAAAAGAAACAAGTAGATTTTTCTTGACTCCCATGTTCAGTGAAAATATAAAAGGATTAGTTATGGAACTGCATTAAGTAAAAGGGATTTTTTCCCGAAAAGATAAAGAAACATTTTCTTAGCATTGCAACGAATGATAAAGAAAATATTATTTGCAGGCATATTGAGGCCGCTGTCCATTTTGGCAGCCTCCGCTACACCAATGTTGTCATGTATCTCAGTCCTGAAGCATACCAAAGTCTTTTTGGAAAGGAAATAAGTACACTAGAAGATGTCGGAAAATGATCCAAGCAATGCGAGGTTGTGAAATCACGTCCGATCGTCGTAAGTTGCCAGAAAGAAGGCTAAAACCAACATTCACGTCGTGAGCAGGATTTAAGTTGTGATAGACTTTCGGGGAAAAGGACGGGGCATTAAATGAAAAGAAAAAGATGTTAAAACTAATTAGATGTTACCTAAATAAATAATCACATTAATAAAATATCGTCAAAACTTCATTTTTAGCAGTATCTTCTTTTGCTAAAGTTCACAATAAATGTTGGGATAATACATTTGTAAATGGCATCTACAGTACTACTCCCAGATAACTGCAGAAAAAAGAGCGCCAAATGGTTATTTCTCGGAAAGCCGCAAAAAATATAAAATGCAAAACATAAACACAACCGAAAATTAAACCGTTCCGGTAGCCGAGTGAACACATCCACGGGTTTCTGTCTAATCATCCGCGCTGGGGGCGTTGGCTGTGCCCGGATTCAAATTCTGATTGAAATATATGTTTTGTGTTTCCCCGACGGTGCTCATCCTGTTCCTTTCCGGTAAGAATGATATACAATGTTCTTCATCAGAACTTATATTCTTAGTTTTCATGGTGTAACAGTTTGAAAACTAAAATGGTTGGGCAACAAGGATTCCATCTTCCTTGCTCGGCAACTAGATTCATCAAAAAGTTCACCCCAAGGGAGATAAAACAAAGCATCTGGAGGTGACCGGGATTTCTTAACCTAAGGTGACCAGACATCCTCATTTTCTGGGGACAGGCCTCGGTTTCTATGCTTCTCCTCAATTCCGTAAAAAGTGATTGAGAACGACAAATGACCTCAATTTCTTATTTTTTTATCCTCAATTTTTTACTCCCCCCCCCCCTCAAATTGAAATAGGAAAAACTATGCTGGATATAAGTCGTAGAACTCAATTGAATCTACGAAATGCAGCCAAATTTAGCATCAATTACTTATTTAATTGCAAGAAAATGGGCTCATGAAGGTAAGGAACTATTTTCAGCAAAGCGGATGAATTTTTCGGTGAATTAAGTTAGAAATCAAGCTATATTAATGGGAGGCATATCGAAGCATCGAACAAAATCATCGCAATGATCGTGGTACTATTTGGTTCCTGGTTTAACTGGATTTAACGGAAATAGTTTTACGATCGGAATAAATCTCATTTTTTCCAGCACCCACTTTTTTGCAATTAAATAAGTAATTGGTGCCAAATTTGGTTCCATTTGGTAGATTCGATTAAAAAATGTACTGATTAGTAGATTTTTTTTATTGGAGGTTTCACGACAACCGTGATCTACTCAATGGGCTATAATGCAGTTATCAGAACCCTAGGACATTCTACACCTCCTTTGCTGAGTTCCGTGGCACCCTGGTGACCCTCCTCCACTCTACGACTCGTGCAATCCACACTACCGTTGAATTGTGAATGCTAATGCCATCTCAGTGTATTTTCATGCTTACTCGTGTACATTACTTACTTTCACCCCGCCTGTATTATGTTGCTTTGGTGCCCTCGTTAAATAACTTGCACAATTGTGCACGCTGTGTTTTTATCTCATGTATGTAATGTTTTACCTTCACGGCGGTGTTTGTGCTGTTCTTTTTCTAATTGTGTACTATTGTTTCGCCTGTGTTATCCTGTAAATCATGCCCAGCCAATGTCATGTGACACGATGTGTTTCTCTTTGTCACTTCTGCAATTTTTTTATTCAATAAGCTTTGCTTGCAGCATTTTGTTATTCATCCCCATTGTCATTGCAATGTATATACCATCATGTTTTTAACAGTTTTGTATTATTTCCCAGTGAGATGCCCAATACTGTACGTCTCCCTCTTATGTTTTCTTATGATAAATTAGAATAAAGCGATTTTGAAACCTTAATTTAGGGCCACTGGTTCCAGGGAAGAGTGAGAGCCAGTGCCATAAGACAAACACAACATCCATGTCTCACTGGGATTCAAACCCGGTCCCCTTTCGAACGAATTATCAGAAACCATCGCTTAGACCACTGTGTCACCCGAGCGGCGATTAGTAGATTGCATTGAGAGTGTTGTAGAACTCTTAATGGGATCTACTAATCAGTACATTTTTTCATTAAATTGCTTCTTCAAGTGAAGTTATTGGATTTGGAATATTCCTTCTCATAGAGATAATATACAAATATTCCATGATATCTGTCTGTTCAGTGTATCGGAATTTTCTGGCTTCCGATATTTTTTTCTTGTACAGAAAGAATCACAATAAAATTTCAGTACAAAATCAAAATGTAGCTTCATTTGTATGTGTTGCACCCTATGAGTAACATTTAAAATTTATCAGAAGTAATATTCTTCATGACTGTGTTTTATTGCTATTTCATACACGAAAATCATCCTTTAGATTCATCGTATGTTTTACCATGAAACTGGACAATTGCGGTATAGTTCGCATTCTTTTCTAATCTTCGGCTTTACCACAATGTGCCAGACGTTGTCCTCAATCATGTCCTGATTTTGAAACGAAATTGTCCTCAATTTTGCATTGATTTTTGCTCAGGTTTGCATTGAAATTGAGGGCAACGTGTCATTTTGTCTTCAATTTCGTTCTCGAAAATCTGGTCACCTTACCTTAACCGTGAAACCACAAAGTGTGGGCATTTGGTTTTGTTTACACGATACCCTGCGGAGTTTCATGTAGTTTCAGTTGCATATTTTTGAATTGCGTGGTTTTTAGCTACATAAATATTAATATCAAACCGGAATGACTTATACTTCACATACGAGTAAAGTTTTCAATTTTAACGCAATGTTTTGCAATAGGCAGTCGCCCGTCCCTAAGGTCATTGGCTCCAGAAAAAGGGGACTGTGCCATGAAACAAACACAACATCCATATTTCACGGAATTCGAAGCCCGACCTTTACACGGACGAATGGTCAGAACCCAGCACTTAGACCTTATCAGATCAGATCAGTCAGATCTTATGTAGAGGATTTTAGGAAGGGAGTGTCGTACCCCAGGTCTTAAACAACCCTTAGAAATAGGAAGCTAGGCGATTTGGGCTAGAGTGCCCGATAGGAAAGTGACACGGAAGCGAGGTAGAAAGGGGGAGGAAGACGTCTTTATTTATTACCGGAGGGCCAGTACCCGAGGTCTGACGGCTTAACGTGCCCATCCGACGCATGGCGGGTATTTAGTGGTTCGAACTTTCGTACCTGCCCAGGATCGAACCTGAGGTTATCCGCACGGCAGTCACGGACGCTGACCACTAGGCCACCCACGGCCGGCTTAGACCCTGCTTCATCAAGGCGGCCCCAAATATTCACACTTTGTAGTACTTTACTGGTTATTTAGCTGGTTTCAATTTCAGGTTGCCGCCCCGGTGGCGCAGTGGTCTAAGCGATGGCCTCTGATAATTCGTCCGAAAGGGGTCCGGGTTCGAATCCCGGTGAGGCATGGATGTTGTGTTTGTCTTATGGCACTGGCTCTCTCCCTTCCCTGGAACCAGTGACCCTAAATTAGGGACGGGCGACTGCTTATAGCCCATTGAGTTGCTCACGGTGGTCGTTAAACCTCCAATAAAAAAAAATTAGTTTTCAAAGTTTCAATTTTTGCCCAAAGTTTTCTGTTCCATGAAAATTACTTTTTGTTTCGTTTGGAGTTTTACGACTACTGTGAGCAACTGAGTGTTCTACCAGGTATAAGCTGTTGACTGTCTCTAATTTATGATCACGAATTCCAGGGAAGGGACAGAGCCAGTGCCGTAAGACAAACTTAGCGCTATGTGTAGCGCGGACAGCAGCTAGATGGGCTTGGGGTGACTCGATAAAGTGCTGGTAGGTACTCGCAGTTATGTGAAGCCATGTTGACTGCAGTGCATTTGGCAGCTGCTGGGGAATACATAGAGCGAACAACACGATCTAGGTGGTCCGACAGATGCTCAATTGGGTTTAAGTCTCGGGAATTAGGGGGCCAGAGAAGTACTTTGAAGTCTTCATCGTGCTCTTCCAACCACTCTTGGATATTTCTAGCTGTATAACATGTCGCATTGTCCTTCTGGAAGATACCATCCGCCCCAGGGAAGAAAATCAGAATATATAGGTGTCAGTGGCCTGCAAGGATGGATTCATAACGAATTCAGTCCATATTGCCTTCCACAGGTATGAGTGGGCCCAGACAATGCCACGAAAACATTCCCCAGACCATAACATTGCCCCCACCAGCTTGTGTTCTTCCAGCAATGGTTGAAGAGTGTATGTTCTCCGATGTTTCTCGCCTAAAATGCCAACGTCCATCCGTTCGATGAAGCAGAAAACGTGTCTCATTGGAGAAGGCAATTCTTTGCCATTCAGCGGAGGTCCAATTCCGATATTGCTGCGCAAATGTAAGCTTTCTCTGCCGGTGCAACTTGGTTAGCATAGGTGCAGTGACCATCCTTCTGTATCGGAGACACATACGCAGCAGGGTTTGCTGAACTGTCGTTTTAGACACTCTTCCGGTAGTCCCCTGGTCCATTCGGCCAATGAGTTACTCCTCTGTAGCGTGTCGCTCGGCCCTCACGCACTTTCGCAGCCTACGTTCACTTCTCACATAAATGGTACGTGGTGCTCCACAATTTTCCCTTCGCTTATTCGCAATGATGCCATTCCTCCAATCACGATACACTTTAACCACAGCAGCACGCGAACAGTTCACAAACTGCGCTGTTTCGGAAATACTGCCACCCTTGGCTCGAAAGCCGATAATCATCCCTTTTTCAAATCTGATAAATCGCTTTCTGTTCATGACAGCAACGAGTGATATGTTTTCAGAATGCCTGCATTACACCTTATATACCCTCCAAGCCAGCTCACGACACGTGCCTTCTTTCATCGGCTACACGCTGTTGACATCAAAAGTAGGAGGTGGTCCCAATAATGTGACTCGACTGTGTATGAACTATATTTATACAATCTAGTCACGCCCATGAAAAGTTTAAAGAAATAAAGGTCAAGTTGGAGAGAACGGTTGCTGAGCAGAAATTTTGCTTCTCAGCTTACCTCTCGGAAATCGGTAGAAAATATCAGCGTAAATCAGAAATAATGGGCACTGGGGTTGCGGCTCAGTTCGCCCGGCTTGAAAGGGCTAGTCAAAACACTAATTAAGATTTGGCGTGTTGATAACATCCACTCCCTCCCTCGATCTGGAGTTTAAAAAGAAACAAGTAGATTTTTCTTGACTCCCATGTTCAGTGAAAATATAAAAGGATTAGTTATGGAACTGCATTAAGTAAAAGGGATTTTTCCCGAAAAGATAAAGAAACATTTTCTTAGCATTGCAACGAATGATAAAGAAAATATTATTTGCAGGCATATTGAGGCCGCTGTCCATTTTGGCAGCCTCCGCTACACCAATGTTGTCATGTATCTCAGTCCTGAAGCATACCAAAGTCTTTTTGGAAAGGAAATAAGTACACTAGAAGATGTCGGAAAATGATCCAAGCAATGCGAGGTTGTGAAATCACGTCCGATCGTCGTAAGTTGCCAGAAAGAAGGCTAAAACCAACATTCACGTCGTGAGCAGGATTTAAGTTGTGATAGACTTTCGGGGAAAAGGACGGGGCATTAAATGAAAGAAAACGATGTTAAAACTAATTAGATGTTACCTAAATAAATAATCACATTAATAAAATATCGTCAAAACTTCATTTTTAGCAGTATCTTCTTTTGCTAAAGTTCACAATAAATGTTGGGATAATACATTTGTAAATGGCATCTACAGTACTACTCCCAGATAACTGCAGAAAAAAGAGCGTCAAATGGTTATTTCTCGGAAAGCCGCAAAAAAATATAAAATGCAAAACATAAACACAACCGAAAATTAAACCGTTCCGGTAGCAGAGTGAACACATCCACGGGTTTCTGTCTAATCATCCGCGCTGGGGGCGTTGGCTGTGCCCGGATTCAAATTCTGATTGAAATATATGTTTTGTGTTTCCCCGACGGTGCTCATATTGTTCCTTTCCGGTAAGAATGATGTACAATGTTCTTCATCAGAACTTATATTCTTAGTTTTCATGGTGTAACAGTTTGAAAACTAAAATGGTTGGGCAACAAGGATTCCATCTTCCTTGCTCGGCAACTAGATTCATCAAAAAGTTCACCCCAAGGGAGATAGAACAAAGCATCTGGAGGTGACCGGGATTTCTTAACCTAAGGTGACCAGACATCCTCATTTTCTGGGGACAGTCCTCGGTTTCTATGCTTCTCCTCAATTCCGTAAAAAGTGATTGAGAACGACAAATGACCTCAATTTCATATTTTTTTATCCTCAATTTTTTACTCCCCCCCCCCTCAAATTGAAATAGGAAAAACTATGCTGGATATAAGTCGTAGAACTCAATTGAATCTACGAAATGCAGCCAAATTTAGCATCAATTACTAATTTAATTGCAAGAAAATGGGCTCATAAAGGTAAGGAACTATTTTCAGCAAAGCGGATGAATTTTTCGGTGAATTAAGTTAGAAATCAAGCTATATTAATGGGAGGCATGTCGAAGCATCGAACAAAATCATCGCAATGATCGTGGTACTATTTCGTTCCTGGTTTAACTGGATTTAACGGAAATAGTTTTACGATCGGAATAAATCTCATTTTTTCCAGCACCCACTTTTTTGCAATTAAATAAGTAATTGGTGCCAAATTTGGTTCCATTTGATAGATTCGATTAAAAAATGTACTGATTAGTCGATTTTTTTTTATTGGAGGTTTCACGACCACCGTGATCTACTCAATGGGCTATAATGCAGTTGCCCGTCCTTAATTTAGGGCCACTGGTTCCAGGGAAGAGTGAGAGCCAGTGCCATAAGACAAACACAACATCCATGTCTCACTGGGATTCAAACCCGGTCCCCCTTTCGAACGAATTGTCAGAAACCATCGCTTAGACCACTGTGTCACCCGAGCGGCGATTAGTAGATTGCATTGAGAGTGTTGTAGAACTCTTAATGGGATCTACTAATCAGTACATTTTTTCATTAAATTGCTTCTTCAAGTGAAGTTATTGGATTTGGAATATTCCTTCTCATAGAGATAATATACAAATATTCCATGATATCTGTCTGTTCAGTGTATCGGAATTTTCTGGCTTCCGATATTTTTTTCTTGTACAGAATCACAATAAAATTTCAGTACAAAATCAAAATGTAGCTTTATTTGTGTGTGTTGCACCCTATGAGTAACATTTAAAATTTATCAGAAGTAATATTCTTCATGACTGTGTTTTATTGCTATTTCATACACGAAAATCATCATTTAGATTCATCGTATGTTTTACCATGAAACTGGACAATTGCGGTATAGTTCGCATTCTTTTCTAATCTTCGGCTTTACCACAATGTGCCAGACGTTGTCCTCAATCATGTCCTCATTTTGAAACGAAATTGTCCTCAATTTTGCATTGATTTTTGCTCAGGTTTGCATTGAAATTGAGGGCAACGTGTCATTTTGTCTTCAATTTCGTTCTCGAAAATCTGGTCACCTTACCTTAACCGTGAAACCACAAAGTGTGGGCATTTGGTTTTGTTTACACGATACCCTACGGAGTTTCATGTAGTTTCAGTTGCATATTTTTGAATTGCGTGGTTTTTAGCTACATAAATATTAATATCAAACCGGAATGACTTATACTTCACATACGAGTAAAGTTTTCAATTTTAACGCAATGTTTTGCAATAGGCAGTCGCCCGTCCCTAAGGTCATTGGCTCCAGAAAAAGGGGACTGTGCCATGAAACAAACACAACATCCATATTTCACGGAATTCGAAGCCCGACCTTTTCACGGACGAATGGTCAGAACCCAGCACTTAGACCTTATCAGATCAGATCAGTCAGATCTTATGTAGAGGATTTTAGGAAGGGAGTGTCGTACCCCAGGTCTTAAACAACCCTTAGAAATAGGAAGCTAGGAGATTTGGGCTAGAGTGCCCGATAGGAAAGTGACCCGGAAGCGTGGTAGAAAGGGGCAGGAAGACGTCTTTATTTATTACCGGAGGGCCAGTACCCGAGGTCCGACGGCTTAACGTGCCCATCCGACGCATGGCGGGTATTTGGTGGTTCGAACGTTCGTACCTGCCCAGGATCGAACCTGAGGTTATCCGCACGGCAGTCACGGACCTGACCACTAGGCCACCCACGGCCGGCTTAGACCCTGCTTCATCAAGGCGGCCCCAAATATTCACACTTTGTAGTACTTTACTGGTTATTTAGCTGGTTTCAATTTCAGGTTGCCGCCCCGGTGGCGCAGTGGTCTAAGCGATGGCCTCTGATCATTCGTCCGAAAGGGGTCCGGGTTCGAATCCCGGTGAGGCATGGATGTTGTGTTTGTCTTATGGCACTGGCTCTCTCCCTTCCCTGGAACCAGTGACCCTAAATTAGGGACGGGCGACTGCTTATAGCCCATTAAGTTGCTCACGGTGGTCGTTAAACCTCAAAAAGCCGCCCCGGTGGCGCAGTGGTCTAAGGCGTTGGCCTCTGATCATTCGTCCGTAAGGGGTCCGGGTTCGAATCCCGGTCAGGCATGGATGTTGTGTTTGTCTTACGGCACTGGCTCTCTCCCTTCCCTGGAACCAGTGACCCTAAATTAGGGACGGGCGACTGCTTATAGCCCATTGAGTTGCTCACGGTGGTCGTTAAACCTCCAATCCAATCCAAACCTCAAAAAAAAATTTAGTTTTCAAAGTTTCAATTTTTGCTCAAAGTTTTCTGTTCCACGAAAATTACTTTTTGTTTCGTTTGGAGTTTTACGACTACTGTGAGCAACTCAGTGTTCTACCAGGTATAAGCTGTTGCCTGTCTCTAATTTATGATCACGAATTCCAGGGAAGGGAGAGAGCCAGTGCCGTAAGACAAACTTACCAAGCCTCTCACCCGGGATAAAAATGCAGATGAATGGACATACACAAACACAGGAGCGCGCGCACTCTCGTTTGAAAAAAATACTTGTATATTTTTTTATATGAAACAGTAAATATAAATTTGGCCCACGAACGAACAACCTGCACGATACGACAGGTTGCTTCCCTGATTAACGACGATTTACCGGCCGCCCCGGTAGCCCAGCGGTCTAAGCGCTGGCTTTTGATTATTCAACCGAGAAGGGTCTGGATTCGAATCCTGGTGAGGCATGGATGTTGTGTGCGTCTTACGGCATTGGCTCTCTTTCTTCACTGAAGCCAGCGATCCTAAATTACGGACGGGCGACTGCTTATAACCCATCGAGTTGCTCACGGTGGTCGTTAAACCCTGAATCAAAAGTTACAAAAAAAAAAGTTTACTGTAAAATAAATTTGTTTTGTTTTTTATTCTGCCGGGACAAACCCAAAAACCGGAACAAACCCAAAGACCGGGACGAATGGTAGAACCCACTGTGGTAGAATGATCACAGAATTCCATTCTGTGATCGTTCTGTTTTAACACCAAAATATTCAAAGTTTTTCCCCACTGAACTGGGAAAATTTACTGAGTTCATTCCATTGATTCCACCGTTTTTCTCTTTATTGGAGGTTCAACGACCACTATGATAAGCTGACCAGAAGTTCCGAATTCTTGAGGACGGTCCTCAAATTTCGTGTAGTGTCCCCCAAAACGTCTGGTGCCTTTGGGGACGCAAACTGTCCTCAAATTTTGACGTTTGTCCTCACGTGTCCCCAAATTCACACTTCTCATTAACTCGTTAGATTTCTAATAAAAAATGTTCTTAAAAATAGTTTTCATTGTACTAATTTTTCAACATGCTTCTTGTGAAAAACAATTTTGACTATTTTCTTTTCCTCTTTCCGAGTTTAACGACCCCGTGAGCAACTCTAAAGACTATAGGCAGTCACCTGTCCCTAATTCGGGGACATTCGTTTCAGAGAAGGGAGAGATTAAGTGCTGTACGGCAAACACACAATCCATGCCTCATTTGGGATTCGAATCGTGGCCACCGAGATAGAAGGCTTGCGCAGCGATTTGTGACGTCGCAAACGCCGTGCTATTGTATCAACCGCTGTTGGCACGCTTGACGTTAGATGCTTCTCGGTCGACCCCACAGATATCGTATAAGGGCTTTTTTGTAAATGATATCTGTGGTCGACCCTCAAGGGCGAGGGTGAGAAGACCTTCTATCTCGGTAGCCACGCTCGAACTAACTTGTACGAATGGTCAGTAGTTATCACCTAGACCACTGGGGCAGCCAAATTTCGATTCGCAATGCAATTCTTTCATAAGTGCATAACTTGATTTCAATTTTGTACATACACCTAAGGTAAAGCATTTCACCATTTCATTTTTGCTATATGTTCTCGTCATCACAGCTCTGTTGTGTCAGTACAAATCACCAGCATTCCACACGATATATCGTTTTAAGACAAATTTTCATATGTAATATCACTCTTATAGAAAAAAATACAGTTTTGTGACAAAAAGATTTGCATATTTATTTTGAGTACGTATGTGTCCTCAAATGAACTGCCGATTTGGGGACACCATTTTGTCCTCAAATCAGTGTTCCAATATCTGGTCACCTTACACTATGAGCAACTCAATGGGCAGTCACTTGTCCCTAATTTAGAGCCACTGACTCCAGGGAAGGGAGAGAGCCAGTGCAGTAAAATAAACACAACATCAATGCCTCACTGGGATTCGAACCCTAACCCATCTTGGACGAATGGTTATAAGCCAGCGCTTAGACCACCGCGCCACTGGGGCCGCCCACCGTTCCACTGTTTATGTACCACAAGAGCGAGCAACCAATATTCCCAGTTCATGGTGAACTGACGCATGCGCAGCTATGTACTATATATGTTTGTAAATCAGCCGCTCCTTGATTGTTTTATTGTTTAGCGGATTTTGAATGAAAAACGTGTATCGAACGAATTAATTTATAAGTCTCGAAAATGAAATTAATTGCTTTTATTTGTGTTGCGGTTTTCCTTATTCATACTATTATTCCCTCAGGTAAGTGTATTGATTTTCGTCCGCAAATTGATTCAACCACCTGTTCACCGTCGTTTCGTGTGTGTGATCTTTGTAAAGACGAATGGTCTCCAGTACTGTAAGTTTTAATACTTATATTGAATCTTAGATGGGTTGTAACAACAGATTTTGCGTGTTAGTTTAACGAGAGGCTGAGGACGCCGCCCCGGTGGCGCAGTGGTCTAAGGCAATGGCCTCTGATCATTCGTCCGAAAGGGGTCCGGGTTCGAATCCCGGTGAGGCATGGATGTTGTGTTTGTCTTACGGCACTGGCTCTCTCCCTTCCCTGGAGTCAGTGACCCTAAATTAGGGACGGGCGACTGCTTATAGCCCATTGAGTTGCTCACGGTGGTCGTTAAACCTCCAATTTAAAAAAAAAAAAAAAAAACGGAGGAGTCTGTTAATCCTTTGGGAGGGGAATGCTTGTTCGGTCCAGGTGTAAGGTATCTGTTCTGAGTGCCTATCACCAGCAAACCATTTGCTCCCTGCCAGACATTCGAAGGTCGTTCACAAATGTAGAGTGACGTTGCTTTCTTCATTTCCACCTTGTGAATCCAGAAATCGAAGTAGAAATGATGAGACTATTCATGTACATAATGCCAGATAACTCGCAAACAAAACATGCAAACGCGACTTGCGCACTGTATGATTGATTCCATTAAATAGTGTAATTCAAAACTTACTGCTCAGAAGAGAAAGTGAGGTAATCAAGTGCCTTTCTAGATGTAGGCTGTTGGGCGTTAAATATGCATGAACTCTGTTGACACAATTTCAATCAATAGAAATTGTGTCAACAGAGTTCAACACATTTGTAAGAAGTAGTAAAATTCTTGTGTATGGAACATAGACTTATGGACTTCGAACAAGAAAAAGACCACACAACTGGAATGAGCAAGGAGAGATGCATGCATGGTGTAACCAGGAAAGATAAGAAGAGGAACTCATGGGTCAGGAAAATGACCAGATTGGTAGATGTGATCACAGTAAAATCCCTGAAATGGCAATGGGCTGGCTCCTGATGGACAACCAAAATATTTGACTAGATGCCAAGAGACAGTGAGACCCAGAAAAGACGTGGAAGATTTGTGGATGGAATTTGAAAGCATGCCTGAGTGACCTGGAGGAGACTGACTCAAGACAGACTCTTGTGGAAGAAACTGGGAGACCAGGTTTGGATTCATAATGGTTAATGATGACGAATGGAATTTTGCTGCTGGTCGGCCTAATTTTTTCATGCCTGAGGTGGTGTTGCAGCAAAGTTTCAGATAATAGTTTACAGTCACATCCCACCATCCTGTTTCTCCAGTGGTTGGTGTCGATGCTGGAATCGCCATACTCTTAGTATACTGGTCAGATCAAGTGTAAATACAAGGAAGTCATAAAGACCATGGTTTATTTTTTTGTTCGTTTGTTTGCTTGTTTTGGGTTTAACAACCACCTTGATCAACTCTAAGGGCTACAACCTGTTATTTGTTCTTAATTTAGGCCACTAGTTTCAAAGAAGGGAAAAATCCAGTGCTATGAAACAAATACACCACCCATGCCTCATCCAAAACTTATACAAATGGTCAGAGTCTGGTGCTTAGACCATTGTGCCACTGAGGTGGCCATGCCTCTTCCTTTATAACTTTCTGAATTAAATTTTAATATATCTTCATGCAGTGTATGTTGCTCCTACACCTGTTGCAGCAATTTTAATAGTTTTTTTTTCAGTTTTGTTGCAGGCAAAGAACAGATTTCATCTGTAATTTATTTTTATTCAAGCACTATGCATTCATCTTTTTTTTTTTTTTTTTTCATTTTGATTTGGAGTTTGAACAACTCTAAGGGCAATAAGCAGTTGCTGTTTCCTAATTTAGGGTCATTGATTTTAGGGAAGGGAAAAAGAGCCAGCACCATAGGACAAATACATCACCCAAGCCTCATTAGTTTCTCAAACTGGAGCCTGTTGCAAACAATTGGTCAAAATCCAGCTCTTCTGAACATGTTGACACCAGTGCTTCACATTTGTTACATACATAATTTTATTACTGTAAATTTAAGTTGCACTTTGTATGCATCCTTGTTTTCTATGGATCTGGCCATAGGTTGCGTAGCCTTCAATGATATGTTACTTTCAGTGGCAAATTTAGAGCTACCAAAGCCCTGCACATAGCTTTGATTTAAAGGCTTCGCACTTTGTCTAGCATTCTTGAAAAATGACTTTTTTTTTTTTTTCGTTGCATCATACCCCCCACTCTTCTGATGTATGAGAAAGTATATTATAATTGCAGAAATCAATTTCCAGATTTCAACAAAAATACATATTTATGAACATGCTTTGACAGTTTTCACACTTATGGGTGGTTTGTTGCTGCATAATGCAAAAACATTTTGGCTATCAAGATGAAATTTAATATGTAGGGGTTTTGTGATACACCAGTGTTGTGAAGAAATAGCAGAAACTGTTACATACAGGTTAGGAAGCCGTTGTTAAGGAAGAAAAGTCAGGATTTCTATATGGATGGTTGCTGAAGCACAGTACTAGCATTTAAAATGTTTCATACAGAATTAATTGGCATTTTATCTGCATAGGCATCGCTAGACGGAGGTGGGTGGAAAAATTAAAGCTTTACTAAATTTGGAATATTATTTTAAATTGATCAATCATCAAAAATTAAATAAGTACAAAAGACAAAAAGGTCAATATATAAAAAATAAATAAATAATTGGACCATTACATGCTACCAAAGGACGTGCAAAAAGCTGTCTATTTAAATGAAAAAAAAAGTTTCCATTTAAATAGAAAAAATATATTCTTAAAGCTTTGCTAAATTTGGAATATTATTTTAAATCCAATGATCAATCATCAAAAATAAAATAAGTACAGAAGACAAAAAGGATCAATGGAAAATTTAAATTTGACCATTACATGCTGCCAAAGGACATGTAAGGAGCAGTCTCTTGCTTAAAGATGTCCTGCTGATCGTTAGGTGTATCATGCAGTTTGTAATTTTTTTTTACTTTTTAGCCATAGTTTCTTTTCAACTGTTGGAAACACTGTATGCACCCGGTGAACATGCACATCCGCAGTGGTCTAAGCGATGGCCTCTGATCATTCGTCCAAAAGGGGTCCGGGTTCGAATCCCGGTGAGGCATGGATGTTGTGTCTGTCTTACTGCACTGGCTCCCTCACTTCCCTGGAACCAGTGGCCCTAAATTAGGGACGGGCGACTGCTAATAGCCCATTGAGTTGCTCACGGTGGTCGTTAAACCTCCAATAAAAAAAAACTTGCACATCGGTTGGATGCTCAGAAGTTTTGGGTGTCGTACACTGAATCTGAGCAAGAAAATTTCGAATTTTTTTGCCCTGTTGATGGGTCTCTCTGTCACCCTCAACTCTACTCTACCACTGCCTAATACTCCTCACCACAGCAAACCAACTGGAAACCACTTCCATATTCTCAAAAACTTCCAAAGATTGGGGAAGGATAAGCCAACATTTGAATATTAATGTTATGCTAAAATTAATCCTAAAACTAAAGATCTCCGTGTTAACATATTGGTCATAAGTAAAATAAAATTCATTTATTCTAAATGTAATTAAAAGTGACAACTACATTTTAAAATTCTTCAGTTTTATTTATATTCATTACAGAAAAGGGAGGATGGGGGCGAGTACAAGAAAGTTAACAAAGTTGAGCCACCTCCCTAATGTTCTTAGTCTAGTAATGTCACTGATTATATCTATTCTTATGTCTCTTAAATCCAGTTTTTCCAATGCCATGTCTTTTTAAACTTGGACTGAATGAGCTAAACAAATATTAAGGGAAAGATGGGCAGTTGTGTAAAATATCGAATTAAAAAGCAAAACGTTCATTTACATTATTTAAAAAAAAAAAAAAAAAAAAAAACTTGCCAGAAATAACACCCAATTTCTGAGCTCTGTTGTTTTAAGTAATATTACTCTCAAAGTGATTTTAGTCAGCCTTAATTCAAGCTACTGTATTTTCCAAGACCAACAGTTCAATTGATCTTGTTGGTTTGTTACTCTGACAGCATTTGAATTACCTGGTGGTTCACTGGCCATTGGCCAGTAAAACTTGCATCAGACCACTGAACTATATATTTTACTGGCCCAGATGGCCGGTAAGATTTTTTTTTTTGTCTAATTTGTCGCAAGTTAAAAAATGAATTTGTTTCTTTTACCAGTGGGTATTTTGGTGGACCAGTGGTTTGCGAATTCTAGTAGTCCACTATGCCAGTAGAAGATTTGTTTCTAATTCTAACACTGTGTTGTGAATAATACTGCACCTAATTTAAAGCCGCAAATAAATGTACCACAAAGGGATCTATTTGACGATGACTACTATTCTGTCCCTCTCCCTGCCGTTGATATGGTAGTAGAGTACATTGCACGACTTTCTTTGAAGATAAATGGTGCATTGAAGGGAGGTGTTATGAAAACTATTTATTTTTAATACATTTTAAATCACATGCATAACTCGCATCAAGTAACACCAAAGCTGGAAAGCGCTGTAGACGCGTGGAAGTTATGCACTAAATAGCAGTCATCACGGGAAAGGTGTGGTTTAGCAGCCTAAATTATTTGGTTGAAAATTTTGAGAAAAAGTTATATACATGTTTTAAGGTATATAATTTAATCAGGCATGTGATTCTGCTAATTCACTTTTTAGAACAAACGGAAATCCGCTCAACTTGTCATTTACAATCTCAGGCTTTCAATGACAAAAGTTTGTGATTGTTGATGTGGTGTGGAGGGGGGTCGGGGCAAGAGAGAAAGAAAGAGAGATGTTCGTCGGATAAGTGGCGATATTTCAGTTGCAAGGCATACTCTTCCTGCTGCTGCGTGGCTGACCGGCAGCTCCAGGCTGACACTGCTGGTACGCAGCCAATGAGATAGCTGCGAGTGGCCGCCTTGGTGGTTCAGTGGTCTAAGCGATGGCTTCTGACTATTTGTTTGAAAGGGGTCTGGGTTTGAATCCCGGTGAAGCATGGATATTGTGTTTGTCTTACGGCACTGGCTCTCTCCCTTCCCTGGAACCAGTGGCTCTAAATTAGGGAGAGGCAACTGCTTATAGCCCATTGATTTGCTCACTGTGGTCGTTAAACCTCCAATTTAAAAAAAAAAAAGCTGAGGGTGACGTCACTTCAAACGTCTCGGTGTGCTCGAAACCGGTTTTCTTAGCACCCCGCTGTTTCAGTTCACCTCCGGTCTTTCTACTGCTATTTTTTTTACTTATTTGTTGGGGGGCAAAATCAGGTGACGGACTGGGCAGAGCCCTGAGCCATCATACGCAGCTGCCAAGAGATGAACAAGAAAGAAAAGTTCTGTTCATATGTGATTGGTCATTTACATTATGAACCTTCCTTCTCACTGGCAGGCGTAAGTGTCATACGCGTCTAGAGATGCCAACCATTACAAATCCCCCCCCAGAATTACGGGTGACTAATGAAACATTAAGGAAGTTCTGATTTTCGATGATATTAAGAATTCATGTTTTCCAGCATTGGTTGATTTAAATCGTGAATAGAAATCATTGATTTAAATCACAAATAGAAATCATCAAATCTTCATTATGTATTTGTGAAGTCCATTCAAATTAAAACTGTATGTTCTCAAATTAGCAGTGCTAAATTTAGTACGGTTATTCACTAAACAAAATCAACTTCATGCTGAAACTAAAAACAATGTTATTTTAGCCATGAAAGTTAAAATACATTTTGTTGTAAATGTGGTTTTTTCCCCCGTAAAGAATTTTTCTTTGTGCCATTTCTTAATTGCAACCATAAAGGCATAAAGTAATTTTAAAACTTAACAAAAATGAGATTTGTTCCTTTGCCATGAGATTATAAAGTCCTAGGACCATTAATCTTCTTTCATGGAGGTTAGAAGTTGGGTGTTGTCAATAGCAAAGGAATCTGACCTTTTGACATTTACCCATGTTCCCTTGTATATGAACTCAGCAGGAGGATTATTTTAGTGAGTGGTAGAGGGTGATAAACAGGGTTTGAAATATTTCATGCTGGCTTATCAGTCGGGCAAATGACTCACTTGTCAGTTGAAAATCAACAGCCCCGCAGGACTTGCGAGAAAAGAACTCTATACTAAAAATTAAAAGCTAATTGTTTACATGTTCAATAATATTTGAAATCATAAACATTTTTAATAATATTTTATCGCTAACCTAATTTAAATGATTAACCATTATATAGTAACTAAACTCAGTTTTCTCCCTTTTAAGGTGATGCAAGAATCCTTCAGTGTTTTAGAACTTTCCTAACAGCTCCGTGGAAACCCAGGAATCCATGCTTGCCCTTTGACCTAAGACAACAATTGCTAAGCAAGAGCTTGGGACACACATGTGACTGACTCTTACACTGCTTATCTTTTCCCACAGTGTTTTGGGAAATTATTCTACCAGGCTTGTGGCTTCTTCCCTCATGATCTTTGTTAAGAGTACTGTGCCCAGATGTTCTGACTCACGGTATTCACTGTCCAATTTCTTTTGCGGAGAAACCGCTTCCCCATGCTGGCGCACAGTAATGAATTAGTTCCGTGAATTAAAATAGGCCTTATTAAAGAACTGATATTTTTATGTATCCAACAATAGGCATAACAACATATAAATAATTTAAACATATAAAATGAGTGAAACACACAGTCACGTATGGTAAAAGATTCGTTTAGCGGTAGCTTTCGGTCATCCTACGACTTTATAACGCCCGCGATCAACTGGATAAGCCGGTTGCCAGAACTACAATTTGAAGTTGGGCTGTTGGAAATGTTGCCAGATTTTAGAAGAGAGATCCAAATAAATGGGATTTGGTGAGGGGTCTCTGAATTGCAGTTTTTGGTGAACAAAATTTCAATGCTCTCTTGGAAACGCAGAGATGCCTTGTAGATGAATGGGGCAACTTTTTTGGTTTCTTTCCAAATGGGAACTGCAGAGTGTCTACAAGGATAAGTGCAGATAAAGCTGTCTTTGGAAGACCATTGTAAACATCTTTTTGTGTTCTCCAAGTCTTGTTTTGATGCTTCGGTATGTGCTTCCAATATACACAGAGACCAGAGGAAGTTGAAATGGGAATAGCATAAACTCCATGGGTGTCCAAGGGTGAGACAGGATCCCTGTCTTTAAGCAGGCACATTATTGCAGAAGGGTTTGGTTTCACTGTGAAAGTGTAGCCCATAGTTTTGAAAAGTTTACACATCTTATAAGAGAAAGATCCATTGCAAGGGATGGAACCAATGAATGGTTTTTTTTTTCATTATTATTGGTGAGAGAGCAGACAGATTTTTCAAGTGGAAAATTTTGAATTGTAGAAGGTGGGAACTGATGGGCTTCGACAATTTTCTTTATAGTGTCAATTTCTTCATTGGAGGAAGATTCAGTGTTGCAGACAATCCTGGCACAATTGACGTAAGTTTTAAAGGCTGCAAATTTGTGAGCAGTTGGGGAGTGGGATGAAAATGGGATTATGTTTGCTATTGCAGAGGGCTTTCTGTAGACAGATCTGTTGAGATGATTCCCTTGCCTTGCCAGGTGGACATCCAAAAAGTCAATGCCTTGCTGTGATTCTTCATTGATGGGAACTTTAGAGAAATCTTTTCAAGAAGAGATTCAAGGTCAGTTCTATTGTGTGGCCAAATTACAAAAATATCATCAACATATCGAAGCCAAATGAAAGGTTGTAGATTGTGTTCCATGACTATGTTTTTTTTTCGATATGTTGCATGAAAACTTCAGCCAGAAGTGGAGAGAGAGGTGAACCCATCGGAAGTCCTTGCTGACAGTAGTATTTGTTGTTGAACTTGAAACAATTAATTATTTCTCAGAGTTTGAAGGCAGTCATACAGGTCTTTTGTTAGTGGGCCAGAGAGTGATTGGTTTTCTTTTAGCAATTGTACTAGCAGCATATGAGAGTGGAAAAGAGGGACTGAAGGGAAGAGAGAGAGACTACATCCAGAGTGAACATTTTGTTAGAGGGTTCAATTCTAATAGAGAGTTTTCTAATGAACTCTTTAGTGGGGGAAATTGACAAAGGATAGCTGGAGGTGAGATGTTTACATTTTTCCACAATCATCCTTTCAAGGTTACGGGTGGTCGAAGAGGGAAACCAGTTTTATGAAGTTTAATCTGGAAGAATAAGCGCGGAGTTCAGGAATGTGGTGGTGTAAAATTTCCAAGAAAGGTCTTGAGAGTGGGTTTCTTGTTGAGTCTTTCAACTGCACTTTTAAGTTGGGGGGGGGTATCAGATTTTAGAACCTTGCAATTTGAAGTTGAGAGGAAAGATTCAGCTTTTTCATTGAACAGTTTTGGAGATAATGACAGGGCAGCCAGTTTTAACAGCTTTACAGATTGCACGATTTTTTTCATTCATTAGATTGCTGATTTCTTTGAGGAAGAATACTGCAGGGGTTTCTTTTCCACTTTTGCAAGATAGAGTGCTGCCTTGGCACAGAGGATTGGTTGAGCTTCTGGTTTGGTACAGTAAACTACTGCTTCTAGCATGGGGATCGTGGCTTTTAGATTTAGATTAGTTTAAGGAGTGAATTTTGGTCCTAGTGAAAGAAAGGCTTCCAGTTTTGGAGGAAGTGAAGTATCCGAGAGATTCACTGAAGCAGGGGGGGGGGGGGGGGGCAGCGGACTTGCAGCTGTGGTAGAAGGTTTGGCAGGACACTGTTTTTCGAGTAGAAACTGAAATTTCTTAGTGTTTTGAAGTTTCATTTTCAGTCACTGTATCCACGATTTCGGAGATGCGTATCATAAAGATATCTAGCAAAGAGGAATGGGTTTGGTAACTTAGAGCTTGGTTTTCGGAATAGCAAAGGAGTTCGTTTTTTGCGATGTTTCCGCAGAGGTCGCGGATTGCGGTATAGGCTAGGAATTCGAAAAGCTGCAAAACTTTTATTTTTGTTCAAACTGCTGAACAAATAGTATCTCTCATCTCATGCTTTTTTTAATTCAATTAAAATTTACTCAGGAATTGATGTTTTTCAATCAGTATATTACAGGGATCGCATTCCTCCTAAAATTCCTAAAATTCCTAATATTTTGTGACCCTCCTTAAATTCCTAAAATTAGACCTAAAATTTGCTATTCATCCTAAAATTTTCGTAAGCTTATTTTTATTAAAAACACAACCGTTATTAACGCCAATAAATTTACCATTACGGTAAGGTAAAAAGACCTGTTATTGTAGAAACACAGCCTATATGCTGTGCTGCTGAAGGGAGGGAAAAATGACGCCATCGAGATGCACTTGCTTCGGGGCGGGCGTTCCATTTTTTTGCCTTCGAACAGTTTTCGAGAGTAACAAGAGATCTAAGGGAAAAGGGGAGGGGTCATTTTCACCCCTGGTTTGCGCTTTGCAGACGAACTCCGTGGCACGCAGAAGATCGTACTTTATTTTTGTACATGCCTTGTGGAACCTCCTCTTTCTGCTGATGTTTTGTTATTGTAAACCGCAGGTGGGTGGAAGCAAAGAGGAAACATGTGGTCTCCTTCCGTAACCTCCGGTAATGACGATGGGATGGTAGCTGAGTATTATCTTGGCAGGCAGTAGAGCACGTGATCATTGACCTTCGATCATGCGTCAGCGACAGCGACCTTCGATGCGCAATATATCTCGGCTCCGACTCGCTTTGACTGAACTTGCGTGAGATGCGTATGATAGTTTCTGGTTTTACGTCTTTTATGGTGTTCTCTGTGCTGTGTGCAGGTTCAGTTCTCTAGTGGTGACCTGCTTTTTTTTTTTTTTTTTTCATATCTTCTGACATCCTCGCAGCCAAATTTCGGGAAGTTGTCTGGTTTTGCAATATTGGAACGTGTTTTTGTACTTCCCTTTCATTTTCTGGTTAGTAATACAAGTGTTTAAGATGCCTAAATCCAAAACGAAATTTCAAGATGCGTGGCTCGCCAAAGAATTGGACGGAGTGAAGTTGAAAGAATGGTGTTCTGCAACTGAAACAATATTTTCTGCTAAGTGTATATTGTGTTCAGAAATTTTCAACATTTCTAATAGTGGCTTTTCACAAGTAAAAGCGCATCATAAAGGAAAAAACATTTGCAGAAATTTCAAAGTAAATTTCAAAATAAGTCCATCCTGAAAGCCTTTGGAGGACGGGATCTTCAGCCCAAAACAAATATTAGTGAAGTACTGAGTCATGATTTACAGTTGGCTAAAGCCGAAGCATTATGGGCCATGAAAGTTGCTAAGGACAATATGTCTTTTGTTTCATGCACTGAAACAGTTGAACTTTTCAAAAAAATGTTTCCTGATTCTGCTATTGCAGCCAAAATGCAACTTAAAGAAAAAAAGTTGCTTATGTGATATCACATGGATTGTCAAAATATTTTGAAGAGGATTTGAAAAAAGACATTGCATCTAGTAGCCCAGGAAAGGTTACTATAGCATTTGATGAAACTACAAATACACAAGTGAAACGGCAGTTGGATGTGTATCTCAGGTACTGGTCTTCAGAAATAAATTCAGTTTCTTGCCGATACCTAACAAGCGTTTTTCTGGGTCATGCAACAGCAGATATTTTGCTAAAAGAAATTCTTGATGTGTTATCATCCTTCAATATTTCGTTGAACAGAATTATTTGTGTATCCATGGACAGCCCAAATGTAAATAAGTGCTTTTTACGCAAACTCAATGAAGTTGTAAAACAAGAAACAGGCCAGAAATCTTTGGAACTAGGTTTTTGCAACCTGCATGTTGTTAGTAATGCATTTAAAAATTTTTTGACAAGCTTAAATATAGATTTTGACGAATTTGCTACTGATATGCATTACTTTTTAAAGAGTAGTGCTGCAAGACGAGAGGATTATAAATCTGTCGAGGATATAACATTGGTCACTGCCAAATTTCTTTTGCGTCATGTCAGCAACAGATGGTTAACCGTTGGTTCTGTAGCCCAGAGGCTCTTGGATCAATGGCTAAATATTACAGAATATTTTTTAAACTTCTTGCCATCTCAAAAAATATTTGAAAAACAACTGCGCAATTCGGCAAGGTATAAAAGAATTCACTGTTTCCTGAAAAATGAGCTTACTCCTTGCTATTTAGCATTAATTTCATTTTCACACCAAAATTTTGAAAAGTTTTCATTATGTTATCAGAGTGAAGAACCAAAAATACACCAGTTATATTCTGATTTAAATACTTTAATGAGGAATGTTATGGCTCAGTTTATCCAAGATGATGTTATAGCAGGGAAATTTGGAGAAGACCTAAAGAATGTAGATTTTGAAAACAAAAATTCATGGAAAAAACTAGGGGAGTTAGAAGTTGGTATGAAGACAAAAAATCTCCTCAGGAATGTTCAGGAGACCAGGCAGAAATTATTTCTCTTAGATGTAAGATCATCACTAATTGCAACCACAAAATATTTAAAGTCAAATTTGCCATTCTGCAATCAAAAGCTAAGAGACATAGAAGTTTTAAAGGTAAAAGAACCAAAGAAAGAGTCAACTCAACTTTCAGTCACTGAAGGACTTTCGGAAATAACCAGAATTTCAAGTGTTTTGCATCTTTCTGAGGAACAAATTGATAGAGTAAGAGAAGAGTGGAAACTTTTAAATTGCGATAAGCCAACTCTAGATGAACTAGTGAAATTTTCAGAGGAAGGGCATATTCCAGTGCGGATTGATCATTACTGGCGTAATATATTTAGTATTAAAGACTCTAGCGGAAAAGAAAAATACTCAAATCTTGCTAAACTCATAAAGTCAATTTTAGTTTTACCTCATGGTAATGCTGATGCAGAAAGGGGATTTTCGGTTAACACTGCTCTGTTAAGGAAGGACAAGGCTAACTTAAAAGACTCAACTATAACATCATTAAGAATAGTTAAAGGGGCCATTAAACACTATGGATGTGTAAGTAAAGTTCCCATAACAAGAAATTTGTTAAATAGTGTTTGTGATTCACATAAATTTTATAAAGAGTATGTTGATAAGCTGAAGGAAGAAGAATCAAAAAAGGTAAAAGAAAGGAAGCAGAAAGAGAGGGAAAATAAGGAAAAGCAGCTAGAGAAAAAAAGAAAAGCTGAGTTTGATGACAAAATAAAAGAAAATGATGCAGAAATAAATAGACTTAAAAACGATAAAGAAGCCTCCCTAGCAATAATTCAAGAGGGAACAGAAAGAATGAGAAAAGCTGTAGAAAAACAAAATACTGTTGAAATAGCAGTTGCCTCTAACTTGATCATACAAGGTTCAGCTGAAATAAAGAAAACTGAAAGTAAATTAGTTGTGGTAGAAGCAGAAAAAGATAGGCTAATCAGGAAAAGGTTAAAACAATAATATGAAAAAAGTAATTCAGTGAACAATTGTACATAGTTCTTGGTTTTCAATTACCTTTTTAGGATATTATAGTTTAATGTGAAACCTGAAAACTTTACTGTGAAAATCGTGAATTGCTTCTGGTTCAACAGCATATTAATGTTCAAAGTGAAACTTGAATGTGGTAAATATACTTGAATATGATAATAACACGTGAAAAGATAAGAACTGAACATTAGAAGTAAATCATACTTAAACTTTAGACATTAGACGTTATGCAAAAAATTTGGGTGTTAACTTCGACCATATATACTAATGGACTGCACATTGGCAATAGCTGCATCAAAGCCGCCATGGCTCAAACATTGGGCACGTCATCATCAGACTCCAAATTTCGTGTAAAAATGCTGTTATGATTACTAATTTACGCTGCAGAACTTCAGTGTTTTCGGTGTATTATGTGAATGCGCCTCATATATAATGAAAACTCTTCAGGTAAGTTTACTTATGAGCTATATACATGCATGATCGGGTTGTTTACATTTTGTGATTTATAATGTGATGAACATTTGCGAAGAATTTGGAACATGCATTCCATTTTTTTTTCTTAAGTTACTATATTTTTATATCAATAGCTGCAAGTTTCTGGTTAAGTAATTGAACTTTATTGACTTAGGTATTTAATTCGTTTCTTACCCATGAAAAATCATAGAACTTTCTTTACTATATCGCTCAGAGCAACCATAAGCACAGCAGGTGTAACCCATCTTTTTGACTGTTGTCATGTGATTTTATGTTGGAGCCAGAAATTTTGATGTCATGCGCAGTCTATCAGTATATATGGTTGAAGGGTGTGAAGCAAACTCTTTACAATGTATACAAAGTTGTTTTACTAGATGTATACAAATATACATCTAGTTTTTATTGAAATACACTCCTAAAATTTTCCTAAAATTTTTCTAAAAATTCCTAAAATTCCTACCTAAAATTTTCCAGAAGTATGCTATGATCCCTGATATTATTTTGAAGCTTTCATGGTTCAAATTTAATGGGTAAGTTGTAGATTTTTTTGAAACTGTTCAGTGATCGCATTCCTCCTAAAATTCCTAATATTTTGTGACCCTCTTTAAATTCCTAAAATTATACCTAAAATTTGCTATTCATCCTAAAATTTTCGTAAGCTTATTTATTAAAAACATAACCGTTATTAACGCCAATAAATTTACCATTACGGTAAGGTAAAAAGACCTGTTATTGTAGAAACACAGCATGTATGCTGTGCTGCTGAAGGGAGGGGAAAATGACGCCATCGAGATGCACTTGCTTCGGGGCGGGCGCTCCACTTTTTTTGCCTTCGGACAGTTTTCGAGAGTAACAAGAGATCTAAGGGAAAAGGGGAGGGGTCATTTTCACCCCTGGTTTGCGCTTTGCAGACTAACTCCGTGGCACGCAGAAGATCGTACTTTATTTTTGTACATGCCTTGTGAAACCTCCTCTTTCTGCTGATGTTTTGTTATTGTAAACCGCAGGTGGGTGGAAGCAAAGAGGAAACATGTGGTCTCCTTCCGTAACCTCCGGTAATGACGATGAGTTGGTAGCTGAGTGTTATCGTGGCAGGCAGTAGAGCACATGATCATTGACCTTCGATCGTGCGTCGGCGACAGCGACCTTCGATACGCAATATATCTCGGCTCCGACTCGCTTTGACTGAACTTGCGTGAGATGCGTATGATAGTTTCTGGTTTTGCGTCTTTTATGGTGTTCTCTGTGCTGTGTGCAGGTTCAGTTCTCTAGTGGTGACCTGCTTTTTTTTTTTTTTTTTTTCTTTTTTTCCCATCTTCTGACATCCTCGCAGCCAAATTTCGGGAAGTTGTCTGGTTTTGCGATATTGGAACGTGTTTTTGTACTTCCCTTTCATTTTCTGGTTAGTAATACAAGTGTTTAAGATGCCTAAATCCAAAACGAAATTTCAAGATGCGTGGCTCGCCAAAGAATTGGACGGAGTGAAGTTGAAAGAATGGTGTTCTGCAACTGAAACAATATTTTCTGCTAAGTGTATATTGTGTTCAGAAATTTTCAACATTTCTAATAGTGGCTTTTCACAAGTAAAAGCGCATCATAAAGGAAAAAAAACATTTGCAGAAATTTCAAAGTAAATTTCAAAATAAGTCCATCCTGTGAAAGCCTTTGGAGGATGGGATCTTCAGCCCAAAACAAATATTAGTGAAGTACTGAGTCATGATTTACAGTTGGCTAAAGCCGAAGCATTATGGGCCATGAAAGTTGCTAAGGACAATATGTCTTTTGTTTCATGCACTGAAACAGTTGAACTTTTCAAAGAAATGTTTCCTGATTCTGCTATTGCAGCCAAAATGCAACTTAAAGAAAAAAAAGTTGGATTGTCAAAATATTTTGAAGAGGATTTGAAAAAAGACATTGCATCTAGTAGCCCAGGAAAGGTTACTATAGCATTTGATGAAACTACAAATACACAAGTGAAATGGCAGTTTGATATGTATCTCAGGTACTGGTCTTCAGAAATAAATTGTTTCTTGCCGATACCTAACAAGCGTTTTTCTGGGTCATATAACAGCAGATATTTTGCTAAAAGAAATTCTTGATGTGTTATCATCCTTCAATATTTCGTTGAACAGAATTATTTGTGTATCCATGGACAGCCCAAATGTAAATAAGTGCTTTTTACGCAAATTCAATGAAGTTGTAAAACAAGAAACTGGCCAGAAATCTTTGGAACTAGGTTTTTGCAACCTGCATGTTGTTAGTAATGCATTAAAAATTTTTTTGACAAGCTTAAATATAGATTTTGACAAATTTGCTACTGATATGCATTACTTTTTAAAGAGTAGTGCTGCAAGACGAGAGGATTATAAATCTGTCCAGGATATAACATTGGTCACAGCCAAATTTCTTTTGCCTCATGTCAGCAACAGATGGTTAACCGTTGGTTCTGTATCCCAGAGGCTCTTGGATCAATGGCTAAATATTACAGAATATTTTTTAAACTTCTTGCCATCTCAAAAATTTTTTGAAAAACAACTACGCAATTCGGCAAGGTATAAAAGAATTCACTGTTTCCTGAAAAATGAGCTTACTCCTTGCTATTTAGCATTAATTTCATTTTCACACCAAAATTTTGAAAAGTTTTCATTATGTTATCAGAGTGAAGAACCAAAAATACACCAGTTATATTCTGATTTAAATACTTTAATGAGGAATGTTATGGCTCAGTTTATCCAAGATGATGTTATTGCAGGGAAATTTGGAGAAGACCTAAAGAATGTAGATTTTGAAAACAAAAATTCATGGAAAAAACTAGGGGAGTTAGAAGTTGGTATGAAGACAAAAAATCTCCTCAGGAATGTTCAGGAGACCAGGCAGAAATTATTTCTCTTAGATGTAAGATCATCACTAATTGCAACCACAAAATATTTAAAGTCAAATTTGCCATTCTGCAATCAAAAGCTAAGAGACATAGAAGTTTTAAAGGTAAAAGAACCAAAGAAAGAGTCAACTCAACTTTCAGTCACTGAAGGACTTTCGGAAATAACCAGAATTTCAAGTGTTTTGCATCTTTCTGAGGAACAAATTGATAGAGTAAGAGAAGAGTGGAAACTTTTAAATTGTGATAAGCCAACTCTAGATGAACTAGTGAAATTTTCAGAGGAAGGGCATATTCCAGTGCGGATTGATCATTACTGGCGTAATATCATCATCATCATTGTCAACCATTATCAATCCACTGCTGGACGAAGGTCTCCCAAGTTTTCTCCACAACGGTCTGTCTTGTGCCAGTCTCCTCCATGTCACTCCCGCATATTTACGAATTTCATCCACCCATCTCCCATATTTAGTATTAAAGACTCTAGCGGAAAAGAAAAATACTCAAATCTTGCTAAACTCATCAAGTCAATATTAGTTTTACCTCATGGTAATGCTGATGCAGAAAGGGGATTTTCGGTTAACACTACTCTGTTAAGGAAGGACAAGGCTAACTTAAAAGACTCAACTATAACATCATTAAGAATAGTTAAAGAGGCCATTAAACACTATGGATGTGTATGTAAAGTTCCCATAACAAGAAATTTGTTAAATAGTGTTTGTGATTCACATAAATTTTATAAAGAGTATGTTGATAAGCTGAAGGAAGAAGAATCAAAAAAGGTAAAAGAAAGGAAGCAGAAAGAGAGGGAAAATAAGGAAAAGCAGCTAGAGAAAAAAAGAAAAGCTGAGTTTGATGACAAAATAAAAGAAAATGATGCAGAAATAAATAGGCTTAAAAAAGATAAAGAAGCCTCCCTAGCAGTAATTCAAGAGGGAACAGAAAGAATGAGAAAAGCTGTAGAAAAACAAAATACTGTTGAAATAGCAGTTGCCTCTAACTTGATCATACAAGGTTCAGCTGAAATAAAGAAAACTGAAAGTAAATTAGTTGTGGTGGAAGCAGAAAAAGATAGGCTAATCAGGAAAAGGTTAAAACAATAATATGAAAAAGTAATTCAGTGAACAATTGTACATAGTTCTTGGTTTTCAATTACCTTTTTAGGATATTATAATTTAATGTGAAACCTGAAAACTTTACTGTGAAAATCGTGAATTGCTTCTGGTTCAACAGCATATTAATGTTCAAAGTGAAACTTGAATGTGGTAAATATACTTGAATATGATAATAACACGTGAAAAGATAAGAACTGAACATTAGAAGTAAATCATACTTAAACTTTAGACATTAGACGTTATGCAAAAAATTTGGGTGTGAACTTCGACTATATATACTAATGGACTGCGCATTGGCAATAGCTGCATCAAAGCCGCCATGGGTCATACATTGGGCACGTCATCATCAGACTCCAAATTTCGTGTAAAAATGCTGTTATGATTACTAATTTACGCTGCAGAACTTCAGTGTTTTCGGTGTATTATGTGAATGCGCCTCATGTATAATGAAAACTCTTCAGGTAAGTTTACTTATGAGCTACATACATGCATGATCGGGTTGTTTACATTTTGTGATTTATAATGTGATGAACATTTGCGAAGAATTTGGAACATGCATTCCATTTTTTTTCTTAAGTTACTATATTTTTATATCAATAGCTGCAAGTTTCTGGTTAAGTAATTGAACTTTATTGACTTAGGTATTTAATTCATTTCTTACCCATGAAAAATCATAGAACTTTCTTTACTATATCGCTCAGAGCAACCATAAGCACAGCAGGTGTAACCCATCTTTTTGACTGTTGTCATGTGATTTTATGTTGGAGCCAGAAATTTTGATGTCATGCGCAGTCTATCAGTATATATGGTTAAAGGGTGTGAAGCAAACTCTTTACCATGTATACAAAGTTGTTTTACTAGAAGTATACAAATATACATCTAGTTTTTATTGAAATACACTCCTAAAATTTTTCTAAAAAGTCCTAAAATTCCTACCTAAAATTTTCCAGAAGTATGCTATGATCCCTGGAAACTACACCAGTAATATAATGACTAACACTTTTTCTGCTTTATGTATGTTGTGCACATTCAGATTTGTCAGAATTATTAACACAGCAATCAGACGTCTCCGATTTGCCTTTATTAACTGTTCACATAACATTAATCACATCAGAAAACTTGAAAAGTACATTGCCTAAAGGCTTGTTTCACATATTACGAGAATATTTCTTCCACACAGACCTATTTTCATGTGTTATGAGAACATTCCTTCCACAGAATTCGCTTGACTCTCTCTCTCTCTCTCTCTCTCTCTCTCTCTCTCTCTCTCTCTCTCTCTCTCTCTGGTGATTCAGATTTACTTTGAAATATATGAAAAATCTTTTCTGAATACTTTGAAATATATGAAAAATCTTTTCTGAATACAGAATATAATTTGCATATCAGTAATTATTGAGAAATTTAGTAGACACAAATCAGTACAGTAAAGATAATGCATGGCATTAAGAAATACCATTCTTTCCTTATTACATTCTCATTTATTGTCTGTTATTCAGTGTCACTCAAATTTTAAAAATATATACCATCAAGTCAATCATGAAGAAGGTTATGTTATGTTTCATGTTTACATTGAAGAATGAAGAGGTATTTTATAGTTGAACTGAAACAAGTCACTAATTTAAATGAAACAAATATCTGATTTAAATCAAATCAGTTTTTTTTTTAACCATGATTTTTTCAAACCCTGGGTTTTACTAATTTTTAGAATAATTCCGTAATCCTTCAGAATTACAGATGACTGATGAAAAATTATGGAAATTCAGATTTTTGCTGTTATTAAAAATGTTTTACTGGTTTTGTGATTAATCAATGTAAAAGCCTCTGAACAAAGTTCCCCCCCCCCAAAGAGGAGGAATTTGTTTTCCTTGTTTGAAAGCTAAGTGAAAAGAATGCACAGGCCCGGGAATAAGTCTGCCCAGCATGCTTCTTCTTTCGCCGTGGCCTGGGATTACATCGGCCCGAAGCATCTTAACAAAGTTTGCGACGCTGCGCATTGTTTCTTTTCCTTTCGCATTTCCTGAGGAGGTGGACTTTTGTTTTGCTTGTTTGAAAGCTAAGTGGAAAGAAAACACGGCACGGGGCCAGGATTTCGTCGACACGAAGCCTCTGAACAAAGTTTGTGATGCGGTTCTTTGTTTCTTTCCTATTTTATTTCCCCCTGAGGAGAAAGAATATGTTTTGCTTGTTTGAAAGCTAAGTGAAAGAAAGAATGCATGGCGCTGGGTCGGGATCAGGGGCCCAATATACGTACACAGAATCGAGCCCTAGTCACAACTCAAGATGAGGCTGCTCCACCCATCCACATTCTTGAAAGAGTCAGTATATTTGTCGCTACTAAATATTATCTATTAATTTAAAAGTTCATTTAATAAATGGGATACTGTGCGGGGAAAAAATAGGAAATGATATATGCTTTTATTAAATCTTAATGTTAGCAAGGAAATTCACACTTAAAAATATAGACGAGTAAGTAAAACACTTTAGTAGTTCTGTATTGCTATTTTTGCATTTAATTTTACTTGCTTAAACATGTTGCAAATAACATTAACAAGCATGGTTGTGGTTATAGAATGGCTGCTCCTTGTGGGCTACTCTTGTTCCGACGCTACTGAGCTGTATGTATATATGTAATAAAATTAGTGATAGTGATTTTTGCATTTGTCACGTTCATTTTTTTTTTTTTTTTGTATCTTTGAACAGCTTTTGGTTTTCAGTTAATTGGATGCTTAGACAATCACATGCCTGTTTAATATGAAATGGTGAAAAAATTTCAGCTGTACAACTCATTTTAAAGATTTTTACCATAAAATTTACCTGCAAGCATGGGGATGTAAACGCACAGTGTGGTGAGTTTACCCCCAATCCCTGCCGTGTCGTTGTCCAAGGCTCTGCTGAAAGCATCTTCGGCTCGTGCTGCGGCAGCGATTTTATGGGCATAAAACAGGAGTAAGTGATTTAAGTTAGAGCAAGCCTTCGCATCTTACAATAATGTGCTTTGTTCTGGAAAAGAGTTCTAAATTTACCATTATTGTCTCTAGAAAGGGCATTACAACTCAGTTTTTAAGTGGATTAAAAAAAGCAAATAATAACACGATTTGATCTTTGTTTTGGGTGATCCACAGAATGGCCGGCCGCCACAGAGTGACCTGAAGGTCATAGTTTTTTGGCAGAGGCTCTGATGATGTTGTGGCCGCGCTGGGAGTAAGATCGTTGCAGCATGCATTTACATCCCCATTCTCACAGGCAAATTTTATGGTAAATATCTTTAAAATGTGTTGTAAAGCTTAAATTTTTTCACTATTCATATGTACCTACCGTACCGGACCCTAGTCTATCTCCTGAGTGGTCTTTCGGTCTGTTCTGCCTGCTCGTTCCACTGTTATGCTAATTTCTCCTCTTCGTCCTTAATTTTTGCACACCAGTGTATAAAACTATGAAGTTCTATTGGCAGCACATACCCTCATTATCAAATGCAATGTCAGAGATTTTGCACAGACCTAACAGAAAATATAAGCCCTGTTCAAAAAATGAAATCTTTTGTTTCAGTGTCACTATTTATTGGGTTGTCTGGAAAATTTGTGCTGAAAAACAGCATGTAAAAAAAAAAAGTCACATAATGGTAAAGGAATAAAACAACAGACTTTTAATCAGTGATATGTACCTTGTTGTTGTACAACCTTTTGCCATCAGTCATGCAGGCTGAAGATTCCAGCCACTCAGAATTTCACAGGTTTCAGCACAAAATACTGGTCTAGGTGATTTCTGACCTGGTCGAAAGAATTGAACCTCGTGCCATTAAGGGAATTCTGGAGAATATGATGGGTGAGGAAGGACATCCCGCCCAAACTCTAGCAACTTCTGTCATGTCCTCAAAGAGACGTGAGGTCTTGGTTGTCCTGCTGGAACACAATGTCAGTGAGCAGTACTTATCACTATTTGTCATCTGGTTGTTTGGTAGAAAATCATAGTGCAGTACATCTTTACGGTCCACCAAACACTGATCAAAATCTCCCTTGGATATAGTTCCACTTTAGGGGTTGCTAAGGGTTATCACCATGCTGTAGCCGTGAATTTTCCTCACCACATTGTTGTAAACAATCCATTTTTCATTACCAGTCACCAATCTTCTCCAAAACGGATAGTTCCTGTTGCATTTCAGAAGCGTCTCACAGATGGAATCTCGATCAAGCAAGTTTCTCCCAAACAATTTGTGTGCGACCCACAGAGTTGCAGAATATAGATGTACACACATACGCCATACGCTTATAGTTTCCAAATTATTAGCAGATTTTGCAGATAGTTTTGGCTTGTAGATTAAAAAAATAAAAATGTAATTTATAGCAATTGAAACACTTACTCAAGGCTTTACTCAGATTAATATATTTAATTCTGTCTTAACGTGAGAATGTTCAACAATTTTTCACATCTTCCGATAGTGAGTTCATTTGTTTTTACAGATGTTTCTGGCCTTTTGATTTTATCAAGGCCTGTTCTCAATATATAGGAACTGTAACAAAAGTTTCATTTACACAGAAAGAATTTAAATTTTATTGCCAGGTTTCTCTTGCAGTTGCCAGTTATAAAATTAAAATGTTTTCCTTTTGTAATTTATAAGTCTACTATTTTTGAATTAAGTTGTTGAAAATGCTATTTATAATTTTTGAAGATTCATTAATGGAACTGCTTTTCTAGATATAAAAACTTTCTTTAATTAGTATCTTGTTTTTATGAGGTTCATAGTTCAATATTTTAAACTTTTGGCCTTAAGGTCCATTTTACACACATTTCTACGCATTCAGTTGTAATGTACTTTTGTCCTCTCTGGAATCTGTAATGTTCTAATTATTTATTGTTATATTAATTTTTCTTTAAATTATCTTATTCTATTGTTGTTGTGATTTGCGGGTTTGCAGCAAGTTTTCTGTTTTAATGGTTGTGTACGCAGATACATTTTATTTTTATACAACTCTGGCGACCCATATCTCATAACGTTATTTTTAATACACCACAATATGAATACTTAAGAAACGCATATAGCGTATTAAATCCGTTTATTTTTATGGGGTCATAATCACAGATTCGCCAAGCTTTCGCACTCCACTGGGAGGCTGTTTCAAGGCAATGGTAGACATTAAAATGCAGGGAATTTGAACACATAAGGAACAAAGATGATTTTTGAAGATAACATGGGTGACGTCAAGAGCATATTTCGTGCTTTTTTTTTTTTTAGCACGTATTTACACGGCACGCCGCAACGTGTTCCCGTCTTTTAATAATGCATGCCAAACCATTGGTAGTTCAGTAGAGATCATGTGATTGCATGCTACTTTGCTGGAGAGGATTTTGACTGTTTCCCTAATGGCAGTATATTTAAAGTTCGTGTAAGGGGCAATTCTTCTAATATTATTCCATACTGGAGTGGCCGATGAATGCTTGACTTCTCTGGCGAGGGCTGTATTCTGCATGTCCTGGTTGACACTTTGCACGTGTTCTTTATATCTAGTGTCCAAGGATTGCTTTGTCATTCCAATATATATCTTTTCCGTGCTGTCAGGATATATCAACGGTATAGCGTACACACCCGCCTTTTCTTTTTCACACTGTCTCTCCTTGCAGCTTGATACTGTATGTGATAATGGGGTCGGAGACTTCATTCCTATTAATATTTTGTATTTATGTAACAAATTCTTTAACCAATATGCAAAGCCTGGGGTATATGAGATGGATCCTGTGTACCTCATTGTCTTACTAGGTGATTGTTTCTGACATTATACGATTTCTTACAGTTCTATGTATTCTGTCTATTTCATCCCTCTTATATCCAGCCTTTAGACCTTTGCTATAAATATTATAAATTTCCTTGTTATTTAGGTAGTCGGGTTGGCATACGTTACATGCTCTATAGAACCATGCTCTAAAAGCAGAAAGTTTGTACTCTTTTGGGCTGTTCGAATCAGGAGGGACAAGGTTCAGTACTGCGGTTATTTTCAAAAATCATCTTTGTTCCTTATGTGTTCCAATTCCCTGCATTTTTATGTCTACCATTGCCTTGAAAAAGCCTCCCAGTGGAGTGCAAAAGCTTGGCAAATCTCTGTGATTATTACACCAGAAAAATGAACTGATTTGAAAATACGCTCTATATGTGTTTCTTGAGTACCCATGTATCATACTGACTGGTGTAGCCAAGCTTTCAGAAATGTTTGTGGATGGTGGATTTCGATAGGTTGAGTATCTCTGCTAAATCCTGTGTTGTTTGACAGGAGTTGGTCCCCAGCTGTGCACAAAGCTGGTCTTCATCAGCGACACAAGGCTTGCCAGACACCTTCATCTGCTAGGCTAAAGTTTCTATCATGAAGTTTGGCAAACCACTTGCAAACTGTTTTGTCTGCTATAAGTCTCCTGAAAGATGTTATAACAGATAACTTTTCACTATATGTGCTTTTGGAGTTCTAGTTCTAGGTTTTATTTGGTTTCAGGATTTGCTGTTTGTGTGTGTGTGTGTTAATTTAAAATGAAAAATCTGCTTTTCCAAATATGCTGTTGCTTTTCCTTCTTTTTTATGCATTAATGTATGGTTTTTCTTTACAGTGGCAGCTGTGTTCTGTTATCAGTGTGACTCAAATGAAGATGCTCACTGTGCTGAGATATTTAATCCAGGAAATTTGGATATTCAACCTGAAAGCTGTGATCACATTCATGAAGCCAGTTACTGCATAAAAGCTACAGGAATGTATGAGGGTAAATACTTTTTTATGGTTATTTTAAGAAAATTTACTCCCATTATTTCCAAAAAAGATGAGAGAATTTTGCTGTTGTTTCTTCGTATTGGCAAGAGATATTTAAATATCCTGTTTCTTTGGGATGCGTGGAGGATTTTCTAACATGTCTGTCTGACACGTGCATTTTCAACAGCCTTCAAAATGAAATTCGTATCCTGTCATTCCCATTGGTATTGAACTACAACATGAATAGTAACAGAAGGGAAAAGACAAGTTGGTGCCAAGCAAAGTGTGTGTTGAAGATTTACAGAAGATAGTTTCCACCATCTTGGGAAATTATTTCAACTGACTGATTAGTGATAACTTTAAAGATCAGCAAGTGGCATGCTATTGCCATATGTTATTTTTTTACTAACTAAGGAACACTGGTTCAACTATTGTAACAACTGGTTGTTAGCTAATAATGTTTTACAACAATTCATTGATGCTGTATTAGAATAAAAGCATGCTCTGACTCTGTTGATGTGGTTTTATGCTTTTGTGATCTTACACTTGATTGAAATGGCTAGCCAAAAATATGATTTTGACTGTTCAAATAATAGTAACCTGCAGCTTCATGATTCAGGAACATGTCTCAGAACTTTGAACCAGTATTTTTTCTACCCCCACTAAACACTGGTCAGTACCATAGTCATGAAAAAGGTCATTCCTTTTCATAAGCATGATTATCAAATACTTTATCTTTTGTAGATATTTCTTTGCATCTATGTGTTCAGTCTCATGAGATATCTTCAAAAAAATTTTTGCATTTGCTTAACCTTCAAGTACTGAAATTAGGAACATAATGCAGTTAGTTTTTACAATAAATAAATAAATAATTGTAACCTCACATGAACTTCAAAGAAATATCTGTTTTGGATTGTGGGACAGTCTCCTCTTTTCTGAAATCACCTTTTGATACATAGCTAGTATTCCTTTGCCACCATTAACAAAATTATTCTTGAAGAGTAAAATGCCAAGCAACACTGAAAATTGAAAAGATATGGCAGCTGCAAGTTATGTCTAAATTCATTCCCAGAATTTCAGTTGCATGTTTATTATTATGATTTATTTTTTTCTTTTCTTTTTGGATAGGTTGGTACAAGGGTTACTGAGTGGGAGAGTTCACATTAGTCCCCACAGTGAAAAAAATTAGGAAGTACAGAAAAAAGATGAGAACAGAGAGTGGAATTTCTCTTTGCGAAAAGGAATTTTTGTGACGCTCACTCACTCTTTAAGTTAATGGATGCTTTTCAGGTATTTAGGGTATAGATGTGAACTCTAGATTCATTGTCTGCCGTCTTATTAATGAAAAATGTCATGTGCGTCATAGCAGAATACCGATTAGTTTTATTATCTCTTTCTCTCTCTCATGGAGTTTGTGTTTGTCCTTGAAACTTCAATAGTCATCATACTAACATCTTGCAATGTGAAGCACATAATAGGCATTATCAAATATCTTATCATATTATAGATGCCCACGTTTCTGGGGTAACCTTGCAAATTCTTTTGGCAGTCAGTGTAAATAAGTGCATGCATCATTTATCACCATTAATATGTTCTTTAGAAACACAATCTTTCTGTTATTCATGTTTTGCCTGATTATTAGCACGTCATAATCTACTTTTAATCGCATGGTGTTCAGATACACTGATTGTTGGTGTAGACCTTTTTTCCCCCAACACATGCAGGATTTCCTGCCTGTAATTTAGTTCTTGATTATTTCTTCATTGTTAATTTGCACCTTCAATCCACCTCTTGTTGTAGTTCATCTGCAGTTTGTGTTGACTGTTCATAGCACCTCAGTATGTTCTCTAACTTTTTCTTTCACCGAAGTGGCACACAACTCAGCACTAATATGTGCATTATTAATTCTGTTTCACCTACTTTTCCTTAATATTCCTATTATCACTCTCATGTGAGAAGCTTCTAACCTTGTGAATAGCCCTTTACTCTACACTCAACTTTCACTGCCATAAATAAGGATGCATGTTACATTGTGTACAATCAATTTTGTTTAGCAGGCTAGCTTCCTTTGTAGTGAAAATTTGATTTCTGCATCAGATAAGAATATTCATGCTGTACTGATCTGTTATTTCCTTATCTGGCTTTCCAATAATCACAGCCAATTAGAATTTGTTATATGTTCTGGCTTCTTCCTTAAAACTGCACAATGAGGGGATGACAAACAAACAAAATTAAAATTCTGTTCTGAATTACTGTTGTTGAAGTTTGAATTTTAGTGGCAGGTGCAGGCAGTTGTTAGTTATTTTTAATTGCAAGAATGTGTCACTGTAATGAGAAAATATACATTGAACACTTTCCTGTGCTGCACACTTATAATTAACAACCTTTTGGGCTATTTATTCCCTCATGTGAGAATTTTGTGCTGTACTAATATTGTATTTTCCAAGGATAACACACTACCAAGTATAACGCCACAGTTCCATTTATCTCCTTGGTTTGTTATCAGGAATAACGCTGCACCTAGTTTATAGCCACTGGTAAATGTAGCACAAAGGAATTTTCATTTAATGACCATTCTGACATCGCACCAAGCTGATATGGAAGCAGAAAACATTGTATGACTTTCATTGAAGATAAATTACACAATGAAGAGAAGTATTAGAAAAGCTTTATTTGTAATACACTCCAAGAGATAGATTCACTAGCACAGCTCATATATAATAACATTGGAGTAGAAAAGCTGTTGACACACGAAAAGTGATGCACTAAATGACAGTCATCGTCATTGCTTCATTGTAATACTTGTGTAACTCTTCTTCCTAATGGGTAAACTAAAAAGACCTTCACACCCCATTTACGGGAGAAGGTATGAAAGACTGTAAGTGTTTCACAACAGAGCATTTGTTATCAGTCCCAGTAGGTGAATGTCATTTGGTCTGTGCTTGATACCTACAATGCCTTATATGTTTAAAAAGAGGGGACACAACTCTTAATTTTACATATAAGGAAGTGTGTGAAAATGGAAGCATATATGTATGATTTTGTGTTTTACCCTGTCATGTACTCGCCGACTGTACTACCCACAAGGCTGAAAAGAAATCCACATTTTACCCAATCTAGCATGACATAAGAAAAAAGCTGACTAAAAGGGGAAGAAATAGCTCTAAAGCATAATTATTAATCCTAAATAAAGATTTTCGAACAGTAAATTGCAAACCACTTCTGCACAAAACAAAAGGCCAGCTTGAATCTTTGCCATTGTCCAAATTACCTATTCAACACATAATCGCGCAGGTTTAGAGACTTCATTTAATGAACCACTAGACTCGCGAAATGTGTAATTCATGAGACAACCTTAAGGGTTGTCTTATGTTATAAATGTGCTTTAGATTAAATATAAATAATACCTTAGATATTATGTATATTTCACTAAACTCTCAAGATAATAATAATAGTTAGTGAACTCCCAATTCATTATATCTCAGTGTCTGCCAGGAACGATTCCGTGAAAACACTTGATATCACGATACTGTTAAACTGTATAATGTTACTGAAAACAGTTATAAGCTGCAGCTAGTTTAAACACTGCATTTCAGAGCTGCATGTTTGTAAAATTGAGTTTAGCAATGCAGCGTTATAATCAGAACTAAAATAGTTGCTTGAAAGGTGCGTATAGGGGGATGTTGTATGTGTATGATGTGCTGCCATTTTGTCTATGGGTTTCTGGTTCTGGGTGAGTATGCCAACTGGCAGAGCTGAGAGGTTTTGTACCAATTGAGTCGAAAGCTACCAACTTTCACACTAAGGTCAAGTGTGCGAGACAAACCATGTGTTATTGGGTCATCAAAGCATCTAAGAAAATTACTTAAGTTTGGGGCAATGAGACTTCAGGGCAGTGGCGGAGCGTGACTTTTCTGGAGGGGGAAGCGGTCAGAACAGCCCATCTTTGGTCACATTATTAATACACGTACAATTCATATGTAATAAAAAATTATATGCTTATACATGCAAGCAAATATTAAATGAAGGGGCACATATATATTTAAAAATTATGTACTTATAGACATTTGAAGATTATATATACTAACACATATAATAAAAAAATAGTAGTGAACAATTCTGTTGCTTAAGAGATTTTAATTTATGTGGTAAGCACAGAAGGCGTCATTGTAAACACATATTACAAAAATGTAGGAAAAGTATTCAGGGCTTCTTTACTTCACATATTACAAAAATGTAGGAAAAGTATTCAGGAATTCTGTTTTTGTTTTTTGTTTTTTTGCAAAAAATATTAATAATGTTATCATGGAATGAAAGCTCCTTGCTTAGGCGGTCTTAAAAGTGCCATTTCAATACTTAAAAGTGCCAGAGAAGTCGGTCTGTCTTGACTTTGTGTACTTCTTAAAAACGTTTTAATTCATTTGAGTGTAGATGAGGTCCTTTCAGCAGATGCATTTGTAGAAGGAATAGTTAATATAGCTGACTGAGTCTGAATACCTCGAGGAATGAGCAGATCTTCAGCAATCAGATACTGGTAGAATTCACTGACACTTTCTTTCCATATAACCGGCTGTGAATAAATTATGCTGAGTTCACTTTTCAGACAGACGAATGAAATCGAAAAATGAAGAAAAAGTTTCTTTCAACCAAGAAAAAGCGATCTCTGGAAATTTCATGATGAATTGAGGAAATTGTGTTTTGTCAAGTAGACGCAGAAACATTAACTTTGGCACTTCACTGAATCTTAACGGAAATATTTAAACTAACAATGTCAATGATTTCTAAAAATAATCGACTGTACGAGGATTTCCTGTTTTCGCTAAAAATTGAATCAATTTGATTTCTTTTTTTACACAGTGGGGAAAGACTGTCTGCAAGTGCATTCGCTTTGTTCCGAACATCAGACTAGACTGCTTAGTTTGTAAGATTTGAAGCACCTTGTCAGTGTGAGGAAAAAGCAATAGAAAAAATTGTCAGAAAGAAATAGTCAAAGTCACATAACTGTGTTAGCAAACCTCTTGCAGAGCAGATGGTTTCACCATCCCACTGATGAGCATTCTTATCTGTGATTGATACAAACAGGTTCGCAATTTCTTGATAGTGTTCGTGGACTGTTTCAGCTAATCGACTGTTGTAGTTCCATGTACTTGGAACGACATCTGGAAACGTTTTCCTGACTTCCGCATCTAAAGCCTGTGGTCTCTTGGATGACTTTGCAAAGAAGCTGGAAAACTCTGAGAGTGTACTAAAGGAAACTTTGCATTTTTTCAGAAAACTGACAGATTGCGACAACACTAGGTTCAGTTTATGCGCTTAACAATGCACAAACAACGCCTGCTTGCAACTGTCTTTGATATTTGATTGTAATCCATTGTGTTCGCTTGCCATTACTGCTGCACCTTCATACGTTTAAGCTACTGATTTTGACTCACATTTGAAATCCTTCAGTATCTTCATAGCATGCTGGAAAGTACATCTGCCGTTCGGTAGTTGCTGACATCAGTGAAATTCAAAATTCTTTTTTCAACTGGCCCTTCCTTAGTAACATATCGAAAACTGACGTAGGCTGAGATTTTATGTTGACATCAGATGCTTCGTCCGTAATTAGAGAAACGAAAGTTAACTGAGGTATTTCTTCTTTTATTCTTCTGATCATTAATTCAGCGACCGAAGGAATGACATTTTGAATGCAGAGGTGCCAACTATTACGAATTGTCCGTATTTATTACGGTTTCGACTGTCAGATTACGGAATTGCGGATTTCAGTGTGTTTTAGAGAATCTCAATTTTGTATCCTTTTTTTGTTAACCCTTTCAGAGCGACGCGGCCGATTCATCGGCGTTCGATTTTGATCCGCGTATTTCCCGAATTGGACGGCAGATATTGGTGTTGATGATCATATCATTTATCAGTCATATTTTGAAATGGAATCTCCATGAATCATATCGTCAAACAGCAATATTATCGAAAGAATGGTGATATGCCGTAAGTGTCGTATCGTGAAAGAGTTTGCACTTGCTATCGGCTTCCCACGCACTTTCTCCGTGTTACGAGAGAAAGGCTACTTTAACCAAAACTTTTTCTACTGCAGTTGAGGCAGGGCTGTCCACTTGGCATTGTTGGTGAATTATAAGAAGACGTACTGTCGGAAATCACTTTTTCGAGCCCCGTTCGAAGTGCAATAACGCACAACGCGTGGTCCCGCGATGACGAAGAGTTTACTCTTTCGCCGCGTGGGAGAACAAAGTGCGGTGTTTCATTACTAAAAGCTCTTCACATTATTCATTTCTTTTTTCCCAAACAAACGGACACAATCGCAAAACTCCGTGAATTACGAATCCCCGTCTTTTTCCAAACTCATGTTAGCAGATGATGACTTTGACAGCTTGTTCCTCAGGCTGGCAGATGTGCTTTGCCTTTTTTTTTTTTTTTTTCCTACTGCGTGAAAGGTTTTTTTGGCTTGTTGTAGTGAGAGTGAAAGTTTGCCAAGTGATAGCGATGAATTTGAATCATCTGAGAGTGAAATGGCCAAGCAACATCAAGCCAGAAAACTAGCCACCGTGCCACGCACACAATATCTTCTTCAGAAAGTGAAGATCTTGATGCCGCCCCGGTGACGCAGTGGTCTAAGGCGTTGGCCTCTGATCATTCGTCCGTAAAGGGTCCGGGTTCGAATCCCGGTCAGGCATGGGTGTTGTGTTTGTCTTACGGCACTGGCTCTCTCCCTTCCCTGGAACCAGCGACCCTAAATTAGGGACGGGCGACTGCTTATAGCCCATTGAGTTGCTCACGGTGGTCGTTAAACCTCCAATCAAAAAAAAAAAAAAAAAAAAAAAAAAAGAAGATCTTGATAGTGAATCTGCCGCCCCGGTGGCGCAGTGGTCTAAGCGATGGCCTCTGATCATTCGTCCGAACGGGGTCCGGGTTTGAATCCCGGTGAGGCATGGATGTTGTGTTTGTCTTACGGCACTGGCTCTCTTTCTTCCCTGGAACCAGTGACCCTAAATTAGGGGCGGGCGACTGCTTATAGCCCATTGAGTTGCTCACGGTGGTCGTTAAACCTCCAATCAAAAAAAAAAAAAAAAAAAAAAAATAAGATAGTGAATCTTCAGATCATGAAAGTTCTGAAAGTGAATGGGAGGATGTAATAGAGGGAAGTGATGAACAACCTCAGCATCCTCTTGATTATCATGAAATGCAGGGGCCCAAACATGCTCCTGCAACTCATGCGGCACCTATCGCATATTTTTACTTGTTTTTTTACTAATTTCATCCTTGGAATTATCGTTTCTGAAACAAATAAATATGCAAAGAGGTTTCTCCAGAAACATCCAAATCTTTCTCCCAAATCTCGAGCTAGGAAATGGAAAAATGTTACAAATGCTGAAATACAGGTTTCCTTGCGTGCCTTCTATGGGAGTAATCAGTAGCCCATATAGGACAAGATGATTGCTGAAGGTATATCCAGTCAAAAAAAGACTAAGATTATGTAAATTGAAAGACTTAATCAAAGCCTTTGGATAATTTTTTTGCAAGAAAGAATGAAAATTGCGTGATAAATGCTGAACTGCTGTTTACTATATTCGTTGTGGAGCATAACCTTACCTATAGCAAGCTGTGATCATGCTGGTCCCCTGTTTCATGCTATGTTCCCAGACTGTGACATTGATGAAGCTGGATATCCTAGAGCAGAAGTGGCATGGAATGAAATATCTAAGATGAAGAATTCATCTGGCCTTCCCAAGTATTCTGCATTGCCTAAACTAATGTTGGCAATATTGACTATCCCTCACAGCAATTCCTCTACAGAAATAATATTTAGTATTGTAAGGAAAAACCTCACATACTTCTGCCCAACAATGAGCACCAAAACATTAAGTGCCCTTCTTGTACAGAAAAGTAAAGCATTTTCCTCAGGTGAGCCGTGTTATAAAAAGAAATTTTCTGAAAAAGAATATACCACTGCAAAACAAGCAACAAGTAAGTCTATGTCAGCAATGATATGAATGAAGTACAATATTGATAATTTAATTTCATAATTTTTTATCAGGATAGTGTAAACATATAAGGTTATTACACATTTCACACATTTATTTCTTATGAAATACCCTTTCCACGCGTTAAGGATGAGGCTTCGTATGGTGATTACCGATAGGCTCCTCGGAAGGTCGGCACCTCAAACAAGTATTACAGGTTACACAGTAATACTATAATATTGTCCTTAACTTTAAAAAAAAAAATGGCATGTTACATTACTGAAAATATTACTGAAAGTTTGTGTTCCATTACTGAAAAATCCCCTATTGATTACTGATACATAATATTTGCACCTTTAAGGTATTAAACACCAGCAAAGTGCACATATTTATGTGCAATTCATTAATGACATATCATTAAGTGGCCAATCACTTACCCGAAGGTTCTTGGTCATTTTTTTCCCCCGTTACACTTCAAGCACGTCAATTATAATTGACATGCTTGAAGTGTAACAGAAAAAAATGACCAAGAGCCTTCGGGCAAGTGATTGGCCATTTAATGATATGTGATTGCTGATACGTTCTGCTAGAGGTTGGCACCTCTGTGGATGCCACCAGACAACTCTGAAAAAACAGTTGAGCTTTATAGGTGAGTTTTAAGTTCTAGATCATACTTTGGTATCAAACTGACAAGTTCAATATAATTTTCACGACTCAGCAATGTTTCTGCTTCATTGTAACCACGGAAAGCCAATCCCTGTCTTTCCAGAAAACAAGCTACATCTATAAGGTAACTAATTATCCGCCTGTTTTTCTTCCCAGTTTCATTGTGTCTTTGAATGTTCAGTCTAAACTATTCGCTAATACATACATATCACTAAGCTGTTCTCTGAGATTCAGAGGTTAGCTCCAAAAAGAAATACAAACTTCCAGATATTTTTACTTATTGTTGTCGTATCAAACTTCTCCATTTACAGCGATCTTGACATACAACTCGTGCTTCACTGATATCCATTACACGCCGTACACAAGATCTTTTATACTTCATACTCATAATCTTTTTCTCATGCAGACACTCCTGAATCTGATCCACCCATGTCTTCCTTGGCCTTCCTCTGCCTTTCTTTCCTGCCACTTGGGCTGAAAAGATTTTCTTAGTAAGCATTTCATCACTCATTCTTTCAACATGGCCAAACCACTGAAGCATATTGGTCTCCACCTTGCTAACAACATTTTGCTTCACATCACACAACTGCAATACATCTTCATTCCTCACACAATCAGATAGTGTCTTGCCACAAACCCCACGTAAGTAACGCATTTCTCCAGCACACAAACGACTCCTATGTTTCTTCTGCAGTACCCAGGTTTCACTGCCATACCTCAGAGTAGGAACAATTACTGTTTCATACACAGCCATGCGGGACTCTCTAGAGAACCCATCATTCCTGTGAAAACCTCCCAGAGCAGCTATGACTTTCAAAGAAGAATTCACTCACCTACTGATTTCACCATCCAACTTGTTCTCTCTGTCAAACATGCTTCCTAAATACACAAACTCACTCACCTGGTTAATCACAGTGCCATTTATACTTACATTACATTCAGTGCTACCAGTTCCTCTCTCAAACACCATAACTTTGGTTTTTCCCTTATTTATACTCAGTTTGAATTTCATGCAAACTTCGTGCATCCGAGTCAACAAACTCTGCAACTCACTTTTGCTCTCTGCCAACAGGACAGTGTCATCAGCATACAGCAATCTGCACGCACAGATATCACCAAGACATAAACCACTATTATCTATTTTGGCACCACGCATGCATGCGTCCATAAATATATTAAACATCCATGGTGACATTACACAACCTTGTATAACTCCTGCACCAATGGAAAACCATTTTGATAAAACGCCATTCACTCGTACACAAGCTCTACTACCAGCATACATGGCTTTTACACTATTAAGTAGATTCCCAGTAACACCATATTCATTCAATACCTTCCACAAAAGTTTCCTATTCACTCGGTCGTAAGCTTTCTCTAAATCTATGAAGGCAGTAAAAACTTTCTTCCCAACAGCCAGACACTTTTCAAATATCATGCGTAATGAAAAATCTGGTTAGTGCAGCCTTTACCAGGCATAAAACCACTCTGTACATCCCACACTTTCAATGATGTAAGACCCCGTACTTTTTCAATAACAACCTTACCAAACACTTTCCCTGGCACACTCAGTAGGCTAATACCACGATAGTTCTTGCATTCAGTCTGATCACCTTTTCCCTTATGCAAGGGGACAATAATAGCATCCTTCCAATCCCGAGGGACCATTCCTAACTCCCAGCACAACTGGAAAAAAATTTCAGTTAACCAGTCAATTACAGAGTTACCACCATATTTCAACATCTCTGCAGTTATGCCATCAACTCCTGGAGCCTTACCATTCTGAAGAGATTTTAGAGCTTTACACACTTCTTCTCTTGAGATCCCTCCTGTGCTTTCATCCCTCATTGTGACATCATCTGCGTCTGTCTCAGAAACATTTTTGCTTTCCTGATCTAATAACTCACAGAAGTATTCACCCCATCTGTCACTTAACTCATTGGGCTCCCATATCATTTCCCCAATCTCATTCTTCACACAACTTACAACTTTGTTCCCCCTATTTTTCCTGAGTCTCGTGTACTTCCAGAAGGACTTTCTATCTTTCCAAAAAGCCAGTTCATGCCTTTGCACTTTCTCCTTCCTATCTTTTGCCTTACTGTGGCGAACCAGCTTAGCAGCTTCACGTTTCTTACAGCGATATTCATCCACAGAGACTCTACCTTGCAACATCCCCAAATAGGCTTCCTTCTTTTTCTTTACTGCCTCTTCAATCTCACTATTCCACCAAGCATCACCTTTATTGTTACCCACTATTGTGGTGCCACAGACCTCTTTAGCAGCAGTGACAACACAGTTCTTAAAACATTCCCACTTCTTTTCTACATCCCTCTCACCAGACTTCAGATCCTTCAGTCGTTCTCTGAGTAAGTCAGAATACCGCTGATGATCTTCAAGGAGCCTATGAACCTTTATTCTTTCTATCCTGGGTCTCTTCCTATTCCTTTTCCTCCGACCAACATTAAGTTTCACTCGTGACACTACCAAGTAATGATCAGAACCAACATCCGCACCTCTCATCACACAGGTGTCAACAACTAAGTGTTTCAAACGCTGACCGTAGACAAGAAAATCTATCGCACTCTTTTAACCAAGAGTACGATTTTCCCAAGTATATGTGTGGATATACTTGTGGTTGAAAAATGTATTAGATACACACAAACCATTCTCAATGCAGAGTTCAATTAATCTTTCACCATTATCATTCACACAAGGATCATTAAACTTACCCAGAACATTGTCAGAAATTGCATTCTGCACACCTACTCTAGCATTGAAATCCCCTGCTGTTATAACTTTTTCTTTAGCACCAAACTGGCTCAAAACAGCTTTTCGCTCATTCCAGAAATCTTCTTTCTTATCAGAAGGTTCCGAGTCACAAGGAGCATACACTACAACAATTACAGTTCTCTGAAGTTTCACTTTCATACGAATCCAGAGAATTCTCTCACTTATGCAACTATAGTGAATCAAGTTGTTCTTCATCTTTTCGCTTAAAATCACATACACCAGCCTGTCCTCTCATATTATCCAATACTCCAGACCACACACTCACCGTGCCATTCACTTCTTCTACGCCAATTTCCTTGTTTTTGGTTTCACTTACACCCAGCACATCCAGTCTATATTTATTCATTTCCTCAATCACCTCACTCATCTTGCCATTTATACCTCTAGTATTCCATACACCAATCTTACATTCACTCAGCCGAGATCTCTTTCTCATACGCCGTTTAGAAAGTCCAGGTCGATTCCGTGGTGAATTGTCCTTCTCAAGTGTGGTAGGTCCACCATATCCCACACTTGAGTCATTCTTAATATTTCTTTTTGTCTTTTTAATCAGGTAAGTACATCAGTGTGGGGATTAGCCCACAGCTGAGGGTTCCAGTTGGTCATTCAACCTAAGGATTCTGGAACAAAACCCAGTGAGTTGGGGTCTTTTCGCCAATGCCACACAGAACTAGCTTGCACCTCTCCAAGATTCACAGAGGCCCTAGTTGCTGTTGTGTGTGCCATTGTTACCACAGAGCGCCCCGAGGAGGCAAACCCATCGCTCACTACGACCGCCCGCTATTCGCTAATGCCAGACTCAATTCTACTTTTTACAAATTGCACCAACTCTTTGGCAGCCACTGTGTGGCTAACACTGCTTCTGTGAATGTTATTTAAGTCATCAAATCCTTTCATATTTCATAGTTTTTTCTTTACTGAAAAGGAGACGTGGCCAACAAAACAATTTGTGTAATTGACTGCAACGGCACATCCATGAAAATTAATCGTAAAGTCGGGTGTGGGAATGACGAACAAAAGATTTAGTGCTTTTTACTTGAGAACACAAAGTGGGTAATGGTTTTGGTCTGCCAGTGTTCATAACCTTTAATTTATCGCTAAAATTTAGCGAACTAAATGGTTTCTTCATTAACTGCTCAATAACACAGTCCCATGATTCTGTGTTATTTCTGTTAGGCAGCAAGTCACCTATTCCGCAAATGTTTATCGCTGTGGAGCGGCACCACAAGCGTGTCACGCGCAATCAAAGCACAAGGCTCTAGCTGGAAGCAGTCTAAACGCAGAGTCTGAAACGACACGCGCAGCACTGGTTTTCTTGCCGGGCTAAGAATCACTGCTGGAAGCGCAGTAGAAATCGCTTCCAAGCAGAACGTAGCATGGCCATGCCTGTCCGAAAGGGATGTCAAGCGCATGCGCCGCCTTGGCTCCCTTACTGGGCTGGGTGGCTAGAAGCGCAGTAGAAATCGCTTCCAAGCAGAATGTAGCATGGCCAAGCCTGTCCGAAAGGGATGTCACGTGCATGCGCCGCCTTGGCTCCCTTACTGGGCTGGGTGGTTAGAAGTGATGTAGATATCGCTTCCACGGAGCATGTAGCATGGCCATGTGTGTCGAAAATGAGAAGACTGAAGTATTTCCCAGGTTCACAACAGTCAGCATTAACGTAACAAGCGGCAAGTTGAAAATTCACTTAGCCGTGTAATCATGAAATTTGTTTCTATTGGGGAAAAAGCTAAAAATGAATGCATAAATGAATTTGAATTTTTAATCGTTTATTTTATTTTTTAACGATTTTTGCAACATTTAGCCTCACGATTTCAAAGGGAAGCGGCGCTTCCATCGTGTCTATGGACGCTTCGCCACTGCTTCAGGGTGTTAATGTAAATCAACACAGAAGAGGTGGAATTATCCAAAGGATTAGAAAAATTAAAATAAATGTGATAAGCATTAGTAAACATGGTCAGGGAAATTTGTCCTTGGTAGTAAGTTTAACATGCTTTGTTTTGTCATATGTATGTTCCAGTGAATCACCCTGTTTTTTAAGCTATTTTTAAACTAGAGATGAAGAATTTAAAAGTTGTAGTGGTCTATGGATTAGTGGAGGGCTCTGACTGTGAGAATTTAAAAATGCTGATTGAAATTAAACTGTTTGAAAATGTAATTATTCTGAGGAATTTGAGTAGTAAAGTTAAAGGTGGTAACAGAGAAATCAAAAGTGTGATGCAAAAAAATGGGGGAAATTGTTTGTCAAACACAGGTTGGGAAAAGACTGACTTACGTTTGGGGAACTGAATTGATATTTATAAATATGATGAAACCCTGTTTTTACATTTTTAAGGGACCAAGTGAAATTAATGTATAATTGAAAAAAAATGTATGAATGAAACAGGAAAAACTTAATGCTAAGGGAATTTAAAATATTTTGATTGGTGGCATTTTATTTATAAATATGTAAGTGAAAAATGCATAAATTGCGTTGTACTGTATTTTTAAACATAAAAATATTCATAAGTTTGCCTTGGAAAGGGGCTACAAGTAGGCTAAGTGCAGTTGCTTGAATTATTATGGAAAAGTCTTTCAAGAATGTGTTTAAGTTCACTAGGGTCTGGAGTGGCTTTTTAAGACTGGCATTGATAACTTTTTTGATGGCATCAAATTGTATTATCAATTCTCACATGGTTAAGGAGCCATGTAAAATATTGAGATGTATAAGGTCAGGTGATGCGTAACATCACAGCCTCTCCTTGACAAATGTCAACCCCGCCTTCTCGTGGTGCATCCTGTTCCCACTAAAGGGGCTCTGACGACCGTTAATAGTGGTATAACTATACCATCGGTATCAGAGGAAATGCTATCCCACACTCACCAACCCGCTTGGCCAGCGTGGTGAGTTATGGCCAAACACCTCCAAAATGACTCTACAACTTAAATCTTGGCCCTCAGTCTCCGGCAGCTGGAATGTACCTGGCCAAGGCAGCGGCCAGTGCGACATGAAGGCAGATGGTGCTAAGAATCCCTGGAGGACCGGACTAGGCTGCCATCTGATGCTGACCTTGGCTATGTATAATGGACACTCCCTATCTTCTGATTCAAGGCTTCTTGAATTATAAGAGGAACTACAAAGGATCAAGTGGGACATCGTCGGGCTAAGTGAGGTAAGAAGAAAAGGAGAAGGTCTCATTGAACTGAAAAGTGGACATCTCTTCTACTATCGTGGGACAGATACTGGCAGAACTAGTGGTGTTGGATTTATAATAAACAAGAAACTGAAGGATAAAGTTGTAGAAGTTAAAAGTTCCTCTGACAGAGCTGCACGACTCGTTATCCAACTCTCGAGAAGATACCAGGCTCAGATTATTCAAACTTATGCACCCACCACAAGTCATCCTGAAGAAGAAATTGAATTTTATGAGGAAATTCGTCATCTAAATAATAAAGGTAAGCAGCACTTTAAGATAATTATGGGAGATTTCAATGCAAAAATAGGGATGAAACTTCAGTAGGTAAATATGGGAGATTTCAATGCAACAGAATGAAACTTCAGTAGGTAAATTCGGTCACGGCAACAGAAACCAGCGTGGAAATACTCTCGTTGAGTTTGCAGAGGCAGAAGGATTTTTCATCTTGAACTCCTTTTTCAAGAAAAAGCCACACAGGAAATGGACATGGAGACATCCAATTGGGACGACAAGTGAAATTGATTTTATTATGTGTAACAAAAAATTCGTCATCCAAGACTGCAGTGTGCTGAACAAGTTCAACACAGGTAGTGACCATAGATTGGTGAGATGTAAGATGCACCTCAACACTAAACTCGAACGTGGCAAGCTCATAAGACACAAAATGTATTGACATAACCAACCCTAAAAAACGCCATAATACCTTCAAGTTGGAACTGAAGAACAGTTTCTCTGCTTTATAAGGCCTAACATCAGAAGAATTGGATATTTCTGAAGTTAACAGAAAAGTAACCAAAGCTCTTATGGAAACAGCAACAAAATTAGCTGGGTCTAAGAACAAGTTGCATGTGCACAAATTATCAGGAAAAACCAAAATGTTGATGCAAAAAAGAAGAGAGATGAGGACAACTAAAGAAGATGTGACTTCCAAAGTGGAATATATAGAGCTATGCAAGACAGTACGAAAAAGTATCACTGAAGATGTAAGGAAATTCAACTGTGAAGCTAGTGAGGAAAGCAATTGAAAACAACCAAAGCCTAAAGATAGCAAAGGGACATCTCAGTAAGGGAAGAAAACAGATTATGGCACTGAGAAAAGAAGATGGTTCTGTAACAAGAAATAGAGGCGAAATTTTGACAAGAGTGAAAGATTTCTACTGCAAATTATATGAAAGAGATGATACATGTACTCCAGACATCATGAAAGGTACCAGAGTTCTCCCAGCAGAAGTTGCACATGCAATCAAGCACATGAAGCGGGGGAAAGCTCCAGGAGAAGATGGAATTACTTAAGACATCATACAAGAAGCAAGTGGAGAAATCGAAACAGTACTCGCCCAAATTTTCTCTCGATGCCTTAATGAAGGGAAGATTCCTGTGGATTGGAACAACGCTACAATGATCCTACTACATAAAAAAGGTGACATTGAGGATCTCAGGAACTACAGACCTATCAGCCTCCCCTCAGTGGTTTATAAAATCTTTACTAAAGTTCTTTCACACCGCTTGAAGGTAACACTGGACATGGCTCAACCGAGAGAACAAGCTGGATTCAGGAGTGACTACAGCACAATAGATCGTATCCACGTACTGAGAGAACTAATTGGAAGAGCGAGGGAATATGAACTTCCATTGTGCATGGCTTTTATCGATTATGAAAAAGCCTTTGATTCGGTGAAACCATCAGCAGTTACAATGGCTCTGAAATCCTGCGGTATTGAAGATGCATACATTAATATTATTAATAACATCTATGAAAATGCAAGTGCAAAGATTTGGCTGTTTGAAAATACAGCACCCATAAAAATTGGAAAGGGAGTGAGACAAGGTGACACCATATCTCCAAAGCTCCTTAATGCCACATTGGAAAATGCCTTTCAATCACTGAACTGGGAAAACAAAGGGATAAAGATTAATGGAGATTATCTAACCCACCTTCGTTTTGCTGATGACGTAGTCATTTTTGCAACTACCCCACCAGAGCTGCAGAGTATGATCCAGGAACTTGCTGACAAGAGTAAAGAAGTGGGATTAAAAATGAACTTTCAGAAGACAAAAGTGATGTTCAATGTTTTTACAAGAAATTAAGATTTATCGATTGATGGAGAAAAACTGGAGATAACAGACACATACGTTTATCTTGGACAGCAGATATCAAGTGAGGGTCACATTGATGAAGAAATTAATCGACGTACAAAACTTGCCTGGAGAGCTTTTGGAAGAAACAGCATAATTTTCAAGAGCAATATGCCATTATGTCGTAAAAGAAAAGTGTTTGATCAATGCATCCTTCCAGTGCTTACGTATGGGGCAGAGACGTGGACCTTAACTAAAAGAGACATACAAAGGCTGCAGACAACTCAAAGAAGCATGGAGAGGTGCATGCTTGGTATAACCAGGAGAGATAAGAAGAGAAACTCGTGGATCCGAAAAATGACGAGAGTGGAAGACATCATTATCAGAGTTAAATCCCTGAAATGGCAATGGGCTGGACATACTGCCAGAAGGACAGACCATCGATGGACAGCCGAAATTTTAGATTGGATTCCAAGGGACAGGAAAAGACCCAGAAGACCACATGGGAGATGGGTGGATGAAATTCGAAAATATGCGGGAGTGACATGGAGGAGACTGGCACAAGACAGACCGTTGTGGAGGAAACTTGGGAAGACCTTCGTCCAGCAGTGGATTGATAATGGTTGACAATGATGATGATGATATGAGTTGAGAAAGTAAATAATGTCAAAGTCAGATGGGATCTCTAGAAACGAATCTGAGTTATGCTAAAATATATGTAGAAATCTCAGCATTTCAAAAACATTGAGGGTTTTAAAGTAATCATTGGCACAAATTTGCCATATTTTCATTGTTTCCTTGTAGCCACTCCTTCAGAAAACATGAAAATTACGTTGCCCTGGAGCAGCAATCGAACCTGCATCTCCCGATTTCCATTTGATCGTACTATCCATTGCACCACCCAGGACAAAGAAGTTCCAAGCAGATGTAGCTTAGAAATCTGAGAACTTGTTTAGAGTTGCGTTAGTCGAAGCTATTCTGTGCTTCCTTGTAATGTCACCACTACCTTTTCTCACATCCAGGCAGTGGTGAATCCTGGTATAGAGTGGAGGTCATGCGGGCCAGAAATATGCAACATTGTAAGTAATTCTCTGCCTAATACCAACCAAACCATATAATAAGCCCTTATGGGTTTTAATAACAACGCAACATTTCGTGTAGAGGTTGTCAAATCCACCCGAGTTCCAAAAACTGTCATTTTTAGAAAACAAACATGGCCAGCAAAATAGTTTATTTAAATTTCTGCAGCCTGCCAACTATAGATATAAATCATATTGAGAAACCTGAAAATACCGAGTATGAGTATTTTATTTATCCTTACATATGTAAGAGAGGTAAAGGTGGATATGGTATGCCGTCCTTTATTATTTTCATCTTTTCCATTGTAGTCCTCCTTGAAAAAGGTATTTCTAACAAATCTTGAATAATACTTTTATCGACACTGCCTAAACTCATTGTTCAGTGAGAAAGTTTTAAAATTCTAGAAACACTGTTTAGGATTTAAAGAAACAAACTACATAATTTGCAATAAACACAAGGATGATCACTGCTTTAGTGATCTACACCATTTACTACATAACACACAATTCACAATCTGCAATCTAGCCCAAAGAAGAAAAATGATGTTTGGTTGCTGCCTGCAGTCAACGGAAAAACACTTTCTAGGAAACGTATGGCGTGTCTGCTGCCACATGACTTGATAAGCTAACAGAACCTGTTTTCCTTCCCCGTCTCTTGGTTCTGCTGTTGAAACCCACGCATGCGCTAAAGCATAATTCTGAACCGCAGTAAGGCTGTGATCTCTTAGCATCCCTAACAAGTTTTGAGCTTCCTATTGGCTTCCCAACCACAACGAAGGATGAGCGTGAGCCATGGAATGATTGAAGCTAAGCACGTGCTCTGGTGTTATACAGCTGATTTCAGCATTCCATCTTTTTATGAAATGGAATTTTATGGATTTTTTTTTATTATTATTACGTAAGATGTAATTGTAGATATTCCAGCTTTTATGAAGTGGATTTTTTTTTTTTATTTCAACAGCTTTAGTGGTCTGACGGCGCACTACTAGCCATACTGCAGCATGAGCCACTGCATCCAGGGTCGAATGTAGGTCAAAAGTTCCAAAGCACTGGAAATCAGATGTAGGTCACAAATTCCAAAGTACAATGGCTTGATACTAAGGTGGCGCTGTCGATCAAAAACAGTTGCGGCTATGCTAAGTGTTCAGTTCAAGCAACGAGCAGTAGTGAAATTTTTGACGAAAGAAGACGTAAAGGCCGTGGTCATTAAGAGAAGACTTTGGATGGTGTATGATGATGCAGCTATGTCTTATTCCAGTGTTTATGAGTGGATTACGAAGTTCAAAGCTGCCCACGAGAGCCTTGAAGATGAGGCATGGTCAAGTAGGCCTAACACAGCGGTGATTGATGAAACTATTAAAGGGGATGACAACTTGATTAAAGGTGACAGACACATTCATGTTCAGGATATTGTGACGGATTTGGACATCAGTAAAGTATTATTCATGAACATTTCAACTATAGGAAGATCTGTGTCAGATGAGTACCCAGAATGCTTACAGCAATTCATAAGCCGTCCCGGTGGCGCAGTGGTCTAAGCGATGACCTCTGATCATTCGTCCGAAAGAGGTCTGGGTTCAAATCCCGGTGAGGCATGTATGTTGTGTTTGTCGTACAGCACTGGCTCTCTCCCTTCCCTGGAAGCAGTGACCCTAAATTAGGGACAGGCTACTGCTTATAACCCATTTAGTTGCTCACAATAGTCGTTAAACCTCCAATTAAAAAAACTGGCAGTGCATAAATGCCAAAGGCTAGACATTTGCAGTGAACTGGTACAGTGCTATGATGATGATGAGGAGGTTGACGCAATTCTGGGATGCATAATCACAAACGATGAAACATAGATACATCAGTTCGAGCTGCCGTAGACAAAACGGCAAAGTATGCAATGGCATCATCCGAATTCGCCCCAATCAAAGAAGTTCAAAGTTGGTTTGCCCAAATTTAAGTATTTTTTAGAAATTATTTTGATATAATGTTTTCCCTGGAGAAGTTAAGAAAAAACTGCTATAAAACTAAAATAACTGGGCAAATATGAACGCTGTGATATCACAAAAGGTGGGTTCCGGTTGGGGGTGGGGAGAGGGCACGCAAGGACACGTCAAAAGGGTGATTTGTTTGTTGTGTGCCTGCCCAGACATGGGGGAGGGGAAGCACACACACACCCTCCAGAACAAAGTGGGGGGAGATGGAAATGTGAGTCAGCTTTGACTTTCAGTGTAGAAACACAAAAGAGGTGATTAAAAGACTTTGGGGAAGGGGAGTGGAAGATAAGACAAAATTGCTATTCCCCCTTTTCCTAAACCTTATACCGTAATTTTCGTCGTATTATCTGCACCGGCGTAGAATCCGCTGACTGCGAAATTCACATTAATAAAAAAAAAAAAAAAAAAAAAAAAAAATTCCTTCGTATGATCTGCAGACTGTGACATTCAGGAAAAAAAATCGGCGTATAATCCGCACATCATAGATGTTGAATCGGAAGTGGAATTTCCGACAGAAAAGTCGGTCACATAATGACCCACGAGTCCGAAAAAGTAAGAGGGAAAAAAAATGATTTTATTAAACGAAATTCATTTTTAAAGTTTACTTTTTCATATTTTTATCTCCGGACAGATAAAGGGTGTGGCACCCATCTCACGCCGATGCCACTCCAGAGTATTGCATTACTCCTTGCCACTGACAAAAGGCTGATACAGAACAAGTCATAGAATTTTTTTCCGAAAACGGGGATTCAACGGTGCAAAAATTCCGTATAAAAAAACGTGTGAAAATATGCATCAGGAATTTTTCTCGACACGTAAAAATATGCGTCGAGATACACATAAAATACACTCCGAAGAGTTTTACCAACGTGTAAAGATATGCATCAGGAATCGGGAGATGCAGGTTTGTTTCCAGCTCCACGGCGATGAAATTTTCAAGTTTTCTAATGTGATTTAATTCACGTGTGAAACAGTAATTACAGTCAATTCGCCGATGTCCGATTGCTGTATTAACTATCATGAAGTCATAGAAATACTGTATGTACTTGCGTATAAGTCAAAAGTTTTTGGGGAAATCCTGCTTTCGGGGGGTGGCTTATCCGTGATCCAATAAAAAAAAACTTCCATGAATTCTCCGGTGGAATCTACCTATGAATTTGTTATAGTTTTAAACCGCGGCACAGAGCCATCCCTTTCCGCCTGTTACAGCGCGATTGTTTTCAGACCTCAAAACTATCGTGCAGTGTCATATCATGTCACTGTGCGATATTTCGCAATTGTGTCCACCACTTCAAGTTTAAATTCAGCAGTGTAACTGAAACGTTTCCTTTTCAAAAACACCATGAATAGCAATGGCGGGAAATAGCAGCAATGACAATGGTCAAAACAGCGAAAGACGAACTAAGCAGAAGGCAGCGCACACGAGATCCGAAAGGAGGAACGCATAGGTTTGTGTAGCAAGCACTGTGCATGCATACTTTGGCTTTTTGCAAAAAACAGATGGCATGATCTTCTCAACGATACAAAATGACCTTGCCGTCCTTCCCCACAACTTTCCCGATCTTTCGTTACGACATTCCTGCTCCCCGAGCCGTACAAACTCCTGAACTGAGAAAAATTCTTCCGTGGGAGTTCCATTTCCAATTATACGCCCTCCCCTGCACAATTACGCTGCAGATTTTTAAAAAAATCAAAGGGTCGTAATTTTTTTAATTCTGCGTATAATACACAGAACATATATTTTAAACTTTTTTCTTAGATAATCCCCAGATTATATGACGAAAATTACGGTACAAGCTTTTGTGGAATAATGCATTACTGAAAAAGAGAAAGTAAAAATTTTAAAACACCTTGCCGATTGTATGACTATTCCATCCCTAGAGCTGCAAATCAAATTGAACAAGTAAAAAGCACCCGTTTCACTTTTTTTGTTGTTGTTTTTTCAAGTGCAGCGTGGGAAACAAGCATGAGAGGGTGCCACGAGTGGAGAAACCTTTAAGTAGCTTGTAACCATTTCTGACCTTTGACACTTCACCAGCATACAGTTTATTTTAAGTACAAGAAGTTGAATATGGTGGACCTTAATACCCAAATTATGAAAATACTTTCAATTTAGTTTAGGTGTTCATGGTATTTATTAAGCATCTGATGGAGGAAATAAAGAGCATTTTACTGGTAAAAATAAAAGTTTTAAACTGTAGGTTGCAGTGAGTTTTGATAAAATGTTTTTTTTAAATCTACAAGCCACTCCGGTGGCACAGTGGTCTAAGCATCGGCTTATGATCATTCATCTGAGTTGGGTCAAGTTCAAATCCCAGTGAGGCATGGCTATTGTGTTTGTCTTACAGCATTGGCTCTTTCCCGTCCCTCAAACCAGTGGCCCTAAATTAGGGAAGAGTGAGTGACATATAGCCCATTGAGTTGCTCATGATGGTTGTTAAACCCCCAATAAAAAAAATATATATCTACTGAAATTATCCCCCACCCCACATGTGAAATTTTTCTTTCACATGGGTCAAATTTCAAGCATATATTTCCCCAAATACTCTATATTTAATTCTTTAATTCACAATTCTTTTAAGTGCATGTGAGCATATCTGTTACATGCTTTTCACCCAGAAAACAGATCCTGTGCATGGTACAGTAAGATTTGCACCTAGAAATTTAGCTACAAGTGCAATTTTGCACATGCCAAATTTCTGCAATCCCTCACCCTGGTTTTGAATAAATTTTAATAAATTATTTCAAGATAAAACAAAAATCTTGCAGTGTGAAAAGGTAAGCAATATGCACAAACCATATGATGTTTTGTTCAGAAACATACTGTACAATGAGCAAAATAATAAAGAAAATCAAGAAGTTGTATTGCTTTTCATTTTTTCAACATGAAATGTTCTCCCACAAGGTAAACAATTTTTCAAGAGATTTTTTTCTTTAAAAGTGCTAAATTCTCAAAAAAGAAAAAATATTTATTAAGAGGGTCATTATTTTTTAGGATTTTTTTTTTTTTACAATTATGTTTGTCTCCTTTACAAAATGCAATCAAATTAAAACTGAAATGCTTAGTATCATTGCCCAAACTGTAACTTCCCACTGTCTAAAAATATGTTCAAATTTTTTGTGATGGCACATACACAGTTCTGATGAAACATGCTTCATAAATTCTAATAATAAGTCTTTAATGAGAAATAAGCATAAAATTAATAAAGAATGTATGACATTGCAACTTACCTGTTAAGTTGATTAAAGGAATGAAATAGACTGTTGAATGGTTATTTTTCTGCTGTTACGGACACAAGCACTAAGTCTTAGGCAACAACTGGACAAAAGCAGTAATGATTGTGTGTGTGTTCTTTTTTTTTTTTTTTTTTTTTCCTTGTGCATATTTTATTATATTGTTTCTAGCTAGTTGACAGGTACAAATTCAGAGTTCTTTTTCATTGGAGAATGAGTCATTGTACATCCCTTTCTTGCAGCATACCCAGCACAGCATTAATGATTGACTTGCTTTCTCATGCAGTAGTGACCTGTTTTGTTTTTTAGTTTGATTTTTTATTGCAAAACTTCCTTCTTTATTAAGATAATGACTCCCTTCTGATCCTATCTTCTGTTCTTTGTGAAAACAAATGTTGAACAAGATTAGACTTTTGTATAGAGCTAAGTGGATTCTTTTTATGGTGTTCTGAGGTCTTTGACATTTTTCTTTGTCAGTTTTCTGTTTGGAAACTTTTTTTTTTTTTTTTTAAAGGAATGGCTTGGTGTCTGAATTGCGCTGTTTTTGTTGTTGTAACTTTATATATAATTAAATACATGAATTCAGGGGTTGGAGTTGTCCTGATTTTTCTTTTTTGTGTCCTAAAAGTTTTTAGTTTTTACCATTTTATCTTGAAACTTCTGAAATTTTGGGGTCATTCCATGCCAAATCAACCAAAAAAAATTTCCATATTCAACCTGACCATCTCAGATTTCAATGAAACCTTCAGGGATCATTCTCCCTAGTGATATAAATGAGAATATATTTTTTAAAAAATGTTTATCTCATTGGATTTTCATGTAATTAATTTTTAAAATTTTGAAAAATTGTCGTTTTTTGGCTTGCATAAACATTTTCATTATTGAATTTATCAAGTTCTATAAGGCATAGGGAGTTGTTTGACCCCTCATTTTAAAGATAATTTCATAAGTTTTAATTTGACAAGATTAAAACTTATAAAATTATCTGCTTGGTGAAAAAAAATATTTTTTTTAATTTAAAATTTTTTTTTTTTTTAAGGTAGTATTTTTTAAAAATTTTGAAAAAAATATATGTTTTTTGTAATATTATTAACTTTAAATCCTGAAACTTTTAGAGTAGGATCTCAATGGGATCGGGAGCTGTGGTAAAAAACTTAAAGTTACTGTACAAGTAATATAATGGATTATACTTCTCGTTTTAGTGTGTTTACATGATAACAGACACTGAGTTTTAAAATCTACATAATACATCATACTAATACACAGTCAAACATAAAACAAGGGAAGGATAGTCCCTACAGGCTAAAAGTTCTACCTGGTAAAATTAATAAAAGTTTTTTTTTTTTTAGTTAGCACTCAGAGTTGTAGTTACGCCAAAATAGCGACCTCATAGTTCTTCTTTAATTTAACAAATAATTTCTTGTTTGCCTTTTTGGTTTCTGAGTCTGTAAGTCAATAAACCCATCCTGTAGCTGTTGTAGGATCAACTTTTGTTAAAACCTCACTTTTATGCACAACTAGTATGTCAGTAAATTGTGGGTATTTGAAAGATGGAGAAGGGCCATGTGGTTCCAAAAAACTTATTTTTACTTTATCTCCTTCTATTCCTAACACACAACCTAACCACCACTTGCCTGAGTATTGGCATGTAACAAAGCCAACAATGTCATTAATGTCCAGATCATCAGTGTCATCGGCTGAAACTATTTCTACACTTGATTCCTCTGAAAATGATTAGCTTTTCACTAAAACTCTAGTCTCATTCACAGGACTGTAACTGTGAAATTGTTGAGTACCCTTTATAGTTGTTGCTGCTTCAAACCTACTCTTCAAGGTCTTTTCCTCTGCCTCGTATTAGTATGTAGTGGAATACAAAAAAACTGATGTTGACAATATTGTCTTTAGCCCAATCATAAAGTTGGTGAGGGGTCATAATTTGATCATTGTAGACCATTCGTAGACTGGCCAATGCCACTAATTGTTTAACAGTTTCTCCGACACCATCACATGCATTTTTTCCATGTGACGATGCAAAGAAGTTCCATTCCGCATTGATGCCAAAATCTTTCTCATGATGGCAGAGATTGAGAAAGTTTGATTTGTTTTTGTACTGTGATGATGCTCCATCTGAATAGTAATTCAGCTTTTTAGGTTTATGGGGCAGATTCTGTTTAAGAAAGTCGATCATGAGGCATTGCTACAAATGAACAGCAACTGTATCATGCACCATACAATCGGAAAGAATAACTAAGCTCAGGTGCACCAACTTTTTGGTTTCCTCATCAACATAGTATATAACAAATGGATGTATTGTTGATTGGGCATTGTTCCAGTGAAAGCCTTGTGCAAGAGTCTTGAAGCACAAATGCATAATTTTCAGCAAAATCACAAAGTACAATGCGTTTTTTTTTTTGAGATAGATTTTCTTAAGTGTCGCAAATAGGAAGATTGTTGAGTAGCAATAAAAGAGTGTCTTAAAAGTTTTGGCAAACTCTGAAACAAATAATCCCAAAACTCTTCTGTCTGTTTTATAATAGTTTCCAGGACACACTTGTTATCAATCTGCATCCATTGTTTGAAACTCACATTTTCAATGCTATTAAGCTCAAAAGCTTCTTCAAACCGAGCCTTCAAATCATCACTTCCTGGGCAATTAATACAATTTGCAAAGTAACATTTAGATGTTGGCATTTTGCAAATTATATTGCTTGTTACATCTTTGTATGTTTTAATCGGGAGTTCACCATTTGTCAATTCAGGTATTTTACACTGAACCATCATTAAATTGGCATTCTGATGTATTTGCAAACGCACACAGAATGTGTCCCACTGGACTCAGGAAGAACACAATGCTTGGGACGAAGCTCACAATGTAGAAATTCCAATTCTCTGATCAGGGTAACACTCCTTAAATAGTACATATGATTTTTTATATGTACTTAGAATGAAATACTTTTGAACATGTACACGTTTGCCATCTTTTTTGACTGAAACAAAGTCTTTTTTTTAAATGCATTTATGGCACCTCTATTCAATAGTGATTGTGGAATAACTTTTTTACGGGTCTCTTATAGTGGTTATTTTTCGTGAAAGTTGGTTGTCAAATTTTCTAACTAAAGCCTAGTTTGTCATCAGGGCTATGTCACTGGAGTAGTTGCTGCCACTCAATTGGAAGAGTCCATCCGCAATTATCGTTAATTGTGGTACTTCTTCTTCTTGCTATTTCGATCCCTTCTTCTAGTTTCCTCTTTACTAAGTTTGACTGGTGGGCGATTATTTTCACTGAGTCCCAATTTATGGAGTGTCCACTTGCTTGTATATGTCTGTCTAGCCCTGTTTTGTTCCCAATGTTCCTAATAGCTGCTTGGTGTTCTTTCATTCGGACCTTAATACTTCTCCCTGTTTCTCCTATATAGCTGAGTCCGCAGTTACAGTCGATGCAGTAAATTACTCCTTCCTGCAATTGGATGTCCAATTCTTTCTGCTTTAAAGCTGGCAGGAATTTCTTTATTTTGTTATTAAGATCTGGAGCTAGCCTGATATTATATTTTGCTCCGATCCTTTTCAGTTTCTCGAAAAGTCCCTTGTGGTACGTAATTTTGCTGGTGAATTTGAAGTTGTTTTTTTCCTGCTTCTTTTTTGGCACTTGTTTAAATATTTTCTCAACATATGGGGAGGGGTAATTGTTTTCTGCCAATATTTCCTTTAATTCTTCTTTGTGAAGATCTTTTTGAGTAGCTGAAGAGACCAGGATTTCAATTTTTTCCAAAAATTGTCTCGCCGTATTCGATTTAATATAATCAGGGTGGAATGAGCAGAAGTCTAACATCTTCCCTGTGTTGGTGGGTTTTCTAAAAAGCTGAGTGAATATTTTCCCCTCTCTTGAGGTCAAGGTTAAATCTAGGTAATTGATGCTATGGTCTTCTTCCTGTTCCAGGGTGTACTGCAAGGTATTCTCTAGTAAGTTAAATTCTTCCAGAATCTGAGAGGGTAGAGATTGGTCCACAGTATCTACTATAATTAGGACATCATCCATGTACCTTACATAGAGAGCAAACAAGGAGGGTTGTATAAGGATTTTTGCCTCTAGTTTACTTATATAATAATTTGCTAGCAGAGGTGCTAGTGGAGAACCCATTGCAAGTCCTGAAGTTTGCCTGTAATATTTCTTTCCAAACTGGAAGAAATTATTCTTGAAGGAAAATAGGAGCAGTTCATATATGCCAAGTAGTATTTCTCTATTGATGGGTTCCATTTCAACTCAGGCAGGGTCGTACCATCATGGTCTCAGATTTCTCTAAAAAAAATTAAGGGGTGTTCCTTGACTAAAATAAGGAGACCCATATTTTTCTTTCGGCAAGAAAACATTTTCCCTTCAAGATAGAGGGTTTCAAATCTTGCACCGTCAAACAAGCTCTCTAGAAAACGGTTATTTTTCTAACTTCAGCGAGTCATTGCAGCAGAGTTAATAAAGATATCGTGTTCTTGTATTTTTTACATTGTGTGTATAACATATAATAATATATGGTGCTAATATTTGCTACACATCGTATGATTAAAATTTTAAAAAATCGTAAACTTTGTGATTTAAAAAAAATTGAATTTTTTAAGTTTTTTTTAAACAGGTTTGGATGGAGTTTTTCCTATATTTGTTTTTTGTTAAAGACATACAAATGTGCACTTTATTTGTAATTTTTTGTGTGTCTGTGAAACTGCTAGTTTCCGCATTTCGGCAGCGTTAAAAACAGCCGATTTTGAAAAATCTCTAACTTTACCAACGATTTTCTCAAAAAGGCCATTTTATAAAATTCTGAAAATCAAATCCCTGTTTTATTATCAACAGGAGAATATCTGTGTAAATTTTCACGGACCTAAAAACGCTCGTTTCCGAGTTAGACGCGTTTGAATTCGGTTTGAAACCCTAAGATTTCCCGTGATCTAAAGGCGCCATTTTGGAAAAATCTCGGGCGCAAAGTACGTGCGTTATCTCTTACCCGAATCAAAGCGTTAGATATTCTTTGTTCGAATGATGGAATGAGAGCATTGAGTCAGCTGGCCCTGGTTGGATACATCCACCTCACCCTTCCCCGAGTGATGACATGCCTATAAAACTGTCGGGGGGGGGGATAACCAATACATAAAGAAAATTCTTGCTGCTCCACTAACAAAGTTGAGTTGCGAAAGACAGCAGCAGCAGTTTGTTTGTTTACGTATATACTTAAACATTGCATAAGAAAAGACTATGAAAGAGTAGAAAACTGTTGTGAAACAATTTTAAGAAAACTAGTGCAGGCACGTGTACTGTAAGTTAATTTTCGATGGCTAAACACCCTCGAGTTTTTCTGGGAGTTGCTAATTGTAGGCTACTGTCAGAAGAGCAGTTGCTGTTTTGTTATAGTTGCTAAAATTAACTTCTCAGTTTTTCGTAATAGTAAAATATTCGCTCAGGAGAGTTTTGTCCTCTGCGAACGAGGGGAGAAGGTGCAATGCTCTTGACCTCGCTGCTGGGTTGATAGCGCTGGTCGCTACCGAAACTCTGCTTACCTCCTCTCCAAAACGTAATGGCAATTGTCTAATCTACTAAATAAATAACAATTAACACATATGCGTGCATGCTTATTCATAAAATGTAAGTTGAGTATATTTCCTGTTCAATCAGCTGATTTTACAAGTAAAATTAATATACAACTTATGCGCTTATAATGGTGTAAAGATTTTTATCTATTTAAAACATATTCAAAGATTTCAATTTTTTTAAAGAGGGGGGGGATTGTGTTCGTAGTGATCTCCACCTGGGCCACGATAAACCATGCAATGCCCATGTCTTCTGCTCACTTAGGAGATAATCCTGGATCGATGGGAGACCAACCAGCGGAGTTTTGACACCCCCCCCTCCTCACGTGGTGGTGAGGTGTCTCAAAGCTAGGTAGCTTTCAAAAATGTTTCAACTTAGTTGGCTGGTAATAAGAGAGGGATTCCATTTCAACTCTGGCAGGGTCGTACCATCACGGTCTTAGATTTCTCTAAAAAAATTAAGGGGGTGTTCCTTGATTAAGATAAGGGGACCCATATCTTTTCTTTCGGCAAGAAAAAATTTTCCCTTCGAGACAGAGGGTTTCAAATCTTCCACCGTCGAAAACAAGCTCTTAAGAAACCGGTTATTTTTCCTAACTTCAGCGAGTCATTGCAGCAGAATTAAAAAAGATCTTTTGTTCTGGTATTTTTTATTACATTGTGTGTATAACGTATAATAATATTTGATTGCTAATATTTTTTACACATCGTATGATTAAAATTAAAAAAAAATTGTAAACTTTGATTTAAAAAAAAAAATGACATTTTTAAGATTTTTTTTTAACTGGTTCAAATGGAGTTTTTGTTTTCTATACTCTTTTTTTGTTAAAGACATACAAATGTGCACTTTATTTGCAATTTTTTATGTGTCTGTGAAACTGCTAGTTTCCACAGCGTTAAAAACAGCCGATTTTGAAAAATCTCCAACTTTGCCAACGATTTTCTCAAAAAAGCCCTTTTTTAAAATTCTGAAAATTAAATCCCTGTTTCATTATCAACCGGAGAATATCTGTGTAAATTTTCACGGACCTAAAAACGTCCGTTTCCGAGTTAGACACGTTTGAATTTGATTTGAAAACCTACGATTTCTCCGTGTTCTAAAGGCGCAATTTTAAGAAAATGTCAGGCGCAAAGTACGTATTCTCTTACCCAAATGAGAGCGTTGGATCCGTCCACCTGACCCTACCCTGGGCAATAACATGCCTAAAAAACGGTCTTGAAAAAAAAAATAACAAATCTATATATATAGAATTGAATGTATGTCTGCTAAACAAATTTACAGTTTTCAATTTAGAACCGCCAAACTTGTTATACTATCTCATGGTACCCTAACTTAAACCGTAGATGGTTTTTGGAAAGGGTCGGAGCCCGGGGTCAAGGAACTCCACACAAAACTTCCATAAAATCTAGTTTTCAATTTAGAACCACCAAATTTGGAATACTATAGCATGGTACCCTAACTTAGACCGCGGACTGTTTTTGGAAGGGGTCGGAGCCCTGGGTCAAAGGGCCCCCACACAAAATTTCGTAAAATATACTTGTAAACTATAGTGCCCTAACTGAGACCGTAGATGGTTTTTGGAAGGGGGGTAGAAGCCCTGGATGGGTGGGAGCCCGTGGTCAAAGGGCCTCACGCAAAATTTCCGTAAAATCTAGTTTTCAATTTAGAACCATCAAATTTGGTATACTTTTTCTTGGCACCCTAACTTTGTAAAATATTTTACGAAAATTTTGTAGGGGTGGGGGGCTTGACCCCGGGTTCGACCCCTTCCCAAAACTGTCTAGTCAAAGTTAGGGTGCCAAGAAAAAGTATACCAAATTTGATGGTTCTAAATTGAAAACTAGATTTTATGGAAATTTTGAGTGGGGCCCTTTGACCCGGGCTCCCCTTCCAAAAACCGTCTACGGTCTAAGTTAGGGTACCATGAGATAGTATACCAAGTTTGATGGTTCTAAATTGACATACATTCAATTCTCTCTATATATAGATTTGTTATTTTTTTTTCCAAGACCGTTTTTTAGGCATGTTATCGCTCAGGGTAGGGTGAGGTGGACGGATCCAACACTCTCATTCGAGTAAGAGAATACGTACTTTGCGCCTTAGATTTTTCCAAAATGGCGCCTTTAGAACACGGAGAAATCGTAGGTTTTCATACCAAATTCAAACGCGTCTAACTCGGAAACAGGCGGTTTTAGGTCCGTGAAAATTTACACAGATATTCTCCTTTTGACAATAAAACAGGGATTTAATTTTCAGAATTTTAAAAAAGGGCTTTTTTGAGAAAATCGTTGGCAAAGTTGGAGATTTTTCATAATCGGCTGTTTTTAACGCTGTGGAAACTAGCAGTTTCACAGACACATAAAAAATTGCAAATAAAGTGCACATTTGTATGTCTTTAACAAAAAAACGAGTATAGAAAAAAACTCCATTTGAAACAGTTAAAAAAATCTTAAAAATTTCAATTTTTTTAAATCGAAGTTTACGATTTTTTAAATTGTTAATCATACGATGTGAAAAAAATATTAGCATCACATATTATTATACGTTATACACACAATGTAATAAAAAATACCAGAACAAAATATCTTTCATTCTGCTGCAATGACTCGCTGAAGTTAGGAAAAATAACCGTTTTTTAGAGAGCTTGTTTGACGGTGGAAGATTTGAAAACCTCTGTCTCAAAGGGAAAAATTTTTCTTGCCGAAAGAAAAGATATAGGTCTCCTTATTTTAATCAAGGAACACCCCTTAATTTTTGTAGAGAAATCTGAGACCGTGATGGTACGACCCTGCCAGAGTTGAAATGGAATCCCTCTCTCGTTACCAGCCAACTAAGTTGAAACATTTTTGAAAGCTACCTAGCTTTGAGACACCTCACCACCACGTGAGGGGGTGGGGGTGTCAAAACTCAGCTGGTCTCCCATCGATCCAGGATTATCTTCTAAGGGAACAGAAGCCATGGGCAGTGCATGGTTTATCGTGGCCCAGGTGGAAATCACTAAGAACACAATCACCCCCCCCTCCCTCTTTAAAAAAATTGAAATCTATGAATATGTTTTAAATAGATAAAAATCGTTACACCATTATAAGTGCATAAGTTGTGTATGTATTCTACTTGTAAAATCAGTTGATTGAAAAGGAAATACAAGGAGTGTTCAAATGAAAAGGTACAAAACGACACTGTGGGTATAAATGAAGACTTTATTCAAAGTATACACCATAGGCCGTAGCACAACGATCCCATTGATTAACAAGCCGAAGGATTCCTTGTCCCCAGAATTCCTGTGGCCGTGACGAGACCCAGTCCTGCACAGCGTCATTGAGTTCGTCGTCCGAGTGGAAGCGCTTCCCTTTCAGATGTTTTTTCAGGGGACCAAACACGTGGAAATCGCAGGGCGACATGTCCGGGCTGTAGGGCGGATGGTCAAGCTGCTCCCACTGGAACTTGGCCAGTTCCGCGTGTGTGACCCTGGAGACGTGTGGACGCGCGTTATCATGGAGCAGAACCACACCCTCCGTGAGCAGCCCCGGTCTTTTGTTCTTGATGGACCTGCGTAGGCTTCGGAGTGTCTCACAGTACACATCGGAGTTAATGGTTCGTCTGTGCTGGAGGAATTCAACAAGTACTTGACCTTGGACATCGAAAAAGACGGTGAGCAACACCTTACCTGCTGACGCGACAGCTTTGAACTTTTTAGGGGGAGGTGACGACGCATGCTTCCACTGCATGCTGTCCCGCTTTGTCTCTGGCTCGTAGTGATGGCACCAGCTCTCATCACCTGTGACGATCTGCTCCAGGAAAGCGGGGTCTTCATGATACCGAAACAGATGTCGAAGTGCTAGCCCCATACGCAGTTCCTTTGGCTGGTCGGTGAGCTGCTTCGGAGCCCACTGCGCGCACGCCTTCCGATAACGCAACCTGTCGTGAACAATTGTCCACACTGTTCCAATGCTGACATCCACCGCCAACATTCGCAATGTGGCACGCCGATCACCTCTCACTAGGTCGTCCACCTTGTCGATGAGATCGGCTGTGATGACTGTGTTTGCCTGGCCTGGTCTCGGGTCATCAACCAAACTCTCACGGCCTGCACGAAAACGGGCACTCCATTTTCTCACTGACTTGTCGGACACACAGTCTTCCCCATATACGGTCACCATCCGGTGATGAATAGCGGCCGGTTTAACACCTTCCACTGTCAGAAATCAGATAACGCCTCGCTGCTCCTCAATCGTTGAATTTTGCAATGTGAACGCCATCCTGTCCTCACACGCACTGCAGCGTCAATTGGACGGCGCTCTTTATAAGAGCCTCTGCTCTCTCCTGCGCATGCGGGCGCCCGCGCATGCTCCGATCCATGCCTGCGACTCCAATCGCATCCCTAGATATGTCGCTACGTTCTCCCATAGCGGCATAGGCAAATATGTTAACGGTTACGTTCTTATGACGTTTCGTACCTTTTCATTTGAACACCCTTATATACTCAACTTACATTTTATGAATAAGCATGCACACATATGTGTTATTTATTTAGTAGATTAGACAATTGCCATTACGTTTTGGAGAGGAGGTAAGCAGAGTTTCGGTAGCGACCAGCGCTATCAACCCAGCAGAGAGGTCAAGAGCATTGCACCTTCTCCCCTCGTTCGCAGAGGACAAAACTCTCCTGAGCGAATATTTTACTATTACGAAAAACTGAGGTTAACTTTAGCAACTATAACAAAACAGCAACTGCTCTTCTAACAGTAGCCTGCAATTAGCAACTCCCAGAAAAACTCGAGGGTGTTTAGCCATCGAAAATTAACTTACAGTACACGTGCCTGCACTCTTTTTCTTAAAATTATTTCACAACAGTTTTCTACTCTTTCATAGTCTTTTCTTATGCGATGTTTAAGTATATACATAAACAAACAAACAACTGCTGCTGTCTTTTGCAACTCAACTTTGTTAGTGGAGCAGCAAGAATTTTCTTTATGTATTGGTTATCCCCCCCCCCCCCCCCCCGACAGTTTTATAGGCATGTCATCACTCGGGGAAGGGTGAGGTGGATGTATCCAACCAGGGCCAGCTGACCCATTGCTCTCATTCCATCATTCGGGCAAAGAATATCTAACGCTTTGATTCGGGTAAGAGATAACGTACATACTTTGCGCCCGAGATTTTTCCAAAATGGGGCCTTTAGAACACTGGAAATCGTAGGCTTTCAAACCGAATTCAAACGCGTCTAACTCGGAAACGGGCGTTTTTAGGTTCGGGAAAATTTACACAGATATTCTCCTGTTGATAATGAAACAGGGATTTAATTTTCAGAATTTTAAAAAATGTCCTTTTTGAGAAAATCGTTGGTAAAGTTAGAGATTTTTCAAAATCGGCTGTTTTTAACGCTGCCGAAACGCGGAAACTAGCAGTTTCACAGACACACAAAAAATTACAAATAAAGTGCACATTTGTATGTCTTTAACGAAAAAAACGAATATAGAAAAAACTCCATCCAAACCTGTTTAAAAAAAACTTGAAAAATTCAATTTTTTTTTAAAAATCACAAAGTTTACGATTTTTTTTAATTTTAATCATACGATGTGTAGCAAATATTAGCACCATATATTATTATATGTTATACACACAATGTAAAAAAAAATACAAGAACACGATATCTTTTTTAACTCTGCTGCAATGACTCACTGAAGTTAGGAAAAATAACCGTTTTCTAGAGAGCTTGTTTGACGGTGCAAGATTTGAAACCCTCTATCTCGAAGGGAAAATTTTTTCTTGCCGAAAGAAAAAATTTGGGTCTTCTTATTTTAGTCAAGGAACACCCCTTAATTTTTTTAGAGAAATCTGAGACCATGATGGTACGACCCTGCCTGAGTTGAAATGGAACCCATCTATTGTGATTATGGAAGACTATTTTTTCCGCAAGGTCATCTGCAATGAATTCCAGTAGGAGGTCCAGGCTAATGTTGGTATACATAGAGACTATATCCAGGCTTGCCATTACTGGATGAATTAATTCTGGCAAGTTGTCCAGTTTTCCTTTTAGCTGCATGGAATTTTTTAGTAGGTAGGGAGGAGAAGGGAAAATATCTCTGAGGTGACCAAGTAAATAATAATTAATGTTGGAGAGTGGCGAATTTCTAGTGTCTATTATAGGTCTTACTGGATGGCCTTCTTTGTGAACTTTTATCGTACCATAGATCTGTGGAATTCTTGACTGGATTTTGGAGAAGTTTTTGAAGAGCTCATTAAGCTGTTTTTTATTTCTTAAAGAGCTGATTAATTTCTTAAGATTTTTGACAGTTTGATCTATAGGGTTACCATTGAGTTCTTCATAATAAGGCTTGCTCAATTCAGCTTCCATTTTATTGTAATACTTCTCTTTTTCTACCAATACCAAAACTTTGCTCTTATCTGCTCTCAGTGCTACAACTTTATCATTGGCTTTGAATTTTTTAAGGTCAGCAATGGCATTTCTATTTAAATTGTAATCAACTTTTTCTGGCTTTTTTACAAATTTTGAGACGCAGTCTGATAATTCTTTCCTTAAAGTAACTGCTGTATTTTCATCTTCTCTTTCTACCTATTAAAAAAAAAATAGAACTTTATTAAAAAAAAAAAATAGAACTAAAAACGGTGAATGGCACGATTCGTAATAAATTCAGAACTATTGAGCAATGCGAACGAATAGAAGCTCGTATTTGGACCTCTTCATTAGGTGAAATTCTGGAAGCAGAAAAGAAAAATATTGATAATTGGTTAGCTAAAGCAGTGAGAGATAAAAACAAAAAGTTTAAGTAAAAAATGAAGATTAAAGAGAATAAGTGGTTGAATCCAAAGTTAATGTCTACAGCACCTGGCCCACAGTTAATACCATCCCCCACTAACAAACATGTCATAGATCTGACGGAAGAAGGAGTAGATGAAAACCTGATTAATCTCCTCAATAAGGGATATAATTACAACCTTTCCACCACAACACTTGATAAAAAATGTATACTGATTGATTTAGAAAGCATCTGTAGAGAGGTAGAAAGAGAAGATGAAAATACAGCAGTTTCTTTAAGGAAAGAATTCTCAGACTGCGTCTCAAAATTTGTAAAAAAGCCAGTAAAAGTTGATTACAATTTTAATAGAAATGCCATTGCTGACCTTAAAAAATTCAAAGCCAATGATAAAGTTGTAGCACTGAGAGCAGATAAGAGCAAAGTTTTGGTATTGGTAGAAAAAGAGAAGTATTACAATAAAATGGAAGCTGAATTGAGCAAGCCTTATTACGAAGAACTCAATGGTAACCCTATAGATCAAACTGTCAAAAATCTTAAGAAATTAATCAGCTCTTTAAAAAATAAAAAACAGCTTAATGAGCTCTTCAAAAACTTCTCCAAAATCCAGTCAAGAATTCCACAGATCTATGGTACGATAAAAGTTCACAAAGAAGGCCATCCAGTCAGACCTATAATAGACACTAGAAATTTGCCACTCTCCAACATTAATTATTATTTACTTGGTCACCTCAGAGATATTTTCCCTTCTCCTCCCTACCTACTAAAAAATTCCATGCAGCTAAAAGGAAAACTGGACAACTTGCCAGAATTAATTCATCCAGTAATGGCAAGCCTGGACATAGTCTCTATGTATACCAACATTAACCTGGACCTCCTACTGGAATTCATTGCAGATGACCTTGCGGAAAAAATAGTCTTCCATAATCACAATAGAGAAATACTACTTGGCATATATGAACTGCTCCTATTTTCCTTCAAGAATAATTTCTTCCAGTTTGGAAAGAAATATTACAGGCAAACTTCAGGACTTGCAATGGGTTCTCCACTAGCACCTCTGCTAGCAAATTATTATATAAGTAAACTAGAGGCAAAAATCCTTATACAACCCTCCTTGTTTGCTCTCTATGTAAGGTACATGGATGATGTCCTAATTATAGTAGATACTGTGGACCAATCTCTACCCTCTCAAATTCTGGAAGAATTTAACTTACTAGAGAATACCTTGCAGTACACCCTGGAACAGGAAAAAGACCATAACATCAATTACCTAGATTTAACCTTGACCTCAAGAGAGGGGAAAATATTCACTCAGCTTTTTAGAAAACCCACCAACACAGGGAAGATGTTAGACTTCTGCTCATTCCACCCTGATTATATTAAATCGAATATGGCGAGACAATTTTTGGAAAAAATTGAAATCCTGGTCTCTTCAGCTACTCAAAAAGATCTTCACAAAGAAGAATTAAAGGAAATATTGGCAGAAAACAATTACCCCTCCCCATATGTTGAGAAAATATTTAAACAAGTGCCAAAAAAGAAGCAGGAAAAAAACAACTTCAAATTCACCAGCAAAATTACGTACCACAAGGGACTTTTCGAGAAACTGAAAAGGATCGGAGCAAAATATAATATCAGGCTAGCTCCAGATCTTAATAACAAAATAAAGAAATTCCTGCCAGCTTTAAAGCAGAAAGAATTGGACATCCAATTGCAGGAAGGAGTAATTTACTGCATCGACTGTAACTGCGGACTCAGCTATATAGGAGAAACAGGGAGAAGTATTAAGGTCCGAATGAAAGAACACCAAGCAGCTATTAGGAACATTGGGAACAAAACAGGGCTAGACAGACATATACAAGCAAGTGGACACTCCATAAATTGGGACTCAGTGAAAATAATCGCCCACCAGTCAAACTTAGTAAAGAGGAAACTAGAAGAAGGGATCGAAATAGCAAGAAGAAGTACCACAATTAACGATAATTGCGGATGGACTCTTCCAATTGAGTGGCAGCAACTACTCCAGTGACATAGTCCTGATGACAAACTAGGCTTTAGTTCGAAAATTTGACAACCAACTTTCATGAAAAATAACCTCTATAAGATCCGTAAAAAGTTATTCCAAAAAGTCTTTTTTACCAGGCATTTGACGACTAACCTCATCATTTTGACAGAATTCTTTGACTAGGGCTACCGTTGCAGGGTTTAGTAAATCATTATCTGTAATAGACCCTAATGTAAATTGGGTACCTTATAGCCAATGTACTTTATTTTTATTTATTTTTTACATTACAAAAGTTAAAGGTAGCAACGTAGCTCTAACTGGTATTTAAAACAATACCATTGGTACCATAACTCCTGATCCCATTGAGATCCCACTCTAAAAGTTTCAAGATTTAAAGCTTATAATATCACAAAAAACAGTGTTTTATACAAATTTTGAAAAAAATATATCTCCAATTTTTTTTTTTAATTAAAAATTTTTTTTGACCAAGCATAGTCAAGTTGCATATCAAATTAAAACTTGAGAAATTCAAGATTGAAAAAGTTTATGCAAGCCAAAAAAAAAAGACTATTTTTCAAAATTTTAAAAATAATTACATGAAAACCCAATGAGATAAAAAATTTTTTTTTTTAAATATATTCTCATTTATATCACTAGGGAGAATGATCCATGAAGGTTTCATTGAAATCTGAAATGGTCAGGTTGAGTGACTGGTTGATTTGGCATGGAATCACCTTTTGAAAAAGTAATAATTCACTTGAAATTTGAAATTTTTTTTTGGTCCTTTAAAGAAGCTGCAATGGGCAATAGTGAAAGTAATGAATTCGTCCTGTGTTAGAATCTTATGACCTCTCGCAACCCTTCCTGCTTTTTTTCGCCTACAAGCTCTAACAGGCAGCAGTAGCTTCTAATGATCCAAAGACTGGTTGCCAGCTTCTGTGAAACATGATACCCCAAGGCGTAAGATGGTGTTTCTCTGGATAAAATATTTTACGCGCAATTCAATGTTTTCATTGGATTTTAGTGAAATTTGCAGGGGGACCTTGTATGACTAAATTGCAGCATCTGTAAAGAAGTTCAGTTCTTTTAATAGAATAAAAAAATCCATCAAAAAATAATAGAATGAAAAAAAATGTACAAAACTTGAACACATAGCTGGTTTATTTAATGCAGAGAGGTTCTTGGTGTTTGAACAAGATTACATCACACAAGCTCTTGGTTTAAGCTTCAAAAATTTTTTGACAGTGATCAAGAAAATAGTGTGAGGGAAGTTAGAGTTTCCCAGATAATGCTGTCTGTGTGGAACAAAAAACTGGATAAAATTGCAAAGAAACCATGTAAAATTTTTGCAAGCAATATCTAAATTTCAAAAAAAAAAAGAAAAGTGGAAGCAACATTGAATAAAATGTATTACCACAATCGTAGACTGGTGGAAAGTGAAAAAAGAACACCAAGAAGGAGACGTCCGATACCAACGAAATTTATACAGCATAATAACGGAATACAAAGAATAACGTGATCAAAACATTATGGCAAAATACAGCTGTATTTGCTGGTAAACTGAAAAATAACATTTGCATGTGACATGGTTAGTACGAGGTTGAACTGCCATGAACTGCGTCACACTCTGCAATTCTGGCATGGAGTCTGTCGTACATATGTTGGATGTTAGTTTGGGTATTGAGTTCCAAGCATCCTCAACCTGGACGCGTAAATCTGGGATGGTCGTGGCTGGCCGTGGAGACCGGATAAGTCGTTGTCCCATAAAATCCCACACGTGCTCAATGGGGGACAAATCCGGTGAATGTGCATGCCATGGAAGTTGTCTCACACCCTGAAGTGCATGTTGCGTTGCACGTGCCGTGTGTGGGCGTGCTTTATCTTGCTGGAAAACACCACGATGGACTGACCTTACAAATGCCACAACAGACTGAATGATGTTGTTGATGTAGGAGGTGCTGTTTAACGTACCCGGTACAAACACTAGTTGTGTACGGGAGTGATAGCTGATCGCTCCCCACACCAGGAGACCAGGTGTAGGCCCTGTGTGTCGCTGGCGGATGCAAGAAGGGTGGAGACGCTCCCCTGTGCGTCTGCGAACACGCATACGGCCATCGGAGGCCCCTAAGCAGAATCTGCTTTCATCGCTAAACACGACAGAACGCTATTGCGTTCTCCAGTGCTGGCGTTGGCGACATCACTGCAGCCGTTCCTGACGGTGGGCTGAAGTCAGAGGTATACATGCCAGAGGCACACGTGCACATAGTCCTGCACCCAGTAGATGGTTGCGGTTGTTCACAGTCACCTCAGGTGCAGCGGCAGCTCGGATTTGCGTCGCAGTGGATGTTCTGCTTGACAACGCCGCTCTTCTTATGCGTCAATCGGTCTGCTCATCAGTCCGTCTGTGACTCCCGGTTTCACGTCTTCTCGTGTAGGAATGTTCCTCGGACCATCTACGCCGCCATCGTACCACTACCACCACCGATACTTCCTGTCCAATTCGCTGCGCGATACAACGACACGAACACCCAGCCTCCTCGGAGTCCGACTAGACGACCTCGCTGAAAGTCCGATAATTGCTGAAATCGTACACGTCTTTCCATGTCCAGACATTGCAGCTTTTTCAGGGTCTTCGCACATGTCCATACACTGACGACTGATTACATTCACTTCGCCGTACTCCTTAAATACCACCGACGATAATTTGCATATTATGCCGTGCTGTGGTGTAAGCGCTCACCGGTTGGCACTTTTGTTTTCAAATTTTTGAATTCAATGAAAAAATGAGAACTGTAAACATTATTTAGTAAATTTTTAATAGCAGGAGAACACAATTCCTGGCAGAGCTTGCACTGAGCATTCACCAAGTAGCCAAATATGAGTAAATCCGAAAATGGCAAGAAAAAATTAGTAACAGTGAAAATGGTGGTGAATGATTTTATGAAACTTGGGAAATTTTTGATCCATGGGAAACTTCAATTTGCACTAATTTTTTGGGCTAAACTGCAGCTAATATGATTTCAAAGTTTGATTTTCCAAAGCTGTGGCACTGAAAATGGTACTGCCCGGTGTAATTTTTATGGAGTACTGTGAAACACCTATTAAGGCTGCTTGAGAGTATTCATCCCCATAGAAGAATCATGGCGATGGTCAACGTATATCGCAGATTTATTTTGTACTCGTCCCCGTATAAGAATCATGGCGAAAGGCGACAGATATAGCAGATTTATTTTGTATTCATCCCCATAGAAGAATCGCGGCAACGTACATCGCAGATTTATTTTGTACTCTTCCCCGTAAAAGAATCACGGTTACGTACATCGCAGGTTTATTTTGTATTCGTTCCCGTAGAAGAATCGCTGCGACGTCCGACGTAAATTGCAGATTTCTTTTGGTCCTGCAGACAGAAACAGTATCCCCAGAACCCTATTAAACCACCTTGCAGACTCTATCGCAGATTCAAGTTTTTCGCCTTTCAAAATTTCGGAAAACAGAAGTTAGGCGGAGTAAGGATTTCTCCCACAATCGTAATTTTTTTTTTTTCTCCTGAAGTCCCTTGATGCTTGAAGAGGGAATTATCCGATATTGTTGTTAAATATCATTTTATTGCATAAATATTTGTGGTATCTTTTGAAAATGGAGGCCAACAATTTCTGAAAACAAAAGTTTGACTGAACCCAGTAATCTTTAATTCTTTTTCTTGCGATATTCCCTCAGCCATATATGGTCATTAAATATCATTTTATTAGATAAATGTTTGTATTTAAAATTGAAAATGGAGAAAAACTTTCTGAAAACCAAAGTTGTACGGAGCAAAAATTTCTCCTTCTAATAACCATCCACCCGCTGTGCTTCTGTATTATTGTTTAATCATCATTTAATTACATAAATGTTTGCACTTGAGATGGGAAATGGAGAAAAATGTTCCGAAAACGGAAGTAGAACGGAGCAAAGATTTCTCCTCTTATGACAATTTTTTCCTAGTGATGCCTCAGCACTTTATTGTTGTTAAATATAATTTTATTCCCCAAATCTTTGTGTTTCAGCTTGAAAATATTGGTAAAATTCCAGATACAGAGGACCAGAATGTTCTTGATTCTAATTAACATTGCAATTGCTGTAGTACCTACGTTAGACACTTTTTTAGGTAGAAAAATATGTCTGGCCAATTTTTATTGTTTTTCACAGTTAGTAGTTATCTTGCACAGTGACCACCCGAAGATTATTTTGTGGCACAATGTTATCTGCCACAGACTGACCAGGAACTTTCTGCTATGGGGGGCTTGTAGAACTTATTGCAGAAAAAGATATAATTATTTTTAATACAGCAATTTAACAAAATATTCCAGGACCTTTCTGAGATTATGTCAGATACCTTAAATTCCTCAAAAAGTAATTTAAGTGTATGAATAATATTATCTATAGGGAGGCTGGTATACAAATTTTCAAAGTCATAGCTATCAATATTTACAGGCTTTAGAAGAAAGGATGTTAGAGATAACCTCAACATTGCTATTAATAATCCAAAAATCTCGACATCTGAAATTTGTACAAGACTTAGCTCGACTTAAAACCTGCTTCAAAACTGACTCAAAATATTTATCTATTGCCTTCCTGTGACTTTTTGTCCCACTAGCTATGAACCTAAATTTTACCGGTTCCTTATGGAATTTTGCGGTAGCAAAAAGATAAGGAAATTCAGGTTCATAACTTCTATCCAATTTAAGCCCAAGCTGCTTGTGAAAAACCTTGAACTTGTTAGCAAGTTCCTTACCAGAAACAGGAGAATGGAGGTAGGTGGTTTTGTTGTGAAGCTCACTATTAATTAGGTCATAATAAAATTTCTTACATATTATTGCAAAATTATTACTAGCTTTATCAGCTGTTGTAAAAATGTAATCTTGTAAATTATAGAGAGTTTGTTTTAATTCTTTAGTGAAAAACAAGCTATTATCTTGAGAAAAATTTAGGTTCGTTAAGTTTACTTGAAAATATTTTAACACTTTACTTTTCCATTCAGCAAAGGCCTCAACTGGCGTATTGTGGGTAAGGCTGGTTTTAATAATGTACTTATTCAAATCCTGACAAAAGTCAAACTTAATTCTCTCTTGTGAGAGGGGGAAGGAGGGCTTAAACTTAGCACCAAATCCCAAAAGCTTTTTAAGATTGGGGTTATCAATAAAATCCAGATTCCCTGTGACAACATTTTTATGAAAGTTATCAAAGAATATTGTACCCTGGTATGAAGAACATTTACAGCTCAAATCATCGAGGTTTTTAAGAGAGACATGTGACTCGTAATTTTTGACATCAGAACCCAAGGTTTCAACCTATTTAAAGCTAACAACTGTTTGATGCTTAGAAATGGGAAAACTACTAGCATTATTATAAAAAACAATTCTAATTCTAAGACTATCATAGCATTTATTAAGGATCCTGATGGTAACATAGTTTACCATCTTCAGATTTAATATATATATATATCATCATCGTCAACCATTATCAATCCACTGCTGGACGAAGTTGTTCCACAACGGTCTGTCTTGTGCCAGTTTCCTCCATGTCACTCCTGCATACTTTCGAATTTCATCCACCCATCTCCCATGTGGTCTTCTTCTGGGTCTTTTCCTGTCCCTTGGAATCCAATCTAAAATTTCGGCTGTCCATCGATGGTCTATCCTTCTGGCAATATGTCCAGCCCATTGCCATTTCAGTGATTTTACTCTGATCATGATGTCTTCCACTCTTGTCATTTTTCTGATCCACGAGTTTCTCTTCTTATCTCTCCTGGTTACACCAAGCATGCATCTCTCCATGTTGTTTTGAGTTGTCTGCAGTCTTTGTATGTCTCTTTTAGTTAAGGTCCACGTCTCAGCACCCTATGTAAACACGGGAAGGATGCATTGATCAAACACTTTCTTTTAAGACATAATGGCATATTGCTCTTGAAAATTATACTGTTTCTTCCAAATGCTCTCCAGGCAAGTTTTATACGCCAATTAAATTCTTCATCAATGTGACCCTCACTTAATATCTGCTGTCCATGATAAATGTAGGTATTGGTTATCTCCAGCTTTCCCTCATCAATCGATAAATCTTCATTTCTTGTAAAAGCATTGAACATCACTTTTGTCTTCTGAAAGTTCATTTTTAATCCCACTTCTTTACTCTTGTCAGCAAGTTCCTGGATCATACTCTGCAGCTCTGATGTGGTAGTTGCAAAAATGACTACGTCAGCAGCAAAACGAAGATGAGTTAGATAATCTCCATTAATCTTTATCCCTTTGTTTTCCCAGTTCAGTGATTGAAAGACATTTTCTAATGTGGCATTAAAGGGTTTGGGAGATAGTGTTACCTTGTCTCACTCCCTTTCCAATTTTTATTGGTGCTGTATTCTCAAATAGCTGAATCTTTGCACTTGCATTTTCATAGATGTTATGAGTAATATTAATGTATGCATCTTCAATACCGCAGGATTTCAAAGCCATTGTAATTACTGATAGTTTCACGAATCAAAGGCCTTTCCGTAATCGATAAAAGCCATGCACAATGGAAGTTCATATTCCCTCGCTCTTTCAATTAGTTCTCTCAGTATGTGGATATGATCTATAGCGCTGTAGCCGCTCCTGAATCCAGCTTGTTCTCTCGGTTGAGCCATGTCCAGTGTTACCTTCAAACGGTGTGAAAGAACTTAAGTGAAGATTTTATTAACCACTGATAGTAGGCTGATAGGTCTGTAGTTCCTAACATCCTCAATGTCACCTTTTTTATGTAGTAAGATCATTGTAGCACTGTTCTAATCCTCAGGAATCTTTCCTTCATTAAGGCATCAAGTGAAAACTTGGGCAAGCCTGTTTCAATTTCTCCACTTACTTCTTGTATGATGTCTACAGTAAATCCATCTTCTCCTGGAGCTTTTCCCCGTTTCATGTTCTTGATTGCATGTGCAACTTGTGCTGGGAGGTCTGGAGGAACTCTGGTACCTTTTGTAATGCCTGGAGAACATGTATCATCCCTTTCATACAGTTTTGAGTAGAAATCTTTTACTCGTGTCAAAATTTCACCTCTATTTCTTGTTACAGAACCATCTTCTTTTCTCAGAGCCATAATCTGTTTTCTTCCCTTACTTAGATGTCCCTTTGCTCTCTTCAGGCTTTGGTTGTTTTCAATTGCTTTCCTCACTAGTTCAATTTCCTTACATTTTCAGTGATACTTTTTTGTACCGTCTTGCATAGCTCTATATATTCCACTTTGGAAGTTACATCTTTAGTTGTCCTCATCTCTCTTCTTTTTTTGCATCAGAATTTTGGTTTTTCCTGATAATTTGTTCGTATGCGACTTGAATATATACGCTGAGATGCCAAAAAAACTGGGAATGGTGCTGTTGTTCCCACTGCATGCTATCACACTGGTGTGGTAAATGGTATCATCCACAAACAACGTACACTGAAGTGCCAGAAAAACTGGTACAGATGAGCTTATGCAAAATACATAGCAACGTCACCTATGCGCGTACTTGGTTGCATCCAGCAGTGCGCATATAAAGCAGTAGACATCCTTGCCGGCTGTCAGAGCTGTTTTTGGCATGAGAATGACAAGTAATAACGATTTAAGTGATTTTCAGCGCTGTGTCATAGTTGGTACTCGTGAGATGGGCCATAGTATTTCGGAGGTAGAAACGAAGTTCGTATTTTCATGGACGACCATCGCAAGGGTGTACCATGACTACAAGAATTCCGGCAAAACCTCTAACCTACGATACCAGGGTGGCCGTAAAAACACGTTGAGTGAACGTGACCATCGTCGGCTGTCAAGAATCGTCTCGCACAATAGAGTGTTTGTTGCACAATGTGTGCAACAAACACTCTTGCAGGTATAATCGAAATTCAATGCTGGAGCCTCAACAAGCATCAGCGTCCGGACTGTGCAATGTACCTTGCACGATATGGACTTTGGGAGCTGACGCCCAACATGAGTCCCCTTGATGGGTGCATGACACAGAGCTATGCGCCTTGCTTGGGCACAGCAACACCACCACTGGACACTTGATGACTGGAAACAAGTAGCCTGGTCTGATGAGTCGTGTTTCCAACTGTATCGGGCAGATGGAAGGATTGTCGCCCCGGTGGCGCAGTGGTCTAAGCGATGGCCTCTGATCATTCGTCCGAATGGGGTCCGGGTTCGAATCCTGGTGAGGCATGGATGTTGTGTGTGTCTTACGGCACTGGTTCTCTCTTTTTACTGGAACCAGTGACCCTAAATTAGGGACGGGCTACTGCTTATAGCCCACTGAGTTGCTCACGGTGGTCGTTAAACCTCCAATAAAAAAAAAAAAAAAAAAAGATGGAAGGATTCGTGTGTGGCGCAAACCCCATGAAGCCATGGATCCCGCCTGTCAACAGGGAACTGTACCGGCTGGTGGGGGGTTTGTAATGGTATGGGGTGTGTTTAGCTGGACTTCACTGGGACCCCTGGTACGTCTACAAACATCTGTGACTGACCAACGCTATGTGCGCGTCGTTTCTGACGAGATACACCCATTCATGTCCTGCATTCATGCTGATGGGTTGGGCCTGTTCCAAAAGGACAATACACCTCCACACAAGTGTCAGGACATCACATTATGGCTAGAGGAACATTCACCTGAGTTTGGGGTGTTGCCATTCCCATCCAAGTACCCAGATCTGAATGTGATAGAACACATTTGGGATGCCATGCAACGCGCTATCGAACACAGGAATCCAAGACCTCGAAAATCCCCACCTAAATTGTGGAACGCTTCGCAGGAAGTATGGTGTGCATTGCCTACAGCATATTTCCAGAAGCTAGTGGAGTCCATGCCCATCGTATTTCTGCAGTCCTGTGCTCCCGTAGGGGACCTACCAAGTGTTAGACTGGTGTACCAGTTTTTCTGGCACTTCAGTGTATATATCATCATCATCATTGTCAACCATTATCAATCCACTGCTGGACGAAGGTCTCCCTAAGTTTCCTCCACAACGGTCTGTCTTGTGCCAGTTTCCTCCATGTTACACCCCCATACTTTCGAATTTCATCCACCCATCTCCCATGTGGTCTTCTTCTGGGTCTTTTCCTGTCCCTTGGAATCCAATCTAAAATTTCGGCTGTCCATCGATGGTCTGTCCTTCTGGCAGTATGCCCAGCCCATTGCCATTTCAGGGATTTAACTCTGATCATGATGTCTTCCACTCTTGTCATTTTTCGGATCCACAAGTTCCTCTTCTTATCTCTCCTAGTTACACCAAGCATGCATCTCTCCATGTTGTTTTGAGTTGTCTGCAACCTTTGTATGTCTCTTTTAGTTAAGGTCCACGTCTCTGCACCATACGTAAGCACTGGAAGGATGCATTGATGAAACACTTTTCTTTTAAGACATAATGGCATATTGCTCTTGAAAATTATGCTGTTTCTTCCAAAAGCTCTCCAGGCAAGTTTTGTACGCCGATTAATTTATATAGAGGCATATATCTCCACAAGCTCAAGTAGTAGTATTCACAGTTCAGATGGCAGATTATCAGGATTTAAGTAATTTCAAACATGGTATGATAGTTGGTACTCAGGAGATGGGTCACTCCATCTCGGAAATTACCACAAAATTTGAGTTTACGTGGTCAACAAATTTAGGGGTGTACCTGGACTACACAAACTTGAAGGGTAAATCCAGAGTGTGAAACTAGTGTAGCCGTAAAAAAGCCCTGAACGATCATGGACAGTGGTGTCTGGCATACGTCGTAACATCCGCCCTGAGTGCAACATTGCCACAAGTTACGGCACAATCCAATTCTAGGGCTAGTAGTAACATCAGTGTGATGTTCCATGTGTTCTATTGGATCCCAGAGTCGACAGCCCACCCGGGTGTCACTGCTGACCTGATGACAAAGGGCTGTGTACCTCGCCTGTGCTCGGGAACACCACCATTGGACGCAAGATGACTGGAAACATGTTGTCTGGTCCGACGAATTGCAGTACCAACTCTTTTGGACAGATGGCCAACTCCAAGTGTGGCAACAACTCCACGAGGCAATGGATCCCACATGCCTACAAGGGACAGTGCAGGCCAGCGGTGGTTCTGTTCTGTTATGGTGTGGGATGTTTTCAGCTGGCACGCATTGAGACCCCTCATGCGTCTGCAGACCGCTCTGACTGGTGGAGGCTATGTAACCATTCTTGATCATTTTCACCCATTCATGTCATGAAACCACTCCGACGTGTGCGACCTCTTCCAGAGTTGCCCGATTATGGCTATAGGAACATTCCACAGGGTTTGGTATCCTGACTTGCCCCCCCCCCTCATTTGCCGGATTTAAATGCCGAACAAACACATTTGGGATGCTGTTCAATGTGTCTTCAATGCCAGGAATCCTCCATCAGTGAATATTATAATATTACGGAATTGTGGGGTGCTCTTTAGAAAGCATGGTGTGCACTGTCTCCACAGTTCTAGAGAGAGCTCGTAGTGTCCATGGCCCATTGTGTTATTGCTGTTACCCATCATGAGGAGAACCAACACAGTATTAAGAGTAGTATCCCCATTTTTGGACACTTCAGTGTATGTGTTTACTATTGTGTCTCTATTTAACAAAGTTCCATTGTTCCACTTAAAAACTTAGTTATAAAACACATTCATTAAATAGAAATGAACTTATATTGTAAAAACTTAATCAAATAAAATGAGAAGATGGTAAAGTGTGGTTGAATTTGGACAGTAAATTGAACTTTTGAGTAGAAACTTTTTTGTAAATGGGTTTAAATCTTTTTTCTATGCATATATTCATAGAAGTAGAATACATTGTCCAAATAAACAAATTAATGAAGAGAAGGAAACAAAGACTAAAACTTACCTCTCCTCTTCATTATTGTAATAACACATGCACTTATTTTAAACTCTTAAGTCTTCCTCAGAAGCTATACACAAAAATCAATATTATGGCTGTTTTTAATTAAAGTAATATCCAAAAAATTTAGTTTGTTGTTATTTTCTTTTTCACCAGTAACTTGTATAGTTGGATATATACTGTTGAATTTCTGTATAAAATGATCCAATTGTTCCTCAGAATGTTGCCAGAAGATTAAGATATCATCAACATATCTTAAATACATCATACGTAAGAAGGTATTCTCTGTATTTATCATAATTTTCGCTTCCATGTCCTGAAGTATGATTTCTGCTAATAGTCTCGATAATGGTGATCCCATTGGAGCTCCTTGCTTTTCTAGATATATGGTATTTTACACTTCCCAACCGACCGTAGGTTGAAGAAGCATATTTGCTCCAGCTGTCTGTCTGTCCGCACGATAACTCACGTAAAAATGGTTCGATTTCGATGAAATTTTAGTATGTGGTAGGGGACCACCTGGGGACGAACCCTATTGAAAATGGGTGAAGTGCGGTCAAAGGTCAGTGCATAAAAGCGGGATGCATTACATTGCCCTTATGCGTCATAACTTGAGTAAATATGGTTCGATTTCAATGAAATTTTAATATGTCGTAGGGGACCACCTGTGGATGAGCCCTATTGAAAATGGGTGAAGTGGGGTCAAAGGTCAGGACATAAGAGCGGGATGCATTCCATTGCCCTTATCGTCATAACGTGCATAAAAATGGTTCGATTTCAATGAAATTTTAGTATGTAGTAGGGGACCACCTGGGGACAAACCTTATTAGAAATGGGCAAAATGATTGAGTCAAAGGTCAGGACATAGGATCAGGATCCATTCCATCGCCCTTATCCCATACTATTAAAGGAGCAATTCTTGTATTTATGTAAATTTTATTTTGAAAACTGCTCTAAGGATTTTGATGAAAGTCATTAACCTACCGTTTTCTGGTACTAGAAATCGATTTAGCTTGATCTCGACTTTGGGAAAATTCATTTAGTGGGTTAAATAACCACGTTTTTAGTGTCATGGCGTCGCCCTATTAATGTTTCCCATGTTTAAAAATCTTATAACGTCACACTCTCGTGATTGAGATGTTGGCGCTCGGTCACGCCATCTGCCTCATTACATCACACGTTGTGTGTTGATCCTATTAAAGTTTTATTACTTCGCACTCTCGCGAACAGATGGTCGGGAGTCCCATCTGCCTCATTACGTCACGCGTTGTGTGTACATATTACGCTTTACTTCTATTTTCTTCTAGAACAAAAAGTTAGTTGTGCCAGCTGCTTGGAGTTGATGCGCAGTGCAGTATAAACAGCGGAACACTGATGTGTTTTTCCCTTTAAAAGGTAAACTGTTAATACAGCATTTTTTTTTTGTTGTTTTGTTACATTTTTGAATAGTCACTTGAGGATGAGCGTATCCGCTGTGCTAAAATATGATTAGTTCATTTTTATTTATTACTATGAACAGAATGTCATGTAGATGGTAAAACAATTTAAAAAAGTGTGGCTGGTCAACCCCCTACGAAACGTGGACGATTCAACTTTAATACGAAGAATAAGTAGAATACTGCACTGTTGGAACAAGAACAAGCGGAAGAAGTAAATATGGAACAGCTTGTACATTCAAGAGCTGATGGTTTCCGATCACATTCCAGTCTCGAAACATGACTTTCCATTGGAAGATCAGCCTACAAAAAGACCATTCCGAGCAGCTGAGGCGAGGAGCATGGAAATAATGTGTGGCGTTATTATAACCCTCAATGAATCTATATCAGAAGAAAACCTCAAACAAATGCAGCGAATACATAGAAAGCAAATAGCAGCTGAATCATCCAAAGAATTAACGTAACCAGCATTTGGAAGAACTACGAAGCCGTTCATCACGGTGAATCGCAACCGAAAGCGTGGATGAAAGTGTTCAGCGACTGAAACACTTGGGACAATGTGCAACTGAACGACTTAGCATTGGAGTTGGAGTTGATGCGCAGTGCAGTATAAACAGCGGAACACTGATGTGTTTCTGACTGGTGGAGGCTATGTAACCATTCTTGATCATTTTCACCCATTCATGTCATGAAACCACTCCGACGTGTGCGACCTCTTCCAGAGTTGCCCGATTATGGCTATAGGAACATTCCACAGGGTTTGGTATCCTGACTTGCCCCCCTCATTTGCCGGATTTAAATGCCGAACAAACACATTTGGGATGCTGTTCAATGTGTCTTCAATGCCAGGAATCCTCCATCAGTGAATATTATAATATTACGGAATTGTGGGGTGCTCTTTAGAAAGCATGGTGTGCACTGTCTCCACAGTTCTAGAGAGAGCTCGTAGTGTCCATGGCCCATTGTGTTATTGCTGTTACCCATCATGAGGAGAACCAACACAGTATTAAGAGTAGTATCCCCATTTTTGGACACTTCAGTGTATGTGTTTACTATTGTGTCTCTATTTAACAAAGTTCCATTGTTCCACTTAAAAACTTAGTTATAAAACACATTCATTAAATAGAAATGAACTTATATTGTAAAAACTTAATCAAATAAAATGAGAAGATGGTAAAGTGTGGTTGAATTTGGACAGTAAATTGAACTTTTGAGTAGAAACTTTTTTGTAAATGGGTTTAAATCTTTTTTCTATGCATATATTCATAGAAGTAGAATACATTGTCCAAATAAACAAATTAATGAAGAGAAGGAAACAAAGACTAAAACTTACCTCTCCTCTTCATTATTGTAATAACACATGCACTTATTTTAAACTCTTAAGTCTTCCTCAGAAGCTATACACAAAAATCAATATTATGGCTGTTTTTAATTAAAGTAATATCCAAAAATTTAGTTTGTTGTTATTTTCTTTTTCACCAGTAACTTGTATAGTTGGATATATACTGTTGAATTTCTGTATAAAATGATCCAATTGTTCCTCAGAATGTTGCCAGAAGATTAAGATATCATCAACATATCTTAAATACATCATACGTAAGAAGGTATTCTCTGTATTTATCATAATTTTCGCTTCCATGTCCTGAAGTATGATTTCTGCTAATAGTCTCGATAATGGTGATCCCATTGGAGCTCCTTGCTTTTCTAGATATATGGTATTTTACACTTCCCAACCGACCGTAGGTTGAAGAAGCATATTTGCTCCAGCTGTCTGTCTGTCCGCACGATAACTCACGTAAAAATGGTTCGATTTCGATGAAATTTTAGTATGTGGTAGGGGACCACCTGGGGACGAACCCTATTGAAAATGGGTGAAGTGCGGTCAAAGGTCAGTGCATAAAAGCGGGATGCATTACATTGCCCTTATGCGTCATAACTTGAGTAAATATGGTTCGATTTCAATGAAATTTTAATATGTCGTAGGGGACCACCTGTGGATGAGCCCTATTGAAAATGGGTGAAGTGGGGTCAAAGGTCAGGACATAAGAGCGGGATGCATTCCATTGCCCTTATCGTCATAACGTGCATAAAAATGGTTCGATTTCAATGAAATTTTAGTATGTAGTAGGGGACCACCTGGGGACAAACCTTATTAGAAATGGGCAAAATGATTGAGTCAAAGGTCAGGACATAGGATCAGGATCCATTCCATCGCCCTTATCCCATACTATTAAAGGAGCAATTCTTGTATTTATGTAAATTTTATTTTGAAAACTGCTCTAAGGATTTTGATGAAAGTCATTAACCTACCGTTTTCTGGTACTAGAAATCGATTTAGCTTGATCTCGACTTTGGGAAAATTCATTTAGTGGGTTAAATAACCACGTTTTTAGTGTCATGGCGTCGCCCTATTAATGTTTCCCATGTTTAAAAATCTTATAACGTCACACTCTCGTGATTGAGATGTTGGCGCTCGGTCACGCCATCTGCCTCATTACATCACACGTTGTGTGTTGATCCTATTAAAGTTTTATTACTTCGCACTCTCGCGAACAGATGGTCGGGAGTCCCATCTGCCTCATTACGTCACGCGTTGTGTGTACATATTACGCTTTACTTCTATTTTCTTCTAGAACAAAAAGTTAGTTGTGCCAGCTGCTTGGAGTTGATGCGCAGTGCAGTATAAACAGCGGAACACTGATGTGTTTTTCCCTTTAAAAGGTAAACTGTTAATACAGCATTTTTTTTTGTTGTTTTGTTACATTTTTGAATAGTCACTTGAGGATGAGCGTATCCGCTGTGCTAAAATATGATTAGTTCATTTTTATTTATTACTATGAACAGAATGTCATGTAGATGGTAAAACAATTTAAAAAAGTGTGGCTGGTCAACCCCTACGAAACGTGGACGATTCAACTTTAATACGAAGAATAAGTAGAATACTGCACTGTTGGAACAAGAACAAGCGGAAGAAGTAAATATGGAACAGCTTGTACATTCAAGAGCTGATGGTTTCCGATCACATTCCAGTCTCGAAACATGACTTTCCATTGGAAGATCAGCCTACAAAAAGACCATTCCGAGCAGCTGAGGCGAGGAGCATGGAAATAATGTGTGGCGTTATTATAACCCTCAATGAATCTATATCAGAAGAAAACCTCAAACAAATGCAGCGAATACATAGAAAGCAAATAGCAGCTGAATCATCCAAAGAATTAACGTAACCAGCATTTGGAAGAACTACGAAGCCGTTCATCACGGTGAATCGCAACCGAAAGCGTGGATGAAAGTGTTCAGCGACTGAAACACTTGGGACAATGTGCAACTGAACGACTTAGCATTGGAGTTGGAGTTGATGCGCAGTGCAGTATAAACAGCGGAACACTGATGTGTTTTTCCCTTTAAAAGGTAAACTGTTAATACAGCATTTTTTTTTGTTGTTTTGTTACATTTTTGAATAGTCACTTGAGGATGAGCGTATCCGCTGTGCTAAAATATGATTAGTTCATTTTTATTTATTACTATGAACAGAATGTCATGTAGATGGTAAAACAATTTAAAAAAGTGTGGCTGGTCAACCCCCTACGAAACGTGGACGATTCAACTTTAATACGAAGAATAAGTAGAATACTGCACTGTTGGAACAAGAACAAGCGGAAGAAGTAAATATGGAACAGCTTGTACATTCAAGAGCTGATGGTTTCCGATCACATTCCAGTCTCGAAACATGACTTTCCATTGGAAGATCAGCCTACAAAAAGACCATTCCGAGCAGCTGAGGCGAGGAGCATGGAAATAATGTGTGGCGTTATTATAACCCTCAATGAATCTATATCAGAAGAAAACCTCAAACAAATGCAGCGAATACATAGAAAGCAAATAGCAGCTGAATCATCCAAAGAATTAACGTAACCAGCATTTGGAAGAACTACGAAGCCGTTCATCACGGTGAATCGCAACCGAAAGCGTGGATGAAAGTGTTCAGCGACTGAAACACTTGGGACAATGTGCAACTGAACGACTTAGCATTACAAAACTTAGAAATAACATATAAAAATAAAAATTGTGCCCTCATCCCCCTTTAACCGAGCGATGCTCGGTGTTCCTGATATTGCGTTATAACTTACGTAAAAATGCTTCAATTGAGACAAAACTTTACCATATTGTTCCGGAAGTATACTTTACCGGTTCTGTTGAATATCGTCGAAATGGGGTCAAAGGTCAAGTCATAGGAGTGAGATTTATTCTACATTCATTATCCTCATAACTTGAGTAATGATTTCTGGTATGTTGGAAAACGTACCATAATCCATGCATCGCATGATTTTACTAACTTATATTATATATGAAGTGGTTGTTCTCTGTGATTAATTTAATAGCTTTAATAATGCGAAATCTCATATCTTGATCTATATTGTCATTACATAGTTTTTCATCAAAACAAATGGTAATAATAAATAAAACCGAATATGAACCGAAAATGGGCACAACTCTACAAGAATTGAACACCATTACAATTGGCAAATATCCTACCGATAGCATTATCAGAAAACTAGCACAAAAAAACCACAGCCAATTACCTGATGAGATAAGGAAAAATGCATACCCTCCAGTTGGAGCAACAGTGCCAAATCTTTTTGGAAAAATAAAAATACATAAACCAGGCAACCCCATTCACCCAATAGCTAACAAGAACTATGCCCCCGCACGGGGATAACTGGTTTTCCAGTTATTTGGGGAGCGGCGCCCCCACGGCCCGAGCTAACCTTGTGACGGTTTCTCTTGCCTCTGCGACTTTAACGATTACATCACCGAAGGGACAGCTGTTCAACCAGCTGATGGGGGATGGCGTCCCCACGGCCCGAGCCGATTTTCTCTTATCGTTTTGCTTTTTTCGTCTTTAGTTCATATATTGACATGTACCCGCCTCAGTTGTAGGCTGCTGAGGTTGTGATGAGGCGCCAGCTCCCGGGTTTGTGTTCCTCGTTCCCTTACCTGTCTTTTTCTCTTTTCTGTTAGATTTTCTGTTTTTCCGGAGCTGGTTAGCTTAGACCTACCTGCATGTTTGCCGTGTGCGGTGACCCGTACAGGTGGAAATGAGGATGCTGGGGGCTGAGGTATTTGGGGGCCGGGTTGTAGTGTCTCCAGATGCCAACACTCCTCTTTGCCCTCTGCTTCGCCCTAAACGGGAGGCTGGGAGCTAACCCACTCCTGGTCAGGAAGTCTGTGGCCGAGTTGCGTCCAGACTTCTAGCGGCTTGTCGTTCTGTTCGGCTGGGTGAGTCTGGTTGTAGGGTGGGCATGCCAAAGGGGTGTTCTCTGGGCACGGGAAAGTCTGGGTGCACGCTGAGCGTGTGTCTGCCCTACCAACTTGCTATATCCGCTGACTATCCCTAGAGCCGTGTCCTGCGTCCTCTTGGGCTTGCGGACCTCCGGTTCTCCCTCGTTGGGCTCGGTAGTGGGTGGGGAGGTCGGCGGACGAATCTTTTCTCTTCTTAATGGCAAACAAAAGTGTTTCCCATGCTGTACCTTTGAAGCGCCGTGTGGAGGATGGGTCGCCCTCCTCCACTAAGAAACTACTCAGTTCCAACTGCAATGCTCTGTTTCTTCTAATTCATTCTGTTGATCCAGCCCACAATCCCTCAGTTCGAAGAGTCCTTTTGGATTAATAAGGCTCTTCAGGCTGTTGCGGGCTCACCAAAGAGTGTTAAGAAGCTCCCGTCAGGGGATCTTCTTGTGGAGACTTCAAATCCTCGCCACAGTGCCACCTTGCTGGAGACGACCGTTCTGCTGGACGTTCCCATCCAAATATCTCCCCATGGTTACCTCAATTCCTCTCGCGGTGTTATCAACTCCCGCGACCTGCTGGAATGCAGCGATGAGGAATTGCTGGAAGAACTTGGGGAACAACATGTCACTGGGGTTCGCCGCATTCTTTTCCGGCGGGATGGGAAGTCTATTCCCTCCCGGAACATCGTGTTGACATTTGACTCCCCTACCCTGCCACCTTCCATCAAGGCGGGGTACTTGCGGCTCGATGTTCGGCCATACATTCCGAACCCCTTGAGATGTTTCAAGTGCCAGCATTATGGTCACTCCCAGCAGTCTTGCCGTAATGTAGCGAAGTGTGGACGCTGTGGGTCGCCAGAACACTCTTTGGCGGACTGCTCCGCTGAGGCGGATCACTGTGTCAACTGCGAGGGATCTCACCCGGCTTCTTCTAAGCAGTGCCCAAAGTGGATCGAGGAGCAGGCTATCCAACGCCTGAAGACGACCGAACATCTGTCTTATCCGGAAGCCAGACGGCGGATAGCTCCTCTACCAACAGGCCGGCGCTCCTATGCATCGGTTGTGGTCCAGAAGGCTACTGTTGCGGTGCAGACTGAAGTGACCATCCCAACGCGGTGTCCTTATGATTTTGAGGACATCGTTGCTGCCGGATTGGAGGCACTGAAGTCTCGCCGCATTGAATCCAAGGCGCCATCAACATCGACGCCTAAAACATCCTCTGTGCAGAAAACATCCTCTGCCAGCACTGGGACCCAGTCCCAGGGCGCAACTAAGAAGAAGCCGGGGAAGGTGAAACCAGGATCCTCCCCCTCGAAACAGAGCAGGGTAAAACCACAACTACCCCCGGTAGCGCAGCCCTGTGTGAGTAAGCACAGCCCTGTGTTGCCTCCGGACATTGCAGATGGTCAGGAGCTGATGGACGGCTCGGAGACATTCTAGTCGTCTGTCATTTTCGTTTTTCATCCTTTTCTTTTTCATAATAGCTACGCTCATTCAGTGGAATTGCCGAGGTCTGCGACCACGAATTGATGATCTGAAAGGTTTACTGTCTTCGCACACACCTGTGTGCGTTTGCCTCCAGGAGACAAAGCTTCGAACAACGGACACTTTTCCGCTGCGGAGATATTCAATTTTCCGCAAGGATCACGAAGACGGTGTTATCGCCTGCGGTGGAGTGGCCGTTGTTGTTCCTCATGGTATTCCTGTCACTGCAGTTGCCCTTCGGATGACTTTGCAGGCAGTGGCAGTGAGGCTATCTGTGAACACTCTGTACACGGTGTGTTCCATCTACATACCGCCAAATGAAGCTGTAAGCCTCTCGGATCTGGAAGATTTAATTGACCAGCTGCTGCCTCCTTTCTTCATCTTAGGAGATTTCAATGCACACAATCCGTTGTGGGGTTCTACCGCTCGTGACTCCAGGGGCCGTGTTGTTGAGTCCCTTCTCTCCAACACGTCCCTCTGTCTCCACAACACCGGGGCAGTCACTTATTTTCATGAACCCACCCGCTCGTACTCAGCCATTGATCTGTCCTTGAGTTCGCCATCCTTCTATCCTGACTGGTCCTGGAGCGTGTCTCATGATCCCCTTGGCAGTGATCACTTTCCCATCTTTCTCCGTCTAGCAGGTGACGGGTACCGTCATCCTACTCGCCCTGCTAGATGGGCTATCGATCGTGCCAAGTGGGACTCCTTCACGGCTTCAGCGACCATTACTTCAGACATGGTGACCTCGGGTACGATCGATGAAGCTGTTGCGGCGGTTACGGATTGTATTGTGCAAGCGGCAGAACCTACCATCCCCAAGACGTCGACTAAACTTCCACTTTGCCCGCGACCTTGGTGGAATTCCACTTGCAAGGCGGCTTGTCAGGCCCAACATCGGGCTTGGGGTAGGTTTCGTCGGTACCCCACCGACGCGAACCTACTTGCTTTCAAGAGAGCCAAATCTTACGTGCGTTTGGTACGTCGTCGTAGCCAACGGGAATCTTGGATACGTTACGTATCCGGGATTAACACCACTACCAGCTCTAAGATCGTTTGGGACAGGATCCGCAAGGGTGGAGGAACGGTTGCTGATGCTCAGGGTATTGCTGACTGTCTGGGCGCCACATTTTCTTCGGTGTCCAGCAGCCGCAATTACGCTGCTTCGTTCCGGCAGTTACAGCCGCGGCTTGAACGGTCCAAGGTTTCCTTTGGACCGTTTTCAGCTTCCGATTATAACAGCCCGCTGACTGCCGTCGAACTGAAGATTGCCCTGAATCGGTCTGGCCGAACATCTGTCGGACCGGATAACATCCATTATGAAATGCTGAAGCACCTTTCTCCGTCCTCTCTTGAATGTCTGCTGGTCCTGTTTAACAGGATCTGGCACGAGCGTGACTTTCCCGAATCTTGGCGCACTGCCATTGTCGTTCCTGTTCTCAAACCTGGTAAAGATCCCGCTAACCCGTTGAACTACCGACCAATTGCTATGACGAGCTGCCTTTGCAAAGTACTAGAGCGCATCATCAATTTTCGTTTGGTTTTTTATTTGGAATCGCGTCACCTTCTTTCACCTCATCAAAGTGGATTTCGGAAATTCCGTTCCACCTCCGATCATCATCTTCGCCTTGAGACATCTGTCCGGGAGGCGTTTGTCCGGGCGTCAGCACATGGTCTCCGTGTTCTTCGACATGGAAAAAGCTTACGATCGAACCTGGAGATACGGCATTCTCCGTGATCTGCGTGACTGCGGATTGCGGGGAAATTTGCCAACGTTCATTGCCGGATTTCTCCAGAACCGGATGTTCCGTGTGCACGTCGGATCGACCCTCTCTGCGTTATACCCACAAGAGCAGGGTGTCCCTCAAGGCTCCATTCTTTCTGTGACATTGTTCATCCTTCGTGTTAATCATATTTTCACTCTACTTCCTCCGACGGTTCGTGGCTCCATGTACGTGGATGATCTGCAGATCTCTTGCACATCTGTCAACATGCGCACCATTCAGTCGGCCATTACTAAGATCTCTATCTGGGCTTCTCATAATGGATTTGGCTTCTCGACGCAGAAGACCGTTTGCGTGCATTTTTGCCGCAAACAGGGTCTTCACCCAGACCCCGGCCTCCGTCTGGGGTGTTCTACCATCCCTGTGGTGTCAGAAGTCAAGTTCCTTGGGCTTACTTTTGACCGAGCACTCACCTTCCGACCTCACATCCAGTCTTTGAGGGTGACGTGCACGAAGTCATTGAGTATCCTGAAGGTCCTCTCTCGAACATCTTGGGGGGCTGACAGGTGCTCAATGCTTCGCATTTACCATTCTCTGATTCGGTCAAAGTTAGACTTCGGATGCATTACGTACGGTTCAGCACGTCCATCAGTTTTAAAGCCTTTGGACCCTTTGCATCACCAGGCATTGCGGCTATGTACTGGTGCTTTCCGTACCTCTCCCGTGCATAGCCTGTATGCGGAGGCTCATGAGCCGCCGTTATGCATCCGTCGTCAGCAGCTGTCTCTTCAGTTTTACACAAAACTGAAATCTCTTCCTGATCATCCGCTGCATGGTTCCATCTTCCAACCGGACTGTGTCCGCTTATATTCCAACCGCCCCTCCTGTGTTCCGACGTTCGGGATTCGGATGTCTGCCATAGTGCGCGGTGCTGGTCTCAACTTGTCCAGGATTGGTTTGACCACCCTTTTTAACCAACCTCCTTGGCATCCCGTTCAAGCAACGGCTGACCTTTCTCTTTGTGTGTGGCCAAAGTCTTCCACTCCTGCTCTGGTGTACCAGCAGCTCTTTGCTGAAATACAGTCTGTCTACCCGGATTTCGTGCCTGTGTTCACCGATGGCTCGAAATCCGGGGATGTCGTTGGATCCGCTTTTGTGTGTGGCGATGCCTCGCATGCTGAGAGGCTTCCGCCTGAATCCACCATATTTTCGGCAGAGATGCGTGCGGTACACCTTGCTTTGTGCCACATACAGTCTCGATCACATCGTCGCGCTATGGTTTGCTCTGATTCCCAGTCCGTCATCCAAGTTTTATCTTCTCCAGAGGACACGGACTCACCTGTCATCCGTGATGTCCGTCGTCTTCTTGGAACTTTGGAGGGTGATGGCTTCCTGGTCCGATTCTGTTGGGTTCCTGGCCATGTTGGGATCCGGGTAACGAGCTGGCAGATCTCTCTGCCAGGTCTGTTTCCTCCATGTCGCCAGCTCGGCTGCCACTATCTTTCCGCGATTTTAGACCTTTGATCCGGACGTTTCTCCTGGACGTGTGGCAGTCCCTGTGGTCTCAGCAGGGCAGCAATAAGCTGCATTCTATCAAACCACAGATCGGACTTTGGAAGTCTAGTTTGCGGAAGAACCGTCATGAGGAAGTTGTTCTTGCACGTCTCCGCATTGGGCACTGTCGTTTTACTCACTGCTTTTTGCTGTGTGGCGAGAGTGTCCCGATGTGTGAGGCGTGCCACTGTCGTCTCACCGTCCTTCATGTTTTGTGTACTTGTGTTCGTTTTTGTGATAATCGTTTTCGTTACTTTCATTCTCATTTGTTGGACGAAGGAGCAGCTACGGTGCAGACTCTCATTGGTGAGGACTGCGATCTGACCGCAGTGTTCTCCTTTTTTAAGGACATTGACTTTTTTAACCTAATCTAGTTTTACCGTATTCATTTCCATCTTTCATTTTTACCGCTTCATCCTGTTTTTAACCTTGTGTACGTGTTTTATTGATTTTGTTCTATTTTGATGTCTTTTGTTTGGCACTTTTTGGCCACCCATGGCCCTTGCGCCATTAAAATAAACTAACCAACCAACCAACCAACCAAGAACTATGCACCAACAATTAAACTAGAAAGGAACTTATTACAGTACTGGAATAAATATGTTGATAATCATAAATGTACTGTCAAAAACTCAGAAGCTATTACTGAAATTAAAAAGATAAATAATACAAATTTTATTATGTATAGCTTTGATTGTAATGACAATATAGATCAAGATATGAGATTTAGCATTATTAAAGCTATTAAATTAATCGCAGAGAACAACCACTTCATATACAATAAAACCATATATCTACAAGAGCAAGGAGCTCCAATGAGGGTCACCATTATCGGGACTATTAGCAGAACGTAGAAGTGAAAATTATGATAAATACAGATACCTTCTTACCTATAATGTATTTTAAGATATGTTAATGATATCTTAATCTTCTGGCAACATTCTGAGAAACAATTGGATCATTTTATTCAGAAATTCAACAGTATATATCCAACTGTACAAGTTACTTGTGAAAAAGAAAATAACAAACTAGATTTTTTGGATATTACTTAAATTAAAAACAGCCATAATTATTGATTTCCATGTATACAGAAAGCCAACATATACACCTGCAATTATTCCAGCCAAATCAACGCACCCCTGGAAATACAAAACAGCAGCCTTCCGAACTTCTATTAGAAGAATATGCAATCATTCTTCTACTAGGAAAGCATTTCTTGAAGAAATCAAATGGTTAAAACAGATGGCAGTTCAATTCGGATACTCCAAAAGTCCAATTGACAACATGAATATAAAAATTAAACAGCAAATTGAAACTAACAAAGAGCCAAATAAAAATGAATTAAAATATATTGGCAGTTTACCGTACATACATCCGATCACTGATATCATAAAAAAAGAATGCAAAAGTCGTCAACTTGATTTCAGTATAAAAGTCATGAGTAATGCTAATATGTAAACATCTAATGAGAATAAAGAATCTATGTTGCAAACTGCAGGAGTTTATATGATCCCTACAATTAGCCTGAATAACAGAGAACACTATAATAATTGGATCAAAAAGAAGAAAAAACTGCATTGATTCAATACTGTAACCAACATCAGCTTATTCCAGACTGGGAAAACTCTAAAATATTAACATCGCATAAAAACCATAAACAAATCTTATTATCAGAATCCATGGTCATCGAAAAACTAAAGATAAAAACTGTAACACATCTGCACCATATGAACTGGCTTACGCATGGAAATATTTAATAGAACACAATAATAATAAACAACAGAAAAGTAATATGAGAAAAAAACAAAAATAAGAATACTACATAAAAGAACAACAGTTATACGAAAATCTTAACGATTCTGAGACGGACACTTAAATGGCCCCAAAGAGAGACAGCGCGAAAAAAACATGTGCAAGAAATGTGCAATGACAAAAGATCACGTGTGCCAACAAAATTTTTTAAGAGGAATTTGTGAAGATAAACGACATTACAAGTAGTACAGCAGGCCGCAATGTCGGCATATACGACCACTGAAGATGACAGCAAAGATATGCTTTTGAAACTAGTCTGTTAACATATGAAGGCTGGATGAAAAATTTGCTTTTTTCAACTATTTTTAACAGTTTTAAATAAGTAGGACTGTTAAGAGTCCTTTGCTTCAAATTGTTGTTACATGATTTTACCAGATAGACTTCGTTTTATAAATTCTAATCATTGATTTTGGTAAAAAAATCTTATCTTCGTCTTGAACTTACAACAAACTATTTGAACCTTGGATCACGAATAACTGAATACTAAATCAACATATTCAGAATATAGATAATCAAAGTCATCAAAGAATACCATTTACGCACCAGATCGAATTAAAAGGACAATCGGCTTTGTTGAAAATAAGACAAAAAAGAACTATGGTTAAAGGAACCAAATTCTTCGTTGTGAACATGCACCGAACCGTTTGAACCTTGCATCAAGAAGAATTGAATGATAAATCAACATAATAGGAATGTAACTTGTCAAGATCAACAAAGGATGCTGTTTATGCACTGGATCAGATGACAAAGGCAGTTGGATATTTTTTGGGAAAATAAGAAAAGAAAAATTCTGAGTACATAAACCAAGTGCATGAATGAAAGAAATATTCAACAAATAAAAATGACAACCTAAGACAATATTTTATGAGTTAATTATTTTGATACTATACTAAATTATTCTTATATTTAACAGTTATAGGAATGCATCCAGTACCAAATGACATTATCACTTAAAACGTGTAAAACAGTAATTTTTAGAGCAATAACATAATTTCAAAAGAAAATACAATACCACATAATATGTTAATAAGATTATTTAGTAAAATGTCGTTCACATATTGGATGTAGAGCAGCGGTGTTACAGGATACATGGCCAGAATTTCATTCTTGATGTCCTGCATTAGGAGCTCGGCTAATACGGCAAACATGGGGAACCCCATAAGTGCCCCCTCCTGTTGCCTGTAAATAATATTATTAAATTTGAAAAAGATCAATTATGTACTAGGGATAAGGCATTAAGAATTCCCTGTATCTCAGCTTCAGTTCTTGAGCCCTCTGCCAATAATTTAAGCTGAATAATGCGGTGGACATCCGATACCGGAACACTTGAATATAAGGATTTGATGTCCAGTGACACCATACAGAATTTCTCAAAAGGGGGCATAACCAAGTGAATTATTTGAAGTGCCTGAGTAGAACTAGTGACTGAGTACATAGATGCGGAAGTCAGAGGCTGACGGAATTTAGCTAATGCTCTGTCAAGTGGGACTGGCATAAACAGAAACTAATGGTCTGAGGGGGTTACCCTCTTTATGTGTTTTTAATTTCCCGAATAACTCAGGAATTCGGGTACCAGGGGGAGGGTGAAGTGACTTCTGAAAGAATTGAGGGAAAAGGCCAGATGACTTTAATCTGGAGATAGCAGAAACTGTTGCAGTTGTTGGGTTACGAGTACAGATAGAGTAAGGAATTTCAAGAGTGGGCCTGTTCATTTTCTCAATTATACTCTGATTTTTTCATAATAACGATCTGGGAAGATTTGTCAGCTGTTAAAATTGAAATGTCCGGGTTTTGTCGTAAACTTCGAAGTTGCTTCAATTCATTCGTTAGAGTCCGTTGTTCAGGTTTTTCGAAAGTTGCCTATTATGAGAGGCAATGGCCTTGGTCACTCGATATCATGTGGTGTCTTGAGCAGAAAAGGGCAAGTTGTTTTATCTTAGTTTCTAGGTGAAGGATGATTTGAATAGGGTTAATTCTACTAGCTTGGTAGGCATATTTTAAACCCCTACCAAAAGAAGTCAAATAGGTTGGTAACAAAGATGTGTCACTAAGGTTAATGCAATTTGAATGTTGGCTCGTTGGAAATTGGTTGTATAGTTGCCATTGTGCACTTGGTCTGCTGTCCACCTGGTCTGCTGTCCACCTCTGAAGAAACCAATTGACAAAGTTTTTTATATGAGTGTTCTGCAAGTCCATGCTGTACGAAATGCTAATGGCATTAGTAATAGTAAGTATTCTGTCCAGTGGAATGTGATGTATACTCCTGGATAGGCACAGGTAGGCGTCATATGCCCGACGATTCCAATAGTCTAAATATCCACGCTTCTGTCTCATAGCGGATGTCAGGCGTTTTTTCTCAGACATACGAATAATTCCGGCATTCCGTAAAGAGATAGGTTTCTGGTGTAGTTGAAGAAATTTAGGTACAACCCCCCAGGTCCCTGCAATTATTTAAGCAGGAACCCCAAGTGACTAAACTGAAGAGTTAAGACGTGCTTCCACTTACGATATGTCTTGACCAAAGCATCCATAACACAGATCAAAAAGTGAAGAAAGTAAAATTACATACCAAACCAGCGGCAAATACTACGGGTAAACACACTAATATTTATTTGTGCAGGTAAGTAGCAATGAACACACACACTACCATCTTATGCACAATTTAAAATATGAATACTGTATATACAGCTAAAACACAATGATGTTAAAACCATGAGTACTTTCAAGTTCACACTGAACTCGTCTTCAGATGTAATGATTACTGCAAAAGGATTATTTATACATTTGCTGTTCTCAGATCAGATCACATGTAAAGGATTTTAGGAAGGGAGTGTCTAACCCCAGGTCTTAAACAACCCTTAGAAATAGGAAGCTAGGAGATTTGGGCTAGAGTGCACGATAGGAAAGTGACACAGAAGCGAGGTAGAAATTGGGAGGAAGACTCCCTTATTTATAACCGAGAGGCCAGTACCCGTGGCCCGACAGCTTAATGTGCTCATCCGACACACAGCGGATATTTAGTGGTTCAAGCGTTTGTACCTACCTGGGATCGAACCCGAGGTATTCTCTGTGGCAGTCACGAACGCTGACTGCTAAGTCACCCGCGGCCTTTGCTGCTCTCTATGGCTAGAATAACTTTTTGCTGGATCCTTTTTTGATAATGTATCTTAAGATTTTTTTATTAAACCTTGTTATAATGGCTGAAGTTTTGCAGTTGTATTGGCAGGAAGAAAAATAATTTTAATGCATTTTTTAATTTGCATAATTGGAAGCACGGTCTTGCAGATGTACAGGGCAGTTGTCTATAATCAACACAATGTTGCAACATTGGTTTATTAATCGGTTATCCCATTTTAATAACCACTTTTCAAAAAGTTTTGAAGTCATCCATGCGATTTTATTGAATTCATTGTGTACCTCTAAAGATTTTGTACCTTTAAAGCATCTCAGGTTTTTACTTTCCCCAGTTACTAGAGGTTTAAATTTTTCCTCTCCAGTCATATTCGCGTATAACAAAGCAGCGATTCTTTCTTTGTTATACTTCCCTCCGAAACACATGATATCCTTAAATGTTAAAGTTTTATTTGGTAGACACTTAATAAAAAGTGCAGTTTCGTCTGTATTAAAAATGTCTTTTGCAAGACACTCTTTTAAAAGTTTTTCAGTATCTTTTGTCCATTTTTCACACACACCTCTTCTGAAACATCTGCCCTTTCTCCTAATACGGTTTCATGCAAAATTCGATGTCTCTTTTTAAATTTATCTAGCCATCCAACAGTATCTAGAAACTTTGAGTGTCCCTAATCTTTAGCAAAGTTCAGGGCTTTTTGTTGGATCATCGGACTAGAGTGTGGCAGATTTTTATTTCGAACCATTCTCGCCCCTTTTAAAACGGCGGAATCAACATCTTTGTATGAAAACTGTTTAAATCTTTTTCTACTCGCATTCCTACTGCTTTCATGTTGAATGCTAATTGCAGATTGATTTTTTTAAAATTGGTGACACACTGCTTGTGGCTATACAATACTTTATATCATGAAAGAAATACAGGATTACACCATATAATACAAATTTTGAAGATGACAATCTGATTAAGATGGTAAGTCAGATAATATCTGAAAACTTTAAAATTTCGTCGTGCTGTCCCGCTCCAGGACGACGAAATTTTCAAGTTTTCGGACATTATCTTTCTTACCATCCTTGTCACATTTACTCCAAAAATCGGATTGTCATCTTCAAAATTTATATTATATGGTGTAATCCTGTATTTCTTTCCTGATTTATCTGCTCCTCCAGGCAATCATGGGATAGGATTCTTAACCTCCAGATTCGCTAAACATAAATACCGGTTGCTTCAACTAGCGAATCCACTGATGGTTATTTTCAAATTAATCGAAAACTTGAGACTTGGTCGTTCTGGGTGGTATAGTGGTTAGCATACCCGGGCGCTATCTGGGAGACGTGGGTTCGAGTCCCGCTCCAGGCCGATGAGATTTTCAAGTTTTTGGATATTATCTGACTTACCATCCTTGTCACATTTACACCAAAAATCGGATTTTCATCTTCAAAATTTGCAATACTTTATAGCCACATCTTTCTTCTTCATTCCTTGATCAACATCATCTAAAAGCATCACTTTATCCGCATGAGACAGGCATTTTCTTTTCAGCATTTTGAGAGCAACACAGGTGAGTCAAACATACTGATTGAATGAGAATGAATATGTAACTTCTACAGAGTCGGACCCACACCAGTTACCACCATTATTGCCCTGTAGAATGCAGTTCCTACACTGAACTTTCTATCCAGATTTGAAAAGACAGCTGCTTCGTACAGTCTCCATGAATGCGTCTCCTCGTGTGTCATCTCCCTCTTCCAACATGACTCCCAGCACCTCACAGAACCAAAAGTTTCAAAATATGGAATTAAGGGTGCTTTGCTCCCATCTGCCTGCTAAAATATTGTAAAGCAAGACTTTTGAAACACACAAAAAGAAAAAAAAAATGCACACACAAAATGGTAATTTTTATTCGAAAAAAACTTCATCATATAGAAATTGATTTTCGTAATATGGAGATTAATTTACATGTAAATGTCGTTCAAAGTCAAGGTTATGCGGAAAATTTAGTTAAATGGAAGTTTGTTATATAGAGCTACTGTACATCAGAAATTTTTCTTGTGGTTAGTCACTGCATATGTACATATGTATTCTTTGTTGTTTTGATGCATAATGTGGATTGAGTTCTAATCGTAGTGAAACTACTATTGGTGACATGATTTTTAACAGCATGGAAATCCTTGCTTCCAGCTAAGGATGTGCTTAATAAACACAATATAAAGAGAAACAGTGTGAAAGAGCAAAAGTATTTTAATGTAAAATAAATGGATTTTTTTTTTCATTATTTCATCATAGTACATGGTGCAGTGCCTTCTAGTGCACAAAATTCAAAAGTATACAAAAAGGAAGTGTTACATGTTAAAACACAGCTTACCAGTAGTACTCAAACTCTAATGACACTTGCTTATATGCATAATGGCAACCAGCCAAGCACTCCCTCACCTACTCCAGTGCACTTATTCAAGTAACCTCATACTAAACAAATATACCCTTGCATTCATTTCTCACAAACGTATTATACAATCTGAATTCTAATTTTTCGATGTACTCACTCATTTGTATATGTATCGTTACCACCTGATGCTGTGCACTGTGTTTGTGGTGAAGGTTATCACCTTGCATTCAAATTATTCTTCATTGGATAGGATTTTAAGAACATAACAATATAGTGTATGTGTGAAAGCAGACAAATAACTTCAGGGGACCTGTGAAATGGAAGAACTCGTGTGCAGAGAAGACAGTGTTAATGCATTCCATAATATAACCCAAAAAGTGAGGAAGAGCCAGATACGGAAGAACTAATGCATGGTGAGGGTACTTTTAATAATGCATGTTAAAGTATGACATGTAGAGTGAAAGGGAGCATGTCATGCAAGAAATTGTGCACAGAGAGGGCACTGTGAATGCATGCCATAGTACAACACAAAGACAGAGGGAGCATGACATGGAAGAAATCATCACAAGAAAGGACACTGTTAATTCATGTCAGTGTGTAACACTAAGACAGGAGAAACATGACATGGAAGAGCTCATGCACAAAGAGGACAATGTTAGTGCATGCCATAATATAACCAAAAACTGAGAGGTGGCCCAAAATGGAAGAACTCTTGCACTGCAAGACATTATAAATGCATCTTAGAGTATAACAAGAAAACAGAAAGAGAGCACGACATGGAAGAAATCATCACAAGAAAGGGCACTGTTAATGCATGTCGCAGCATAACCCGAAGACTAAGAGAGAGCATAACATGGAGGAACTTGTGCACAGAGAGGATGCCTGGCATTATAGGTGCACATGAGCACTCGCCAGATGATGATTATTAACTGGCAACTTTTGCAATTAAATTAATTTAGTGGTCGCCAATTTGGCCATTTGTTATTTTTAGTGCCAATTTACAAAAGTATAGTAATTCAGAAGTAAAGGTAAAAGGAAGTGAAACCAGTCCTAACTAGTGATGGCAAAAAACCTCGATGTTTTTGAACATCAAAGTTTTGCCACTGATGTCGATGTTTAAACCTCGATGTTGCAGAACCCTTTTAGTGCGACATGGTCAATTCATCAGGCTGCGTGCGTTGTGCTAAAAGCGCGATGGGCTGAATGATCAGCCCTCGATTTTGACCTGAGTAGTTCCTGAATCAGACGGGTATCAGTGTGAATGGTCATATCATTTATTAATCAGTTGTTTTGAAATAAAACTTCTACAAATCATACTGTCAAACAGCAATATTATTGAAAAAATCATGAGAATACTATACAGTAGGAATCGTAGTGTAAGTTCGCGTTCTCTGCGCCTGCCCACCTGCCCACACACTTTTGGCGCGTGACGGGAGGAAGGCTAATTTTAGCCAAAACTTTCCTACTACAGTTGAGGCAGGGCTGTTCACATGGGATTATGGGTGAATTATAGAATGTTACACTGTCGGAAATCACTTTTTCAAGCCCTGTTCAAAGTGCAATAGTGCGCAATTTGTGGTCCAGTGACAACAGCGTTGTTATTTATTTTATTTTATTTTATTTTATTTTTTTTGCAGACTTTGTCGCGTAGGAGAACGAAATGTGCTTTATTACTAGAAACTCTTCACATTATTCATTTCTTTTTTCCCCTAACAAACCGACACAATCACAAATTTCTGTGAATTACGAATCCCCCACATATTTTTCCAAATTTGTATGTTAACTGAGGACAAATTTTATTGACAGCTTGTCTTTACAGATGTGCTTTTTGCTATGGCACTGAATTTTTTCTTAAGATTGTTTGAAATGGCCAGTTGTAGTGAGAGTGAAAATTTGCCAAGAATCACCTTAGAATAGCATCAGTCTGTGAGAGTACATTAGAAATTAAAGGAGTTGTCATTATATTTCCCCTTGGTTTTTTTTTTTTTTTTTTTTGGTTTTTTTTTTCTCTGCAAAAGAAAGAATAAATAGGCTTTGAAAATTTGTTTTGAGTTTGCAATTTTTTTTTTATTATTATTATTTCATGTAAAGTTTTAAAAAAAATCAGTTATCTGAAATGTAATATATTAAAATATATATATATATATATTACATTCTATAAAGAAGATACCTAAGCAAAAAAAATACACATATAATTTTGACTCACACCTAGTACAACATAGAAAAGGTTATGTATCTACCTGTGTGAGTAAAAGGAGAAAAGATAAAAAAATAAAATAAAACAACTGAATGTAGAAGGTGTCGAGAATACTGAGCCTTGGCTTTATCAAGGACCAGCAAAAACTCTGCATTTTCTCACTTCCACAAAGACCTAGTTGGAAATGGGTTTCTGCAAGGCCATAGATGCAAGTAACATTCCCACCTAAAATAGTTTAAAAAATATATATATGTCATGTCCTCCGTAGAGTTGCATGACCTAGCACTAGTTAACAATTTCGCTTGCATCCATTAACCTTCCTGGCCCGACCCATGCTCTTCATCTGTTACTATTAAACAGAGAGAAGAAGATTAAAGAGAACTCAAGCTGTGAGAGTGACAATAATTAGAAATGATTTTCAGCCATAACGAAATGCCAAGTTTGTTTGAGAGAGAATTTAAACCTGAAAATCAATGCAAAAGAAATCCAAATTTTTACATTGCAATTAAAAAAGGAAATATTAATTTTTAACGAACAGATTTTTGAAAGAAAACTTGAGTCTAAAACCCCTACTCTACAACTTATGACAGCACGAAAACGAGAATAAGTTAAAGATAATAATTAACTAAAGAAAACTTTGTGAAAGTTATATACCTTAAACAGTTAGTTGCAATATGTACAAAGTATTTCAGCAGTGCTTTAAGTGCATAATTAATTAGTTATTAAGAACTTAGGTCTTTGTGGAAGTGAGAAAATGCAGAGTTTTTGCTGGTCCTTGATAAAGCCAAGGCTCAGTATTCTCGACACCTTCTACATTCAGTTGTTTTATTTTATTTTTTTATCTTTTCTCCTTTTACTCACACAGGTAGATACATAACCTTTTCTATGTTGTACTAGGTGTGAGTCAAAATTATATGTGTATTTTTTTTGCTTAGGTATCTTCTTTATAGAATGTGAATTCTGAATTTTCAAAACTGCTGCGTTGCGCGTTTTGATTTTCAGGTTATTTTGCAACCTTCGTTTTAAATTCTAAAGTTTTTCCTTAGTCTTCAGTTTTGCTCTTAAGTATATATATTACATTTATAGAAATGTTAAGAAATATCTTATAAAGTTTGGGGGAAAATTTTTGCTCAAAATATCAAAATTCATTGAAAGTACAGCATTTTCTCTTGAAGCATGCAATTTCTAAGAAAATGGCTTAGCATTTTTGGCATATACATACACATTACATGTAGCTCTTAAAAGAGCTTAAACCCAGAGAATATTTTCAATATAAAGTAAATTAATTTTTTTGTGTCGCATTCTTGTAAAGAGAAAGGCAGGGAATATCTTTTTATTTCATGAATTGGCTGTTTTAGTCGATGTTTCGTTGGCGAAATAGAAGAGTTCATTTCCATGACAAGTTTTGCACCTATAAAAACATTGAGTGTTTTAACAAAAATTATTAGTTACTGAATTTGAATTGGTGAGTAATCACCATTATATTGAGCAGAGATTTTGCCCACCAATGACAGAATCGCGAGCATGCTTCAAGAAATCCACCTACACTTCGATTTGGGTGTCAAAAAGTAACTGCCACAGTAACAGACAACCGTTCCAGCTTTGTGAAAGCATTCAAAACATTTGGAATCGACACTGCCCATTTATTGCTGCAGATGGGAAAAGCATGAATTATTTGGCTTTTTAGCGAAAACATCGAGGTTTTCACTGATACAATGAAAATTTCCACTGTTACTATCGATGTTTTGGGAATGAGTAAACCTGAGGAAAACAAAAAATTACGAAATGGTTTTTATTATGTGCAGTGAGTGGCTTCATTTATGTTCAGATAAAGCTATCTATGTAAATAATAGGAGTTACATTAAAGTTCCTATTAATTCCCCAACCCCTTTTTTTATGCTGAAGACTTCTTTTTGGCCACTAACATTTTTGGACTTACTGGCCACTTAGCTGAAATTCCATTCTGCACCTATACATGTCATAGTATAACACAGAGACTGCTAGGGAGCCTGACTGGGAAGAACCCATGCACTGATAGAGGAGCATGTAACATAACCTCATTCTGTATAATGATATAATTTTTGACTTACTGCAGATATCAGCTGATGCTTCCTGTGGCTTTTACGTTCGCAGTCGAATAATATCTATGGAAACAGTTTGGCATTAGGTGAAAGTATTCCTGAATCAGTTGATAAAGTGATACCAGATGGAAGTTAGAGGTGTTTCAAAGAAGCAAGACTGTACTGGTATCGTATATGTTAAGAACAGGAAAGATGTAGCGCATAGAGTTATTAACATGGCACTACCAGGTAGGCAGACAAGAGAAAGATGTAAGATGCGATGGAAGTATCATGTAAACAATGACATAAAGGAAAAGAATTTGAGGAATGAGGTGATGCAAGATGAAATGGAGTGGTAAAGAAAAATCCATAAGTGACCTCCTCTGGGACTAATTGCACTTCAGAAGTACACTGGTGTGCAAAAATTAAGGACGAAGAGGAGAAATTAGCATAACAGCGGAACATGCAGACAGAACGGACCGAAAGGCCACTGAAGAGGTAGACTAGGGTCTGGTACGGTAGGGCATGCACATATATGCAACATGACGTAGGGGGGAGTGTCGAAAGCGTATAAAGCACACGGGCGGTGTACTCTCAGCAATTCGGTGAAAGCTATTGCATGGTGTACATCGGTTTGAATGACATCGAGTTGCTGCCACCGTGTGATATGGCCAACAGGCAATCTAGTAGACGACATCTAGATGACTTTACCCGAGGTCGCGTCATTGGGAAGTTGGAAGAACGTCGAAGTGTGACTAGTGTGGCCGAGGAGTTCTGGATCACTCACAGCATCGTTTCACGAACTTGGAGCGTATTTCAAACGACTGGAACAGCTGTTCGAGAGTTTAGCAGTGGTCGTCCACGAACAACAACGGCGGTGGACGACCAGTATATTGTCCTACTGGTGAGAAGAGACTGGCGGCAGACAGCGGGAGAAATCGCAAAGGCACATGCAACAGACAACTGGACGTCCGTTATCGTGTTTTACCGTGGCCAAGAGGCTGCACAAAAGTGGTCTATTTGCCCGATGACCAGTACGGTGTGTGCCATTAACTCCTGCTCATCGGAGACTGCGGTTTCTGTGGTGCCAGGAACACAAGAACTGGACACATCAGCAGTGGTGTCGAGTTCTCTTTCAGGATGAGAGCCGATTTAGTCTGACGAGCGATTCTGTACGTATACACATCTGGAGAGATCAGGGAACATGCAATCATACCTCCAACATCATCGAAAAGGACCGGTTTGGAGGTGGCGGAGTTATAGTTTGGGGCGGTATCATGCTTGGTGGCCGTACTGGCCTCCACATCTTCCAAAGGAGGTTCAGTCACTGGTGTCTGCTATTGTACAGAGGTTCTCATGCCTCACGTGTTTTTATTTAGAGGTGATGTGGGCCCTGAGTTCCTCTTCATGGACAAAAATGCTACACCTCATCATACAGGGGCTGTCGCAGAGCTGTTGGAAAGTGAAGATATTCAACACATGGATTGGCTCGCAAGGCCCCCGGACCTAAATTCAATCGAACACGTGTGGGACCTTCTCAGGAGACGCTTGGCAGCACGTCACCAGCCGCCAGCAATGATTCTGCAGCTGCAAGTGGCGCTACAAGAGGAATGGGCTGCGATGCCTCAACAGCTCCTTGACAACCTCGTCCTCAGCATGGACAGACATTGTAAATCCTGCAATGCAGTGTCAGGGTGATCATATCCCCTACTAAAACTGGATTTTTCTTGGCAGCCGCCTGTCACATAGACGTTTCTGTCTTCTGTCCAGTTGTGCTCGAAACAACCTTTTCAATAAAGTGCCTTTGTATCCTTTGGATTCCTTGTTTGGACGGTTTTGCTCACTTGTCCCATATTCTTACATCTTGGGGATCTTATGGTATGATTTGAGTCTATGTGGAGCACTTCTGCACAACGTTACATTTGAAAAACCGTCTCATCCTTAATTTTTGCACGCCAGTGTACTATATTTATCGGCGTATAACACTCACTCTAATTTTAAAAAGGAAGTTTGAGTAAAAAAAAATTAAATTTAAAATAAATGGCTTGGGAGATCTGAACTTTTTTAGATAACTCAACACACACATTTATTAATATTTATACCACTTATATGGCAAATAATATGAAAGAAAAAGCACCTGTTTGAACGAAAAAAGTTGGATATTAGACCTGTTACAAAAATTTTATTAATCAGAATCACTGCTAACTTGAAAAGTGATGAGACAGACTAAAAAATAAAAAATAGCCAGAAGTCTGGGTTCCTTAAACCGACGCCGTTTGCCGATAATGCATGGTCATCATCACGAGAAATGATACCCTCGAACCTGCACAACAAGACTGCGCATACTGTAATGATTTTTGTCACCAATCGTAAGGCACTGAGTTCAGACGTCACTGGAAGTTTCGTCATATTTCTTCTAAGCAGCTACTGCTTAAGCAGGTTGTGTCGTGAAAGCAACTTAGCAAGAGCAGATGCTTAGGCTTAACGTGGCAGCTTGTGTTCGCTGCTAAAGCTAGTGGAGTTACTTTCGGGCACTTGAAAAAGGTAAATCAGGAGTCTTATCTCAAAATTTTTTTGTGCAAATCTTCTTTCCGAAGAACTGAAGATTGTATTGATACCACTTTTAACAAGATCCATCAGAAAACAGAAGAGATATGCATTATTAGAGAAGCATCTGCAGTTAGAGTAAACTGATACCAAACCGTTAACATTTGGCACCGTTGGGACGCTTTGCACTTTGCAGCAGTGTTTATTTTACCTAAATTTAAATAAATTAAAAGAAAAAAAAAAAAAAAGTAGTACACACGCAGGTAGAATTTCAGCCCTAAATTTTAGGGGGAAAAGTGCATGTTATATGCCAATAAATACGGTATTTATGTTAAATTGGAGATTTATGTACAGACTCATGTAGTGCAAATAACAAACACATAAGATCTTGCTCAGGATTTGTGAAAATATCAACATTAACTTCTTATCCTGAAGCTTAGCTGTGTATATATACAAGGGTCATTTCAAAAGTTTTTCACACTGTGGGTTATCTGTGGATTATGTGTTCTTCACACTGTGGGTATATTTTTCACATTGTGGGAATTTATTTCACAACAGGCCTTTGAAGTAATCTTCATGTTTCTTTATGACAGCAGCCCAACATTTCGGCAAGTCTTGTATTACAGGCAGGACACCTTTATTGTTGAGGCCTCAGATTACTTGGGTCACCTCATTAGAAACATACTGAATCATTTCCCATGGAGTGGCTTCTTCAGTTTTGGGAACAAGTCATAGTCTGGTTGTCTGATGTCAAGACTGTATGGTGTGTGGGTAAGCGATTCCCATCCATATTTTTCCAGAATGTCTCTTACTGTGCGGGAAACATGCGGCCTCACGTTGTCATGCCAAATGATGACACCAGCTTCGAGCATGTCTCGCCTTCTTTGGTGAATCTTTGGGCACAAAACATTTTGCAGAAACCTTCTGTGGTATTCCGATGTTACAGTGGTCCCGTCGGGCACTCTGTCTGTTGCTATCACTCTAACCTTGTCATAGGCCATAATCATCATCAGCTTAACCTTCGATTGTTACCGGCGGACATTTTTCTGGCGAGGTGATTCTTGGTGTTTCCACTGAGTGGACTGAGATTTCAGTTCTGGTTCAAAATCTTATCCAGGTTTTGCCTGTAGCAACAATTCTGTCCAAAAACTGCCTGCCTTCTGTCTTGTACTGCTAAATCAATTCTTCTGCGATCCCTTTGCAAACTGCTTGTACACCCCAGGTGCACACGCATTAGTACACCCCAGATGCACAAATATCTTTAATTTTCTCAAAACAAAATATGTCACTACCTACTTCTATCACATTATCTATTAATGGTACTAATATTGAAATGGTTAACTCCTTACTTTATTTGGGGATTACCTTACACAGGGACCTTAAATGGAACCATCATGTTGACTCTCTTCTTCTCAAACTGTCTAAAAACATTGGAGTTATTAGCCTGATATTTACAAACCTTACCTACAAAACACTAATTCATTTATATTATACCATGTTCCAGACTCATATTAATTATGCTATCTTATCATGGGGACAGACAACTAAATATAATTTCAGAAAACTTCAAAACAAATATATAAGATTAATTGACTTTTAAAATTTGATAGAAATTCACAACTAACACTATATAATACAACAAGAGTTTTCCCAAATATAATATTCTAACGATTAACCAATTATATTACTACAATATTGGGAAAATTATGTATGAGCGCATTAAGAATAATTTACATTCTGATATTATACATATTACACCCCAGATGCACACGCACTAAATCACATATTAGGCCTATTCTTCCGAAAACAGAAGCCATGAAGCAAAGTTTAAAACTACATTGGCCCACAGTATTGGAACTCATTACCCGTAGAGCTAACTTCCTTAAATAACTAACCTTTTTTTTTTTTTTTTAAATTAAAAAACTTTTTACTGAATTGTGGCACCTCCACCTGGTGATCACAGTGGATGGGAACTATATTTAACATAATGACTTGTATATTGAAATGTGATGTTTTTTTTATTTTTGTTTGTTTGATTCTCCTAATACCTTTATTGTTTGTAATTTAAAACTACTGCCTTCATTATAAAACTGATCTAGGAGCATGGGACCTTGTCAGGCCTGGCTGGCCTTTTCCTCCCTGCTTCCTGGCTGGGCATTGTTTCAACTGATTTATCTGTAGTACTGTTCTTTTGTTTTTCGCTCAGCAAAATAAATGAATTGAATTGAATTGAATTGCTCTCCACTCAGATTATGCCGAGCCCATTTGGCAGCCACTTTTGTCTTCTGTAATTTTTCAGTTAGGATTCTGAAAACTGAAGTGGTAGACATGTTTGCTTCGTATGCAATCTCTTCACGTGTTTTCCTTCGATCTTCTTCCAAAATGCTGTTGACGATAACCACAGAAGTGTCGTCCGTTGCACCTGATGGCTAGCTGCTTCTTGGGCCGTCTTCGATGCTTTCCCGACCTTGGCAGAAACGAGAAGCCCAACCTGACACTGTGCTACGATCCACTACACTAACCCCACAAACTTCACACAAAGCTTTATGAATTTTGGTAGGGGAGTTTCCTCGCAAAGTTTCAGTTTTAATGTAGGATCGCTGGTTACTATGCGAGATCTGACCTGACTCACTTTCTTCCTTCGTTTCTAGGCAGAATTTTTTGGAACAGGAACACATTAGTCACCAAACGTAGACACAACTTTGTAGCCTACTGAAGTCTGAATCTCAACTGGCACAGCGATTAAAGCAATTGCATCGTCCGCCTGCGCAATGTGCAAAACTTTTGAAATGGCCTATGCGTAACAACATACAAAGTTTGTTCCCCTGTCCTGAGAATAAGTACGTGTGAAGCAGAATTTCAAGATGATATGTATATTCATCTGTGATGTTGCAGTGATCAACATCAACTGTTTCAGCAGCTTGTGCTAATACTTCTTTGGTTTAGCCTTGTTTAGGAAAGCATTTAGACAATGTGAGATAAAAAAAAAAAATACAACTTGTATTTGAAGAAAAAGAAAAAAGATTCCCCAGTTTAAACTAATTCTTAACTATAAAATATTCCATAGTTATCCATTTTGTGGAGTTTCCCAATTTTTAATGCTAGGTTTAAAAGCCTAAATATTTCACGATAAAAAATTTCAGGCTTGGAAAAATTTGCTTTCATCCAATCCCCAAATTTTTTCAGCACCCTGTTCCCCCAATTTGAAATTACTGGATAAACCCCTGGAGTGCACGATATCTCCATGGAAGAAAGCTACTTCCTTCTTGTTCAGAAATGATGCGCACGTAGCGTTGGACGGTCGTAGACATACCAGGGGTCCCAGTGAAGTCCAACTAAACACACCCCATACCATTACAGACCCTCCACCAGCCAGTACAGTTCCCTGTTGACAGGCAGGATCCATGGCTTCATGTGGTTTGCGCCACACGCAAATCCTTCCATCTACCCGATACAGTTGGAAATCAGGCCAGGCTACTTGTTTCCAGTCATCAAGTGTCCAGTGGCGGTGTTGCTGTGCCCAAGCGAGGCACATAGTTCTATGTCGTGCACCCATCAAGATGACTCGAGTTGGGCGTCGGCTCCCAAAGCCCATATCGTGCAGGGTACGTTGCACAATCCGGATGCTAATGCTTGTTGAGGCTCCAGCATTGAATTCCGATGATACATGCGAGAGTGTAGCACGCCTATCGCGCAAAATGATTCTTGACAACTGACAATGTTCACCCAATGTCTTTTTACGGCCACACTGGTATCGTAGGTTGGTGTTTTGCCGGAATTCTTGTTGTCGCGGCACACCCTTGCAATGGTCGTCCGTGAAAATCCGAACTTCGTTTCTACCTCCGAAATACTATGGCCCATCTCACGAGCGCCAACTATGACACCGGGTTCAAAATCGCTTAAATCGTTATTACTTGTCATTCTCATGCCGAAAACAGCTCTGACAGCTGGCAAGGATGTCTATCGCTTTATATACGCACTAGCGGACGCAACTGAGTACATGCTAGGTGACGTTGCTATGTATTTTGCATAAGCTCGTCTGTACCAGTTTTTCTCTCTCTTCAGTATATGTGGACAGTTTGATATAAAGGAGAAACTTCTCATGTTTCATTCCCTGATTCAGCTTGAATTTGTGAGATAGGCCAAACCAGGGCCTGAAATGTAAGAAGAATTTAAACCTTCTTTAGTGTATTCATGCATTTTAATTAATTACTCCAAAGTATTTTTAATGAATGTATGGCAGTCATGTTAAAAAAAAAAATGGAGATTCCATTGCTAATGGAATTTTGAAAAATAATACCGATGTTCACTCAGTTCCCACCCCAGGACAGTACATTTTTCAAATTTTCTGAAATCTCTTTATAGATAACAGGGCTCCAAAATATGGTCGCCCACTCACTATTGGTGATCTAATAAATTATGTTGACGACCACAATTTCAGCACTTTTATTTACTCCTTTTTGCCGAAGAATGAGCGGCAATAATTTTTTTAAATACATATATTAGAAAAGAAATGCATGGAAGTTGCTGCAATTTATGGCAAAGAAACAAGCAAAAAAAAAAAGAAAAAAAGAAGAAATGGTGCACGACAGAGGTGAAAGCAGGGACTGGTATGAAATGTGGAGGTCTTTTGACAGGGCATAAGATGTACAAGATCACTAGGTCAGCAAGGTACCATTGGCCATCATGGGCTGATGTGCTTTAAGTGCTGCCATATTGAAGAGATAAGTGAAAGGGGAACAGAGCATACAATCTGTAACAGGTGTGGGCTCCTATTCTAAGCACAAGAGAAGAAATGCACAGTTGCTGATTATTATCTAGTTACTGATTATTCTCCATTGTCAGCAATTCTGCCAAAAGTAAAAAGATTGAAGAGAGAGGACACAATAGTCGTGGCCTCTGTTTTTAATAACACATGAGACAAAAGCAATTCCTGATAATTGAATTAAATTAAACATGTTTTAGAGCTATCAATGTTTCTTTGTTGACGTTTGTTAAATCCTAATGAATTCTTCATCAAAAAACACTCACTTGCCATCAGAGTTGACTTTGAGTTGGCTTCTAGAAAATCTTGCTAGCTACTAGAATTTTACAAATTTTTGGAGCCCTGTAGGTAACAATTGCTAGTGTGATTTCTTTTTCTAAATTAATGTAATGATAAATATTTGAACTGACTAATTCACTTTCAATCTCATTTCTGTTGTTTTATCTTTTGCAGGTACTATTGGCACTCGCAGATTCTGTTCTTCCAGGCACCATGGTAATTACTGTGAGTACATAAAGCGAGTTGGCGATGACAGGGAATACAGATCTTGTGTGTACACTTGTTATAATGATAGTTGCAATAGTGGAAATGGAAATACTATAGCTGTTCTAACCATTGCAACTATGTTTACTGCAGTTATTGCATTCAGAAACATTTTGACTTGATAATACTAACATCAGTATTTGATGTATATGTTTAAGTGCCTTTTATCAGTATCTGATTTTCTGTGTGTTAAGAGGTGTTACCTTTTAGGGTTGATTTTTTTGTCATCTAATGAAGAATGCTTTACATTGAGTGAGGATTGTTCATGTAGAATGGTGTTCTCGTGTAACAAATTTAGCATAACTACTTTCAACTTGAGAACATTCTTTTTTTTTTTTTTTAGATGAGATATTACTGTCATGTGTCAGAATTTGTAAGGAACGGTGTGTTATATTCTGAATGAATTTTGTTAACCATTTGTATCCTATCATTAATGAGCCAGAACTTTTTTAACATTTTGCAGCAGCTTGATCATCCAACATGGTATGTGACACAAAAAGAGCTAGTTAGCTGTCAAATTATATATAAAAGTCTAATTTTTAAAAAAAATATGGCACCATTGGCTCTCGTAGAATCAGTAGTTTTGAATATAATTTTCTTTTTATGACTGCCTAGTGTGATTTAATTATTTCTTGAATTTAGTTAAGCAGATGGCTAATTTTGTGGTATAGGCATAAAAAAGGGAAATTGTGATGTGGTTTGCTTGAAATCATATTAGCTGATGGTGATTTTCTCGTTTTTTTCCTGTCAACTATGTTTAATCTCATATTGCCATACTGTATTTTAATAGCCATTTTTGTTTCATTTAGCTGCCCCAGTGGCAGAGTGATATAAACGCTGGCTTCTGACCATTCGTCTGAAATGGGTTCGATCCCGATGAGGCATGGATGTGTTGTGTGTGTCTTATGACACTGTCTCTCTTCCTTCATGGAACTAGTGGCCTTAAATTAAGGATGGATGACTGCTTATAATAGCCTATCTATTTGGTCATGGTGGCCATTAATTCCCCAAACAAAAACAACAACAAAAAATAGTGCTATTTAAAAACAGAATAAACTTTCATGGCCATGTGAGGAATGAAGTATACTTTTGTATATTGTTTTAGTTGGAGATTGTTTTATATTACCAAATTTAAAATTGACTAAGGAGAGAAAACGTAAAACTCTGTAGTGAACTCCAAAGTTATAAGAAAGCCTTAGGTCTAAGTACTTGATGAAAAAAGATACAATAATGATATAAACTAAGTATCTACCTTTTACGCCTTCTGTTCCTTGTGTGTGAAGAGAATAAAAAGAGGTGTAACAGAAAAGATACATATACAGTGGTTATGCTTATAAGGGTATATGTTTGAGGTGGGGGGTGGGTTGCTCCCACTTATTTTACATCAGCCCTTCTAAAGCCACTTCAAAAATAATAAAACAGTATATGTGCTATGGAAACAGAAGCTGAAGGCAGGCCCACTTTGACTCCCTTTTCAATGAGATTACAACCACTAAGCCCTCCTCAATAGAAGTTCTGGAGCTGCCACTGTATATAAATGTGTATTTATGGAACAGAAGGTAGGAAATCTTATTAAGACATTACTATATAAAATTTAATTTTGTGTATGAAAACTGATTGATTCTTATAGAGGAGAAATCAGAACATAAAGTCATACAGGTATCTGCTATAGACAAATATTAAATTACAAATTTCATATGTACCAGGGTAATAGTCTTTCCTAACACATTTTTATTTGACAGCATACATTTCCAGAATATATATAAAAAAAAAAGGCTTTATATGTTCTGGCTTTATATATAATTTTTGCCAGCAGATGGCAACACTGCAGTAACTGTTACAATATTCCAAAACATTGTTTTCCTTCTGTCTGTTTCCATGCCAGTGTAATGACAGTAATTTTTGTGGTCCCAAACTGTCATACTAGGTGACGAGCTGGTGGCCTGTGTAATTTTCCCTATTTGAGAAAAATTGTGTAGCAGAGCTGTTTGCTAGTATAACTGTCATTTGATAAATATCCAGGGATGTCAAAAATTATACACTAACTTTTTCCTTTGGCATGTGCAGTAACAGGGAAATGCCATTTTGAAATGCTAATGCAGTTAATTTAACAATTTACCTGCCTGAAAATTTATTAGATGTTTGTCATTCATCATTGGTATTTATTTTTACACTCTTAAACATTAATTGGGATGCAGTGTATAAAAAAAACAACACAGTTTCCAAAAACGTTTTAGTTGTCACTGTACTTCAGCTCACATCTCTGGTAAGGTTTCAGATTTTTTACCTTTTCAGTCTTAATTTAATGTAATTATAATGGTGTGGCTAGGGTAGGGGTGGGTAACTAGCAGATTGAAGTTTAAAGAGAAAAATTGTTTCTCGGAAATTAAGTGCAAAAAAAAAAAAAATAAAGATTGCAAAGATCATGTGTTATTAGATTTTATATCATCACCATTGATAGAGAAAATGTATTACATATTACCTTTTGATACAGAGAAAGTGCTGTATATGTCCAGTTATAATCTTCCCAATTTACAGAACCTTCTGTGCCTTCTAAGGAAGTTTATTTAAAAACTTCCATAGAAATTTGTGCAGCACTTTAGTTGTCAAAGGTAAAACTGAGTAAGAGAAAATAAGATTGTATACAGGGGCATGTTTAGAGGGGGGGCAAGGGACCTCCCCCTTGCAAGCATTTCATTTTTTTTAATGTTTTTGGTTAAAATGTGACTTACATTTTAAAAAATGCTTTAATTTAGTAGTAATGCATCAACCTACATTATAAAAAAAACCAACCTTTTTTTCCTACTTTTCACTTTTATTTGATTCTGGTGAGTTTCAAAAACTTCCATTTTTCATCACCCCAGTACCCCTGTTTTTTTGTTGTTGTTTTTTTGTATACATTCCTGATTGTATATGTCCAGTTATATTCTTTATTGAATATTTAGAACCTTTTATGTGCCTTCCAAAATAAGTTTAGGAACATCCACAGTAATTCATTTAACACTTTTATTGTCAGGGACAAATGCAGTATATCTCAAATAAATAAAGTATATGTCAAGTAAATTGAGTCTATCTCAAATATAGTATATCTCATTATTAACTATATGTCAACAAAATAGTTTCCATATCATCTACTGTTTCGCACGTTATTAGAAATTCGAGCTCGGGAAAAACGTCCATATAATAAGAAAATTTTTATTTCAACTTGTCACTAATATTCCTTTTTTCTTTTTGATGTTCTTTATAATAGTTTAGAATTTTATTATGAAGATTACAAATTTATATGAAAAAATGTTTTATATGTGCAGTCAAATGCATCATAAGTTGTCAAAGTCCTCCAATACGTAGAGACATATTGTCTCTACGTATTGGAGGACTTTGACAACTTATGATGCATTTGACTGCACATATAAAAACATTTTTTCATATAAATTTGTAATCTTCATAATAAAATTCTAAACTATTATAAAGAACATCAAAAAGAAAAAAAGGAATATTAGTGACAAGTTGAAATAAAATTTTCTTATTATATGGACGTTTTTCCCGTGCTCGAATTTCTAATAACGTGCGAAACAGTAGATGATATGGAAACTATTTTGTTGACATATAGTTAATAATTTCTGAAACCACGTAATGTTTTCGACAAATGTTGAATTAATATAGTATATCTCAATTCGGTTGACATTAAATGTCTGTAAATACTGTTTCACACGTTATACAAGTTCAGTAGCCACGTAAAAAGTATGTTCATCGCAACTTAGCGAAAATTGAACAACGATATATGTAGTATATCTCAAATTGTCAGAGATAAAAAAAATTGTTTTGAAGAATATAGCACTTGTCATGTGCTTTCCAAGAAGTTTGTTTTAAAATGTACATGGTAATTTATGCAACACTTGGATTGTCACAGGTAAACATAGTAACAGTACACAATAGTTAAAAACACAATTTAAATAAAAAATAATAAAATATATATTTTTTTTAAATTTAAATCTTGCATGGACGGCATTTTTAACTATTGTGTACATTTCAGCACAAATGAAAAACTAGTGGATAGTAACAGTAATGTGGGTAGAAAAAAGCTAAAATAATGGATATCCACTTAGTTTTTCTCCAAATGTTATTCACTTCTCAGACTTACTTTAAGAAGATTCACTTAGAGCTTTTAATAGAAAAACCTGTGGTTCCCTTTTTTGTTTGTCATAGTTTTGTTTTTATAAGTGAATTTTATAAATGTTTACTGATCCTGTTAAATTTTTTCAGTTTGCTTTTATTATCTATATAGTATTTGAAATTATTTTTATAGTTTTAGTTATCGAAATAATTTTAAATATTCTGTATAAATAATTCTTATAGAATATTTAAAATTATTTCCATATATTCTAGCTATTTTTGTTAATGGCTTTTGCTGTTGCAGCTTTGAAGATGGTAATTTAGCTTTTTTCGTTTTTTCATCACATGTCTCACTATCAAAGATTATAACAACATTATGTTGTTGTTTGACTATGTGGATATATGATTAAATTTTCATTACTGCAGAACATAAATTCCACAGTTTGTTGTACTGTTTCTCACATTATGATTAGTTCTTATTTTTGAGAAGCACAAAGCTATACTACATCATTACAAGTCAGAATATATTTATAAATTCAGACTTGTAATGATGTAGTACAGCTTTGTGCTTCTTGAAAATGAGAGCTAATCATAATGTGAGAAACAGTATAGCAAACTACGGAATTTATGTTCTGCAGTAATGATAATTTAAACATTTCTCACTGTTTTAGTACAATGAGAACTCATCAGGGATTGTATTGGATTTATGCAATGTTGTGGGCTAGTTTCAAATATGTAGTTCTGGGTATTTTATTTTTGTGAAAATGTTTACAGTGCACTGACTCTTGTATCATAGTCCTTGAAAAAGTTCTTGCAACTTTATGTGTTGGATTTCATTTTAATAAGTTGAACTCACTAAAACTTATCACGTGTGCGCAAACTACTTGACCAATCCATCCACTTGTTAAATAAATTATTTGTTAAGCTGTGTATCTTGAAACAAGAGTGCTAGTATGTTCATGTGATGAGGGTATTCCATTTCTTTTCCTTGAGTCATATGTATAGCTTCTCAGTTTGAAGTGTAAAGACCAGAAGCCATTGTTATCATAAATACTGTTAAGAGTAGATTCCATTGTCATAATACCATAGAAGAATGGCTATCATAATACTGTGTCCAGACTACTTGACCAAACCATCCACTTGTTGAGTAAATTCTTTATTAAGCTGTGTATCATGTATTCGTGTGACTAGTATTCCATCCCTGAGTCGTGTATAGCTTCTCAGTTTGAAGTGTGAAGATTATCATAATTTTACCATTATCATATTTTTTTTGTATTTGCTTGTACAGTAGATTCTGGTTAATTGGGCCATCAGTTAATCAGGACAGCTGTTTATTTGGAACAATTCTTGAACATCCCAAATTGGCTCTTTAAGATAAAGCTTCACATAATTGGGGCAGCTGCTCAATTGTTCCAAAGTGTTCTAGTCCTGAAGTATCCCAATTAACTAGAATCTACTGTATATCATTAATTAGTATAGAGGGTGGAGAGCCCAGGTGTTTAGTCAATTTTGTGGTTCAAATTTTCTGGATGTCTGAAAGGTTAATGCTAATAAAAATTAATGCTCGTAGTGAAATTCCCATTGTTTGCTAACTATTTAAGGTATTAAACTCTTCCATGCATTGTTTTCCTTTCCTAGTATCTTAAGGAGCAAATGAGGCAGAAATGTAGTGTCACCAGTTTTAAATGGAAGCAAAAATCTAGCAACATCAGTTTTAAACTTGAATCGGGCAGATGAACTTTCTTTGAGGAGCTAGCCTCTGAATCTCAGAAAACAGTTTAGTGGTGTATATGTGTATGTATTTTGAGAAGCAAAAGAACTTTATACATTGATTTTTTTTTCTCGTTCTGTTTTTAAGGGGATTATTTCTTAAATGGGTACCAGCACATGCATCATCCGTTTTGGCTGTCCACAAGTGTGCACTGAGACAGATGTTCAACACAGCGTGTTCCAAAAACTTTATTGGGAAAGTAAATGGTACATGTTCCAGTTGTTCCTAAATGCTCCTCTTTTCACATATTGAATGCACTTAAAACAGGTTTAATAGTGATTTGACAACATTCAGTTCTGTGATAACTTCACTTGGCTATTGGCAAAATTATAGGTGAGTAGCTGGGCAACTGGTAAAAAAAAGTATGTAATTAATAATTCTGAATTATTTTTTTCTGTTGTTAAAAATGAGTACAAATAGTCACAAAATTGAAAGTCTTGATGCTACCCCCGCCCCTCCTTTCCCTTAAAGCAAAGCAATAGGCATGTGCTTAAAATAATGAATTAAAGTTTTTATAGAATGTACCTGAATGACAGCTTGGGTGAAGCAGTTTAAAATTGTTACTGGTATTTACTGTATACTAAACAGGAATGTGTTGTACAAAGTGGACCAAAAGTCCTTGACACACTTTAAACCCTCATTAAAAATAAAATGAATATAATGGCAGTAGTTTGCTGCAATTGCTTGGTTGACTCAAAAAGTTTTTTTTTAGCTCCATTAATATATTTTAATGTGTGTACCTCTTGTTGCCTGAAACACATCAAAGTAGTATTCAGTTTTGGACCATGTGCACTCTGAAACACTTTTATTAATGGATGCAACTGCTGCAGTTATTTGAATTTTTAGTTTTCCAACACTTTGCTCTCTTGATATATGCACTTTGACCTTGACATAATCCCATAAGAAAAACTATGTTGAAGATTTTCCTGGGCTGTTTATGTAAGCTTGACTTGCTTGACATTTTCTTCAGAAGCACTTGGTTGTCCTGTTTGTTCCTCCATCTAGAATATGTTCAAACATTCCTAAATGGGAGTGTGAAGAATGCCCCCTCTCCATTTAGGAATGTTTTGTACCAGGCTGTTGTTATGACACAATGAATCCTTTTCAAACTTTGTTTGGAAATTTTTTACATCTGACAGATTTTGTTTCAAAAAACAAACAGAACAAGCAGCTTTCTCTTTGAGAGTAACGATTGTGAACACAAATGCTTGTGATGAATCAATAGTGCCATCTGTTGGTCTGCAATCAAAATTTCTAAAAACTTGAGTTTCCTTAGCAATTGCAGTAAATTGTATTAGATTGCTTTGACTAGCACAAATCTGAATGATATTCAGATTCCTAATCTACTTAGTTTCAGTTGCTTGGAACTTCATTGTCTTGGGGGGTGTAATGGTAGCAGGCTTGAACAGAAATCATGCAGGAGATACAGGTTCAATTCCTGCACCAGGCAGATGCCATTTTCTAAGGGGAAGATGCCATTCAGATGGCCTTATTAAAAAAAATGAAAATATGTCCCTTTTGTGCCAATAATGACTTCTATTTCAGTGAGTTTTTGAAGTGTGTCAAGGACTTTTAGTTCACCCTATATTTCATTCTTCATAGGTTACAATTTATGAAATGCAGGGGAAAACATTGGTAATTTCAGATTTCATTGTTGCAGGGCAGTTGAAATGCAGTAAAAGTACTTTGTTTCTTATATTTTTTCTGAAATGTTTTGTTCAAAAAACAATACAATATGTACGTAATGTTTCTCAATTTCAATGAGAAATTTCTTATTTTCTCACTACCACAGAGCAGTAGTGAGAAATCAGAAAAGTCTTCTGGGACTGTTTCTGCACAAATAATGCAAAATCTCCAGTACTGTTTGTCCTGGATATTTTATTTTTTCAAAGCTGCACAAATTGTTACCTGTGAATTTTTTGTTTGTAGTTAAAAAAGAACAGAGGCCTAGGGCTAGTGGAACTGTGTGTAGAATTGTCAAGCACGATAATTTTTCATAAATACAACTGGTAATTATTTTTTTTACATTTTTTGTTAATTTATTTCACTGGGGTGTAACTTTTCAAATACATACCTCACCAAAAAAAAAAAAAAAGTTTATCCCAGCATACCAAAGTTTCATATTTGATTTACATAAGCAATTCTGGCTTCTAAAAACATGTTCAGTGTGAGAATTAAAGATGAGTGTTCAAGTGCTTGACATAAAAGTTATTCTTAAAAAATTATTATCCGACTGAAAGTTTTGTGAATTATATAATTGTAAGACTTCACTCTCTGTTAATTTATGAGTCTGAGCTTTGTAAACTGGTTTCATAAATAGATTTATCTTGTGTGAAATAATAATGTACAGGCAAACGTCATTTTTCTCTAAAAAATCTGCTAATTCTATCTGTTATCAGTCAATGTGCTTGAAGTTTTGTAACAGTAACTCAGAATCTTGTAGTCACTTATTTTTGTTCAGCACAATTCTGTCTTTTTCAGTATTTCAGAATTTTATTTTTCTTCTTGATGTTCTGAATTTTGCATTTTCCTAAAACAAAAACAAATGTTTCTTACTTCCCTTTGCCTTAGCACCAACAAGCCATGGGACAAAATTACTGGTATGCTCTTCGTTACAGATTCACCTTGAGAAGTTCAAGTTTCTTTTGAGTTATCCATCATTTGTGCTGTTGCATGTGACTTTTGTTTGAGCAAGGAGTTTTAATTCATAAATAAGTAAAATGAATCGCTTACAGTGAGGTATCAACCATATTCATAAACCATAAAAAATAAAAGTTCAATGACTTGTAGAAATGAATGTGAAGACAAGTCCTCTGAAGAATTAATTCTTCACCAGAAAGACATCATTTTCTGTAAATTATATATATAATGTACATTTACCATTGCCACATAATTTACTATTTCCCATGTAGTCATCCTTCAGAAATTGATAGAATAACAATTATTTGTAATAACATCCATCTTTCAAGGGAACACAGTACCCCTTATCCATTTTCAATGGGGGACTTACTGCCCTTCAGCATCATCTTCTTCATTTTCCATGGTGGCTCAGCATTTTCTTATCCATTTTCAATATCGAGTGCAAAACCCTCCGGCATCCACTGTCAGTGCAGGGCTGCCAGTGACGACTAATAGGTGACTTGCTACTATTTTTTATGGCAGGCGACTGTGGCAACTATTTCTTACAAAAAACAGCCAAAAGCAACTATTTTCAGAAAAACCTTGAACTGTTTTAATTGTAAGGCTACTATTTTTAAAAAAACATAATTTGTGTTGCGTATATCAATGTGCTTGTATAACATCAGTTTTAATATCGATACATGTGAATATCAATTTTGATATCGATGTGTGCATGTCGAATCATTATCAATATGTCTTGTTCAGTTTATTGCTTTTTGCTTTATTGCAAATATCATGACGGAAAGTCAATGACAAGTATAGACTAGACCCACATGTGATTAAAGGAACGGTCTACTCAAATCAAGATATTCTGCCGAAAAAGTGTCCTGTTTTTCTGTTTGAAATACGGCAGTGCCAGGAGTGAGCACGTATCTTGCCTTCGTCACATTAAAGACGGTCACTTTCTGTGTTTACTGAAGTTTATTTGCAGTTAAATGTATCAATTTCAAGTCAAAAAATTTGTACCTAGAATTTGATGAATGATATGTTCACTGAAATAAATTTGTGTGATTGTTTTTACTGCTTTATTTTCCAAATGACACGGAAAATGCATGTTTTCCCCAACAGACATTTAAACTCAACATTAGGTTATCTACAAACTGTCTAATATAAATTAGGAATTGTTCATAATGAAAAAAATAAGTGGTAATTGAAAAAACACCTGGTGAGACATTTGTGTGTATCTGTTAAAAATAACGAGACAGTACTTTTTGTCCTTTGAGTAGATCGTTCCTCTAATCACATGTGGGTCTAGGTATAGATGTACTTGTAGTATAGATGTACTATGTATAAGAATTTATTCCAAACAGTGAAATTAGGATTGATCATTTTTGGAGAGACATATTGTATCAAAAGACATTTGGAGACTGGAAATATCCATCTTTAGCTAAAGTTGTGAAAGCATGCCTTGCTTTATAACATGGCAACTTTGATGTAGAGAGAGGCTCTTCTGTATCACGAAGAGTTCTTTCAGATGAGAAGGCATCTATGTCTGAGAAGATGTTGAATGAGAAACTAACAATTCAAGAAGCATTAAAAATGTATATCAAAGTTGCAAAGGTACCAATAACCAAAGAACTAATAAAATTAGCACTTAATGCACATAGGTCAAATAGCAACCATTTTGAAGAGGAGCAGAGATTAAAGGAACAGCAACTGAAAGCAGAGAAAGAAAGTGCTGAGAAATTGAAACAAGAATTGCTAAATAAAGGATTTGAAGAGCAGAAAGCAAACTATAGAAGTCATGGAAAACAAGATAACAATTCTTGTTCAAGAAAAAAGAGAAGTACATGAATCATCAGACTCTGTGCTTAAAGAAGCCAATGAGAGACTAAAGCAAGCATTAAAAAAAAAAAAAGACATACGTGCGATACGAGTTGCACATGACATTCTAGAAGGAGCAGAGAAACTCGGACAAAAGGAAAGACAACATGAACTTGAAGCACTAAAAATTAATAGGGTAGTTCATAAAAGAAAATCCTCCCTAATTGATGCATTTATGCAGAAAACCTCAAAAAGGGAATAAATCTAAGGTTATGAGGAAGCTTTTTCACCAGTATTTTTTTTTTTTTTTTTGTCATTTTCTTGTAGGACTTCCGTCCACAGTGAGTAGAGTTTAGGTCCCAGCCACCTACAGCGAGATCGCCTTTTGGGCAGGACACAGAAACGGAAGGCATGAGAGCAAGTCTAGCGACTTTGACAGAACAGTTTGTAGTGAGATTAGAGTACAGTAGATGGCGCCACCGTACAAGTACGATGTTGCACATAGAGGGGTGAGAGAATTTCAGGGGAGGGGGCATAGGAAAGGATACCCATTTAACCAGTGGGTCCAGCCTGTAGGAAGCTTTTAATAAGGAGTTCCTAATTTAGGTTGAGATACCCGAACCCACAGCGCTATGCGCCTTTTGGTAGATGAAAGAGAATCTAAGAGATTTAGGAGCAGATTGCCCTGATAGAATAGCACGAAAGAAAAATATGGAAATATTAGAGCACAAGAAGTAAACAGTTTCCCGTTAAGTAGTGAAGTTATAAGCTGCCCTATATACTTACCTGCAACAACAAGCCGTTCTGAGCGATATTTCTCTCCGCAGAAAAAATGCCCGGTGCACCGCTGTCACAGATGAGTACAGGGGGAAAAGAAGGGAAGGACAAGGGAAAGGGGAACCTGAAAAAAAACCCATCACACACAGAATAAGTTTCCCAGAGGAAAATCGACGTTCAACACCAGATAAGACAAAACTGGCCATTTGCTCGGTGTTTCTCTCGGGTCCGCTATTGCTTCGTTACTCGTTAGCCAATGAGAGAAAAGGTTTTTCCCCCATTGGTTTAAAATTTTTTTCTCAGGTTTACTTTTGTTGATTGTTGCCTAACAAGCCAGAGTAACTATAGCTGAGGTGGTGTGATCACAAATTACACCGATCGAGGTTTAAGTTACTCATTTTGAATAAACAACAGAAAAACAAAAATATAAAAACAGCCACAATCAGAGTTTTTATTCCTTATTTAGGGAGCCGGTAGTATAAGGGCCAATCATTTTTTTTTCTTCGCTAATTGTCTGCTTGTTGCACAATTGTGTGCAACAGCGGTAAAAATTAAGTCCTGTTTTACTTATTTAATTATTTTTTATTTTTATTTTTTAAGTCTGAACTAAGGCGTAAGAAAAAAAAAATTTAATATAAAAGACAAGACCAACAACACCTTGTTAGTTAGGGGGAGAGATATTCTGTACAAAAAAGATAAATCTTTTATGCAACATTTTGCTCGGCCCTTAAAAGGGCTGGGTTTTTTTTTTTTTTTTTTTTTTTTTTTTTTTTTTTTTCCCCCAAAACTCGTGATATTCATTAATTCAATTCTTGCTTTCTTCCCATGTGTGAAGAATAACTTCAATTTAGTCCCAGTTATTTTTAATTTTTTTGGAAGTATAACTGTGAACTGGATTCTTTTCAGGAATTTTATTTAAAATAGCCTTCGGTCTTTTAAATTTGTCAGTATCATTGACAACATAATTAAGGGCCTCCCTGACAAGAGGATTGGGATGTTTCTTGGCTTTCTCGTAATACCTTTGCGCTAGATCATACATAGTATAATGTGTAGAGTTGATATTTAGCATACTACGGATAGCATTATTTGATGTTTTTCCGAGTCCTACCATCATACGAAGAGTTTTATTTTGAAACGAGGTAATATTATTTTTTTGCTGCTTTCTGCAGTTACCCCAGATAGGACAGCCATAGGTAATCACCGGACTGAAGTATGCTTTCCATAACAAGGTTTTATTTTTTTTGCTAAGCCTTTTGTTTTTAATTATGTGTCGGAGACTTCCTCTTAGTTTAAGTGCTTTAGCCAGGGTTTCCTTAATATGCTTGTTCCAGCTCAAATTAATGATCCATAATGAGGCCTAAATATTTGACATCTTTTACCCAAGGTATTTTTTTTTTTTTTTTTTTTTGCCATACAATTCAATTTCAAAGTCAGGATTGTAATTGCATGTTTTACGGGAGAACAGAATTGCTTGTGTCTTGTCAGTATTCATTTTTATTTTCCAGTCTAGGAAGTAATTCTCCAGTTTTTCCACATAGTATTGCAACATAAATGTTGCTTGATTTTTATTCATGGAAGTATAGGCCAGTGCAGTGTCGTCAGCATAAAGTGCTGTAGTCAGATTCTTGTTGTTAAAATTAGGAAAATCTGAAGTAAAAATAGAGTATAGCGTAGGAGCAAGTACACTGCCTTGTGGAACACCGGCTTCAATTATTTTTTTTTTAAGATTTCTTCCCATTAATTTTTGCACAAAATGTTCTGTTTTCAAGAAAAGATTTGATTATATGAATAATCCAAGGTGGGAAGTCATGTGCTATTAGTTTGTAGATAATTGTCTGGTGTGGACATTTATCAAAAGCCTTAGCTACATCCAGGAATATAGCCGCTGTGTGCTTCTTATTCCTTCTGCACATTTTTCAGTAACTCTCAAGAGCTGGTGCACTGTGGAGTGTTTGTCACGAAAACCTCCTTGAATAAATGGAATAACTGGGTATTCTTCACAGAACTGTTGCATCCTAACAAGTATAATTTTTTTAAAGATTTTTCCCATGGTTGGGAGCAACAAAATCGGTCTGTGATTTTCAGGAATTGCTGGGTTTTTACCTGGCTTGGGTAATATTACCTCTGCTGTCTTCCAATCATCAGGGAAATAATTTAATTTAATGGGGCACAATTGTATATTTTAGTAAGGGTTTGCACATACTCTTCCGGTAGTGTTTTCATAATTTTATTATTTATGCCATCTTTGCCCGGTGCCTTTTTATTTTTAAGATTATTAATGTACCCCTTTCACTGATGGGTAGTGGTTTTTCAAAGTCTGGAGGAACAAGACAATTTTTTTGGTCCTTAAAAGGTCTTGTTTTTTCTTATCTTTTCAGTTTCTGGCGTTCCGGACGTAAAAGAGGTCGTAGCACCTTTAACTTGAAGTTGCTGTTCGACTTTTGCATTTTTTTTGGTTTCCAGACCCAAGAGAGGTCGTAGCACCTTTTAACTAGAAGTTGCTGTTCGACTTTTGCATTTTTTTGGTTTCCGGACCCGAAAGAGGTTGTAGCCACCTTACTTAGAGGTTGCTGTCTATCGGACGTAAGAAAGGCCGTAGCATTTACTACTTTTGGCTGCTGCTTCCTATGCCTTGTCCTCCAATTTTTTTTAAAAGAACCTCTCTGTTTACTTTTAATTGGGGATGTTAACACAGGTTTTTTTTTACTAGTAAATTCTTCATAGAGTTGTGCACTTTGGGTGATGACTCTAGAATTTTCAACATCCTCCGCATGTTTAAAATAAATATCCAGAGCCTTTTGCATTTTGATGGCTACATCAGTGTCAGGGATATCATTTATTTTAAACTGTTTTTCGAGTGAGTTTGCAAAGATTTCTGCTTTTTCTTCATCAGTTCTAACTACCGTCCCATCTGCTTTCTGGAGGGGTGGGAGTAATCTGGTATTTTTATTTTGCAAACTTGAAGTAAGGTACCACAGGGTCATTTTATTTTTTTTATCCGAATTTTCGGAGTAGTCAATATGTGCTTCCTCAAACAATTGTCCCCATGAACCGTTTTCAAACTTTCTGATATCTCTTTTGATTTGCCTGTTAAGGGTGCAATAAAGGTCATAAAACGTTTTATTTCTGGTTCTTTGCCATTTACTGCGGTACTTATTTTTCTCCTTAATAAGATCCAAAATTTCTTTGGGTAAAAAGTACGGATTTCTTTTTTCTTTGGCAGGAGTTTGACAATCTTCCATAACCTTGTTAATGGCAAGGTTAAAGGTTTCAATAGCATTGTCAATTTCTTCTTTGCTATTGCAATCTCCGATATCTGGAGGTGGTACTAGCTTAATTTTTTCTTTAAATTGCTTTAGGTTCGTGACCCTTTTGGGTGCTACCATTACAGTTTTGTCAGTGAAAAGCTGCAGATGAACGGGGTTATGATTAGAGGAGAGTGCTGCTGCAGTATAGATTTCATAATTATATCTATTATTTTTGAATAGCGCAAAATCTAGCACATTACTAGTTCCTCTTAATGCCGTCCTGGTGGGTTCGGAGGGTGCCCCCAGATCAATATTTTTATTTAAGAGATATCTGAAAATATTGTTCCCACTTTTATTAGCTCTGGGACATTACCAATAGCGGTGTTTGCTATTAAAATCCCCGCTACTATGGTGGGGATGTCTTCTTCAAAAAGTTTGTCCAGAGCTTCACTGGTAACCGTATGTGACGGATGATTATAAATGGCCGTAAACTTGATCGGGTTATTTTTAGTTTTAATTATAACCGAGTGCGCTTCTTGACCATCTTCAGTGTTGCAAGGTGTTTCACTTTGCTCTAGTCTATCAATAACCGCAATCAAAATTCCGCCGCTTTTGGTGGTTTTGTCTTCCCTATAGACCTTGTAATTGGGTATTTTGAATTTAATTTTATCACTTAGCCATGATTCATTAATTAATGCAACGTCAATTTTTTTATACTTTAAGTAGGCTAAAAATTCTCTGTGTTGTCTTTTGATACCCTGCAGATTTCAAATTAGAATGTTAAGGCCATTTGTTTCAGTTACTAAAACTTCATCCTCAGAAAAAAAAAGGCCCCTAAGTGGGCCGTTCCCCCCCCTTCCTTCCTCAGAGAAAAAGGAAGAGGATAAGGGAAAGGTGCACTTAAGAGGCACCTTTCCCCCTTTCTCTTCCTTGTTTTTTTTAAAGCTGTCTTTCTCTACAGCTATGCTGCTAACAGTAATACTATCTTGGGCATTAGTAACAGCGTTTAACCGAAGCATTTCTTCATTGTTGTTATTTACGACATTTTTAACTGCAATGTTGTACGTGTAACTCAGAGACTTTTTTCTGCTTCCTTTAATTCTTTACTAAGCCTTCCAGTGTAGTAATTTGCTTTTCTTTTCTCTATATTTTTCTTAGTTAACTCTCTGTTGTAGTGTTTTGGACCTAAATAGTTTTCCACATCTGCATTCATTTTATCAACCAAGTTGGTGTTTTGATAATTCGAGAGATGTTTTTGTATCCTTTGCGCTAGCACAGAATTTGGTAAGTTGCTTTTAATTACAACCTTTTTTTCTCTCTGTGTAATAAATTAATATTACAGAGATATTTATTTGGATCTTTTTTTAATAATTCTGTGTCTTTTATTGCTTCCTGTAATTTGAAGCTGTCACTGCTTTCTTGCAGTGCGTGAGGTTGTTCCTTACGAACATTTCCTTTCTTTTTTTTTTGTGCGTTTTTTCCTCACTTTTATTGAAACTTTTTTGTGTTTCAATTTTTTAATCGTAAAGCTGAGCTTTACTCATGGGAATTTGTGTTCCAGTCTTTTCTAACTGTGTTTCCTTCTCCTGAAAAGTACAAATGGCCAATTCCTTTTTGAAAATTTTTTCAGTCGGCCCTAAAAAGGGCCGTTTTTTTTCTTCCGTAGACTGACTCAGATTCACACTCTTTTTACGAAAAATCTCACAGGAATAGCCTGATGCCGCAGCACTGTCAGATCTATTCAAATAGTCAGGTCCCGCAGGATTATCTGATCTATTTTTTTCAACAAAACCATCCCCAGAGGGGAATCCGTCAGTATCTCCACCCGACAAACTAAAATAGTCAGGTCCCGCAGGATTATCTGATCTATTTTTTTTTCTGAAAAAAAAACATCCCCAGAGGGGAATCCGTCGGTATCTCTACCCGACAAACTAAAATAGTCAGGTCCCGCAGGATTATCTGACCTATTTTTTTTTATTTTTTTTTCAGAAAAAACCCATCCCCAGAGGAGAATCCGTCGATATCTCCACCCGACAACTGAGGTTTCAAAGACCTCATACTTACCTTCTTACTTTTCCTGGTCTTTTTTTTAACACTGTTGTTCTACTCAGGAGGTAAACACCTTATCCTCCTGGATCTTCTAAGACCATTTTCTACCTCAGTTGTGCTACAGGTTCCAGTTATAGGGGGATGAAGCGGTTAACTTCTTGTTCAGCATCAGATCCTATTCCAGCATCCTCAGTGTCAGCAATCCTTTTGCGCAACGAAAATTTTAACTGTGTGCTAACAGCAATACGAAGAGAAGTGGATTCGGAAAAATTTTAATAGAGCTTTGAAAATAGCTTAGCTACTAAAAGATCTCCTAACCGGACTGATTACAATAGACTGGTAACCCAGAAACTATCTAAGATGCGACGAATAAAACCTTCCGAAGAAGCAAAAAGTTGCGGGACAGATAACTAGCGGGAGACCACACCACATGCGACCGTCACGTTTGGAATCCAAGCAGCAACTGATAAAAGAATGTGTAGGAAGCTTTTTTGTTAAGCCTAACCTTATATGTCTCAATTTTTGAAATAATTTACTGCATATAGCTCCTCCAAATTGATACCATGGTATAAGAACAATGCAAACTTTAAAGTGACCCCCCCCCCCCAATTGCTAAATGATAAAAAACAGTTTGTTCATACATATTTGGGTGGGGGACATATAAATGTTTTTGATGTCCCATGACAGTAATTTTGAAGAGTTATAAAACAAATCATTTCAAAAAATTTGAGCTTTGGTTTTATTATTGTCATCAGTGGGAGTAAGGATAATATTAGTTTTATTGTTGTTAGAGCTTTGAAAATCAATCATGGTTAACATCCAGAGGTTTGAACTCTCTGCTGTTATAAAAGTAACCCAAATTAGAAGAAAGTCAAGTTTTTTTGTTTTCTTGTTTCTATAATTATGAGTTGGAATAATTTTACAGGATAAAGTAATTTCTTTATATTTATCTCAAAAGCATCAAGGACACTATGAAGAATGACTGTTACATTATGAAGGCAGGTGTATATCAATGTAATGCCTCATATCAATTATACTTGACCTACACAGACTTGAGCTTGAATCGTAAAACAGTTGTCCATGCCCTAATGAAATGAAGACATTTCAGTCAGGTTTTTCACATTTACCTTTCAAAATATGGGAATCAAAATAAAATATACTCTTTTACAACATAATTCAGAATCATGTTAAGCACCATTATTATTATTATTACTTGTCATATGAGTTAAAGAGTTTCCATTATTGAAGAGGGAGATTACACTATACCCATTCCATTCCTGATGATATTAAACTGCAAGTTTTCATTTTTTAGTTCTTGGCTTCGTGTTTATGTTCCATACTAAACACATTCACAGTTTTTCCAAATGTTCATCTATTCAAATGAGATTCTTGATATACCCCATATCAGGTAACTATGATTATGTGTACAGAACAAAACAAGTGATCATCAAAACACTGAATGACCACAACTATGGCCTTTAAAAGAAGAAATACACAACAATTTTTTGAACACAGTGTATGAAGCTCACGTGGGAAATCTTATATTTTTTTACCAACTACAAATGCAGAAGAAAGCTCTCCATACTGGTTTGATACAGATGCGAACATCTGACCTCCAGAACAATGACAAAGAAGGAAGTGTTTTGTAATATCAGGTTAGTTTATGTAAGTAGTTTTTGATATACTGTATAATTGAATATTTGGGGGGGGGGGGTGATTTCCATTCTGAGTGTCTTGAGTAGCATTATATTGAAATTTAAGATGACCTTTTTGTTGTGCATGAATGTGTGTGTGTGTGTGTGTGTGTGTGTGTGTGTGTGTGTGTGTGTGTGTGTATAAAATCCCCCCCGTCCCCCCACTAACACATGACACATGAACATGTGCTACTTTTGTCGCCATGGTTTTAAATAAATAAAAAAAATATAACAATTTTTTTTTTTTTTTTTTTTTTTGGTGTGTGGAGCATTTACATTCTGAAACTCACACTATTTTGGGCAACTATTTTAGTCATTAACATAAGTTTACCATTAGTGGCTACCAAAGCAACTATTTTCTTGGGTGTGATAGGCTGACGGCCCTGTCAGTGGGGGTGCAGAACTCTCCAGCATCCCATTATCTGTTTTTCTGTGGTGGCTCAGCACACTCTGGCAGTCCCTTAGCTGCATCACTGATGGACACTTTATTATGTGAATAAAACCATAATCGATTATAACAGTACATGAATCTGAAATTCAGCTGCTTTCACAAAGTAAATAAACTTGGTGAATCACTCTGTAGGAAATCTTGATTCAGTTTAAAAACAATTGGTGATAAATACTAAACATTTAAACACATAAGTGAAGAGGTTCTGGTTATAAAGAAGGCACATGGAGTAAACAAAATGTTTTCTCCATGTACACTGGCATGCAAAAATTAAGAAGGAGACGGTTTTTCGAATGTAACGCAGTGCAAAAGTGCTCCACATCGACTCAAATCATACGATAAGATCCCCAAGATGTAAGAATATGGGACAAGTGAGCAAAACCGTCCAAACAAGGAATCCAAAGGATACAAAGGCACTTTATTGAAAAAGTACCTTCGAGCACAACTAGACAGAAGACAGAAACGTCCATGTGACAGGCAGCTGCCAAGGAAAATCCAGTCTTTAGTAAGGGATATGATCACCCCTCACTGAGTTGCAGGATTTACAACGTCTATCCATGCTGAGGACGAGGCTGTCAAGGAGCTGTTGAAGCATCGCGACCCATTCCTCTTATAGCGCCAATCGCAGCTGCGGAATCGTTGCTGGCGGCTGGTGACGTGCTGCCAAGCATCTCCCGAAAAGGTCCCACGCGTGTTCGATTGGATTTAGGTTCGGGGACCTTGAGGGCCAATCCATGCGTTGAATATCTTCACTCTCCAACAGCTCTGCAACAGCCACTGTACGATGAGGTGTAGCGTTGTCGTTCATGAAGAGGAACTCAGGACCCACAGCACCTCTAAACAGATACATGTAATGCAGGGGAACCTCGGTATAATAGCGGACACCAGTGACTGAACCTCCTTGGAAGATGTGGAGGTCAGTACGGCTGCCAAGCATGATACCGCCCCAAACGATAACTCCGCCACCTCCAAACCGGTCCCTTTCGATGATGTTGGAGGTGTGATTGCATGTTCCCTGCTCTCTCCATATGTGTATACGTCCAGAATCGCTCATCAGACTATTGGCTTTCATCCGTAAAGAGAACTCGACCCCATTGCTGATGTGTCCAGTTCTTGTGTTCCTGGCACCACAGAAACTGCCGTCTCTGATGAGCAGGCATTAATGGCACACACCGCACTGGTCGTCGTGCAAATAGACCACCTTTGTGCAGCCTCCTGGCCACGGTAAAACGCGATAATGGACGTCCAGTTGTCTATTGCACATGGCTTGCGATTTCTCCCGCTGTCTCTTATCGCCTGTAGAACAATATACCGGTCGTCCGCCACCGTGGTTGCTCGTGGACGACCACTGCTGAACTCTCGGACAGCTGTTCCTGTAGTTTGAAATGCTTTCCAAGCTCGTGAAACGATGCTGTGAGCGATCCCGAACTCCTCGGCCACACTAGTCACACTTCGACTTTATTCCAACTTCCCAATGACGCGACCTCGGGTAAAGTCATCCAGATGTCATCTACTGGATTGCCTGTTGGCCATATCACACGGTGACAGCAACTCAACGTCGTTGTACACCGTGCAATAGCTTTCACCGAATTGCTGAGCGTACACCGCCCGTGTGCTTTATATCCTTCCGCCACCCTCCGCCATGCTGCATATATGCGCATGCCCTATGTACCGGACCCTAGTCTATCTTCTGTGTGGTCTTTCGGTCCATTCTGCCTGCTCGTTCCGCTGTTATGTTAATTTCCCCTCTCGTCCTTAATTTTTGCACACCAGTGTATGTTAAAATAACATACTTTCTAAAACAAAAAGTTACATGCAAAGTAAGATGTAAATTAAGTTCAAATTTTGCCAGGAACGTATCAAAAACTCTACATGTTAGTAGATTTATGTTTAAATTTGATGTGCTCTTGTTTTATTTCAATGTATTTTCATGTAGATGATGTTGCTGATGCAAACTAGATAGACTACGGTCAAATGAGGCTTTGTAACAAATTCTGGTTATCCAGAAAATAAAGTAAATTATGCAATGCTGAAGGTATTTAGTGTTTTCATTTTTATTTGTAGCACATGAGAGGTACTTGTAAGAAAAGTGAAATTATGCCGGTGTTTTGGTATCATAGAAAATGACAAATCTATTCTTGCATATTTGCCTCTGTAAGGTTTTGTATGAAAATACATGCAGGCAAAATTTGCTTAAGTGTATAAATGACTAAGATGGCCATGTGCCTTATGAAGTATTCATTTTAAAGTGCTTTTGTTGCTGCAAGATATGCAGTTCAGTGAACATTTCAGTTTACATGATTTTAAAGTTTCATTTTTGTGTGTGTAGAATATAGTGATGGTCCAAAGTGTTTCTTTATTGGTTCTTGTATTTTTGTTATGCATTACTTTATTGTAGAAAATTTATTGAAAGCTATAATGTAGGCTGAAATATGAAATACTTTCAGCAGAAATTGTGAAAGTATATATATTTTTTTTATTCGGCACATTTTTCTCTTTTTGTATTATACATGTTTTATTGTTTCATACTAGTTCATTTTTATATTGGAGATCTGATTTTTATAGTAGTTTTCTCAATGTACGAGATATGTATTTATATAAGTGAATGATGATACTTTTATAGGTATTTATTTTTGTGAAATCATAATATTTGTAAATGCTTTTCATGTGGTCTATACCAATGACTTGTAAAGAAATAAAAAATAAGAGCGTATGCATTGTTTTCTGTCTTGTAGAACTAGCCACTTTACAAATAACTGGAGGCAGTTTTATGTTTTGAAGCAGATATTTATACAAAACATATTCATTTACTTTAAAAATGTGCACATGCATTCCTATAAATTGAAGTTACATGTAACTACCAAATGGTTAGTTATGCTGTTACTTTGATGTCTTAGGCAAAAAATATGTGATAATTATTTCTTGTGAGGCTGATCAATGATAACTACACACATTGGCCAGATTAACCTATGGTGTGTACATGCATTAATATGACAACGTATGCAAATGATGCAAAACAAGTTGCTGCTGTATTCATTAATGCTGAATATATCACTGGTAACCTCCGTCCATGCAAACATGAAGAAAACTTATTGCGCTGTCATCTTCAGTTGTTTATCTCATGCTTAGCTAATGCCACCATTTTCAGAACATAGAAATCACCCATCTTTGGAAAGTTACTGTTTCATTGGTCTTTATGTAGTGACAAACAAAAGGATCAGACACTTTAGCACAACAAAACATTTTTATGTGGCAACTGACATCGTTGTTCAGTTTAAGTACCGGACCGTACGAAACATGTGGACACTGAAATTCCACACTGATTTTCTAGAATGCCCATTATCTTCTTTATAGAAGCCCCTAAAAAGGTTTATGTATTGCAAAAAAATTGAAAAAACAGCCTTCTGGAAATAATCAAATTTATGAGAGCCTCATAGAAAAGTAATTGTGCTCATATGGGAAAAAACAGGAGGAAGTGGGGTGGGAGAGACTACTGGCAAGAGTAAATATGTGGTGGAAGGATTAAATATTGTGTTGGTAGGTAGCATCATTTAGAATCGCTCATTAATGGACATGGACATTTGTAGTCACTGCCACCACATTGAGCACCAAGCTGAACTTAGTCGCCCACCCCTTTATTTAAAAATGGTAGAATATATGCAAAAAAATGCTCTACGAGAAGAATTCTAGACGATGAGGGGCGATGATTAGAGATGAGGAAAGGTCTCGCAGTCACTAGAACAACGCAAATCGTCACAAGTGAATGCTGTTACAGTTAATCACAAAATGGAATGTAGTTTTTGGTGTTGACCTTAGAATCGGCACACGTTACAATTAATTTATAGCATATATCTTTGATCTGTGTTGGAAGAACTATGCAATATAGCACACAGACATAAAGTGCTTGAGCATGGGTGTCAACTGGCCCTGTTTGCTGTTGTATTGCATAACATCAAATGTCTGTTTCTTGCTGGGAAAGTGAGTCAGAAACTAGAGAGGGATTAACAACCACTGTGAACAACTTACTACTTTGAGTCCACTTACTCCAGGGAGTAAAACAGGTCCACTACGAACATACCATCCATTCCTCATCCAGGCTTGATCCCAGACCTGCTGCCCCGTTTGCCTCTGATCATTCGTCCGTAAGGGGTCCGGGTTCGAATCCCGGTCAGGCATGGGTGTTGTGTTTGTCTTACGGCACTGGCTCTCTCCCTTCCCTGGAACCAGTGACCCTAAATTAGGGACGGGCGACTGCTTATAGCCCATTGAGTTGCTCACGGTGGTCGTTAAACCTCCAATCAAAAAAAAAAATCCCAGACCTTGCTCAAAGGACTAGTACCTCTGATGCGCATGGTGGCCAAGCTGACTGCTAAAATGTTTGATTTCAGGACCCTTCAACGTTAGTCTAAAGTTTCAGAGTCCATTTTGAATCTGTTTTGACATTATGCATGGCTAAGGAATCCTTTTCTACTTTTGCATTTAAGCATGTTCCTCAAACTTAAAAACAAATGAGAGGCCAAGGACACTTTGGGGCAGCTAATATGAGTGGAAGGATTATAGTGGAGCCACTGGGAAGTTCAAAAATCATATGTAGAGGATTTTAGGGAGTGCCTGATCCCATGTCTTAAGCAACCCTTATGGTTTCTGATCATTCGTCCGAGATGGGTCCGGGTTCGAATCCCGGTCAGGCATGGATGTTGTGTTTGTCTTACGGCACTGGCTCTCTCCCTTCCCTGGAACCAGTGACCCTAAATTAGGGACGGGCGACTGCTTATAGCCCATTGAGTTGCTCACGGTGGTCGTTAAACCTCCAATCAAAAAAAGCAACCCTTAGAAGTAGATTTGGGCTAGGTTGTCCGACAAGAAAGTCACCGAAGCAAGACAGAAAAGAGAAGGAAGACTCCCTTATTTTTAACCGAGAGACCGGGGTCCAACGCAGCGCGGATATTTAGTGGTTCGTACCTGCTTGGGACCGAACCTGATACTTTTCCGCGGCAGTCAGGAACGTTGAGCACTAAGCCATCCGCGGCCCTAAGCGAAGTGTAAAGATCAGATATGTAGAGGATTTTTAGGAAGTGTCTGACCCCAGGTCTTAAACAACCCTTAGGCCGCCCCGGTGGCGCAGTGGTCTTAGGCGCTGGCCTCTGATCATTCGTCCGTGAGGGGTCCGGGTTCGAATCCCGGTGAGGCATGGATGTTGTGTTTGTCTTACGGCACTGGCTCTCTCCCTTCCCTGGAACCAGTGACCCTAAATTAGGGACGGGCGACTGCTTATAGCCCATTGAGTTGCTCACGGTGGTCGTTAAACCTCCAATCAAAAAAAAAAAAAAACCCCTTAGAAATAGGAAGCTAGGAGATTTCGGCTAGAGCGCCCGACAGGAAAGCAAGGTTGAAAGGGGAGGACGACAACCTTGTTTATAACCGTGGGGTCGCCCACGCACGGCAGATATTTAGTGGTGAGAACGTTGACCACTAAGCCATCCGCGACCCGGGAAGTTAAAAAGGAAGAACCGAGGGCGCAGTGATCTAAGCGATGGCCTGTGATCATTCATCCGAAAGGGGTTCTAATCCCGGTGAGGCATGGGTGTTGTGTTTGTCTTACGGCACTGGCTCTCTCCCTTCCCTGTAACCAGTGGCCCTAAATTAGGGACGGGCGACTGCTTATAGCCTATTAGGTGGCTCACGGTGGTCGTTAAACCTCCAATAAAAAAAGCTTTTGTACATGCACTGTCCTGCAGGGGTGTACCAATGGTCCCCGCATTGCGGGCGAGGGGAGACACTGTTACAAGAGCCTCTAGCGTCAGCGAAAAAAAGTTTCCAACCTTTGAGCGGTATATAATAAAGCATAGCGAGTTATTTAAATTCAATTTCAGTAATCTGGTTCCAATGATTACATCAGTAGTGGCCCGCTAGTCTATTACGACCCGCGTATTCTTGTTTTATTCAAACAGTATCGTTCAAATTGCCGGAGGCCGCCCCGGTGGCGCAGTGGTCTAAGGCGCTGGCCTCTGATCATTCGTCCGTAAGGGGTCCGGGTTCGAATCCTGGTCAGGCATGGATGTTGTGTTTGTCTTACGGCACTGGCTCTCTCCCTTCCCTGGAACCAGTGACCCAAAATTAGGGACGGGAGACTGCTTATAGCCCGTTGAGTTGCTCACGGTGGTCGTTAAACCTCCAATCAAAAAAAAAATTGCCGGAGTAGCCACTATTGCTGGCATACTTGAACGTGTCCACCCAATGCCTGTTACATTTGGCAAAAATAAGATTTAGAACTTCACGCAGTTTACTTTCATTCCTCAATTATCACCACAAGCATTAATTCCTAATTAAACGTCCCTTTTCGTTACTCGCTTTTTTTCACTGATTAGGAAAGCACAGACTATTTCTTGCCGGAGCATTTCACTCCCTACTCACACACACACACACACACACACAAAAAAAACCTCGGAAACTTAAGACTTTTTTTTTTATTTTTTTTATTGGAGGTTTAACGACCACCGTGAGCAACTCAATGGGCTATAAGCAGTCGCCCGTCCCTAATTTAGGGTCACTGGTTCCAGGGAAGGGAGAGAGCCAGTGCCGTAAGACAAACACAACATCCATGCCTGACCGGGATTCGAACCCGGACCCCTTACGGACGAATGATCAGAGGCCAACGCCTTAGACCACTGCGCCACCGGGGCGGCAACTTAAGACTTAGTCGTTCTGGGTGCTGTAGCGGTTAGCATACTGGGACGCTATCCAGGAGACGCGGGTTCGATTCCTTCGCCAGGACGACGAAATTGTCACGTTTTCGGATATCAACTAACTTACCATATATGTCATATTTACACCCAAAAAAAAAACTGATTGACGTCTTCAAAATTTGTATTGTCTGGTGTAATCCCGTATTCCATTCATGATTTATCAACTCCTCCGGGCAATCACGGGATAGAATTCTTAACCTCCAGATTTGAATGCCGGTTGCTTCAACTTGCGAATCCTGTGATGATTATATTCAAATAATCTGGGAGTTGGTCGTTCTGGGTGGTGTAGTGGTTAGCATACGCGGGCGCTATCCAGGAGACATGGATTCGATTCCCACTCCAGGAAGACTTAATTTTAAAATTTTCGGACTAACTTACCATCCATGCCATATTTACACCAAAAAATGTATTCTCATCTTCAAAATTTGTACTGAAGATATTAGCTTTCATTTGTCTTCCAACTTGAATTCTTTAATTAAAAATTGACTATACTTTTCTATTCAAGAAGAGGTATTGAAAGAATGCTTTTTTTATTGGAGTTTTTTTGTTTTTAATTATTTTTTGGTCCCAGGTAACACATATAACTTGAATTCATACATCTTGAATTCAGACAAAGACAGTATTGTGCGTCACAGGGTACGAATATTATGCAATACATCGAAATCATCTAAGTGCAGATCGAACATGTGATACATCATGCCAGATTCGCAAATAACAGAGAGAGCCAGTGCCGAAAGACAGACAGACATCCATGCTTACCGGGATTCGAACCCAGACCCCTCCTTTGGGCAAAGGATCAGAAGCAATCGCTTAGACCACTGCGCCACCGGGGCAGCTAGATCGCTCTTTGCACGCTACTACTAAAGAGGACATTTTCTGCTGTACGAAATGCAATGGTGGATTTGAAAGCTTATCTGCTGTATATACCGATGGCGGTTTTGATTGGTACTGAAACTGGCTTTGTTGCACTGATAAAGGAAAGTAAAATTGACGTGCCTACGTTATATTGCATAGTTCACGAAGAAACCCTGTGTTCAAAGTCTATCAAACCAATTGATACTTTGTGTGTGTGTGTGTGTGATTGGAGGTTTAACGACCACCATGAGCAACTCAGTGGGCTATAAGCAGACACCCGTCCCTATTTTACGGCCTCTGACTCCAGGAAGGGAGAGAGCCAGCGTCGTAAGACAAACATAACATCCATGCCTCACCGGCATTCGAACCCGGACCCATCTCGGACGAATGATAAGTCATCGCTTAGACCACTGCGCTAGTGTGGCTTTTGTTGACACTATGGCTCCTGTGATCAAAATAACAAATTTGATCAACGAGGAAACAGCTCTTAGCCGCCCCGGTGGTGCAGTGGTCTAAGCGATGGCCTTTGATCATTCGTCCGAAATGGGTCCGGGTTCGAATCCCGGTGAGGCATGGATGTTGTTTTTGTCTTACGGCACTGGCTCTCTCCCTTCCCTGGAACCAGTGGCCCTAAATTAGGGACGGGCGACTACTTATAGCCCATTGAGTTGCTCACGGTGGTCGTTAAACCTTCAATAAAAAAAAAAAAAAAAGCGATGGCCTCTGATCATTCGTCCGAACGGGGTCCGGGTTCGAATCCCGGTCAGGCATGGATGTTGTGTTTGTCTTACGGCACTGGCTCTCTCCCTTCCCTGGAACCAGTGACCCTAAATTAGGGACGGGCGACTGCTTATAGCCCATTGAGTTGCTCACGGTGGTCGTTAAACCTCCAATCAAAAAAAAAAAAAAAAAAAAAAAAAAAGAAACAGCTCTTACACACAGGAAATTCCTTGCTTTTTCAGAAGTTGATTCTACCTATGGCGATCTTCTGTTACATGCTGAAGTAAGGTGGCTTAGTAGAGGAAAATGTTTAATCAAATGGTTTGAACTGAAAGATAAAATATTTGCCTTCCTATGGGCCAACATATTACGTTTACTTGATCCTCAAAATAAGCTGAAGGATATTAATTTTATTCAACATTTCTTACAGACATTACTCAACATTTGAATGTCCTGAATTTACAGCTACAAGGAGAAAAACAGTCGGTTTTGCGAATGATGGGATATATTGACGGCTTCAAGAAGAAAGCGAATCTATTTAAACTGACTGCAAAAGAGTAACCTGGTTCATTTTCCACATCATGAACAGTTTGCGGAAAAAGAGAGCATTAACTTCATAAAGTATGCAGATCACATTGAACAGCTGATTTCAGAATATAATCGTCGATTTCAAGATTTTGAAATATTTCGCCATCGTCCTCAAATGGAGCTTTTTATAATCCATTTAAATGCACAGTGGAGAGTGAGCCAGCAGAACTGCAATTAGAGTTGTGTGAACTTTGACGTGCCGTCCCGGTGGCGCAGGGGTCAAAGCGCTGGCTTATGACCATTCATCCGAGATCGAATCTCGATGAGGTATGGATGATGTGTTTGTTTTACGGCACTGGCTCTCTCCCTTCCCTGGAATCAGTGGCCCGAAATGAGTGACGGGCGATTGCTAATAGCCCATTGAGTTGCTACGGTGGTCGTTAAACTTTCAATCATGAGCGCCAGTAGTTTAGTTTTCAGGAGGGGGCAAACAGAAATTGTACAACGAATAACATACCTAAACAATATGTGCAAATTTCCATTGTGCCTTCTTGTTATCTAACCGTTTTTATCACACTCTTAACTCAAATTTAAATGGAAACCAGAAGGCCTAAAAACTAAAAAGAGATGGATAAATGAAATTACACTTATCGTCAAAAAAATAGTTGCACCCAGAAAGAAGCAACCGGCAGGAATGAAACTTGGTGGGTAAATTTGACATCGTGAGACATGCAAATGATTCAAGTATCAGGCTCGGCCGCGCATGTGACTCAAGCAATGAGGGGTAAGATTTCTCTGGTAATCGTAATTTTTTTTCTCGCGATGTTTCCTCTACCCAGTATTGTTAGATATCATTTTATTCCATAAATATTTGTATTTCAGCTTGAAAATGTTGGATAAATTTCCGAAAACTGAAGGCTTGAGAAACCGTTATTTCAAGCCATGTTTCTCGATTCAGCGATCGCAAAAAACTATTCGTGTGGAAGAACCAAGGCTACTGCACTAATTCAGCACATGGCCAGTGTTTCTACAAGTAACATCATATCTGAAGTTAAAAAAATCCTTTTTCTCTATCTACGGAAGGAAGTAATGATGCTCAAGCAAATAAACTGTAACCCATTACAATAACATATTTTGACGAAAAAATAGGGGGAAATTCAACGTTTTGAACAATGAGTTTGTTGAAAAAAATATCTCATGGAGCAACTGTGTGTCATTTTCCTGTGACAATGCTAACACTATGATAGGTCAAGTAAAAGGTGTTGTTTCTTAATGATAAATTTCTGAGTCATGCTGAAATTGCAGATGTAGCATTAAGGCAAAGTGTTTCTTTTGCATCAGTCCAATATATGTGTTCCCTGTTTCCAGTTTTGAAACCAGAAGAATCTGACAAGGTGGAATCTGAATTTGCTCACTAAAAGTTTGAAAATTTTAACTGTACTGTTAGTTCTGGGAGAATGGATGAAGTGTGGCCCAGAATTTCTTTAATGAAAAATAAAAGTGGCCAGTTGAAGTATGAATCATTAAACAAAATTATGAAAATGATTTTAATAGTCTTTCATAAAAATGCAAGTACAGAAAGAATTGTCAGTATTGTGAAAAAAACATGAATGAATTCAGACCTAATTTAAGTACTCATGTGCTGTCTTCTTTATTAGTAGAAAAAATAAACAGCATTGCACACAGTGAACTATGCTATCAGAAGTTTTTGCAAATTGAACTAAGGATGGCCAAAATTGCAACTACAGCCAGTTTATCATAATAATTTGGCCAACATTCCAAGGAATAAGAGGTAATGTATTATATTTTTCTGGTAGACAGTATTATTAATTTTCCCACTAGCAAATTATTTTTATTGTATTATTATTATTATTATTATTATTATTATTATTATTTTGTTAATAGTTCTGACAGATTAAAATTTGTTGCAGTGTTAAATACCCAACTTTGCCGCTGTAGACTGGATTACTGAAAATTACTGAAAAAAAAAATTGTTACTGAAAATTACTGAAAAATGAACATGTTGGTTACTGAAAACTACTTTTAGAGGTTGGCATCTATGCCATAGAATTATCTTTAGTTATGGACTATAATGAATAAAGCTTTTACTACTAAGCTAATTATCGTGAATATAGCTTTCACTAATATTATAATGAATTCAATGCGTGTACTAAGCTAGTGCTTCTTCTAATGCTTGTTCAAATGGTTGTTGTTTGTTAATCATATCATTAATAAACTTTCCTGCTAGTAGTGTAGTAATAATAATGAACAAACTTATAACTGGTAGTAATGTTGTAGTAGTAATTAAGATGAATAAAGTCTTATGCTGGTTGTTACTAATAACACTAAATGAAATAAACTTAACAGCCAGACAGAGGTCTGACAGTACTATGAACTGAGAAAGACGTACTTACTTAAAACTCTTTATTATGAACTTCTACTGGTATCATCACACACACTTCACACACAGCTACTCAAATAACACGTAGCTCCTTGCACATGAACGAAGCTCTACTCACATAAACAACAGCTCTCTGACACATAAACAACAGCTCTTCACATAAACAAACGCTCTTCCTATACAACAACAAACGCTCTCCCTGTACAACAACAAACGCTCTCCCTATACAACAACAAACGCTCTCCTCAGGTATCGTTGAACGCGCCTATTTATACTGGCTACCATCACGTCATGACTTACACTCATTGCCAGATCTCATTCAGCGGGAGAAATAACATCTCGTTCAGTAAGAAGATAATTTACATAGTAAAATAAAATAACCAGAGATAGGGAAAATCAAAAGGAAAGTGAATCTAGAGTATACGTTACAGGACAAGTGCATGTGTAGTTGTTCTACTAGTCCGCTTGATGCAGGTAATGTCCGCCCCAGTAGCCAAGTGGTCTAAGCGATGGTTTCTGACCATTCGTCCGAGATGGGTTCGGGTTCGAATCCCGTGAGGCATGGATGTTGTGTTCATCTTACAGCACTGTCTCTCTCTTTTTCCTGGAACCAGCGGCCCCAAATTAGGGACGGGTGATTGCTCACGGTGGTCGTTAACTTCACCTACCTCCAAAAAAGTCTGAGCGAGTGGTTAAAGGTGTAGTTCCCTTGCTTATTGTTCAGGCTGGACCCGTCACCGGATGAAGTATGGGCCGCATGCCATCCCAGGATGCTGGCTTTCCCCTAAAGCAAACAGCTGCGCGAAATTTGAGGCAGGTGACAACCTAGTCTTACAGTTGCTCACAGTGATCGTTAACCCCCCGACCAACACCATACACCACACCATCAAAAGAAAAAAAAAATTAAAGTTGATCTTTGGAAGTTCAGCGCAGCCAGCTTCGCACAATTTTCATTTACATACCTTCCATAGTTTTAGTAGGATATTCGCGCGTGTGTCATGGCGAGCTTTCTTTGAAATACATTGCTGACCAAAATTCCTTAATCCAAAGCAGTGGTTGTGAAACTGTACTTTGCGGAGCACTTGGTGCTCCGCGAAGAGACTGGAAGGAAAAATAAAATAAATGTAACAAGATCTCAAAATTTTGAATTTGTGCGGTCATGAACTGTGTATTGGGTAGAATTTATTTAGCTCATGCAGAGTGCTGTAAAGCAGTGTAGATAGCAAGTATTATAAACAGAAGTGCATGTCATACGTCACCTCAGTGAGCCCCCCCCGCGCACTTTCTCGGAACTACGTAAAACATCGAGAACGTCGGCGAAGCACACAGAATGCACGCGGCGAAACCAGACAGAGAGACTCGGCGGCACCGCGCTAACCATGTCTCTTCCGAGAACTTCATCGCGTTTTCAGATTCCCTTGTTAGCTTCAACCAGAGCCTGATTTACGCAAGGGCCCATGGGGTCCGTGCCCAGGGGCCCCTTGTACTGGGGGCCCCAATTTAATCACTAACATTTCATTTTTATTATTATGGGCAGCAAAAACGGCGACGGCGGCGTGCTCCAGTTAATTCTCACCGAGCGCAAATATGCATCGATATGCTGCTTCAAAAAATCGATTATTAATATTCATTTGAAAGATGGAGATAAAATGTTTACTTTTAATTTACAATTTTTGAACATTTATTGTTTCTTGCATTTATTAAAGTAGGTAGTACTTGTGTATTAAGGCAGTACTTCTTGTGTTTTATACAATTATATGCGCAATTATAGAATAATTGCGCGAAGCACTAGAGGTTCTGCCTTAATACGCAAGTACCATTGTTAATTTATTAAGAGTACGATTCATGCCCGGGGATGGGGGCCCCCAAGTTGTTTGTGCCCAGGGCCCCACTAGTCTTAAGTCGGTCTCTGGTTTTGACACTTTTCCAGAATTATCTGGAAAGTTTCTATTGCATATTAAAAATTCGTGTTTCTTCCCACCTTCAGTCAGTTGCAGTTCAGTCGAGGGTCGAAACGAATCAAGTCGCAGTGCAGTGTTATTTATTTATAACTGTTTTTAGTGCACGCTTTACAATTTAAGTTTATTTATTGTAAACAATTACGTTAATATAACTTTTCGGATCTTCCGTCTTGAGGACGAAACACCTGCCCATTAGAGGTTTTTTGGAGCACCTACACGTGATTCAAAATATATGATCGATTTTCTTTCAATGGATCCCTAGCTGAAGCCCGGATCCTTAAAAAAACTGTCAAAACCTGTGTAACGGTACCTCCAGTAGCTGTGGAAGCATCAACAGCTAACAGGCATGCGTCCAAATTGAAAAATTCAGTTAGGTAAAAATAGGCAAAACTGCACATTGGCATAAGGGCGACGATAGTGCTCCGTGATGAATTTCTATCCTGAAAAGTGTTCCACGAATCAAAGAGTTTGGGAACCACTGAGCTAAAGATAATAAAAAATAAAAGAACAACTGCTGATAGGAAAAAAACAAGAAAAAGGACAACGAATTTTCAGTTGTAATGAGCATGTCTTTTGAATCCTTTTCGGCGCGAGTAAAATATTTCAATGTCGTACATAGTCAATGGAACCGGTTACATAAAACAAAACGGATTTCTGCAATTGGTAAAACATCTGGAAAAAGAAATAACTATTTTCTCCCACTAACGGCAGGGAAAACATACAAGCGTGTTACGAAAATTAACAAATTGTGCACAAAGATTCTCATTGATGAAGGAAGACAACAAAGTGACTTTCAAGTTGAATAATTAGAAAAAGATATAGAGGAAAACATAAGAACATTACGACACCTAGCTTAAGAATATGAAAAATGGAAAAGCAGAAAATAAGCAAAAAGTATTGAATACAGTAAAAGCTATGCTTTGGAAAAAAAAACTTAAATACGTCACCTGGAACAAGGTTTCGGCATTTCAAGGTTTCGGCATTTACAGCCCTAAAACTTTACATTTTTTAAAGAAGATAATGCTCCCAATCTTTACTGCAGTGAATGGCATATAGTAAAAAACGAAAATTTTTAATAGGAGCTGCAAACAGAACTACATCCTAGCACCACCTAGCGCCAAAGCTACAAAGTACGAAAACCCATGAATGCAAGCTAAGTGCTTTACAAGGTAAAAAACATCTGGTGCTAAAAGATTTTTTTAAATTGGACTTTTGGAAGCAGAGATATCGAGAAAAACGAATTAAATATTTGCACCCTCTAGCAGAGGAACTGTAAATTATTTGGGGAAGGAAATGCCCACAAATATTTTTCGCAGTTACTAATATCTGACTGGAAAACAATTTTTCAGTCGAACTTTTAAACGCACAGATATTGCTTTAAATATGCTGTAAACGCAAATGGGAACTTACTCCCTCTGGTGGCAAACTTGTAATTTTAAGAAAATTTTGAAATAGTATGCAAAACATTCCGTACCAGAAGCACTCTCCGGCGAAGAATGAATTTTTCAAATCGGACCGTTAGAAGCAGAGATGCAGGAACGTAACAAGCTTTTCTTATCTGGGAGGGCAAGTCTTGAAATTGCGCCCCTTTGAATTGAAAAGTTCCTTACTTCCGCTGAAATAGTAAGCAGTTCTTACTTTCTCATACCTTCGTTGTAGGGAAGCATTATGATCGTTAAAAATATCTTACTTCCAGTTTTCGACATAAATTTTCTTAAAATTAAAAAATTAGGTGAATCCCCAAGAGCCAACGGTTTTAAATATCAAATGAAATGTAATAAGTTAGGTGAATACCAACAACACAACACGTGCAGAAATGTAGAATGAAAACAAACCAGCACAGAGCGAATGAGTATTAGATAGTAAACGTTACAATAGGAAGATACTTTCGGAGTAGGGCTTGGAAAATTTTTGTTCAAGGTTAAACGTTCAGAGGAACTTTCGGCGACAAAGCACTATGACTAATTAGCTGTTCATCCTTATGACGTATTCAGAAAGGTTACGGAGGTTAGACACATCAGCATATTGTTTTACACACCTCCATGCACTGTTTCGGACAGTTCCGTGCATCTGTATGAGATGGTCCACAACTCACGCTGTGGTTAGCTGCACGTAATCGTGCATGGGGCTAACTAAAGTATTTACAAAAGAAGATACTAAAGTGTACACTGATGAGCCATTTCATTATGACCACCACAAGCCTAGAAAAATGAGCACGCCTGGAGACCGAACGGTGGCGCAGGTGAAGTTCACAGAGCAGTATATATACAACCTGAGGACCGGCTTTCAGTTAGTAGAATGTTCGGAGTCAGAATGGGAAAGGCTGCTGAATTATCGGAGTTTGATGAAAGACAAATTGTGTTGGCACGGTGCCTCGGAACTGCGATCTCGGAAACGGCGCGGCTTGTGGGTTGTTCACGTGCTGCTGTTGTGAGTACGTATCAAAAGTGGTACGCAGATGGCCAAACGACGAACCGCCGTCCAGCTGTCTGTCGTCCGCAGCTCATTCATGCCAGAGGCACTTTAGGCCCCATTATCCCAATAGCACAATCCCTGACAGCTGTCAGGTATCTGAACATCGTTGCGGACCAAGTTCACCCATTCATGGCAACTCTGTTCCCTGCTGGTAATGGCCAGTACTAACAGGATAATGCGCCATGCCAGACTGCCAGATTCGACAAGGAGTGATTCAAGGAACATGCTGGTGACTTTATATTAATGCCCTGGCCTCCAAATTCACCTGACATGAATCCAATCGAACATTTGTGGTTCGACTTGGAAAAGCAGGTTCGCGCTAAATCACCACCATCCCGAAATGTGCGGTAACTGGAGGACTTGCTGTTGACATTATGGTACCAGATACCCAAGGATCGCTATCGCGACCTCATCCAATCGATGTCTCGCCGAGTGGCCGCTATTTGGCGGGCTAAAGGGGGTCCTACAGCTTATTAGGTAGGTGGTCATAATGTAATGTCTCATCGGTGTATAGGAAACCGTAAAGAGACGACATCAAGTGAGGACCACAACGAAGAAGAAGAAATTAATAGGAGTATAAAACTTGGATAGAGAGCATTTGGAAGAAACTGTGCTCAAGAGGAATTCACCGTTATGTCTTAAAAGAAAAGTGCTTAATCAATAATTTCCAGTTCCTACACATGAATCATGGGTATGTGACGTACTACGGAGGTTGAGCACATGGAAAGACGATAAATATGTAGCAATACATTCCGTCCGTGTAGCTTAGTTGGGAAAGCAACTTACTCCGGAGTGAGTGGGAGCGGTCAAACTTGTGATTCCACAGGTATGAACCTTATATAAAAAAGACGTGCCGTGGCAGCGGGCAACTCAAAAAAGCTCGGAGGGGTGCATGCTTAGTGTTACCAAGAAATATGGAAAAGGAAATCATGGATCAAGAAAATGACAAGAGTTGATGACATCATGACCGAAATAAAGACCCTCAAGTAGCAATGAGCTGGACATACAGTGTTGATAGAAATGACCACCGTTGGACAATTGAAATACTAAACTGGATGGCAAGGGACAGAGAAAGACCCAGAAGACCACGTGAAAGTTGATTAGACGAAATTCGAAAGCATGCCCGAATGCCAAGACAGATTTGTAAAAGAGAACTGAGGAGACCTTCATCCAGCAGAGGGATGAAAATGGTTGATGATTGAAGCGATCAATATATAGAGTGGATTGCATTTCTCTCTGCTAGGGAACTCGTATTGCAGCGGCATCTACCGATAAATGTTACTCAGGGACATTCTGAGACTTCGTTGTTCCTCTAACGCCTGTACAAACAGGAGGAACGCCATGTTTGTAACATTCTAAAAGCAAGTGTTGCGGCGCATTCTACAGAAAAAAATGATATAAAAATCGAGCATCTTTCATTTTTCATGTTAATAACAACAGTACATTACTGCGTCATGCAAAACAGTAGTAACAAAAGGTTTATCACTTATTCTCGCAGTTTTAAATTTATAATGATATTTACCCTGGGTTGTTACGACATAAAAACGCAATAACGTCATATCTAAACAATACAGACGTATGACTAAACCTCCAGAGGAAAGATTTATTAGTTGCAAAAAAAAAGTTCAGGGAAAAGCTATTAGAGTTAGTGGAAGTTTCTGAGGTCTAGTAAATAGGAAAAGAAGATACCAGAAGGAAGAAGGTAAGATAAATTTTGATTAATTATTTATTCATTTTCTAAATATTAATTTCATATTCATATTCATTAAGTTAATGTTTTTGATGTGTCGGGGAAATACGCGATTTATTTCATGTATGAACTAAACGGAGAAATGGATGTATTTCGTATTGCCGATCTCCGTAAATATTAATACATATGACGGTGCTAGGATTTATACAATTTCTTAACGTAACAACTTTTGAAATAGAGCTTTCAGAACTCAGATTCTCGAAGACTGCTCACTGGATGAGCAGATCGGATGAACCTCCGGTGAGAACCTCTTTGTCCTTCAAATCTGACTCTTGAAGAAGTAATGTTAAATTAGTGGGAAACGATTCCCCCTAGCGATTGGTATTCGCGGGATTTTCAATTTAATGAGAAAAAAATGGCGTGGGGTGAAATCGCATTTGTAGGTTTATGAAATTATATGCGTGAAAATGATGGAAATGCGCAATTATCGCTTGCGCTTAAGTTTTCGATTTGCAGTCAGTAAGAAATGCTCCTAGCAACAGCGTCCTCCCCCACCCCCATCAACGTCGAAACTTTTAACTCTCCGTCTTATTTTACGCTTATTCATTATTTATTATGTTCACTGTGCTAATCTCACTTTAAATTTCGCGAAAGTTCATTTAGTACAATCAAAAATGTACATTATGAAATCTGCGTTGGAAACTGTCTTCATCTTGTTTAATATGATTAAATGAAATGAATTTTAATAGCGATTTAACTCTTGAAAGACATGGTTACTGTTCCTCGATTTTTAAGATCCGTCCAAAGACAGAGGAGAATTATAGATGAGCAAAGAAAACGCTAATTCCGGCATGCGTTGAAAGCTACCATTGTAGGACATAACCAGTGTGTTCACCTGTTTGCGCGCGGGTATTTGAGTTATGAATGTTAAAGATTTTAGCATATCTTTAAGAATTTAGTGTATGCCACGCGAAATTTTCCTATTTAGTGGTTTTCTTTCTTTCTTTCTTTTTATTTCTTTGTTCTGTGTGTACGGCCGGCTCCGATATGGCCTGCTATTTTCGTGTTTACAAGTTGTTGTTTTTTTCTCGGATATGAGAACTTGCTCATTTCAGTTTGATCTAGAAAGTTCTGAGATCGGACGTGAACATTCTTTCTGCGTAATTCCTGCAGTACATTATGAACTGAATCAAACACTTGCTTTTTCATAATCATCTGTCCACTCCTAACTCCCCTCATTCATAGATGGCGCTGCACGTTCAATTGATCCCCATCGTTTCAGAACCGCTAACATTACGTTTGCCAGTCTATGTTCCTCTAATGTCTTTAGACCCGCCTAATTTACTTTGTAGTGAATAATAAATCTGCTTTTACGTTTCCAAGACACTGGTGCAATTTTTGTTGCCGTTCCTTGGACCGGATTGAGCTTTTGCGGGGCTCAGGGCAAAATTTCATATACTAAAGTTTTATCGCGATAGAAGCATTTTTACTCAAGTTATGAGGATAATGGCTGTGGAATAAATCTCGCTCCTGTACCTTGACCTTTGATCCCATTTCGATGACATTCAGCATTACCTGTACAGTTCACTTCCGGAACAACATGATAAAGTTTTGTCGCAATCGAAGCATTTTACGTAAGTTATGACGCATAAGGACGATGGAATGGATCCCGCTCCTATGTCCTGATCTTTGACCCCATTTCGCTTATTTTCAATAGGGTTCGTCCCCAGGTTGTCCCCTACCACATACTAAAATTTAATTAAAATTGAATAATTTTTACACGAGTTATCGGGTGGACAGACAGATGGACAAAGCTGGAGCATATACGCTTCTTCAACCTACGGTTGGAAAACGTAAAAATATATTTTTGAGGGCCTTTCGCCCCAAAACTAAAAAAAAAAAATAACAATACATATTGTGAATTCTAGCAAAAACAATTTCGTTTTTGTTTTGTAAAATGCGGGGCCCCGTGAAGACGCGGGGCCTGGAGCGACCACGCCGGTTGCCCCCATGGTCCAGCCGGCCCTGGGTGTAGAATGGTATATAGGACGAGATATTGAAATAGCGATATTATAGAAAAACCGAGGTTAGTGGTATCAAATAAACATGCATGGCAGTTGGCGAAACTACATGTTTCTAGAAAGAATAATCCTTGTGATGCAACAATGTCTGCGTCACAGTAAGGAAAGATATACTGTATAGCTCATTGAAGCTCGTGTTCGCTCCAGTGGCTGAATAGCAAGGTTAGTAGACTCCAAGGTTATGCTTATCCGACACTTCCGCAAAAAATATATTGCCAACCCAAGAAGAGAAAACTGGTTAAAACAGTTACCTAAGGAACATGACAAAGGTAAGTGAAGAAAGAATTTTTTTACGTTAAATAATGTCCCGATTCTTAAAGTTCTCAAAATTTAGCGAATAAAATATGACTAAAGAAACAAACAAACAAAAATTGCAAAGATCCATGATTTTAACTTTTCTGTTCAGCGATTAGTTACAAATAATAACAGAGCATTTAGTGAAATTCATTTCCAACTTTTTAATTAAGCAAGTTAGTGGAATGCTACTCAAGTTTTTATTTGTTCCGCATAAAAGGATTTCTTCATGAGGTTCTGACAGCATAATCTTATAAGTTTTTTTTTCCTTCTTTTGAATTTATTTATAGACAGTATTACAGTTTCATATAAATAAATTAGAAGGTATAATCACTGTCCCTGCACTTTTCCTTAGTGCCATGTCAATATACTATTTAGATATTTAGATTAAACAGATTTAAAAAAAAAAAAATGAAAGAAATGCATAATAAGTTTCTTCACATTCTCGGTTTACTCTAAATAAAATATTCACATGGATGTCCGTTTTTCCTGATTATATTACAGATGTGCTTTTGCATTACATCTTGGTTGCAAGCTTTCAGATTCAGAGCGTATTTGAGTAAAAAGTTGTTTGCATTTCTCCCGCGAGTGCTTCAATTGTATTAACAGTCTATCCGTCCTGCAGGCTGCGTCGTGTGGTACACTGACGTCACTACGTAAGGGGCAAGTGAGGGACCGGCACTTCCGCTGCGAGGGAGGCCGGATGAGCAAACCTTACTGTCTATTAACCTTGGATGAATGGTACGAAGCGTTGGCTTCCAGTCATTCATCCGTGATGGGTCCGGGCCCGAAACCAGCCTAAGGCATAGATGATAGGATTGTCTTACGGCCATAGGCGTCGACTTTTCATGAATGCCACGGTGGCGAACCAAAAAATAAGGAGAAACTAGCATCCACTTTTTAAATTTGATCGTCGTTTGACCACACACATATACAAACACATGCGCACTAAAGCAATAACATCCTGTACAAGAAAAATATTATATTTTAATTTCATGTCCAATGGAATTTTAAATTCCCAGATTAATTATACTTTATTGCTGATTGTCAAATTCCTAAATTACAGCAAATGTGTTTGCACGAACAGAATATTTACGGATAAATTCATTAAGACTCTGACACATGTATAGTTAAGTACTGCCAAATGATTTAAACGTGGTTGTGACATTGTACTTCGCAAGTATGTTTTCACTCTTCGTAACGTGGAAAATGAGCGTTCACTGGTACACGTTGTTAATGGCACAGTTAAAAGCAGTCTCACAAGTTTTTGCAGCTCTGTTAAGTACACAACAAGGCGCTGTTTCGTCTTGCATATTTCCACGACATCTTCAAACCATGATACGGTTAACTCTTGTCCTTTAAATGTGTCATGGAACATGTCCCTATGTAGTTTAAAGGTATCAGAGTTCAAATCATCCTTAAAAAATCACAAACAGTTTGGGGCGAAACGCTTCTATCAATTAAGAAGTTTTCAGCATATCGTAAAAACTCCTTGGTTTCAGTACTGAATCTGGTTTGCAAACCGATTAGCACATGATCAATAAATTCTTTATAAATTCTGTTATACCGATCTTTCGTTGTGAAGACATTCGATCCGAGTGGCTCCTGTTTACAATTTCGCAACCGAAAGTAGCTTGCGGTGGTCGCTCGAGCACCCCAGTATCTTCCCTTTCCTCTTTCTAGAAAGAGCACAGTTAAACTAAAAGAAAAACTCAGTATTGTTAGATAAAATTTAAATGTTGATACAAAACCAACATCTTTAAAAATTCAAAAAGCATGCATTTTCAGAGGAGACCGAGAGCGCCAAAAAATACTTTTGCCCCCGCGATCTAATCACTGAGGGGCGATCGCCCCCGTTGCCCACGCGTAGTCGGCGCCTATGCTTACGGCACTGGCTGTCTACCTTTCCTGGAACCAATGGTCCCAAAATTAAGGACAGGCGATTGCTTATAGCCTATTGGGTTGCTAACAGTGGTTGTTAAAACTCCAAATAAAAAAAAAGATAAAGTAAGACAGTCACCCTTATAGGTCTGCAAGGGCTGAGCCAGGCCCTTTCTTCAGTTCAATGGAAATTTTCGAGCTCCGACCGATCCAGACCGGGCTTTTTTTTCTTTTTTTTTTTTTTTTTTGTATCAGTTAAGTGGAAATTTCCAGACTCTGGCCTTGCCGGGTTTTTTTTCTCCACCAGTTTAGTGGAAATTTCTGGGATCAGGCCGGGGTGGGCCTGGCTTTGTTTCATCAGTTAAGTGGAGATTTCCTATCTCGGGCCGGGTCTGGCTTTTTTTCTTTTTTCATCAGTTAAGTGGACATTTTTCGAGCTCCGGCAGGACAAAAGCGGGGTTTTTTTTTTTTTTCATCAGTTAAGTGGAAATTTCCAGGCTCAGGTCTTGCCGGGCTTTCTTTCCCATCAGTTTAGTAGAAATTTCCGGGATCAGGCCCGTGTGGGCCAGGCTTTTTTTTTTTTTTTTTTTTTTTTTAGTCAGTTAAATGGAAATTTCCTATCTTGGGGCGGGTCTGGCTTTTTTTACATCAGTTAAGAGGAAATTTCCGGGCTTGGGCCGGCCGGATTTTTTTTCTTCAGTCAGGTGATAATTTTGCGGGTTCGGGTCGGGCCGAGCGAAAGTTGTTTATCATTTTGTTCCTAGATAAAAAAAAAAAAAAAAAAAAAAACTTTTCATATCACAAAACTAAATCTGACTTCTTAAATAATCAGATGGCGAAGATAATCAGTGAAAACCAGTGAAACGAAAGACATAGAAGTCCATCCGTCACTGAATTGCTTAATCGCAGCTGAAATGACAAGCCGGACTGTTAGATAAGAGTCAGAAATTGACGGTTTATTTCTTTAACGGTTGAAATCAAATTCTGTTTTTCACTTCGTTAGCTTTAGAGACTAAAATATGTGGCTTTTTCTTTTTCTTTTCCGAGAAATGTTTACATAAGGAGAGTTTTCAGCTTCACGAAACGTAACCTAAAACTTTCTTCTGCCAAGATTCGTTTTTACAACGGAAATGACGAAGTATTTCTTTACATATTTGGGGAACTGAGACTACCTTATTTACACAGTTAAGTGAAAATTTTAAGTGTAGAAGCGGAAAAGCGTTTATATATGTAACAGAAGTATGTAGCCAGGTCTAAACCTCATCTGTGGGAACAATTCCTACGAGAAATGGCACGTCTATCTGCTTGACTTTCCTTTACTACTGAAATATTTCAATTCAGTACAGCCGCTTTGTTTGTCTAGAGCAAGGGCTGAACGACAAAATGGCATAGGACTCACAGGCCACATGAAAGGCAAGAATGAAAATGCATGCGTTTGTAATGAATATCGATTATTTCAGAGAGGTTAGGAATTCTTAACTTAATTTTCGGAAAAGGAAACGATTTCGTTAATATGATATCTATATCCTCCAGAATTAGATATCTGATATGCCGACATTTTTTAGTACTCTTTAAAAATTTCAATTATTTCATTTATCGCATCATAGCTCATAGCAGATTTGCGGATTCCAAGCCCATGCACCCAAGATACCTGAACAGGATATTCATTTTTTCATTTCGAAATACAGTATATTTTTTTCCATTTTAGAATTTCCTTTGTTTAAGGTATGATCAAATAGTTTCTGTTCGGTAAGTTCCAATAGGTAATAGACGTTTAAAAGTATTTGCCGTAAGCGTTAAGACGATTGTCCCATTGGCGAATAAAGTTGAAGATGCCGTTGGGTGAGAAGTTTGTTGTTGTCTGTTGCGTACAAAAATCCAATACAGCCTGCTTCACGCCATCGTTCGACTGGAATCTACGTCCATTTAGTATCTTTTTCAGCGGATTGAAGAAGTGGAAATCGCAAGGGGAGAGGTCTGGACTGTAATGAGGGTACTCAAGTGTCTGACTTGCGATTTGTCCTTTACAACATTGGCAGCATGAGGCCGCGAATTGTTGTGCAGCAAGATGTAACCCTTTACTGAGATTAGGTTTATGCTTAATGGCAGGACGCAAAAGCTCAAACGTCTCACAGTACCGTGCTGCACTGATACGGCGATCTGGCTCTTTGAACTCTACCAGCAATGGGCCTGGGTGGTCGAAGAACACTGTCGGCATCATTTTTCCAGCGGATGCTTGCCCCCTTGAATTTCTTCGGACGGAGAGGATACGGATGCCGCCATTCCATGCTCGCAGACTTGGATTCTGGTTGCAAGTGGAAGCACCAGGTTTTATCGCCGGGTACAATGCGCTCCAAGAATGCGTTGCCCTCCACGTTGAAACCCAGCAAGTGTTGCAGAGAAACTTGCCATACGATGTGTTTCCTATCACTTCTGAGAGCTCCCGAGGTCCATTGACAGCACCCTTGATGGTACCTTAGACCCTGTACGATGCTTTGAACACTTCTGTAGGTACTGCGCATTTGACGAATGATTACTCGCCTATCATTGAGAATAACGGCTTTCACATTCTCCATGTTATCGGGCGTGTTTGGTGTGGATGCACGAACGGTGTGGATGCACGAACAGACCGCTGCAAATCGTGCTTTGTACCACGACCGTCACGGAATGAATTTTTGGCACCGTTTCACAACAGAGGTCTTCGACAAGCACACATTACCATACACCGCGACCATTCTGCGATGAATTTCCGCAGGTCTCTTTTCTTCAGCGGACAGAAACAGAACAATAGCTCGTCGATCTGCTTTCTACGAGCTCGGTAACAATGATGCCGTGAATATGTGTACGATATGTTCGACCATCACAGCACTACCCCAGAATTCGACAGTTATCCTCACAGATTACTAACTGCATTTACATAGCCTGACTTTCATCAACCTTTACGTCATACCCGGTCTCGCAGCGACCTCGAACGGAAACTTTTTGATCATCCTTTATAGACAACGTCTCGCGGGGCATTAAAAACTGCTCCCCGGGAAGCGGGTTCAAGATCCCCTGCTCCAGGCAAGCTGTGCGTTATTTGCAATAAGTGGCGGAAAAGGATTGATGAAAATCACGATCGGGTCGCGCCTGGCCCGGCCGGACCGTAAACTGAGAATTATGAGCCAAGCCGGGCTCAGACCGAACCTCCGGGTCCGGGTCGGGCCGGGCTTTCCAAATTAAAGCCTCTAACTCACCCTAACGTATCAAGTTTAGTTTCGGCAAAATTTAATAACTTCTTTATTTTCAAAATTATTCAAGCTTGAAAATCTTTCTTGTAAATAAGTTTGCCATTTTTGTGATTTTTATTACCTAAATTACGATTTCGTGATTCTTTAGGGTGTTAGCAACTCTATAACAATAAGAGAGACTCTCTCTCTCTCTCTCTCTCTGTGTATATGAGCGGTTTTTTTTTTTTTTTTTTGATTGGAGGTTTAACGACCACCGTGAGCAACTCAATGGGCTATAAGCAGTCGCCCGTCCCTAATTTAGAGTCACTGGTTCCAGGGAAGGGAGAGAGCCAGTGCCGTAAGACAAACACAACATCCATGCCTCACCGGGATTCGAACCCGGACCCCGTTCGGACGAATGATCAGAGGCCATCGCTTAGGCCACTGCGCCACCGGGGCGGCGTGTATGAGCGTACGGCCATAACTTATCAGGAAGTCATGGCAGATAGTTCGAAATTTTGTGTTCGTTGGTGTGCGCCGCCCCGGTGGCATAGTGGTCAAAGCACTGGCATATTACCATTCGTCCGGGTGTCCGGGTTTTAATCCCGGTGAGACATGAATGTTGTGTTTTGTTTATCTTACATTACTGGCTCTCTCTCTCCCTTCCCTAGAACCAGTGACCCTAAATTAGGGGCGGGTGACTACTTATAGCCCACTGAGTTCCTCACGGTGGTCGTTAAACCTTCAACCAACTAAAAAAAATGTGCAAATCCCGCTGTTCCATATTCCAAAAGGTGGCTAGCTAGAAGTAAAAATATATACCGTGCTGTTAGTACGGAGACAGAACATTTTGAAACCCGAGAGAATGAGAGCGCGTATATGTCTAACACAAAACGTGCGTACGTGCGCTGTGATTGGCGCCATCTTGAAATTGTGCCTGTCGTTTGTGCATAGCAAAAGAGCATTGTTATCCAATCTGTGATTGGAAATTTTCCTTACGACCAATGGCTTTCTCTATGTCTAGCGAAGAATGGTTTTCTCTTTGTCTTGCTACGAACGGTTTTCCCTTTGTCTTGCGACGAATGGCTTTCTCTACGTCTTGCTACAAACGGTTTTCTCTTTCTCTTGCAACGAATGGTTTTCCCTTTGTCTTGCCACGTATGATTTTCTCTAAGTCTTGCGACGAATGGTTTTCTCTTTGTCTTGCGACGAATGGTTTTCTCTTTGTCTTGCGACGAATGGTTTTCTCTTTGTCTTGCGACGAATGGTTTTTTCTTTGTGTTGCGACGAATGGTTTCTCTTTGTCTTGCGACGAATGGTTTCTCTTTGTCTTGCGACGAATGGTTTTCCCTTTGTTTTGCCACGTATGATTTGCTCTAAGTCTTGCGGCGAATGGTTTTCTCTTTGTCTTGCCACGTATGATTTTCTCTAAGTCTTGCGGCGAATGGTTTTTTCTTTGTCTTGCGATAATGGTTTTCTTTTTGTCTTGCGACGAATAGTTTTCTCTTTGTCTTGCGACGAATGGTTTTCCCTTTGTCTTGCCACGTATGATTTTCTCTAAGTCTTGAGGCGAATGGTTTTCTCTTTGTCTTGCGACGAATGGTTTCTCTTTGTCTTGCGACGAATGGTTTTCTCTTTGTCTTGCGGCGAATGGTTTTCTCTTTGTCTTGCGACGAATAGTTTTCTTTTTGTCTTGCGACGAATGGTTGTCTCTTTGTCTTGCGACGAATGGTTTTGTCTTTGTCTTGCGGGGAATGGTCTCTTTGTCTTGCGACGAACGGTTTTCTCTCTGTTTTGTGAGCAATGGTCTCTTTGCCTGGCGACGAATGGTGTTCTCTGTGACTTGCGGCGAATGGTGTTCTCTGTGACTTGCGACGAATGGTTTTCTATTGGTCTTGTGACGAATTGTTTTCTCTTTGTATTGCAACGAATGGTTTTCTTTTTCTCTTGCGACGAATGGTTTTCTGTTTGTCTTGCGATTAATGGTTTTCCTTTTCTCTTGCGACGAATGGTTTTCTCTTTATCTTGCGATTAATGGTTTTTTCTTTGTCTGGTGACGAGTGGTTTTCTCTATGTCTGGCGACGAATGGTTTTCTCTATGTCTTGCGCCAAATGATTTTCTCTACGTCTTGCTACGAACGGTTTTCTCTTTCTCTTGCGACGAATGGTTTTCCCTTTGTCTTGCCATGAATGATTTTCTCTATGTCTTGCGATGAATGGTTTTCTCTTTCTCTTGCGACGAATGGCTTTCTCTTTCTCTTGAGACGAATGGTTTTCTCTTTCTCTTGGGACGAATGTTTTCTCTTTGTCTTGCGACGAATTGTTTTTTCTTTGTCTGGCGATGAGTGGTTTTCTCTCTGTCGGTTAAGCGAACACGGCGAGCAACTCTAACTGTGATAAGCAGTTCGTCGTCACTAATTTGGGTCCGCTGGTTGCAGGGAACGGAGAGAGCAAGCAAGCTCCGTAAGACACCCGCACAATATATGATGCTTCAGCCGGGTCTCGGGCGGTGCTACCTACGCTTCTGGTCGCTCGGTCATTGGGCAGGAATCTGATGACGAATGTACGTTGCTTTCGCGATGTGCATGCAGTGCTTCAATTCCTGTCTCGAGTTTTGAAAACTCTTTTATCTGCGGTTCAAAAAAAATTACACGGGGTTTGTTTGTCAATTTCGTTTCATTACATTCCCTCTGAAAGAGAAAATTCATAGCACTATGGAAACAGAAGAAACGAAATGGCAGAATAAACAAACATTTTTGGTCCCTACTGGGAAAATGATCCATGTAGTTTATAAAGAGGTCTTATGAACTTACTACACAGATTTTTGCTGTATTTATAGGTTCTAATGTGTTATTTCTGCACTGCTAACAAGAGTTATACGGATACATCGCGTAGAAAACTAAAGTATTTTGTGGTTCGGGAGTTCAGGAGGTAGTAATCACAACAAAATCATTCACTAGAGTCGCACCTTAAACCCGAGCAGCTTCAAGTCCATAGTAAATAAGTAAATAACACTCAGTGAGTGTGTGTGATAGAGAGGGAGATATCGGAGGCTCATGCTAACCCTTAAAGGCTCCATTAGAGTCACTTCAGTTGCCTTTCGGATATAAAATCATAGTTACCTTCAATATCCATCAAGAAGAGCAAAAAAAAAAACAAATGTAGAATTTCTCTCTTAAAACTAATGGCACGATAGCGTTAATTCGTAAAAATAGCTCATTCCAGCTTTAAAGATTTAATGATTTACATTTGGAGGACAACCATGCTACGACGTCACCGCCAGATGATTCCGTTTTCACCCACTAAATAACGTTAAATACACTGACGGAAAAAAATCCCAACACCAAGAAGGGGTTGTGTTAGATAAACGACAGTTGGTAGGCGGTGAGAGTACATCTGTAAGATGACGTCTATGCAAATTTCGCGCTCGGCGCATACGAGTGGTGCTAGTAGCGCCCCTCGGAACATGCAAAGCAGGTTTGCTGTAAATACGCGCTGTAACGTTCGTGAGCGTTAGTTATCGTTGAGATTCGACGTAGTGTGTTGATGTTAGTCAAGAATGCCTTTAGGAAGACGAAGAAGCCATTATCAACAGCTCACGGAGTTTGAACGAGGTCGTGTAATAGGGCTACGAGAAGGTGGATTTTCGTTCCGCAATATTGCAGAAAGACTTGGCAGGAATGTAGCCACTGTGCATGATTGTTGGCAGCTGTGGTCAAGGGAAGGTATTGCCTCAAGAAGACCGGGTTCCGGCCGGCCACGTGGCACTACTGAGAGGGAAGGCCGCCGTGTACGGCGTATGGCCGTGGCGCATCGTACCGCGTCTGCGGCAGCAATTCGAGCTGCAGTTGCCACCACAGTGACACAACGAACTGTTACAAATCGGTTACTTGAAGGACAGCTCCGAGCCAGACGCCCTGTAGCGTGCATTCCACTTACTCCAAACCACTGCCGTTTGCGACGTCAGTGGTGTCAAGCTAGAACTCATTGGAGGACGGAGTGGAGATCTGTTGTGTTTTCTGATGAAAGCCAGTTCTGCCTGGGTGCCAGTGATGGCCGTGTGTTGGTTAGAAGGAGGCCAGGTGAGCGCCTGCAGCCAACCTGTCTGCGGCCGAGACAAACTGGACCTACACCTGGAGTTATGGTCTGGGGAGCAATTTCCTATGACAGCAGGAGCACTCTCGTTGTTATCCCACGCACCCTGACGGCACAGTTGTACGTCGGTCTGGTGATTCAACCTTTTGTGCTGCCATTCATGAACAGCATTCCATGGGGTGTTTTCCAACAGGATAACGCTCGCCCGCATACCGCTGTTGTAACCCAACATGCTCTACAGAGTGTCGACATGTTGCCGTGGCCTGCTAGATCACCAGATCTTTCACCAATCGATCACGTATGGGACATCATTGGACGACAACTCCAGCGTCACCCCCAACCAACATTAACCGTCCCTGTATTGACCGACCAAGTGCAGCAGGCATGGAACTCCATCCCACAAACTGACATCCAGCACCTGTACGACACAATGCATGAACGTTTGCGTGCTTGCATTCAACATTCTGGCGGTTACACCGGTTATTAATGTACCAGCATTTCACATTTAAAATGGCTCTTCTCGCGCTTACATTAAGCTGTGATCTTGAAACCTTAAACGATTAAATATGTTACCTATACAAATGTATTGCCGCCATTTCATTCCTCTACAACTATTTTTTCGTGGTGTTGGGATTTTTTTTTTTTTTCCGTCAGCGTAGTATTTACGCGAAAGAGTTGCCTTATCGCTTGCCGTTTTGTGTTACGTCGATCACCTCGCTTTGCTAATAAAATGTTCAATGACGTATAGGAGTTATGGAGGGGTGTATCCAAAGGTGCATACGTAATTTCTGTAACAGACGTTCCAAAATGTACTGTTCCACATAGAAAATGCCACATTATGAAGGAATACATGAAATGATGCGAGATTTACCCCAAATGTGGATAAGTAGGTGGGAAGAAGTGATTTAATCTCTGAGGGATTACAAGTTCGATGGGCGAGGAGACAGTATAATATGGCTTGAGCCAGTAGGTCGCGTGACCGCCATGCAGGACTACACAATCGGCAACACAGAGTGGCATTGAGTCGAAAAGTCCGTAGATGATATTCTGAGGGGTCGCTGATCATACACTGCCTGACAAAGAAAATGCCACACCGTGAAGGAATGCTTGTAAACAGAACAAACTGCACATACAGACAGCCAAGCACGTCCTGAACAAATCATTTAATTGTCACATACAGACTAGGCTCCAGTGGCCGTATATACAGGATGATCAATAAGGAGTGTTGCCTTCATTTTTGGCAATACAGCGTTGAATCCGACGTGTCATGGAGGTAATGGGAGTCCGAACAGAATCCTGGGGTATCGTGGACCATGTGATGTTGATCCGAGTCCATACTTCATCTTCATTTTGCGGGGTTAGAAGGGTACTCAACCGACGTCCAATCGTGTCCCACGGATGCTCGATGGGCGAGAGGTCGGGGATCGTGCTGGCCACGAAAGCATCCGCACATCGTGTAAAGCATTCAGGCTGAATTGAGCTGTATGCAGCTGATGGAGATTATCCTATTGAAAAACGGCGTTGGGGATGCCCTGCAGATGCGGTAGTGCCACTGGCCACAGCACCTTGTCAACACAGCGGCGTGCCATCAATGTGCCATAATGCGTACTAGCGGTGAGCGGCTGTTGGCACTGATAGCACCCCACACCATGATTCCAAATTGCCGGGCCGTGTAGCGCTCAACAATGGCGGAGGAATCCGCCCGTTGTGCCACGTCGCCTCCAGACTCTCACATGGCGATCATCTGTGGTGAGACAGAACCGCGATTCGTCGCTGAATACCACACTGTTCCATTCGGCACCCCCATGCAGCTCGGGAGCGATACCACGCCAAGAGGTGACGACAATGGCTCGCTGTTAAGGGTACCCTTCGCAACGGACTGCTGGACAGCAAACCAGACGTGACCAATCGGCGCGACACTGTCCGCGACGATATAGGAGCACTCCAAACCTCCCCGTACACTCCGCAAAATGTCGCCCGTTCTGGCCTGTGGGTCCGCTACGGCATGACGTCGAATGCGATGCACTCGAACGTCCGTCTCCGTGCTCCGGTCCCCCTGAGAAGATGCACAGATCTTTCCTGGGACCACTGTCTCCAAATGCGACCGACGGTTGTGGCATCACGTTACGTTTCTTCCGCAATATGACGCAAGGACCATCCGGAAGTACAAAGGCTTGCGATGACACCTGTCATGAACTCCTCCGTCTGACGAAATAACGTACGACGGCGTCTTTACGGCATTGGCACCCCTTGTTCGTTCTCCAGATACGGTTACAGCAGACCACTCGCTTCTCGCGGCCGTTACGACTGATGGCCTCACGGGCTGGTTGTCCGCTTATATCCCGCGCTCCGTTCGTGCGATTGACCTGTAAATGCAATCATTTGCATAACTAGTACGTGTGCTCCTACCTTGCAATTTGCATAGCGCTGCGTTTACGTCTTCGTGGTGTGGCATTTTCTCTGTCAGGCAGCGTGCATTGTTGCCTGTGTCCACAGTTCATCGACTTTGCGAAGGGGGCGTACCAAGGCGTTAATTCGCCTGCCAGTGATGTTCCCCATGTTCTCTCCCAGAACAGCACATAGACATCACGTAGACACTGTGTGTTGATGTCGGCAGTGTGCGGGTGGGCTTTATCGTGTTGAAACTAGGCATCAGGGATAAAAACTCATTGAAACGTCTGCAGCACCTCACCGACGTATTGCTGTGCCGTCACTGTACTCGACGATTGCTGTGCTGTCTGTATGCGTACGAGCGGTGAGCAGATTTTGAAACTGATAGCGTCCCAAACCATTACATTATGCAAAAGAGCTGTATGACGATAACGGGTGACAGAAAGATAATCCCGGTGACCACGTCGTTTCCAGACTTTCAATACGCGATCATCGAAGAAGCGAGACTCGTAGCTGAATTCCACATAGTTCCATTCGGCCCGTCATGCATCTCTGGTACGGCACCAATGCTATAATGCGCAATAATGTGCTGTGGTCAGTAGCAGTCGTCGCAATGGCTGACGACAGCGCAAACCTTCCTCAGCCAAGCTACTACTCACAGTTTGTGGAGATACATGGATGTTTAAAGCTGCCGGTACACCTCGTTCGAATGTCGTACGCTGTGGATTGTGGGGTTGCTACGGCTTGCCCGTCCAATGCGGCGATTCATACACTCACCTACGTGCACCAGTCCCAGTACGGCGACGCAAGTTACCTTGATCCAACCACTGTCGCCACATCCGGCCGACATTTGTTGCATTCTGATACTTTTCGCCGTGATGCGAGTCGGGGGCCAACCAGTCGGACGTAGCTCTATGATGAAGTCTCTACTAAAGGCGTTCGTGCGATGGTGGGATTCCCGATGACTTCACCCAAGCATTCTAAACTACTTACACGTGCTTTTGCCACCGAGATCACCCCGCTACAGGGGTCTACACTTCCAGGAGAGGACGACCAAAAATAGCTACGCCGAGCCGTTTTGCCTTTTTATCTCCCTCATCTATCGCATGATTGGTTCGCAACTGCAATCATTTACGTAACCCCCAACTGTCGACACATACTTACGAATCCGCATGGGGCCCTAAGAAATACAGTACTTCCGGGAGTGGTATTTTCAATTTCGAGCAATTAATTTTTGATTTCGGTAACTTTCTAACGCTCTACTCTGTTACTGGGGTGCTTCTTATAGATCAGAAGTTAGTGACTCTTCAAGTTCGAAACGCACAACCTCCGGGCACATACGAAAATATATCGATAACAAGTTTCTTCCTTCTTTCTTGATTTTCTGATTAATTATCGTTAAACATCCTAACCACTAGCATACGCCGCCCCGGTGGTGCAGTGGTCTAAGCACTGGCTTATGACCATTCTTTCGAGATGGGTCCCGGTTCGAATCCCGGTGAGGCATGGATGTTGTGTTTGCCTTATGGCACTGGTTCTCTCTCTTCCCTGGAACCAGCGGCCCTAAATTATAGGGACGGGTGACTGCTTATAGCCCATTGAATTGCTCACGGTGGTCGTTAAACCTCCATTCAAAAAAACAAAACAAAAAAAAACACTAGCATAAAATTCGAAAACATTACCCTCAAGCTATTAATTTCAATGCTGACTTTCTCACGTTCTTTTGTTTTTTCAATACAAATTAATCCTTACTACAAGCAAAATCCTTACTACAAACAAATAGTAGAAAAGCAAAGATCCTTACTACAAGCAAAATCCTTACTACAAACAAATAGTAGAAAAGCAAAGATCCTTACTACAAGCAAAGACCCTTAAAAGATCTTTACTACAAGCAAAGATCCTTAATATCCTTAAATGATCCTTCAAAGATCCTTCAAAGCAAAGATAAGATCCTTGTGATCCTTAAAAGATCATCCAATCCTTAAAATAAGATCCTTTTGATCCTTATAAGATTCTTCTGATCCTTAAAAGATCCTTGATCCTTATATACCCAGCTTAGACTCAAAGATAAGATCCTTATATACTCAGTTTAGACTCAAAGTTAAGATCCTTCTGATCCTTTTAAGATCCTTTGGATCCTTAAAAGATCCTTAAGAGCAAAGATCCTTAAAAGATCTGCAAAAAGATCCTTAAGAGCAAAGATCCTTAAAAGATCTGCAAAAAGATCCTTACTACAAGCAAAGATTCTTACTCCAAGTAAAGATCCTTAAAAGATCCTTACTACAAGCAAGTAGTAGAAAACATGCTAGAAAAATTCAAAGCCTTAGGTTGTTTAATGTACCTAAAGGGCACTTTCTGAATGACACTTAGACTACTTTTCGAAAGCCTTGCATCCCTTAGTGAGGAATAAGGCAAAAAATTCCACCAAGACATAAATGAAATGGGACGACGGCACCAGGGAAGATGGAACCACAGGCGGATATAGGGAGTTTAATTTAGGGATACCGGTTGAGTTGTAGGAAGGGGGGAATGCACAGGTGAAATTTAAATCTTCGTAAAAAAGTGCAATATTTTGATTGTATTAAGAAAAAAGCAGAAACGACAGTCATTCTTTCGGACCTAATTCTGGCTAATTTAAATAAGTTTACTGGACACTCTTTAAATAAGTTTAGATCTCATAACATTTATTTAGGCCTAATAATGAATTAGCACAACTACAATACGTGAAACACTTAAGTATTCTTATAATGTTTTATTTTAAAGCAGTTTCAGCACTCAGAAAAACTATTTAGAGCATAAAATCTTTACTTGCAAAAATTTACCAAAACAAGATTTGCTTTTTGTTCTCAATTTAAATCCTAAAATGTTTTTCGTCCTTCTTTCATCAAATAAGTGTCAATTATGAGGTCATAACCGACAGTTTTTTCAATTTCACTCTCAGAAAATAAAGCCATCACATCGGAAAGCCTTTCTTCATTCATAGTTGATCTCAGCCAGTTGTTGATTCTCCTCATCTTTGAAAATGTAAGCTCACATGTGGCACTATTAGACGGTAGCGTTAAAGCTATGTACATCATCTTGAAAAGATTGGGGTAGAGTTCGTCTGTGACATGTTCATTTAGAGCTTTTACTATATCTTTAAATTAACTTGCCGAATCAATCGATTTAGTGTTATCTTCGTTTTTGCTCTCCATAACATGACTTGCCACAAATTGATAACGAGTAACAGTACGCCAATTAAGTAGTAAATAGTAACACTGTATTAGTGACCCGATTTATTGACGTAGGAAGTAGACACTATCCAGAGAAGTGAAGTTCAAGTCCGCTACACTTATGTGGGATGATATAAAGAAGTTAGCTACCTACTCTACCCCTAAAGGTACAGCCATTCGGGAAACCTTGAAAATTATTACCAGCAACGATACTTGCAATGATGGCGTCGCATTCGAGTTGCCACGAATTTGGAACCAATTCTTCAAGTAAAGCCTTCTGCCTACCAGGATACCGCGTATGCAACCAACCTGATGCGTCATATCTTCAAACGAATATAACGTCGCATCTATTGTTGTCAAGTCAAGTTTCCGCATTCAAATTGTTAATGCGTTCTATTTTTCAGTTGCAGTTTCTGTCTTACTTCCTTGAGAAAGCCATCTTGTTAATGTGCGAAAGCTTGGAAACGCTAATGTGTCTACTTCCTACGCCAATAAATCGGATCACTAGTAGAGTGTTACTATTTATGACTTGCTACGTTCATTTCTGCTTTTGACATTTTGAGGTTATCTCGAGGCACAGAACAACTGTTTATGAAAGAGGATCCTCCTTCTATATTAAACCGCAGAAAGTCTTCACTAGATATTGCTAATTTCAGACTGTCGCCTGAAAATCTCTTATAACGAGGTAAATTTCTCCTTCATTTTTGTTCCACGCCGGGGATCGAACCCGAGTCCACTTATTCCGGAACAAGTCGCTCTACCAACTGAGCTACGCAGACGTTCGTTCTCGCTGCTATCTGCCTTTATGTCGTGTGCGTCCTGCGGGGCAGACACGTCGCACTCTTTATTTCCGTCATTAATATATCCATTACAGGATTTTCCCCACAAATCCTTGGAGGTGCCGGGCACCCCTGGCACCCCAGTAAATCCGCCTATGGATAGAACGTCAACATATTGGGAGACTACTGCTCGATGCTGCAGAGAGAAGACTCGTAAGCTGTCTATAAAAGAAAAAGTTCCAAACGAAGCTTTGATGGTAAACGTAAAAGACAATATAAGGACTTGTAAATAAAAATAACATTTGGAAATTATTTTATTCGTAACATTTACGTACATATCTTTTTTTACCATTTTGTAAAAAAATAAATTTTTCATCAGCATCCATGTTAATAGGCTATTTTCTAATATCTTCACATTCATTTTGTGAAAAATCATTGCGTCTTGGAGTAGAACCTTAGTCACTTTTGAAATCAGCTCACCAAATTCCTTAAGAATTACCCAAAAACTTGCAGACAATTTTCAGTGACTCAAATTTTCCAAGCCCGTGTAATTATAATGAAAGTTTCCCTACATACTCATTCTCCACATATTTTGGAACAATTTAATGAATGGAATCCAATTTCAAACGAGATCTGCTTTTTATCCACAAATTACGGCGGTCGTAGACATTTATTGTTGCGAGCTGAATTTTTGTGGTACATAGAAACTGCCGTTTCACTGTATTCTGCTTCTGCAGATGCTGTGTTCTGGTCATGGTGACTTTTAATTATCGCAAGGGAATGATAAAACATTTCTCTGTGATAAAAAGTAACCAACATGTTTCATACATGTCACTAATAGGTACAAAACAGTGTGACGTCTCACTTAGGTGACGCATGTGTCAAAACGGTTAGTTACAGCGATAAGCCAAGATCGGCGTAGCTCAATCGGTAGAATAACTGGCTGTGGAGCAAGCAGACGTGCGTTCGAATTCCACCACTGGCAAATGTGCATATTTTCACAAGAGTATGAATTAAGTCATCGCTCTTTCCACGTTTATAAGTGAGTCACGGAAAAATTCTCATTCCACGTTTATAAGTGTTTACGGAGAATTTTTCCGTGATTCACTTATAAACGTAGAAAGAGCGACGACTTCTATTTGATGTTCATGGTTCACGTCAACTATGCATTTATCATTCATTCGCCTTCTAGTTATTTGTTCAGTTGCTGCTGTTCATCTGTGGTGAATCCCCAGCCTTGTGCGGGGCTCCAAAGAAGTAACCCTGCCATGTGGTTTGGCAGTTTGTGTTTGTGAGTCTGGAGAATTTCGAGGCCTCTGTGGTGCAATAGAAGCATATCCGGCGCGTAACTGGAAGACCCTGGGTTTGATTCCCAGTGGCTGCCGATGGGAATTTTTCCGTGACTAACTTATAAACGTGGAAAGAGCGATGACTTCTGTTTGTAGTTCCTGGTCCACATCAACTGTGTACTTATTATTATTACAGTATGAATTAATTTGGTATTCAGTCTTGATTGTTTTACTTATTAGAAATAAACATATCACCTTAGCGAAGTCCTTACATCTTCATCAAGTGACTTTCTTGAACTTTATCAAAAAACAGAACTTGAAGAAGTAAACTTGTTACCCTTCAAAAGCGTACTTTCCTATATAAATGCTCGAAATAGCAATAGAAGATACGCATAGCGTTGAATAACCCGTTGACAACTAGCTGTTCCACAGGCTGATGGTTCCTTCTCACCCGTCATGACAACAATTCTGGGAAATGCACAGAAATTGTATATATTAACCACAACAGGGATCTTTGGGCGCGCGTACTCCTGCGTATCCTGATGGAAGTTTGTGGGACATTAATCTTTCCAACCGAAACGATTTGCACTTCTGTTGCCACGTTTTGGAAATGCTTGCTTGATGATAACGGGAAGAAAATCAACCCTTCCTTTGTATCAGGTAACCAACACTTTCATACCTTACATTAAATATTAAATACTGACCATGTCGCCATACTGCTGGTAGCTTGAGTCCAATAATTTTAATGTTAGTTTCCGTACGTACTCATTCTCCCCTTATTTTGCAACAAGTTCATTAATGCAATCCAATTTCAAACGAGATCAACTTTTCATTAACAAATTACGGCGGCCGTAGACGTTCAGATAATTGTCGCGTGCACAATTTTGTCGTACATAGAAACTTCCGTTATACTGTATTCTGATTCTACAGATGCTGTGTTCGTGTCATGGTTACTTTTAATTATCGCACGGGAATGACGAAGCATTCACCTGTGATGAAAAAGCAACCAACATCTTTCATACGGACATTAAAAGGTGCAATACAGTGTTAAATTATTTTATCATTCAGTGTTGATTGTTTTTATTCATTCGAAATAAACGTTTCACTTTTTACCATTAAATAAACGTATTGTTTTACTCAATCGAAATAAACGTATCACTTTCAGTTCTTACATCTTTACGAAGTGACTTCGTGGAATTTTATTGGAAAACAGAACTTCGAGAAACAAGTTTGCTACCGGTTAAAGGTGTACTTTCCTATGTAATGCTCCGAATGACAAAAGAAGATACTTAATCTAATTTTTACAGAGTTTAATACTGCGTTGTTAGTAAACAGGAGTAGTTAAAATGTTGTTTATATTTCTGTGCGGAATAATTCCTTTGACAAGTAACTGTTCACGGGCGGATTGTTCCTTTTAACCAGTGATGCCAGTTCTCGGAAATGCACAGAAATTGTATATATTAACCACAACAGGGATACGGAAGCACGCGTTCGCCTGCGTGTTCTGATGGAAGTTTGTGGGACATTAATCTTTCCGAGACAATCTTGCACCTGTGCTGCCATGTTTTGGAAACGGTTGCTTCATAAGAATAGAAAGGGAACCAGCCCTTCCTTTGTATCAGGCAACCAACACTTTCGTAACTTATATTCAATATTGACCATATCAGCACTGCTGTAGTAACCATGAGATCAACTTCTCATCCACAAATTACAACGAACGCCGACGTTCCAGTCATTGTTGTATGCTGAATTTTTGTGGTACATACAAACTTCCCTTACATTGTATTCTGATTCTACAGATGCTGTGTTCAGGTTATGGTTACTTTTAATTATCGAACTGAAATTATAAAACATTCCTCTGTGACGACTTTCAAGCATGTTACTAATAGGAGAAAAACCATGTGGTCCGCCAGGTGGCGCAGTGCTCTAAGCGATGGCTTTTGACCATTCATCCGAGATGGGTCCGGGTTTAAATCCCGGCGAGGCGTGGATATTGTGCTTGTCTTACGGCACTAGCTCTCTCTCTTCCCTGGAACCAGTGGCCCTAAATTAGGGACGGGTGACTGCTTATATTTGTCTAAACCATGGCTTCTGACCATTCGTCCGAGATGGGTTCGGGTTCGAATCTTTTTTTTTTTTTTATTGGAGGTTTAACGAACACCGTGAGCAACTCAATGGGCTATAAGCAGTCGCCCGTCCCTAATTAGGGTCACTGGTTCCAGGGAAGGGAGAGAGCTAGTGCCGTAAGACAAGCACAATATCCACGCCTCGCCGGGATTTAAACCCGGACCCATCTCGGATGAATGGTCAAAAGCCATCGCTTAGAGCACTGCGCTTTTTAGACAAACACAACATCCATGCCTCACCGGGATTCGAACCCGGACCCTTTCGGACGAATGATCAGAGGCCATCGCTTTGACCACTGCGCCACCGGGGCGGCAGGGTTCGAATCCCGGTGAGGCTTGGATGCTGTGTTTGCCTTACGGCATTGGATGTATCCCTTCCCTGGAACTGCTTATAACCCACTGAGTTGCTCACGGTGGTCGTTACACTTCCAATAAAAAAAGGTGTGACGTACCGCTGGGGTACGCAAGAGTCAAAACGACAAGTTCTGCTTAGAGAATAACTGGCGCCGGAGGAGGAGACGTGCGTTCGAACCTCACCACCGATAAATGAGCTTACTTTTACCACAGTGTTAAGTAATTTGTAATTGAGTATTGACTGTTTCACTGAATAGAAACAAATATATCGCTTTTGAGATGTCTATTCATCTTTATCAAGTGACTTCGTGGTGTTTTGCAAGTTAAGATAACCTCGAGGTGTAAACTTGCTACTTGTTAAAGGCGTACTTTCCTATATAAATGCTCCAAATAAAAAAAGCAGATACGTATCTGTGTTTTTGCATAATTTAATACTTTGCTGCTTATAACGAAGTAAATTTCTCCGTCATTTTTGTCCACGCCAGGGATCGAACCCGAGTCTTCTTGTTCCGGAACAAGTCGCTCTACCAACTGAGCTACACAGACGTTCGTTCGCGCTGCTATCTGCCTTTATGTCATGTGCGTCCTGCGGGGCAAGCACGTCACATCTCCCCATCCCCCCGAAAGAGGGCCGTGGGCATGGGCCAAGGGTCAGCCGGGACCATGTATCGCTGTAGGCAGTCATCCGCTGAAGAACGTGCACTTCAGAACTCCCAGTTAATCTGGTGTATGGAATGCAACGTCACACCCACATTTATTTTTCGAAGCGCTGAAGAAGGGATTCTCTTATTTTACTTATCTCGCGGTGTGGAAAGAACATCTCTCACCATTGCGAGATCTTTAACGGCCGGGTCATCCGGAAAGTTCGGGTGCCATTATAATGAAGTAAATTTCTCCGTCATTTTTGGTCCACGCCGGGGATCGAACCCGTGTCCACTTATTTCGGAACAAGTCACTCTACCAACTGAGCTACGCAGACGTTCGTTCTCGCTGCTATCTACCTTTATGTCGTGTGCGTCCTGCAGGGCAGGCACGTCACACTCTTTATTTCCGTCATTAATATATCCATTACAGGATTTTCCCCACAAATCCTTGGAGGTGCCGGGCACCCCTGGCACCCAAGTAAATCCGCCTATGGATAGAACGTCAACATATTGGCAGACTACTGCTCAATGCTGCAGAGAGAAGACTCGCAAGCTGTCTATAAAAGAAAAAGTTCCAAACGAAGCTTTGAGGGTAAACGTAAAAGACAATATAAGGACTTGTAAATAAAAAATAATATTTGGAAATTGTTTTATTCGTAACATTTACGTGCATATCTTTTTTTACCTTTTTGTAAAAAAATAAACTTTTCATCAGCACACATGTTAATAGGCTATTTTCTAATATTTTCACATTCATTTTGTGAAAAGTCATTGCGTCTTGGAGTAAAACCTTAGTCATTTTTGAAATCAGCTCACCAAATTCCTTTAGAATTACCCAAAAACTTGCAGACAGTTTTCAGTGACTCAAATTTTGCAAGCCTGTGTAATTATAATGAGTGTTTCCCCACATACTCATTCTCCACATATTTTGGAACAATTTAATTAATGAAATCCAATTTCAAACGAAATCTTCTTTTTATCCACAAATTACGGCGGTCGTAGACATTTATTGTTGCGAGCTGAATTTTTGTGGTACATAGAAACTGCCGTTACACTGTATTCTGCTTCTGCAGATGCTGTGTTCTGGTCATGGTGACTTTTAATTATTGCAAGGGAATGATAAAACATTTCTCTGTGATAAAAAGTAACCAACATGTTTCATACATGTCGCTAATAGGTACAAAACAGTGTGACGTCCCGCTTAGGTGACGCATGTGTCAAAACTGTTAGTTACAGCGGTAAGCCAAGATCGGCGTAGCTCAATCGGTATAATAACTGGCTCTGGAGCAAGCATACGCGCGTTCGAATTCCACCACTGGCGAATGTGCATGTTTTCACAAGAGATGACTTCTGTTTGAAGTTCCTGGTCCACATCAACTGTGTACTTATTATTATTATAGTATGAATTAATTTGGTATTCAGTCTTGATTGTTTTACTTATTAAAAATAAACATATCACCTTTACGAAGTCCTTACATCTTCATCAAGTGACTTTCTTGAATTTTGTCAGAAAACAGAACTTGAAGAAGTGAATTTGCTATCATGCAAAAGCGTAGTTTTGCTATATAAATGCTCGAAATAGCAATAGAAGATATGCATAGCGTTGAATAACCCCTTGACAACTAGCTGTTCCACAGGCTGATGGTTCCTTCTCACCCATCATGACAATTCTGGGAAACGCACAGAAATTGTACATAATAACCACAACAGGGATCTTTGGGCACGCGTACTCCTGCTTATTCTGATGGAAGTTTGTGGGACATTAATTTTCCGACCGAAACGATTTGCACTTCTGTTGCCACGTTTTGGAAACGCTTGCTTGATGATAACGGGAAGAAAATCAACCCTTCCTTTGTATCAGGCAACCAACACTTTCATACCTTACGTTAAATATTAAATACTGACCATGTCGCCATACTGCTGGTAGCTTGAGTCCAATAATTTTAATGTTAGTTTCCGTACGTACTCATTCTCCCCTTATTTTGCAACAAGTTCATTAATGCAATCCAATTTCAAACGAGATCAACTTTTCATCCACAAATTACGGCGGCCGTAGACGTTCAGATAATTGTCGCGTGCACAATTTTGTCGTACATAGAAACTTCCGTTATACTGTATTCTGATTCTACAGATGCTGTGTTCGTGTCATGGTTACTTTTAATTATCGCACGGGAATGACGAAGCATTCACCTGTGATGAAAAAGCAACCAACATCTTTCATACGGACATTAAAAGGTGCAATACAGTGTTAAATTATTTTATCATTCAGTGTTGATTGTTTTTATTCATTCGAAATAAACGTTTCACTTTTTACAATTAAATAAACGTATCTATAATGAATTAGCTTTGTTTATCTTTGCTAAGCTAATTATTATGAATGATAATATTTCTTCTTACCAGCGAGCTAATAATAACTAGCTCTAAGCTTCAAAATAATGAATTCCCAAAAGGGTGTTGTTACTCGTTAATTATGAACTTAAACAAAGTCTCAACGCTGGTTATTTATATTAAGTAATCAAAGTCATAAACCTAACAGCTAGACAGAGGTCTGACAAAACTAAGAATTGAGAAAGACTGAACTTACTGACAAACTTGTTTATTTCCAAAGACTCTTGGTCAACTAAGGCACTCATATATCTTGTACATAATAATGAATAAACTTTCCTCTTACAACCAACACAACACAACTCAACCTCCAACAACACGCAACGCAACACACACTCTCGATGAACGCGCCTATATACTAGCTACCACCACGTCATGACTTACACTCATTGCCAGATCTCATTCAGCGGGTGAAATAATATTTCGTTCAGTAGGAAGATAATTTACATAGTAAAATAAAATAACCAGAGATAGTAAAATCAAAAGGAAAGTGAATATAGAGTATACGTTACATATCGTTTTACTCAATCGAAATAAACGTATCACTTTCAGTTCTTACATCTTTACGAAGTGACTTCGTGGAATTTTATTGGAAAACAGAACTTCGAGAAACAAGTTTGCTACCGGTTAAAGGTGTACTTTCCTATGTAATGCTCCGAATGACAAAAGAAGATACTTAATCGAATTTTTACAGAGTTTAATACTGCGTTGTTAGTAACAGGAGTAGTTAAAATGTTGTTTATATTTCTGTGCGGAATAATTCCTTTGACAAGTAACTGTTCACGGGCGGATTGTTCCTTTTAACCAGTGATGCCAGTTCTCGGAAATGCACAGAAATTGTATATATTAACCACAACAGGGATACGGAAGCACGCGTTCGCCTGCGTGTTCTGATGGAAGTTTGTGGGACATTAATCTTTCCGAGACAATCTTGCACCTGTGCTGCCATGTTTTGGAAACGGTTGCTTCATAAGAATAGAAAGGGAACCAGCCCTTCCTTTGTATCAGGCAACCAACACTTTCGTAACTTATATTCAATATTGACCATATCAGCACTGCTGTAGTAACCATGAGATCAACTTCTCATCCACAAATTACAACGAACGCCGACGTTCCAGTCATTGTTGTATGCTGAATTTTTGTGGTACATACAAACTTCCCTTACATTGTATTCTGATTCTACAGATGCTGTGTTCAGGTTATGGTTACTTTTAATTATCGAACTGAAATTATAAAACATTCCTCTGTGACGACTTTCAAGCATGTTACTAATAGAAGAAAAACCATGTGGTCCGCCCGGTGGCGCAGTGCTCTAAGCGATGGCTTTTGACCATTTATCCGAGATGGGTCCGGGTTTAAATCCCGGCGAGGCGTGGATATTGTGCTTTTCTTACGGCACTAGCTCTCTCTCTTCCCTGGAACCAGTGGCCCTAAATTAGGGACGGGTGACTGCTTATATTTGTCTAAACCATGGCTTCTGACCATTCGCCCGAGATGGGTTCGGGTTCGAATCTTTTTTTTTTATTATTAGAGGTTTAACGACCACCGTGAGCAACTCAATGGGCTATAAGCAGTCGCCCGTCCCTAATTAGGGTCACTGGTTCCAGGGAAGGGAGAGAGCCAGTGCCGTAAGACAAACACAACATCCATGCCTCACCGGGATTCGAACCCGGACCCTTTCGGACGAATGATCAGAGGCCATCGCTTTGACCACTGCGCCACCGGGCGGCAGGGTTCGAATCCCGGTGAGGCTTGGATGCTGTGTTTGCCTTACGGCATTGGATGTATCCCTTCCCTGGAACTGCTTATAGCCCACTGAGTTGCTCACGGTGGTCGTTACACTTCCAATAAAAAAAAGTGTGACGTACAGCTGGGGTACGCAAGAGTCAAAACGACAAGTTCTGCTTAGAGAATAAGTGGCGCCGGAGGAGGAGACGTGCGTTCGAACCTCACCACCGATAAATGAGCTTACTTTTACCACAGTGTTAAGTAATTTGTAATTGAGTATTGACTGTTTCACTGAATAGAAACAAATATATCGCTTTTGAGATGTCTATTCATTTTTATCAAGTGACTTCGTGGTGTTTTTGCAAGTTAAGATAACCTCGAGGTGTAAACTTGCTACTTGTTAAAGGCGTACTTTCCTATATAAATGCTCCAAATAAAAAAAGCAGATACTTATCTGTGTTTTTGCATAATTTAATACTTTGCTACTTATAACGAAGTAAATTTCTCCGTCATTTTTGGTCCACGCCGGGGATCGAACCCGAGTCTTCTTATTCCGGAACAAGTCGCTCTACCAACTGAGCTACACAGACGTTCGTTGGCGCTGCTATCTGCCTTTGTGTCATGTGCGTCCTGCGGGGTAGGCACGTCACATCTCCCCATCCCCACGAAAGATGGCCGGGGGCATGGCCCAAGGGTCAGCCGGGACCATGTATCGCTGTAGGCAGTCATCCGCTGAAGAACGTGCACTTGAGAACTCCCAGTCAATCTGGTGTGTGGAATGCAACGTCACACACATTTATTTTTCGAAGCGCTGAAGAAGGGATTCTCTTATTTTACTTATCTCGCGGTGTGGAAAGAACATTTCTCACCATTGCGAGATCTTTAACGGCCGGGTCATCCGGAAAGTTCGGGCGCCATTATAACGAAGTAAATTTCTCCGTCATTTTTGGTCCACGCCGGGGATCGAACCCGTGTCCACTTATTTCGGAACAAGTCGCTCTACCAACTGAGCTACGCAGTCGTTCGTTCTCGCTGCTATCTACCTTTACGTCGTGTGCGTCCTGCGGGGCAGGCACGTCACACTCTTTATTTCCGTCATTAATATATCCATTACAGGATTTTCCCCACAAATCCTTGGAGGTGCCGGGCACCCCTGGCACCCCAGTAAATCCGCCTATGGATAGAACGTCAACATATTGGCAGACTACTGCTCGATGCTGCAGAGAGAAGACTCGCAAGCTGTCTATAAAAGAAAAAGTTCCAAACGAAGCTTTGAGGGTAAACGTAAAAGACAATATAAGGACCTGTAAATAAAAATAACATTTGGAAATCGTTTTATTCGTAACATTTACGTGCATATCTTTTTTTACCTTTTTGTAAAAAAATAAACTTTTCATCAGCACACATGTTAATAGGCTATTTTCTAATATCTTCACATTCATTTTGTGAAAAGTCATTGCGTCTTGGAGTAAAACCTTAGTCATTTTTGAAATCAGCTCACCAAATTCCTTTAGAATTACCCAAAAACTTGCAGACAGTTTTCAGTGACTCAAATTTTGCAAGCCTGTGTAATTATAATGAGTGTTTCCCCACATACTCATTCTCCACATATTTTGGAACAATTTATAATGAAATCCAATTTCAAACGAGATCTGCTTTTTATCCACAAATTACGGCGGTCGTAGACATTTATTGTTGCGAGCTGAATTTTTGTGGTACATAGAAACTGCCGTTGCACTGTATTCTGCTTCTGCAGATGCTGTGTTCTGGTCATGGTGACTTTTAATTATTGCAAGGGAATGATAAAACATTTCTCTGTGATAAAAAGTAACCAACATGTTTCATACATGTCGCTAATAGGTACAAAACAGTGTGACGTCCCGCTTAGGTGACACATGTGTCAAAACGGTTAGTTACAGCGATAAGCCAAGATCGGCGTAGCTCAATCGGTATAATAACTGGCTCTGGAGCAAGCAAACGTGCGTTCGAATTCCACCACTGGCAAAAGTGCATGTTTTCACAAGAGATGACTTCGGTTTGAAGTTCCTGGTCCACATCTACTGTGTACTTATTATTATTATAGTATGAATTAATTTGGTATTCAGTCTTGATTGTTTTACTTATTAGAAATAAACATATCACCTTTACGAAGTCCTTACATCTTCATCAAGTGACTTTCTTGAATTTTGTCAGAAAACAGAACTTGAAGAAGTGAATTTGCCATCATGCAAAAGCGTAGTTTACTATATAAATGCTCGAAATAGCAATAGAAGATATGCATAGCGTTGAATAACCCCTTGACAACTAGCTGTTCCACAGGCTGATGGTTCCTTCTCACCCGTCATGACAATTCTGGGAAATGCACAGAAATTGTATATAATAACCACAATAGGGATCTTTGGGCACGCGTACTCCTGCTTATTCTGATGGAAGTTTGTGGGACATTAATCTTTCCGACCGAAACGATTTGCACTTCTGTTGCCACGTTTTGGAAATGCTTGCTTGATGATAACGGGAAGAAAATCAACCCTTCCTTTGTATCAGGCAACCAACACTTTCATACCTTACGTTAAATATTAAATACTGACCATGTCGCCATACTGCTGGTAGCTTGAGTCCAATAATTTTAATGTTAGTTTCTATACGTACTCATTCTCCACTTATTTTGAAACAAGTTTATTAATGCAATCTAATTTCAAACGAGATCAACTTTTCATCCGCAAATTACGGCGGCCGTAGTCGTTTAGATAATTGTCGCAGGCAGAATTTTGCCGTACATAGAAACTTCCGTTATACTGTATTCTGATTCTACAGAAGCTGTGTTCGTGTCATGGTTACTTTTAATTATCGCACGGGAAAGACGAAGCATTCACCTGTGATGAAAAAGCAACCAACATCTTTCATACGGACATTAAAAGGTGCAATACAGTGATAAATTATTTTGTCATTTAGTGTTGATTGTTTTTACTCATTCGAAATAAACGTTTCACTTTTTACCATTAAATAAACGTATTGTTTTACTCAATCGAAATAAACGTATCACTTTCAGTTCTTACATCTTTACGAAGTGACTTCGTGGAATTTTATTGGAAAATAGAACTTCGAGAAACAAGTTTGCTACCGGTTAAAGGTGTACTTTCCTATGTAATGCTCCGAATGACAAAAGAAGATACTTAATCGAGTTTTTACAGAATTTAATACTTCATTGTTAGTAACAGAATCCTTTGCCGAGTAGTTGTTCCACAGGCATTGATTGTTCTTCTAATCTGTCATGACAGTTCACAGAAATGCACATGATTTGTATATATTAACCACAACAGGGATCTTCATGCACGCCTACTCCTGCGTGTTCTGTTGGAAGTTTGTGGGACATCAATCTTTCCGAAACGATATTGCACTTGTGTTGCCATGTTTTGGAAACGGTTGCTTGATAACAACAGGAAGGAAACCAATCCTTCCTTTGTATCAGGTAACCAACACTTTCATTTTCTACAAATGCTGCTGAGGAAAGACACGCAAGCTTTCTATAAAAGAAAATGTATCACACGAAGCTTTGTAGGCAAAAGTAAAAGACAATAAAAGGACTTGTAAATATAAATAACATTTTAAAATTGTTTTCTTTGTAACATTTATGTACATAATTATTTTACCTTTTTATAATGAAATTAACTTTTCATCAGCGCACATGTAAATAGGCTATTTTCCAATATGTTCACATTCATTTTGTGGAAAATTCTTGCGTCTTAGTGTAAAACCTTAGTCACTATTTTAATCAGCGCACCAAATTCCTTTAGAATTAGCCTAAAATTTGCAGACAATTTTCAGTGACTCAAATTTTGCATGCCTGTGTAATTATGATGATATAGCTTCTCCACATACTCATTCTCCACATATTTTGGAACAAGTTAGTTAATGAAAGCCCTTATCAAATGAGATCAACTTCTCATCCACAAATTACCACGGTCGTAGACATTTAGAGCATTGTCGCGGGCTGAATTTTTGTGGTACATAGAAACTGCCGTTACACTGTATTCTGCTTCTGCATATGCTGTGTTCTAGTCATGGTGACTTTTAATTATCGCAAGGGAATGATAAAACATTTTTCTGTGATGAAAAAGTAACCAACATGTTTTTTGTCACTAATACGGGCAAAACAGTGGGTATGTACTACCGAAAATGACGCAAGCGTCAAAATTGCAAGTTGTAGCGGTAAGCCAGGATTGGCGTTCTTTCGAATCCAACCGCTGGAAGATGGGCTTATTTTCGCAAGTGTGTTTATTAATTTATCATTCAGTGCTGGCTCTTTTACACATTAAAAATAAATATATCACCTTTGTGAAGTTCTTACATCTTCATCAAGTGAATTCATGGAATTTTATAGAATAACGGAACTTCATGGAGTAAACTTGCTACCCGTTAAAGGCGTCGTTTCCTATAACAAATGCCGCCCCGGTAGCGCAGTGGTCTAAGCGATGGCTTCTGATCATTCGGTCAAAAGGGGTCCGGGTTCGAATCCCGGTGAGGCATGGATGTTGTGTTTGTTTTACGGCACTGGCTCCCTCCCTTCCCTGGAACCAGTGACCCTAAATTAGGGACGGGCGACTGCTTATAGCCCATTGAGTTGCTCACGGTGGTCGTTAAACCTCCAATAAAAAAAGAAAAAAACATGAAAATTCTTATAGTGTTTAATAATCATTTTGTTGACAGGTTGATTGTTCCTTCTAACCTGTCGTAACATTCTCGGAAATTCGCAGAATTTGAATATACATACCCCAACAGGGATCTCCATGGCACGTGTATTCCTGCGTGTTGTGCTGGAAATTTGTGGGACATCAATCTTTCCGAGACAGTTTTGCACTTATGTTGCCACGTTTTGGAAACGGTTGCTTGACAAAAACAGGAACCAAACTAATTCTTTTCCTTTGTATCAGGTAACCAACACTTTCATATCTTGTATTAAATATTAAATACTGCACTACGCTTGAAGCTTGAATCCAATAACTCCAATTCTAGTTTCCCCACATACTGATTTTCCACATATTTTGGAAGAAGTTAGTTAATGAAAGCCTATTTCAAATGATATCAACTCCAAATCCACAAATTGCAGCAGACTTAGACGTTCAGATCATTGTCGCGTGCTGAATTTTTGTGGTACTTAGAAACTACTGTTATACTGTATCCTGTTTCGGCACATTCTGCGTTCCGATCATGGTTACTTTTAATTACCTCACGGGAATGTTAAAAATATTACTCTGCGACGACAAAGTAACCAACATCTGCCATATATGACACTAGTAGGTGCAAAACAATGTGAACTACCATTGGGGTGAAAATAATAAGTTGTAGCCGTAAACAAAGGTCGTTGTAATCCAGTCGGGGAAATAACTGGCTCCGGAGAGAGGAGACGTGCGTTCGAATTCCACCACTGGCAAATCTGCTTATTTTCACAAGAGTGTGAATTAATTTATTATTCACTGTTGACTGTTTAACTCATTAGAAACAATCATATACCCTTTGTGAAGTCGTTACGTCTTTATCAAGTGACCTCAGGAAATATTATAGGAAAATTGAACTTCTAGGAGTAGACTTGCTGCCCGTTAAAAGGGTACTTTCCTATATACACGCTCCAAATAACAAAAGAAATACTTATAGTGTTGAATAATCCTTTAGAGTATCTGTCCCGCCGGCTGATTGTTCCTTCAAATCTGTCATGGCACTTTTCCGAAATGCATTGAATCTGTACTGTATATAATGTATTAACCACAGCGGCAATCTCCAAGCACGCGTACTCCTGCGTGTTCTGATGGATGTTCGTGGATATTAATCTTTCCGAAACGGACTGTGCTGCTGTGTTCTGGAAACGGTTCCTTGATAACAATAGAAAGGAGAGCAACCCTTCCTTTGTAACCAACACTTTGTCGTACTTTATATTGAACATTAAAAACTGTATATATCAGCACTGCACTAAATAGCTTGAGCCCAGTAACATAGGTCTGCGATGGAAATATTTTAATGATTTTCAATTTTGACACTTTTTCGTATAGTTTTGGGTGTTGATTTCAGGAAAAATAATAATGAATTTCCATCAAAAGCAAGTTTTCTACAAAATAAAATTTTATTTTATCTAACTATTTAATTCGTCTGCTCTTCTGTATGAAATAATTAATTTAATTTTAGGTCCTTTGTTTACTTAATTGACTATGATTTGAAAAATCTGCTGTAAAAGGATGATGTTGGTAACAAAACGGAGACATTGAATTGAGGCTGGTAAAATCTTGTTTGCACTGCAAAGAAATAAAATAGTTTTTGTTCGGTGTAACTAAATAAAATCGACCTGCTGTCGCTTGACTTGCTCTCGTTAGGAGAAACGGGCGGAGGCCAAGCGATACCGGATCGACTTACTGGTGGCAAAAATTCTAGTTTACTTTTTGCAGTGCGAACAAGGCTAAAGTGACAGCAAATATTTGTTCCATGAGTCACGGAACAACCACTCAACGTCACTTAAGCCAAAAGAAAAAAATTGAAACTCTTGCTGTAGGGCTTAGAATGTTTCTAAGCAAGTTTTAAAGTGATACTTAGGAAAATCCTTGCTACAAGCAAAGATCCTTACTACAGAAGATCCTAAATTCTTACGAGAGATCAAAAGATCCAAACTTTTTCCAGTGACCTATCTAAAAGCTAGTATTTCAAAGGTCCTTACTGCAAAGATCCTACATTCTTACTACGAACAAAGATCCTAAATCCTTACTGCAAGCAAAGATCCTTACTACAAGCAAATATCCTTAGAAGATCCTTCCTAGAAGCAAATATCTTTAAAAGATCCTTAAAATCCTTAAATGACCCTTCAAAGATCCTTCAAAGCAAAGATAAGAGCCTTCTAATCCTTAAAAGATCCTTAATAAATCCTTCTGATCCTTAATAAATCTTTCTGATCCTTAAAATTCTTAAATTACCATTCAAAGATCCTTCAAAGCAAAGATAAGATCCTTCTAATTCTTAAAAGATCCTTAATAAATCCTACTGATCCTTAAAAGATCCTCCGATCCTTAAAATAAGATACTTTTGATCCTTAAAATAAGATACTTTTGATCCTTAAAATAAGATACTTTTGATCCTTAAAATATCCTTCTGATCCTTATAAGATCCTTCTGACCCTTAAAAGTTCCTTGATCCTTATACATTCAGTTTAGACTCAATCATAAGATCCTTCTGATCTTTTTAAGATCCTTCTGATCCTTAAAAGGTCCTTAAGAGGAAATATCCTTAAAAGCAAAGATCCTTCTGATCCTTAAAAGATCCTTGAAAGCAAAGATCCTTCAAAGATCCTTAAAAGATCTGCAAAGATCCTTACTACAAACAAAGATCCTTAAAAGATCTGCAAATATCCTAACTACAAGCAAAGATCCTTAAAAGATCTGCAAAGATCCTTAAAAGATCTGCGAAGATCCTTACTACAAGCAAAGATCCTTAAAAAAATTCTTACTATATACAAGCAAAGATCCTTACTACAAGCTAAATCCTTACTACAAGCAAAGATCCTTACTACAAGCAAATAGTAGAAAACATGCTAGAAATATTCAAAGCGTTAGGTTGTTCAATGTACCTGAAGGGCACTTTCTGAATGACACTTGGACTACTTTTCGAAAGCCTTGCATCCGTTAGTGAGGAATAAGAGGAAAAATTCCACCAAGACATAAATGAAATGGGACGACGTCACCAGGTAAGATAGGACCACATGCGGATCTAGGGAGTTTAATTTGGGGATGCCGGTTGAGTTGTAGGAGGGGGGGGAATACAGACATGAAATTTAAATCCTCGTAAGAAAGTGAAATATTTTGATTGTATTAAGAAACAAGAAAGTTGACACCGAATTTTCTGGTGTAATAAGCACGTCTTTTGAATCCGTTCTGACGCAAATTAAATTTATCAAAGCTATTCAAATTCAATGGAACCGGTATGGAAAACAATAGTATCTCACGGAAGAAAGAAGTTTTCCAATCGGGTTTTTAATCCCTCAGATATTGCTGTAAACGGAATTCTGAGCTTACGCCTTTTGGTTGCAGACTTATGCGTTAAGAAAAACATGAATTTATATGAGAAACATTTCGCACCGGAAACGTTCTCCACTGGCTCTGGAGCAAGCAGACGTGCGTTCGAATTCCATCACTGGCAAATGTGCATATTTTCACAAGAGTATGAATTAATTTGGTATTCAGTGTTGACTGTTTTACTTATTAGAAATAAACATAGCACCTTTGCGAAGTCCTTACATCTTCATCAAGTCACTTTCTTGAATTATATCAGAAAACAGAACTTGAAGAAGTAAACTTGCTACCCGGTAAAAGCTTAGTTTCCCATATAAATTCTCGAAATAGCAATAGAAGATACGCATAGCGTTGAATAACCCGTTGACAACTAGCTGTTCCACAGGCTGATGGTTCCTTCTCACCCGTCATGACAATTCTGGGAAATGCACAGAAATTGTATATATTAACCACAACAGGGATATCCAAGCACGCGTACTCCTGCGTATTCTGATGGAAGTTTGTGGGACATTAATCTTTCCGACCGAAACGATTTGCACTTCTGTTGCCACGTTTTGGAAATGCTTGCTTGATGACAACAGGAAGATAATCAACCCTTCCTTTGTATCAGGCAACCAACACTTTCATACCTTACATTAAATATTAAATACTGACCATGTCACCATTCTGCTGGTAGCTTGAGTCCAATAATAATAATGATAGTTTCCATACGTACTCATTCTCCACTTATTTTGAAACAAGTTTATTAATGCAATCTAATTTCAAACGAGATCAACTTTTCATCCGCAAATTACGGCGGCCGTAGTCGTTTAGATAATTGTCGCGTGCAGAATTTTGCCGTACATAGAAACTTCCGTTATACTGTATTCTGATTCTACAGATGCTGTGTTCGTGTCATGATTACTTTTAATTATCGCACGGGAATGACGAAGCATTCACCTGTGATGAAAAAGCAACCAACATCTTTCATACGGACATTAAAAGGTGCAATACAGTGTTGAATGATTTTGTCATTTAGTGTTGATTGTTTTTACTCATTCAAAATAAACGTTTCACTTTTTACCATTAAATAAACGTATTGCTTTACTCAATCAAAATAAACGTATGACTTTCAGTTCTTACATCTTTACGAAATGACTTCGTGGAATTTTATTGGAAAATAGAACTTCGAGAAACAAGTTTGCTATCGGTTAAAGGTGTACTTTCCTGTATAATGCACCAAATGACAAAAGAAGATACTTATCCGAGTTTTTACAAAATTTATTACTTCGTTGTTAGTAACAGGAGTAGTTAAAATGTTGTTTATATTTCTGTGAGGAATAATCCTTAGATAAGTAACTGTTCACGGGCGGATTGTTGCTTTTTACCTGTGGTGAAAGTTCTCGGAAATGCACAGAAATTGTATATATTAACCACAACAGGGATACGGAAGCACGCGTTCGCCTGCGTGTTCTGATGGAAGTTTGTGGTACATTAATCTTTCCGAGACAATCTTGCACCTGTGCTGCCATGTTTTGGAAACGGTTGCTTCATAAGAATAGAAAGGGAACCAGCCCTTCCTTTGTATCAGGTAACCAACACTTTTGTACCTTATATTAAATATTGACCATATCAGCACTGCTGTAGTAACCATGAGATCAACTTCTCATCCACAAATTACAACGAACGCTGACCTTCAAGTCATTGTTGTATGCTGAATTTTTGTGGTGCATACAGACTTCCCTTACATTGTATTCTGATTCTACAGATGCTGTGTTCAGGTTATGGTTAATTTTAATTATCAAACGGAAATTATTTTCGTATGTAATGCTCCAGATGACAAAAGAAGATACTTATCCGAGTTTTTACAGAATTTACTTCGTTGTTAGTAACACGAGTAGTTGAAATGTTGTTTATACACTGGCGGAAAGTGAAACAAGAACACCAAAAAGGAATTGGCGGACGATCATGAAATTTACATATGTTAATGGGGTAGAGTTTACGTAGGTGTGATGTTAACTTCGGGACCAACCGGTGAGCGCTTACGCCACAGCACGGCATAATATGCAAGTTATCGTCGGTGGTATTTAAGGAGTACGGCGAAGTGAATGTAATCAGTCGCCGGCGTACGGGCACGTGCGAAGACCCTGAAGAAGCTGCAATGCCTGGACATTGAAGACATGTACGATTTCAGCAGATATCGGACTTTGAGCGAGGTCGTCTAGTCGGACTCCGCGAGACCGGGTGGTCGTATCGTCGTATTGCTGAGCGAATTGGACGGAAAGTATCGGTGGTGGTACAATGGTGGCGTAGATGGTCCGAGAAATATTCCCACACGAGAAGACGTGGAACCGGGAGTCACAGACGGACTAATGAGCGGACCGATCGACGCATAAGAAGAGCGGCGTTGTCTAGCAGAACATCCACTGCGACGCAAATCCGAGCTGCCGTTGCACCTGAGGTGACTGTGCGAACAATCCGCAACCGTCTACTGGATGCAGGACTACGTGCACGTGTGCCTCTGGCATGTGTACCTCTGACTCCAGCCCACCGTCAGGAACGGCTGCAGTGGTGTCGCCAACGCCTGCACTGGAGAACGCAATAGCGATCTGTCGTGTTCAGCAATGAAAGCAGATTCTGCTTGGGAGCCTCCGATGGCCGTATGCGTGTTCGCAGACGCACAGGGGAGCGTCTCCACCCTTCTTGTATCCGCCAGCGACACACAGTGCCTACACCTGGTCTCCTAGTGTGGAGAGCGATCAGCTATCGCTCCCGTACACAACTAGTGTTTGTACCAGGTACGTTAAACAGCACCTCCTACATCAACAACATCATTCAGCCCGTTGTTGTGTCATTTGTAAGGGTGGTCCATCGTGGTGTTTTCCAGCAACATAACGCACGCCCACACACGGCACGTGCAACGCAACATGCACTTCAGGGTGTGAGACAACTTCCATGGCCTGCACGTTCACCGGATTTGTCCCCCATTGAGCACGTGTGGGATTTTATGGGACAACGACTTATCTGGTCTCCACGGCCAGCCACGACTATCCCCGATTTATGCGTCCAGGTTGAGGATGCTTGGAACTCAATACCTTAAACTTACATCCAACATCTGTACGACAGCCTCCATGCCAGAATTGCACAGTGTGACGCAGTTCATGGTGGTTCAACCTCGTACTAACCATGTTACATGGAAATGTTATTTTTCAGTTTACCAACAAATACAGCTGTATTTTGCCATAATGTTTTGATCACGTTATCCTCTGTATTCCGTTATTATGCTGTATAAATTTCGTTGGCATCAGACGTATCCTTCTTGGTGTTCTTTTTTCACTTTCCGCCAGTGTATTTCTGTGCGGAATAATCATTTGACAAGTAACTGTTCACGGGCGGATTGTTCCTTTTAACCTGTGATGACAGTTCTCGGAAATGCACAGAAATTGTATATATTAACCACAACAGGGATACGGAAGCACGCGTTCGCCTGCGTGCTCTCATGGAAGTTTGTGGGACATTAATCTTTCCGAGACAATCTTGCACCTGTGCTGCGATGTTTTGGAAATGGTTGCTTGATAAGAATAGAAAGGGAATCAGCCCTTCCTTTGTATCAGGTAACCAACACTTTTGTACCTTATATTAAATATTGACCATATCAGTACTGCTGTAGTAACCATGAGATCAACTTCTCATCCACAAATTACAACGAACGCTGACGTTCAAGTCATTGTATGCTGAATTTTTGTGGTACATACAAACTTCCCTTACATTGTATTCTGATTCTACAGATGCTGTGTTCAAGTTATGGTTACTTTTAATTATCGAACGGAAATTATAAAACATTCCTCTGTGACGACTTTCACGCATGTTACTAATAGGTGAAAAATCACGTGGTCCGCCCGGTGGCGCAGTGCTCTAAGCGATGGTCTGAGATGGGTCCGGGTTTGAATCCCGGCGAGGCGTGGATATTGTGCTTGTCTTACGGCACTAGCTCCCTCTCTTCCCTGGAACCAGTGGCCCTAAATTAGTGACGGGCGACTGCTTATATATTTGTCTAAACCATGGCTTCTGACCATTCGTCCGAGATGGGTTCGGGTTCGAATACCGGCGAGGCTTGGATGTTGTGTTTGCCTTATGGCATTGGATGTCTCTCTTCCCTGGAACCAGTGGCCCTAAATTATGGACGGTCGACTGCTTATAGACCACTGAGTTGCTCACGGTGGTCGTTAAACTTCCAATTAAAAAATTAAAAGCTATGACGTACCGCGGGGGTACGCAAGTGTCAAAACGACAAGTTCTGTCTAGAGAATAACTGGCGCCGGAGCGAGGAGACGTGCTTTAGAACCTCACCACCTATAATTGAGCTTACTTTTACCACAGTGTTAAGTAATTTGTAATTGAGTATTGACTGTTTTCACTCAATAGAAATAAACATGTCGCTTTTGAGATGTCCATTCATCTTTATCAAGTGATTTCGTGGTGTTTTGCAATTTAAAATAATTTCGAGATGTAAACTTGCTACTCGTTACTTTGCTGCTTATAACGAAGTAAATTTCTCCGTCATTTTTGGTCCACGCCGGGGATCGAACAAGTCACTCTATCAACTGAGTATTGTTCATTCTCGCTGCTATCTGCCTTTATGTCGTGTGCGTCAAGCGGGGCAGGCACGTCACATGCTAATAACAGAAATGCCGCCCCGGTGGCGCAGTGTTCTAAGCGACGGCTACTGATCATTCGTCCGTGAAGGGTCCGGGTTCGAATCCCAGTGAGGCATGGATGTTGTGTTTGTCTTCCGGTACAGGCTCTCTCCCTTCCCTGGAACAAGTGACCTTAAATTAGGGACGGGTGACTGCTTATAGTCCATTGAGTTGCTCACTGTGGTCGTTAAACCTTCAATTAAAAAAAAATAACAGAAATAGTTAACTAAATACAGAAAAAAACACTCGTGCACATGAAACCATTAGGATTAATACCGTCTTAACACCATTTGAATTATCTTAAAATATGAAATATAGATACATAAAAATACTCTAAAATACACTAGCACTTTCAGGGCGACAGTCGTCCCAATATCAGGTGTGATCGGATTTCCCAAACCATTCAGTATAAATATTAGTAGTGCAACATAACAGTAATTGACGTAACAGAATCTTGCGATATACACGTCATCTATACCGGCGGTAAACCACAATCAAAGCGATACCACATCACAAATCGAAAACATGATTATAATTGCAATATTAAATATTAAAGTCTCAAAAAGGTATGTAATTCTGAGGATTGTCCAACACGTGTGGACAAAAAACGTCTCCAAATATCAGGTAGATCCCAAGGGCAATTATCATTACAGCAGCATTCTATAGTCATAAATGTAGCTTAAAATAAAGCCATGTCTGTACAGCGCTTACCAAGTGCTCTGATTCGGAAGATTTAAGCCCAGATTGGGACTATGCCAATATTTTGAAAACCCCAGCCTTTACACACAGTCACACATGCTACTGGTGACTGAGATTTTAGTCATTTCTGCGTTCATTAAATATTGCTGTAATGATAATTGCCCTTGGGATCTACCTGATATTTGGAGACGTTTTTTGTCCACACGTGCTGGACAATCCTCAAAACTACATACATTTTTGAGATTTTAATGTTTAATATTGCAATTATAATCATGTTTTCGATTTGTGATGTGGTGTCGCTGGGATCGTGGTTTGCCGCCGGTATAGATGGCATGTATATCGCAAGATTCGGTTATGTCACTTGCTGTTATGGTGCACTACTAATATTTATACTGAACGGTTTGGGAAATCCGATCACACCTGATGATAGGGCGACTGTCGCCCTGAAAGTGCTACTGTGTTTTAGAGTATTTTATGTATATATATTTCATATTTTAAGATCATTCAAATCGTGTTAAGGCGGTGTTCATCCTAACAGAAATAGTTAAAATGCTGTTTGTGTTACTGTATTGAATAATTCATAATGGACAACACACAATTCGCCTCTGAAATGAAAACAGCGAATCTATACTGCTTTCAATGTGCTGTACACGAAAATGACAATATGATGTGTTGATTGGCTCTGGCTTAGGAGAGACGCAGTGCGCAACATATTGCGTCATATCGCATCAGCCCATCATACGCACCAACCCCATAAACTATTGCATCATTGCCTGATACAATGCAGTTCAGTCATGACATCGCTGCCGTAAGATGATGTAATCATTAACATAACTTTAAGTCTCGTAGGGTGAGCAAGTGTTTGTGCCACTTCCTGAGCTACACACCTTTTACTCCTACGTCATATACAGAGTTCGAAACAGGTCAAAAATTTTAGACTCGGACTGGACCCGGACAAATCAGCTTTGAGCTATAAACTCGAATATATCATCATTATAACTGTCAATCATTATCAATCCACTGCTGGATGAAGGTCTCCCCAAGTTTCTTCGGCAACGGACTGACTTGGGTCAGTCTCCTCCATTCAACTATCTCCCACGTGGTCTTCTTCTGGGTCTTTTCCTGTCCCTTGAATACAGTCTAAAATTTCGGTTGTTCATCGGTGGTCCGTACTGTTCTTGAAAATGCATAGAATTTGTATGTATTAATCCCAACAGGGCTGTGTATAGCACGCGCATTCCTGCGTGTTCTGTTAGAAGTTTGTGGGACATTAATCTTTCCGAAACTGTCTTGCACATGTTTTGGAAACAGTTGCTTAATAACAATAGGAAGGGTTCCTTCGTATCCGGTAACTAACTAAATATTCACCATATCAACACCGTACTGCGAGCTTGTTTCCAATAATTCTAAAGCTATATATATATAGATTCTACGTATAGCCATTCTCCAGGTATTTACAAAAGCAAGTTAATGGAATAAAAGCCAGTTTTGAACGAGATCGACTTTTCATCCATAAATGACGACGGCTACAATAATTGAAAACATGGTTCATATTTTGCGATATATAGAGACTTCCGTCAACACTACAACCTGATTCTTCAGAGGCAGTGTTCAAGTCATGGTTATTTTAAATTATTGCACGGGAATGAAAGACATTCCCTCGAAATTCTCAGTCTCCTGGTTCCACGGTGGACCTTTTTTGTTTCCAATGAAGCGAAGATTCAATCATTCCTTGTGGTTTCCTTTTCTCTCGAGGTTCAGCATTATTTTCAAGACGCCTCTTTCGTCATAGAAATCTCCTTTCGTTTAACTACCCAACACCCTACATCCCCTCTTCTGTCGAAAACACATTTTGAATCACCAGACTACGTAGCCTCCCAAAGCATTAACAAAATTCTTACATTTTGGAAGAACCTACCCGTGATATGGGCTGCCCAGGTTTCTCTAGCTGCTCTGTTAGAACCGCTTCTCTAAAGCAACATACACATTTGTCCACAAACGCAACTTACTTTTGGTTCCTCAGGTGTCTTTATGAAAACGTTACGTCTTTGGGTCACCGAAAGCAGCACTCCATCCACTTTTTCCAGATTTTATTGATTCGGAAAGCTGCCATGCTATTTCTTTTTACATCAGCGGAAAATGTTTTGTTTTGTACCAACACTTCAAGCAGTGCCTCAGTTTATTCATTAACTCCAGTAGAAATCTACCGCTACCTGGTTCTCATAGATATTCAGGACCATTCTGTTCTCCTTCCAAGCACATCTCCGCGACGATTACGGATCATCGTACGGAAAATGATAATGCGTATACTACATGAACGTGAAGTACAATGGCGAATATTTCATGGTAAAATAGCAATCGCAGCTATACTTCATTGATTAAGTATTTTCTGCCATGTGATATCTGCTACGTCTTTATCTTCTATCATATCATCTTCAATTCATGTGGTCCAACATGAATGCAGTGAGTTTACGCGCGCATACTGAGTATCAGTATTTTGGTTCGTGTTCGCAGTTTCGTCTAACATCACTGCAACATCAGACGTGCACATTAATTTTTGTTCTGGTTTAACCTTCAGTTCATCTGTTTCACAGATCCTCACGCAGAACCTTTCCCAAGAATATCAGTCCGTTTTGCACAAACCGTCTTTAAGCAGCAAATCATCTTAAAATCCGTTATGGCCAACAATTTGGACTTTGGGGAGAAAACATTTGCACAGTTTTATAAAATCCCAAACCCACTGGGAACATCCTTTTCAGTCTGCCGACGAACAAATGATATTTAACCCGTCTGTCGTGTGATCCAAATGTGCAAGGATTATGCTTTTCATCTTTCATTCTTCTGTACTAGAGTTGTTTGTACTATCTATGTGTAGATATGAAACGTGAACTTTTGTAGATATGAAACGTGAACTATACATAGATATGAAACGTGAACTATTCATAGATATGAAACGTGAACTTTTTTAGATATGAAACGTGAACTATGTGTAGATATGAAACGTGAACTTTTGTAGATATGAAACGTGAACTTTTGTAGATATGAAACGTGAACTTTTGTAGATATAAAACGTGAACTTTTGTAGATATGAAACGTGAACTATGTGCGGATATGAAACGTGAACTTTTGTAGATATGAAACGTGAGCTTTTGTAAATATGAAACGTGAACTTTTGTAGATATGAAACGTGGACTTTTGTAATGGCTTACCTGTTTTACCATGTCATGTCATTTATACGTATATATTAATACAACTGATTTTAATTTACTTGTCATACAATTGATTTTAATTTACTAGTTTACCACCTTATTCTTTTACCAATAGGGTTTAGTCCAAACCATCAGCAATTTGGGGACGTCACCTCGTTGGAAGAGACAGCCGTGGTATACTGCACATGACTGATCCTGGCTCGAACCGTAGTCAAGTTTAAACAACTGAACCGTAAATCGCACCTTGGACCACTGGGAAATCGAGGGAGAGAAAAGACAGTCAAGCGGAGAAGACACACATCCCAGTCATCAAGTAAGAGAGTTTTTCAAATTTTTTCTTCTGATTTTTTTCCCTGTTTGTCAGGAATTCTAATGTTTCAATGATTACTCCTTTTGGTGTTTGACTTTTCTACAATGTTGAACAGCAACTGCGAAAACAAGAATTTTTCGGTGACGCAGATCAAAGTCGCGTCTCCTCCCTCCGGAATGAGTTGCTCTAACCGAATAAGCTACACCGACAGAATGTATCTATGCAATTTGTAGTCTTGACACGTGCTTCAGCTCTGTTGTACGTCTCACAACTTAAAAGAGGCAAGCAAAAAAAATCTTCAAAGTACGCAAAAACGTATTACTTAAACCTTTGTATTATTACACATTTATGTTACAAGCTTCAATAAATGATGATTTTATTCTCGCCGGTTAAATTTTAAGGGTCACCATTCCTAATGGAGATCAGCAATCTGTAGCAGTGCTATGGGTGCGGTTTATTTTCTCAATTTCCTTGGAAAGTGACCGCTAGCCGCTCCTGTGGCGTAGTGGTGTCTAGGCATTGGCTTCTGATGACTCGTTCGAGATGGGTCAGGGTTCGGATACCGGTGAGGAATGGATGTTGTGTTTATCTTACGGCGCTGGCTCTCTCCCTTCCATGGAACCCGTGGTCCCAAATTAAGGACGGGCGACTGCTTATAACTTACTGAGTTGATCACCGTGGTCGTTAAACCTGCAATAAAAAAAAAACAAGTTAGTAAAATCATGCAATGCATTGATTATGATTTGCTTTACAACATACCAGAAATCATTGCTCAAGTTATTATTCAAATGATGAGGATAATGGCTGTAAAATAAATCTCTAGCCGCCCCGGTGGCGCAGTGGTCTAAGCGATGGCCTCTGATCATTCGTCCGAAAGGGGTCCGGGTTCGAATCCTGGTAAGGCATGGATGTTGTGTTTGTCTTACGTCACTGGATCTCTCCCTTCCCTGGAACCAGTGACTCTAAATTAAGGACGTGTAACTGCTTATAGCCCATTTAGTTTCTCACGGTGGTCGTTAAACCTCCAATCAAAAAAAAAATCTCGCTCTTATGACGTAACTTTTGACCCCATTTCTATTACGTTCAACAGAACCGCCAAAGTGTACTTCCGGAACAACATGATAAAGTTTTGTCTCAATCGAAGCATTTTTACTTAAGTTATAACGCATAAGGGCGACGGAATGGATCCCGATCCTATGTCCTGACCTTTGACCCCAATTCGCCCATTTTCAATAGTGTTCGTCCTCAGATGGTCCCCTACCACATACTAAACTTTCATATAAATCGAACCATTTTTACGCGAGTTATCGTGCGGACGGACAGACGGACAAAGCTTTAGCATATACGCTTCTTCAACCTACGGTTGGAAAGCGTAAAAAAGGAGGTAATCGCTGTCAATTTGTTGCAGGTTAGAGCAGCGAAGCTACGGTTTAATAAGTTTCTTCAAAGTAAAGACGATTTTGTCGCTGATTGGAACTAAATTTAATGTCTTTCTATAAATATATATATATATATATATATGCACTGCAGGATCATAGGAAATAAGAGCTAAATCTCGGCTGGGTTTACTCCACTCTCCCCTCGCGTACTCTGGATCGTCCCTTGCTTGCTTTCCCTACGATTTGCTCTACTTGATTTTCCCAAGACTAAACTCTCCCGCTCTCTGTTTGGCAACCTCATCTGCATCCAACCACTTAGGAACTCTTGCTCGCAGACCCACCCTTTCCTCAGCCGTGGGCACTGACCTTCGTTTAAGTCAAAGTCTTAGGTCCTCAGGAAACACAGTGCCCCCTCAGCAATAAACTTTTGCCCGTCGGAACGACTTTCTACCTCGAGCCAGACACCGGCCATAAAAAACAGTTTATACCAATAAATTTCGGCACCTCGGGTATCCTTGAGTCTGACCCCCTAAAACATCCCAACTGACACCAGCCTCTTTAGAGAGACATACTGACCCCACAGGAAACAAAGGAATATCTGTACTCTGAGATAAAAGATTTCCACATAGTTGCACCACACAAAACATCATTAAAATGAAAATTCTTAGGTATTTACAACACATTAAAGTTAAATAAAAATTAAGTTTAATTGAATAAATATTAAGTCCATCATTTAGCCTATTACCAATGGCGCCGGCTCATAACTGGGGACTATTAGGGGCTAGGCATCGTATGGGAGGGAGGACACAAATCCTGAAGATTTTGGTAAAAATTTGGCCAAAAAATTACGTTCATGTAGATTTTACCCTACGCCGATAAAGTTCTTCCCAGTAAAACAAAAAGTTTTAGGTGAATACTGTAAGTAGTATTTATTCAATATACACTATATTGAAAAACTACATCGGCCACCTAGAAGAGAAACATAACCTAGCATTTATTGACATACATTAGTACGATGTCGGACCACCTTTGGCCTTAATGCATGCACTGACCCTTCGAGACATACATTCGACAAGGTTTTGGAACACACCGATAGATATGCGCTTCCATTCAGTACATAATGCTGCCGCTAACAGTTGCTTAGTAGTAGGCCTTGGTTCCAAACGTCTTGTGCGGCGCTGTAATTCATCCCATAGGTTCTCTATGGGATTAAGATCAGGGCTCTGTGCTGGCCAGTCCACACACGATACGGAATTATCGTCAAACCACGCCGTAACAGTCCTTGCTTTATGGTTCGGTGCATTATCGTGCTGGTACCAACAAGGCTCGGTTCCATAGTATTGCCACAGCGGTGGTAGGGCATAATTTTCCAGAATATCAAGGTAAATGTGCTGGTTAACAGGTTTGTCCACGATAACCAATGGGCCGGGACCATGCCACGAAAAACACCCCACAAGAGTACACTGCCAGCTCCAAACTTGACCGTAGGAACAGTACACTGTGATAAAAGCGTTTCCCCGGCTGCCGCCTTGCCCTCACACGGCCATCAGACTGATGGATTAAGTATCTGGATTCATCAGTTAATAGAACCCGTTTCCATTGATCTACGGTCCACGATAAATGTTTTTTACACCATGCTAAACGACGAGTAGCATTCCGAGTGGAGATGAAACGCTTATGAGCAGCAGCACGACCACGGTAACCCATGGAATGAAGTTCTCTGTGAATGGTATGTGCACATACCAAGGTTGCAGTGTTTTTACTCACCTGTATACTGAGGTCTTGTGCAGTACTCCGTCTATTAGCTGTAATGACTCTCCTGAGGCTTCGACGTCCTATATAACTGATTTTCTTTGGTCTACCGGTATGTTTTGCTGCTTCAGGGCACGCCATGTGTTTTTCACATATTCAGTACATCCAAAACAGTTGACTTGGGTATGTTTAAACGCCTCTCGGTTTCTCTTATGGACAACCAACTAATATAACACCTAACAATCTTTCCTTTCTCAAAGTCAGTTCTCTCCCGCCGCGACATTTTCACTCAACGTCACAGTGCGATATGATCGCGGTCAGCTGCAGGCTTGTTTTTATACCGTTTACAGCTGTGCCGCCCATCTTAACAACGCAGCTGATCCGTTCGTTTACTTCTGAAGGGGTGTCCCGTGACTTTTGGCAGTATAGTGTATGTTGTACTCGGAACAATGGATACGAACCTCCATGGCCTTTAACAAGCTACTGGTCGCAGTTTTAGTTCACTTAAGTCACTATTTTTTCTCTTTATATTTTTATCCTTTTTTGATATTCGTTGTCATAAAAGTGTTTATGAATTTGGTTGGCAACTGGCAACATGACAAGGTATCTCTCTCTCCATCTCTCTCTCTCTCCCTCATGTTTTTAAACTATAATTACGAAAATGGTGTCCTTCTGGTACTCTCTTAGACATTGCTCAGAGGATCCTTTCCATTTCGCAGAATAGTACTAAAAAAATTCATTTTGCATAACAATTTTTTTTTGAATTCCAAAAATTCACATGCATTTATCCAGGTTTTCTAAAACCTTAGATAGTTGCACTCGCCATGTGTTCTAACTGCTTAAATATTTGGTGGGCGGGGCTGAAAGGGTGGGATCTCAAATAAAAGTTGAACAGACCCACCCTAGCCCACCCAAGCCCACCCGTAACGTCGTGCCTCCCTATTACATTAAAAGTTACTCAGATAAAACAATATTAACAAGTACCACTATTACAGATCTCGGATTCGGATTAGTATACGTACACCAAATAAAGTCTTTTGTTCAAAGTATCCTGTTTTTTTCGTTTTTTTGATTGGAGGTTTAACGACCACCGTGAGCAACTCAATGGGCTATAAGCAGTCGCCCGTTCCTAATTAGGGTCACTGGTTCCAGGGAAGGGAGAGAGCCAGTGCCGTAAGACAAACACAACATCCATGCCTCACCGGGATTCGAACCCGGACCCCTTTCGGACGAATGATCAGAGGCCATCGCTTTGACCACTGCGCCACCAGGGTTCGAATCCCGGTGAGGCTTGGATGCTGTGTTTGCCTTACGGCATTGGATGTATCCCTTCCCTGGAACTGCTTATAGCCCACTGAGTTGCTCACGGCGGTCGTTACACTTCCAATAAAAAAAGGTGTGACGTACCGCTGGGGTACGCAAGAGTCAAAACGACAAGTTCTGCCTAGAGAATAACTGGCGCCGGAGGAGGAGACGTGCGTTCGAACCTCACCACCGATAAATGAGCTTACTTTTACCACAGTGTTAAGTAATTTGTAATTGAGTATTGACTGTTTCACTCAATAGAAACAAATATATCGCTTTTGAGATGTCCATTCATCTTTATCAAGTGATTTCGTGGTGTTTTGCAAGTTAAGATAACCTCGAGGTGTAAACTTGCTACTTGTTAAAGGCGTACTTTCCTATATAAATGCTCCAAATAAAAAAAAAGCAGATACTTTTCTGTGTTTTTGCATAATTTAATGCTTTGCTGCTTATAACGAAGTAAATTTCTCCGTCATTTTTGGTCCACGCCGGGGATCGAACCCGAGTCTTCTTATTCCGGAACAAATCGCTCTACCAACTGAGCTACGCAGACGTTCGTTCGCGCTGCTATCTGCCTTTATGTCATGTGTGTCCTGCGGGGTAGGCACGTCACATCTCCCCACCCCCCGAAAGAGGGCCGGGGGCATGGCCCAAGGGTCAGCCGGGACCATGTATCGCTGTAGGCAGTCATCAGCTGAAGAACGTGCACTTGAGAACTCCCAGTCAATCTGGTGTGTGGAATGCAACGTCTCACACATTTATTTTTCGAAGCGCTGAAGAAGGGATTCTCTTATTTTACTTATCTCGCGGTGTGGAAAGAACATCTCTCACCATTGCGAGATCTTTAACGGCCGGGTCATCCGGAAAGTTCGGGCGCCATTATAACGAAGTAAATTTCTCCGTCATTTTTGGTCCACGCCGGGGATCGAACCCGTGTCCACTTATTTCGGAACAAGTCGCTCTACCAACTGAGCTACGCAGACGTTCGTTCTCGCTGCTATCTACCTTTATGTCGTGTGCGTCCTGTGGGGCAGGCACGTCACACTCTTTATTTCCGTCATTAATATATCCATTACAGGATTTTCCCCACAAATCCTTGGATGTGCCGGGCACCCTGGCACCCCAGTAAATCCGCCTATGGATAGAACGTCAACATATTGGCAGACTACTGCTCGATGCTGCAGAGAGAAGACTCGCAAGCGGTCTATAAAAGAAAAAGTTCCAAACGAAGCTTTGAGGGTAAACGTAAAAGACAATATAAGGACTTGTAAATAAAAATAACATTTGGAAATTGTTTTATTCGTAGCATTTACGTGCATATCTTTTTTTACCTTTTTGTAAAAAAATAAACTTTTCATCAGCACACATGTTAATAAGCTATTTTCTAATATCTTCACATTCATTTTGTGAAAAGTCATTGCGTCTTGGAGTAAAACCTTAGTCATTTTTGAAATCAGCTCACCAAATTCCTTTAGAATTACCCAAAAACTTGCAGACAGTTTTCAGTGACTCAAATTTTGCAAGCCTGTGTAATTATAATGAGTGTTTCCCCACATACTCATTCTCCACATATTTTGGAACAATTTATAATGAAATCCAATTTCAAACGAGATCTGCTTTTTATCCACAAATTACGGCGGTCGTAGACATTTATTGTTGCGAGCTGAATTTTTGTGGTACATAGAAACTGCCGTTACACTGTATTCTGCTTCTGCAGATGCTGTGTTCTGGTCATGGTGACTTTTAATTATCGCAAGGGAATGATAAAACATTTCTCTGTGATAAAAAGTAACCAACATGTTTCATACATGTCGCTAATAGGTACAAAACAGTGTGACGTCCCGCTTAGGTGACACATGTGTCAAAACGGTTAGTTACAGCGATAAGCCAAGATCGGCGTAGCTCAATCGGTATAATAACTGGCTCTGGAGCAAGCATACGTGCGTTCCAATTCCACCACTGGCAAAAGTGCATGTTTTCACAAGAGATGACTTCTGTTTGAAGTTCCTGGTCCACATCAACTGTGTACTTATTATTATTATAGTATGAATTAATTTGGTATTCAGTCTTGATTGTTTTACTTATTAGAAATAAACATATCCCCTTTGCGAAGTCCTTACATCTTCATCAAGTGACTTTCTTGAATTTTGTCAGAAAACAGAACTTGAAGAAGTGAATTTGCCATCATGCAAAAGCGTAGTTTCCTATATAAATGCTCGAAATAGCAATAGAAGATATGCATAGCGTTGAATAACCCCTTGACAACTAGCTGTTCCACAGGCTGATGGTTCCTTCTCACCCGTCATGAAAATTCTGGGAAATGCACAGAAATTGTATATAATAACCACAATAGGGATCTTTGGGCACGCGTACTCCTGCTTATTCTGATGGAAGTTTGTGGGACATTAATCTTTCCGACCGAAACGATTTGCACTTCTGTTGCCACGTTTTGGAAATGCTTGCTTGATGATAATGGGAAGAAAATCAACCCTTCCTTTGTATCAGGTAACCAACACTTTCATACCTTACATTAAATATTAAATACTGACCATGTCGCCATACTGCTGGTAGCTTGAGTCCAATAATTTTAATGATAGTTTCCGTACGCACTCATTCTCCCCTTATTTTGCAACAAGTTCATTAATGCAATCCAATTTCAAACGAGATCAACTTTTCATCCACAAATTACGGCGGCCGTAGACGTTCAGATAATTGTCGCGTGCACAATTTTGTCGTACATAGAAACTTCCGTTATACTGTATTCTGATTCTACAGATGCTGTGTTCGTGTCATGGTTACTTTTAATTATCGCACGGGAATGACGAAGCATTCACCTGTGATGAAAAAGCAATCAACATCTTTCATACGGACATTAAAAGGTGCAATACAGTGATAAATTATTTTGTCATTTAGTGTTGATTGTTTTATTCATTCGAAATAAACGTTTTACTTTTTACCATTAAATAAACGTATTGTTTTACTCAATCGAAATAAACGTATCACTTTCAGTTCTTACATCTTTACGAAGTGACTTCGTGGAATTTTATTGGAAAATAGAACTTCGAGAAACAAGTTTGCTACCGGTTAAAGGTGCACTTTCCTATGTAATGCTCCGAATGACAAAAGAAGATACTTAATCGAGTTTTTACAGAATTTAATATTTCATTTGCTAGTAACAGAATCCTTTGCTGAGTAGTTGTTCCACAGGCATTGATTGTTCTTCTAATCTGTCATGACAGTTCACAGAAATGCACATGATTTGTATATATTAAACCACAACAGGGATCTTCATGCACGCCTACTCCTGCGTGTTCTGTTGGAAGTTTGTGGGACATCAATCTTTCCGAAACGATATTGCACTTGTGTTGCCATGTTTTGGAAACGGTTGCTTGATAACAACAGGAAGGAAACCAATCCTTCCTTTGTATCAGGTAACCAACACTTTCATTTTCTACAAATGCTGCTGAGGAAAGACACGCAAGCTTTCTATAAAAGAAAATGTATCACACGAAGCTTTGTAGGCAAAAGTAAAAGACAATAAAAGGACTTGTAAATATAAATAACATTTTAAAATTGTTTTCTTTGTAACATTTATGTACATAATTATTTTACCTTTTTATAATGAAATTAACTTTTCATCAGCGCACATGTAAATAGGCTATTTTCCAATATGTTCACATTCATTTTGTGGAAAATTCTTGCGTCTTAGGGTAAAACCTTAGTCACTATTGGAATCAGCGCACCAAATTCCTTTAGAATTAGCCTAAAATTTGCAGACAATTTTCAGTGACTCAAATTTTGCATGCCTGTGTAATTATGATGATATAGCTTCTCCACATACTCATTCTCCACATATTTTGGAACAAGTTAGTTAATGAAAGCCCTTATCAAATGAGATCAACTTCTCATCCACAAATTACCACGGTCGTAGACATTTAGAGCATTGTCGCGGGCTGAATTTTTGTGTTACATAGAAACTGCCATTACACTGTATTCTGCTTCTGCATATGCTGTGTTCTAGTCATGGTGACTTTTAATTATCGCAAGGGAATGATAAAACATTTCTCTGTGACGAAAAAGTAACCAACATGTTTTTTGTCACTAATACGGGCAAAACAGTGGGTATGTACTACCGAAAATGACGCAAGCGTCAAAATTGCGAGTTGTAGCGGTAAGCCAGGATTGGCGTTCTTTCGAATCCAACCGCTGGAAGATGGGCTTATTTTCGCAAGTGTGTTTATTAATTTATCATTCAGTGCTGGCTCTTTTACACATTAAAAATAAATATATCACCTTTGTGAAGTTCTTACATCTTCATCAAGTGAATTCATGGAATTTTATAGAATAACGGAACTTCATGGAGTAAACTTGCTAGCCGTTAAAGGCGTCGTTTCCTATATAAATGCTCCAAATAACAAATGCCGCCCCGGTAGCGCAGTGGTCTGAGCGATGGCTTCTGATCATTCGGTCAAAAGGGGTCCGGGTTCGAATCCCGGTGAGGCATGGATGTTGTGTTTGTTTTACGGCACTGGCTCCCTCCCTTCCCTGGAACCAGTGACCCTAAATTAGGGACAAGCGACTGCTTATAGCCAATTGAGTTGCTCACGGTGGTCGTTAAACCTCCAATAAAAAAAGAAAAAAACATGAAAATTCTTATAGTGTTTAATAATCATTTTGTTGACAGGTTGATTGTTCCTTCTAACCTGTCGTAACATTCTCGGAAATTCGCAGAATTTGAATATACATACCCCAACAGGGATCTCCATGGCACGTGTATTCCTGCGTGTTGTGCTGGAAATTTGTGGGACATCAATCTTTCCGAGACAGTTTTGCACTTATGTTGCCACGTTTTGGAAACGTTTGCTTGACAAAAACAGGAACCAAACTAATTCTTTTCCTTTGTATCAGGTAACCAACACTTTCATATCTTGTATTAAATATTAAATACTGCACTACGCTTGAAGCTTGAATCCAATAACTCCAATTCTAGTTTCCCCACATACTGATTTTCCACATATTTTGGAAGAAGTTAGTTAATGAAAGCCTATTTCAAATGATATCAACTCCAAATCCACAAATTGCAGCAGACTTAGACGTTCAGATCATTGTCGCGTGCTGAATTTTTGTGGTACTTAGAAACTACTGTTATACTGTATCCTGTTTCGGCACATTCTGCGTTCCGATCATGGTTACTTTTAATTACCTCACGGGAATGTTAAAAATATTACTCTGCGACGACAAAGTAACCAACATCTGCCATCTATGACACTAGTAGGTGCAAAACAATGTGAACTACCATTGGGGTGAAAATAATAAGTTGTAGCCGTAAACAAAGGTCGTTGTAATCCAGTCGGGGATATAACTGGCTCCGGAGAGAGGAGACGTGCGTTTGAATTCCACCACTGGCAAATCTGCTTATTTTCACAAGAGTGTGAATTAATTTATTATTCACTGTTGACTGTTTTACTCATGAGAAACAATCATATACCCTTTGTGAAGTCGTTACGTCTTTATCAAGTGACCTCAGGAAATATTATAGGAAAATTGAACTTCTAGGAGTAGACTTGATGCCCGTTAAAATGGTACTTTCCTATATACACGCTCCAAATAACAAAAGAAATACTTATAGTGTTGAATAATCCTTTAGAGTATCTGTCCCGCCGGCTGATTGTTCCTTCAAATCTGTCATGGCAGTTTTCCGAAATGCATTGAATCTGTACTGTATATACACTGCTGGACAATTGCTAAGGACGGATCATAAACGGCTATATAGCGCATAAAAAAGTAAGTGTGGTTGGATGCCAAGTGAAATAAAATAATGTCAGAATGCCAGGACATTACAAGAAAGAAAATTTATTGTGCTCTGAAATCCAGAAGGCTTTGGAACGTGTTCAAGGGACAAACAGGCCATTTTGTGCAGAATACGTAAACGTGAAAAAAATGCAATTACCGTCCGCAGGCGTTCCGGCGTAAGATGTCAATACGGGATATGGCCACCATGGAGGGCGATGCAAGATTCCACACGTCATGTCATGCTTTGCACAACATTATCAAGCAGCTGTTGGGGTAATTTATTCGATTCCTCTGTCAGTGCACGGATGAGGGTGTCCTTGTTTATTGGAGGGCATTGGCGACCAGCAAGACTCCTCCCCAAAGCATCCCACACATTTTCAATGGGATTCAGATCTGGAGAACGTGCTGGCCATACGAGGCGTTGAATATCCTCGCTCTCAAGACACTCCTGGACAGCGACTGTTCGATGACATGTTGCGTTGTCGTCCATGAAAATGAATCTATCACCGACAGCACCAGGGAACATGCGAACATTAGGTAGCAGAACATCATTAATGTATCGTTGGCCAGTCATAGTCCCAGGTGGAAGCACATAGACGGACGTACGGCCATTGATCATGATGGCAGCTCATACCATGACACTACATGTCGGATATCGATCCCTTTCCTGTATGTTTGCTGGACAATATGCAGTACCACTATCACGCCAGATCAGTTATCGTCGACAATCAGACGATGGACTGTATCTAATCTCATCTGAGAAGAGGACAGCAGACCAGTCGTTATCAGTCCAATTGCGATGTTGATGGCACCATTGCAAACGGACGGTACGGTGACGTCTGGACAATGGGATGCACACAACAGGACTGCGGGCGTATAGTCCTCCTTCATGCAAACGTCTGGCGACAGTTTTTCGGGAGATCCGCTTGCCAGTAGCAGCCATAAACTGATTTTCTACCTCACTAGCTGTGCTGCGCCGGTGTCTTTTTGTTGATAGCACTATGTACCGATCTTCTGCAGGTGTCGTACTGCGAACATGACCTCCCCCGTGACGTTTGCTACACTCTCCATTTGTTTGAAATGATTTCCAAAGCCTTGAAACAACACTGTGGCTGACGTCGAACTCCCTGGCAACATCTGTTATTTTTCGCCCTTCTTCAATCTTGCCAATAATACGGTCACGCGTAAAATCATCTAGGTGATGTCGGGAAGACATACTGAAAATTGCAAGTTCGTCAATTGATTCTTTCCCTTTCAACTTTACGTTTGAACAACAACGGTCAATACGCGTCAAATCCTTTATATCTCTTATCAGCGCTATGACGTCACACGAACAAGTTCGGCAATCCAAAATTTGCATACGCACAACACGTCTTACTGTATCCCGCACTTATGCTAATTTCCATATTTTCCTGCCTTCCATTTTATGGTTGCTATCGTTGCTATTGTCATCCGTCCTTAGCAATTGTCCGGCAGTGTATTAAATACAACGGCAATCTCCAAGCACGCGTACTCCTGCGTGTTCTGAAGGATGTTCGTGGATATTAATCTTTCCGAAACGGACTGTGCTGCTGTGTTCTGGAAACGGTTCCTTGATAACAATAGAAAGGAGAGCAACCCTACCTTTGTAACCAACACTTTGTCGTACCTTATATTGAACATTAAAAACTGTATATGTCAGCACTGCACTAAATAGCTTGAGCCCAGTAACATAGGTCTGCGATGGAAATATTTTAATGATTTTCAATTTTGAAATATTTAATAATTTTTCAATTTTGACACTTTTTCGTATAGTTTTGAGTGTTGATTTCAGGAAAAATAATAATGAATTTCCATCAAAAGCTAGTTTTCTACAAAATAAAATTTTATTTTATCTAACTATTTAATTCGTCTGCTCTTCTGTATGAAATAATTAATTTAATTTTAGGTCCTTTGTTTACTTAATTGACTATGATTTGAAAAATCTGCTGTAAAAGGATTATGTTGGTAACAAAACGGAGACATTGAATTGAGGCTGGTAAAATCTTGTTTGCACTGCAAAGAAATAAAATAGTTTTTGTTCGGTGTAACTAAATAAAATCGACCTGCTGTCGCTTGACTTGCTCTCGTTAGGAGAAACGGGCGGAGGCCAAGCGATACCGGATCGACTTACTGGTGGCAAAAATTCTAGTTTACTTTTTGCAGTGCGAACAAGGCTAAAGTGATAGCAAATATTTGTTCCATGAGTCACGGAACAACCACTCAACGTCACTTAAGCCAAAAGAAAAAAATTGAAACTCTTGCTGTAGGGCTTAGAATGTTTCTAAGCAAGTTTTAAAGTGATACTTAGGAAAATCCTTGCTACAAGCAAAGATCCTTACTACAGAAGATCCTAAATTCTTACAAGAGATCAAAAGATCCAAACTTTCTTTTTTCCAGTGACCTATCTAAAAGCTAGTATTTCAAAGGTCCTTACTACAAAGATCCTAAATTCTTACTACGAACAAAGATCCTAAATCCTTACTACAAGCAAAGATCCTTACTACAAGCAAATATCCTTAGAAGATCCTTCCTAGAAGCAAATATCTTTAAAAGATCCTTAAAATCCTTAAATGACCCTTCAAAGATCCTTCAAAGCAAAGATAAGAGCCTTCTAATCCTTAAAAGATCCTTAATAAATCCTTCTGATCCTTAAAAGATCCTCCGATCCTTAAAATAAGATACTTTTGATCCTTAAAATACCCTTGATCCTTAAAACATCCTTCTGATCCTTATAAGATCCTTCTGACCCTTAAAAGATCCTTGATTCTTATACATTCAGTTTAGACTCAATCATAAGATCCTTCTGATCTTTTTAAGATCCTTCTGATCCTTAAAAGGTCCTTAAGAGGAAATATCCTTAAAAGCAAAGATCCTTCTGATCCTTAAAAGATCCTTGAAAGCAAAGATCCTTCAAAGATCCTTAAAAGATCTGCAAAGATCCTTACTACAAACAAAGATCCTTAAAAGATCTGCAAATATCCTAACTACAAGCAAAGATCCTTAAAAGATCTGCGAAGATCCTTACTACAAGCAAAGATCCTTAAAAAATTCTTACTATATACAAGCAAAGATCCTTACTACAAGCTAAGATCCTTACTACAAGCAAAGATCCTTACTGCAAGCAAATAGTAGAAAACATGCTAGAAATATTCAAAGCGTTAGGTTGTTCAATGTACCTGAAGGGCACGTTCTGAATGACACTTGGACTACTTTTCGAAAGCCTTGCATCCGTTAGTGAGGAATAAGAGGAAAAATTCCACCAAGACATAAATGAAATGGGACGACGTCACCAGGTAAGATAGGACCACATGCGGATCTAGGGAGTTTAATTTGGGGATGCCGGTTGAGTTGTAGGAGGGGGAGGAGAATGCAGACGTGAAATTTAAATCCTCGTAAGAAAGTGAAATATTTTGATTGTATTAAGAAACAAGAAAGTTGACACCGAATTTTCGGGTGTAATAAGCACGTCTTTTGAATCCGTTCTGACGCAAATTAAATTTATCAAAGCTATTCAAATTCAATGGAACCGGTATGGAAAACAATAGTATCTCACGGAAGAAAGAAGTTTTTCAATCGGGTTTTTAATCCCTCAGATATTGCTGTAAACGGAATTCTGAGCTTACGCCTTTTGGTTGCAGACTTATGCGTTAAGAAAAACATGAATTTATATGAGAAACATTTCGCACCGGAAACGTTCTCCACTGGCTCTGGAGCAAGCAGACGTGCGTTCGAATTCCATCACTGGCAAATGTGCATATTTTCACAAGAGTATGAATTAATTTGGTATTCAGTGTTGACTGTTTTACTTATTAGAAATAAACATAGCACCTTTGCGAAGTCCTTACATCTTCATCAAGTCACTTTCTTGAATTATATCAGAAAACAGAACTTGAAGAAGTAAACTTGCTACCCGGTAAAAGCTTAGTTTCCCATATAAATTCTCGAAATAGCAATAGAAGATACGCATAGCGTTGAATAACCCCTTGACAACCAGCTGTTCCACAGGCTGATGGTTCCTTCTCACCCGTCATGACAATTCTAGGAAATGCACAGAAATTGTATATATTAACCACAACAGGGATCTTTGGGCGCGCGTACTCCTGCGTATTCTGATGGAAGTTTGTGGGACATTAATCTTTCCGACCGAAACGATTTGCACTTCTGTTGCCACGTTTTGGAAACTGTTGCTTGATGACAACAGGAAGATAATCAACCCTACCTTTGTATCAGGTAACCAACACTTTCATACCTTACATTAAATATTAAATACTGACCATGTCACCATTCTGCTGGTAGCTTGAGTCCAATAATAATAATGATAGTTTCCATACGTACTCATTCTCCACTTATTTTGAAACAAGTTTATTAATGCAATCTAATTTCAAACGAGATCAACTTTTCATCCGCAAATTACGGCGGCCGTAGTCGTTTAGATAATTGTCGCGTGCAGAATTTTGCCGTACATAGAAACTTCCGTTATACTGTATTCTGATTCTACAGATGCTGTGTTCGTGTCATGGTTACTTTTAATTATCGCACGGGAATGACGAAGCATTCACCTGTGATGAAAAAGCAACCAACATCTTTCATACGGACATTAAAAGGTGCAATACAGTGTTGAATGATTTTGTCATTTAGTGTTGATTGTTTTTACTCATTCAAAATAAACGTTTCACTTTTTACCATTAAATAAACGTATTGCTTTACTCAATCAAAATAAACGTATGACTTTCAGTTCTTACATCTTTACGAAATGACTTCGTGGAATTTTATTGGAAAATAGAACTTCGAGAAACAAGTTTGCTATCGGTTAAAGGTGTACTTTCCTGTATAATGCACCAAATGACAAAAGAAGGTACTTATCCGAGTTTTTACAAAATTTAATACTTCGTTGTTAGTAACAGGAGTAGTTAAAATGTTGTTTATATTTCTGTGCGGAATAATCCTTAGACAAGTAACTGTTCACGGGCGGATTGTTGCTTTTTACCTGTGATGAAAGTTCTCGGAAATGCACAGAAATTGTATATATTAACCACAACAGGGATACGGAAGCACGCGTTCACCTGCGTGTTCTGATGGAAGTTTGTGGGACATTAATCTTTCCGAGACAATCTTGCACCTGTGCTGCCATGTTTTGGAAACGGTTGCTTGATAAGGATAGAAAGGGAACCAGCCCTTCCTTTGTATCAGGTAACCAACACTTTTGTACCTTATATTAAATATTGACCATATCAGCACGGCTGTAGTAACCATGAGATCAACTTCTCATCCACAAATTACAACGAACACTGACATTCAAGTCATTGTTGTATGCTGAATTTTTGTGGTACATACAGACTTCCCTTACATTGTATTCTGATTCTACAGATGCTGTGTTGTGTTCAGGTTATGGTTAATTTTAATTATCAAACGGAAATTATTTTCGTATGTAATGCTCCAGATGACAAAAGAAGATACTTATCCGAGTTTTTACAGAATTTACTTCGTTGTTAGTAACACGAGTAGTTGAAATGTTGTTTATACACTGGCGGAAAGTGAAACAAGAACACCAAAAAGGAATTGGCGGACGATCATGAAATTTACATATGTTAATGGGGTAGAGTTTACGTAGGTGTGATGTTAACTTCGGGACCAACCGGTGAGCGCTTACGCCACAGCACGGCATAATATGCAAATTATCGTCGGTGGTATTTAAGGAGTATGGCGAAGTGAATGTAATCAGTCGCCGGCGTACGGGCACGTGCGAAGACCCTGAAGAAGCTGCAATGCCTGGACATTGAAGACATGTACGATTTCAGCAGATATCGGACTTTGAGCGAGGTCGTCTAGTCGGACTCCGCGAGGCCGGGTGGTCGTATCGTCGTATTGCTGAGCGAATTGGACGGAAAGTATCGGTGGTGGTACAATGGTGGCGTAGATGGTCCGAGAAATATTCCCACACGAGAAGACGTGGAACCGGGAGTCACAGACGGACTAATGAGCGGACCGATCGACGCATAAGAAGAGCGGCGTTGTCTAGCAGAACATCCACTGCGACGCAAATCCGAGCTGCCGTTGCACCTGAGGTGACTGTGCGAACAATCCGCAACCGTCTACTGGATGCAGGACTACGTGCACGTGTGCCTCTGGCATGTGTACCTCTGACTCCAGCCCACCGTCAGGAACGGCTGCAGTGGTGTCGCCAACGCTTGCACTGGAGAACGCAATAGCGATCTGTCGTGTTCAGCAATGAAAGCAGATTCTGCTTGGGAGCCTCCGATGGCCGTATGCGTGTTCGCAGACGCACAGGGGAGCGTCTCCACCCTTCTTGTATCCGCCAGCGACACACAGGGCCTACACCTGGTCTCCTAGTGTGGAGAGCGATCAGCTATCGCTCCCGTACACAACTAGTGTTTGTACCAGGTACGTTAAACAGCACCTCCTACATCAACAACATCATTCAGCCCGTTGTTTTGTCATTTGTAAGGGTGGTCCATCGTGGTGTTTTCCAGCAAGATAACGCACGCCCACACACGGCACGTGCAACGCAACATGCACTTCAGGGTGTGAGACAACTTCCATGGCCTGCACGTTCACCGGATTTGTCCGCCATTGAGCACGTGTGGGATTTTATGGGACAACGACTTATCTGGTCTCCACGGCCAGCCACGACTATCCCCGATTTATGCGTCCAGGTTGAGGATGCTTGGAACTCAATACCTTAAACTTACATCCAACATCTGTACGACAGCCTCCATGCCAGAATTGCACAGTGTGACGCAGTTCATGGTGGTTCAACCTCGTACTAACCATGTTACATGGAAATGTTATTTTTCAGTTTACCAGCAAATACAGCTGTATTTTGCCATAATGTTTTGATCACGTTATCCTCTGTATTCCGTTATTATGCTGTATAAATTTCGTTGGCATCAGACGTATCCTTCTTGGTGTTCTTTTTTCACTTTCCGCCAGTGTATTTCTGTGCGGAATAATCATTTGACAAGTAACTGTTCACGGGCGGATTGTTCCTTTTAACCTGTGATGACAGTTCTCGGAAATGCACAGAAATTGTATATATTAACCACAACAGGGATACGGAAGCACGCGTTCGCCTGCGTGTTCTCATGGAAGTTTGTGGGACATTAATCTTTCCGAGACAATCTTGCACCTGTGCTGCCATGTTTTGGAAATGGTTGCTTGATAAGAATAGAAAGGGAATCAGCCCTTCCTTTGTATCAGGTAACCAACACTTTCGTACCTTATATTAAATATTGACCATATCAGTACTGCTGTAGTAACCATGAGATCAACTTCTCATCTACAAATTACAACGAACGCTGACGTTCAAGTCATTGTATGCTGAATTTTTGTGGTACATACAAACTTCCCTTACGTTGTATTCTGATTCTACAGATGCTGTGTTCAAGTTATGGTTACTTTTAATTATCGAACGGAAATTATAAAACATTCCTCTGTGACGACTTTCACGCATGTTACTAATAGGTGAAAAATCACGTGGTCCGCCCCGGTGGCGCAGTGCTCTAAGCGATGGTCTGAGATGGGTCCGGGTTTGAATCCCGGCGAGGCGTGGATATTGTGCTTGTCTTACGGCACTAGCTCCCTCTCTTCCCTGGAACCAGTGGCCCTAAATTAGTGACGGGCGACTTCTTATATATTTGTCTAAACCATGGCTTCTGACCATTCGTCCGAGATGGGTTCGGGTTCGAATACCGGCGAGGCTTGGATGTTGTGTTTGCCTTACGGCATTGGATGTCTCTCTTCCCTGGAACCAGTGGCCCTAAATTATGGACGGTCGACTGCTTATAGACCACTGAGTTGCTCACGGTGGTCGTTAAACTTCCAATTAAAAAAATAAAAGCTATGACGTACCGCGGGGGTACGCAAGTGTCAAAACGACAAGTTCTGTCTAGAGAATAACTGGCGCCGGAGCGAGGAGACGTGCTTTAGAACCTCACCACCGATAATTGAGCTTACTTTTACCACAGTGTTAAGTAATTTGTAATTGAGTATTGACTGTTTTCACTCAATAGAAATAAACATGTCGCTTTTGAGATGTCCATTCATCTTTATCAAGTGATTTCGTGGTGTTTTGCAATTTAAGATAATTTCGAGATGTAAACTTGCTACTCGTTACTTTGCTGCTTATAACGAAGTAAATTTCTCCGTCATTTTTGGTCCACGCCGGGGATCGAACAAGTCACTCTATCAACTGAGTATTGTTCATTCTCGCTGCTATCTGCCTTTATGTCGTGTGCGTCAAGCGGGGCAGGCACGTCACATGCTAATAACAGAAATGCCGCCCCGGTGGCGCAGTGTTCTAAGCAATGGCTACTGATCATTCGTCCGTGAAGGGTCCGGGTTCGAATCCCAGTGAGGCATGGATGTTGTGTTTGTCTTCCGGTACTGGCTCTCTCCCTTCCCTGGAACAAGTGACCCTAAATTAGGGACGGGTGACTGCTTATAGTCCATTGCGTTGCTCACGGTGGTCGTTAAACCTTCAATTAAAAAAAAAAACAGAAATAGTTAACTAAATACAGAAAAAACACTCGTGCACATGAAAACATTAGGAGTAATACCGTCTTAACACCATTTGAATTATCTTAAAATATGAAATATAGATACATAAAAATACTCTAAAATACACTAGCACTTTCAGGGCGACAGTCGTCCCAATATCAGGTGTGATCGGATTTCCCAAACCATTCAGTATAAATATTAGTAGTGCAACATAACAGTAATTGACGTAACAGAATCTTGCGATATACACGTCATCTATACCGGCGGTAAACCACAATCAAAGCGATACCACATCACAAATCGAAAACATGATTATAATTGCAATATTAAATATTAAAGTCTCAAAAAGGTATGTAATTCTGAGGATTGTCCAACACGTGCGGACAAAAAACGTCTCCAAATATCAGGTAGATCCCAAGGGCAATTATCATTACAGCAGCATTCTATAGTCATAAATGTAGTTTAAAATCAAGCCATATCTGTACAGCGCTTACCAAGTGCTCTGATTCGGAAGATTTAAGCCCAGATTGGGACTATGCCAATGTTTTGAAAACCCCAGCCTCTACACACAGTCACACATGCTACTGGTGACTGAGAGTTTAGTCATTTCTGCGTTCATTAAATATTGCTGTAATGATAATTGCCCTTGGGATCTACCTGATATTTGGAGACGTTTTTTGTCCACATGTGCTGGACAATCCTCAAAACTACATACATTTTTGAGATTTTAATGTTTAATATTGCAATTATAATCATGTTTTCGATTTGTGATGTGGTGTCGCTGGGATCGTGGTTTGCCGCCGGTATAGATGGCATGTATATCGCAAGATTCGGTTATGTCACTTGCTGTTATGGTGCACTACTAATATTTATACTGAACGGTTTGGGAAATCCGATCACACCTGATGACAGGGCGACTGTCGCCCTGAAAGTGCTACTGTGTTTTAGAGTATTTTATGTATATATATTTCATATTTTAAGATCATTCAAATCGTGTTAAGGCGGTGTTCATCCTAACAGAAATAGTTAAAATGCTGTTTGTGTTACTGTATTGAATAATTCATACTGGACAACACACAATTCGCCTCTGAAATGAAAACAGCGAATCTATACTGCTTTCAATGTGCTGGACACGAAAATGACAATATGATGTGTTGATTGGCTCTGGCTTAGTAGAGACGCAGTGCGCAACATATTGCGTCATATCGCATCAGCCCATCATACGCACCAACCCCATAAACTATTGCATCATTGCCTGATACAATGCAGTTCAGTCATGACATCGCTGCCGTAAGATGATGTAATCATTAACATAACTTTAAGTCTCGTAGGGTGAGCAAGTGTTTGTGCCGCTTCCTGAGCTACACACCATTTACTCCTACGTCATATACAGAGTTCGAAACAGGTCAAAATTTTTAGACTCGGACTGGACCCGGACAAATCAGCTTTGAGCTATAAACTCGAATATATCATCATTATAACTGTCAATCATTATCAATCCACTGCTGGATGAAGGTCTCCCCTAAGTTTCTTCGGCAACGGACTGACTTGGGTCAGTCTCCTCCATTCAACCATCTCCCACGTGGTCTTCTTCTGGGTCTTTTCCTGTCCCTTGAATACAGTCTAAAATTTCGGTTGTTCATCGGTGGTCCGTACTGTTCTTGAAAATGCATAGAATTTGTATGTATTAATCCCAACAGGGCTGTGTATAGCACGCGCATTCCTGCGTGTTCTGTTAGAAGTTTGTGGGACATTAATCTTTCCGAAACTGTCTTGCACATGTTTTGGAAACAGTTGCTTAATAACAATAGGAAGGGTTCCTTCGTATCCGGTAACTAACTAAATATTCACCATATCAACACCGTACTGCGAGCTTGTTTCCAATAATTCTAAAGCTATATATATATATAGATTCTACGTATAGCCATTCTCCAGGTATTTACAAAAGCAAGTTAATGGAATAAAAGCCAGTTTTGAACGAGATCGACTTTTCATCCATAAATGACGACGGCTACAATAATTGAAAACATGGTTCATATTTTGCGATATATAGAGACTTCCGTCAACACTACAACCTGATTCTTCAGAGGCAGTGTTCAAGTCATGGTTATTTTAAATTATTGCACGGGAATGAAAGACATTCCCTCGAAATTCTCAGTCTCCTGGTTCCACGGTGGACCTTTTTTGTTTCCAATGAAGCGAAGATTCAATCATTCCTTGTGGTTTCCTTTTCTCTCGAGGTTCAGCATTATTTTCAAGACGCCTCTTTCGTCATAGAAATCTCCTTTCGTTTAACTACCCAACACCCTACATCCCCTCTTCTGTCGAAAACACATTTTGAATCACCAGACTACGTAGCCTCCCAAAGCATTAACAAAACTCTTACATTTTGGAAGAACCTACCCGTGATATGGGCTGCCCAGGTTTCTCTAGCTGCTCTGTTAGAACCGCTTCTCTAAAGCAACATACACATTTGTCCACAAACGCAACTTACTTTTGGTTCCTCAGGTGTCTTTATGAAAACGTTACGTCTTTGGGTCACCGAAAGCAGCACTCCATCCACTTTTTCCAGATTTTATTGATTCGGAAAGCTGCCATGCTATTTCTTTTACATCAGCGGAAAATGTTTTGTTTTGTACCAACACTTCAAGCAGTGCCTCAGTTTATTCATTAACTCCAGTAGAAATCTACCGCTACCTGGTTCTCATAGATATTCAGGACCATTCTGTTCTCCTTCCAAGCACATCTCCGCGACGATTACGGATCATCGTACGGAAAATGATAATGCGTATACTACATGAACGTGAAGTACAATGGCGAATATTTCATGGTAAAATAGCAATCGCAGCTATACTTCATTGATTAAGTATTTTCTGCCATGTGATATCTGCTACGTCTTTATCTTCTATCATATCATCTTCAATTCATGTGGTCCAACATGAATGCAGTGAGTTTACGCGCGCATACTGAGTATCAGTATTTTGGTTCGTGTTCGCAGTTTCGTCTAACATCACTGCAACATCAGACGTGCACATTAATTTTTGTTCTGGTTTAACCTTCAGTTCATCTGTTTCACAGATCCTCACGCAGAACCTTTCCCAAGAATATCAGTCCGTTTTGCACAAACCGTCTTTAAGCAGCAAATCATCTTAAAATCCGTTATGGCCAACAATTTGGACTTTGGGGAGAAAACATTTGCACAGTTTTATAAAATCCCAAACCCACTGGGAACATCCTTTTCAGTCTGCCGACGAACAAATGATATTTAACCCGTCTGTCGTGTGATCCAAATGTGCAAGGATTATGCTTTTCATCTTTCATTCTTCTGTACTAGAGTTGTTTGTACTATCTATGTGTAGATATGAAACGTGAACTTTTGTAGATATGAAACGTGAACTATACATAGATATGAAACCTGAACTTTTGTAGATATGAAACGTGAACTATGTGTAGATATGAAACGTGAACTTTTGTAGATATGAAACGTGAACTATACATAGATATGAAACGTGAACTATTCATAGATATGAAACGTGAACTTTTTTAGATATGAAACGTGAACTATGTGTAGATATGAAACGTGAACTTTTGTAGATATGAAACGTGAACTTTTGTAGATATGAAACGTGAACTGTGTGGATATGAAACGTGAACTTTTGTAGATATGAAACGTGAACTATGTGCGGATATGAAACGTGAACTTTTGTAGATATGAAACGTGAGCTTTTGTAAATATGAAACGTGAACTTTTGTAGATATGAAACGTGAACTTTTGTAATGGCTTACCTGTTTTACCATGTCATGTCATTTATACGTATATATTAATACAACTGATTTTAATTTACTTGTCATACAATTGATTTTAATTTACTAGTTTACCACCTTATTCTTTTACCAATATAGTTTAGTCCAAACCATCAGCAATTTGGGGACGTCACCTCGTTGGAAGAGACAGCCGTGGTATACTGCACATGACTGATCCTGGCTCGAACCGTAGTCAAGTTTAAACAACTGAACCGTAAATCGCACCTTTGACCACTGGGAAATCGAGGGAGAGAAAAGACAGTCAAGCGGAGAAGACACACATCCCAGTCATCAAGTATGAGAGTTTTTCAAATTTTTTCTTCTGATTTTTTTTCCCTGTTTGTCAGGAATTCTAATGTTTCAATGATTACTCCTTTTGGTGTTTGACTTTTCTACAATGTTGAACAGCAACTGCGAAAACAAGAACTTTTCGGTGACGCAGATCAAAGTCGCGTCTCCTCCCTCCGGAATGAGTTGCTCTAACCGAATAAGCTACACCGACAGAATGTATCTATGCAATTTGTAGTCTTGACACGTGCTTCAGCTCTGTTGTACGTCTCACAACTTAAAAGAGGCAAGCAAAATAAAATCTTCAAAGTACGCAAAAACGTATTACTTAAACCTTTGTATTATTACACATTTATGTTACAAAGCTTCCATAAATGATGATTTTATTCTCGCCGGTTAAATTTTAAGGGTCACCATTCCTAATGGAGATCAGCAATCTGTAGCAGTGCTATGGGTGCGGTTTATTTTCTCAATTTCCTTGGAAAGTGACCGCTAGCCGCTCCTGTGGCGTAGTGGTGTCTAGGCATTGGCTTCTGATGACTCGTTCGAGATGGGTCAGGGTTCGGATACCGGTGAGGAATGGATGTTGTGTTTATCTTACGGCGCTGGCTCTCTCTCCCTTCCCTGGAACCCATGGTCCCAAATTAAGGACGGGCGACTGCTTATAACTTACTGAGTTGATCACCGTGGTCGTTAAACCTGCAATAAAAAAAAACAAGTTAGTAAAATCATGCAATGCATTGATTATGATTTGCTTTACAACATACCAGAAATCATTGCTCAAGTTATTATTCAAATGATGAGGATAATGGCTGTAAAATAAATCTCTAGCCGCCCCGGTGGCGCAGTGGTCTAAGCGATGGCCTCTGATCATTCGTCCGAAAGGGGTCCGGGTTCGAATCCTGGTAAGGCATGGATGTTGTGTTTGTCTTACGTCACTGGATCTCTCTCTTCCCTGGAACCAGTGACTCTAAATTAAGGACGGGCAACTGCTTATAGCCCATTTAGTTTCTCACGGTGGTCGTTAAACCTCCAATCAAAAAAAAAAAATCTCGCTCTTATGACGTAACTTTTGACCCCATTTCTATTACGTTCACCAGAACCGCCAAAGTGTACTTCCGGAACAACATGATAAAGTTTTGTCTCAATCGAAGCATTTTTACTTAAGTTATAACGCATAAGGGCGACGGAATGGATCCCGATCCTATGTCCTGACCTTTGACCCCATTTCGCCCATTTTCAATAGTGTTCGTCCTCAGATGGTCCCCTACCACATACTAAACTTTCATATAAATCGAACCATTTTTACGCGAGTTATCGTGCGGACGGACAGACGGACAAAGCTTTAGCATATACGCTTCTTCAAATTACGGTTGGAAAGCGTAAAAAAGGAGGTAATCGCTGTCAATTTGTTGCAGGTTAGAGCAGCGAAGCTACGGTTTAATAAGTTTCTTCAAAGTAAAGACGATTTTGTCGCTGATTGGAACTAAATTTAATGTCTTTCTATAAATATATATATATATATATATATATATATGCACTTAGCCCCACGATGTCCCACTTGATCCTTTGTAGTTCCTCTTCCAATTCAAGAAGCCTTGAATCAGAAGATAGGGGAGCGTCCATTGTAAGTAGCCAAGGTCAGCATCAGATGGCAGCCTAGTCCGGTCCTCCGGGGATTCTTAGCACCCTCTGCCTTCATGTCGCACTGGCCGCTGCCTTGGCCAGGTACATTCCAGCTGCCGGAGACTGAGGGCCAAGATTTAAGTTGTGGAATCATTTTGGAGGGGTTTGGCCATAACTCACCACGCTGGCCAAGCGGGTTGGTGAGTGTGGGATAGAATTTCCTCTGATCCCGATGGTATAGTTATACCGCTATGGGCGGTCGTCAGAGCCCCTTTAGTGGGAACAGGATGCACCACGAGAAGGCGGGGGTGAGGTAAGGAGAAAAGGAGAAGATCTCATCGAACTGAAAAGTGGACATCTCTTCTACTATCGTGGGACAGATACTGGCAGAACTAGTGGTGTTGGATTTATAATAAACAAGAAACTGAAGGATAAAGTTGTAGAAGTTGAAAGTTCCTCTGACAGAGCTGCACGACTTGTTATCCAACTCTCGAAAAGATACCAGGCTCAGATTATTCAAACTTATGCACCCACCACAAGTCATCCTGAAGAAGAAATTGAAGAATTTTATGAGGAAATTTGTCATCTAAATAATAAAGGTAAGCAGCACTTGAAAATAATTATGGGAGATTTCAATGCAAAAATAGGGCAACGGCAACAGAATGAAACTTCAGTAGGTAAATTCGGTCATGGCAACAGAAACCAGCGTGGAAATACTCTCGTTGAGTTTGCAGAGGCAGAAGGGTTTTTCATCTTGAACTCCTTCTTCAAGAAAAAGCCACACAGGAAATGGACATGGAGACATCCAAATGGGACGACAAGTGAAATTGATTTTATTATGTGTAACAAAAAATTCGTCATAGAAGACTGCAGTGTGCTAAACAAGTTCAACACAGGTAGTGACCATAGATTGGTGAGATGTAAGATGCACCTCAACACTAAACTTGAACGTGGCAAGCTCATAAGACAAACAAAATCTATTGACATAACCAACCTTAAAAACACCATAATACCTTCAAGTTAGAACTGAAGAACAGGTTCTCTGCTTTAGAAGGCCTAACATCGGAAGAAGTGGACATCTCTGAAGTTAACAGAAAAGTAACCAAAGCTCTTATGGAAACAGCAACAAAATTAGCTGGGTCTAAGAACAAGTTGCATGTGAACAAATTATCAGGAAAACCAAAATGTTGATGCAAAAAAGAAGAGAGATTAGGACAACTAAAGAAGATGTGACTTCCAAAGTGGAATATATAGAGCTATGCAAGACAGTAAGAAAAAGTATCACTGAAGACGTAAGGAAATTCAACTGTGAACTAGTGAGGAAAGCAATTGAAAACAACCAAAGCCTAAAGATAGCAAAGGGACATCTCAGTAAGGGAAGAAAACAGATTATGGCACTGAGAAAAGAAGATGGTTCTGTAACAAGAAATAGAGGCGAAATTTTGACAAGAGTGAAAGATTTCTACTCCAAATTATATGAAAGGGATGATATATGCACTCCAGACATCATGAAAGATACCAGTACCAGAGTTCCCCCAGTCCTTCCAGCAGAAGTTGCACATGCAATCAAGAACATGAAGCGAGGAAAAGCTCCAGGAGAAGATGGAATTACTGTAGACATCATACAAGAAGCAAGTGGAGAAATCGAAACAGTACTCGCCCAAATTTTCACTCGATGCCTTAATGAAGGAAAGATTCCTGAGGATTGGAACACCGCTACAATGATCCTGCTACATAAGAAAGGTGACATTGAGGATCTCGGAAACTACAGACCTATCAGCCTCCTATCAGTAGTTTATAAAATCTTCACTAAAGTTCTTTCACACCGCTTGAAGGTAGCACTAGACATGGCTCAACCGAGAGAACAAGCTGGATTCAGGAGTGGCTACAGCACAATAGATCATATCCACGTGCTGAGAGAACTAATTGAAAGAGCGAGGGAATATGAACTTCCATTGTGCATGGCTTTTATCGATTATGAAAAAGCCTTTGATTCGGTGAAACCATCAGCAGTTACAATGGCTCTGAAAACCTGCGGTATTGAAGATGCATACATTAATATTATTAATAACATCTATGAAAATGCAAGTGCAAAGATTAGGCTGTTTGAAAATACAACACACGTAAAAATTGGAAAGGGAGTGAGACAAGGTGACACCATATCTCCGAAGCTATTTAATGCCACATTGGAGGGTGTTTTTCAGTCGCTGAGCTGGGAAAACAAAGGGATAAAGATTAATGGAGATTATCTAACCCACCTTCGTTTTGCTGATGACGTAGTCATTTTTGCAACTACCCCATCAGAGCTGCAGAGTATGATCCAGGAACTTGCTGATAAGAGTAAAGAAGTGGATTAAAAATGAACTTTCAGAAGACAAAAGTGATGTTCAATGCTTTTACAAGAAATGAAGATTTATCGATTGATGGAGAAAAGCTGGAGATAACAGACACGTACGTTTATCTTGGACAGCAGATATCAAGTGAGGGTCACATTGATGAAGAAATTAATCGGCGTACAAAACTTGCCTGGAGAGCTTTTTGGAAGAAACAGCATAATTTTCAAGAGCAATATGCCATTATGTCTTAAAAGAAAAGTGTTTGATCAATGCATCCTTCCAGTGCTTACGTATGGTGCAGAGACGTGGACCTTAACTAAAAGAGACATACAAAGGCTGCAGACAACTCAAAGAAGCATGGAGAGGTGCATGCTTGGTGTAACCAGGAGAGATAAGAAGAGGAACTCGTGGATCCGAAAATGACAAGAGTGGAAGACATCATGATCAGAGTTAAATCCCTGAAATGGCAATGGGCTGGACATACTGCCAGAAGGACAAATCATCGATGGACAGCCGAAATTTTAGATTGGATTCCAAGGGACAGGAAAAGACCCAGAAGAAGACCACATAGGAGATGGGTGGATGAAATTCGAAAGTATGCAGGGGTGACATGGAGGAGACTGGCACAAGACAGACCGTTGTGGAGGAAACTTGGGGAGACCTTCGTCCAGCAGTGGATTGATAATGGTTGACGATGATGATATATGCACTGCAGGATCATAGGAAATAAGAGCTAAATCTCTGCTGGGTTTACTCCACTCTCCCCTCGCATACTCTGGGTCGTCCCTTGCTTGCTTTCCCTACGATTTGCTCTACTTGATTTTCCCAAAACTAAACTCTCCCGCTCTCTGTTTGGCAACCTCATCTGCATCCAACCACTTAGGGACTCTTGCTCGCAGACCCACCCTTTCCTCAGCCGTGGGCACTGACCTTCGTTTAAGTCAAAGTCTTAGGTCCTCAGGAAACACAGTGCCCCCTCAGCAATAAACTTTTGCCCGTCGGAACGACTTTCTACCTCGAGCCAGACACCGGCCATAAAAAACAGCTTATACCAATAAATTTCGGCACCTCGGGTATCCTTGAGTCTGACCCCCTAAAACATCCCAACTGACACCAGCCTCTTTAGAGAGACATACTGACCCCACAGGAAACAAAGGAATATCTGTACTCTGAGATAAAAGATTTCCACATAGTTGCACCACACAAAACATCATTAAAATGAAAATTCTTAGGTATTTACAACACATTAAAGTTAAATAAAAATTAAGTTTAATTGAATAAATATTAAGTCCATCACTTAGCCTGTTACCAATGGCGCCGGCTCATAACTGGGGACTATTAGTGGCTAGGCATCGTATGGGAGGGAGGACACAAATCCTGAAGATTTTGGTAAAAATTTGGCCAAAAAATTACGTTCATGTAGATTTTACCCTACGCCGATTAAGTTCTTCCCAGTAAAACAAAAAGTTTTAGGTGAATACTGTAAGTAGTATTTATTCAATATACACTATATTGAAAAACTACATCGGCCACCTAGAAGAGAAACATAACCTAGCATTTATTGACATACATTAGTACGATGTCGGACCACCTTTGGCCTTAATGCATGCACTGACCCTTCGAGACATACATTCGACAAGGTTTTGGAACACACCGATAGATATGCGCTTCCATTCAGTACATAATGCTGCCGCTAACAGTTGCTTAGTAGTAGGCCTTGGTTCCAAATGTCTTGTGCGGCGCTCTAATTCATCCCATAGGTTCTCTATGGGATTAAGATCAGGGCTCTGTGCTGGCCAGTCCACACACGATACGGAATTATCGTCAAACCACGCCGTAACAGTCCTTGCTTTATGGTTCGGTGCATTATCGTGCTGGTACTAACAAGGCTCGGTTCCATAGTATTGCCACAGCGGTGGTAGTGGATAATTTTCCAGAATATCAAGGTAAATGTGCTGGTTAACAGGTTTGTCCACGATAACCAATGGGGCGGGACCATGCCACGAAAAACACCCCACACGAGTACACTGCCAGCTCCAAACTTGACCGTAGGAACAGTACAGTGTGATAAAAAGCGTTTCCCCGGCTGCCGCCTTACCCTCACACGGCCATCAGACTGATGGATTGGGTATCTGGATTCATCAGTCCATAGAGCCCGTTTCCATTGATCTACGGTCCACGACAAATGTTTTTTACACCATGCTAAACGACGAGTAGCATTCCGAGTGGAGATGAAACGCTTATGAGCAGCAGTACGACCACGGTAACCTATGGAATGAAGTTCTCTGTGAATGGTATGTGCACATACCAAGGTTGCAGTATTTTTACTCACCTGTACACTGAGGTCTTGGGCAGTACTCCGTCTATTAGCTGTAATGACTCTCCTGAGGCTTCGACGTCCTCTATAACTGATTTTCTTTGGTCTACCGGTATGTTTTGCTGCTTCAGGGCACGCCATGTGTTTTTCACATATTCAGTACATCCAAAACAGTTGACTTGGGTATGTTTAAACGCCTCTCGGTTTCTCTTATGGACAACCAACTAATATAACACCTAACAATCTTTCCTTTCTCAAAGTCAGTTCTCTCCCGCCGCGACATTTTCACTCAACGTCACAGTGCGATATGATCGCGGTCAGCTGCAGGCTTGTTTTTATACCGTTTACAGCTGTGCCGCCCATCTTAAGAACGCAGCTGATCCGTTCGTTTACTTTTGAAGGGTGTCCCGTGACTTTTGGCAGTATAGTGTATGTTGTACTCGGAACAATGGATACGAACCTCCATGGCCTTTAACAAGCTACTGGTCGCAGTTTTAGTTCACTTAAGTCACTATTTTTTTCTTTATATTTTTATCCTTTTTTGATATTCGCTGTCATAAAAGTGTTTATGAATTTGGTTGGCAACTGGCAACCTGACAAGGTATCTCTCTCTCCATCTCTCTCTCTCTCTCTCTCTCTCTCTCTCTCTCTCTCCCTCATGTTTTTAAACTATAATTACGAAAATGGTGTCTTTCTGGTACTCTCTTAGGCATTGCTCAGAGGATCCTTTCCATTTCGCAGAATAGTACTAAAAAAAATTCATTTTGTATAAAAAAATTTTTTTAATTCCAAAAATTCACATGCATTTATCCAGGTTTTCTAAAACCTTAGATAGTTGTACTCGCCATGTGTTCTAACTGCTTAAATATTTGGAGGGCGGGGGCTGAAAGGGTGGGATCTCAAATAAAAGTTGAACAGGCCCACCCTAGCCCACCCAAGCCCACCCGTAACGTCGTGCCTCCCTATTACATTAAAAATTACTCAGATAAAACAATATTAACAAGTACCACTATTACAGATCTCGGATTCGGATTAGTATACGTACACCAAATAAAGTCTTTTGTTCAAAGTATCCTGTTTCAAAATATGATTATAAAAATTCTCATGATCACAGTCAACTGTGTTCTTTCATAAGGTGAAAACCAAATTATGTTGAGATGGGGGCATTTTTTCCCACAATGAAATGGATTGCAGCACGTGCACTCTTGCGCGTTCTGTTGGAATTTATGTGGTACACTAATCTTTCGGATGTGACGTTGCCCACTGGGACATGATAATTCGGAGGTGATTACTTTGTTCGAAGAAAGTGGAGTAGTTTCCTATTTTCTTGTAAGGTAATCAACATGCTTAGTTTATACTTTGAAGCATCAAAGGCAACAATTATACGAGGCATACACACCAAACAATGCTACTTTACAAATTTTGAAGATGACAATCCGATTATTGGCGTAAATGTGACAAGGATGGTAAGTCAGATAATATCCGAAAACTTGAAAATTTTCATCGTCCTGGAGCGGGACTCGAACCCGCGTCTCCCAGAAAAAATCCCGTATTTCTTTCATGAATGCTACTTTATCCTACTTAGAAACCGTTCATTTAATTAGCACAATTACACTGTTCAAAATAATTACGGGGAGCATGTGACTTTGGCATCTTTTTACAAGCCAATGGTGTGATACTTTACAGAAACGTGGAAAGGCAAGTCGAGTATAACGTAGACAGCTGAATCATGCATATATCCTTGTGCAAATCAGCGGCTGTGACGTCAGAATGTACAAATCGCAGATTGTGATAAAAAACAAAAGTTTTCCGGGAGCTCCCTTATTCTTCCGCGTTTATCGAGACATTTCGTTTATTGAAGTCTTACGTTCGAACGATATCTTACTGTAATAATTGCGCTGAGAGCTATTGGCAATCCAGACACAGCTCGTGGTAGCAGAAGCCTTTGGAGAGTCACGAAGTGCCCTTCCTCAACTGTGAACACGATTCCAGGGTACGGGAAGTGTTTGAAGAAGGCAAGGTTAAGGTCGTCCACGAGGAACTACAACAACCTATCTATTGTTAACAGCCCGTCGGAACAGGCGGCAAAATGCTACTCAGCTCCAGCGAGAACTTCTCGTGTTAGCAGGACACAGGTTGCCAACTAAAACTGTCCTCAGTGGCCTTCAAGAAGATGGCCTTTATGCACGTAGACCAATGTCCTTTAGACAGCACGACACCATACAGCAGAGGCGCAACTAGGGCAGGGCAGACAGGGCGGCTGCACGGGGCGCAGCTCAAGAGAGTTAGCAAAAACCAGGCTTGAAGCTGGTGTAGAACTGAAACTTCTACACCAGTTTCTGGTACACTTAAAGTTCGCATTTCTTCCTCAAAATGTTTAAAGGATGGTAGTTGCTTACATTCAGAAATGAAGACGCGTGTATTGTCCGTCAAACTAAAAAAGAACCGCGGCTTTTGTCGACAGCAATGGAAGCCGCAGTTTTTTATTAATTGGATAGATAACGATGTCGTTTTTCTTTAGTTGGATGGAAAAGATAAGGATGTCGTTCACATTGTTGAAGATTCTCTGGGGGCTGTTCGATCATTACTACGGTTGCAACCCTTCTACCCACAACTTCCAGCTACATTCGGCCCGTTCGATGTGATGCTGAACGTCCGAGCTTAGAAGTAGCTGCGAAAAGTCGTACAAATACTCACAGTTTGATTGTGCTTCCATTATTGAAATAGCATTGGGCTATGACGTTAATTTTTGTTTAGTCGAGCAGTGTACGCTTACATACACACACACTCTGCACATATAATAGAAATAGAGATGGGGCGCAATGTTTTGCGATTTACCCAGGCACAGACATGCCTAGTTACATCTCTGCCATACAGCCCGTAAAAACTGGACTGAGGAACAACGGGGTTGGGGTCACGACGAGTGGAGTCACGTTCTGTCCTCTGACGAGTCGAGATGCAATCTGGAGTCTTACAATCGATCAGTTATTATCTGGAGGAAACCCAGCACACGAAATAACCCAGCTTCTGTGCAGGAAACATCCCAATGCGGCGGACATGGATTGATGGTCTGGACAGGCATAAGTATCGGTGGACGTACAGACCTGTGCACCATCCTAAACAGAATTCTGGCGGCCTAAAGATATAAATACGAGATTCTTAGACATATTGTTATGCCGTATGCTGCTGCAGTTGGATTCGTTTATTTTTATGGACGATAACACTAGATCTCATAGAGCTCGGTTAGTGGCCAACCTGCTTTAAGAGTAAGGAGTCGAGTGTATGGAGTGGACAGCATGCTCCCCTGACTTCAATCCAATTGAGCATTCCTGGGTCGCTCTTGGCAGACGCATTACAGCTCATCCTGTACCTCCCTTGACTCTTGCTGAACTGGAGACTGCCCTCATTGAGGAGTGGCGAATATATCACCAAAACTCCTCGATCACCTCATCAGTTCCATATCACACAGGTGTGCAGCGGTCTTTGCCTTTCAAGAGGATCACACATCCTACAAGAAGTTAGTTACCACCTTTAAAAGGTCAGTTTTTGTTGTTTTACAGTTATGCATATTGTTATACAGTATAGCGTGTCGTATCATGTACATCATGTGGTAATGTCGCATAAAAATCGCTAATGTGCTTTTCTTACTCATATTACTAAATATTTTACTGCATCTTACATAAAAATATTGTTTTACGTTCAACAACGTCAGTCACACATGATTTTCCTTACAATATCTTTTACTCCCTAATTCTTTTGAGCGGTGAGATTGTCCTGTGTTCGACGATTCGTGCTGAAAATTAATTCAGCACATCGAAGTAATCGAATAAGAGTTTAAATGCGAATTGTTATCTGAAATGGGGAGATACCGCTCCTGTGAGAGAGTGGTCTGAGGCGCAGGCTTTTGACCATTTGTCTGAGTGTTCCCGGGTTTGAGTCCAGGATGAGGCATAGGTGGTGCATTTGGCTGATGGCGCGTCTATGTCGCTTCCCCGCATATACTGGCCCCAAATAAAGGATGGGAGACTAACTAGAGCCTTCGGAGTTACTCAGGGTAGTCGTTAAACCCCAAGAGAAGAAAAACAGGGAAGAACTATAGAGAACAGCGGAAGACCGAAATGACAACTGGTCTTAAATGAATACTAGAATCGGTAATGATGTTACCAACAACATAAACCTAAAGAAGGCATACGATTAAGTGTTCTTTGAACCTAGATTTATGGTGAAACAGCTGATAAAAAAGTTCGAATATGATGTGTAGAATTTCAGATTCTTTTTCCACGTTTTTTATTTCATTTTTTGAAAAAATGAACCGATGAGCCATTGCATTATGACCACCTACCTAATAAGCTGTAGGACACCCTTTAGCCCGCAAGACAGCGGCCACTCGGCGAGGCATCGATTCGATGAGGTGGCGATAGGTGTCCTGGGGTATCTGGTACCATAATGTCAATAGCAGGTCCTCCAATTCCCGTATATCTCGGGGTGATGGTGATTTAGCGAGAACCTGCTTTTCCAAGTCGAACCACAAATGTTCCATTGGGTTCATGTAAGTTGAATTTGGAGGCCAAGGCATTAACAGAAAGTCACCAGCATGTTCCTCGAACCATTCCTTGACGATCTGGCAGTGTGGTATGGCGCATTATCCTGTTGGTAATGGCCATCACCAGCAGGGAACACAGTTGCCATGAATGGGTGAACTTGGTCCGCAACGATGTTCAGATACCTGACAGCTGTCACGGATTGTACTAATGGGATAATGGGGCCTAAATTGTTCCAAGAAAACATCGCTCACAGCATAACACCGCCGCCGGGGATTTGTTTCCGCCCAAAAGTGCATTCAGATCAATAGCCTGCTTTGGTAATCGGCGTATCCGCGCTCGGCCGTCTACATGATGCACCAAGAATCTTGATTCGTCGGACCAAGCCACTTTCTTCCAATCATCCACGGTCCAATCTCAATGATGCCCATTTCATGCGTTGTTGGCGATGACGTGCAGTGAGCTTAGGGACCCAGCTGGGTCTTCGGTTACGCAGGCCCATGCGCCGAAGGCCGCGATGAAATGTGTGCTGTGACACATTGCCCTGACCATCGGTGTTGTAGCTGCGAGTTATTTGTCACACTGTTGCCCTGAGGTCGCTGTGAAAATGGAAACTCTCCCTCTAGCATCAGTAAGCTGCGGACGACAGTCGGCTGGAAGACCGTTTGTCGTTTGCCCATCTGTGCACCACTTTTGATACGTACTCTGTGAAAACACAAGTTGGGCCGCGATGGACATCGAATCTGTGTCCCCTCACTCCGGAGTAAGTAAGTTGCTCTCCCAACTGAGCTACACGGACAGAATGTCTCGCTGCAGATTTGTCGTCTTGACACGTGTTTTCACCTCTGAAGTACGTCACAACTCACTGCGGCGGCTCGTGAACAACCCACAAGCCGCGCCGTTTCCGAGATCGTAGTTCCGAGGCGCCATCACTGTTTTTCATTTATCAAACTCCAATAAATCGTCAGCTTTTCCCATTCTGACTCCGAACACTCTACTAACCGAATGTCGGTCCTCGGGTTGTATATGTACTTCTCTGTGAACTTCACCTGCGCCGCCATTCTGTCTCCAGGCGTAGGCACTTCTTTAGGCTGGGAGTGGACATAATGTATCGGCTCATCGGTGTACTCTCAGATTCAGTCGATTCTGTTTTGTTTTTTTCGGCAATAACAGAGTTTATTATTTATAGACATCACGTGACGCTTTTAGCGACCACCGTAAGCAACTCAATGGGTTATATGCAGTCACCAATACCTAAGTCACAGATACTTGTTCTAAGGAGGAAGAGAGAGCCAGTGCCGTAAGACAAACATGCCATCCAAGCCTCAACCGGGATTCGAACCCGGATCCATCTCAGAGGTATGTTTAGAGGTCGCCCTGTCCTTTTGGCCACAGGGGCGGGTAAAGCCGTTAGAGGAGAATAGACTAGCAGAGAAAATGTTACTTCTGTCATGCATTGAAAGCCACCATTGTAGGCATTAACTAGGGTGCTGAGGTGTTTGCGCGCGGGTATTTGAGTTCTAAATCTTTAAGATTTTAATGCAGAGACGGAGAACCTTTTCATGTTGGAAGGCCGCATTAATTTAGCTGTAATCCAAAAAGACCACATTCAAGAAACTTCAATTAGATACACACTATATTGACAAAAGTCACCAGACACCTAGATGAGAAACACAACATAGCATTTATTGACATATATTAGTACGATGTCGGTCCACATTTGGCCTTAAGGTATGCACTGACCCTTCGAGATATGCTTTCGACCAGATTATAGAACACATCGATAGGTATGCGCTTCCATTCAGTACATAATGCGGCCGCTAACTATTGCTTAGTAGAAGGCCTTGGTTCCAAACTTCTTATGCGGTGCTCTAATTCATCCCATAGGTGCGCTATGGGATAAAGATCAGGGCTCTGTGCTGGCCAATCCACACACACGATACGGAATTATCGTCAAACCGCGCCGTAACAGTCCTTGCTTTATGGCTCGGTGCGTTATCCTGCTGGTACCAACAAGGCTCGATTCCATAGTATTGCCACAGAGTTGGTAGGGTATAATTGCCCAGAATATCGAGGTAGACATGCTGGTTAACAGGTTTCTCCACGATAGCCAAAGGGCCAGTACCATACCACGAAAAACACTTCCACACGAGTACACTGCCAGCTCCAAACTTGACCGTAGGAACAGTACACTGTGGTAAATAGCGTTCCCCCAGTTGCCGCCATACCCACACACGACCATCAGACTGATGAATCGTGTATCTGAATTCATCACTCCATAGGACCCGTTTCCATTGATCTACGGTCCACGATAAATATTCTTTACACCATGCTAAACGTCGAGTAGCATTCCGGGTGGAGATGAAAGGCTTCTGAGCAGCCGCACGACCACGGTAACCCATGGTATGAAGTTCTCTGCGAATGGTACGTGTACATACTGAGGTTCCAGCAGTTTTACTCACCTGTTCACTGAGGTCTTGTGTATTACTCCGTCGATTAGCTGTAATGAATCTCCTGAGGCTTCGACGTCCTCTGTAACTGATTTTCTTTGGTCTGCCGGTACGTTTTGCTGCTTCTGGCACGCCATGTGTCTTCCATTTATTCAGTACATCCAAAACAGTTTACTTGGGTATGTTTAAACGCCTCTAGGTTTCTCTTATGGACAACCCACTAATACAACACCCAACAATCTTTCCTTTCTCAAAGTCAGTTCTCTCCCGCCGCGACATTTTCACTCAACCTCACAGTTCGATATGATCGCGGTCAGCTGCAGGCTTATTTTTATGCAGTTTGCAGCTGTACCGCGCATATTAACAACGCAGCGGATCCGTTAATTTGCTTTTGAAGGGATGTCCGGTGACTTTTGTCAATATAATGTACTTCAAAATGTACATTATTTTGTAAAAATCTTGCTATGCACTAACTAACTTCAAAAACTGAAAAAAATAGTTAATTCTGAAGCTTACTATCCTTTTAAATGACCTCTGTGACTGGTTTTTGTTGGAAAACATTTGCATATTTGGTTGCAACATGGAGGTCTGCACTTTTAGCTGATTCTTCAGATGAGTATCTTTGGTTAGGTAAAAGAATGTAGATTCGTAGCAATAAGTGATTGAAAAGCAAGAAAGCATTTTTAGTGCATGTTGCCGAAGGCATGGGTATTCCATTGCATTTTTCCATATTTCAACAGGATCTTTGTTAGCGTCAGAAAAGTACTTTAAAATGGCCTCTTCCGAGAGCATAATCAATTCCATCTGTAGTTCTTTAGGAGCCACAGGACGAAATCATGAGAGTAGCAGGTGTCAAAATAGCTCTTATGACTTACTAATGTTTTAATTGTGGCCGTCAGTCAGGGAGCATTATTTGGTTGAATCTTCTTTTACTACACTGCCGGACAATTGCTAAGGACGGATGACAATAGCAACGATAGCAACCATAAAATGGAAGGCAGGAAAATGTGGAAATTAGCATAAGTGCGGGATACAATAAGACGTGTTGTGCGTATGCAAATTTTGGATTGCCGAACTTGTTCGTGACGTCATGGCGCTGATAAGAGATGTAAAGGATTTGACGCGTATTGACCGTAGTTGTTCAAACGCAAAGTTGAAAGGGAAAGAATCAATTGACGAACTTGCAATTTTCAGTATGTCTTCCCGACATCACCTAGATGATTTTACGCGTGGCCGTATTATTGGCAAGATTGAAGAAGGGCGAAAAATAACAGTTGTTGCCAAGGAGTTCGACGTCAGCCACAGTGTTGTTTCAAGGCTTTGGAAATCATTTCAAACAAATGGAGAGTGTAGCAAACGTCACGGGGGAGATCGTGTTCGCAGTACGACACCTGCAGAAGATCGGTACATAGTGCTATCAACAAAAAAGACACCGGCGCAGCACAGCTAGTGAGGTAGCAAATCAGTTTATGGCTGCTACTGGCAAGCGGATCTCTCGAAAAACGGTCGCCAGACGTTTGTATGAAGGAGGATTATACGCCCGCCGTCCTGTTGTGTGCATCCCATTGTCCAGACGTCACCGTACCGCCCGTTTGCAATGGTGTCATCAACATCGCAATTGGACTGATAACGGCTGGTCTGCTGTCCTCTTCTCAGATGAGAGTAGATACAGTCTATCGTCTGATTGTCGACGACAACTGATCTGGCGTGATAGTGGTACTGCATATTGTCCAGCAAACATACAGGAAAGGGACCGATATCCGACATGTAGTGTCATGGTATTTGCTGGCATCATGATCAGTGGCCGTACGTCCCTCTATGTGCTTCCAATTGGGACTATGACTGGCCAGCGATACATTAATGATGTTCTGCTACCTCATGTTCGCATGCTCCGTGGTGCTGTCGGTGATAGATTCATTTTCATGGACGACAACGCAACATGTCATCGAACAGTCGCTGTCCAGGAGTGTCTTGAGAGCGAGGATATTCAACGCCTCGTATGGCCAGCACGTTCTCCAGATCTGAATCCTATTGAAAATGTGTGGGATGCTTTGGGAAGGAGTCTTGCTGGTCGCCAATGCCCTCCAATAAACAAGGGCACCCTCATCCGTGCACTGACAGAGGAATCGAATAAATTACCCCAACAGCTGCTTGATAATGTTGTGCAAAGCATGACATGACGTGTGGAATCTTGCATCGCCCTCCATGGTGGCCATATCCCGTATTGACATCTTACGCCGGAACGCCTGCGGACGGTAATTGCATTTTTTTCACGGTTACGTATTCTGCACAAAATGGCCTGTTTGTCCCTTGAACACGTTCCAAAGCCTTCTGGATTTCAGAGCACAATAAATTGTCTTTCTTGTAATGTCCTGGCATTCTGACATTATTTTATTTCACTTGGCATCCAACCACACTTACTTGTTTATGCGCAATATAGCCGTTTATGATCCGTCTTTAGCAATTGTCCAGCAGTGTATTTGGTATTTTAAATACTGTCATTTTAAGATTTAAATAAAAATAATAAAAGACGAATAAAAACATATTAATAAAGTAAAAGGATTTGTTCTGCAAATTTTGGATTCACTCAAAAGGCCGTATACTCAATGGCCTGTAGAAGACCACAGGTTCTCCACCCCTGTATTAGTGCATGCCGCGCGAAAATTTCCTATTTAGCAGTTTTCTTTCTATTTATTTCTCTGCTTTGTGTATATGGCCGGTCCCGATATGGCCTGCTTTTTTTCCTGCTTACAAGTTATATTTGTTTTTTTCTCTGAAATGGGCACTTGCTAATTACAATTCCATGTAGAAAGTTCTCGGGTCTTACGCGAACATTTTTTCTACGTAATTTCTGCTGTACATTATGAACTGAATCAAACATTCGCGTTGTCCAATAGGTCTCTGTTCACTGCCAACTCCTCCCATTCATAGATGGCGCTGCACGTTCAATTGATCTCCGTCTTTTCAGGACAGCTATGGCATTACGTTTGCCAGTCTACTACTACGTTCAAAAAATTCCGGAGCTTTATTTTTTGGATATTTTGCCAAATATCAGTGAATTACGTCATTCCCCGCTGAGCAAGCGAAGAGCATGATGTGACCGACCAGCCAGAACCGGTTTGATCCCGATCCAACATGTACAGCGTATGTGCGTAGTTCGTAATTACAGGCATTGGAGGCTCTCCGTCGCGAGGACAACGATGTCGAATTTTGAACTGCGTTCAAGTGTAAAATTTTGTGTTCTGCTCGGAAAATCTTTCGCTGAGACTTTTCAAATGATTAAGTCAGCGTACGGTGGGAGTGCAATGAGTCGAACTAGAGTTTATGAGTGGCATCGACGATTCAAAAACGGGCGACAGAGTATCGAGGATGATGAGAAGTCAGGACGACCAACATCCACAACGGATGAACAAATTGCCATTGTCAAAGAAATTGTGAAAAATGACTGTCGAAAAACTGTTGCAGCGATTGCAGAAGTTGCCGGCGTCTCAGTTGGAAGTTGCCATGTCATTTTAACAGAAAAACTGGGCATGCATCACGTGTACCAACAAATTGTTCCCAAAAACCTGACAGAAGAAAAAATGGATGAACGCATGCAAGTTTGCGGGGATAACATCGATGCAGTGGATTCAGATCCCGATTTCTTGAATCGATTGATCACTGGCGATGAGACTTGGTGCTTTCTGTACGACCCCCAATCCAACCGACAGTCAAAAGTGTGGAAATCTCCGTCGTCACCACGACAAAAAAGTTCAAGGCTGACCGCTCCAAAGGAAAGGTCTTGTTAACAGTTTTCTTCGATTGCAAGGGGGTCGTACACAAGGAATTCCTTCAGCATGGTCGTACAGTCACTAAAGAAGAGTACGTCAACGTCCTGAAACGTCTCCGAGAATCAGTGAGACGCAAGCGACCCGATCTTTGGAAGACCAACTTGTGGGTGCTCCATCGCTCACAGATCCTTCCTGGTGTCCAATTACCTGCCCAAACATCATATTCCCGTTCTTCCACAACCAGCTTATTCCCCTGATCTCGCCCCGTGTGCCTTTTTCCTTTTTCCTCGGATGAAGAATTTGCTTCATGCGCGACGCTTCTGAAGTTCCGAAAAGCTGCGACGAAGACACTGGAGGATGTGGCAAAAGAAGGCTTGCAATCTGCATTTAAATTTTTGTATGAGCGCTGGCAAAAATGCATAGTTGCACAGAAGGAAACACCGCATAAGCAGGTATTATCTGTACTCATTCTTTTTTAATATAAAAAGTTCCGGAACTTTTTAACGTAGTAATATATCTCTCCAATGTTTTTGCGGGCGGCCGACATGACATTGCGCCAATACTGATCGTTGAAAACGTAAGACGAAATTAAAAATACATATTTTATTGAACTTGTGTGGAAGATACCAGTGTGTGAGTCAAAAGTTGCCCCCGTTTTGAACTCTACTTAATTAACGTTGGCCCTTCATTGGTCTCCGATGACGTAGAACACACGAGGCTGATGACGTACATTTGGCACATAGCCACATTGCATTATCAGGTGAGCTGAGGATGGAGGTGGATAAACGTGCTATTCGGGTGCTCTTACGCCATTATTGGATAAAAATTATCAAACGTAGGAGAAACGAGAGAAAGTTGTTCAGTTGAATGCGGGGAAAAAGTGGACAGCTGCACTGGACGAAAATAGTTTCAGCGTTTTAATGATGGGGAAACAATTCTCGAAGACAAACCGGAGATCAGGACATCCTACAACCACCAACACTAATACCCTAGTCAAAGCTGTGATAGCGAACCCCAGTACCAAGTACCAGTGCACGACAATTGGCAGCTGAGATGGGGTCTTCTCAAAGCACCATTATTTACCACTGCAATTGCTTAGTCAATTGGCAGCTGAGGTGGGGTCTTCCCAAAGCACTATTATTTACCACTGCAATTGCTTAGTCATTTTGCAGCTGAGGTTCCCAGTAAACCATTATTCACCACCTGCACTAGCTTAGTCAATTGGCAGCTGAGGAGGGGTGCTCCCAGTATACCATTATTCACCACTGCAATTGCTTAGTCAATTGAGGTGGGGTCTTCCCAGTATACCATTATTTACCACCTGCACTAGCTTAGTCAATTGGCAGCTGAGGAGGGGTCTTCCCAGTACACCATTATTCACCACCTTCACTAGCTTAGTTTCTGCTTCAGACGCCATCGAATGATTCACAACGTACAGACACCCCAGTAGGCGAAATAATGTGTTGCTCTCTGTCGCAGATTGCTGTTAAATTCACAGGGCGATAGGTTTTTGGTATTGTATCTTCACAGGTAATGAAAAATCAATTTTCCCGTGTTATTGTGCCACTGGAAACCAGTGGTTGAGGCAACGCTAGGAAGCACTGCCATTGCACTGGTGCAAAGGGGGCTGTTCCAGAGGAAAGTTGAGCTGCGCATTTGATGTAATTGTGAAGGTTCTGTGAGTCACCGTAACCTTCGCCCTGCGGCGGGGGTCACTGCTAAGAAGTATCTTGCCTCAGCAAAAAGATTTTACATCTTTTTCTGGGGAACTTCACATGATACTGGTTAAAGAGATAGCTATAAATTTTTGACTGCAGCTTTAAACAAAGCATTAAGAAAAAAGTTTTGGTTCTTGTTTTTCAGTAAATGCATTATATTATCAAAAGTATTCAGACATCACAATATTTGGGGACAAATCGCTTTATTATCGCAATTAGTAATCAGTCGGTCCACACGTCGAGGTATACAATCAACAAATTTCCGGTAGGTATCCACACAAATGGCTCTCGATTCGTCCTTCAAAGCTGCAGCCAGTGTGAAGAACGAACACCATCGTTGTGGTCGATTTCGTATCCGTCGCTCCAGTTCATCTGAGAAGTGTTCTATGAGATTAAGATAAGGACTCTGGGCAGACTCCCTTCCTTCTGGGGGGGGGCAATGATAAAAACAGCATCCACATTTTGGAAACTTTCAAGTCATCACAAGCTTGTGAAAATTTATGTTACCTTGAAATATATTCTGAAGCTTGATATGTTGTCAATAAAACAACAAAAACTGAAATTAAACATCCAACAAGTTACTTAATTCAAAATTCTCGACTGTAGCGCCATCAGAATTAGGTGGAGCAGCTTTAATTTTACTGGGGAGGGACATTCTGACTCTCGCGGATGTGTGTAAAACAGCTAGGTTATGTCTTGCAAATAAAGGACATAAATATATACATACTACACTATATTGACAAAAGTCACCAGACACCCCTTAAACAGCAAATGAACGGATCCGCTGCGTTGTTAACATGAGCGGTACAGCTGCAAACGGTATAAAAACAAGCCTGCAGCTGACCGAGATCATATTGCACTATAAGGTTGAGTGAAAATGTCGCGGCGGGAGAGAACTGACTTTGAGAAAGGAAAGATTGTTGGGTGTTTTATTAGTGGGTTGTCCATAAGAGAAACCGAGAGGCGTTTAAACATACCCAAGTCAACTGTTTTGGATGTACTGAATATGTGAAAAACACATGGCGTGCCCTGAAGCAGCAAAACATACCGGCAGACCAAAGAAAATCAGTGATAGGAGACGTCGAAGACTTAGCAGAGTCGTTACAGCTAATAGACGGAGTACTACACAAGACCTCAGTGTACAGGTGAGTAAAAATGCTGGAACATCGGTATGTACACGTACCATTCGCAGAGAACTTCATTCCATGAGTTTCGTGCAGCTGCTCAGAAGCCTTTCATCTCCACTCGGAATGCTACTCGACCTTTAGCATGGTGTAAAGAACATTTATCGTGGGCCGTAGAATAATGGAAACGGGTCTTATGGACTGATGAATCCAGATACACGATTCATCAGTCTGATGGTCGTGTGTGGGTATGGCGGCATCCAGGGGAACGTTATTTACCACAGTGTACTGTTCCTACGGTCAAGTTTGTAGCTGGCAGTGTGCTCGTGTGGAAGTGTTTTTCGTGGTATGGTCCTGGCCCATTGGTTATCGTAGGCAAACCTGTTAACCAGCACGTCTACTACAATATTCTGGGCAATTATACCCTACCAACTCTGTGGCAATACTATGGAATCGAGCCTTGTTGGTACCAGCAGGATAATGCACCGAGCCATAAAGCAAGGTTTCAAAATCGCTTTATGGACTGTTACGGCGTGGTTTGACGATAATTCCGTATCGTGTGTGGACTGGCCAGCACAGAGCCTTGATCTTAATCCCATGGAGCACCTATGGGATGAATTGGAGCGCCGCATAAGAAGTTTGGAACCAAGGCCTACTACTAAGCAACAGTTAGCGGCAGTAGTGTGTACTGAATGGAAGCGCATGCCTATAGCTGTGTTCCAAAATCTTGTCGAAAGCATGTCTCGAAGGGTCAGTGCATGCATTAAGACCTAAGGTGGACCGACACAGTACTAATGTATGTCAATAAATGCTATGTTGTGTTTCTCTTCTAGGTGTCCGGTAACTTTTGTCAAGATAGTATATAGATATACAGTATATATATACATAAACAGTTGGAAACAGGTACAAAAATTTTGAACCTGTTTCCAACTGGTATGTAATTGATAAAAAGTTATCGGAGAGGCAGAAAATGTATGTATATTACCGTAAATAGGGATCTACGAAGGTGAATCAAAAAGTTAGTTACACTGTTGAATAAAAAAAATACAAATAAAGAGGTATACTCACGGAATGTATGTTGGTTTAAAGGTACAACATTTATTCATTTTTCGGTATAGTTGCATAAGGACTGTAAACATTTATCGGAACGTGTGATTAACTTTTCCGTACCTGTACAGAAAGCGTCTAATCCAGTTTGATGCTACCAGTTAAGTGAATTTTAGCTTTCAAAGCTATCCCGGAAAGTTTTTCACAGACTCATCGGTTTGGATTCGTTGTCCACTAAGGTCCTGTTTCATTTTACCGAACAAATGGTAGTTGCACGGGGATAAATCATGGTTGTACGGTGGATGTTGCCACACATCCCACTTGAATGACTGCAGCAATTCCTTTGTTTTCCATTCTGTGTGGGGTATGGCGTTGTCACGCAGTAGAATGACACTTTCGCTCAACTTACCCCAGCGTCTCTTCTTTATTGCCTTAAGCAAATGTCGTAGCGTTTGGCAATACGAGTCAGCATTGGTAGTCGTCTATTTTAGCAGAAATTCTGTGTAAATAACACATTGACAGTCAAAGAAAACAGTCGCCAGGACTTTTGCCGCAGACAGTTGGACTTTGCACTCCTTCCTTGTTGAGAGAGGTGACATGCTTTCATTCCATGAACAATCGTTTGGTTTCAAAGGTGAAATAGTGAAACCAAGTTTCATCACCTGTGATTATTCGGCGCAAAAAATTGTGACTCTCAGCAGAATGCCATTGCAGAAGAGGCAAAGACGACAGGAAACGTTGGTTTCTGTGCTGGTCGGTGAGGAAATGTGGCACCCATCTCGCTGTTCGTGAATGATGAAATGCACCATCATTCATGGAATGCTCGTGAATGATAGAAATCCCAGATGCTCGTGAATAATGGAATGCACAGTCCCGTACGAAATGTCTAACGTACTAGAAATTTCCTGGATTTTGATGCCACTATTATCCCGTTTCACGTCATCAACGGCGGCAACATGCTCCAGAGTGCTGGATATTAATGGTCTGCCTTCGCGGCATTTGTCCGTCAAATTTGTGCGACGTTTTTCAAATTGTTGGCACCACTTTACAATGGCCAGACGAGACATTTTCCCATTTGCCCCGTATACAACACAGATTTCACGATGGACGTCAGGGCAATTTAGGCGCTTAGCCCACAAAAATAGAATGGCTCCTCGCACTTCCGATTTGGAGTAAGAATCCAGTTGACGCGCCGTTACAGACTGCCTCTTACACACACCTTGGGCAGTTACTGAACTAATGCATCTCCCGTTGGCAGCCATGACGTACCACTCCAGATGGCTGTAAGTGTAACTTACTTTTTGATTCACCTATGTAATACATGCACGCGTACACCTGAGTGTTTTGTTGGAAGTTTGGGGAGATATCATTTTTTTCGAAACGATCTTGAACTTGTGGCGCAATGTTCTGGAAGCTATTGCTTGATAGCAGCGAAAAGCAAACCAATCCGTCCATTGTATCACGTAACCAAGTTACCATCACTTTCATATCTTACATTAAATATTAAATAATGACCATGTCACCATTTCTCTGGTTGCTTGAGTCCAATAATTACAAAGCCAGTTTCCCTACGTATACATTCTCCACTTATTTTGGAACAGGTTAATTAATGAAAGCCAATTTCAAATGAGATCAGCTTATCATTCACAAATTACTAAGACGTGTAACGTACCAAGAGATGTGAAGTACCTGCCAGAAGGACGCACACGACATAAAGGCAGATAGGAATCAGAATAAAACGTCCGCGTAGCTCAATTGGTAGAGTGACTTATTCCGAAATGAGGGGACCCGGGTTCGAATCCTGGCGTGGATAAAAATGACGGAGAAATTTACTTCGTTATAATGGCGCCCGAACTATCTGGATGACCCGACAGCTCAAATTCTCGCAATGGTGTGATGTTATTTCCACACCGCGAGATAGGAAAAATAAGAGAATCCCTTATCCAGCACTTCAGAAAAAAAAAGGGGGGGGATATGATGTAACGTACCAGGAGATGTGACGAAACTGCCAGAAGGACGCACACGACATAAAGGCAGATAGGAATCATAATAAAACGTCCGCGTAGCTCAATTGGTAGAGTGACTTATTCCGAAATGAGGGGACCCGGGTTCGAATCCTGGCGTGGATAAAAATGACGGAGAAATTTACTTCGTTATAATGGCGCCCGAACTATCCGGATGACCCGACAGCTCAAATTCTCGCAATGGTGTGATGTTATTTCCACACCGCGAGATAGGAAAAATAAGAGAATCCCTTATCCAGCACTTCAGAAAAAAAAAGGGGGGGATATGATGTAACGTACCAGGAGATGTGACGTAACTGCCAGAAGGACGCACACGACATAAAGGCAGATAGGAATCATAATAAAACGTCCGCGTAGCTCAATTGGTAGAGTGAATGAGGGGACCCGGGTTCGAATCCTGGCGTGGATAAAAATGACGGAGAAATTTACTTCGTTATAGACGCATAATTCAGTTAATTGTTCCGTGGTGAATTTTTGTGGTACATAGAAATTACTGCTACACTGTGTTCTGATTGCTGTGTTCCGATTACTTCTGATAGTCGCACGGGAATCACAAGTAATTTCTTTGTAATGGCAATGTGACCAACATCTTTTATACATGACATTAATACATGAAAAACAGTGCTAATTGATTAGTCATTCAATGTTGACTGTTTTACTCATTCCAAATAAACATATCACTTTTGGAAATCTTACGTTTTTATCGAGTGACTTCGTGGTATTTTGCAGGAAACTGTGACTTCAACGAGTAAACTTGCTACCCTTTAAAACCGTACTTTCCTCTATAAATGCTCCAAATAACAAGAGAAGATACTTATCCGAGTTTTTACAGATTTTAGTACTTCGTTGTTAGTAACAGAAGTTGTTAAAATGTTGTTTGTGTTTCTGTGCGGAATAATCATTTGACAAGTTGCTGTTCCGCAGGCTGATTGTTTCTTTTATCCTGTCATGACATTTTACCCAGACATTCATTAGAAATGCACAAAAATTGTGTTTATTAACCACAACAGGAATATCCAAGCACGCGTACTCTTGCGTGTTATGATGGAAATTTGTGGGACATTAATCTTTCCGAAACGAATTGCACTTGTGTTGCCATGTTTTGGAAACGTTTGCTTGATAACAACGGGAAACAAACCAACCCTTCCTTTGTATCAGGTAACCAACACTTTCATACCTTACCTTAAATAATAAACACTGACCATGTCACCACTCCGCTGGTTGCTTGAATCCAATGCTTATGATGCTAGTTACCCTACATACTCATTCTCCAGTTATTTTGAAACTATTAATGAAAGGAAATTTCAAAGGAGATCAAGTTTTCATCCACAAATTACGGCGGCCGCAGACATTTGGGTCATTGTTGCATGCAGACTTTTTGTGGTACATAGCGACATCTCTTATGCTGTATGGATCTACAGATGCTGTGTTCCTGTCTTGGTTACTTTTAATTAACGCACGGGAATGACAAAGCATTCCTCCGACATGACAAAACAACCAACATCTCTCATACATGACATTAAAAGGTGCAAAACAGTGTTAAATTATTTTATCATTCAATTTTGATTGCTGTTACTCATTCGAAATAAACGTTTCAGTTTTGAAAAGCACTTAACTTCTTTACGAAGTGACTTCATAGAATTTTACTGGAAAATAGAATTTCGAGGAATAAGCTTGCTACCCGTTAAAGGCGCACTTTCCTATATAATGTTCCAAATAACAAAAGGAGATTCTTATCTAAGTTTTACAGAATTTAATACTTCGTTGTTAGTAATAAAAGTAGTAAAAATGTTTTTGTTTCTGTGCGGAATGATCCTTTGACAAGTAGCTGTTCCACGAGCTGATTTTTCCTTTTAACCTGCCATGACAGTTCCCTCAAATGCCCAAAATTTGTATATATTACCCACAACGGGAATCTTCATGCACGCTTACTCCTGCGTGTTCTGTTAGAAGTTTGCGGGACATTAATCTTTCCGATACGACGTTGCACTTGAGTTGCCATGTTTTCGAAAAGGTTGCTTAAGAAAAACAGGAAGCAAACCGATCCTTCCATTGTCTCAGGTAACCAACACTTTCACACCTTACATTAAATATTAAATACTGACCATGTCAAGACTCCGCTGGTAACTTGAGTCCTATAATTATAATGTTAATTTTCAAATATATTCATTCTCCAGTTATCTTGGAACAATTTTGTTAATGAAACCCAATTACGGGAACGCAAACATTTAGACTATTGTTAAATGCTAAATTTTTGTGGTGCATAGAAACTACCGCTACACTGTATTCTGATTCTATTTTAATTGCTGTGTCCTGGTCACTTTGATTATCGCATGGGAATGACAAAAAATTCTCTTGTCATAACAAACTAACGAATATCTTGTATATGTTTATAAAGTGTCCAAAACAGTGTTAATGAATTGGTCATTCAGTGCTGACTGCTTTACTCATTGGAAGTAAACATACCACTTTTATGAAGTCCTTACATCTTTACCAAGTGACTTCGTGGGATTTTACAGGAAACTGTTACTTCAACGAGTAAACTTGCTACCCTTTAAAACCGTACTTTCCTATATAAATGCTCCAAATAACAAAACAAGATATTTATCTGAGTTTTTACAGAATTTAATACTCTGTTGTTAGTAATAAAAGTAGTAAAAATGTTGTTTCTGTTTCTGTGTGGAATGATACTTTGATAAGTCGCTGTTACACGGGTTGATTTCACCTTTTAACCTGTCATGACAGTTCCTTGAAATGCCCAGAATTTGTATATATTTACCACAACGGGGATATTCATGCACGCTTACTCCTGCGTGTTCTGTTGGAAGTTTGTGGGACATTAATCTTTCAGAAACGACGTTGCACTTGTGTTGCCATGTTTTGGAAACGGTTGCTTGAGAAAAACAGGAAGCAAACCAATCCTTCCTTTGTCTCGGGCAACCAACACTTTCATATCTTACATTAAATATTAAATACTGACCATGTCAAGACTCCGCTGGTAACTTCAGTCCAGTAATTTTAATGTTAGTTTTCCCTCATATTCGTTCTCCAGTTATTTTGAAACAATTTTATTAATGAAAGCCAATTACGGGAACTCAGACGTTAGACTATTGCTAAGTGCTAAATTTTTGTGGTGCATAGAAACTACCACTACACTGTATTCTGATTCTATTTTAATCGCTGTGTACCACTCATGGTTACTTTTGATTGTCGCATGGGAATGACAAAATATTCCTTTGTGATAACAAAGTTACCAACATCTTGTACCTGTAATTAATATGTGCAAAAGGGTGTTCATTAGTTGATCATTCAGTGTTGACTGTTTTACTTACTCGAAATTAACATACCACTTTTGTGAAGCCCTTACTTTTTTACCAAGTGACTTCGTGGGATTTTACAGGAAACTGTGACTTCAACGAGTAAACTTGTTACCCTGTAAAACCGTATTTTCTTATATAAATGCTCCAAATAAAAAGAGAAGATACTTATCCGAGTTTTTACAAACTTTAGTACTTTGTTGTTGGTAACAGAAGTTGCTAAAGTGTTGTTTGTGTTTCTGTGCAGAATAATCATTTGACAAGTTGCAGTTCCACAGGCTGATTGTTTGTTTTAACCTGTCATGCCGTTTTCCCCAGATATTCCTGGGAAATGCACAAAAATTGTGTTTATTAACCACAACAGGGATATCCAAGCACGCGTATACTCTTGCGTGTTCTGATGGAAATTTGTGGGACATTAATCTTTCCGAAACGATTTGCACTTGCGTTGCTATGTTTTGGAAACGTTTGCTTGTTAACAACGGGAAAAAACCAACCCTTCCTTTGTATCAGGTAACCAACACTTTCATACCTTACCTTAAATAATAAATACTGACCATGTCACCACTCCGCTGGTTGCTTGAATCCAATGCTTATGATGCTAGTTACCATACATACTCATTCTCCAGTTATTTTGAAACAATTAATAAAATTAAATTTCAATCGAAATCAACTTTTCATCTATAAATTACTGCCGCAGCAGACATTTAAATCATTGTTGCATGCAATATTTTTGTAGTACATAGCAACTTCCTTTATACTGTATGATTCTGCAGATGCTTTGTTCCGGTCATGGTTATTTTTAATTAACGCTCGGGAGTGACAAAGCATTCCTTCGACATGACAAAGCACCCAACATCTATTATTACATGATATTAAAAGGTGCAAAACGGTGTTACATTATTTTGTCATTCAGCGTTGATTGCTGTTACAAATTCGAAATAAACGTCTCGCATTTGTGAAGCACTTAACTCCTTTACAAAGTGACTTCGTAGAATTTTATTGGAAAATAGAATTTCGAAGAACAAGCTTGCTACCCGTTAATGGCGTACTTTCATATATAATGCTCCAAATAACAAGAGAAGATTCATATCTAAGTTTTTACAGAATTTAATACTTCGTTGTTAGTAATAAAAGTAGTAAAATAGTAAAAATTATTATGTTTCTGCGCGGAATGATCCTTTGACAAGTAGCTGTTCCACGAGCTGATTTTTCCTTTTAACGTACCATGACAGCTCCCGGAAATGCCCAGAATTTCTACATATTTACCACAACGGGGATATTCATGCACGCTTGCTCCTGCGTGTCCTGTTAGAAGTTTGCGGGACATTTATCTTTCCGAAACAACGTTGCACTGGAGTTGCCATGTTTTGGAAACCGTTGCTTGAGAAAAACAGGAAGCAAACCGATCCTTCGTTTGTCTCAGGCAACCAACACTTTCATACCTTACATTAAATATTAAATACCGACCATGTCAAGACTCCGCTGGTAACTTGAGTCCTATAATTATAATGTTAGTTTTACCATATATTCATTCTCCAGTTATCTCGGAATAATTTTATTAATGAAAGGCAATTACGGGAACGCATACAGTTAGACTATTGTTAAGTGCTAAATTTTTGTGGTGCATAGAAGCTACCGCTACACTGTATTCTGATTCTATTTTAATTGCTGTGTCCTGGTCATGGTTACTTTGATTATCGCATGGGAATGACAAAGGATTCTTTTGTGATAACAAACTAACCAACATCTTGTATATGTTATTAATATGTCCAAAACAGTGTTAATTAATTGGTCATTCATTGCTGACTGCTTTACTCATTGGAAGTAAGCATACCACTTTTATGAAGTCCTTACATCTTTACCAAGTGACTTCGTGGGATTTTACAGGAAACTGTGACTTCAACGAGTAAACTTGCTACCCTTTAAAACCGTACTTTACTATATAAATGCTAAAAATAACAAAAGAAGATATTTATTTGAGTTTTTACAGAATTTAATACTCTGTTGTTAGTAACAAAAGTAGTAAAAATGTTGTTTCTGTTTCTGTGTGGAATGACCCTTTGATAAGTCGCTGTTACACGGGTAGATTTTACCTTTTAACCTGTCCTGACAGTTCCCTGAAATGCCCAGAATTTGTATATATTTACCACAACGGGGATATTCATGCACGCTTACTCTTGCGTGTTTTGTTGGAAGTTTGTGGGATATTAATCTTTCCGAAACGACGTTGCACTTGTGTTGCCATGTTTTGGAAACAGTTGCTTGAGAAGAACAGGAAGCAAACCGATTCTTCCTGTGTCTCGGGCAACCAACACTTTCATATCTTACATTAAATATTAAATACTGACCATATCAAGACTCCGCTGGTAACTTCAGTCCAGTAATTTTAATATTAGTTTTCCCACATATTCGTTCTCCAGTTATTTTGAAACAATTTTATTAATGAAAGCCAATTACGGGAACTCAGACAGTTAGACTATTGCTAAGTGCAAAATTTTTGTGGTGCATAGAAACTACCACTACACTGTATTCTGATTCTATTTTAATCGCTGTGTACCACTCATGGTTACTTTTGATTGTTGCATGGGAATGACAAAATATTCCTTTGTGATAACAAAGTTACCAACATCTTGTACCTGTTATTAATATGTGCAAAAGAGTGTTCATTAATTGGTCATTCAGTGTTGACTATTTTACTTACTCGAAATTAACATACCACTTTTGTGAAGCCCTTACTTTTTTACCAAATGACTTCGTGGGATTTTACAGGAAACTGTGACTTCAACGAGTAAACTTGTTACCCTGTAAAACCGTATTTTCTTATATAAATGCTCCAAATAAAAAGAGAAGATACTTATCCGAGTTTTTACAAACTTTAGTACTTTGTTGTTGGTAACAGAAGTTGCTAAAGTGTTGTTTGTGTTTCTGTGCAGAATAATTATTTGACAAGTTGCTGTTCCACAGGCTGATTGTTTGTTTTAACCTGTCATGCCGTTTTCCCCAGATATTCTTGGGAAATGCACAAAAATTGTGTTTATTAACCACAACAGGGATATCCAAGCACGCGTGTACTCTTGCGTGTTCTGATGGAAATTTGTGGGACATTAATCTTTCCGAAACGATTTGCACTTGCGTTGCTGTGTTTTGGAAACGTTTGCTTGATAACAACGGGAAGCAAACCAACGCTTCCTTTGTATCAGGTAACCAACACTTTCATACCTTACCTTAAATATTAAATACTGACCATGTCAGACACTCCGCTGGTTGCTTGAATCCAATGCTTATGATGCTAGTTACCCTACATACTCATTCTCCAGTTATTTTGAAACAATTAATAAAATTAAATTTCAATCGAAATCAACTTTTCATCTATAAATTACTGCGGCCGCAGACATTTAAATCATTGTTGCGTGCAATATTTTTGTAGTACATAGCAACTTCCTTTATACTGTATGATTCTGCAGATGCTTTGTTCCGGTCATGGTTACTTTTAATTAACGCTCGGGAGTGACAAAGCATTCCTTCGACATGACAAAGCACCCAACATCTATTATTACATGATATTAAAAGGTGCAAAACGGTGTTACATTATTTTGTCATTCAGCGTTGATTACTGTCACACATTCGAAATAAACGTCTCGCATTTGTGAAGCACTTAACTCCTTTACAAAGTGACTTCGTAGAATTTTATTGGAAAATAGAATTTCGAAGAACAAGCTTGCTACCCGTTAATGGCGTACTTTCATATATAATGCTCCAAATAACAAGAGAAGATTCATATCTAAGTTTTTACAGAATTTAATACTTCGTTGTTAGTAATAAAAGTGGTAAAATAGTAAAAATTATTATGTTTCTGCGCGGAATGATCCTTTGACAAGTAGCTGTTCCACGAGCTGAATTTTCGTTTTAACGTAAAATGACAGCTCCTGGAAATGCCCAGAATTTCTACATATTTACCACAACGGGGATATTCATGCACGCTTGCTCCTGCGTGTCCTGTTAGAAGTTTGCGGGACATTTATCTTTCTGAAACAACGTTGCACTGGAGTTGCCATGTTTTGGAAACGGTTGCTTGAGAAAAACAGGAAGCAAACCGATCCTTCCTTTGTCTCAGGCAACCAACACTTTCATACCTTACATTAAATATTAAATACCGACCATGTCAAGACTCCGCTGGTAACTTGAGTCCTATAATTATAATGTTAGTTTTACCATATATTCATTCTCCAGTTATCTCGGAATAATTTTATTAATAAAAGGCAATTACGGGAACGCATACAGTTAGATTATTGTTAAGTGCTAAATTTTTGTGGTGCATAGAAACTACCGCTACACTGTATTCTGATTCTATTTTAATTGCTGTGTCCTGGTCATGGTTACTTTGATTATCGCATGGGAATGACCAAGCATTCTTTTGTGATAACAAACTAACCAACATCTTGTATATGTTATTAATATGTCCAAAACAGTGTTAATTAATTGGTCATTCATTGCTGACTGCTTTACTCATTGGAAGTAAACATACCACTTTTATGAAGTCCTTACATCTTTACCAAGTGACTTCGTGGGATTTTACAGGAAACTGTGACTTCAACGAGTAAACTTGCTACCCTTTAAAACCGTACTTTCCTATATAAATGCTAAAAATAACAAAAGAAGATATTTATTTGAGTTTTTACAGAATTTAATTCTCTGTTGTTAGTAACAAAAGTAGTAAAAATGTTGTTTCTGTTTCTGTGTGGAATGACCCTTTGATAAGTCGCTGTTACACATGTTGATTTTACCTTTTAACCTGTCCTGACAGTTCCCTGAAATGCCCAGAATTTGTATATATTTACCACAACGGGGATATTCATGCACGCTTACTCCTGCGTGTTCTGTTGGAAGTTTGTGGGATATTAATCTTTCAGAAACGACGTTGCACTTGTGTTGCCATGTTTTGGAAAAGGTTGCTTGAGAAAAACAGGAAGCAAACCGATCCTTCCTTTGTCTCTGGCAACCAACATTTTCATATTTTACATTAAATATTAAATACTGACCATATCAAGACTCCGCTGGTAACTTCAGTCCATAATTTTAATATTAGTTTTCCCACATATTCGTTCTCCAGTTATTTTGGAACAATTTTATTAATGAAAGCCAATTACGGGAACTCAGACAGTTAGACTATTGTTAAGTGCTAAATTTTTGTGATGCATAGGAACTAACACTACACTGTATTCTGATTATATTTTGATTGCTGTGTACCACTCATGGTTACTTTTGATTGTCGCATGGGAATGACAAAATATTCCTTTGTGATAACGAAGTTACCAACATCTTGTACCTGTTATTAATATGTGCAAAAGAGTGTTCATTAATTGGTCATTCAGTGTTGACTGTTGTACTTACTCGAAATTAACTTACCACTTTTGTGAAGCCCTTACTTTTTTACAAAGTGACTTCGTGGGATTTTACAGGAAACTGTGACTTCAACGAGTAAACTTGTTACCCTGTAAAACCGTATTTTCTTATATAAATGCTCCAAATAAATAGAGAAGATACTTATCCGAGTTTTTACAAACTTTAGTACTTTGTTATTAGTAACAGAAGTTGTTAAAGTGTTGTTTTCGTTTCTGTGCGGAATAATCATTTGAAAAGTTGCTGTTCCACAGACTGATTGTTTGTTTTAACCTGTCATGCCATTTTCCCCAGATATTCCTGGGAAATGTACAAAAATTGTGTTTATTAACCACAATAGGAATATCCAAGCACGCGTGTACTCTTGCGTGTTCTGATGGAAATTTGTGGGACATTAATCTTTCCGAAACGATTTGCACTTGCGTTGCTGTGTTTTGGAAACGTTTGCTTGATAACAACGGGAAGCAAACCAACGCTTCCTTTGTATCAGGTAACCAACACTTTCATACCTTACCTTAAATATTAAATACTGACCATGTCAGACACTCCGCTGGTTGCTTGAATCCAATACTTATGATGCTAGTTACCCTACATACTCATTCTCCAGTTATTTTGAAACAATTAATAAAATTAAATTTCAAACGAGATCAACTTTTCATCTATATATTACTGCGGCCGCAGACATTTTAAATCATTGTTGCATGCAGAATTTTTGTAGTACATAGCGACTTCCTTTATACTGTATGACTCTACAGATGCTTTGTTCCGGTCATGGTTACTCTTAATTAACACTCTGGAATGACAAAGCATTCCTTCGACATGACAAAGCACCCAACATCTATTATTACATGACATTAAAAGGTGCAAAACGGTGTTAAATTATTTTGTCATTCAGCGTTGATTGCTGTTACACATTCGAAATAAACGTTTCACATTTGTGAAGCACTTAACTCCTTTACAAAGTGACTTCGTAGAATTTTATTGGAAAATAGAATTTCGAGGTACGAGCTTGCTACCCGTTGATGGCGTACTTTTGTATATAATGCTCCAAATAACAAGAGAAGATTCTTATCTAAGTTTTTACAGAATTTAATACTTCGTTGTTAGTAATAAAAGTAGTAAAATAGTAAAAATTATTATGTTTCTGCGCGGAATGATCCTTTGACAAGTAGCTGTTCCATGAGCTGATTTTTTCCTTTTAATCTACCATGACAGTTCCCGGAAATGCCCAGAATTTCTACATATTTACCACAACGGGGATATTCATGCACGCTTGCCTCCTGCGTGTCCTGTTAGAAGTTTGCGGGACATTTATCTTTCCGAAACGACGTTGCACTGGACTTGCCATGTTTTGGAAACGGTTGCTTCTTGAGAAAAACAGGAAGCAAACCGATCCTTCCTTTGTCTCAGGTAACCAACACTTTCATACCTTACATTAAATATTAAATACAGACCATGTCAAGACTCCGCTGGTAACTTGAGTCCTATAAGTATAATGTTAATTTTCAAATATATTCATTCTCCAGTTATCTTGGAAACATTTTGTTAATGAAACCCAATTACGGGAACGCATACAGTTAGACTATTGTTAAGTGCTAAATTTTTGTGGTGCATAGAAACTACCGCTACACTGTATTCTGATTCTATTTTGATTGCTGTGTCCTGGTCATGGTTACTCTGATTATCGCATGGAAATGACAAAATATTCTTTTGTGATAACAAAGTAACAAACATCTTGTATATGTTATTAATATGTCCAAAACAGTGTTAATTAATTGGTCATTCAGTGTTGACTGCTTTACTCATTGGAAGTAAACATACCACTTTTATGAAGTCCTTACATCTTTACCAAGTAACTTCGTGGGATTTTACAGGAAACTGTGACTTCAACGAGTAAACTTGCTACCCTTTAAAACCGTACTTTTCTATATAAATGCTCCAAATAACAAAAGAAGATATTTATTTGAGTTTTTACAGAATTTAATACCCTGTTGTTAGTAACGAAAGTAGTAAAAATGTTGTTTCTGTTTCTGTGTGGAATGATCCTTTGATAAGTCGCTGTTCCACGGAATGATTTTTCCTTGTAACCTGTCATGACAGTTCCTTGAAATGCCCAGAATTTGTATATATTTACCAGAACGCGGATATTCATGCACGCTTACTCCTGCGTGTTATGTTGGAAGTTTGTGGGACATTAATCTTTCAGAAACGACGTTGCACTTGTGTTGCCATGTTTTGGAAACGGTTGCTTGAGAAAAACAGGAAGCAAACCGATCCTTCCTTTGTCTGAGGCAACCAACATTTTCATACCTTACATTAAATATTAAATACTGACCATGTCAAGACTCCGCTGGTAACTTCAGTCCAGTAATTCCCGCATATTAGTTCTCTAGTTATTTTGGAACAATTTTATTAATAAAAGCCAATTACGGGAACTCAGACAGCTAGACTATTGTTAAGTGCTAAATTTTTGGGGTGCATAGAAACTACCGCTACTCTGTATTCTGATTCTATTTTGATTGCTGTTTACCGGTCATGCTTACTTTTGATTATCGCATGGGAATTACAAAATATTCCTTTGTGATAACAAAGTTACCAACATCTTGTACATGTTATTTATATGTGCAAAAGAGTGTTCATTAATTGGTCATTCAGTGTTGACTGTTTTACTTACTGGAAATAAACGTACCACTTTTGTGAAGTCCTTACGTTTTACGAAAAGACTTCGTGGTATTTTACAAGAAACTGTGACTTCAACAAGTAAACTTGCTATCCTTTAAAATCGTACGTGCCTATATAAATGCTCCAAATAACAAGAGAAGATACTTCTCCAAGTTTTTACAGATTTTAGTACTTCTTTGTTAGCAACAAAATTAGTTAAAATGTTGTTTGTGTTTCTGAGCGGAATGATCCTTTGATAAGTAGCTGTTCCACGGACTGATTTTTCCTTTTAACCTGTCATGACGGTTCCCTGAAATACCCAGATATTTACCACAACATTGATCTTCATGCACGCTTACTCCTGCGTGTTCTGTTGGAAGCTTGTGGGACATTAATCTTTCCGAAACGACGTTGCACTTGTGTAGCCGTGTTTTGTAAACGGTTGCTTGAGAAAACCAGGAAGCAAACCGAACCTTCCTTTGTCTCAAGTAACCAACACTTTCATACCTTACCTTAAATAATAAATACTGACCATGTCACCACTCCGCTGGTTGCATGAATCCAACACTTATGATGCTAGTTACCCTACATACCCATTCTCAAGTTATTTTGAAACAATTAATGATGTAAATTTCAAAGGAGATCAACTTTCATCCACAAATTACGGCGGCCGTAAACATTTAGGTCATTGTTGCATGCAGAATTTTTGTGGTACATAGCAACTTCCCTTATGCTGTATGATTCTACAGATTCTGTGTTTAGGTCATGGTTACTTTTATTTAACGCTCAGGAATGACAAAGCATTCCTCCGACATGCCAAAGCAACCAACATCTTTCATACATCACTTTAAAAGGTGCAAAACTGTGTTAAATAATTTTGTCATTCAGTGTTGATTGCTGTTACTCATTCGAAATAAACGTTTCACATTTGTGAATCACCTAACTCTTTTACGAAGTGACTTCGTAGAATTTTATTGGAAAATAGAATTTCGAGGAACAAGCTTGCTACCCGTTAATGGCGTACTTTCATATATAGTGCTCCAAATAAAAAGATAAGATAGTTATCTGAGCTTTTACAGAATTTAATACTTTTTAGTTAGTATTAAAAAAAAACAGTAAAAATATTGTTTACGTTTCTGCACAGAATGATCCTTTGACAAGTAACTGTCCCACGGGCTGATTGTTCCTTTTAACCTGCCATGACAGTTCCCGGAAATGCCCAAAATTTGCATATATTAACCACGACGGGGATCTTCATGCACGCTTACTCCTGCGTGTTCTGTTGGAAGTTTGTGGAACATTAATCTTTCCGAAACGACGTTGCACTTGAGTTGCCATGTTTTGGAAACGGTTGCTTGAGAAAAACAGGAAGCAAACCGATCCTTTTTTTATCTTAGGTAATCAACACTTTCATACCTTACAATAAATATTAAATACTGACAATCTCAAGACTCCGCTGGTAATTTGAGTCTAGTAGTGGTAATGTTAGTTTTCCCACATATTCGTTCTCCAGTTATTTTGGAACAATTTTATTAATGAAATCCAATTACGGGAACGCAGACAGTTAGACTATTGTTAAGTGCTAAATTTTTGTGCTGCATAGAAACTACCGTTACACTGTATTCTGATTCTATTTTGATACTGACTATTTCCCATGGGAATGGCAAAATATTCCTTTGTGATAACAAAGTTACCAACATCTTGTACATGTTATTAATATGTGCAAAAGATTGTTCATTGATTGGTCATTCAGTGTTGACTGTTTTACTTACTGGAAATAAACGTACCACTTTTGTGAAGTCCTTACGTTTTTACCAAGTGACTTCGTGGGATTTTACAGGAAACTATGACTTCAACGAGTAATCTTGCTACCCTTTGAAACCGTACTTTCCTCAATAATTGCTCCAAATAAAAACAGAAGATAGTTATCTGAGTTTTTACAGAATTTAATACTTCGTTGTTAGTAAGAATTGTAGTGAAAATGTTGTTTATGTTTCTGCGCTGAAAGATCCTTTGACAAGTAGCTGTTCCACGGGCTGTTTTTTTCCTTTTAACCTGTCATGACAGTTCCCTGAAATGCCCAGAAATTGTATATATTACCACAACGGTGATCTTCGTGCACGCTTACTCCTGCGTGTTCTGTTGGAAGTTTGTGGGACATTAATGTTTCCGAAACGACGTTGAACTTGTGTTACCATGTTTTGGAAACGGTTGCTTGAGAAAAACAGGAAGCAAACCAATCCTTCCTTTGCCTAAGGTAACCAACACTTTCATACCTTACCTTAAATATTTAATACTGACAATGTCAAGACTCCGCTGGTAACTTGAGTCCAGTAATTATAATGTTAGTTTTCCCACATATTCATTCTCCAGTTATTTTGGAACAATTTGATTTAATGAAGGCCAATTACGGGAACGCCGGCATTTGGGATATTGTTAAGTGCTGAATTTTTGAGACATATAGAAACTACCGCTACACTGTATTCTGATTATATTTTGATTGTTGTGTACCGGTCATGGTTACTTTTGATTATCGCGTGGGAATGACAAAATATTCCTTTATGATAACAAAGTAACCAACATCTTGTACATGTTATTAATTATTGCATGGAATGACAAATATTCCTCTGTGATAACAAAGTAACCAACATCTCGTACACGTTATTAGTATCATCATCATCGTCATCATTGTCAACCATTATCAATCCACTGCTGGACGAAGGTCTCTCCAAGCCTCTTCCACAAAGGTCTGTCTTGTGGCAGTCTCCTCTATGTTAATCCCGCATACTTTCGAGTTTCATCCACCCATCTCCCTTGAGGTCCTCTTCTAGGTCTTTTCCCGTCCCTTGGAATCCAATCTAAAATTTCGGCTGTCCATCGATGGTCTGTCCTTCGGGCAGTATGTCCAGCCCATTGCCACTTTAGGGATTTTATTCTGATCATGATGTCTTTCACTCTTGTCATTTTTCTGATTTACGAGTTCATCTTTTTATCTCTCCCGGTTACATCAAGCATGCACCTCTCCATGTTCTTTGAGTTGTCTGCAGGCTTTGTATGTTGCTTTTAGTTAAGGTCCACGTCTCTGCACCATACGTAAGCACTGGAAGGATGCATTGATCAAACACTTTTGTTTTAAGACATAATGGCATATTGCTCTTGAAAATTATGCTGTTTCTTCCAAAAGCTCTCCAGGCAAGTTTTATACGCCGATTAATTTCTTCATCAATGTGACTCTCACTTGATATCTGCTGTATAAGATAAACGTACGTATTATAACGTAAAAGTCTTTTCTTACTTCTATGTTATTTTAAAACATCACCATACTATAAAATAGTTCCTAAAGTAAACGGCGAGACGAAACATTTAGTACAGAAGTCAAACTTACGGTAAAGATGCTTTATTTCTCGATGTAGCACTTCACTTCACAAATCGGTATCAACATTAAACACACCACACACCAACAACGCTACGTTCCACAAGCAACAGTTTACTCGTAGTTTATATCTTTCGTTCTTATCAAATAACAAGCATACGTTACGTTCATTCAACCTCAATTATGTTGCCAACAGTATTAATATGAGAGAAAAGATATCACGTTAAGTGTGAAATATAACTGAGAACAAACTCAAGATTTACATAGGGAAAGAAACTAAAGAGGAAAGTTAATTTAGAATATACGTAACAGTATCTGTTATCTCCAGTTTTTCTCCACCAATCGATAAATCTTCATTTCTTGTAAAAGCATTGTACATCACTTTTGTCTTCTGAAAGTTCATTTTTAATCCCACTTCTTTACTCTTGTCAGCAAGTTCCTGTATCATACTCTGCAGCTCTTATGGGGTAGTAGCAACGATGACTACGTCATCAGCAAAACCAAGTTGAGTTAGATAATCTCCATTATTCTTTATCCCTTTGTTTTCCCAGTTCAGTGATTGAAAGATATTTCCAATGTGGCATTAAAGAGCTTGGGAGATATGGTGTCACCTTGTCTCACTACCTTTCCAATATTTATGTGTGCTGTATTCTCAAACAGCCGAATCTTTGCACTAGCAGTTTCATAGATGTTATTAATAATATTAATGTATGCATCTTCAATACTGCAGGATTTCAAAAACCATTGTAACTGCTGATGGTTTCACCGAATCAAAGGAATTTTCATAATCGATTAAAGCCATGCACAATGGAAGTTCATATTTCCTCGCTGTTTCAATTAGTTCTCTCAGTACGTGGATGTGATCTATAGTGCTGTAGCCGCACCTGAATCCAGCTTGTTCTCTCGGTTAAGCCATGTCCAGTGTTACCTTCAAGCGGTGTGAAAGAACTTTAGTGAAGATTTTATAAACCACTGACAGGAGGCTGATAGGGCTGTTGTTACTCAGATCCTCAACGTCACCTTCCATGCGATAATCAAAAGCAACCATGACCATGCAATAATCAAAAGTAACCATGACCGGTTATCAAAAATAATCATTCCCATGCGATAATTAAAGGTAACCATGACCAGAACACAGCAATCAAAATAGAATCACAATACAGTGTAGCGGTAGTTTCTATGCACCACAAAAACTTAGCACTTAACAATAGTCTAACTGTCTGCGTTCCCGTGATTGGCTTTCATTAATAAAATTGTTCCAAAATAACTGGAGAACGAATAAGTGGGAAAACTAACATTATAACTACTGGACTCAAGTTACCAGCGGTCTTGACTTTGTCAGTATTTAATATTTAATATAAGGTATGAAAGTGTTGGTTACCTGAGACAAAAGAAGGGTCGGTTTGCTTCCTGTTTTTCTCAAGCAGACAGTTAGACTGTTGTTAAGTGCTAAATTTTTGTGGTGCATAGAAACTACCGTTACACTGTATTCTGAATCTATTTTGCTACTGACTATTTCCCATGGGAATGACAAAATATTCCTTTGTGATAACAAAGTTACCAACATCTTGTACATGTTATAAATATGTGCAAATTAATTGGTCATTCAGTGTTGACTGCTTTACATACTGGAAATAAACATACCACTTTTTACGAAGTCCTTACGTTTTTACGAAGTGACTTCGTGGGATTTTACAGGAACCTGTGACTCCAACGAGTAAACTTGCTACCCTTTAAAACCGTAATTTCCTACATAAATGCTCCAAATAAAAAGATCAGATAGTTATCTGAGCTTTTACAGAATTTAATACTTTGTTGTTAGTAAGAAAAGTAGTAAAAATGTTGTTTACGTTTCTGCACAGAATGATCCTTTGATAAGTAGCTGTCCCACGGGCTGATTTTTCCTTTTAACCTGTCATGACAGTTACCGGAAATGCCTAAAATTTGTATATATTAACCACAACATGGATCTTCATTGCACGCTTACTTCTGCGTGTTCTGTTGGACGTTTGTGGGACATTAATCTTTCCGAAACGACGTTGCACTTGTGTTGCCATGTTTTGGAAACGGTTGCTTGAGAAAAACAGGAAGCAAACTGATCGTTCATTTGTCTCAGGTAACCAACACTTTCATACCTTACATTAACTATTAAATAGTGACCATGTCAAGAATCCGCCGGCCGCCCTGATGGCGCAGTGCTCTATGCGATGGCCTCCGATCATTCGTCTGAAAGGGGTCCGGGTTGAAATTCCGGTGAGGAATGGAGATTTTGTTTTATTTATGGCACTGGCTCTCTCCCTTCCCTGGAACCAGTGACCCTAAATTAGGGACGGGCGTCTGTTTATAGCCCATTGCGTTGCTCACGGTGGTCGTTAAACCTCCAATAAGAAAAAAACTCTGCTGGTAACTTGAGTCCAGTAATTATAATGTTAGTTTTCCCACATATTCATTCTCCAGTTATTTTGGAACAATTTTATTAATGAAAGATAATTACGGGAAGGCAGGTAGTTAGACAATTGTTAAGTGCTAAATTTTTGTGGTGCTCAGAAACTACCGCTACTCTGTATTCTGAGGCTATTTTGATTGCTGTGTTCTGGTCATGGTTACTTTTGATTATCGAATGGAAATGCCAAAGCATTCCTTTGTGATGACAAAGGAACCAAGATCTTTCACAGATGGCATTAGCAGGCGCCAAGCAGTGTAAATTAATTTGTCTTTCAGTGTTGACTGTCTTACTCTTTCGAAAGTAACATACCACTTTTGTGAATTCCTTACATCTTTATCAAGAGATTTCAATGAATTTATAGGAAAGTATAACTTGAACGAGTAAACTTGCTTTCCGTTAGAAGAGTACTTTCCTATATAAATGCTCCTAATAACAAAATAAAGTACTTATCCTAGTTCTTACAGAATTTAATACTTCGCTGTTAGAAACAGAAGTATGAGTTTGTGTTACCGTGTTGAATAATTTTTTTGACAAATAGCTGTTCCACAGATTGATTTTTCCTTTTAACCTATCATGACAGTTCCCTGAAATGCCCAGAATTTGTATATATTTACCACAACATGGATCTTCATGCACGCTTACTCCTGCGTGTTCTGTTGGAAGTTTGTGGGACATTAATCTTTCCGAAACGATTTGCACTTCTGTTGCCATGTTTTGGAAACGTTTGCTTGATAGCAATAAGAAGGAAACCATCCCTTCCTTTGTATCAGATAACAAACACTTTCATACCTCATATTAAATATCAAATACTGACCATGTCAGCGCTACACTGGCAACTTGAATGCAATGATTCTAATGCTAGTTCTACCCACATACTGAGTCTCCACGCACTGAAAAACAAGTTTATTAATGGAAGGTAATTTGAAACGAGATCAACTTTTCATCCACAATGACGACGGGCGCAATCGTGAAAACATGGTTGGGTGATCATATTTTGTGGTACATAAAATATTCCGTAAATACTATATTCTGATGGATATAGTGTTTTCGTCATGGTTATTTTAAACTATCGCACAGGAATGAAAAGCATTCCTTTGCGGCGACAAAATAACCAACATCTTTCATAATGTTATAATAGCTGAAAAACATTGTTCATTATTTTGCCTCTCATGATTAAATGGTTTACTCACTGAAAGCAATTTTATCACTTTCGCGAAGGCGTTACATGTTTACTAAGTAACTTCCTTGAGTTTCAACGTAAAATACGATTTCAAGGAGCAAATGTGCTACTGTTAAAGCCGTACTTTTAAAGTTCCTTGAAATAACAAGTGGAATGTCGAACGGGGGTGTTGCAAAAATTAATGCTCTGCTGTTGGCAAAAGAAGTAGTTAAAATGTCGTTTGTGCTACCATGTTAAGTAATGCTTTGACAAGAAGTTTTTCCTAACTTTTCATTACATTTTCATGGTGTAGGGGTGAACGTAATGCTCCGTCTGTCTTATGTAATCTTATGCCCGCCAGGCATATAAACCCTCAGACAATACATATAAACCCTCAGACATCGGAGCATATAAACCCTCAGACACGGGAGCATATAAACCCTCAGACACGGAAACATATAAACCCTCAGACAATATGGAAGGTTCGTGTAGTTCAAACATCCAATAATTGGTTAAATAGGCGCTCTACTCCCTCAGCTTTATTTTTAGAATCCGCTAATTAAGAAAGGGGAGGTCAATGATTTAACAAAGTCTCTGATCTTCAAAGAATCCATCAATCCTTTAAACAAATGTAACAAAGTTTATTCACTGCTCTGGGAATGCTGTCCGTGTCTATACTTCCGCATCGAAGACTTAGTCCGTAGCGAGATAATACCTCACTCGTATCTCATACGTTCCGCTTTCTATCGTAGTGTAGCTAGCTTCGTAGCGCTCTTCACCTTTGGATAAGAACGGACAGACTCCTTGCCGCAGCCTGTCTACAAATTCGGTTCAGAATATCCACGCGCCTGCGAGAGCCAATGCTGGCCTATATCGCTAGGAATCCAGCTTTCCCTTCTGTTCCTCCACGGGAATCTCCGGAGTTCTCCAACTCCAAGAGCACCCAGAGAGTGACTTCCTCCGATCTCTCTCGAAAACGAACTCCAACTGGCCCCTGACTTCTGGCAAAGAATATTGCTTCTGGGGTCTCGTGTAAATAATCCTTCTGCTGTATTGCCAAAATATGATCACCCAACCATGTTTTCACGGTGTAACCATGTTTTCACGGTGTAGTTTTGCACGTCCACTGCTCGCGCAAAACTAGCCGAACTAGCTCGAGGGAGTCAGCGAGCGTCCGCTTTTTCTCCCCACCCTTGCCCTCCTTGGACCAGTTTGGCCCTGCCACAACGAACCATCGTTGCTGAGTGGAAGCAGTGGAAGTCACTTAGCGGCTGCTTTCAAAACACGAACATCTCAATGAACTCCGTCTTAAACCGGAAGCTTGACACAAATAGCATTCGATACACTATTATATCTGTACACCAAGAACTGTATCTGCTACAATAGAAATGTCTGCTTTCTCAGACAGACTGGCGCTGCCTTGGTTTTTGACAATATATTTCAAAGTCATTAAAGTTGGCCACAGACATGCACTTCTGAATATCACGTTTGAGTGTCATGCCAGCAAAGGGAGGAGCTTTGTGCCTATGGTGGCATGTAGCGTAGAGTGAACCGGGAGTGAAGCTCTCCAACGTCTGTTTGATACGCTTACTCCTGCGTGTTCTGTTGGAAGTTTGTGGGACATTAATCTTTCCGAAACGATTTGCACTTCTGTTGCCATGTTTTGAAAACGTTTGCTTGATAGCAATAAGAAGGAAACCATCCCTTCCTTTGTATCAGATAACAAACACTTTCATAGCTCATATTAAATATCAAATACTGACCATGTCAGCGCTGCACTGGCAACTTGAATCCAATGATTCTAATGCTAGTTCTACCCACATGCTGATTCTCTACGCACTGAAAAACAAGTTTATTAATGGAAGGCAATTTGAAACGAGATCAACTTTTTATCCACAATGACGACGGGCGCAATCGTGAAAACATGGTTGGGTGATCATATTTTGTGGTACATAAAATATTCCGTAAATACTATATTCTGATGGATATAGTGTTTCCGTCATGGTTATTTTAAACTATCGCACAGGAATGAAAAGCATTCCTTTGCGGCGACAAAATAACCAACATCTTTCATAATGTTATTAATAGCTGAAAAACAGTGTTCATTATTTTGACTCTCATGATTAAATGGTTTACTCACTGAAAGCAATTTTATCACTGTCGCGAAAGCGTTACTTGTTTACGAAGTAACTTCCTTGAGTTTCAACGTAAAATACGATTTCAAGGAGCAAATGTGCTACTGTTAAAGCCGTACTTTTAAAATTCCTTGAAATAACAAGTAGAATGTCCAACGGGGTGTTGCAAAAATTAATGCTCTGCTGTTGGCAAAAGTAGTAGTTAAAATGTCATTTGTGCTACCATGTTAAGTAATGCTTTGACAAGAAATGTTTCCTAACTTTTCATTACATTTTCATGGTGTAGGGGTGAACGTAATGCTCCGTCTGCCTTATGTAATCTTATGCCCGCCAGGCTGCATAATTGGAGCTCCTCCACGGGAGCATATAACCCTCAGACAGTAGGGAAGGTTTGTGTAATTTAAACATCCAATAATTGGTTAAACAGGTGCTCTACTCCCTCAGCTTTATTATTAGGATCAGGAAATCAAAAAAGGGAAGGTCAGTGATTTGACAAAGTCTCTGATCTTCAAGGAAGCCATCGATCCTTTAAGCAAATGTAACAAAGTTTATTCACTGCTCTGGGAATGCTGTCCGTGTCTATACTTCCTCATGGAAGACTCAGTCCGTAGCGAGATAATAACTCACTCGTATCTCACACGTTCCGCTTTTCATCGTAGTGCAGTTAACTTCGTAGCGCTCTTCACCTTTGGATAAGAACGGACAGACTCCTTGCCGCAGCCTGTCTGCAAATTCGGCTCAGAATCTCCACGCGCCTGCGAGAGCCAATGCTGGCCTATATCGCTAGGAATCCAGCTTTCCCTTCTGTTCCTCCACGGGAATCTCCGGAGTTCTCCAACTCCAAGAGCACCCAGAGAGGGACTTCCTCCGATCTCTCTCGAAAACGAATTCCAACTGGCCCCTGACTTCTGGCAAAAAATATTGCTTCTGGGGTCTCGTGCGAATAATCCTTCTGCTGTATTGCCTGAGGCACGTCCACTGCTCACGTGGAACTAGCCGAACTAGCTCAAGGAGTCGGCGAACGTCCGCTATTTCTCCCCACCCTTGCTCTCCTTGGACCAGTTTGGCCCTGCCACACCGAACCATCGTTGCTGAGTGGAAGCAGTGGAAGTCACTTAGCGGCTGCTTTCAAAACACGAACATCTCAACGAACTCCGTCTTAAACCGGAAGCTTGACACAAATAGCATTCGATACACTATTATATCTGTACACCAAGAACTGTATCTGCTACAACAGAAATGTCTGCTTTCTCAGACAGACTGGCGCTGCCTTGGTTTTTGACAATATATTTCAAAGTCATTAAAGTTGGCCACAGACATGCACTTCTGAATGTCACGTTTGAGTGTCATGCCAGCAAAGGGGGAGCTTTGTGCCTGGGGTGGCATGTAGTGTAGAGTGAACCGGGAGTGAAGCTCTTCAACGTCTGTTTGATACGCTTACTCCTGCGTGTTCTGTTGGAAGTTTGTGGGACATTAATCTTTCGAAACGATTTACACTTCTGTTGCCATGTTTTGGAAACGTTTGCTTGATAGCAATAAGAAGGAAACCATCCCTTCCTTTGTATCAGATAACAAACACTTTCATACCTCATATTAAATATCAAATACTGACCATGTCAGCGCTGCACTGGCAACTTGAATCCAATGATTCTAATGCTAGTTCTATCCACATACTGATTCTCTACGCACTGAAAAACAAGTTTATTAATGGAAGGTAATTTGAAACGAGATCAACTTTTCATCCACAATGACGACGGGCGCAATCGTGAAAACATGGTTGGGTGATCATATTTTGTGGTACATAAAATATTCCGTAAATACTATATTCTGATGGATATAGTGTTTTCGTCATGGTTATTTTAAACTATCGCACAGGAATGAAAAGCATTCCTTTGCGGCGACAAAATAACCAACATCTTTCATAATGTTATAATAGCTGAAAAACATTGTTCATTATTTTGCCTCTCATGATTAAATGGTTTACTCACTGAAAGCAATTTTATCACTGTCGCGAAGGCGTTACTTGTTTACTAAGTAACTTCCTTGAGTTTCAACGTAAAATACGATTTCAAGGAGCAAATGTGCTACTGTTAAAGCCGTACTTTTAAAGTTCCTTGAAATAACAAGTGGAATGTCGAACGGGGGTGTTGCAAAAATTAATGCTCTGCTGTTGGCAAAAGAAGTAGTTAAAATGTCGTTTGTGCTACCATGTTAAGTAATGCTTTGACAAGAAGTTTTTCCTAACTTTTCATTACATTTTCATGGTGTAGGGGTGAACGTAATGCTCCGTCTGTCTTATGTAATCTTATGCCCGCCAGGCATATAAACCCTCAGACAATACATATAAACCCTCAGACACCGGAGCATATAAACCCTCAGACACGGGAGCATATAAACCCTCAGACACGGAAGCATATAAACCCTCAGACAATATGGAAGGTTCGTGTAGTTCAAACATAAAATAATTGGTTAAATAGGCGCTCTACTCCCTCAGCTTTATTTTTAGAATCCGCTAATTAAGAAAGGGGAGGTCAATGATTTAACAAAGTCTCTGATCTTCAAAGAATCCATCAATCCTTTAAACAAATGTAACAAAGTTTATTCACTGCTCTGGGAATGCTGTCCGTGTCTATACTTCCGCATCGAAGACTTAGTCCGTAGCGAGATAATACCTCACTCGTATCTCATACGTTCCGCTTTCTATCGTAGTGTAGCTAGCTTCGTAGCGCTCTTCACCTTTGGATAAGAACGGACAGACTCCTTGCCGCAGCCTGTCTACAAATTCGGCTCAGAATCTCCACGCGCCTGCGAGAGCCAATGCTGGCCTATATCGCTAGGAATCCAGCTTTCCCTTCTGTTCCTCCACGGGAATCTCCGGAGTTCTCCAACTCCAAGAGCACCCAGAGAGTGACTTCCTCCGATCTCTCTCGAAAACGAACTCCAACTGGCCCCTGACTTCTGGCAAAGAATATTGCTTCTGGGGTCTCGTACAAATAATCCTTCTGCTGTATTGCCTGTGGTACGTCCACTGCTCGCGCAAAACTGTCCGAACTAGCTCGAGGGAGTCAGCGAGCGTCTGCTTTTTCTCCCCACCCTTGCCCTCCTTGGGCCAGTTTGGCCCTGCCACACCGAACCATCGTTGGTGAGTGGAAGCAGTGGAAGTCACTTAGCGGCTGCTTTCAAAACACGAACATCACAACGAACTCCGTCTTAAACCGGAAGCTTGACACAAATAGCATTCGATACACTATTATATCTGTACACCAAGAACTGTATCTGCTACAATAGAAATGTCTGCTTTCCCAGACAGACTGCTGCTGCCTTGGTTTTTGACATTATATTTCAAAGTCATTAAAGTTGGCCACAGACATGCACTTCTGAATGTCACGTTTGAGTGTCATGCCAGCAAAGGGGGAGTTTTGTGCCTGTGGTGGCATGTAGTGTAGAGTGAACGAACCGGGAGTGAAGCTCTTCAACGTCTGTTTGATACGCTTACTCCTGCGTGTTCTGTTGGAAGTTTGCGGGACATTAATCTTTCCGAAACGATTTGCACTTCTGTTGCCATGTTTTGAAAACGTTTGCTTGATAGCAATAAGAAGGAAACCATCCCTTCCTTTGTATCAGATAACAAACACTTTCATAGCTCATATTAAATATCAAATACTGACCATGTCAGCGCTACACTGGCAACTTGAATGCAATGATTCTAATGCTAGTTCTACCCACATGCTGATTCTCTACGCACTGAAAAACAAGTTTATTAATGGAAGGCAATTTGAAACGAGATCAACTTTTTATCCACAATGACGACGGGCGCAATCGTGAAAACATGGTTGGGTGATCATATTTTGTGGTACATAAAATATTCCGTAAATACTATATTCTGATGGATATAGTGTTTCCGTCATGGTTATTTTAAACTATCGCACAGGAATGAAAAGCATTCCTTTGCGGCGACAAAATAACCAACATCTTTCATAATGTTATTAATAGCTGAAAAACAGTGTTCATTATTTTGCCTCTCATGATTAAATGGTTTACTCACTGAAAGCAATTTTATCACTTTCGCGAAGGCGTTACATGTTTACTAAGTAACTTCCTTGAGTTTCAACGTAAAATACGATTTCAAGGAGCAAATGTGCTACTGTTAAAGCCGTACTTTTAAAATTCCTTGAAATAACAAGTAGAATGTCCAACGGGGTGTTGCAAAAATTAATGCTCTGCTGTTGGCAAAAGTAGTAGTTAAAATGTCATTTGTGCTACCATGTTAAGTAATGCTTTGACAAGAAATGTTTCCTAACTTTTCATTACATTTTCATGGTGTATGGGGGTGAACGTAATGCTCCGTCTGCCTTATGTAATCTTATGCCCGCCAGGCTGCATAATTGGAGCTCCTCCACGGGAGCATATAACCCTCAGACAGTAGGGAAGGTTTGTGTAATTTAAACATCCAATAATTGGTTAAACAGGTGCTCTACTCCCTCAGCTTTATTATTAGGATCAGGAAATCAAGAAAGGGAAGATCAGTGATTTGACAAAGTCTCTGATCTTCAAGGAAGCCATCGATCCTTTAAGCAAATGTAACAAAGTTTATTCACTGCTCTGGGAATGCTGTCCGTGTCTATACTTCCTCATGGAAGACTCAGTCCGTAGCGAGATAATAACTCACTCGTATCTCACACGTTCCGCTTTTCATCGTAGTGCAGTTAACTTCGTAGCGCTCTTCACCTTTGGAGAAGAACGGACAGACTCCACGCCGGAGCCTGTCCGCAAATTCGGCTCAGAATCTCCACGCGCCTGCGAGAGCCAATGCTGGCCTATATCGCTAGGAATCCAGCTTTCCCTTCTGTTCCTCCACGGGAATCTCCGGAGTTCTCCAACTCCAAGAGCACCCAGAGAGTGTGACTTCCTCCGATCTCTCTCGAAAACGAATTCCAACTGGCCCCTGACTTTTGGCAAAAAATATTGCTTCTGGGGTCTCGTGCGAATAATCCTTCTGCTGTATTGCCTGAGGCACGTCCACTGCTCACGTGGAACTAGCCGAACTAGCTCGAGGAAGTCGGCGAGCGTCCGCTATTTCTCCCCACCCTTGCCCTCCTTGGACCAGTTTGGCCCTGCCACAACGAACCATCGTTGCTGAGTGGAAGCAGTGGAAGTCACTTAGCGGCTGCTTTCAAAACACGAACATCTCAACGAACTCCGTCTTAAACCGGAAGCTTGACACAAATAGCATTCGATACACTATTATATCTGTACACCAAGAACTGTATCTGCTACAATAGAAATGTCTGCTTTCCCAGACAGACTGGCGCTGCCTTGGTTTTTGACAATATATTTCAAAGTCATTAAAGTTGGCCACAGACATGCACTTCTGAATGTCACGTTTGAGTGTCATGCCAGCAAAGGGAGGAGCTTTGTGCCTATGGTGGCATGTAGCGTAGAGTGAACCGGGAGTGAAGCTCTTCAACGCCTGCTTGAAATCCTCTTCACTTTACGCTACATGCCGCCCCAGGCACAAAACTCCCCCATTTGCTGGCGTGATACTCAAACGTGTCATACAAAAGTGCGTCTGTGGCCACCTTAACACTAATGGCCCTTTTTAATCTCAGCACAAAAGAGCTCTTAGCTTGCTTGTGTACCGATAGCAATGTTCTATTTGTCCTTTTCAAAGTGGTCTTCTGCTTCTGAACAAAGAAATAGAAAAGCTCCTTTCCTGAAAATGGGAAAAATGCGTTCAGAGTCTTTCCTTTGTCTCTTGGTTCCTGATCAAGCCTTTTTTTCAGGCCATTTAAATATGTAAAATAATGTTCATGTCCGACATTACATAAATATAACATTTCGTCCTTACACATGATTTTATAATACCCCTGAAAATTATTTGAGGAAAAGCTGTCGTAAAACCTCTTATGAGGGAATAGTCGATAAAGGTTAACTTAAATGCGAATGAAGCGTTGCATCCAACCTTTTACGCACATTCTGTTACATATTTCCAAAAATTAAATGCGATGGTATTTTGCAGTGAGGTTTTCGACACTTTCAATTACCTTAATCAAGATGACGCTTGCATAATGTGGTTTCCTCATATTCTGTCGCCTTGAGCGCTGTTTGCCGCTACACCGGCCGTGTGGTCAGAGGTACGGGATTCCGGTTAATTAACCTGGTTCAAGTTCCAGATCAAGCACGGATGATTTGCTATACCTCCGACCCTGGATTGAAACCAGTGGCCCTAAATTAGGGCTGCTCTCGGGACTCAAACTCCGTTTCCGAGTTTGGCCCAGGGCTGCTTCCCGGATGAGGTATGGGCGGTGTTTGTCCTCGGGCACGAAGAAGTGGCCACCGGAGAACTGGACACACGGAGAACTGTGGACACATTGGAATTTCAGCACCATAAAATTGTTCTGCATAAATAAATTTCGTGTGGCTATATTCCCCATTACTTGGATAACTATTGTTCATAAAATGTTTTTGTTTTTTAATATTTCATTTTCAGTAAAAAATTTAGACATCATCATTTTCGGGCCAAAGACAAAACGGAGAACGGACCACAAAAAAAGTAAGGGGCCGTATAAAAACTGCGTTCTGGACTGCTCCTCAGCTACGCCTCCCGAGATTGTTTATTTCACACACACAAAAAAATTCCGTAATTTCGTATTTTCTTATTTGCGATATTTTTTAGGGTATATAAATTACAGCTAAACAAATTCCTGCGGGTATGTGTAAACCCAGGAAACTTATCGGGGGAGGGGGGGGGTGCTTAAAACCTAAAATATGAAATATAAAGAATTTCTGGTCCGATCAGGAGATCTGACGGCATGTGCCTACCCAGGAAACCTATCTAAGGGGGCGGGGTACTAAAACTGTAGAATATAAAGAATTTCTGGTCCGATCGGGAGATTTTCAGCATTTACAAGCTATAACTTGACACGTTATCTGAGGGTATGTGGCTACTCAGCAAACCTGTCGGGGGGGGGGGGTAATAACAAAAGTGTAAAGGATTTCTGGTCAGATCGGGAGGTTTTGGGCGTTTACAAACTACATCTGAACAAAGTCTTTGTGAACATGTGCTAACGCAAAAACCTGTCACAGGCGAGTGAAGGGGGGGGGGGTTCGAAAAGTGTGATTTTTGTTTTAGGTATGACACCCCCCCCCCTAAAATAAAAATCACACTTTTCGAAACCCCCCCCCCCTTCACTCGCCTGTGACAGGTTTTTGCGTTAGCACATGTTCACAAAGACTTTGTTCAGATGTAGTTTGTAAACGCCCAAAACCTCCCGATCTGACCAGAAATCCTTTACACTTTTGTTATTAACCCCCCCCCCCCCCCCCCCGACAGGTTTGCTGAGTAGCCACATACCCTCAGATAACGTGTCAAGTTATAGCTTGTAAATGCTGAAAATCTCCCGATCGGACCAGAAATTCTTTATATTCTACACTAAAAGTGTGATTTTTATTTTAGGTATGACACCCCCCCCCCTCGACCGGCCGTTGTCAGAGGCTGGTTGAGTGAGTACTGTGTGATTGATTGCGAATCAAATCGACTGCCGTTCCAATAGACTCTGTTAGCAGAGCGAGGGGAGTTGTTTTCTCCCCTCAAAAACTTGATTTTTCTTCTCTTCGTTTTCAAAACGAAGGGAGGAAAAATTTTTTTTTTCATTAATTTGAAAAAAGTGTTTCGGTGCAGTCAGTTCGGACTTAGAAAAACTGTCCTTGTAAGGGCAAAGTCCGGGCTGCGGTCAAAGCACGGTGCGCAACTCTGACACACGAGCGGGTACGTCGTCGTCGTGCCGGTCCCCCTGATCTACGGATCAGGCCAAATCCCGCACTCAACCAGGGTCAAGTGCAGGTTACAGCGGAAAGAACCCTAGAGTACCGCTGAGCACTTGACTGTCGAACGTTTTAAGTCTAACCGACCAGGGACACAGGTCCCAGGGCTTGCACTCGGCTAGCAACCCGAGTAGAGAGATGGCAGAGGACGCAGGGGCTCAAACCCCCGGTCCAAGTGAGCCTGTTGAGGCAGACTGCGACTTAGAAATTCCGTCGGAATTCGCAAGCGCAGTCAACTCCTTCTTCCAAGAGTTGGAGAGGATTCTTGAGAATCCTTCAAACAAGGTTCTGGTTAACACCAGAACCAAGATAAGGAAAGTAGCGAACTCGCTACAAGCAGTTTGCACCAAGCAAGTGATAGAGATGAGTCTCATCCAAGGGAGACTCCAGGAAAGAAGTGAGCACGCTAGCGCGGCTCCAAAGACATATGCCGAAGCGGCTCGAGCGAAGCCAGGCAAGGGGAATACGGCCCCTAAGCAAAAAACGAGTAAGAAGGAGGTAGCCAAGAAGGTGGCACCCAAGAGGGTCGAGAAGAGGCACGTGCTTCTCGTTTACCCCGCAACAGACAAGGGTTCTCCCACGTCGGAAGACGTAAAGGCGGTTCTGCAAACTCAGATTTGCCCCGCCAAACTCCAGATTGGGGTTAAGGGAGTTAGAAAGGTCAATGGGGGAGGAGTAATGGTGGAATGCTCCTCCGCCAAAGAAATAGAGAAATTGGATTCGGAGCTAAAGAGCAATGCAGTGACGAAGGAGAACCTTCGGTCCAGATTGCCAGCTAAGAGGAATCCAAGGTTTATCGTCTACGGGATAGACGGAAACCTGTCAAGGGAAGAGGTCGAGCAATGTCTCGCGGAACAGAACCCAGAGTTGGAGAAGAGCAGCCTCCAGCTCAAGTTCTCGTTGAAGGTGAAGGGTGGGAAACGCCACTGGGTAGCAGAGGCGGACCCACTGACCTTCAAAAAAGTAATGAAGCGAGGCAAGCTCGGAGTGGGATGGACCGTCCACTCAGTAAGGGAATATCTGAGGGAGGTCCGTTGCTACAGGTGTAACGGGTTCGGGCACTTTAGGTCAAGGTGCACCGAAGAGCAGGATAGATGTGCCCGGTGTGGGGAAACCGGGCACAGCGCCAAGAGTGCAGCAATAGCCCGGTCTGCACTAACTGCTTGGCAAACAACAAGAGATTCAGGCGTCGAGTGGATGTAGGCCACTCGAGCCTAGACAAGGAATGCCCAAGCCTTGTCAGAGAACTGGCTCTGCTAAAAGAACGCACTCATTATGGATAATAAACCAAAGAGAGGCGTTAAGGTGCTTCAAATCAATCTGCACCACGCACGGGCAGCAACAACACAGGCCCTGGTGACAGCCACTGAGCAAAAAGCTCATATTCTGCTATTGCAGGAACCATTCGAACAGGGGGGAAGAGTGGTGGGCTTCCCCTAACTCCTACCGGATCTACCACCCTAGGGTGGCAAAGCCCAGGGTGGCCACGGTCGTGAAAGACCCGTCCCTAGCGGTTCTCGAGATAAAATGCTCCGAGAACGTGGTCGCCCTCGGCGTGGAATGTGGTGATGCGAAATTTTTAATGGTGAACGTATACAGTTCTCCGGCAGGCAATTTGAGAGAAACGCTGAATGAGCTAATGGCTCTATTAGGGGAATTCCCCAGTCATGAGATAATAATAGCAGGCGACTTCAACGCGAAGAGTCCTCTCTGGGGCAATCAGAGCGAGGACGAACGCGGCCAGCTACTAGTGGACTTTGCCAACGCGGCAGACCTGAGTTTCTTGAACGATCCAGAGAGCACCCCGACCTTCCAAGGGGCGAGGGGCTCCTCTTGGATCGACGTGACTCTCGTCAGAGTCTCAAAGCGCAGCCTTGTCCAGGATTGGCAAGTACTGGACGACGAGAGCTGCAGTGACCACCTAGCGCTATCTTTCGTTTTGGGATCGGAAAAGCCCATCCGACCCAAGCGCAAAAGATTCTTAATGAAGAATCTAGACTGGTGGGCTTTTAAAGCCAAGTTAACTACCTTGTTGGGAGGTAGGAGGGAAGAAGAGGCCGCAGAAGTGTCGGACCTCAACTCCCTCTTTGAAGAACTTACCAGTCAAATAACAACGCTATGCGAGAGAAGTAGGGGAAATAAAAGGGGAACCAAGGACCCCCACCCCTGGTGGTCGGAGAAACTAAAAGCTCTTAGGGCGAGAGCTAGGCGGAGTAGGAAAGCTCTGCAAAGAGCAAAAGCTACTCCGCAAGACAGGGAGTGCACAGAAGTGCATAAAAAGGCTCGTTCAGCATACAGGAGAGAACTGAATCTCTCGAAAATCTCCTACTGGAGAAAACTGTGTGAGTTTCAAACTCCGGCTGACCCTTTCGGGATCCCCTATAAGATCTCGAGGGGATCCATAACCGAACCGCTAAAACTAGCAGCGGTAGAAAGGGCAGACGGTAGCCTATCAAAGACTCTTGATAGTACCGTAGAAAGTCTCTTGGATTACCACTTCCAAGGAGACGAGGGAGAAGGGGACTCCCCTCAACAAAAAGAAATAAGGGAAGAAAGTCGGATCCTGCCGGACACTGGTGAGGACCCCCTTCACGAGAGACGAAGTGGAGAATGCCCTCTCCAGTCTAAATACGGGCAAAGCACCAGGCAAGGATGGGTTCGACCTCAGCATAGTCAGAGAAATCTACTATGCAAATCCCGGGTATTTTGTGGCGCTCCTAAACGAATGCCTCGGGAGGGGAATCTTCCCAGACTTGTGGAAAACAGCGGTGCTAGTTCTTTTCAACAAGACCGGAAAGAACAAAAATGACCCCGCAGCCTATAGGCCCATCTGCCTCCTCTCGGCGTGGAGCAAGGTGCTGGACAAGCTCATAACGAACAGAGCGCTTAGCTTCCTCATGGAGCAGGGAAAGCTAAACAGGAACCAATTTGGTTTCCTTCCGGGGCGTTGCGCAACGCAGGCAATTCGCAGCCTCCGAGAGAGGGCAGAGAGGAACAAAGCGGAGGGGCTCCATACCTGCTTCATCTCACTAGACGTGAGGGGGCATTCAACAGTGTCTGGTGGCCAATGGTTTTAACCAGACTTAAAGAACTTGGCTGTCCAAGGAACCTGTTCAAACTGATCAGCAGCTACCTGTCTGATAGAAGAGTCGAGTTCGAAGCGGGGAATGGGCAATCCTCGCGTTCGTACCATAGAGGGTGTCCGCAAGGATCCAACTCCGGGCCGCTCTGGTGGAATATAGTTGCTGACTCAGCACTGAACCTAGACCTGGGGCCCGCAGTGGAGATTCAAGCCTATGCGGACGATTTCGTTCTCGTGGTCTCCACCTCAGGGAGACACGTGATCGAAAGAGAAGCACATAGGGCCTTGGATGTGCTAGAAAACTGGAGCAGAGAAAGCAAACTGTGCTTCGCTCCGGAGAAGACCACTCTGCTAGCAATAGCTAAGAGAGGAGTAATGAAAACACCACCCCAGTGCAGATTCCAAGGGTGCACTATCAAGGCGGTGCGTGAAATGAAATACTTGGGTGTGGTCCTGGATCAGAGTCTATCAGGGCTGCCACACCTGGAGGCACCTTAGAACAAGGTGCACGATGATTCTCAATAGATTGAATGGCATGAGGTTAACGGGCAAAACCAAGAAGGCCATCTATCAGAGAGGAATTGAAAGAATTCTGACGTATGCAAGTGGGGCATGGTGGAACCCCACAGTCAGAATGAAGACGGGGATAAACCAAATCCAAAGGTTGGCCCTACTGGGGATAACCGGTTGTTTTTCGCACAACGTCAACCCTAGCACTCCAAGTGCTGGCGGGGTGCGAGCCGGCAGACCTAGTAGTGGAAAGGGAGGCAGCAATGCACTGCCTAAGGTCAGGCGAGGACGCCTACCTTCTCGGTGCGCCGCATCGAGCCTCCGACATGGAGATGGAAAGTGTGGACTGGCAGATCCACCCTGCCGAGGAAATTTGCCCACCGTGGGACAAGGAGAAACCCACGGGAGTTGGGCATGAGCTGTTCACGGACGGCTCAAAGTTGAAGGGACAAGTGGGGGCAGGCTTCTGTGCGTTCTCGGACGGGAACGAAGCCACTGCAGGAAGCGTGAAATTATCGCAGAATGCTTCGGTCTTTCAGGCTGAACTTCTGGCGATAGAGAGGGCACTCACCTGGGCACTCCCCAGGCGTAGTGACGAAAGAATAAAACTCTACTCGGACAGTGAGGCAGCACTGCAGGCTCTGAGTAGATTCAGGGGAAGAAACCCCATCGTCCAGAGGATCAAAACCCTCTTGAGGGCAGAGGGAGATGGGGCAGTTAGTTTCCACTGGGTACGAAGCCATGTCGGAACCCTAGGAAACGAAAGGGCAGATCAGCTGGCGAAGGCAGCCACGCTGAAAGAGACGGTCGACGTGCAATGCAGAACACCGCGAAGGTGCATTCGCGCAGCACTAGCACGTCGGACCATGACCGAATGGCAGGTCAGATGGGACACGGGAGAGACAGGGCGGAAGACACACAGAGTGTTTCCGAAAGTCTCGACCAAACGAGCACAGACAAATAAGTTCCTGAATCAAGTACTCAGTGGCCATGGCATCAGCCCTGAATACCTAGGCAGATTTGCCATCAGGAACTGCACTTGTCCCTGTGGAAAGAGAACGGCAAGCATAGAACACTGCGTACTTGAATGCAGTGGCTTCGCCGAATGGAGAAACACACTGATCCCAGGTGTGCAAAGAACGCGAAGATTGGATCTGCTCATCCAATCTTCCGTTAACAGGAGGGGGATAATAGCCTTGGTTGAAAGGCTAGCCCTCCAGCAACATACCATCTTCCCCAATCAAACGGGGACCGAAACGCAGGAGGTGAACGTGCACACCGAAAGCGAATCGGAAGATGAATGAGGGTAGAAGTCTGTGGGAAAGCAGACGAAGAAACCACCAATGTAAATATTCTGTAAATAAATTTTGCTATCTCTCGATGTTGTAAGTCCTAAGCATGAGGACAGTGTATACATGTGTGTAGGTGTTTGAAAAAGAAAATAAAGGGAAATTATTCCCCAAAAAAAGTTCGAGGGCAAGGAATCTTCCAGTCAGCGAGAAAGTAAGAAACGACCTATCCCGCCAGACAGAGCGGGAACCCAGACAAGGTATTCTAGGTCGCCTGCCAGCACGTCACCACGGGCTGGTCTCTGGGCCATTGGGGTGGCCAGGGTCCGAACCGCGTCTCAAGGCAGGATAATTGTCGCAACATTTCAAAATAACATCCAAGGTGCTCAACAAGTCCCCGTGGAGCCAAGACAGATTGGCGGAACGGGACAATGAAATCAGTATATTACCCCCCCCCCTCGACGGCGTTTCTTCAGTCAACACATGTCCTCACAGAGTTTGTTGAGATGTAGGTTGTAAATGCTAAAAATCTCTCGATTGGACCCGAAATTCTTTATATTTTATACTTTTGGTGCCCCCCCCCGCTCCGATAGGTTTCTTGAGACAGCACAAATCCTCAGGTAATTTGTTGACTAGTAGGCCCTGTAAACGTAAACGACATGACGTATGCAGCGATCCGACAATATAAGGAGTGATCCGACGGCAATTAGTAAGAGTCAGGCGCAGTATGGGTAAGACGAAGGATCTAAGCGCATTCGATCGTGGGCAAATTGTCGGGGCCCGACGAAAGGGTCACTCCATCTCGGAATTCGTGCAGGCACTGGAATTCTCACGAGCCACTGTATCACGGGTGCACCGTGAGTACATCGAATCCGATAAAACCATCCCTGCAAGGGCCAACTGCCTTGGACAACAGCGTGTGGACGAGCGGGGTCATCGTCGGCTAGCTCGCATTGTAACAGCGGATAGACGGGCCACAGTGCAAGAAATCACTCGGAAATTTAACGCTGGTGCACAAAAACGTGTAAGCAGCCACACCATCCAGAACCATCTCCTCTCTATGGGTACAGAAGCCATCGTCCCACGAGGATACCGGTGCTGACCGCACATCACAGGGTGCAAAGATTAGCATGGGCGCGGGAACATCGTCACTGGACCCTAGACATGTGGAAAAATGTTGCCTGGACTGATGAGTCGAGATTCACGTTAGTACATGCGGATGGCAGGATACGAGTACGGCGCAAACCACATGGAGCGATGGATCCTTCTTGCCAGCAGGGTACTTTTCAAGCTGGTGGGGGTGGCATTCTCGTCTGGGGACTGTTTACGTGGACTGAAATGGGACCTCTGGTACGTGTGACATCGTCCCTCACAGGTCAACGTTACCCGGATATCCTGGACGGCCATTTGCTCACGTTTGTGGGTCTTCAACATCCCACTGAAGACCTCATCCTGCAACAAGACAATGCAGCTCCCGAATTGTATTCGAATGGTTGGATGAGCACTCCACCGACGTGACCTCGCTTCCTTGGCCAGCTAGGTCATCTGACCTCAATCGGGCACATCTGGGATGCCATCTAGAGGGATGTTCGACTCTCCATCAAATCTTCGTGAACTGTGGAAGCTTGTTCAGGGGTCGTGGATCCGTATGGCTTCCCAAAGCTTCCGGTGTCTTGTCGAGTCCATGCCGAGAAGAATCGCCGTCGTCATCAGTGCGAAAGGTGGTGCTACACATTACTAGACAGGCATCTCTAATTCAATTGCTCTTCAGTGTACATAACCCCACGTTGTCTACGGAAAAATGGCATTGGACAACGTCCAATGCCATTTGCCCGTAATACCTGGGTTGGAGCTCTTTTAGTGAGTATTTCGTTTCGTCTCAACATGGTGAAAGCAAAGGATTCTTCAGATTTCGACAAGTCCAGATCACGTTATTACAAGACGCCTTAGTAAGAGTATCTCCGAAATAGCAACGCTGTAGGTTGATGAAGCTATGCAGTAGTTAATACCTATCAAAGATGGTCCGTAGCAAGTGACACTTCAAGCCGTCGACAAGGCGTGTACACGCCACGCCTCATTGATGCCTGAGATCAGCGCAGCAGGCTACCTCATCTTGTCCTCAGCAACAGGAGGGCTACTGTGGCTGACATTTCCCCTAATTTCCAATGTGGTGAAGGGTCCAATGTGTCCGGACACACAGTTCACCGTGCACTCTTGGATATAGGTCTCCGCAGCCGCAAACTCAATCGTGTGCCTATGCTCACGCTGTCTACGGATAAATGTCATTGGACCTCTGTCAACGCTTGCAGTTGGCACGTAATCATCAACATTGGACCACAGAAACGGGAAGAGTGTCTCGTGATCATATGAATTCCGTTTTCTGTTACACCATGTCCACGGACCGGCTCGTACGCGACGTTTACCCAAAAGAAGCCTTCTCAACTGGATGCACTTGAGACGGATCCAGGCCGCTGGAAGCAGTGTGATGGTCTGGGCAATATTTTCTTGGGTAACACTTGGGCCCATTATTCCCGTAGAGCGAACTCTGAGAGCTGAACATCGTGGCTGACCAAATACCCCCGTTTATGGCGACTGTATTCCCTGACGAAGATAGTCACTTGCAACAAGACAATGGCTCCACCCCACACTGCAAACAAGTTTTAGGGATGGCTTCAAGAACATGAAGATTGAAGAGGAATTCCATTTATTGCCATGTCCTCCAAATCTGCCAGACATGAATCCTATCCAGCATTTGTGGTTTGAGTTGGAGAGACAGGTACGATCAGAAACACGTACGAGTAGCAGTAACCATTAAACAAAGATCTTCGCTCTTTCCACGTTTATAAGTTAGTCACGGAAAAATTCTCATTGGCCGCCACCGAGAGTCGAACCCAGGGTCTTCCAGTTGCGCGCCGGATATGCTTCCGCTACACAACAGCGGCCTCAAATTCCTCCAGACTCACACACGCTAACTGCCAAGCCAATTTGGCAGGTTGCTTCTTGGAGCCCCGCACAATGCTGGGGATTCACCAAAGATGGTAAGCAGCAATTAAACAAATAATTAGAAGGCGAATGAATAATTAATACAGACATGTGACGTGGACCAGGAACATCAAACAGAGGTCATCGCTCTTTCCACGTTTATAAGTGAGTCACGGAAAAATTCTCATTGGCTGCCACCGAGAATCGAACTCAGGGTCTTCCAGTTACGCGCCGGATATGCTTCCGCTACACCACAGCGGCCTCGAATTCCTCCCGACTCACACACGCTAACTGCCAAGCCAATTTGGCAGGTTGCTTCTTGGAGCTGTTCTTTACAGGAACTGTGGGATCTTCTATCGCAAGAATGGTACCAAATATCAAGAGACAATTACCAACATCTCGTTGTATCTATGCCTCATTTATGAGAGCTCTTTTGGCAGCGAGAGGAGAACCTACATCATATTAGGTAGGTGGTTTTAATGTTTTGGCTGATCGGTATATACTCTAAGTTAACCTTTCTTCTTAGTTCCTGTCTTATGTAAATTTCGGTTTACTCTTATTAAGCATTTTTTAGGCTGAACGTTGCATTTTCTCTCTCGGCAAATGTGTATTTAGCAACCTGACGACAAAGCAAAAGTGTAATGACGTATGCGAAAGCGCATGATGAGAGTTGCTTTGTATCGCAGGATTTGATTTGTATCTAGGAATCTGATTTGTACGAGAGATTTGATATGAGACTTTCGCGAATTCACGCTGACTTAAGCAGTCACTCACGCTCTTATTGAATGTTTACGCTTCCTTGTTGAATGTCTGGCTCATTCTGATTATAATGTGTCGGAGCACGACGTTGTAAATTGTTGTAAAATTCTAAAGTTCCAAGCAAAGAGATGATCTCGTTGAGCTCAAACGAGCGGGGTTAAAATGTTTACGCACCCTCCACCCGGTCCGGAGGGAGAGGTGACCGGGCGTTCTGCCGTTGTCGTTTAACCTTCCGCTCTTAGCTTGTCCACTCATGTCGTTTCGAGTTATGGCCAGGGAGAATCCTTTCGCGATACTTATACCAACCCAGTAAATTGTCGTTTTCTTGTTGTCTCACTGAAGGATTTTCTTGCTTTCATATTCCAAATATTCTATATATGCCGCCCCGGTGGCGCAGTGGTCTAAGGCGTTGGCCTCTGATCATTCGTCCGTAAGGGGTCCGGGTTCGAATCCCGGTCAGGCATGGATGTTGTGTTTGTCTTACGGCACTGGCTCTCTCCCTTCCCTGGAACCAGTGACCCTAAATTAGGGACGGGCGACTGCTTATAGCCCATTGAGTTGCTCACGGTGGTCGTTAAACCTCCAATCAAAAAAAGTATTCTATGAACTAACTATCTGACTGAGAATACTGTCTTTGTCAAACGATCCCTTGTGGACGAATAAAGAGACTGAAACTGTAAGTTAGCTTTCGTCGACATTATTTGGATGTAACGGTTTCTAGTATTTAATTGTTGATTCTTGTTAATTAACAACTATGACGAAGTTAATCAATTTGGGATAAGATAATTAAGTAAGTTTTGCAGTGAAGCAAATTACTATAGCAGGTTCACGTTTTAGTCAGAAGAGTTCTTCACTGTGAAGTTTACACTGAAGAGCAATTGAATTAGAGAGAGCTGGCGTTATGCAAATGTGGCGCTGTGCGCGGGCCTGTAAACGGAAAGGACATGACGTATGCAGCGATCCGACAATATAAGGAGTGATGCAATGGGAATCAGCAAGAGTCGGACGCAGTATGGGTAAGACGAAGGATCTAAGCGCATTTGATCGTGGGCAAATTGTCGGGGCCCGACGAATGGGTCACTCCATTTAGGAAGTCGTGCAGGCACTGGGATTTTCACGAGCCACTGTGTCACGGGTGTACCAAGAGTACATCGAATCCGGTAAAACCATCCCTGCAAGGGCCAACTGCCAGGGACAACAGCGTGTGGATGAGCGGGGTCATCGTCGGCTAGCTCGCATTGGAACAGCGGATAGACGGGCCACAATGCAAGAAATCACTCGACAATTTAACGCCCGTTGCACAAAAACGTGTAAGCAGCCACACCATCCAGAGCCATCTCCTCGCTTTGGGGTACTGAAGCCATCGTCCCAAGAGGGTACCGCTGCTGACCGCACATCACAGGGTGCAAAGATTAGCATGGACGCGGAAACATTGCCACTGGACCCTAGACATGTGGGAAAATGTTGCTTGGACTGAGTCGAGATTCACGTTAGTACATGCGGATGGCAGGATACGAGTACGGCGCAAACAGCATGAAGCGATGGATCCTTCTTGCCAGCAGGCTACTCTTCAAGCTGGTGGGGGGTGGCATTCTCGTCTGGGGACTGTTTACGTGGAATGAAATGGGACCCCTAGTACGTGTGACATCATCCCTCACAGGTCAACGTTACCGGGATATCCTGGACGACCATTTGCTCCCGTTGTGCGTCTTCAACATCCCACTGGGGACCTCATCTTGCAACAAGACAATGCACCGTGCTCTCCCGAATTGTATCCGAATGGGTGGATGAACACTCCACCGACGTGACCTCACTTTCTTGGCCAGCTAGGTCACCTGACCTCAATCCCATCTAACAGATCTGGGATGCCATCGAGAGAGATGTTCGAGGCTCTGACCCCTCTCCATCAAATCTTCGTGAACTGTGGAAGCTTGTTCAGGGGTCGTGGATCCGTATGGCTTCCCAACGCTTCCGGTGTCTTGTCGAGTCCATGCCGAGACGGTGGTGCTACACGTTACTAGACAGGTATCTCTAATTCAATTGCTCTTCAGTGTATGTTAAGACATTAAGCTTGAACCATAAACAATTTTGAAGTAAAACAAATATTATTATTTATAATAAAAATGTATAATAAAACAATCACCACAACAAAAATAATAAAATTTATAGTAAAACAATCACCAATCACGGGTGATGAAACTTTTGGTAGTCTCATCACCCATCATTATACCGTTACGACGAAAAGACAGTCGATAGAGCTGCACCATTAGGTGTCAGCGCGGAAGAAAAATTCAGAAGATTCCATCTGTGGATAAAGTCATGGCAACCATGTTCTAGAAGAGGGATGGTGAACCTATGGAACGCGGAAAAAGTTTCTGCGCACGCAAAAACAGTATTCGTAGCACGCAGCATGCAGTGCGTCCCTTGACTCATTAAACCTCACCCATAATAAATAATTTAATAATGGTTATCATTACCGCCAAAATGAAGCAACTCTTACTTACTAAGGGATATTTTTTCAGTTTTGAATGTCTGGGAAAATTTTGACAGTTTCAGTAAGGCCTGCTGAAGGTGTTTTTTTAGTACCCCAAAAGTAGAGGGCCTACAGCGAGACAGCAAGAAAATGACAGTTTGCTGGGTTGGTCTAAGAAGTGGCGCGAAAGTATTCTCCCTGACCGTAACTCGAGTGGACAAGCGAATAGCGGAAGATTCAACGCCCGATCACCTTCTCCCTCAGGACGGGAAGGAAGGTGGACCTGCTGTTTTATCCCCGCTTCTTTTGACCGCCGACGAGAGAAATGAGGAGTGTTTACAGAAAAGATTGACACACTCTCAAAAAGGTTTGACGTCTCTGTTCTAGCGCAAAAAAGGACCTCATGGCGGAAGACACCACAATCAAGTACGGGCTGTATGTGGAAACGTTAAGGAAACTGCGAATACGCATGTGCAGAGTTCGGCCCATGAAAACATGAATGAGATCCTTCTCCTTTACTATAACGCCAGATCTGATAGTAGTTTGCGAACAAAGGAAGCAACTGGCCCATTGAGACGGAATGTTCTTCCCCATTCTCCTCATACAACAATGGAACTTGCACCCTCTGGCTACCAACTGTTTGTCCCTCTACAGGAGCCATTACTTTCTTCCTCCCCTCGTACACAAAAAATACGCATAGACACATGTATACATGACTAGATGGTCCATTAAATTCACAAGCTACTGAAATATGTTTTAATTTACAGCCATTGGTAATTCCAACATTGCATCACTTAACATTTTAACAAAGTACGCATGTTATCAGGGTTTTTTCGCTAGCTCAAACAAAATATACACCGCTCAAGCAATTCTTGTTCTTCCAGAATTTGTTAAAACCAGAAGTCTGCTGAAGTAGGAAACGTCACGAAATTATTTTGCGTATTTACAAAAGTGGAATCTGTATAATATAGGACGGTTCAGTTAGGAATAATGTTCATGTTTCTCTGAGTGCAGAACTATGCTTTCAGATGACGGCACGTTTGTATTTGGAGAACTGTGTTCGAACCTGAAAAGAGAGGAAAGAGGAAATGACAATAAATTGCACTGATTAACATCTTAGAAGAGAACTGTAAAAGGATTCGAGAAAAGTAAACAAAAGAATTCATTCTTTATGTAAGAAAATCCTTGGCACAACAAACCTTCATGTAGCGTGAATATTTATGTTTCATTCCGAAAATACAGAAAAGGAGTTTTGCATGAACAGTAGGAATAGAAGACGATACAGTAATGGGTTTTTTGGGGGAGGGGGGAGGGCTAAGTTTGGAGAGCAGTTGTGAGGTGTTTATATACGTTCAACGCAAAGTAAGTGTATGTGCAAGTAGATGAACAATTCGCCTTTAACTTATGCAGTTGTTTTTTGTCTTCCAGATTTGCAGAACAAAATGAGTGACATAAAACCCGAGGAGAGCCATGTTCGTCATTGTATGCTGTGTGAAATTTACAAAGGGAACAATGCAACCGTATCCACCAATAACATTTGCGCTATTTATCCGAATGCGTTAAATGTCCGCAAGTGCAGCATTGGTTCGCCCAATTCCGGTCGGGCAATTTTGATCTCTATGCTGCCCCTCGTACAGAAAGGCCTATGGAGCTGGACAATGACCTGATGCGTGCAGCCGTTGAGGTAGATCCTCGTCAAACCATTGATGAATTATCCCAACATCTTAATGCATCATGGTCTGCTGTTCAAGAGCACTTGCAACAGATAGGGAAGGTCTAGAGACAAGGAGTTTGGGTCCCACACCAACTTTCACCTGACAACAAAACCCAGAGTTCCACCATCTGCAACTCTTTGCTCAGCCGACAGGAAAAGGATCCATTTCTTCATCGAATTGTCACTAGAGATGAAAAGTGGGTGGGTTCTTTACGTAAACAACAAACGCAAAAACCAGTGGCTTTCTCCAGACACCAGTTCCTACGCCGAAACCAGGTCTACACCCAAAAAGATTTTGCTCTGTGTTTGGGGGACTACCGCTGGCATAGCTCACTTTGAGCTCTTGGAATCCGGACACACCGTAATGGCAGACCTCTATTGTCAACAACTGCACCGTTTGAAGCAAGCTCTTACTGTAAAACATCCAGCACCTGTGAACAGAAAAGGTGGCATCCTCCAGCATGACAACGAGAGACCTCACACGGAGAGACGGACCCAGCAGACGATCAGAGATTTTGGCTGGGAAGTTCTGCCCCATCCCCCTTATTCCCCTGACATTGCACCATCTGATTACCATTTGTTCATATCTTTGCAGCACTTTCTTAATGGGAAAAGATTCCACAATACTGATGATGTCAAAACGGGGCTCTCGGACTTATTTGCATCACAGCCAACGTCTTCTTATAAAGACGGCATTGAAAGCTTGATTTCACGATGGGCAAGTGTGATCAATAATGATGGCGATTGTACAGTATAATTGATTCAAAAATAAATTTCTTCTGTTACAAACAGTGTTTCTCTTCTTTTCCAAAAACGACATTACTTTCCAGTCCCCCCCCATTATAACGCACATCAATATTTTTTTCTTCAAAGATGAAAAAAGATTTCCTTTTGTGTTATTCTTTTTAATGTTATACCCCGAATTCTTTCCCACTTCATGATATTCTTTTGTTTTACTATGCTCAGAACATGGTGTTTCATACACGTATTTTTACATATTGTGCTTGTGAGTGTACAATGTTTAATGATCTAGTGTTGTGTTTTTGCAGAGTCACAATCACTTTAGATTTACATTTCAACAACTAAAATACGCCCAAAGTTATTTTGCAAAATGACACGTAACAATTCAGTTTTTAGCACGTCTTTTGTGAAAAAAGATCGCGCTTATGTTATCGGTTAGTCCGTCCGTCTGTGGACTCCATGTCTCTGCAACTATTTATCCGATTTGAAATTTTTTTTTTTTTTTTTTGCATTGGGAAGCTTGAATTGCGAGAATAATGATCCTAGCATTCAGGGGCTTTTCTGACGAACAACTTCGTCGCCAGGGGGCATAAATGCAGATGATATCGAATTCAAAATACATTTTATTCCATATATTTACTTCTAAATATCCGATTGATTTTTTCCCCTTTTGATGCCATTTATAACGAAGACTATTTTGGGAACTGTTTCTTTTTCAAGTAATTCAGAGATTTTCCGCTAGGGACGTAAAGGTAAATTGCGTTTTCCCCGATATCTCTGCTTGTAAAAGTCTTATTTGAAAAATTCTTCCTGCATCGTATACAGTTCCTGATAGGAAATGTTTTCATTATGTTTTCAAATGTCTGAAAAATGGTTTCGCCACCAAGGGGGTTAAGCATTTATTTTTGCTGCTGATATATTTTTTGTTTTTTATTGGATGTTTAACGACCACTGTGGGCAACTTAATGGGCTATAAGCAGTCGCCCGTCCCTAATTTAGGGTCACTGGTTCCAAGGAAGGGAGAGAGCCAGTGCCGTAAGACAAACACAACATCCATGCCTCACCGGGATTCGAACCCGCACTCCTTTCGGACGAATGATCAGAAGCCATCGCTTAGACCACTGCGCCATCAGGGCGGCCTTCTGATGTATTTGCAGCAAAATCTAAGCTCCTGAAAAATCTTTTCGTGGACCGATATCACTCATCTCGGAAAACCTTTTGAGAATACCTCCTGCTTACAATAGCGCATAGTTTCCCCGCCAGGGGGCGTAGATGCATAACTTCGTTTTGTCGATATCTCTGTTGGTAAGAACCCGATTTGAAAAATTCCTTCTATGTTGGAATGCGTTTCCAGTGCAAAATGTGTCTCATACAGTTTCAAACTTTTTAAGAAATGCATAAATTTTCCGCGAAGGGTGTAATGGTGAATTGCGTTTTCCCCGATATCTCGCTTCTGAAAGTTCGATTTGAATTTTTTTTTTTTCCTGTATCGTATACAACTCTTGATGGGAAATGCTTTGAATATAGTTTTAAATTTCTGATAAAAATGGTTCAAAGGGCGTAAGAGTTTATTTTTGCTTCTGATGTACTTGCAGCAAAATTTAACTTCGAAAAACTCATTGAAATTCTTTCGTGGACAGATACCGCTCACCCGGAAAAATCTTTTCAGAATACTTTCTTCTTAAAATGATGCATAGTTTTTTCGCCAGGGGGCGTAGAAGTACAACTTCTTTTTATCGATATCTCTGCTTGTAAGCGCCCGATTTGAAAAATTCTTTCTTCCTTGGAGAGTGTTTTCGCTGCGAAATGTTTTTCATGTGATCTAAATTTTTTTTAACGTACAGGTTTGCCAGTAGACGGCGTAAGTTCACGTTTCGGTTTACAGCAATATCTGCGGTATTGAAAACCCGATATAAATTTTTTTCGATTAGATACTATTAACTGTGAAAGCTGTTTGTGTTTATTTTATTTTCCAAATAATACACAACTTCGCAGCTTGGGGACGCCAAAGTTTTATCTGATTTTCTTAATATCTCTGCTTCCAAATGTGCGATTTAAAAAATTATTTCAATACCGGATGCCATTTACCGTGTGAAACACTTTAGGATAGTATTTGAGGATTTCCATAGTTCATAGTTCTGTCGCTAGGTGGTGTTTGTGTACTTCTGTTTGCAACTGTATTTCCGCTTCTTAAAACCCTATTGAGAAATTTGTTCATTACTGTATACCTTCGCCACAATAGAGATGTGGCTCATTATCCTGTTTACATAACGCACTAATGCACAGATTTCCCGTTGGGGGCTTAAAGGTGGATTGTGTTTCGCTATCTCTGCTTCCCGGGAACGTATTTGAAGAGCTATTTTTTGACCAAGTGGAGACAAAAGTAAATCGATTTTACAAACATTTCTCTCTATCTGTCTATTATTTTCCCAGCATGCATCATGGGCCCTTGGTAATGATGGGCTCCAAAACGCTGTAGATCCCCCTTTAATCCGGCCCTGACTGGTCCATGAAGGTCAAGTGACCAAAGACTTCTGCTTGCTGGGCAAGCAAGTAGTTATAAAACTTTTCATGTGGTACAGATATAAAGTTCAGTATGGAGGACTGATCGGTTTCTTATGTGTCACACAGCAAACGCGATTACGCCATCTGCTGCCGAAGAATAACGACTAGTTTCTGCGATTAATGCATTCTTCAGATTTTACTCACCAAACGTGTCCTGCTTCATCCAGAATTCTCATGTAGTCAAAGAGGAAATTATCGGTCCCCGTATAGAACCATCCCTCATAATGTGTGTAGTGTATGCGCAGTTCAACCAATGGAAACACCGATGGATTCACAACAGACAGTTTCTGGAGGGTCTCCTTGGCATGAACCTTTTGGGATTTAGTACTGAAAAATATAAAAACACAAAATAATGTACGGATGCTAATACAGTGCAATTCATATTCATCTCGATTCAAAAAGAATCATTATGAAAAACGTCAGTAAATTTATAATACAGTTAAATCCACATATAAAGAGATCTCATAATACGAAGTTTGTACGGATTCCTTGAATCTCGTAATATTCGCCCATGTTATTATCCCACATATTACGAACAATTTTTGGAGAAATCGCATAAATCAAAGTTCAACACTGTTATCAGCGAACAAAATAAGCAGAATTCACCCATTTTGTAACTCCTCTTCTCTCACCGGAAAGCTAAGGATTTGCGAGAGGGCCGTAAATAAGCCACTAAGGGTTGTAGGATAGCTGATAATGGTAATTATTAGTTTCTAAATGTGTCATTAGGTGGCAGCTCAATCCAGCTTACTCGTGGTTCAACGCAGCAGACTGTAGGTATTGCATGCGCATGCCCAGCTCAGGTTGCAAATGGCGACAGTGCGCCAAGAATGTACGACCGAAGAGTAAGCGTGATGCTGTGCCTTTTCTTTGGGCAAAAAATACTTCCTGCAAAGGATATTCATAAGGAAATATTTCCTGTTCATGGTGAGAAATATTTGTCAGTTACAGTTGTACACAACTGGGTTGACAAATTCTCTCAAGGACGCACAAAAGTTACTGATGAAGACCGACATTGTTGTCCTGCTCAGATTGCGATAGAAGCAGAGTTAGGCTGGTGGAAGACACGATTCAAGCTGACAAGCGAGCTACGATATATAGTGTAGCAACCGCAAAAGGGTGTTCTCATGGTTTATCCTACATGCTTAGCCTTTGCGCCATAAAACTCGATCAACCAATCAACCAAAGAGCATAATGCATAATCGTTTGAATTTCCGTAAAGTGTGAGCACGGTGTGCCACAAAACTGACTCAGGAGAACAAAATGAACCAAATTGGTCTGTCCTTGCAACATCTCTCTCGGTACGCATGTGAAGGATAAGTCATGCTTAATAGGATTGTTACTGGGGACGAATAGTAGTTGCATCACTACCAACCCGAATCAAAGTATGCCGCCCCGGTGGCGCAGTGGTCTAAGCGATGGCCTCTGATCGTTCGTCCGAACGGGGTCCGGGTTCGAATCCCGGTGAGGCATGGATGTTGTGTTTGTCTTACGGCACTGGCTCTCTCCCTTCCCTGGAACCAGTGACCCTAAATTAGGGACGGGCGACTGCTTATAGCCCATTGAGTTGCTCACGGTGGTCGTTAAACCTCCAATAAAAAAAAAAAAAAAAAAAAAAAAAAAAAAAAAAGAATCAAAGTATGTTTCAATTCAATGAAAACATCCCTCTTCACCTTCAACTAAGAAATTGCGAATTTCGCCATCAACATAGGAAGGCTATGATTACAGTGTTTTGGAATTCTCAAAGAGTGCTGTTAGTACATTTTTTTTTCCATTTCATTTTATTTGTTTCGCTCAGGCATAAAAAGAAATACAGAAAATTAAGAAGTAAAGCATAATCAATGCATACAGCAAGGAAGCAAAGGGAAAAGGCCGATATGGCCTGACGAAGCCCTATGCCACCTCATAGCAACATAACACAAATGAACAAAGTCAAGCAAGTAATCAGCACCGGCAAACAAAGCGAAATATAATACTAACGTAAACAAAAAATAGATGTATACACAAAAAATTGTTATAATAGTTATTTTAGTTGTGAAGAAATCAATAATTATAATTCATGATATGAGTCTTAAGTTTTTTTAATAGGGAAAAGTTATTAATAGTTGTTAATTCAACTGGTAAAGAGTTCCAATAGTAAAGACCAGAAAATTTTAAACTTTGTTTAAACTCCGTCCTGGCGTAATTTTAAAATCCGTCCTGGCGTAAATAGGAATTAGTTGTGTTTTAGAACGGATATCATATGAATGTGACCGAAGAGTGACTTTTATGAGGTCAGAATAAAAATTATTTTTTATAAGAATAAAAGTTATTTTTTATTGTTTTAAACATGATTTTTTCCAAGATTAAAGTAGTAAAGTTGGGTAATAGTAAGTACATTAAATTTATTTGCGGTAACTTTGATGTGAGATTGAAAAGAAAGCTGAGAAAGTGTACGATATTTAAGTTCAATTAATCTAATAAATTTATTTTGTAATATTTGAAGTTATATTTTGTGGTCTGTCCCCACGATAAAATCCCATAGTTCATATGCGACTGAAATAAAGTATAGTATAAAAGAATCAAAGTTTTTGGGGAGACATTTGTTAGTACTGTGGAGACAATACCGATATTTTTGGAGATTTTATGTAAAATAACATTAACATGTGTATTCCATTTTAGGTCAGTGGTGATAGTTATACCCAAGTATAATAATGAGGTAACAGCCTCGCTATGTTTATTATTCATAGTGAAAGTTAAATATGTATGAGGCAGGAGTTGATTTTTAGAAAAATCATAAATTTAGTTTCTGAAGTATTAATAATTAACTCATTTGAGTTTAGCCAATCCATAATATTTTGAGATTGAGCATTGATTATTAGGAGATCTTCATCCGTGTTATTAAATCTAGTGAACATAGTGATGTCCTCTGCATAGAGTAAAAGATCCATATCAGTAATAGAACCAAAAATATCATTGATGTAGATATTAACAAGTTAGTAAAATCGTGCAATGCATTGATTATGATACGCTTTCCAAAATACCAGAAATCATTACTCAAGTTATGAGGATAACGGCTGTAGAATAAATCTCACTCCCATGACCTGACCTTTGACTCCATTTCGATGATATTCAACAGAACCGGTAAAGTATACTTCCGGAACAACATGATAGTTTTGTCTCAATCGAAGCATTTTTACGTAAGTTATAAAGCATAAGGGCGATGGAATGGATCCCGATCATATGTCCTGACCTTTGATCCCATTTCGCCCATTTTTAATAGGGTTTGTCCCCAGGTGGTCCTCCTACCACATACTAAAATTTCATCACCGAACCATATTTACGCAAGTTATGACGCATAAGGGCAATGGAATGCATCCCGTTCCTATGTCCTGACCTTTGACCCCACTTCACCCATTTTCAATAGGGTTCGTCCCCAGGTGGTCCCCTACCACACACTAAAATTTCATTGAAATCGAACCATATTTACGCAAGTTATGACACATAAGGGCAATGGAATGGATCCCGCTCCTATGTCGTGACCTTTGACCCCATTTCGTCCGTTTTCAATAGGGTTCGTCCCCAGGTTGAGCCCAACCACATACTAAAATTTCATCAAAATCGAACCATTTTTACGCGAGTTATCGTGCGGACGGACAAAGCTAGAGCATATACGCTTCTTCAACCTACGGTTGGAAAGCGTAAAAAAGGAGAGGGCCAAGGATGTAGCCCTGGGGAACACCCAGTTTGACATATTCAAGTGAAGACTGATACTGGCCAATTTGAGTGTATTGTAATCTGTCAGATAAGTAACTTTTAAATAGAGCGTGTTCTTTACCCCTGATCCCAATGCTGTAGAGTTTGTCTAACAAAATTTTATGATTTAGGGTATCAAAAGCCTTTGATAAATCTAGGTATAGAGCAAATGTGTTTGAGTGTTGTTCAAAGTTAGATTGAATTTTTGCTTGCAAATATAAGATAGCTGATACAGTTGCCCAGAAGCAGGGTGTGAATGCTGCATCGTACTGCGAAATTCTGTTGATGCTTCGGGATGCAATTCGACAAAAACGTCCAGGACTACTGACTGGAAGAGTACTGCTCCATCACGTCAACGCCAGACACCATATGACTCGATTAACTCAGCAGAGAATTGAACAACTAGGCTGGGAACTCCTTGAACACCCGCCTTACAGCTTTGACTTAGCCCCGCACGATTTTCAAGTGTTTGGCCAGCTAAAACTCACTTTGACGGCAAACGTTTCGCGGGCGGCGAAGACGTTGAACGTGAAGTGCAAATATGGCTGAGACTGCGGAGCCAAGACTTCTATGCTGCAGGTTTCGACGCACTGATAAACCGAGGGGATAAGTGTATCAATCTTGGTGGAAATTATGTTAAAAAATAAGAGGGAATGTAAAGGAAATAACAATTTTTTTTTCAAGATCGTATCTCAGTATTTTTTAAATAATTGTTTGTGACTTATTTACTGACTTTCTCTCGTAGATTACCCCGTGGTTCCCCTACAGGCAGTTCAGTTTGCATAAAGACAAGAATGTTAAAGTTCTTTAATTTACTTCCACTCCCCCTTACACACATACACACACACACACACGCACACACCTCCTGGGCCAACAAGGATCTCTCATCTCTTCAAGGATGTCATCCCGCTCTTCAGTGGGTGTTGTTCAGATAATCGTACCTAGATAACCAAGAATGACGTTGGTTATATTTGGCAAAATTTGTTGTACTTCGACTTCTCAGTAGTCTTTGAAGAGTGCTTACGAAAATAAAAAACAGTTATGGTCTTAAACAAACGTAAAACTTTAATCCTCAGAGAGAAAACGAACACAATAAGTTTAGCAGGGAATCGAGCTTAAAAATTTTAATTGGAAAAAAAATTGGCATTCTATCAAATTCTCTTTCTACAATTAAGAGCATAAATATGAATTGAAATCAAAGTTCAGTGATGGTTCGTTGAGTACTGAAAGAAAAAGGTCTTGAGATGGAATTCACACGGATGTGAACATAGTGAAGCACATTCAGAGCAAGAATGATTATCAATCAACCGATGAAGAAGAAATGTAGCGTTCTTTACTATTTGTATCCTGGTGAACACTACTCAAAATTTTGAGAACACTACCTCTTTTTATTCACACTCTCTTTCTCAAAGTGAAACAAAGTCACTCAAGTTTCAGAAAGACTTATTGTTCACTTCTTTTTATTCCATCATCGTGTGAGCACTTTGCTCGAACATTCCCAAATCCGTAAGGAACAAATCACAATAGTATTAACCCTTCAACATTGATTAACGTGAGTTAATAAGCAGAAAACTTGATTACTCCAAACACTCAATATATAACAACACAGCTCGAATACGCAAACATCAAACAAACACACCTTCGGCTTAGAACAATTTCCACCAGCACACACTTTTTGGCTGCTGCTTCAATATTATATATCACTCGTTCTTATCTGTCACATGTATACGTCACCCTTTCTAATCTCACAATTGTTGCCAACGTGTCATTCCGCGAGCGAGAAGATATAACGTTAAGGTTGAAAATGCTAAAGTAGAATGAACTCAAATTTACATAGAGAAAGCAACAAAAAATGAGTTAATTTAGAGTATAGGCCATGGAAATCATTGTAGAGAAGGAAACAATTTTAAACAGGCTTGCTATTGAAACTTTACAAAATCTTAGAGTTTACTTTGCATCTAGAAACATCTGACCCACTGCTTCAAGAAGCTGAAAAAAATTTGATAGCTGCTATTATAACAAGCACTAAACAAACAACCACTGACTCATATGTCCGACATAACGAGTAAACATCGGAGCAAATGTGACAGGGGAAATTTAAAATTTTTGCAATTACTTTAGCTTTTACATTAATTAAATGTTCCCCTCTTTGCAGATCTCATTCACATTTTAATTTACTTTAATTTTTACATTAATTTAAATATTTCGCTTTTTGCAAAATATCATTGAGATTTCTATTTGCTTTCATTTTTACACTAATTAAATGTTTTGCTTATTTCTGATCTCATTCATATTCTTTTGCTAGCTGTAGTGTTTAATTAACAGATGTATTTAATCTTCGCTTAATTGGTGAACACTTTACGATTGACTCTAGTTTTACCTTAACATAATGTAATATGCCAAAAAAAATTGCCTTCTTTTTATGTGTTGTGTTATACCGAATTTGACACACACTATATTGACAAAAGTCACCGGATACCTTTTAAAAAGCAAATGAACGGATCCGCTGATTTGTTAATATGCGCGGTACAGCTGCAAACGGTATAAAAACAAACCTGCAGCTGAACGCGATCATATCGTGCTGTGAGGTTGTGTGAAAATGTCGCGGCAGGAGAGAACTGACTTTGAGAAAGGAAAGATTGTTAGGTGTTATATTAGTGAGTTGTCCACAAGAGAAACCGAGAGGCGTTTAAACATACCCAAGTCAACTGTTTTGGATTTACTGAATAAGTGGAAGACACATGGCGTGCTTGAAGCAGCAAAACGTACCGGCATACCAAACAAAATCAGTGATAGAGGACTTCGAAGCCTCAGGAGAGTCGTTACAGCTAATCGACGGAGGTCTGCACAAGACCTCAGTGTGCAGGCGAGTAAAATTGCTGGAACCTCGGTATGTACACGTACCATTCGCAGAGAACTTCATTCCATGGGTTACCGTGGTCGTGCGGCTGCTCATAAACCTTTCATTTCCACTCGGAATGCTACTCGCCGTTTAGCATGATGTAAAAAATATTCATCGTACACCGTAGATCAATGGAAGCGGTTCCTATGGACTGATGAATCCAGATACACGATCCATCAGTCTGATGGCCGTGTGTGGGTGTGGCGGCAACCGGGGGACCGCTATTTTCCTACTGTCAAGTTCGGAGCTGGCAATGTACTAGTGTGGGGGTGTTTTTTGTGGTATGGTTCCGGCACATTGGTTATCGCGGACAAACCTGTTAACCAGCACGTATACCTCGATATTCTGGACAATTATGCCCTACCACCTCTGTGGCAATACTATGGAACCGAGCCTTGTTGGTTCAGCAGGATAATGCACCAAGCCATAAAGCAAGGACTGTTACGGCGTGGTTTGACGATAATTCCGTATTGTGTGTGTACTGGCCAGTACAGAGCCCTGACCTTAATCCCACAGAGCATCTATGGGATGAATTAGAGCTCCGCACAAGAAATTCGGAACCAAAGCCTACTACATTGCAACAGTTAGCGGTATCATTATGTACTGAATAGAAGCGCGTACCTATCGCTGCGTTCCAAAACCTTGTCGAAAGCATGTCTCGAAAGGTCAGTGCATGCATTTAGGCCAAAGGTGGACCTACACCGTACTTATGTATGTCAATAAATGCTATGTTGTGTTTCTCTTCTAGGTGTCCCGTGACTTTTGTCAATATAGTGTATAGTGTATATTGAATGTATTTTAACTTTCCTTTCAACTTCGTTGTATGCCGGTTTGACTGCGATATAAGAGAATGTCTATTTCTTTGTGCGTGAACAGCAGTAATTCATCTGAAAATCTTGTTAGACACTTCAAAATTTGGTAGATTATTTCGCATTGTTTTTCAAATTGCTATCCCCAGTTTTAAGTAAAAATTCTACGGGGGACCTGCTAGGAGGAAAAACAGTTATCATTCATTCTTAAGAGAGAGATAGCTGTGCTTGAAAGTTTTCTCGTCATGTGTCTATTCCGAGACGCAAAACAACTTTCCTTATTTGTGAATTGTTATTCAACAGGTGGGCGAAATTTTTCATGGCGAAAAATTTACTTGCTCTCGCTGTGCATGTAGTGTTTCACTACCGATATTGATTTGGGTAAATTATTTTACCTGAGGTTCATGAAATTTATACAGTGTACAAACTCATTTTCATTACATTCTTTCTGAAAGAGCAAATTCATGACAGCAACTAGAACTATAGAAACAGGAAGCGAAAAGGTGGAGAAAAGAAACACTTTGACCCCTAACAGAAAGACGATTTACGCAGTTTATGAAAAGCTAGTGTGAAATTATAACTGAGATTTTGCCATATTCATGTACAAGGCTTCAATAATTTCATGCTGATTCACCAGTCAGGCAAATATCTCACTCGCCAGCTGAAAAATCGACAGCCCCGCAGGATTTCGTTTTGTTTCGCGTTTTAAAGTTTGATTTGTTAAAAAATTATACACATCTCTCAAATATTTTTTCGCTAACCTAATTTAAACCAGTGTATAATAACCAGACTCAGTTTTCTCCCTCTAGGGTAGAAAATGCAGGAATCATTCAATGTTTCAAAACTTTCCTAATAGCTCCGCGGAAACACGGATTCCCGTGTTTGTCCTTTGACCTACGACAACAGTTGGCTAAGCGGCAGCTCAAGTGACGCTTGTGACTCTTACACTGCCTATCTTTTCACACAGCGTTTGGGGAAATAATTCTACCAGGCTTCCGACTTCTCGCCTCGGTTCCTTCCCAGCCAAAACAGTCTTACTGGGCCAGCACTGGGCCATTGCTGGTAGCCAGTACTGTCAGCAATAGCCCAGCACTGTCAGCAATGGCTCAGCACTATGTTGCCGCTGCCGAACAGTCAATAAAATGTCCGGGTGGCCAATAGAAGGGCCAGCAGTTCAGGCCAGCAGCTGCCCAACAGTTGACACCCCCATCAGTTGTCAGATGCCACAACAGGGCCATCAGTCATCCATCACAGGCAGTGGCTGCCACAAGTGGCCCTTCAGCGGCCCTGCAAGCACGTGCCATAAATTATGACTAGCCTAATGTGGCCCGCTAGTTTTCCGGTAGTGGCAGCCTGCAATCACGTGATGTAACTGATGGCTTGCCGAATCTTGTCCGCCAATTTCCCAGTAGTGGCCATTAAAAAATAAAAATAAAGAATAATCGCAGTTTGCCAAAGCTACAACTACTTTCCTTCTTGTGAAATTTCTTCATTGCAGCTCTGCGCCGGGGAAATTTTCTCAACAGGTCCGGAAAAATACCTCTTTCGATCTAGTTAGAAACGAACCAAGGACTGTGAGTGTGGTACGCGGGCGTCCTACCAACTGGACTAATTTGGAACACACGAGCGGGGCTGGAAACCTACCCTTTTTTCTGCGGAATGTGTAACGGAAAGGTTCCCTATTTCATTTTACAATATTGCGAGGTATTTTTTATAAATGTCAATTTCATATAATTCATAAATTTATTTTTTCAACGTACGATTGTTTTTTTTTTTTTTTGTTTTTTTACCTTAATGAAACTTTACTTTTTCAACGAGTGTACCAACTTAAAAGCGCATTCCAAAGTTTCTAGCAGGCCTTGTCGTCTTGAAAGGCGATTGTTGAATTAATATATTTACCCGTTCGTGTCACATTCTGTTACGTTTTTAACGTTGTAACTTTCCTTTCCGCTGCCCGAAGCTACATTTGTTTTAAAGACGAAAGATGTTTTATTTTACTTCTCGTTATTTTTAGAAGTGAATTCCACCAGGCTTGTGTATTCAACCCGTGAATGAGTACATTATATCCACATAACGTTACTTTTTTTTTTTATAATAATTGATAAATTTTGTACGCGTATAATTCTTCCTTTTTTTTTTTTTTTTTTTTTTTCAACGCAACGCTTTTTTAATGTTTTTCCAGGACTTTTGTTTTAAGCAGTTTAGTGAATGTTAAAACGAAAGATTACACAGAAATTATTTCTAGTTTTTTCATGGGAATGGAGTGGGTGTATATATTATGGTTGTAATCTAGTATTTCATGGTTTAATCTGATATCTTCTTCGACGTGGCATTTCATTAGGAAATTAATTCGCCTCTCTACAACGCTTTTTTTTTTTTTTTTTTTAACATCCACTAAAATAACACGATGGCGATAGCGTCGTCTTCAAATAACTGGTACCACGAGAGACACAGCACGTATTGCTTCTGCGCATGCGTAGCTCCGTTGCTTCCACCTGGTATTGGGGTTTCATCGGTTACCAGCTACGGGCCACTAGTGGCACTTGCTTGGGGGCCAGCAATTTACGGCAATGCTGCAGGGCCATCAATGGCTGCCAACTGATGGCGCTGCCACCAACGGACCGCTACCGGGCCGTAAGCGGCAGATTTCAGCCAGTAGTGACCCATCACTGCCAGCTGGTGGCTATAGCAGTTTCCCAACAGTAGTGTTTTTGCTGGGTTGTTAAGCGCACCGTGCCCGGATGTTTTGGCTCACGGCATCGCTGTCCAATTTCTTTCGCGGAGAAATCGGTTTCCCATGCTGGCTCACAATCACGAATCACTTCTGTGAATTAAAATAAAAGATTTATTAAGAATCTGACAGTTTATCGTATCCAACAATAGGCATGTTGACGTATAAATAATTGCCGACTGAATTTAAATTGCTCAACTTAATTTTTTACTCGTCAGCTAAAGCGCTGCACTCGTCACAAACGAGCAGACGATCGCATTTGAAGCCCTGTTCATGTATTTCAAAGAGATTATTATTTCACTGCTAACAAGATTTGCAAACATAAAATCCACAAAAAATACAGGGTTTCTTACTAGCTACCGAACCCAACATATCTTTAATAACATTAACACCAATGAAGATGTTGCAAGGAAATTTGAAGTGGACTTACCTCATTTCGTGCGAAATGTGATGACATCACAACATGTACAGGAAGTGGCCACCATTTGCGTCCAGACAGCATTGAACCCGGCGCACCATATTGTGGAAACTCCTTGCTAGTACGTCCGCCGTCACTGCCTGAATTTCTTCGGTAATGTTTGCTTTCGCGGTTTCTTTTGGCAAACTCTCCCTTTTAGATATACCCATAAAAAGTAATCAGGCGGCGTCAGATCAGGCGAGCGCGGTTGCCATAGACTCTTCGAAGTGATGCGATGATGTCGCTCTATCATGCTAGTAACATTCAATGGAGAGTTCTTCGTCGTCCAATTGACTTACAAAGGTGTTGAAGATTTCCTTATATCCAGCTGTTGTAATGGTTGTATCGAAGAAGATGGGACCAATTATGTGGCTCCACACTTAGGAATGTGCCTGCCACTAAGGAGCACTCCGACTGGCTGGCGCACAGAGAAGGTTTCAATGCTGTCTGAACGCAAATAGTGGCCACTTCCGTCCCATGTTGTGATGTCATCCCATTTCGCACGAAATGAGGTAAGTCCACTTCGAATTTCGTTGCAATATCTCCAATGGTGTTAATATTATTTAAAAAATGCCGGGTTCGGTAGCGAGTGGGACATCCTGCATATCTTTCGTTGTTACGGGGTTCAGAAGGTGACATACACAGCCATTCGCTGTAGTAAAAATCAACACATATGGATTTTGCATATTAGACGTTATAGCCAGGCAGAACCGGGTACAGTAAACTAGAATCAAAAATCTAGCAAAACAACTAAGAAAAACTTAAAACTTTTAATTTCAGTAACTCACAGTAGCCACTTAAATCAGCAGATGACATTGGTTGTAGAGTTTTCGATTGTAAAGCTAGCGGACCGTTCGAAATCACTTCTCAACTAGACTGAACGTTTGGAGAGTTTTGTGTGCTTACATATACACTGAAGGGCAATTGAATTAGAGATACCTGTCTAGTAACGTGTAGCACCACCTTTCGCCCTGATGACGGCGGCGATTCGTCTTAGCATGGACTCGACAAGACACCGGAAGCGTTGGAGATGGTTCTGGATGGTGTGGCTGCTTACACGTTTTTATGCACCAGCGTTAAATTGCCGAGTGATTTCTTGCACTGTGGCCCGTCTATCCGCTGTTACAATGCGAGCTAACCGACGATGACCCCGCTCACCAGACGCTGTTGTCCACTGCAGTTGGCCCTTGCAGGGATGGTTTTACCGGATTCGATGTACTCACGATGCACCCGTGACACAGTGGCTCGTGAAAATCCCAGTGCCTGCAGGACTTCTGAGATGGAGTGACTCATTCTTCGGGCCCCGACAATTTGCCCACGATCAAATGCGCTTAGATCCTTCGTCTTACCCATACTGCGTCCGACTCTTACTGATTCCCGTCGCATCACTCCTTATATTGTCGGATCGCTGCATACGTCATGTCGCTTCCGTTTACAGGGCCGCCCACAGCGCCACATTTGCATAACGCCAGCTGTCTCTAATTCAATTGCTTTTCAGTGTAGTGCAATACTCACTGTGCTTAATGCACAATTAGAGTTTTTTGTTTTCATTTGGAGGTTTAGCGACCACCGTCAGCAACTCAAATTGCCCGTTTCTTATTTAATGTCACTGGTTCCAGGAAGGGATAGAACATTAACCGTAAGACAAACACAACGTCCATGCCTCACGGAATTTGAACTCGGACCTATATCTAGGACGAATATGGTCATAAGCCAGAGTTCAGAACATTACTCCACCGCGGCGGTAGAGTTTCAAAAGAAGAAAGCGGATGGCAGAGTAAGGGGCTATTCCATTTGTTAATGCCGTTGAAGATTTAAAGAGACACGACGCATCTGTAAACAGAGATGTCCAGAAGGTCAGATCGTGGCAACCAAGATAGAATGCCTTCTTACCCTCGCCCCTTCATAGCCGTTACGTCATCATACTTGGGGCTACCAACCACGAACGAATAAAACGTATTCGAATCAAGCTTGCATTCGTCATTCTTTTAAGCGCTAAGTTTAAGGTAGTACAATTCCATTTCGTAATCTTGTGGCCATTTCAATATATAAAGATGACAAAAACCTTTGTAGTACAAGGCACAACGGAGGATACAGTGCCCTACTAAAATTAAGTGCTCTTTCCGCAAAGAGTAATATCTTAAAATAAATGGACACACACTCCCGAAGTGATTATTTCGACATCACGAAGAACAGCAAGTAAAGTCATTTTGCGATTTGTTCAACATTTCTTCGTCTATGTCGTTTTCAGTTAAAGAAATTGTTTTAATACATATACACAAGAACCTTTTCTAATAATCTGAAATTAATTTCTGGCCCTAACAGCAAGACATAAATGTTTCCGCAGTTAAGGATACTATCAATCCCCACATATCACAATGCTGCAGCTGCCGATCTTTAATCTTGTATGAGCTAATAAAATACTGTATATGTCGCTAATTAAAATGTTCTAGGAAGTTACCGCGATGAGAAGAAAGCGTGTAGAAAATATTGTTGCCATGACAGTCGACTTGTTCATGCTTAACTAACGATTATTTTACTCTGTAAACAATGACTATCGTTCATACATTTTCGTGTTTGTGTTTGTTTCTTTTTTTGGTTTGAAAGAAACAAAACATTAAGCTGACCATTTCGAACTTTACGTAAGCAACTTAACCAACAAAAGTTAAAAGCAAAGAGGAAGTCATAACCGTTCGGTGTCCGTACTTCGTAGCTGGAGAAGCACCTAACGTCGAATCGTGCTCACAGCAGTTGATGCGATAGCACAGCGTTTACTGACGTCACAAGTCATTGCGCAGGCCTTCTATCACAGTGGCCACGGGGGCCGCGGGTGGCCTAGTGGGCAACGTTCGTGACTACCACGGAAAGGACCTCAGGTTCGATCCTGGGCAGGTACAAATGTTCGAACCACTAAATACCCGCCGTGCGTCGGATGGACACGTGAAGCCGTCGGTCCCCGGGTACTGGCCCCCTGGTAATAAATAAGGACGTCTTCCTTCCCCTTTCCACCTCGCTTACGTGTGACTTTCCTATCGGGCACTCTAGCTCAAATCTCCTAGCTTCTTATTTCTAAGGGTTGTTTAAGACCTGGGGTCAGACACTCCCTTCCTAAAATCCTCTACATGTGATCAGATTAGATCGGAGGCCACGGTCAGATACGAATGCAACATTAATTGAGTTTATTTAAAAATCCTTTTCTGCGCAATTCTCGACGCTTCGAGTTTCTTGAATAAAGATCATACAGGAGAAAGGAAAAGGTATTCTCTAAACACGTACAGGTGAATGAAAAAGGTATTCTCTGTCTAAAAGCTTTTTTCTCCTTTGTCTTAGTATTTTCTGGAAGGTTCACGCGCACATGGAATATTGTGGATTTTTCTGAATTTTTTTATTCTTTCGAAGTGCGATACATTTTTTCACTGTTTCTTCCCTCCCCCCCCCCCCCTTTTTTTTAATAGAAAGTAAATTCATACAATCTAGAATCCTGTGTCTATACTCTGAACTCCAGAATCAATTCACGCATAGTTATAAACTTTAACTCACTTTTGTTTTCTACTTACTCTGTTATGTTAATTATCTCTTGAGTTCCGTCAGCTGCTATCATAGTGATAGCAATAGCGCCGTAAGTCGTCTTTTGCTTTTCTGATACACTGAGAGAAACGAGGATGGAAGTCCCTGTGTGAGAAAAAAAAATGTTACGTAATAGATATTAACTCTATTTTTCCATTCTAACATTCAATAACATAGACGCTATGGACAAAATATTACTCACCCCTACCACAGGCCGTAGCATTGAATTGATACACCGGTAGATGTCGCGTTTGTATTGGGTGTGGGCAAAAGTTCTATCCGTTTTTGTAATAGATGGCAAATTGCGATCGGAGTAGTAACGTCACACATGACGCTGTGATGACGAGTTTTCGGCCAATAAAGGGTGGAGCAGGAGAGCACATAGAGGCACTAGATTTGTCCGTGTAAATCATTCGTAACGGAAACCACGGACGGTGTGACATGGCATGCGATAAGGAGCTTATTAGACATTGTTTACTGTATGAGTTCGATAAAATCAGTACTGCAGCCGCGGCATGCCGCAACATCTATAAAGTGTATGGGGAGGATGCAGCTGATAATAGCCCATGTCGCCGTTGGTTTCGGAAATTCCGGAACGGAGACAGAAGCTATAAAAATCAACCACGTCCTGGACGACCATCCGTGGTTTCTAATGAGAATGTGGACCAAGCCATAGCAAATGACTCACATCCAACTGTTCAGAAATTAGCGGAAACGTTGTCGATACACATAACAACAGTCGAAAGACGGATGCATGCGCTTGGGTTCATCACCAAGTTCGATAACTGGGTTCCCCACCAGCTTTCTGCAATGCAACGAGAGGAGAGAATTCATTCCTGTGTTTCTTTGCTTTCTCGTCACAGAAGTGAACCGTTTTTGGAACGTATTGTAACGGGTGATGAGAAATGGGGTACTGTACCGTAATGTAAAGCGTCGACGGACTGTGTTCCAAGGTGCGGAGCCTGCTCAATCGACCTCAAAAGGAGGACTACATCCCAAAAAGGTTTTGTTGAGTGTTTGGTGGGATGTCCAGGGAATAATCCACTGGGAGAGGTTGGCACCTAACCGAACGATAAATGTTGACCTCTACTGCCAACAGCTGGACAGATTGCGAGAACAACTGACATCGAAGCGGCCAGCATTCGTCAATCGCAAAGGCGTGATCCTTCATTATGATAACGCCAGACCTCATGCTGCTTTAATCACTCGGCAAAAATTACTGAACTTTGGTTGGGAAGTGTTACCACTCCCGGCGTATTCTCCTAACCTGGCACCTACGGACTACCACCTTTTTTTATCGTTACAGAACGCCTCCGCTTTCCAAACCTTCGATGGTGTGAACGATGTGAAAACGGCATTACATAACTTTTGACTCTAAAACACAGGAGTTTTTCCGGCATGGGATTCACTTACTCGTAGACAGATGGCAAGAGGTCATACAGAATGACGTCAATTATGTGAAATCCTAGGTACGTTATTTGTTGTGTTCTCCTTCCTTTGTAGCCTACAAAAACGGGTAGAACTCACATCCAATAGTAGTGCAGTACTGTACATATGGATATGTGCTTGCATTAGCAATGTACCATCCGCGAGTGGCCTAGTGGTTAAAGCAATCGCCTTCCGACACGATAATCTCTGGATCGATCTCAAGTAAATCGGCCTACTCCGAACTACTAAATACTCCTCGCCCACGACAGCACGTTAAGCTGTCGGCCTCAGAACATTAGATCTGGACCTCCCGTTGTACAAATAAGATCATCTGTTTCTTCCCTCGCCCTTGTTCTCTGCCCCTGAATGTGCTCGTGGTGACGTCATAATCTGGCACTCAAAAACAAATCGACTCGCACTTCCAATTTGGCACTCCTACTTCTCCGAAATATCTTCCCTCTGTCGTATGTGAGCCTCTAAGTTCATTCTAGTTTATTTCTGATACTCAGTACATACGTCCAATGGGGGCATAGGTAGTTACGCCTAAACTCGCCACGTAGGTATAAACCCTTCCAATATTTGTGTTGGCTAGGTAGTGTCATCATTTCCAATGAACTGATGTGACGTACTACAGAGGTGAAGCACGTGTCAAGATGACAAATCTGCAGAGATACATTCCGTCGGTGTAGCTTGGTTGATTACAGCAACTCACCCCGATCTCCGTCACCGACAAATTCCTGTTCTCACACTGCTTGTTATACTCTCTAGTCCTGCTGTGAATCATGAGTATGAAGAATGGTGTGACTGGGTGGAACAAGGGTGTTATTGCATTTGGTAGATTTCAAGGACACCTCTGAAAGAAGTAGTCGAATTCGCTGGTGTTTCGAAACAAACAGTTCAACGAATGTATAAACAGTAGTGTGCTCCCGATTTGGCCACTAATCGTAGACATTACTACATTCGTCATTCAGTGTTCAAAGACAGATTTCCAATGAGTAACATTCTTAGTACAGTTAATTGCAAACCTTTTTGAAACAAGACAAGAATTGCTACAGTCAACAAAGGATCATATCAATCTACTTACGAAAGAACATAGAGAAGGAAACTGCATTCCTTGGATATGTACAGTAAAAATATTTGGAGTAAAGTACCTCAGAGAAAACCCCAGCTAACAGCTGTTCTTGCAGCATCCAGTCTGCAATAGATATTTGACAGCAGACAACTGGAAAACTGTTTTCTGGCCAGAAGAGTTGCGTTTCTGTATCTATTCTAACGATGCAAGGTGTAAAGTGCATTGCTGGAGTAATGAAGCTTTCCTTCCGAGTTGTGTCTAAGGTGTTATCCAAGCTGGAAGTGGTTGTGTGATGCACTCGGGACGATTTATCTACCACAAATTAGGCTAGTTAGTTGAGGTGTCGACCCGTTTATTTTTTAATCACGTAGGCTGTGTACAAATTCTAGATGAGCCGTTTGTCTACGCCAAACGCAACATAGATATTCACATGTAATCGGCACAAGCAACATGAGGTAACATTGGCACACCTGGACTAGCCCGCAAAGTAATGGATTTGAATCCCACTGAAAAGCTTTGGGAATATCTGGAACAGCAAGTGAAACTCGATAATAGGTATCCACGTAATCCAGATGAATTACGGTGCTGCTATTGGATGAATAGGCTACAGCTGATGTAAGCTAATCTGAAAACTGGTAACTTTCATTCCCAACAGAATTGCTGCTGTAATTGAACCGAGGGCAGATATAACACAGAATTAGGTTAAATTTGCAGAGGTGAATGCTTTTTGCCCTAAAAGTATATTATGCCATTTATATTTGTCCCTTTTGATAGACGAATGGCAACCCAATTATCTGCAGATTGCTGCCTCCGTTGTCCTTGCTCCGCCATTGTTTTGATGCTCTATGAACACATCGAATATTGATACTTATGACCAAAGCCCGGATGTTCAAGCATTAAAAGCCACCAAAATTAGCATTTGTGCACTAAAAATTCAAGAAATATGCTCTAAAATAGAAGAAATATGCATTAAACATACCTGAAAGTTTTACTGTACAGTTCCTATATTTACATGTTGGATATCTACGCTTTACTCTTGAATATTGTCACGATTGCGCATGATAACAAAATGCTTTTTGATATTTTCGAAAGAAATAGGATGCCTAATTCTCTCAATGAAAACACGCTTATATATAGAAAAAGTCATTTCCACATCCACAGATATTAGCGGTGCGCATTTAAAGCACTCAGTGTAAGTGAGAAACATACTTTTAGAATCAATATTTTCTCACTGAAGAATTTTATATATTTTTTAATTTTTTTCCAAATTAGCGTTACTTTAAAGAATCTTGGAATACTTCTTTTATATGGCTTGTCCTTGTAATTTTCAATGTCTATCTTGATATCTACCATCACTTTGAAAAAGTTTTCATCCCTTTCTTCCTGAGTAGATATACAGTAGCTGTCGGAAGTTTGGGAAAAATAAGCATTAATAAATACCAGTTCACTAATGATAGCTGATTTTCTTTAAGAGTTGTTGGGCTGTGACCACCATATAGGAATCCTCTTCCGAAAGGACATTCACGATATCTGAAATATTAATACATTCCATGTGCGGAGCATAATAAACTGCAGCAGAAATCCATGGTCCCCACCTCGTTCAAACTGGCTGTGGTGGGAGATTAAACTCTGGAACCATTTCCTGAAATAACTGAATTCGAGAAGAAACTCTTTAAAACAGTACGAAAGTGAATACTTGATAGGAACGATACAGCAGGAGTGCAGTGTACCGCGGATTGATAGCGTTCTTGCGCTTCACGGAGAGGCAGTGATCTGGCTTCCATACCCTCTCAGGGGGACTCAGAGTATGGTAACCTTGTAATGCACTGCTTGCCATCTCTCTTGCTAAGAGTTCGGCGCCACTTTCTCTAAAACATTTGTCTGGCACATGCGCAGAAAAAGTTCTGTATTAACACTTACAAGCACGGATTCTTACGAATAGAAAGCTAAGATTTCAGTAAATATGGTTTTCCTACAGAAAGCAATATTGAAATTGCTGTTCCAATCGTTGAGTTGAGAGTAGACTAAACATTTCTCTGTTGATTGGAAGTGGATTCGTTTGAGTATCACCGTTCTGAAATAGGGCAGAATATTTTAGCAAGTGGTTTCGTTATTGTACCACGATGCTGTTAAGAGTTAAGTCTGAGAAAAGATACTTTCGTTTTTCAAAAGAGCTTTTCTAGAAAATTTTCAGCATATATACAAAAATATGCACTAAATGTGAAAATATGTTTTTATTCCTCAAAGCATTTAAATATGCAAAATAATTATTTTGTAATTAATAAACAGGAACTGTACACCAACTACCCTCAAAATAATATAACTGCACTAGTGATCCGAATTTCATGGCGTAGAATAGAAATTAAAGTTTCCAAGTTTTCGCACATCAACCAGAAGGTTTTTTTCAGCAAACACCAGAAAGTTTTCTGTCTACCTTAGAAAACAGCCATCTGGTTGATATGCGAAAGCTTGGAAACTGATTTCTATTCTACGCCAAGAAATTCGGATTACTAGTATATTTATGCTATTTTGAATAATCATTTTGCTTGAACATCTGGGTTTTACTTATAACGTATGTCCGACTACCTGTCGTGAACATCTCACATCAGAGTTGTACCCAGAAATGAATTTGGGGATGCATCTTTTTAATCGATTAAAAGCGATTTTTAATCGTTTAAGATCGATTTTATTATTTTGCCGTTATCAGTGATGGTGTAAGTATTATAACGCTCTGATCATTTATATGTTTTATTCTACTTTCGGATTCCATGATGGAGGGGCATAATCGACCTCAACAGACTTTTTTGCCTATTGAGTCCCACCGTTCGTCCGCTACGAAACGTGATACTCTCTCTCTCTCTCTCTCTCTCACCCTCCAAACTGCCACGCCACTACCTCCAAATAAACTTTCTTTCTGCGATATGCGTCGCCTTCTATTCACAAAGACAACCGGTTGTCTTTGTGAGTAGAAGGTTGTCGGTCAGTCCCCTGTCATAAACCCGGAGATTGACTATTCCGCATGAAGAAGAGTTAGATTGCCTCGCTGGACAAAGTAACCCTAGCGAGTGCGGTGTGACGCATCAAGACACTCCATGATGCCCTGTTTTTATGTAAATTTGCTGTGAGTACATGACCGATATCGAAGGAGTATAAGGCAGGATGCCGATTTGTGTCTCATGTGAGTTCATTCTGTTTTTAATGTGTTTCATCCAGGACCGTAACAAGCTTTTCTTGTCTGCGAGAGCGAGACTTGGAATTACATGTCCCTTCAAGTTCAAAATTACGCCCCTTTGAGTTCCACTCAAATAATGCGTGGTTTTTATTTTCTCACACACCGCCGTTATAGGAAAGTATTATGATCGTTCAAAAATCGCATTTCAGGTTTTTGACATAGTTTTATTAAAAATGTAAAAACTACGTAAATACTGAAGAACCACAGGTCGTAAATACCAAGTGAAGCACAGACTTTATGTTAACGGGACAACACTCCACAGAAATTCAGAACGAAAAACCAAAAAAAGCGCAGAACGAATGAGTATCGGATAGTGAACGTAACAATAGGAAGAAACTTTAATGGTAGGATTTGGAAAAATTTCGTTCAAGGTTAAACGCTCAGAGAACTTTTTGCAGCAGACCACAAATGATTAATTATCTTTCATCCCAAGGACATGTTCGGAAAGGTCATGGAGGTTAGGCATACCAGCATATTGTTTTCTGCGCCTCCATTCACCGTTTTGGAAAATTCCCTTCATGGATATGAGATATTCACAGCTCATAATGTATGTTACTCTGTACTAGAGATGAGTTCGGGCTCAATTTTAGGAGCCCGGGTCCAAAGGCCTAGAGCCCAGCCCCTGCCCGCTTTCTTTAATTACATGTGTTTGCTGAGCCCGGGCCCGGATTCTTGGAAATTTTGCTTACCAAGGCTTGCGTTTATGCATTATACACCGGCCAAAGATATGGCCCAAGCAAGGATTAGTTTAAAAATCATTAGTTTAAAAAGTTTAGTTCAGTTAATCCACTTCACAATATTAATATGTTTTTAGAAATACTGCGCATAAAGCCAAATGTTCTAAAATGTGGATTTGAAAATAAATAAATAATCAACGTGCCCTTCGACCGTATCAGGGGAATCAGTAATTTTGGTAAAAGCTGAAGAAAAAAAAATCGTTTAGAAACAAAAAATTCCATTCGTTATTTCTTTTTGATTTCTAAATTCAGTTTTATTTTGAATAAATTGCATTATAAAACGTACAACGCCGTACAGACAGTTGCAAGTGTTTTAAATTTTGACTCTAGAAAACTAATCTTTGCAATATAATTTACATATATGCTAATTGGTAAAGGTAGTTTACAGTGATGTAGTAGAATATAAAAAAAGCATGTAGGAAAATTTCCAAAATTAAAAAAAAAAGAACGTAAAAGCATTCCAGACCAGATTATTCTACATTTTGTAACATTAACAAAGCTTTGCGTTTAATAGTATAATAATCACAATATTATCGCAGTTTCCAGATCAAGTTCATCATGAAAAAAGAGAGAGAGAATTGCATCTAATGCCTCAGCGCTTCAACTTGATCTTCTTTTCTCTAAAACTCGACCTGCTGCACTAAAAACCAACGTCACCCCAAAAATCGCGGGAGTGAGGAAATTTAAAAAATAAATAACAATACTTCTAACTGCACAATTTTGGAAATTAATGCATCATTTTAAAGATAAGATTCTTGATTTTCAATAAAATACAAAAATGGGAATGTGATATTTTTCCTACCAGACCTCCTTAAACTAATCCTTGCTTATGGCCATAGCGTTGGACAATGCATAATGCAAGTCTTGCTAAGCAAAATCTGTCTTACAATGGCAGCTAGCTTAGGAAATTGAAAATCCTTCCACCATGGTAACAAATCCATAATGAAATTCAACACGTGTAATTCAACCGGGCTCGAAATTACACGTGTTGAATTAATTACAGTAATGAAATTCAAGACGTGTAAATTCCAAGCCCGGCCCCTGATTTTTCTGTAGTTAATGAATTCTGAGCCCGTCCGTGCCCGGGCCGGGCCCGAGCTCATCTCTACTCTGTACCCTGGCTAACTGCATAGAATACTGTATGAGACTGACTAAAGTCTTTTATTTTTTTTTTTTTTTTTTTTGATTGGAGGTTTAACGACCACCATGAGCAACTCAATGGGCTATAAGCAGTCGCCTGTCCCTAATTTAGTAATTTAGGGTCACTGGTTCCAGGGAAGCGAGAGAGCCAGTGCCGTAAGACAAACACAACATCCATGCCTCACTGGGATTCGAACCCGGACCCCTTACGGACGAATGATCAGAGGCCATCGCTTAGATCACTGCGCCACCGGGGCGGCAACTAAGTCTTTAAAACGAAAATACTAAGGGGCGTGATTTTATTTTTTAGCTGCATTTCTATTTTTACATTCCCCGGAGCATGAATTTACGTCCCTGGAATGAATATTCTGGGAGGGGCTACTGCCCTCCCTGCCCTCGCAGTAGCTGTGGCCCTGGTTTCAGTGACGGGGAGAGAAACTGGAAACTGAGTGTCTGAAGTAACAAAGGATGTCTTGCAGACCCGATGTCACTAGAGAGTTGGGAATAGCACACATCATAGTATCGCAGCTTTAGTCGGCGTTCAGGAGACATAGAACCGCTGCCAGTTGTTTTGTTTAAGGTCGTCCGTGCTATACGAGCCAGCCGGATGAGCGTTACCTGTACAAAATGGCAAAACGAAATAGGAAAAGTGCTGTGGGCAAATTTACTAATCCTTTTCAAGCAATCACAAGTGTGCGAATCTCACGCCATACCGTGACAAGAGGTCTAAATGCAGCAGGACTATATGCTTGGGAACCCCTACGCTGGCTACCATTATCCAGAGTGCATCGCACAGCTCGCCATCAGTGGCGTATGTCTCACGTTGACTGGTGTTCATATCGGTGAGCCAAGGTAATGTTCACAGATGAAAGTCGCTTTAGTATTTTGTCGGATTCCAAGCGGCAATTGACCTGGAGGGAACGTGGGACTGGATGTTATGCCAGGAACATGGTTGAACCGGGCAGATATAGCTGTCGCGGCGTCATGCTGTGAGCCAGAATCATAGTCAATGGACGTAACGAACTGCAGGTGATGGATCAAGGGACAATCACCTGGCAACGGTACTGCAATTCTTCTCCAGATTTGTCTGCTCCGTGGTGCTATGGGCGCAAATTTTATCTTTGTGGACGATAACGCCCGTCCTTATCGCACAGTAGCTGTAGATGAAGTATTGGCTAGTGAGGATATTTGTTGCATGGAGTGGCCAGCCCGCTCCCCTGATGTCAATCCAATTGAACATGCATGGAACACTCTGGGGAGACATGTTGCGTAAAGGAACCCTCCACCAGAAACCATTCCAGCACTTCTCAGGTCTGTCCAGTAGGAGTGTGACAATTTACTCCAAGAGCTTCTAAACCATTTGGTGCTAGGCATGACACCGGTGTTAATCATGCATTATGGTGAGGGATGGACATACGTAGGGGTGCTGATAAGTCTTTGGCTTTTCCCATTTCACATAGTCTTAGACTGACAATACTTTTGCTATATCAAAATTGATTTTCATATGTGTGTCTGACCAAATATCATAATTGTAGACTGATTACGGTATTTCTTTTTTCTTTTTTTCGTATGTCTGAAGTGACAATGATGAAAAACAGCACAGATTTCACCGTAAAAGTGTGTCGAGCAGTGATGAAATATACTTTCCTAATAGGGAACTCGGCCAAACAAATTTATGACGAAATGTCGGTTACATTAGGTTAAAAGTGACCTTCCTATTCCAGAGTCAAGAACTGGGTTGGTAGGTTTAGAACAGGACATTTGAGCACCGAAGACCGTTCTGGAAGACCAACTCAAGGGACAGTTCAAGAAAACGCAAATGCCATTCATTCCATTATCTTGGATGATCGAAGAATGTCCACTAAAAAGATATCAGGCATCCTGGTGATATCCCGAGAACAAGTGGGCTATACTGTATTATTCACGAGATTTTAGACATGGGAAAGCTCATAGCCAAATGGGTTCCCAAATATCTCAATGCTGACCAGAAGCGTGATCGAGTGATTGTTTCACAAACCATTTCCGACCGATTTCGGTAGGATCCTGTGGGATTTTTGAACCTTTTAGTAACTATTTATGAAACGTGCACCCATGTATGTGATCCAGAGACCAAAGAACAATCCAAAGAATGGAGAGGCAGTGGTTTCCCGCCTCCAAAGAAGTTCAAAACACAGAAGTCATCAAGCAAGGTATTGGCGTCTGTCTTCTAGGGCAAAGATTGAATTTTATTTTCGTAGATTATCTAAAAAATGGTGCAACCATCGCGGCAAACTACTACGTTGCACTTCTCGACAAGCTGAAGTAGCAACTGGTCTCCAAACATCGAAGCAAGCTTTCGAAACTGATCTTGTTTCTTCAAGATAATGCTTCTCCTCACAAAGCGGCCATTACGGAGCACAAAATGGCTGATCTTTACTTTGAAATTCTGAAAAGCCAGGTCTACTCATCCGATTTGGTCCCATCGGAGTATTACCTCTTTTCTAACCAGAAAAAAACACCTCAAGGAGAAAAAAATTCCAAGCATTGAAGAGGCCACAGCAGCTGCGGACGAGTGGTTTGCAGTACAACCGAAAGAACTTTTCTTGTAATGGGTTAAAAAAGTTAGAAAAACAAAGTCATAAATATGTGGAACTCAGGGGAGAATATGTAGAGTAAATATTTTTTTCAATCCCGTAGCTTGTTGTTTTCTTTACAACCAAAGACTTACCAGCACCTTCTCGTATATCCCTGAGGAGGACTTTGCCCTGTAGTCTGTTTATGCAATGGAGACTGAAGAGTGCCACTGGACGACAGGTGAGCCTGTACCACCTTCGTAACGTTTCGTTCTGTTTTGATCTCTATTACATATTACTTATGATTTTTTATTCCGTGCGTTTCATATTATTGTTGCTATTCGATACTACTTGCACCCATCTGTAAAAACGCATTTTCCAATTTTGACTGAAGGTCAAAATGTTACTCATCCTTAAGATTTGTCCTACAGTGTACATGAGGTAACCATACATTTTGCTTCAGATGTAACCTAGATGTTGGTGCAACTTCACCATCTTATATATATAATTCCGTAGTGTCCCACGAAATTGCGGGACATAGGTACGTCGTACGAACTTGCTAAATGGCTCATGTTAGAGATCTTGATCCCAATAATCGGGGGAAAATAAAAATGTTCTTCTAAATTTAATCAGCTAATTGCTGTACCTGTCACAAAGCTTACGCCAACTATTCTAACTTCGTCATCGCAACGCGGGGCACGCGGCAGGTGGCACTGCGCTCGCTGTTTTATTTTGTTTGCTGTAGCCAGGGTTGCCTAGATACTGATCTGAGGTCATCAGTAAGTTATGCGTTGTCTTCCTGGCGAAAAGCATTATGTCGGCGACGTAGAGTGTTTGTGTGCGTTAATGCTGCAACAAGATGTACATATATCAGTGTGATGATATGATTTTGTCAATATGCAAGTGTTTATTTTTCATTAAGGCTTAAATGAATAAATATGCCTATAAGAACTATATGCCTGTCGAAGTTCTACGACATTTGAACTAAAGGCCTCGCCTCAAGTTTAAACTAGTTGCAGGTGGCGCTGCGCCCGCTGTTTTATTTTGTTTGCTGTATCGAGCGTTGCCTAGCCACCGTTCTGACATCAGTAAGTTACTGCGCAGTACGTCGACGATGTGGATTGTGTGTGCGTTAATGCTGTAACAAGATGTATGTTAGTGTGAGGACGTGATTTTGTCAATATTGAAGTGTTTATTTTGTGTTCAGGTTTAAATGAATAAATAGTTTTAGTCTGGTGAATAGTTGCTTCGATTTATGCTATGCTGAGTGTTCGGCTGATCCCCGTACAACAGGTGAGTGGCTCACTGCGTTATGCAAAGGGCAAACTTTAAATACAGATTTCATTTATTTATAAATTTCTAACATTGATCAGAGTAGCGTTCGAGGGAGACCACCCAAACGAGGGCGTGTTTTTCGTAATGTACCTGAGCGAAAATATTTTGAAAGTACACGTAATGATCGCAGTAATACACGCTGCAAACTGTCTTTCCGAAAAGCTTTATTGAACAAAACTCCCATACATGAGCACAGCTTGGGTGCGATGAATAAATATTGAGTGTGCGCACTGTCACACTTTGCATTTCGCTGATGAGGAAACTAATGGTCATTTTAATTTGTTACAGCGCTTGGTACTGAGCTATATTACAGCGCCCTGTGTGAAGGGTTCGTTTGATGCTTCGTTTGCCGCAAGCTCTATGTCGGGGGTTTAACCCGTATTTCTCCCTATCTGAGCAGATAGATAAACTATAAATAAACACGACTAAAGTTAAGCTTTGCTCTTGCAGTGAGGAAGACTTTTATTCAGATGTTATGGGGAACGTCTCAAAGCATTGACCTGATCTCCTTTCCTCTATTATCATCAACAAGCTGATCGCCCTTTTTCTTTCGGCCCGTGTTCGCTTCCTACCTTCTCATTCTCCGTCAATTCTTAGCATTCATTTTCCCTAATTCCCACTGACCGGCGAGATTTCACACCTCCTCTCTCGCTTCCTTAACACCGAAATTCCCCGCAACCGAGTGCCACGTCCTCTTGCTGAGACCCCCCCCCCAGTCATCCCCTGCCGAAGAGTGAAGTCCACGCTTTCTGGGAAAGCGTGGACACTTCACTCTTCGGACTCTCCTTAAAATGCCTTCACTCTGAAAACACAAAGTTTCCTTTAATTGGCTTCGCTGTCCCCTCTTCTCTCTTACTCCCTCGCAGGAAAGTGTCTACGTAACAACTTCTCCCTTTGTCTAGGACGGCTGAAAACCAATAATGTCCTGTTCCACTTTTCTCACATCCACGAAACCATAAATCTAACACCCCGTCTGTTGCGATGCGTGAGAAAAAGCGCACTTCAACGGTCGTCCTGCTCATCAAAATGGCTGGAAATTGGAGGAAAATGACTACAATTGATTATTTTTATCCTTAAAGTGACTACTGAACTTCACTTCTGATAAATATGGATGCTCAGGTTACAAATTCCTGTTGTCATAACGGCCTTATTTCCCTTTCAGAACTACAGGTAAATACAGGGCCGAAGGACTTACTTCTGAACAGTCCTAATTTTGTCTAACACATCCGGAAATACAATAGTGAAATGTCATTCTCTTCCGTCTCTGCTACAACAAAGGAGATGCCAGGCAATGGTCTGTACTGCTTTAAAATTCAGGGACAGATTCGCCGGTACATCTGGGATTTATAACCACTTACTGGTGAAAATTGTACTTAATAGATTCCTCGGCAGCTGCTGATGTACGTATTGGTCGTAATGAAAATAAAGAATTAAAGCGATCGATATTGACAGCCCTGGTAGATATTCTGGCTAACAGCCCTTACGCTCAAGCATACAAGACTGCAGCTGAGGCGATTGAACATGAAGTAGCAGGACACATCCTGGACCTGCATTTTTTTAATGATATATTTACCCGTTCTCTATGAAATTCCCTCAACGGAATACATACAGTAGGAAGAAATGGCACAGTTTGATTACCACTTTACTTTCTTGAAAACTGTGAAAAATACTTCTTATTCTAGATTGGGGCTTTTGGCCCACCAAGCCACTAGTATTTTTATATTTTCTTTAAACATGATTGAGAATTGAATTGAAATTGTATAATCACCACAAAATGGCATCGACCCAGTGGTGGCTAAATAAAGAGTCCCTCTTCCCGATTTGACGTCACTGTAGTATCCCATGCGACCAATCTGCTTGGTTTTGGATTGGAAACAAGCTCCGTCATCGAAGAGGTCGAAGTTATCACATGCTACCGCCCGGAATTCACAGCTGCCGTCAATAGAACTGGTGAAGAGGTCGAGGGCACGCATGTGGTTACATATCAAGCCACCTGCAAATGAAATAGCACACAAAATAAATTATATAATAACTCGCAAGTATATATGAGGGTAACTTCGTTAAATCGAGCAATTATTCATTTCAGTATCTGATTTGAAAAATAAAATGCTTAGTGTCCTTTTCAAAACATGAAAAATAAATGCTTTTTTTTGGCTAGTTTGAAAATATTCCAAGGCTTTAAACGTTACGAAGAACTCCCCATTACATTGTAAACGGCGCTGCTACGAGGGTGATTTTAATTATAATTAATCTTACCAAAATATCTGACGAAAGCGGGAACGATATTCAATTCAATTCATTTCATTTATTTTGCTGAGCGAAAATCAAAAGAACAGTACTACAGATAAATCGATTGAAACGATGCACAGCAGGGGGAAAAGGCCAGCCAGGCCTGACAAGGTCCCATGCTCCCTAGATCAGTTTTACAATGAGAGGCAGTAGTTTTAAATTACAAACAATAAAGGTATCATTAGGGGAATCAAACAACCAAAAAATAAAAAATAAAAAGAAACAGATCACATCTCGATATACAAGTCATTATGTTAAATATAGTTCTCATCCACTGTGATCACCAAGTGGAGGTGCCGCAATTCATTACAAAGTTTTTACAATTTTTTTAAAAAGGTTAAAGTTATTTAAAGAAGTTAGCTCCGTTCCAATAACGTGGGCTAATGTAGTTTAAACTTTGCTTCATGGCTTCCGTTTTCGGAAGAATAGGCTTAATATGTGATTTAGTACGTGTGCAGCTGGGGTGTAATATGTATAATATCGGAATGTAAATTATTCTTAATGCGCTTGTACATAATTTTCCCAATATCGTAGTAATATAATTGGTTAATCGTTAGAATATTATATTTATTTGGGAAAACTCTTGTTGTATTATATAGTGTTAGTTGTGAATTTCTATCAAAGTTTAAGTCAATTAATCTTATATATTTGTTTTAAAGTTTTTTGAATTATATTTAGTTGTCTGTCCCCATGATAAGATAGCATAATTAATATGAGTCTGGAACATGGTATAATATAAATGAATTAGTGTTTTGTAGGTAAGGTTTGTAAATATCAGGCTAATAACTCCAATGTTTTTAGACAGTTTGAGAAGAAGAGAGTCAACATGATGGTTCCATTTAAGGTCCCTGTGTAAGGTAATCCCCAAATAAAGTAAGGAGTTAACCACTTCAATATTAGTACCATTAATAGATAATGTGATAGAAGTAGGTAGTGAGATATTTTGTTTTGAGAAAATTAAAGATTTTGTTTTGGTAGTATTTATTAGTAATTCATTGGAGTTTAACCAATCTGAGATGTTATTAAGTTGAGTATTAATATTCATAGTAGTGTCTGTCATTGAATTGAATGAGGTAAGAATGGTTATATCATCTGCATAGAGGAGTAGCTCCAAGTCACTTATTGAAACAAAGATATTGTTAATATATATAGTGAAAAGCAACGGTCCCAAGATTGAACCCTGTGGGACACCAGTTGGTGTAATTTGAAGCATGGATTGATGTTGGTTAATTTGTGTGTATTGTTGTCTATTTGATAAATAATTTTTGAAAAGAGATTGTTCAATGTTCCAGTCTGCTCAGTAGCAAGAAACCGGCGCAGTGAGACAACCGCAACAGCACTTAAAGAGCACCGAAGCAGAAGTGATAAATTTTATACCCTTTGAAAGAAGTTCCATTTTTTCTGGTAATTTTACGTCATTCAGCGAGGTAAATTGGGAGGGCTTTTATTAATTAATTTATTTAATTTTCGTAGGTTTTTTTCACAGTGGTTCCTCCAACTGATATCGCTGTATCTGGGATATGTATAGGACGTAGAAATTTCTCTGCAAGAGTACAAGATTTATTTTTTCGCATGATAAAACTCGTATATTTTACGAAGATTCCGAATAAAACTTACTTGTTTCAGAATGGGCCAAAAAAACGCGAGCTAATACAAAAACACTTTGATAAAAATTTTATTCAGTATGTTTGATTTTGATGTTATGAATATTTAAAAACTTAATAATGGAAAATGAATCTTAAATGAGCATTTAAAACACTTCTTCTTTCCTGCAGGTAGCTCTCGGCCATCGCTTTTTTCCGCGTAGCCTCACTTCCCCTAATCCATTTCCCCTAATTCCCGTTTGCCCTAATCGCGTTTACCCCAATGGCGTTTCCCCGAAATCGCTTTTTCCCGAATTCCCATTTCCCCTAATTTCGTTTGCCCTAATCTCGTTTCCCCTAAACCTTGTTTCCCCTAATTCCCGTTTGCCCTAAACGCGTTTACCCCAATGGCGTTTCCCCGAAATCGCTTTTACCCGAATTCTCATTCCCCCTAATTTCGTTTCCCCTAATCTCGGTTCCCCTAAATCTCGTTTCCCCTAATTCGCATTTGCCCTAAACACGTTTACCCCAATGGCGTTTCCCCGAAATCGCTTTTACCCGAATTCCCATTTCCCCTAATTTCCTTTCCCCTAATCTCGGTTCCCCTAAATCTCGTTTCCCCTAATTCGCATTTGCCCTAAACACGTTTACCCCAATGGCCTTTCCCCGAAATCGCTTTTACCCGAATTCCCATTTCCCCTAATTTCGTTTCCCCTAATCTCGTTTCCCCTAATCTCGTTTCCCATAAATCTCATTTCCCCTAATTCACGTTTGCCCTAAACACGTTTACCCCAATGGCGTTTCCCCGAAATCGCTTTTACCCGAATTCCCATTTCCCCTAATTTCGTTTGCCCTAATCTCGTTTGCCCTAATCTCGTTTGCCCTAATCTCGTTTGCCCTAATCTCGTTTGCCCTAATCTCGTTTCCCCTATTTCACGTTTGCCCGTATCAAGTTTTTCCTAATTCGCGTTTTCCTTATTTCGCGTTTGCCCTAATTCATGTTTGGTTTTTATTAACCGAAATAAAACGGTGGGTCTTGATATCTCAAGAGAATTATTCTTTCCTTTCTTGTTTATGATGTCGATAACCATGCCAACAAAAGTGTAAAGAAGTGCACATGGTGAGGAGCATTATACGATTAGTCCTTAACGCAGCCATTGTATCTGTCACGGACCCCCCCCCCCCCTCCACTACCCTTCCTCACAGATAAAGTACTACATCGCATTAAACTTTTATTAAAGTAAGAGATACTATTGAAAAGCATTCGCTAGAATTGTGAACGCAGAAGGCCCACTTTTTAAGAGTTCTTAGCGTACTAGACCCCTTCCTTCTCCCCACCGTACGAGACTCTAAGCATGAGCCGTGGAAATGCCTTTTGCTAATTGAGTTCCCCCTTAACAGTAGACGTCAGTTTATCCTGTTTTAATGTTTTCTCAGTTAGCACCATCACTGATTGGGTGTAGGAGAACTGGCCACAAAAATTTTAACAGACCGTATAAAAATTGCGTTTTCGACCGCTTCGTGGCCACGTTCTTGGAAGTTGGTTATCTGAATCACATAAAGTTTCCGTAATTTCGTCTTTTCTTAATTGCGATTATTAATGTAATTCTTTAAAAAAAATGTTTATGATCTACAACTGAACAAAAGATTTCAGGATTTACAAACTGCAAGTCTGCAATTAATTATCTGAGGGCATGTGCTGCCTCACGAAACCTTTCGGGGAGGGGGGGTGGTAACACCAAAAGTATAAAATATAAAGCATTTCTGGTCTGATCAGGAGATTTTCAGCATTTACAAATTACAAGTCAACAAATTATCTAAGGGCATGTGCTGCTTCAAGAAAACTGTCAGGGGCGGGGGGGGGGGGATACGTGTACAATGTTAAATTAAACGAAATTTGTTTTGGATTTTATGGATTTTTACACTGCCTGAAAATAAACATCTTTCCTTTTCTTTCTGTTGTACTTGAAATCCAAAAAGGATAAAGAAAAATGTTTTTAATTAAAAAAAAAATACAATGCCCCCCTTTTTCGTTCCTGAGAATTGATAGCGGCAATAAGGTGCACAAAATCCTCTTTTCAAATTTTTACTGTCTGTAGCAGTGGCTTACGCCGATAGATCGTTTTCCATACTTAGAAATATGAAAAGTTACTTCTGATTAAATGTGAAACAGCAACGACTTTTTTTTTTTCGTTAGTAATTAAAACAAAATTGGTTCAGACTTAGACAATTTGGACATTGTTATAAAGTTTGTAACAAAAAGAAAAACAAAAGTTAATTTTACCTGAAACTACGTTTGTTTGTGTGCTTTCTTAAAGCTTTAGTTTTTAATTTATAGGAAAAATAATTTCATTTATAATTTCATTTAATACGAAAACCAATTATTTCGAATTCTACTTTCAGTTTTATACAATTTATTTGAATATGTACCAATAGAAGATAATTTTTTGGTTAGAATAGTTCAAGAGACGCCCGTCATGTTCAATGTTATATATATATACAAACTTAATTTCTGGATATTCATCACTGCTGCGTTGCGCGTCATGATCTTCAGAATGTGTGTTAAAAAATTTTGTTTTAAAATTCGGTTTTAAATTTTGTCCTTAACTCTGCTTTTCGGTACCCTGGGTCATACCCTGCAGCTATATATATATATATATATATATATATATATAGCTGCAGAGTATGACCCAGGAACTTGCTGACAAGAGTAAAGAAGTGAGATTAAAAATGAACTTTCAGAAGACAAAAGTGATGTACAATGCTTTTACAAAAAATGAAAATTTATCGATTGATGGGGAAAAAGCAGGAGATAACCAATACCTACATTTATCTTGGACAGCAGATATCAAGTGAGGGTCATATTGATGAAGAAATTAATCGGCGTACAAAACTTGCCTGGAGAGCTTTTGGAAGAAGTAGTATAATTTTCAAGAGCAATATGCCATTATGTCTTAAAAGAAAAGTGTTTGATCAATGCATGCTTCCAGTGCTTACGTATGGTGCAGAGACGTGGACCTTAACTAAAAGAGATATACAAAGGCTGCAGACAACTCAAAGCAGCATGGAGAGGTGCATGCTTGGTGTAACCAGGAGAGATAAGAAGAGGAACTCGTGGATCAGAAAAATGACAAGAGTGGAAGACATCATGAGCAGAGTTAAATCTCTGAAACGGCAATCAGCTGGACATGTAGCCAAAAGAACGGACCATCGATGGACAGCCGAAATTTTAGATTGGACTCCAAGGGACAGGAAAATACCCAGAAGAAGACCTCATTGGAGATGAGTGGATGAAATTCGAAAGCATGCGGGAGTGAGATGGGTGAATGAAATTCAAAAGCATGCGGGAGTGAGATGGGTGGATGAAATTCAAAAGCATGCGGGAGTGAGATGCGTGGATGAAATTCGAAAGCATGCGGGAGTGAGATGGTGGAGACTGGGACAAAACAGACCGTAGTGGAAGAAACTTGGTGAGATCTTTATTCATCTAGCAGTAGATTGAAAATGGTTGATGATGATGATTAAATATACATATATTTTCCTGAATTTGACGATAGAAAATTACATACAACGATTTTTTTCCTGAATTTCACGATAAATCCGATTTTTTACCTGAATTTTGGCGATAAAAGAAACGTTTTATTTCACTCAACGAAAATCAGGACAAACATGAATTGGGGAAAACGCGAATCAAGGCAAAGGAGAATTAGAACAAACTTGATACAGTAAACGTTTTTAGGGGAAACTTTGATACGGACAAACGTGTTTAGGGCAAACGTGAGTTAGGGGAAATGAGATTTAGGGGAAACGAGATTAGGGGAAACGAAATTAGGGGAAATGGGAATTCGGGTAAAAGCGATTTCGGGGAAACGCTATTGGGGTAAACGTGTTTAGGGCAAATGCAAATTAGGGGAATCGAGATTTAGGGGAAACGAAATTAGGGGAAATGGGAATTCGGGTAAAAGCGATTTCGGGGAAACGCCATTGGGGTAAACGTGTTTAGGGCAAATGCGAATTAGGGGAAACGAGATTTAGGGGAAACGAGATTAGGGGAAACGAAATTAGGGGAAATGGGAATTCGGGTAAAAGCGATTTCGGGGAAACGCTATTGGGGTAAACGTGTTTAGGGCAAATGCGAATTAGGGGAATCGAGATCTAGGGGAAACGAAATTAGGGGAAATGGGAATTCGGGTAAAAGCGATTTCGGGGAAACGCCATTGGGTAAACGTGTTTAGGGCAAATGCGAATTAGGGGAAACGAGATTTAGGGGAACCGAGATTAGGGGAAATGGGAATTCGGGTAAAAGCGATTTCGGGGAAACGCCATTGGGGGAAACGTGATTAGGGGAAACAGGAATTAGGGGAAACGGATTAGGGGAAACGGGTGCTCACCCTTTTTTCTGAGGATGTTTGTCCAACTGAGTTATAAGCAGGAGAAATCATAAACTGAATGTGGTCAAATTAGCATATTCACCTACAGTATCTAATAACGTGTTGCTCCACCTTTTGCCCACACAATAGCAGCGAGATGTCTCGATAAGTCTCAATGAGGTATTAAAAACACTGAGGTAGTATTGCTGCCCATGAAATAAGGATCGCCTGTCGTAAAGCATCCACATAACGACCACCGTGAGCAACTCAATGGGCTTTAAGCTGTAGTTAGTGCCACTGGTTCCTGGGAAGGGAGAGAGCTACAGCCTTAAGACAAACACAACACCCATGCCTCACCGTGATTCCAACTCGGACTCACTATGACGAACGATCATAAGCCAACGCTTATTACTATATTTTGACTAAAATTATATTCGAACCAAATAAATTACGTGGCTAATCCACTTGAGATATTAATACACTGCTGGCTACCCAAAATGTAACACCAAGAAGGAAGCATCCGATTGGCCTGAAATTCGCAGCATGCGTCGCCCGCGAGAGGACATGCAAACGATTAGCATTGCAGGGCATATGCAAATCATGTGTGCCCGACACGCCACCGAGAAGCGGAAGTGTGTTAGCGGAAGTGTGTTGTGCTGCCGGACATGTACGTGAGAAGCTTCCTGATGCCTCGTCGCAGAATACGGCAGTCATTCCAGCACGTTTCGGAGTTCGACAGAGGACGAATAGCGGCTTATCGCGACAGCGGTTTATCGTACCGAGACATCGGCGCCAGTGTGTGACGACATCCTGCCACATTGAAGCGAGTATGGACTCGGTGGGTGCAAGAGGGACGGACGAATCGACATCAGCGATTGCCACAACCGCGGCACACCACCGAACGAGAGGACCGGCATGTTGTGCGGCGGGCATTGACGGCTCGCACCGTCACATCACGAACGTTAGCGCAGGAATTAGGGTGTGGTGCGCAACAACCTGTGTCAGCAAGTACCGTTCGACGTCGTCTGCAGGTGCGGGGACTTGTCGCACGGCGCCCATTGCTCCGATTACCATTGACGTTACACCACCAGAGAGTGCGGCGGCAGTGGGCCGTTGAACGCCGCACCTGTACTACGGAATTCACGACATTGTCTTATCCGACGAATCCCGCTTCTTCCTGCAACACCACGATGGTCGGATCCGCGTGTGGCGGCACCACGGCGAGAGAATGTATGACGCCTGCATTATGCATCGCCATACCGGTCTGTCGCCTGGCGTTCTGGTTTGGGGCGCAATTGGATATGACACCCGTACACCTCTGGTACGCATCGCCAGTACACTCAACAGCCACCGCACCATCTCCGACGTTTTGAAGCCTGTAGTCCTCCCTTATCTGCAGGACCTGCCAGCTGCTACGTTTCAACAGGACAATACGCGCCCGCACGTGGCACGCATCGTGCAACAATTCTTCACGGCCCACCAGGTGTCACTGCTGCCGTGGCCAGCCTGTTCTCCCGATGTGTCGCCCATCGAACACGTCTGGTCGCTGATCGGCAACCGAGTGGCCCGGCAAGCACCACCCGCGGCTACGCCTGATGAACTGTGGCAGCGTGTGGAAGCAGCCTGGACCGACATACCCCAAGTCCCCATCCAAAGCCTCTTTCGTTCGATGCCGCGGCGTGTAGCGGCCGTTATTGCCAGCCATGGGGGCCACACGAACTATTTATGTCTGTGTGTTCCGCAAGTCGCACGGGCCTGTAAGCTCAATCGTTTCATCTTTGTGTCTGTCGTTATGTGTCCAGTAAATCTGGCTTTGCTATCTCGTGTCCTTCTTGGTGTTGCATTTTGGGTGGCCAGAAGTGTAGATGTGCTATTGTCCTTAATACTGTTTCACACGTTATTTAATGTAGCTTCTTTCAATGCAGGTAACAAATAGAAGTATGAAAAATAACATCAATGCCAATAACTTGAATAGTTCGTAAAATAAATGAAGGAACTTACTAGATTATTGTCCTTGGACAGGTATTAGTCCTCAGGAAGAACAACATATAAACCCTTATCAAGTATAAGGGTTACATAATGCTTTTTAGCATGTCGTTCGAGAGTCCTTCTTTGTTTTAGTATTATTTCAAATATGATTATAAAGTTGTCTTTATATGATGGAATTTGTACCACTCAATGCAGTAATTACATCAAAAGTAAAACCAACCTAGTTAAACCACTGAGCCACCTGAGCGCTTAGACCACTACGCCACCCGAGCGGCTCGGGAAGTATACGGTGTGACGTTGTCCTGTTGGAAGATGGCGTCATGGTGTGAAAAGGAGAATCGTTACGGACTGATGTAGATGATTGGCGAGGATGTTCACATGCCTTGTACTTGGTGACGGAGTTCTCGACGGGGGTATGAGAGACTCTAAGGAAGCCTATGTAAACGTACCCCATACTGTTGCAGCACCTCCACCTGCTGTATGACCCCAAACTGGCAAGATAGGTCCATCACTTCGTGTGTTTTACACCACACACGCATCCACCCATCGGTATGATAGAGTTGTGTGATTCTTCAGATCATGTGACGTGTACGCAGTCTTCCGCTCTGCAGTTGCGATAGGAATTTGCAAACTGCAACCTATTCTTTTAGTGCTTTGTACTCAACAAGAGGACACGATGTGCACACGATGAGTCGACTGGCGTAGCTTATTTTGTTTATAGTATGACGGATAGTTTTTGTGCATAAACTTGTGGATGCTCCCTTTTTAAATTTCGATGTTACCTGCTCCACGGTGGTTATGTGGTTCCTTGTAATTGGTGAGTTTGAACTCAATTTTGAGTCATGCATGTTTACGCCACACTTCTCCCATAGGTTGGAGGTTTCGCCGTATTCCACGTATTCATGAAATACGCTATATTGAAAAAAGTCACCGGACACCCCTTCAAAAACAGATGAACGGATACGCTGCGTTGCTAAGATGCGCGGTACAGCTGCAAACGGTATAAAAACAAGCCTGCAGCTGACCGAGATCATATTGCACTATAAGGTTGAGTGAAAATGTCGCGGCGGGAGAGAACTGACTTTGAGAAAAAAAGATTGTTGGGTGTTATATTAGTGGGTTGTCCATAACAGAAACCGAAAGACGTTTAAACATACCCAAGTCAACTTTTTTTATGTATTGAATAAGTGGAAGACACATGGCGTGCCTGAAGCAGCAAAACGTACCGGCAGACCAAACGAAATGAGTGATAGAGGACGTCGAAGCCCCAGGAGAGTCGTTACAGCTAATCGACGGATTACTGCACAAGACCTCAGTGTACATGTGAGTACAACTGCTGGAACCTCGATATGTACACGTACCATTCGCAGAGAACTTCATTCCAAGGGTTACCGTGGTCGTGCGGCTGCTCATAAGCCTTTGATATCCACTCGGAATGCTACTTGTCGTTTAGCATGGTGTGAAGAACATTTATCGTGGACCGTAGATCAATAGAAACGGGTCCTATGGACTGATGAATCCAGATACACGATCCGTCAGTCTGATGGCCGTGTGTGGGTATGGCGGCAACCGAGGGAACGCTATTTGCCACAGTGCACTGTTCATAAGGTCGGAGCTGGCAGTGTACTCGTGTGGGAGTGTTTTTGGTGGTATGGTCCCGGCCCATTGGTTATCGTGGACAAACCTGTTAACCAGCACGTCTATCTCGATATTCTGGACAATTATGCAGTACCAACTCTGTGGCAATACTATGGAACCGAGCCTTGTTGGTACGATCAGGATAATGCACCGAGCCATAAAGCAAGAACTGTTACAGCGTGGTTTGACAATAATTCCGTTTCGTGTGTGGACTGGCCAGCACAGAGCCCTGATCTTAATCCCACAGAGCACCTATGGGATGAATTAGAGCGCCGCACAAGAAGTTTGGAACCAAGGCCTACTACTAAGCAACAGTTAGCGGCAGCATTATGTACTGAATGGAAGCACATACCTATCGCTGTGTTCCAAAACCTTGTCGAAAGCATGTCTCGAAGGGTCAGTGCATGCATTAAGGCCAAAGGTGGATCGACACTGTACTAATGTATGTCAATATATGTTATGTTGTGTTTCTCTTCTAGGTGTCCGGTGACTTTTGTCAATATAATGTACATGTGCGACGGTCTAATGTGGACATCCCAATAGTTCGGCAGTCGCGGGTATTGAACTTCAACCTTTCTCTCAGCTGCTGTCTAAACACGATCAAATCAAGGCCGTTTAGAAAGTACAAGGTCATGACATTAGAGAAATGAGTTCCCTTGGTTTATGACATGTCTCACGTGTTACACGGACTTATACGTCGGTGTTGTGTTTGACGTCACACACCACAGCGTTGGTAACCAATTGAAAGCCGTGCTTTCCGCGTGACGTCACTGAAAGAGGGAATTCGTTTCAGTAATATCATGGGTTTTCCAGACTGCCTTGGTCAAACTCACTCGCGTCTCTGCCTTTACCTATGATTACTCTTCCGTGACTGGTTTGCAACGCGTAGAGATAAGAACTGCCAGTTTCGGCGTCCCACGACTGAATGTGATACTACTGTTTTGCATATTGTTATTGGGATATATATACACTGTCGAGTCACATTATTGGGACCACCTCCTACTTTTGATGTCAACAGCGCGTAGCCAAGGAAAGAAGGCACGTGTCGTGAGCTCGCTTGGAAGGTATATAAGGTGTGCTGTAGGCATTCTGAAAACATATCACTCGTTGCTGTCGTGGATAAAAGGAACGATTTATCAGATTTGCAAAAAGGGATGGTTATCGGCTTTCGGGATAAGGGTGGCAGCATTTCTGAAATAGCGCAGTTTGTGAACTGTTCGCGTGCTGCTGTGGTTAAAGTGTATCGTGATTGGAGAAATGGCACCATTGCAAATAAGAGACGTGGAAACTGCGGAGCACCACGTGCCATTGATATGAGAGGTTAACGTCGGCAGCAAAGGTGCGGGAAGGCCGATCGACACGCTACCGTGAAGCAACTCACTGGCCGAATGAACCAGGGCTACCGGAAGTGTCTCTAAAACGACACTTCAGCGAACCCTGCTGCGTATGGGACTCCGATGCAGACGGATGGTCCCTGCACCTATGCTAACGAAGGTACATCGGCAGAAAAGGCTTACATTTGCATGGCAGTATCGGAATTGGACATCAGCTGATTGGCAAAGGATTGCCTTCTCCGATTAGTCACGTTTCCTGCTTCATCGAACGTATAAGGCAAGAAACATCTGATACCAAACGCTCTTCAACCATTGCTGGCAAAACACGAGCTGGTGGGGGCAACGTTATGGTCTGGGGAAATATTTTCGTGGCATTCCCTGGGTCCACTCGCTATGGACCGAATTCATTATGAACTCATCCTTGCAGACCTCGCACACCATTGATCTGATTGTCTTCCTTAGGGCGAATGGGATCTTCCAGCACGACAATGCGACGTGTCACACAGCTAGAAATGTCCGAGAGTGGTTGGAAGAGTACGATGAAGACTTCAAAGTACTTCCCTGACTCCATAATTCCCCAGACGTAAACCCAGTTAAGCATCTGTGGGATCACATCGATCGTGTTGTTCGCTCTATGGATCCTCCATCATGCACCCTCCAGCAGCTGTCAGATGTACTGCAGTCAGCATGGCTCCACATACCTATACATTTCAGTACCTTATTGAATCATTCCCAACCCTTCTAGCTGCTGTCCGCGCTGCCCACGGCGGTCACTCTGGTTATTAGCTGGTGGTCACAATAATGTGACTCTACCATGTAATAATTTGTGCATTCAGTGCACGACGTTCTTTGTTCTCCTGACACAGGCACGATAGCATATGTGCCATGGTTACAGTGAAATAGCACGAAATGAAGTTTAACCACCTTCCGTAAAAACTATTGAACATAAAGATTTGCGTTTATTTAGTCTTTCGAGATGTTTATGGCAACAAGTACACTGAAGCAACAAATTATTACATATTTCTATCTGCTTTCTTTCTTAGAGCCAGTCCCTAAATTAGGGACGGGATTTCCTTCTATCCTTAGATGCTCGTGGGCGTGAGACACCATGTATAGGGATGCTCTGAATCACAGTTCAATACACATGCGCTAAATGTTTCATATGCAAATAGTGGGAGGAAGTGGAAAAATTACCCCATTCCCCCAGCTATCTGCAGAGAAAAAACCCATCAGCTTAAATACAGTATATGTAGATTTTGCAGCTTTTTGTGCTGTGACAGTTTAGTGAAAATATTTAGACAATAAACGAAAAAGGATCGTGAAAAGTGTTGCTATACTTCAATGTAGAAGGGAAATTTTTATTTTTATTTTTCATAATTATTGTCAATAATAATAAAAAATAAAAATAAAGATAAAAATAAATAAAAGTTAGGCTGAAAAGTTTTGTCTCTATTTGAATAAAAAATCAATGGTAAAAGTTTTTTCAATGAAACAAAAAATTGATTACACTGGCGTGCAAAAATTAAGGACGAGATGGTTTTTCGAATGTAACGTCCTGCAGAAGTGCTCCACATAGACTCAAATCATACCATAAGATCCCCAAGATGTAAGAATATGGGACAAGTGAGCAAAACCGTCCAAACAAGGAATCCAAAGGATGCAAAGGCACTTACTTTATTGAAAAGGTAGCTTCGAGCACAACTGGACAGAAGACAGAAACGTCCATGTGACAGGCGGCTGCCAAAAAATTCCAGTCTTTAGTAGGTGATATGATCACCCCTGACTGCATTGCAGGATTTACAACGTCTGGCCATGCTGAAGACGAGGTTGTCAAGGAGCTGTTGAGGCCTCGCGGCCCATTCTTCTTGTAGCGCCAATCGCAGCTGCGGAATCGTTGCTGGCTGCTGGTGACGTGCTGCCAAACGTCTCCCGAGAAGGTCCCATACGTGTTCGATTGGATTTAGGCCCGGGGATCTTGCGGGCCAATCCATACGTTGAATATCTTCACTCTCCAACAGCTCTGCGACAGCCACTGTACGATGAGGTGTAGCGTTGTCGTCCATGAAGAGGAACTCAGGACCCACAGCACCTATAAACAGACGCACGTGAGGCAGGAGAACCTTTGTACGATAGCGGACACCAGTGACTGAACCTCCTTGGAAGATGAGGAGGTCAGTACGGCTACCAAGCATGATACCGTCCCAAACGAGAACTCCGCCACCTCCAAACCGGTCCCTTTCGATGATGTTGGAGGTGTGGTTGCGTGTTCCCTGCTCTCTCCAGATGTGTATACGTCCAGAATCGCTGGTCAGACTAAATCGGCTCTCATCCGTAAAGAGACCTCGACCCCATTGTTGATGTGTCCAGTTCTTGTGTTCCTGGCACCACAGAAACTGCTGTCTCCGATGAGCAGGCGTTAATGGCACGCACCGAACTGGCCGTCGTGCAAATAGACCACCTCTGTGCAGCCTCCTGGCCACGGTAAAACGGGATAACGGACGTCCAGTTGTCAGTTGCATGTGCCTTGCGATTTCTCCCGCTGTCTTCCGTCTGTCTTTTCTCGCCTGTAGGACAATATACCGGTCGTCCGCCGCCGTGGTTGCTCGTGAACGACCACTGCTAAACTATCAGACAGCTGTTCCTGTCGTTTGAAATGCTCTCCAAGTTCGTGAAACGATGCTGTGAGCGATCCCGAACTCCTCGGCCACACTAGTCACACCTCGACCTTCTTCCAACTTCCCAATGACGCGACCTCGGTTAAAGTCATCCAGATGTCGTCTACTGGATTGTCTGTTGGCCATATCACCACATGGTGGCAGCAACTCGACGTCGTTCAAGCCGATGTACACCGTGCAATAGCTTTTACCGAATTGCTGAGCGTACACCGCCCGTGTGCTTTATACCCTTGGGACACCCCCTCCCACTTCATGCTGCATATATGCAAATGCCCTACCGTACCGGACCCTAGTCTATCTCCTGAGTGGTCTTTCGGTCCATTCTGCCTACTCGTTCCGCTGTTATGCTAATTTCTCCTCTTCGTCCTTAATTTTTGCACACCAGTGTATATAACCTTTATTTAAAAGGTCATACAATTACTTCTCCACATAATCACCTCCTACTTAAGCACTTGTCTTCCAACGTGTGTCAATAATTTTCGAAGTTCGCCCTTAAATTTTTCTGATTGCCACCCCAGTAATGCAGTGGTCTGAGCTCTCTCTCTCTCTCTCTCTCTCTCTCTCTCTCTCTCTCTCTCTTTATCTCGTCCGTCCATGACGGGTTGAATCCCGAAAAAAAAATTATGCGCCTTATAACAAAGTAAATTTCTCCGTCATTTTTATCCACGCCGGGGCTCGAACCCTGGTCCGCTCATCCCGGAATAAGTCGCTCTACCAATTGAGCTACGCGGACGTTCGTTCTGACTGCTATCTGCCTTTATGTCGTGTGCATCCTGCTGGCAGGTACGTCACAGCCTTTGATGGTTACTGGCAAATTAATGCAGCCGGCTTCCCATAATATCATTCCTCTGCTGCGTGTGGGTAAGGGGTAAAGTGCGTCCGGGGCCGACTTCACAGGGAACCATCTACGCATTCGCATCCCCGAGCCCAGGGAGTCAGCGGAAAACCCCGGAAAAACCGCTGACTGGCCGGCACGACGGGATTCGAACACCCAACAGAAACGTCCTCCTCCCACGCATCGCATAGCGACTTAACCAACTGGGTCTGAGCTCTAGCTTCTGACTATTCGTCTGAGATGGGTCCGGGTTCGAATCCCGGTTAGGCATGGATGTTATGTTCTCTGGAGCCAGTGGCTCTAAATTAGGGATGGATGACTGCTTATAGCCCATCGAGTTGCTCACGCTGGTCACCTTAAACAAAAAAAAAAAAAAGGAGAAGATTCCAGATTGCAGTTCTGAAAACACTGGGGTACTGCTGTCTTCACTTCTTCGTCAGATGCGAAGTGATGGCACCTCAAGTGTTGCTTTAGTTTACGAACCAAGTGGAGATATCCAGAAGCAAGCTCTGGGCTGTACCGAGGATATGACAGCACAGTAAACCGGAGATGCCGGCAACTCTGAAGCACCGGTATTAGCTCTAGCGTTGTCGTGTTGGAGAAGTATTTGACCATTCACCTCTGCTTTCCTTCATATACGAGTTCTCAGTTTCTTCAGAGTTTTAGTGTAACGTTCAGAATTTACTGCAGCCGCTTTTTCCAGAAAATCAACAAACATAAGTTCTTCCCTATTCCAAAAAGCAGACAACGTGATCTTCCCAGCTAAAGCTCGTGTTCTGAATTTGTTTGGTTGTGGAGATTCTTTATGGCGATATTGCATTGACTGTCTTTTGTTCTGTGGGTCGTAATGCTGAAGTTATGTTTTACCTTCTGTCACAATCTGGTCAAGAAAAGTCTCACCATTGGATTTGAGATGTTCCAAGAGTTAACGTGTAGTTCGCAGTGATTCAGTCTTCATCTCATAATACACTTGCCACAAACTTTTCGAAATCCAATGACACTGTTGTGTCCTACCCACCCTTTCTTTAGAAATGCCTTGTTCAATAGCAGTTGATCCTCACATCATTTCTTCAACACGCTGTTAATGAGACAGGTTCATTGCAGTCACAAGTATTTTAACTCAGGGAACTTCCCGACTTTGGTTTGTCAATGAAATGTTCTTTCCCTGTTTCATCATCTCTACATAAATTTGATCATTATCTCACAGTACTCACGTCAATACAGTGATCATCATAAATTGATATCAGTCTTCGATGAGATAATTTTTTTCTGCAGTGAGGAATTCAATGACCGCACGCTGTTTGAATTATATGTCTGACTCATACTGAGCAGGAACTATCCGAAACTGAGTACCCATTCTCTAATACAGGAGTTCTACTGTTTGCGGCCCTCTGTCACTACCGCAAACCGATGTTATCTGGATTTCTCCATTCTTACCTCGAATGTTGCAATGGAAGCTAAGTGTTTCAGCCCACTTTCGTAATAAATTTACTCCCTTACCATATTGTTTTCGTAAACTGAACTCAGCAGGGTATTCATTGTTATTCTGCGACTAATGACTTCATTTCGAGTTTAAGGCACACCTATTTCAAAGCTTTCAAAGAGAACACATTTCTGTGTGTTTTGTTAATCAGTTGAACAGCGTCTGAAAGGAATTATCACCGGGGGAACTTTAAACTGGCTCAAATAGAGTAAAGCAGATAGAGCTGCTTTTTTTATTAGAGGTTTAACGAGCACCGTGAGCAACTCAGTGGGCTATAAGCAGTCCCCTGTCCCTAATTTAGGGCTACTGGTTCCACGGAAGGGAGAGAGCCAGTGCCGTAAGCCAAACACGACATCCATGTCTCACTGGGATTCAAACCCGGACCCATCTCAGGCGATTACCAGAAGACATTGCTTAGACCACTGCGCCCCCGAGGCGGCAGCTGAGTTTCTACAAAAACATTGCGGTTGATAGCGCTGATCTCGGAAATACGAGGCTTCACAAACTTTGGGGACAGATGATCTTTGTTCTTCCGATGATCTATGGCGACGGATTAGGGATATGTGAATCGGTATCTTCCAACGGTGTTACACTCTCCTGACTAGAGGGCGTTGTTCGGCAGAGGAGTTGGAATAAAAAGGCATAGTTCCAGAGAAGAGATTTAAAAGAAAACGACCCCCCCCCCGGAAACATGGTGTTACTCAAATGTACGCGAGATTAATAGGTTGTACGATGTGACACGCGGTACTCAACGAAACATCTGCATTTGCAGCAACGTGACGCAAAGTCACCCGTTTGTCTACGTGCACCAGAGGCTCTATCCGTTCCTGTTGTTGACTTTTGTTTTGTGCTTATGAAGGACTGCTACTGGCATTCGTTCATGCATTGCTCCCGTGCGCGAATTTTCAACATCCTTTTGACACGCTGATGACTCGAGAACCACAGACTTCTTGCAAATGGCGATAGATCTCCGCTGCCGGCTTTCTGCGTGCCCAGATAAACTTAATCACCGCGCGTACCTCCGAGTGGGACCATCTTTCCAGGCGAGTCGTCATTTTCACTTGAATCTGTTCTCCATCACTTTCCCTTCCCATACAGCACAAAACGTTTCAGATATGTATCAATAATGTTACAATCTCTCATTTTCGTTACACTTTCAAAGATATCTTACAATTACGTTTCAGCAACATCTATTTTGGAACCTAACTCTTTATACATTACGGTTACGTTAAAAATAGCATTCACCGATGCTACTGTTTTATAGTTTCCATTGTACATAATTGCTACCTTGATGTTACATTCCGGCGATATTTAAGATTTTTGGTTCGGCAACGGCGTGGATACGCATGCACATTTATGCCATTTCACCGAATCACTCTCGTAGTAGTACTTTCACGTGCTACTGGGATATTCTTTGGTGATACTGTCATACTCGAGTTAGCTAGTTAGTTGATTTAATATTTCATCCTTTTTTTTTCCTTTTGTGATTCAAAGTCCTCTGAAAGTAATTGTTTTGATTATTATAATTTTTTAATTCTAAAAAGCATTTTATAAAATCTAAGTAGATGGCTGTGTTGTTGTATTAGTATACTACAGTATACCAGCATGTGTTTTTTACTTGAAGCTGAGAAATTTCATATTGGTAAATATTTAGAGAAATGACGAATTTGATTTTCGTTCTTTTTTTCGCTGAAGTATAGTCTATTCCACATGTATAATAGAAAATAGACACCCTCATTTGGGACCGATTTTTATTTCTTTTGTTTTCAGTATATAAACGCCGCCATTGTTCCCAATGGACAACGGACTGCGTTGAACCTGTGAAAACGTAAACAACTCGTAATACGACTGTGGTTGCTTTTGAAACAGCTGTCGAGTGAAATATTTTTTATTGTGATTTTACAAAGTTTATTAAAACTATAATGTTCAACGTAATGAATGCGTAGCAGTAATACGATGATGCCACAAATATCTTTCAAATATGTAACAGTAATGTAACGAAGTTAAAAATATCTTTCAAATACGTAACAGTAACATGAAGGTGGCATATTGAAGTTACAAAGACCTTTCACTGTAACGTATCGGTTATGTTTCAAAGGTGTGTAACGTTTGAGGACATTTTGAAGTAACCGTAAGGTTTCTGAAACATTACTGTTACATTGCGCAACGTATCTGAAAGGTCTCAATGTTTCAGTGCTATGTACTTGTAACATATACGAAATATTCTGTGCTGTGTGGGTTTTTACTCGAACTCCTGTGCGAAGCAACGCTCTCTAGTCAAGGAAGTGCAATAACGTTGGAAAGCTTTCATACCTGATCTACATATCTATAATCAGCTGCCAAAACTTATTGATCAGACCTCTTACTTTTTTCTCAAGCACGTTGCTTTCTCATTTCAACTATTGTCCCAAATTGAGTCAGGAGAGTGTAAAATGTTGGGAGACACCGATTTACATACCCATAATCCTCCGCGAAAAGCTCATCCCTCTTAGTTTGTTCTCTAGCACACGTTGCCTTTTCATTCAAACTCTTTTGCCAAATAACGTCATCTAATCATGAGAATGTAATGACGTTTTGAGACACCAATTTATAAACCCGTAATCCGATGCCAAAAGTAATCAGAAGTTACCCCTTTAAGCGGCTGGTGTACCTGAACCGAATGGTGCCCAAAATTTACTGAGCTTCCCAAACAGAAATGTTTATATTGCGACGGAGTTAAACGAAAGCTACTGCCAAACGGTTCCTTTCTCCTTCTTATATCAGTACTACCGACTATAAATGAACCTGTTAGTGGCGATAAGATCTGTCTTCTAGTCCTCTATTCTCCAGTGCTCTCTTCCTGTCTGCTCTATGACCTAAGGAATGAAGGGGAAGGTCTTGTTTCTTTCCGGTGTCTAGTCCTCCTGACACGAACATCATGCCACTAGGCGGAAACAAGTTACTCAAATATGTTCTCTCTCCTTTCTCAGGTTTTTCGCCATTTTATAGCCCATTTAGCAGGTAATCAGTCAGAAAGGATAAGTGTCAATCATTCCTTTCAATGACCACTTAGATTAACAAAGCTCAGGGGAAAGCAACGTTCTCTACTTCTCGGATTAACTCTTTCCAGCCGCGTTCTACCTACATCTTGGACAGTAAATACATTCCTTAGAGCTCATTATTCCAACACCGAGTTAATTCGTTCCAGCAGGTTAAAGGGTTAATGATTAGTACGTTCAATGTAATGAAAATTTTTCAGAACAGTGCCATCAACAACTGCATGTAAACAGTCATTGAAAAAGAAATTGTGATACGTACGCGACGGAAAATTAAGACTAATTTTTCTTTAGAATACTGCTTCGTGAGTATTTATTAAGTATATTGATATCAGTTGTAGCTTACCGCAACCTGGCTGCTGTTTTCCTCCGTTGGGATAAAAATCCACGTGGCCAACAGCCTCCATCATTCCCAGTTGACCTGAAAGGATACTTGATCCAGAACTGGTGTGCATGACGTCGACATAGAGGGCGTCCTTCAGGCTCACATGCACATGATCACCTTTTCCCTCGAACAGAAACGATGCTGGATCCAGTGCTAATAATTAAAAAAAAAGATTAATTCTTATTAGTAAAGAAATCGAAATCAAATTAAACATTATTCGAAACCAGTCACTTCTGAACTTACTCGAAAATCATCAGCTCACATTCTCTAAGTTCTTATCAGAAATTATATGAAAGGTTGTCACCATTTGAATGTTAAGTTTTCATCGTCGCAATAGGCTTCTTCATGAAAATTTTATGTTGCGCATTGCTTGCTGCGCAGCTAAAATATCAGTCCAAGGCTTGGTTTCCTCCGTTGAGATTCTTATTGTGTGATTGTTGTTTTTTTCTGACTATCTGAAAAAACGTATGTAAATATTTGTTTGCTTGGCTTCGATTCTTTCACTTTCATGAATCCAGTAAAGTAGGGATGGATGAGTGCTGCTAAAATATGGACTTCGCTAATTTTTTTGTTTTTGTATATCGAGTTATAACAACTATAACGAAGTAAATTTCTCCGTCATTTTTGGTCTACGCCGGGATTCGAACCCGAGGCCGCTTATTCCGGAACAAGTCGCTCTACCAACTGAGCTACGCAGACGATTATTCTGATTCCTATCTGCCTTTGTGTCGTGTGCGTCCTACTGGCAGGTACGTCACATCTCCCCCCCCCCCCGAAAGAGGGCCGGGGGCATGGCCCACGGGTCAGCCGTGACCATGAATCGTTGCAGGCAGCCATCCACTGTAGAACGTGCACTTGAGAACTCCCAGTCAATCTGCTGTGTGGAATGCAACATCACACATTTTTATTTTTCGAAGCGCTGGAGAAGGAATTCTCTGATTTTTCCTGTCTCGCGGTGTGGAAATAACATCACACCAATGCGAGATTTTGAACGGCCGTGTCATCCGGATAGTTCGGGCGCCATTATAACGAAGTAAATTTCTCCGTCATTTTTGGTCTACGCCGGGATTCGAACCCGAGGCCGCTTATTCCGGAACAAGTCGCTCTACCAACTGAGCTACGCAGACGTTTTATTCTGATTCCTATCTGCCTTTATGTCGTGTGCGTCCTGCTGGCAGGTACATCACATCTCCTGGTACGTTACACAACCGCCATGAAGAACTCTAAGAGCTACACGTTCGAGTCACATTAATGTGATCACCAGCTAATATTCAGAGTAACCAGCGCGTGCAGCTCGGACAGCAGCTAGACGGGCTAGGAGTGACTCAATAAGGTACTGGAAGGTGTTCACAGGTATGTGGAGCCATGCTGACTGCAGTGCATCTGACAACTGCTGGACGGTGCGTGGTGGAGGATCCATAGAGCGAACAACACGATCGAGGTGGTCCCACAGATGCTCAATTGAGTTTAAGTCTGGGGAATCACGGGGTCCAGGGAAGTACTTTGAAGTCTTCATCGTGCTCTTCCAACCACTCTTGGACAATTCTAGCTGGGTAACACGTCGCATTGTCATGCTGGAAGATCCCATCCGACCCAGGGAAGACAATCAGCAAGTACGGGTGTACGTGGTCTGCAAGAATGGATTCATAACGAAATCGGTCCATAGTGCCTTCCACAGGAATGAGTGGACCCAGAGAATGCCACGAAAACATTCCCCAGACCATAAAGCTGCCCCCACCAGCTTGTGTTCTGCCAGCAATGGTTAAAGACTGTTTGTTCTCCGATGTTTCTCGCCTTATACGCCAACGTCCATCTGTTCGATGAAGCAGGACTCATCGGAAAGGCAATTCTTTGCCAATCAGTGCAGGTCCAGTTCCGATACGCAGCAGGGTTAGCTGAACTATCGTTTTAGAGAGACTTCTGCTAGCCACCTGGTTCATTCGGCCAGTGAGTTTCCCCACTGTAGCGCGTCGATCGGCCCTCACGCACCTTCGATGCCGACGTTCACGTCTCACATCAATGGCACATGGTGCTCCGCAGTTTCCACGTCACTTATTCGCAATGGTGTCATTTCTCGAATCGCTATACCCTTTAACCACAGCAGCACGCGAACACTTCACAAACTGCATTGTTTCAGAAATACTGCCACCCTTGTCCCGAAAGCCAATGATCATCCCTTTTTGCAACGAGTGATAAGTTTTCAGAATGCATACAGGGCACCTTATGCTGTATACCCTACAGCTAGCTCACAACACGTGCCTTCTTTCATTGGCTACGTGCTGTTGACGTCAAAAGTAGGAGGTGGTTACAATAATGTGACTCCACTATGTATAAGCAGTCTCCCCTCCTTAATTTAGAACCACTGCTTTCATGGAAGGCTGCATTTCACATTTTGTTTTCTGTGTTTCTTGTTCGAATAACTTTAATTTCTGTCACCCCGGTGGGCAAGTGGTCTGTGGATCTGGCTCCTGACTATTCGTTTGAAATGGCCTCTCTGTTTCTAGTCCCGGATGACGCATGTGTGGGGGGGTCTAATTGCATTGGCTCTGTTCCTTTCCTAGAGCCGATGGCCCGAAATTTGGGACGGACGACTACTTATAGCCCCCAGAGTTGTTCATTCTGTGCATAAAACCCCTAAAACTCTGAAACAACAAAAGAAAAAGAAAAATGACATAAAAAGGTTAATGTCTACCTGTGTGAGAGCTAATTAATGATTGGCGTGTTGTCCAAAACAACCTGAATATAGTTTCCTATTTTGTTGCTCCCTGAACGTCTGTTTACATATTATTAAAGGCATCGGTTAAGCCTTCGTTTGTTTTAGGCAGAAGAGTAGTTGTCTCACAATCAAGAGGACTCTATGCAAGAGAAAATATCGCTTCGACAAAATGAAGAGTTAATTTAAAAAGAAAAGAGAACTTAATTTTGTCAGTGTTCGCAACAACTTAAACAATATTTCATGAAGTTGTGACGTACAAGATTGCTGTATGATCAACTGTTTTCTATTTAGCACACTAGAAGTGATTTCATGTAAACTGATTAGAACAACAATATTCATTCGTTACAAAAGGTACATTTTTCTCCCGAAAAGTGCACTGGTTGTCGTAAATTAGGAAACAAAAATTGAATTTTAAAGTGTCTCGAAAACTGTAATCAGTTTTCATATGAAATTTGAAGAAAACGTATAATTTAATATGATCTTTCACATTATACGAACAAAATAAGAAAACTAATTAATTACAGAACAACAGAATGTAAGTAAACCGGGTCACAAAGCATGCGTGAAACGAAATAGCCAAAATGAGTCAATAGGGTGTGGGGTTACTCCTCACGGCAATACAGTCAAACCTCGATTTAACGAACTTCAAGGGACCAACAATCTTGAACGTTAAATCGAGGAAACTATTCAAATGAAACATTCAATTAAGTTAGTGTTCATAATAGCATACGTAAGCAGCTATGTTCTCTTTTTTCAGTGACTAACTTTTCTACTGCTAGCTGTGTTCATCAAAACTTTGCCCGTAAACGAGCTGTGTTGTTTAATTTGAACTGTAGATTTAACACTGAGAAGAAAAGAAAAAAAACAGCGCGATTTGGCGAAGAATTCCAGAGGTTCAGGAATGGGTGCGTACCATGCGTGTCCCTGACTTCACAGAGTGCTATTGTTTTGTCTGTAGCTGAAAACAAGAATCCCCAGAGTACTCTAGATTTCCTCCCCCATACCGTCTTTCATTTTCCAGCTTCCAAACCATGCAAGAAAACGTTGCGCTCCTTTGGAACTTGTTGGTCATTTGCTTCTCCCTGTAAGAAGCTTACGTTTGATAGTCGAAGGAAAGGCGAACTGATTTATGGTTCCTTCAAGCTGTGTCGCAGATGGTGTTCTTTGAAACATTGGTTAACTGCATGCGTAAAATTTTCCTGATACGCGAAGCTCTCTTTCTAGCTGACTTTAAAAGTGAAAATGCTGGTTAACATAGTTTGGTGGTTTAAAAAAATGTTCGCTAAATTGAGGAAATATGTTCGTTAAATCGGGAAACGCCAAGCATTAATTTCAATGTGATTCCGTCCGGACCACAAAAATGTACGTAAAATCGCGGAATTCGTTAAATCGCCGTCCGTTAAATAGGGGTTTGACTGTACATGCTTTACAGCGACGTTTGATGTTCATTAAAAGAGTATACAGCAGCTGTTCTGGCAATAACGGCCATTGCTCCACCATGGCGATTTGAAGCTCCTGCAGGTTTTGGAAAAGGGGCTGAAGTGGTGCTGCGTGTCAGGAGAACGAGCTGTTACTCCATACAGTCAAGGACGTCGCCAAGATGGTGTAAGCCCACCCTGAAAATTGTCATGCCCACCCAGTTCAAGATGTGCCATATTTTAATTTTTTTAACTTTAAAATATAATCTGGAATTTGCCAAGGAATAATGGCACCCGTGTTTTTCGTCGTGTAGCCCTACGTATTTTCCCTTAGGAAGTACGGTTTTCCTTCTCCGTAGAAAAGTCAACAACATAGCATCGAAAATTCAGTTGTTCTCCACTCGTCCAAATCCTAAATTTAAGCCCTTTTTCGAGTTAGTGTGATCAGGGCCGAATGAAGAGGGTGAATAGGAATTCACTGATGTCATTTGTAATTGCTCTGCTGTTGTCAGAGGTCATTAGCAATTGCTCTGTTGTTTGTGATCCTAAGCAGGAATTTCAACACGAGAAGTGGAGTCTAAAGCTATACCAGCGCTCTTAAGCCTGCCCTAGGGCAATGAAGGAGCAGTACATGGCTGACGACTGCTTTCGAAGAGATGAGTGCAAGACAAGGTTGCTGGCTTGAAGGAAAGGAGTTAAGGAGAGGAAAGGTATCGTCTGCGTGTTGGAATCGTACTAACTTGAACTGTTGAGAGGAAATGTGCAAGTTAATCATACTAACTTGAACATTTCCCGTCAACCCTAATCCACGAAAACATTTGCTTTAAGACCTTTTTCTCTTAGGCATGAAATTTTCTTTTAATTAGGGCGTGTTACTGGTGTTGGTGGCAGTGTCATGTTTATTATACGGGTATGTAACTCCTCGGGTTTTACTAATTTTATTAAAAATCGATGGACAGAACATTAGCAAAAAATGACTCCAAACTTTTGATTCTTTTGTATTCCAAAAAGGGCAAAAACTTCAAGACAGTTCCAAAATTAATAAGTATGTATCCAGGAGGAAGGGGTTGGGGGTGAAGGCGGGGTGCTAATACCTTTGTAGCCAGCAGAAAACGAAAAACATATTCTTTCTTTCAGTGTTTTATAAATAAATTTGTTATCAAACTTACCCCAGCAAAAGTAATACTTGCCCAACCGTCGCCCATCCTGATTTCGAAGTCTAGCGACGTCCCTGCGTACAGTTAATGGGGTTCTCGTCAAAATAGTGGGCAAAAATTGTGGCTTGGTGAGGATGTGCATTATCGTCCTGTATGAAAAAATTGTTACCTGTTGCTTCTGCATGAGGCCTAATAAAGCGTTCCGGGATCTCATCTCTATAAATATGAGCACTCGTAGAGCCGGCTTGAAGGGCGTAGATATCTGTGTTGCAGTTCAAAATTATACCTCGCCACCCCATAACACTACCAGTACTATAAGTGTCCTTTTCTAAGACGTCTAAAGGATGATTGCCTGTCTCTGGTTCTTTCCAGATAAGTCTTCGTCTAGAGTCTCTCTAGAGAGCAAATCTGGACTCATCCGTAAAGAGAACAGAGCTCCATTTATCGTCAGTCCACTTGATATGACTGCGATAAAAATTGAGACGTTCTCTTTTATGACAAAAGGTGAGGGGGATGCACCCCATTGGTCTCCTAACATAAATGTCTTATTCATGAAGCCTCCTGTGCATCGTGGAACAAGATACCATATCTTGTTCCATGGTGAAAATTTGGTATTAAATTATGATTTCTCTTTATTACACTTTAATTTATCCCTACTTCTCATATTGCATTTCGGTCTGGGGCTCGGCTACCAATTATAACTCAATTAAACTTCAGAGACTACAAAATAGATTTTTGAGACTGGTGCAATTCAGACTTTCAGGTTCCTCCATTTCAAATCCTAATTTTCTCCCCTGATTGCAGCCTAATGATGTTCAGTTATTAAATATTGATAAGTTATACCATTTTAACTTGGCAAAACTCATGTTTAAAAGGGTAAAGAATGACTTATTCTTTTCTTTAATTTCTTTAACTATCCCTAACCATTCTTACTCAACTAGACATAAAACGTCACTGATCCCTTATTTCCCTTCACATGAACGTTCTAGAGCTTTAGTTAACTATGCTGGCCCGCAGATTTGGAATTCGCTCCCACCACAATTGTTGGGTATTAATAATTATAATTTGTTTAAAAGAAAACTTAAACAATACTTATTATTCTGAAATCAGTTTCGTGATGCCCTAATCATTATTATCATTTTCATCTCCTGAACGGGTTGTACACACCGTACAACCTTGGCTTGCTTTGTTTTTAGACATTTTTTATGTGGTCAGTCATCAGGATGATTTTTTATTTTTTATGTGTTCAGTCATCAGGATGATTTTTTATTTTTTATGTGTTCAGTCATCAGGATGATTTTTTATTTTTTATGTATTCAGTCATCAGGATGATTTTTTATTTTTTATGTATTCAGTCATCAGGATGATTTTTTATTTTTTATGTATTCAGTCATCAGGATGATTTTTTATTTTTTATGTGTTCAGTCATCAGGAGGATTTTTTATTTTTTATGTGTTCAGCCATCAGGATGATCTTTTATTTTTTATGTGTTCAGCCATCAGGATGATCTTTTATTTTTTATCTGTTCAGTCATCAGGGTGATTTTTTATTTTTTATGCGTTCAGCCATCATTATGATCTTTTATTTTTTATCTGTTCAGTCATCAGGGTGATTTTTTATTTTTTATGCGTTCAGCCATCAGGATGATCTTTTATTTTTTATCTGTTCAGTCATCAGGGTGATTTTTTATTTTTTATGTGTTCAGCCATCAGGATGATCTTTTATTTTTTTTCTGTTCAGTCATCAGGATGATTTTTTATTTTTTATGTGTTCAGTCATCAGGATGATTTTTTATTTTTTATGTGTTCAGTCATCAGAATGATTTTTTATTTTTTAAGTGTTCAGTCATCAGGATGAGAGGGCTCGTCAGGCCTCGTGTAAGCCTTTTTCCCTCGTATTTACTGGTTGTTGCTGTATTAATTTGTTTTACATTTGAACGTCTACTGCATATTGTAAAAACCGAAATACGAAATGAATGAAATGAAATGAAATTTCCTGTTGCTGCCATGAGACCCGAAAGCAGTTAGGTAGGTGTGAAAGTATTCCTTCTTCCAGCACTTTGCTAATGATAACGGTCATCTCTTGAATTGCTCCGTTACTAAACTTGTCTCGGTGACGTATTTGTCATTTCGAATGTGGCTCAAAGCCGACTGACAACGGAACGACTAACATTGAGCCACATGCTACTTCGGCTCAAGACTGCCTGGCATCGGGCCTTCCAATGGCTCTGCGTCTTAATTATTCTTGTAAATTATGTTTTTACAATGTTGCCGTAACAGTAAAATGCGAACTTTCAAACCATTGTGCTTTGCTTACAATACAGAAGCGAAATGACAAGAAGCTCTCATCTGCCTCCTTTTAACCTAAAGATGATTTGTACGCTGAAGTGCCAGAAAAACTGGTACAGACGAGCTTATGCAAAACACATAGCAACTTCACCTATGCGCGTACTCTGTTGCGTCCGCCAGTGCGTATATAAAGCGATAGATATCATTTACAGCTGTCAGAGCTGTTTTCGGCATGAGAATGACAAGTAATAACGATTTAGGCGATTTTCAACGCAGTGTCATAGTTGGCGCTCGTGAGATGGGCCATAGTATTTCGGAGGTAGAAACGAAGTTCGGATTTTCACGGACGACCATTGCAAGGGTGTACCGTGACTACAAGAATTCCGGCAAAACCTCCAACCTACGATACCAGTGTGGCCGTAAAAAGACATTGGGTGAACGTGACCATCGTCGGCAGTCAAGAATCGTTTCACGCGATAGGCGTGCAACACTCTCGCAGGTATCATCGGAATTCAATGCTGGAGCCTCAACAAGCATCAGCGTCCGGACTGTGCAACGTACCCTGCACAATGTGGGCTTTGGGAGCCGACACCCAACTCGAGTCCCCTTGATGGGTGCACGACACAGAGCTATGCGCCTCGCTTGGGCACGGCAACACCGCCACTGGACACTTGATGACTGGAAACAAGTATCCTGGTCTGACGAGTCGCGTTTCCAACAGTATCGGGCAGATGGAAGGATTCGTGTGTGGCGCAAACCCCATGAAGCCATGGATCCCGCCTGTCAACAGGGAACTGTACCGGCTGGTGGGGGTCCATGATGGTATGGGGTGTGTTTAGCTGGACTTCACTGGAACCCCTGGTACGTCTACAAACGTCTGTGACCAGCCAACGCTATGTGCGCATCCTTTCTGACGAGGTACACCCGTTCATGTCCTGCATTCATGCTGATGGGTTGGGCCTGTTCCAAGAGGACACTGCACCTCAAAAAGTGTCCGGGCGCCACATTATGGTTAGAGGAGCATTCATCTGAGTTTGGGGTGTTGCCATTCCCACCCAAGTCCCCAGATCTGAACGTGACAGAACACATTTGTGATGCCATGCAACGCGCTATCGAACACAGGAATCCGAGACCTCGGAAAACACCCGAATTGTGGAACGCTCTGCAGGAAGTATGGTGTGCATTGCCTACAGCATATTTCCAGAAGCTAGTGGAGTCCACGCCCCGTCGTATTTCTGCAGTCCTGCGCTTCCGTGGGGGACCTACCAAGTATTAGACTGGCGTACCAGTTTTTCTGGCACTTCAGTGTATATTTAGACGGACTTTATGTTAATTTGCTTAGCATATTTGATATCACCGGGTTAAAATATGTCTATTATGTTGGGTTCTTTCGCTTTCACTGTGGATTCTTTACACAAAAACTCCAAATTTCGTGTTTTTCCTAAACTGATGTAAACCTGTTTGATGGAAACCAGTTTCAGTTCTGCTCTGAGATAATAATCACTTGCTGATATAGCATTCCATTTAATTAAAGGAACAGAAAGAAAGGAATTTGTAAAATATATGAAATTTAACCACTATAAGGAGTGTTAAAAAATCTAACCCTAACATGCCTGTTTGTTACAGCATGCACCATTACTTTTCTACTAAGTCCCCCGTAACTTGAACAAAGACCTCCATTCCAGGTAAGTCTTCTGTAAAAAATGATTCCATCATGCTCTGCGAATTTCATTCCCCCTGTTACTTCCTGGAATATTCTGAAACATGTTTCGTGGTTTAAGACTCGATGATACAGAATAATGAGGAATTTCCATTCGTTCTTACCGAAAGCTGGAACCACATTGTTTCTTTCATTAAAAATCAAATTACTTTCTTGTTCTTCACATTTACAATTTCTCTCTCCATTACTGACAGATTCAACAACTCAAACTTCTGAAATCTAACGAATGATAATTAAGTGATGGTCTCATCTTTTTGTTTACTGCCAAAGAACGATGCCACACTAGCAGGAACTGTCAACATCGTACTTCGGTTTAGAGCAGGGGTCTTCAACCTTTTCTGGATCGCGGGCCACATGACGAAATGAAATCGTACTGGCGCGCCATGTGAAAAAATGAATTGGACCAGCGGGCCACATGACAAAAATGGAATAGAACTGGCGGGCCACATTATAAAATGGAATAGGATTGGAGGGCCACATGATAGAATGTAATAGGACTGGCGGACCACATGACAAAATGAAATGGAACTGGAGGGTCACATGACAAATTGGAGCAGTTGGAGAAGGACTGGAAGGCCACATGACATAATGAAATAAAACTGGCGCGCACATGATAAAAATGGAATAGGACTGGCGGGCCACATGACAAAATGAAATGGAACTGGAGGGTCACATGACAAATTGGAGCAGGACTGGCAGGCCACATGACATAATGAAATAAAACTGGCGCGCACATGATAAAAATGGAATAGGACTGGCGGTCACATGATAAAATGGAATAGGACTGGAGGGCCACATGACAAAAATGGAGTAGAATTGGTGGGCAACATGAAAAAATGAAACGGAATCGGGGCCACATGACAAATTGGAATAGGACTGGCGGGTCACGTGACAAATTGGAATAGGACTGGGCGCCATATGACGAATAGAATAGGATTGGAGGGCCACATGATAGAATGTAATAGGACTGGCGGACCACATGACAAAATGAAATGGAACTGGAGGGTCACATGACAAATTGGAGCAGGACTGGCAGGCCACATGACATAATGAAATAAAACTGGCGCGCACATGATAAAAATGGAATGGGACTGGCGGCCACATGATAAAATGGAATAGGGACTATAGGGCCACATGACAAAAATGGAGTAGAATTGGTGGTGGAACATGAAAAGATGAAACGGAATCGGGGCCACATGACAAATTGGAATAGGACTGGCGGGCCACGTGACAAATTGGAATATTACTGGAGCGCCATATGACAAATGGAATAGGATTGGTGGGCCACATGACAAAATGGAAGAAGATTGGCGGACTACATGAAAACAAAATGTATGTGTTTATTACGAACAGTAGACGTCCCACAGTGTATAGGCTACAACAGTACACGTCCCACAGTGTGTGGGCTACAACAGTAGACGTCCCACAGTGGATAGGCTACAAAAGTAGACGTCCCACAGTGTGTGGGCTACAACAGTAGACGTCCCACAGTGGATAGGCTACCACAGCAAACATCCCCTTCATGTACCACTCGTTTTGGCTAAAAAACCGACAAATTCATCAGCATTTGACATGGGAGCACCGAAACTGCACCCTTGAGGACAGGAAAAGATCGTCTAGTCCGATTAAGCACGTTTTCTGTTAATAAACTCCGCTGAACGGCCAGGATATGGTGTCGACAGCACAAATCGGTGGGACTCAGTTGCCTAGCGTTAACTGTAGAAGTTGGTAGAGGAGATGTAATGGTTTGGGTTCTGTTTTAATGAAGTTTAATAGATTCTTTCATATCTCTGGAACAGAATTTGGATGCCACGAGGTATCTTAACAATATTACGAACCAGAAACACCCGCATCTGGGCATGGTGTTTCTTAAAGCTACTTCCAGCAGAATGATGCGCCATGCCACAAGGCTCAGATTGTCACACACACACAATGGTTTCCAGGAGTACAACAGTGACTACAGACAGATATCCAGCGAACATTCGGCAATTAATGGACTTCATCACGCCCTCTTGGGTGAACATAAAGATTTCAGCGAACCCATGTCGCACCGAATCGAGACTATTCAAGGCCGACCCAAGACGCTGTTAGGTAGGTTCCTAATCATTTGCTACATCAGTGTAGTTCTATGTTTCCTCATTCATATCTCTAACATGAGTTATATTAGCTTCTCATTGGGTAATGAATAGGTTCTGTCAAAATAAAAATCAATAATTACCTGATATTCTATCCACAGTGTGTTGATACTCACTCTTCAGCCACTTGCCAGCAAAACCTGCTAAGTGCGCTCCTAAGCTAAATCCAATTATATGGACATCTTTGGTGTCAAGTCCGCGCTTTTCAATCAGCAAACTCACAAGGCGTCCGACTTGCCTTCCGACGAGTTCAGTGTCAAGAGATGCTGACAAGTAAAAGGGAGGAAGAGCCCCTCTTCTCCAGTCAATGACGAGTACATTGCAATCCATCTAGAAAAACATGAAGGAAAAGCTTAGTAGCTTCATCACCACGAGGTATCAAAGCACACTACATATTTTTTAGAGGGGAAAGAAAAGAAGCTCCTCTTCGGGAGTCGCAAGCTTAAACTGGAATGGATTTAACATTTACGTGCGCATGGGCATGATTTCAAATAAAGCAAGAGATCTCGTTTTAATGATAGTAACGTAACATTTCACTACTCGAATGCGTGCGGTCTTGCCACTAAAAAATGATACTTAAGTATTTTTACCTGTGCGAAAGAGATCATATATTTTCTTCGCTTTTAGAAAATAAGCACATAATATCATGTGTTTTTCATCACCTATGATGTTTCTGATGCCTAAAGCAGAATTCTGTTTTAAAAAAATGCTGGAAATCTTGGTCGTCCTCGTCTTTATACAATGATTAAAAAAGAAGCAAAAGGGTTTTTTCATTATTCTTCTAAAGCCAGAGTGATAGTGAGAAGTATTGCAAGAGGGTAATAATACACCACAGCATTTTTTTTTTTTTTTTTATTGGAGGTTTAACGACCACCGTGAGCAACTCAACGGGCTATAAGCAGTCGCCCGTCCCTAATTTAGGGTCACTGGTTCCAGGGAAGGGAGAGAGCCAGTGCCGTAAGACAAACACAACATCCATGCCTCATCGGGATTCGAACCCGGACCCCGTTCGGACGAATGATCAGAGGGAAGAGTTCGTTAGAAATTAATTCATATTATGTGAAAACAAAATTTTGTCCGCGCCCCTCACTCCAGAGTAAGTTACTCTCCCAACTAAGCTACACGGACGGAATGTATCGCTGCAGATTTGTCGTATTGACAGTTGCTTTACCTCCGTAGTACGTCACACCATCCCCCTCATTTTTTTTTTTTTATTATTATTATTTTTTATTATTATTATTATTTTTTTTTTTTTTTTGAAGCGAGGAACGAAATTTCATTAATTACAGACGATGTGTGGAATAAACATCACACATTTTTCGAAGAACCCAACGGCCACCAGTAGATTCATTTTTACGTCCGGGAGCCAATGTGAAAACACAATTTTGTCCGTGACGGAGTTCGAACTCCCGCTCCCTCACTCCGGAGTAAGTTGCTCTCCCAACTAAGTTACACGGACGGAATGTATCGCTGCAGATTTGTCGTCTTGACACGTGCTTTACCTCCGTAGTACGTCACGAGTAATTATACATATTGGAAATAACAAACAGAAAAGCAATTATGATAATGATTATAAAATGCTTGCTTTAGTCGGCGCCGATAGCTCCGGCAGATTACCGAGTCTCATAGGTTTCCTTTTTAGCACGTCTTTTGTAAAAAAAGATCGTGCTTATGTTATCGGTTTGTCCGTCCGTCCGTCCATCTGTACCCACGATATATCTGCAATTATTAATCCGATTTGAAAAATTCTTTTTGCATTGGGAAGCTTGAAATATGCGAATGACGATCCTTCATTTCGTTTTTTTTTTTTACGATGTACAATTTCGCCGATAGAGGGCGTAAATGCAGATGATGTCGAATTCAAAAATACGTTTTATTCCACATATTTGCTTCTAAACATCCGATTGAAAAAGTTATTTTATCCTTCGATTCCATTTATGTCGAAGAGTATTTTAGATATAGTTACTTTTTCAAATTACGCATAAATTTTCCGCTAGGGGACGTAAAAGTAAATTACATTTTTCCCGATAACTCTTCTTGTAAAATTCCGATTTGAAAAATGTTTTCTTCAGCGGATACATCTCCTGATGGAAAAGCTTTTGCATATAATTTCAAATTTTTGGTAAAGAATACTTTCGCCACCAGGGGGCGTAAGTGTTAATTTTTGCTTCTGATGTATTTGCCGTGAAATCTGAGCTTCTAAAATATCGATTGAAAAAATTCTTTCGTGGACTGATGCCACTCAGATCGATAAACCTTTTCGGAATATTTTCTTCCTAAAATATTCCACAGTTTCTCCACCAGGGGCATAGATTACATCCTATTTTTGTCAATATCTCTACTTCTAGGAGTCCGATTTGAAAAATTCCTTCTTTGTTGGATAGTGTTTTCCCTGTTACATGTTTTTCATATAATTTCAAAATTTTCAAGTAAATCATAGACTTTTTGCTAGGGGGCGTAGCGGTAAATTGCGTTTCCCCCTATATCTCTGCTTCTAAACCTCCGCTTTGAAAAATTCTTTCTGCACTGGATACAGCTCCTGATGGGAAATCGTTTGCACACAATTTCTAATTTTTGTAAAAAAAATAGTTTGGCCACCAGGGGGCGTAAATCTTAATTTCCGCTTCTGATGTATTTGCAGAAAAATATGAGCTTCTAAATTCTCGATTGAAAAAACGTCGTTTGTTGACTGATACTACTCATGTCGACAAACCTTTTAGAAACATTTTCTTCTTAAAATAGCGCATAGTTTCTACGCCAGGGGGCGTAGATATATATCTTATTTTTGTCAATAGCTCTACTTCTAGGAGTCCGATTTGAAAAATTACTTCTTTGTTGGATAGTGTTTCCAGTGTGACATGTTTTTCATATAATTTCAAAATTTTCAAGTGATTCATAGACCTTCCGCTAGGGGGCGTAAATGTAAATTGCGTTTCCCCCTATATCTCTGCTTCTAAATCTCCGAATTGAAAAATTCTTTCTGCGCCGCATACAGCTCCTGGTGGGAAATCGTTCGCACATAATTTATAATTTTTTGTAAAAAATGGTTTGGCCACCAGGTGGCGTAAGTCTTAATTTCCGCTTCTGATGTACTGGCAGCAAAATATGAGCTTCTAAAATCTCGATTGAAAAAAACGTCGTTTGTTGACCGATACTACTCATGTCGACAAACCTTTTAGGAAAATGTTGTTCTTAAAATAATGCATGGTTTCTACGCCAGGGGGCGTCGATGTATATCTTATTTTTGTCAATATCTCTACTTCTAAGAGCACGATTTGAAAAATTCCTTCTTTGTTGGATAGTGTTTCCGATGCGAAATGTTTTTCTTATAAATTCAAAATTTACAAGTAAATCATAGACTTTCCGCTAGGGGGCACAAAGGCAAATTGCGTTTTCTGCGTTATTTCTGCTTCAAAAGCTCGGATTTGAAAAATTATTCCTATATCGCATACAAGACCTCATGGAAAATATTTTTCACATAATTTCTAATGTTTGGTAAAGAATGGTTTGGCCACCAGAGGTCATAAGTGTTAATTTCTGCTTCTGAAGTATTTGTAGCAAAATCTGGGCTCCTGAAAACTCAACTAATTTTTTTTCCTTGGACCGATACAGCTTATACGGATAAACCTTTTGAGAATACTTTCTTCCTAAAATAATGCATGGTTTTCCCACCAGGGAACGTAAAGTCACATCTTATTTTTGTCGATATCTCTGTTACTAAGAGTTCGTAAGCTCACAATTCCGTTTACAGCAATATCTGAGGGATTAAAAACCCGATTGAAAATCTTATTTCTTTCGTCAGATCTATTGTTTTCCATACCGGTTCTATTGACTTTGAATAGCTTTGATAAATTTAATTTGAAATTCGGTGTCATCCTTCTTGTTTTTTGGGGGTTTTTTATTTCCGTGGTAAAGGTTCACGCGATAAAATTTTACTAAAAAGAACTCACTACTCGGTCCTTCATTCGCCAGGGTGGGCTGCACAACGACGCCCTTGGAAGCCAGTTTGAGCAGCTCCTTCGAGCCTTTCTCTGATGCGATTGGAATTGTTCAACTCATAAATTATTCTCTTTGTTTTCACTGTTGAAAGCTCAACGTGGATACAACGTGGATACATAACTTTCCTCTTTTCTGGCACCAGGAGTGGAATGCGGCCCTAGGTTCCATTAGAAATATTGTTCGTCTTGATGTGTACTATAACCCCTCTTGTTTTGTTGACGGAGTTTACAATCACCCTGTACAGAAACATGTAAATGTATACAGCCTAGAAAAGTGTTATACACAGAATTAAGTAATTAACATGGTTGTTATGAAAACATACATTGAATAAATTACAGCCTTTTAGTGGAAGCCAAATTAAAGTTAAGTAAAGTAAATGATCGAAATTAGACATGTTTACTGATCCATGCTGTTAGGCCTGTTACGTTACTAGATTTAAAGTTAAGATAAAATCTTCAATTCTCATAGGAGGAAGAATAGCGACCATGCATATGTATACAGGGTTCAAAGGAAAGTCCTTATTCAGGGCAATAACTGCGGAAGACAGGGTCCGAGTGGTACACAAGTTAGGTCTATGTATAAGAAAGAGACGATGGCCGATCGAATGAAAGCGATTGGAGCGTCCCTAGGGGCAAAGGTAAGAAGTTAGGAAACCCAACTTGCGAACAACGCGAGATAGAAACAAAATTCCAATTACAAAGTTGTAGCGCGTCGTCTAATTAGTAGGAAACGACATATGGTGCGCTAATTATGTACATGGACGGGTCAAAATGCTGTTAATTCGAAATCGGTAAAGCGGGTGAAGCAGACACAAAAATAATGATACGAGACAGAAGCTGTGCAGGCTTATTTATAATACTGAAAAATGTTTACAGGAGATATGCCTACTTACAGGCACAATCGCACATCTGCGCGAAGTTAACGTACAGCCGGTTCGAAGTGGCCACCATCGGCTACAATGCACATTCCAAGGCATGTAAGAATAGCTTCTCGTACACTATCTATAATGGCAGGTGTCACTGTGTTACAGGCGCACACAGTGCGGCGTTGTAAAACTTCCAGACTAGTAGGTTCTGTAGCATACACCTGTTCTTTCAAGTAACCCCGCAGGAAGAAGTCCAAAGGTGTTAAGTCCGGTGACCGCGGAGGCCATTCCACCGTACCACCATAACCAGTTATCTGGTGTCTGAATATTTCAGCCAGGAAACTCCGTACGTTGGCTGCCATGTGAGGTGGTGCACCATCATGTTGGTACCACATGTGCAGCAGATCTCTGAAGGGAAGATCATCCAGAAAGTCAGATATCGGGACCCGTAAGAGCTGAAGGTACCGCTGACCTGCTAATGTCCCATCATAGAAAATGGGTCCAACTAGTGTGTTTCGCCAAATACCGCATCAAACGTTAGTTGCACAACGCCGTTGATGTCGAGCAGCTCGTCCCATAGATGGGTTGGTCAGAGCCCAGTAATGGGTGTTATGCCGATTGACTATTCCGTCCCGTGTAAAACGGGACTCATCTGTCCACAAGATATCGGCCAAGAAGTTTGGATTAACCTCCAACGTGTTACGTACAAAGTTGCAGAAATCGAAACACCTTCCCTGGTCTCCATCCATCAAACCTTACACTAGCTGAACGTTGTACGGATGAGCTCCATGCTCATTCAAGATTTGCCAAACACATTGTGCTGTTAATTTGCATGCTTCGGCGACTGCTGTGGTACTAATGTTGGGATTGGCAAGGACATATCTCAGAACAGCCTCAGGATGCACTGTAACACCCGAACCCGTAGGTCTGGCTGATCGCGGTCGTGCTTGTATGCTTCCGGTCTCTTGGAGGCGGCAAACACAGTTGTTAATAGTCGCTGCAGTTGGATGTTTACCAGTCGGAAAACGTTCGGCATACCGCCTTGCAGCTTCGTGGGCATTGCGATGACATTCACCGTAAGAGCACGACCATTTCACAGTACTCAGCATTCGAGTAGCTCGCCATCAATATTTGCAACGTGTACGTTGACAGACGTTCAAATCCCCAGCCTCCGTATTTTATCTCATTTTATCGTAGAAGCCGTATTTTATCCGGCTTCTACGTCACTGTCAATATTTACATACGCATTTGAATCGTTCTCCATCGTGGCCCGGTATTTTGCATTACCTAACCATCCAGCGACCGCGTACACTTTATCAGCATTTTGACTCGTCCATGTACATAATTTGTGCGCACCAAATGTCGTTTCCTACTAATTAGACGATGCGCTACAACTTTGTAATTGGAATTTTGTTTCTATCTCGCGTTGATCGCGAGTTAGGTTTCCCAACTTCTTACCTTTCCCGCTAGGGGCGCTCTAATCGCTTTCATTAGATCGGCCATCGTCCCTTTCCTACACATAGACCTAACTTGTGTACCACTCGGACCCTGTCTTCCGCAGTTATTGCCCTGAAATAACTGCGAAGACAGGGTCAACTTTGTAGCTGGAGGTTGGTAGAAGAGGGTCATCCTACCTTACGCCTGGTGAATACCCAAAACAACTTGTTCATGAGTCCATTGCTTACATTTAATGCATTCAACCCATTTTTCACCGGCTTTGGATTTTGAGTACGGTTGGAGGCAGTGAAGGCAAAGCGAGTCTTCATTTTCTGTGTCTGAACTTTCTTATGGGTGTAGTTATAACGAAGTAAATTTCTCCGTCATTTTTATCCGTGCCGGGGCTCGAACCCGGATCTCCTCATTCCGGAATAAGTCACTCTACCAATTGAGCTACACGGACGTTTTATTCTGATTCCTATCTGCCTTTATGTCGTGTGCGTCCTTCTGGCAGGTACGTCCCATCTCCTTGTACGTTACATAGTGCTCTCTTTCGTCTTTCCATCTTCTTTCTCATCTCAGTTTTTCGGTTGACTTATGGCTACTGTTTTGGCTGAAAGTTATTTGTTTATTTGCCTTAGGCCTGTCTGTTTCTCTTCTCTTCCTCTTCTCTCTTCTCAGTTCTGCTCTGACGGCTTCTTTTTCTGGTGTGTTAATCAAAATTGCTGATTTCCTCTTCTTTGCTCGTTTTCTGGTTGTATTTCTCGTACCTGCTTTAGGCATTGGTCTAAGATCTTCAGGTGCTTGGAGTCCATTACACTGCAACAACTTACCCCAACGCGAGTGTATCAACAAGCGCCCAAATGTTGCCATTACATTCTGCTGAAAATTGTAAGGCATTACAGCTGTGTTCACAAACTCGAAGCAATTGAAAATAGAAGATTTATACAACGTTAAAACAATGGCTGTAAGATATTAAACATAACTTGCTTCGTCAAAGCTGAATAGGAACGATAAGTAATGTTCTGTTATTTACTTTTGCTATCAAAAAACAGAAATCTTTCACACGACACACTCATGTGGGCACTTTCTTACTACGTCTACTGCTTGCTCATGCATGAATGCACATTCAGCTTCTCAGTAATGTACTACCACCTGGTAGAGGGGTTCAAAATCTCAATATAACAACTTGCCCCGTGTAACAACTAGTTCCGGTCTTCACTATTTGCGTACCGGCTTTCGTGGTTCGCGGATAATTATACCTGGCTGCGTTGACTTTTATATCTAAGAGTGTATTTATATAATTCACATATGGATTCGCTGTGCTTACAGTATATAACGTTCCAATTTTTGAGACAATTTATGGTTTTTAAAGAAGAAATGTTTTCTTTTTCACTGCTATTTCTTTTTTCTTACGTGCCAGGAGACCTCATCCCAGAAGTAGCACCTAGACGACACAAGAGAAGATAACCTGCTACAAAGCTTCACAAAAACCGTTTTAAAAATGTATTTGACCAATAACTGCAGCGTTGCTGCTTTGGTCACATGTTGAGTTCATGCGCACTGTATGTCCAGGTGATGGGAAAAAGCATCGAGCTCTTTCTACCTCGGAAACTCACACTCACAGGTTTTTATCCTCCGACCCCTTGAGAAACTGAACTCTTAAATAAGGGGTCTTCCTCCCCCTTTCTAACTCGTTTCCGTGTCACTTTCTTGTCAGGCATTCTAGTCCAAATCTCCTAGCTTCCTATTTGTAAGGGTTGTTTAAGACCTGAAGTCAAACACTACCTTCCTAAAATCATCTACGTATGATTTAATCTGATGTGAAACTGAGCTCGGCAGAGAACGGGCAATCTTCTTTCGTGTTTAACAAACACTTTGCTCGTACGGAAAGGAGAAAAGCAAATAAATAGCATTCTTTTACTAAGAAGTAAGATCAGAAAGAAAAATAAAGAGACTAATTTATCGCTATCACCAATAAAACTACTTCTCAGTAATCCATACTGTTCTACTTAATATACAATACGTATACAATATTTTCATCTGGAGAGTGTCGTTTCCGAATCGTTCTGCATTTTTGAATGAAGTGAATTAGTATTTATAAATTTCAATCTTTTTATACACCGATGAGTCATTGCATTATGACCACCTACCTAATAAGATGTAGGACCACCTTTAGTCCGCAAAACAGCGGTTACTCGGCGAGGTATCGATTCGATAAGCTGGCGATAGGTATCATGGGGTATCTGGTACCGTAATGTCAACAGCAGGTCCTCCACTTCCCGTACATTTCGGGGGGGTGATGATTTAGTGCGAACCCGCTTTTCCAAGTCGAACCAAAAAAGTTCGATTGGGTTCATATCAGGTGAATTTAGAGGCCAAGGCATTAACAGAAAGTCACCAGCATGTTTCTCGAATCACTCCTTGACGATTCTGAGGCATGGTGCATTATCCTGTTGGTAATGGTCATCATCAGCAGGGAACAGAGTTACCATGAATGGGTGAACTTAGTCCGCAACGATGTTCAGATACCTGAGAGCTGTCAGGGATTGTGCTATTGGGATAATGGGGCCTAAAGTGTCCCGAGAAAACATCGCCCACAGCATAACACCCCCGCTGGCGGCCTGTTTCCTCCCAATAGTGCATCCAGGTGCCATAGCCTCCGTTGGTAATCGGCGTATCCGCGCTATACCATCTAATTGATGCACCAAGAATCTTGATTCGTCAGAACAGGTCACTTACTTCCAATCATCCACGGTCCCAACTCGATGATCTTGGGCCCACTTCATGTGTTGTTGGCGATGATGTGCAGTAAGTATTGAGACTCGGAAGGGTCTTCGGCTACGCAGGCCCATGCGCAGAAGGCTGCGATGAACTATGTGCTGTGACACATTGCCCTGATCACCACTGTTGTAACTGTCGGTGATTTGTGACACTGTGTCCCTGCGGTCACTGTAAACAATGCGCGACAGTCTCCGCTCCCCTCTGGCAATCAATGAGCTGCGGACGATACACGGCTGGACGACGGTCCGTCGTTTGGCCATCTGTGCACCACTTTTGATACATACTCACTACATCGGCACGTGAACAACCAACAAGCCGCGCCGCTTCCGAGATCATAGTTCCGAGGTGCCGGGCCATCATAATTTGCCCTTTGTCAAACTCCGATAAATCGGCAGCTTTTCCCATTGTGACTCTGAACACTCTACTAACCGAAAGCCGCTCCTCGGGTTGCATATATATATACACTACTCCTTGAACTTCACCTGCTCCACCGTTTGGTTTTCAGGCGCGCTCATTATTCTAGGCTGGGGGTGGTCATAATGTAATGACTCATCGGTGTATATGATATTCCTAACTTTAATTAGCAATTCGTTTTAAAGACGAAGAAACGATTTTTGTGTCTTCTTTATGCTCGTCGTAGCTCTCTTTGTATCAAACAAACCTCAAATAGGAAACATGGTTGCTTTCCCCAACACGTGAAACAATGCTCATTGATCTTGTGACTAGCAGCCCCGGTGGCGCAGTGGTCTAAGCGATGGCCTCTGATCATTCGTCCGAACGGCGTCCGGGTTCGAATCCCGGTGAAGCATGGATGTTGTGTTTGTCTTACGGCACTGGCTCTCTCCCTTCCCTGGAAGCCAGTGACCCTAAATTAGGGACGGGTGACTGCTTATAGCCCATTGAGTTGCTCACGGTGGTCGTTAAAAATTCCAATAAAAAGATCTCGTGACTATGAACACCCTTGTTCTTTTTTGGCTCAGAGCTCGTTTTGTTTGACTTAACGAAAAATCGATATTCTTTTTCTTTTTACGAACAACTTCTTCGGCATCGAAATTAAATAGATGGGCAACTAAATCATTCAACATAAAATTTTCTCTGAACGAGCAATAATAATGCTTCCCGTTTTGATCGTTAAGGGTGCAGGTTCCTTGCTCATATTTTAAAGGACTTTTGTTCCGTTAGCTGATATCAACACAGTTTATTAGTGATAGTATCCTCGTAAATGCAGTTAATATATTCAATTAACTTACCTTGTCCAGGAGAGCGTTTTTCATGTCTATTATATAGCTGTTATCTCCTGACATAGTAAAACCATGGCAAATGATTTTTAATTTCCTTTGGGGATCAAAGGTCTTATCCATTATAGAAGTTGAATTAAGGTAGTGGAGGTACACTGGCGTTTTTGGATTTTTCCTCGTGTACAGTGCGAAGCTCGTCTGAATCAGGTCTGGTGAATCTGGAAGCCCCCACAAATGTTTGAATGTTCCATTTTTAGAGAAGCATCCGATGTCTTTGTAGCACACTCTGTCTCCAGTACTCTCTCCTGCAAAGTTCTGTTCGGCTCGTCGTCTGTACAGCTCTTCCTGATCACCAGATGTGTGTTTCAAATACTCCGATCCGAGTTCTTCAGAACTTGTAGCATGAATCACACTCAGCGTAACTGAAAGCAGAAGATAAACCCATTTTATAGACCCTTCATGTAGTGGCCAAATAACAGCAACGGCTTTACATACACAGCTGTGTATAATCATGAAATACAAAAATATGAACAACAAACGAAGATACTTACGCAAGCCACCTCGGTGACCGTGTGTCCTGAGGAGCTGACTTCTGACAATTCTTCCAAAATGAGCCGGGGTTCGAGTCCCGAATAAGGCATAGTTGATGTGATTGTGTGATGTCGTTAGTCCTGTTCTTCTTCTAGAACCAGTGGCCCTAAATTAGGGACGGACGATTGCTTACAGTCTTAAGAGTTCCGCACGCAAAATGTTTACTGTTCTGCTGTCTTAAAACATTTAAATATCAAAACACGTGTTGGATAGGAATTAACACCTGTTTAATACCCAATAAAAGCAATGCTATCCTTCGAAAGCTGTCAGGAGCATGTTAAGTGTTCCAGCGTAAGTCGCAAACAGTAGCTCTGCTCTCGCCATTTCTCAGAGAAGACTTCTAGAATATTCAGAACGACAGAACGATGAAGAGCCATTGGTAAACTTCTAGAATATTCAGAACAACGAAAAGCCGTTGAGAAACTTCTAGAACATTCAGAACGACAGAACGATGAATAGCAGTTGAGAAACTTCTAGAACATTCAGAACGACAGAACGATGAATAGCAGTTGAGAAACTTCCAGAACATTCAGAACGACAGAACGATGAATAGCAGTTGAGAAACTTCTAGAATATTCAGAACGACAGAACGATGAAGAGCCGTTGGGAGACTTCTAGAATATTCAGAACAACAGAACAATGAAAGGCCGTTGGAAGATTTATAGAATACTCAAAACGATGAAAGGCCGTTGGAAGACTTATAGAATACTCAAAACGATGAAGAACCGTTGGAAGACTTCTAGAATATTCAGAACGACAGAACGATGAAGAGCCGTTGAGAAACTTCTAGAATATTCAGAATGACAAAACGATGAAGAGCCGATGGGAAACTTCTAAAATATTCAGAACGACAGAACGATGAAGAGCCGTTAGGAAACTTCTAGAATATTCAGAACCACAAAACGATGAAGAGCCGATGGGAAACTTCTAAAATATTCAAAGCGATGAAAAGCCTATGTGAAACTTCTAGAAAATTCAGAACGATGAAGAGCCGTTGGGAGGTCAGATGCCGATTAAAAAGTCATGGTGGTTGCTCGATTCCATGGCGTCAACCATTCACTAATTTCAAGGCACTGGAGCCAATCTGGAACATATGAAACCATCGTCTGGACACCTGGTTATTGAGCTTCCGAGGATGATAAACCCTCAAGATGATCGCTGTATCTCGTAATTGATCAGAAGGAATCTGGAGAGCAACTGAGCCCAGTTTTCTTTCGAACTTCGTCGCAACCACAGCAAGCCGCCTTTGCTATGACCAGTAAGTTCCAGTTGTGGACTTCTCTGGTCAGTAGTTGTGGAAACAGGTCTATAGAGATAAATTCCTATTGACCTGTTGTACGTGTGCTGTTAAATGCCAACCAAACGCCAGCCCTTGTGTAGTGCCTGCGCCGCTGGACGCACATGAGATAAAGACAGATAGCAATGAAAGCACATGCCCGCGTAGCTCAGTTGGAAGAGCGACTTACTCCAGAGTGATTCGATGTTGGGCGTGGACAAAACTGGGTTTTCACATTGGTGCCTGAACTTCAAGGATGACCTGGCCGTTAGGTTTTCGCAATGGTGTGTTGTTTTTTCCATACCGTGAGACAGGAAAAATGAGAATCCCTTCTTCAGTGCTTCGAAAAAAATAGATGTGTGTGATGTTACGTTCCACACACCAAATTGTCTGGGATTTCTCAAATGCACGTTTGTAAGGGTCGCCCGCAATCAAAGTGTCAAGTATTAATTTATTCAATTTTAATGTTGTGATGAACACGTGCGGACGGACGCTTCATTCAGCCATTTTGTTATTTCAGCTAAGAACTAGCATTCTTCACCATCCACGTGATACAACTTTAATCCTATGTGAGGATTAAGGGAGTGGTGCATGAACACCTGGGGCACCTGACCTTGAAGAGTTGGCTGCTCGAGTGCTTCTGTTAAACAAGTTGTCATACCGCTTTTGTATACGTGCAAGGTTGTAACCGCCTGCGGGTATCCGACGACATTCCTGAGCTGAGGAATTTCACGTGCTGGCCGGGATAACGAGTTTTTCTTACGCATGCGTGTTAGAGGACCGGAAAGACCAAGAGAATTGAGTGAGACACTTGAGCTTCGGTCGTCAAGGGTCCTAGTTTGGACACCGGTTTTTGACGGAAGGTCTGCGGGGATCGCAGAAGTACAACGTGGTAAACGGGAAGGAGGATTCCTTCGTCCACCGGGTATCGCGGAAAGAATTGTGAAAAAGTAGCACGTGGTCAGCACGGGGACCCTGAGCTGGAAGCCATCGCAAACCCGTGAAGCAAATGTTATTGAATAATAAAATCTTGCTGTTTTTTATTTCCGTGTAATGGACTGAGTTTTGTCGAGGTAATTATTGTTCTACGCAACGACGCCTTCAGCCGCCTTGATAGCCAGATCGTATAGTAAAGGCGAGGCAGTAGCTCGCTATACGACGGGAAACAAAAGATATTATCTAAGAATTGATATGTCTGGCCCTACAACGTTCTTCAGTGGATGACTGCTAACAGCGACACATGGTCCCAGCTGACCCGTGTACCATGCCCGCGGCGCTCTTTCGGGGGGGGCGTGCCTGCGGCGCCGCAGGACGCACTACAGATAAAGGCAGATAGCAATGAGAGCACATGTCCGCGTAGCTCAGTTGTGAGAGCGATTTACTCCGGAGTGAGGGGACCCGGGATCGATGTCCGGCGTGGACAAAACTGTGTTTTGACACCCTCTTGAGATGGCTACACGATCATGTCGATGGATCTCGAAAAAGCGGCGTAATGTCTACTTCACGCATGAATCGTGTTTTCCTCTAGAATATCACAGATGCCTGGAGAGAAGCTGGCACTCGCTGCGCGTCTTCTGACATCATCAGTTACAGTGCGTTTCTTGAAGATAGTGTGACTATGTGAACTGGTGTTTCGTTAGATGGCCATATTAACCTCCTCGCTTTTTTTTTTTTTACAAATACAGTGACTGCCGTAAATTATCGATGTGAGATTCTCGACTCCTACATTACGTCGTGCCGGTGCAGTTGATCCGGATTCCATCTTAATGGATGATAATGCAAGTGTCCACAAGAGTAACGTTGCTACCCCAATGGCCGAGTTGTCTGAGATGTACGTTTACGGGCTAGTCGTACGAGATTGGGCTCGTATTTGAATCGAAAAAGATACATGGAGGGTCTCTGTACGACAAACTCTTCCCTGGAACCACTGGTCCTACCAGAACCACTTCCCTGGAACCACTTACCCTTCCGGACCCACTGGCCCCAAACCCTTACCTGGAACCACTGTCCCTACCAGAACCACTTCCTTGAAACCACTGGCCCTACCAGAATCACTTCCCTGGAACCACTTACCCTACCAGAACCACTTCCCTGAAACTACTGGTCTCAAATTAGAGCAGCTCATGGTGGTCGTTGAATCCCCTAACAGGGTAAAAAAAACCAGAGCTAACGTCTTTCACGCACGTCTTAAGGAAAAAGCTATAGAACAAATGGCATGGCGCTTTCATTTTTCTTTTCTTTTGACCGCAATCCTACTGAACATCTGTGGAATGAGCTAAGGAAGAGTATTTGCTGCTGCCCTACAATTCTTCAGTTCTTTTCCCAATCCCTGTAAGACTTCCACTCTGGTTTCATTTGCTAATGGCAACATCCAGCTAGTGTCTTACTGATACTGGCTGGATCCCCTTTTGAGGCGACACGTTGGACTGTATTTCTCCAGAGGGAAATTATACTCCATACTTTTAGTACATATAGATTATACTCCATACTTATAGTACATGTAGATTATACTCCATACTTATAGTATATATAGATTATACTTCATACTTCTACTACACGTTTCGTCAACAAAACACACACACACACACACACACACACACACGTGTATGGTATACAGTATAGTTTATACATGATTGAGCCAAAGTGTTAAACTTGATGTAAACTGGTTTATTTACTTTTAAAATAAGCTCATTTTCTTGTTCCGTGCTAAACTTCTAAGGAGCAGTGTATTAATAATGCACTGCCTGATCACGTGACATGGCACCGTTTTCAATCGGATGTGATAGGTTCGTATATTGTGAAGGCACGCATGGTAATTATCGGTTTGATCTATTCAATGCTCAACTACTGTCGGACTTCGCAGTTTCCGCTGAAGAACGCTTTTACAGAGAAGGCAGAGATCCAAGTTTCCCCGCTCCTGTACCTATACACTGAAGAGCAATTGAATTAGAGATGCTTGTCTAGTAACGTGTAGCACCACCTTTCGACCTGATGACGGCAGCGATTCGTCTCGGCATGGACTCGACAAGACACCGGAAGCGTTGGGAAGCCATACGGATCCACGACCCCTTCACGAAGATTTGATGGAGGGGGATCAGAGCCTCGAACATCTCTCTCGATGGCATCCCAGATGTATTCGATGGGATTGAGGTTAGGTGACCTAGCTGCCCAAGGAAGCGAGGTTACGTCGGTGGAGTGTTCATCCAACCATTCGGATACAATTCGGGAGCGATGGCACGGTGCATTGTCTTGTTGCAAGATGAGGTCCCCAGTGGGATGCTGAAGACGCGCAAATGGTCATCCAGGATATCCCGGTAACGTTGACTTGTGAGGAACGATGTCACACGTACCAGGGGTCCCATTTCAGTCTACGTAAACAGTCCCCAGACGAGAATGCCACATCCACCAGCTTGAAGAGTACCCTTGCTGGCAAGAAGGATCCATTGCTTCATGTGGTTTGCGCCGTACTCGTATCCTGCCATCCGCATGTACTAACGTGAATCTCGACTCATCAGTCAAGGCAACATTTTCCCACATGTGTAGGGTCCAGTTTCAATGTTCCCGCGCCCATGCTAATCTTTGCACCCTGTGATGTGCGGTCCGCAGCGGTGCCCTCGTGGGACGATGACTTCTGTACCCCATAGCGAGGAGATGGTTCTGGATGGTGTGGCTGCTTACAGGTTTTTGTGCATTAACGTTAAATTGCCGAGTGATTTCTTGCACTGTGGCCCGTCTATCTTCTGTTACATTGCGAACTAGCCGACGATGACCCCGGCCATCCACACGCTCTTGTCCACGGCAGTTGGCCCTTGCAGAGATGGTTTTAGTGGATTCGATGTACTCACGGTGCACCCGTGACACAGTGGCTCATGAAAATCCCAGTACCTGCACGACTTCCGAGATGCAGTGAACCATTCGTCGGGCCCCGACAATTTGCCCACGATCAAATGCGCTTAGATCCTTCGTCTTACCCATACTGCGTCCGACTCTTACTGATTCCCGTCGCATCACTCTTTATATTGTCGGATCGCTGCATACGTCATGTCGTTTCCGTTTACAGGGCTGCCCACAGCGCCACATTTGCATAAAGCCAGCTGCTTCTAATTCAATTGCTCTTCAGTGTACTTTCCGTTGCCTTTCGACACAGAATCTTCACAGCCACGGATTATCGCAATATGCACGCAGAGAACAAGGATTCATCATTTCCAGACACAGAATATACACAGAACTACCAAGAACCAAGAGTGACCCACATGGCTTAAATTCTGTCTGTCAGATATGTTACTGGCAAAGTGTAACATTCAGTACTCTTTGAAATGCCTAGGAATTTTTGCGTGAAATAAATATTATTTCGCATCTCACCTCATCATTTTATGTGCTGCGAGGTTCATACTTTGCAAAGCGTGAGGAAATCTCTGTTAACTTTAATGCATTTTGATGTCATTGCAAGTAAAACATCTGCTTTGGTTGCTCTCGCAGGAACTCTCAACGTATGTGAGTTGCAATAGGAATTAGTACTGAGACGAGTCCAGCCCGAGCTCGAAAGCCGGAAGTCGATCCCGGGCACGAACCGGGCTCGGGCTTCATAATACATACTGGCGTTCGGGTTCGGGCTCTGAGAGTTGGGGAAGAATTTTCTTCTTTTTTTTTTTTTTAATGTGATTTTATATGATTTAGCACACGAGACTTTTTTTGTACACTTTCTAGTTATTAAGTAGAATTCTTCGGCAACTGGTCTTAGATGGGGAGTGGGAACTAGACAGGGCTATTCATTCCGGGCTTGGGTAACAAATACCATAGGCCATGAATTACTGAATTTCTGCGAAGGAAAAGTTTCTCTAAGAACTATAGATAGTAGATGGGGAGTGGGAACTCGGAAGGCCTATTCATTCCGGGCTTGGGTAACAAATACCATAGGCCATGAATTACTGAATTTCTGCGAAGGAAAAGTTTCTCTAAGGACTATAGATAGTAGATGGGGAGTGGGAACTCGGCAGGGCTATTCATTCCGGGCTAGGGTAACAAATACCATAGGCCATGAATTACTGAATTTCTGCGAAGGAAAAGTTTCTCTAAGAACTATAGATAGTAGATGGGGAGTGGGAACTCGGCAGGGCTATTCATTACGGACATGGGTAACAAATACCATAGGCCATGAATTACTGAATTTCTGCGAAGGAAACGTTTCTCTAAGAACTATAGATAGTAGATGGGGAGTGGGAACTCGCAGGGCTATTCATTCCGGGCTAGGGTAACAAATACCATAGGCCATGAATTTCTGCGAAGGAAAAGTTTCTCTAAGAACTATAGATAGTAGATGGGGAGTGGGAACTCGGCAGGGCTATTCATTCCAAGCTTGGGTAACAAATACCATATATAACGAAGTAAATTTCTCCGTCATTTCTGTCCACGCCAGGATTCGAACCCGGGTCCCCTCATTCCGGAATAAGTTGCTCTACCAATTGAGCTACGCGGACGTTTTATACTGATTCATATCTGCCTTTATGTCGTGTGCGTCCTTCTGGCAGGTACGTCGCATCTCCTGGTACGTTACATCATCTCCCCCTTATTTTTTTTTATTTTTATTTTTTTTTGAAGTGCTGGAGAAAGGATTCTCTTATTTTTCCAATCTCGCGGTGTATAAAGAACATCACACCAATGCGAGATTTTGAACGGTCGGGTCATCCGGATAGTTCGGGCGCCATTATAACGAAGTAAATTTCTCCGTCATTTTTATCCGCGCCGGGGTTCGAACCCGGATCCCCTCATTCCGGAATAAGTTGCTCTACCAATTGAGCTACGCGGACGTTTTATTCTGATTCCTATCTGCCTTTATGTCGTGTGCGTCCTTCTGGCAGGTACGTCACATCTCCTGGTACGTTACACATAGGACATGAATTACTGAATTTCTGCGAAGGAAAAGTTTCTCTAAGTACTCAACAGGGTGATTCAGAATTCATGGGACAAACTTTACGGTGTGGTAGAGCACACTGCAAAACAAATTATTTTTCATAGGAATGTATGGGTGCAAGTGACGCGTTGAGGCACAAACACAAGAAATATAAACATGAAAGGAAACATAAATTATGTACTTACAGCATCGTTGACAAGTGCTTCTTTACAGCAATGTTTACAATAATTGCTCAAAATTGCGTCCACCAACAGTAATACATACGTGGCAGCGTCGACTATCCAGACCCACAGGAAATTGAGGGATAATATTCCTCGATGTCTGCCGCTGTCATACCAGCAAAATGTGAGCAAACTAACTACCAGTTGCGCCAATAAAGCCATTTGTCCCGAAACATTGTGGTATCCGAATACTTTTGATAATATAGTGTATATGTAAGTTTTCTTCTTCCGTACATTTTCATAACATACACTGTCTTGTAAAAGCGACTGGGAAATTTCAGCTAATTTCGACTCTTACCCTATCTGTAGCCTGTTATCGTGAAAATCTCTGTAGTGCTCCTAAAGAATTGCAATGGGATACTTTAATTTGCGGAGATGAACATGTGCCCTCTGTTGCTCTCCCAGCATGAGTGCCGATACACGTGTCTGTGTTTTTGTGTTTTCATTAACCTCGTAAAATTCACTCACGCCACAGTTAAAGAGGTTTGCGGCATTTCATTTCATTTATTGATCTCGCTGTTACATATTAAAATTAATAATTCTGAACAGTTAAGTATAGCCATATAAATAACAGCAGGGAAGATCAAGGAAAAGGCTTCGAGGAGACCTCACCAGCCTTGATCTTCCTAGGTATAAGTCAAACCAAGAGCATTCATATAACAGCAAAAAGGTCAAAAAAAAACAACAACATAGAAATAAAAAGAGAACGAAGAAAGAAAAGAAAAACAAAAAGTAAGATAAAGTAACATATCTGAGATATAACATGTAAAACTAAATTAAATGTCTAACATGATATTTAATTGACATTATAACGAGAGAAATATAATGTTAAAGTAATGAAAATTATGAACTGTCCCCCACCTACCCAAACATTATTAAATAAATTGCCCTTCCCCCTGTCACCAAATCCTCCCCTTGTAAGTCCCCCCCCTCAGGCGAATAATCCCTGTATCAATCAAATTCCCACCTTGCATTTTTGAAATGATTATTAGTTGTTAAGTAGCTAGTTTTTTAGTTTCTTTATAAACAAATTGAAATTATTAATAGATATTAATTCTGCAGGCAATGAGTTCCAGAACTCTGGACCAGAATAATCTAGGCTTTGTTTAGTAGTTTGTGTTCTAGATGTAGTAAGTCTCAGCAAAGCTTGGTTTCGAATATTATATCGGTATGTAGCAGTATTCATTTCTATGAGCTTTTGTCCAAAGTTTATTTTAATTCGTTTATACATAATTTTTCCTAAGTTAAAGTGAAATAGTTGCTGAATTGTTAGAATATTATATTTGTTCGGGTTGGCTCTGGAATATCTGAGCATATTTTGTTCTGGTAAGTTGCCTCCATTTAAGTTATGTTTAAGATCTATTAATCGTATGTATTTATTTTGGAGAATTTGTAATTGATTGATGTTAGTAAGTGTTGTGTGACCCCAGGATGATAAATAGTAATCGAAATGTGGATGAATTAATGCATTATATAATAATTTTAATGTTTTAACAGATAGGTTTGTTAGAATATGACTAATTATTCCTATATGTCTGGATACTTTTTTTTTTTTTTTTTTGGGTCAAATTGCTTTATGTAGATTCCATTTTAAGTCATTGTGGAAAACAACATCCAGATAGGTAAGATTACACTGGTCAACAAAAAAAAAAAAAATTCTGGCCTGGACTTTTGCAGATGTTTTAAACTAATTTCAAGGGTGCTGATTCCAAATCTGATCTCAGATTTGCTCTATCACATCTCATTTTTATGCTATCTGCATACCCCATTTTCATTGATTTTACCCGAAATTAACTCTTTGTCACTTATGATTGCAAGTTGTTGCGAGTCAGTGACTGCTTTAGTGTTAAAATATGGTGTTGTATTTTTAGGATAGTGTGTTTATAATATCATTTTATGTAGATATCCACATTTATTTAATATTTTGCTTCTGCAGGTCGTGATCTAACAATGGCTACAACATCCGAAAGAAGGAAATGCAGTAATGACCCAGATATCTTCTGCTACATCTGTGGCAGCTTTACTTTGCAGGATCAAAGGCGCAACATCAATACCTTTGTCAAGAAGGTTTATCTTGCCTACTTTAAAGTACGACTTGGAGACCAAGAGAAAAATTGGGCTCCTAACAAAGTATGTAAAACCTGTGTTGAAACTTTGAGATCATGGTCTAAAGGAAATAATGCTAAGCTGAAGTTTGGTGTGCCAATGGTTTGGAGAGAACGTACAAACCATTTGGATAACTGCTACTTCTGCCTTGTCAGTGTAAAAGGTTTCAATAAGAAAAACAAGCAACACTGACAATACCCAGATATCCCATCTGCCAGACGACCAGTTGAGTACTGTGAGAAAATACCTGTGACTGTATTTACTGAGCTATGACTGTATTTACTGAGCTACCTGAGATTGATGTTGAATCCCTCAGTTTACCTGCTTCTACAGATGATGATGATGATGTTCAGATCGAATATACGCTATCTGGTGCAAATTGTGATAAAATTTCTCTGTTTAGTCAGCCTGAATTGAATGATCTTGTAAGAGATTTGTATTTGCCGAAGCAGTCTACTGAATTGTTGGCTTCCAGGCTGCAAGAGAAAGGGCTACTCAGAACTGGCACTAGTGTCTCCTTTTATCGTAACAGAGAAGCAACACTGCGAAAGTACTTCCATTCAGATGGTCAACTTGTTTATTGTAATAATGTTGAAGGCCTTCTTCTCAATATGGGACTGCCTGCATATAATTCAAGTGAATGGAGACTTTTTATTGACAGTAGTAAAAGTAGTTTGAAATGTGTGTTACTTCACAACATAAATATATATGGTTCAATCGCAATAGGACACTCTGTAAAAATGAAAGAAGAGTATGCCAACATCCAGATTGTTCTGGATAGATTGGAATACCATGTTCATGGATGGGTAATTTGTGTTGATTTGAAAATGGTTAATTTTCTGCTGGGTCAGCAAGGAGGTCACACCAAATACCCTTGTTTCCTGTGCTACTGGGACAGTACGGCTACATTAGAACACTGGGTTAAAAAGAACTGTCCACCAAGAATCAGTTTGACGCCTGGTGACAAGAACATCAAGAATGAGCCTCTGGTTGATAGGAATAAAATTATATTTTCCTCACTGCACATAAAACTTGGGTTAATGAAGCAATTCGTCAATGCTCTTGATCACACTGGAGACTGCTTCAGCTATATATGTTCTACCTTTTCAAGTCTCAGTGCCGAGAAGAAAAAGACAGGACTATTTGATGGCCCTCAAATAAGAAGGGATCCACACTTTGTTACAACAATGACTGCGGCAGAGGCTAGAGCTTGAAAGGCATTCTCTGATGTGGTGCGGAATTTCCTTGGGAACAGGAAAGCGGATAACTATCGAGAGATTGTGGAGGAGCTGTTCTTGAGTTTCCAAGCACTTGGATGTAGAATGAGCATCAAGGTTCACTACTTACATAGTCACTTGGCCCAGTTTCCAGAGAACATGGGTCACATGAGCGAAGAGCAAGGTGAAAGCTTTCATCAAGACATTAAAGTTATGGAAGAACGTTACCAAGGCCGATGGGACTCAAACATGATGGCAGATTACTGCAGGTCTTTGATGAGAGACATTCCACAAGCTGTACATCGGAGATCGTCAAAGAAGAGGTCGTTTATGCAGATGTAACATCACTATTGTTAATAACCTTTTTGTACATATTTTTCTTATCTTCACAATTCAATTCTTACATGGTAATATGCATTCATTCACATTGATATCCAGTCACTCTCACAACTTTGTGCTACGGCTCATTAAATGTTTGTTTCATTATTATTGTATGCTGTATCTTATCTTATTCTTGTACGTATGCCTGTCTAGCTATTCGTATATGAGCATAAATTTGCTGTTTTTATTGAAAATGCAATATTTGATATCTCAAAAACCTGATGTGATAGACAAAAACTGATGCCAGATTTGGAATCAGCACCGCAAAATTACCTTAAAACCGTTGGAATACCTTATGCCAGAAAAAGTGTGTTGACCAGTGTTATTAATTAACTCAAGCTGAGTATTATTAAGAGAAAAGTTAAAATTAAGGGTTTGGTTAGTTTTTTGTCTGGAAAAAAGTAAAGCTTTAGATTTATTGTAGTTAATTAATAATTCATTAGAAGATAACCAGTCAGTGTACTTGAAAAGTTGAGTACTGGATAGGGATATTGTTTCACTAATAGTTGGCCCTGAAAAGAGTCATCGGCGTAAAGAATAAGGTTTGAGTTAGATTCAATAGTGAATATATCATTAATATATACACTGAAGTGCTAGAAAAACTGGTACACCAGTCTAATACTTGGTAGGTTCCCCACGGGAGCGCAGGACTGCAGAAATACGAGGGGGCATGGACTCCACTAGCTTCTGGAAATATGCTGTAGGCAATGCACACCATACTTCCTGCAGAGCGTTCCACAATTCGGGTGTTTTCCGAGGTCTCTGATTCCTGTGTTCGATAGCGCGTTGCATGGCATCACAAATGTGTTCTATCACGTTCAGATCTGGGGACTTGGGTGGGAATGGCAACACACCAAACTCAGATGAATGCTCCTCTAACCATAATGTGGCGTCCCGACACTTGTGTGGAGGTGCATTGTCCTATTGCAACAGGCCCAACTCATCAGCATGAAGGCAGGACATGAACGGGTGTATCTCGTTAGAAATTAGCGCACATAGCGTTGCCGGTCACAGACGTTTGTAGACGTACCAGGGGTCCCAGTAAAGTCCAGCTAAACACACCCCATGCCATTACGGACCCCCACCAGCCAGTACAGTTCTCTGTTGGCAGGCGGGATCCATGGCTTCATGGGGTTTGCGCCACACAATCCTTCCATCTGCCCGATACAGTTGGAAACGCGACTTGTCAGACCAGGCTACTTGTTTCCAGTCATCAAGTGTCCAGTGGCGGTGTTGTTGTGCCCAAGCGAGGCGCATAGCGCTGTGTCGTGCACCCATCAAGGGGACTCGAGTTGGGTGTCGGCTCCCAAAGCCCATATCGTGCAGAGTACGTTGCACAGTCCGGACGCTGATGCTTGTTGAGGCTCCAGCATTGAATTCTGATTATACCTGTGAGAGTGTCTCGTGAAACGATTCTTGACAGCCGACGATGGTCACGTTCACCCGATGTTTTCTTACAACCACACTGGTATCGTAGCTTGGAGGCTTTGCCGGAATTCTTGTAGTCACTGTACACATTTGCAATGATCGTCCGTAAAAATCCGAACTTCGTTTCTACCTAAGAAATACTATGGCCCATCTCACGAGCGCCAACTATAACCCCGCGTTGAAAATCGCTTAAATCGTTATTACTTATCATTCACATGCCAAAAACAGCTCTGACATCTGGCAAGGATGTCTATAGCTTTATATACGCACTGGCGGACGTAACAGAGCACGCGCATAGGGGACGTTGCCATGTATTTTCCATAAGCTCGTCTGTACCAGTTTTTATTGCACTTCAGTGAACACTGAAGGGTAATTGAATCAGAGATACCTGTCTAGTAAAATATAGCACCACCTTTCGCCCTGATGACGGCGCGATTCGTCTCGGCATGGACTCGACAAAACACCGGAAGCGTTGGGGAGCCATACGGATCCACGACCCCTGAACAAGCTCCCACAGTTCTCGAAGATTTGATGGAGGGGGGTCAGAGCCTCGAACATCTCTCCCGATGGCATCCCAGATGTTCTCGATGGGATTGAGGTCAGGTGACCTAGCTGGCCAAGGAAACAAGGTCACGTCGGTGGAGTATTCATCCAACCATTCGGATACAATTCGGGAGTGATGGCACGGTGCATTGTCTTGTCGCAGGATGAGGTCTTCAGTGAGATGTTGAAGACGCACAAACGGGGGCAAATGGTCGTCCAGAATATCCTGGTAACATTGACCTGTGAGGGACGATGTCACACGTACCAGGGGTCCCATTTCAGTCCACGTAAACAGTCCCCAGACGAGAATACCACCCCCACCAGCTTAAAGAGCACCCTGCTGGCAAGAAGGATCCATCGCTTCATGTAGTTTGCGCCGTACTCGTATCCTGCCATCCGCATGAACCAACGTGAATCTCGACTCATCAGTCCAGGCAACATTTTCCCACATGTCTAGGGTCCAGTGGCGATGTTTCCGCGCCCATGCTAATCTTTGCACCCTGTGATGTGCGGTCAGCATCAGTACCCTCGTGGGACGATGACTTCTGTACCCCATAGAGAGGTCATGGTTCTGGATGGTGTGGCTGCTTACAGGTTTTTGTGCATTAGCGTTAAATTGCCGAGTGATTTCTTGCACTCTGGCCCGTCTATCCGCTGTTACAAAGGAGCTAACCGATGATGACCCCGCTCATCCACACGCTGTTATCCACGGCAGTTAGCTCTTGCAGGGATGGTTTTACCGGACTCGATGTACTCACGATGCACCCGTGACACAGTGGCTCGAGAAAATCCCAGGGCTTGCACGACTTCCGAGATGGAGTGACCCAATCTTCGGGCCCCGACAATTTGCCCACGATCAAATGCGCTTAGATCCTTCGTCTTACCCATACTGCGTCCGACTCTTACTGATTCCTGTCGCATCACTCCTTATATTGTCGGATCGCTGCATACGTCATGTCGTTTCCGTTTACAGGGCCACCCACAGCACCACATTTCCATAACGCCAGCTGTCTCTAATTCAATTGCTCTTCAGTGTATTTACATCTTTTAATAACGCATGCTAAACCCTTGGTAGTTCAGCAGAAACTATATCATTGCACGCTAGTTTGCTGAATAGGATTTCGACTGTTTCCTTGATGGCAGTCTCTTTAAAGTTCGTGTATGGGGCAATTTTTTCTAATACCATTCCATAGCATGTATTAGAAGTCCCAACCCCGTTATCACATATAATATCAAGTTGCAAGGAGAGACAGTGTGAGAAAGAAAAGGCAGGTGTGTATGCTATACGGTTGGTATATCCTGACAACATGGAGAAGATATATATCGGAATGACAAAGCGATCCTTGGACACTAGATGTAAAGAGCAGGTGGCCGCCCAGGTGGCGCAGTGGTCTAAGGCGTTGGCCTCTGATCATTCGTCGGAAGGGGTCCGGGTTCGAATCCCGGTGAGGCATGGATGTTGTGTTTGTCTTACGGCACTGGCTCTCTTCCTTCCCGGGAACCAGTGGCCCTAAATTAGGAACGGGCGACTGCTTATAGCCCATTGAGTTGCTCACGGTGGTCGTTAAACCTCAAAAAAAAAAAAAAAAAAAAAAAAAAAAAGAGCAGGTGTGAAGTGTCAACCAGGACATGCAGAATACAACCTTCGCCAGAGAAGTCATGCATTCGTCGGCCGCTCCTCTATGGAATAGTATTAAGAGAATTGCCCCATACACGAACTTTAAAAAGACTGCCATCAGGGAAACAGTCGAAATCCTATACAGCAAAGTAGAGTGCAATGATATAGTTTCTACTGAACTACCAAGACTTTGGCATGCGTTATTAAAAGATGGAAACACATCGCGACGCACCTTATAGTCAGACCCTGATTTACCGGAGGGCACACGGGGCACGTGCCCAGGGCCCCCGATTCTGGGGGGCCCCTAAATTTGAATTAAATGTGTACTTAGTTAATGGGAATTTTGTGTGTGTATATTCAAAATTTATTTTTTATACTTTTGCATGCTCATGAGTCATGTGTTTATAGATGTGGTACTTACACGCAGTGAGTTCAAGTTTCAAATTTCACGAAAACACGTGGCCATTAATGAGTTTCAGTGGTTTAATAACCTTCAGGTGGCCATTGAGAAGGAGGATCGCTTCCATTGATTCACGTGCCTTTTCTTGCTTTTCCGAACGCACCTAAACTCAACGGATCCTTCAACTTCCTGCACACGATTTGTCGTTGTCGTAATTGTAACCACGAAGCCTTGGTTGTATTTTGCGTTGCGTTTCTTGTAGTCTGATGGAATGTTGAATATTTGTTAATTTTATATATAATCAAATTTAGTTAGTTGTAATAATATATTTAAGTTTAATTATTTAACAGTTAAATTATGTCAAACGTACATATTTATCAGGCAGTGCTAAATGGAAAGCCAAACAATTGAACCTGAAGGATGATGACGTGCAGCATGGTAGGTAGCATTGAACGTTTTGCCATTAAAAAATTGGATATTTCACTTGGTCCCAAAAGTTCTACAAATTCATCTAATTTTACTACTGGTGAGTCTCTTGAGCGTAATTTGTCTTTGGAAGCCAGTAATCTGACTTCAGAATCATCTAACATCACAGATGCTCCTAATTTGGGAAATCTTTTGAATTCATCTAATGAAGAGAGCCACAAGTCCACAATGAATGCAGTGGATCCTGCCTTATGGGGAGAAATTACAGAAGAAATGCGCGAATGCTTTTTGAGCAATCCACCAGTCCAAGATTTGAAGTTGCTGGCATTCACAGGGAAGGATATATGTGGTAAAAAACGTTTTCTAACAGAAGGTAATTTTTTCAGAATAAAAAAAATAATGAGAAAGTAAAACGCGACTGGCTTCTTTTATCCCCATCAGCTTGTTTACTATTCTGCTGGATATGCAAATTGTATGCTAGGAGCACTACAGCATTTGGATCCACAGGTTTTCTGACTGGAAGCATGCAAGTGAACGTCTTACAGAGCATGAAAATTCACACATACACAGGCAAGCAGTATGTGACTATTCATCATGCATGAATGCTTCTGCACGCATTGACTGTCAGATAGTTATGCAGTATCGGAATGAATCCAAGTACTGGCAAGATGTTTTGCATAGAGTTGTTGCAACAGTTAAGTATCTCTCAGTTCGTGGGTTGCCAATGTATGGTGATGATGAAACAATTGGATCAGTTCAGAATGGAAATTTCCTGGGCTGCTTAGAATTAATTGCAGAATTTGATCCATTCTTAGCTCAACACTTGGAAAAATGTGGGAATCCAGGAAGTGGTAACACCAGTTACTTATCTTCAACATGTGTGGATGAATTTGTTGAATTAATGGCTGTACGTGTTTTTAATGCCATCACTGATGAAACAAAAATGTCAAAATATTTTTCTGTCATAGTTGACTCTACTCCAGACATTACACACATAAATCAACTGGCTTTTATCATAAGGTATGTCAACAAAAAGATTGTGAAGCAAAAGAACGGTTTTTGACATTTATTCCATTCCATGGACATACTGCAGAAAACATTACAAATACCATGATATCTTTTCTACATTAGGCTGGCCTGGATATTATGAATGTCAGAGGCCAAAGCTATGACAATGCCAGCAACATGCCTGGGAAGTATTCTGGTGTTCAAACACGCATTAGGGAAATCAATCCACTAGCGGAATATGTGCCATGGTCTGCTCACACTTTAAATTTAGTTGGTGTGAATAGCATAGATAGTTGTGGTAAAGTTCTCTTTTTTTCTCCATTTTTGCAAAAACTCTATACTTTTTTTCTGCATCAACTCACCGTTGGAAGATGCTTCAGGAGAAAGTCCAGGAAGCACATGGAAATTCATCACTCACACTGAAGAGTCGGTCAGTTACCAGATGGTGTGCAGATGCTGCAGCTACACGATCAGTGAGGAAAAATTATCGTGAAATAGAGAAAGTTTTAGTATTTCCGTCAGAAAATGTAGGTGATTCTCCACAGACAAGAGATGAAGCAAAATCACTGCTGAAGAAAATGCGAACAATGGAAATATCGATCAGCACAGTAGTTTGGGACACAATACTTCAGAGATTAAACTGTGCAAATCAAACTTGCCAGAATCCAAAAGGAAATATTTTTGAAGTACCTAAAATTTTCCAGTCGTTAATTGAATTCATTCAGTTTGTGAGGGAAAATTTTGAAGTCTATGAAGAGGAAGCTAAAACATTAGTGTCTGAAAATGTGCAATACCATGGTCACGATTCCCGAAGAAAGAAGGTGCCCAAGAATAAACACCTAGATGAATGTAACATTGAACATGTAGAACTCAGTGCAAGGGATATATTTAGAACTTAGGTTCATTTTGTGCTTTGTGATGCATTAATCACTCAGCTTTCAAGCAGAAAAAGTGCTTATGAAAATATAATGAGAAAATTTGAATTTTTTACAAAAAAATCAAGATCTGAAATTTTTGAAGGGGCAAAAGCATTGCATTAATACTACACTGCCGGACAATTGCTAAGGACGGATGACAATAGCAACGATAGCAACCATAAAATGGAAGACAGGAAAATGTGGAAATTAGCATAAGTGCGGAATACAGTAAGACGTGTTGTGCGTATGCAAATTTTCGATTGCCGAACTTGTTCGTGACGTCATAGCGCTGATAAGAGATATAAAGGATTTGACGCGTATTGACCGTTGTTGTTCAAACGCAAAGTTGAAAGGGATAGAATCAATTGACGAACTTGCAATTTTCAGTATGTCTTCCCGACATCACCTAGATGATTTTACGCGTGGCCGTATTATTGGCAAGATTGAAGAAGGGCGAAAAATAACAGATGTTGCCAGGGAGTTCGACGTCAGCCACAGTGTTGTTTCAAGGCTTTGGAAATCATTTCAAACAAATGGAGAGTGTAGCAAACGTCACGGGGAGGTCGTGTTCGCAGTACGACACCTGCAGAAGATCGGTACATAGTGCTATCAACAAAAAGACACCGGCGCAGCACAGCTAGTGAGGTAGCAAATCAGTTTATGGCTGCTACTGGCAAGCGAATCTCCCGAAAAAATGTTGCCAGACGTTTGCATGAAGGAGGACCATACGCCCGCCGTCCTGTTGTGTGCATCCCATTGTCCAGACGTCACCGTACCATCCGTTTGCAATGGTGCCATCAACATCGCAATTGGACTGATAACGACTGGTCTGCTGTCCTCTTCTCAGATGAGAGTAGATACAGTCTATCGTCTGATTGTCGACGACAACTGATCTGGCGTGATAGTGGTACTGCATATTGTCCAGCAAACATACTGGAAAGGGACCGATATCCGACATGTAGTGTCATGGTATGGGCTGGCATCATGATCAATGGCCGTATGTCCCTCTATGTGCTTCCAACTGGGACTATGACTGGCCAACGATACATTAATGATGTTCTGCTACCTCATGTTCGCATGTTCCGTGGTGCTGTCGGTGATAGATTCATTTTGATGGACGACAACGCAACATGTCATCGAACAGTCGCTGTCCAGGAGTGTCTTGAGAGCGAGGATATTCAACGCCTCGTATGGCCAGCACGTTCTCCAGATCTGAATCCCATTGAAAATGTGTGGGATGCTTTGGGGAGGAGTCTTGCTGGTCGCCAATGCCATCCAATAAAAAAGGACACCCTCATCCGTGCACTGACAGAGGAATGGGATAAATTACCCCAACAGCTGCTTGATAATGTTGTGCAAAGCATGACACGACGTGTGGAATCTTGCATCGCCCTCCATGGTGGGCATATCCCGTATTGACATCTTTCGCTGGAACGCCTGCGGACGGTAATTGCATTTTTTTCACGTTTACGTATTCTGCACAAAATGGCCTGTTTGTTCCTTGAACACGTTCCAAAGCCTTCTGGATTTCAGAGCACAATAAATTGTCTTTCTTGTAATGTCCTGGCATTCTGACATTATTTTATTTCACTTGGCATTACACCACACTTACTTTTTTATGCGCTATATAGCCGTTTATGATCCGTCCTTAGCAATCGTCCAGCAGTGTATAACAATGACCTTGACGACCAGTTTGCAGATGAGTTTTTGCAATTCTCCTCAATGATGGGGGAGCATGCAACCATTCCTCAGATGCTGCAAACTTTGAAGGTAAACAATTTAGAAGCCACATTTCCGAACACTGAGACTGCACTTAGAATGTTCATGACATTACCGATTTCAAATTGTACAAGTGAGAGATCATTTTCTTTGCTGAAAAGATTTAAAAATCCCTTGCGATCAACCATGCGCCAAACGAAACTGGCATCATTAGCTCTGTTGTCTTTGGAGAGTGATGTGACACAGTCTTTAAATTATGATTCTCTGATACATGACTTTGCATCTAGGAAATGTAGAAGAAAAATATTCAACCCAACTGTTTCGTCCTGATATAGTAGGTAAATTTTCAATTGTTTTTATTCATTCCTAAAAATAAAGAATAGTAACCGAGTTATTACAAATAAAAAGATCTGGTGCCCAAACACAGCACTTTGTCATCGTATTGTCAGTTTTGTTTGACATTGGACAATTTATACATTCATGTCATTATGTGCTCATTAGATTTTGGTAAAAATTGGGTAAATGTGTAGTTTAGCGTGGTAAATTATTTGGTCGGAAAAGTTGTAAAATTTCTAAAAAGTGTGACATACAGATTCTAAAATATGCAATTTAAGGGGAAATGGTGAAAAAATTTCATCGTTAGAATGAATATTAAAGATGTTTACGGAAAAACTTGAACTCCAAGTATGACGAGTCAGCAGGCACTGCTGCGGGAGGCCTTAAAAGAACGCTGAGGCGTTGACATGAAGCTGTGCTCCGTTGAAAGGAAGGATCGCTGCAGCCAGGACATTCACGGGCGGAATAGTACAACAGGAACCGGGTACGCTGTTGTCAGGAAAAAGTGTAGTGCTACGCTACAGAAAATAGTTAATTTCGGTGTCAGTTCTTGACATCGCAATCGGACAGTTTCTTGTTTTTTTCACATGGGATTCTTTGATGCTGAATGTATGAACTCATTTCTCTGTGGAAGCTTTTTTTCTTTATTTAGTAATCAAACTTTCACTTTGAGACTTGCCATCTAACTTTTGTTAGAGAGAATGCGACACCTACTCTAACGCTTTTCTAGAAACAAGAAAGGCATGTGCATACTTACTTTTTCGTATCACGGAATTACATGCCAAAGAACGAAGACAGTCTCTGCATGTTTCTTTAAAAAGTGAGACAGAAATTACAAACTACATTCTTTAGCGTAGCAGTATATTCTGTTACTCTTTCCTGACAAGAGCGTACCTGATTCCTGTTGTACTCTTCTGCCCATGAATTCCTAGCCGCAGCAAACCTTCCTTTCAACGGAGCAACGCTTCAGGTCGCCGCCACCAGCGTGTGTTTACTCATCCTACTTGGACTACTTGGAGGTAAGTTTTTCGGTAAACATCTTTAACATGCTTTTTTTTTTTAATTTTACAACTTTTCTGACCAAATAATTTAGGACGCCGAAATACAACACATTTACCAAAAATTTAACCGGGCTAGGTGTTCCCCTCAGCTTTTCAGATTATTATTATTATGTTTTTGGTTTTGTTATTATTATAATTTTTTTTGTGTGTGTGTGTGTTACTCAGACTCTTCCTCATCAACACAAAATTTTATGTTTTGCAGTTTTCTGATATATTGATCATGATGCCCTGATTTGATCTTGGTAGCCGGGAAGCTGGAAGTAGGAGTTCCCATAGCACTTTTTCAATTGTTTATGCAGTTTCACATCTCTATTTATGAGGAAGTCCAATGGAGGTCACCATGGATTTTTTTTCTTGTTTTAGTTCACATTTTTTGTTGGATGCATTGTTTTCATGTTCTAGACGCAAGAATCAGTACATTGCAAGACCACAATATTCACTAAAATTAAGATGTCCATCCATTTTGTCATAGATATATTGTTATAGTTAGAGTCTATGGGGTCATTAACACCACAAACTACTGATCAACCACTTGTTCCCGCACAGCCAGAGTTGTGTAAAAATAAAATGTATCTGCGTTCACAGCTATTGAAACAGAAAACTCGCTGCCAACCCGCAAACCATGATAACAATAGAATAAGATAATTTAAAGGAAAATTAATAAAACAAATAATTATTAGAACATTACAGATTCCAATGAAGACAAAATAGTACATTCTAATTGAATGTGCAGCAATGTGTGTAAAATGGACTTTTATGGCAAAATATTAAAATATTGGACTACGAACCTCATAAAAACAATAAATTAATTAAAGAAAGTTTTAATATCCAGAAAAACAGTTCTATCAATGAACCTTCAAAAATTATAAATATGATTTTCAACAAGTTAATTCAAAAATACTGGACTTACAAAATGCATAAGGAAATATTTGTATTTAATTGGCAACTGAAAGAGGAACCTGGTAATAAAATTTAAATTCTGTGTAAACAAAACTTTTAATACAGTTCGTATACATTGAGAACAGGCCTTGATAAAATCTAGAGGCCAGAAATGTTTGTAAACAAAATAACTCAGAAGATGTAAAAAATAATTAAGTTCTTCAGTTAAAATAGAATTAAGTATATTAATCTGAGTAAAGTGTTGAGTAAGTGTTTTAATTGCTGTATATAGGCCTAACATTTTTATTTTTAATCTACATGCAAAAACTATCTGCAAACCTGCTAATGATTTGGAAACTATCAGCGTACGCATGTACGTCTACATTCTGCTACTCTGCACACACTGACTTATTTGGTCGATAGAGAATAAGGAGGGGGGCCCCGGAAATGTTTTGTGCCCTGGGCCTCGCATGTAGTAAATCGGGCCCTGCTTATACTTGCGTGATAAAAATTCGTGTAGTGATGTCACACACGTTATTTTCAAAAATAATCTTTGTTTCTTACGTGTTGCAATTCCCTGCATTTGTATGTCTACCATTGCCTTGAAAAAGCCTGCCAGTGAAGCGCGAAATCTTGGTGAATCTTAGTGCTTTCAACACTACAAAAATAAACGGATTAACTAGGCTTTATGGATATCTTAAAAATTCAAATTCTTTGGAACCTACAGGTATTTTTCGTAAAGCCAAAATTATTGCACTTTATTGCGTGTAAGACAAATATGCACGTAGTGATTAAAATGGTTGTGCTAGTTTTATACCAATACGTAGAAAGCACTATAAAACAGTGCCGCCCCGGTGGCGCAGTAGTCTAAACGATGGCCTCTGATCTTTCGTCCGAACGGGGTCCGGGTTCGAATCCCGGTGAGGCATGGATGTTGTGTTTGTCTTACGGCACTGTTTCTCTCCCTTCCCTGGAACCAGTGACCCTAAATTAGGGACGGGGGACTGCTTATAGCCCATTGAGTTGCTCACGGTGGTCGTTAAACCTACAATCAAAAAAAAAAAAAAAAAAAAAAAAACAGTTACGCCAAAGTAAATCATATGCAAATTTTGTTCTTTTAGAAAACTAAGGCCAACCTCTTTGTTCTTTTAGAAAACTAAGGCCTTACGATTACGCACGCAAAACACACTATACCGTGTGACAGTGATAAACTTTCCGAATTTATGCGAAAATATAGAGTAAGCAAATAAACATGTAACAATTGAGAATTGTGGCATAAAAAAGAGTAAAACTGCCTACATTATTCATTCTGAGAATAACAAACACACTTAATATAATGCCACGATATTTCGCACATTGCAATTTTTTTGCAATTATTTTAATCTTAACTCTGTTATGAAAAAGAAAAAATGACAAAGGTCTCTGTTTCTTCGTCCCCTCGAAGAACACCTTTTTAGTTCATTATAATCTGAAGGATGCTCAGTTATGTACAAAAAACTGTAATACAGAACACCTTATCTTTATTGGCACAAAAATTTCGTTTATTGAACTGATATTTCTTTGTCCTTCTCTTGTTAATATACAGTACATGTAAAAGAGCTATTGCTATGACTGTGAAAAAGTGGCCTCAACTTCTCTGGAATAGCTGCTTTCCCGTCATAAAGTTTTTATAAAATAAAACCGCGAAAATGGTTTCTAAATATTTTATTTATTCATTGAAAACAAATGCTGTCATTTTTACTATTCAAAGCTGTCGTCAAAAATTCCTGACTGTTTCTTTAACTATTGTCGTATGAAGTTTCCACAAAAAACTTTGCAAAATCTATTTGCTGAGGCCTTCTTAGCTGTAAAGTACCCCGTTCAGGGAGGCGGTGGGCATCAGTATGCCCCGGCTCTGCAACACATAGCAGATGTTTTAACAGTTTCATTTGCGCTTTTTTTTTTTTTTTTTTTTTTTTGAAGGGTTTAATGGCTATCGTGGGCGATTCCATGGAATATGAGCAGTTGCCCGTCTGTAATTTAGGGCCACTGCTTCCGGTGAAAGGAGAGTGCCAGTGCAGGAAAAAAGCACAACTCACCGGGATTCTAACCAGAACCCATCTCGGACGTAGGTCGTAAGCCTCCGCCACCGGTGCGGCATTTGCACTTTTAGAGAACTGTTATGCTATCGTAGTGGTTTGGATTTTAAACGGTGATAAACTTGGATAAGGCATAAGAGATCTCGTTATAAATAGTTCACTTACCAACCAGAAGCAACCGTACGAACGACGCCATTTCCAAGAGTAAAAAAATTGGAATGAAATATCATATCTGGCTGCTTTTTATCCTGTTCCCTAGAAGGGGGAAAAGATAAAGGAAATGAGCATAATGTGTGTGATAGGCGTTTCAAAAGATATATCATCTAAAACTGAGCGAAGGGATAACTACTTTTAGCATATTGATAGGCAGATTTAACATAACGACTGGATAACTCTGGGAATCCGGGAGTAGCCGTGAACTTCAACCCAACGCTTCCGTATTGGAAGATAATTCTAACATGGTGCAAGACAACTATCGAGCAGGTGGCAAACGAGTGTTAAATATCCCACAACAACGAAAGCAAATTATCTGCCAGTTCTTAACTCTATTGGTTTTCGTTTTCGATAGCGATTGTTTAATCAGTTAATCTTAACACCTGTCTATCTCTTTGTCTTCCAAGCACGCTCGCCAAATGTTATTTAAAACGTGGCGCGTTTTGCTGTCATGCGGCATTTTCCCTTCAGAATTCTTTGAAGTGGTGCTCCATTTTTCCCCAACTTGAAACACTCGTATTTGTAGTTTCAAAAGGATTTAAATTTCGGCATTATGAAAGTCGGAGATGTGTAACCTTCAGAAATCCGATTGAGTTTGTTAATAATCTTACTTATCTTGGTATTCTTTTTCACAATGATTTAAAATGGAATCTGCATATAGAAACTTTATCAAAACAAATATACAGAAATATAGGAATAATTAGTCACATGCTAACAAATCTATCTGTTAAAATATTAATATTATTATATTATACATTAATTCATCCACATTTCGATTACTGTTTATTATCCTGGGGTCAAGCAACACTTACTAATATTAATCAATTACAAATTCTCCAAAATAAATACATTCGATTAATAGATATAAAACATAACTTAAATGGTGGCAACTTACCAGGGCAAAAGACGTTCAGATATTTCAGAGCCAACCCGAACAAATATAATATTCTAACAATTCAGCAACTGTTTCAGTTCAGCAACTTTCCACGTCAACTGTGTATTTATTATTCATTCGCCTTCTAGTTATTGTTTCATTTGCTGCTGTTTATCTTTGGCGAATCTCAGCATTGTGCGGGGCTCCAAAGTAGCAACCCTACCATGTAATTTGGCAGTTTGTCGTTTGTGAGTCTGGAGAATTTCGAGGACGCTGTGGTGCAGTGGAAGCATATCCGGCACGTAACTGGAAGACCCTGGGTTCGATTCTCGGTAGTGGCCGATGAGAATTTTTCCGTGACTCACTTATAAACGTGGAATTTGATGTTTCACTTCAACTTAGGCAAAAGTATGTACAAACGAATTAAAATGAACCTTGGACAGGAGCTCATAGAAATTAATACTGTTACGTACCGTGTATAATATTCGTAACCAAGCTCTGTTGAGATTTACTACACCTAGAACACAAACTACCAAACAAAGCCTAGATTATTCTGGTCCGGAGTTTTGGAACTCTTTGCCTGCAGAATTAATGTATAATAATAACTTCAATTTGTTTAAAAAGAAATTAAAAAACTATTTACTTAATAACTGATATCCATTCATTAATGCAAGATGGGAGGTTGATTGATGCAGGGATTATTCGACTGAGGGAGGAAGGCGAGGGACTTACCAGGTGAGGATTCGGCGACCAAGGGACGGGGGATCTATAAATAGAGGATTGGGTAGGGGGGACAACTCATGATTTTCATTACTTTAACATTATTTTTTCCTTGATATGCTGTCAGTTCAAAATCATGCTTAGATATTTAATTTGATATTTGTTTCCTTTTTTGACTCTGTTGCTGTTATATGAATGCTCTTGTCTTGACTTAAACCTATAGGGAGATCAAGGCTGGTGAGGTCTCCTCGAAGCCTTTTCCTTGATCTTCCCTGCTGTTATTTATATGGCTATACTTAACTGTTCAGAATTATTAATTTTAATATGTAACAGCAAGATCAATAAATGAAATGAAATGCCGCAAACCTCTTTAACTGCGGCGTGAGTGAATTTTACGAGGTTAATGAAAACACAAAAAACACAGACACGTGTATCGGCACTCATGCTGGGAGAGCAACAGAGGGCACATGTTCATCTCCGCAAATTAAAGTATCCCATTGCAATTCTTTAGGAGCACTACAGAGATTTTCGCGATAACAGGCTACAGATAGGGTAAGAGTCGAAATTAGCTGAAATTTCCCAGTCGCTTTTACAAGACAGTGTATATTATGAAAATGTATGAAAGAAGAAAACTTACAAATACACTATATTATCAAAAGTATTCGGATACCGCAATGTTTCGGGACAAATGGCTTTATTGGCGCAACTGGTAGCTAGTATGCTCACCTTTTTCTTGTATGACAGCGGCAGACGTCGAGGATTATTATCCCTCAATTTCCTGTAGGTTTCGACAGGAATGACTCACCATTCGTCCAGCAAAGCTGCTGCCAAAGTGGAGAGCGAAGTCAGCCATTGTGGTCGATTTCATATCCGTCAATCCAGTTCATCCCAGAAGGTTTTTTTTTTTTTGTGGCGTACTGGAAGAACACGAGCCCACCCAGCTAAAGATATTGTTAAGCGGGGTCAAAAATGAGCTGAGAGAAACAGCAATTTTTTTGTCTTCGCTCCCTCGGCGTCAACCGAATTCCCATGTGTAGAACGTCGCTCTTCGGGAAGCAAAAGCTACTGTCCAGATAAGGCAGCGCGCTTGTTGAGGGGCCGTCCAAAAATTTACAGTGCATGGGGAGACGAACAATCTGAGAAAGACCAGATGACATTCTGCACTGTTGTTCACATAGAGCTTGACGAAGCTGAGCTCGGGACAAGAAAAAAAGGACACTTAGCAACAGAGAGAGACCGGAGACACCCGCTGGAGCGGAGACGCTGATATTTTTGCTCGGATCGCCGTGCAGCAGAAAACAGAAGGAACGAAGGAGAATAGCGGACGCCAAGTCCGAAAGATGACAGCCAAATTAGGGCAGCAGGAACGAGCTGCGCTATTCCACAGCCTTGTGGAAAAACAAACTGAAAATTGAAACGACTGTCGTCCAAGGACAGGGCAAAAGACACGTCGTCAAGAAGAGCGAGGAAGAGACGCTCTTTAGACCAGCGGCCTTTACGGGTGCAGAGAGGACCACTCCTATATGCTCTACCACACTCTACCCCTCGCAATCAGTGAGAAGAAGAAAATCTAGGTATGATAGATGCTATCTCGGGGTGAGAAAAATATCCCTAGGCCATCACACAGACTAGCCCACACAGGTGATACCCAGAGAGTGCTGCATCCCCAGTGATTACTTGTGCGTGTGTGTGCGTTACTCCAAAGCGCTAAATTGGCGCAAAAATGCCAAAGGATTACCTTGAGGGCATGTAAGTACATTTTTGTCTCTCATTGTAAGAACTAAGGGGAGTGGATCTCCGAGAACTAACGCCGGACACATGAGCGGTGAACTCCTTCGCAGAATGTTGATCTGGTCAGGGGTGATGACGAGCCTCTAGCTAATAATGGTGCAGGGTATTTCTTCTTTTATTTAATTCCTATCCAAGATGTTAACAGAGTAATTAAATGTTGTGTTCGTGCTAAGTCCTTCTGATCATTATTGTGAGTGTGTATTGCGTGGTTTCTGGCCTATCAGCGAAATCCAAATTGCCTCGTATTTTCTTTATTATTGCACAGCTGAAAGAGCAGGCAGAAAATTTTGGCACTTTGATAAATGGGCATGTAAGAAATGTTACCACTCAGCTCAATGCCCAAGCTCAAAATTTTACGGCGCAGTTGATGGCACAGGCTACAGATCAAAAAGAAAGTTCCACAGCCTTGCTCAACGAACACGCACAAGATTGTAAGTCTCAGCTAAATGCGGGCGTTAAAGAATTGGATACTAAATTGCGTACTCAAGACGAGAGGGTAAACAAATTGGAGGAACAGTATGCTGTCGCCCAGCATCAGATGGCGGAGCAGATTGGCTCCCAAAGAGCGATCTCTGAGAAACTGCAGGCTGACGTAGTAACAAGGATAAATACAGTGCAGGATAAAATAAGTGAATAATGTTCTACGCTACGTACGGAATTTTCTACTCAGTGCAAAAATGTTAGTGAGCATTTGGAACCAGAAATAGGAAATTTAAGAAGGCAGCTGCCGGGACAGGGTGTAGGCGTAGAGCAGTCGGAGGGTCGTAAGGAGTTTCAGGAAAAGATAAAAGTTTTAGAAAATAAAATTGAGATGGGGCAAAGGGTAACAGCCGTGCTACCAAGCGGAGATCTAGGTAGGACAGTTAGGATTAAGCCTGTTATACATTTGACGGGAAGTCCAGCTGGTCACTGTACAAAACTCAGTTCGAAATGATAGCAGCGACCAACCGATGGAATTCAAACGAGATGGCGTGCTCTTTAGCCGCCGCTCTCCGGAGTCCAGCTGCCGATATCCTGCAGTCATTGCGAACGGAAAATCGGTTAAATTATGAATGTTTAGTGGCCGCGCTCGAGATGAGGTTCGGTGATGAACACCTAAAAGAGCTGCGAGTTATTCAGCTGAAGAATCTGCGCCAGGAAGCAAACGAGTCCTTGCAGGAACTGGCATCCGATATAGAGAGGCTGGCAAGATTAGCATATGCTCAGTGCCCTCCCAAAGTTCAGGATAACATAGCCCAACAACATTTTGTTGATGCAATTTTAGATGCTGACGTACAACACTCAGTTCGAATGGCAGACTGCGACTCAATGCGTGCTGCAGTACTCCATGCCATGAAGTACGACTCGTCGCGCCATTTGAGAAGCACGCGGAAATCAGTGAGGTTGGCAACCTTGGCCGAGTGTGTGCCGTGTAGCCCCGAAAGAAAGGTGGAAGACTTTGTCAGGGGCCTAGGGCGAGAAATAAAAGAGTTGGGGGAGCGACTGAATAAGAGAGTCGAGCGGCTTGAAAGAAACTACCCACCGCGACAATCTTTGTTTCCCTCCGGGTGGCTTCGGAACAGAAGCCCGTTTTCAGTAATGATGAAATCACTTTAAAGGAACTTTTTTAGGGTTTAAAGAAGCAAATGAGGTCACAGGAAAAGGATTAATTGAACTTCTTCTAGAAACTTTGCAGGAGAACAACTTAGATTTTAATAACTTAAGAGGCCAAGGATACAAATATTAAAGAAAAAAAGAAGGCGTACAGCCGAAGGTATTGCAGATGAACCTTCGAGCATTCTACCTTCCTTGTGGCTGCCATTCCTTAAATTTGGTTATATCTGACGCAGCATCAGTATCCACCAAAGAAATCACTCTCTTCGGAGTGCTACAAAGAATATACGTACTTTTTTCTGCTTCGACAAAAAGATGGAATGTTCTCTTGAAGCACGTTCCAACACTTACCGTGAAGCCACTCTGCACGACAAAATGGGAAAGTAGAATCGACACGGTCGAAGCTATCTGCACTCAGACACAACAAGTGTATGATTGCTTGATAGAGATCTATGAAAACACAAACTCATCTGCCGACATGGGAGTGAAGCACGAGACATTGTTTCACAGAACAGTTATTCGATTTTAAATTCTGAGTTGGACTCCATGTGTGGTATGACTTACTGTTCCAAGTGAAAAACAGCAAACGCATACAAAATGCTGACTGTGACCTAACTGTTGCTACAGGTATGATAGAGGGCGAAATAAACTTTATCAAGGCTTTCGGAGACAATGGCTACAATGAAGCGAAACTGAAAGCTGCAAATAGTGCAGAGAGCCTGAGCGCAGAGGCTGTTTTCCGAGAAACCAGAAGGAGAAAACGTACAAAGCTGTTTGACTACGAGGTGGATGATGAATAAGTGGAAACAACAGAAGGAAAATTTAAAAGAGATTTCGTCTTTGCCACAGTTGACAAAGTTCAAAGTGACTTAAATGAGCTGTTGGAGTAAATGCTCAGCTACACTAAGTTATGGGGTATCCTATTTATCTTAAAATGTCTGCCGGAGAACGTGGAAGCTCATTGCATAGATTTACACCATGCTTTAAGTGACCAAGCCTGGGTGCAGAATCAGCACAAGAGCTAAAACACTTCAAGTTCATTATGCCATCTAAAACTAAATGTGTCAACCCTCGAGAAGCATTGCCGTTTCTTCTCGAAATAAAAGTGCAGGATAATTTCCCCAACATTTGGATTGCTTTGCGAATCCTTCTGACAGTTCCAGTAACTGTGGCAAGTGCGGATAGTACTTTCTCTAAACTGAGACTAATCAAATATTATCTGTAGTCTACAATGTTTCCCTTTAATGTGAAAAACCACGATGCTCGTTATCTTCAGCAAAGAAAATAAGAGCCGAGCAGATCCCGTGGCGTACAGGCCGATTTGCCTGCTTTCCTCGTGGAGTAAGGTGCTTGAAAAGGTCCTTGTGACCAGAGCAATCCATTACCTGATCGGCCAAGGTAAGCTCTCCAGCCGCCAATTCGGTTTCACTCAGGAGAGGTGTACTGGCCAAGTGCTAGTCAACCTTACTCAGCAGGTAAATATGAATAGAGCACAGGGACTACACATCTGCCTCGTGTCCTTGGATGTGCGGAGCGCCTTCAATAGCGTCTGGTGTCCATTGATGTTGGACCGTCTGAAAAGACTTGTCATCCCCAGGAATTTGTTCCTGTTAATTAGCGATTTCCTCTCAAACATGAGGGTAGAGTTCGAAGTTGGTGATAAAGTATTCAGTAAAGAGTACACAAAGGGATGCCCGCAAGGCTCTTGCTCGGGCACTCTTTGGTGGAATGAGGTTGCTGATACTGCAATCGCTCTTCCCCTGCAAGACGGGATGCAAATGCAGGCCTATGTGGATAACCTCGTCCTCATAGTGTCTGAATCGGAAAGACATGTAATTGAGCGGAAAATAAACACTGCTCTATCACAACTCGATAGCTGGAGTAAGGAGTGTAAGCTCTGCTTCGCTCCCGAAAAGACGACATTCTTGATGATAGCAAAAAAGAGGGAACTGGTCACTCCCCAATGTGTCGTTTTAATGGGTATGTTATCAAGGCGGTGAGGGAGATGCGGTACCTAGGAGTCATCAGGCCCGTAGCCAGACAACCAAGATGGGAGGGGCGACTGATGATAGAGATCGGACGAAGGATATAAAGTGGTCGGGCGAAAGATGTAAAAGAGGTTGGGCACTATACTCTTGTGCGAGTCCCTAGGACGGGCAAAAGGAAACGCAGGTTGAGATCAGCCCTGCCTGGCCCTCCCCTGTCTACGGCCCTTGGGAGTCATTCTAGATACTAAGCTGTCGGGACTCCCTCACATGAGATATCTGAGAGAAAAGTGCACTGCCTTCCTGTACAGGATTAACGGGATGCGGCTAACTGTGCGAGCCAAAAAAGTGCTCTATAAAGCGAGGGGTGGAGCGTGTTCTAATTTACGCGTATTCCGTTTGGTGGTCGGACACCGTTAGAATGTGTAATGGACTTAACCAAATTCAGCGCAGAGCGCTCTTGGCAATCACGAGGTGTTTCCGCACGACCTCCACAGCAGCGCTGCAAGTGCTGGCTGGGTGCGAACTGGCGGACTTAGTGGTGGCGAGGGAAGCTGCGATGTAGACCTTCCGCTTTGAAAACGATGTGGATCTACTCAAACACCACCTTCGGTCGCCCGAAGTAAAACTTTTGAAAACTGACTGGGCTTGCCACACGGCCAATGAACTTTGTCCCACATAGGACAAAACTCTCCCCACGGGGAAGGGGAGGGAGCTGTTTACGGAACTCCAAAATTGGTGGAAGCGTAGGTGCAGGGTTCTTTGAGTTCTCAGATCGCAATAAGACCTTCGCACAGCAGTTGAAATTATCGTCCAACTCCTCTGTCTTCCAAGCAGAGTTGTTGGCGATCAGAGAAGCGTTGCAATGGGCTCTGCCCAGTTCCAACGTAAGGGCTCTAAGAATTTCCTCTGACAGCCAAGCGGCTTTAAAAGCGCTTCGTCAGTTCAGGAGTAAGACTCCTCTCGTCAGATAAATCCATTCTCTTCTAGGGAATGCAGGCAACAAGAGGTTTCTTTCCAGTTGACATGTCGGAACCACTGGAAATGAGCGTGCGGACCAGCTGGATAAGGAAGCAGTTGAGAAAAGGACAATCGATTTTTAGCTGCGGATGCCGTTGCAAAGCGTACGGGCGCAGTTGTGAAAAGCCACGATGGTGGAGTGGCAACATAGGTGGAAAGAGGGGGATACGGGTAGAAGGACACACCGTATCATTCCCAGAGTCTCAGTTACGCGTACCGAAACTGACGGGTTTCTAAACCAGGTACTCACCGGCCATGGTGCCGCCCCGGTGGCGCAGTGGTCTAAGGCGCTGGCCTATGATCATTCGTCCGTAAGGGGTCCGGGTTCGAATCCTGGTGAGGCATGGATGTTGTGTTTGTCTTACGGCACTGGCTCTCTCCCTTCCCTGGAACCAGTGACCCTAAATTAGGGACGGGCGACTGCTTATAGCCCATTGAGTTGCTCACGGTGGTCGTTAAACCTCCAATCCAAACCGGCCATGGCGTGTCGCCGGAGTACTACCGCCGTTTTGCGGTTCGGGAACGAGTGTGCGGCAGCAAAGCCCAGACAGCGGATGTCGCACACATAATCCTAGATTGTGTCTCTCTTGCAGGCAGGAGACAAGCCCTCGCCCCATGCCTGGTAAAGACGAAGGATCTCTCGGTCCTGCTCGCGCTCCCCAAGGCGTGACAGGAACTCTCCGAGCTGGTCAGGAACTTCGTTGCGAGGCAGGAAGATCAGGAGCGCGCCAAAGGCGTTAGCCGCCCAGGTGCAAGCCAATATTTGCCGCAAGTTGTACGAGAATATTTTTCAATTTTTATACATTTTTACATGAAATAAATATCTTTAGCAACATCAATTCCTATTTCCCGTAAAGTAAGAGTTTTCATAATATATACAGTATAATACTGTACATATACGTATACGAGTATATAATATTGAACATGACGGGCGTCTGTTTAACTATTCCAACCAACTAACCAAAAAATCTTTTATATGGGTACATATGCAAGTAAGTTGTTTAAAACCAAAAACAAAATTCGAAATAACTGGTTTTCATATTTAAATAAAAATATTTTTTACATATGGAAATAAGTTGCATAAAACTAAAAATAGAATTCGAAATAACTGGTTTTCATATTAATTTTTCTCCTATAAACCTCGATACCTTTATTACATTGATTTCCCACCTTGTTTTAGAGCACGGTTTTACGGTCAACGCTGGAAGCTCTTTGTTAAAAATTTGCCAAAGGTAAAGATAATTCAGAAAAGGGAGCATGTATTTCTTGAATAATGCTGAAAACTTCTAGATAAATTTTTTCGTCGTTATTTACGACCAGATTTAAAGTATGGGTCGTTCAAATTGTATAAAATGCATCAGGGTTTTAGATCGAAAAATTATGTTTCTTAAAGTCCACTGTGTTTTTCCTTCATATTGGCCCCATTGCCATAGCGCTGGCCACGCATATCATGATACTGAAATCGTCAAGATTTTAAAAAATTTTAGAAAAAATTGTCAGTCCTTTGCCCGATAATAAAAATTATTCTCTGATTTCAAGTCCTTTTCCATTGAATTATGTAATTATAATGAATATTTTTACTAGAAAAATAAATGTGCCATATAGCATTACGATTTCTTTTTTTGATTGATTGAAGGTTTAACGACCACCGTGAGCAACTCAATGGGCTATAAGCAGTCGCCCGTCCCTAATTTAGGGTCACTGGTTCCAGGGAAGGGAAAGAGCCAGTGCCGTAAGACAAACACAACATCCATGCCTAACGGGATTCGAACCCGAACCCCTTTCGGACGAATGATCAGAGGCCATCGCTTAGACCACTGCGCCAACGGAACGGCTATTACGATTTCACACAGTAAAACGTTTTCTTAACTTCTCCCTCGTCACTGACATTAATTTATCAACTGTAAAATTTGATTGATGCGTCCTGCCGCCCCCTGAAGCTGGCGCCCGGGTGCTTTGCACCCATTGAACCCCGCTTGGCGCGTCCCTGCAGGAAGTAATCATGCTAGAAGAATGAAGACAGAAGACTTGAAGAGATGTAAAAACGACTTAGCTTAAGGTCGTTTCCGCAGCACGAGGCCCAAGTGCTGCGGTGTAAATACTCTATAAATAATTATTTCTTTTAATCTCTGCGAGGGGCTCGTGAAAATAAAGGAGTTTTTCCCATCGCACGGGTTCCCTAGTGCATATATATGTTTGTATTTTAGCCAGAAATCAATATAGGGCTTCAGCCTCATACAACATCGCGCTGGCGAATAAATCTCCCAGCCAGACGCAAAATTAGAGCCCCTGCCCACAGTGTTTCTTTCAGGCATACATCCAGCGGGGCGAAGCCCTCCCGGAAACGACAATCCCCCCCCCCCCGGAAACATTTTTTTAGGTTACCGAGCCAAATTTTAATAAACTTAGGCTATGATGAAAAAGGAAGTTTCGTTTCTTTTCATTATACAAATATTTCTCCAATTATATATGTATATAAATAAGTTTTGAGGGATTTGAAGTGAACAAAACACGTTGTTAGAGAACAGAAACAATATTTTAATATTAATCGAAGTATGCTCTCTCTGAAGCTACAACTTTACCCCATCTTTCGGGCAGTGAACGTATGCACCGAAGGAAGAATTCCGTTTCCTTGGAAGAGATCCAGTTGTCCAGCCAATTTTTGATATCTTCATAAGAACTAAACCGTTCTCCAGAAAGTGCTGACTGCATCGACCGGAACAAATGGTAATCCGATGGCGCAATATCTGGCGAATATGGTGGGTGGTGATAACTTCCCAGTCGGATCCTTTTAAGTACTTTTTCACAGGTCGAGAAACATGTGGTCTTGCGTTGTCATCCTGTAAGATGACTTTGTTGTGTCTATTCTCCCATTCCGGCCGTTTTTGCGTGAGAGCTCATTTTAAACTCATTAACTTGATTCGATACCGATCACCAGTAATAGTTTCTGACGGTTTCAGCAGTTCATAGTGGGTCACACCCTTCTGTTCCCACCAAATACACAGCATTACCTTTGAACCATGGATATTGCGTTTTGGCGTTGAAGGACCTGGTTCATCTGGCTTCACCCATGCTTTCTGCCGTTTAGGGTTATCGTATAATATCCATTTCTCGTCGGCAGTAATAATACGATGCAAAAAACCTTTTCTTTTTTTGCCTTTGAAGCAGCAATTTGCAAATCGTTTGCCGACGTTCAAGGTCTCTTTCTCGCAAAGCATGTGGAATCCAAATTCCCTTCTTTTTGCACCATTCCCATTGCAGCTAAACGTTGTGAAATGCATGGTTGACTAATATTTAATGCTTCTGCAAGTTTTTTTTTTTTTTGGGGGGGGTCCGGCATGGATCCTCGTCGAGTAAATCTTCCAATTCGGCATCAGCAATTTTTTTGGATGGTCCAGAACGTTCTTTATCATTGACATTGAAATCGTTCCTTTTGAATCGTCTAAACCAATACTTACATGTTTTTATGGATGGGGAATGTTCACCATAGATTTCTGACATTAAGCGATAGCTGTCTGCAGCACTTTTCTTGACAATAAAGTAATGCACTAACACTTCCCGCAAATGCTGTTTTGCCGGGACGAAAGTTGCCATTTTCCATCAAGTAAAACAAATACGTCTTCGCACCTCAATCGAACGTCGTATACTGACTCTGACAGCTGGCGTCTCGTACTGCGATAACGCAGTGTTGCCACCTTAAAATACATGCGAGCAGTAATAAGTACGACACCGAACGGAAATCCCTCAAAACTTATTTATGTACCCATATTTTTTTTAATATTTGTTCAAATGGCACTAGTTATAGTTTATTGTATAAAAAAATGTATTACGACACATGGTATTCTTCAAAATATAATAAGTAGACTAACCATACCTAATTGTTTGGGATTGTGATTCAGGAACAAGAGTGCCTTGAATGCATTTTAACAGATAAAAATTTCAAGCCTGCGGACACCCTCCCCCCCCCTTCCCCTCCTCGTTTAGCTGGAAAAAGTTTGTTATTCCTGAAATGTTTGAAGAAGTAATTACTATATCAGGGATGTATACAGAATTTTTCTTCGGAGGGGGGCGAAAAAAGAAAGTTTTTTTTTTTTTTTTTTTTTTTTTTTGATTGGAGGTTTAACGACCACCGTTAGCAACTCAATGGGCTATAAGCAGTCGCCCGTCCCTAATTTAGGGTCACTGGTTCCAGGGAGGGAGAGAGCCAGTGCCGTAAGACAAACACAGCACCCATGCCTCACCGGGATTCGAACCCGGACCCCTTCGGACGAATGATCAGAGGCCAACGCCGTAGACCACTGCGCCACCGGGGCGGCGAAGTTTTTGAAATCCACCATCTGGAACAAAATAAAAGTTAGTGAAAAATTGAAGAAAAATTAGAGTGTTTTTTGTTCTAATGTAAGTTGATACATTTTTATTAGATTAAGGCATTTTTTTTTCTAACGTAAGTCGCATTTTAACCAAAAACAAAGAAAGTGAAACATTTTCCGGGTGGAAAGGCCCCCTCTAAATGCGCCCCTGTGCAAGATACATAGTAATCACTTCTATATACACTGCTGGCCACCCAAAATTCAACACAAAGAAGGACACGAGATAGCAAAGCCAGATTTACTGGACACATAACAACAGATACAAAAATGAAACGATTGACCTTACAAGCCCGTGCAACATGTGGAACACGCAGACATCAATAGTTCGTGTGTGGGCCCCATGGCTGGCAATTGCGACCGCTACTCGCCGCGGCATCGAACGAAAAAGGCTTTCGGATGTGGGCTTGGAGTATGTCAGTCCAGGCTGCTTCCACACGTTGCCACAGTTGGCAACGTGTGGAAGCAGCCTGGACCGACATACGGTGGTGCTTGCTGGGCCACTCGGTTAACGATCAGTGACCAGACGTGTTCGATGAGCGACATATCTGGAGAACAGGTGGGCCACGGCAGCAGTGACACCTGGTGGGCCGTGAAAAATTGTTGTACGATGCGTGCAACGTGGGGGCGCGCATTGTCCTGTTGAAACGTGGCCGCTGGCAGGTCCTGCATGTAAGGAAGGACTACAGGTTCCAAAACGTCGGAGATGTAGCGGTGGCTGTTGAGTGTACCTGCGATGCGTACTAGAAGAGTGCGGGTGTCATATCCAATTGCGCCCTAAACCATAACGCCAGGCGGCGAACGATATGGAGATGCGTAATGCAGGCGTCACACAGTCTCTCGCCGCGGTGCCGCCACACGCGGATCCGACCATCGTGGTGTTGCAGGCAGAAGTGGGATTCGTCGGATAAGACAATGTCGTGAATTCCGTAGTCCAGATGCGGCGTTCAACGGCCCACTGCCACCGCACTCGCCGGTGGTGTAACGTCAATGGTAGTCGGAGCAATGGGCGCCGTGCGATAAGTCTCCGCTCCTGCAGACGACGTCGAACGGTACGTGCTGACACCGGTTGTTGCGCAACACACCCTAATTCCTGTGCTAACGTTTCATGATGTGGCGGCGGGAGCCATCAATGCCCGCCGCACAACATGCCGGTCCTCTTGTTCGGTGGTGTGCCGCGGCTGCGGCAATCGTTCACGTCGGTCCGTCCGTCCCTCATTCTCCCACCGAATCCATACTCGCCTCACTGTGGCTGGATGTCGTCCCACACGGGCGCCGATGTCTCGGTACGATAAACCGCTGTCGAGATAAGCCCCTATTCGTCCTCTGTCGAACTCCGAAACGTGCTGGAATGACTGCCGTATTCTTCGACGAGGCATCAGGAAGCTTCCCACGCACAGGTCTGGCAGCACTACACACTTCCACTACTTACACCCCCTTCTGTGCACCCTTCTTATAGTGCTTCAGTGCTTCTCGGTGGCGTGCCGGGCGCACATGATTTGCATATGCCCTGCCATGCTAACCGTTTGCATTACCTCTTGAGGGCGACGCAAGCTGCGAATTTCAGGCCAATCGTATGCTTCCGTCTTGGTGTTGCATTTTGGGTGGCCAGCAGTGTATATAAATATAGTAGTTAAAATTATATATATATATAGCAAATGGAAAACTTGCACCCTCTAAGGTTCCATCCCCCCCCCGGCCAAAAAGTCCTGCCCATTAGGGCGTTACACGTACGGGCTATGGTGAAGGGGCGGGAAGTGCAGGTCCCTTGGGGGCGGCAGATCCCTGCTGGCTTCTGGACCGATTCTGCCCACGTGTAAGACTGCTGGAACCTGGTAGGATTGCTCTCGCAACGCCTTCACTGCAATTTTTCGAGAGGGTTCAATCTAACCCTGCGAAGTCCGCATTTGGACTGTGCAGGTAACGGTAATCAGCTAGCCTTACAATGAATGACAATAGACTGTCTTCATTAGTTGTGTTGTCAATAGAAAACGGCATTTCTCAGAAGATTGACCGATCAAAAGCAGTGACAACTTTCGCTGAAACGAAAGCAAGGAAAGTGAAATTATCTTAAATCTGTAATTGAAGGTGGTTTTGTAAAAGTGTTGAATATCAATGAAATGTTTTAACGTGTATCACTTTAGTTGAATTGTTCTAAACCAAAGCCATTCCCAGAATATTTATTTGCGGGGATGGAGTGCTGGACCCTGATATGGGGCGCCAAAATTCACTCTCGCCCCGGGGCGCCAAAATTCACTCTCGCCCCGGGGCGCCATATTACATATTTTACATTTCCACCCCTGTACATAAGCAAAAGCTAAAATGTTTCTCCATTTAAAAATTTTCACTTCGTCACGCAGTTACTAAAGAAAAAAAAAATGTCGAGCTCAGAATGAATTCTTAACTATTATAATAGAGTTATATTCATAGTTTATCATGTGCTTTTGTGGAACAACACGGTGGGGACCTAAGATTTTTACCAAACAAATAAGGAATTCATATCGACAAAAAAAATTCGCGTTCTTTTCTAATTTCCAAGTTTAAATAACTAGAGTCAGAACTATTCTCACAGAGAGCTCATGAGACATAAAATTTAGATACAAAATAAAGTTTCTATTGAATTATACCAGAAATTAATGTTTCTTTCATTACCGAAATGTAGTCGACTTCTTTCACACACGGCTTCGCTAATTTTTTTTAATTTTCATTTTACATTTCTACCTCGAAACGGCCAGCATTTTAAAAAATTCCGATAGAAATTATGCTTGAAATTTACTCAGAAAGTTGCTAAAATTCGCAACCTGTATATATTGACTTTTACTGCAGTGAATGAACGTCTTTGCTTTAAAACGTTTTTTCTTCTAAACAAATTCATTTCCGAAGATTCACAAACAGTTTTTAAAGAAAACAATTGAATAGAATATTTCTCAGAAGTTTAGACATAAATATTCGAATCCTCCACAGCTCAACATGAACTTTTGCTGTTTGTCAATAAAACATTTCGATAACCATTTTGAACAGGTTTTCAAAAATATCATCCAATGTACATTTACAGACATTTAATGCTTTAAGAGGCTGGATTTTTCTGTGAGATAGGGAAGAGGAATGAAGCAAGTACCATTCAAGAATATTATTCCAATATCACCAGAACTGCATTCTGGAAAATTGGAATTCTGCTGGGGACAGGAGCAATTTTCTTTCCAGAAATGAAAGTGTAGCCTGTCGCTAATTTTTCTTATGAAATGGCCCAGTGATTTCTTTATGGGGGTGGCCCAGTGTAATGAAAATACAAATAAAATATGCTCTGGAGAAAACATCTTCCAAAATGTTGGGAACCGATTAAAATATCTTTGCCATATTAAAGTGCGTTTCCATATATTTGAAAAATATATATATTTAAAAACATATACAAATATATTAAATAACAGGCAATAACAAAGAATGAAGGAATGCTGGCCATTTCGAGGTCGAAATGTAAAATACGTGGTGCGACTGTTATGCACATATTTTGTAAAAACAGTAGGCATTTATTGTATTGTATCACTGTGTTCTTCCGTCCGTCCATTTGTCTGCATGTGGACACCATATCTCTCTGCAACTATTAGTCTTATCTGAAAAATTATTTTTGTCGTTCTCTACAATAACGACGAGGAGCATTATGCTCTTTAAATAATGCACAGCTTTCTCGCTAGGGAGCGTAAACGTCAAGACCTTTTTATCACTTTTCCGCTTCTGGAGTTTTAATGATATTGTGAAGTATAGCATGGCACAGTTGACACTTCCTCATCATACACCGTGCACTTCAAATAAAAGTATTATTATTACTATGATATAAAATATTTATTTACCTAACAAAACGACGTAAAATAGCAAAATAAATGTACTTGGTTTTTACGAGTTGTAAACTCATAAAAATCCATAGCATCCGTCTTGTTAAAAAACGTGAAATGTTAATGACGCTAACGGAAATTATTATTTACGCAAGATAATGACGTAAAATGACAAAATAAACGCACTACAATTTTTACGAGTACAGCGTCCGTCTTTTTTTCTTTTTTTGATTGGAGGTTTAACGACCACCGTGAGCTACTCAATGGGCTATATGCATTCGCCCGTCCCTAATTTAGGGTTACTGGTTCCAGGGAAGGGAGAGAGCCAGTGCCGTAAGACAAACACAACATCCATGCCTCACCGTGATTCGAACCCGTACCCCTTTCGGACAAATGATCAGAAGCCAAGCGTTCGTTTTGTACAAGATTGTGAAGAGTTAACAATATTATTTTCTATGATTCATTGTTTCAATGGCATTAACGAAACTCTTGATCGCAATTATATTTTTTAGGCTACAGGATATTTCTATATTCTTAGATTGTTTTAAGTACCCTGTAATATAATGTAAATTTCATGTTTTTAAAAAGAATAATTACAATGAAAATTCTTTGTGACATAAGTTATGCAATTTTTTTATGTGGATATAAAACCTTGCGATTTCTTTCAATATATCAGATCGATATTGCATTAATTTTTCAATAATGGCATTTTGGATTCAACATATCGGTCTCAGAAATATCGAATAATATCAGTTAGTTAGTTGATTTTTATGGCGCAAAGGCCATGTTTGACCAAAGAGCGCCAGCCACATTTGTATCGTACGAAAACGAACGAAAAGACAAGATGCTCTGTCACAAGATCAGCTCAAGCCGTGGGGGCGCTACTCCTCAAATAACTGGAAAACCAGTTATCCCCGTGCAGTGTCAAATAATGTCAAATTCGATACTTTTGAAACTATCACCCATTTTTTTTATTGGATTTTTAACGACCACCGTGAGCAACTCAATGCGCTATAAGCAGTCGCCCGTCCCTAATTTAGGGTCACTGGTTCCAGGGAAGGGAGAGAAACAGTGCCGTAAGACAAGCACAACATCCATGCCTCACCGGGATTCGAACCTGGACCCCGTTCGGACGAATGATCAGTAGCCATCGCTTAGACCACTGCGCCACCGGGGCGGCATCACCCATTTCTGCTTGACATTAGAGATTGGCAAGCAAGTGCCGCCCCGGTGGCGCAGTGGTCTAAGGCGTTGGCCTCTGATCATTCGTCCGTAAGGGGTCCGGGTTCGAATTCCGGTCAGGCATGGATGTTGTGTTTGTCTTACGGCACTGGCTCTCCCTTCCCTGGAACCAGTGACCCTAAATTAGGGACGGGCGACTGCTTATAGCCCATTTGAGTTGCTCACGGTGGTCGTTAAACCTCCAATCAAAAAAAAAAAAAAAAAGATTGGCAAGCCGATTCTTTTGAAAGAATATATTCTTTCGATTCGACTCTCTAGAAAAAGATTCTTTCTGACCAATTCATTGGTCTTGATCGTTTGATTCTTCCCCTTTAGAAAACGATTTGTGTCTCGGACGCGATTCTTTTTTTTTTTTTTTTTTTATTTGAGGTTTAACGACCACCGTGAGCAACTCAAATGGGCTATAAGCAGTCGCCCGTCCCTAATTTAGGGTCACTGGTTCCAGGGAAGAGAGAGAGCCAGTGCCGTAAGACAAACACAACATCCATGCCTTTCCGGGATTAGAACCCAGACACCGTTCGGACGAATGATCAGAGGCCATCGCTTAGACCACTGCGCCACCGGGGTGGCTGGAATCGATTCTAAGTCGGATTCTTTTGTTCGTTGACGGTTTCCGGTTTAGCGTACGATTTTTGAAGTTAAATTTGTTTTTAATTCTAATGGAAATCTTGTTCTCCTCGTGCTTCTTGTAAGTTCGTTTCGAAACGTTCAAGTAATTTGCTGCATTTGTACAATTATGAATAAGGTAAGATTTTATGACTAGAACATGAACCTCACCCAGACATCTGGTAAAATTTTGATGTCTAGTTAAACGTACTTCGAAAGGCATTGGCTGTGAGTAGTTCTGACTGATTCATTCAGGTAATCGGCTCTTTTGCGGAATTCATTCTTTTCAGGAAAGATTCGTTCGCCAACGACTCAGTTTGCTGATTCGTTCTTTTGTTCGCGAAAGACACATCTCTACTTGACCCTGATATATAGGTCTCCATGACTTTTCTTGTTGGCTGCGTATATAGTGCCAGGTGCCTAGTTGAGAAATATTTCCAGTTATAGGGAATCTTTCTATCAGTTTTGGCCAATAATAGAAATGTGAGCGAAAATATGCCGACACGCCTCCCTCCCAAATATTTTTTGGTTAGTTTTGGGCTGGTTACCGTCCGACTTTTGGCGGGTACACGCAAGGGGTACACGTGTTGAGAACCTGGCAACACTGAGCAAATTGTTTTGTATGTTGACGGCCTGGCGAGGTTGGGGAAGTGAGGGTATTTAACCGGTGAACAGTTACGCGAATATCTTATTTCAGTGAATTTAAAGTCACTGCCGTTTTAAAATGTTATGAGTATTAGGATATAATACATCTATGAATACAGTGTAACGTATTTTTTCGAAACTTCACTGTCCAGAATTGCCCTTATTGCATAATGGCGGATAGTGCAAGTGAAAGCGACAGTGGGTCTGTTGATGGACTTTGCATGATTCCACCATCTCCCTTGAGCCGCGAACAGTTTCAGAAAAGAATAGAATCACTCCAGCAAGAAAATAGGGTCTTGAAGATCGAATTAGAGACGTATAAGTTGCGAATAAAGAGTCTTCAAGAAGAAAACAAAGCACTGAGGCAAGCTAGTGTCAACATTGTGAGTTGTTTCGTGTTTATTACCTTTAACACTAAATCATATTTAATGTACAATATTATTGGACCATCAGCTACTGATACCTGTGATGTTTATAGCAGTTACTATTTGAATATTCCCATAAAATGTTAACGTCGCATACGTTTGAATGCTAACCAGAAATTATGCACATGGTGAACCGGAATTAGCCGTAAGTGCCGTGCATTCCTGTATTTCGTCTGATCTGGAACTGTAACGTCTTATATGGGTCAGAGCTAAGATTGTTGCAGTAGCCAGATTCTTTTCATCTATCAGCCCAAAATTAGGGTGTCACAGGTCAAAGCCATAAGGTATTTATGCAGTTTGAAGAAATTTAAAAGCCATATGAGACCTGTTTGTAATCCGACTGCAGCCTGGAATTGGGTGTTTTTGTTACGTTCCAAACGCTGGTTTTTAAGATTTAGAAAAATTTGTGATGTCCGTTATTATATTTCTTAAAATGCTGCGAAATGATAACTAAAAGTTCCATTCAAGATTTCTGTGCGAATCCAAGTGTTTGATAGAGAATACTGGATTTTTGTGCGAATGGTGAATGTAGATAATTTGGTATCCCTTGAAAGTTCCTATTCTTATAAAACATTATTAGTCATCTATATCAAATAATTTAGTTATATTAGATTCAGTTAATCCAATGAGCTACATTTAGAAATTGAATGGAAACCACTAGGCTTCCAGTAGACACACTAAATATTTAGTTGTTTCGTGTTTATTACCTTTAACACACTAAATCATATTTAATGTACAATGCTGCAAAATGATTAAATTTGACGTCAAAAATGCAATGTTTGAAGAACTTCCAGCACACTGAAAGAAAATATGGCACAAGAAAAGGTCCAAAGTGAAACTTCGGACGCTAGTGCCTATTTGTTGTGTAGCTAGTTAATACATGTGTAATATATAAATAATATGCATTATATATATATTTGACTCAAGTACTGTATTGCCGCCCCAAGTCAGATATCGCTTTTGACCTCATTCTCTGCCACCAGATGGCGACACATCATGCAATGTGTTTCTCTCTATGGAACAGGGAACATTTTTCGAATAACAACTATCATTATTTCAAAAGGATCTTTGTTTTCGAACTGACAACTTCTCCGAAACAGGTATTCCATCATTCTGTCCGCTAGGACTCGTTAGTGTAGCCTCCACAATTGAAACACTGCTTAATTGGTCTCCATTATGCTTCGTTCGTCTGTGTATGTGCACCTGTCATGGGATTTATGAAATTGGTGATGTGGTTCAGTCTCATGAGTATCATTGCGGTCTTTATCTAATTCTTGAGTACACTTTCCTCTCCGCAGTGGTCTAAGCGATGGCCTCTGATCATTCGTCCGAACGGGGTCCGGGTTCGAATCCCGGTGAGGCATGGATGTTGTGTTTGTCTTACGGCACTGGCTCTCTCCCTTCCCTGGAACCAGTGACCCTAAATTAGGGACGGGCGACTGCTTATAGCCCATTGAGTTGCTCACGGTGGTCGTTAAACCTCCAATCAAAAAAAAAAAAAACACTTTCCTCTCATCAGTTATAATCGTGGTTCCTGGGGCTATATGCTTCTTTATCAAGGGCAATAAAGTTGCTGTCTTGTTTTGAGGGCATACTTCCAGTCGGAAAGATTTTGTGTGATCATTCCCAAAATCCAAGTGCCTTCAACAATTGTTACCCGCATTGAATTTTCTTTTGCCAAATTTGGTCTCGTCGACCTCTGCTATTTTGCAGATACCTCTGATGGGTCCATTGTGTTCATTTTTTCCGTCAGTAAATGCAGAAACAACTTCTGCAGTAATTGTACCAATCTGATACAGTCTCCTTTGATGTTACTTCTGGATAGCTAACTTCCCGAACAGCATGATTGAAAGGGAGATCGTTGGCAAAACATAAAGTGAAAAGCAAAACTTTTTCCAGAAGAATTTTAGCTCTCAAAAACCATGTTCCTTTTGCAAGAAAAATATTCTGGACCGTGCAGTGAATGTGTTCCTTTCTACAGCAAAATATTCCTACCTTTGCTCAAAACCATAGCATGATTTTCAGAACAACACATCGTGGTAGGCAACAACCTCTCATCCACACACCATTTCAAACATATTGCTCTGTTCCAAGTGACTTCTCTCTCTAAATGGCGAATATTCCACGTTCCCAAATGCGAACTGCAAAACTAACCTCCGCAAAAAAAATCGCCGCGAGAACTGGGCAGGCAGACACGCAGGAAAACAATGGAGTGATGATGTGTTGCCATCTGGTGGTAGAGAATGAGGTCAAAAGTGATATCTGACTTTGGAGCAGCAGTACGGTACTTGAGCCATATATTTATACAGCGATTGGAAAGCTACTTTTACGTTTTGATTTAGATGAAAAGAGGTTATTTTATGTTTTGATTTAGATTAAAAGTGCAAATTCAGAGGATGATGAGAAGATGGTTCTGTAACAAGAAATAGAGGCGAAATTTTGACAAGAGTGAAAGATTTCTGCTTCAAATTATATGAAAGGGATGATACATGTACTCTAGACATCATGAAAGGTACCAGTACCAGAGTTCTTCCAGTCCTCCCAGCAGAAGTTGCACATGCAATCAAGAACATGAAATGGGGAAAAGCTCCAGGAGAAGATGGAATTACTGTAGACATCATACAAGGAGCAAGTGGAGAAATTGAAACAGTACTCGCCCAAATTTTCACTCGATTCCTTAATGAAGGGAAGATTCCTGAGGGTTGGAACAACGCTACAATGATCCTACTACATAAAAAAGGTGACATTGAGGATCTCTGGAATTACAGACCTATCAGCCTGCTATCAGTGGTTTATAAAATCTTCAATGCACACCGCTATAAAATCTTCAATATCAGCCTGCTATCAGTGGTTTATAAAATCTTCATGCACACCGCTTGAAGGTAACACTGGACATGGCTCAACCGAGAGAACAAGCTGGATTCAGGAGTGGCTACAGCACAATAGATCATATCCACGTACTGAGGGAACTAATTGAAAGAGCGAGGGAAATATGAACTTCCATTGTGCATGGCTTTTATTGATTATGAAAAAGCCTTTGATTCAGTGAGACCATCAGCATTTACAATGGCTCTGAAATCCTGCGGTATTGAAGATGCATATAATATTATTATTAATAACATCTATGAAAATGCAAGTGCAAAGATTCGGCTGTTTGAAAATACAACACACATAAAAATTGGAAAGGGAGTGAGACAAGGTGACACTATATCTCCGAAGCTCTTTAATGCCACATTGGAGGGTGTCTTTCAGTCGCTGAGCTGGGAAAACAAGGGGATACAGATTAATGGAGATTATCTAACCCACCCTTGTTTTGCTGATGACGTGGTCATTTTTGCAACTACCCCATCAGAGCTGCAGAGTATGATCCAGGAACTTGCTGACAAGAGTAAAGAAGTGGGATTAAAAATGAACTTTCAGAAGACAAAAGTGATGTGCAATGCTTTTACAACAAATGAAGATTTATCGATTGATGGAGAAAAGCTGGAGATAACAGACACGTATGTTTATCTTGGACAGCAGATATCAAGTGAGGGTCACATTGATGAAGAAATTAATTGGCGTACAAAACTTGCCTGCAGAGCTTTTGGAAGAAACAGCATAATTTTCAAGAGCAATATGCCATTATGTCTTAAAAGAAAAGTGTTTGATCAATGCATCCTTCCAGTGCTTACGTATGGTGCAGAGACATGGACCTTAACTAAAAGAGACATACAAAGGCTGCAGACAACTCAAAGAAGCATGGAGGAGGTGCATGCTTGGTGTAACCAGGAGAGATAAGAAGAGGAACTCGTGGATCCGAAAAATGACAAGAGTGGAAGACATCATGATCAGAGTTAAATCCCTGAAATGGCAATGGGCTGGACATACTGCCAGAAGGACAGATCATCGATGGACAGCCGAAATTTTAAATTGGATTCCAAGGGACAGGAAAAGACCCAGAAGAAGACCACATAGGAGATGGGTGGATGAAATTCGAAAGTATGCAGGGGTGACATGGAGGAGACTGGCACAAGACAGACCGTTGTGGAGGAAACTTGGGGAGACCTTCGTCCAGCAGTGGATTGATAATGGTTGACAATGATGATGATGATGATACATATATATATATATATACACACACAGGGCTCAACAAATCCCGGGCGCCAGGTCTCACATGCACATAGAAAAGTGGGACTGGCACCTGAATTTTCTCATTTACTTCAGATATCACAATTTGCAGTAAATACCCTAATTTTTGTCGTATCTGCATATGTTAATAATACCAATTTTGGTTCTGCGGATTATTAAGTGGGGAACAAAAAAGCATTTTTTTTTGTCATTTTAAAAAATCCCTGTGGTAATTGTCAGGGGAGGTGGTTTTATTGGAAAAGTACTGAAAATGTGGTAACAGAAAAAATGTTACGCTATACGGAGATAGGAACTCAAAGGGATTGAAAAAATAAATATACATATACATTTTTTTTTTACTTACAAGCATTCTGACAAAGTGTGAGACAACGAAGATGCACTCGTGGAAGACTAGGTGCAATGAGAAGCCTGCAGAGCTATTCCATGGCACGTAATCATTTTGCGAATCGCATTCGTTAGTTTTGCTGAGCTAATCGTATTAGTTATGGTTTTTGTTCGCTATTCAGTTAAAACGTATTCAGAAAAAAATATACCTCGGATTGCCATGTTTTCTACAGCTTTTTTAGGTCTAAATAATGAGCTACGATAATGCTGTAAAAGCCATGTATGATAGTTCTTTATTTACTTATAAGTAACAAAAGGAATACTTCAAAATGGCAGTTTTTTTTAATATAACAATTGTTTCTCTCTTACTTCTTTGGGCTTATGGGTCAGTCATCCTGTGAATCTTGGCTTTTCTGCCGGAAATTACGGTTCAGATCAACGTGACAGGTGTGGATTATAAATTTGCAATCTTTTTTCTTCTGAATTTCATGATCTGTGGACACGCTGCTGAGGATTTATATGAAGTAAAAAATAGTTTTTCTCAGAATTTCACGATCTGCGAATTATGTGTCAGATTTTTTTTTTTTTTATATACAACTGTTTGTGGATTACACGCCGCAACGGATTTTACGAAGGATTTTTTTTTTTTTTTCTGAATTTTATGATCTGCAGTTTATACGAAGGAAAATACAGTACTTCCAATTAAAGATCCAGACTCATGGTCGCCAGGTCGCCACTGGCGATAAACTTCATTGTCGTGGCGACTAAAAATGTTTGATTAAATCGCTAATTCTGGCGACCGGTACAGAAAAAAAATAATTTATCTAATTATTTAATTTTATTTAACTTGTACGGAACTCTCACATTTTTGAAAAATTTTACTCCAAATGTACGGAAATCACACGTACTGCTTGAACAGCAGAAAAGAAAGAAAAAAAAAAAAAAAAGTTATGAGAAAAAGGCGAGGGCATCGCGTCGATTTTTGATCACAAAGAATGCGCCAAGCAAGGATGATGGGTTATCGTGGGAGAAAGAGTTCTCAAAGTTGAAGGAGGAATGAAAGCTTCTTCCCTTTGGGGAAGTCTTACTGGGAGAAATTTTTATAAAAAATAAAATTTAAATAACCGAATGCAAATTTTACAGTAACCAAGACACGTCAAAATAAACTTCCATGTGAAATTTAAATCCAAAATCCAAATAAAACTTTAGAAGTTAGGCATTTATTTTTATTATTTTTTTATGAATTTTCGCTGAAAACCTGCATAATCCGTACTCTCGCTACAGTCTCCAGTGACGAATTTAGCGTGCACCTGCGGGCTTTTGAGCATTGCAAAGTGGCCGGCTAAAAAGAAACAATTTATTTTACGAATTAATACTGACCGAGTTTTCCATCCGCTTTCCGTGTTCACTTAAAAAGAAAAATTTAATTGGTTAACTTGGCTTTTTGTCATTATTTTTACCAAATATAGTATTTTATAGTGTATTTCATCATCATCATCATCGTCAACCATTATCAATCCACGCTGGACGAAGGTCTCCCCAAGTTTCTTCCACAACGGTCTGTCTTGTGCCAGTCTCCTCCATGTCACTCCCGCATACTTTCGAATTTCATCCACCCATCTTCCATGTGGTCTTCTTCTGGGTCTTTTCCTGTCCCTTGGAATCCAATCTAAAATTTCGGCTGTCCATCGATGGTCTGTTCTTCTGGCAGTATGTACAGCCCATTGCCATTTCAGGGATTTAACTCTGATCATGATGTCTTCCACTCTTGTCATTTTTCGGATCCACGTGTTCCTCTTCTTATCTCTCCTGGTTACACCAAGCATGCACCTCTCCATGCTGCTTTGAGTTGTCTGCAGCCTTTGTATGTCTCTTTTAGCTAAGGTCCACGTCTCTGCACCATACGTAAGCACTGGAAGGATGCATTGATCAAACACTTTTCTTTTAAGACATAATGGCATATTGCTCTTGAAAATTATGCTGTTTCTTCCAAAAGCTCTCCAGGCAAGTTTTGTACGTCGATTAATTTCTTCACCAATGTGACCCTCACTTGATATCTGCTGTCCAAGATAAACGTATGTGTCTGTTATCTCCAGCTTTTCTCCATCAATCGATAAATCTTCATTTCTTGTAAAAGCATTGTACATCACTTTTGTCTTCTGAAAGTTCATTTTTAATCCCACTTCTTTACTCTTGTCAGCAAGTTCCTGGATCATACTCTGTAGCTCTGATGGGGTAGTTGCAAAAATGACTATGTCATCAGCAAAACGAAGGTGGGTTAGATAATCTCCATTAATCTTTATCCCTTTGTTTTCCCAGTTCAGTGATTGAAAGACATTTTCCAATGTGGCATTAAAGAGCTTCGGAGATATGGTGTCACCTTTAGTTAATACTAAGTTTGAATTTTAACGAAACTCTATAAACCGGATTTCTAAATACCGGAATCGGCTAAGTCCGGACGACTCAGAATTTTTCGAGGTTGTACTGTAATAGTATTCTCATACCTGCCAACTACTACAGAATGTCCGTTGTTTCTACGAATTTAGTTGTCTGACAACGGAATTATGGACTTCGCTGTCGAAACTACGGATTCTACAGAATTTTCATTTTTCATTTTGCTATTGTTTTATGATATACGTGAGGATTCCTAAGCGGATTCGCGGAATTTCGTGTTTTATGTCATCATTTAGGTCGTTCTCAGGATCAGTGCAAAACTGTAAACAATTTGCGATGAAGACAGTATTTCGTGTTTTTAAACTTTCGAAAACCTTGTGAAAACATTACCGTAATAGTGATTTTTTTCTCCTCCTGATGTTGCTTTTGTGTCCAGTTTTCTTGCTAAATATGATTTTATCGCAGAAATGTTTGTATTTCAGCTTGAAACTGTAAGCAAAAATTTGCGAAAACGGAGGTTGGACGGCGCAGAATTTTCCCTGTAATCTTCAGGCATCAGGTTCTTCCGCGAAATTGAGGAATTACACCTTATTCGTTATTATTTTGGTCATTCGCGAGATCAATGCACAAGTGAACATAATTGGGGGGGGGGTGTTCGTAGGAGAACGGTATTCCGTCTTTACAAACATTTTGAAAACGGAAGGTCAACAGTTCAGATTTTTTCCGCAATCGTAATTTCTTTTTATCGCAATGTTATCTCTGCCCTGTATTATTGTGAAATACCATTTTACTGTATAAATATTTGTCTTTCAGCTTGAAAATAGCAGGAAAATTTCCAAAATCGGAAGTCCGATGGTGCAATGATTTCTACCCTACCTTTGAGGGAAGACGGCACGAATTTTAAGGGATATATACGTGTATACGAGGCTTTCACCAATGAACTAAACCCGTGCCCCCCCCCCCCCCCCCCCAAGAAATTTCTGGCTCTGCCACTTCATCCCACTTCCTAATTTCCATGAAAGATAAAGTTTCTATGTTGGAACATAATGCCAATATTCAGTTTTTTAACAGTCTTCATGTTTTTCAATCTCCTTTTTGAAAAATGTGAAGCAGATTCACGTTACACTACATAGGTTTTTTACCAAAATAGATACCTGTGGTAATTGAATCTGACAGTTTCTTAGATGTGGTTAAAAACTCCTAAATTGCAAACAGCAGTAGCACAGGTTAAAAAAAACATGAATGAAACCCATAAAACTTCTTACATAATCATCTTTTGGAATTCCAATTTGTAGCTCAGTTTTCTTAAATCAACTTTTGGCTATATATATCCATTCAGAGGATCAATGGATTTTTTGACATAATCTCATGTGTTACTGAATGTTCCAGAAAGCTGGAAAAAAAACTGATGTGGACATCAGTAGTGTTTTGTGCTAGGTTACTGAACTAGAGTTGGCTGTTTTAAAATCTGCAGATGAAGGGACAAATTGGTCCTTTTTTAAGGAATCTTTGTCTCAAAATGATGACATGCCATCAACATTTCAAGATCAGCACAGCATGTAATCAACAAAGATGTGTTGCAGATGATGAAGATATAGGACTAAGTTCTACAAAAAACAGCAATTATTTATTGAAGGAATTGCACAAAAACTTGAAAAAAAAAGATTTAATAATGTCCAAGCATCTGTTTTCTGCAAATATATGTCTGCTCTTAAGATGAGGTGCTGTTTCCCAAATCTTCTGAAGGTCCAAACAAACATGGTGATGATGCAATAACTGAAATATGCAAAGTTTTAAAGTTTAACCCTGATCGTGCTTTGGAATAGTGGCTTCAAATCAAGAAGATTCTTGTTAGTTTGAATCCTAAGAGAATTTAGTGTATTTCAAATGCTTTGTTACACAAATCGGAGAATTCAGATAATCTAAAACCTTTTGAAATCATGAGAGATCTAGTAACTATGCTTTTAATGGCACTGCTGTCAAATGCTTATGTAGAATGTCTTTGGTCAGCAGTTAAAAACACAATTAGGTGAAAGAAGCCTTCTAATGAAAAAGAACAGACTTGAAAGTCGCATTAGGATCGAAACATCAGGAATGAAAATGAGTAATTTTGACCCTGAAGATGGGATAAAACTATGGTGGGAGGATAGCATGAAATGTTGTTGGCCAAACTACAAAGATTAATTTATGTATTTTATTACTTCAGTTTCAACTTTTAAGCTTACTAAATTTAAATATGCAAAATAAAACATTGATATTATAGTAAGCAATTTTATAAAAATAATAGTATGAAATATACAATTCGATTTTTTTCAAAGTTTGGCCACTGATTTTTTTTTTATGGCCACTAACAATTTTGGTCTTGGTGGCCAATGTCTGCTAGCAAAATTTCTAAGTCTGGATCTTTACTTCCAATAAATATGTATGAAATTTTACTTCCACAAATTGTGGTTTAATAACATCAAAATCTAAAATTTTAATTTTTTTGAGAGCAGCAACTGAAAGAATGGTAAAAGAAAATCATGGAGCAAATTTAAACTTTATTTTTCAATAAATGGTAACGGTAAAAATAAAAATTTGACAGCAAATATACTTTATCACTTTTTGTTTCTTCAGCATAATCAGCACACTTTACCTTCAGGCATTATCCTTTGAAATTTGACGTTGTTTCACCTACAAATAAAGGTAACTTGATCACGCTAGTTACGTTAACTGAAACTTTTACAAAAAGTTCGTAAGTTGGAAGCTTTCGACCTTATCTTAGGTCTTCATCACGCCAATGGAGGACTAAGATTGTTGCCAGATTCTACATTTGAATTTTTCTTATTTTTGTTGCCAAAACTTAGAATTGATCTCCAGATCAACGGAATGTAGAGAGGAGATTCGGAGTTGCAAGTCATTGAGTTGAACATAATTTCTATGCTTTCACGGTAACGGAGGGCAAAACGATTGTCAAAAGAAGCAATTCGTTTTGCTTCGTTCCAGTGGGGAACTGCAGATGTGTCTTCCATTGTCAAAATAGACAAGGCAGTATTGGGATTGGCTTTCGAAACATCTTTTCTATGTTCTAAAATTCTATGGCTAATGCTCCTGTATGTGCTTCCAATGTATAAGTTATCCCCAGTAGAAGAAGAGATAGGAATGCAGTAAACTCCTGGGAGGTTCAGGCTTTCAACTTTGTCCCTATCCCTTTGTAGAAGTTTCAAGATGTTTGGGGTAGATTTAATGGCAAGATGGTAACCAAAACTTCTAAAAAGAATCTGTAACTTATAAGCATAGGAAGGATGGTAAGGAACAGAACCACAGAATTTCAGGTCTTTTTTCTTGTGAGGAAGGAGGCATTCGATTTTCGAATGGTTTTCATATTTCTTTATGAGGGAGTTGACTATAACAGCAGGGAAACCATGAGAGAGGGCTGTTGTAGAAATTTTGGAGAGTTCTTCTTGAAGAGAGAGTTGGTTGTTGCAAATGATATGAGCCCTGCGGATGTAGGACTTCAATGCTGCAAGTTTGTAGAGATGCAGGGTGCAAGATTTGTAGGGAATGATGTTAGTGGCCGCAGAAGGTTTCCAACTTACAAACTTTTTGTAAAAGTTTCAGTTAACGTAACTAGCGTGATCAAGTTACCTTTATTTGTTAATATTGTTACGTGTTTTGCCCATAATCGTCGTTGTTTCACCTGGCTCCTAAATTCTGGGAGCTGGCTGCTAGTTCTGGAACTTGTTTGTCAAGCCCTATATATATATATCATCATCATTGTCAACCATTATCAATCCACTGCTGGACGAAGGTCTCCCTAAGTTTCTTCCACAATGGTCTGTCTTGTGCGAGTCTCCTCCATGTAACTTCCGCACACTTTCGAATTTCGTCCACCCATCTCCCATGTGATCTTCTTTTTGGGTTTTTTTTCCTATCTCTTGGAATCCAATCTAAAATTTGGGCTGTCCATTGATGGTCTGTCCTCTGGCACTGTGTCCAGCCCATTGCCATTTCAGGGATTTAACTCTGATCATGATGTCTTCCACTCTTGTCATTTTCCGGATCCACGAGTTCCTCTTTTTATCTCTCCTGGTTACACCAAGCATGCACCTCTCCATGCTACTTTGAGTTGTCTGCAGCCTTTGTATGTCTCTTTTAGTTAAGGTCCACGTCTCTGCACCATACGTAAGCACTGGAAGGATGCATTGATCAAACACTTTTCTTTTAAGACATAATGGCATATTGCTCTTGAAAATTATGCTGTTTCTTCCAAAAGCTCTCCAGGCAAGTTTTGTATGCCGATTAATTTCTTCATCAATGTGACCCTCACTTTTGATATCTGCTGTCCAAGATAAACGTATGTGTCTGTTATATCCAGCTTTTCTACATTAATCGATATATCTTCATTTCTTGTAAAAGCATTGAACATCACTTTTGTCTTCTGAAAGTTCATTTTCAATCCCACATCTTTACTCTTGTTAGCAAGTTCCTGGAACTTACTCTGCAGCTCTGATGGGGTAGTTGCAAAAATGACTACGTCATCAGCAAAACAAGGGTGGGTTAGATAATCTCCATTAATCTTTATCCCTTTGTTTTCCCAGTTCAGTGATTGAAAGACATTTTCCAATGTGGCATTAAAGAGCTTCGGAGATATGGTGTCACCTTGTCTCACTCCCTTTCCAATTTTTATGTGTTTTGTATTTTCAAACAGCCGAATCTTTGCACTTGCATTTTCATAGATGTTATTAATAATATTAATGTATGCATCTTCAATACCGCAGGATTTCAGAGCCATTGTAACTGCTGATGGTTTCACCGAATCAAAGGCCTTTTCATAATCGATAAAAGCCATGCACAATGGAAGTTCATATTCCCTCGCTCTTTCAATTAGTTCTCTCAGTACGTGGATATGATCTATTGTGCTGTAGCCACTCCTGAATCCAGCTTGTTCTTTTGGTTGAGCCATGTCCAGTGTTACCTTCAAGCGGTGTGAAAGAACTTTAGTGAAGATTTTATAAATCACTGATAGGAGGCTGATAAGTCTGTGGTTCCTGAGATCCTCAATGTCACCTTTTTTATGTAGCAGGATCATTGTAGCGTTGTTCCAATCCTCAGGAATCTGCAATTTGTATTCACATGCAATTTGTTCTTAGACCCAGCTAATTTTGTTGCTGTTTCCATAAGAGCTTTGGTTACTTTTCTGTTAACTTCAGAAATATCCACTTCTTCCGATGTTAGGCCTTCTAAAGCGGAGAATCTGTTCTTCAGTTCCAAGTTGAAGGTATTATGGTGTGTTTTAAGGTTGGTTATGTCAATACATTTTGTTTGTTTTATGAGCTTGCCACGTTCGAGTTTAGTGTTGAGGTGCATCTTACATCTCACCAATCTATGGTCACTGCCTGTGTTGAACTTGTTTAGCACACTGCAGTCTTCTATGACGAATTTTTTGTTACACATAATAAAATCAATTTCACTTGTCGTCCCATTTCGATGTCTCCATGTCCATTTCCTTTGTGGCTTTTTCTTGAAAAAGGAGTTCAAGATGAAAAACCCTTCTACCTCTGCAAACTCAACGAGAGTATTTCCAGGCTGGTTTCTGTTGCCGTGACCGAATTTACCTACTAAAGTTTCATTCTGTTGCCGTTGCCCTATTTTTGCATTGAAATCTCCCATAATTATCTTCAAGTGCTGCTTACCTTTATTATTTAGATGACGAATTTCCTCATAAAATTCTTCAATTTCTTCTTCAGGATGACTTGTGGTGGGTGCATAAGTTTGAATAATCTGAGCCTTGTATCTTCTCGAGAGTTGTACAACGAGTCGTGCAGCTCTGTCAGAGGAACTTTCAACTTCTGCAACTTTATCCTTCAGTTTCTTGTTTATTAAAAATCCAACACCACTAGTTCTGCCAGTATCTGTTCCACGATAGTAGAAGAGATGTCCACTTTTCAGTTCAATGAGATCTTCTCCTTTTCTCCTTACCTCACTTAGCCCGACGATGTCCCACTTGATCCTTTGTAGTTCCTCTTCCAATTCAAGAAGCCTTGAATCAGAAGATAGGGAGCGTCCATTATACGTAGCCATGGTCAGCATCAGATGGCAGCCTAGTCCAGTCCTCCGGGGATTCTTTGCACGTCTGCCTTCATGTCGCACTGGCCGCTGCCTTGGCCAGGTACATTGCAGCTGCCGGAGACTGAGGGCCAAGATTTAAGTTGTGGAGTCATTTTGGAGGGGTTTGGCCATAACTCACCACGCTGGCTAAGCTGGTTGGTGAGTGTGGGATAGCATTTCCTCTAATCCCGATGGTATAGTTATACCGCTATTGGCGGTCGTCAGAGCCCCTTTAGTGGGAACAGGATGCACCATGAGAAGGCGGGGTTGACATTTGTCAAGGAGAGGCTGTGATGTTGCTCGTCACTTGACCTTACATCCCATATATATATATAGGGTGTCTCAAAAAATGTATACATACTTTGAATGATTATAAAGTCACTGTTTAATAACATACAGTTCATTTTCAAAATTTGAAAGAATGTACAGAAATGGATAATTTTTTTGGTCCATGCCTGTTTTCAATTTGATTACCGTTCTGGTCCAGGCACTGCTGCCAATGCTAAGCAATGGAATCACAAACATCAAGAATCATTTTGTTTGGTATTTGCGCACATTCTTGTTCAGTTGCCGACTTCAATTCGTCAGCTATTGCCAGTTTTGTACCGTAAACTTTATCTTTTATGTGTCCCCATAAAAAAGAGTCTAGTGGTGTGAGGTTTGGTGAACGCACAGGGTGTTCTATGAAACCTCTTCATCCAATCCATCTGTTTGGCAGATTCTCATCAAGGTAGGCCCTTACATCACAATGGTAATGTGGGGGTGCAGCAAGTAAATGGCACCAGTCATAGCACCTTCAAAAAGGAATGGATGGGTTCCATTTCAACTCAGGCAGGGTCGTACCATCATGGTCTCAGATTTCTCTAAAAAAATTAAGGGGTGTTCCTTGACTAAAATAAGGAGACCCATATTTTTTCTTTCGGCAAGAAAAATTTTCCCTTCGAGATAGAGGGTTTCAAATCTAGCACCGTCAAACAAGCTCTCTAGAAAACGGTTATTTTTCCTAACTTCAGCGAGTCATTGCAGCAGAGTCAAAAAAGATATCGTGTTCTTGTATTTTTTTTTACATTGTGTGTATAACATATAATAATATATGGTGCTAATATTTGCTACACATCATATGATTAAAATTTAAAAAAATCGTAAACTTTGTGATTTTTAAAAAAAATTGAATTTTTTAAGTTTTTTTAAACAGGTTTGGATGGAGTTTTTTCTATATTCGTTTTTTCGTTAAAGACATACAAATGTGCTCTTTATTTGTAATTTTTTGTGTGTCTGTGAAACTGCTAGTTTCCGCGTTTCGGCAGCGTTAAAAACAGCCGATTTTGAAAAATCTCTAACTTTGCCAACGATTTTCTCAAAAAGGCCATTTTTTAAAATTCTGAAAATTAGATCCCTGTTTCATTATCAACAGGAGAATATCTGTGTAAATTTTCACGGACCTAAAAACGCTCGTTTCCGAGTTAGACGCGTTTGAATTCGGTTTGAAAGCCTACGATTTCCCGTGTTCTAAAGGCGCCATTTTGCAAAATCTCAAGCGCAAAGTACGTACGTTATTCTCTTACCCGAATCAAAGCGTTAGATATTCTTTGCCCGAATGATGGAATGAGAGCATTGGGTCAGCTGGCCCTGGTTGGATACATCCACCTCACCCTTCCCCGAGTGATGACATGCCTATAAAACTGTCGGGGTGGGGGGGGGTAACAAATACATAAAGAAAATTCTTGCTGCTCCACTAACAAAGTTGAGTTGCGAAAGACAGCAGCAGTTGTTTGTTTACGTATATACTTAAACATCGCATAAGAAAAGACTATGAAAGAGTAGAAAACTATTGTGAAACAATTTTAAGAAAAAGAGTGCAGGCACGTGTACTGTAAGTTAATTTTCGATGGCTAAACACCCTCGAGTTTTTCTGGGAGTTGCTAATTGTAGGCTACTGTCAGAAGAGCAGTTACTAAAATTAACTTCTCAGTTTTTCGTAATAGTAAAATATTCGCTCAGGAGAGTTTTGTCCTCTGCGAACGGGGGAGAAGGTGCAATGCTCTTGACCTCGCTGCTGGGTTGATGGCGCTGGTCGCTACCGAAGCTCTGCTTACCTCCACTCCAAAACGTAATGGCAATTGTCTAATCTACTAAATAAATAACAATTAACACATACGCGTGCATGCTTATTCATAAAATGTAAGTTGAGTATATTTCCTGTTCAATCAGCTGATTTTACAAGTAAAATTCATATACAACTAATGCGCTTATAATGGTGTAAAGATTTTTATCTATTTAAAACATATTCAAAGATTTCAATTTTTTTAAAGAGGGAGGGGGAGGGAGTGTGTTCGTAGTGATCTCCACCTGGGCCACGATAAACCATGCACTGCCCATGTCTTCTGCTCCCTTAGAAGATAATCCTGGATCGATAGGAGACCAGCGGAGTTTTGACACCCCCCCCTCCTCTCACGTGGTGGTGAGGTGTCTCAAAGCTAGGTAGCTTTCAAAAATGTTTCAACTTAGTTGGCTGGTAATAAGAGAGGGATTCCATTTCAATTCTGGCAGGGTCGTACCATCACGGTCTGATATTTCTCTAAAAAAATTAAGGGGTGTTCCTTGATTAAAATAAGGGGACCCATATCTTTTCTTTCGGCAAGAAAAAAATTTCCCTTCGAGACAGAGGGTTTCAAATCTTCCACCGTCAAACAAGCTCTCTAAAAAAACGGTTATTTTTCCTAACTTCAGCGAGTCATTGCAGCAGAATTAAAAAAGATCTTTTGCTCTGGTATTTTTTATTACATTGTGTGTATAATGTATAATATTTGATGCTAATATTTTTTACACATCGTATGAAAAAAATTTTTAAAAAATCGTAAACTTTGATTTAAAAAAAATTGAAATTTTTAAGATTTTTTTTAACTGGTTCAAATGGAGTTTTTGTTTTCTGTACTCGTTTTTTTTGTTAAAGACATACAAATGTGCACTTTATTTGCAATTTTTTATGTGTCTGTGAAACTGCTAGTTTCTGCAGCGTTAAAAACAGCCGATTTTGAAAAATCTCCAACTTTGCCAACGATTTTCTCAAAAAAGCCCTATTTTTTTAAATTCTGAAAATTAAATCCCTGTTTTATTATCAACAGGAGAATATCTGTGTAAATTTTCACGGACCTAAAAACGTCCGTTTCCGAGTTAAACACGTTTGAATTTGATTTGAAAACCTACGATATCTCCGTGTTCTAAAGGCGCAATTTTGGAAAAATCTCAGGCGCAAAGTACGCACTCTCTTACCCGAATGTGAGAGCGTTGGATCCGTCCACCTGACCCTACCCTGGGCGATAACATGCCTAAAAAACGGTCTTGGAAAAAACAAAACAAATCTATAAATATAGAATTGAATGTATGTCTGCTAAACAAATTTACAGTTTTCAATTTAGAACCACCAAACTTGGTATACTATCTCATGGTACCCTAACTTAAACCGTAGACGGTTTTTGGAAGGGGTTGGAGCCCGGGGTCAATGGGGCTCCACACAAAACTTCCATAAAATCTAGTTTTCAATTTAGAACCACCAAATTTGGAAAAGACATACAAATCTTAGACCGCAGACTGTTTTTGGAAGGGGTCGGAGCCCTGGGTCAAAGGGCCCCCACACAAAATTTCCGTAAAATATACTTGTAAACTATAGTGCCCTAACTGAGACCGTAGATGGTTTTTGGAAGGGGGTAGAGCCCTGCGTGTGTGGGAGCCCGTGGTCAAGGGCCCCACGCAAAATTTCCGTAAAATCTGGTTTTCAATTTAGAACCATCAAATTTGGTATACTTTTTCTTGGCACCCTAACTTTGTAAAATATTTTACGAAAATTTTGTAGGGGTGGGGGGCTTGACCCCGGGTTCCGACCCCTTCCCAAAACCGTCTAGTCAAAGTTAGGGTGTCAAGAAAAAGTATACCAAATTTGATGGTTCTAAATTGAAAACTAGATTTTACGGAAATTTTGCGTGGAGCCCTTTGACCCGGGCTCCCCCTTCCAAAAACCGTCTACGGTCTAAGTTAGGGTACCATGAGATAGTATACCAAGTTTGATGGTTCTAAATTGACATACATTCAATTCTCTATATATATAGATTTGATATTTTTTTTTTTTCCAAGACCGTTTTTTAGGCATGTTATCGCTCAGGGTAGGGTCAGATGCACGGATCCAACACTCTCATTCGAGTAAGAGAATACGTACTTTGCGCCTTAGATTTTTCCAAAATGGCGCCTTTAGAACACGGAGAAATCGTAGGTTTTCAAATCAAATTCAAACGCGTCTAACTCAAAAACGGGCGGTTTTAGGTCCGGGAAAATTTACACAGATATTCTCCTGTTGATAATAAAACAGGGATTTAATTTTCAGAATTTTAAAAAGGGGCTTTTTTGAGAAAATCGTTGGCAAAGTTGGAGATTTTTCAAAATCGGCTGTTTTTAACGCTGCGGAAACTAGCAGTTTCACAGACACATAAAAAATTGCAAATAAAGTGCACATTTGTATGTCTTTAACAAAAAAACGAGTATAGAAAAAAACTCCATTTGAACCAGTTAAAAAAATCTTAAAAATTTCAATTTTTTTAAATCGAAGTTTACGAATTTTTAAAATTTTAATCATACAATGTGTAAAAAAGATTAGCATCACGTATTATTATACGTTATACACACAATGTAATAAAAAATACCAGAACAAAATATCTTTAATTCTGCTGCAATGACTCGCTGAAGTTAGGAAAAATAACCGTTTTTTAGAGAGCTTGTTTGACGGTGGAAGATTTGAAAACCTCTGTCTCAAAGGGAAAATTTTTTCGTGCCGAAAGAAAAGATATGGGTCTCCTTATTTTAATCAAGAAACACCTTAATTTTTTTAGAGAAATCTGAGACCGTGATGGTACGACCCTGCCAGAGTTGAAATGGAATCCCTCTCTTGTTACCAGCCAACTAAGTTGAAACATTTTTGAAAGCTACCTAGCTTTGAGACACCTCACCACCACGTGAGAGGAAGGGGTGGGGGTGTCAAAACTCCGCTGGTCTCCCATCGATCCAGGATTATCTTCTAAGGGAACAGAAGCCATGGGCAGTGCATGGTTTATCCTGGCCCAAATGGAAATCACTAAGAACACAATCCCCCCCTCTTTAAAAAAATTGAAATCTTTGAATATGTTTTAAATAGATAAAAATTTTTACATCATTATAAGTGCATAAGTTGTATATGTATTCTACTTGTAAAATCAGTTGATTGAACAGGAAATATACTCAATTTACATTTTATGAATAAGCATGCACGCGTATGTGTTAATTGTTATTTATTTAGTAGATTAGACAATTGCCATTACGTTTTGGAGAGGACGTAAGCAGAGTTTCGGTAGCGACCAGCGCTATCAACCCACCAGCAGCGAGGTCAAGAGCGCACCTTCTCCCCGTTCGCAGAGGACAAAACTCTCCTGAGCGAATATTTTACTATTACGAAAAACTGAGGTTAACTTTAGCAACTATAACAAAACAGCAACTGCTCTTCTGACAGTAGCCTACAATTAGCAACTCCCAGAAAAACTCAAGGGTGTTTAGCCATCGAAAATTAACTTACAGTACACGTGCCTGCACTCTTTTTCTTAAAATTATTTCACAACAGTTTTCTACTCTTTCATAGTCTTTTTTTATGCGATGTTTAAGTATATACGTAAACAAACAACTGCTGCTGTCTTTCGCAACTCAACTTTGTTAGTGGAGCAGCAAGAATTTTCTTTATGTATTTGTTACCCCCCCCCCCCCCCCATGACCCAATGCTCTCATTCCATCATTCGAGCAAAGAATATCTAACGCTTTGATTCGGGGGAGAGATAACGTACGTACTTTGCGCTTGAGATTTTGCAAAATGGCGCCTTTAGAACACGGGAAATCGTAGGCTTTCAAACCGAATTCAAACGCGTGTAACTCGGAAACGAGCGTTTTTAGGTCCGTGAAAATTTACACAGATATTCTCCTGTTGATAATGAAACAGGGATTTAATTTTCAGAATTTTAAAAAATGGCCTTTTTGAGAAAATCGTTGGCAAAGTTAGAGATTTTTCAAAATCGGCTGTTTTTAACGCTGCCGAAACGCGGAAACTAGCAGTTTCACAGACACACAAAAAATTACAAATAAAGTGCACATTTGTATATCTTTAACGAAAAAAACGAATATAGAAAAAACTCCATGCAAACCTGTTTAAAAAAAAACTTAAAAAATTCAATTTTTTTTTAAATCACAAAGTTTACGATTTTTTTAAATTTTAATCATACGATGTGTAGCAAATATTAGCACCATATATTATTATATGTTATACACACAATGTAAAAAAAAATACAGGAACACGATATCTTTTTTAACTCTGCTGCAATGACTCGCTGAAGTTAGGAAAAATAACCGTTTTCTAGAGAGCTTGTTTGACGGTGCTAGATTTGAAACCCTCTTTCTCGAAGGGAAAATTTTTTCTTGCCGAAAGAAAAAATATGGGTCTCCTTATTTTAGTCAAGGAACACCCCTTAATTTTTTTAGAGAAATCTGAGACCATGATGGTACGACCCTGCCTGAGTTGAAATGGAACCCATCAATGGTCCAATTAATCCCTTCGATGATAAGCCGCACCGCGCTGTAGCTCCTGGTAAATTAACATGTTTCTCCATAATAAGCGGATTCACAGGTCCCCAGTAGGTGCAATTGTGGCAGTTAATTGAGCCATTTAGTTTAAATGTAGCCTCATCACTCCAAACAATCTTTTTTGGAAACTGTTCATCCTCTGCACATCTTGCCAAGTACTACTCACAAAACTGCACTCTCTGGTCCAGATCGTCTTCATTGAGAGCACGGACTCTTCTTGGAATGTAACTGATCCAATGCCAGCGCTTCAAAATGCGATGGACAATAATTGATTTTGAAATTCCTATCTCACAACCCACTTGCTGCACATATTTCTTGAACTGTGATGATAAGTTTCCATCAACCTTTCTTGCCTTGTGGGATTCTTCAATGTCTGCGGTCTTCTGGAATGTTTCTTGTGGACATTTTGTACAGTTCGATCTGCTTCAAACTTCTTTCTGTTTGAAACTCTCTCCTAAACTATCTTTGCACTTCAACTGTGTTTTCAAACTTCCAGTAGCATTTTAGGATAAATTTCATTTGTTCAAAGCTTAGTCTAGCTTCACCCATTATTTCAAATCTGTTAAACCTGAAAAGGAGAGAAAATTATGTGAGTTATCATCTGTTAAAATGTCTGTGTAGTATACATTCTTTGGAACACCCTGTATCTATATATATTGGCACTGAGTTCAAGGGTTTTAGGTATTTTTGTTTAACCTCACAGCAACCCCTGCCATACACAACTTCCTTTCAAACTGCATATGCGTTTTTTGTTGCTGTTGTTTTCAGTTTCTCAAAATGAAGTTGCTTAAACATTGTCATAAAAGGAAGAGGACGATTGACCTAATAAGAAACAACTCCATGCTGTGAACAATTCAAATGTTCTTTTAAGCCTTATTATTAGGGCAGTAATTCTGTCGTGGTGCGATTTCCACGATTTTTTTCACGAATTTTAGGGGTTTTCTGCAATTTCGCGAATTACAAATATATCTGCAAATTTCAGATTCTTTACCTGTTTTTGCCTAATTTCCATTATAATTTTTTGATTGCTGTATTTTTCATAATTAAATAATTTTAATACTGTCTTCGTTAGAGCATATGGGAGATGGGTGGATGAAATTCCAAAGCATGCAGGAGTGACATGGAGGAGACTGGTGCAGGATAGGCCATTGTCAAAGAAACTTGGGGAGACCTTCATCCAGCAGTGGATTGATAATCAGGGCTTGAAAAATATCTGAAAAGTTACATGTGCAAAATAATTTATTTACCTGTCCAGGTAGTAAAAGCTGGATGCCCAGGAAAAAAAAAATTTTAAGATATTAAAAAAAGTTAAAAATATGAGAAACTTTTTTACATGTTTTTCATTTCCGTTTTAAGGGTCTGTATTCAAAATGTTCCATGCACAAAAGCATGTAATCTCAAATTTTAAGATCATGATACTGAAATTGGTACGATGATGAAATTTTTATTTAAGAAATTTAGTGATTCTGCCGTGCTCCTTTCGTTGAAGTTTTTGCTTTTTGTCACTAAACACCGAAAGCTGGTTCTATCAAAAGCATGCACCCGTCGCTTACTATAAACAATTGAATTCAGAACAAAATTACATATGGTTCTAATTCCTGGACCTAGAGCATAATATAATTAAAGAAGTGATATTCTTCTGTCCTTGGAACTCCATAACAATAATACAACTTCCGATAATTAGCTGTGAAATTAAACAAGACATGCAATGACTGTCTTTTTTCTTGTATTAGGAAATTCTATTCTAAACTTTATTTTTAAATTTAGTTGCCCTGACTGGGCAACTACATTGTCTTTTTTCCTTCTCGGGCCAATAATTTGTGTGTCCTAGGCATCTTGGGAATGGTATTTTTCCAGCCCTGATATTGGGTGACAATGACGATATAAAAATGTAATGTATCATCACTGTACAACCTTTGAACACCGATACATTATGTACATGAAAGCAACTTGGAAGAATAAAACTTGAGAAGGTTAACCCTTCCATTTCTCTCCTTCACGTTATGATTATTACATAAATAATTATGTCACAGGATTCATCCTACGACTAAAAAAGGGCAGGGTGCTTGTTATGAAAGGGGGGGGTTGCAGCTTGCACTTTCAAAGAGCCTTAGAGTATGTGACTTTACAAAAGCAATACCATACAAGCAGTGTTAATTCACTGGAAGAGTTCAACAGTAATTCACTGTGGATAAAAATATCATTACAGTAGACTCGATAATCCGGCCTGCTTTTCCTTGCGTGGTTTTTGGTTGCAGAAATCGTAATATCAGACTGGAATGAAATATACTTCATACACGAGGGAAGTTTTCAATTTTAACGTTATGTTTTATTTTGAATTGGCACTAACATTCATGTAATTCAATTTAAAATAAAAGTAGGAAGAATCCTCAAAATAATTAAGAATATTACAAGTCCAGCATTTTCTCACACATCTGCAGCAAGTTGCGATGCAAAATTAGAAACATTTGCGGCCAACACAAAAGGCATTGCAATAGCCTTGAAAACCACCAACTTTCCCAATGTTTAAGTGTCCTTGTGAAGTCACGAGCATGGGTTATTTTTATACGATTTGTTACTACCCAGGCGGTGCTGTGATGGCATGTGTGAAAGGTTTTAGTTTACATTTAGAAGCGTGGGACAAGTGGTCGGCGTGGCATGGTGGCCTTCAATTATGGCTTCGTGTTACATTGGAACTGGCGCAGAAATTAAAAATTTTAGAGATGTTAAAGCGGGGTTGTTTCCAAAATGCCATCGCTGCTGAATACAATGTTGGACGTGCCACTGTTTATGACATAAAAATGAAAGAGAATGAACTTCGACAGTACGCAAGCCAAATGGACAGTGAGTTGCAAGAACGAAAGGTTAAGCGAAAAGGTGAAAACGATCAACTTGATGCAGCCATTTACAGATGGTTCATACAGCAACGCAGTAAAGGACTACCTCTATCAGTGGCCCAATAATCAAAGAAAAAGCACTGGCATTTATCAAAAAACTTGGCGGCAGTGAACGATTTACAGCAAGCAAGGGGCTGGATATCAAAGTGGAAGAAAATACATGGTGCGTGGCAGCTGACAGTCACCGGGAAAAGTCACTCAAACAAAAAAATATGTAGAAGAGTTTAAAAAAAAAATTGGAGAAAATGATAAAGGAAGAACTTCTGCAGTGTATAATGCTGATGAGACCAGCCTCATTTAAAAAAATACTCCCTTCAAAAATCCTTGCTGCCAAGAATGAAAAGGAAGCTCGTAGGTATAAGCAACAAAAACAGCGCATCACATTGATGACATGTTTTAACGCTGATGGGAGTCATAAACTTCCCCTCCTGGTGATTGGAAAAGCCCAACAGCCATGATGTTTTCAACCCAGCGAAATGAGTACACTACCTGTAGATTATCGTGCTCAAAAGAAGGCATGGGTAGACTATGAAAATTTCTCTCGGTGGTTCCATGATAAATTTGTACCAGTAGTGAAGAAAGAACTGAAGAAAAAGAAGTTCCGCTGAATTCCATCCTCCTAATTGATAACGCTCCCAGTCATCCCTCCACCTTGTCTCCGAGGTCAGGTGATTTAAGAGTTGTCTTTCTTCCACCCAATGTGACAGCTCTGATCCAACCTATTGATCAGGAAATTTTGGAAGCAATTAAACGCCACTACTGGCATGCACTTCTTATCTCCCTGTTGTATGAATATGAAAACGATTCCACCGAGGTTATGCTGAAGGCATGGAAAGCGATCAACATGCGTCATGTTTTCCAAACAGCAGAAGCATGAGACATTGTGGAGAGCACTATCATATGGAAGTGTTGGAAAAAGTGTGGCTATCGATTCACACTGAGTGGCAGTGATGAGCCAGTCAATGCAGAATCGTCAATTCCAGATCCTGTGTTTATTGACATGTTCCACAAGCTTCCAGGAGGAGAAGTTGATGAAGAGGATGTTACTAAGTGGCTGAATAAGAAAAACTGTGGAGTAGACCAGGCTTTAACTGATGAAAAAATCATCAAAAGTGTGCAGGAAGAAAAAGATGAAAGTGATGAGGCAGAGAGCACGAAGATTTCTCACACTGCTGGTGCTGAAGCTGCCGACATCTTTCTACAGTACATAATGCAACAACCAGACACGTGCTATCGACGGGCATCTTCGTTAAAGCAGACAAAAATATATGTGACATGTTTCGAAGTGACCACACTGAGTAGAAAATGCAAGATTCCATCTGTGCTGTATTGCAATTTTACGTTTCTTTTACTGTGTATAGTACGTACACATACATATTGTGCTTTACTGTACTGATATATGAAAAGATCATTTCATTGTTTAAACGAGACGGTAAGTACGTACTGATCGTGTTCTTTTATCATGTCATATGCTTGTCTCTTATTTATGTTTTTTAAATACATATGCACTACACATAGTAAACTTGTAGTTGTAACATTAAATTTAATGAAGAATTTAACTGAATTTATATGCACTCTCAGTAATCCGGCACCTCTCTGTGCAAGGAATGGCCGGATTAGCGAGAGTCTACTGTTATACATAATGGTCAATCAATGCTAATTTAATTTGAGAAAATATTCTTCCTACTTCAGCATTTGAAATTCCTATAACGTACATGCAATGTTTAAAAGTTTCTCTATTAGTGGGCAGCTCTCCACAAATATGTTCCAGATCTAGGAGCCAGGTCCCAAAATTTAGGCGCCAAGTGAAACTCAAAGTCAAATTTCAAAGAATAATGCATGGTGATGATGCTGGACCAAGAAGTGATGAAGTATATTTGTTGTTAAGTTTTTCTTTTTCTCAAACCACTTACTGAAAATAAAGTTTCAATTTGCTGCATGATTTTCTTTTCCCATTCTCCCAGTTGTTGCACTCAAAAAAATTATAATTTTAGATTTTGATTTTATTAAAGAACATGCGCATGTATCTGACAAATAATTCGCCACGGCACATAATCAGTCAATCATGAAATTCTGAGGAACGAAAATTTTTTTTTATGTCTTGCAATCCTCCACTTCGCATATTATAGACCATGAAATTCAGAAGAAAAAAATATTGTATAATTCTTGCCTATCATGTTAATCTAAACTGTAGTTTCTGGCAGAAAAGCCACGATTCACAGGATGACCGACCGTGCAATTTAAAGCTAAGTAAAAAAGAAACAATCGTTAAATTTAAAAAGCAACTGTTATTTTTAAGAATTTCTCTGTTACTTTAAAGTAAATAAAGTACTAAAATCCCTGGATTCAGCAGCATTACCTTAGTTCATTAGTTAGACCTAAAAAATGTGTAGAAATTACTCAATCTGTAGTATTTTTCTCTTTTCTGAATATGTTTCAACTGAATAGCGAACAAAAATAACTAATACGATTAACGCAGCAAAACTACCGAATGCGATTCACAAAATGATGACGAGGCATGGAATGGCTCTGCGGGTTTCTCACAGAATGTAGGTTTCCGCTAGTGCATATAGTACCGCATTCGTTGCATCATACTTTCTGTCAGAACGCTCGCACGTAAAAATATATTCAATCTCTTTGCCGTCCTCTATCTCTGTACTGCGTTGCATTTTTTGTGCTGCAACATTTTCAGTACTTTTCGAATACCACCACCACCACTACTGATAATAATCAAAATGTTCTTTTAAGAAACTTGTTTTCCCAAAAGCAGAAACAGCACGACAGGCGACGTTTGTCCTAGATTCTGGGAATTTTCTTGACATTATTATTATTATTTTTTTATTTCTTTACATTTTAAACCAAAGGAAGGAGAATTTTCACGTTTTTTTAACGTTGGCCTCAGTCCAGAAGTAAAACTGCAATTATGGATCACGCAGGTAACTGGTCCCTCCTCCCCATTATATTTTAGCTTTCATTCTTCCATATTTTTCAAACTGATAACTCCAACTTGATGAGATACAATTACTTTTTTTTCAGTTTTGAATTTACGAAGCGATGTTCTTGTGCACTTTTAACGCCACACCAAAATGCTACACTAAACGCACCAAGCACGTTTGGCGTGGTATTTCGGAAGCTTAATGGTCACAATCCCCCCCCCCCCTTCTTTTTTTTTTTGGCATGGAGGCTTAAACTTTCATCTAACTGAAAGTTAGATTAAAGTGATTATTTTTATTATCGTAATTTTTTTTACAAGAGCCATGTTTTTAAAATGATTTCTCCATTTCCGCGGCCATCAGCATTCCATAAGTTGACGTCACAACTTTTTTTTTCTTTTTGTTTCCAGATGGCTTCACTTCAGTTAGATTGATAAGGTTGGGGTTTTTTTTTTTCCTTTTTTTATTTTTTTTTTTTTTTTTCAAAAACATATTTTTATAAATTTTTATCACCCGTCTTTCGCGGTCTCATTATGAAGCATTCCAGAAGCTGATGTTCGCAATTTTGACTTTTTTTGGCTTCCAGATATGTTCGCTTCAGTTTAATTAATGCTGATTTTTTTTTTTACAAAATCCGTATTTATTAAGTGTTTGCAATATTTCCTTCCGTCTCTGCGGCCATGTGGTATTTCGGAAGTTGACGGTCATATTTTCTTTATTCATTCATTTATTTTTTACTTCCAGATAGCTTTATCTTAATTTTTTTTAATAAAACCATATTTTTACGCATTTTTCAACGCCTCGTGCTTCGTTTCCGTTTTTTATGCGGTATTCCGGAAGCTAACGGTCGCAATTTTTTTAATTAGTATTTTCTTCCTAGATAGTTTCATTTCAGATTAATGAGGGGGAAAGTTTTTTGCTTTACAAGAACCATTGCAGTTTTTCTCACTGAGAGAGAGCAAGATGATTCCATCATATTTCCAGAAATTCACTATATTTTTCTTAAAACTGCGGTCAATTCACAAATTGGGTTTTAAACAAAAATCTTATATAGAGCAATGGTTTACAAATAAAGTTAAATGTGCAAAATTACTATTTCCGAAAATGACATACTTTCTTAACAGTCACGTAAATAATCAGCTGGTGAGGCCCCTAGTACAACATTATTGCTGCAGGAAATAATAAGAGCAGATAGATTGTCTATCAGACAAAACATATTTTGAAGGAGGAAGTGAAAGTTTAATCAATTAACTAAATGCGAAATAAAAAAAATATGGATTTCAAATTATTTACTATTCTTTATACACTTTCTGACCATTATTTTTAAAAATCCAAAAAATTATTTAAAGAATGATGTTTAAGTTCTGAATGAAATAAAGTACTAGTTTCTTGTGCATTGCTTATCAGGGAAAAGCTAGTTTGACTATTGCAACTTAAATAAGTACTAAATTTGCACTATTATCAAAATCTCCAATTTGACTCATTTTTTAAAACCTTGCTTTGTCGCAGTGCAGAACAATAAATTTTGTGGCAAAATCAACATTTAGACATCCCTTTACTTTGCAGACAAATTTTTGGTTTTCCTTTCTGCGTTGCAGACTTCTGAAAACTTTTTAACAGATAAACTGTGGATTATATGACAGAAAAGTACAGTTATTTACTGCAAATTATGAATCTGAAGTAAAAAAAAATTGGAGCACCAGTTCCAGTTTTCTAGGCGACTTGGCACCCTTGCTTTGTTGAGCCCTGTTAGTGGGAATCTTTTACTCACAGTTCCTTCTGATTTTGATAGAACTGAACATATTTTTGGAATTGAGAAATTACTACCCTCAGTATCAGTTTGAGATAGAAACATTGGTCTGTACTCATCCCACTCTAGTAGTAAATAAACTTCATCTAGGTTGACATACTCAGCCAGCTCCATTACTCTTCAGCAATGCCATAAAGGCTTAGAGTGGTTTCTGACCCTACATTTCTAAGATACCAAGATTTGTAATAATAGACTGGTTTTTTTTTTTTTTTCTAGAAATGGTTTTGTGCAAATGATCAATAAATGCATGTGCATCTTTTTCAAATGGACTGTCAGGAGTAAGGTGGTCATTTTAGGCTTGAAGGCAGGTACGATGGGATTTTTTTTAAGAGCAGGCGGGGTGCAGCACCATTCTAAAAACAGCTAGGACGAACCCTGCCTGTTGTTATTATGATATTCTAAATTATTTCAAAGCCCAACATTTTTGTACAAAAAAAAAAAAAAGGCACTGGAATGCTGCTCTTGGCACCTTTCTTAAAGTTCTGTTAAAAATGTTTAAGAAATCATGGTAGTGTGTGTCTATACATATATAGTTCAAAACTTTTAATATACTGTCAGAGTATAAATATTCGTGGTTTAATTTACTGTTTCACATGTTAAGTATTGGTTTTAATCATCAACAATCAAAGTTTGTACTTCATCATTTCCAGAAATTTTGTGATAAACATAAGTTTGATGTTATTATTTACTGTCCTTTGGTAATAGGCTTAACAGTTGTGGTTCTCGATGTCATTGAGGTTAAGTGTTTCTTTGTAGCCAAAGAACAGTTAATGGTTACCTTGATGAAATCCAGGAATGTGAAGCACAACATCATCTTCTTAACGCATTATTTCTCATACAAGTTTCAGCTTTTGAAGTATAAGCCTTCCTCAGTGAGTTTTTGTGCTATCATTTTAGTACTTGATGTTATTATGCGCTTAGCTGCGGCCTGAATGATAATGTTTTTTCATAGTTTTGTTGCTTTCTATGTTCAAATGTCTCTCCTAGTATTAGATATATAGTGTTGCCATCTATCGTTCTTTATTGCCATTAGTCTTTTTTTTTTTGTGGATAAATCTTTTCATAATCTTTTACTTTCTGTTATCCTTTTTTGTTTTTGTTTTTTCTCTTGCTCTATGAGAAATTTTCATGCAAAGGGCAATTCAACCAGAGTGTAATTGTTGCAATTATTTTCACGCATTTTCTCAATTAAAACTGCTTTAAACAAGATAGTGGAAAACCCATAGGAGTGCCAAATTGCTGTTTATATATCACAACTTTTTCTCTTTCAACAATGTGATATATAAACAGCAATTTGGCGCTCTTATGGGTTCTCCACTGTCTGATTTATTAGCCGAAGTTGTATTACAAGACCTTGAAAATAATTTACTCAGACCAAGCAATGACATTCCTCTATTATACTCTAGATATGTTGATGACATCTTATTACTTTGGCAGCATTCTGAATCCAAGTTAACCTCTTTTATGGATAAGTTCAACAACTATTACAAAAGTATAAAAATTGCCATTGAAAATGAAGAAAATAACCAACTCAATTTTTTAGATATTTCTTTAATTAAAAACCACCAAAAGTTAGATTATTCTGTTTACAGAAAATCTACGTATATTCCTACAATCATTCCCCAGGACTCCAACCATCCATGGAAACATAAAACAGCTGCTTTTCGTTTCTTTATACTAAGAGCTATCTCTCACTCTTCTAACAAGTCTGCTGAACTTAAAAAAAAATTGAATGGATTATCAACATTGCACAAGAATTTGGATACAACAAGAAACTGATCACCTCAATATATAGAGATACCCCTAAACAATCTACCGGAACAACCAAAGAAAAATGACAATACTGTGGCAAATTACCAACAATACAACCTATTAACAACATCCTTAGAAAAGAATGCAACAAAAGTAATTTTGAGCTAGCTGAATCAAATTATGATATATGACAACTGCTAACCAACGATAGCAAAAAATCAGTTTTTAAACTCAGCAGGTGTATGTGCCATTCCCACCAAAAAGCAGAAAATAACCAAGCAGATCTCCTATACATAGGTAACACAAAAAGATGTTTCCAAACTCACCTGCACAGGCACCTCAAAAACTGGAAAAAAAGGAAGAAGAAACTGCTTTAATACAACACTGTGTGCAAAACAACGGTATCCCATACTGGCATGAATCTAAAATCGTAACAGCGCATGACACACATAAAAAGCTTTTGACCGCAGAAGCAGTTTTAATTGAGAAAATGCGTTAAAATAATTGCAACAATAACACTCCTGTTGAAATGCCCTTTGCATGGAAATTCCTCATAGAGCAAGAGAAAAAACAAAAACAAAGAAGGATAACAGAAAGTAAAAAGAGTTATGAAAAGATTTATCCACAAAAAAAGACTTTAATGACAATAAAGAACAATAGATGGCGACGCTATATATCTAACACTAGGAGAGACATTCGAACGTAGACGGCAACAAAACTATGAAAAAACATCATCATTCAGGCCGCAGCTAAGCGCATAATAGCATCAAGTACTAAAATGATGGCACAAAAACTCACTGAAGAAGGCTTAAACTGCTATGAAAAATAATACATTAAGAAGACGATGTCGTGCATCACATTCCTGGATTTCATGAAGGTAACCATTAACTATTCTTTGGCTAAAAAGAAACACTTAACCTCAATGACATCGAGAACCATAACTGTTAAGCCTATTACCAAAGGACAGTGAATAATAACATCAAACTTATGTTTATCACAAAATTTCTGGAAATTATGAAGTACAACTTTGATTCTTGATGATTAAAACCAATATTAATGTGTGAAACAGTAAATTAAACCACGAGTATTTATACTCTGGCGGTACAGGGTATCCGAGAATTATTGAACACATTACAAAATTATGTACAAAAAAAACTATGAGCATTGTCTGTTTTTCTGTGTCACATATTACTAACACGGTTTCTATATTTTTGTTTTGCAGAATTGTTATTCCCAAAATCCGATTGTGGCGCTAGGTGTGGCTTGATAAGGAATGTATGAGAAATGCACGATCAGTAGTCATGTCATCCATACAGCAGAAGGCTGTGTGTGTGTGTGTGTTATGGCTTGCGGAATTAAAGTCTGTCATTAAAGTTAAAAGACGGTACCGTTTAGAGTGTGGTTGTAATCCTCCATCAACGAATTCAATTAAGCGGTGGATGAAACAGAGTTGAAGAAACTGGCAATGTGGAACATCGTGGAGGAACCGGTAGGCCTAGCGTCAGCGGTGAGATGGTTGACCAAGTTAATGAAAGTTTCCGACGAAGCCCAGGAAATCCGTTCGTGAAGCAAGCAGAGAACTGTGCATTCAGAAATAGACAGTTCACGATATCTTGCACAAGAAATTAAAGTTTCATGCTTATAAAACTCAAATAGTGCAAAAGATGCATGTAAATGATCACACTCTGTGGTACGATTTTGCTGTGGATATGCTAAATCGAGTAGAAAACGACAAAAACTTTCTCAGTACTGTAATTGTTAGTGATGAATCCACATTTCATGTATCGGGTATTGTGAATTGTCACAACTGTAGGATATGGGGCAGTGAACCGCCTCATGCTGCTATTGAACTAGAACATGATCCTCCAAAAGTTAAAGTGTGGTGCGCCCTATCAAAAAGAGAAGTGATTGGCCCTTTCTTCTTCTGCAAAAAAAAAAAAAAAACATAAATGGTGACATTTACTTGGATATGCTAGAAAATTTTGCTGTACCACAGATCAAAAGATATGATAACATCGTTTTCCAACAAGACAACACACTTCCGCATTGGTCAATGTGTGTACGTAAGTGCCTAAATGAGCATTTCCCCAACAGATGGATTGGGCGTGGTGGTCCCATTCCATGGCCTCCTCGCTCTCCAGATCTAACTCCATTGGATTATTTCATGTGGGGTTATGTGAAGGATCGTGTCTATCAGGCGCCTTGTACTGATTTGCAGGAACTGAAGCAGCGTATCAGAGCTGCTATTAATTCCATAACTCCTCAGATGCTTGCCAATACGTGGCATGAAACCGAGTATCGCTTGGATGTATTACAAACAACCATGGGATCTCACATCAAAATTTATTAACTTGTGTAATTACATTGTAAGTTAGTACAGTCAGTTTCTTTCTATCTGTTTAATGTTTTGTTTTATATAATTTTGTAATGTGTCCAATAATTCTCGGACACCCTGTATATTAAAACGTTATGATAACCATGTAATCCAACAACGACATTGTGTTGTTAGTAACTATAGTTGAAAACTGTTTTTCATTTGAAGAAATTGGGGTGACTGCTGCAGACAAATGGTTGTTGTTGAGACATAATTGTTATGTATAACAAATGGTTGAGTTTGTAGTTTTTTCAACTGGGATAGAAAAATATAACAGGGATAGAAAAATATTCTGAAATCTGGTGGCCAGCTAATTTTTTAGGGACCATTCATTATCAGTGATTCCAACCCTGATTGGTGTTTTCAGTGTTTTTCAGTAGCAATGAATAAAATTGTATTACCCATTCTGTAAAAACAAACTAAATTTTCAGGGCAGCAAAATGACAGTGTAAATTCATAAAAAAGTGAATTCTTGTTTAAAACACTGCCCATAAATTGAAGACATTTTGTGGGAAACACTAATTGGCTCCAACATTTTTTTTCTATCATAGTTTGTACCAAAAATCAGTGCCTGTTCCAATGGGAACCTTACAGTAAACTTAATGTCTACACAGATTGAAAGTTGTTCATGGTTGTCTTCAACCCCCAAACAACAACAAAAATAAAAAATGAAAAAAAAAGAATACAAACATTATTCCTAAAAAATGGTAACAGTACACAAAAATGAATTCATATTTTTTAAAAGTTTCCCAGTGAAATGTACCTTTTCTCTTTTCTTATAGTACTTTCTTGATACATAAATCAGTGGAACACCCATTTTTGCATTTTATTAAAAGAAAATTTAAACTGAATATTGTTACTTCTCTTGTCCTTGTTGGAAATTGAACTACATATTTCAATGACGTGTCCAGTTGTTTTCACTGCAGACTGAGGATCCGCGCTATAACTTTTTAAACTTTAATTTTTGCTGAAAATGCATGTTTTTCCTTACTTCTTGCTATATCAAGAAACAGAGGATGAGCATTTTTCCTTTTGATCAAAACGAAATTAAAGTTCAAAATCGGAACTTCAATTTTCCGTCGCAGTCTTTCATTCCCTGTAAAGTCGTTTTCTCTGCAGAATGAGCAAGTAGTGACGTTTTTGAACTTCAATAATTTCGCTTTTAGCAAAAGAAAAAATGCTTGCTCTGTCTTTTGGTGTAACAAAGAGTATCTAAAAGCCAAGCATTGTAAGGGAAAATAAATATGAAATATCAATACTGCGTTGCTCACTCTCCCGTGAAACAATTTTACAAATCGCAGAAATGACGCAAATTCTACCACGAACTAATTATGTACCAGTTTTGAAATTTAATTCCTCTTTAAAAACAAATAAAAAAAGAGAGATCGGGTTTGTAAAAATACTATGAGAAACAGGGAAATATGCAATACATTAGGAAAAATTCTTAGAAATACAAAGTCATCCCTTTTTCACTTTTACTGATGATCTTAAAAATGAGAAGATATTAAAAACTAAGTATATAATGAGGGTGGAAAGGGAAAAAAATGAGAAATTTGAATTGACAGAACATTTTTTCGCTGCTAGAGCAGTCGCTTCTGGCAATACTGAACATTTGCAAGATTCGCAAACTTTCCCTGGTTCTTTCAATCGCTAGGAAATAAAATTTTAGGACGTTTCCAGGATTCCATGGGCCACAATAACTCTATATATGACCAGACACTTAGGCATTAAAGTATGGAAGAAATGCAATGATATTAAAACTCCAAGAAACACTCTCCAAAGTTTTTAATAAATATTAGAATCTTGAAATCATGAAAATAAACTTCATGCACATTATTAAAAAGGTTAGTCACTGAGATTTTCTATTTCCGTAGTATATCTGTTGTTTTCCATAATCCGTAGCAGGCAGACGATTTCAGTATTGACTACGGAGAAGAATCCGTAGGAGTTGGAGTCTGTATAGTATCGAAGTCATTTACACTTCTGTCAGAAAAATGCTTTACCCTCAATCTCTAGCTTCTCTCTCGGGAGGGGGCACTTTTTTTTCTGGGGCTTGCAAATTCTTGAATCGCATGTTTTTTGGAGATGTTTTCCCTGGTGGCCTGGACAATTTTGGTCGCCCTAAGTGCCCATACGACCCTATTTTTCGGCTATGAAATGTAATGTTCTATGTGGGCTTCTAAAAACTCGGGCTGTTCACTTGTCAGATTATGTCCTGTGCATTATGCAGGTGAGAGTTGTATGTTTTCTGAAAAAGACTGGGAGACATCCATCTGTGAAAATCGAGCTAAAGAAATTTCGCTGTAGCTTATAGGAAAGAGTAAGAATATTTAGATTAGAAAAGCACATGTACAAGAAAAGAAATACATATATATTTTTTTCAATTCATTTGATGTTTTTTATTTCCAAATAAAGAGAACTGTTTCTGGCTATTTCTTGATCATCTAGGGTGTTTATATGGTAAAATTTCTTTGGGTATTAATGGAGAATAGCAAGTATGTTTGCTTTTTGGTGAGCATATGTATATCCAAAGGTAGAAGTTTTCCGTTCTTGGGTATGCAAGTTAAATGCCGCAAAAATTTCGTGCATAATTTCTTTTCTCACAATATTCCTTTTGTACATTACTGTTGTTAAATATAGACTGGAAATCAAGATTCTTGGGAGTCCTTAAAAATTGTTTTAGTGCCTAAAAAGTTCTTGATTTTGGTTCTTAACTGAGTATGAAAAGGCCCTGCACCCCCTCCATGTGCATACCATTCACTAGATTTTGAATTTACAATCCCTGTTTGTTGGGATATAGTGATGTATTAAGACTTAAGTGTTGGGAGTTTGAGCTATGCTGTTCACCAATACAGCTTTATTTTTGTGTAAAAGAATATGCAGATTTGGTTTGAGCTTTTAAACTTTTAATGTGGTTTAGGTTGAGATTGCAAGAAAATGCCAGTGTAATAATACATTTTTAATTTGTGTTCATGATGTGAATTCTATCTCATTCATGCTGACTTTTTCCCTCCCTTTTGTAGCAAGCAAAAGCAGAGCAGGAAGAGGAGTTTATAAGTAACACTCTATTGAAGAAAATACAAGCTTTGAAGAAGGAACAAGAGACTTTGGCTCTGAATTATGAGCAAGAAGAAGAATGCCTTACCAATGATTTGTTTCGAAAGCTTAACCAAGTATACATGTTATCTTCATTTCGCCATTCTTTTTTTTTTTTTTCTTCAATTTGGTTACCATGTCAAACTACGTTGTTAGTTTTCTGTTTTTACGGATATCTTTGCATATGTACTATGGATAATTGAAAAAATGTTTTCTCAAAAGTTTTCTCACTGGTTGAGAAAACTTTTGGGGATCCTTTTAACATGTTAAAAAAAAAAAAAAAACTAGATCATTTTTTATCAGTATCATGCTCCCCAGTGACCTAAGTGACACAACTTCCAGTATAATTAATGAAGGAAGAAATATTCTTCAATGTAAGTTTTAAGTTTTCTGATGCGAAGTGTATTCCTTGTTTATTGCATGGATAACCAGTAAGTGTTATATGCAAATTCAGAATTTATATTCTGTTTACTTTGAATATTTGACCTCCCGTATTGTACCCAGGGTGTGCGAGACCACTCAACCAGCCTAAAAATGATGCGTGGCCCACTGGACTTTTTTTTTTTCATTACTAGGGGCTGCTCGTTTCCAGAGTAGCGATCAGGCCCTGCAGCCTGATCTCCGAGTATATCACATGAAATAAAAACTGGAAAATTCATATAAATTTCAATTTTTATTGCATTCTAAGCAAATAAGGCTTGTTCCGAAATTTCAGGAGTTTTTTTTTTTTTTTTTTTGCCATCATAAATTTTTGGAAGGTTGGACTTTTGTCGTTTGAACTTATAGCACTTACTAAATTTACCACTAAGGAAAACAATAGTGGTCCAAAAAGCATTTCCGTAAACCGTTATGGTGGACGTCAAGTAATTTTGCTTCCTATATTTCCAATGGAAAAACTTTTGAATACATTTCCTTCACAATTATTGTGTTCCAAGGATGAAAATATGAACATCAATTAAAATAACTTCATATTATAACTTGGAATACTTAATACACTGCCGGACAATTGCTAAGGATGGATGACAATAGCAACCATAAAATGGAAGGCAGGAAAATGTGGAAATTAGCATAAGTGCGGGATACAGTAAGACGGGTTGTGCGTATGCAAATTTTGGATTGCCGAACTTGTTCGTGACGTCATAGCGCTGATACGAGATATACAGGATTTGACGCGTATTGACCGTTGTTGTTCAAACGCAAAGTTGAAAGGGAAAGAATCAATTGACGAACTTGCAACTTTCAGTATGTCTTCCCGACATCACCTAGATGATTTTATGCATGGCCGTATTATTGGCAAGATTGAAGAAGGGCGAAAAATAACAGATGTTGCCAGGGAGTTCGACGTCAGCCACAGTGTTGTTTCAAGGCTTTGGAAATCATTTCAAATAAATGGAGAGTGTAGCAAACGTCACGGGGAGGTCGTGTTCGCAGTACGACACCTGCAGAAGATCGGTACATAGTGCTATCAACAAAAAGACACCGGCGCAACACAGCTAGTGAGGTAGCAAATCAGTTTATGGCTGCTACTGGCAAACGGATCTCCCGAAAAATTGTCGCCACACGTTTGCATGAAGGAGGACTATACGCCCGCCGTCCTGTTGTGTACATCCCATTGTCCAGATGTCACCGTACCGCCCGTTTGCAATGGTGCCATCAACATCGCAATTGGACTGATAACGACTGGACTGCTGTCCTCTTCTCGGATGAGAGTAGATACAGTCTATCGTCTGATTGTCGACGACAACTGATCTGGCGTGATAGTGGTACTGCATATTGTCCGTCAAACATACAGGAAAGGGACCGATATCCAACATTAGTGTCATGGTATGGGCTGGCATCATGATCAATGGCCGTACGTCCCTCTATGTGCTTCCAACTGGGACTATGACTGGCCAACGATACATTAATGATGTTCTGCTACCTCATGTTCGCATGTTCCATGGTGCTGTCGCTGATAGATTCATTTTCATGGATGACAACGCAACATGTCGTCGAACAGTCGCTGTCCAGGAGTGTCTTGAGAGCGAGGATATTCAACGCCTCATATGGCCAGCACGTTCTCCAGATCTGAATCCCATTGAAAATGTGTGGGATGCTTTGGGGAGGAGTCTTGCTGGTCGCCAATGCCCTCCAATAAACAAGGACACCCTCATCCGTGCACTGACAGAGGAATGGAATAAATTACCCCAACAGCTGCTTGATAATGTTCTGCAAAGCATGACACGACGTGTGGAATCTTGCATCACCCTCCATGGTGGTCATATCCCGTATTGATTTCTTACGCCGGAACGCCTGCGGACAGTAATTGCATTTTTTTCACGTTTACGTATTCTGCACAAAATGGCCTGTTTGTCCCTTGAACACGTTCCAAAGCCTTCTGGATTTCAGAGCACAATAAATTGTCTTTCTTGTAATGTCCTGGCATTCTGACATGATTTTATTTCACTTGGCAGCCAACCACACTTACTTTTTTATGCGCTATATAGCCGTTTATGATCCGTCCTTAGCAATTGTCCAGCAGTGTATTTTCTAAAACATAACCATAATTATATAAAAAATCTAGCTTTTCCTTTGGTGGTGTTGGAACCAAAAAAAAGATAACGCGACCTGTACTTTGATGACGTCAGTAGACAAACAAATGTTGGATTGCATAATTATGGTTATGTTTTAGAAAATATTAACTATTCCAAGTTATAAAACGAAGCTATTTTAATTGATGTTCAAATTTTCATCCTTGGGAACGCATAAATTTTGAAGAAAATGTGTACAGAAGTTTTTCCATTCGAAGTATAGGAAGAAAAATTACTTGACGTCCACCTTAAACAACTGAGATAGCTTTACCAACAAAACATATGCATAACAAATTCTCTGCGTCACCACGGGAGCAGGTCACATGACCAGAACGTTCCTCTGCGTTTGTCGTGAAGACAGACAAGCCATTCGTTTCTTTCCTTTGCGTCTTTAAAAAATGCTTAAAAATCAGAAAATGACTTTTCCTTTTTTTTTTTTTTTTTTTTTTGTTGTTGTTGTTGAAAAGGGATGTTAGGTGTAAGTTTATGCTGTAAAAATTGCAATGCGTTATGATTTATAGTTTGCCATATATCCGGGTTTTTTTAATGGATCCCATCGCAAAATAGAGAATTTTGTGAAATTTAGAAATTTAATTTCTGGTAAACTAAATCAAAATTAAAAAAAAGGGGCGACGAAGTGCAAAAATTCTGTCGTGGCACTACATGCCTACAAAGTTTTGTGGTTCTGTTGCTGTTAGTGTGTCCGGAATGCGACCTGATAGAACTTTTTACAGTAGCTCTTGAAGTATCGCTAGAATCGAGAAACTGTTTATTTCAGCATGTTCTCCAAACAATTCTCTACAAACGATGTAAATTTCATATTTTTGTGATCAATACGTTTTGCGCTTCGAGCTAGAAAAGCAAGAGTGACGTAAAATTTCTAAAACAGCGGCAGTTACTTTTTTTTTTTAGAATAGAGAGATTTCTGTTGTATCTTGTGCAGTTTGAGATATAAGTTCTAACTGTATCTGTATATAAAACTATTGTTCACAAGGACAGTGCATAGTGTGTTGCAATAATCTTCTTGAATGTTGAATTTCTGCAGCTCATAAGCGAGCTGGCATGAAATGGATCACAGAACTGTTTATATTTTGGCCAATGGGAAAGAATGATAAGTTACCCATTCTTGCCAATTGGAATAAAACAATACTGCTACCACTCTGTTGCAGTGTGAGCTTCCAGGGCAGTTAGTCTCAATGCGAGAAAGCATGAGAATCTGCAATTTCCTCCTTGCAAAATATGGTGTATTCCTTGTAATTTACAAGATTATTCTCAGTAATCAGATTGTGACACTGAATTTCTTATAGTTTACTGTTTCATGATGTACCATCTCATCAGCTATAATTGCTTAGCTTGTTACTCGTAAATGTGCTGCCCTGATTGGTGTGACTGTAGCCCGCTTGACTAGAAATCAGGAGATAAGCATTCAATTCTTGTTCCAGAGCAATGTAATTTTTAAGTTTTCTAAAAAGATGTTACATGATGAGCAGTAATCTAAAAATCAATTCAGTATCAGTCTGATTATTGAAAATCACTTTGAGCGGATTTCATGTAATTTACATGTATGTTATACTTTCTGTACAAAGCTTTGAGCTGCTGTGCACTTTGGGGTATGAAGTGAAATAAATGGACTTTTTGTTAATTTCCCATTTTAAGAACAGAAACCAAATGCATGAGCTTGGTTCTCCACTACAGGGTGCATGAAAGTGTATTTCTTCATTTAGTCATGTCAGAAGTTTGCCTCCACAGGGCACTCCGCTGGGCAACAGTGGCATGCACGACAGCAACAAGGGCCCCTTTGAATTTGGGAGCTGTCACAAATTTAAGCTTCAGTATAAATATTGTTGAGGTACCAGCTAGTTTTGTGTGACATTGGCCAAAAGACTCCAACTCACTAGGTTATGTTCCAGAATCCTTAGGTGAAATGACCAACTGGAATCCTCAGCTGTGGCTAATCCCCTGTACTGATGTACTATCTCTGATTAAAAAGACTCAAAGGAAATACATAAAGGACTCAAGTGCAGGATATAGTGGACCTACCTCACTTGAGAAGGATGGTTCACCATGGAATCTACCTGAAATTTCTAAATGGCATATGAGAAAGAGATCTCGGCTAAGTGAGTGTAAGATTGGTGTCTGGAATACTAGAGGAATAAATGGAAAGATTTATGAGGTGATTGAAGAAATGAATATAGATTGGATAGAAGAAGTGAATGGTGTGGTGAGTGTGTGGTCTGGAGTATTGGATAATGTGAGAAGACAGGCTGGTGTACGTGTAATTTTAAGTGAGAAGATGAACAACTTGATTCATTACAGCTGCATAAATGAGAGAATTCTTTGGATTTGTTTGAAAGTGAAACCTAAGAATATGAATTGTTGTAGTGTATGGCCCTTGTGACTCAGAACCTTCTGATAGGAAGGAAGATTTCTGGAATGAGCTAAAAGCTCTTTTGAGCCAATCTGGTGCTAAAGAGAAAGTAATAATAGCAGATTTCAATGCTAGAAGAGTAGGTGTACAAAATGCAATTTCTGATGTTGTTCTAGGTAAGTTTAATGATCCTTGTGTGAATGACAATGGTGAAAGGTTAATTGAACTCTGCATTGAGAATGAATTGTGTGTATCTAATACATTTTTCAACCACAGGTATATCCATATTTACATGTGGGAAAATCATACTCTAGGATAAGAGTGTAACAGATTTTGTCATTTACTATCAATGTCTGAAACACTTAGTTGTTGACACTGTGGTGATGAGAGGTGCAGATGTTGGCAGTGATCATTACTTGGTAGTGTCACGAATGAAACTTAATATCGGCTGGAGAAAGAGGAATTGAAAGAGGCTTGTGATGAAAAGAATAAAGGTTGAAAGGCTCCTTCAAGAACATCAGACAGCATTACTCTAACTTACTCAGGGAATGACTAAATGAGTTGAAGTCATGTGAGAGAGATGTAGAAAAGAAGTGGACATGTTTTAAGAATTGGGTTGTAACTGCTGCTGAAGATGCAGTGGTATTGCAATGGTGGGTAACATTAGAGGTGATGCTTGGTGGGACTGTAAGATTAAAGAAGCAGTAAAGAGATAAAGAAGGAAGCATATTTGGGGATGCTTCAAGGTAGGGCTTCCGTGGACGAGTATCACTGTAAGAACTGTATGGCATCTAAGCTGGTCTGTCAGAGTAAGGTAAAAGACAGGAAGGAAAATGTGGAAAGACAAGAATTGGCTTTTGAAAAGATAGAAAAGCTTTCTGGAAGTACATAAGACATAAGGGAAATAAAATTCTAAGTTGTTTGAAGAATAGGACCAGAGCTATGATATGGGAGCCTAATGAGTTACGTGAAAAATGTGATGAACACTTCTGTGAGTTATTAGATGACAAAAGTGAAGGTGATTCTGTGACTGAAGCAGATAATGTTACAGTGACAGGGTTCATACGGTCCTTAAAAGTCCTTGAGAACTTCTTAATTTCCATTTGCCTTTTTAAGGGCCCTTAAGAACTCCTTAATTTCTGTTCTGTTTTTAAGGGCTCTTAAAAAGTCCTTGAAAACACCGTAATTATATTATATTCAGTCGTTAAAAAGGTAGTAATTTTTTTTTAACCAAAGAAATGCGCGCGTTACGCAGCCCAGCTGGTTTCCTTAGCGTACTGATGAGTTTTACGCACTACACTAGATCGCATGTCGCAAAAGTTTACACATGTTCTGTATTGCTTTTGGCGGTTTACCAACCAGCTACCTTCAAATCCCTTTGGTTTAGATTAGATTTATTGCTGGTTTCTTGATTTCTTTGCGCAGGGTCAGTGCAGTTCAGATCGTTATCTTCTGTTATTTTTTTAGAGAATGTGGTACTAAGTAAAGAGCTTAGAGATTCTGTCTTTTCAGCTAGACAGAAATATGTTTAATATTTAGATGCCGAAAAAAAAAAAAAAAGTGCCAAGCAACATCTGGGAGGAAACGTAAATTGATTGAGGAGGAATTGCAAATGCTTAGTACGAAAAAACTGAAATTAGAAGAAAATATTGCAGAATTAGAGGAACGTGCAGATGACCTTGCCGCCCAAGGGGAGTCGATGAGAGATATGAACTGCTTCCTTCAATCAAATAGTTTTCAAAATTAATAAAGGAAAAAAATGAAGAATTGGCAGAAATTACCATGTCAGTAGTTGCAAAAAAAGAGCTGAAAAATTGATTTCATTGTAGGCCTACGTCCTTTGCTTGACCTCAAAAAAGTGAATATGTACATATAATTTCCTTGCAGTCATTGTTACATTGCATTACTGTTTTTAGCACGTCTTCTGTAAAAAAAGATTGTGCTTATGTTATTGGTTTGTCCGTCCGTCCGTCCATCTGTACCCACAAAATCTCTGCCACTATTAATCTGATTTGAAAAATTCTTTTTGCATTGGGAAGCTTGAAATATGCGAATGATGATCCTTTATTTCGTTTTTTTTTTTTTACGATGTGCAATTTTGCAGCTAGAGGGCGTAAATGCAGATGATGTCAATTTCAAAAATACGTTTTATTCCACATATTTGCTTCTAAACATCCGATTGAAAAAAATTATTTTATCTTTCAATTCCATTTATATCGAAGAGTATTTTAGATATAGTTACATTTTTAAATTACGCATAGATTACCTGCTAAGGGGCGTTAAAGTAAATTACATTTTTTCCTATACTTCTTCAAAAACTCCGATTTGAATATTTTTTTCTTCAGCGGATACACCTCCTGATGGAAAATTTTTTGCATATAATTTCTAATTTTTGGTAAAGCATACTTTGGCCACCAGGAGACGTGTTAATTTTTGCTTCTGATGTATTTGCCATAAAATCTGAGCTTCTAAAATATCATTTGAAAAAATTATTTCGTGGACTGATGCCACTCACATCGATAAACCTTTTCAGAACATTTTCTTCTTAAAATATTCCACAGTTTATCCGCCAGAGGGGTAGATGTATATCTTATTTTTGTGAATATCTCTACTTCTAGGAGTCCGATCTGAAAAATTCCTTCTTTGTTGGATAGTGTTTTCAGTGTGACATGTTTTTCATATAATTTCAAAATTTTCAAGTAATTCATAGACTTTCCACTAGGGGTTGTAAAAGTAAATTGCTTTCCCCCTATATCTCTGCTTCTAAATCTCAGATTTGAAAAATTCTTTCTGCACTGAATACAGCTCCTGGTGGAAAATCCTTTGCACATAATTTCTAATTTTTGTAAAAAATGGTTTGGCTACCAGGTGACGTAAGTCTTAATTTCCGCTTCTGATGTATTTGCAGCAAAATATGTGCTTCTAAAATCTCGACTGCAAAAAGTGGTTTGTTGACCGATACTACTCATGTCGACAAACCTTTTAGGAACATTTTCTTCTTGAAATAATGTTTCTACTCCAGGGGGCGTAGATGTATATCTTATTTTTGTCAATATCTCTACTTCTGAGAGTCCGATTTGAAAAATTCCTTCCTTGTTGGATAGTGTTTATGATGCGAAATGTTTTTCCTATAAATTCAAAATTTTCATGTAAATCATAGACTTTCCGCTAGAGGGCACAAAAGTAAATTGCGTTTTCTGCGTTATTTCTGCTTCTGAAACTCCGATTTGAAACATTCTTCCTCTATCGCATACAAGACCTGATGGAATTTTTTTTTCACATAATTTCTAATGTTTGGTAAAGAATCGTTTGGCCACCACGGGGCATAAGTGTTAATTTCTGCTTCTAATGTATTTGTAGTAAAATCTGGGCTCCTGAAAACTCGACTAAATTTTTTTTTCTTGGACCGATGCCGCTCATATGGAAAAACTTTTTGAGAATACTTTCTTCCTAAAATAATGCATGGTTTTCCCACCAGGGGACATAAAGTCACATCTTATTTTTGTCGATATTTCTGTTTCTAAGAGTTCGTAAGCTCATGATTCTGTTTACAGCAATATCTAAGGGATTAAAAACCCGATTGAAAAACTTCTTTCTTCCGTCAGATACTATTGTTTTCCATACCGGTTCCATTGACTTTGAATAGCTTTGATAAATTTAATTTGCCTCAGAACGGATTGAAAAGACGTGCTTATTACACCCGAAAATTCGGTGTCATCTTTCTTGTTTAAGTTTAAGAGCAAAAAAAGATGTATAACAGAAGTAAATATTCTGAAGGGAATTTCATAGGTGTTTTGTTGTTACTGCAGTTTGCTTTAGCTTTTACACCTACACACTATTGCCAAATGTTGAAAATCAATCTGCATTAAGTGTATGGAAGAAGTTACTACAAGTGCTACAGCTGTAGAATTAAAAAATAAATAAAAATAAAAATGCGACAGTTACACAAGCAAAAATGTGTTATTCATCCAAATCTATGAAAACCAAATTTTTCTCCAGATTTGGGAATTCGGAAGCTGTGTAGTAAATAAAAAAATAAATAAATTAATATTTAAAAGAAAGTGATGCTTCACTGTTCAGTTTCGATTTATTGAATTCTGCCAATGTAGTTTTGAAATTTATGCAAGCATTTTTATTGAACTTAGGGCTTTCAATTCCGGTGATATGATTTAAGTTACGATGAACTTGTGTGTTTCGATTTAATTTAGATAGTGTGTTTACTTGCTTCATTAACCTAAAACAGGTCTAACAAGCTGTGCTGCATTTTTATAAAAGTGTTATTTTTCCAGCTGCAGCACTTGTAGTGATTCCACCCACAAAATTAATGCATTTAGTTTCTTAACCTGTGTCCGTACATATCATCATCATCATCATTGTCAACCATTATCAATCCACTGCTGGACGAAGGTCTCTCCAAGTTTCCTCCACAACGGTCTGTCTTGTGCCAGTCTCCTCCATGTCACTCCCGCATATTTACGAATTTCATCCACCCATCTCCCATGTGGTCTTTTCCTGGGTCTTTTCCTGTCCCTTGGAATCCAATCTAAAATTTCGGCTGTCCATCTATGGTCTGTCCTTCTGGCAGTATGTCCAGCCCATTGCCATTTCAGGGATTTAACTCTGATCATGATGTCTTCCACTCTCGTCATTTTTCGGATCCACGAGTTCCTCTTCTTATCTCTCCTGGTTATACCAAGCATGCACCTCTCCATGCTACTTTGAGTTGTCTGCAGCCTTTGTATGTCTCTTTTAGTTAAGGTCCACGTCTCTGCACCATACGTAAGCACTGGAAGGATGCATTGATCAAACACTTTTCTTTTAAGACATAATGGCATATTGCTCTTGAAAATTATGCTGTTTCTTCCAAAAGCTCTCCAGGCAAGTTTTGTACGCCGATTAATTTCTTCATCAATGTGACCCTCACTTGTTATCTGCTGTCCAAGATAAACATACGTATCTGTTATCTCCAGTTTTTCTCCATCAATCGATAAGTCTTCATTTCTTGTAAAAGCATTGAACATCACTTTTGTCTTCTGAAAGTTCATTTTTAATCCCACTTCTTTACTCTTGTCAGCAAGTTCCTGGATCATACTCTGCAGCTCTGATGGGGTAGTTGCAAAAATGACTACGTCATCAGCAAAACGAAGGTGGGTTAGAAAATCTCCATTAATCTTTATCCCTTTGTTTTCCCAGTTCAGTGATTGAAAGACATTTTCCAATGTGGCATTAAAGAGCTTCGGAGATATGGTGTCACCTTGTCTCACTCCCTTTCCAATTTTTATGTGTGTTGTATTTTCAAACAGCCGAATCTTTGCACTTGCATTTTCATAGATGTTATTAATAATATTAATGTATGCATCTTCAATACCGCAGGATTTCAGAGCCGTGGTAACTGCTGATGGTTTCACCGAATCAAAGGCTTTTTCATAATCGATAAAAGCCATGCACAATGGAAGTTCATATTCCCTCGCTCTTTCAATTAGTTCTCTCAGTACGTGGATATGATCTATTGTGCTGTAGCCACTCCTGAATCCAGCTTGTTCTCTCGGTTGAGCCATGTCCAGTGTTACCTTCAAACGGTGTGAAAGAACTTTAGTGAAGATTTTATAAACCACTGATAGGAGGCTGATAGGTCTGTAGTTCCTGAGATCCTCAATGTCACCTTTTTTATGTAGCAGGATCATTGTAGCGGTGTTCCAATCCTCAGGAATCTTCCCTTCATTAAGGCATCGAGTGAAAATTTGGGCGAGTACTGTCTCAATTTCTCCACTTGCTTCTTGTATGATGTCTATAGTAATTCCATCTTCTCCTGGAGCTTTCCCCCGCTTCATGTTCTTGATTGCATGAGCAACTTCTGCTGGGAGGACTGGAAGAACTCTGGTACCTTTCATGATGTCTGGAGTACATGTATCATCCCTTTCATATAATTTGGAGTAGAAATATTTCACTCTTGTCAAAATTTCGCCTCTATTTCTTGTTATAGAACCATCTTCTTTTCTCAGAGCCATAATCTGTTTTCTTCCCTTACTGAGATGTCCCTTTGCTATCTTTAGGCTTTGGTTGTTTTCAATTGCTTTCCTCACTAGCTCACAGTTGAATTTCCTTACGTCTTCAGTGATACTTTTTCGTGCTGTCTTGCATAGCTCTATATATTCCACTTTGGAAGTCACATCTTCTTTAGTTGTCCTCATCTCTCTTCTTTTTTGCATCAACATTTTGGTTTTTCCTGATAATTTGTTTACATGCAACTTGTTCTTAGACCCAGCTAATTTTGTTGCTGTTTCCATAAGAGCTTTGGTTACTTTTCTGTTAACTTCCGAAATATCCACTTCTTCCGATGTTAGGCCTTCTAAAGCAGTGAATCTGTTCTTCAGTTCCAACTTGAAAGTATTATGGTGTTTTTTAAGGTTGGTTATGTCAATACATTTTGTTTGTCTTATGAGCTTGCCACGTTCCAGTTTAGTGTTGAGGTGCATCTTACATCTCACCAATCTATGGTCACTACCTGTGTTGAACTTGTTCAGCACACTGCAGTCTTCGATGACGAATTTTTTGTTACACATAATAAAATCAATTTCACTTGTCGTCCCAATTGGATGTCTCCATGTCCATTTCCTGTGTGGCTTTTTCTTGAAAAAGGAATTCAAGATGAAAAATCCTTCTGCCTCTGCAAACTCAACGAGAGTATTTCCACGCTGGTTTCTGTTGCCGTGACCGAATTTACCTACTGAAGTTTCATTCTGTTGCCGGTGCCCTATTTTTGCATTGAAATCTCCCATAATTATCTTCAAGTGCTGCTTACCTTTATTATTTAGATGACGAATTTCCTCATAAAATTCTTCAATTTCTTCTTCAGGATGACTTGTGGTGGGTGCATAAGTTTGAATAATCTGAGCCTGGTATCTTCTCGATAGTTGGATAACGAGTCGTGCAGCTCTGTCAGAGGAACTTTCAACTTCTACCACTTTATCCTTCAGTTTCTTGTTTATTATAAATCCAACACCACTAGTTCTGCCAGTATCTGTCCCACGATAATAGAAGAGATGTCCACTTTTCAGTTCAATGAGATCTTCTCCTTTTCTCCTTACCTCACTTAGCCCGACGATGTCCCACTTGATCCTTTGTAGTTCCTCTTCCAATTCAAGAAGCCTTGAATCAGAAGATAGGGAGCGTCCGTTGTAGGTAGCCAAGGTCAGCATCAAATGGCAGCCTAGTCCGGTCCTCCGGGGATTCTTAGCACCCTCTGCCTTCATGTCGCACTGGCCGCTGCCTTGGCCAGGTACATTCCAGCTGCCGGAGACTGAGGGCCAAGATTTAAGTTGTAGAGTCATTTTGGAGGTGTTTGGCCATAACTCACCACGCTGGCCAAGCGGGTTGGTGAGTGTGGGATAGCATTTCCTCTGATCCCGATGGTATAGTTATACCGCTATTTGCGGTCGTCAGAGCCCCTTTATATGTAAAAGTAATTCGAATGGAAGGAATTAAGCTATTGAATGGAAAGGTAAAGATACCAAAAATTTTAAAGACTGACAATCACAGCCATATGAAATTCTAAGCTGTATTTGTAATACTGTTTTTGTTAAAACAAATTTGTAATTAATAAAAAAACATAAATTCGGATAAACTTTGAAGGAAAAACAAATGCAAATTTAAAAAGTTTCCGAAACCACAAAGATGGGCCTATAATCACAATTAATGGGTGAAAATTTGTTGAAAATTGAAATTCCAAAGTAAATAAATTTTGTGCTTCATGCCACAATATGAAGAAGCAGAGTGTTTGTTCTGTAGATGCAAAGATATGCTTCAGGACAAATAATGGATCCAGTATTACCAGTAAGTAATGTATATAAGGAACTTTTAAGTTAGTTGGTTTTTCTGTTGGAGTATTTAGGTTTATTTTAGTAGAATTAATTTTAATTCATATATTTGTGCAGTGGAATATTCATTATTTTCAACAAAATTAATTTATTGTGTTAAAATGACTTATGTTTTAATAGTTAACTCACATTTTGTATATTGTGTATATTTGCATGCAGCAATTATGAAGTCCTTAAAAAATATTTAAAGGTCCTTAAAAATAGCCTGAAGGTCCTTAAGAACTCTTTAATTTCCATTTTCAAAAAGGAGTATGAACCCTGAGTGAGAGATAGAAGCACAATAGGAATCTCAAGAGAAGAGGTGTGTAAAAGCTCTAAAATCTCTTTAAAATAGTAAGGCTCTGGGAGTAGGTGACATAACTGCTGAGATGTTAAAATATGGTGGTGACTCTGTAATTGACTGGTTAACTGAAATTTGCCAGCTGTGCTGGGAGTTATGAATGGTCCCTCAGGATTAGAGGGATGCATGCTATTATTGTTCCTTTGTATAAAGGAAAAGGTGATCAGACTCAGTGCAAGAACTATCGTGGTATCAGCTTGCATAGTGTACCAGGGAAAGTGCTTGGTTAGGTTGTTGATGATATGATACAGGGTCTTACATCAGAGAATGTGTGGGATGTACAGAGTGATTTTATGCTTGGGAAGAGGTGCACTAACCAAATTTTTGCATTATGCATGATGATCGAAAAATATCTGTCCGTTGGTAAGAAGGTTTTTACTGCCTTCGTAGATTTAGAGAAAGCTTATGACCGAGTAAATAGGATACTTCTGTGGAAGGTTACTGAATAAATAACTGTATTACTGGGAATCTACTTAATAATGTGAAAGCCATGTATGCTTGCAGTAGAGCTTATGTACGAGTGAATGATGTTTTGTAAAATTGATTTTCTATTGGTGCAGGAGTCAGACTAGGTTGTGTAATGTCACCATGGGTGTTTAATATATTTACGGATGCATGCATTATGTCAAGATGGACCATACTAGTTTATGTCTTGGTAATATCAGTGTGTACAAATTACTGTGTACTGAAGACACAGTCCTGTTGGCAGAGAGCAAAAATGAGTTACAGAGTATGTTGTCCCGGATGTACGAAGTTTGCTTGAAATTCAAACTGGGTATAAATAAGAGAAAAACCAAATTTACGGTTTTTGAGTGAGGAACTGTTAGTGGTCAATGTAATATAGGTCTAAAGGGCACAGTGATTGACCAAGTGAACATTCAAGTGTATTTAGAAAGCATGTTTGACAGAGAGAACACATTATATGGTGAAATTAGTAGACGAGTGAACTCTTCATTGAACATCATAGCTGCTTTAGGAGCAGGGGTAGAAAAATATTCTGAAATCTGGTGTCTAGCTAAATTTTTTAGTGGCCAGACACTGGACCAGTGGGAAGGGGGGGGGGTATATATAATATAAAAGTCATGTATGTACACTTCTGTCCAAAAAAATGTTCTACCGTCAGCTTTATCTCTCCCCGGCAAAAAAAAAAAGGGGGGTACTCGTGTTTTTTTGTTGTTTTTTTTTCTGGAGCTCTCAAATTCTTGAATTACCGTAATTTTCGTCGTTTATCCCCAGACTGAAATTCGCACGATTTTTTTTTTACCTTCGTATAATCTGCACCGCTGTATAATTCGCAGATTGTGACACTCAGAAAAAAAAAAAAAAAAAAATTGCCGTATAATCAGCACATCACAAATGCTGATCAGAAAGCGAAATTTTCGACAGAAAAGTCGGTCACATAAAGAACCCAGAGTCCGGAGAAATAAAAGGTCTTATTAAATAAAGAAATTCATTTTTTAAAGGAAACGTTTTTTTAATATATTTTTATCTTCGGACACAAAAGAAGCTTAGTGGTGGCGTGGCATCCGTAGAGCACAAAATTTAATCATGCCGATGCAGTAGCTCCAATTGCATTACACATTGCCCATGATGAAACACTGATGCAGAACAATTAATAGAAATACTGTATATACACTCGCGTGTAAGTCGAAAGTTTTTGGAAGAAATCATGCTTTCAAAGTAGAGAAATCGGCTTACACACAGGTACAAAAAAAAAAAAAAAAAAAAAAAAAAAAAAGGCTGAACTTTTCCCGCGTGAATTCTCCCGCAGAGTTTACTGACGGGTTTGTTTACATTTCAGACCGCGGCTTTTCGCGTGCCACTGCACGCTAGTTTTTTCACCTTTTGAAAACTATCGCGTAGTGTGGCACGATGACATCCTCTGCTGTTACCCCACTTTAAGTTTAAATTCGACAGTGTAACTGGAACGTTTCCTTTTCAAAGACATCATAAATAGCAATGAAGGAAACTATCAGCAGCAAAGACTTTGGTCAAAATGGCGAATTAAAATACAAGGCATTGAGCACACGAGATCCAGAACATGGAACTTTGAAATGAGGAATGCATATGTAGGTTCGTGCAGCGAGCGCTTTGCGTACATTTTTATTGGCCGATTGTTGAAGAGAGGACACAAGCACAGTCAGCGTTTTCTCTTTCCCAACAATACAAAGATAAAATAACTCCCGCTGTCCCCTCCCTACAACTTTCGCGGTCTGTCATTTTGACACCCCTTCCCTTCCTCCTCTCCGCACAAAGTCCTGAACTGAGAATATTTCCGAGGGAGTTCTTTTTATTATACTCCCTCTCCTGCTTAATTACTCTGAGGATTTTTTTTTAATTGAATGGCCGCAAAAACGTTCCTTTCTTTTTCTTTTTTTTTTTAATCAGCTTTTATTTGCGGATTATACGGCGAAAGTTATGGTACATGTTTTTCGGTGATGTTTTCCGTGATGGCCCGGACAAATTTTTGGTCACCCTGAGCGAACAGGCGACCGTATTTTTTCTAACCCTGTTTAGGAGGATTTCACAGGAATTGTGGATTCTCAAGGAAGTCCCAAATGGCTGTGTATGAAAATGTAATTGTTCCTACTCTAATGTACGGCAGTGAAACATGGATAATGCAGAAAAGACATGGAGTCATTTGTGTGCTGGAGAGATGTGTTACTTACGGGGGTGTGGCAAGACTTGTTGTGATCACGTGAGGAATGAAGATGTGTTGCAGTTGTGTAATGTGTGGCAAAATGTTGTTAGTAAAGTGGAGACTAATATTCCTATGTGCTTTGGCCATGTTGAAAGAATGAGTGATGAGATGCTTAGTAAGAGAATTTTTTTCAACCCAAGTGGCAGGAAAGAAAGTTAAAGGAAGGCCCAGGAAATCGTGGAAAGATCAAACTCAGGAATGTCTGCAGTCTGAGGAAAAGATTGAGTGTGAAGTACAAAGGGTCTTGTGTGCGCTGTGTCATGGATGTCAGTGAAGCTTGAGCTGTATGCCAAGATCGCTGTAAATGGAGGCATTTGATACATCAACAGTAACATCTATGTCCAAAAATTAGACTTAATCTGGCAGATATACTTTTGTGGAGGAGCTAACCTCTGAATCTCAGAGAACATCTTGGTGATATGTACTTACAGTATGTTGTATGTAGAAGTTCCTGTGATGAGATTGGTGGCCTGTACGAGCATTATGCAACTAGCTTTAACCTACAAAAAGAACTAATTCATTCTATCAGGGATTTCTTGACACTGAATTAGAAAACACAATGCTAGTGTTTGTTTGTTTTTTAAGAACAAGGTTGTGTAATGAAAGAAAAGTTTTCCACTAAGCAGTAGTTGAAATTTCATTGAATCACTGTTGATGTTACCACACAAGAAATACATTTTAATGGTTAAGAGCTTTTTCCAGTACCACAAAACAGATGGTCAGTACACTATGAGTGATTTAACAGTTAATTTCATTTCATGTGTATATGGCAATTATTAGTGGACTGGGCAAATCACATCAGTTTTACAGGTCTTTGCCACTTGATTCAAAGTGCTGAAAGTGGAAGATGTACATGCTGTATCTTTCAGTAATACACTGCCGGACAATTGCTAAGGACGGATGACAATAGCAAGGATAGCAACCATAAAATGGAAGGCAGGAAAATGTGGAAATTAGCATAAGTGCGGGATGCAGTAAGACGTGTTGTGCATATGCAAATTTTGGATTGCCGAACTTGTTCGTGACGTCATAGCGCTGATAAGAGATATAAAGGATTTGACGCGTATTGACCGTTGTTGTTCAAACACAAAGTTGAAAGGGAAAGAATCAATTGACGAACTTGCAATTTTCAGTATGTCTTCCCGACATCACCTAGATGATTTTTACGCGTGGCCGTATTATTGGCAGGATTGAAGAAGGGCGAAAAATAACAGATGTTGCCAGGGAGTTCGACGTCAGCCACAGTGTTGTTTCAAGGCTTTGGAAATCATTTCAAACAAATGGAGAGTGTAGCAAACGTCACGGGGGAGGTCGTGTTCGCAGTATGACACCTGCAGAAGATCGGTACATAGTGCTATCAACAAAAAGACACAGGCGTAGCACAGCTAGTGAGGTAGCAAATCAGTTTATGGCTGCTACTGGCAAGTGGATCTCCCGAAAAACTGTCTCCAGACGTTTGCATGAAGGAGGACTATACGCCCGCCGTCCTGTTGTGTACATCCCATTGTCCAGATGTCACCGTACCGCCCGTTTGCAATGGTGCCATCAACATCGCAATTGGACTGATGACTGGTCTGCTGTCCTCTTCTCAGATGAGAGTAGATACAGTCTATCGTCTGATTGTCGACGACAACTGATCTGGCGTGATAGTGGTACAGCATATTGTCCAGCAAACATAGAGGAAAGGGACCGATATCCGACATGTAGTGTCATGGTATGGGCTGGCATCATGATCAATGGCCGTACGTCCCTCTATGTGCTTCCAACTGGGACAATGACAGGCCAACGATACATTAATGATGTTCTGCTACCTCATGTTCGCATGTTCCGTGGTGCTGTCGGTGATAGATTCATTTTCATGGACGACAACGCAACATGTCATCGAACAGTTGCTGTCCAGGAGTGTCTTGAGAGCGAGGATATTCAACGCCTCATATGGCCAGCACGTTCTCCAGATCTGAATCCCATTTAAAATGTGTGGGATGCTTTGGGGAGGAGTCTTGCTGGTCGCCAATGCCCTCCAATAAACAAGGACACCCTCATCCGTGCACTGACAGAGGAATGGGATAAATTACCCCAACAGCTGCTTGATAATGTTGTGCAAAGCATGACACGACGTGTGGAATCTTGCATCGCCCTCCATGGTGGCCATATCCCGTATTGACATCTTACGCCGGAACGCCTGCGGACGGTAATTGCATTTTTCACGTTTACGTATTCTGCACAAAATGGCCTGTTTGTCCCTTGAACACGTTCCAAAGTCTTCTGGATTTCAGAGCACAATAAATTGTCTTTCTTGTAATGTCCTGGCATTCTGACATTATTTTATTTCACTTGGCATCCAACCACACTTACTTTTTTATGCGCTATATAGGCGTTTATGATCCGTCCTTAGCAATTATGCAGCAGTGTATATCTCCACCTGGACAATCACTGTCTTTAACCTCGAGGAAAGGGACTGAAACTGGTTAACTTTTTGAATTAATTTTTGTAGAACATTAAGCTAATTGATTGCAGACACCACCACTCTCTCTCCTTCCCTTCAAGTCTGCTGTTCCCTACAATAGCTATACAAGCTCATGTAAAACATGGGAAATGAAAATTTTATTGGGAAAAGATAAAAGCTTTAAATATTCCCCATTCTGTTCTTGTTCTAGCTTGTCACATTGATAGAATATTTTTGGTTATTTTCAATTTTTTTTAAATAGCTTCTTGGGGAATCTCCTTTTTTGTGAATTCAAAAACTACAATTTTTGTGCATTACAGCTATTAATATCCTACCCATGAATAATCTGGAATAAAAAAATTATTCCAGAGCATGCGCACAGCGTTGTAACCACTATACAGGGTGCATAGGAAAGTCCCTTTAGCCTGAAATAACAGGGTGCATAGGAAAGTCCCTTTAGCCTGAAATAACTTCTTGAGGGAATCTCCTTTTTTGTGAATTCAAAAACTACAATTTTTGTGCATTACAGCTATTAATATCCTACCCATGAATAATCTGGAATAAAAAAATTATTCCAGAGCACGCGCACAGTGTTGTAACCACTATACAGGGTACATAGGAAAGTCCCTTTAGCCTGAAATAACTTGCAAACGAAGAGAGGTACAGTTATGCAAGTGAGATAACGGTATAGTAAAGCGACTACGCCCGATCAAATGCAACCGATAGCAGCTCCCCTAATGACGAAATGCAGAAGTTAGTCATTGCAAATCAAAAACGAAAAGAGATAGAGCAAAATTTCTAATTACAAAGTTGTAGAGCATCAATTAATTAGTACAAAACGACGTTTGTTTCACACAGATAAGGTAAATTGTCGTCTGAATACCCTAAAATGTCCGAAATCGACGTGCGACCTTTTGTGTGAACGTTTGAAGGGAACAGACATAGGTGGGTCATTCCATGTGAAATCAACCAGCAAAAATGGCATTTTCAACCTGACCCTTTTTGATTTTATGAAACTTGGTATATTTGTAGAATTCATCAATATAAACATATATGAATTTTTTCAGAATTTTTAATGCATCCATTTTTGAGTTATTGATTTTTGAAATTTCAAAAAGCCCCTGAAATTTCATCATCTGAGCAAACTTTAACTGCCAATTACTCGGGTTCTAGTAGAGCTAGGGTCATGAATTATGGCTCATTTTAAAGATCTTGAATTGGGCTTTCATTTGATATGCCACATGACACTATTGAAAAAAATTTAATGTCAATTTTAAAATTTTGAAATTGAAATATTAAAAAATGTGTTTTTTAGAAAATTGAAAAAAATATATATGTTTAACAAACATTATTTTTCTACATATCCTGAAAGTTTCATAATGGGATTGCTATGGGATCACTATAAAAAAAATAAATAACATAGAAGGACGTTACTAAACACACCATCAGTGACTGAGGAATTGTTTATTTTGTCTGTCTAAAATGTTATCCCTGGTCTTACAAACACTGCAAATGTTAATGAATTAATTATAATTAGTTAAAAAGTTAATATATATCCATAAGGGTAACAAATTGTGTTTCTTTCCTAGGTTTTAAAGTAAAAGCAAAGTAAAAGATGGATGCCAGCAGACCATCCACATCAAAAGTTTCAAGTGTGGTTTACTGTTGCAACCCCCTTGGGAAACCAAACCATAAATATAACAAAAAAATCTGCGACCAGTTTCCAAAAATCTATTGCTACAGAACAAGTTGCTCAAAACTGGAGACAAGATCTGGGACAGTTGTCGTAAAGCAATCCAGAAATTTCACTCTGAAGCTGCTGAACATTCCTCTTCACCTTCTGACAGCTATAATGAACAAGAAGCCGAAGGCCATGCTGTTCCATCTGAAAACATTGAAGTATCAACTCCTGAAAAAGAGTATGCTATAGAAGCGTTTAACAGAAGTTTACAATGTCTGGATGAAACACCAATCAAGAAAAAACTGCTGCAAGAAAAAAAATACCCTGAAGAGAAATATAAAAAGCCCAAGAAGCATTTCAAGCAAAATTATTAAAGTTATGTCCTGTGTCGGAACCAAAGGATATTTCATCTCCTGAACCAGAAATTATAAGACAGTTGAAAGAAAATTTTCATTCTACAGAAAATAAAAGCATATAAGAATGCAGATATTGAGTACACTGCCTAAATCTTGGTCACTGAAACAAATTGAAACAGAATTTAGAGTTTTAAATTTTATGGCCAGAAAGGCTAAAAAGCTAGTAGAAGAAAAAGGTATCATGTCTTCTCCTGATCCAAAGCCAGGAAAGACTTTAGAAAAAGACACAGCAAATTGTATACAAGAATTTTATGAGAGTGACGATGTAAACCGCCAAATGCCAGGGAAGAGAGATGTGCAACAGATGAAGGGGAAGAGTATGCTATAGAAGCGTTTAACAGAAGTTTACAATGTCTGGATGAAACACCAATCAAGAAAAACTGCTGCAAGAAAAAAATACCCTGAAGAGAAATATAAAAAGCCCAAGAAGCATTTCAAGCAAAATTATTAAAGTTATGTCCTGTGTCGGAACCAAAGGATATTTCATCTCCTGAACCAGAAATTATAAGACAGTTGAAAGAAAATTTTCATTCTACAGAAAATAAAAGCATATAAGAATGCAGATATTGAGTACACTGCCTAAATCTTGGTCACTGAAACAAATTGAAACAGAATTTAGAGTTTTAAATTTTATGGCCAGAAAGGCTAAAAAGCTAGTAGAAGAAAAAGGTATCATGTCTTCTCCTGATCCAAAGCCAGGAAAGACTTTAGAAAAAGACACAGCAAATTGTATACAAGAATTTTATGAGAGTGACGATGTAAACCGCCAAATGCCAGGGAAGAGAGATGTGCAACAGATGAAGGGGAAGATAACATTAGTTTTGAAAATATGGTAGGTTTTGTAATTAGTAAGTACTCAGAGCACTGGTGGTTTGGATGTGTACTTGGTGTGAATGAGAACACAGAAGAGGTAAAAGTGAGCTTCCTGGAGCCGCATGGTCCATCTCCATCATACAAGTATCCTCAATCACCGGATATACTGTTGGTTCATAAATCTGATGTTTTGTTAAAAGTTGACCCGACAACAGCTACTGGAAGAGTATATAATTTAACAATGACTGAGACAAAGAAGGCAAATCAAGCACTGGCATACAAGTGCAGCAAAATTTAAAAGAAAGAAAAAAAGCAGGATACATATAGAAGATAAAATAATTTTGTAAGTGTAAATATGCACACAGAACCTTATACTGAATTATGAAATGAATTACTTTGGGACACAGTTTCAAATTACTTAGATGTTTATTTTCATTCTTTAACATTCACAATGCTTAAAAGAACAAGTATGACATTTTACACAAACCACACAAAGAATACCCTTCCAGTCATGGGTGGAACCGGTAAGTACATCTGGCACATTTCAGTTGCATTGTTCTATGTTATTATTTTTTTTTATAGTGATCCCATAGCGATCCTACTATGAAACTTTCAGGATATGTAGAAAAATAATGTTTGTTAAACATATATTTTTTTCAGATTTTTTAAAAAACACGTTTTTTAATATTTCAATTTAAAAATTGACATTATTTTTTTAAGTGTCATATCAAATGAAAGCCCAATTCAAGATCTTTAAAATGAGCCATAATTCATGACCCTAGCTCTACTAGAACCCGAGTAATAGGCAGTTAAAGTTTGCTCAGATGATGAAATTTCAGGGGTTTTTTTTGAAATTTCAAAAATCAAAAACGGATACATTAAAAATTCTGAAAAAATCATGTTTGTTTATATTGATGAATACTACAATTATACCAAGTTTCATAAAAATCAAAAAATGTCAGGTTTTGAGCCTTGTTGATTTGACATGGAATGACCCAGGTATGAGCAAATACACACAATTTATTGCATAAATGCGTACTTATGTCAATACAGTTTGATGACTTCAAACAAAAACAAAAAAAGCAAACTGGCGTACAGTGATAAAAAGGTTAATGTAGAGTATGTTTGAAGAGTTCACCATTGCCCACGATACACATTTGTATTCATGAAAGTAACTCTGCATGCACATTCCTCAGCATGGAAGGTGTCACACTATTGCAAGCATCTGTAACACGACGACATAGATCCAGCAGACTTGTAAGCGCTGTTGCATACACCTGATTTTTGGAAGCTCTCCATTCTCACACAGCATACGTAGACCTAAACTTCTGATCAGGGTACATTCTGCTACCGGTTTTTATGTCGTAGGTACGGTACAACGTCACAATCTGCATTTGCAAACTGCTACATTTGCGAAATGTGAATATGCAGATTCGAATCATCGCACATCGATTTCGGACATTTTAGGGTATTCAGGCAACAATTTATCTTATCCGTGTGAAACAAATGTCATTTTAAAGATAAAACTAAAGTTCGGGTAGATTACGTCAAATAATCAGTATGCAAAAGAAATAAAGATATCCGTTTATTGACGTACAAACGTTATGAATAAAGCGTAAGCTTTCAACACCAACGGGTGCCTTCTTCAGACTTGTTCGTGGTTAAGTAAGGCAAAAGTAACAAAGAATAGAAAATTTTAAATAAAATAAACATGAACAGAATTTGAGAACATGATATGTTGCGTCGAGAGCATGCGACAATGAGAGATGTCAACAGGAACGTGCTAAGCATGAAGGAATGTGCGCCATATTTGGGGAAGCTCAAATGAGACGTCATCGTTGCAAACTACAGGGTTACTCAAAATCTCCATGGTTTCCCTGACGGCAGTGCCCCTGGCGGTAGTATAAGGAGCAATTCGCTTTATCTGGTCCCATTTCGGGACAGCAGAATGGGTAACCACTTCTCTGGATAAGGCGGTTGTCAATCTTCCGTGCGAGACGTCCCGTTTGTGTTCGATAAGACCACCAGGTACTACATCGGAATGACAAAACGCTCTTTGCTCTTCGACTTATCGAACACAAACGGGACGTCTCGCTCGGAAGGTTGACAACCGCCTTATCCTGAGAAGTGGTTACCCATTCCGCCGTCCCGAAATGGGACCAGATAAAGCGAATCGCTCCTTATACTACCGCCAGGGGCGCTGCCGTCAGGGAAACCATGGAGATTTTGAGTAACCCTGTAGTGTGCAACGATGACGTCTCATTTGAGCTTCCCCAAATACGGCGAACATTCCTTCACGCTTAGCACGTTCCTGTTGACATCTCTCATTGTCGCATGCTCTCGACGCAACATATCACGTTCTCAAATTCTGTTCATGTTTATTTTATTTAAAATTTTCTATTCTTTGTTTCTTTTGCCTTACCTAACCACGAACAAGTCTGAAGAAGGCACCCGTTGGTGTTGAAAGCTTACGCTTTATTCATAACGTTTGTACGTCAATAAACAGATATCTTATTTCTTTTGCATACTAAATGTCATTTTGTACTAATTGATGCTCTACAACTTTGTAATTGGAAATTATGCTCTATCTCTTTTCGTTTTCGATTTGCAAAGGCTAACTTCTGAGTTTTGCTACTAGGGGCTCTGCTATCGGTTGCATTCGATCGGGCGTAGTCGCTTTACTGTACCTCTCAGTTTGCAAGTTATTTCATGCTAAGGGGACTTTCCTGTGCACCCTGTATATTTGGCTGGTCTTTCCACCTCCTTATCTGAATTTAATTAAAAAATTAAATAAGTTTTTTTATCTAGCCATGCTACTTTATTCTACAGAAGTAATGTTCAAAGCAATCTGAAGCAAATGGCGGCGGGGGGGGGGGTTGATTTACAGGATTAGAGCTTTTGAAAATCAGTAAAAATCAGTAGGTTTTCTAAAGTGAAACATTCAATGATTTCTTAAATCGCTTCTCCCCCCCCCCTGTTTTTTATGTGAAGAAAAATATTTTAAGAAGAGCAGTTCCTCTGGCTTTCTTAAATTTTTCTCCAAAGTGTTAAAATAATAGCCTACAAGAAGGTGATCGCCAATATTTTTGCCAAAACTTTTTTTCATCGCCAAAACAATTTTTTTTTTTTTCAGAAATTGTAAAGAATGTGATCAGCAGTGCAACCCCTGGACATATTACATTTTTTATTTATTTATTTTTTAACAAAATTCACCATTGGCACACAACATCACATGATTTGAAGTGTAATGATCGAGTTACCATCTTTTTGGAATCCACATTTTCTAGTACAAGTATTTCATTCAGCATAACTATGCAAGTATTTAGTATGTAATTTTTAAAAATATATACATTTATTCTCAAAAATTCACCTGTTTTTTTATGTATTTATTTTTTACCTTGGTAAATCACTGGTTTCCAGATAATTTGATCACTCCAAGTGAACCAAAACTCTGGCCTTTGTCCTCACTAATTTTGTTAATTTTTGGCATGCACTTAAGTTGTACTATCAAACTTAAAAAATCTGAATTTTTTTTTTTGTTCTATTAATGGAACCTAAATTATACCTACTTAAAAATGGTGAAAAACAACAAATTTTATTTACTATAATTTTGAAATAGTTATAACTTTTGATATGTATATATAGCATTGAAGTGATATAGGTTTTGATAAAAATATTGAAGCTCTTTGAAGGGAAATAATTAAAAAAAAATCTTACTTTTTTTAATTGAGAAACCATTTGGTTTTCTACCAAGTTTTGAGATGGGGCAATAATCACTTCATATTTTAATAAGTCATTTAAAAAAAAAGTGAGTTAGTCTTAGCTGCTGGGTAACATTGATGTATCACTGAAAACTTTGTAAGTAACTGATGTAATTACATTTTGCAATTTCTATTATAGCGACAATTTAAAAGTTGTCAATAGCTGCAACAGTGTTCTTTTTTCAAAATGTCTGTGAAATAAAGTCCTGTTTTCTTTCAAGTTACGACAAGAGAAAGTTCACTTAGAGCAGACTTTGGAGCAAGAACAAGAGGCATTGGTGAACAAGCTTATGAGAAAAATTGAAAAATTAGAAGCTCAGACCTTAGCTAAACAAAGTAATCTAGAACAACTGAGACGAGAGAAGGTTGAGCTAGAGAACACTCTGGAACAAGAGCAGGAAGCATTAGTGAATAGGTTGTGGAAACGTATGGACAAATTGGAAGCTGAGAAAAGGTATGTAATTCACGTTTGCAAGAAATCAAATTATGTGAAAAATATATATATGTAATATAGCAATATATATATATATATATATATATATATATATATATATATCATCATCATCATCATTGTCAACCATTATCAATCCACTGCTGGACGAAGGTCTCCCCAAGTTTCCTCCACAACGGTCTGTCTTGTGCCAGTCTCCTCCATGTCACTCCTGCATACTTTCGAATTTCATCCACCCATCTCCCATGTGGTCTTCCTCTGGGTCTTTTCCTGTCCCTTGGAATCCAATCTAAAATTTCGGCTGTCCATCGATGATCTGTCCTTCTGGCAGTATGTCCAGCCCATTGCCATTTCAGGGATTTAACTCTGATCATGATGTCTTCCACTCTTGTCATTTTTCGGATCCACGAGTTCCTCTTCTTATCTCTCCTGGTTACACCAAGTATGCACCTCTCCATGCTTCTTTGAGTTGTCTGCAGCCTTTGTATGTCTCTTTTAGTTAAGGTCCACGTCTCTGCACCATACGTAAGCACTGGAAGGATGCATTGATCAAACACTTTTCTTTTAAGACATAATGGCATATTGCTCTTGAAAATTATGCTGTTTCTTCCAAAAGCTCTCCAGGCAAGTTTTGTACGCCGATTAATTTCTTCATCAATGTGACCCTCACTTGATATCTGCTGTCCAAGATAAACGTACGTGTCTGTTATCTCCAGCTTTTCTCCATCAATCGATAAATCTTCATTTCTTGTAAAAGCATTGAACATCACTTTTGTCTTCTGAAAGTTCATTTTTAATCCCACTTCTTTACTCTTGTCAGCAAGTTCCTGGATCATACTCTGCAGCTCTGATGGGCTAGTTGCAAAAATGACTACGTCATCAGCAAAACGAAGGTGGGTTAGATAATCTCCATTAATCTTTATCCCCTTGTTTTCCCAGCTCAGTGACTGAAAGACACCCTCCAATGTGGCATTAAAGAGCTTCGGAGATATGGTGTCACCTTGTCTCACTCCCTTTCCAATTTTTATGTGTGTTGTATTTTCAAACAGCCTAATCTTTGCACTTGCATTTTCATAGATGTTATTAATAATATTAATGTATGCATCTTCAATACCACAGGTTTTCAAAGCCATTGTAACTGCTGATGGTTTCACCGAATCAAAGGCTTTTTCATAATCGATAAAAGCCATGCACAATGGAAGTTCATATTCCCTCGCTCTTTCAATTAGTTCTCTCAGCACATGGATATGATCTATTGTGCTGTAGCCACTCCTGAATCCAGCTTGTTCTCTCGGTTGAGCCATGTCCAGTGTTACCTTCAAGCGGTGTGAAAGAACTTTAGTGAAGATTTTATAAACTACTGATAGGAGGCTGATAGGTCTGTAGTTTCCGAGATCCTCAATGTCACCTTTCTTATGTAGCAGGATCATTGTAGCGGTGTTCCAATCCTCAGGAATCTTTCCTTCATTAAGGCATCGAGTGAAAATTTGGGCGAGTACTGTTTCGATTTCTCCACTTGCTTCTTGTATGATGTCTACAGTAATTCCATCTTCTCCTGGAGCTTTTGCCCGCTTCATGTTCTTGATTGCATGTGCAACTTCTGCTGGGAGGACTGGAGGAACTCTGGTACTGGTATCTTTCATGATGTCTGGAGTGCATGTATCATCCCTTTCATATAATTTGGAGTAGAAATCTTTCACTCTTGTCAAAATTTCGCCTCTATTTCTTGTTACAGAACCATCTTCTTTTCTCAGTGCCATAATCTGTTTTCTTCCCTTACTGAGATGTCCCTTTGCTATCTTTAGGCTTTGGTTGTTTTCAATTGCTTTCCTCACTAGTTCACAGTTGAATTTTCTTACGTCTTCAGTGATACTTTTTCGTACTGTCTTGCATAGCTCTATATATTCCACTTTGGAAGTCACATCTTCTTTAGTTGTCCTCATCTCTCTTCTTTTTTGCATCAACATTTTCGTTTTTCCTGATAATTTATTTACATGCAACTTGTTCTTAGACCCAGCTAATTTTGTTGCTGTTTCCATAAGAGCTTTGGTTACTTTTCTGTTAACTTCAGAGATGTCCACTTCTTCCGATGTTAGGCCTTCTAAAGCAGAGAACCTGTTCTTCAGTTCCAACTTGAAGGTATTATGGTGTTTTTTAAGGTTGGTTATGTCAATACATTTTGTTTGTCTTATGAGCTTGCCACGTTCAAGTTTAGTGTTGAGGTGCATCTTACATCTCACCAATCTATGGTCACTACCTGTGTTGAACTTGTTTAGCACACTGCAGTCTTCTATGACGAATTTTTTGTTACACATAATAAAATCAATTTCACTTGTCGTCCCATTTGGATGTCTCCATGTTCATTTCCTGTGTGGCTTTTTCTTGAAGAAGGAGTTCAAGATGAAAAACCCTTCTGCCTCTGCAAACTCAACGAGAGTATTTCCACGCTGGTTTCTGTTGCCGTGACCGAATTTACCTACTGAAGTTTCATTCTGTTGTCGTTGCCCTATTTTTGCATTGAAATCTCCCATAATTATTTTCAAGTGCTGCTTACCTTTATTATTTAGATGACAAATTTCCTCATAAAATTCTTCAATTTCTTCTTCAGGATGACTTGTGGTGGGTGCATAAGTTTGAATAATCTGAGCCTGGTATCTTTTCGATAGTTGGATAACGAGTCGTGCAGCTCTGTCAGAGGAACTTTCAACTTCTACTACTTTATCCTTCAGTTTCTTGTTTATTATAAATCCAACACCACTAGTTCTGCCAGTATCTGTCCCACGATAGTAGAAGAGATGTCCACTTTTCAGTTCGATGAGATCTTCTCCTTTTCTCCTTACCTCACTTAGCCCCACGATGTCCCACTTGATCCTTTGTAGTTCCTCTTCCAATTCAAGAAGCCTTGAATCAGAAGATAGGGAGCGTCCATTGTACGTTGCCAAGGTCAGCATCAGATGGCAGCCTAGTCCGGTCCTCCGGGGATTCTTAGCACCCTCTGCCTTCATGTCGCACTGGCCGCTGCCTTGGCCAGGTACATTCCAGCTGCCGGAGACTGAGGGCCAAGATTTAAGTTGTGGAGTCATTTTGGAGGGGTTTGGCCATAACTCACCACGCTGGCCAAGCGGGTTGGTGAGTGTGGGATAGAATTTCCTCTGATCCCGATGGTATAGTTATACCGCTATTGGCGGTCGTCAGAGCCCCTTTAGTGGGAACAGGATGATATATATATATATATAGGTAATATAGCAAAGCAAAAAAACCAACAAGAAGTTAAAACCAATAAAACTTTGAAATTTTAAAGCGCCCAAGGCTGCATAAAAGAAAGATCAAACCACGATACTAAAAAATGCAAAACACTAAGAAATTTAAAAAAATAATAATAATAATAATAAAAAACTGGAGGAAAACAAAACCAACAACTCCTGAAAATCAGCAAAGGAAAAGCATTACCCCAACCATCCGAGGCAAACGAGAGCAAACAAATAAACAGAAGAATGCAGGCATACAGATCAATGACTGATTCTCCGACGGCTTCGTCAAGGGCAAGCATTAAGAAAATCAATCAGTTATCTACTGAGACCACGGAAGTGTGGGTTTCTGCTATTTTAGTTTGCTAAAAGGACAAATTAAGTTTAGTGTTCAAATTTACCAAATTTTAATTTTGTCAGATTTAAAAGGGACTCCCAAACCAAAAACCTGCAAACTAAAACACATTGCTCAGCCTCACACAGATGATCAAGAGAAACTCAGCAATTAACTTTTAAAAAGTATGACAAACACCCAAAAAATGTAATCCTAAAAAGAAGAAATACTGAAAAAGTGTAAAAATCGACCCAATGAAGAGGTAAAGAAATAGAGTAACAAATTTTGTCACATGAAAAATTCAATAAAAAATTAATAATAAATTTAAACAAAGATCAAAGAGTATCTTTGAAAATTAAAAATTTAAAACAAAAGATTTAGGAAACATATTAGCAAACAGTGCATTTTTACTAGGTGGAGCATGAGATTGAACTCAAAAAGTCAAAACTAGCCACAGATTAACAAGGAAAATAAATGCCCATGACACTCACAAAAGTTTTTCAACAAAGTTTGGTTTAGAAAATACCAATAAGTTAACGAAATTTTATTTCATACCAAAAACATAAACACAACATAACAATAATAAATAAGAAATAATAGTATAGTTAATGCAGCTTATTGCTAGTACAATGTTATTTACAAAATATTGTTCGAATCATTGAAGCTACTGGAAGGCCCTAGGCCTAAGATAAAAAAAACTTGTAACCAGTTTCTGGTTACAAGCTCCAAAGGGACCTAAATATGCAGACCAGATATCATGCTGAAAAAACGTCAACCACACCAAAGCCAAAAAAAACTTCCACTAAATAGTGTTGAATAACTCATAAAAAGATTAAAAAATAAAATAAAAATTCATAGCAAGAAGACAGAAAAACAACTTATCAGCTCTTAGAAGTACTTTAGCAGTCCAACTAATGGGTCTGCTACTACTGACGCAGGGGGATATCCAACACAGCGCTACCTAGCAGCCAACTTTAGAACCTTCCAGGGAGCCACACAAGGATGTTCTAATACTGTAAAATCCTCTAGACACCAGAATCAAAGTTCTGAAAAAAAACGCTACGAATTTTCAGGGGAAGCCTGAATACTAGAAAGCCCTTTCTGGTAGCAGAGTAATTTATTTCTCTGCTTCCAAAAGTTCTTAAAGTATTTCAAAAACCCAAATAACAGTATCCTTCCCAAACCTTTGATAACACTAGCCTGCAAATGAAAACTTTTTTTCTGCGGTAAGAACTTGAATATGTGACTTTTTCTAATCTTTGTACGCTGAATTCAAAAATGCATTCGGTTCTGCTGTGTCACATCGGGTTCCTTGTCAATATGGTATAATGTAAGTTCATCAATTTCTGTTGACCGAAGAGATACATTTCATGTCTTTGCATATATAGCATGCATGTTTAGCCATTTTTTAAAACTAAACATAAGCAAGAACAACCTTTAAAAGTGAAAGAGAATAATCAGAACAAAACTACATTGAAATAAAATAAAAAGTGTACAAAAGTTGAAAACTTGCCTAATTACATTACTTAACGTTAGTCGGCAGTTCTTTTTCTTCTCTTGCCATGGCAGCTCAGTGTTCGCGATGCCCTTGAGTGTTCTTCGGAAGGATCCCCACGTGCAATAGACCAACAGTAATCAGCCATCATACGCTCATCCCAACGTCTCTGATAACGTCACTCTGCCTCTTTTAAGTCCTGGTGGAACCTTTCACTTTGCTCTTCACTCAAAGCTTCCAAATTTGGAGGGAAATAATCAAGTTGTGCACTTAAGAAATGAAGTTTTAGGCTCTTATATAACAACCAAGCAATATGAATTTGTCCAACATATTTTGTACAATTGTCTTGTACGATGGATCCTTAACATTTCCAAGAAAATTTTTTATCACTTCTTTGAAAGCGTTCCACGCCTCTTCTTCAGTTTTGATCATTGTACAGGTGAAATTGTTATCCATCATCAGTTTACGAATTTGCGGGCCATCAAATATTCCCTCTACGATTTTAGCTTGTGACAATGAAGGAAATGTTGTGCACATGTACTGGAAGCATGGACAACTTTTGTCTAGTGCCTTTACAAACTGTTTCATAATGCCAAGTGTTATGTGTAACAAAGAGAGTAGAATTTTCTCACAATCAACTAGACTTTCATTAATGATATTCTTGGAACCTGTTGTCAGTTGCTTCCTCTGAGGCCAATATGCAGTATCCCAACGTTTGTCCCTGGCTCTGCTATCCCACTCGCAAAGGAAACGGGAAAATTTTGTGTATCCTGTCTGCTGTCCTAACAATATTCCAATGACTTTCAGGTCACCACATATTTGCCATTCATGTTCATGGAATTTAATTTTTTCAAGCACTAACTTTAATGTTTCGTATGATTCTGACAATTTTGTGGAATGAGCAAGTGGTACTGAAGCGAATTTGTTGTCGTTATGAAGTAAAACCGCCTTGAGGCTTCTTTTGGAAGAGTCAGTGAAAAGGCCTAGGTTGATAGATTTCCTCTCCCAACTGATGAATAAGATTACGGATGTCCGTACAAAAAAAAACGGATCTTCCTTTGAGTAGTACTTCCGAAAACACTTGTCACGATTCCTGTACCAAGAAAATGTAACTCCAGGTGCCAGCAGGTTTTTCTCATAAAGTCTTTATTTAGCCTAGTAATTCACTCTTTTCCTTCGTGAGCCCCAGTTCTCTTATAAAGTCATTCAACTCGGGTTGAATAAACATTTTTAGTGAATGGTCAAATTCTTCTGGTTTGAAACTTATGTCCTCAGTGTCTGAATGTAGAGAACTGCTTTCAGATTCATCACTCAAGTTAGCTGGTGGTGTAGGTACTGGTAAGTCAAGTCCATGAGGAACAGGCTGTATGACTGATGGCAGATTTGGATATTTAATTCCTTTCTTATTCTTTTTGTTATAACCAGCAACATTGCACATACAGAAGTGGCAGTCATCGTGGTGGTTCTTCTGTTCACACCATATCATTGTAATTGCAAACGGCATTGCCTTCCATTTTCCTTCGTACCAGTACCGCAGTCCCTCGACACAATTGTTACAAGCAATGTGAGGCGCAAATGACTTATCTTGGTCTCCGACTTTCACTTTGAAGTATGCAAAGTATAGTTTCTTCACGAATGAATCTAGTTTACGTACCTTACCATCAAACACATAACATCCACAAATGTAACAAAATTGCTGAGGACTTCGCACACACTGTCTTCTACACAATCACGACGCACTAGCCATACTTACAAACTCAAGTTTTACTTTCACACTTCCAGTGTAGGATGGGCACATGCACAAGGATGCCTGCCCTCTGCTCAACTGATAGGATATTCAGTGAGGGAATGTGAGGGTTCTTTAAACAGAAACTCCTAGGGGTACAATAGACAAGCGGCGGTGCGCCACCTAGTGTCGTGCCAATGGCTCTGATGCGAAGCAGCGACGTCTGAAAACATAAACAATAACGAAACACAGAAGTACACAGGAACATTCGTTGACAAGGGGCATTTCTCATAGTAATATAGCATTTCCTAGGTTTAAGTCAAGTTCTTTGTGGATATTTAAGTGTGATTGTGAGCAGATGGCTCTACATTACATACAATGTGGATACGTCAATTCACATATATGGAAAAAACAATATTGCGAAACAACTAGATGTGATGGACCAAAACTAACATTATTTTTGGATTCAGGACACAAATTTCCACAAGAATCACCTACTTTCGTGTTTAAAGCAGAACCATTGTTGGCTAGTGTAATTAAGTATTAGTATTTTTTCTTGCTTTTATTTTTATATGAATTTTTTTAAAAACTATATTTTTACTTACAAGTTGTTTTTTTTACCTTTTTATTTATATCCTTTTTTTGTGAATCAATTGAGAGGGAGTAAATACTGTATTACAGGTTTCTAAATGTTTAGTTGACAGCTTTCAAACTGATATAAACCCAACAGCAAAATGAAGTAGACACAGTGAGCTGAGAGTTTGTGGGTAATTGCTTACTGCTGGCTGGCATTTCTTATATTTCTTATTGGTTGTCCTTACGGTTGAAGAGGAAGGTAAAGAAATGAGAATGGTATTGACCTTGACATTTGACCACACACAGGACGTGGTTAAAAAATTTACAAAAATTAAAAAATAACACCTAACGCCAGAAGTGTTCGTCAACAGAAAGTTCCTGATAAACGAGTGTCGGTTAAGAGGTTTTACTGTATGTATTCTGTCTCAGAATTAGTGATGGCATTCTTTTGTTGATATGTTTTGAGTCACAGTGCAGTCTTCAAATGTTTTTGAAAGCATTTTTGATAACTTTGATGTCCTAACTGTAGTTGTTTGAAAGTGTATTTATTTTCAACTGAATCACGTGGTTCTTTTAATCAAAGCAAACAGAACAGCACATCCATCAATATACCATAGTTTTCAGTTTCAATGCAGCAGCACTGAACTCGATTTTACAAACATGCAGCTTTGAAATGCATCATTTAACTAGATACGGCTTATAACCATTTTTGGTAACATACATTTCAGCCATCATTGACAATATCAAAACAAATTGTTTTGTGAATCATTTATGGCAGACATTGAGCTATAAAGCTTCATTAATTATTAGCACGGGATTCTGGCAGTCACGTAAAATGAAGTCTCGAAATCTGCTTGATTTATATTTGAACAGGTAATTTGGAGAATGGCAAGGATTCAGTCTGGCCTTTCGTTTTACGCACAATTGGTATATGATTTACTATTTTCAAAAATGTATTTAGGATTAATAAATTACGCTTTAGCACCTTTTTTTTTAATATCTTGCTAGGGAGGGCAAAATGTGGATTTCTTTTTGAACTTATGCAATTGGTGATCCTGCACAGGGGGAAATTGCATGTGCTTCCACTAATGCGCACTTTCTCACACATGAAATCAGAGTGGTGTCTCCCTCTTCCTAAACACATGAACCACTATAGGTGTTGACCAGAGTAAATTACATTCACCTCCCACTGTCCGAGATTGATAAACGCCCTGCTGTGAAATTTTATGATTTTTCACACACACACTCCTTTCTAGTAAACGGGGTGTAAAGGTCTTTTTTTAATTAGGAGGAAGAGTTTTACAAGTACACACAGCACTGAGGTAATGGTGATTACTGCCATTTAGGGCATAACTTTCTGCACTTTGACCACACTTCATCCCTAATTTTATTAGATGCGAGTCATGCAGCTGATTAAAAGTGCATAAAAACGTTTTTCAAAGTTTTCACCAACCCATTCGCCAAATGTAATCTGAAGTTGCCATTTTTTTTCTCTCCATTGGAAATATAAAAAACGTAGTGTTGCAATTGTACAAAAACAGGTTATATATTCTTTACAATAAAGCAGCAAAATGTTATTAAAAAATGGTAATATCATTGAAATAAGGTAATCACCTAAACTTTTTATCCATCACCAAAACTTTTTCTTTTCACAAAATTGTGAAGAATGTGATCGGCAGTGCGACTAACACCTCTTCGTTGCATCATTTATCTTTAGTAAATAGTTATACAATGGGCTGTTCTACTCTATTGTCAAATAAAAATTCCTTTGATAACAAGGAACAGTACACCAATTAAGTAGTAAATAGTAACACTGTACTAGTGATATGGAAACGCTAATGTGTTGTTTACTTTCTACGCCAATAAATTGGATCACTAGTACCGTGTTACTATTTACTAAAAATTCCTTTGTGATATGTTTACTTGCAGCTTTAAATTTTGGGTGCAGAGTTATTTCTGATAAGCAACCAAGGAGATAAATGGAATTGTGACATCATACTTTGATGCACCATTGCTCTTGGAAAATACGGTATGACTGCTGTATAAGAATTCGTCATCTGCTTTCATTACTGTTTTATGGAAAGCCATTCTTCAGTAATCTTTTTCTGGACAAAATCTTCACCTCTCCCTCTCCTCCTAACTGTAATTGGAGTAAGTGTGTTGTGTAAGCTGTATTTTATATTTCTATATGCATATTTAATGCTTTTATGGAATTTTATATGCTTCTACTGATCTAATGGTCCAAATTATGTATCTAATTAGGATGCTTCAAGAAAAGTTGGATCAGCCTGTGTCTGCTCCACCTTCCCCAAGAGACATAAATAATGGTGATACAGCTGCGAATCTCACTTTACATGTTCAGCATTTAAGAAATGAGGTGGCAAAACTCAAAATGCAGCTACTGAATGCTCAACAAGAACGTAAGTTTGCATTTTTCTATTTATTATTTTTTTAGATGACTAGGAATTACATGAAAATAGGGAAATATACAATTCACCATTTGATAAAAACTTAGTAATTGCACAGTTTTTGTCTTTTTATTATAAAAATAGTTTATTTTTCAGCCATTTTAAAAGCCACCCCCTGTGGCTGAGTGGCCAGAGTCATAGGTTACAGGCTGGGTCCAGGTTCAAGTCCTGGTGAGGCATGGGTGGTAGTTTTTGTCTTATGGCACTGGACCTCTCCCCTGGAACTAATGGCACCAAGTGAGGAATGGGCAAATAAATACTTTATAGCCCTTAAAGTTACTAATGGCGGTCATTAAACCCTGGTACAAACAAACACTTAAGATGTTATGTGGCTCATGCATAGCTGCCAAGTGTCTTGATTTAATTGGATTATGTTTGATTTTTGAACCCTGTGTCTAAAAATAGTGTTTTTTTTAAGAATCCCCAATTTTCTTAAAGTTTTAATAATTCATATTCAGGGTTGAATAAAATATAATTGCCTGATAAATCCCGAGCACATAAAAATTCTGTCCAGACTCCCCCCCTCCCCTACATGCCCAATCAGGCATGTAAAATTAGAGCTCTTCACAGAATGAAAAGTTGTTGGGTTTTTTTCCCTACATGCTCAATCAGGTATGTAAAAACTCTAGCTCTTCACAGGATAAAAAGTTTAATATTTGTACTTCCCCGTTTGGTTTTCTTACTATTCAGAGGCTCCCTGCTTATTTATTTAATAAAATAAAGGTGTCTTATAAGAAATTAAAGAATGATCCTGAAAACTAAATTTCCATAACGTGATTGCTATCTCAAAAGGAAGCTCACTTAAGCTTTCAAAGAGGTCCAATATGAACTCTGTTGATCAACCAGATCTTTGGTTATTTTCAGTAGTTGACACACACACACACACCACCCTTTTTTGTAAATTTAAAGTCCTGTAATGATAAAAGTTTGTTTGATATGTAGGACGCTGAAATTTCGCACTAATTAGTTTCCCTATAAAGCGAGTTCACCAAGTTTCGTGAAAATCAAGAGAGTTCAAGTCAAAAATGTTACTCTCTTTTCATGCTGATTTGACTAATAATGGTCCATAGGTAAGTTCATATTTCACTGCTGAGTGCAGTTTATGAAATGCAGTGAAAAATAGGTGAGTTCAAATTTCATTGGTGGGGGGAAATTTATGGAATACAGTAAAAGTAATTTGTTTCTGAAGTGTTTAGGGAAAACAGTATGTGCATGATGTATGTATTCAGGCATGTAAAATTTTGTTCTTGTACAACATGCCCAATTACGCATGTTACAATTTTTTTAATTTTTCTGGCCCTGGCTTTTTGCTGTAATACATTTGTTTACAACCATTCTACTGCATACCTGCCAACTTTTACAGATCATCTGTAAAATCTACGGATTTTGATACTGTTTTACGGATGTACGGAAGACTTGAACGATTTTACGGATTTTAGGCAATTTTAATGTCCTGAGATTTTTATTTACTTCTGCGTAATTTTGCCTTTGTCTCCTCGCTCAATACACCGAGAAGTGAGTCAGATTTTATCTCTCTCTACCGTACTCCCGCTTTAGATCACATAATAATTAGTGCTTCTCGTAACGCTGTCAAGGCTGCGCGCACACATCGCAGCGGATCAAAGTTCAGCTTTGGTACTTTCTGCGCAGCAGGGGAAGAGAATTCATGGAAAGTTATGCACATGCTTGCTTGCTTGCTTGCTTGTTGTTTTTCGTATTATCATTACATGTCTCTTAACCGTGTAATGGCCTTGAGTAAGGCAAATAAATATTTTCAAGCATTTAAGGACAGTTATACTAAAGAACATTGCTGCCTAAAACGATCACAAAAAGGTGTGTGCAAGAACTAAAACAACAGCTCTAATTAAAGAAATTTCTGGAAAGAGAATTTCTTCAGTGGTCACATATTTGCAAGATGGCCCATTTGCTGTTGCATGTGATGGGAGCAATGATAGCAATGACTACAAACTGTATCCCATTGTTGTCACCTTTTTTAACAAGTTCGAAAATTTGATCCAAAGTAAGTTGCTAAGCATTTCTGATGTTTGTCGACTCTACAGGAGAGAATATAAGTGCCTTAATTTTAAATGAATTTGAACGCATGCAAATTTCTTTTGAGCATTGCATGGCCTTCATGTCTGACAATGCTAACGTAATGCAAGGCAAAAAAAACGATGTTGTTGCTTTTTACTGATGTGATGCGTGATTTTACTGATGTGCACATATAATTTTACTGATGCACATTTTCCCAGGTTGGCAGGTATGCTACTGGAATTGTTGGTCTGCTGTGTGGTACAGGAAATGCTGAATATATTACAGAAATCAAAAATATCAGTGAAGATCATGTATTGGACGTTTTTTATAATATTGTGGTATTTATTCTATTTTTCCAATATTGTTTTGGATGCCATGCCGTCCAGAAATTACTTATTCTAGCTGGGGTGAGAATGCTCTGGGATATTCTGAATTTTTCTGACCAAAATCAGCCCCCCCCCCCTTCTGATAATACTTTTTGTATTTTTCTGGTCATGTTTGTAGTTTTTATTATCTTTGGTAATGGTGTGGAAAAGAGTGACTTTGTATTTTTTAAGGAAGTGCATTTTTCCATTTCTAAGTCTCTTCTTCAAAACCAGTCAGTAGATCAAGCATTTTTAACCCCTCCCCTTTTTTAAAGCAAAATTAAATTTAAAAATATGTACTTAATTTGTCCAGTGTAGAATCAGCCATTTCTGTGACCAATAAAGGCAGAGTGAAAAATTTAGCACTGATTTTTAAGTATTTAATTGTGCTTTTTAAATATGTGGTTTCAATTCCTTAGTCACTTCTTGCTGTATCAAGGAGAAAAGCAAGCAGGTTTTATTTTGTTTAAAACGAAATAAATTTTCATAAACGCTACTGTGTGCACATTTTGCAGAAAAACAACTTTACAGAAAAAGTACCACCTTTGTTAGTCTTTCTCAAATTAGGATTATCCTGTGTATGGCTCTTATTTAAATTGCATATTCCTTAGACTGTATTTTACGCCTTCCAACTGTAGGTTGAAGAAGCATATATGCTCCAGCTTTGTCCATCTGTCTGGCTGTCCGTCTGTCCCCATGATAACTCGCATCAAAAGGGTTCGATTTTGATGAAATTTTAGTATGTGCTAGGGGACCACCTGGGGATGAACCCTATTGAAAATGGGTGAAATGAGGTCAAAGGTCAGGACATGAGAGCGAGATCCATTTCATAGCCCTTTATGCATGATTTTACTAACTTGTTCTTAAAATTTAAACTGATTCAGGCAGGCAACTTTTAGTTTCATGATCACACACCTCCCACCCCAATATTCCCATGCTGTATGGATTTTTTAGTTATGTTACCCTGTTCATTAAGAACATCACATGAAGATTAACTAAATTAAGTGATATACATACTTGATGGTTTCCACAATAATGTAAATAAAGGAAACCAACTTAACACATCACAAAAGTGTAAACACTTTTGTGATGTGTTAAGTTGGTTTTCCTTTATTTTACATTATTTTATAAACTGATACCAAAGTGACAGTTACCTGTGTGTTTTGTAATTTTACATTTAAATCAATCTTTTGATCCATGGTAACATTTGAAAGTTATTGAAAATTACGTGTCTGCATTCCTCTTTTGTGTCTGTCACTGTAGATTCAGAAAAAATGGCTCAGTTTGCCTTGGAAGAGAAGCACGTTCGGGATCAGAATGTGAGACTTCAGAGGCGCCTGCAAATGGAAATGGAGAGAAGAGAAGCTTTGTGTCGTCATTTGTCTGAAAGTGAATCTAGTCTTGAGATGGATGAAGAAAGGTATGATTTTGTATTAGTATACAGAATGTTTCAGTAAATTGAAAGATCCACAAAAGGACAAGCAAATTCTCTCGCTCTACAGAGTTGCATACATACATACAGGGTGTCCACATTCTGGAAAGTCAGGGGAAATCAGGGAAATGCCTGAAATGTTGGTAAAAGTCAGGGAAAATCAGTGATATTTAAAAAAAGTCAGGGAAATTTCAATCACAGTTAGACTATAACTAGTTTTAACCCGGCGTCAGGGAGTGACACCCTCATCGCCCAACAGACTTGCACTTGGTGTTGCAGACAGTTACTAACTTCCCCTTCCTGCTAATGTTACCTTGTATTTCCTACCTATTATTGTAAGTTGTGTTACATTACTTGTTAACATTTCTCTTTTTGTTTTAGGTCAAAGGAGTAAAAGAAAATTTGTGATATAAGTTATACCTTGTTAAAAGGCAATTAAGACTGCAGCAATGTCAAAGCGTTGTGTGTTTAATGAACAATGGTTCGACGAACAATTAAATCCAGAGTTTTCTGGTTGAATAGCTGCTGTGAACAGTGACAATGAATCAGCATTTTGTAAAGTGGGCTCTAAAACTTTCAAGCTTAGCAACATAGGGCGTCGGGCAGTCTCCAGCCACGGAAATGGCCCTAATCATTTGAAAAACATCTGTGCTAAAATATCTCAGCCCAGTCTTGCTTCTTTCACTTCCTCTGTGAAAAAGAACTCTCTTTGTAATAACGAACTCTTGCCGTCAACAAGCTCAGGAAATGTGGAATCAGTATTCTAGAAAATATTAAGTCTAATGACTCAAATACTTATGTTGTGAAAGATGATGTGAAGCCCAGGGACCTTAATGCTTATGTAGTGAAAGATGATGTAACAAAGTCAGAAATAATATGGGCCATGGAAGTGTTGTCCAAGCGAATGTCTCTAAACTCTTGTACACAGATTAACAAAACATTTCAGTTAATGTTTCCTGACAGTGTGATAGCTTCAAAATTTACTTTAGGCAAAAGCAAAGCATCTTATGTGATAAACCATGGATTGGCACCACATTTCAAAGAGTGTTTAATGGACGATCTGAAGCAGTGCACTGACTTTGTAATTTGTTTTGATTAATCACTAAACAAAATTGCTCAGCGTGGGCAAATGGATCAGTTTGTTCGCTATTGGGACATCAATCTGCAAAAAGTTTCCACTAGATACTTAAGTAGTGTGTTTTTAGGACGGGCAACAGCTAATGACCTTTTAGAGAAATTCATGAAAGGTGCACCTCTTCCCTTGGATAACATGCTACAAGTGTCAATGGATGGTATCTCAGCTTTCTTCAAAAGCTGAAAGATAAACTTAGAACTGAAAATCCAGATGGTAAATTATTAGTTGACATTGGAGTATGTGGTCTTCATGTGGTCAATGGAGCTATGAAAACTGGACTTGAAGCAGTGAAATGGGATATACATCACTTTCTGCGTAACTTGTACTACCTTTTAAAAGATAGTCCTGCTCGGCGTGCAAATTATACTATGATTACTGGATGTAAAGATTTCCCTTTGAAATTTTGCACTGTAGGGTCATACCAAGGAATATGTTCAAGAATCATCGGTTTCTAGCAAACAGCACATGTTTCTTGCAGAATTCATGGAAAGTCCACTGTTGAAATGCAAATTGGCTGCATTTAAGACTATAGCTTCAGAGTGTGAATCTTTTTGAGAAGGTTCCAGAGCCCAAAGCCTTTAATTCCTTTCTTACACACTGATTTGCTGGATCTGATGAAAAATTTGATGGCACGAAGCTTTTGAAGCCTGACAAATTAAGTGAAGCTGATAGTGTCTCAAAACTGTTAACTTTAGATGTATCAAAAAGTGAAAATCTTCTCTCAGTTGAAAAAGTTGATATTGGATTTAGTGCTAAAAAGCTATTAAAAGAAGTGAAGTGCTCGGAAAGGGAGAAATTAGAGTTTAAGCTTGAATTTAGGAAACTTGTGACCAGTATGATTGAAAAACTTCGTGAGAAAAGCTCACTAAAATTTAAGTTTGCCTGTGGGGTAACTTGTTTGCACCCAAATATTATAGTGCAGCAGCCTAGTCTAGGCAAGAAGAGAGTGGAAATTGTGCTCGAAGTTTTACTTAGTGCAAACAGGATTTCAGATGACTGTGCTGAAAAAGCTAATAAACAGTATGCTTCATTGTGTGTAGAAGCTCAATCTGCTTTAAAGTCTCAGTTTGATGAATTTTTAGACAGTCATGATGATTCCATTAGATTAGACAAATTTTTACAGTGCTCTACTTGACAACCAAAAACAATTTGGTGAATTTTGGGATGTAATAAAAATTTGTCTCATTATGTCTCATGGAAATGCTTCAGTGGAAGGTGGATTTTCTGTCAATAAGTCTTTTCTTGTGCAAAATCTCCGGAAGAATCTCTGATTTGTCAGAGAGCAGTTTTTGATGCCATTAAAAATGTGGGAGGAGTAGAACACATTGCCATCATGGAGCTCCACCTCCAGGCTTCTTTCTGTAAGAGCTCCACCTCCAGACGAAGATATCAAGACATAGATGCCAACTAGTACGGATTTTCCGTAATTTTACGGATTTTTGGTTGCTGTTGCGGAAGTACGGAAACACCGCTGAAATTACGGAAAATCACCATTTGATTTAATTTTCTGAGATAGAAAGCAAATTTTCATCAACTTAAAAATTTTTGTTGGTTCTTCAAGTTTTTCTGGGGAAAAAAATTAAATGCTACATTCAGGGCTGCCAGACCTGCGCCATTCTGCTAAAAATCGCCATTTCGACGAAATCTGCGCCAATTTTGCGCCAAAAGTTAAAATTTACCGCTCATCGCTATTTTAGCGTTATCTTACGACATTCGAAATCAATTCAGCAGTTAATTCGTAAGTGAGATTCTTCTGCGGATTCGGGAGTCCCCTCCGTTCTTTTTTTTTTTTTTTTTGTCATTTTCGAGATCGATGCAAAGGTGAAAAAATTTCGGGATATTAGTTGGGGGGTCGTATTCCGTCGGGGGAAGTTGTTTTGTCTTTTTTAAACGTTCGGAAACGGAAGTTAAACGAAGTGCAGATTTTTCCCGTAATCGTATTTTATTTCTCTCGCAATGTTGCTTCTGTTCAGTATTGTTAAATATAATTTCATTGCATAATTTCAGCTTGAAATTGTAGGCAACGATTTCCGAAAATGGAAGTTAGGCCGCCCGAAAATTTCCCCGTAATCTTCGGCGACTAGTTTCTCACGTGATTCGAGGAATTCAGTCTTTTTTTTTTGTTATCATTTGGATCATGTACGAAATTGATTGGTGGTGGGGGGGGGGTTCGTTTTCTCCGTCAGAGAACGAAATTTCATCCTTCGAAAACGGAAAGTAGACGGAGGTAAAATTTCTCTGGTAATCGTAATTTTTTTTTTCTCGCGATGTTTCCTCTACCCAGTATTGTTAGATATCATTTTATTCCATAAATATTTGTATTTCAGCTTGAAAATGTTGAATAAATTTCCGGAAACTGAAGGCTTGAAAAACCGTTATTTCAAGCCATGTTTCCCGATTCAGCGATCGCAAAAAATATCCGTGTGGAAGAATCAAGGCTACTGCACTAATTCAGCACATGGCCAGTGTTCTACAAGTAGCATCATATCTGAAGTTAAAAAAAAAGTCCTTTTTTCTCTATCTACGGACGGAAGTAATGATGCTCAAGCAAATAAACTGTATCCCATTACAATAACATATTTTGACGAAAAAATAGGGGAAAATTCAACGTTTTGAACAATGAGTTTGTTAAAAAAAAAATCTCGTGGAGCAACTGTGTGTCATTTTTTTGTGACAATGCTAACACTATGATAGGTCAAGTAAAAGGTGTTGTTTCTTAATGATGAATTTCTGAGTCATGTTGAAATTGCAGATGTAACATTAAAGCAAAGTGCTTCTTTTGCATCAGTCCAATATGTGTGTTCCCTGTTTCCAGTTTTGAAACCAGAAGAATCTGACAAGGTGGAATCTGAATTTGCCCACTACCAGTTTGAAAATTTTAACTGTGCTGTTACTTTTGGGAGAATGGATGAAGTGTGGCACAGAATTTCTTTAATGAGAAATGAAAGTGGCCAGTTGAAGTATGAATCATTAAGCAAAATTTTGAAAATGATTTTAATAGTCCCTCATAGCAATGCAAGTACAGAAAGAATTTTCAGTATTGTGAAAAAAAACCGAATGAATTCAGACCTAATTTAAGTACTCATGTGCTGTCTTCTTTATTAGTAGAAAAAATAAACAGCATTGCACACAGTGAACTATGCTATCAGAAGTTTTTGTGAATTGAACTAAGGGAGGCCAAAATGGCAACTACAGTCAGTTTATCATAATAATTTGGCCAACAATCCAAGGAATAATTTTTCTTCATGTCTAGAGGTAATTAAGAAATATGAAAACCATTCGAAAATCGATTGCCTCCTTCCTCATAAGAAAGAAGACCTGAAATTCTGTGGTTCTGTTCCTTACCACCCTTCCTATGCTTATAAGTTACAGATTCTTTTTAGAAGTTTTGGTTACCATCTTGCCATTAAATCTACCCCAACATCTTGAAACTTCTACAAAGGGATAGGGACAAAGTTGAAAGCCTGAACCTCCCAGGAGTTTACTGCATTCCTATCTCTTCTTCTACTGGGGATAACTTATACATTGGAAGCACATACAGGAGCATTAGCCATAGAATTTTAGAACATAAAAAAGATGTTTCGAAAGCCAATCCTAATACTGCCTTGTCTATTTTGACAATGGAAGGCACATCTGCAGTTCCCCACTGGAACGAAGCAAAACGAATTGCTTCTTTTGACAATCGTTTTGCCCTCCATTACCGTGAAAGCCTGGAAATTATTTTCAACTCAATGACTTGCAATTCCGAATCTCCTCTCTACATTCCGATGATCTGGAGATCAATTCTAAGATTTGGCAACAAAAATAGGGAAAATTCAAATGTAGAATCTGGCAACAATCTTAGTCCTCCATTGGCGTGATGAAGACCTAAGATAAAGTCGAAAGCTTCCAACTTACGAACTTTTTGTAAAAGTTTTCATTTAACGTAACTAGCGTGATCAAGTTACCTTTATTTGTTAATTAATTATATTTTTCTGGTAGACAGTATTTTAAATTTTCCCGCTAGCAAATTATTTTTTATTGTATTTATTATTATTATTATTTTGTTAATAGTTCTGACAGATTGAAATTTGTTGCAGTGTTAAATACCCAAATTTGCCGCTGTAGACTGGACTACTGAAAATTACTGATAAAAAAAATTTGTTACTGAAAATTACTGAAAAATGAACATGTTGGTTACTGAAAACTACTTTTAGAGGTTGGCATCTATGCCAAGATTATCTTGAGAAAAAGTGTTCTTCAAAATGAAGAAGAAAGAAAACTGAAGGATAAAAGAAAAATTGATCATGAAATAAAGGAATTGAAGGAAAAAAGACAAAGAGTACGGAAGGAACTAGAGTTGGAAGAAGCAGCATTGCAGGCGAAGATTTCAGATTGGGAAAAGAAGAAAAGTGGTGTGGAATATAAAAACAGTTACTGTGTTCCTACTGTAATATTTTTATAGTAACTGTTCTGAATATTGTGTATGGGTTTGTTTGAGTGTTTCTTCAATAAATGTAAAACCATGAAAAAAAGAGTAAAGTTAAAATTAAAAAGGTGTAGTTGGACGGCTATGGGGAAGGTGGAGGCTGATATATATATATATATATATTTTTTAAAAATAATAATAATTAAATGAATCAGTTATTTGGGAAACTTTTTACGTCAAACGGAAACACTTTTAAATAATATAAGTTTCTCAATTATCCAATACAATTTTATTTATTATCATGGCACATATATTGAAAAACTGAAATAAACCTATTTGTGTAAGGTCAGGGATTTCTTATATATTTGGTCAGGGAAATCAGGTTTGATAATTCTGTGGACACCCTGTACATATCATTAAGCTGTTCTCTGAGATTCAAAGGTTAGCTCCTCAAAGAAAGACCATGCACCAAGTACATATTTAACTGATAAAACTAGAATTTACCTACTGTTGGTGTATCAAATGTCTCCATTTACAACAATCTTGGCACACAGCTCGAGCTTCATTAACATCCATCACACGCCGCACACAAGACATTTTCTACTTCATACTCATAAACTTTTTCTCAAGTAGGCATTCCCAAATCTGACCCTCCCATGATTTCCTTTGCCTTCCTCTACCCTTTCTTTCCTGCCACTTTGGCTGAGATTTACAATGGCACACAGAACAACAAGAAGGGCCTCTGTGAATCTTGGAGGTAGGTATCAGCTAGTTCTGTGTGACTCAATTGCTTGGAACTTCACTGTCCTGGGTGGCGTAACGGTTAGCATACTCGAACAGAAATCGGGAGATGTGGGTTTGTTTCCCGCTCCAGGTTGATGATATTTTCTGAGAGATGTTACAAGCAAATTCATAATTTATATTCTGTTTGCTTTGAATATTCTGTATTTCAACTATTTGCACCATATTGACCAAAATACAGCTTCTCAGGAATATATGCCAGCGTCTTGGAGCTGTAAAATTTTTGATTGACCTTTGAACTTGATGTGTTTTGAAGCTCCTAAGAAAAAAACTGAATGTAAAGAAGAAAAAAATTAATTGGACTAGTTTAAGTATGGACAGCATTAATAGATTACCAAAATTTTAAATCGTATGTTGTTGAGCTCTGTGGAAGTATCCAAAATTTTGACTTACAATGGTTGTCCCAAAACAACTGAGAATGTTTTTATTTAAAAAAAATGTGTACCTTAATTATCGAGGAAGTGTTCATCTTTTTCGAAATATTTTCCATTGCATCGAATACAGGTGCCCCAACGTTCCTCCCAGTTTTTGAATGTGTTCTAGACTTTTTAAATGCTGTTGAAGCATCCCTGTGCAGCTGTAAAAGTTGTTGATCAGTCTCAAATTGTCGTCCCCGTAATGTCTTAGTCACATGGTTACAAGTCTGGACTATATATGCAGGTTGGGGCATCAATTTAATATTCATTTTCTCCAAATAAGAAATGACAGAATTTGCCATGTGTGGCCTTGCATTGGGCTGCACATGAAAAGAAATGGGGGAACCCAAGTTGTACAAACTCATTTCATACCCAAATGCTCTGTTAAAATTCTGTGAATTGTTGATTTTGAAATGTGAACCATATCTTTGTTATCTCTAATTGATAGGTGCCGTCTTCCTGTATAATAACACCTATAGTATTGTGATGTTTACCTCTGTAGCACTCATTGATGGTCTTCTTCCATGCGCGATTAAAGCCACTGACTCGTGACCATCCATAAATTCGTTGTGCCATCTGTAAATTGTTAATTTCTGTAGACATTCATCTTTACAAACCTCTTGCATAAGGTGGAAAGTTTGTCCAACAGACTTAAGTCAACAGCAAAATTTAATGGTGTATCTTTGTTTCTCTTTCACATCCATTTCTTCAAAAAATCACAGGCAAAAAGACACTTGTTAGGGAATGTTTTTATAAAAAATATCAAAGTTTTATGAAAATTATATATTTGTAGTGCACAGTTTAACATATAAAGAATGTTAAACTGTGCATCTCCAATAATAACATGTGTGATAAGCAGGTGTGGCCAGTTGTTTTTGGTTATTACAATGACCACCGTTTTTTCGAGACTGATGCCAAGGTTGACCGCAGTATTGCACATTTTTTATAAAAACATTCAGTTGTGTTGGGGCAAGCACCCAAATTTCTCCAAGTTGTGAAAGGTTTATATATACAAACATCAAATTTGTGAAGTTGGCAAACATTAAGGGGAAAAAATTGGGGATGGAAGAAGAAAAGACATCCTAAAGAAAAAGTTTTGTAAATGACTTATGATCCTAGAAAATATAAAATAACTTCCAAAGGATTTTTACACAGGGTTTTAAGAACAACAGTTTTGTATATTCATAAGCTGCTCAAATTCTTTTAAAGGACTGAAAACAAATATCAGTTCTTATCTATGTTGAAATGAACTAATATGAACAACAAAAGTTGGCCTCTAAGAAAATTGAGTTATTTTTGTTAAACTTTTTGTTTCAATGTAAAGCACAATTTGATTCTAATTATCTATACTACTGGTAAATCTGATTTTTTTTTGTTGTTGGGGGGGGGGTCTTGCAAACCATTTGTCCATATACTTATTGTGTAATCTTTGTAAATGCAATTTTTTTAACATATATATTTTAAAAGCAGGGATCTATGTTAATTTATGCTGAATACAAAGCATGTGATGCATAGTCACACCATGGAATCCATTTAATAAAGCCTTACATGTGTGCTTAAGTAAGATTGTTATGAACATCTATCTACTGTATGTTTTGTTTTTTTCATATTGATATATGTAATTCCGCTAATGACTCCTTAAATTTTATGCCAGTCTTATCTGATTAAAAGAGTGTCAGTATGCAGTGTTTGCTTTATTTGTTTCAGCGGTTGTGTTCTGTAGAATAGCTAATTTAACCATTGTAACATAATTAAGATACTTTGTGACATAATTTCATTTTACAATAAAGGTACTTAACTATAATTGTATGAATTGGTTAATTATGTAAATAGTACAATTCATAAAGGCATTTCATTTAAACTTCTTGCATGTTAACAAAAATACTACATCTGCTGCGAAAAAAATTTTTTGTTTTTTTGTTTTTCAACATTGATTTGAAACATGCTACTTCTGCTAACTCCTCTGAGAAGTCAGTTTGTATGAAAACTTGCTAGGTTGTTCTTTCTTTACTTATTTTCTCTCTGTTTAAATGTAGTGTAAAATACTAATTTGTTGACTTTGATATAAGTTGTTCTTTAAACTCAGTGCAATCATGTTTCATTTGTGTTGTAACTTTAGGCAATTCAATGAAATGGGCCATGTACATCCTCGATCTATACCTAGTCCTGTACCATATAATGCTCAGTCTGGTTGCTCCAATCCTCATAGTCCAGGTACGTATAGTTTTTGTTGTAGTTATAAAATTGTCTTTTTGGTGAGCTTCCATTTTTTATTTTGAGTATTATGATTTACCTTGACAATTAAAATAAGTTATTCTAATTTATTATGCTGAAAACCACGTTTTAATACATCTTATTTTTTGTGTGATACAAGCAAGTGTTTTTTTAAGTGTGCAAATGCCGCCAAGCTTTCACGTGGTATACTGTGGGCATTGAGTAAAATGAACTGTAGCTGTGTCCTGTTAACATGAACCACAGTCAGTTTTTACCAGGTTACAAGTGCATTGGATGTGATCAAGACACCCCCCCCTCCATGTTCACAATAGTGAGATTACATAACAGTGCAAAGATGCATGCTGAACTTCATTAAACAAAGTTTATTGTGCTTATCAAATAGATCCCTAACTCAAATCCTGCTAGATATATCACTTCAGAGGAAGAAAGATTTCATTATGTTTTCATAGATGCAATCAGCACGGATTTTCTGTAATACTACAAATTTTTGGTAAAATTTACAGAAGTGTGGACATCACGATGAAATTACGGAAAATCGCCTTTTTGGTTAATTCTTGAAATCGATGCTATACTGAGTAAAATTTGGGCGGGGGTTATTAGAGGGGGAATCATTTTTCATCAGGGGACAGAATTTTGTCTAATTTTTTTTGTTGGAATTTTGTCTTTCAAATCTTAGAAAATGGAAGTTAGGCAGATTGAAGATTTCTCCCTTAGTTGTAGCTTTTTTTTTTACCCGATATTCCTTCTACCCTCTTTGCTGTCAAATATCATTTTGTTCAGTAAATATTTGTATTTCAGCTTGAAAATGGAAGGAAAACTTCCAAAACAAAAGTTGGACGGAGCACGAATTTGTCTTGTAATCATCCAAAACATTTTTTGCAATATTTCCATTGTTTTGTATTGTTGTTAAATGCTATTTTTTCCCCATAAATGTTTGCGATTAAACTAACTTTATAAGGGAGGAAAAGTTTTCCAAAAATGGAAGTGATGAAGTTTAAAAATTTGTAGGAATTGACGCATGGTATTCAAAATATTCATATTCTCAAAGTTACACCATTTATCTAGAATTATGAAAGCTTTTTTTATTATGCATTCATGGACCTTAGGCTGAAAGTTCTATCAGCATGATGGATAAAATTATAGTCAGAAAGAATGAACATCAAAGCCATTTTTGCTATGCTTTCAATTGAAAAAGCATTAGAGATACCTACCTAACAGCATGTTGGCCCTTCTCTAGCATGAATACACCTAACAGCATGTAGGTATCATGCTAGAGAAGGGCCAACATGCTTTTAGGTAGGTATCTCTAATGTTTTGTCAGTTGCCTGCAGGTTTCTGGAGGTAATGCCAGTCATGCTTGTTTCAGTGTTGGCCACAACTCCACCCAAGACATTGGTCCATAATCCATGAATCTGATGTTCTGCAGCACGTCATCCCAGAGAGCTTCCACAGGTTTAAATCTGGAGATCTCTCAGGCACTAGATGGTTCCAAACTCAGATGACTGTTCCTTGAGCCATGTGTGGGTGGTTGTGGCCCTGTGGAGTGGCGACCATAAAATCGTGTAAGCTATCAGCCAGCACATGCTGGTAGCCTGCAGCAGTTATCCTCTCCAGGCACACTAAGGGGCCTAATGTGTCCCATGAGAAGGATCCCCAAACCATCACATAGCCACTACTGCCTTGAACAGAGCTGACCTGGCGTGACTGGGATATATGCTGCCAACACTACACCCACATCCTCTCGTCAGCTTGGTACAGCTGAAAACGGGATTCATCAGACCGCACGACATGACGCCACTCTGCTTGCTAAAGTCGAGTTTTGTTGTTCCCTGCACCAAGCAAGGTGTTATGTCCAAATGATGAGCAGTCAGCTCCCATTAATGCAGGGTATGCAGCGTGCACCATGTGGTTTCCTCGCTGACACTGTTGGGCCTCTGATATATAACCTGGATGTGATTTGTGCTGTCGTTGCCAAACAGTCAGTCTGTATGAGCTTGGATAGTCTGTGTGACCCATGGTCATCAATGGAATGTGGTTGGCCACCAATTGCTCTCTAAGTGTTGGTACGTCCGCACCCACAGTGTACCCTTGATACAGTTTCCCTCAGGTACCCTAGGGTTCTTTTACCCTTGACACAGTATACAGTGTAATTCACTCAGTGCTAAACACTTATGTGGAATATCTCAACATGTGATGATGTAAGTGTGTGGATTTTCAAATAGATCTATTATCCATTCCATAACGAAGTGCATTGTGGTAGGTTTGAGTAATGTCTACAATTTCCTGTAGGTGGTGCTGAGAAATTAGTCTAAGCGGACTCATGGCAATTACTTCTTGGTCATGTTACTGCTTCAGAATGAAATGTAATCAATTCCAGAGCACGTCTACATTATCTGTATGTATTGGGTGACTGGTTTTATCAAGGAATGTCAGAGGAAATTCAGTGGTCATAAACCACCAACCAGAACCACCATTTCCAGTTTGGCAAAGAAACTGCGAATTACGGGGAGCCTTATGGATCCGCACATGTGTGGATGGCCAAAGATGTCGGGGGAAGCAGTATGGGATGTGAAGTAGTGTTCGTTGCAGTCCCCACGCAAGTCTCTGCGAAGGCTTTTTTACGTTTTCCAACTGTAGGTTGAAGAAGCGTATATGCTGCAGCTTTTTCCGTCCATCTGTCCGCACCATAACTCGCATAAAAATAGTTCGATTTCGATGAAATTTTAGTATGTGGTGAGGGCCCGACTTAGGTTAGTCGAGGCCCTGTGCACATTCTATGTCTGGGGGCCCCTTGATTAAAATTTTCAGTCAATACAGTTTAAGCTCCTTATTCACGGTTCCCTTATTCGCGTTTTCACTATTCGCGGGTTAAAAAATTGTGACCAAGTTCCTGTATTCGCGACTAAAAATTTCTTTATTCGCAAATCCAGTCGGTATATTAAAAGGATTCGGTGTCCTTTATTAACGCATCGACATCTTTTGAGTACTGCTGGCACGTGCTGAGGCGGCTTTTACAAAGAGTGTAACCGAATGGACTAATATCAAAGTAAAACAAACCTTATTGCCACTATGCCTAAAGTACGTTGTCAAATGCCGCCGTATTACACGTTCCGCTATGTCCTTTGATAAGAGCCGCCTTCGCCACAGTCGGTGTTTTATTGCTTCAACTTGTCAGTCGTTGCAATAATTTTGATTGAATAACACGTGACTCTTCTGCTTTGTTCCCAATTTATTATGTCGAGTAAAAGGAAAGAAAAATTAGTTCTGACGTGGAAAAAATAGTGTTGCCGCTTAAAGTAAAAATAGAAATGCTTGACCGTTTACGCCTTGGTGAGTCGTTTGCATCCATATCACGCTCTTTCAATGTTAATGAATCAACTGTAAGATTCATCAAGAAACCCGAAGACAAAATAAGGAATTCTATAGCTTCAACCTCACTATCAGCAAACATTGTTCGTGATCCAGCAATTGAAAAAATGGAAGCTGTGTTATCATTATGGATTGAAGATCGTAACCAGAAAAGAGTGCCCTTAAATGGTCTTATGATCCGCGAGAAGGCAAAGCGTCTTTACGCACATTTTAAAGAACCTGGTGATGAACGTACAGATGGAGGATTTCAAGCATCAGAAGGTTGGTTCAATAAATTCAAGGTGCGACAATCATTGCATAGCATTAAAATTGTTGGAGAAGCTGCATCTGCAGACACCGCCGCAGCAGAAAGATGTCCAGAAGAATTTTCAAACTTAATTGCTCATGGTGGATACAAACCGGAACAAGTGTTTAATGCAGATGAAACTGCCTTGTTTTGGAAAAGAATGCCAAACAAAACTTTCATATCCAAAAGTGAGAAGTCTGCCCCTGGTTTCAAGGCAGCAAAAGATAAAAGTTACACTGCTGCTGTGTTCTAACGCATCTGGAGATTGTGTTATAAAGCCACTAATGCTTTACAGATCATTAAATCCTCATGCTTTAAAAAATCAAAACAAGGGCAACCTGCCAGTGTTTTGGCGTGCAAATAAGAAAGCTTGGGTTACAAGTGCTATTTTTTGTGACTGGCTCCGGAATTGTTTTGTTCCTGAAGTTGAGACTTATTTGAAGAAAAATAATTTAGACTTTAAGGCCGTTCAGGTTTTGGACAATGCTCCAGGTCACCCTAGTGAGCTTGAAACTATGCATCCAAACATAAAGGTGATATTTTTACCTCCTAACACAACGGCTTTACTCCAACCCATGGACCAAGGAATAATCCAGGCGTTCAAGCTCTATTACGTTAGACGAACCTTCAAAATCATACTGGACACCATGGAATGTGATCCTGATATGAATGTGATGCAATGCAGGAAAAATTTTGACATAGCAAAATGCATTGGTAACATAAAAGAATCGTTGGAAGAACTGAAACCATACACATTGAAATCATGTTGGAAAAAACTGTGGCCTGTTCTGACTGTCGGAAATGATGAAGAATCCGTGCAAAATCAAACTTTAACTGCAAACATTGCTCACGTTGCGAATGGAATAGGACGAGATGGCTTTGAACAGATAGAATCAAGTGACATTCAAGAGTTGCTTGAATAGCAAGATGAAGATTTGACCAAAACCGACTTGGAGGAAATATTAAATCCGCATTCCATTGAAGAAGAGGCTTCAAGGAGCACTGAGAAGGTGACCTTTAACTTGAAAAACCTGAGTGAAGGTTTACGGATGGCAAATGAGCTTTGCGATTTCTTCATGAAAATTGATCCATCTATGGAAAGAAGTCTTATTTTTAAAAGGCAAATTGTTAATGCCACAGCTAAATATCAATCTGAAAAGACCTTTTAAAAGCGGCAAAACAAGAAAAAATTACTAAGTTCTTAACTCTTGCCTAAGCCTGACAATAATAATTAATAGATATTGTTAAAAACGCTCATTAAATTGATTTTATTTTGATTTCTTTTTTTATTTTGGAACCTTGGAACATATCCCTTATAATCCCATACAAATTACCATTCCATATTCACGGTTTCTGTATTCACGGCATATTTACGGAACATATACCCCACGAATAAGGAGCTTTTACTGTAGTTAAAAAGAATATTTGCTGGCAAATATTTTTTTTTTTTGCAAGCAGTTTTTCTAGTAGTGAAAACATTAAAACACATCCCTCATGCTAGTCAACTTTATAGCCAATGTGGTTTGTAATAGACAACCATTCACACCACTTGTACTTCCCTGCACCTGCAGAGCTTACAACTATAGCATTAATTACTCTGGAATTCTTTTTGTTTTATAGTATCATTTATGAAACAAATAACTATCCTCCCAGTGATATAATTTAAAACCTCTAGTTTACCATAAATTTAATAGAAATGATGAACCGATAGTAGTTTAAGCTGTAAGAAGTAATCCCTCACACAGTATTACAGCTGACCGCACGCATTGTGGGATAAATTATTGCAGTCCATGTAAATTATCACAACAGCCTTTTAATATAGTGTAAATAGAACTTTTTTTGCATTTTTATTTAAGTAATAGTAAACCCTACATTATTATGAATATTGATTCACAAAAATTGTTCTCACCAAACTAATATTAATAATAAAAATATTTTCAGCAAATTCTACGTGTTTTGCTGAAATGCTTTCCATGTATAACATACCGTATTGCTCCGAATATAGGCTTCACCCGTGATATGAGATCTCAAAAAAAAAATTAACCATATCTACATGTTATTATAGGAGCGTGATTATAAGTCACACCCCATTTTTAAACAAACCATTAGAAATGTATGAATACAAATATTTAAAGAATACCTGATAATTTTTAACTGTTGATTTGGCAGCAGGACATTAAAAAAAATGCCTTTTTCCTAACTTTTGTGGCTGCAAAATCATCAATTATATCATAGAAACTTAAATCTGCTGTTACATGACTTTCAATGGACAGTATACCAAAAGCATCAATTGACTCTTCTTTTAAACTTGCTTTTTAAGTCTATGCTTAGTTCTTTTCAGGACCAAAAACGAGAGTTCGCTTGAACAGCTAAAAAAAAATCCTGAGGCATGTGTCAACATTGAAAAAAATATGAACTAAATTCAACTTTCCAAGGCAAATGAGGGAATCTGTGCTCTCAACAAATTTTTTGTCAGCATTTGAAACTGAAGGAACTCTTCAGCAAAGTCTTCAAGTTCATTTGAATACTGCTTTTGCAACAATTCAGCTGCTTCCATCACATCACTTAGGTCATTCTTGTTGACAAATCCAAATCTAGAGTACAATTCCTCATGACTTCTTTCTGGTTTGCAGCTGTGAAACAAGATTTATCACATATTACGTAAAACGTTTGAGTGATGAAGAAATCTCGATTATTAAAAACATCTAGAGTTGATGAATCATCTAGAAGTTTGCTCTTTGGTATTTTCTTCCTTCTTGGGAATTCATAATCCGTTTCTCACCCTAACAACTGGTTGGATTATTTTTCGACTAGTCCAAAGCTTTTTCTCACAAAATTCAGGATGAGTCAATAGTTATCTCGTATAGTAGAAGATCTAATGACAAATTCCCCATAGAAGATTGCAGGGAAGTGCTCACTTTGTTGATTCGTTCCAATGTTGTCCCAGATCATTGTTAACAAAGAAGTCTTTTTTCATTAATTTGGCATGAAGGGACTTAAAAATATATTTGATTTTTGGAGGTAATTTGGAGCCCCAACCCCATTCTGAGGCCATGTGCAAGTGCTCGTGCAGAAATCAGGCCCTGTCTGTATATGATAGGGGACCACCCGGGGAAGAACCCTATTGAAAATGGGGCAAATGGGGTCAAAGCTCATGACGTAGGAGCGGGATCCATTCCATTACCCTTATGTGTCATAACTTGCGTAAATATGGTTCGATTTCAATTAAATTTTAGTATGTGGTAGGGGACCGCCTGGGGACGAACCCTATTGAAAATGGGTGAAGTGGGGTCAAAGGTCAGGACATATGAGCGGGATGCATTCCATCGCCCTTATCCCATACTATTAAGGTGGACATCAAGTTTTTTTGCTTCCTATACTTCTAATGGAAAAACTTTTGTACACATTTTCTTTACAATTAGTGTGTTCCCAAGGATGAAAATTTGAACATCAATTAAAATAAAATAACTTCATATTATAACTTGGAATACTTGATATTTTCTAAAACATAACCATAATATATTAAAAATCAATAACTTTTCCTTTGGTGGTGTAGAAACCAGAAAAAAGATGGCGCGACCTGTACTTCGATAACGTCAGTAGACAAACAAATGTTGGATTGCATAATTATGGTTATGTTTTAGAAAATATTAAGTATTCCAAGTTATAAAATGAAGCTATTTTAATCGACGTTCAAATTTTTATCCTTGGGAACGCATTAATTGGGAAGAAAATGTGTACAGAAGTTTTTCAATTGGAAGTACAGAAAGCAAAATTACTTGATGTCCACCTTAAAGGAGCAATTCTTGTATGTATGTAAATTTTATTTTGAAAACGGGTCTAAGGATTTTGACGAAAGTCGTTAACCTACCGTTTTCTGGTACTAGAAATCGATTTAGCTTGATCTCGACTTTGGGAAAATTCGTTTAGTGGGTTTAATAACCACCCCGAGTTACCACATTTTTAGTGTCATGGCGTCGTCCTATTAATGTTTCCCATGCTTAGAAATTTTATGACGTCACACTGTCGCGATTGAGATGTTGGCGCACGGTCACTCCATCTGCCTCATTACGTCACGCATTGTGTGTGGATCCTATTAAAGTTTTATGAAGTCACACTCTCACAACCATCTGCCTCGTTATGTCACGCGATGTGTGCGAGTTACACTTTACTTCTATTTCCTTCTAGAACAAAAAGTGAGTTGTGCCACTGCTTGGAGTTGATGCATAGTACAGTATAAGCAGCGGAACACTGATGTGTTTTTCCCTTCAAAAGGTAAACTGTTAATACAGCATTTTTTTTTTTTTTTTTTTTATACGTTTCTGAACAGTCACTTGATGACGAGCATATCCGCTGTGCTAAAATGTGATTAGTTCATTTTTATTAATCGCTATTAACAGAGTGTCACGTGGATGGTAAAACAATATAAAAAAAATATGGCTGGTCGACTCCCTACGAAACGTGGACGTTTCAGCTTTAATAAGAAGAATGAGTAGAATACGGCAGTGTTGGAACAAGAACAAGCAGAAGTAAATATGGAACAGCTTGGACATTCAAGAGCCGATGGTTTCCGATAACATTCCAGTGTAGAAACATATGACCTTCCATTGGAAGAAGATCAGCCTACAAAAAGACCATTCCGAGCAGCTGAGGCGAGGAGCATGGAAATGTCCGACATTATTATAACCTTCAATGAATCTATATCTGAAGAAAACCTCGATCGAATGCGGCGAATAAATAGGTAGCAAATCGCAGCTGAATCATCTGAAGAACGTAACCAGCGCTTGGAAGAACTATGAAGCTGTTCATCACAGTGAATCGCAACCAAACCCGCGGATGAATGTGTTCAGCAACTGGAACACTTGGGACAACATGCAACTGAACAACTTAGCATTACAATACTTGGAAATAACATACCAAAATTTAAAAAAAAATTGTGCCCTCATCCCCCCTTTAACCGAGCAATCCTCGGTGTTCCTGATATTGCGTTATAACTTACGTAAAAATGCTTCGATTGAATCAAAACTTTATCATGTTGTTCCGGAAGTATTCCTTACCAGTTCTGTTGAATATCATCGAAATGGGGTCAAAGGTCAGGTCATAGGAGCGAGATTTATTCTACAGCCATTATCCTCATAACTTGAGTAATGATTTCTGGTATGTTGGAAAGCGTATCATAATCAATACGTTGCATGTTTTTACTAACTTGTTCAAAAAACCAGAAGATTATATTTCAACCTGACAGAGAGCACTAAAACAGCAACCTATAAAAAAAGCAAAAACAAAAAAGCTCTGGCCTTACTGTGTCCCCATTGTACAAGAGTTATAGGCACCAACCATATGCTGGATGGATGAATTGTGTACTGTGGATCGATCGGTTGTACAATTGTTTGGCCAAAATTATAGACTGTTTGACATGACACTGTTTAGTGATGAAGCCCAGTTCTGAGTACACTAACTCGCCCAATACATGTATGTGGGATACCAAAAATCACTGTGCTTTCTATGACAAACCACTACATCCCAAGGAAATGGGAGTCTGATATGCAGTTTCGTAGTTCCATATCATCAGGCCAATCTCTTTTGAGGAGATTCTGAAGACTGACCAGTACTGGGAAGTCTTCACAGAATTTGCGAACAGCTGAGTGATCAGGAACTTACAAATGGTTACTTTCAATAAGACAGTGCCAGATACCTCGCCTCCAATAAAAGCATTGCAGAAATCTGCTATTTCTGATTTCTCCAGGACAGGGTTTTTTTCAAAACGGCCCTTTCAAGTTCTACTATCCTGACACTTCTGAATTCCTTTCTGTGGGGCCACTTAAAAGGAAAGCGTATGCCAACAAATCAAGAACATTTAAAACTCTTTCAGGACATCAGGCAATCAATGTACAGTTTGCTCATTAGGAATGCTGTATGTTTCATGTCCGTATTGAGTTTAAAACATTCCTGCATGCCACTGGAAATCAAAGAAGGGGGGAAAATTTGTCCCTAGTTGTTGCTGCACGCTCCCTTTCAGAAACATGTGTATCTATTCATATATGTATGATTATGTTGACTTTCATGATTTTATATTTAATGTTTATTTTTATAGTCTGTTAAGTGAAATTGCTTTCTGAATTCAAGTTACTTTTTTGAAATGTGAGTCATGTTCAAATGAAGCCTTTCTGGGGAGGCTTATGTATTTGAAGGTATTGTTACAGATCTCTGAAAAAATTGCCACAGGAGTCCCATTGATGTAAAAGTCCATGTATCCTGATCACAAAGAATTTGTAGGGCTTCCTAAAGCACATCAGCACTTCAGTGTCCAGCATAAACAGCAAAGGCCTTTGAGTGCTACCTTCAGTGTTTCAAAGATGTGAAAAATGCTTGGCATTTCATTTTTCTTGAGCTGAGTGGGCCATATGGGAATGGGTACTTTCAGTCAGCAGGTAGATGCACCCACACCTGTATGTTTGCTCTTAATTTGGGTACACAGCTTTTGAAATATTTCACCATAATTTGCACTGTTCTTGTCATTATGTGGTCTGAAGTCTGAAAGCAGGGGGAGGGGTTCATTGTCAAAGAAGTCTGCATTACTTGCTGGTGGATGATTATGACTCAATGAATTTCATCTGTTGGGATGAAATATTGCATGGCTCTATTGCATGGCTGCCGGTTTTCCTGTGGATTCAAAATGGTGGTACCACATACAGTTGCCCGCCCCAATTCATTTCAAAAGCACATCGCCCTTGGTGTGGAACCACTGCAAATGTTCAAGTGGTACTGGCATATGATGTACTTTTGAATGTCTATTACTAGACATAGATGTTACAGTGCAAACACACCTTGTAATGTCCAAGATCCTGTGCAGAAGTATGCACTGGGGCAACATGCATATTGAGTTCCACTCAAGGGAAAAAAAACCTTGTACATAGTATTCTCAAGTTCTATGTTCTGAGAGTAGTGGCAGCACGAATCAGTTTGTCTTAACATGTCAGTTGTTCACCACCTGCCTGGTTGAAATATGTGGAGACAATCTACCACTATGTTCATTGAAACACACACACAACCCTATAAATGGTTGTGAATTTAATTAATGTCATTAATGGTATCCTTTCGTTCCAAGAAAATAAATAACTCTAATCCAGAGTTTAAGCTGGCTCAAAAAATGCTAAAATGGGGGAAAAAGTTGTAGCAAAATGCTAAAGAAGGTTAGCCACTTTTATCACTCAGAAAATCGTATCAAATGAATCTTTCACACCAACAGCGCTTTGGACATCAGTGGAAAACTAATGTTCATGATGGCATTGGGGGAATGGGGGATGGAGTCCAATTCTTCTATCCTTTATAATCTTACCGGGGCCCCACCCTTTATGGAGTGCTCACGGCTCTACAATGTATCTAAATGGGAGAGGGGGCGGTGATTGAGCCAACAGTTGCTATAGGAACATACCTTAAGGATTAAGAAAATAATGTTAGCAGAATGCGAATCATTGCCAGAATTTTGGAAACTTTAGTTTTCACAGAAATAAAAAAGATGCAGCAGAATCTGCTGATGAGTTGATATTTAAATGGCTGGCGCCATTTTGCGATGGATGCTAATTTTTCTCTAGCATTTTAGATTAATTCATTGCATTTCACAAAAATGCTAACTGTTACTTAACCTGTGCTTTGATCCGTGCTGCCCACATTTAGGTACTTGAATGTGCCAAGCTGCGCCATCTACACAGCCACATCGTAGATGGGTTTCACTTGAACATGCCTCGAAAATTAAATCTGTTTATTTTTTATGGTGTGTGGTTATATAATGTTCCTGTTGTCATCTCAGGAATGAACTATTCAGTGAGTAGAGAGACATTTAGCCCAAGTTCTATGAATCGATGCTCGCACTGTGGCCAAAATTTGGTGCAAAATGTACAGATGCCAAGCCCATCACCACCTCCTCCACCAACCTTGTCACCTCATTCTTCCGTAAGTACAGTTATTGCCAATGTTCATGTTGTTTCATATTTGCAATTATAAAAAGTCACAGCAACCTGTTTAGCTTTTTTCACCAATCCAGAACAATAGAATTGAGTGAGAGGGCTTTATTGATTTATGTGTTCATTCCAATATTGTTTCAAAAATAGGTCATAATAATAATCTGTTATTATTGTTGCAGACTACTGTTGAAGATTGATCTGAAATTCCAGATTTATGTTAATGGGAGGGGAAGCTAATTGTAATTGTGTAGCAGCAATAATTTTTAATTGGGGCAATGGAAATGAAAATTTATTTGGTGGCTGGAAAGTCAAAATAGATCAGTATAATTTTTCTCATAAGTTCAAATTGAATAAGTTTTAATTTTTAAATATTTCAGTTATGCCCTAACTTTCAGTTTTGTTTTCTCCAAATTTCAGTGAAGGACTTAAAAATACAAGGCACCTCTGATCAGAGAGTCAAATGGTATAAGTTATTGTAAAATAAAGAATTCCAGCACATTCATGTGGCTATGGCCCACTTTGTGTAATTGAACAATTAGTAATTTCATTTGAATAAAAAAAGGCATTTTCAGATTAACAGGTAATGTGTTCAAAACAGTGTTAGATAATGTAAAGAAAAAACTTCAGAGCACACTGAGATAAATTTATTTGGCAATTCTATGATTAATGATGTGCAAGCATGTCAACCATAAGAGAAGCAAGGCTGTAAAGAGCAGATTGAAAAATTAAAAAGAAAAGAAAAGGCAATTTTAAATCTGCGATCAAAACAATGATGGCCGCACTCCATAATTCCATGTAATTTAGCAAAATGACATATAGTGAAAGAGGACAGGTGAAGAAACTGCATGTGGCATATACATATTTTGTCAGAGGCTTTCAGTCTTAAACTGCCATGAGAAAATTTCAAAACTGGTTGGGTGCACATGTCAGTGATATGAACAGTGGTAGTTAAATTATCTTGTGTTTCAAAGTTTGCACATGGTTACCGATATTAAGAATTAGAAAATGAGCTGTGGAAAAAGCATTTATTTTCCAACACTTGTCAAGATACATTACATGCACTACTGTAAGATGAGCCTAGGAGAAATGTTGTTTGATGTCAGATTTGTTGTTGATGGAAAGATTAAAGGCAAAAGTAAACTGCACATTTTTAAAATATTGTATACAATTAAGCTTTTCGGTAATTCATCCATTCATAACCTTGGAAATGAAGTTCTTCATCCAAAACAATACGAAGTGAAAAATAGGTAGGCAAAAAACAAATCTGATTTTATAACCTACCACCACTTAAGTGTGCTGTATTGTCACAAAACTGTTAAGTATAGAATTTCCTCGTCGATCATGTGGTTGGGTCTTGTGCTATTTATAACAAACAGAGAAGTGTTCCATTCCTGCTTAATTGGTTTCACCCAAAGTCTAATATATAATATGCCATATGTACATTAATATATATAAAATTTTGTGTTCACCCCATTAGTACTTAAATTATTTAAAATACATAGAAAAAATATTCCAAGGTATTCTCAGAAATTGTTTCCTGTTCACTAATTTCAAAAAAGTTTAAGCAAATAGCAAAACATACAGAATTATGAGCCTCCAAAATATTAAATATCATCCAAATATTTTTTGTGTGTTAATTTACATGCCGCTTCTCACTCTGCCAGGAAAACAACTGTACAGGTCATGAAAATGGCACTATTTCTAGCATGCATAGGGTAAGTAATGATTTTCAACTTGAATTGTGCTTAGTCTAAAGAAGATAAAAATGAAAGCTGTATTGTGTGATGAGTATAGCAAGAAGGGAATAAGGGATGAAAAAATATTTATTTGTTAAGGAAATTTATAAAAAAGTATAAGTTATATTTCCAGTGATATCTGGATCAAAGAACAAACCAAAAGAAAAAAATCCATCTTCAAGAGGGTATTTATAAATAGGTATGTTCTTAATATTTTTGAAAATCATATTTAAATTATTTAACTCCTTATCACCTCCCCCCATGTCTGATGAAGGTTTGATTCCGAGTAACTGTCAGTGGCTCAAGAATTTGAAATTCTGAAAACTTCCCATTCATATCAGTGTTTTTGGCAATTCTATATGTGTTTTTGGTAATTCTATATCAGTGTTTTAAGTAATCATTAGAATACCTCATTTTACATTTTTATGACTGGTGTCTATTTTCTTATTTATCATGGTTTTTTTAGTGACATTTTCTGGTGTGTATGTATGTTATGTGTGTGTGTGTGTGGGCATTTTATCTATAAAGCTCTAAAGTTTAGGGGTGGGGGTGTAATTATATGTACATATATTCCAGGGATCGCATTCCTCCTAAAATTCCTAATATTTTGTGACCCTCCTTAAATTCCTAAAATTATACCTAAAATTTGCTATTCATCCTAAAATTTTCGTAAGCTTATTTTTATTAAAAACACAACCGTTATTAACGCCAATAAATTTACCATTACGGTAAGGTAAAAAGACCTGTTATTGTAGAAACACAGCTTATATGCTGTGCTGCTGAAGGGAGGAAAAAATGACGCCATCGAGATGCACTTGCTTCGGGGCGGGCGCTCCACTTTTTTGCCTTCGAACAGTTTTCGAGAGTAACAAGAGATCTAAGGGAAAAGGGGAGGGGTCATTTTCACCCCTGGTTTGCGCTTTGCAGACGAACTCCGTAGCACGCAGAAGATCGTACTTTATTTTTGTACATACCTTGTGGAACCTCCTCTTTCTGCTGATGTTTTGTTATTGTAAACCGCAGGTGGGTGGAAGCAAAGAGGAAACATGTGGTCTCCTTCCGTAACCTCCGGTAATGACGATGGGATGGTAGCTGAGTGTTATCGTGGCAGGCAGTAGAGCACATGATCATTGACCTTCGATCATGCGTCGGCGACATGATCGAAGGTCAATGATTTGACTCGCTTTGACTGAACTTGCGTGAGATGCGTATGATAGTTTCTGGTTTTGCGTCTTTTATGGTGTTCTCTGTGCTGTGTGCAGGTTCAGTTCTCTAGTGGTGACCTGCTTTTTTTTTTCATATCTTCTGACATCCTCGCAGCCAAATTTCGGGAAGTTGTCTGGTTTTGCAATATTGGAACGTGTTTTTGTACTTCCCTTTCATTTTCTGGTTAGTAATACAAGTGTTTAAGATGCCTAAATCCAAAACGAAATTTCAAGATGTGTGGCTCGCCAAAGAATTGGACGGAGTGAAGTTGAAAGAATGGTGTTCTGCAACTGAAACAATATTTTCTGCTAAGTGTATATTGTGTTCAGAAATTTTCAACATTTCTAATAGTGGCTTTTCACAAGTAAAAGCGCATCATAAAGGAAAAAAACATTTGCAGAAATTTCAAAGTAAATTTCAAAATAAGTCCATCCTGAAAGCCTTTGGAGGACGGGATCTTCAGCCCAAAACAAATATTAGTGAAGTACTGAGTCATGATTTACAGTTGGCTAAAGCCGAAGCATTATGGGCCATGAAAGTTGCTAAGGACAATATGTCTTTTGTTTCATGCACTGAAACAGTTGAACTTTTCAAAGAAATGTTTCCTGATTCTGCTATTGCAGCCAAAATGCAACTTAAAGAAAAAAGTTGCTTATGTGATATCACATGGATTGTCAAAATATTTTGAAGAGGATTTGAAAAAGACATTGCATCTAGTAGCCCAGGAAAGGTTACTATAGCATTTGATGAAACTACAAATACACAAGTGAAACGGCAGTTGGATGTGTATCTCAGGTACTGGTCTTCAGAAATAAATTCAGTTTCTTGCCGATACCTAACAAGCATTTTTCTGGGTCATATAACAGCAGATATTTTGCTAAAAGAAATTCTTGATGTGTTATCATCCTTCAATATTTCGTTGAACAGAATTATTTGTGTATCCATGGACAGCCCAAATGTAAATAAGTGCTTTTTACGCAAATTCAATGAAGTTGTAAAACAAGAAACAGGCCAGAAATCTTTGGAACTAGGTTTTTGCAACCTGCATGTTGTTAGTAATGCATTTAAAATTTTTTTGACAAGCTTAAATATAGATTTTGACGAATTTGCTACTGATATGCATTACTTTTTAAAGATTAGTGCTGCAAGATGAGAGGATTATAAATCTGTCCAGGATATAACATTGGTCACAGCCAAATTTCTTTTGCGTCATGTCAGCAACAGATGGTTAACCGTTGGTTCTGTAGCCCAGAGGCTCTTGGATCAATGGCTAAATATTACAGAATATTTTTTAAACTTCTTGCCATCTCAAAAATTTTTCGAAAAACAACTACGCAATTCGGCAAGGTATAAAAGAATTCACTGTTTCCTGAAAAATGAGCTAACTCCTTGCTATTTAGCATTAATTTCATTTTCACACCAAAATTTTGAAAAGTTTTCATTATGTTATCAGAGTGAAGAACCAAAAATACACCAGTTATATTCTGATTTAAATACTTTAATGAGGAATGTTATGGCTCAGTTTATCCAAGATGATGTTATTGCAGGGAAATTTGGAGAAGACCTAAAGAATGTAGATTTTGAAAACAAAAATTCATGGAAAAAACTAGGGGAGTTAGAAGTTGGTATGAAGACAAAAAAATCTCCTCAGGAATGTTCAGGAGACCAGGCAGAAATTATTTCTCTTAGATGTAAGATCATCACTAATTGCAACCACAAAATATTTAAAGTCAAATTTGCCATTCTGCAATCAAAAGCTAAGAGGCATAGAAGTTTTAAAGGTAAAAGAACCAAAGAAAGAGTCCACTCAACTTTCAGTCACTGAAGGACTTTCGGAAATAACCAGAATTTCAAGTGTTTTGCATCTTTCTGAGGAACAAATTGATAGAGTAAGAGAAGAGTGGAAACTTTTAAATTGCAATAAGCCAACTCTAGATGAACTAGTGAAATTTTCAGAGGAAGGGCATATTCCCGTGCGGATTGAGCATTACTGGCGTAATATATTTAGTATTAAAGACTCTAGCGGAAAAGAAAAATACTCGAATCTTGCTAAACTCATCAAGTCAATATTAGTTTTACCTCATGGTAATGCTGATGCAGAAAGGGGATTTTCGGTTAACACTACTCTGTTAAGGAAGGACAAGGCTAACTTAAAAGACTCAACTATAACATCATTAAGAATAGTTAAAGGGGCCATTAAACACTAAGGATGTGTAAGTAAAGTTCCCATAACAAGAAATTTGTTAAATAGTGTTCGTGATTCACATAAATTTTATAAAGAGTATGTTGATAAGCTGAAGGAAGAAGAATAAAAAAGGTAAAAGAAAGGAAGCAGAAAGAGAGGGAAAATAAGGAAAAGCAGCTAGAGAAAAAAAGAAAAGCTGAGTTTGATGACAAAATAAAAGAAAATGATGCAGAAATAAATAGGCTTAAAAAAGATAAAGAAGCCTCCCTAGCAGTAATTCAAGAGGGAACAGAAAGAATGAGAAAAGCTGTAAAAAACAAAATACTGTTGAAATAGCAGTTGCCTCTAACTTGATCATACAAGGTTCAGCTGAAATAAAGAAAACTGAAAGTAAATTAGTTGTGGTGGAAGCAGAAAAAGATAGGCTAATCAGGAAAAGGTTAAAACAATAATATGAAAAAAGTAATTCAGTGAAAAAAGTAATTAATTGAAAACCAAGTACATAGTTCTTGGTTTTCAATTACCTTTTAGGATATTATAATTTAATGTGAAACCTGAAAACTTTACTGTGAAAATCGTGAATTGCTTCTGGTTCAACAGCATATTAATGTTCAAAGTGAAACTTGAATGTGGTAAATATACTTGAATATGATAATAACACGTGAAAAGATAAGAACTGAACATTAGAAGTAAATCATACTTAAACTTTAGACATTAGAGGTTATGTAAAAAATTTGGGTGTGAACTTCGACCATATATACTAATGGACTGCGCATTGGCAATAGCTGCATCAAAGCCGCCATGGCTCAAACATTGGGCACGTCATCATCAGACTCCAAATTTCGTGTAAAAATGCTGTTATGATTACTAATTTACGCTGCAGAACTTCAGTGTTTTCGGTGTATTATGTGAATGCGCCTCATATATAATGAAAACTCTTCAGGTAAGTTTACTTATGAGCTATATACATGCATGATTGGGTTGTTTACATTTTGTGATTTATAATGTGATGAACATTTGCGAAGAATTTGGAACATGCATTCCATTTTTTTTTCTTAAGTTACTATATTTTTATATCAATAGTTGCAAGTTTCTGGTTAAGTAATTGAACTTTATTGACTTAGGTATTTAATTCGTTTCTTACCCATGAAAAATCATAGAACTTTCTTTACTATATCGGTCAGAGCAACCATAAGCACAGCATGTGTAACCCATCTTTTTGACTGTTGTCATGTGATTTTATGTTGGAGCCAGAAATTTTGATGTCATGCACAGTCTATCAGTATATATGGTTGAAGGGTGTGAAGCAAACTCTTTACAATGTATACAAAGTTGTTTTACTAGATGTATACAAATATACATCTAGTTTTTATTGAAATACACTCCTAAAATTTTCCAGAAGTATGCTATGATCCCTGATATTCTTGCCATATCAACCAATAAAGTTCAACTCCTCACCATGAGTGCAACTCAATTTTCAGTCTTGGCTTGGACAAGGCGGATTGAAAGTGTGAAATCAGCTGAAAGCCGCCAAGTGGCGTGAGGGCGCAGGTCTCTGACCAGTTGGTTCAAGTCCGAGATGAGGCATTGGTGGTATGTTTGTCTGACACTGTTAGCTCTGTGCCTTCCGTGGGACCAGTGGCCCCAAATTGGGGACAGGCAACTACTTAATAGGCCTAAGAATTGGTAAGGAAGGTAATTGAATCCCAAAACATCAGCAAAAACTGATAACTAGCTGCAAAAATGTGTAGGATCTATGGCATATTCCAACTATCAGAGTGCACATAGAATCTTAGGCTGCAAATAAATGTTTAAAAAGGAAGCATAGGTGTAAAACTGACATACAGTCTACCCATTTCTGGCTGTTTGAGAAATGTTGCATGTAAAGACAGTATGAATGTTCTTTTCATTGAGGCCTATGGTTATGGCAGACCTGTTTGCTTATTTTCATGGTTAGTTATGCAACATTACTTTTATTTCAGAGTACCCAAGTGGCAGGAACATCGTGGAACAAATCTCCTTCTCAGGAACGCTTCCTAAAGCCCGCAGCTCCTCCTCCTCCAGTTCCCATGCAGCAGTGTCTAGATAAAAGTTAACTATAATGATCTGTTCATTTATCTTTGCTTTTGTTGTATGTTGCCAACTGTGCTGTTGGAATAATGTAAGTGCTTCTCTTGCTTTTCACATCTGTACACCAAATTGATGGAATAACATCAGTAGCAGGCTAAAAACTCTTTTGAGTTCATTGCTGCATTTATGACAAGCAAGTAGAAGCACCGATTTTTTTTTTTTTTTTTTTTTTTAATTAGCGTTGACTCTATGAAAAGTCTTAAGTGTGGGTGATAAAAATGTTTGTTGTGTTTGCATATGTAATAAATTAACCAAAAGAGGTGTTAACAGAGAACATAAAAAAATTTTCAAATGTTGCAAAAAATTTTTTTATGTTCTCTTCATAAGAATCATGTGAATCTCAGTTTGTTTTCAGTACTGCATTTGTCAAATCACACTGAGTTTAAAACAACATTGGTGTTATTTTCTGATCCCCTAAAGCATTGTGATAAATGTTTGTTTTACTTTTATGTATGTTGATGTTAATGAAGCAACTCAACATTATGGTGTTAATACCCATGGCATATTTTTTGTGAAGTAGAGAGATGCACTTTTTCTTTTTTGTATATGTAAGAAAACTTGTTTCATTGTAATTGCAATGGCACAGAGTACATCAGAAAAAACTTGTGTGAAATGAAATTTTGAATCCCGCTTGCATGTATTTTGCTTGTGAAGTTTCACTATTACACTTCGGACCATTTGTAGCAAATAATTTCTAATTGCATTTGTGCTATGTGTGGTGCATTGGAAATACAAATGCCACTGAAGAAGTTTTGCTCTGTGTGTGTTTTTTTTTTCTTAGTACGTAATCACTTATCAAAAAAGGGCTGCTCATTCAGTATGCAAATATGTATTACCTTATTTACTAGTACAGTTTTCCTGCAGAGTCTTCAGCCATTTTGATGTCTGGAAGATCTGTGCTCATGAAAATTCCATGTAATCAGATGGGACCAAGATTTCACTTCCATATTAATTGTGTTGAAACTTTATCAGTAAATGGCATTCTTTGGAGAATCGAAATGCTGAAAATGTGCTATGCCTGGTATCCTCATATCATTCCAGCAGCTTGAAGTTAAGCTCCTGCATCTAACGTGTAGAAACAAATAAGCAGATTTTTTTAACTACCAAGTTGTTTAATTTTTATGTTCATGCTACCTTTGACTGCAAGAAATAATTCCCAGTATGTGGCATGTTGACCCCTTCTGACAATAGACTTCACATTCCTTTGTTCTAATGAAGGGAATGAGTAGCTACTACAGTCAACTCTTGTTATAAGAAAGTTCAAGGAGATTTAAAATTAGTTTCTTATAACCAAATTTGGATTAAAATTGTTAAAACTTCAAAATTAAAGCAGATACTTAATGTTCAGTACATGTATTTTGTGAATAAGCAAATGTACATCAATGCATACCTTTTATTTAAAACAAATATGTTGTAGAAGTCTGCTTTTTTGCATTTACCATTACAATCGTCTCACATTTTTGGAGTCCTATCAAACACTGCACTTTTTCTGCTTCTTGAGCACTTGGAAATCCTACTCATAGTCCTTCACCTTCTGAATCATATCTATGACTTCCACCTGCGTCGGCAGCTGCAGCTCAGAAAAGTTGTCATCCTCTTTATTTGCTCGACTGACAAAGCTTTACGCTTTCATGCCATTGTACATGAGCAACTGAAAAAAATCTTATGACACAGAACTGTAACGACTCGTACGCTTCGTGTGATGTCTGATCGGGCTGGACAACATGACAAACCGTGGCCCCGTGTTAACTGCACACCAGTAAATGTCCCCAATGAGCTCTCTCCACTTACACTCATGCAAGCTACGGCATTCAAACATAGCTTCCAAGATCATTCCAATCTTTGGCGCACAATTTTAGGCGCGTCCTTTCATGTCAAACAGTCATATTGCTAGTTCACTCGCTAATGCAAACAGGAAGAAATAGAACTCAAAAACAGAAGAAAATGAAAAGATGAGAACAAAGAATACATACGTACTGTATGTAGCAATGTATCGATCTTCATCTATGAACACGCAGGTGATGACCTAGAATTCTTGGGAAGGGTAAGTCAGAACGGAATTTACCCCTTCCAAAGAAACTTTTATCGTGCATTGTGGGGAGGGGCAAAGGGGGGGATGATGCGCATTATCTGGTGGAAGTCGCTTCGAAAATGGCCTTGAAATTCCATGGGAGATAAAAAGAAGAAACTTTGCAATACAGGTCAGAAAAAAATTTTTGAACTTTCTTATAACCGAAATTTGACCTTTTTTGCTTTCTTATAAACATGAAGCATTCCTATACTTTACATAGGGCCAACCAAATTTGTAAATTTCTTATATCAGAGTTTCTTATAATGGGAGTGTACTGTACATGAATGGTTATGAAGGTTTGTGGCCCATCATTCTGCTAATGTAATGCTTTGCTCAGTATGTAGCTACTTTTATCAGCCGCCTCAGGGCTTGAAAAATACCATGACTACGGGCAACTAGATTTTAAAATAAAGTTTGGAATAAAATTTCCTACTACGAAAAAAAAAAAAATAATAATAATAATAGTCGTTGCATGTAGAGTTTCATTTCACTGCTAATCACCAGAAGTTGTATTTGTTACTGATTACTAAGGACAGAAGAATGTCACTTCTTTTAAGTATATTAATATGCTCTAGGTCCATAAATTGGAACCATGTGTAGTTTTGCACCAAATGTTGTTTATAGTCAGCAATGGGATGCATACCTCTGACAGAACCAGCGTCCGGTGTTTAGTGACAAAGTGCAAAAACTTCAACGAAAGGAATATGGCAGAATTACTAAATTTCGCAAATACCAATTTCATCATCGTACTATTTCATACCAATTTCATCATGATCATCTTTAAACTTGACATACACGCTTTCTTATAACCGAAATTTTGAACTTTCTTATAACCGAAATTTGCATGGAACATTTTGAATATAGATTTTTAAAACGAAAATGCAAAACATGTAAAAATGTCTGTATTTTTTAACTTTAAAAAAAAATGAGGGTTCTGATTTGTTATCTTAAAAGAAATTTTCCTCCCTGGGCATCTAGAAATGTCTGTATTTTTTAACTTTAAAAAAAAATGAGGGTTCTGATTTGTTATCTTAAAAGAAATTTTCCTCCCTGGGCATCTAGCTTTTACTACCTAGGCAAGTAAATTTCTGCACATTCCCAGCTGGGCATGTAAGTTTTCAGGTATTTTTCACAGCTTCAGCTGTAAGGATTCAATGGCATCACCCTCTTTATGATACACTATTTTTATTTTAAGAATTGTTAATGCCTTGGCATGCGGCAAAAAAAAAAAAAAAAAAAAAAATTGTCAAAAACAAGGAAGGTCAGAAATATGGTGTATCATTCTTTGGATCTTTTTGGTGGCCTTTCTGACGAGAAAAAAGTGTGCAGAACTCTTAATGGCCTGTATGTCTATAACTTCAGTTTTCATGACTTTCTGTTATGGTTATTTTCCAAGCTGTAAATATCTATTTACAGGTTTCACCAATGAGTCTTGTAGAGCTACCTGTCTTTGAGAAAACTTCATGTGAGATACCAAAGGAAGCAGACTTTCTAGTGCATACATGAATTTGTATGCTGGAGATGCTGTAGCCCCTGTTGCTGTTATGGTGTACTGTTTAACATATTTTGGAGATTTTTTACTTCTTTATGTAATGTAAAAGCTGTATGGTTCACATAAAAGCATTGACATAAAAAATTGTGAACAAAGATTTTTGTTAAGCACAGCTGTATGCTTTGGGCCATAAAACTGTGAATTGTCTGTCATGCATTATGTATAAAATGTGTAAATTTGAATCTGTCGGATGAAATAGTCATAAGTGCATTAATTGTCTTAAGCTTTCTTTTCCTTTATTAATATTGTTTAGTTAATACTACTACTTTGCTGTTATCAAAAGCAATAAATCTGCCATTCAAAGTATTTAAATTTGATATACTGAGTTAATGAACTCAATATATTGAGTTATTAAAGTTCTCACAGTGAATTTCATTATCTTTTAATCCATGTTTTATAAGGTTGTCAATTTTAAATTTCTTTTTCCTTGGAAGTTTTTCTACAAGTGTATAAAAAACCTTGAAGTCTGATTTCAAACCACTATGATCTAACGCATTTGAAAGTCCTGTATTCAAGAAAAAAATTGTGATAAGGGTATTGGGAATTTCACATTAAGGAAGAAAAGCACTTTTGATTGAAGCACAAATGCAGAATCTCCTGTTTTCTGAAAACTTCTTAATTCTCTTTAAGTAAGGATTCCAGTGTGAAAATAAATTTACGTCTAGAAGGAAGAGACTTGATCAGAAGTGTCTATTATTTTGGCCACACTGATAAGATCTTTTTCTTTAATGGGAACTGATATATGAACCACAGCCATACAGTGGTAGTACCCTTGATTACCAGTGTACTGCTCTGATGTACATATAAACTTTCACAGTAAAAGATTTGTAACTGCCCTCAATTTCCACTGTCACCTTATGTACGACTCGATCACCCTTTGAATTCCATGAGAGCCATCACACGTGATTTTGGCTCATTTTTCTGTACAGTGTTACTACATTTTTGTTTTAAATCTGTAAAACCAACAGATTGTGTTTGAGTAACAACTTTTGAGAGTGATGTGTGTTTATGATGACTCAGGAGGACTGAATGACCATTTCTTTAACAACTACCTTGAATAATGCTCAGCATTATAAACTGTACCTTGAATAACTGTCGGCATTATTATAACAACAGTACCTAATTTAAGGCCACTGGAGAACCTGTCTACTGTTTTGTTAAAACTTAACAAAACTATTTAGTTGTTGCTTCAATAATGGTATTTTCGGCTTTTGTGTTTTTCGTTTATCAGCACATACTTTTAAACTCTTAACACTACTGACCCATGTCACTGAAGGCTCTCTCACCTTCCAAAATCAAGCCCTCCCTACAAATTCTTTTTAGTCAATGCCAAAGCGTATTGTCTCCCTGGCATGTGGCTTCACCTGCCTAACATGTAATACAAAAAGAACCTTTTCTATTGTCAAAAAATGTTATACATTTCATAAAATCTCTACTTATGGCATCTTTTGAAAAAACTCATCCCTATGCTTCCTAGTGCATGTCTATCCATTGACATGAAACCAACAAATGCATAGTGACACATCAACATACTTTGGAATAACACAGCATCAGTGGCATAGCCAGAAATTTCTTAAAAGGGGGTCCATGGGTTTGATTCATTGATGAAAGCCTCATATACATATCATCATTGTCAACCATTATCAATCCACTTCTGAATGAAGGCCTCCCCAAGTTTCTTCCACAATTGTCTGTTTTGAGGTTGTCTCCTCCATGTCACTCCGGCATGCTTCATATACACATAAATCGCTTTAAATTCATACTGAATCCACCCTCAAGGGGAAGGGGGGGGGCTGGGGGTTCAGACCTGAGGACCCCCCTGGCTACACCTCTGCACAGCATATACAGCTATTCTACAACAGTATGGCACATCTTCACAATCTGGAAGTTCATGTTAATGTGTTTGCAAGAGTTCTTAATTCCTTGCTGTTTTCTCTGCCTGGCACAAATTTTAACATTTCCATTCTCATTACCTGACCAAAATGGCACAAACAGACACAGCTACCGATGAAATTGTGAATGTTAAAATTATAGACACATACTCGTATTTAACATAAACTGGGTCTGATAATCTTACAGTGTGTTTCTTAAGTTATTCACTTTCTTCTAATGCATTATATTACTGATAGTAGGTATCTTTGTTTCATGGAGAAATTTTAAAAGTTTTAAAAAGAAACCTTGATTAAATAATTTGGTTTTGTAATACAAAACTTCTGAGAAGTGCAAATGATGCTCATGTTAACTGAAAATAAAATGAATGTGAAAACACTATGGTAGAAAAAGTGTTAAGACTAGGAAATCAGGGGATGTGATATAAGCTTTATATGATTTGTATCTGACAAATTCTTTTATATCTTTTTTCATGGAAACCCCCTTGTGCTGTCAAACTAAAATTAGTTCAGAAGTACATTCATCCTTTTTTTTTTTTTTCTTTTTTTTTCTTGAGAGAGAAAGGCAATAAAAGAATGTTTACTGTGAATAGAGCATGTTTTGCAAACAGACTGGATGAAAAAAGAAATCATACGAAACTTAATTTGCTAGATAATTTGAAAATTTTGTAGTAATTGTGTTGTAATGTGAAGGAAAAAGGACTTGTTTTGTGAATGGATATTTTGAGAAAAGTAAAGATAATTTGAAACATGTTGCTGAGGAGAAAAAAAATGAATGTAAGGCAGTTGAATAATTTTGCTGTGCTCCAATTATGTAAAAAATGTGTTACTAGAATGAAAAAGGAAAAGTGTTTTAATCAAAATGAAACTAAGTGTTGTGAATAAAATCCATCTGTGCAAATTGTGAAAAAATATGGAATCAGACATTAGTTTTTGTAACAAGTTTTATTTTCATCTGTATGGCTTCACTAATAACACCATAAATAGCTGAGGTTGTTCCCACAGTATCCTTATGATATATGGGATGAACTCTGTTTTTAAATGAAGACATGGGACAGTAGTGAACTCTCTGTTATTTGTCATTAGAGCTCTGGGTGAAAGCCAGGAACCAATACTAGCTTTCTGCACTGGGGATGTAGTTTCACTGCCATATCAAAAGTACTCCACTGAAATGTCAAAAAAGCTTTCAGTAAAGCAATTTTTCAGGGAAGGTTGTTTGGAAATTTAATGTATCTGCAAAATTTTCATGCTGTGTAAACCTTATAGAGAACTTGTAATTATGTCTTTCAGTGACTTCAAACCGTTTGAGAAATTTTATTTACAGAATGTTTAAATTGTTATCTTGTGGCTTTAAATAAATTATAAACTGGTGACAAATGTTTTATTGAAAATTTGGCTCAGTCTCACGTAATATTAAACCCTACTGTATAGTTATCTAGACACGATATTATTTTGGGTCACTGAAAGAATGCCTCAATACTCTGGTGCAAGCTCATCAATGACGGGTAAGCATGTTTCTACAATAATAAGAAACGTCGTTAAATTCGTATATGAGTAGTTGGAAAAATTGAAAATTAATGGGAATGTTATGAAAAAATTTTTGGTTGCTGACCCTTCTTATACACTGCCCATTAATGATTCAACGGTTTATTATAAGTTATGCATTTTATTACGATTCGTGTTATATGACAAGAAAAAATTTCAGTCGTAGCTTTTTTAATCATTTTTTGTTTTTTTCAACTGGTGCATAGTCCGCACAATATAAATTTATATTTTTTTAAACATATCTGTGGGTTATATGATGAAAAATACTGTATTTGAAGGTGCTGTGTGTGTGTGTGTGTGTGTGTGTGTAATTTTTAGCAAGACTAAACATTGCTAAATGTGCACTGGATTTGTTTTTCTAAAATTAAATGGGTGAGATGTTAAAAGTCAACAAAATTTGTGCTTTTTTTTTTTTTTCCTTTAGGATTAAGATTTTTTTAAATCTCTGAGGGTTTTTTTTTACGTACACAAATAAAACAGAAATTTGTTAACACAAAAGGAACTTGCTGCATGACTTGTTAATTTGTACTTGATGCATGTCTGCAGGGTTAAGGCCCAGACAGCCCCTGTGATATAAAAACACCCAAATAAATAATTTTCTGTATGTGCACACCTAACATGCATTCTTTATTTTTTTATACATGTAGTGCTTCTTTCATGTGGTTTATTTATAAGTATGTACCTGCTTGGAAGAAATTATCCCAAATTGCAATTTTGGATGTATTTTCACTGACTTAATTTGATGTTTTGTAAATGAAGCTATTGATTGGTGATGTTACAGCATTTTTTATTTTATTTTTTAAGTTACATTGAGAGTACACTTTTTCAGGCATTTCCTATTTTGTTATTTTATATATACAAGATGTGCGCTTATATGTTCTGTCTATAGCTTATTTAATATGTTTACAAAAAGAGGTGTGGAAGACAGCTTGAAACTTACATATCTTTTATTGAGGAAAATGTGAGTTGTTTTTTTTTCCTTCCCCCATTATTCCTTTAAGGAAAAATTGAGATGTTTCAAGTGAATTGTTTTGTATTAAAACTAAGTTGTAAAAACATTCTCCAAGTTTGTACTTTCATACTTTCACAGAAAAAGCACAGAATTAAAGGGAGAGGTAATTTATTTTGTGACATAACAGTTTGATACCATCTAATTAAAAAAAAAAAACATTGTCAGTCTAATGAAACTAAAGTACTGAAATAAATTTTTATGTGGTTACACTGTTAGTTTTGCAATTTTTCTCATCTTTTAATGAGAAAATTTCTTAATTCAGCACCTCGTTGAGTTTAATAAGCAACAGGGGTCTCTACAATTCTGAGAAGCTGATATAAATTTTACCTACATATCATTGTCAACCATTATCAATCCACTGCTGGACGAAGGTCTCCCCAAGTTTCCTCCACAACGGTCTGTCTTGTGCCAGTCTCCTCCATGTCACTCCCGCATACTTTCGAATTTCATCCACCCATTTTCCATGTGGTCTTCTTCTGGGTCTTTTCCTGTCCCTTGGAATCCAATCTAAAATTTCGGCTGTCCATCGATGGTCTGTTCTTCTGGTAATATGTCCAGCCCATTGCCATTTCAGGGACCTCTGATCATGATGTCTTCCACTCTTGTCATTTTTCGGATCCACGTGTTCCTCTTCTTATCTCTCCTGGTTACACCAAGCATGCACCTCTCCATGCTGCTTTGAGTTGTCTGCAGCATTTGTATGTCTCTTTTAGTTGAGGTCCACGTCTCTGCACCATACGTAAGCACTGGAAGGATGCATTGATCAAACACTTTTCTTTTAAGACATAATGGCATATTGCTCTTGAAAATTATGCTGTTTCTTCCAAAAGCTCTCCAGGCAAGTTTTGAACGCCGATTAATTTCTTCATCAATGTGACCCTCACTTGATATCTGCTGTCCAAGATAAACGTACGTGTCTGTTATCTCCAGCTTTTCTCCATCAATCGATAAATCTTCATTTCTTGTAAAAGCATTGAACATCACTTTTGTCTTCTGAAAGTTCATTTTTAATCCCACTTCTTTACTCCTGTCAGCAAGCTCCTGGATCATACTCTGCAGCTCTGATGGGGTAGTTGCAAAAATGACTGTCATCAGCAAAACGAAGGTGGGTTAGATTATCTCCATTAATCTTTATCCCTTTGTTTTCCCAGTTCAGTGATTGAAAGACATTTTCCAATGTGGCATTAAAGAGCTTTGGAGATATGGTGTCACCTTATCTCACTCCCTTTCCAATTTTTATGTGTGTTGTATTTTCAAACAGCCGAATCTTTGCATTTTCATAGATGTTATTAATAATATTAAATATACGCATCTTCAATACCGCAGGATTTCAGAGCCATTTGTAACTGCTGATGGTTTCACTGAATCAAAGACTTTTTCATAATCGATAAAAGCCATGCTCAATGGAAGTTCATATTCATTCGCTCTTTCAATTAGTTCTCTCAGTACGTGGATATGATCTATTCTGCTGTAGCCACTCCTGAATCCAGCTTGTTCTCTCGTTTGAGCCATGTCCAGTGTCACCTTCAAGCGGTGTGAAAGAACTTTAGTGAATATTTTATAAACCGATAGGAGGCTGATAGGTCTGTAGTTCCTGAGATCCTCAATGTCACCTTTTTTATGTAGCAAGATTTTTGTAGCGTTGTCCCAATCCTCAGGAATCTTCCCTTCATTAAGGCATAGAGTGAAAATTTGGGCGAGTACTGTTTCGATTTCTCCACTTGCTTCTTGTATGATGTCTACAGTAATTCCATCTTCTCCTGGAGCTTTTCCCCGCTTCATGTTCTTGATTGCATGTGCAACTTCTGCTGGGAGGACTGGAAGAACTCTGGTACTGGTACATTTCATGATGTCTGGAGTACATGTATAATCCCTTTCATATAATTTGGAGTAGAAATCTTTAACTCTTGTCAAAATTTGCCTCTATTTCTTGTTACAGAACCATCTTCTTTTCTCAGTGCCATAATCTGTTTTCTTCCCTTACTGAGATGTCCCTTTGCTATCTTTAGGCTTCGGTTGTTTTCAATTGCTTTCCTTACTAGTTCACAGTTGAATTTCCTTACGTATTCAGTGATACTTTTTCGTACTGTCTTGCATAGCTCTATATATTCCACTTTGGGAGTCACATCTTCTTTAGTTGTCCTCATCTCTCTTCTTTTTTGCATCAAGATTTTGGTATTTCCTGATAATTTGTTCACATGCAACTTGTTCTTAGACCCAGCTAATTTTGTTGCTGTTTCCATAAGAGGGTTACTTTTCTGTTAACTTCAGAAATATCCACTTCTTCCGATGTTAGGCTTTCTAAAGCAGAGAATCTGTTCTTCAGTTCCAACTTGAAGGTATGGTGTTTTTTAAGGTTGGTTATGTCAATACATTTTGTTTGTCTTGTGAGCTTGCTACGTTCGAGTTTAGTGTTGAGATGCATCTTACATCTCGCCAATCTATGGTCACTGCCTGTGTTGAACTTGTTTAGCACACTGCAGTCTTCTATGATGAATTTTTTGTTACACATAATAAAATCAATTTCACTTGTCGTCCCATTTGGATGTCTCTATGTCCATTTCGTATGTGGCTTTTTCTTGAAAAAGGAGTTCAAGATGAAAAACCCTTCTGCCTCTGCAAACTCTACGAGAGTATTTCCACGCTGGTTTCTGTTGCCGTGACCGAATTTACCTACTGAAGTTTTATTCTGTTGCCGTTACCCTATTTTTGCATTGAAATCTCCCATAATTATCTTTAAGTGCTGCGTACCTTTATTATTTAGATCACAAATTTCCTCATAAAATTCTTCAATTTCTTCTTCAGGATGACTTGTGGTGGGTGCATAAGTTTGAATAATCTGAGCCTGGTATCTTCTCGAGAGTTGGATAACGAGTCGTGCAACTCTGTCAGAGGAACTTTCAACTTCTACAACTTTATCCTTCAGTTTCTTGTTTATTATAAATCCAACACCACTAGTTCTGCCAGTATCTGTCCCACGATAGTAGAAGAGATGTCCACTTTTCAGTTCAATGAGATCTCCTTTTCTCCTTACCTCACTTAGCCCGACGATGTCCCACTTGATCCTTTGTAGTTCCTCTTCCAATTCAAGAAGCCTTGAATCAGAAGATAGGGAGCGTCCGTTATATGTAGCCAAGGTCAACATCAGATGGCAGCCTAGTCCGGTCCTCCGGGGATTCTTAGCACCCTCTGCCTTCATGTCTCACTGGCCGCTGCCTTGGCCAGGTACATTCCAACTGCCGGAGACTGAGGGCCAAGATTTAAGTTGTGGAGTCATTTTGGAGGGGTTTGGCCATAACTCACCACGCTGGCCAAGCGGGTTGGCGAGTGTGGGATAGCATTTCCTCTAATCCCGATGGTATAGTTATACCGCTATTGGCGGTCGTCAGAGCCCCTTTAGTGGGAACAGGATGTACCACGAGAAGGCGGGGTTGACATTTGTCAAGGAGAGGCTGTGATGTTACGCATCACCTGACCTTACATCCCTAGCTATATATATATATACATACACCTGCCATTTGAGATACTAGCTAATCCTGTGTTTCACTCTCATGAGGACTTGTTTGTCATAATGACCAACTAAAGCCATCAGATAAACAGGCTTACTCTCCTCATTGATATGTATTTGTATGTCCACAGGGCCAGCTTTTTAGTGCTTGTTGCCCCCAGTGTGACAGTACTTACTGACAACATCCACCCTACTAAATGGCTAAAAAACTATACAATTCAACACACATGCTTTGTGTTGAGTTGTATGGTTTTTTAGCATACATAAGAGATGCACCATATAAATTATTACTAGCGGGTGTTGATCCCAAGGTTAATGCCAGAAACATCCCTCTTTCTTATTTTCATAACTGTAACAATACTCTCTTGTGATTACAATTGTTGATCTTCTCGAATTACCATACTTGCATGGTATTTTGAACAAAAAACAAACGGAAGCCTGTTTTATTTCTCAAGGGACTAAGTGGAATTGATATATAATTGAAGAAACGAAATAATGGAACTGTAATTTATGGCATAGCCATTTGTGTTGTTTTACTGAGTACTACATAGTATGTTCTAACGTACTAGTATTTTGAGTTGCCCCCGAGCTGCTTTTTTAACTTCATTGATTTCAGTCACACTGCATAATTACAAAGCACTTGTAAATGCAGTATGTAGAACATATACTGTACATACACTCCTGTCCAAAAGTTAAGCATAATCAATATACCTGTGAATATTTCAAGAACCAATCATCGGAAAGGCACGAAACTGGGTATGCTTGTGTAATAACATATTGCACATACAACAGCAGACAGAACAAGTTACAAAACAGGTTTTTTTTTTCATTACTTATGCAAATTTACCAAAATCAACAACAACAGTAATTTTTATGTTCAGCACATAAAATTGAAAAACGGCTGGTGCACCTTGATTAATAAAGGATGTCGTGACTCCTTGCAGCCACACAAGCCTTGCATTGACTTATGCTGCTTATCCAGTTGCCCAAGAGCTCTTTGGGCAACAAGTCCCACTCCTGATGAAGAGCAGTTTAGAGTTCCAAGAACGATCCTTGTTGGAGGCTGACTGGATGCAGTTCACCTCCCTAGTGCATCCCTTGCATTTTCTATCTGATTCATATCCGGAGACCGCGCTGGCCACTCCATATGCTGGATATCTTCACTTTGGCGGTGAAAGTCTTCCACCAGCTGAGCTCTGTGGGAGTGTACATTATCGTCCATGAATACCAGCTCTGGACCTACGACACCTATGAAAAGTCTCGTACAAGGTTCAAGTATCCGTGGTTCGTACGCTCCTTGAAAACTCTTTGAATAAAAAAAAAAAGGGCGCAGTGGTCTAAGCGATGGCCACTGATCATTCCTCCGAAAGGGGTCCAGGTTCGAATCCCGGTGAGGCATGAATGTTGTGTTTGTCTTATGACACTGCCTCTCTCCCTTACCTGAAACCAGTGGCCCTAAATTAGGGACGGGCTACTGTTTATAGCCCATTGAGTTGCTCATGGTGGTCGTTAAACCTCCAATAAAAAAAAAAAAAAAAAAAAAAAAAGTTCATTTTCAAGTACTTGAAAAAGTTTAAGGCTCTGTAAATAGTACTTTTTTTTAGGTAAGGATATGAAAGAGCATGTGTTAAATGTTGGTGCTAAAAAAAGATTTATAGGAGATTTCTGATCAAATAGCACAGAATTTGCATTCAACCCAGAGGAGTGTGTGGACAGCTGGTGCATTGGCTATGACATCACTACAAAGTAAAATGTCAGGCATGTGAGTAAAATAAGTGGAATGATGTATTCACAAATTGTGATGGGCTTTTGTTTACTGGGGTTAGGATGCATTCTTGCTGGAGGATGGAACACCCAGGAATTGCTTGTGCTTCATGCGTGTCTCCTGGCTGCTTCAAAGTGGTGCATCAAAAATAAAAAGTTAAAGCAAACAATAAGTGCCATATCAGCAGATGAATACAAAAATAATATACCATTTCAAAATATTCCACAAAATAAAATGATTTCAAAAAACACCAAAACAGAAGGGCAATTCTAAGGTGGTAAAATAAATCAACTGGGGTCAAAAGGGGTAACCACACCAGCTAAGATTAATGATCTAAAATATCTACCTACTGGCTGACTGACAGACAATACAGACTTATGATAATTTAGGTTTGAAAAGTGCTTGAATTTATTTTGCATAGAAGAGTACGAACCTTGGCATCTCTTCCCTGTATCTCGGAGCAGTAACGGTGCCTTTGTCAAAGATGTGGAGCTCTCTGCACCCTTTTAACATGATGCCTGTCCGTACCACAACTTCCACCAAATTGGTCTTTTTCCCTGATGTGATTGTAACAGGTTTTTCGGAGAGTGGTTAGATGAGAATAAGTCTGTAAACTGAATCTGGACTCGGCAGTGAAGAGGACATTGCTCCACTAATTCAGTGTCCAGTTTAAATGGGTCCTCCTGTTCACAGGGATGAGTGGGACACAAACTACTGGGCATCTAGCATACAGACCATTTGCCCCCATGCCTCCTGTAAACAGCTGGTCTTGAAACTCTTGGTCTCAAGGCGGCAGCAAGCTCTACACGGAGTTGCTTGGCAGACATTGTCCTATGGTGTCGTACAGTTAACGCAAGATACCTGTCCTGCTGAGGGATTGCGATTCTTGGACGACTTTGTACTGGTTTGTGTGTAACCTGCTGTCTTGGAACCTTCACCCAAAAGCTGGAGGTGACACTTTGCAGAATATTCAGTGCTTTGGAGACTGCAGTCTCTGACTGTCCTGATTTGAGCCTTCCAACTATTATATCCTGCAGAAAATGGTCAACCTAGTGTCTTTGTTCCATATTATGTTCCTGATCACCAATGATGATGACTCTTCTCGCAGTGATTGCAAGAAAATTAAATGAGACACTCAGGGTAGGGTAAGCTATTTCTAAGGAACGGGATATTTGCATATCGAATGTCAGTGGACATTATTTGATTGTGCACTGCGAGTGAGTTAGGTGTGTGACTAATCTACATGCAGTGCTGTTCTATCGGTTTTAACCCTTTAATTTGTATGTTTTGTTTATTATGCTTATCTGCCTCAGTGGTGCAGCAATCTAAGCACTGGCTTATGACCGTGTGTCCGGGTTCGAATCCCAATGAGGCATGGATGTTGTGTTTGTCTTATGGCACTAGCTCCCTTGCCCGTTCCTGGAACCAGTGGTCCTAAATTAGGGACAGACAAATGTTTATAGCCCATTGAGTTGGTTGCCTATGGTAGTTGTTAAACTCCCAATCAAAAATTTAAAAAAACAAAACAAATATGCTCAACTTTTGGACACCAGTGTACAAGGTATACAAAGCATTACTACTAATTCATTTGCAATTGATATTTTTTACACAAGGAGAAATGTATATTGTGTGAAAAATATGTACATTAACATGATTTAAATTTTTTGTGTGTGTGTGTACATTTAAATTGTGACATTACATTTTCAAGGCTATTGAAATTGCATTGTTTTCTTATCGGTACTGTTGCTATAACAGAAGTCCTGAACGACACCAAATGACTTCAGTGCATCCCGAAGTTTGGGTGCTGGTGCCATTACCTGGGAATCGTCATCATTCTTTTTGCTAGAGGTGTTCTTCATTGCACTTTTTGTTCTCGATCATTTGTCTAGAGTCTCAAGTGATGATATTGTCAGGCCTCGCCGAGTTCAATCTGCCACTAGGCCTTACCGGTTCTTCTGAATGCCTGAAACACTGAAGCGTGTAGTCAGCAATTACTTTAGATCTAAGACAATGAGTAAGTCCAATAACAAGTGCTTTGTTAGACGTAACAAAATTTAATAGGTGAGAAAATAAGCTCCATCCAATTAGCAATCTCCACGTGCCAACAGGTTTCCAGATGGTGAACACTTTATTATCTCTCCAATAACCCGGAAGACCCTCCGCCACGTTTAACTTGAGTCGTTCCGTCCAAATCCCGGTCGATCTCTTATCGCCGAAAAACCCTGACCATTCCGTCATCGAAGACTTAAATCCCCGAGAGGTCCAACGGACACTCTCTGCTGGAACCGTCGTCCGACCACGTAGAAGGCAAAACACTAAAAGCCTCCCGAGCAAACTTGTCTCTCCCTTCTATATCCTTATTTCCACCCTTCTGCAATCCTGTTTTCGTGGAGTTCGCCTCTCTCTGGGTTGTGAGAGTGGTGACCTTTGACCGACCCAGTCTTCAAGGTCAATGGATGTCGCTAGGCATGCCTGGCTCGGCGCTCCCTAATCCGGCATAGAAAAGAAATGTGCCACGTGTCTTACACGTAGTTGGAATTTAAATTACATTGCATTTGAAATGAGAAATTGTTACAAAAAACGTTGCTACATGAAAATAATTATTGGGGGCTTGCCTCCATCATCTTAAAGTATATAACCTTAGAGGCTAAACTCATATTTTTCTTCAATTACAGCACTCCAATCAGATTGTGAAATGGTATTTTCTTGAGGTGTAGATTTGTCTGGAAAGGGAATGCAAATGAGAGTCTCGAGGAAACAGTGATAAGACGATGTCAAGCAGGGGTCTATTGCAGGTGTGCCAACTGAGCTGACAGATGGTGGTAGCTCAGAAGTGCGTGCATTCAGCAGTGAGTCAAAGTAGGTGGACGACAGGAAATGGGGAGAGCAAAAGGCAGAGCTGATTGTTTTGTAAATGGAATTTGCATGTTTTAAATGTCTACTTCACAATTTAATATATAAATTGGGGGGGGAGATAATTCGATTAACATATAATTGAAAAAAAACAAAAACATTAAGGGTAATTTAGTGTTTAAGTCTAAAGCCGGCCTTGTATGTATGTGATTTTTAGCACACAAAAATGCTTTAAAATAGGTGCCCTATCATACTTGAGTGTTCACAGGAATAACCTGATAAAAATAAACTGCAAATAAGAAAGTTACTTAATACAGACATTTGACGTGGACTAGGAACATCAAACAGAGGTCATCGCTCTTTCCACGTTCATAAGTGAGTCACGGAAAACTTCTCATTGGCCGCCACCGGGAATTGAACCCCGGGTCTTCCAGTTATGCTTCCACTGCACCACAGTGGCCTCGAATTCTTCCAGACTCGCATACACTAACTGCCAAGCCAATCTCGCAGCCCCTCACAATGCTGTGGAATCACCAAAGATGGTAAGCAGCAACTGAACAAATAATACAGACATTTGACATGGACTAGGAACAATCTCCAGCATTGTGCGTGGCTCCAAGAAGCTACCTGCCAAATTGGCTTGGCAGTTAGTGTGAGCGAGTCTGGAGGAATTCGAGGCTGCTGTGGAAGCATATCCGGCACGTAACTGGAAGACCCTGGGTTCGATTCCCTGTGGCGGCCAATGAGAATTTTTCCGTGACTCACTTATAAACGTGGAAAGAGCGATTACCTCTGTTTGATGTTCCTAGTCCATGTCAAATGTCTGTATTAATTATTCATTCGCCTTCTAATTATTTGGGGATTCACCAAAGATGGTGAATCCCCAGCATTGTGCAGGGTTCCAAGAAGCAACCTGCGAAATTGGCTTGGCAGTTAGTGTATGTGAGTCTGGAGGAATTCGAGGGTGCAGTGGAAGCATATCCGGCGCATAACTGGAAGACCCTGGGTTTGATTCCCGGTGGCGGCCAATGAGAATTTTTCCGTGACTCGCTTATAAACGTGGAAAGAGCAATGACCTCTGTTTGAAGAAAGTTACTGCAAGAGAATGTGAGACTGACATAGAATACTAGAGGAATAATGAAAAGATCAATGATCTAGCTAAAATGGATAAATTATTATGTGTGCAAGTTCAACTAGAAAGAAAGGATTTAGTATAGAAGTGAATTAACTGATATGTGGTCTGGAGTGTTGATGGTGAGAGAAGAAAATCTGGTATAGGTATGATTTTATGAACAATATGATTCACTATGCTACATGTGGGAACCTTGTAGCTGCATCTAAAGGAGTGTAATAATTGTAGTAATTTATGCTGCTAGTGACTCAACCTCCTGATGAGGATGATTTCAAAGATTAGCTAAGATTTGTTCTGAGTCATTGTGGTGCTACAGGGTTCCCATGATCCAAATACCTTTTTTTTTTATACGGATGCTTAGTTCTTTTTTTTTTTTTTTTTGCCAGATACATTAAAAACAAGTGAAACCTCAGTTATACATTTCCTTTAAAGGATGACCTTAAAAACGTATAAACGAAATTTCAAAATGTTAAATCCTATTGTAAAATTTATGCCTTAACAGAGTATAAGATGTTCTTTAATGATTCATGTATATTTGAGCCCTGGTGACGTACACATTTTGCTATACTCGGAGCTGTAAATATACACAGTGCGGCAAAGAATTTTTAAGACTGGGTCTGTAAAATGAAATAGAAACAAGAAATTATAATTTGTTTTGGTTTGTTATTCAAAATAAGTCCCTCCAGTTTCAATACACTTGTTACAGCGATTTAATAATGATTCGAATGCCTGTTCCAGTTCACTTTGCGGAATTGCAGCCAAAGCACGCGTCGAAGCTGTATGTATGGTCGAAATATCGTCAAAATAGCACCCTTTTAACGTCATTTTTAAGTTTTGGAAATAAAGAAAATTCGCAGGGTGCTAAATCAGGCGAATGTGGTGGATGATTCAACACACAGACGTTATTTTTCGCCAAAAATCTACGAACAAGAAGTGAGGTGTGACTGGGTGCATAATCATGCAACAACCACCAACTGTTTTCATCCCGATATTCTGGACGAATGCTGCCCATCAAATGTCTCAAAACATTTAAATAAAACTCGCCAATAATTGTTTGTCCACTTGGAACAAATTCTTTGTGGATAATAAGCCTTGCTATCGAAGAATGTAATGAACATTGTTTTGATTTTCGATGGAACTTTTCTTGTTTTTTTGGCTTGTGGTGAGTTTTTGACTTCCATTCCGCACTTTGTCACTTTGTTTTAGGATCATATTGAAAACACCATGTTTCATCACCTGTAACAATCGATTTTAAGAAGTTTGGATCATTTTCAGTGGCTGAAATTATGTCTCTGCAATGTGCACTTCTCCTTGATCTTTGTTCAGTGGTTAACGTGTGTGGAACAAATTTAGCACAGACTTTTGTTTTGCCCAAATCTTCATGCAGGATGGTTCGAATCGTTTCTTTGTTGATGTTTAAAGACTCTTCCATCATTTTTAGTGATGCACATTGATTGTTTGCCACGAAACCACACACTTTTTCAATAATCTCAGGTGTCCTAGATGAACTTGGTCTTCCGGTATTCTTATCTTCTAGCGTATCTCTTCCGTCCAAAAAAACGTTTGTGCCACAGGAAAACATTTGATCTACTTAAACAAAACTCACCGTAAACTTGTTTCATCATTTGGTACGTTTCCGAGGCACATTTAGGAAGTTTTGCGTTAAATTTAATAACAGCCCTTTGTTCCATCTTAATAATTTCGTTTGAGTTACTTTAACAACTGCGCAGTACTTTTGGCAGAAAGCAAGCAGATGGTCACGGTTTATTAACGCATTCGCGATTACACTGGTGGCGTCACCGTAGGCTGAAATCTAGCGCCAGTCTTAAAAATTCTTTGACGCACTGTGTAGTGTACGTTCACATTCTTTCCCCCAATTTCCTGATGCCTGGATCCATACATTTACATTTAGGAAAGTAGATGGCGTTTTTTGTTCAAGGTTGAAGCTGCAAGGAAAATGAATGTAGAGCATTTTAAAGAGTTATGAGGACAGGTTTGGTGTCATAGTAGGTTATTGTTTTCTCTACGCTGGGGTAGAGATTCTTTTTGCGTTTATATCAGTTTGTTCTTTTTACTTCTGAAATATGTCCGATAGGGATTCAGAGAGCAACGACTGACTACGAGTACTTTTCATAGTCAGGGTCAGAGATTTTCGATTTTTTTTTATATGTTCATTCCTGTATATATTTAAGGCAATAATTACCTGATCAAATTTTTATTAGTGCTATTAAAAGTGAGAAATACTTAAGGTATAATCTTTGTTCACTTAACATAAGTGTCTGTTTTGAGTATGTTTCCATCTATTGTCATTTGCAGAAGACACAAAGCCCTTGATCAGAACTTTTGAGTATGTCCTGGGCATATTGTCATTTTTAGCAAAAATATGTGGTAAAAACAATGGTACAAATTATAATACATTTTATTGCATTGCAAAGAACATAAAGATCGTGATTCTATTGGGTATATAAATAAGTTTTTAGGGTTTTCCCCGTTCAGTGTCGTACTTATTACTGCTCGCATGCATTTTAAGGTGGCAACACTGTGATATCGCAGTACGAGACTCCAGCTGTCAGAGTCGGTATACGATGTTCGATTGAGGTGTGAAGACGTATTTGTTTTACTTGATGGAAAATGGCAACTTTCGTCCTGACAAAACAGCATTTGCAGGAAGTGTTAGTGCATTACTTTGTCAAGAAAAGTGCTGCCGACAGCTATCGCTTAATGTTAGAAATCTATGGTGAACATTCCCCATCCATAAAAACATGTGAGTACTGGTTTAGACGATTCAAAAAGAACGATTTCGATGTCAGTGATAAAGAACGTTCTAGACCACCCAAAAAAATTGCTGATGCCGAATTGGAAGCTTTACTCGACGAGGATCCGTGCCAGACCCAAAAAGAACTAGAGGAAGCATTAAATGTTAGTCAACCCATGCATTTCACAATGTTTAGCTGCCATGGGAATGGTGCAAAAAGAAGGGAATTGGGTTCCACATGCTTTGCAGGAAAGATACCTTGAACGTCAAAAAACTATTTACAAATTGCTGCTTCAAAGGCAAAAAAGAAAGGGTTTTTTTGCATCGTATTATTACTGCCGACGAGAAATGGATATGGTACGATAACCCTAAACGGCAGAGAACATGGGTGAAGCCAGGTGAACCAGGTCCTTCAACGCCAAAACGCAATATCCATGGTTCAAAGGTAATGAATGCTGTGTATCTGGTGGGATTTTTTTTTTTTTTTTTTTTGATTGGAGGTTTAACGACCACCGTGAGCAACTCAATGGGCTATAAGCAGTCGCCCGTCCCTAATTTAGGGTCACTGGTTCCAGGGAAGGGAGAGAGCCAGTGCCGTAAGACAAAACACAACATCCATGCCTGACCGGGATTCGAACCCGGACCCCTTACGGACGAATGATCATAGGCCAGCGCCTTAGACCGTTGCGCCGACTCTGGTGGGATCAGAAGGGTGTGATCAACTATGAACTGCTGAAACCGTCAGAAACTATTACTGGTGATCGATATCGAACCCAATTAATGCGTTTAAAACGAGCTCTCGCGCAAAAATGGCCCAAATGAGAAAATAGACACAACAAAGTCATCTTACAGCATGACAACGCAAGACCACATGTTTCTCAGCCTGTGAAAAAGTACTTAGAAGGATCCGACTGGGAAGTTCTATCCCACCCGCCATATTCGCCAGATATTGCACCATCGATTTACCATTTGTTCCGGTCGATGCAGTCAGCACTTTCTGGAGAACGGTTTAGTTCTTATGAAGACATCAAAAATTGGCTGGACAACTGGATCTCTTCCAAGGAACTGGAATTCTTCCTTCTGGGCTCATGTTCACTGCCCGAAAGATGGGGTAAAGTTGTAGCTTCAGAGGGAGCATACTTCGATTAATATTAAAATATTGTTTCTGTTCTCCAACAAAGTGTTTTGTTAACCTCAAATCCCTCAAAACTTATTTATATATCCAATAGATAAAGTGAAATCATCACAACTAAAAATCTGAGACCTCGGTATGGAATTAACAGCTTTTTGTTTCTGTGGATCCTTAGTGTATTCATTTGAAACCAGATCAGATCATATGTAGAGGATTTTAGGAAGGGAGTGGCTGACCCAAAGTTTTAAACAACCCTTAGAAACAGGAAGCTGGGAGATTCGGGCTAGAGTGCTTAACAAGAAAGTGACACGGAAGAAAGGGGGAGGAAGACACTCTACCCTTATTTATAACCGGGGTCTGACTGCTTAATGTGCCCCATTTGAAACCAGAATGTTGATGATTCATTTATACTACACCACGAAATAGCGAAGCTAGAAAGTTATGTATCAATTTTTAACTACTGCGTGTGTGTGTGTGATGAAATGTGAAACCAGTTTTTCATCAAAACCGAAAATAAACAACATACCCTTCTCTGATGGGATAAAGGTTCAATTTTGGCTGCACTATGAAGGAACACAACACTGTCCCGATTCTCTCAAAGTTGTAACATACCAAATTATGTTTGAAAGAATCAAAGAACACTATTTTTGATCGTGTAAAATTCAAATTTTAACATATATTTGCAAAAAGTGTATAAATGAATTATGTATAATACAGTTAAGAAAGCGATAAAAACTAGAGTAAAATATTGGGACTAATGCAGAATTACGTATAAAAGTGAAAAACTTATAATCAAGGTTGCGCTGTGCTCATGATCATATCAGGCGAATGTGGTAGGGTCTGTGGGACCAACAAGTGGAGAATAAACTGCACCACATTAAACCTATATTTGGAGTCTAGAAGTAGCCGGAACCGTAGGGAGGAAGTTGTTCTAGCACTTCTTTGCATTGGGCATTGTCGTTTTACTCATCGCTATTTGCAGTGTGGCGACACTGCCCTGATGTGCGACTGCCTACTCGCCATCTCTCATGTTTTATGTAGTTGTGTTTGTAATAATCAGTTTCACTATTTTCAGTCTCATTTGCTGGACGACGGCGCAGCTACGCTTCAGAAGCTCTTAGGTGACCACTGCGACACTTTCACAGTTTGTTATCCTTTTTAAAACAAATTGACTTTCTTAAACTTATCTAGCCACACACACACAAAAAAAAAAAAAAAAAGAATAACTAACTAACTAGCTTTTACACTTTTTCATCGTGCTCTTTTCTAACTTTTACCAAATCAGCCTGCTCTTAATCATCACACCTCTCTTTTAAAATCTTTCTTCGATGGTTCTGTGTCTAGCACTCTTTGGTCAAACCTGGCCCTTGTACCGTTAAAATCAACTAACAACAACGAGGTTGCACTGTACTTGTTTTTCCTGACTGACTGCTGCACGAAATCCAGAAGTTACAAATGTCTGCTGCATTTGTAACTTCTGGATTTACAAAATAAAACATGCAACCATCATCTATAATAAGAAATTATAAGATCGAAGTTCAACTTGGAAGCTGATACCACAGGAAAGGAAAATCATGCCTTCTTCGATAACAAGATGGCTTATTACTGATTCAACGCATCATAATCAAAAGGTTCGAAAGTTCTTTTCTATTGTATTAATTTCGTAAATCATGACTTAAAAAACTGGAATGATATTAATCATTTAATACATATTGTCTCTACGTATAGGAGGACTTTGACAACTTATGATGCATTTGACTGCACATATAAAAACATTTTTTCATATAAATTTGTAATCTTCATAATAAAATTCTAAACTATTATAAAGAACATCAAAAAGAAAAAAAGGAATATTAGTGACAAGTTGAAATAAAAATTTTCTTATTATATGGATGTTTTTCCCGTGCTCGAATTTCTAGTAACGTGCGAAACAGTAGATGATATGGAAACTATTTTGTTGACATATAGTTAATAATGTCTGCTGCTGGTTGGCTATGTTGATTGTGCCTGAGAGTCCTTAGGAGAGCATGGGGCAATATGAGCTAGGTAATATATGGAAAACAGTGAAGGACCATGGTCTAAGTTAAACACACCCAGCAGATTTCACCTAGCAAGCCCCATCACTATCGCTTGGTGCTGATATTTTTCATTTTTGTTATGCAAATAACAATTATTTAGTATACCATGAGAAAATTAAATGCCAAAGTGAATTTTTTTTTTTTTTTTTTTATTGGAGGTTTAACGACCACCGTGAGCAACTCAATGGGCTATAAGCAGTCGCCCGTCCCTAATTTAGGGTCACTGGTTCCAGGGAAGGGAGAGAGCCAGTGCCGTAAGACAAACACAACATCCATGCCTGACCGGGATTCGAACCCGGACCCCTTACGGACGAATGATCAGAGGCCAGCGCCTTAGACCACTGCGCCACCGGGGCGGCAAGTGAAATTTTGAACATATAATTTTGATTTTGAAATTTAAACCAGGAAAAAATTCAAATCTTGAATTTCTAATTTTAACTAGTTTTACACAGGGTGTCTACCCACCTGGGAAACATGGAAGGCCTGGAAAAGGTCGTGAAAATTTGAAATTCCAGAGGGAAAGTCAGGATTTTTTTCTGATTTAAAAAGTAAGAAAATTTTTAAATTCTCATGTTGAATAAAGTCAGGGAAAATCTAAGTTGGTTTTATAGAAGTCTAAACTACTAGAAGGTATGTTTCTTCCTTTCACCCTTTGTGTCTACCCCATTCCAATCCCTTTTAGTGATAAGACCAGGGTCTTGCAGTACAAACCAAACAACAATAGAATCTTTCCTACCTTAGTAACAAAGAAAGACAGTGGGGGAGGGGATTAAGGAAATTGACAATAAGATCAGGGTCTTTCAGTACAAACCAAACAAATAGAACCTTTCCTCCCTTAGTAACAAAGAAAGACATTTGGGGAAATTTTGTTCTATTCAATGGAGAGTATACTGGTTTCATTTGCGTCACTTGAAAGTGTTTGTTCAGGAGGCTGAAGCTAAAAAAGTTGAGCCAGATACCAAGACTTGTGGTACAACAATGCTAAAATGCAATGAACTCTTGGAAGCCAAATTAGGTTTCTTTACTTCAGTGGCTTGAGAAGTACAGGGTTTTCTAAAAAGATTTCAAAGCAGCAAACCAATGGCACCTTTCCTCTATGAAGAAATGTATATTGATACTTCATAGTTGGATGAAAAAGGTTTATTAAAGATAGTATTATCAAGAAGCACAATTCTGCTGTGAAATTGATGTAAAAGAAAAGTCTAATCTTTTACCCATTACAACTGTGAACATTGGTTTTGCTGCAAAGTGCAGGCTTCATGAAAGTAAAACTCCAGATACCATGAAGTTGAGTTTTAAGAATGAGTTCCATTCCTTTTTACAGAAAATGACTCTAAAGTTATTGGAAAGGAATCCACTACATTTCAAGCTTTTTAGGGGCATTAGCTGTCTGTCTCCTAACCTTATTTCAACTTCAAACTCTGCATTGAAAGGCTAGAAGTTACCTTGGATGTTTTTGTGGTTTCCAATCAAATTACAGCAGTCATTGCTGATAAAAGAAAAGCAGAATTTTGTACATTCATTGCATCTCCCCACGTGAAAAAGGAAATGTTGGAACTCAATCAGCAGAGTGATAGATTTGATTGTTTCTATTGTTTGCTGATAGACAGCAACACAAACTATATGAAGTTATTTACATTTGCAAAAAATGTGCTTATTATGTTGCATGGCAGTGCAACTGTTGAGAGCGGTTTTAGTATTAACAAAGCTATGCTCATCGAGAACATGCAGGAAAAGTCTGTCCATTCTTTGTTGCAAAAAAATTATCCAAAGGCTTTGAGTCTTTAATTTTACATAATCCTCATTTTTTTTTTATTGGATATGCCTTCGGCAATATCGTCCTGCATGGGCTACTGATTACTCACATATTAGAAGGCACACAAGGAAACCTTTATTTCAGCATTTGTAGCATTTTTTCCATTTTGTAGCTCAAGATTTGGGAGGAAGATTTGGATGTTCCTGGAGAAACCTCTGTGCATACTTATTTGTTTCAGAAACGATAATTCCAAGGATGAAATTGGTAAAAAAACAAGTCAAAATATGCAATAGGTGCCGCATCAGTTGCAGGAGCATGTTTGGGCCCCTGCATTTCATGATAATCAAAAGGATGCTGAGGTTGTTCATTGCTACCCTCTATTACATCCTCCCATTCACTTTCATGATCTGAAGATTCACTATCAAGATCTTCACTTTCTGAAGAAGATATTGTGTGCGTGGCACGGTGGCTAGTTTTCTGGCTTGATGTTGCTTGGCCAATATCACTCTCAGATGATTCAAAATCATCACTATCACTTGGCAAACTTTCACTCTCACTACAAGCCATTTCAAATAACCTTACAACAAAAATTCACGCAGTAGGAAAATGCACATCTGCTAGTTTGAGGAACAAGCAAAGTCATCCTCTGCTAACACAAGTTCGGAAAAAGAGGGGGATTCGTAATTCACGGAGTTTTGCGATTGTGTCTGTTTGTTTGGGAAAAAAGAAATTAATAATGTGAAGAGGTAGTAATAAAACACCGCACTTAGTTCTCCTGTACGGCGAAAGTCCGCAAGAAGTATAAACACTCCGTCATCGTGAGGACGACGAGTTGCGCGTTATTGCACTCCGAACGGAGCTCAAAAAGTGATCTCCGACAGTACGACGCCTTATAATTCACCAACAATGCCATGTGAACAGCAGCCCTACCTCAACTGCAGTAGGAAAAGTTTTGGCTAAAGTAGCCTTTCTCCCGTCACAAGGAGAAAATGCGTGGGAAGCGCAAACTCTTTCACAACACTTATGGCATATTACCATTCTTTTGATAATATTGCTGTTTGACAATATGATTCATGGAGATTCCATTTCAAAACAATATGATTGATAAATGATATGATCATCGACACCGGTATCTGTCGTCTGACTCGGGAAATACGAGAATCAAAATCGAAGGCCGATAATCGGCCGTGTCACACTAAGGGTTAACAAAAGGATACAAAATTGAGATTCTCCAACACACACTGAAATCCGTAATTCCGTACTCTGAAAGTCGAAACCGTAATAATTACGGACAATCCGTAATAGTTGGCACCTCCACACACGCTTTCTGTGTAGCTGCAGGTGCCACAGAGAACATAAATGGGGAACAAATGGCAGAGCAGTGTCTATGCAACACATGCTTTCTGCGTAGCTGTGGGTAGTACGGACTGAGTATTGCAAGGGGTACAAAATGGGGGCATAAGGCTGAGCTAGCATCAAGCAGCTGCTATTATTCCATCATTGCATTTCCTTTAGTAGAAAGCTCACACATGGGATTGCCAATTAAGATACAGAAATCGATGTTATGCAGAACACAGCTTTATTTCCCTGCCCTCAGAAAAACTTGAAGAACAAACAAAATTTTAAAGTTGACAAGAAACAAGAAAACTGCTTTCCACATCACGATTTTCCGCAATTTCATCCATACTTCCATAACAGCAACCAAAAATCTGTACTAGTTGGCATCTGTTGTTTACCCCCCCCCCTCTCTCTTTTTATTGGTGATGGGGTACAGCAGCTGCTTTTGGGAAACACTGTTCTCAATGAAAGGGTGTTCTACAAAATTTGCACATGGAACCACTACAATCAGATAAGTATAGGGTCCAGATTATTTTTATACAAAACATTACATTAAAATCCACACATAAGAACACTAGCACCTTCTTTTTTTTTTTTTTTTTTTTATAAAGAATGACTTTTTAATGAAAAATGTTTGCTACAATATAATTTAAATGATTTAATCTACATCTGGTTTTGCATAAACAAAAAATGTATTTCTGTCTTACATTTATACAAATTGTATACAGCATCTCTTTCCAAGACTTTTTCCAAGCAGTTTTCTTCTGTACATGACCAGCCAATGACTACCAAAGGCTGGAGAGGAAGGAGTATATTGCTAGGTAAAAAGTCACTAGAAGTGGAGTTGATTGTTGCCTATACTAACCACTATTGTAACATCTGCTTGATTCTATCCCTGCTATTCCAAAAGCAATATGCAGATGTGAGACCCAGGCCAAGAACACCACCAATACCACATTTCCGAAGGCCAGCTAAATAAAAGAATACATTTAGAAAAATCTAGATTTACTCAACAGCAAGATTCAAATAATTTGTTGGGTTTTTTTTTTTTTTAAATTAACTACTTTTATGTACAAGAAAATAACAAGTTACAAGGAGTTTCTTCTTGGTGCAACTAAAAAATACATGACCATAGTTTACATCAGTGCCCCCGAGTCTTAAGTTTAATGGTCCCCTTTTTAAAAGTTAAAAAAAAAAAGCAGACATTAGCTACCATAAATATTTCCATTTATAAAATTTTATAAGAAAAGTACCATGTCTCTTCAGTTAAAAATGTCACACACACACTATGCAAAATTCTATTCATTAGTTGAAAAAATGCACTTTTGAAAATAGTGTGTTTTGTGACAGAACATGTTTATACTGATTAACATTGTAAGAATGTTGATGTCATTGTGCTTTATGTCACAGTCAGACTGGAGCATGAAGTTAACTTTAAGATGATTCACCAACAACTTTACTTTGGTACCTTGATTTTAACCCAAGTGCAGGAACTTTCTGCTCACAGTTGTATTACGAAAAGAAAAGGTATAGGGTAGTTTGCAAACTTGGAAATTTCAGAGAAAAGGTATAGGGTATACAAAACCAAACCAAATCAAAACAAGAAATCTCTTTTAAAGATAAAAATACATTAAAACTTTTATGAAAATGCTGTTAAACTGTCTTAAAATTCAATTCGACAGCACATCATGTCAAAGTTTACACTGGGGTTTCTAATACAATTGGTTTTGAAGCCTGCAAAGTCATTACTTTGGTGTCTCTCATGTGTTAACTAATGTTGTTAGTCTTTTTTTGTGTGAAAGCTACGTTTTCAGGTTTGACCTACAAAAATCAACCATTTAAAAATGAGTCATACTGTAATTTCCAAAATCAACGAAACCACAGATTTAACCTTTGTATCAATGCTAGTTATTTATCCCTAACTTAAAATAAAGTAAACTTTTCCAGACAATTAGTTTACATTAAAATTGTTTATATGGATACAAACTTACATGATAAAAGAAAGTATTTAATGCAATTCTGAACACAAATTTCTCATTTTTTTTTTTTTTTTTTTTTTCTATTGAGCATGCTTATGGCAGGATGTTAAGATTCCCTTTTACTTTCTGCTGAATCCAGATTGAGAACTAATAATCTGCACTTCCCTAGTTCTTTCTTTATTGTAATAAGCTACCAAGTTTTAGAAAGGGCAATAAAATTTAGTGAAACCTTGAAACAAATTCAAAGCAATCACTTTTAGAGACGTAAGTCTTCTCTTTCTTTTACTTGATAAACCCAGAGATACCAGAACTTACCAGTAACCAATGGGGGAATTTTCAGTAATGTAACATACCACTTTTTTAAAAGTTAATAAGAACAATAATAGTACTGTGTGACTTGCAATATATAGTAACTTACTTTCACATGAATTACAGGACACTAGCAAAAAAGATTTCATTATAGTCTTGCTTTAAGGTGGACCTCAAGTAATTTTGCTTCCTATACTTCCAATGGGAAAACTTCTGTACGCATTTTCTTCACAATTAATGCGTTCCCAAGGATGAAAATTTGAACATCGATTAAAATAGCTTCATTTTATAATTTGGAATACTTAATATTTTCTAAAACATAATTATGCAATCCAACATTTGTTTGTGTACTGATGTTATAAAGTACAGGTCACGCCATCTTTTTTCTGGTTTCAACACCATCAAAGCAAAAGTTATGGATTTTTAATATAACTAGCTGTTTCTCCACAGAGCATCTGAGCTCTAGTGTCTTTATTCCGAAATATGTCTTAGGAATTTATCAGAAATGTGGTTATGTTCACATTTGTGAATCAAATATAATTGGTTAAACAAATCATAAAATTGGTGAAAATGTGATTCAACCCACCGCTTGGCCCCATTTTGAAAATCGCCAATTTGGTGTGTTTCTGTGGAGAGTTTTCCTAAGAACTTCACTCTTCTCATTTAGAGATGCAAGAGTAAATTTTACAAAATGAAGTTCAAAGATTTATATTTTAGAAATTAGCAAGATGTTTTTTTACAAAATATAACATTCATCAAACACTGTTTGTGTGTCTATTCAGAACACTTTATTTTGAATTATTAATCAAAAACTTCTTTATACACACAATTGAAAATTTCTGAATATGGGGACACAACAGTGACAGTCAAATGATCTTACTGGTTTTGATAAAACTAGATAGATTTTTTCAAAAGTTTGGCCCTGTGATTTGTTTATAGTCATTGAAAAAGCCAAGGGAATGGGAAACTGTTTACGTTTAAACTTAAAAGTCATATTTGTGTCTGAAGGAATAAGTGGTATTCGAGGTATGAGAAAAGTTTCAGTAGTATTGGAATCAATCTGCCTTGATTCAATAATATTGCGCTGCACATTGGTAACTATAAGCCTTGTACCATTGCACAGACCTTTAGACGGTACTAAATTTCTAAGCAACATGATAACAGCGCCTGGTTTTAATTTCAGTTTGTGAGGTGGGATTCCAGTTGGTGTCAAAGTGTTTCAAAATTTCTCAGTATATGCAAGTTGATCTTGAGGATTTTCACTTACGATACTATCTACACTTTCATAAATTACCTCCTTTCCTGGCATACACTCCAGGACACGGTTATTCAGTTCAATGAACAAATCATTCGTCACAGTGAGAATGGCTCGTCCTTTAAGTTGTTGAGGTGTGACAGTGGTAAAAATCTATGTCACTGTATAGTTGTTGAACTGGATCTTGTATTTGTGGACAGCATATTGGAGGTAACTTAACTGTTTCACCACTCTCGCAATCACCAACATCTAAAAGCCAATTTACAAACTCTCTCTCGGTATCAAGAGCACACATATTTTCTATAAGGCTTATATATAATGTGAAATTCGGACCAAAGACGGTATTTCTTTAAACAGCTGGCAACTGTCAGTGATTGTGAACCTCTCAAGATTACAGGCAATACTTGACAGAAATCTCCACCAAGTAAGATTATTTTTCCACCAAATGGTTCAGAACATTTTGTAACATCTTTGAGAAGTCGATAGACAGCTAAAATGGCATGCATCACTGGTGCCTCATCCCAAACAATAAGTTTTCTATCCAATAACATTTTTGTTTCTGATGTATTTGGTTTTAAATTACAGGTTGAAGTCGCATTCAAAATGAGAGGTATTTTGAAAGCTGAGTGAGCGATCCTTCCTGCTCTTAACAAAGTAGCTGCTATTCCAGTTGAGGCTACAGGAGTAGTTTGATCACCTCTTCCTCTGATTTTACGCAATAAGGTTGAGTATACAAAAGTTTTCCCTGTTCCTGTGGGACCATCTAAGAAAATATGTTTCAGTGTCCATACCTGCCAACATTGGGTAGAGGCTTGTCAGTAGTAAGTAGCATTATCGCGCAGCATACATAGACGTTTTTTTTTTTTCGAAATAATCCATCTTTTTGTAAAAAATAAATACACACCACAACAAACAAGGACAGCAATGAAACAAACTTAATGTGTGGGAAACACAAAGTTGATTCCCCTGGTGAGGGCGCGATAGGTAACATTGTGAGATTCAATTTCAAAATTACCACCGGTAAAAATCAGTCGGATGCGTTCAGAATTTCACACTTGACAGATGAGAAATCCAAGCAAGTGAACACGCAGTGTGCAAACCTCCACTTATACCATATAATCATACTGCTTCTGACATTGCAGTTTATTACAAGATGAGACAAAAGAAGGAAAAAAAGCTGAACATTTTACCTGGGTGAAAAATCAAACAAACTGACAGTAGTAGAATGCAGACTACTGTTAGTTTCTCTTTTGTTGACTCTGTAGCTGCACAGCATCCAATGCTTAATTTTTCTTTCTGCTATCTTTCTCTCCCTATTTCTCCATTGTGGCTTTTCTTTCTTCCTTTTTTATGCCCTCCGATAATAATTTCATCCATCATGCTGAAAGAACTTTCATCCAGAGGACTATGAATGAGTGCAGGATATCAAAGCTTTAATTTAACTATTTTAGATAAATGGTGTAACTTTGAGAATATTAATACTTTTGAGCACCATGCATCAATTTTTACAGATATTCCAACTTCGCTTATCAAGCTTGAATGCAAAAACTTATGGGACGGGGGATATTCAACAATGCATGAGAGCGGGAAAATCGTGCGGTGTGTGGGGGGGGGGGACTTTTTGCTCTGTCCGACTTCAGGTTTTGAAAATTTCCCCACTATTTTCAAACTGAAATATAAATATTTATGAAATATAATGTTAATTTAACAATAATACTGGACAGAGGAAACATCGCGAGAAAAAGAAATTACAATTACGGAAAAAATCTGAACTCCGTCGACCTTCGTTTCCGAAAGAAGTTTTGTAAAAAAATTCCGTCTCCCCGATGAACACCCCTTCCCCCGTCGCCACCAACTCCCCAAAAATTTCTGTTCACTTGTACATCGATCTCGCAAATGACCAAAATAATAATGAAAAAGGCGGAATTCCTCAAAATCGAGAAAGAAGATAACGAGAAAAATTTTGTGGCGTCTAACTTCCGTTTTCGCAAATTGTTGCCTACAGTTTCAAGATGAAATACAAACATTTATGCAATAAAATGTTATTTAACAAGACTACTGGACACAAAGACAACATCGGGAGAAAAAAAAAATTACGATTACGGCAAAAAATTTTACTCCGTTTAACTATCGTTTTCGGAAGTTTTGAAACACGAAATACCGTCAGCTGACGGAAAACGATCCCTATCCCCAAATTTTCTTCAGTTTTACACCGATTTAAAATGACATTTAACAAGAATATTCGACACAAACGCAACATTGGGCAAAAAAATTTTGGTTACGGCAAAATCTTTTACTCCGTTTAACTATGATTTTCTAAAGTTTTGAAACACGAAATACCGTCCCCAGACGGTATTTCCTGTTATTTCGTAATAACAAAATAAAAAGGGGGTGGCAAAAATTCGCAGAATCCGTAGTTTTGACAGTGAGTTCCGTAGTCAAACAACTGAATCCGTAGTAGTTGGCAGGTATGCAGTGTCTCTTTTTTATTTTCATATATTGCATCTAGTATTGTTTCAGCAACTAATTGCTGTTCAGTATTGAGCTTTTCAGTGTTTATGCGGGCTTTGGTTTGCAAGGAAGACATATAGATATGATCTGTTGGTAAATCTAAAACTGGTAGTTTGAGGTTTTTCAGATTCAAACCATAAGGTTTGAGTAGGTCATTAATTTCTGCAAGTGCATACCTGTGGTCCTGTCTCTTTAGAATATCTATGTACCAAATCCTCACAAATAGCATCTTTATGCTGAACCCAAAAGTTCAGGAATGTTTTCTACTTCTCCAAATCCACAAATTATCGCAAATAGTATTCGTAGATAGCTTGGCATTCGTATCTGGGCTACTTCGCGTAGTGTATCATGCCAGTGTTGATCTCCTTCAAGAAGTCCAAGCTCTCTTCATTCCTGTTGGAAAGTGCTACATACTATCCCATTAACAGTCCTTAGATCATCGAAAGTGAGTGCACCCGATTTTCGTACCAACAACATTCGCAGGTAGTATCTTTCACTGTCCTGGATACTAATTACTGGCATGCCCCCAATCCCTTACTGTCCTCCTCGTTGTCGTCTTTTCCATGTTGTTCTACACTTATCAAAAACATAGTACTGTGGGATATCGATGTAATTGTAAATATGGGCTTGTTCATAAATTTTATTGAGTTCGAACCATGCCGTCAATGTTGTATATTTTGTAGATGCCCGTGCAATGGCTTGATCTTCTCGATCATCTTGATAAACAATTTGCTGTTGTTCTGGCAAATTAACTGCTAATCTTAATATAAAATGAGATTTTTCAGACATGCTGAACTCATTCATTTGCCACATTGCTTCAGGAGCACTAACATATCTGCCATCAAGGAAAGTTAATATATCATCATGATCTACAGCACTATTTTCCTTTTGAAGTCTAACAGATGCAGCATCATGTCCTTTATATATGTATTTATATAGATGTTAAACACTCTTTACAGATGCACAAACACATTGATATGAGCGTTGAATTTTTTAAATAGCCAGGGATTATATGGCGTAACCCATCGATTATCAATGTCATGCCAACCTACTTTCAAATGATCCATGGATCGTCTTCTATAGATAGGGTATCCATTAACATTTTTCTTCTGTTGCTTCTCTGAACTCCTTTGGAAATTGTTTGCAACACATTACATCTTTCATGCAAGTGAACTTTGATTTAAAGCACCACAGGGGCCGTGGATCATGAATTTTATGACAATTTCAAATAGCCTTGGATTGACATCAATACTTGGTAATTCTGCACTTACATATTTGTCAATATCATCTTTCATATGTATCTTTGTACTTGAATCTAATGTTAGTAAAATGTGAGCATGAGGTAAACCTCGCTTTTTGAAATTCAATTACATAAATATATGCAATGACAACTCCAAATATATTGTGCTTTAAAATATCATCAAATAACTCTGAATAATTTAATTTTAAAAATTCGGACAATAATGTCTGGTCTATTTTCAGGTCTTTGAGGGCGTTGCATTGCATTCAAAATTTCAGGCCATGCAGGATTGCAAGTAAATGTAATAAACAGATCTGGTCGTCCAAATTTCCTGACAATAGCCACTGCATTCTGATAGTTTTGCTGCATGTATCTTGGGCTTCCTTGAAAAGTAGAGGGCAATATTATTAGCTTGCCTGCTCGTAAATTTCCATTTTGTACACGGGACTCTATTGCATCTAAAAGTCCTTTGTACAGCTCAATTCTTAAGTCTTTCTGATTCATCAGTATGTTTTTCAGCCCAGATCCTTCTGTTTTAACATACGCATCAACAATATATTGTTGAAACAATTTTCCGCTGCTGTGCAAAAGCCTAAAACCACTGCGCACTGAAAGACAGTATGCATAATACTGCAGCTGGGTTATCCGCACTAGCTTGGCTGATCGGCATTCTTCAACATGTGCCATGCCATTGAACCAACCACATTCCCCTCTAGGAAAAAGCAGAGGATAAACCATTGGATCACTGTATTGATTTAATGGTGATATAGTTTTGAAACTATCACCAATTGGATAGATGCAAATATCTCGATTTGCAGGTGGTTCGCCATCATCTTTGGCAAATATTGCTGCAACTTCTGTCTTTGAAGTAGGTGTATTGTACCTTCGCAAATCTAAGTTAGGCTGCTCCATAAATATCATTTTTATGTCCATTGCAGGATTGGATTGTATAAATTGGTGCATCTTTAGATATGAATCGGCAAAAGGATTTATAAAAAATCATTAACAAATCCAATTCTCCGTCACAATCCGTAAACAGCCTTGGTTTTTTCTCCATGCATATGTTGCTTGTTTCACCGGAATCAAAGATATATAATTGTCCATAGCCAGGTTTGTTTTGCCCACTGGTATATAGGGAAGAAATCTTGTGATATATTTGCCCATGTATACAGAAGCAGTATGGTCCAATCTCAGGCGGTGTCTTTATTTCAGCACCCATCATAGCAAAAGCTAAAGCTGCATTGTATTCACCACGGATATGCTGACAATAGTTTTTGCTTCATCAGAATTATCACTTAACAGATCTTTCAACAAATCAGGAGTTTCAGTAAAGTTCTGTAACAAAACTTTATAATCATGACAGCATTTTGTAATTTTTTACTGGAATTGAGTTCACTTTTCCAACAAAGTGCATTGCAAAAATTACACACCTCTGTCATGTTTCCACAATTCTGCTCTTTGACAATGACTTCAAATTTGCGAATCGCTTGCCCAGTCACGTCTGGAAACGCTTTGCATTTCTTTGGCTTAATCGGTTTCTGCGATTTTTAGAACTTTCCTGGCTCGACGAAGTTTATCTGCTTCATTTCTTAATAAACTTCTTTCATTAGTCTCTTCTGGTGTTTCATTGGCAAACTGTGCTCTTCTCCATGCATTATAAGAAATAATGCTAACTTCACGTTAGAAGAATAACGACAAACTATCTAAATCTAAGATTCTCTACATGGTTTGCAGACATTTTGAATAAATTAGAAGAATAACGAAAAATTATCTAAAATCTAAGATTCTCTAAATGGTTTCTCTCCCGAATAAATTTGAAAAAAAACTAAAAATTAACTAAAATTATCTAAATGATTTCTCTGTAATGCATCCAGAGGCAGCCGTGTTTGTTTACGCTCTGTGCGTTGCCATTCTGCAACACATTTGTGAAATCATAAAATTTATGATTTACGAATAACTAAAAATTATGAAGAAACGCTAAATGTATTTATCTGCAGGTTGACGTCACTGGCGATACTTCTGACGTCACGATCTAAACCGGGCAGCAATCGTGAATGTTTTCCATATTTTGTTTGCTAATAAATTATGAATGGTGATACGATAATGAAGTCTCGATCGAAATTTGGCAATGTGGAAATGCAATTAAGCCTTTTTGGCAATTATAAATTTAAGAATGTGGAAATGCAATTAACCCTAACAGGCGATAATTAAGGCAGCCATGTTTCTTTACGCCCTATTCGTTGCCATTCGGCAAATGATAAATTAGGCCTCTTTTTTGCACAACATACATAAGCAAAATTCTTATGTAGATTATGGTTATGTTTTAGAAAATATTAAGTATTCCAAGTTATAATATGAAGTTATTTTAATCGATGTTCAAATTTTCATCCTTGGGAACGCATTAATTGTGAAGAAAATGTGTACAGAAGTTTTTCCTTCTGAAGTATATATAGGAAGCAAATTACTTGACGTCCACCTTAATGAATTATTCTTTCTTATAACAATTCTTCCAATCAAGAACTAACATGTACATGACGTAAAATGCGCAATAAAACCAAGATTCGAATGCGCAAAAGGTTCTGTCGACGTGGAACTTTTGGGTCACGTTGCAGATTGTGAGATATTTGGCCGATGAACAACATGCACGATGAGAAACACGTTGTTTAACCCACAGATGAAGACTATGAGAATGATAGTCCAAGCTAGTTTGGGAATATTTGTGCAGCGGGAAACGAAGTCTAGGCTATTTGTCAAGACAATATTTTATCAGATCGATTTCCCTTCGACTTGAAGGCTTGACCATTCGCTATTTTAATATTTTAGATTTCATTTGTATTGAATTATTTTATTGATTAGAATCACGATTCATTCGGAAGAATAGTTACCCACCTGTATCAACTTATCAAGTAGAATATCTTCATGAAGTGACTGCTGGAAATGATAACAGAAGACTTCAAAGCAATTTATGCTTTTGCCAAGTAAAAATGTTCAACATCCCAAAATATTCCAGGAAAAAGAATTATCATTTATACAATACTTTACCTTCATTTTTAATATTCAACTGCATTCAACTGTGATAACCCAATGTCAGACAAAGATGAATGTTTCCCCATGAGCACTTTGATATTCATACAACGTGAGAAGCAGTACAAAATATTCCAACTGTATAGTTGACAAATATGTACAATAATTATTCTTTCTTGTTTCTAAATTCAACAATTTGTGGATACTGTTTAACACACACAGAAATTATATTGACACAGAAGCAGAAGTGCCAACCTTCAAAATCTAAAAATCAGGAGATTTTTACAGCTCATAAAATCACATGAGCGCTATTTTTTATCAACATTTTTCAGATGCAGGAGCAATTTTCCAGAAGTAGTATTATTGGTACATAGCATTTTTAATGTTTAAAAAGTTATTCTAAATGCAGACTGTATGTTTATATGCAAAATAAAAAGCATAGTGAATATAGTTGTCAACCAGATACAGTTAATAACATTAATAATTAATACAAGATATGTACTTAATTTTTGATACATTATTTAATCATAATTAATCTTTATCCTTATTTAGTGAATGTACAGTAGCTAATTTAGCTCTCTTTAACAAAGATCTACAAAAGTTTTGTTCAAAGCATTTTTCTTTCATTCTGGACTTAACTGTCAGCAGTTTTTCTAGTGATGGAATAGAGAGAGAGAGAGAGACACACAGAGGTATTTGTCAAAACAAATGTGGAAGTGTCAAGCTTTCTTCTTGGTTGAAGGCTTAACGACCACAGTGAGCACCTCAGTGGGCTATAAGCAGTCGCCCATCCCTAATTTAGGGCCACTGGTTCCAGGGAAGGGAGAGAGCCAGTGCCATAAGACAAATACAACATCATACTTGCCAACTTTGGAAAATGTGCATCAATAAAACTTTTGTGCGAACGCCATTTACCACAAAACAAAACATAATTATATTAATAAATATGCAGTAAAAATCTCTGCATATGCCACAATAAGTAAACTAGTATTATCTGTGTTTAAAATAATAATTTAAAAAACCATCAAATAAAATCTTAATTTTGTTCAATGTTAGCCTTGCAAACCTGTGGTGTTTCAATGCTAAACTAAAATTTTCATTTGCTGATATCTTTGTTTCCCTTCCCATTTCTTTATTACAGTCTTTTTTTTTTTTTTTAATGTCCTTGGATGACAATTTTATCCATCATGAATGCATGACAGCTTTCACTATTTTAGACAAAAGATGAACAGTGTAACTGTAAAAATTTAAATACTTCTGAACACTCCCCCTCGTCCCAATATTCATGTGTTGTGTTACCAGTATGATGGAAAAGAAACTGAAAATTAATAATAGGTTTGCCTGTCAGTTTTGCCCGGAGTTTCAGTTTCTCTTTGCCTTACAAATGCTTTTTTTCACTTTAATACTAATCAAGAATTATGTCCCTGTATGCTGACAGTTTATAAATAACTCTTCTTATGTATATATTTCCACATTCTATCTCAAAATTCTATACATATTTACAAGCCTTTAAGCCAAACTTCTTGAAACTAGTTAGTTGCCTTTCATTGCTGCCACTGTAATGCAGCATTCAATTCTTTTCTGGAAATGTGACAGAATGGCAAACCTTTAAAACTAAATTTTGATTTTTACAGATATTGCTGAAACTTCTTTCTACAGTTTATTACTGTGTGACACAACAATCATAGCATGCATCAGGCGTGGCAAAATTTCATACAATTTTTAGCACCACTTGCACCAGTCATTTTTGAAACATCTGACCATGCAGTATATATAAAAAAATTCTAGGGTTATTCAAAACACCTTATTCCAATTCATCAGCTTGGTACAACAGCAGCTGGGAAAATATTTGCAAAGTACATTACTGAAGAAAAGGAAGCTTTCTTCCTAATTCCTATAACAACTGCATGCAGCAGGATTCATTTTTCAATGGAAATTTCTTCAAAATACAGGGTATCCGAGAATTATTGGACACATTACAAAATTATGTACAAAAAAAAATATTAGCATTGTCTGTTTTTCTATGTCACGTATTACTAACACGGTTTCTATAATTTTGTTTTGCAGAATTTTTATTCCCAGAATTCGATACATGGTGTGGCCTGATGAGAAATATATGAGAAATGCGCAATCAGTAGTCATGTCATCCGCACAACAGAAGGCGATGTGTGTGTTACGGCTTACGGAATTAAAATCTGTCATTAAAGCTAAAAGATGGTACCGTTTAGAGTATGGTTGCAATCCTCTGTCAACGAATTCAATTAAGCGGTGGATGAAACAGTTTAAAGAAACTGGCAATGTGGAACATCATGGAGGAGCCGGTAGGCCTAGCGTCAGTGGTTAAACGGTTGACCAAGTTAATGAAAGTTTCCGACGAAACCCCTAGAAATCTGTTCATGAAGCAAGCAGAGAACTGTGCATTCCGAAATCGACAGTTCACGATATCTTGCACAAGAAATTAAAGTTTCATGCTTATAAAATTCAAATAGTGCAAAAGATGCATGTAAATGATCACACTCTGCGATACGACTTCACTGTGGATATGCTGAATCCAGTGGAAAACGACGAAAACTTTCTCAGTACTATAATTTTTAGTGATGAATCCACATTTCAGGTATCAGGTATTGTGAATCATCACAACTGTAGGATATGGGGCAGTAAACCGCCTCATGCTGCTATTGAACTGGAACGTTATTCTCCAAAAGTTAATGTGTGGTACGCCCTATTACAAAAGAGAAGTAAGTGATAGGCCCTTTCTTCTTCTGTGAAAAAACTATAAATGGTGACATTTACTTGGATATGCTAGACAATTTCGCTACACCCCAGATCAAAAGACATGACGTCGTTTTCCAACAAGACGGTGCGCCTTCGCATTGGTCAACGTGTGTACGTAAGTGCCTAAATGAGCATTTCCCAACAGATGGATTGGGCGTGGTGGTCTCATTCCGTGGCCTCCTCGCTCTCCAGATCCAACTCCATTGGATTATTTCATGTGGGGTTATGTGAAGGATCGCGTCTATCAGACGCCTTGTACTGATTTGCAGGAAAAGAAGCAGCGTATCACAGCTGCTATTAATTTCATAACTCCTCAGATGCTTGCCAATACATGGCATGAAAACAAGTATTGCGTGGACGTACTACAAGCAACCAAGGGATCTCACATCGAATTTATTAACTTGTGTAGTTACATTGTAGGTTAGTACAGTCAGTTTCTTTCTATCTGTTTAATATTTTGTTTTATATAATTTTGTAATGTGTCCAATAATTCTCAGACACCCTGTGTAGTCCCATGAAGTACTGTAAAAGTTACAAACCTCCAAGTGAAACTGCTGCACTGGTATAATTGACATTAAGGGCAATCTTGTTTTGGCACCAATGACTAACCTTGTCTCTTGGGTTTTTACACTGCTTTAGCGGAGCGGAGGGAGTGAAAGGTCATGACTCCCCCCCCCTCCCCGACAAGCTTTTATCTCCTGCATTCATCTTGGTACGTGCGGTTGACCTGCATCTGACTGACAGCAGGGGATGTGACAACAACCAATAGGGTGGCAGTTGGTTGCCGTTTCCCACTCTCCCGTAGGGCTACTGCCCCACCTGACATATGCCATGCTTTTTTCCAGTTAAGTACCAAACAAGCAAAGCACATTCCCTCTACTCAGCAAAAAAAAAAAAAAAAAGAAAGAAAGAGGCAACAAGCTGCGTCATGAACTTCGTTCAGAGGCTTTGGCATTGAATAATTACAAAACCAGTAAAACATTCTTAATAACAGCAAAAACATGAATATCCATAATATTTGCTTAGTAATTTAATAATCCTGGGGAGAAATCCATAATAATTATGGAGATTCCATAATCGTTGACATGTCTATAAAACCTGGGAGAACTGATTTAGTAGGACCCTTGACTAGCTAGTTCTATATGACATTGGCGAAAAGACCACAACTCACTGGGTTTTGTTCCAGAATCCTTGGGTTGAATGACAAACTGGAACATTCAGCTGTGGGCTGATCCCCCACCCTGATTAAAAACATAAAAAAAAATCAATATCCGGACTCAAGTGTCGGATATGGTGGACCTACCACACTTGAGAAGGACAGTCCACCACGGAATCGACCTGGACTTTCTAAACGGCGTATGAGAAAGAGATCTCAGCTGAGTGAATGTAAGATTGGTGTATGGAATACTAGAGGTATAAATGGCAAGATGAGTGAGGTGATTGAGGAGATGAATAAGTACAGACTGGATGTGCTAAGTGTAAGTGAAACCAAAAAGAAGGAAATTGGGGTAGGAGAAGTGAATGGCACAGTGAGTGTGTGGTCTGGAGTATTGGAAAATGTGAGAGGACAGGCTGGTGTAGGTGTGATTTTAAGTGAAAAGATGAAGAACACTGATTCACTATAGTTGCGTAATGGAGAGAATTCTCTGGATTTGTTTGAAAGTGAAACTTCAGAGAATCATAATTGTTGTAGTTTATGCTCCTTGTGACTTTGAACATTCTGATAAGAAGGAAGATTTCTGGAAGGAGCTAAAAATTGTTTGGAGCCAGTTTGGTGCTAAAAAAAAAGTTATAATAGCAGGGGATTTCAATGCTAGAGTAGGTGTGCAGAATGCAATTTCTGACAATGTTCTGGGTAAGTTTAATTATCCTTGTGTGAGTGATAATGGTGAAAGATTAGTTGAACTCTGCATTGAGAATGGTTTGTGTGTATCTAATACATTTTTCAACCACAAGTATATCCATACATATACTTGGGAAAATCGTACACTTGGTCAAAAGAGTGCGATAGATTTTGTTGTCTACGATCGCGTCTGAAAATTAGTTGTAGACACCCGTGTGATGAGAGGTGCGGATGTTGGATCTGATCATTACTTGGTAGTGTCATGAGTGAAACTTAATGTTGGTTGGAGGAAAAGGAATAGGAGGAGACCCAGGGTAGAAAGAATAAAGGTTGATAGGCTCCTTGAAGATCATCAGCGTTATTCTGACTTAATCAGAGAACGACTGAAGGAGCTGAAGTCTGGTGAGAGGGATGTAGAAAAGAAGTGGGAATGTTTTAAGAACTGTGTTGTCACTGCTGCTAAAGAGGTCTGTGGCACCACAACAATGGGTAACAATAGAGGTGATGCTAGGTGGAATAGTGAGATTCAAGAGGCTGTAAAGAGAAAGAAGGAAGCCTATTTGGGGATGCTGCAAGGTAGAGTCTCTGTGAAAGAATATCGCTCAAAGTAGCGTGAAGCTGCTAAGCTGGTTCATCAGAGTAAGGCAAAAAATAGGAAGGAGAAGTTGGAAAGGCATGAACTGGCTTTTTGGAAAGATAGGAAGTCTTTCTGGAAGTACATGAGACTCAGGAAATATAGGGGAACAAAGTTGTAAGTTGTGTGAAGAATGAGATCGGGGAAATGATATGGGAGCCCAATGAGTTAAGTGAAAGATGGGGTGAATATTTCTGTGAGTTATTTGATCAGGAAAGCAAAGATGATTCTGAGACAGATGCAGATGATGTTACAGTGAGGGATGGAAGCACAGGAGGGATCTCAAGAGAAGAAGTATGTAAAGCTCTAAAATTTCTTCAGAATGGTAAGGCTCCAGGAGTTTATGGCATAACTGCAGAGATGTTGAAATATGGTGGTGACTCTGTAATTGACTGGTTAACTGGAATTTGCCAGTTGAGCTGGGAGTTAGGAATGGTCCCTCGGAATTGGAAGGATGCTATTATTGTTCCCTTGTATAAGGGAAAAGGTGATCAGATTGAATGCAAGAACTATCGTGGTATTAGTCTACTAAGTGTGCCAGGGGAAGTGTTTGGTAAGGTTGTTATTGAAAAAGTACAGGGTCTTACATCAGAAAAAGTGTGGGATATTCAGAGTGGTTTTATGCCTGGTAAAGGCTGCACTAACCAGATTTTTGCATTACACACGATGATTGAAAAGTATCTGGCTGTTGGGAAGAAAGTTTTTGTGCCTTCATAGATTTATAGAAAGCTTACGACCGAATAATTAGGACACTTTTGTGGATAGTATTGAATGAATATGGTATTAGTGTAAAAGCCATATATGCTGATAGTAGAGCTTGTGTACAGTGAATGGTGTTTAATCAAAATGATTTTCTATTGGCGCATGAGTTAGACAAGGTTGTGTAATGTCACCATGGCTGTTTAATATATTTATGGATGCGTGCCTGCATGATGTCAAAATAGATGATAGTGGTTTATGTCTTGGTGATATCCGTGTGTGCAGATTGCTGATGACACTGTCCTGTTGGCAGAGAGCAAAAGTGATTTGCGGAGTATGTTGGTTGGTTGGTTGGTTATTAGATTTTATTGGCGCAAGGGCCATGGTTGGCCAAAGAGCGCCAGACACAAGACAAACAGACAAAATTAAAAAACGGAGCATAAATCGCAAAAACTGGCTGACCAAGTAAAACCGAACCATGAGTACGAAGGAAGGGCCAAAAAAGACAAAGAAACAAACAGTATGAAAAACATGGTACAATGGTGAGAAACAAGCCGATTAAGTAAAACTGAGGTTGGTTGGTTGATTTTAGTGGCGCAAGGGGCAGGTTTGGCCAAAGAGCGCCAGACAAAGAACTATCAGCTACAGATTTTCAAAAGCGTGGAAAATGATTAAGAGCAGACAGGCTTGGTAAAAGTTGGAAAAAAGGATGAGGAAAGCCGTGAAGACAAGTTAGTTAATTGGGTTTATATAAAAATTTATTAACTTACTATTGTAATTATTATAATTTGTTTTTCATTTAACACAACTACACAAAGGATGAGTCACAGGAGGGGACGAACCGTCACTCTCCTCCCCCCACACTCCTCTGCAATGCTGGCCGAGGGCGGGGACGAACTGTCACTCTCCTCCCCCATGTTCCTCTGCAATGTTGGTTGAGGCTGGGGACGAACTGTCACTCTCCTCCCCCCTATGTTCCTCTATAATGTTGGTTGAGGGTGGGGACCTCGCTGAGTCCGAGACAGTTGCAATGTTGGTCAGGCGGACCGCGACAGTTGGATGGACACTGCACACCTTTGCGGATTGAGGGCCGGGTCTTCTGCACGCGCAGGCTTCCTGCTGGGAACTGAAAGAGTCGGTCGTCTTCAAAAGAGAAGGCGCAGACTCAGTTATCTGGAGCTCGGGGAAATCCACCTGTGTCGCTTGTTCAGCTGTAGATCGCTTGGCAAGTGCGGCGAGAGCTACAGGGCGCGGAACAAAGGGCTGCACGGGTTGTGGCAGAGACTGAACTACTGCAGCAAAAGTACGCTGTCGATTGGTGGGTATACCCAACTTGGCCTTTGCAGCAGGGTACGAGAGGCCTTCCAGGGTTTTGAGGCGCTGGATCGCCATCTCGTCCTTCCATTTCATACAGTTGCGGGAGTAAGCTGCATGGGCCTCACCACAGTTAACACAGCAGGCCGCAGAAGTGCAACCTTCCCCGTCATGTTCACTGGAGCCACAATTAGCGCAACGAGCAGAACTCTTACAGAAACGTTGTGAATGCCCGTACCTCTGGCACCTAAAACAGCGCAGAGGACTGGGAATGTACGGGCGAACTCCACAGACCAAGTAGCCAGCCTTGATTTCGGTTGGAACTTTCGGGGAGTTAAAAGTCAAGATCACATTTTTAGACTTAATCAAAGAACCATCGCGCCGAAACATCATACGACGTGCAGCAATAACACCTTGATCTGCAAGTTCAGTCACCAATTCTTCTTCACTGCATGGCAAGAGATCAAACTCCGAAATAACACCCCGAGAGGTGTTATAGAAACGGGTGAGGTGTCACTTTGACAGGAATGCCTTGAAGACTAGTGAGGTGCAGAAAAGTGTTACTCTGAGAAACACTGCAAGTTTGGACAAGCAGGTCCCCAGAGCGAAGCTTCTTCACAGACCTCAAGGGGCCAACCGCAGCGTCCAAAGCTTTACAAATGAAAAAGGGAGATTTGGTAGACAGTCTCTCATTCGGATCGATGGATTCCACAACTAAGTGTGTAGCATGCGTAGTCACAGCAAACGAGGGAGACGACGCTTCGGAGCGACTGGAACAGCTGCCGAAGAAGAGGTTCCACATTCTTGGTCCACGTCAAGGTCTAAAGATCGTTTAAGGTTATGAGACTTGGTAGGTTGAGAAGACGAAGGAGAGTCATTGTCAAAAATCATTTTCTCAGGCGGAGTATGTTGTCTCGGATGTACGAAGTTTGCATGAAATTCAAACTGAGTATAAATAAGGGGAAAATCAAAGTTATGGTGTTTGAGAGAGGAACTGGTAGCACTGAATGTAATGTAAGTATAAACAGCACTGTGATTGACCAGGTGAGTGAGTTTGTGTATTTGGGAAGCATGTTTGACAGAGAGAACAAATTGGATGGTAAAATTAGTAGGTGAGTGAATTCTTCATTGAAAGTCATAGCTGCTCTGGGAGGTTTTCACAGGAGTGATGGGTTCTCTAGAGAGTCCCACATGGCTGTGTATGAAAGTGCAATTGTTCCTACTCTGATGTATGGCAGTGAAACCTGAAACACCTGGGTACTGCAGAAGAAACATAGGAGTCATTTGTGTGCTGGTGAAATGCGTTACACTTACGAGGGGGGGGCAAGACACAGTCTGATTGTGTGAGGAATGAAGATGTGTTGCAGTTGTGTGATGTGAAGCAAAATGTTGTTAGCAAGGTGGAGAGACCAATATGCTTCAGTGGTTTCGCAATGTTGAAAGAATGAGTGATGAGATGCTCACTAAGAAAATCTTTTTAGCCCAAGTGGCAGGAAGGAAAGGCAGAGGAAGGCCAAGGAAGACATGGGTGGATCTGCATGAGAAAAAGATTATGAGTATGAAGTATAAAAGATCTTGTGTACGGCGTGTAATGGATATCAGTGAAGCCCGAGTTGCATGTCAAGATCGCTGTAAATGGAGAAGTTTGATACGACAACAGTAAGTAAAAATATCTGGTACTTTGTATTTCTTTTTGGAGCTAACCTCCGAAACACAGAGAACAGCTTAGTGGTATGTATGTATGTATGTATCCGCTTGCAGGCAAAAATCAGGAAATTGTAAAACAAATGGAAGGTGTTCATTTGAGAAGAATATAAACAAAAAACAAAAGATGGACTCTTCAAATAGATTTATACAGAAAATGTGTCTTACACATTTCTTCTGTTGTGATGGAAACTTGTCAGCTTAAAAAAATAGAGAAAAAAATAATATATTATTAAAAACAACTAATCACTTACTTAAAAAGATCATGGTCACTTTATTCCCTTAACACTTCTAGCAGATCCACCATCACCATGCAAATCCGCTGGCCTTCAAAGGTTGAAAATCCTTGCTGATGAGATTCATTCTTTTCGGAGATGAAACATCATATTTTTTTTTTTTTTTTTTTGTTATTTACTAGACAAAAAACGCAGGTTTTGCTCTGCCATATGATACGTAACCATAGCTCGTCATCTCCATAAAACCTCACGAAACATACACACCTTACAACTCATTCATACATTCAGTTAAAAACACTATGTACATAATTACACTATTTACACTTCCAGGCAGTTAAACCTTTGTCAACAGTGGAAGTGTAAATAGTGTAATTATGTACATAGTGTTTTTAACTGAATGTATGAATGAGTTGTAAGGTGTGTATGTTTCGTGAGGTTTTATGGAGATGACGAGCTATGGTTACGTATCATATGGCAGAGCAAAACCTGCGTTTTTTGTCAGAAAAAACAAAAAAAAAGGAAAATACGATGTTTCATCCCGAAAAGAATGAATCTCATCAGCAAGGATTTTCAACCTTTGAAGGCCAGCGAATTTGCATGGTGATGATGGACGTGCTAGAAGTGTTAAGGGAATAAAGTGACCATGATCTTTTAAGTAAGTGATTAGTTGTTTTTAATAATATATAATTAATGAATTGCATGTAAATATGCACACGTTGTTGATGTTTTAATACCTTGAAAATGTGCAAATATTACAATAGAGAAAAAAATGATTACTTTACTTATTTTTAGCTGATGAAATTACTGAAGAAAAAACTCACATAAACTTGAATGTTTTGATGAATTATTGCAAGCTACCAAAGTTATCTTTTTTGGGGGGGGGGGTTGCTTACCATAGTACTTATTTACTCTGAATTTTCTTGCTCAAAGATGCATACCTGCCAGGTTTGAAAGTGTCTTATCAGTAGCACATTACACAGCGAATGTGGTGCGCAAAAAAAGTCGGCATCAACCTTGGGCTAAATAATGCATTTTATGAGTGCGCGTAATAAAGCGGCATCAACCTTGGAATAAATAACACAATTTATGACATAGTTTAACAATGTTTCACTTTTTAATGCAAATGTAATAACACAAAACTAAGAAAATCTAAAACTAGCCTCTTAATGAAAAAATTTACAGATGTGCAGTATCTGAACAAGATGCTGTACAATTTAGTAGTATGATTTTCAAGAATTTTTCTCACTGCATGAAACTGAGTGTTCTGATCTCGATACCTGCTTTTATCATTAAAAAAACATTTCAGTGGTTCCTACAGTTCCATCACCCTGTTCAAAGCATTTTCTAATGATAGCCACCTAGTATTAAAATGTTTTAATATTTTATTAATCTTTTCCCCACACAGCTGTTTTTGATACACTGTTAACTGGTGTTTGCATTTACTGCTTTTTTCCAAATAATAGAAAATTTGCATTATTAGCATTTGAATGTCCACAGACAAGGCTTCCTTAGTGGCTTTTTGCACTGCACGGTGTATTAAGTGACAACAACATCCTACAACTTTTACACTGGGCTCTCTATTTTCAATGAATGCTGCCACACCTTTAAATTTCCCTAGCATGTTGTTTGCATTATCACATGCAAAAGAAATACAATTTTCCCATTTAAGATCAAGTTTTTCAAACTCTTTATCTAGGATGTTAAATATTCCTTTCCCGTGGAATCAGGAAATCCTAATAAAGGCAGCACAGTTGTATTCATCTTTCCTTCTGTCTCACTGAAAAAAGTAACAACTACGGGATACAGTTTTTTATTGCTCATATCATTACTTGCATCTATCGCAAAAGAGAAAAAAACATTCCTCAAAACACCCAAAATTGTTTTCTTTCTTTCTCCATGGAGTGAAGAATTGCTGTCGTTTTAGTTCAGCCACTACCATTTTTTTTTTTTTTTTTTTTTTGGTAATTTCAGAGTCTGGAAACATCTTCCGGAACAGCATTCCAAAATGATCAGAAGACTGAAGAAGTATATTATGCTCAACTAAAAATCGTGTGAAGAATGCTTCTGCATTAATAACGGAATTGTCGGTTTTGCCGCTAAAAAAAGCCACTATACTTTTGTTTTCTTTACGGTTTTTAATAATCAGCATGCTTTCTGGAGAGCATGTGGCGCCTGCAGTTGTCTCTTTCACCATGAATAATTGAAAAATAGGATGAGCAAATTTCGCAGAATGCATGTCCTTCAGATAGTGTTACCCTTTCTTAGGCATGGGTGGCCATTCTCGAGAATATTCTTCACGAGATTTTTGGCTGTTTTTGTGAAATTTACCTTTTTTCAAGTCACTGACTGCTTCATCACAGGAACACTTCATTGTCTTTTCACTTTTGAAAGCTCCTTCCCAAAGAATTTTCATGGATAAATTGCTCAAAATGGTGGTCCACATGGCTCTCTGTAACATGTTGTTCAGGGGAAAATATGCAACGCAAAAAGAACATGGTTCGCGGTTTATTCTGCTTTGAGCTCTCCTGAAGAAGAAAAAGAAAAAGCCACGGCTCGCTCCAATGTCCGAGCAATCATCTACTGGGTGACGTCACAAAGAATCAACGGCTGCGGAATTAACGCACCCACGTGGTACCTCGCCTCGTACCAGCCACAGAGGAAAACGTGGGTGATATCCGCAAAGCAAGTGGGACTTAACATACGATGCAACTGCTGAAAGAAGGCCCGCCTTCCGTAGAACATGCACTGTGCATTGATGCGAGTTCAACGCTGTAAAAGGGAACTCAGCGGCCTCATCTCAAAGAGGAATTTCCACAGTAGTTGCGGCGATTGGAAACATGATGGGAATTTCTATATCAACTGCCGTGCTTATAGCAAAGATGCGCGACAGTAAAATTAAACTACAAAACACTGTAAATGATCGAACACTATAAAAAGTTTTCACAGTGAATCTGATTAAAAGAAATGAAATTTATGTACAAAAATCCCTGAATGCCTAAAGGCAAAATTAAAAACTTGAAATTTCGTAGTTTTTAAGGCTCTTCCATAACTCCGTAGTTTCACACCGTCATCTGTAGAAACTACAGAAAATTCGTAGCACCTGGCAAGTATGAAGATGTAATACAACGTAAGCCATTAATTAGCCTGCAGAACAGGGTACAAAATTCAAATAAACATCCATATGATTTTGCATTCTTGTCTTCAAAACCTTTTCATCATCTGAAATTCCAAATTACTATTAAGCATGAAAAAACAAAAAATAAATAAAGAAATAAATAAATAAATAAAACAGAAAACTAGCACCACAGCTGTTTTAAACATAATTCACATATGAGAGCAAATATTACAGACTATAACAACTACATGGGAAAAAATATTTCAGGAAATATAATCATACCAGAAGACTTGTAAAGTAAGCCAGTTGCAGTTCCAGCAGCTATGGTATTTAATTCATCATCAACACCTCTCAGAAAGGAAAACAAAACACCAAAACCACTGTACATTACAGCTGTCAAAAGAAAAAAATGTTACACAAGTATTTTTTTACTCTGTTCTCATAGCAACATATACTGAAGCATTTGTACATCAATGATTTTTTTAATAATCTATGGGAGAAGAAGCAAACCATTTTTTTATTTTAAATTCTATTTAAAAGCTCAAAAGTACAATTATTATAAGCCTTTACAAATTGTACCTTATTAACTACACATGATAAAAATTAATTTAAATAAATATTAATTATTACTTCATTTATTTTTAACTGATACAGAAGTTATTTTTAAAGATACATAAAGAGTTAACTGTAACAAAATTCATGCAGATTACCCATAAATACTTTTCAAGTCTTTCAATGTATGTTTGATTAAAAAAAAAAAAAAAATGCTCCATGTTTATGCTACCGTGTTATCCAAACTGTAGACACATCATCTTCACCTCTACAAACAGCACAGAAAAAAAAATTCTGCCTTGAATAACATTACACAAAATCAAGATTTCCACATATTTTCTACTTTTCCTAATGCACTTTTGTCCCTAAACCACAGTCTTGAAATGATGAATTAAGAAATATCTTTAGGAATGCATATCTATAAGCACTCAACTTTCAGAATTTAACATTCTTACAAAGTAAAACTGTATTGAATAAACAAATCCCTTTAAAAATTGTATTCTAAAATTAGGAGGGGGGGGTCCATGAATCCATGACAATGCAATACTTTTTCCATAAAAAGAAACAGATTTCAAAGACAGCTAGTTAACTCTATCTTGACTGAAAGTCCAAGATAACAGACAGCAAGTATTTAGTTTTATGCAGATGATCATGATTCTCTGTTTGAACCAGACTTAATATTTTACACAGATTTGTGCTTATCTTGTAACGTAGAAAAATATTGTATCATAAAGTTTCTTGCAATGTAATAAAGTGGAAGTTCATAAAAGCAATCAATTATGCCATGTATATTTGCAAACATTATCACATTTGCCAATTTTGCACAAATTTTTACACCACATCAAATACAGTCAAACATGTACATAACAAAGTTAAATGGGAAGTTAAAAACATCTGATATATCATCATCATCATTGTCAACCATTATCAATCCACTGCTGGACGAAGGTCTCCCCAAGTTTCCTCCACAACGGTCTGTCTTGTGACAGTCTCCTCCATGTTACTCCTGCATACTTTCGAATTTCATCCACCCATCTCCCATGTGGTCTTCTTCTGGGTCTTTTTCTATCCCTTCGAATCCAATCTAAAATTTCGGCTGTCCATCGATGGTCTGTCCTTCTGGCAGTATGTCCAGCCCATTGCCATTTCAGCGATTTTACTCTGATCATGATGTCTTCCACTCTTGTCATTTTTCGGATCCACAAGTTCCTCTTCTTATCTCTCCTGGTTACACCAAGCATGCATCTCTGCATGCATCTCTCCATGCTTCTTTGAGTTATCTGCAGCCTTTGTATGTCTCTTTTAGTTAAGGTCCACGTCTCTGCACCATACGTAAGCACTGGAAGGATGCATTGATCAAACACTTTTCTTTTAAGACATAATGGCATATTGCTCTTGAAAATTATGCTGTTTCTTCCAAAAGCTCTCCAGGCAAGTTTTGTACGCCAATTAATTTCTTCATCAATGTGACCCTCACTTGATATCTGCTGTCCAAGATAAACATACGTGTCTGTCAGGGCAAGATTTCATCTTTTTTGCTCACTAGCAAATTTTGCTAGTGACCAAATAGTTTGCTAGCAAAACATTTGCATGACTAGCAAGTAAAACTAAATAACATCGTAACTTATTTTCTATTAAAGTTACACAGAAATTTAAATGTGTATAAATATTTTGACTTACCTTTTTGAATAATGAATAGAACCTTAGATAAGTTTAGTGACTATCTTTATTATTAATTTCTAACAAATTCTCATACCACATGAATATATTTCACTGACATTCTAATTCAGATTTCTTCCCATATGGTTTACACTCAGGGTGTCTGACTTTGTCATCATACCACTGCTGACCGTGGATTTAAAATCTCTTCTTGTGGCCCTTCTACAGTATTTCAATTGTCATCAGAGCATTTAAAGTTTCAACAGACAAATTGTTCCTCCAATCCCCTTGTATTCTTTTTAAAAAACTGAATCCCACCTCACAACATGCTAAGTGGAAGTATCGCACAAATTTCTGCTAAACTTCTACACACTTCATATCTGCCAACTACCACACAATGCCGTAGTTTCTACGTAATTAGTTGTCTGACTACGGAACTCACTATCAAAACTACGGATTCTACAAATTTTCATTTTGTTTCAAATTTTTCTTTTGCTATTATTTTTATGATATACACGAGATTCTTACAGGGATTCGTGGAATACCGCTTTATTTAATTTTTTTTTTGTCATCAGATCATTCTGAAGATTGATATTTGGGAGGGGGGGGGGGTCGTCTTCCATCTGGAGACAAAATTTCGTGCTTCAAAGCTTTCGAACACAGTAGTGAAACGGAGTAAGAAAATTTTGCCGTAATCGCAAATTGTTCTCCCAATGTTGTCTTTGTGTCCGCTTTTCTTGTTAAATATCATTTTATTGCATAAATGCTTGCATTTTAGCTTGAAACTGTGGAGAACAATGTGCAAAAACGTAAGTTGGCTGCTGCAAAATTTTTCTGTAATCTTCAGGCATGAGATTCTTCCCGCGAATTCAAGGAATTCCGTCTTTACGAAACTAGAAAACGAAAGGTCGATGGAATTCGGATTTTCCGTAATCACATTTTTTTTATTTTTTTTTTCTCACGATGTTGCCTCTGTCAAGTATTATTGCTCATTAACATTTTACTGGATAAATATTTGTATTTCAGCTTGAAAATACAAGGAAAATTTCCAAAACCAGAAGTCAGACGAAGCAAAAGTTTCTTCCGTAATCGTTTACCCCCTCCACGAACACGTTTCGCAAAAAAGTATCTATGCCACGCAATAAAGGCAATCGCTTGGCTTAGGGTACGACAGGAGTTGAGGACAAAGTTCGTGGGGCAAAAGAAGGGAGGGTGGCAGAGCAGGTGGTCAAACAACCGATCCATCCCAGAGCTCTGGGTTGCCACAGCAGCCATTGCCGGCGTCACGTTCAGTTTCTGGCCAATGAGGGCACGATGGAGAGGAGTTTCAATGCACTTCTACGACAGTTTGGAAGGGATGAAAGATAGGGGAGGATGGGTATTAAGTGTTGAAAGGAAATTGGCGAAAGAGAATCGCTGATTGTCGCTGTTTTAGCAAGTGATAATAGAAACTGTTATGTAAACTTCGTGGATTAATAATGATTTTTGGTTACTTTAAATAAAGAAATTACCTTACTAGCAATATTTGCTACTGCAATTTTTTTTCACTAGCAAATTTGAATTTTCACTAGCTATTTGCTAGTTGCTAATCGGTGAAATCGCGCCCTGGTGTCTGTTATCTCCAGCTTTTCTCCATCAATCGATAAATCTTCATTTGTTTTAAAAGCATTGCACATCACTTTTGTCTTCTGAAAGTTCATTTTTAATCCCACTTCTTTACTCTTGTCAGCAAGTTCCTGGATCATACTCTGCAGCTCTGATGGGGTAGTTGCAAAAATGACTACGTCATCAGCAAAACGAAGGTGGGTTAGATAATCTCCATTAATCTTTATCCCCTTGTTTTCCCAGCTCAGCGACTGAAAGACACCCTCCAATGTGGCATTAAAGAGCTTCGGAGATATGGTGTCATCTTGTCTCACTCCCTTTCCAATTTTTATGTGTGTTGTATTTTCAAACAGCCGAATCTTTGCACTTGCATTTTCACAGATGTTATTAATAATATTAATATATGCATCTTCAATACCGCAAGATTTCAGAGCCATTGTAACTGCTGACGGTTTCACCGAATCCAAGGCTTTTTCATAATCGATAAAAGCCATGCATAATGGAAGTTCATATTCCCTCGCTCTTTCAATTAGTTCTCTCAGTACGTGGATATGATCTATTGTGCTGTAGCCACTCCTGAATCCAGCTTGTTCTCTCGGTTGAGCCATGTCCAGTGTTACCTTCAAACGGTGTGAAAGAACTTTAGTAAAGATTTTATAAACCACTGATAGGAGGCTGATAGGTCTGTAGTTCCCGAGATCCTCAATGTCACCTTTTTTATGTAGCAGGATCATTGTAGCGTTGTTCCAATCCTCAGGAATCTTCCCTTCATTAAGGCATCGAGGGAAAATTTGGGCGAGTACTGTTTCGATTTCTCCACTTGCTTCTGGTATGATGTCTACAGTAATTCCATCTTCTCCTGGAGCTTTTCCCCGCTTCATGTTCTTGATTGCATGTGCAACTTCTGCTGGGAGGACTGGAAGAACTCTGGTACTGGTACCTTTCATGATGTCTGGAGAACATGTATCATCCATTTCATATAATTTGGAGTAGAAATCTTTCACTCTTGTCAAAATTTCGCCTCTATTTCTTGTTACAGAACCATCTTCTTTTCTCAGTGCCATAATCTGTTGTTTTTTTCCTTACTGAGATGTCCCTTTGCTATCTTTAGGCTTTGGTTGTTTTCAATTGCTAGTTTACAGTTGAATTTCCTTACGTCTTCAGTGATACTTTTTCGTACTGTCTTGCATAGCTCTATATATTCCACTTTGGAAGTCACATCTTCTTTAGTTGTCCTCATCACTCTTCTTTTTTGCATCAACATTTTGGTTTTTCCTGATAATTTGTTCACATGCAATTTGTTCTTAGACCCAGCTAATTTTGTTGCTGTTTCCATAAGAGCTTTGGTTACTTTTCTGTTAACTTCAGAAATATCCACTTCTTCCGATGTTAGGCCTTCTAAAGCAGAGAATCTGTTCTTCAGTTCCAACTTGAAGGTATTATGGTGTTTTTTAAGGTTGGTTATGTCAATACATTTTGTTTGTCTTATGAGCTTGCTACGTTCGAGTTTAGTGTTGAGGTGCATCTTACATCTCACCAATCTATGGTCACTGCCTGTGTTGAACTTGTTTAGCACACTGCAGTCTTCTATGACGAATTTTTTGTTACACATAATAAAATCAATTTCACTTGTCGTCCCATTTGGATGTCTCCATGTCCATTTCCTGTGTGGCTTTTTCTTGAAAAAGGAGTTCAAGATGAAAAACCCTTCTGCCTCTGCAAACTCTACGAGAGTATTTCCACGCTGGTTTCTGTTGCCGTGACCGAATTTACCTACTGAAGTTTCATTCTGTTGCCGTTGCCCTATTTTTGCATTGAAATCTCCCATAATTATCTTCAAGTGCTGCTTACCTTTATTATTTAGATCACGAATTTCCTCATAAAATTCTTCAATTTCTTCTTCAGCATGACTTGTGGTGGGTGCATAAGTTTGAATAATCTGAGCCTGGTATCTTCTCGAGAGTTGGATAACGAGTCGTGCAGCTCTGTCAGAGGAACTTTCAACTTCTACAACTTTATCCTTCAGTTTCTTGTTTATTATAAATCCAACACCACTAGTTCTGCCAGTATCTATCCCACGACAGTAGAAGAGATGTCCACTTTTCAGTTCAATGAGATCTTCTCCTTTTCTCCTTACCTCACTTAGCCCGACGATGTCCCACTTGATCCTTTGTAGTTCTTCTTCCAATTCAAGAAGCCTTGAATCAGAAGATAGGGAGCGTCCGTTATATGTAGCCAAGGTCAGCATCAGATGGCAGCCTAGTCCGGTCCTCCGGGATTCTTAGCACCATCTGCCTTCATGTCGCAGTGGCCGCTGCCTTGGCCAGGTACATTCGAGCTGCCGGAGACTGAGGGCCAAGATTTAAGTTGTGGAGTCATTTATGAGGGGTTTGGCCATAACTCACCACGCTGGCCAAGCGGGTTGGTGAGTGTGGGATAGCATTTTCTCTAATCCCAATGGTATAGTTATACTGCTATTGGCGGTCGTCAGAGCCCCTTTAGTGGGAACAGAATGCACCACGAGAAGGCGGGGTTGACATTTGTCAAGGAGAGGCTGTGATGTTACGCATCACATGACCTTATATATATATACACATGCAAACTTCGTTACAACCCAACAGATCAAAAAAGTCTATTTTGGGCATATTACATTATATCAGGTTAAAACTAATCAATCATAAACTGTTTGTCAAGCTCATATAGTACTTGTTAATTAAAAACTATTGTTAGCAAAAAAATATGAGTGAGCTACAATAAGCAAAATTTTTTAATGAATGAAAAAATTAAACTGCAAAAATTTTGAAATTTCATCTCTTAGCATTTATTTTGCTGTTCACACATTGACTTTAACACAATTATTATTAAGATGTTTCTAGATGCAAAATAAACTAAGATTTTCTAATAAGATTTTCTAAATGTTTGACAGCAAGTCTGTTTGAATTCTCTCTCTCTCTTGATTTCTTCTTCGCTTGATTAATCATCACTCATTCCTCATTCTGCATGTGCTCTACTATGTCCACATTTATGTTTTGCAATCCTACCAAAAGCGCTCTTCATCAATGTTCACATAATCTTGAAAAGAAACATCAGATATTCTTTCGCCTTTCATTCAATGGCTCCGTGTTACATTATCCACTGCTTGGTTTAAAATCTCCTATTTCTGAAAGCTTGGCAAAATTTAAGGGTTTTTTTTTTTTTTTTTTTTTTTTTTTTTTTGCTTTAATAAAGCTATTGGTACAGTTTTTCTTCTTTTCCCGCTTGAAGAAAGCAGTTTTCACACGTCTGAATTTTCTCTCGAAACCTATTAGCACGCAACAAACCATCACTGAATTTTTATTTAAATTCATCCCTGGGTTTTAAAACTGTAGAAAGAGAGTATGGTGCAACAGAAAACTTGTTTGTAACTTCAGAACTAAAGCAGTCTCATCTTCATGCAAACTGATCTTTCTGTAAAGGGAATCATACTGTGTTGTCAATAGCAGGTAATTCCTAGTTTTTTGATGAAAGCAGAAGGGGTGAAAACTGGGTGAATGGCACTTATTTTGTGAAAGAAAGACAATAAAAATAAAAAGTGAACTCTGTTTATTAGGCGTATAAAATAAGGGATCCAAAAGATGCTAGCTTTCACTACCTCCGGGTAGCTTCGTCAGGCATTTAGTAGTTAAAGATCGCAGAAGCAACTGGAACAAATGTATTTCTAAGAATATAATTAAATTCAAAATAAGTAAAACACTTGCACGATGTCACAGGTTGTTTGATCCCAGGGCCGGGTGGTCACGTGTAACTTCTAGAAGCCGGTGCCATATGAAAGGAAGGCTCGTGGTTACATCTTTGTTACACACATTCCGTCGCGTGATGATCTCGATGGTTTCGCGAAGCGCAGTAGCTCTCGCGCTGACGTAAGGTGCTAGTTTCTTAAACGGAGTTCACTTTTTATTTTTATTGTCTTTCACATTAACTGGGCGTACAGAAACCTGTTTCTTCATCGATCGTATATATATTTGTTGGCACTTATTTTGTTTGGTGATAACGGTATTGAACTTTGATATACACAGTTTCTCTGACATTTGGTGCCCATAATGTGCAGTTAAAATTATATGCGGTCTATAAAAGGGTTTATGTGGAACTTCATATTATGTGAGCTTGTTAAATTTGATTTTACCATATTTATAATTTCTCAGATTTCCTTTACACAGTAACTAAAATTGACAATTGATTATTATCTAAACAGAATTCCATTTTATTATGAAATTCACTGCCCATTTTTAGCAATGCAAAATCAATACCTAAGAAAGTGATTGATCTGCAAGACTAATGGACAATAATTTTAAATATAGATCTAAAAAACTTTTTGCAAGTTTTGAAAACTAAATTCAGTTCACTAATGGCACCTATTTTGTAGGGGTGATGCTGAATATCTACTACTTTGACTGCCTACAACAATAATCAATATACAGCACTAATGCATACTGGTATGTACACCATAGATGCCAACCTCTGGAGATATTTTCAGTGATTAATTTTTTTCCCTCCAGTAACCCAGCACACAGCGACAAATTTGTGTATCTAGCATGGCAACAAATTCTAGTCTGCCACAAGAATTACAAAAAAAAAAAAAAAAAAGAATAAATACATTAAATAACAGTTTGCTATTGTTAAAATTAAAAATGCCAACAGAAAAAATCTATAAGGTTACCTTCAGTAATCTTTAGATTTTTTTCTTTTCTCTCTCTTAATGTCCTCAGATTTTGGCAGAGTTGGAATCCACTGCACCTCCTATATAACCCATTTTATTTTATTGAAGAATTGAACTGCAAACTTAACCCATGTTTTAAGTTTGTAGTTCACACTTTATATAGCCGAATAAGTTTTGATGTTCATTCTTCCCGATTTTATAAATATAATTTCATCCATCATGCTCACTTAACAACAGTAGAGTGCAGAAGGAACTTTCAGCCTGAGGACCATGAATGCATAATAAAAAGCTTTCACAATTTTTGATAAATGATGTAACTTTGAGAATATGAATACTTTGAACACCATGCATCAATTCTTACAAAATTTTTAGCTTCACTTCCGTTCTTGGAAAATCGAAATCCAAATATTCATGGGAAAAAATAATATTTAACAACAAAATGGGAGTCGTGATAAAAAAAAAAAAATAGGATTACGGGGGAAATTCATGCTCTGTCCAACTTTCGTTTTTGGAAATTTTTCTCCATTTTCAAGCTGAAATACAAAGATTTATGGAATAAAATTACACTTAACAACAATAGAGTGCAGAAGGAACATCGCAAGAAGCAAAATTTACAAATTACAGGGACATTTTCGGTCCATCTAACTTCTGGTTTTGGAGATTGTTGCCTATACTTTCAAGCTGAAATACAAACATTTCCGCCAGATATAACATCTAACAATACTAGACAAAAACAGCATTGCAAGTAAAAAATATTACGATAATGGGAGAAATTTTTACTCTGTCTAACTTCCATTTTTTTAATACAACTTGAGAGGAATTAGTTGGGAAAGTCGTTTCCCACCCCCACCTCCCACCCGACGGAAAAAACCAACACCCCAATAACAGCCACCCCACCCCACACCCCAACTTCTATTCAGCATAGCATCGATCTTAAGAAATAACCTGAATGATGGCAAAAACGTGGAAATCTGAGGAAGAATTTCAAACCTACTTCCAAAGCAGAAAAATCCAAAGACGATTCTACAATTCCAACCAAATATTTGTAATATTACAGAAAATTTGTACTGGTTGGTATCTATGATAGTACATACACAACACTAAAGATGCATTTTCAGCAAACCAACAGAAAATTTGGTTTTGAATGAAAATCCATACAAAAAATTCATAACATTTTTAAAAATTGATCAGCAGGTTTTAGATCATAAAACAGGCACAAAAGTGGGCAGTGATAGGAAAAGCTGAACTTCCACAAGTGGGGGGGGGGGGGGTTAACAGTGTAGAATATTGCATTTCACTCTCTCACTCTCTAATGTATACAACCATGACATTTATGCATTGGTCACATGCCTGCCAACTAAATAGATTTAATGTATGTATTTTGTTTCAAGAAAATTAAATATATAGCACAATATAATGTAAGGGGAAAAAATTGCTGATGGGGTCATATGCATAGAAAATCACTCACCTTAGTACAGAATTATATCTTTAATCAAATATCTTTATGACATAACAATGTTGTATGGAAATGAAATCTTGAAGGTTTGAAAAACTCCAGACATGTTTGTTGATAAATAATAAAAGTTTGATGAAGAATAAATGTTCATTCTCGATTTGACACAAAATTGTTAATGAAGAAATATGATAACTGCTTGCAAAAACGTTAAGACAGTTTGTAGATAAATAAAAAAAGTCATTCACAACTAATAAAATTTCATTTTCTTAAGTTGTTTTTGCCTAACAACTTGTTGTAACCTTCTTTTATGAATTAGCCGGCTAGTTTTTTTCACTTGAACCAATTCATTTGATTTTAATTTACTGCATAAGTTTTTAGAGATATTTAGCTCCTTTCATTTTCTTTTCATTTCTTTTTCCTTATCTTGTATTTTTTTCTTATACAGGGTGTCCAAGAATTATTGGACACATTACAAAATTATATAAAACAAAACATTAAACAGATAGAAAGAAACTGACTGTACTAACTTACAATGTAACTACACAAGTTAATAAATTCTGATGTGAGATCCCTTGGTTGCTCGTAGTACGTCCAAGCGATATTAGATTTTATGCCATGTATTGGCAAGCATCTTTGGAGTTATGGAATTAATAGCAGCTGTGATACGCTGCTTCACTTCCTGCAAATCAGCACAAGGCATCTGATAGACACGATTCTTCACATAACCCCACATGAAATAATCCAATGGAGTTAGATCTGGAGAGCGAGGAGGCCATGGAATGGGACCACCACGCCCAATCCATCTGTTGGGGAAATGCTTAATTAGGCACTTACGTACACATGCTTACCAATGCAGGTGTGTCGTCTTGTTGCAAAATGACGTCATATCTTTTGATCTGAGGTATAGCGAAATTGTCTAGCATATCCAAGTAAATGTCACCATTTATGGTTGTTTTTTTTTTGTAGAAGAAGAAAGGGCCAATCACTTCTTTTTTTGATAGGGCGCACCACACATTAACTTTTGGATAATCATGTTCCAGTTCAATAGCAGCATAAGGCGGTTCACTGCCCCATATCCTACAGTTGTGACGATTCACAATACCTGATACATGAAATGTGGATTCATCACTAAAAATGACAGTACTGAGAAAGTTTTCGTCGTTTTCCACTCGATTCAGCATATCCACAGTGAAATCGTATCGCACAGTGTGATCATTTACATGCATCTTTTGCACTATTTGAATTTTATAAGCATGAAACTTTAATTTCTTGTGCAAGATATCGTGAACTGTCGATTTCAGAATGCACATTTTTCTGCTTGCTTCACGAACGGATTTCCTGGGGCTTCGTTGGAAACTTTCATAAACTTGGTCAACCGTCTCACCGCTAACACTAGGCCTGCCAGCTCCTCCACGATGTTCCACATTACCAGTTTCTTTAAACTGTTTCATCCACCGCTTGACCGAGGATTACAATCATACTCTAAATGGTACCGTCTGTTAACTTTAATGACAGACTTTAATTTCGCAAGCCATAACACACACATCGCTTCTGCTGTACAGATGACATGACAACTGATTGCGCATTTCTCATACATTCCTCATCAGGCCACACCTAGCGCCATCTATTGAATTCTGGGAATAACAATTCTGCAAAACAAAAATATAGAAACTGTGTTAGTAATACGTGACATAGAAAAACAGACAATACCCATAGGTTGTTTTTTTTTTTGTACATAATTTTGTAATGTGTCCAATAATTCTCGGACACCCTGTATTTTGAATATGATGATTTCATATATTCTGGCATAAATCTCTATTTACAGGGTCATGCAAATAATTGTTTTTCTTAAAAAATTCCAAGGCTGTCTTATCCTGATTCAGTAGCTTATATTTTATGGTTTGAACAGATGAAAATGTTTCAATTTTCATGTTGCTGGATTCTTTATCAAGTACATCCCCCATCATACTAAAGGAACTTTCCACTTGAGAACCAGAAAAAAACTCAATAATGCCTTCACCATTTTTGAGAGGGCACTGAATTTGTTTAACTTAAAAAGTGCATGTTTTGGGATTCGTTAAAATTCATTTATGTAAATATTAAACTGGACCACATCACTGCATCCAAAGTATAAAATTAGTAACATTTAACAACAACACTGGGTAGAGGGAACGTTGCGCAAGCAGGGATTACGATTGCCGGCAAAATCTTCGCTCCGTCTGGCTTCCGTTTTCACACATTTTCCCTCCATTTTTCAAGCTAAAATACAAATATTTATGCATTAAAATGATATTTAATAACAATACTGGGCAGAAGAAACATCACGAGATAGGATTATGGGGAAAATCTTCACTCCGTTTAACTTCAGTTTTTGAAAGTTTTGAAAGATGAAATACTCCCAGACAGAAGAGCTTCTTTTCAGTTTTACACCAATCTTGAGTATGACCCAAATGATGACAGAAAAAACAGAATTCTGTCAATCCACGAAATAATCTCATATGAGTAAGAAGTGACTAAGAAATGGAGAAACACAAATGTTATGGAAAATGAAAGTGAAAAATCGATACTGCGTTGTTCACTTTGCTGTGAAACAATCTTACAAGACACGGAAACAGTGCAGATTCCATCACAGATGGATTAAATACCGGTCTGGAAATTTAATTTCGTTTAATAAAAGAGAAAGGGACGGAAATGATTCCTCTCTATGGATTAGTTTTGAAGAAGTATATATTAGAAATAAGGTAACATGCATTTCATTAGAAATATTCTTAAAAAATACGAAGTTGTTTCTTTTCACTATTACCGAAGATATTAAAAACGAGGAACATGACAAGAAAACATCAAAAATAAAAATATAATCAGGCAGAGAGAGAGAGAGAGAAAGGGGAGATAGGGGAAACTTGGTCAAAAAAATTTAACATGAGGAAACGGAAAACGACACGACATTCTCAACACCCTAGAAACATTCCCGAAAATGTTTAACAAGTGTTAGAATATTGAAAACACAAAAATAAACTTCACATAGATGTTTAATAACGTTATTTCACTGAGATTTTTTATTTCCATTGCATACTCGACATTTTCCATCGTTCATAGCATACCGACGATTTCTATAGCATACTCTATGTTTACCGTGGTGATTTCCATAGTAACTACATAAAACCCATAGTACTTGGAGTCTCCGAATCTTTCTTCCTACCACATGGTCTTACTCGGCATCAAGCGGAAGAGTGCGCACGGAGAATTTACTGTACCAAAATCCCGACGATGACGATGGGGCACAGCGGTTCTGGCGCACAATCTGCCTTTTGTAGCAAGATGGTGCAAGATTTTTGTTTTGGCACACTTTGGCGCAGAATTCCCATCCCTGGAAGAGGTGATGTCATTCCCCGCCGTAACCATGCCATCATTTGAAGTCATTATGATTTTGCTTTCCGGAAGAGGGAGGCTGACCCCCGCCCCCATAAAATTTTTGTTGCATTTTTGGAATAATATCGGTAACACCAAAACTGGAACAGAAAAAAGCGGATTTCCGTGTATTCGCGGAAGTCTTTCATGCCCGATAAAATAAAAAGTAAACAAACGAAAATATGAGCTATCATGAACTACAAGAAAATACATGAAGTGTGAGAACCGATAATTTCATACCAGTTTTTTAGGAATCTTTATTACCACTTAGTCATTCTCTGAGTAACAGCACTGTGTACTGTTGCTGCAAGTGAAGCTAAATGATATTAACATACCTGAGAAGGGAACATAAACTGAACAATGATGATTGGCCAGGAGAAGCATCACTGAACAACCAGTAAATTCATTCAGAGGATCAATGATGCTTTTCTTGTAAACAGACAGCTTTGTTGGAAGCTGGCAATGAATCTGTTCATACCATGAGCACAAAGCATGTTCAAATGAACAAAAAATATGTATTCAGTGGGTCTATTGATTGAGCACTGTAGAAAAAATAAAAGAACATTGAATGGGATTTGCTTTGGAGCACCTTTCATGTTTTCATGAGAAAAGAATCTCATTTCTTTCTTCAAAGAACCATAATTGCCACCGCCACCAAAGGGGAAGCTTTCCAAAAGAACTGATGAGGAATTGCAGGACCACAAAGGTCCTGCAATTCGCTGAATTTTTTGACACACACTATTAAAGCAGGACACTACAGCAAACACACAAACTGTTGTGACTGACATTTTTCTTTGACCACAAAAGATCCTCCACTTGACTGAGTTCCCTGAACACACTCTACTAAGGTAGGACATTGCAGCAAAATACAAACTGTTGTGTCACACAATTAAAAACAAACAATTCTGCTTCTTTTTAGATAGAATAGTCTTTCTCCTTGACAGCACCCATCTTCATACAGCACAGGAAACCCTCAAAACTTTTATCAGATTTTCAAGTGACTGAAGAACAGTGTTTAGGTAACAGTACAATGTTGGTTTCTTGCAGCTCTGCAATGCAATGGAATTTTATGAATTGCAGCAGACTGTCTTCTAACAATGGAACAAAAATGCATGGTTGGTAAATATGTTCAAATAACTTCAGAAATGTCAGCTTATTTTGCCTGGAAAACAGCAGCTTATTTTTGCCTCACACTTTATTCACTCTACCCCTCCATGAGCTCTTACGAGTCACAGAGAGGGGGGGGTGAATAAAGTAGTAGAAAATATATTATTTTTTATGGAAAATGTCAAATCACGTTTCAAATTATCTTTTGAGAGCATTAAAACAATTTTGCACAAACAAATCAGTTGCACAGAAAAAACGATACAAGGTTGTGTATGTATTTATTTGTATGCATAACAAAATATATCAAAGAATTTGTTCATACCTACAACTCCTACTATGTTTGCAGATCCTGCTCCCTTTTTGGTTATGTGATTTAACATCCTAGGAGAGAGAGAGAGAGAGAGAAGGAAACATTTACAAATACAGGTGAAAAGACACGAGTGACTTCAATGTAATCTACAACAGTGCAAATAGCTAATTAAGGTCATGTTTGATTATGAAAAAAGCAATGTATGCACAATCGCACATAAATGATATAGCAATACACTCCACTAATGGTTTATATAAAACAAAATACTTCATGATTATCCCACAAACCTTTTCCAGTGTGTCCTGCTACAAATGTCAAAAAAAAAAAAAAAAAGACATCTGAAAATTACTGGTGGTTTGTTCCCAGCAGGGTACAGGGGCAGAGCCCTGTTAGGGATTTAGGGGCGAAGCTCTCATGTTTTCTGATTAAAGGTGCCTGTTTTTGGCTTAAATCTGTTTTTAACATGTTAAAAACAGAAAGAAATACATAATAGCCGCTCCATTCCTCCCATAGTTTTAATTTTTTTTTTCACATTTTTAAAAATTTATTTTATTATATAAAATAATATTAGTTAACATAGGTGTATAAAATACATATAAATTGAATACATTTCATTAAATTTATTTCCTACATTTATAACTGATTGTACGTAAAATAATATACGTTAACATAGGTGTATGAAATACATATACGTAATTGAATACATTTCTGAATTTAAAAAGTTCAGTTCAAGCCACTTAACTTTTTCAATGCGTAACCTTTTTTCCAAATAAATATAAGTACATTATGTTATACCAGTATGAAAAAGAGTGAACAATATAATATGCAAGTTGGTTAAATTTGAAAAACATAAGTAATCTTTCACTCCTTGTCACTGTTTTATTGCCCACTCCTTAGAATTGGATGAAACAGTTCCCTTTAATTCTCACATTGACTCAAACTCCTATGAAGCATCAAGGTTAATAGACAGTAAGGTTTGTTCATTGTGTCTCCCTCGCAGCAGAAGTGCGTCAGTGTACCACACGACGCAGCCATCACAGGGCTGCCAGCCTATCATACCCAAGAAAATAGTTGCTTTAGTAGCCACTAATGATAAAAATAGTAGCCACTAATGGTAAAAATAGTAGCCTAAATAGTAGCCTTAACTACTTAAGTTAATGACTAAAATAGTTGCCCAAAAAAGTGTATGACTTTTTGAATGTAAGTGCTCCACACCAAAAAGAATTTTTTTTTTAATTTTTTTTATTTATTTTAAACCACGGTGACAAAATTAGCACATGTTCACATTTTGGTGGGGGAAAAATTATATATATGCACACACATCCATACACTACAAAAAGGGCATCTTAAGTTTCAATATATACTGTTACTCAAGACACTCAGAACTATAAAGGTTATGGAAATTACACCCTCCTCCCCACCCAAAAAAATTATTCAATTATATATCAAAAACAACCCTAATACAAACTTTGGAATTACAAAACACTTCCTTCTTTGTCATTGTTCTGGAGGTCAGATGTTCTCATCTGTATCAAGCCAGTACGGAGAGCTTTCTTTTGTTCTGCATTTGTGGTTGGTAAAAAAATATAAGGTTTTCCAAGTGGGCTTCATACACTGTGTTGAAAAAATTGTTGTGCATTTCTTCTTTCAAAGGCCATAGTTGTTGTCATTCAGTGTTATGTTGATCACTTGTTTTTTTTTTCGTACACATAATAATCATAGTTATCTGACATGAAATATATCAAGAATCTCATTCGAATAGATGAACATTTGGAAATATTTCAAACTTGTCTTTTGTACAGCTATGACAATAAATATCAAACACTGTGAATGTGTTTAGTATGGAACAAAAACATGAAGCCTAGAACTAAAAAAATGATAACTTGCAGTTTATTATCATCAGGAATTGAATGGGTACAGTGTAAGCTCCCTCTTCAATAATGGAAACTCTTTAACTCATAAGTAATAATAATAATGGTGCTTAATATGATTTTGAATTATGTTGTAAAAGAGTACATTTTATTTTGATTCTCATATTTGAAAGGTAAACGTAAAAAACCTGTCTGAAACGTCTTCACTTCATTAGGGCATGGGCAACTGTCTTACAATTCAAACTCAAGCCTGTGTAGGTCCGGTATAATTGATATGAAGCATTACACTGATACACCAGTGCTGAGACAGGCCAAGCCCGAAAGCCCGAAGAGGAGCCCAAACTGGGCTCTGGCTGTACAATACTTAATACGGTTCAGGCTCAGGCTGGGAGACAGAGAGAAATAGAGAAATATAATTTATTTTTAAATGTAATTTTTGTATGTTTTAGCATACGGGACGTTTCTTACTCTTTCTATTTAATAAAGAGAATTCTCTGGCAGCTGGGCGGGGTGTGGGTACTCGGGAGGGCTATTTATTCTGGGCATGGGTATAGAAAAATACCATAGGCAACATATTACTGGGTTTCGGCTGAGAAGGAGTAGCTTCTTCAAGAACTATAGATACTACATAGTAGATAGTACGCAAGGAAATTTTGCCCCGAACCTCCACACTGCAGCTCCCTGCTTATTCTATTGAGAAAAGTACGTAGTTTTCAGCGTCTACCGATCTTTCTAAAACAAAATCGTGCAACTATTCTATAGAAACAGATAGAGGTCCCTTCTCCACTCCCCAGTTGAGAAAGACATTGGTTAATTACAGGGGTAAGAGAGTGGAAGTCTGGAAGAGAATATTTTTTTCATTAATGCCCAAACAAGTTAATCATAGTTTTCGGGCTCGTTCAGGCACGGGCTCTATCTTTCAATATAAAATTAGGGCTCGGGCGGGCTCGGACTGACAAAAAAAATTTAAAAATGTGTTTCAGTTCGGACTGACAAGATTTTAATTTTTTTTTTTTTTTTTTTTTAAATCTGTTTCCTGTGAATTTAACATTCTGGGCCGCGAAATTCGCTCTTCAAATCCTTTATTTAGCAATTCTTGTTTCAATCTCTCAGCACTTTCTTTCTCTGCTTTCAGTTGCTGTTCCTTTAATCTCTGCTCCTCTTCGAAATGGTTGCTATATGACCTATGTGCATTAAGTGCTAATTTTATTAGTTCTTTGGTTATTAGCACCTTTACAACTTGGTTGTTATACATTTTTAATGCATCTCGAATTGTTAGTCTCTCATTCAACATCTTCTCAGACATAGCTGCCTTCTCATCTGAAAGAACTCTTCATGATACAGAAGAGCCTCTCTCTACATCGAAGTTGCCATGTGATAAAGCAAGGCATGCTTTCACAACTTTAGCCAAAGATGGATATTTCTAGTCTCCAAATGTCTTTTGATACAATATGTCTCTCCAAAAATGATCAATCCTAATTTCGCTGTTTGGAATAAATTCTTATACATACAAGTACATCTATACCTAGACCCACGTGACTAGAAGAACGACCTACTCAAATGACAAAAAGTACTGTCTCGTTATTTTTAACAGAAACGCAGAAATGTCTCACCAGGTGTTTTTTCGATTACCACTTAATTTTTTTATTATGAACAATTCCTAATTTATATTACATAGTTTGTAGATAATGTAAAGTGAGTTTAAATGTCTGTTGGCGAAAACGTGCATTTTCCGTGTCATTCAGAAAATAAAGCTGTAAAAAAGCAATCACACAAATTTATTTCAATGAACATATCATTCATGAAATTCTAGGTACAAATTTGTTGACTTTAAATTGATACATTTAACTGCAAATGAGCTTCAGTAAGCACAGAAAACAACAGTCTTTAATATGGCGAAGGCAAGATATGTGCTCGCTCCTGGCACTGCTGTACGGCAATCTCTGCCGTATTCCCAAACAGAAAAACGGGACACTTTTTTGGCGGAATATCTTGATTTGAGTAGTTCGTTCCTTTAATCACATGTGGGTTTAGTCCATACTTGCCATCGACTTTCTTCCATCTGTTCAATTTGTAACCTACAACAAACAACTTCCTACACGCTTGGGGAAACTTAATGCAGAATGTTAAAAATGATGTCTGCTGCAGCTAATCAGAAACTTAGAATCACAGAAAAATACCGAAATACCAAAACTGTCACTGAAAATGTGACCAGGTTTAATATCTACTAAACTTTTATATACAGTATATTACACTGATATTGAGATAACTTTATTTTTCTACTTTGGCTTTAATTCAATTATTGAAGCAAATTACAGAATTTGAAAAAAAACAACATAAAACTCAAAAATACATAGGTATGCGACATTTCTTTTGAAATGCTTTCATATACCACACAATTAATACATAAAATACTATTTGTATTTAATTATTTTGAAATAATGTTTACATTGGAAATTTAAGGGTAAGGAAAGGCGAAATATCTAGACCTTTTTCAAACGACCAAAGGGATTGTTATTCCTTAAACACATAATTATGGGAGCAAGTACTTGTGTTACATTTTATTTACGGAAGGAATTTTCAACATACTATTGATGCTGTAGCTATGTTTTTAATTTTCCCTCGCCAGCAAACAAAGTATGCACAAAAATTTCCAATGTGAAATGAAAGAGAATAACAGGAAAACCTTGTGTCCAACGGCTGTGTGCAATTGCAATCATTAGGGATCATGGCAATTTAACTGGGCATGATTAAAAAACTAATTATAGAAGCTCAGAAAATACTAAGAAACAACTAGATTTAAGTTTTTACGGCAAATTTTTATATAAAGTATTCATTAGAAAATGTCAGTAAAGGTAAAATACCCCCCCCCACACACACACACACACACACACACACACACAATCAGCTATTTACTTCCACCAGTGACTAAAAAATGTTACGAAAATTAACAAATGGTGCAAAAAAACGTTTCCCATAGCAGAAGGAAGGTATTAGAGACAAAAAGATTTTCAAATCGATCACTTAAAAGGAGAGATATAAAAGGAAACATGATATAACTATAAGTTTCAGCGGAAGAATTTTGCATAATGGAAAAGTTGAAAACAGGCAAAAAGTATTCTTCATAGCAAAAGCTATGCTAAGGAAAAAGAACTTTTCAAATGCATCTACTGGAAGCAGAGATAGCAATAAAAACGTTTTGACCTTTACAAACCCTAGGGGAAAGTTGTACATTATTTGAAAAGGATCTTCAAATAATTTGAATGAATTAAAGCCGAAGTAGGAGCAAAAATCTTATTCACTCTCCATTTTTATTATAGTGAATGGCATACAGTAAAAAAAGAAATTTCTCAATAGGGTTTTTACAGGCAGAGATAGCCTGCAAACAGAAGTACACAAACACCACCTAGTGGCAGAATTGTGAACCACAAACCTCCTCAAACACAAACCTAAAGTGTTCCATAATGTAAATGGTATTTGGTGTTAAAAGAATTTTTTTAAATTGGACATTTAGAAGTACAGATATTGAGAAAAATAGATTAAATATTTGTGCCCCTTAGTGGCGAAATTGTGCACTATTTTAGGAAGAAAATACACACAAGGAGTTTTCATAGTTAGTAGTATCTGATCAAAAGAGAACATTTTTCAATCTGCTTTTTAGTCCCGCAGATATTGCTGTAAACGGAAATGTGAACTTACGCCCTCTAGTGGTGCACTTGTGCATTAAGAAATATTTGAAATTATATGAGAAAAATTCCGCACCGAAAATATACTCCAACAAAGAAAGAATTTTTCAAATCGGATTTTCTAGAAACAGAGATATGGACAAAAATAAGATATACGTGTACACCCCTGGTGGAAAAACTATGCACTATTTTAAGCAGGAGGTATTCTTAACAAGTTTTCCGAGGGGAGCGGTATCGGTCCACGGACGAATTTTTTCAATCAAGTTTTCAGCTCGGATTTTTCGAAAATATGTCAGAAGCAAAAATAAACATTTACACCCCCTGGTGGCCAAACACCATTCCTTACCAAAAATGAGAAATTATATGCAAAACACTTTCTTCTCAAGAACTGTATCAGAGGCAGGAGGAATTTTTCAAATCAGACTTTTAGAAGCGGAGATATTGGGAAAATCGTGATTTACCTTTACGACCCCTAGTGGAAAATGTATGCATTATTTGAAAAAGGGACTGTAACTAAAATAACCTTGGCTATAAATGTCATCGAAAGAAAAAATATTTTTTTCAATTGGATATTTAGAAGCAAATATGCGAAATGAAATGCATTTTAAATTCGATACGATCTCCATTTGCGTCCTCTAGCGGTAAAGTTGTGCATCCAAAAAAAAAAAAAAAACAGAACGAACGGATCATCATTCTCACATTTTAAGCTTCCCAATACAAAAAGAATTTTACAAATCGAACTAATAATTGTGGAGATATGGTCTCCCAGCGGGACAGACAGAGATAACATAAGCGTGATGCAAAAGATGCTAATAACGCAGTTTCAGTCCTCCTAAACAAGAAAATTGATACCCCCCCCCTTGCGGCAATGGTATCTACAATTAAATAGGTGAATATTTAATTGTAGATACCCATCAGCGCAACGTTGACAAAGCAGGAAGCGGAATATTAACTTCACTTCTCAAGCAGTGATATGCTCTCCTGGAAACAGTTCTTAATGTTATGGCAGCTGCAATATCAGTAGAATTCCAAAGAATACATTGTTTAGCTTAACAAAACCCTTATCTGTCTTGGAGTAAACACTGTAGAAAGCAAATTTTTTATGCACATTTCTCTGTCTTTTTTTCTCATCTTTCCGTAACCTTCGCAACTCTAATAATTCTTTCTGCATTTGATTCTGCTTTACTTTGAGGACTTTTACACGTAAAGTTAGACTATGGTTTGAAGAGCTCAAAGATAATATTTGTTTCTTCAGCTTTTCATTTTCCTTCATCAAAATATAATTTTCCTTCAATAGAATTTCATTTTCTGTTTTCAGGTCTTTCATACATTCAATTTCAGTATTTTCATCATCGGCACTCCACATGTCTTCCAAAATTCCCTCTTTATTATCGGAGTTTATCAAATTGCATACAAGATCAGTTCTTTTCCTTTTCTCCTGTCTGTTCTTTCTCTCTGAATTAGAATTTACATTAAAGTTTCCCGGGAGGTTTAAACTTGGTACAGCAGTATCCTTTAACATTTTGCGGATAGGCAAACCTAGAAGTTCATTCCTTAAATCATGTCCGTAGTCTTCCTCAGGAAAATGTTCCGAACAAATAGCTGAATTCATTTTGTTGAAACTGTCAGCTTGTTCCTATCTTAATTTCCATGTTTTACGTAAAACTTCATTTTCCGGAAACCTATGGTTAATGAATGCCATTCCTTCTGGTTTTCAAATAATAATTTGGACATGTTGCTATCGTGCACGAACCAGGCATGTTCAGTGTTTAACGTATAACCAAGAAAAAGAAAATTCGTTTGCTACAGATACGGAGCTTCAAATTCTCGGAAATGAGACACAATGTTTAATAGCTTTCAGATCAGACCCTGAACCAGAAAAACAGGAGCAAGCAGCCTTAGGTGGCAGAGTGTGGAGCGGTCCGGGACAGTGACCAGCGGAAGTGTCGGATAAGCATAACCTTGGAGTCTACTAACCTTGAAAGCATATCCTGAACCCCCTTAACTGCATTCCAAAGACGATTAAATCCACAGCCCCAAAGCCCATTCTTCTTCAATGCCAGCAAGATTCTCATAATAGGATCCACAGTTCATTTTGTAACCAAAATTTTCTCCCTTCTTCGGAGAATCAGCACGAGACCTTGAACATGAAGGGTAAATGCAGCCAACCACTCCTCTCTGAAAATGAATCAGTTCACTTCCTCATTTCATTGTCAACTGTCATTATTCTTTCAGTTTAACAGAGATTTCGGACTTGTGCATAGCTTGTAGCAAACACACACAATTTTTATTTGAATAATTTATTGGTTTTGGAAAACATGACAAAGAGAAAACAATCCACATTGAAAGAAAAATCAAAATTTTAAATGCAACTGAAAAAGAAAATTCAAGTATGCTGATTCTTGCTGAACATTTTAAATTTTAACTGAGATCAGTGTGATATTATACAATGGAGAAAGAAAGATATTGGACACTACAATGTTGCAATCTTTTAAAAAAACAATCATTCTGTGAAAAACATAGAGACTAAGAAATGTGCCTGAATGGATGTGTGATATGTTTCCTGATATGATGCCAAAGATATCAAAAATTTGTGATAATTGTAGGAAGCAGATTGGTTCATTGAAAAATATGCAAGAAAATAATGATTGCAGTTCGGATGTGATGATGAAACAAGCTATGATCCTCCACCTTCAGCTGTTCTAGAGACACTAAATACGTCTCTTCAGGAATTAGGAGAGTCCCCTGTACGTAGTACAAATCTTCAGATGAAGCAGTATTCAACCAAAAAATTTAAAAACATTGGTTTAGCATTTAAAAAACAACTATTTGCTAATACAGAGGATTCCTCAAGAAATGAATGTGAGTCACTGGAACAATCTGTCATAGGTAATCTGAAAACTAGCTTTTCTTCAAGTAGTAGGAAAAAGAAAGTAATGCTACTAACTTGTTTGCCTGAATCTTGGAGTATAAGAAAGATAATGCGTGAATTCAATGCTCCTAACTACATGGTATGCCAGGCAAAATGGCTTTTGAAGGAAAGAGGTATATTAGAAAGTCCTGACCAAAAACCGGGAAAGAATCTGTCACAAGAAGTTGTGCAAACAGTACGTTCTTTTTATGAAAATAATGAAATAAGTAGAGTAATGCCAGGGAAGAGAGACTGTGTAACTGTGAAGGGGGAGAATGGAGATAAAACAGTAATATCTAAAAGACTTATTTTGTGCAATTTAAAAGAAGCATATAAAAATTTCAAAGATAAATTTCAAGAAATGAAGATTGGGTTTTCTAAATTTGCAGAACTGTGCCCAAAACACTGCAATTTAGCAGGAACACACTCAGTATGTGTTTGCACTACACATCAAAATGTCAAACTTACGATAGAAAATGCTAAGCTCGGTGTGTTAACCAATAGAGAATTGGCCTCTTATAAACACTGTTTGGCAAAAGTGCTGTGCAACCCAGCATCAATTCACTGCATTACGGGAAATTGTAGTGCTTGCCCAGGAAGCGACCCAATAAAAAGTACACTAGAAAATGCATTTGATAACAATATGGTTGAAAATATCACTTTTCGACAGTGGGTTTCAGTAGACAGATGTAACTTAGAAACAATGCAGAAGACCTCATCGGAGTTTATTGAATTATTTTCTGAAAAATTGACCACATTGATACTCCATGATTTTCTAGTTAAGCAGCAAAGCTCTTTTATAAATGAAGTCAAGGAAAACTTGAATGAGGGTGAATATGTTGATGTGACTTCTCTGAGAATTACACTTTCGTGATCCAAGATGAGGCTCAGAGTTATCATTGGTCAAGTGATCATGCAACAGTGCACCCCTTTGTAATGTATTACAAAGGAGAGAAGAAAACAGAGCATATGATCTATGTCATCATTTCTAACTGTCTAGAGCATAACATCATAGCAGTCTACTGTTTTCAAAAAAGCTAATTCAATTTTTAAAAACCAAATTTCAAACTGATAATACAGGAGATATACTACTTTTGGGATGGCAGTGTAGCCCAATACAAGAATAAAAAGAATTTTGTAAACTTATGTTTCCACAAAGAAGATTTTGGCATCGAAACAGAATGGCATTTTTTTGCCTCTGCTCATGGAAAAGGACTGGTGGCGGTGGCACTGTTAAGAGATTAGCAACAAAAGCAAGTCTGCAGAGGCCATATGATAACCAAATTCTTACTCCAAAACAACTTTTTGATTGGGCAGTTAAAAACATTACATCTGTACACTTTGAATTTTCAACACAAGAAGAGTACATTGAAACTGAAACATTTCTAAAAGAGCGTCTTAGTCAACCTGTTACCATCAAAGGGACAAAGAGGTTTACATGCCTTTATACCGATAGCATCAAGTACATCAAAAATATTGGTAAAAACTTTTCAGATACAACAGAATCTACTGTTGAAACAGTCACAAAATCTCCGGAAAAATTGGCTTTGAGAGATATTCATGGATACATTACTGCCATCTACGACAAGAAATGGTGGCTAGCTTATGTTTTAACAAAAGATGAAGGTCTTGATGAAGTTAAAGTTACTTTCCTTCACCCAGCCGGTTTATCACTATCTTATACATATCCTACAAAACCTGATATTCTATGGGTATCTGTAAATGATGTTCTTTGTAAAGTAAACCCAGTAACACCAACAGGAAGAATATATCAAATTCCTGGGGATGATACTGTAAAAACAAATGAAGCATTTAAAAAAGTGAAATCTTAAAACACATACAGTTTGTATCAGGTTTCGCAAGTGACATTTCGAATGTATGTGTTAACAGTAAATTTGAATGTGTACATAGATATATTAAGAATAAAGATTTATTTACGAGTAAGTTATGTATATTTCCGCTTAAATCTATAAATTTTACAAAAATGTCATTTTTTTTTAGTGAAATATGTATTTTTGAAATTTTATAAAGGTGTGAACCCATGACAGTCCCACTTTCATACTTAGGGAATTAGTTAACAATAATGTTAAGTGTTGTATATAATTTTTTGAAAATTTTTGAAGATGCACTTTTTGATAAATTAAAAATTTAAATTTGAAAAACAATTTTCATCTCAAACCCATATTGTGTTGTATATCATAGAAAAGCTCTTGGAAAATGCTGCAAAATGACACCTCTCCCATCATTTTAGCTTAATTAGGAGAGTTGCTATAGGAATTTGAAATTATGGCAGTGGGGTGTTTTTTGGCAATTTTTGACAACTTCACATCGCCGTATTTTTGAAATGGGTTGACGTATTTTAATAAAATTGGGTATTTTTCTTCATCTATATGTAGGCTACCTCTGTGCCAAGTTTCATCAAAATCTGAGATGGTGGGGTAAAATCACTGTGTTGACTTGACATGGCATTAATGACTCATGTTTGACATGGAATGCAGGTTTTTATACTGTGACCCTAAGGTGAGCTCAGAAGTCAACCTTCTGAGTATAGGACATGTGTTGAGGTCCCAACCATGTCCTATACTCAGAGTGTTGACTGAGAGGATTTCCTGCATTTGCATCTTCCAGGGTTTTGGGACACCAGATAACAGATCTATATAGTCTTTTAAATTAGTCTTTATAAATTCATTTTTAGTCTTTTAAATTCTGTATATGGTATTTTAAATTCAGGGACTCTTTTAAACTTCATTTTCATTCGAAACTCGACTCAGGTTCCAAACGTCCGTATAAACCAACGAAAAAAATTTTAAATTCTGCAAACTTCAGTTCGACAGTCAACTCTAAAATGACCGAAAGGATATCACTGAATAAAGGAACCAACAATAATTCTTCCCAATTATGATATAGTGGGTAAGTGCTGCTTCTTTTCGAACATAATTTTACGGACTTCTATTTTACATCACTAAAATATTATATTACAGCAGAAATTACGCGGCAAAAGAGCACTCAACTCGAAAACTTTCATAACATGAGAAACAGTAAGAATAATAGTCATACAACTATTAAGATAGATCTGGTACATACTCCAGACACTTCTTCTTACAGGATATGATGCAGCCTTTATCTGTGCTTTACGTTTTACTGGAACTGGCATCACAGATTTCTAAATCTGTTCTATCAAAGCTTTGCCTGGTAAAAATGTGAATTACAACTTCAGTTATTTTCAACTGATTTGTTAAGTGATGTTTCTGTGACAGAAACTACATGACATGCCCTCATTTGAGTTAAGATCAGAACAATTTCTCAGACCAAGGAAGTGTCTTAATACATTTGTCAAATAACCACTTTTTAACTCATCTGCCTCAACTACTACAAGGAGTTAAGTAATCTTTAGGAATAATTGGAATCTAGGTGCAAATCTCGTATTATCAATAACACTTTTTCATCACACTGAGGAAGTTTTCAAAAATCGCAGTTTTATGTTGTTTTTTCTATCACACACAAACAATCAGTTCCTCCAGAACAGAGGTTCTCAAAATGCAGTCCATGGACCCTGGAGCTCCCAAAGACCCTTTTTCACAGAGTCTGTGAGGACTAAACTATTTTTTATTATAACACTAAGATAGCACTTGTTTTTTTTTTCACTCTCATTCTCTCACAAGTGAACATTAGAGTTTTCCAGAAGCTACACGATTTATAACAACATCATCGTTCTCTCAACTAATAGAATGTGTACATACACAGATACATATCACTAAGCTGTTCTCTGAGATTCAGAGGTTAGCTTCAAAGAAATACAAACTACCAGATAAATTTTTAACTGATTACTTACTGTTGCCGTATCAAACTTCTCCATTTACAGTGATCCTGACACACAACTCTAGCTTTACTGAGCTTACTACAACGTACACAAGACCTTCTATACTTTATACTCATAATCTTTTTCTCATGCAGACACTCCTGAATCTGATCCTCCCATGACTTCCTTGGCCTTCTTCTGCCTTTCCTTCCTGCCACTTGAGCTAAAAAAATTTCTTAGTGAGCATCTCATCACTCATTCTTTAAACATGGCCAAACCACCAAAGCATGTTAGTCTCCACCTTGCTAACAACATTTTGCTTCACATTACACAACTGCATCACATCTTCATTTCTCACACGATCAGAACGTGTCTTGCCACAAACCCTCCGTAAGTAACGCATTTTTGCAGCACACAAATGACTCCTATGTTTCTTTTGTAGTACCCATGTTTCACTGAAATACATCAGAGTAGGAACAATTACACTTTCATACACAGTCATGCGGGACTCTCTTGAGAACCCATCATTCCTGTGAAAACCACCCAAAGCAGCCATGACTTTCAATGAAGAATTCACTCGCCTACTAATTTCACCATCTATTTTGTTCTCTCTGTCAAACATGCTTCCTAAATACACAAACTCATTCACCTGGTCAATCACTGTGCCATTTAGAAATATATTACATTCAGTGCTACCAGTTCCTCTCTCAAAAACCATGACTTTGGTTTTTCCCTTATTTATACTCAGTTTGAATTTCGTGCAAACTTTGTACATCTGAGACAACATATTCTGCAACTCACTTTTGCTCTCTGCCAACAGGATAGTGTCATCAGCATACAGCTATCTGCACACAAGAATATTACCAAGACATAAACCAGTATTGTCCATCTTGGTATGATGCATGCACACATCCATAAATATATTAAACAGCCATGGTGGCAAATAGAATGTGTGCTTGTATAATATTGTGTTTTCTAGAATTTTCTAAGAAAGAAGGTTTAAGATATAAATATGTATGTTTTCAGACATTTACTCAGTTTGTTCTCAATACTTCTACTGTGCTTTTACAAGATAGACCAGTGGATTTTAATGTAAGAGTATGAGAAGTTTATTCGTATGGTTTGAATTTCACATTGCAACTAACCTTTAAAAAACGACCACTTGTCAAGTTTTGGTGTCATATCAAAGAAGACAATCCACAATTATCTGAAATGGACATTAAAATACTCCTCCCTTTTCTAACTACATATCTGAATGAGGCTGGATTTTCTTCATATACTTCAGCCAAAACAACATATTGCAGCAGGTTGAATGCAGAAGCAAATATGAGAATCCAGCTGTCTTTTATTAAGTCACACATTAGAGAGATTTGCAAAAATATAAAACACTAATTTCTGTTTTGGAAAACATAGATTTTTTCATAAAAAAAAAATTTATCTTAACATGTAATGGATTTATTACTGTTATTTTTAAGTGAATAAATATTTAAAAGGATTCAGTTTTAATTTCAAATATATTAAATATCAACAGACATAACCTTAATAACTTTTAAGAGTGTAAAAACATCCTGAGATCAAAAAGTTCTCAGAACTGCTGCTGTAGAACTAATTAATACACGACACTTTACACCTAGGAATCGATTTCTTTCAGAATAGCATCATATTTAAGCATTTGAAGGGATGGGACGTACCCAGGTAATAGCTAGCTCATCCAGAGTGCATCGTAATTGCATTGTACACTGCTGGACAATTGCTAAGGACGGATCATAAACGGCTATATAGCGCATAAAAAAGTAAGTGTGGTTGGATGCCAAGTGAAATAAAATAATGTCAGAATGCCAGAACATTACAAGAAAGACAATTTATTGTGCTCTGAAATCCAGAAGGCTTTGGAACATGTTCAAGGGACAAACAGGCCATTTTGTGCAGAATACGTAAACGTGAAAAAAATGCAATTACAGTCCACAGGCCTTCCGGCGTAAGATGTCAATACGGGATATGGCCACCATGGAGGGCGATGCAAGATTCCACACGTCGTGTCATGCTTTGCACAACATTATCAAGCAGCTGTTGGGGTAATTTATCCCATTCCTCTGTCAGTGCACGGATGAGGGTGTCCTTGTTTATTGGAGAGCATTGGCGACCAGCAAGACTCCTCCCCAAAGCATCCCACACATTTTCAATGGGATTCAGATCTGGAGAACGTGCTGGCCATACGAGGCGTTGAATATCCTCGCTCTCAAGACACTCCTGGACAGCGACTGTTCGATGACATGTTGCGTTGTCGTCCATGAAAAGGGACATTCCACGTCAGATCAATAAAAAAAAATAAGTTTTTGACCTCACCATTTCTGATTTTGATGAAATTTGGTATGAAGCACACATATGACAAGGTAAGTAATTCTGCCAATTTTCAGATTTTTATTTTGAAAATTGTCCAAGATACACACATAATAAAAATCGAAATTTTCGTAAAAAATGACAAACTCGCACACTTATAAATGGCTGTAACTGTTTTCCTAATTGTAGTACAGTGACAATTGAAACACAGCTGCAAAGCTAAAGCATTGAGCTTTCTATAGATATCATACATGACCTTCTTACAACAGATTAAAGTTTCAAGGTCATCCATTGTGACCTTTGACCTTGAATATCTCAAAACATACCATCTTAAAAAATTACGAAAAAAATATATTTTATTGCTACAACATTCTTCTACCCATGTGCCAGATATTAGGCTGGCACCGCTATGGCAAGGCAGTGTAGGATTAATAGGAGTATATGTCCTCCAGGTTAGGTTAGGTTCGGACAAATGTACAATAACTGTTTTCCAGATGCATGTGTGTATTAATTTCACAATGTGTTACAGGTTATATTAGTGGTGTACACATACAAGTGAACCGCTTGGTTAATAAGGTTGCAAACCAAAAGAATGTGATGCCATCTTGCTAGTGACCATCTCTATTTCGCTACTCTCCATAAAATATGTCCGACCTGTTGCTGTTCCTAGGTCAACCTTCGTAATGACCGCTGTTTTATCCACTTCTAATATATCTGGCTTCTGTGGGTATGTGAAAGACACTGAAGTTCCATGTGGGTGCAGAAAACTTATCTTAACTTGTTCTGTATGAATGTTCACATCCAAAACACAACCAACCCACCACTAGTTATCATACTCAACAATAACATAGCCACGAATATCCTCCAGATCCAGTTCTATTGGATTTAGCAATACTGACTCAACCTTGTATTCAGTTGAGTTTGAATACATCTTGGTTTTAATAGCTGTGCGGCTTACTGGTATTACACAGTGAAGTTTTTGAGTACCAGGAATTGGTCGAGCACTAGCATGACGTATCTCGAGGAACTCCTTGTGGTTCTCATAGTCCTTGTCCGTGCTGTATTCAAAATGGCACGAAGGAATGTTTCTGGAAGCCCAATCATACAGTTGTCGCGGTGTCATAATTTGGTCATTGTATGAACACTGAAGGCTGGCACGTGCAGCTAATCTCTTAATGGTGCCAGCCACGCCATCACATGGCCCCTTTCCATGTGAGGTGGCAAAGAAATGCCACTCAGCTGTGATACCAAAATCTACATCATGATGGCACAGATTGACAAAATTCTTCCTGTTCTTATACTGTGAGGCTGCACCGTCCGAGAAGTAATAGATGTGTTCTACTTTCTTGTCAAAATGGGATGATATAAACTGCAACAATTGGCTCTGGAAAAGGTTAACACTGATAGTGTCATGCTTAAGACATTCTGAGATGACAACAAAAGAAACATGATCCAACTGAAGTGTGTGTGAACTTTTGTAGTACACGACAAAAGGGTGAATAGTAGCTTGGGAATTGTTCCAGTGGTATCCTTGGACTGCATCCTGCAGTATGAAGGAATAATTCTCAGCAAAATCGCACAACACACTGATTAACATCAAGGTTTTCTTTCAGATTTGACAGAAAGTATGACTGCTGAATAGCTATAAAAGAATGTGGCAATAGCAATTTCACTTTTGATTCAAAGGTCTCAAGGAATTCTTCTACAGTGTTACAGACTGTCTTAAGTGTTGTGCGATCAGTTGTAGTCCACAATTTATATACAATTTCATCAATCCCATTCATAGTGAATAAGCTACTTATTTGCTCTAGTAAGTGTGCTATACCAGGACAAGAATCACACTTGAAGAAGAAGCATTCTGGAAGAGGAGGGTTACAAGTTATTCTTGCAAGGCAATCTTTGTATGTCCTAACTGGTAATTCATCATTACGAGTTAAGTCTTGCAATTTGCACCCTGCTAGCATAAGTTTTACATTTTCATGAGCACAACACACACAGACACAGTGTGTTCCACGTAAACCACAGAACTTTGAAAACCCTACTTTGACATTAGGATTCTTGTCTTTAAATCCTTGAAATCTCTCTTTCAAATTTCCTAGAATAAGAAGTTTCTGTTTTTGTACTTTTGATCCTGATTCCATCATTGTAACAAAATATTTTTTTCCTGGTAAACAACGGCTCACTTCATCACTATTATAGTATACAAAAATGTTTTCAACTGTGCTGTGTCACTGAGAGTTTTCCCATGCCTAGGATTTGGAGTTGCTAAAATACCCTGCTCTTACACAAGATTTTTAGACTTTCGTGCCATGTAATATGTTACACCAAATTCTTCCTGAATTTTACGAATACTCCAGGTTCTAGGTAATATTGTTAGTATTTGGACTTTAACACTGCTAGAGTCTGTTTCTTGAAATTTTTCTTTCAACTGTGAAATCATGACTGATTCATCAGACACTGTCACAGGATTATCACATTCTGGAATATCTATGTAGTCTTTTATTACTTCACCAATTTTCTGATATTTCTTCTTACTGTACTGTCCAACACCTAATCTTTTTTTTTTTTTCACAGGAGATTCGCCTAGAGAAAGTAATGTATCATTCAGACTATCCAAAGTTGTGTCTCTGTCAGTCCATATCTCACTCTTCACCACTCCTTCTGAATTATCTTCACTTAACCGAGGTTGTTCTGCCTCTGCATCTGTTTCAATTATACATGAAGGACCTGGCATTTCAGAGATAGATTTTCTGCATGAACTACATATTTTCTGTTCTAATGTTATATTTGGACATTTCTGAACCATCCAAGACTGTACTTTTCTCAGATTCTTTCTAAACCTTGTGTGTCCACTTTTACCCAGAGGATTGCAACAAAAAATTTGACTTTTAAAGTCCATTTTGGTTAATGAAACTGCACCTGCAAAAAAAATGATAAATAAATATAATTTGATAAAAAGAAATTGATTAAATAAAGATAACAATAAAGATAAAATAAAATAACAATTAAACAGTTAACAATGTTACAGATAAATTGATAACCACACACTCACAAGCTCAGAATTGAAATAACAGCAAATGTAAAATGGTGTACCAGTAAGATTTCTCATTGGCTGTAATAAGAAGCCTTGCCATTGGCTTTAATAAGAAACCCTGTCATTGGCTCTAATAAGAAGCTTTTTGTCTGTTTAAGCCCTGCCATTGGCTAAAATGGGTGGAGTTTCAATCTCTGATCTCAAAGATTTGTTGACATTATTTACTGCTGAAAATTGTGTCTATCAAGTAAAATTGCTGTCACATAGCATATTTCTGATAAATCTGTTGATCTGTTATAATATATACACGTTTCATGAATAATAAACACAAATCCTCAACGTAAGAAATATTTATTGCATGGTATGTTTCTGTGCCTTACATACAGAAGGGTGCAGCATGACACTCCTATTAATCCTACACTGCCTTGCCATAGCGGTGCCAGCCTAATATCTGGCACATGGGTAGAAGAATGTTGTAGCAATAAAATATATTTTTTTCGTAATTTTTTAAGATGGCATGTTTTGAGATATTCAAGGTCAAAGGTCACAATGGATGACCTTGAAACTTTAATCTGTTGTAAGAAGGTCATGTATGGTATCTATAGAAAGCTCAATCCTTTAGCTTTGCAACTGTGTTTGAATTGTCACTTTACTACAATTAGGAAAAAATTTACAGCCATTTATAAGTGTGCGAGTTTGTCATTTTTTACGAAAATTTCGATTTTTATTATGTGTGTATCTTGGACAATTTTCAAAATAAAAATCTGAAAATTGGCAGAATTACTTACCTTGTCATATGTGTGCTTCATACCAAATTTCATCAAAATCAGAAATGGTGAGGTCAAGAAGGTGATTGATCTGACATGGAATTGCTCAAAAGGAATCTATCACCGACAGCACCACGGAACATGCGAACATGAGGTAGCAGAACAAATTAATGTATCGTTGGCCAGTCATAGTCCCAGTTGGAAGCACATAGAGGGACGTACGGTCATTGATCATGATGCCAGCCCATACCATGACACTACATGTCGGATATCCGTCCCTTTCCTGTATGTTTGCTAGACAATATGCAGTACCACTATCACGCCAGATCAGTTGTCGTCGACAATCAGACGATAGACTGTATCTACTCTCATCTGAGAAGAGGACAGCAGACCAGTCGTTATCAGTCCAATTGTGATGTTGATGGCACCATTGCAAACGGGCGGTACGGTGACGTCTGGACAATGGGGTGCACACAACAGGATGGCGGGCGTATAGTCCTCCTTCATGCAAACGTCTGGCGACAGTTTTTCGGGAGATCCGCTTGCCAGTAGCAGCCATAAACTGATTTGCTACCTCACTAGCTTTGCTGCTCCGGTGTCTTTTTGTTGATAGCACTATGTACCCATCTCCTGCAGGTGTTGTACTGCGAACACGACCTCCCCCATGATGTTTGCTACACTCTCCATTTGTTTGAAATGATTTCCAAAGCCTTGAAACAACACTGTGGCTGACGTCGAACTCCCTGGCAACATCTGTTATTTTTCGCCCTTCTTCAATCTTGCCAATAATACGGCCACGCGTAAAATCATCTAGGTGATGTCGGGAAGACATACTGAAAATTGCAAGTTCGTCAATTGATTCTTTCCCTTTCAACTTTGTGTTTGAACAACAACGGTTAATACGTGTCAAATCCCTTATATCTCTTATCAGAGCTATGACGTCACAAACAAGTTCGGCAATCCAAAATTTGCATACGCACAACACGTCTTACTGTATCCCGCACTTATGCTAATTTCCACATTTTCCTGCCTTCCATTTTATGGTTGCTATCGTTGCTTTGTCATCCGTCCTTAGCAATTGTCCAGCAGTGTATATTCAGCACATAATTACATCATAAAACACAGGGTGATTCAAAATGATTCATCCGATTTCATTAGATCATAGTTCCGTAAAAATCAAGGTAATAGTAGTGCACCACACATTAAAATGAAGAGAAACACATCGAGTTTATGAATGCAACAGCTCAATGGCGCAGACCTACTTGCAGTAATTGAAACTGAGTGTGACTCACCTAAACTCAATATGTTCTGTGAGGTTTCTCGTGCAGAAGTTTACGGCTTTTTCTTTTTCCAGGAACAAACAGTAACAGGACACAAAAGTTGACGGCTTTTTCTTTTTCCACGAACAAACAGTAACAGTTGGGGATATGGCAATTTCCGTAATTAAATGAAGATTCATGAGACTACATCTTTCAGCTTGATGGAGCGCCGCCACACTGGCATCTGGATGTTTGCCATTACCTTAATGAACTGCTTCCTAACCGCTGGATTGATTCTTGTCGACACGATGACAAGGACCCTATAAAGTGGCCCACCAGGTCTCCGGACTTGACCCCTTGCAACTTTTTCTTATAGGTGAATGTTAAGGATAATAGAAATGTGTCACCATTGCCCACAATGCTAGATGAACTAGTCTGCATTCATAGTGCTCAGCAGTCATTCACAACAGACATGCTTGATTACGTATGGCAGGAATTTTATTATTGCCTCGAAGTAGTTCACATGACCAACGGAAGTATATTTAGAAACACATAAAAATACAGTAATTTGAAATTGAATTAATCATTTTGAATTACCCTCCATGATTTATTTGGCCACATTTAGTTACTAAAATAAAAAATAACACTTTACAGCTGTCTGCTTCACATTTTTTTACTGAAAACTGATCAGCTTACTAAATCTTTTGAAGCGGTCTGAATATTTATATACGCCAGCAAACAAACATTTACGAAGTTATACTTACTGTGTTCGTTTAACACTGGCTTTCTGTTCTTTGCCACTGACATCTTTTAAGCCACTGTAAAAGCCTTGGATGCCACCAAAAAAACCACCTGCAAAGAGCAATAATTAAGTACAAACTGATAATGAAAGCTGCATTCCTCTCAAAAACCATGCATAGCAAATTTAATCCCATTCCACTGAAATGGAAAGTTATTTGAAGATGGACTGAACATCCCCTTTTCATATTGAGAATGAAACTTTAATTGATAAATATGAACACCAGAATATATACATTTAAACAGATAACATGACTAGTGCTACACAGACATGATGCATTGAATGCCACTAATTTTTAAGAAAAATAAGTGCTGCAGTGATCTACACTGTATAGCATTCCCTAAATGAGGAACATGATGAAAGTGCCTAATTTGAGGTCTCAGAAACACCCTACAGATTGGATCATTTCATGTCAGATCACCGAATTTTTTTGCAAAATTTCACCCACCGACTTGGATTTTAATTAAACTTGGCAGGTAGATATACCTAATAAAGATAAGGGAAAATCCTAAATTTTGGCTTTTCAAACCTCATAGTTTTTTAAATACAGCGCTCAAAATTTAGCCGAACACCTACTTTTGCAGCTATGCAGTAACATGCCACTTTTTACATAAGAATGCTGTTGTTTATGTGCTACTGAATTTAGGACAATGAAACTTTGGAATCACATGGAAAAGGGTCCCTAGATATTGAACACTTTTCATTTTACTTGAAACACCACTTAAATGAGTGCCTCCTAGTGGTGAAGTGAAAAATTACAGTAAAATTTAGACATTTTATGGGAGGCTCTGTAGAATATTGCTGTGGCATGAGGGAGGAATTTTTTTTATATATATATTGATGTTTAAGACATCCTATAACATATTTGAAAAAAAAAATGGTGGTTATCAGCATATTTTCTCAGATGGTAAAAATTACCTGAAATGCATAGAGAGGTCTCCTTCGACAGTTCAGCCATTTTTTTTACAAACCTGACCCACCATTTAGGCTGTTGCTGAAAATTAGCATGTAGGTTTACCTAACAAAGCTGCAAAACACTGCAAATTTTTTTCTTCCACATTCAATATTTTCCGAGATACAGCACTCGAAAGTTAGGCCTAACCCCCTCTTTCAACAGCAAACTGATCCTGTTTCAACTTGAGAAGTCTGTTACATGGTACCTTTTAAGTTGAAAACGTGTACATGTACAGTTGCTGAATACAGTGCTGGCTTAGAAATCCAAACATTTTTTAATGCTCTTTATTTAAGCGCAAAATTCACACGGAGCTCAGTCCTGTAACTACAGCAGTATGAACTAATGCTGTTATTAACAATTAATTAAACTGAAATGACGAGTAAGAAAAAAATCATCTGTTTAAAATAAGTGGCACCATTTTCCAAGTAGTTGTAAAAAAAAACGCAAAAAATAGTTCAAGAGCAGCATCAAAAAGAACTTAAAAAAATACTTGATCATCAAAAGAACAACATCAGGAAGAACTTAAAAGGATACTTCATCAAAAGAGACAGATAAGTGTTAATTGGAATAATATGTCTTACAGTTTTTAAGAACTTTTGACTTTTAAAATAATCCTATAAAGACAACATTTGTAAATAAATTTAGTAACAAGTAGCAATTTAAATAATAAATAATCAAAATATCAATTAGTGTCTCATGTCCAAAAAGGAGTGTGAAAAACATGAAGTTGAAAAAGTGAATATTGTCACTATATTACAAACATAGTTTTGTGAAACAGACTCCCATTAAAATACCCAAGTTGTTTACTAAATTATATACTGTGGTAAAAATAATTGAATTTTTCTTAGCAGGGTGCATGCCTAGAAAGCAAAGAGAAAGTCAAAATTCTCCAGCACTTGCACAAAAGTTGCATTTCATCTCCAGGGCTGTAATTAAATAAATAATTAAAATATACCTCTGAATGCTTTTTAAAGAATTAATTTTTTTCTAGATATGAATTACATAAAAAATCTAATTTCTCAAATTTCACCTTATTTTTAGGAATGTGAGATTTAGAAAGTCATCCTCATAAATTAGCAGGCCATGGTGTCTAATTTTTTTTTTTTTTTAATTTTAAAAATATCCTTTTAAAATAATATTTGCACCGTTAAGTTATTAAACACCCGCAAAGTCCGCATATTTACGTGCAATTCATTAATGAAAAAAAAATTTGTAATAAAAAATGAAAATATCAGCCAATTGGATAGAGCAGGTGTATATGAAATTCCTATAAACCAGCAACCATTTTTGTCATATGAAGGCAGCACCAAGAACAAATTAAAGTATAGATTGAACCAGGGCTCGACAAATCCCGGGCGCCAGGTGCCTAAAATTCGGGCCGTGGCGCCTAATTTTCGTCTTACTTGAAATTTCGTAATTTGCAGAAAATACTGTAATTTCTGTTGTATAATCCATAGATTATCTATTAAAAAGTTATAAATTTAAATAGGCGGACACCGCTAAAGGAAAAAAAAAAAAAAACATGATGCGGCTTTTAAAAAAGTCCGCAAGGTAATTGTCAGGAGAGGTGCTGTTATTGGGAAAGTACTGAAAATGCGGTAACAGAAAAAATGTAACGTAACAGCGAAATAAAAGACAGCGAGGAGATTGTAAGAATATATATATATTTATTTATTTATTTATTTGTACTTTAGAAGCATTTTGACAGAAAATATGACGCAAGGAAGGCGTTACTATTCGCACGTGCGGAAGCCTATGTGGTGTGAGAATCCGCTACTCTCGGGAATCCGCAAAGCTATTCCGTAACATGTAACCTTTCTGCGAATCGCATTGCCTAGTTTTGATGCTCTAATGGTGTTAGTTAATTCTTTTTTACTTTCGGTATTCAGTTAAAACGTATCCAGAAATAAGACAATGCTATGGACTGTCCGCAATTTCAACGGATTTTTTTAGTGTAACTAATGAACTACAGTAATGCTGCAACAGCTAGCGATTTTAGTTCTTTATTTACTTAAAAGTAGCACAGAAGTACTTCAAAATGACAGTTACTTTTTCAATAAGATGATCATTTCTTTCTTACATCTTTGGATTTCTGAGGCGGTCCTGTGAATCGCAGTTTTCTGTCGGAAATTACTATTCACGATTAACATGATAGGTGCGGATTATACGACTGTCGTACATGCCAATTATTACGGAATGTCTAGTTTCTACGGATTTTGTTGTCTGACAACGGAACTCACGCTCGATACTACGGATTCTACGAATTTTCATTTTGTTTAAAAACAAATTTTTATTTTATTTGGGGGGGGGGGGGTCATTTTCCGTCTGGGGATGGTATTTTGTTTCAAAGCTTTCGAAAACAGTAGTTAAATGGAGTAAAAGAATTTGCCCTAATCGTAATTTTTTTCTCCCGATTATGCGTTTGTGTCTAGTATTCTTGTTAAATATCATTTTATGGCATATATGTTCGTATTTCAGTTTGAAACTGTAGCAAGAATTTGTGGAAACGGAAGTTAGACGCCGCGAAAATTGCCTCCTAATCTTCAGGCTTCTTCCGCGAATTCGAAAAATTCCGTCTTTTTCGTTATGTTGGCCACTCAGGAGATCGATGCACAAGTTAACAGAATTTGAAGGGGAGGGGGTCGGAGGAGGATGGAATTCCGTCTTTACGAAACTTTCGAAAACGGAAAGCCGACGGAGTTCAGATTTTTTTCCGTAATCACAATTTCTTTTTTTCTCGCGATGTTACATCTGTTCAGTATTTTTAAGTATCATTTCACTGCATAATTTTTTGTATTTCAGGCTTGAAAATAGGAGAAAAATTTCCAAAACCGGAAGTCGGACGGATTTCCCTTAATCCCCCCCCACCACCACCACCACCACTCCCCCACAACCCCACCCCCGCGCGCGATGTTTCCACTCTCCAGCGCTGTTAAATCTTGTTAAAGAAAGAAGGAAATTCCTGAAAACGGAAGTGACGAAAATTTTTAAAAATTGATGCATGGTGTTCAAAAGTATTAATATTCCCAAAGTTACACCATTTATCTAAAATAGTTGAAGCTTTGATATCATGCACTCATGGTCCTCAGACTGATGGTTTTTATCAGAGGACATAAAAAACAAGAAAAGAAAAGTGACAATAAAGAAGTAGGGAGAGAATGATATCAGCACAAAGAAAAATTAAGCAGTGGTGCTGTGAAGTTGCAGAGTCAACAAAAGACAAACTGACAGTAGTACGCATTCTTGCTGTCTGTTTTGATTTTTCACCAGTTAAAATATTCAGCTTTTTTCCCCCGTTCTTTGGTCTCATCTTCTCCTTAAACTGCTATTTTAGGGGCAGTATGATCATGTGGTAAGTGGAGGTTCGTGCACTGCGCATTCACTTGCTTGGATTTCCTGTCTGTTAAGCATCGTGGAATCCTTAACACATCTAACTGATTTTTACTGGTGGAAGTTTCAAATCTCGCTGAGGAAAAAGCTTTGTGTTTCACACGTGTTAAGTTTGTTTCATTAGAGTCCTTGTTTGTAGTAATGTTTTGTTGAGGCGCATATTTGTTTTTTACAAAGAGATGGATTATTTCATAAAATAGTCCATGTATGCCATAGTTATTAGTAACAAGGCTGTTGGCAGGTATGGACTTTTTTTTTAAATATCATGTTCTGCGACATGCTGCTGCAGATTATGCGAAGGAAAAAATTGCTTTTCTCAGAATTTCACGATCTACAGATCATATGCCGCAGCGAATTATACGTGGTATTTTTTTTTTCACAGCCTTTGGATTATATACCCTTGTGGATCACACAAACAAAAATTTTTTTCTGAATTTTATGGTTTACAGATTATACGATGAAAAAAAATGGCACTTTAAATTAATATGTAAAAAATGACTTTCGCAAATAGTATTTTAATAAAATCGAAATCTGAAATTTTTTGAGATCGTCTACTGAAAGAATATAAAAAGAAAATTATGAAGCAAATAAGCAAATTGGAACTTTATTTTGCAATAAGTGGTTTGGGTAAGAAGAAAAAAATGACAACAAATATGGTTTACCACTTTTCGTTCCAGCATCATAACCAAACATGCGTTCATGCGTTATTGACTTTGTTTCACCAGGCGCCTAAATTTTGGAGCTGGCTCCTAGATCTAGAACATATTTGTCGATCCCTGGATTGAACCAGCATATAAGTAATTGGAATGAAAAAGAAGCTAAGACTGCATTAACCCAATATTGTCTGGAAAATCACCAATGTCCGAAGTTTGAAGATATTAAAATTATTAAGAGCTGTAAAAACGAAAGGCAGTTGAGAATTGCAGAATCAGTATTAATTGAGAAAAACAGATCAAGATTGTGTAACATTAATGAGCCAAGCAACTTAAACGAACAATGGAAGGCCTTAATAAAAATTGAACAACAGCTAAGAGGGAAAAAAAGAAAAGAGCAGCAATGACAATAGATGGCGCCAGAGACACAAAGATGCAGAGATTGCGACTGAAGCCGGAACCCTCAATAACTTTGCTCACTTGAGCTGTGGTGGGCAGAGACACATTGGCCTCCTGATGACGACAGTAGCCCTGTTGAAAGCGCTAGAGGATTGTGTAAGTCGGGCTGAATGAGGTTGCCACTTGCAGTAGGGTTAGTACGGGGTTTGAAGCGGATGGAGCACTTTTTTAGTCACAGTTGACAAGGGTTTAACTGCCTGGGAATGTAAATAGTGTAATTATGTACATAGTGTTTTTAACTGAATGTATGAATGAGTTGTATGGTGTGTGTATTTGTGTGGTTTTTATGGAGATGATGAGCTATGTTTACGTCTCATACGGCAGAAGGAAACCTGCGTTTTTATCCAGTGAATAAAATAAAAAATAGGGGGGGAAGGAAAATACGATGTTTCATGCCCAGAAGAATGAATCTCATAAGCAAGGAGTCTTTCAACCTTTGAAGGCCAACTACATTACATGATGATAATTGACGTGCTTGAAGTGTAAAGGAAAAAAGTGACCAAGAACTTTCAGGTAAGTGATTGGCTAATTAATGATATGTCATCCTTTTAAAATTTCACTACCAGTTCCTGAGAACGATTGCCTGCCAAAGCATTGTATTCAGAAAAATGTAATGTAAAACAAGATGAGGTTTGATCTAGTCAACTATTTAAGACTGAGCTGCTCATCAGTAGTATTGATCACAATGGGAAAAACAAAGGATCTTTTGGAGTTCAATAAAGGGCTTACTGGGGATGATCATCTAGCTAGAAGAGACAATTTTGAAAATAGATTCGTTTCTCAAAAGGTGAGACATCCCAAGTTTTTAATCTGTGGAAAAATAACACATCACTTGTTTAAGATGTAAAACTGTGGCATGATGACAATCTGTTAGGAACGACAGCACCATCGTCTGAGAAGGCTTGTACAGAGAAACAGGACTTCCTGTGTGCAACAATTGACTGAAGCATTCAAAGAAGGCTGTTCCCGACTTATACCTCAGTGAACTATCAGCAGGGAATTAAAGAGGATTGGTATTAGCAGCAGCATGCCTATACATAAACCACTGATTTCTGTGAAGAACCAGAAAGTTTGTCTACAGTGGGGAGGAACATCGTGACTAGACGCTGGAAGAAAGTCATATGGTGCGACAAGTCACAGTACACCTTGTTCTGTACAAACAGCAGGCAGAGAGGGTGGCTGGAGCCACTTGAAGCAATGGAACCAGCATGCCTTGTAAACACAACTCATAGTTATGGGAGTGGTGTCATGGTGTGTAACACATTCTGTTGGTACACAACGGATCCCTGATCCTGCTGGAAAGTCGGGTGTCCTCCGAGGATTATCTGAACATTGTTGCCGATCAAATCTATCCTGCAATGCTGACTTTTTATCCAGCTGGTGATGACTCTTTCATGGACAACAACGCTTCTGTCTATTGCACAAGATGTGTTCAGCGAGCACGGCAGTGATTTCTAACATCTTTCCCACTGACCACAAAGCCCAGATCTGAATGGCAGACCTGCCAACCTCTCAGAACCAAAAACGTAACACTCAGATAGAAAAATCGTAACACGATGTATGCTGATAACAAGGTTCATACCCTTCCAAGCAAAATAAATTCAAGCACTTTTCAAGGACTTTTTAAACCCAAATTATCATATGTGTGTACTGTCGGTCGGTCAGTAGGTAAGTATTTTAGTAAGTTCAGACCATTAATCTTAGCTGGGGAGAGGCACACCTTCAATGACCTGCCGTTACCCCTTGCCCCAAGTTGATTTATTTTATTAACTTTGAATCACCCCTCTGTTTTGGTATTTTTCGAAATCATTTTATTTTGTGGAATATTTTGAAAGGGTACATCATTTTCATATTCATCGGCTGGACTTATTGTTTGCTTTAACTTTTTATTTTGATGCATGACGTTGATGCAGCCAGGGGACGAAGGGTCCATGTATGAAGCACAAGCAATTCCTGGAAGTTCCACCCTCCGGCAAGAACACATCCCTAACCCCAGTCAACAGAAGCGCATCACAATTTGCAAATACATCATTCCACTTATTTTACTCACGTGGCTGATGCTTTAATCTGTGATGATATCATAGCCAAGGCACCAGCTGTCCACACACACACACCTGGGTTGAATGCAAGTTCTGCACTAGTTATTTGGATCATCTTGGTGTTTTTATCAGAAGTACACAAAAATCTCCTATACACCTTTTGAGCACAAACAATTATTTAACACATGCTCTAACAAACAAAACTTAACAAACAAAACATTTTTTAAAGTACTATTTACAGAGCCTTAAACTGTTTCAAGTACTTTAAAGGACTCGAAAATGAACTTTTTTTATTCAAGAACTTTTCAAGATTTTTCAAGGAGCGTACGAACGATGGATAAATTTTGAAGCCTATTTCAGCTATATAAATTTTCTATGAGAATGTAGGGATTTTTTCCCTACATCACAATTTTATTGAGAAACTAATTAAATCTTATCAGCAAACACTTTTATGCTGTGAATTATTAAATTCAATATTTAACATTTCAAACATTTATTAAATTTAAACAAAAATCTTAATTGTTTAGAAAATTGTATTAATATGAAACCATTAGAAAACTAAAATGTAGCTCATGGATTTTTGCTTTCCATTAAAAGCAAGAAAACACTAAATTTCACATATGACAACCATTAAGAAATCTAACTTTTATTTAAACCAACATGTGTGGCTGACTTTGCTTTTTTTTTAATTCAACAGAATATTTTTGCTAGAAGCAAGTCCCAGACATACTGGTTTTTGCAATTAAAAGTGATTCAAGAGTTGAAGTACCCAAAAGTCTCGTACATCAACCTTGTTTCACCTTACTAAACTAAAAACTCTTTCACATGAGGCATTACTATGAAGCAAGACTAAAATCCCTAACACGACTTTACAAAGTCTGCTATAAAGAAATTTGCCACACGAGTTCTTTTGATAATAAATATTGTTGTTCACTAATACTTTCACTATTTAAAATGTTGTCTGGTAACGATGCTACTTGAAATTTCAAAAAATCACTTTCTATGGCATAAACAGCTTCAGGAATTGCTTCATTCTCACACCTTAAGAGGAGAAATGGAAACATAACCAAATTCCATGGAAATTCAGAAGAATTTCTAACTTTAGAAAAGAATTCTTTCTGCTCCTCAGTGCTGTTTTAATCAATTCTTTGGTTTCAAACCAGACTGATAACTTTGTGTTGTCTTTTTGGTTCTCTATTTCATTATATTTAACATGAAATGTTGATTTTGCTTGCTTAATAACACTTACTTTTACAAATCTAATTAGTTCATTAAAAAGACTTTCAATATTGGATTTAAGAGTATGCACACGAGGTTCCTCCTGCTGAAACATTATATTATATTTTTCAAAAACGTTTGTAAAATGGCAAAGAAAAAAGTGCATAACCTTGATTCACAGTTGAACTGAAGGTAAAAAAATCCTCTATTTCTTATTTAACGCATTTTTTACCAGATTTTTTTCATACAGTTCTTGTCACTTTTTAATTACATGTGTTTGAGATTGTTTATCATGCTCGGTGTTAACTGCAGTCATTAAATTTCTTATTAAATTTACATATTTGGAAAAATTTACATTTTTCCTCTAAACATTTCATTGGGTTTACAACTTTCTGATTTTGAATTATCCAATTTTGGAATGATATACAAACCAATTCTTGGATAGAAACCAATCTTTTTTTATCATGTTCATTTGAACACTCTTCTTTAAGAAATAAAGTTAAGCATCGAGAAATCGGAAACTGCTTTGAGAAAAAAACTGTCTCGAAGGGGAAAAAACAGATCACATGTAATTTTTTTCCCCTACTTCTGTCTGAAAAGGGAAAAAAATGAGGGAAAACATTACTATTTTTTAAAAAATCATATTTTTGGTGGCAAAACCATATTAGCGTACTGCAGCACGATTTATCGTACTAAATACAATAAAATTGTAACAGTCGGCAGGTCTGTGAAACCCCACTGAAAATGTATGGGGCATATTAGAAAAACAGATCCAACAGCAAAGTCCTCCTCTATCAAATCTGAGCCAGTCAAAGGACTGCCTGGTATGCTGTAGACATAGATGCAATTCACCTTGTGAAGTGCATCTATGCTACACCACATATGTGCTGCAATTTGGGTTAAAGGAAATCCAACCAAGTATTGAATAAGTTTAAATGTGACAATTTAGAAATTTCCAGCTCAACAAAAGCAAAGTGTATTTTCCTTTCTGAATGCCGAAATTTGAACCATATAGGGTAATTCCAGTAATCCTTTATTATTAACAATTTCTTATACACACAAGTGCACATGCAATGAAGATTTATGCCTACAAATTCAACTACAGGAAAAATTCTGCAATTTAATTTCCCACTTTTCATGTCACATATCAAGACTGACTTATCACCACATTTTGAATTCAGCCTCCTTCTGCCATATCAGGCAATTTCTGTTAAAAGAAATTAATTTCCGAAATAATTGCATCTCCATAGTTTATAAAGCAAGTGTAGCAAAATGCAGAACACTTTTGAAATTTGTACACAATACCTTACAACTGCATAAAATTTTATACTTTCATCTATACCTGAAAGAACACGGGAATTTCTAAAAAGGGGACTTTGGAAAAAATTATTTGGTATATGAAACTTAAATGTTGGTTTTGTTTCTTCATAAGCTGTACATCCATCTCATTTTTTTTTTATTTTTTTTTTTTTTTGAGGTTCAATGACTACCGTGAGCAACTCAATGGGCTATATAAGCAGTCGCCCGTCGCTAATTTCCTAATTTAGGGTCACTAGTTCCAGGGAAGGGAGAGAGCCAATGCCATAAGACAAACACAACATCCATGCCTCACAGGGATTTGAACCCGGACCCCTTTCAGATGAATTATCGAAGGCCATTGCTTAGACCACTGCGCCACCGGGCGGCTCTCAAATTTTGCAATATTCCAATTAGCATGATGTCAGGCCAGGTTAAAGATATTTAAAAAAAAAAAAAAAACATGAAGCAAATGACATGCAAATCCAAAATAAACCAAAATTTAACATATTTAAAATGACTTAGTGTAAGCTAATACCAGTCATGACAGCTCCTCCAATCTGTGAGAAAGCCAACTCAAATCTTCCACGCTGTCGAGAAGCTCCTTCTGGAAATATCCACTCAGGACTGCCCTGAAAATGAAAATGGTAAACTATATAACGTATGGTAACATACAAAGCAATCATACATAATTAAAAAACAAAATCAATGTGTATAAGTATTGTCAGATGCTTTTGATAACTTTACAAATCCTTAAAACAGCACAATTTGTATTTAAAATAGTACAGTAAATTTTAGAATACATTGTAAAGGTAACCTAGGAGAAAAGGTTTTTTTGTTTAAGAAGCACAGTGGAACTTGCTTAGAAAGGTCATCCACGGTTCTGTGAAAAAAGGACCATCTTGATAGGTGACAGCCAAGTAGAGTGGTTCAATCTGTCAAAATATCTCCCATCCCAACTTGAAAATAAAATAAAAATGACTTGCTTTTTTCACTTCAACCTGCTATAAAGTGCTTGTTATATCTTTCTTTACTCCTTGCCATTTTGCTATTCAGAAATCAGGGATCGATCCAGGCATTTGATACCGGTGGATGGTACCTTCACAAAAACATTTTTTTGCTCAAATGGTATCTTCACAGATATATTTTAAACTTAATGGTATTATTTCCCATAAAATTGTAATCTAACAAAAATATTTTAGCATAAGTCATCTTGAATATTTTTATGTTTAACTATTATGTCTCCGTGTCTCCCCCCCCCTTTTTTGCCGTTTTGAACTGTTGTTTTCAGTAAAACAGTCTCTGGCGGATGCCTATCAATTACTGCGTCATCTCTACTAGCAGCTGAGGTGATGCATGCTGAAAGAAACCCAAATGATTGTGGGACCGTCTTTTTGCAAAGAACACAACTCATTCTGTCCTTTTTCCCTCGCAGCAATTTCGACATGTTGCAGGGCATTTCTGTCTCCATATCCCCAAACCAAACCATCTCGTGCTTATGACTTTACAACGTGCAGTTCCTGTGGTCCTTGCAGACAAGGAGGAAAGTTGGGAAGTGTATTTACTGAATCTTTGCCGTACCAACCGGGATTTCATGAAACGTTTTTACTTTTATGAGGAGAGGTACATGGTGGGGAGCGGCTGACTGTTCACTTTATGAGGGATCGGGATGATATATAAGCGACTTTTTTTTTTAATATTTTGCTTAGTAAGCTATTTCATTTCCACCAGCACTTAAGATATTTTTACCTTTAATGACTTTTCTTTTTTAATACAAACTGGAGTGTGGTTTTATATTTTTTGTTGTTGTTGTTTTCCCCGAAATCAGCTTGAACATAATTCCCAGAGTCTTATGAAAGAAAGAATTATAACTGTATTCTACATTACCATGGCTGAAAAAATTCCGGGACAATTGCAACAAATTTTATTCCGGGACAATTGCAACAAATTTTAAAATTTGTTACAAGCGCCCCAATTTCGTTCTTTTGCTTCAAGTACCGTAATTTGCAGTAAATAACGTACTTTTCGCCATATAATCCGCAAATTATCAGTTAAAAAGTTAAAATTTCAGGTTCTGTAGATAAATACACAGTACAAAAAGTTTTTATGGTACTTTGATTTTTAAAAATTCCACATGGCGTCAGAACAGTTGATGGTGTTGGAAAAAAATGAAAAATGTGCTCCAACATAAAAAAAAAAAAAAAAAGCTGCAGAAATGGAATATGGCTTTTCCTTTTTTTCGTTTTTTTTATCAGCAGTTTGACAGAAAATATTTTGCGCTCAATTACGTAGTGTGGAATAGCTCAACGGGCTGGGCTAAGTGCTGTGGAAAGCCCACTGAGCTATTCCACACCATGTAATTGGTGCCATCATGGTAGTGTAATTACTTTTTGAATCACACTCGTTAGTTTTGTGGCATTAATCGCATTAGTGTTAAGGCTTTTGTTTGTACTTCAGTTTTTGAGAAATATTTTCAGAATTGCCAAATACTATGGATTGTCTGCCTTTTCTATTCCACACTACGTAATTTTAGGTATAACTAATGAACAATGATAATGCAGAAAAAACTAGGAATTTTTGTTTTTTTCATTTGAAAATAACACAAAAGTATTAAAAATGACAGTTCCTTTTTTCAATTCAATATATTTGTTTATGTAAGCAATTTGAAAATGATACTTTAATACGAATTACTAGAAAACACCACTTTTATTTTCCCTCAGAACACCTTCACAATTTTTTTAATATTTGACACTTAGGTTATGCACTTCTCTGATAAAAAATTTGAAATGCTTATTAGGTGTGACAGCTGAGATATGAGGGGTTGCATGGAACTCAGTTGAATTTACATTTTCTATGGGTTGCGGCTCACTAGTGCCACAGTGTATGTTCAAAACTAATATTTCTCAGAATATTTGGATTCTACACTTTAATATCTTAATTTTGGTGCAAAATACATGAAAATTGGTTCATAAATAAAGAAATGGCGTAGGTGTTCCTTCCTTTATAACCACAGTCGGAAACCACCCGCAGAACTGCGACCTCCAAAATTCAAGGGGCTGTATCTCTGCAAATACTGATGCAAAACATCTGAAAAAAATCAGGGTGCATTTTATGGGGAATCCAAAGCTAGAAAAAAAAAAAAAATAGGCAAATCGAAAATCTTGGAGCATACATGATATTTGATTTGACATGGAATGACCCAAATGCGTTAATAATTTAGTTTTTAATTTGAGGAACTATGAAGCCAGTATTACAAAGTAAGCTTTAATTACAAACTATGTGTCCTTTCATTTACAAAAAAAAAAAAAAAAAAAAAAAGAGAATTTGCTGATCATTGCACAAACACACTTTCCAGTTTGCTGCATTTGTCATATCAAATGCAGCAAACTGGAAAATTTGGAATATCTCCATAAAAGTACAAATTTGTAATTAATTAATCATTTTATTCAAACAATTTCATCTGTATGAATTTACAATTTGATGTGTTGATTCAAATAAATGAGGTAACTATAATGCTGATATTGCCATTAATTTAAAACCTACAGATTATACAAATTTTGAAGATGACAATCCGATTTTTGGCATAAATGTGACAAGGATGGTAAGTCAGATAATATCCGAAAACTTGAAAATTTTCAACGTCCTGGAGCGGGACACTTAGGTTATGTAATCCCGTATTTCTTTCATGACCTACAGATTATGTTCATATTCCAAATTTTGTTTCTTACACTTACTTTAATCTTACTCCCGGTGCCAAAATCATGCAGTTTTTTTTTATTTTTACTGTAGTACATGTTGCTTTAACTGCAGGATTCACAAAGTAATCTTCACAATTTTTTACATCTGAAACTTTCAATACCTACTTCAATGACACATTTATTAAAAGTAATTATTTCAAATCACATTTCCTGGAAAAAATTGGAAAAAAGTATGGGAATGCAGCCAGCTTGTACACAATTACTGATTGACTTAAAAAATTTGCACTGTAGTGACAGCTGCAAATTATTAAATAAATCACATTAAAAAAAACTTCATACCTGTGACAAATATGATGGGTCAACATTCAAGTATGGGGAAATACTCTGCATCCCACTAGATCCATCTGCAAAGAAAAAAATAAGTTTGAAATGTCTAAAACTAAATCAGACTAAAAATATTTTTGACAGCGTTGAAGTCCAACTACCAAGATTTTTGGAAGTTCTTTGGTTCTTTTGAAAATTTCAAAACTTGCATACTCTATACAAAGATCGATCCTGTCATAGAGCACTCACCATAAATCTTAACCAGTGGCATAGCCAGAAATTTCTTGGGGGGGGGTCCATGGGTTTGGTTCATTGGTGAAAGCCCAATATATACACATATATTGTTTTAAATTCATACTAAATCTCCCCTCAAGGGGGGATCCAGACCCAAGGACCATCCCCTTGGCTATGCCTATGGTCTTTAACAGATACCTGATCCGAGCTCACACAAATCAAACTACTAATATGTATGTACACCCTGACAAAAGTCACAATACTGTCCTAGAACAACAACAACAAAAAAACATCCTCCAACAGTTGACCTGTTCCTCAAATGGCATCATACTTTAGACGAAGCATTGATGTCCAAATAAGAAGTATGAGTAGTGAAGGTTAAATAAAATAATATAAGCACAATAAAATAAATACACTTATCCCAAATAGCTGACTAACTGCTAACTAATGGAATCAAGCAACAAAGACCAGAGCAATAGGTGTTAGAATTCTGAATGAGAAATCCACTGAGACACTGAAACTGAACAAGTTTACCATGCCCTTTTGGTACTGTAGCTCAGAACAAGAAATCCAATATGTGTGCTTGTGCTCTGGCCATGATGTCTAATGAGTTATTTAGCTCTCAATAAGTCACTTTTCTGCTGAACCCCCAATTGGTGCTACATACACACATAATTCTGCAGAACATCAGTTATATGTCAATTATGCAGACAATTTAACGGGTGATAGGTTTTAAATACTGGGACAGATATACACATTGTATAATTAAGCAAGTCTTTCATTTTTCTTATGCATTTTTTATATATGAGTGTTTTAATTTTGGTCCCGTAAAAGATGTGTAATTGAAGTGCCACTATATCCTAGTTACATATCTATCTCAAAGTGTATGCAAATCTGTGTGCATATTTAAACTGAATGGAAAAATTATTATGCACACTTACCTAATAATGTGTCCCTCCACCTTTTCAATCACAACAGCAGCCAGACATCTTGGTAAGGACTCAACGAGGTGCTGAAAACATGGAGGTGGTATTGCTGCCTATGAAATGAGGATCGCGTGTTGTAGAGCACTCATTTCCCTCACAACAGCAGCCAGACATCTTGGTAAGGACTCAACGAGGTGCTGAAAACATGGAGGTGGTATTGCTGCCTATGAAATGAGGATCGCGTGTTGTAGAGCACTCATTTCCCTCACAACAGCAGCCAGACATCTTGGTAAGGACTCAACAAGGTGCTGAAAACATGGAGGTGGTATTGGTGCCTATGAAATGAGGATCGCATGTTGTAGGGCACTCACAGCTGCCAGTGGGTCGGCAGGCTCAAACAGATCTTCCCAATTTGTCCCATAAATTCTCGATGGGGCTGTGTCTAGTGGTCAAGGAGGCCATTTGAGTCTGGTAAACTTACTAGTCAATTAGTTGCCACTCAGGAAACATGCGCAGTGGTGTCCTGTTGAAAGATGACGTAATGGTGAGGAATAAGAACAGTTACAAATGAGCATACATGGTCACTCAGGATGTTCACATACCTTGGGCAGATGTCATAGGTCATGATGGGTATGAGGAGCTCAAAGGTAACCCACATAAACACACCCCAAATTTTTACCCAGGGTCCATCACTTCGTCTAATTTACACCACATCTACACCCTCCCATTGTTGTGATAGTTGAAACCACTATCTGTCAGACCAGATGACATTTCCAGTTCTCTAATTGCAATAGACCTTTGCAAACTGCTGCCTAATTTTTTGGCACCTTGAAGTCAACAAGGGGATATGATGTGGGCCTCAACTACATACGCCCATTTTTTCTCATTGTATGGCAGATAGTCTTTGTGCATAACCTTGGGGATGTGTACCCTTAATTGATCCTGATTTTACCTACTCTGCGCTAGATGCTCAATCTATATATTTAAAACACAAGGTCATTTCTTTCTACAATCTGCCAGTGCCACCCACTGGAGCAATTTTCATGTTGTTGTTTTTTAATGAAAGCTACAGACCAACAGATTTGTCATCGCTAATTTTTACTGTGATAAATAATCTATATACACTGAAGAGCAATTGAATTTGAGACAGCTGGCGTTATACAAATATGGCGCTGTGGGCGGCCCTGTAAACGGAAACTTCATGATGTATGCAGCGATCCGACAATATAAGGAGTGATGCAACGGGAATCATGTAAGAGCCGGACGCAGTATGGGTAAGACGAAGGATCTAAGCGCATTTGATCGTGGGCAAATTGTCGGGGCCCGACGTATGGGTCACTCCATCTTGGAAGTCATGCAGGCACTAGGATTTTCAGGAGCCAATGTGTCACGGGTGCACCGTGAGTACATCAAAACCCGTGAGTACATGAAACAGTGTGTGGATGAGCGGGGTCATCGTAGGCTAGCTTGCATTGTAACAGCGGATAGACGGGCCACAGTGCAAGAAATCACTCTGCAATTTAACGCTGGTGCACAAAAACGTGTAGGCAGCCACACCATCTAGAACCATCTCCTCGCTATGGGGTACAGAAGTAATCGTCCCACGAGGGTATCGCTGCTGACTGCATATCACAGGGTGAAAAGATTAGCATGGGCGCGGGAACATCGCCACTAAACCCTAGACATGTGGGAAAATGTTGCCTGGACTGATGAGTTGAGATTCACATTGGTACACGGGGAGGGCAGGATATGAGTACGGCGCAAACCACATGAAGCGATGGATCCTTCTTGCCAGCAGGGTACTCTTCCAGCTGGTGGGGGTGGCATTCTAGTCTGGGGACTGTTTACGTGGACTGAAATGGGACCCCTGGTACGTGTGACATCGTCCCTCACAGGTCAACATTACCGGGATATCCTGGATGACCATTTGCTCTCGTTTGTGCATCTTCAACATCCCACTGGGGACCTCATCCTGCAACAAGACAATGCACCATGCCATCATTCCCGAATTGTATCTGAATGGTTGGATGAACACTCCACCAACGTGACCTCGCTTCCTTGGCCATCTAGGTCACCTGACCTCAATCCCGTCGAGCACATCTGGGATGCCATCGGGAGAGATGTTTGAGGCTCTGACCCCCCTCCATCAAATCTTCATGAACTGTGGGAGCTTGTTCAGGGTCGTGGATTCGTATGGCTTCACGACCCCTGTACAAGCTCCCACAAACTGCCTATTTACATACATACAAAATAAGCCACATTTTCCTGGCTTCCCAATGCTTCCGGTGCCTTGTCGAGTCCATGCCGTGACGAATCGCCGCCGTCATCAGGGCGAAAGGTGGTGCGACACGTTACTAGACAGGCATCTCTAATTCAATTGCTCTTCAGTGTATTTAAAACACAGGGCCATTTCTTTCTACAATCCGCTAGCACCACCCATTAGAGCAATTTTCATTGTTTTTTTAAATGGAAGCTACTGACCCACAGATTTATCATTGTTAACTTTTATTGCCATATTTTTTTTTGTAATAATTATAACAGGTTGTTTACCTTTTACACATTTCCCTGCACATTCTATTCCTTTAGTTGTCTTGCTTGGTTCAAGCCCTAGTGCGGTGTTCCATTTTCGTCTTCTTTCAAATGCTCGATGAATGCTCAAGTCCGCGAAGTGCACTGTTTTAATGACTCTAGGTCGCATAAACTGTATCTTCCTCCCTCCCCACCTTTCCCACCAACTTGTAAAACCCAACTTATGTTGGTTGATTGACATATGTTAAAAACCCCAATTCTTGAACTCAAAACTTTTGGTACCATCAACAAACACAAACTGCCTATTTACATACATACAAAATACTGAATAAAAATATTAAAAACATATATACAACTATTTACATACAACCCGCTTGGCCAGCGTGGTGAGTTATGGCCAAACCCCTCCAAAATGACTCCACAACTTAAATCTTGGCCCTCAGTCTCCGGCAGCTGGAATGTACCTGGCCAAGGCAGCGGCCAGTGCGACATGAAGGCAGAGGGTGCTAAGAATCCCCGGAGGACCGGACTAGGCTGCCATCTGATGCTGACCTTGGCAACGTACAATGGACGCTCCCTATCTTCTGATTCAAGGCTTCTTGAATTGGAAGAGGAACTACAAAGGATCAAGTGGGACATCGTGGAGCTAAGTGAGGTAAGGAGAAAAGGAGAAGATCTCGTCGAACTGAAAAGTGGACATCTCTTCTAGTATCGTGGGACAGATACTGGTAGAACTAGTGGTGTTGGATTTATAATAAACAAGAAACTGAAGGATAAAGTGGTAGAAGTTGAATGTTCCTCTGACAGAGCTGCACGACTCGTTATCCAACTATCGAGAAGATACCAGGCTCAGATTATTCAAACTTATGCACCCACCACAAGTCACCCTGAAGAAAAAATTGAAGAATTTTATGAGGAAATTTGTCATCTAAATAATAAAGGTAAGCAGCACTTGAAAATAATTATGGGAGATTTCAATGCAAAAATAGGGCAACGGCAACAGAATGAAACTTCAGTAGGTAAATTCAGTCACGGCAACAGAAACCAGCGTGGAAATACTCTCGTTGAGTTTGCAGAGGCAGAAAGGTTTTTCATCTTGAACTCCTTCTTCAAGAAAAAGCCACACAGGAAATGGACATGGAGACATCCAAATGGGACGACAAGTGAAATTGATTTTATTATGTGTAACAAAAAATTCGTCATAGAAGACTGCAGTGTGCTAAACAAGTTCAACACAGGTAGTGACCATAGATTGGTGAGATGTAAGATGCACCTCAACACTAAACTTGAACGTGGCAAGCTCATAAGACAAACAAAACCTATTGACATAACCAACCTTAAAAACACCATAATACCTTCAAGTTGGAACTGAAGAACAGATTCTCCGCTTTAGAAGGCCTAACATCGGAAGAAGTGGATATTTCTGAAGTTAACAGAAAAGTAACCAAAGCTCTTATGGAAACAGCAACAAAATTAGCTGGGTCTAAGAACAAGTTGCATGTAAATAAATTATCAGGAAAAACGAAAATGTTGATGCAAAAAAGAAGAGAGATGAGGACAACTAAAGAAGATGTGACTTCCAAAGTGGAATATATAGAGCTATGCAAGACAGTACGAAAAAGTATCACTGAAGACGTAAGGAAATTCAACTGTGAACTAGTGAGGAAAACAATTGAAAACAACCAAAGCCTAAAGATAGCAAAGGGACATCTCAGTAAGGGAAGAAAACAGATTATGGCACTGAGAAAAGAAGATGGTTCTGTAACAAGAAATAGAGGCGAAATTTTGACAAGAGTGAAAGATTTCTACTCCAAATTATATGAAAGGGATGATACATGCACTCCAGACATCATGAAAGATACCAGTACCCGAGTTCCTCCAGTCCTTCCAGCAGAAGTTGCACATGCAATCAAGAGCATGAAGCGGGGAAAAGCTCCAGGAGAAGATGGAATTACTGTAGACATCATACAAGAAGCAAGTGGAGAAATCAAAACAGTACTCGCCCAAATTTTCACTCGATGCCTTAATGAAGGAAAGATGCCTGAGGATTGGAACACCGCTACAATGATCCTGCTACATAAGAAAGGTGACATTGAGGATCTCGGAAACTACAGACCTATCAGCCTCTTATCAGTAGTTTATAAAATCTTCACTAAAGTTCTTTCACACCGCTTGAAGGTAACACTGGACATGGCTCAACCGAGAGAACAAGCTGGATTCAGGAGTGGCTACAGCACAATAGATCATATCCATGTGCTGAGAGAACTAATTGAGAGAGCGAGGGAATATGAACTTCCATTGTGCATGGCTTTTATCGATTATGAAAAAGCCTTTGATTCGGTGAAACCATCAGCAGTTACAATGGCTCTGAAAACCTGCGGTATTGAAGATGCATACATTAATATTATTAATAACATCTATGAAAATGCAAGTGCAAAGATTAGGCTGTTTGAAAATACAACACACATAAAAATTGGAAAGGGAGTGAGACAAGGTGACACCATATCTCCGAAGCTCTTTAATGCCACATTGCAGGGTGTTTTTCAGTCACTGAGCTGGGAAAACAAGGGGATAAAGATTAATGGAGATTATCTAACCCACCTTCGTTTTGCTGATGACGTAGTCATTTTTGCAACTAGCCCATCAGAGCTGCAGAGTATGATCCAGGAACTTGCTGACAAGAGTAAAGAAGTGGGATTAAAAATGAACTTTCAGAACACAAAAGTGATGTTCAATGCTTTTACAAGAAATGAAGATTTATCGATTGATGGAGAAAAGCTGGAGATAACAGACACGTACGTTTATCTTGGACAGCAGATATCAAGTGAGGGTCACATTGATGAAGAAATTAATCGGCGTACAAAACTTGCCTGGAGAGCTTTCGGAAGAAACAGCATAATTTTCAAGAGCAATATGCCATTATGTCTTAAAAGAAAAGTGTTTGATCAATGCATCCTTCCAGTGCTTACGTATGGTGCAGAGACGTGGACCTTAACTAAAAGAGACATACAAAGGCTGCAGACAACTCAAAGTAGCATGGAGAAGTGCATACTTGGTGTAACCAGGAGAGATAAGAAGAGGAACTCGTGGATCCGAAAAATGACAAGAGTGGAAGACATCATGATCAGAGTTAAATCCCTGAAATGGCAATGGGCTGGACATACTGCCAGAAGAACAGATCATCGATGGACAGCCGAAATTTTACATTGGATTCCAAGGGACAGGAAAAGACCCAGAAGAAGACCACATGGGAGATGGGTGGATGCAATTCGAAAGTATGCAGGGGTGACATGGAGGAGACTGGCACAAGACAGACCGTTGTGGAGGAAACTTGGGGAGACCTTCGTCCAGCAGTGGATTGATAATGGTTGACAATGATGATGATGATGACATACAACTCATCTTATTCCTTCAACTCCCCTTCCCAACACCTCATGACAACTAGAGCATTCATTCACCACACCCCGAGCCATTCCCACGCAGACTGCCTCTAGTACTTTCTACCCCCATCCGGGGTTATCCTCAGGAGTTCTAGATGTTTTCTCCACTGCTACCGCAGTGAGAGTGAGCGACATGTCCGTCCTCCCAGCCCAGCTCCAACGTCATTTACGAAAAACTTCCACCGTGGCTCCACCTTTTATTCACTTTGGTACTCTTCATTTTTTTCTTCCGTGTTTTTATTTTTTTTGTTCAATTTTTATTAGTTCTTTCCATTTTCCATTAAAGGGTACTTGGGTCGTTATAATTACAAATTCGATCTCTATTTTTTTTTTTTCAATCAATATAGACTCTGCAATGCGTAGGTGTCTCTCATTGCGACATGATTTTATTATTTTAATCTCTTCAAAATTCAGGTATGTGTGGTTATCCAGGCAGTATTGTATCAGTGCTGTTTTTGCTTCTTTTTTTTTTTTGCCAATTTTTAATATGTTGTTGTAGGCGATGTTTTAATTGATTTTTGGTACTTCCAATATAGTTTTTCAGCATGATGGATAAAATTGTCATCCAAGGGCATAAAAGAAAGAAAAAAAAAGTGACAATAAAGAAATGGGAAGGGTAACAGAGATATCAACAAAATGAAAATTTAAGCACTGGATGCTGCTTAGCTGCAGAGTCAACAAAAGACAAATAAATGTTGCTGTGGTACTTGCTGAGAAATTTATGCTGTGTGAAATCACTGTCCAGAATTTTAGTTACTCTTCAACTGTGTAGGTAAAAAAAAAATTTGGCTCCTAAAAAATTGTGAATGGCTCCTAAAATATATATTTTCTTTTTTTTGATTGGAGGTTTAACGACCACCGTGAGCAACTTAATGAGCTATAAGCAGTCGCCCGTCCCTAATTTAGGGTCACTGGTTCCAGGAAAGGGAGAGAACCAGTGCCGTAAGACAAACACAACATCCATGCCTAACCGGGATTCGAACCCGGACCCCTTTCGGACGAATGATCAGAGGCCATCGCTTAGACCACTGCGCCACCAGGGCGGTTTTTTTTTTTTTTTTAGTGTTGTACCCTGATTCCAGTGATCATATATTATTCTTGTTCCATTTGCTACACACTTTTTCATCATGGGGATAAGATATTCCGCGGAACATTTATTCTCCGGGGTTATCTCGAATCGGAAATCTTTTGTATCTCTTTCAATGATTTCAATCCAGGTAAAGTCAGTCCACACACCTTGCAACACATTTTTTTTATCCCAATTTTTGTCTCGTCAATCTCTACTGTTTTCCCTACTTCTCCAATCTGTCTCCTTTCTTCCGCAAAATGCGACATGTGCGAACTTATTACTTCTCTACAGTAGTTATACCAGTCACATAGTTTCTGTGGTAGTTTTTAAGCCATTGTGAATGGAAGTTTCTTACAGCCAAATCATTATCTAAATTGCAAGCAAAGCTGTAGGTTATTAGTAATGCCTTCTGAGGAGACAAAACCGGTTTCTATGCCCTAGCGACAGATTCTCCACAAAGGCTATCAACACAAGACTTCCAACATCTGAACATTTCAAGTCCATGCTCTTTGGAATACAATTTCACGTCAAGCCCTTCTGAACATTTCCTTGCACAAGAATTAAAGCTCTGTTCTCACACCACATAATACACGTTTGCTTGTCTTTGACAACTTCAGTGCAAAACCTGAAATCATTCCAGTACACCATCTTAACTCAACATACAGAAGCTTCATTTGCAGTACATCTTAATTCAACGAACAGACGCTTTGTCATTTATGGCGATGTCATAAACAATATTTTAAGTGGGACTCGCGATGTTCCGAGCGTCGTAAGAACTCCAAAGATTCATTTCGTAGAAATGAAATTTGACTAATAACATTAACTTCTAGTCTATTTATCCTTTTAATGTTTTAATGGCACTACTTTGATACGCTCATCATTTCCGTACATATCCTGCGAATTTTTGTTTGAATTAGAATGCTAATAGGTATAACTCTGTATACTATAAGATTTGTTTCGAGGATGAAATGTTGAATAAATAACGTAATACCTATTCCTAGTTTCTTTACCTCGTTAACGGAACTAAGCGGTGCGCTGATAATCGGAAGGATTGCCCTTTTCTGAGATACGAACACAGGCCGCAGAGCGAAAAGACTGACTCGTCAATGAATTTAAACTTCCTACATGAAGACAGATTTCGTTACCTATACAATGCGAACTGTGCAGGGCCGAATTTCCTGCAGCGGTGGATCAAATTTCCGATGTTTCTTGTCTAATACGGATTACATGTAACATTGCCCTAACGGTACAAAGAAAACCAGATATTTAAAATGCTAATAAATCTAGATAATGCGCCACAAGAACACAAATTCAAACTGTTAACACTTTTCGAACGGGACAGGAACATCTACGCAAAATGAAAGAAAAAGTATGTAACTCACATGGCAAGGTAGATGGATCCACTGGAGAAAACATTCCAAAATAGCCACTTTGCCTGTCCATAATTAATATCAAATGGGTTGCAATGAAGAAACCGCTTAACAACAGCAAATTATTTACTGATCAATTGAAATTTTGAAGGTGGAAAAGAACGTCATAAACACACATGCGCGCACATGTGAAAATTATATTGCCAAATTCAAAAAACTAGATAAGTGGATCAGGCCTGAGAAAATCCTACAGTTTACTAACACTTAAACTGTTTCACAAAAACCTTCTGGCAAATTTCACAAATTCACAGTTTTCTTTTTTCTTTCTAACCGTTGTAGACGCTATAACCGTTGTCCGATACCTTTATTTCTCATGTATAAATTTAAGCTGACCAGAAGTCCCGAATTCTTGAGGACAATCCTCGAATACAGTTTACTGTCACCAAAAATGTCTGATGCCTACGGGAACGCAAATTATCCTCGAATTTCGATATTTGTTCTCAAATGTACACTTCACATCCAGGTCGTTACACTCGTAATTTTCTTTCTTTTTCTTGATTGGAAGTTTAACGACTACCGAGAGCAACTCAATGGGCTATAAGCAGTCGCCCGTCCCTAATTTTGGGTCACTGGTTACAGGGAAGGGAGAGAGCCAGTGCCGTAAGACAAATACAACATCCATGCCTCACCGGGATTCGAACCCCTTTCGGACGAATGATCACAGACCATCGCTTAGACCACTGCGCCACCGGGGCGGCACACTCGTAATGAACTATGTTGTTAAAATTAAATTTGGCTGTAACCATTTTAAACCTTTTTTTTTTTTTTTTTTTTGATGTTGTTGTTGTTTGTTTTGTTTTGTTTGCGGATTTTAACTACTACTGTGAGCTAATCACAGTGTCGTTAAACTAATGACCACTTGAGTTTAACGACACAAAGTAAGTTCCACCGTATTTCTATTAAGTGTGCAATAATATTTTGGTAGTTCTTATATTTATTTATTTTGCCTTCCTATCCGAACAGTGGAGGACTAAGCCTTTTGAAAGAATAAATATATGTATTTGTGGACCACATTGCATGTAATGGAAAGAATTTTTCTGAAGCTGATAAAAGATGTCCCTTGGAGATGGGATTGACTATTTGAAAGAAGTATTTTGTAGTGGATTGATATAAAAAATTCCACTCAAGACATTTAATTTTAATGGTCTGAATTGCAACACTAAGCAGATCTGAAGTTCAGGCTACAAATACTGTAGGTAAGCTTTGTTTTATTTTCCTGCAGACATATTTTAATGACAGACATTTCAGTCCAAACCATGAGGGAACGTACAATGAATTTTCGTCAGGCGCATGTTGCAGTGAGCTGATTTGGGCAGATCTCATCTGTATTTTTTTTATTTGCAGATTGTTTTAAAAAGCTTTTATTTTTTTACATTAATTAACATCATGATTTTGTATCACTTAAAAACAGAATAAGCTCTTGCAACAGAAAAGTCTCCTGTTAGAAGCAATTTCTGGGTTGTTGACCATCAAAAACAAATGTGTTTACATGAAAAGGGTTCTGGTGAGTTTTTCCATGTTTCTTTGCATCAAACAAAGATCTTAGCTCTTTCCACGTTTATAAGTGAGTCATGGAAAAATTCTCATTGGCCGCCACCGGGAGTCGAACCCAAGGTCTTCCAGTTACGCGCCAGATATGCTTCCGCTAAACCACAGCGGCGAAGACCCTGGGTTCGACTCCCGGTGGCGGCCAATGATAATTTTTCCGTGACTCACTTAAAGACGTGGAAAGAGCGAAGATTGCCGCCCCGGTGGCGCAGTGGTCTAAAGCGCTGGCCTCTGATCATTCGTCCGTAAGGGGTCCGGGTTCGAATCCCGGTCAGGCATGGATGTTGTGTTTCTCTTACGGCGCTGGCTCTCTCCCTTCCCTGGAACCAGTGACCCTAAATTAGGGACGGCCGACTGCTTATAGCCCATTGAGTTGCTCACGGTGGTCGTTAAACCTCCAATCAAGAAAAAAGAGCGAAGATCTTTGTTTGATGTTCCTGGTCCACGTTAAATGTCTGTATTAATGTTTCTTTGCATTTTTATCCAAACTGAGTACGCCGCCCCGGTGGCGTATTTCACAAGTGAATGTACGGAGTTGCGATTAAGGCCATTTCCGCCACGCGATTGGTTCAGAGCTACTTTGGAGATTGCGAGTAGACGGAGCCTACGAGGAGAGTCATGTGAGTGAGACATGTAAGCTTTGCTGCACACGCCATATGCCATTTTAATGTTCGGGTGTTTTCATTGCGACAATGGTTAACCTCAGTTGTTTTACCCGTACAGTCGGAATGCGACAAGAGGTAAATACCGAGTGTACTTTATTTGTAGGGGAACTTTTGAGTTTTTATATCAACATGACTTCATGGGCTTGTGACTTATCTTTGATTAATCGCAGAAAGCCATGCTTCAATCTATATAGTTCTCACAGAGCCGATAGATGTCAGCGCGCAGTGCTGTAGAACAGGATTAGTACTGATATGGTTTGTATTGAGAGCCATGAGCTGTTTAACGTTTTTTTTTTTTTTTTTTTTTTCGGGGAGAGGCCGGGTTGAAATGTGGAATTGAAGGCATTTTTGATTAAGTTTGGAGGGACAAAAATATGAGGAATTTTGTTTTTGATTGGAGGTTTAACGACCACCGTAAGCAACTCAATGGGCTATAAGCAGTCGCCCGTCCCTAATTTAGGGTCACTGGTTCTAGGGAAGGGAGAGAGCCAGTGCCGTAAGACAAACACAACATCCATGCCTAACCTGGATTCAAACCCGGACCCCTTACGGACGAATGATCAGAGGCCAGCGCCTTAGACCACTGCGCCACCGGGGCGGCAATATGAGGAATTTCCTAAATATTAGAAAAATATATATATGACAAATCACTTACTATTTTATCAGACACAATATATGGCAAGCAACATTGTTGAGTATTTATTCCAACTGAAGTGTCTTATTTCAACAGAACACTGTCTTGAGGTCGTACTCAGCGTTACATTCAGAGAGTTTTTTCCGTGGGGTCAATCGCAAATTTTGAGGGGGCTCAAACTTGTTATTATTTGTTATTTATTTATACATTAATACATATTATATTATTTATATATACATTAATACATATAACAAATTTTCTGAAATCTACACATGAAAGTCATTGAAAATGTAAAAAAGTTATACCTTTATTTTAATTCAGTAATGCACTACGGATTTCACCATGCTGCGGTGGTGTAAAATATTAAGGATGCTAGTAAGATAACGCTGTTGTGCTAGAGAAAATTCTACTTCCCCCCTCCCCCCGCCCTAAACATTAGGAGTGGCAAAAATATTTTAGTCTGACAACGAGCGTTTTTCTGATTATTAAGGTATTTGTCTACGTTAGAAGCATTAAGGTATTTGTCTACGTTAGAAGCATTTTTTTAATTAACACAAAATTAATTAAATACACACAATTCGAGTTAATATGCAATGCAAAACATGAAAAAAAAACATATAACTTTGACAAAATTTCTTTAATATGTTATGAAACGTGTCATTGTGAGTAAAAATTAAGTAAAATTTCATACGGACGCCAGACACTGTACAGTCAATTAAGCTCTATATATTTCAATTTCCTTGATACTGTATATTACTGTAACCCTTTCCTGTGCAATGAACTAAAAACTTTGTGATATTCCTTAAATTCACATTATTATAGCAAATCAAACAAAAACTGCAAATTTTTTTTGAAAATTTATTGAAAAAATCTTATCTCATCATGTTTAAACACTTATAATATCACCAAATATGCATGTACACTTTAACTTTTAGTTCAAAGCATAGAAGAGAGTATTTGAAACAATAGAACAAAATTTCCATACCATATCTTGAAAACTTTTTGAGTAATCACATTTCTCGTACGGAAATATAGCTGAAAATTAAGTTTTTCAGAAAACGCGTTAAAAGATTTGATTTGAAGAAAATTCTATATACTACTTGTTCATCACATTTAAAATTCACCACTCTTATATGTACAACCTTCCTTGATTTCATTTCGTGCCAATTTTGATTTTTTTGCAGCTCTTCTTTTTTCCGAGCAAGTTTTGCAATGGGTAAGGATTGACGTCTCGAATTCATTATTCGCTCATTGTCCAGTCTCAAGTAATCATTAACCATCTTTTGTTCAAATGGTATTCCTAATATTTCGAACACAGGTAACAGTCCAAAATAACCAGAATTAAGCAGCAAAACTGCAATATTTGCTCCTAATAACATGGTCTTCAGTTCAACAAATGTTTCTTTTGGTAAAACAGTCCATTGCAAATTGTTAAAACTTTCATTGCAGTTTTGGGTCTTCCCATGCAAACATTTTGAAAGTAGAGCTTGATTACACAGACTCATGTACACTGGTTTTATAGCCTTTATGACAGAATCTGGAAGACCAGGAGATTTATCACAAATCTGATTACCAGCAGATAATGCGCGCTGGTATTTACACCAGCTGTCTGATCCTGTCGGGCATTGTCCATGCATTATGTTCTTGTCGCTGGAACAGCAGTGAAAAAATGCAGCTATAACCGCAGTTTGCATACTCTGCAAATTTCCTACATTGCTCCGGATAGCAATGCCGTAGTAGTTCTGCAGTTTGTCTATAAACTTATCGGTTAATTTCCCTTCCCCTCCGATTCCTTTTTTGCTTTTTTTCAAATTCCTCAAGCGAGAAGCAACACTTTTCTGCACATGACCTATGCACTCCAGTTTTTGAACTGTGTCTGCTCATAAATGTCTTTTACTTCCATATAGCCTTTGGAGTCACCATCTCCATAGTATTCGGTGTACTTCAGTTGTCGATGTTTCTAGACCGTTCAAATATTCTATACACTCCAACTGATTCCATGCTTGATGCAGATCCTGTTTGATTTTAGCATAGGTGCTCCTTACTCGAATCATAGTCTCTTTTACACTTGTAACAATATTGTGTCATAACTTCCAAATCTAAAACTTTCCCAGTGTCAATGGAAATTACTGACACACAACCATTGAGCGATGTATGTCCACGCCGCTACCAAGTGCCATCGACTGACACACCACAAGCTGTAATTTTTGTTGCTTTCTTAGATGTACTCCTTTTTAAATTCTTTACTTCTGTTGCTGCTTCTTGCATGTTTTGTTCAGTTGCAGCTTGTACAGCTTCAAATAGGTATCCTTCATGCCATCTGAAAGCTGCCTTAGATAGAAAAGGCAAGTTCAAAGTGAATAACAGCTTTCTCCCTGCAGAATAACCCTTTCCAATTAATCGTAATCCAAGAGCTAATGCTGAATTTATCAAGTTTTTGTTGTGTTCCTTGCGAGATGAAGAAAAATCCATTTTAAAACCACACTTACAAATTAAACACAAGTTTGAGCACAGTCCAAATTTTGAATCTTCAACTAATTTCAAATCAGTTTGAAAGCACTCTCGGCAAGATAGTTTGGACAACACAGATATTAAAGTCTCAATATCAAATATTCTATTGCCTTTGGGCGCATCTGTTTCATTGTCTGATACATTTACCTGAATATTCGGATTTTTAGCTTGCTTGAACTTGCAGTCATTACATCCCCAGCAAAAACAGTATTGCTGGGCCAGCAGTGGGCCATTACTGGCAGCCAGCACTGCCAGCAATGGCCCAGCACTATGTTGCCGCTGCCGAACCGTCAATAAAATGTCCGGGCGGCCAACAGAAGGACCAGCAGTTCAGGCCTACAGCTGGCCAACAGTTGGCACCCCATCAGTTGTCATATGCCACAACAGGGCCATCAGTGGTCCATCACAGGCAGTATCTGCCACAAGTGGCACTTCAGTGGCCCTGCAAGTACTTGCCAGAAATGATGGGTAGCCTAATGTGGTCCGCTAGTGGGCCGTTCGTGGCAGCCAGCAACCACGTGACGTAACTGATGGCTTGCCGAATCTTGTCCGCCAATTTCCCAGTAGTAGCAATAATAAATAAATAAATCAAGGATAACCGCAGTTCCCTAAATCTACAATTTTTTTATTTTACCCTTACGAAGTTTGTGAATTAACGCACTGCGCTAGGGAAATTTTTCTCGACAGGCCAGAAAAATGCCGTTTGCATCTGACTAGATTCGATCCTGGGCCGTTTACATGGAAGTCGCGCTCGCTACCGACCGCACTAATTCACAACGCTCGGGTACGTGCTGGAAGCTATTTGTTTGGTATGCAATTTGTAATCGAATGCTTCTCTCTTTCATTTTATAATTTTGCAAGGTATTTTTCATAAAAGTCAGTTTCACATAATTGATAAATTAATTTTTTCAACGTAACGATAATTTTTTTTTTTTTACCTTAAGGGAACTTCACTCATTTTCAAGGCGTGTACATATTTAGAGTCGCTTTCCAAAGTTGTGTACTGTCCTTGCCGTCTTGAAAAGAGATTGTTGAATAAATATATATTTACCCGGGTTCATGTCACATTCTGTTACATTTTTAACGTTATGTGTTTCCTTTCCGTTGTCCGAAGCTACATTTGTTTTAAAGAGTAAATATTTTATTTTATATGTTATTTTTAGAAGCGAATTCCTCCCAGTCTTGTGTATTCAACCCATGGATGAGTACACCACATAGCGTTGCTTTTTTTTTCTTTCAAATAATTAATAAATTTTGTACGCGCATAATTCTTTTTTTTTTTTTCAACAAACGCTATTTGAATGGTTTTCCAGGATATGTGTTTCAAGCGGTTTCAAATTTTTTCGTGTTATTCATCCACTCCATTCCATGAATTGTTATTCATGGGAATGGAGTGGGTGTATTTCATGGCTGTAATCTAGTATTTTACGGCTTAATCTGATATCTTCGTCGACGTAAAATTTCATTAGGAAATTAATTCTCCTCTCCACATATGGATTTTTTCTTAACATCCACTAAAATAACACGATGGCGATAGCGTCGTCTTCAACTAACTGGTACCATGAGAGACACAGCAAGTGTTGCTTCTGCGCATGCGCAGTCCCGATGCTTCCACCTGCTGTTGGGGGTTGCATTGGTTGCCAGCAACGGGCCACTAGTGGCACTTGCTTGGAGGCCCACACGGAGATGCTGCAGGGCCATCAATGGCTCGCCAACTGATAGCGCTGCCACCAACGGACCACTACCGGGCCGTGAGAGGCAGATTTCAGCCAGCAGTGACCCATCAATGCCAGCTGGTGGCCAGCAGTTTCCCAGCACTTGTGTTTTTGCTGGGTCGTCACTATCACATGGCTTAGGGGAAGTGTAGCGATTGCCGTGAAAGGATCGTTTTTTCGATCTCTTAGACCTTACTTTTGGCATCTTAATTCACTTCAAATAATAAACAATAAATCTAAAGCAAGTTTACTACTAAAATAGCAACAGAACATACAAAATTTCGCCAGAAATAATAACTAAACAAGGCGCGAAGCAAACGTAGCCAAATCTCAGAATAATACTGATTGCCATTCCACAGAACATTAAATATATTATTTAATTAATTAAGTGTTGCCAAATGCAAATAAAGAAATCCAAAATCATTACAAATAAATCCTGTTAGCATTAAAAATATATAAGCGAAGAAAATCACTTATGAATTACAATGTTTAACTTTTTACTGTTCGGTCGATCTCACTTCCGGTTTATTCAATTGGCTATAACGTCTGTTCTAATAAGCGTAAAAACAAAAATCAAAGTATATAGCTTGTGGGAAGCTAACACCAGAAAACTAATTATAAATATAATGATCCGATTTATTGGTGTCTAAAGTAAGAAATCACACGAAATTCACTCCGCAAGCTTTCTCCGTCAACGGACGGCTTCATCAGGCGGTTACATAGAGAATCTGTAGAATCAAAATTGTAGACAGAACGTTAATTCTAATATGACAAATGAAATCATGCGTGAAGACCGCACGCATAAATAACCACGAACGTGTCGAATACAATATCTTAAAAGTTAATGCAAAAGCAAAAAATGTAAACTTTAGGAAGAAACTAGAATCATAAAGTCCATCTTGCGATGCCTAGCAGATGGTTCCAAGCTACCGGTAGTTCGAAAGGGACATCGGTGTTGCATACATCCTGCCTCGTTAATATCTCAACTGTTTCCCTTATGGCAGCTGTTCTTGCGTCTCCATATGGTGCGATCTTCAAGATATTCTGCCATTGGGGTTGAGCTTGATGATTAGCTACTTCTTTGGCAAGTGACGTAGAAAGTTTCTTTTGTGCAACGTCCCTCTTATGCTCATTCATTCTCTCCTCAAATGACCTTTTTGTGAGACCTACGTAAAATTTAGTAGAGGAGTCTGGGTATAACAATGGGATGCAATAGATGCCCGCATCTGTGAGCTTCAAGGTACCATTACTTCTTGCTGCGCTGAGGACGGTTGCCATGTGTTTAGAAGCTTTAAGGCCGACATCCAATCCTTTCTTCTAAAAGTGATTTTTAATAAAATAAGATATTTTTGGGATGTACGGGATCGAACCAACAAATTTTAAAGGCGCTCTTCTGTTCGGTGTAGCAAGTGTGTTGGCTTCAACTTTCGCTATTGTGTCTTCTACGCGGGAGACGTCAAACCCTCCTGCAAAGGCAAGATCTTTCAAAGACTTAATTTCGGTATCATAGTCAGATTTCAAGGTGCAAAAATCTTTGGCACTTTTAGCCCGGTATTTGAATAGAGCATACTTGTGTGTTGTTGGGTTGGCTGATCCTGGTGGAATAGGGTTAGGTACGTGAATGGGTTTATAGTAGACTTTGGTAGTGAGTGTACCTGAAATCGATTTCGTCATAAGTAAATCTAAATATGGTAACTCTCCTTGATTTTCTATTTCTATCGCAAATTTAATGGCTTCATGTATGTTGTTTATGTCTACCATAAAGTCTTGCAAGTAGGCTTCTCCGTACTCCCAGACAAAAAAGATATCATCTGCATAGCGTAGCCATACTCTTGGTGTCCTGGGAAAAGTGGTGAGTATGATATCTTCAATAGGTCTCATGATGGCTTCAGCGAGTATTGGAGACAAGGCTGAACCCATCGGGACTCCTTTTGATTGCTTGTAGACGTGGGAGCCATAGGTAAAGAAGTTGGATTCTACAGCTAAGTCAATAACAGCAAAGATATCTTTCAGAGCTTCTTTATCATAAAGGTTAGCTCCAGCCAGGGTTCGTTTGATGTTTTGCGCTGCTTCTGGTATTGGAACAGACGGGTAGAGGGAGATAACATCAAAGCTGCCAATAAGTTCATGTTGGGCAATGGTGATACCTTTTAGCTTGGAGATGAAGTAATTCGAAGATCTAAGGACTCTGTCTGTGTTCGAAAGGAATGGCATAAGAAAAGTTGCTAGGGCTTTCTCAAGGTGTGCTGATGGTGCTTTCTTCCTTGAAACGATCGGCCTGATTGGGTCGCCCTCTTTATGGTGCTTTAATCTCCCGAATAATTTGGGTATGGATGCTCCAGGAGGGAGTTTTGCTCCTCGCTTGATGGCGTCTGGAAGGGCTTTAAAATTAGAAGCTTTCCTGACTCTTGCTTTCCATCTGTTGAGAGGGTCTTTTGTCTGCATAACGGCGTTCGAATTAATGAAAGAAAGACTTTTTATGTCGTAGTCTTGCTCGTCCATTATGGCGATCTGCCCCGACTAATCAGTTAGCAGGAAAACAATGTCTCTATCATTTTTGAGCCTCTTTAATTCATTAGGGAGCTTCTGAATGTAATTTCTACTTCGTGCCTTCGCGATACTTGTAAGCATGGCTGCGCATTTGTATCTGATAGGGTCACGCTCAGAAACTGGCAAATGTCGTAGGACACTATCGATTTGTGGCACCACTTCTTTGTGTCTAAGACGTCTCTCAAATGTAAATTTCGGGTCTTTCTGTAGGATCACAAGCTCTGAATGGGTAAGTGTCTTAGAAGAAACATTAACGCCTGGAATTACAAAATCTTGATGTTGAAGAACGTTCGGATGCTGTTCTGCCCAGAGCTTATCTAATTTCTTCTTGTGGCGAGCTCCGTGGGTTTTACGCTCTCTGCTGGCCAGCATGTCTATTTTTCTTAGCATTGTTTCTAGCTCCAAAGGTGAGACCAGATGCGTTAGATCAGCGTGCAGGCTAAAGGACTTGGATTCCAGCTCCATGATTCTAACTCTTTTGGAGCGAATGAGGTGCTTCAGCGTTTGCTGCTGGAATATTAACTTTTTACGTCGGAACCAAGGATTGTCAAGAGTAGATTTAAACTTGAGGAAAGGAGGAATCAGGTCCAGCGCTCTGCATTCTTGCAAGAAGTCAAAGTGCGATCGTTCCATCTCAAGCTTGATTCTAAATCGTCTAAGTTTATGATATGCGTCCATTATATGCCCGGAAACAGCAAACAAATATATAGCTTGTAGGACGCTAACACCAGAAAACCAATTATAAATATTATGATCCGATTTATTGGTGTCTAAAGTAAGAAATCACACGAATTTCACACCGCAAGCTTTCTCCGTCAACGGACGGCTTCATCAGGCGGTTACATAGAGAATATAGAATCAAAATTGTAGACAGAACGTTAATTCTAATATGACAAATGAAATCATGCGTGAAGACCGCGCGCATAAATAACCACGAACGTGGTGAATACAATATCTTAAAAGTTAATGCAAAAGCAAAAAATGTAAACTTTAGGAAGAAACTAGAATCATGAAGTCCATCTTGCGATGCCTAGCAGATGGTTCCAAGCTACCGGTAGTTCGAAAGGGACATCGGTGTTGCATACATCCTGCCTCGTTAATATCTCAACTGTTTCCCTTATGGCAGCTGTTCTTGCGTCTCCATATGGTGCGATCTTCAAGATATTCTGCTATTGGGGTTGAGCTTGATGGTTAGATACTTCTTTGGCAAGTGACGTAGAAAGTTTCTTTTGTGCAACGTCCCACTTATGCTCATTCATTCTCTCCTCAAATGACCTTTTTGTGAGACCTACGTAAAATTTAGTAGAGGAGTCTGGGTTTAACAATGGGATGCAATAGATGCCCGCATCTGTGAGCTTCAAGGTACTATTACTTCTTGCTGTGCTGAAGACGGTTGCCATGTGTTTAGAAGCTTTAATGCCGACATCCAATCCTTTCTTCTGAAAGTGTTTTTTAATAAAATAAGATATTTTGGGGATGTACGGGATCGAACCAGAAATTTTAAAGGTGCTCTTCTGTTCGGTGTAGCAAGTGTGTTGGCTTCAACTTTCGCTATTGTGTCCTCTACGCAGGAGACGTCAAACCCTCCTGCAAGGCAAGATCTTTCAAAGACTTAATTTCGGCATCATAGTCAGATTTCAAGGTGCAAAAATCTTTGGCTCTTTTAGCTTGGTATTTGAATAGAGCATACTTGTATGTTGTTGGGTTGGCTGATCCTGGTGGAATAGGGTATGTGGAGCTTTTCGTCGTGTATGTCGGGCTCTCACATTTTGCGACTGTTTATGTGGAAATATTGTGCGTGGGATGGTTTACAGTGGCGGGACGTGTTCATGAATGTTCCGTGCTTCTTTTGATGAAGTTTGAGAGCGCTGGGTGTTGTGTTTTGGTTATACGAAGAGTTTTAATTTGTGTTTGTGCTCGCCGTTGACGGGTTCTGCAAATGGCGATATCTGCCAGCCATTTTGCACGTGCCCATCGAGAGGCAGCTGTTCAATGTGGTCCGAGATCTACTGATAAGACATCGCCGAGTGTTTCTTCTGTGACCTCTGAGAGGGTTGCCATGGAGATTGACCCGAGCTTCTCAAGAGATAAGAATCCAACATGTCAAACCGGTCCTGGAAATCGACAGAGCGTGTCTTCGTGCGTTGCTGCTGAAGGAGTTTCTTCTGCAATAAGAATGCAGAAGGGTGTTGCTATGGAGACGGGAAATAGCAGTTGGGCATCGGTGGTTGCCATGGCGAATTCTGACAACACGAGTGAACAGCGTTGTGCGTCAGAGATCGAGTGTCAGGGAAACCTGTTTCGTTTAACTTTCGAAAAGGATTCCCAGGTATGTCAAGATTTTCATGATCTTTCTGAGAAAACTATTAATTTCCATGCGTTACCACAGACTTCGTTACCTGTATATTTGAAAGCTTTGGAAGAACGAGTGCCGAGAGAGGCAATTAAAGGAATCGGTCGTAGTAAACGTGGTATATCAGTGTTGTTTATAAATAGTGCAGATTGTAAACTTGTGTTAAAGCAAGGGATTTCTATAAATAATCAAATTTTGTATCCTGCTTATGCAAGTGAACGACCGATCACTGTAACTTTGTCTCCGGTGCCACTTGAGGTACCGGATTCTGCGTTGATAGTTCTTCTTTCTCAGTTTAGCCGGGTGGTGGGACCAGTTCATAGAGTTATAGAAGCCCCGCAATCTTCAAATTATTGTCATGTTGGTGGGTTGAAGCGGACCCTTCGGGTTATCTTCCCGAATGAATCAGATCTTCAGACTTGTCCTAAAGAGGTTGAAATTGTATTGGATTCTCATAGTTTCATGTTTAATATTTATACAGGAATTTTTTGTTATGCTTGCAATGAAAGAGGGCACATCCGTGCTAAATGCACTTATGTACCTATGCTACCCTTCAGGAAGAGTCACTCTGATTCCCATGAGGAAAAAATTGCTGTAGCTGAAAATAGATCAGACTTAGAACATGGTATTACACATGTCGTTGACTTGGTTCCTACCGTGGCTGAGACTTGTGAAACCCGAGTGGTGGACCCAGTCGAGCCGATAGAGAAGACATTGATCGAAATGCCGACTTCTTTGGATCTTGGGATTCAGACAACAGCAAATATTGGTACTTTGGGCATTGCTAACTTGCATAACTGTTCAGTAGCATTACAGAATCTCGCAGAGAACTCAAGTACAGCTTCGACATTTAAACGATCCAGCATTGATCAAAGTGGTGATCCGTTAAAACGGATCAAAGCTAAAGACTATCTACAACCGGAATTTATCCCTCGTGTAGATCTTTCTTTTCTTCTTGATCCTGATTTTGACGAAGATAGAGGTACGCCATCACGGTATCGTCTTGTCACGGAACTTATTGCATCTTGCCCTGATTATGACGAAACTTTGAGTCTTTTCGAAATGAAAATTTTTTTTGTGCCTAATAAAAACATATGTCCACTCACTCCGGAGTTTTATGAGTAAAATATGTATAAGTTAAATGCTATTGTACTTTGTTTGGATGCCGTGTTGAATTGGATAATTACGAAAAATCCTGTTCCTGAACTTTTAGACACTTATTACGAAACATACTATAAACGTATAGAGGATGTTAAAGCTTACATAAAGAGACATAATGTGGTTGACGATAGTGTCTTTGATGTGTAGAGATGTTTCAGATGTATTCCTTGATGTTGGTTTCCTTTTTTCTTGCAGTGTTTTTGAAATGTTCTTGGACTTTAATAAATATAACTTCAATTTTTCACCCTAAGGCAAGTTTCGAGGGTGATGGTGTTTTTTTTTTGACAATTTGCAAGAAGCCTGTGGGTCTCACTTTGATATGAATGATCTACATGTACCCAGGCATTCTTCACAATTTCGTAATGCACCAGCTTCCTATTACTCTGAGTCGCGGGTCGTACCTCAGGGAGTGCAATCCTCTCAGCGAAGCAGAATGCTTCCCCATTTCGTGCCGCATGCAGGAACAATTCAGTTCAATGGGTTGGAGGGATCCTTAAAGTTCCTCGAAGATTTGGAAGATCATTTTGATCTATACAATATTCCTGAAGACTGCAAAGTACAAATCGCAGGCACTTGCTTGAAGGATACCGCTAAGACCTGGTATCGGCAGTGGGGAGTGTCGAACCCGGATTCTCATTATGAGAATTTCCGAGAGGAATTTTTGGAGGTCTTTCCTTTCGGCCTCAGTCGAGCTAGCCTTGCACAACAACTTTTTTCTCGTCAGCAAGGACCCAACGATAGCCCTGTTGCATTTGCGTTGGAAACAACACGCTTATATAACTTATGGGATCCACATGCCAGTCATGTCGACATGTTGGATACCCTATTGCAACAGCTCGACCCATTTTTACAAGATTTTCTTGAGGTTCGACACCCTGCTAAAATTCATGAATGCCTTCGCCTCATACGAACGTATGAAGAGCGACATGGCAAACATGGTTCAACTCACCATGCTCGGGCACCCCGCGAGGCTTATTACGAAAACCCTCAGCGGCATGATAGGCCCAATAAGTTTCAGCGCGAGCATACACAAGTGCACGCCCAAGCTTCATACGTTCCACCACACAGAAGAGTGGCAAACCAACCGCGAGTTTCTGAACAATTTTCGGAATATCGTACAAATGCACAGTATGCTGGACCCCGTTCTAATCCGCAGCATTCGGAACGTTTTCATGTTCAGGGCAATGATGATTTTTCTGCCCGTGCTGAGGGAAGAAGTAATAGATATGAAAATGTCAACAGACACGCGGAGTTCCTGACGCAGGTTTCACGCAGTTTTCTTCATCGTGAAAAATTTCCCGATACCCGGCAAGGTCGAGGTTTCAGACCGCATGATAATCCAACCAGGAATCCTTTAAACTTCCAAAGGAAGTAGACCAAGGGTCGGTCCTGCTTCCTGATACCAAGCATTCTGACCCTAAAACAGTATTAGTGACTGTCCAAACTCCTCAGTTGCCTGATGTATTCTTGACAATTGAAGATATTATTGTCGAGACAAAGTTCGACACTGGTTCTGAAATATCAGCCCTAAATACGAAGTTTTGCACTGACAATTTTCCTGCAATACTCGTTCAGCCTGCGACGCAGTATTTGCGAGGTGCAAATAACGAAATCTTCAGTATCACAGGAACTGTCACATTATCTCTAGGGCTGGGAAAGGCTCGTTTTACGCATTCTTTCCTGCTTATAGACGAACTACCTGTTAAATGTCTAATGGGAATGGATTTTATTAATACGTTTCAAATAACCCTGAATTTCGTACAACATGTGATTTCCTTTCCGGAACCTGTCGAAATGATTCCTACGGCTCCTATAGATATAACGAGTTTGTTATTGAGTAACCAATTGAATGAGAGGCAACGAAACCAGCTTTCTCTACTTTTGCAGGAAAGCTCTGGTTTATTTTCTGATCAACCTGGTTTCACACAGGTGGTTTATCATGTCATTGACACTGAGGGTTCGAAACCGATAGCGACGAAACCTTACCCTTGTGCTCCACATAAGCAACAGGAAATGCAACGTCAAATTGCTGAAATGATTAAACAGGGCATAATAAGGGAATCAACAAGCGCCTGGGCTGCTCCTGCCTTTTTGGTTCCAAAGAAACAACCCAATGAATTTCGTTTCGTGAAAGATTTCCGCAAGCTCAACCAAGTCACAAAAACGATCAATTATCCACTACCTGTCATGTCGCATATTTTGCATGACCTGTCATCAACTAAATGCATGTCAACTTTGGATTTGGCGAGTGGATATTGGCAGGTGGCGGTACATCCGGACTCTGTCGATAAAACAGGCTTTGTGACTCCTTTTGGGGCTTATGAATACCTACGTATGCCCTTTGGATTAGCTTCTGCACCTGCTACTTTCCAAAAGCTTATGGATACGGTTCTCCGACCTGTTTTGGGTCCCCATGTGCACGTATATTTGGATGACATTATTATTACATCAGAGACTTTTGACGAGCACCTTTCTCTGCTCAAACAGGTGTTCCAACTCATATACAATGCTGGCTTGACGTTAAAACCTAGTAAATGCCAGATAGCGAGGGACGAGATTGTATATTTGGGGTTGAAAATCACTCCCCACGGCTTATTTACGGATAATGAAAAAATTAGGCCTATTGTTGACTTTCCTCGGCCTAAAACAGCACGCTTTCTGGGAATGACCAGATGGTATCAGCAGTTCGTCCCCGCTTATGCTACAATCTGTGAGCCATTGTATGCTTTGAAACGTAAATACAAGAAGTTTGTTTGGACACCTGAGGCTAACGCTGCGTTTGAAACACTGAAGTCTGCGTTGACTCAGCCTCCTGTGTTGGCTTTCCCGGATCATACTAAGGAATTTGATATTTATACTGACGCATCCGGAGTTGGTCTTGGTTGCGTTTTGTCACAAGCTGGGCATCCAATAGCTTTTGCGTCTCGTACTTTAGCCAAAGCTGAACGCAATTATTCAGCTACGGAACGTGAATGTCTTGCTGTAGTGTATGCTCTTGACAAATTTCAATGTTATCTTAACGAATTGACAGTTAATATAATTACGGATCATTCTGCCCTTCAGTATTTGAATTCTGCTAAGCACCTATCTTAAAGACTTATGAAGTGGGCTCTGAAGTTACAAGAGAGCAATATCAAAATTTCGTATCAGCCAGGTCATAAGAATCAATTACCGGACGCATTGTCTCGCGTTCCGATTAGTGGGGTCCCCACAGAAACTACTCCTGGATGTCAGCCTTTACTTCTAATAGCTGATATAACATCCAGAGAGCAGATAATGGCCGAATTAATAAATGATCCAGATTTTGGGGATATCTATAATTTTTTGCTTGCGGGTTCGCCCCTACAAAGTGATCCTTCTCTGGCTGGAAGGTCACAGCTTTTTTGAAGTCATAGAGGGTCTTCTTTACTTTACGAAATCTAAGACTACTAGGGCAGAGTTTCGCCCATGTATTCCGCGAACCCTTAGAATGGCCCTTTTAAACGAATTTCATGACAAACCTCTTGCAGGCCATTTAGGTATTCGCAAGACCCGTTGTAAATTGCGGGATGTTGCCTATTGGCCTGGCATGTACCAAAGTGTGCTCGCATACGTTCAATCATGTCACTTGTGTCAGATTAATAATTACCGTAATGTAAGACCGGCCGGTCACTTGAAATCTAGTTCAAGTTCTCATGTTTTTGACATTATTTCAATAGATTTATTGGGACCTTATCCTTTATCAACAAAGCTCGTTACGTTTTAGTATTAACTGATAATTTTTCTAAATGGGTTGAAGTTTTTCCCATTAAAGCCGCTACGGCAGAAGTTATTTGTAATGTATTAGTTAATGAAGTATTCTTTAGATATGGTGCACCTAATAAAGTAGTTTCGGATAATGGTCCACAATTTATTTCTGACATTTTTGAAAGAATGTGTGCGAGACTACACATTAAGCATAAATTCATTTCCCCATATCATCCCCAGAGTAATCCTGCGGAACGAGTACATCGTACGCTTGTTAAAATGATTGCTACATTTGTCATGGATCATCACGAACGATGGGATGACCATCTTGAGTTTTTTTCGTTCGCCCTTCGCTCGTCTGTTCACGAATCTACTAAAATTACTCCTGCAGAACTTTTTCTGGGTCGCAAAATTAAAACCCCTTTTGAAAATTTAACGGGGATTATCGACGAACTAAACCAGCGACCAACTCCGCAATCAGTACGAATCATGGCAGAAAAAGCTCGTGTTGCAATGCTAGGAGCACAAGCGGCTCAAGCAAGATATTATAATACTAGGCGTAGGGAACCAGATCTTGTCGTTGGAGATCTCACTCTCGTGGAAACGCACTTCCAGTCTTCTGTTTCTCATACTTTAGTGAAGAAATTTGCACCCAGCTACGAAGGTCCATATCGGGTGGCAAATGTGTTTGACAATAACATTGTTCTTGAAAAACCTGACAATCAATTTCAATACGTACACGTTGCTCAGTGTCGCAAGTATCATGAACGAAATATCGATTTTATAATCAACCCTACTCAACCTTCTGTTCCACAGACTCAAGAGTCTATATCTCACGATCAACCTCCAGAAATTTTGGACGAACCAACAAACATTTTTGAAGAATCTCCAGAGATTTTTTCTTCACCCTCCCCTCCTCAAGACGGGTTTCCAAACACGCAACCTGATTCTTATATGAGACCAAGGCTCGAATCAAGTTCTTCAAATACTAGTATCGTTCCTTTCCCTCCAACCATTGCCAAGACTATTGCTGCACCATTTCCTGATAACTCTGCAACACCACAAGCTCCTACTTCCTTGAATACCTCGTCAGAGAGTATTCCTATAGGCAGACATAAACATCGCCCTGCACGACCACTAAATTACAGCAGCGACTCAGAGGCTTCAGATATTTCGGATTTATCAGTTACGAACAATAATTTGACTATTCCTAAACGTCAAACACCAATTACACACCGTCCAGTAACACCAAAAGCTGGGCGAAAACATAACTTGTCTCCCCAATCTGCTTCGCCGCAACAGCGACGAAGGCAGAGATCCTTGCATCCGCCCGGGTTTCGCCCCTGGAACCTACGCTCAGGGCAAACAGGGCCGATGCCTGCTGCTACTCTCATGCCACGAGGGCGAAAGCGAAAGCAAACGATGTGGCCGGAGCCACGTCCGTCCAAAAGAATGCTGGAAGGACACCACGGGCCCCAGCACAAAGGGACTACATATCAAAAGCCTGGGGAAGCCCGTTCCTGTCAGCCGCAGGGATTTCCGGACCGCCAGACTTCGGCCGTTCCTGACCGACGGATTTCAGCCGTTCCTGACCGTTCCTGTCAGCCGCCGGGATTTCTTGACCGACAGAATACAGATGTTCCAGATCCATTCAAACCCTTGAAACGCTCAACGCCACCTGAATTTACCAGTCCGATTAACCCTGGAAAACGTTATCGTACTAGAGTTTTTTTATGCGTCCTCGAGATAAGTAAGTTCTCGTGGACAGGTTCTTTTCTCCGTTTGTTGTTTTTCCTGCACGACCAGTTGGCGTGTCAGAATTTCTTTTTTTCGTGTGGGCCTATGCATTCTTTTTGGGTATATATGTGTTTTTTTTTATATATTTCTTCTATGTCCATCTACTAATCCAATTTTTTTTATATATATCTATGTGCTTAGGGGTAAAATAATAAAATTGTTACTGTTAGGCACCTCCAGGCAATCTTCGCTGCTAATACAGTTGGTGTGTGTTCAATGATAATATGAGAACGTAATTTGAAATTAAAAAAGTGATTCCTGCTAGGCAGAATAAAAGGAAGGTATGCCGATGCAGGTTTGTTTTGTTCAAGTATACAAAGTGTTTCACAGACGAATACAGATTTCTTGATTTTGTCATGCCAAGTTTGAGATTGTACATACTGCTGCCACCAAACAACAAAACAAAAAAGAGGTCGATAAACGTCATTCAACGAAGTGTAAGACTTACACTCCAAAATTGATAGGTTTTTCGAAAAAAAAAAAAAATTAAGGGGGAGATGATGTAACGTATACTCTAGATTCACTTTCCTTTGATTTTACTATTTCTGGTTATTTTATTTTCCTATGTAAATTATCTTCTTACTGAACGAGATGTTATTTCACCCGCTGAATGAGATCTGGCAATGAGTGTAAGTCATGACGTGGTGGTAGCCAGTATAAATAGGCGCGTTCAACGATACGTAGGAGAGCGTTTGTTGTTGTATAGGAAGAGCGTTTGTTTATGTGAAAGAGAGCTTTTTGTTGATGTGTGTAGGGAGAGCTTCGTTCTATGTGATTAGGTTTTTCTTCATTATTGTGATACGATTAGTGTGTGTGTGTTGGATGATTCAAGAGTTTATCTAATAAAAAGTTGTTCTAAGTAAGTACGTTTTTCTCAGTTCATAGTTTTGTCAGATCTCTGTCTGGCTGTTAGGTTTATTTCATTAGGTGTTATTAGTAACAACCAGAATAAGACTTTAGTCATCTTAATTACTACTACAACATTACTACCAGTTATAAGCTTGTCATTATTATTACTACATTACTAGCAGGAAAGTTTATTCATGATATATTTAACAAACAACAAGCGTTAGAAGAAGTTGAATTCATTATATAGCTTAGTTAAAAGCTAAATTCATTATAACATCGGTGTTGCATACATCCTGCCTCGTTAATATCTCAACTGTTTCCCTTATGGCAGCTGTTCTTGCGTCTCCATATGGTGCGATCTTCAAGATATTCTGCCATTGGGGTTGAGCTTGATGATTAGCTACATCTTTGGCAAGTGACGTAGAAAGTTTCTTTTGTGCAACGTCTCTCTTATGCTCATTCATTCTCTCCTCAAATGACATTTTTATGAGACCTACGTAAAATTTAGTAGAGGAGTCTGGGTATAACAATGGGATGCAATAGATGCCCGCATCTGTGAGCTTCAAGGTACTATTACTTCTTGCTGTGCTGAAGACGGTTGCCATGTGTTTAGAAGCTTTAAGGTCGACATCCAATCCTTTCTTCTGAAAGTGTTTTTTAATAAAATAAGATATTTTTGGGATGTACGGGATCGAACCAACAAATTTTAAAGGTGCTCTTCTGTTCGGTGTAGCAAGTGTGTTGGCTTCAACTTTCGCTATTGTGTCCTCTACGCAGGAGACGTCAAACCCTCCTGCAAAGGCAAGATCTTTCAAAGACTTAATTTCGGCATCATAGTCAGATTTCAAGGTGCAAAAATCTTTGGCTCTTTTAGCCCGGTATTTGAATAGAGCATACTTGTGTGTTGTTGGGTTGGCGGATCCTGGTGGAATAGGGTTAGGTACGTGCATTCGTTTATTGTAGACTTTGGTAGTGAGTGTACCTGAAATCGATTTCGTCACAAGTACATCTAAATATTGTAACTCACCTTGATTTTCTATTTCTATCGCAAATTTAATGTCTTCATGTATGTTGTTTATGTCTACCATAAGGTCTTGCAAGTAGGCTTCTCTGTGCTCCCATACAAAAAAGATATCATCTGCATAGCGTAGCCATACTCTTGGTGTGAAAGATATCTTTGCTGTTATTGACTTAGCTGTAGAATCCAACTTCTTTACCTATGGCTCCCACGTCTGCAAGCAATCAAAAGGAGACCCGATGGGTTCAGCCTTGTCTCCAATACTCGCTGAAGCCATCATGAGACCTATTGAAGAGATCATACTCACCACTCTTCCCAGGACACCAAGAGTATGGCTACGCTATGCAGATGATATCTTTTTTGTCTGGGAACACGGAGAAGCCTACTTGCAAGACTTTATGGTAGACATAAACAACATACATGAAGACATTAAATTTGCGATAGAAATAGAAAAGTAAGGAGAGTTACCACATTTAGATTTACTTGTGACGAAATCGATTTCAGGTACACTCTATACCAAAGTCTACTATAAACCCATGCACGTACCTAACCCTATTCCACCAGGATCAGCCAACCCAACAACACACAAGTATGCTCTATTCAAATACCGGGCTAAAAGTGCCAAAGATTTTTGCACCTTGAAATCTGACTATGACACCGAAATTAAGTCTTTGAAAGATCTTGCCTTTGCAGGAGGGTTTGACGTCTCCCGCGTAGAAGACACAATAGCGAAAGTTGAAGCCAACACACTTGCTACACCGAACAGAAGAGCGCCTTTAAAATTTGTTGGTTCGATCCCGTACATCCCAAAAATATCTTATTTTATTAAAAATCACTTTTAGAAGAAAGGATTGGATGTCTGCCTTAAAGCTTCTAAACACATGGCAACCGTCCTCAGCACAGCAAGAAGTAATGGTACCTTGAAGCTCACAGATGCGGGCATCTATTGCATCCCATTGTTATACCCAGACTCCTCTACTAAATTTTACGTAGGTCTCATAAAAATGTCATTTGAGGAGAGAATGAATGAGCATAAGAGGGACGTTGCACAAAAGAAACTTTCTACGTCACTTGCCAAAGAAGTAGCTAATCATCAAGCTCAACCCCAATGGCAGAATATCTTGAAGATCGCACCATATGGAGACGCAAGAACAGCTGCCATAAGGGAAACAGTTGAGATATTAACGAGGCAGGATGTATGCAACACCGATGTCTCTTTCGAACTACCGGTAGCTTGGAACCATCTGCTAGTCATCGCAAGATGGACTTCATGATTCTAGTTTCTTCCTAAAGTTTACATTTTTTGCTTTTGCATTAACTTTTAAGATATTGTGTTCACCACGTTAGTGGTTATTTATGCGCGCGGTCTTCACGCATGATTTCATCGGTCATATTGGAATTAACGTTCTGTCTACAATTTTGATTCTATATTCTCTATGTAACCGTCTGATGAAGCCGTCCGTTGACGGAGAAAGCTTGCGGAGTGAAGTTCGTGTGATTTCTTACTTTAGACACCAATAAATCGGATCATTATATTTATAAAAATCAAAGTGTTTTGGATTCCTAAAAGTTTACTCTTTCAAGTAATATAATAAAAAAAAATATCGAAAATTTTGCCAAAAATGGGTATTTTAACGTAGACAAACACCTTAAGGAATCGTTACAGTGGTACCTGAAAACGTATGGTGCAAACCATTCCGCTGCCACTTCGTTTCAGCCCCTTTATATTATTTAGGTTAGCACATAGTAGTAACAAAACAACAACTAATTAATCGTTTGAAATTCCTTGATTTTCTTTTTGTCTCAGAGCGTAAACCACTTACCGCCAGGAAAAAAATATGGGAATTATTTTTAATAATTTGCTATCGTTAAAAATCAGGTAGCGCAAATATTTTGTTGTATTGGAAACATTAACGCCACGTTAGCTACATTGAGGCTTACTTAACTATATACATGGGAAGTCGGCATCCGGAAGACTGAAATAAAGCTGAATGCCAGCTTCCAAAATATGATGATGTATTGCAGTGCAAGCAGCATGCCGTTGGTGATTACAAATCCACAGTAAACTTAACTATCAAATACAAAGACTCTAAAAAAATTACCGAATTGTGAAACAATGCTTTGTCTTCTTGTTTGCCCCTCTTGCATATGTGGTCAAGATGAATTGGTCTTCTTCTACCCTCCTGATTTTTATCCGGAGAAAGTATTGAGTAATTTTGGTAGGACTTCATAATATATTTTTAACATGGACAATTGTTCCATTTATGAAAAACTTTACGAAAGCATTCTCATCTAGAGCAACAAATTTTTCTATAGAGTATATATATTTTCATAACTACTTTGATTTCAGGGCTACATTTTAAAGAAAAGTTCTTTAAAATGTTAACACTTTGTGTGAAGTCATTTATGGCTCTAATTAACAGCAAAAATTCCGTTTTTTTTTTTTTTTTTTTTTTTCGAGGTATTGTATACATTATTGGCTGCATTGACTCGTCGGATTTAGAAAAGGTAAATATACATGCCGATGGAAATTTTAGTTTTAGTGTATAAAACAAAGCAAATAATTTAATACTTAAAATAATCTTAATGCTACTGAGATATGAAGTCCATGTGAATGAGTTTTTTTATTATAATATTTCCCCGTTTTCTTAATTTTTTAAAATTAATTTCTCCAAATTTTCATCTATAAACTAAAAATTAGACTAAATATAAAGGGTGATCACTTAAAAACCTACGGGGGGGGGGGGTCCATGGATTTTCGGGGGGAGCTAAGACCCTCCGAAAAGATGCCTGAATACATCGCTGGTCGTACTTCGTGCCATTAGGTAGTTCTTTGCTAATACAAAATCACTCTATTTGATTTGATTTTCTAGCTAGACCTACTCACATTCATGTGGAAAAAATTTGATCGTCAGAATATTTCCTTGTGGAGACATACTTTTCATTGTTAAAGGTCCTTTTAAGGGTAATAGAAAGGACATTTAAAAGGATACTTTTAGTATCCTTATATACACACTCTCGCAACAGCACGGATCCTGATGGGTAGTTGACGTGCTGCCATCTGTTGGCCGATACGGAGCATGGTATTCAACTAGTTAGTTATTAAAATCGTCCTCAATTTCAATATTAAGATAGATTTCGACTTGTATTCATCTGAGAAACTGCAGCTATTCCTTATGATATCGTGCACAAAATTACTTTACCGTATTATTCAATATGATCATTTGTCAGATTTATTAAGTAACCTCACTGAATTTCTTAGGAAGCAGAACTTCCCACGATATAATTCAGTATGAATTATTTGTCACATATGTTAAGTAACCTCACAATGAATTTCTTAGCGAGCAGAACTTCCCCAGATAAAAAGACAGTCTTCATGTCACATGACTCTCTCCATAGGCCCCGCCCATTCGCAATCTCCATAGTAGCTCTGAACCAATCGCGTGGCGGAAATGGCTCTAATCGCAATTTCGTACATTCACTTGTGAAATACGAGCCCCGGTGGCGCAGTGGTCTAAGCAATGGCCTCTGATCATTCGTCCAAAAAGGGTCCGGGCTCGATTCCCAGTGAGGCATGGATGTTGTGTTTGTCTTACGGCACTGGCTCTCTCCCTTCCCTGGAACCAGTGACCCAAAATTAGGGACGGGCGACTGCTTATAGCCCATTGAGTTGCTCACGGTGGTCGTTAAACCTCCAATCCAAAAAAAAAACTGAGTACAAAAACTTATATCTCTGGGGTCAATGCCTTCTAACTGATGCATTTCTCCATATTTACCTAGTTATAAAGGATTATGAGAAGGTTTCACCTCTCTACAGGCAGAGTACACAGTGAAATGCTGTCAGCCACGTGTTGCGGAGAGCTGACTTTGGGAGACTACATCTGTATTTTTTTTACAGATTGTTTTAAACCTTTGTTTTTTTACATAGACATCATTGTTATGTTCAGTTCTGGGAAGTAGCACGCTACTATTAGCGACGTTACAGTAGTGCGCTACTGTTAGTGTAGTTTGTAGTGTAGCGTAACTACAAAAAAAGTAGTTTTGTTTGTAAAGCGCTACAAAAATCAAGTAGTTGTAATGAAATTTCACGCTGCATTTTTCACTACTTTTACGAGGAACAAATTATCCTGACAGAAGGAATCATTTGGCGAATTCATCTTGACCTTCAGAAGAGCTAATGTTGCCCACCAGAATGCATGACCTTTGGAATGCCAAGTCGTTACATTCCGTCACGGCAGGAGCGGCGGAAAGTGCAGTTCGTTGACCGGGCCCGAAATTTCGAATCGTGGTGCACCCTGTACCTTCCAGCTTCCCGGAACAAACAGAAGAAAAACAATGCCTAAGGAGCTTTGTTGGGAATTAGGGGACCACCCAGACACTTACCTAGAGAAACTTTCTATGGTACATCACAACAATCGCACATATGCCAAATAAAAAAATAATAAAAATAAAAAACTTGACTTAAATTGTTGAAATTATTGACCGGGCCATAACCCTGGCGGCTCGGGTGGTTCCGCCGCCACTGCGTCACGGTCGTAGGTGGGGCATAAAGGGGATAACCTAATGAGGCAATCTCCGAGGGGTAGGAGCAGTCATAAAACAGGGAATCCTCAGTAAGCTATCAACGTGAATATTCGACCATGTTGTAAGACCCATTCTTTCAGAGAATGCGCAAATGTTCCATTTGCATCTTAGTTTTAAAAGTTGGCGCAATCTCTTTGCCTTACCATCTCTTGAGCTTACCCCCAAATTACATATTTCAAGATGTTTTAGCTAAGAATGAATGCTGAAACAGAACTTTTTTGGCAGTTTCCTATAATTGTTGTAAATTAAAAAGCGAAACAACAAAGGAAATCGTGTTACTGTGCACGCTCCTGGTAAAGGAGGGAAAAAGTCTTTTGTCTTCAAAATCGTGACATCGAACTTTAAAGCCCGTTTCACACAACCGGGATTTTCCCGCAGAAGCAATAAATTATTCAACTGTCCAACCGCCTCTTTTGAAGCCGGCTATAGAGGTATACTGAGACTTTCAGACGAGCGGAACCAGTAAAAACTCCGATCCGGCAGCCGCTGAGCTTTCACGGGGTTCGCTACAAACCGGACAACTGCGATACCATCAAAATTTGGAGAAACACAGATGTAAGGCAAGACATTTACACAATCGGCAATAAAACAATCACTCTTGTCAGAGGGGAAGGGTCGAAAGCAATGCTGCCAGGCGAGGTCGATTGTCAATCGCTCTGGGCTTGTGTGCCTTATTAATTTTCAACAGAAACACTGATTTTTTAGTATAGTTTGCGCTATAACCGCTGTCGATCATGTCTGTTGTTAATGTTGATATTGAATTATTAATTTTGGAAGTGGAAAAGCGCCCACATGTTTGGGATACATCGTTGGAAGATTACAGGGATAGGTACATAAAAAAATGCTTGGAATGATATCTGCAGAATCCTGTATAACGAGTTCGACAGTTTCACTGAATATGAAAGGAATATCATCGGTAAGCGAATTCCGAATATACTTGTCTATGTGCAGAGAGATTTTTTCAGTATATGAGTATGGCTCTCCGCCTCTTCCTATCCCAATCAGAGGGGCGGCGGCTTTGGGGCTAAAGTCCTAGTCCTCCACCTCGGTAGGTGCCTTCACTCACACACTGTAATAAAAGAAAAAATATATATATATACCTTGCACTTGCACCTGACATTCACGCCGATCATTTATTTATTAACAGAGAAAATTAATCTAGGTCAGGAAATGCATAAACTCACAATGTTTCGAAATCTTGTTCGTTCATGGAAATAGCAGCGTTTTCTGCCTTCTTTTTAATTTCAAGTTTAGTATAATTGTTTTCTCATAGTTCGTGCGTAATCACTATATTTTGAGTGTACGTATGATTGTTACAAGCATTATAATGGTTTACAGTGTTGCAGAAGTTAATTGTTACATTTTGCCATGTTAAGTATAGGAGTGAATGACTTTAAAATGTGGTAACTATGCAAAACAGCATTTTAAGCAAAAAGCAGTGCCGAAAATAAAATGTAGAAACGTACGATAGTAAATGTAAAAAAAAAATGATAGTAATGTAGAGAAATAAATGTAGAAACGCCAATGGTATACTAACTGTCGGAACTTCAGAGTTATGGGGGTTGTCTTTCAAGAAAGAAGTCAGATTTCACAAACACGTTAACTGTGTGCGTTAAACGAAAAAATATCTGAATGATTGCAGAATAAAGTAACGAAAAAACCATGGCCATGTTGTGTCTTTCAACAGTTAAACAAACTAAGAGAATGTAGTAAATAATTAAAAAAAAACCATCCTCATTTAGAACAAAAATTTTAATCATTTTATGTGTGAATTAAGATTTCTTTCGAAATCCGTTGTTACATGTTGCATGGAGAAATAACAGCCCGCATCAAAAAATTCACACCTGATAAATAATTCACACCAATAATTGCCGGAAATTTAAAGTTTCACATGTAAGGGAAGTTAATTATTTCGAAATGATCACACAGCCTTGTGAAAGTGCTCTCAAAAATGTTTTATAAAAGGTTATTAAAGTATTCTGTGTTTCCATAGTTTTTCTCAAGTGTTCTCCAAAATGCTCTGTAAAAGTGTGTGTGTGTGTGTGTGTGTGTGTGTGTGTGTGTGTGTGTGTGTGTGTGTTTTAATGCACTTTACAAATGTTTCGTAGTATTTCCGTGTATGTATCTTTCAACACGGTAAACGGTTTCATAGAAAATTGGCTCCGACAAAATGGTTTATGTCATACATTTGCTACATCGACATAGGTACTCGTAATATTCAATACATTATCTTTTCATGAGTTTAAAACATGTTATGCATTGAGTTTCTACATCAAATACTGCATTTGAACGAAGACACAATCTAGGAACTGACCACACAAAGAGCTAGCCATTTAGTTCCCGCCTATCGGTCGAACGTTTGTTTTTTCCGCTCTAAAAGTAAAACCACTCGTGTGAAAGCCACCCAAAAATTGCACTGCGGGACGGTTTTATAGATTTGTCGGATGCATTCTGTCTGTGTGAAACGGGCCTAAAACTTCATCTCCAAGTCATTACTTCAGATGTGTATGCACATATTATTTATTTTTTATTTATTTACTTCATCTCCAAGCCATTGCTACTATGTGTTTGCACATATTTATTTATTTATTTTCATGCATCATGAGCTTTTCTTTTTAATTTCTTTGTTCAATAATTTACTTGGAGTCCTTAAAAACATATCTGGGCATTCATTATTCACTAGTAACGGTATCTATGTGTTCCTGATTTCTTCGTATTACAGCCAAATGCGGATTTCCCACTAGGCGCCTTAGGCTCGCGCCTAGGGCCCCAGAGATTAAAGGGCTCCGAAAACGTACACTGGCGTGCAAAAATTAAGGAAGAGACGGTTTTTCGAATGTAACGTCGTGCAGAAGTGCTCCACATCGACTCAAATCATACCATAAGATCCCCAAGATGTAAGAATAAGAGACAAGTGAGCAAAACCGTCCAAACAAGGAATCCAAAAAATACAAAGGCACTTTATTGAAAAGGTAGCTTCAAGCACAACTGGACAGAAGAGAGAAACGTCCATGTGACAAACGGCTGCCAAAAAAATCCAGTCTTTAGTAGGGGATATGATCACCCCTGACTGTGTTGCAGGATTTACAACGTCTGTCCATGCTGAGGACGAGGTTGTCAAGGAGCTGTTGAGGCATCGCGGCCCATTCCTCTTGTAGCGCCAATCGCAGCTGCGGAATCGTTGGTGGCGGTTGGTGACGTGCTGCCAAGCGTCTCCCGAGAATGCCCCACACGTGTTCGATTGGATTTGGGTCCGGGGACTTTGCGGGCCAATTCATGCGTTGAATATCTTCACTCTCCAACAGCTCTGCGACAGCCATTGTACGATGAGGTGTAGCGTTGTCGTCCATGAAGAGGAACTCAGGACCCACAGCACCTCTAACAGACGCACGTGAGGCAGGAGAACCTCGGTACAATAGCGAACACCAGTGACTGAACCTCCTTGGAAGATGTGGAGGTCAGTACGGCTACCAAGCATGATACCGCCCCAAACGAGAACTCCGCCACCTCCAAACCGGTCCCTTTCGATGATGTTGGAGGTGTGCTTGCGTGTTCCCTGCTCTCTCCAGATGTGTATACGTCCAGAATTGCTCGTCAGACTAAATCGGCTCTCATCCGTAAAGATAACTCGACCCCATTGCTGATATGCCCAGTTCTTGTGTTCCTGTCACCAGAGAAACCGCCGTCTCCGATGAGCAGGCGTTAATGGCACACACCGTACTGGTCGTCGTGCAAATAGACCACCTTTGTGCAGCCTCCTGGCCACGGTAAAATGCAATAACGGACGTCCAGTTGTTTGTTGCATGTGTTTTGCGATTTCTCCTGCTGTCTGCCGTCTGTCTCTTCTTGCCTGTAGGACAATATACCGGTCGTCCGCCGCCGTGGTTGCTCGTAGACGACCACTGCTAAACTCTCGGACAGCTGTTCCTGTCGTTTGAAATGCTCTCCAAGCTCGTGAAACGATGCTGTGAGCGATCCCGAACTCCTCAGCCACACTAGTCACACTTCGACCTTCTTCCAATTTCCCAATGACGCGACCTCGGGTAAAGCCATCCAGATGCCGTCTACTGGATTGCCGTTGGCCATATCACACGGTGGCAGCAACTCTACGTCGTTCAAACCGTTGTACACCGTGCAATAGCTTTCACCGAATTGCTGAGCCTACACGGCCCGTGTACCCTTCCGACACTCCTCCCCCTCCCACGTCATGCTGCATATATGCGAATGCCCTACCGTACCGGACCCTAGTTTATCTCCTGAGTGGTCTTTCGGTCCGTTCTGCCTGTTCGTTCCGCTGTTATGCTAATTTCTCCTCTTCGTCCTCAATTTTTGCACACCAGTGTATAATGGGATTGCCAGTTTTGTTTTGCTTTTCAAGGACCGAAATCAATCAATCCTTCAAGTGACCACTTTATTGTCAATTGATATTTTACTTTCTCATTTTAAATTTTCGAATTGTTATCGATGTACTTGTTTTGAAAGAAACTGTTAAAATAACCTAGCCTTCATTTTAGTAGTAGATGAAACAAGGATTGACGCTTCCCACCCTTCTCATTGTTTAAGGCGAATACTTAGCTGGCTGTGATATAAATTACTTTCATATGACTTCCAGCCAAGGAAAAACATCTGTGTTGGAACTTTTTACCTGTCTTTCCTGAGCTATGATAAAGAGTGCTTGTAGAAACTGTCCTGATGATCTGGGGTATTTCCTGTTTGCTACCTTTTCTCTCTGGAGTAGTATAATCAAGTTCTTCCTTAGCCCTAATATTCCTACACTACCCTAAACCAAAGTAGCTAATACAATCTTCGCTAAAAAAAAAAAAGAAAGAAAACGAAGCACCCAGAAGGAATCATCCAATCAAGATGAAAATTGGCATGTGTAATGTACATGTATAGGAGAGGAAATGATTGCAATTCCACAGCACTTGGGTCACTTATCCGGATAAAACAGTTACATGAGTAGAAGTCAGTAAGTTGTAGCGCCACCTCTCGCTCGGAAACAAACAGAAATTTAGCGTGGCAGAGACACATGAACTTCACGAATACTGTTCTGAGGTATGGAATGTCAGCTGGTGTCCAATTTGTAGGCCAATTTGCCGACATTCCGGGATGGGTGTAGGTGGGGTCCCATTATGTTTGATCGGTGAGAAATCGGGTGATGGGGCTGGCCTAGAATGGTGTCGACATAACAGAGTAGGGCCCGAAAGAGCTGTGCCGTGTGTGGCCGGGTGTTATCCTGTTGCAAAATTACTCTGTGACGTGCTACAGAAAGGGCAACACAACAGGTCGTAGAAAGCGTCGACGTACCGTTGACCCGTGAGGGTAGTACGGGGGACTTCGAAGGCTGTGCAGCTATCGTAGGAAATAGCTTCCTCGTCAGTCAGAACGCGTGTGCGAGCCCTGTGCCGTTTCACGGTAAAAGCAGGATCCGTGCGCTGGTCGGCTCGTCTCTAGACACGCATGCGCTGGTCATCGGCGCTAAGTGCAAACCGTGACTAATCACTGAATACAACATGACACCACTGGAAGAAATTATCCCTCGTCGATCAGGTCCAACACCACTGCAATTGGTTCTTGCGATGCTCTCTGATCAGTAGTAAGCGACGGATTGGCCTCCTCGAATGTAATCCCTGTGCCGCAACTCGTCTGGCAACGGCTCGAAGGGCCACTTCCGTACTTGTGGACGGCGTAACATTTCCACGAATGGTTGAGAGTGACGAATTTGGTTCTGTTCGTGCGGCTCTCACAGTAGCTCGAATCTCGCGATCCACAGATTCTCTCAGCCGTCCACTGCCCGTGTGCCGCTGGATTGTGGTGCCCTGTTCGACCCATTGGCGCCAACATCGTCCGATTACCGCGTCGCTCCGATCTAAATGTCTGGCGATAAGGCGACTTTACCAACCGGCTTCTTTCAGCCCAATTATATATCCTCTCGCAAACCCGCTCGACTTCTCGTGGTGTGTACGAATCCGTCGTCGTGTCGTAGCATCCTCACAGTCTGGAGGTTAATGTGCCAGCAATTCGCTGTTACAATTGTCCGGTACGTCGACGCTTTCTACGACCTGTAGTGTCGCCCTTTGCTCTTGATATACCATTCTCGATGCGGTTCCCATGCGCTGTCGCGGGCCGCTGTTTAGTCATTGGTCGTTATTTTTAATTAATCATTTGCATATTCGGCCCTGAGGTACTTGCATGCAGAGTTTCATTAGGATCAAAGAACTTTCATGGAGTGCTTCGTTCTTTTTTTTTTTCACAAAAAGTGTGTGCTTAGGCTGCAAAATAAAGAAATTCGAACATGTTGCACTGTTTATCTTTTTCTTATTGAATAGTGTTAAAAGAAATTTTTATTGTATTGCAATAGCATTTTCTCATTGCTTTATCCTCACCTAGTTTAATACTGATAATTATCAAGTATTCTCACCTTTTTATTCCTTAAATTGACAACAAATTAACATTTGAAAAAGCAATAAAAGTTTTTTTTTTTTATGATTGAAGGTTTAACAACCACCGTGAGCAATTCAATGGGACAGGGGCGCCGACTGTGTGGGTGCTCCGGGGCCTGCGCACCCGTTGAAAATTATTTTTTTCTCCTTTTTTATTTATTTATTTTATATATTATAATTTTTTTTTTCTTGTTAATGGAAAACATTGAGGGAGCTGAGTGTGAACAAAGAAGGAGTAGCAAAATGTCATGTTTGGGCTGCCAGTGGGAAAAAAATTATTGCTTCATTGCTTTTACCCCGCTGATGGTCGGAAACTAGAAATGACGGGGAAACGATTTTAGGCGGCTAAGTGTCTCACTAATCGCCTCAAAGAACCATTAGCGAGGGTGACCGAGAGGGACAAACTAGAAACAGCCCGTTACTAGTTTTGGGATGGGGCTCCGGATTAACGTTGTCGTGTCAGTAAGTCTGTGGGATGAAAGGACAGTCTACTGCGGACCTCCCATTTCGTCTCGAATAGGGGTTTGATTAGTATCTCCAAGTCGGAACCGAGCCGCTGTCCGGCCGGGTTCGGGCTTGTTCAAAGCAGCCCGGTCAGGGCAGATTTATACAGCACATCTTTCTTCGAAGGTTGTGAGGGAGGAGGAGAGGTACTTAGGTGGAGGATCAACTGTTACTAATGCGGCGTTTCATTAGGGGAGAGAGTGTATGGGACGGGAGATCTGAAAGAGTAAAGTCGTTTTGATGAACATTTAGCATTGTTCATTGCTTTCCGTTGTTAGGTTCTTGACTAGAAGCTCTAGACATTCAATCGACGCTCTGTGATTTCCCTTTCCCATTTTTAAAAGTGTTGAAAATGGAGAAATTTGTTATAAAGTTACCCAAATGTAATACGCCTGTTTCTGCCGAAAGTAATGGAGGGAGGAGTAATATTACAAGCACAACTTGCCCAACCACGAGTACATTGCCTAATTCTTTGCTCAGCGAAAAACAAATGGAAAGACAAAAGGTAAGATGTTTTCAACAAAAGTGGAAGGTTATATATACATGGATTGCTTAAAATTCAGACGTACACAGAGTGTTTTGCTCTGTTTGTACGCTCGCTGTTGAACAAAAGGCGAGTCTTCCAGTGTCAGCAAAAGATCAAAATGTATTTCGCGCCTTCGTTACTGGTGGATTTTCCGCTTGGCAAAAGCAATCGAACAGTTCAAGATTCAGGAGAAAAGTTCACTACATAAAACAGCAGCTTTACTGTGCTCTTCCGTGGAAATAAGAGTAAACATTGCAGCGCCCGTGTCAAACAGTAAGCTAAACGAAATGAAAGAGGCAAGGCAGGCACTCATGAAAATTATTTCATCTCTGAAATTTCTGGCTCAACAAGGTTTAACCATTCGTGGTCATGATGACGCAAGTTCGAATCTTGTGCTAAATTTAAATGGATGTCGCACGTTACCACTGAAATTCTTTGCCTTATGTCGAATCATGCCCCAAAAAAGCTGCTGCTAGAGATAAAAAATGCTGCTATTTATTATTTCGTCATCGACAAAACTTGTGATATTTCAACTAAAGAACAGGTATCCATTTGTTTTCGTATAGTGGACACCAGGTTAAAAGTGAAATAACTTTTCTTTGGATTTTAAGAAACACCAAGCACGACCGCAGATGTTCTATTTTATGTTATTCAGGATATAGCGCGATTTGATCTTGATATACGGAACTGTTGTGGGCAATGTTACGATGGAGCAGCTAATGTAAGTGGACACTTGATAAGTTTGCAAAGTCGGCTGTTGAAAATAGAATCAAAGGCCATATTTGTACACGCGTAGCCCATATGTTAAATTTGGCTGTATAAGATGCCATGCAGAACATCGATTGTATTCGAGATTTTCTAGCTCTTGTGCGTGAACTTGTATCTTTTATCGGAAATTCGCCTAAACGACTTACAATATTCAAGCCACTTCAAGATGCAAGTGAGACGTCTTTGAGGCCTTTTTGCTCCACAAGGTGGTATCTACGAGTAAATTCGCTGAAATCCCTTGAAGCAAATTATGACACCGTATTACTTTTTCTGGGAGATCTTTCAACAGAAAGAAATGAAGTGGGAGCAAAGGCGAGCGGGTGTCTCCACAAATTGCAGGAATTTCAATTATTTTTTCAACTTGAAATGGTAACTGTCAGTTTTCAGAGTCTTGAATAATTTAATTCAGCAATTCAGAAAACGTCTCTCTACCTTCAGGAAGCAAAATCAAGTATAGAGACTCTGATGAGTTCTCTTATAGCTCAAAGAGAGAGTGGGTTTGATTCGCTAGGGGACGATTCAATACAAAAGGCAAAAGAACTAGACATAGATGAGCCAAAGTTACCACGACGCATTGATGATTGAAATGAGCCCCAAGTTTTCCAGTCTCCCCAAGAAAAATACAGGAAGCTGCTTATAGCCCATTGAGTTGCTCACGGTGGTCGTAAAACCTCCAATAAAAAAAACAAGACGGAACCATTTGCTACGGTTAAAAATAACACTAAGGACATTATAGCCTTTTATAGATCTGATTTCGATGAAGATAAACTGATTCTGCATCGGGATATGTTTTTAGACGTGTTCAAGACTGAAAAGATTTCAATGCACACTACCAGAGATGTTGTAAACCTCTTCAGCAGTGATGACAGCGCTCCTCTCCGTCTTTTGTTTTCGGAATACGTGAAGTTTGTAAAACTGATTCTAACTGTTCCCGTATACACGTGTTCCGCAGAACGATCTTTTTCGGCTCTTCGGCTCTTGAGAACATTTTTGAGGTCAACGATTGGGCAACAACAACTAAATGATTTGGCTACTTTACACGTAAACAAGGAACTATAACTTGTGATTTAGACCTCGTCAACGTCGCAAAAGAATTTATTCAGAGAGCCATTGTAGGCAAAACACAGTGATGTAGAAGGGGCTTAGCGCACCTTAGCGGTGCTAAGGCACTTTTTTCTAGGCATAGAGCCATTAAGTCCCTTTTTGCGGTTACATGGCAGGATAATCTCGGCAAATGAACTTTTAAAATAATCATGTATTTAAAAATATGGAAAACTGTGTCCTGTATGCAAACATACTCGTATCTTAGCCGAATGTTCACACTACAGAAATGGCCGCCCTGGTGGAACAGTGGTCTGAAGTCTGACCATTTTTTCGAACTGAGTCTCAACCCCGGATGAGTCATGGGTGGAGTGCATAGCCAAAGGTGCTGGATCTATCTCTTCCCTGGAATAAGTGACCCGAACTTTGGGACAGGCGGCTGCTTATAGGTATACGCGTTGGCCATGGTAGTTTTTAAACCCAAAAATAAAGAAACAAAAAATACTGTGCAGATTTATCTACACAGTTGGATCACGCAGTATGGTGTCTCACAAATCATAAGATTCTATCACAAAGAGAATGTGAACTCCATTGTCTAGACGGCAGTCAAAATAAATTTGCAGGAGATGGCTACTTGGTAGAGTTAAGATTGAAGTGCTCTGAGAGAAAACGGTACTGATGGAAATTAATATTATACAATTCGCCACTGATATCGGTTCCAATAAAAGTAATTCCTTGAGCTCATTCTCTGCTTCCTTAAGGTAAGGTGACCAGATACTGGAACACTGATTTGAGGACAAAAGGGCGTGGCGTCTCCAAATCAGCAGTTCATTTGGGGGCACATACGTATCCAATATAAATATGCAAATCTTTTTGTCAAAAAACTGCATTGCTTCAATAAGTGTGATTTGCATATGAAAATTTGTGTCTTAAAAGGATATATCTTATAGAATGTTGGTAATTTTTATTGAAAAAGTAGAACTATGATGATGAGAGCATATTAGCAAAGGTAAAATGCTTTACCTTGTATATATGCCGAATTAAAATCAAACTGCACACTAAAGTAATTGCATGGCGAATTTTTCATTTGGCCAAAGTTCTTCGAGAAACTCAAAACCGGTGCAATCGAAATTTGACTGTGCCAGTGGTGTAGTGTCTTAGTGCTGGTCACTGACGATGATTCGTACAAGTTGGCACGGGTTCGAGTCCCGGATGAGGCATGTGTGGTGTGTTTGTCTTACAGCATTTGCTCTCTCCTTTCCCTAGAATGAATGTCTCTAAATTAGAGACCGACGACTACTTATAGTCCTCTGAGTTGCTCGCAGTGGTCGTTAAACTCGGAAAGAAGAAAAACAAAAATAGGCAAAATTTGTTTTCAGAAGAAGCATGTAGGAAAACTAGTACAACAAAAATTGCTTTTAAGAATTTTTTTCATTAGAAATCTAACGAGCTAATGAGAAAGTGTAAATTCGAGGACACTTGAGGACAAACATCAAAATTTGAGGACAATTTGCGTCCCCAATGGCATCAGGCGTTTTTGGGGACAGTAAACTAAATTCGAGGACTGTCCTCAAGAACAGGGGACTTCTGGTCAGCTTACCTAACGGGCAACACAAAAATCTTTCGCGTGTACCACATAAACTTAGTAAAAACGTCGCATTAGTCATATTGAATTGATGTTGCTCTGTTAGTTCACAAATATTCCCAAATATTTAAAATCGTATAGAACGACACAGAGCCGTATTTAAATAAAAATTTCATAATCTTAGCACATGTCTCTCACGTTACATTCTTCCTGTTCTTTAAAATTGCTCAGATTACGCAGTTTTAATATAAATTGATATTGTTAATTTGTAATGAAATATAAAAAATAATAAATAATAAAAACAATGAATCAGATTTAGAAAATTTCGAGGGTAACTTTTCCTGGTCCGTTCACCGCTAAGGCACTTTTTTTATTTAAAACTGCATCACTGGCAAAACATATTTTACATCAATAAGTGAACGGATTTCTCCTGCCAAGGTAATATTTTTGTTTTCGCACTATTTCTTAGCAACCCTATTTTCTTGTTCAGTTTTTTTTAAAATCTAAGGGAAAATTTGTCTTCATTTGTCACTTATTCTTAATTAAACTAAAAGTTCATCTCTTATTATTTTTAAGGTGTCCAGTGATAGTTTGAAGTTTGTCCGGGAGGAATTTATTGAGCTGTCATAAAAAATGATTTAACACTTTGATCGCCAATCTTTTTTGGTTACTGAAACAATAATAGAAAATATCTTAAAAAGCGCATAAACCTGGGTAAAGTCTATGGGGGCGTCACTAGAAGCTCTGTATCTGGAGGAAAGAACGATTTGATGAAAATGCCCCACAGGAGTAAAAATTCAGCAAATTTTTAAAGCAGACAATTTTTTCGTAACTTATTACTGGAATAGGGAAGCTCAACCGTACGAAGGGTGTTTAAAGAAATCAGTACTTTCGTGTAAATGAAACCTCACTGTTCAGTTACAGTGTTTAGATACCAGCCAACATAAGCGTCAAATGATGCAGCGAAACATTTTTATAGAAATTTATTACTTTTTGATTGAGTCTGGTAACTTTGAGCTCCCATATTCCTGTAATATCATAAAGAAGTTACGACCAAATTGAGCTTTTTAGTTATCTGTTGTACCAATAAATTGCTCAAACACTTAATACAGTGTTCTAAGACTGAGAGAAAAGCATTATTTAATGTTTTCTGTACAAAGTTCTTTGAGAGAAAAATGCCACGCTCGTTTCCCTCTAATTTGACTAATTTGATCATAACGTAAAAACAATGTGATTTTCTAAAGCTGAAGCAACGGAGATGGCATGTTTTGTAATTGAAACTTATTCCAGTTTCATGACAATTTATACGAAATGTATTGGTAAATTTTAGAGAAACTCCATTTTCAGCGCCTTTAGCGTTAAATTTGCCAAGTAACTATAGCAACTGAAGATGTACTAATGTAGCCAGTTTTGCCAAACGTATCAAACTCAAAAAGAACTTTTGTCGTAACCGAAATGGTCTCTCGTAGCGTAAAGCTGAAATTTATTAAATTTCCAATTTCAGAACTACAGGGTAATTTATGAACTGGTAGTGAAATTTAAATGGCTAAATTTTAATGAAATTTTATGTCCTATCATTCGCAAAAATAATTTTTGAAGAATCTGTGAAAACCCCATTTATTGTCCTTCAGTACCTCTAGCAGGAAATTATGAACTGATTCGAAAAAGAAACCTTTTTCTTGACTCCCCCCACTTTTATTTTGTTAATTTGATGGATGAAAGTTTCTGAGGCGATAAAAGAGGAAAGGGGGCCGCCTCTGAACCTTTTAGCGCCTAGGGCCCCAAAAGATCTAAAGTCACCTCTGCTTGTTTCACCTACTACTAAAATGAAGGCTAGGTTATTTTAACAGTTTCTTTCAAAACAAGTACATCGATAACAATTCGAAAATTTAAAATGAGAAACTAAAATATCAATTGACAATAAAGTGGTCACTTGAAGGATTGATTGATTTCGGTCCTCGAAAAGCAAAACAAAACTGGCAATCCCATTATACACTGGTGTGCAAAAATTGAGGACGAAGAGGAGAAATTAGCATAACAGCGGAACGAGCAGGCAAAACGGACCGAAAGACCACTTAGGAGATAAACTAGGGTCCGGTACGGTAGGGCATACGCATATATGCAGCATGACGTGGGAGGGGGAGGAGTGTCGGAAGGGTACACGGGCCGTGTACGCTCAGCAATTCGGTGAAAGCTATTGCACGGTGTACAACGGTTTGGACGACGTAAAGTTGCTGCTACCGTGTGATATGGCCAACAGGCAATCCAGTAGACGGCATCTGGATGGCTTTACCCGAGGTCGCGTCATTGGGAAATTGGAAGAAGGTCAAAGTGTGACTAGTGTGGCCGAGGAGTTCGGGATCGCTCACAGCATCGTTTCACGAGCTTGGAGACATTTCAAACGACAGGAACAGCTGTCCGAGAGTTTGGCAGTGGTCGTCCACGAGCAACCACGGCGGCGGACGACCGGTATATTGTCCTACAGGCAAGAAGCGACAGACGGCAGACAGCGGGAGAAATCGCAAGGCACTTGCAACAGACAACTGGACGTCCGTTATTGCATTTTACCGTGGCCAGGAGGCTGCACAAAGGTGGTCTATTTGCACGACGACCAGTACGGTGTGTGCCATTAACGCTTGCTCATCGGAGACGGCGGTTTCTCTGGTGCCAGGAACACAAGAACTAGGCATATCAGCAATGGGGTCGAGTTCTCTTTACGTTTACGGATGAGAGCCGATTTAGTCTGACGAGCAATTCTGGACGTATTCAGCGCATGGCTTGGCCCGTAAGGTCCCCGGACCTAAATCCAATCGAACACGCGTGGGACCTTCTCGGGAGACGCTTGGCAGCACGTCACCAGCCGCCAGCAACGATTCCGCAGCTGCGATTGGCGCTACAAGACGAATGGGCCGCGATGCCTCAACAGCTTCTTGAAAACCTCGTCCTCAGCATGGACAGACGTTGTAAATTCTGCAACACAGTTAGGGGTGATCATATCCCCTACTAAAGACTGGATTTTTCTTGGCAGCGGCCTGTCACATGGACGTTTCTGTCTTCTGCCCAGTTGTGCTCGAAGCTACCTTTTCAATAAAGTGCCTTTGTATCCTTTGGATTCCTTGTTTGGACGGTTTTGCTGAATTGTCTCTTATTCTTACATCTTGGGGATCTTATGGTACGATTTGAGTTGATGTGGAGCACTTCTGCACGACGTTACATTCGAAAAACTGTCTCGTCCTTAATTTTTGCACGCGAGTGTACGTTTTCGGGGCCCTTCAAGCTCGGGGGCCCTAGGCGCCCGCCTAATGCGCCTAGTGGGAAATCCGTCCCTGTGTGTAGCAATACATATATCGGTATTTGTGTAGCACGGCCGTGGATCTCTATCTAAGGCAACGCTAAACACTCGCACAACATATGTATATATATATATATATATATATATACAGAGAGCTTTTAAAAATGGTCATGAAATCACATTTCCCAAATTCCGTAGGCACCTAGTAAATCGTAAACAAACCTGTGCTTGTAAAACAATCTAAACAAACCTGTGCTTGTTTGCGATTTACCTAGTAAATCGTAAACAAACCTGTGCTTGTTTGCGATTTACTAGGTGCACAAAAACAGGGAAAAATCCAAAAGAAAGACGCCTGCAAAGCCGCAATCTCAAACGTTAACAAACTCTGTGATTAAAAATAAAAGCGCGTATATATAGCGGCTAAAGATATCCATGAGAACAATCAGGGTAGCAACAAAAAATAATTCGGAGATCGGGGGAGGGGGTAATTTTGCCATTTTTTTATTAGAGGTTTCACGACTGCCGTGAGCAACTCAATGGGCTATAAGCAGTCGTCCGTCCCTAATTTAGGGTCAATGGTTCCACGGGAGAGAGCCAGTGCCATAAGACAAACACAACATCCATTCCTCACCGGGATTCGAACTCGGACCCCTTTTGGACGAATGATCAGAGGCCATCGCTTAGAGCACTGCGCCACCGGGGCGGCCATTTTGCCAATACCTGTTACTAATGATTTTGTATAACATTAGCCAGTCTCTAGAAGTTAATAAAAGACTGCCAGTGCTATCAACTTTTTTTTTCTGGTTTAAAAGTGGGGATTTTTTTCTGGCTGAAGACACCCAATTTAATTTTTTTTTTACCTTCCGATAGCTTTCACCACAAACACGGGCACCCATAGTTTAGTTTTCAGGAGGGAGCAAACAGAAATCATAACTACGAATAGCATATACAAACACCATATACACATTTCAACTGTATTTTCTTGTTATCAAATCGTTCTTACCACACTTCCAACACAGTTTAATTGGACATCAGAAATTGATGCCCATACAAATGAAAAACTTCCTACAGTCATTAAACATGTCTGCAAGAAAATAAAATAAAGCTTACGCACAGTATTTGTAGCCTGAAATTCAGATCTGCTTACTGTTGCAATTCAGACAATTAAAAACAAATGTCTTGAGGTGGAATTTTTATATCAATCCATTACAAAACAGTTCTTTCAAATAGTCAATCCCATCTCCAAGGGACATCCTTTATCAGCTTCAGAAAAATTCTTTCCATCACATGCAATGTGGTCCACAAATACATTTGCTTATTCTGTTAAAAGGCTTAGTCCTCCACTGTTCGGATAGGAAGGCAAAATAAAAAAAAATATATATAAGAACTACCAAAATATGATTGCACACTTAATAGAAATGCATTGGAACTTTGGTTATAAATTTTCCAGTACCTCACAACTCTATAAGAAAATCGAGACAGCGTTTTTTTCTTTTTTGCGATGTTAACAGTTGTCTGAAACAAGCAAAGTTCAGTGAATATTTCACTTGGCACTACTGCTAAATCAACTAACAGAATATAAAACAAATTAAAAACTTACTACAATGTATTCTGAAGATCAAGAAAGCCCTAAGATGTGGATAACACCAACTGCCTGTGGATTCCGTCGATGTGTTTCATAATACACTGCTGACCATCCAAAATGCAACACCAAGAAGAAAGCATCCGATTGGCCTGAAATACGCAGCATGCGTCGCCCGCGAGAGGACACGTAAACGATCAGCATTGCAGGGCATATGCAAATCATATGCGCCCGGCACGCCACCGAGAAGCACTATAAGAAGGGTGCACAGAAGACGGGGTGTAAGTAGTGGAAGTGTGTTGTGCTGACGGACCTGTGCGTGTGAAGCTTCCTGATGCCTCGTCGCAGAATACGGCAGTCATTCCAGCACGTTTCGGAGTTCGACAGAGGACGAATAGTGGCTTGTCGCGACAGCGGTTTATCGTATCGAGACATCGGCGCCCGTGTGGGACGACATCCAGCCACAGTGAGGCGAGTATGGATTCGGTGGGTGCAGGAGAGACGGACGGACCGACGTGAGTGATTGCCGTAGCCGCGGCACACCACCGAACGAGAGGATCGGTGTGTTGTGCGGCGGTATTGACGGTTCGCACCGCCACATCACGAACGTTAGCGCAGGAATTAGGGTGTGTTGCGCAACAACCTGTGTCAGCACGTTCGTCGTCGTCTGCAGGAGCGGGGACTTGTCGCACGGCGCCCATTGCTCCGATTACCATTAATGTTAGATCACCAGCGAGTGCGACGGCAGTGGGCCGTTGAACGCCGCACCTGGACTACGGAATGGCACGACATTGTTTTCTCCGGCGAATCACGCTTCTGCCTGCAACACCACGATGGTAAGATCCGCGTGTGGCGGCAACGCGGTGAGAGACTGTATGACGCCTGCATTATGCATCGCCATACCGGTCCGTCGCCTGTGATTACGGTTTGGGGCGCAATTGGATATGACACCCGCACCTCTCTGATACGCATCGCCGGTACACTCAACAGCCACCGCTACATCTCCGACTTTTTGGAGCACGTAGTCCTCCCTTACCTGCAGGACCTGCCAGCGACCACGTTTCAACAGGACAATGCCCGCCCGCACGTGGCGCGCATCGTGCAACAATTCTTTACGGCCCACCAGGTGCCACTGCTGCCGTGGCCCGCCTGCTCTCCAGAAATGTCTCCCATCGAACACGTCTGGTCGCTGATCGGCAACCGAGAGGCCCGGCAAGCACCAATTATGGCTACGCCTGATGAACTGTGGCAACGCGTGGAAGCAGCCTGGACCGACATACCCCAAGCCCACATCCAAATAGTTGGCCCACACAGTAGCAAACTATGTGGGCCACACGAACTATTGATGTCTGCGTGTTCCGCAAATCGCACGGGCCTGTAAGCTCAATCGTTTCATCTTTGTATCTGTTGTTATGTGTCCAGTAAATCTGTCTTTGCTATCTCGTGTCCTTCTTGGTGTTGCATTTTGGGTAGCCAGCAGTATAAAATGACTGGATGTGAGAGGACCACAGCATTTCCACCACGTTGAATGAGCTTGAAATTATCACAAAAAAATTAAGAAACTGCAAAATATGAGCACATTTCACCAATAACATTGAAACTTTGTGGGAATCACGGAGGATGGGAGGAACAGACATTTGGTTATACTCAGCGCCATCTTGTGACGTTGCCTTCCCATGGGATGACCGGAAGCAGCAGGTGAAGCCCACTCTCCGACAATCGCTATTGTCGTCGTGATTGGCTGAAACCACTCAATCGTTGTTGTAATAAACTAAACGGCTATATGCGGCCAGGCATGGGAGCACATGGGGCTGTAAGATCTCATTCACATGCTGCTGGTCCATCAATGATCCACGTACCACTACTAGAGCTGATCGGCTATCGTAGACAATGGCTCTCCAGACCATAATGCCTTCAGTGCGGGAGGTGTGGCGGGCGCTTGATAGCGATGTAGGGATTGTGCCGTTGACCCGGGGACCATGTCTGGAGAACGAACTTCCGCAAGTCGCACGGGCCTGTAAGCTCAATCGTTTCATCTTTGTATCTGTTGTTATGTGTCCAGTAAATCTGTCTTTGCTATCTCGTGTCCTTCTTGGTGTTGCATTTTGGGTGGCCAGCAGTATAAAATGACTGGATGTGAGAGGACCACAGCATTTCCACCACGTTGAATGAGCTTGAAATTATCACAAAAAAATTAAGAAACTGCAAAATATGAGCACATTTCACCAATAACATTGAAACTTTGTGGGAATCACGGAGGATGGGAGGAACAGACATTTGGTTATACTCAGCGCCATCTTGTGACGTTGCCTTCCCATGGGATGACCGGAAGCAGCAGGTGAAGCCCACTCTCCGACAATCGCTATTGTCGTCGTAATTGGCTGAAACCGCTCAATCGTTGTTGTAATAAACTAAACGGCTATATGCGGCCAGGCATGGGAGCACATGGGGCTGTAAGATCTCATTCACATACTGCTGGTCCATCAATGATCCACGTACCACTACTAGAGCTGATCGGCTATCGTAGACAACGGCTCTCCAGACCATAATGCCTTCAGTGCGGGAGGTGTGGCGGGCGCTTGATAGCGAGGTAGGGATTGTGCCGTTGACCCGGGGACCTCCCCACCCGGACACAATGATCATCTGTCCCCAAAACGAAGAGGCTCATCGCTAAACACCACACGTCGGCAGTCTGTGGCGTTCCACGTTGCTGCCGCTTGGCACCACTGCACACAGAGCCGGCGATGTTCCGATGTTAATGGCAGCACACGTAAGAGGCGCTGGGATCACAAATTCGCCTCCGCGAGGCGTCGGAAAATGGTTCGTGAGCACACAGGAGCCACTACATATGCCTGAATGGTGGACCGGGTCCCCGTGGAATCCGTTCGTGTATTGGCACGTGATCCGTCGATCCTCTATACCAGTGATCCTCCTGGTCCGTCCGGAACACCTCCGCCGTGTGGCAGTGCCGTCACGTGTCCACTGCTCCCAACAAAGTCGTACGGTATGTTAAAAACGATCCACGCCGACCACCCTGCGGTTTTCAGGCCGATGATCAAGCCTTCCTCAAAGTCCTTAATTTGCGTAAATCGACATCTCTGGCGTCTACCCGGCATTCTTGTCACTCTGTACTCTCGCTTGCGTCGGCCGGTTCTTTTCGTTTTCATGGGGCATGGACTACACGCCTGTTTATAAGGCTGCCGGTTTGTGCTTGCAGCACCACCACAGGGTATGCGGTCATGCACATTCTCACCAAACGTGGATCATTGCATACCAGCACGCACTCTAGCTATTTGCAAAGTTTCGCGGTTGTAGCATATTTTCTTTTAGTTGCGCAAATTTCATTGTCTCCGTGAATATATATATATATATATATACCATAGTCAAGCCAGCAATATATGTATATATATACACTGTAGAGCAATTGAATTAGAGACAGCTGGCGTTATGCAAATGTGGCGCTGCGCTGTAGGCGGCCCTGTAAACGGATACGACATGACGTATGCAGCGATCGGACAATATAAGGAGTGATGCGACGGGAATCAGTAAGAGTCGGACGCAGTATGGGTAAGACGAATTGCATTTGATCGTGGACAATTTGTCGGTGCCCGACGAATGGGTCACTCAATCTCGGAAGTCGTACAGGCACTGAGATTTTCACGATCCACTGTGTCACGGGTGCACCGTGAGTACATCGAATTCGGTAAAACCATCCCTGCAAGGGCCAACTGCCGTGGACAACAGCGTGTGGATGAGCGGGGTCATCGTAGGTTAGCTCGCAATGTAACAGCGGATAGACGGGCCACAGTGCAAGAAATCACTCCGCAATTTAACGCTGGTGCACAAAAATGTGCAAGCAGCCACACCATCCAGAACCATCTCCTCGCTATGGGGTACAAAAACCATCGTCCCACGAGGGTACCGCTGCTGACCGCACATCACAGGGTGCAAAGGTTAGCATGGGCGCGGGAACATCGCCACTGGGCCCTAGACATGTGGGAAAATGTTGCCCGGACTGATGAGTCGAGATTCACGTCGGTACATGCGGATGGCAAGATACGAGTACGGCACAAACCACATGAAGCGATGGATCCTTCTTGCGAGCAGGGTACTCTTCAAGCTGGTGGGGGTGGCATTCTCTTCTGGGGACTGTTTACGTGGACTGAAATGGGACCCCTGGTACGTGTAACATCGTCCCTCACAGGCCGAAGTTACCGGGATATCCTGGACGACCATTTGCTCCCGTTTGTGCGTCTCCAACATCCCACTGGGGACCTCATCCTACAAAAGACAATGCACCGTGCCATCGCTCCCGAATTGTATCTGAATGGTTGGATAAACACTCCACCGACGTGACCTCACTTCCTTGGTCAGCTAGGTCACCTGACCTCAGTCCCATCGAACACATCTGGAAGGCCATCCAGAGAGATGTTCGAGGCTCTGAACCCCCTCCATCAAATCTTCGTGAAATGTGGGAGCTTGTTCAGGGGTCGTGGGTCCGTATGACTTCCCAACGCTTCCGGTGTCTTGTCGAGTCCATGCCGAAACGAATCGCCGCCGTCATCGGGGCGAAAGGTGATGCTACACGTTACTAGATAGGTATCTCTAATTCAATTGCTCTTCAGTGTATACTCTGCCTGACAGAGAAAATGCCACACCACGAAGACGTGAACGCAGCACCATGCAAATTGCAGGGTAAGTGCACACGTACAAGTTATGAAAATAATTGCCTTTGCAGGCCAGTCCCACGAACGGCCGCGGGATATAAGCTGACAACCAGCCCGTGTGGCCATCAATCGAGACGTCGTCACGGCCGTGAGAAGTGACCATGTCTGGAGAACGAACAAAGGGTTCCAACGCCGTTACGACGCCGTCGTACGCGATTTCGTCAAACGGATGAGTTCACGAGATGTGTCATCGCAGGCTTTCAAACCGCCAGATGGTCCTTGCGTCGTATTGCGGAAGAAATGCAACATGATGCCACAACTGTCGACGCATTTGGAGATAGTGGTTCCAGGAAGGATCTATGGAATGTCGTAGTAGGACCAGAGCACGGAGACGGACGTTCGAGCGCATGCGACGTCATGCCGTAGCGGTCCCACAATCCATAACGGGCGACATTTTACGGAGTGTATGGGGAGTCTTGGATGCTCCGATATCGACGCGGATAGTGTCGCGCTGATTGGCTGCGTCTGGTTTGCTGTCCAGCCGTCCGTACGAAAGCTACCCTCAATATCGAGAAAACGTCGTCACCGCTTGGCGTGGCGCCGCTCCAGAGCTGCGCGGGGTACTGAATGGAACCATGTGGTGTTCAGCGACAAATCGTGGTTCTGTCTCACCACGGATGATCACCGTGTGAGGGTATGGAGACGACGTGGCCAACGGGCGGGTTCCTCCGCCAACCACACTGCCCGGCAACGTGTAATCGTGGTGTGGGCTGCTGTCAGCGCCAACAGCTGCTCACCACTGGTACGCATTACGGACACATTGACGGCACGCCGCTATGTTGACGAGATGCTACGGCCCGTGGCACTACCGTATCTGCAGGGCATCCCAAACGCTGTTTTTTAACAGGATGACTCCCGGCCGCATACCGCACAAATCAGCCTGAATGCTTTACACGGTGTGCTGATGCTTCCGTGGCTAGCACGATCCCCTGACATCTCGCCCATCGAGCATTTGTGGGACACGATTGAGTGTCGGTTGAGTACCCTCCCACCTCAGCAAAATGAAGATGAACTGTGGACTCTGATCAACATCACATGGTGCACAATACCCCAGGACTCTATTCAGACTCTCATTGCCTCGATGCCACTTCGGATTCAACGCTGTATCGCCCAAAATGGGGGCAACACTGCTTATTGATCATCCTGTATATTCGGCCACTGCAGCCTAATCTGTATGTTTAAACCATTTGTTCTGGGCCTACTTGGCTATCTGTGTGAGCAGTTTGGTCTGTTTTCGAGTATTCCTTCCTGGTGTTGCATTTTCTCTGTCAGGCAGTGAAAATTCTTTTATGGAAGAAAGATCGAAATTCTTTCTTCTATTCGATACCATTTATACCTTTATAACAAAGACTATTTTGGATATTTCATTTTTCAAGTGATACATAGTTTTCCCGCTGGAGAGCTTGATGTTAAATCACTATTTCCTTGGTATCTCTGCTTTTAAATGACCGAATTGAACACATCTTTTTACATCGGATAAAGCTCATAGATGCAAATGTTCTGCATATATTTCTAAATTTTGGTAAAGAACCGTTCTGCCACTAAGAGGTGGAAGGGTTTATTTCTGGTTCTGATGCATTTTTGCAGCAGTGACTGCGCTTCTGAAAACTCTTTTTTTTTTTCTTTTTTTTTTTTTTTTGTGTGTGTGTGTGGTCTGATACCGCCACGGAAAACTTTTGAGAATAGCTTCTGGTTAAAGCAGTGCGAGGGGGCGTAGATATACAGGGTGTCCGAGAATTATTGGACACATTACAAAATTATATAAAACAAAACATTAAACAGATAGAAAGAAACTGACTGTACTTACTTACAATGTAAATACACAAGTTAATAAATATCGATATGAGATCCCTTGGTTGCTCGTAGTACGTCCAAGCGATACTCGATTTCATGCCACATATTGGCAAGCATCTCAGGAGTTATGGAATTAATAGCAGCTGTGATACGCTGCTTCACTTCCTGCAAATCAGCACAAGGCATCTGATAGATACGATCCTTCACATAACCCCACATGGAATAATCCAATAGAGTTAGATCTGGAGAGCGAGGAGGCCACGGAATGGGACCACCACGCCCAATCCATCTGTTGTGAAAATGCTCATTTATGCACTTACGTACACACGTTGACCAACGCGGAGGCCCGCCATCTTGTTGGAAAACGACATTGTCATATCTTTTGATCTGGGGTGTAGCGAAATTTTCTAGCATATCCAAGTAAATGTCACCATTTATGTTTTTTTCGCAGAAGAAGAAAGGGCCAATCACTTCTGTTTTTGACAGGGCGCACCACACATTAACTTCTGGAGAATCACGTTCAATAGCAACATGAGGCGGTTCACTGCCCCATATCCTACAGTTGTGACGATTCACAATACCTGATACATGAAATGTGGATTAATCACTAAAAATTACAGTACTGAGAAAGTTTTCGTCGTTTTCTACTTGATTCAGCATATTCACAGCAAAAGCATCGCAGAGTGTGATCATTTACATGCATCTTATGCATTATTTGAGTTTTATAGGCATGAAACTTTAATTTCTTGTGCAATATATCGTGAACTGTCGATTTCGGAATATACAGTTCTCTGCTTGCTTTACGAACGGATTTCCTGAGGCTTCGTCGGAAACTTTCATTAACTTGGTCAACCGTCTCACCGCTGAAAGGTAGGCCTACCGGCTCCTCCACAATGTTCCACATTGCCAGTTTCTTTAAACTGTTTCATCCACCACTTAATTGAATTCGTTGACGGAGGATTATAACCATACTCTAAACGGTACCGTCTTTTAACTTTAATGACAGACTTTAAGTCCGTAAGGCATAGCACACACACCGCCTTCTGCTGTACGGATGACATGACTACTGATTGCGCATTTCTCATACATTCTTCCTCAGGCCACACCTAGCGACATTTATCGGATTCTACGAATAACAATTCTGCAAAACAAAAACATAAAAACCGTGTTAGTAATACGTGACATAGAAAAACCGATAATGCTCATAGTTTTTTTTTTTTTTTGTACATACATAATTTTGTAATCTGTCCAATAATTCTCGGACACCCTGTATATCTTATTTTTCCACCAGGGAGTATAGATATACGTATATCTTTTTTCTTACTATATCTCTGCTTCCAAGAGTCCGATTTGAAAGCTTCAATATGGTCAAAGAGCGTTTCTGGTGCGAAATGTTTTGCACAGCAGAGCATCTAGAATTTTCCAAAGAGGAGACCAGTGGGCCGTGGCGTACAGAAGTTTCCCAACGTGGTGGCGACCCCCTCCCTAAATTTACCGGGGGAAATGGTCAGGTGTCATAACAATTAAGAAAGACGTTGAGTTTTGTACATTTATTCTTATCCAGTTAGTAGTAATGTTACAGTACAAGAAAGTTAAATTATTAGAGAGAGCAGTAGATGAAATACTTTTTCTGGTTAGATTTTTCTAAATTTGTTTAACACAACTACTCCCTTGTAATTATTGTATGTTATAATTATAGGGTACATGATTAAGAAGTATATGCAAATCGCGTATCGTGATTTTTGTTTCAAACTTCGACGTAATACTTTTCCGCTCTGTCAGCCCAAGGGGAGGGGCGGGCCCCAACGGCCCTCCCGTGGGTGTGCCACTGGTTCTGCATGTAATCTCAAATTTTTCTTATCGCACAAATTTATCATTATAGGGCGTAAGTTCACATTTCCCTTTACAGCATATTTGCAGCAATATCTGTGCGTTTAAAATCCCGACCGTAAAATTTTTTTCCTCTCAGATACTACTTAATATGAGAGCCTTTTGTGCTGCGCGTATTTCTTGCTCAAAATTATGTACAATTTCCCAGCTAGGAGAGCAAATGTCAAATTTGGTTTTCTCCAAATCTCTGCTTCTAAATGTCCGATTTAAAAAATTCTTTTAACGCTGTTTGCCATTTACCTTATAAAATGCTTTGGTTGTACTTTTGCAGTTTTTTTTTTTTTTTGTGGTTCACAATTCGGTCGCTAGGTGGTGTTTGTGTGCTCCTGTTTGTTGCTGTATGTCCGCTACTAAGAACCCTATTAAAAAATGTCTTTCCTCTAACTGTATGACATTCGCTACAATAAAGATGGGAAACATTATCCTCTTTAAATGATGCACAGCTTATCTGTTAGAGGGTGTAAATGCCAAAACATTTTTCTCGCCGTCTCTGCTTTCAGGAGACGTATTTGAAAAACTATTTTTCCTTAGCGTAGCATTTGTTATGAAGAATACTTTTCGCACATTATCAACTTTTTCATTATGCAAAATTATTTCATTAGGGAGTAGATTTACATCATGTTCCCCTCTATATATTTTTTATGACTGTTTGATTTGAAAATTCCAGTTCTGGGTTCTCTCAGATGTCTTCCTTTTGCTATAAGGAACTTTTTATGCGGAATTTGTCAATTTTTGCAACATACTTTTCATCCGCTAATAGAAGTAAGTAGCTCTTCCTATTTCGGGATATTTTATCGATTATTATTGAAATCCAGTTGATTTTTTTTTCTTACCGGTTCAATTTAATTTGAATATCTCTGAAAAATGTTATTCACGTCTGAAAGGAATGAAACGACGTGCTCATTACAACCGAAACTTCGGTATCATAAAAATAGGGGGGAATATTTTCCTTATATCTTTTCGATTGCTGAACATGTATACACAACTGTTTGTGAAAATTGCAACACCAAGAAGGAGAATCACGCTGTTCAAATGAAATTTATATCACAGATTCCTAACTGATTACATTTGTAGAACTAACCAGGATTTCCCTCTTCAAAACTCAGTATCGTGTGAAGCGACCTCGAGCAAAAGTAACAGCGTCTGCACGCGTGGCATTGAATCTGAATGGAAGGGATTTTTGATATCGTCTTGCAGTAGGGATCCCAGACGTCCCGTAAAATACGGGATCTTCCCGTTTTTTGGGCTAATGCGTCCCGTTGTCCCGAGAAAACTCTTCGGGACAGCTTGATGAAGTAATGGTAGTGAAAACAGCTCTGAAGTCTAAAAAAGATAGTGAAGTGAAGGACATGTTGAAATCCAAACACTTTGAAGAAGTCTGGGTGGATCTCTTCAAAAATGCTGAAGGACTACTATCAAATTTAAAGAAAGTAGTGGATACAAATTTTGAAGATGACAACTCGATTTCTTTCATGAAAGTAGTGGAGTTTGTTATGTGTATCCCTGGAACAAATGCGTTTGTCGAAAGATTATTTCCCCAAAGGAACGCACTGTGGACATTAGAAAAACAAATTGTCTGTAAAAACTGTAAAATCAATGCTTATTGTAAAATCATTCTTCAATGAGGATTGTGTAGTTTTTCATGTCATGATTCTTAAAAACAAACAATTGTTAAGTGAAATTCATTCTTCAGAAAAGTATTGCAAGAGTGAGCAAGACTGATTGATTAATAAGAATATTGATTAGAAAGAATAGTTAGAATCATTTTGTAAGACTTGCATATGTGATGGATGCGCATACTAAACTTTCACCCTCAGTCGTAAATGTCCCGTATTTTTTTCCCAACGTGTCTGGGATCCCTATCCTGCCCGGCTGCTTCTATGAGTGACCAGAGTTCATTTGTGGTGACTGGAGGAGGAGGTTGGTCGGCCAGTCGCTTATCTACCGTGCCCCAGATATGTTCGATCGGGGACATATCCAGCGAACGTGTAGGCCAGTGAACGTGTAGGCCAGTGAAGAAGCGGTACCTGCCATGCAGAGAAGAGGTCTTGGTTATTTCGGGCCACATGAGGCCGAGCATTGTCCTGCTGGAATATAGCACCAGGACAACACTGAAGGAAGGGTATCACATCTGCCTCTAAAGCATTCCTGATCAATCGCTGGCTGTTGAACGTTTCCTCAATTCGCAGCAGGAGAGATCGCAAATTGAATCCAATGGCGGGCCAACTCATTACACTTGGCGTTGGACCGTTATGAGCTGCAAAATGCACACGGCGAAATGTCGTTCACCACGATCTCTTAGAACACAAATGGGACCATCATGGTGCGTTAAGTTGAATCGTGACTTGTCAGAAAACACGACCTGCTGTGTTCCAGACCCCATTGCAGACTCATGCTTATATGGTTGAGGGTCAAAGGAATGCGCAGCAGTTGGGTACAAGCGACCAGTCCTCTGTTAAATCGACGTCGAAACAAAGCCTGACTTGTGAAATTGCTACACTGCTGCGTTAACATCGCGGACCCCGCACGGGGATAACTGGTTTTCCAGTTATTTGGGGAGCGGCGCCCCCACGGCCCGAGCTGACCTTGTGACTGGTCAACATCTGATGTCATGCCACCGCTTGTTTTTTTTTCGGTGCTGTTGGTGTTTGCAGGGACGGCTGTTCATCCAGCTGTTGGGGAGTTGCGGCCCCACGATCCCTAGCTGGTCTTGTGTCTCGCTTTTTTGTTTTTATTTATTTTCTCCACTGGCTAGTTGCCCGTGTTGTATACTCTACCTAATCGCTACCACTTTATGTACTTACACCCGGTCTTGTGGTTTTGTTACCCTCCACCACTAACTGTATTATATTAACCGCTCAGTTCGTAGGTTGCTGAGATTCCGTTTAGGTTCCCTTCCCGGATTTGTCTTCTTTGGATTTCTTTTTTCCTTTTAGCTGGTTTGGGTGCTAGACCTACCTGCATGTTTGCCGCGTGCGGAGACCCGTGAGGCGGAAATGGGATGTCTGGCGGCTGAGGTCGCAGGAGACCGGTTCAGTGCCTCCTGTGTACCAACACTCCTCTTCGACCCCGGCTTCGCTGTAAACGGGAGGCTAGAGACTAACCCACCTCAAGTCAGAAGTCTTGTACCAAGTTGTGTACAGGGCTTTAGCGGCTTTTTTGTCGTATAGCACGGCAGGGTAAGCCCGGGGACTGTGGGATCATGCCAAAAAGCGTTGGAATGACGGTACCCGGAGGCCGAAGTGTCCGCCGAGTGCGTGTGATCACAGCAAACGGACTATATCTGCAACGTATAAGCTCCAGAACTGTGTCCAGCGTCATTTTCTTGACTTGCAGACCTCCAGTTCTCCCTTGTAGGGCTCGGTGGTGGGTGGAGTAGTTTGCAGACGAATCCTCTTCCTTTTTCCATGGGTAAAAACAAAAAGAAAAACTCCAAATTTAAGTCGCCTGAGAAAATGATTATTGACACTGACTCTCCTTCGTCTTCTCAACCTACCAAGTCTCATACACTTAAACGATCTTTAGACCTTGACCTGGACCAAGAATGTGGAACCTCTTCTTCGGCAGCTGTTCCAGTCGCTCCGAAGCGTCGTCTCCCCTCGTTTGCTGTGACTACGCATGCTACACACTTAGTTGTGGAATCCATCGATCCGAATGAGAGACTGTCCAACAGATCTCCCTTTTTCATTTGTAAAGCTTTGGACGCTGCGGTTGGCCCCTTGAGGTCTGTGAAGAAGCTTCGCTCTGGGGACCTGCTTGTCCAAACTTGCAGTGTTTCTCAGAGTAACTCTTTTCTGCACCTCACTAGTCTTCAAGGCATTCCTGTCAAAGTGACACCTCACCCGTTTCTTAACACCTCTCGGGGTGTTATTTCGGAGTTTGATCTCTTGCCATGCAGTGAAGAAGAATTAGTGACTGAACTTGCAGATCAAGGTGTTATTGCTGCACGTCGTATGATGTTCCGGCGCGATGGTTCTTCGATTAAGTCTAAAAATGTGATCTTGACTTTTAACTCCCTGAAAGTTCCAACCGAAATCAAGGTTGGCTACTTGGTCTGTGGAGTTCGCCCGTACATTCCCAGTCCTCTGCGCTGTTTCAGGTGCCAGAGGTACGGGCATTCACAACGTTTCTGTAAGAGTTCCACTCGTTGCGCTAATTGTGGCTCCAGTGAACATGACGGGGAAGGTTGCACTTCTGCGGCCTGCTGTGTTAACTGTGGTGAGGCCCATGCAGCTTACTCCCGCAACTGTATGAAATGGAAGGACGAGATGGCGATCCAGCGCCTCAAGACCCTGGAAGGCCTCTTGTACCCTGCTGCAAAGGCCAAGTTGGGTATACCCACCAATCGACAGCGTACTTTTGCCGCAGTAGTTCAGTCTCTGCCACAACCCGTGCAGCCCTTTGTTCCGCGCCCTGTAGCTCTCGCCGCACTTGCCAAGCGATCTACAGCTGACCAAGCGACACAGGTGGATTTCCCCGAACTCCTGATTTTTCCAATAGCTGAGTCTGCGCCTTCTCTTTTGAAGACGGCCGACTCTTTCAGTTCCCAGCAGAAAGCCTGCACGTGCGGAAGACCCGGCCCTCAATCCGCAAAGGTGTGCAGTGTCCATCCAACTGTCGCGGTCCGCCTGACCAACATTGCAACTGTCTCGGACTCAGCGAGGTCCCCACCCTCAACCAACATTATAGAGGAACATAGGGGGAGGAGAGTGACAGTTCGTCCCCAGCCTCAACCAACATTGCAGAGGAACATGGGGGGAGGAGAGTGACAGTTCGTCCCCGCCCTCGGCCAGCATTGCAGAGGAGTGTGGGGGGAGGAGAGTGACGGTTCGTCCCCCTCCTGTGACTCATCCTTTGTGTAGTTGTGTTAAATGAAAAACAAATTATAATAATTACAATAGTAAGTTAATAAATTTTTATATAAACCCAATTAACTAACTTGTCTTCACGGCTTTCATCATCCTTTTTTCCAACTTTTACCAAGCCTGTCTTTTCTTAATAATTTTCCACGCTTTTAAAAATCTGTAGCTGATAGTTCTTTGTCTGGCGCTCTTTGGCCAACTATGGCCCTTGCGCCAATAAAATCTAATCACCAACCAACCAACCTAACGTCGCGGATATCGCTGTGCGGCATCGGTGTCTGTCATAATTCGCAGTCGTACGATTTTGCTGTGCATTTCTCGGATTTCTGTGCGTCCGAGCCTCATCTGTCCACTGACGCCACGTGTGCATCACTGTACCAATATACGGGCGTGTCGTCACGTACAGGTACAGGTGGCAATTTTTCGATAGGAAAATACAGTTTCTTTCATCCAAACAAACCTTCCTTGCTCGAAGTCTGTCAGATGTTTATAATGCGACCTTCTTCGAGGACGGGGCATAGTAAGACACAAGATACACCTTTTCGACCCAATGTCGGCTCTTCACTGATGGCAGCATCTCGTCTGAGCCAGCTGTTTATACTCAAGACCGGACAGTTCGGAGGGCGCTGCTCCGAAACCGAATGCACATTTTCACTGACATTTTAATCACTTGCATTTTCTACCCTATTGTACATATCCTGTAAGTTTCAAGGTAATAGCAGTAGCCCTTTGTGGTGTCGCAATTTCCACAAACAGTAATATATTTGCTATTTAAAAATATCACATAAATTAGCTGATGGTCACAATAATGTGATTCGACCATGTATATATACTGTATCATCATCATCATCATTGTCAACCATTATCAATCCACTGCTGGACGAAGGTCTCCCCAAGCCTCCTCCACAACGGTCTATCCTGCGCCAGTCTCCTCCATGTCACTCCCGCATACTTTCGAATTTCATCCACCCATCTCCCATGTGGTCTTCTTCTGGGTCTTTTCATGTCCCTTGGAATCCAATCTAAAATTTCGGCTGTCCATCGATGGCCTGTCCTTCTGGCAGTATATCCAGCCCATTGCCATTTCAGGGATTAAACTCTGATCATGATGTCTTCCACTCTTGTCATTTTTCGGATCCACGAGTTCCTCTTCTTATCTCTCCTGGTTACACCAAGCATGCACCTCTCCATGCTACTTTGAGTTGTCTGCAGCCTTTGTATGTCTCTTTTAGCTAAGGTCCACGTCTCTGCACCATACGTAAGCACTGGAAGGATGCATTGATCAAACACTTTTCTTTTAAGACATAATGGCATATTGCTCTTGAAAATTATGCTGTTTCTTCCAAAAGCTCTCCAGGCAAGTTTTGTACGCCGATTAATTTCTACACCAATGTGACCCTCACTTGATATCTGCTGTCCAAGATAAACGTACGTGTCTGTTATCTCCAGCTTTTCTCCATCAATCGATAAATCTTCATTTCGTGTAAAAGCATTGAACATCACTTTTGTCTTCTGAAAGTTCATTTTTATTCCCACTTCTTTACTCTTGTCAGCAAGTTCTTGGATCATACTCTGCAGCTCTGATGGGGTAGTTGCAAAAATGACTATGTCATCAGCAAAACGAAGGTGGGTTAGATAATCTCCATTAATCTTTATCCCTTTGTTTTCCCAGTTCAGTGATTGAAAGACATTTTCCAATGTGGCGTTAAAGAGCTTCGGAGATATGGTGTCACCTTGTCTCACTCCCTTTCCAATTTTTATGTGTGTTGTATTTTCAAACAGCCGAATCTCTGCACTTGCATTTTCATAGATGTTATTAATAATATTAATGTATGCATCTTCAACACCGCACGATTTCAAAGCCATTGTAACTGCTTATATATATATATATATATATATAACTAGTGGTGTTGGATTTATAATAAACAAGAAACTGAAGGATAAAGTTGTAGAAGTTGAAAGTTCCTCTGACAGAGCTGCACGACTCGTTATCCAACTCTCGAGAAGATACCAGGCTCAGATTATTCAAACTTATGCAATACCCACCACAAGTCATGCTGAAGAAGAAATTGAAGAAGTTTATGAGGAAATTCGTGATCTAAATAATAAAGGTAAGCAGCACTTGAAGATAATTATGGGAGATTTCAATGCAAAAATAGGGCAACGGCAACAGAATGAAACTTCAGTAGGTAAATTCGGTCACGGCAACAGAAACCAGCGTGGAAATACTCTCGTTGAGTTTGCAGAGGCAGAAGGATTTTTCATCTTGAACTCCTTTTTCAAGAAAAAGCCACACAGGAAATGGACATGGAGACATCCAATTGGGACGACAAGTGAAATTGATTTTATTATGTGTAACAAAAAATTCGTCATCGAAGACTGCAGTGTGCTAAACAAGTTCAACGCAGGCAGTGACCATAGATTGGTGAGATGTAAGATGCACCTCAACACTAAACTCGAACGTAGCAAGCTCATAAGACAAACAAAATGTATTGACATAACCAACCTTAAAAAACACCATAATACCTTCAAATTGGAACTGAAGAACAGGTTCTCTGCTTTAGAAGGCCTAACATCGGAAGAAGTGGACATTTCTGAAGTTAACAGAAAAGTAACCAAAGCTCTTATGGAAACAGCAACAAAATTAGCTAGGTCTAAGAACAAATTGCATGTGAACAAATTATCAGGAAAAACCAAAGTGTTGATGCAAAAAAGAAGAGTGATGAGGACAACTAAAGAAGATGTGACATCCAAAGTGGAATATATAGAGCTATGCAAGACAGTACGAAAAAGTATCACTGAAGACGTAAGGAAATTCAACTGTGAACTAGTAAAGAAAGCAATTGAAAACAACCAAAGCCTAAAGACAGCAAAGGGACATCTCAGTAAGGGAAAAAACAGATTATGGCACTGAGAAAAGAAGATGGTTCTGTAACAAGAAATAGAGGCGAAATTTTGACAAGAGTGAAAGATTTCTACTCCAAATTATATGAAAGGGATGATACATGTACTCCAGACATCATGAAAGGTACCAGTACCAGAGTTCTTCCAGTCCTTCCAGCAGAAGTTGCACATGCAATCAAGAACATGAAGCGGGGAAAAGCTCCAGGAGAAGATGGAATTACTGTAGACATCATACAAGAAGCAAGTGGAGAAATCGAAACAGTACTCGCCCAAATTTTCACTCGATGCCTTAATGAAGGGAAAATTCCTGAGGATTGGAACAACGCTACAATGATCTTGCTACATAAAAAAGGTGACATTGAGGATCTCAGGAACTACAGACCTATCAGCCTCCTATCAGTGGTTTATGAAATCTTCACTAAAGTTCTTTCACACCGCTTGAAGGTGACACTGGACATGGCTCAAGCGAGAGAACAAGCTGGATTCAGGAGTGGCTACAGCACAATAGATCATATCCACGTACTGAGAGAACTAATTGAAAGAGCGAGGGAATATGAACTTCCATTGTGCATGGCTTTTATCGATTATGAAAAAGCCTTTGATTCGGTGAAACCATCAGCAGTTACCACGGCTCTGAAATCCTGCGGTATTGAAGATGCATACATTAATATTATTAATAACATCTATGAAAATGCAAGTGCAAAGATTCGGCTGTTTGAAAATACAACACACATAAAAATTGGAAAGGGAGTGAGACAAGGTGACACCATATCTCCGAAGCTCTTTAACGCCACATTGGAAAATGTCTTTCAATCACTGAACTGGGAAAACAAAGGGATAAAGATTAATGGAGATTATCTAACCCACCTTCGTTTTGCTGATGACATAGTCATTTTTGCAACTACCCCATCAGAGCTACAGAGTATGATCCAGGAACTTGCTGACAAGAGTAAAGAAGTGGGATTAAAAATGAACTTTCAGAAGACAAAAGTGATGTACAATGCTTTTACAAGAAATGAAGATTTATCGATTGATGGAGAAAAGCTGGAGATAACAGACACGTACGTTTATCTTGGACAGCAGATATCAAGTGAGGGTCACATTGGTGTAGAAGTTAATCGGCGTACAAAACTTGCCTGGAGAGCTTTTGGAAGAAACAGCATAATTTTCAAGAGCAATATGCCATTATGTCTTAAAAGAAAAGTGTTTGATCAATGCATCCTTCCAGTGCTTACGTATGGTGCAGAGACGTGGACCTTAGCTAAAAGAGACATACAAAGGCTGCAGACAACTCAAAGTAGCATGGAGAGGTGCATGCTTGGTGTAACCAGGAGAGATAAGAAGAGGAACTCGTGGATCCGAAAAATGACAAGAGTGGAAGACATCATGATCAGAGTTTAATCCCTGAAATGGCAATGGGCTGGACATACTGCCAGAAGGACAGATCATCGATTGACAGCCGAAATTTTAGATTGGATTCCAAGGGACATGAAAAGACCCAGAAGAAGACCACATGGAAGATGGGTGGATGAAATTCGGAAGTATGCGGGAGTGACATGGAGGAGACTGGCACAGGATAGACCGTTGTGGAGGAGGTTTGGGGAGACCTTCGTCCGGCAGTGGATTGATAATGGTTGACAATGATGATGATGATATATATATATATATATATATATGGAGGAGACTGGCACAAGACAGACCGTTGTGGAGGAAACTTGGGGAGACCTTCGTCCAGCAGTGGATTGATAATGGTTGACAATGATGATGATGATGATATATATATATATATATATATATATATATATATATATATATATATATATATATATATATATATATATATATATATATATATATATATATACTTTCTACCAACAAGTAATTGGACACCCCTGCCATCGACGATATCTGCGGTCCTGATACACGTCACGGCCGCCGCCGTTAAATATCGTGTGGGAAACAACAACGCAACCAGTCGCATGCAAGATGTCACGCAGTTCGGAGCTCTCTGATTTCGAGAAAGGTGTAATCGTCGGGTATCACAGAAATGGCCAATCCATACGTGACATATCCAGCCAGTTGAAGTACCCAAAATTGACAGTGGCCTACGTGATTGGCAAGTGGAAGGTGAGAGGTGACTGTCGGAATGTGCCCCGACCCGGCAGACCCACAAAACTGGGAGTTAGAGACCGACGGGTGCTGGCCAGAGAAATTCGGAAGAACCGCACCAAATCGATGGGCCACATCCGCGAGGAGTTTCAACAGGTATCCGGGAGTGTTCTTTCGATGAATACCATCCGTAAGGAAGCCCATCTGCTCGGTTATCATGGACGTGCTGCCGCCCACAAGCCTTTGATCACCAAGTCCAATAGCGCTGCTCGGCTAACGTGGTGCAAAGAACGTCGACAGTGGACCGTTGAACAGTGGAAACAGGTTCTCTGGAGCGATGAATCAAGGTTCACCCTTTATACCGTTCGGATGGCAGGGTCTAGGTTTGGCGTCTGCCTGGGGAACGCCTCCTGCCGGAATGTATTGTGCCAACTGTGAAGTTCGGCGGCGGTGGAATTATGCTGTGGGGGTGTTTCTCCTGGTATGGCACGGGACCCTTGGTCGCAATTCCTGGTAGACTCAACGCCGAGACTTATTGCACCATTTTGGAAGACCATGCGCTTCCTACGTTGTGTCAGTTTTACGGGGTGGACCCATGTTACTTTCAGGATGACAATGCCACTTGTCATGTTGCGAGGTCCACCATGGCTTGGTATGGTGACAATGTGGTTAATCGAATGGACTGGCCTGCGCAGATCCCGGACCTTAACCCTATCGAGCACCTCTGGGACAAGTTCGAGCGTCGACTTAAGGAGTGCCCCCACCGTCCGAAATCGGTGAAGGAACTGACCTGTCTTCTCCAAGCCGAGTGGAAGAAAATACCGCTAACCTTCGTACAAAGCCTGGTTGAGAGTATGCCCCGGAGGGTCGCAGCTGTATACCCCGCTTGCGGAGGCTCCACCAACTATTGAAGGTGAGTGAACTTCGTTTTCCTTTGCTATCACAGGTGTCCAATTACTTGTTGGTAGATAGTATATATATATATATATATATATATAGAACTTTTTTATAAACCACTGATAGGAGGCTGATAGGTCTGTAGTTCCTGAGATCCTCAATGTCCCCTTTTTCACACCGCTTGAAGGTAACACTGGACATGGCTCAACCGAGAGAACAAGCTGGATTCAGGAGTGGCTACAGCACAATAGATCATATCCATGTACTGAGAGAACTAATTGAAAGAGCGAGGGAATATGAACTTCCATTGTGCATGGCTTTTATCGATTATGAAAAAGCCTTTGATTCGGTGAAACCATCAGCAGTTACCACGGCTCTGAAATCCTGCGGTATTGAAGATGCATACATTAATATTATTAATAACATCTATGAAAATGCAAGTGCAAAGATTCGGCTGTTTGAAAATACAACACACATAAAAATTGGAAAGGGAGTGAGACAAGGTGACACCATATCTCCGAAGCTCTTTAATGCCACATTGGAAAATGTCTTTCAATCACTGAACTGGGAAAACAAAGGGATAAAGATTAATGGAGATTATCTAACCCACCTTCGTTTTGCTGATGACGTAGTCATTTTTGCAACTACCCCATCAGAGCTGCAGAGTATGATCCAGGAACTTGCTGACAAGAGTAAAGAAGTGGGATTAAAAATGAACTTTCAGAAGACAAAAGTGATGTTCAATGCTTTTACAAGAAATGAAGATTTATCGATTGATGGAGAAAAACTGGAGATAACAGATACGTATGTTTATCTTGGACAGCAGATATCAAGTGAGGGTCACATTGATGAAGAAATTAATCGGCGTACAAAACTTGCCTGGAGAGCTTTTGGAAGAAACAGCATAATTTTCAAGAGCAATATGCCATTATGTCTTAAAAGAAAAGTGTTTGATCAATGCATCCTTCCAGTGCTTACGTATGGTGCAGAGACGTGGACCTTAACTAAAAGAGACATACAAAGGCTGCAGACAACTCAAAGAAGCATGGAGAGGTGCATGCTTGGTATAACCAGGAGAGATAAGAAGAGGAACTCGTGGATCCGAAAAATGACGAGAGTGGAAGACATCATGATCAGAGTTAAATCCCTGAAATGGCAATGGGCTGGACATACTGCCAGAAGGACAGACCATAGATGGACAGCCGAAATTTTAGATTGGATTCCAAGGGACAGGAAAAGACCCAGAAAAAGACCACATGGGAGATGGGTGGATGAAATTCGTAAATATGCGGGAGTGACATGGAGGAGACTGGCACAAGACAGACCGTTGTGGAGGAAACTTGGGGAGACCTTCGTCCAGCAGTGGATTGATAATGGTTGACAATGATGATGATGATGATATATATATATATATATATATATATATAGCGAGGGAATATGAACTTCCATTGTGCATGGCTTTTATCGATTATGAAAAAGCCTTTGATTCGGTGAAACCATCAGCAGTTGCAATGGCTCTGAAATCCTGCGGTATTGAAGATGCATACATTCATATTATTAATATCATCTATGAAAATGCAAGTGCAAAGATTCGGCTGTTTGAAAATACAACACACATAAAAATTGGAAAAGGAGTGAGACAAGGTGACACCATATCTCCGAAGCTCTTTAATGCCACATTGGAAAATGTCTTTCAATCACTGAACTGGGAAAACAAAGGGATAAAGATTAATGGAGATTATCTAACCCACCTTCGTTTTGCTGATGACATAGTCATTTTTGCAACTACCCCATCAGAGCTACAGAGTATGATCCAGGAACTTGCTGACAAGAGTAAAGAAGTGGGATTAAAAATGAACTTTCAGAAGACAAAAGTGATGTTCAATGCTTTTACAAGAAATGAAGATTTATCGATTGATGGAGAAAAGCTGGAGATAACAGACACATACGTTTATCTTGGACAGCAGATATCAAGTGAGGGTCACATTGGTGAAGAAATTAATCGGCGTACAAAACTTGCCTGGAGAGCTTTTGGAAGAAACAGCATAATTTTCAAGAGCAATATGCCATTATGTCTTAAAAGAAAAGTGTTTGATCAATGCATCCTTCCAGTGCTTACGTATGGTGCAGAGACGTGGACCTTAGCTAAAAGAGACATACAAAGGCTGCAGACAACTCAAAGTAGCATGGAGAGGTGCATGCTTGGTGTAACCAGGAGAGATAAGAAGAGGAACTCGTGGATCCGAAAAATGACAAGAGTGGAAGACATCATGATCAGAGTTAAATCCCTGAAATGGCAATGGGCTGGACATACTGCCAGAAGAACAGACCTTCGATGGACAGCCGAAATTTTAGATTGGATTCCAAGGGACAGGAAAAGACCCAGAAGAAGACCACATGGAAGATGGGTGGATGAAATTCGAAAGTATGCGGACATGGAGGAGACTGACATGGAGGAGACTGGCACAAGACAGACCGTTGTGGAGGAAACTTGGGGAGACCTTCGTCCAGCAGTGGATTGATAATGGTTGACAATGATGATGATGATGATATATATATAGATAGATAGATAGATAGATAGATAGATAGATAGATAGAAAATCGCCGCGACCAGTCTTTGTTGTACTTTTTTCGCACAACTTCATCTACATGCATTTGTAGTACGGGATCGTGCTTACTAATCAAGAGTACTAAACAGTTACCATGATCTAATTCAGGATTTTTCAAAGACATTCCACTTTCATAGACTCCTCTATAGCTTAAACATCGCTTATCAATTAATTTTAAAATTTCAATTATCTGATCCAAAACATTCCACCTTTGTTGTACTTGCTCATCTCTAATATTTTTTTGCTGAGAAAAAAAACAAGGAATCTGTATTTTGACTTCGCGATCTCACCATTTGAGCTTCAACGCATTGTAAATGTATTGTTGATACATAGTGGATTAAAAGAGACTTTCAGAGTGTTTACATATTTTTTTCTGAAATCTTCATGACTTCACTGATAAGGTTGTAAATTTTCAAAGAGCTTGAATAAGTTGGAAGTGAGATGGAATTTTTTGGTAAGCAAGGTCCCATCTCAGATGAATTATCAGGAAACAGCGCTTATATCACTGCGCCACCGGGGTAGCCCCTAGGTGCTCCCAAACAACATAATAAAAGCTAGTTGTAATCATATTTTTTTATTGAAGTCATTTTACAGGCACACAAACAAAGCCAGGTCATAAATGCTTTTTCAGCAAAAAACGTAGAGTAATGGGGATGATTCCTGAATTTTTGACACTTTCCAATGTGCACAATTCTCCCCAGGTCACCGCAGGACTCAATCTGATGAGTGTTGTAGTAGACTCATGTTCTTCGACTTTACCATGAAACAAAATTTACCTCTGAAAAATATACCCAGCACTAAAAGACATCTCCAACTGGACACTCTTGGTCCTTTTATAGTTCCCTATAGCTTTGAATTGCTGATATCCGGGTACGGAAAACTGGCCACATTGCAATTTCAGTGCCAAAAAATTGTACTGAATAAACAAATATCGTTTGGCCATATTTCCCACTACTTGAACAACTATTGTTCACAAAACATATTTTTTTAATATTTCATTTTCAATAAGACATTTAGACATTTCCATGATTTTTGGGCCAAAGACAAAGCAAAGAACTGGCCACAAAAATTTTAAGGGGCCGTATAAAGACTGCGTTTTGACCGCTTTGTGGCCACGTCCCCAGAGATTGTACTTTGTGACCGTTGAAAATCTGATCGGACCAGATTTTTTTAATATTTTGGTGTTAAGCTCCCACCCTCCCCCCGCCGGACATGTTTCCAGAGTTTGCACATGCCCACAGAGAATTTGTTGAGTTGTAATTTATATACCCTGAAATTCTTTTGTTTAGTTGTAGATTATAAACATTTTTACAAGGAATTACATTAAATGTCGCAATTAAAAATACGAAATTACGGAAACTTTATGTGACTCAGGTAACCAACCTCTGGGGACGTGGCCACGAACCAGTCAAAAATCCAATTTTTATACGGCCCCTCCCGCTGATATCGCTACTGTACACACGTTTTTTTTTCTACATAAATGTTTCACACTGACACTTGCCTGTCTTTCAAAACGTAAGTGAAAAACATGAAATATCTGCGGGTGTATCTGATAAGTGATAAAGTAATTTTTTCATCACTTTTTGGATGCCTGACGTTGAATGAATCCGGGCTACAAATAATTGCTAATTTCAGGCGTAATTTTAACATGAATCCATAGGTAAATGTATTTTTGGAAACAGGAAGATATAATGTTATAACTATGAAGGAATTGTAATACACAAATGATATAAGGAAGACCAGCACATTTTTTAAGGAATATGCAGTGATCACGAGACATTTTCAAAAAACATTATAGAGGCTTTTCTGTTCATTACATTTTACGTAAGAATCCTACCCAGTTGCGGTTTTAGACAAAAAAAAATTAGGGAAGGAAACAAAAAATGGCTGGGGGGAGGCACAATTCCTGCATGTGTCCGTAATTAATCAAAACTAATACATAATTCCCACAAAAACGAGTTAAATTGCGTGGGGGAGGCCTCCGGTTTAGAACTGCCACTGATCTTAGTTATAAATTTAAAAATATACTAAAATAAAAAAGCGCTCCTTCAAATTCTACAATGTTCTCTTTAAAATTCTAATCTCCCAACACTAGCATTTTCTCTTCAGCTTCTTCTTTTTCAGTATATATATATTTTAAAAATGAAACAAAAACCTATACAGTTCTAAAAATTCCAAATTTCTGCAGCCTGAATTCTGTAGTCCCGCTAATAGTTGTCAATCCGAGAATTAATTTGTACAATTGAAGAGAGAAAGAAAAAAACATACCATATAGTTCTTGAAATTTACTTCATTTTTTTCAATTTCTGCCACTTCCGATTCATATCAGGTTATCTTTCGAAATATTTTTCACCAGTACGTTCATTTGTGCCACTTTTTGCGTACCGAGAAATCGAAACAAACATATGCTGCAGGGCAAAATGCTTTCAGTGACAAATTCACAAACCCAGAAAAGCATCAAACATTTGCCTACAGATTTCGGATCGGAAATTCACATACCACCGCTACTTTCCAACTCCCGCGAAGGGGAAGACCCAGTACCTACGGTGCGACCGTGCGAGAGCCGTAGGCACTGATATCATTATGGACAGAGCAGATGTAAACCTGGGCACATAATATCACTATGGGCAGAGTAGATCTAAACCTTGTGGTTTTCGAAGCAGTCAGAAAATTCGTGTAACTGATGCGGAAATAAAACAGACGCAAACATAAAAGACTGGTTTGTATCTTGTTTCTCCGTGATCTTTATTTGGCCAATGCGGAAATAAAGCAGATGCAACACATAACTTTTTGCTAGTTTGCATCTTGCTCCATTTCTTTATCCCAGCGTTCCAATTATTAGCATTATTTACTGAACAGTCATACGTTAGCACACCAGCCATATGTGGCACCAGGCACACTGGTTGGGCAGCGATCTTTTAAATCCCTTCATAAGAAAATCTGAAGTCGCTAATTCGCAGAATTTCAGTAAATTTCTGTTCTAAATGTTTTTCATATATTTTATAGAAATTCTCATTCGCGATGAAGTTACAAGTATAAACTGTATTTCGTTTATGACTAGTACATACCATAGATGGCGACATACGTTCTCTTGAATGAAGTGTGCTGAAAATTAAATAACTTCGGAGATTTTTTTAGTTGCGTTGCTTTTGTTAATGGAAATAGTAATCCGATAATTGACGTTACTGTATGCGCAACACTATTATTAATAAAATTAACGACATTGTAAATTACATAGATATTGGTAATTCCACTAAAATTATAGCAGAAAAATTTTAAAATAGTATTTTATGAAGATCAAAATTTGTAATATTTTTTTTCTTCATATTTTGATCAAAGTTGATGAAAACCGGAGCCAATAGAAAAGGTGTGAAACTGTATTCTGGGAACGTGGAACTGATGACGGATTAAATAATTGCAATTATTCAACTTTTTGTAATCCCCGTAGATGTCGCCGTATGAGATCAATCCAATGGTCCGAGCTGTCTCACCAGTGGCGGCTTTTCAGGTGAAGTAGGTGAAGTGCCTTTTCACCTATTTCATTTGAAATAAGGTTTTATTTAATAATTTCGTATAATATATTCTTTTTTTGCCTTTATTGAGTTCCAAAACACTCAAAATGTTGATTAGATATTAATTCACAATGCGCGTTCAATACGGAAAACAAACCCTTATACGCAAAACAGTTCAAGTGAAGAGCTGAAATGAAAATGCTTAGAAGTCTGCAGTTTTCGTCCGAGTTGCCATGGTAACTGTGACGTCACCCTCCCCTATCTGCCGGGTAAGTGAAGTGTTTTGGCTTGAGACGCCAAGGCTCTGCACCTGCAGTCGTGACCTTCCGAAGAGATCGCAGTGGAACGGGACGGATTGCCAAGGGTTCTTTGCAATGCACTAGGGCCTTTTCCTTGCGGTGTTTTGGTACATACTTTCCGAAAGAGATTTGTTTTTTCGTGTTTTGTGATTGTTTTTTAAAAACTTCATTTTTTTTAATTGGAGGTTTAACGACCACCGTGAGCAACTCAATGGGCTATAAGCAGTCGCCCGTCCCTAATTTAGGGCCACTGGTTCCAGGGAAGGGAGAGAGCCAGTGCCGTAAGACAAACACAACATCCATGCCTCACCGGGATTCGAACCCGGACCCCGTTTGGACGAATGATCAGAGGCCATCGCTTAGACCACTGCGCCACCGTGGTGGCCTTCATTTGTTACTTTAGTTTCGTGTACAGTTTAACTGAGAGTGATAGTTTTAGTTTTCAGTATGTATCCTGTGAACGACATTGTCTGTAATTTATTGCAAACTCCGTTCAATTGGTGGAAAGTTGAAAATAAAAGAGACATTTTACTTCAAGGACGACCGACGGATTCACGGACAATTGTCGCCAAGAAAGAAATCAAGAAGAGTGGTAAATCTTACAATATTAATTTTAAAAATTGTTGGTTTACTGAATATAAATGGCTTTGTAGCCCTTTTGTGTTACAAAAATTATTTTGTTGGCCCTGCTTATTTTTTAGTAATAAAATTCGGCGTGGATCAAAGACAATTTTCAGATTTCTTAAATATAAAACGGTCACTTCACGAACGTGTTGATTCTAGCGAGCACCTGAAATGCGAATTAATGCTGAATAATTTTGAAAAGAATCAGAACACTATTGCCGATACCCTGAGGGAGAATGTTAGGCTTTTGAAAATGCATTTCAACGAAAGCGTTCGTTTAAATAAACTTTTCCTGCAGACAATGATTGATGCAGTACTGTATTTGAGTAAACAAGAACTAGCATTCCGTGACCATGACGAAGGCGGTGACACGATAAATCGTAGAAATTCAAGGAATTGCTTTCACTGTTGATACCAAGAAGTCCTTTAAAATTTCAAAATAAATACGAAACGATAAAAATGTCTTCACAGGTGACTTAAAAACTATTCAAAACGAATTAATTCAATGTATTTCTGAATATATAAACGATCACGTCAAAAATGAAATAAATGAAGTTCAATGCTTTTCTATTCAAGTAGATGGGAAGACATAACCAGACTTCCGAGTGCTCTTTAATAATAAGATCTGTTGATTCGGAAGGTGTATTGGTTGAGCGATATTTTGGTTTCCATGATGTGAGTGAAGATAGAACGTCGGAAGCTTTATACAAAATGCTAGACAAAATTTCGGAACAGTTTGATTATCAACACAAGTCAATAGGACAATGTTAGGATGGGGCAAGCGTAATGTCTGGCCACTTGACTGGACTCCAGAAAAAAATGTAGCAGAAAGCTTCTCAAGCTGTTTTTGTTATTGCTTAGTACATCGTTTGAACCTTGTATTACAGCACAGTTTTTCTAAAATTTCTAAGTGTCGAATATTTTTTGCTAGCCTCAGTGTAATTCCTTTGTTTTTTCCCCACTCATTAAAGCGATGGCTTCGCTGCGTGGTGAAAAAACAATACACTCACATCAACAACCGCAAGATGCATGCCAACCATAACAGAAACTCGATGGTCCTCCACTTCAAAGTTAGTAAGTGTAACAGTTGAAGATTGGGATAAATTGAAGGAAGTATTAGAATTTCTCACAAATAGTGACCAATCAGACAAAAAATAATTCAGCTTGCCCAAGGGTTTTTAAATCATATGAACACTTTTGAATTTACATTTTTGGCAATAGTATTTAATGAAATATTTGGCTTCACCGATCTATTATTCGAAACTTTGCAGAAAAAATCACTAGACATAAACTACTGTGTTACTCAAATTAAAAAAAAAACTTATGAAATTTTGAGCCATAAAAGGAACGATGAGGTATTTGAAACGCTCTTTGGAAAAGCTAGCAAAATCACAGAAATAAGCAGATCTAAACGGGAATATGCTGCTCTTACACAAGAAACAATTTTTCGAAATGATAAACAATTATATTTTGAAATTTTGTACTGCATTCTTATGGAAATGGATATAAGATTTCAAGACTGTGAGAAGCTTAAACTTCAATTTGCCTGTCTTGCTGACACAACCAAATTCGACCAATTTAATTCATGCTTTCCCTCTCACGCTTTTGGAAATCTACAACATTTTTACGGAAAAATATTTACTAAACACCAGCGCCTTAAAAATGAACTGAGTCTTGTATATGCTGATGAAAAATTAAGGAATATATCGACTCATGAACTTCTTCGAGTGCTTCATGGAGATAAAGACATTTTTACAGAAACTTATATATTTATTTCCCTGATTTTAGCAATTGCATCTGCAAGTGTTTTAGTGGAAAGAAGTTTTTCTTGCCTTAAAATAATGCAAACTTACTCAAGAAACACTATTTCTCCAGATAAACTTGTTTCTTTGGCAAAGATTTCTATTCAGAAAGACATTTTCTTGATGTCACGAAGAAACAGCCATTTTATGACGACATAATCGACAAATTTCCAGCTTTAAAGGGAAGAAGAATTGATCTAATATATAAAAAAATAGGTAAGTTCTCATTGACTGATTTTCATTGAAGACAGTAGATATCTTTTCATATTGCTCTTGTAGCTCTTCACCTATTTTTCCTAGTACGAGTCGCCACTGTGTCTCGCACGATTTAGTATGAAATAACGTCCCTGTCGACATTATTATTGAGGTGGTTAGCAATTACTGTATTATAAAAATCCGTAATGACACAGTTAAAACTAATTTGCAATGTTTAGCTTCGTTTCGTTACTACAACAGATAGAGTACGAATACCCCAGTAGATTCAAGTCTTTCAGCAGTTTTTCGTACTGTTCTTCCGATTCTAAATAACCAGAAATAAAGCCATATTTATTAAAATTGTAATCGCTCAGAAATCTCGGGAAAATGTCAGTTAATGAAACCTACATAATCTTCAGAGAAACTTCGAAATTGCTAATTTGAGTCCCATTCTACGTTGCACCATTGTTTGTATATCGTTTTTCGATATCTTTTATCGCACAGAAGCGAGGCATAGTAGCGCAAAGTAGCAAGTGACGTTCCGTGACGTCACCATGGTATGATGGGCTTGTGAATTAGCATCTCCCAAATTTTCCAAAGCCTGTCATCACTTGTATGAATAAACCGTAACCGTTTGGATATCGTAATCGTTGGAAGAGCTTATTCAAGTTTCAACTCAACAACGCTTCGAATCGGAGCTGAGAAATCCGTTGGCGCGCATTTTCTGTTTTTTACGTTGCTGTTGATAGGTTTGCGTTATTGTGGAACTGTGGCAAAATGGTAGGTGTATAGTGTCTTTTAATAAACGTTTTGGCGTTGAAGTTTTTGTAATGTTGTTTTTGTGGTGTTTCACTGTATCTTTCTTTTGTTGCAGGCTGGTGGTAAAGCTGGTAAAGATTCCGGAAAATCGAAGGCGAAAGCCATCTCCAGGTCGGCAAGGGCAGGTTTGCAGGTAGGTGCTTACATTATAATTTTTCGTGGCGTTTGATAGATTTACTAAAGTGTCGAGCTCAAGCTATTAGCTGTTGCTAGACATTCACAGTGTGTAATCCTCTTTTATTAGCTAAACCGGTAGTTTCTTCCATTGTGGAAATGTCATGTTTTACTAGCAAGACGGCTTCCTTGTGCGAGTTACCTAAAAGTGAATTTGTTAAGCATTTCACTGTAACGTTGCCTATTTAGGTTTCAAAAGTTATATATAATGTTTACCTAATCAAATAATTTAAAAGGAACTTATTTTTTGGGCTTCCAGTATGTGATGTCGATTTTTTTTTCTTTTTTACATGTTGCCGTCTTGAGATTTTTGCTTATTTGTATAAGGTTATTTGTGTACAGAATTTGGAAACTTGTAGCAAAAATATTGGGAAACATATTTCGTGTTATCTAGGAAAGCGCATTTTTTTTCCTGCATAAAATTTTTTGGCAGCTATGTAAAACTTTCTGAAGTGATAAAGATTGCATTTTAAACGTTGGCTGTGTCATCAACATTTGGAAAGTACAATAGCTTAAACAGAAGTTTTTATGGCTGACATCTATGTTTCTTTGTATTATGCTAAAGTAATTACACTGCAGTGAAATGTGGAGCTGCAATTAGTTTCACAAGTGTTGTCCAGCTGTGTACAGAGTAAATATTTTTCAGTTGACGGATCACATGCAAACATTACTTTAAAAAAATGTTTAGTAGTCAAGTGTCAAGGTACTTGATTGATAAAATATTGCAAGCACCTTGAGATTAGGTAGTTTTACTTGTACTAAATTGAAACTGTTGGGTAGCATGTTTGACTTTTTAAATTAATGGTATAACTAACAAACTACCAAAAAGAAAAGTTAAACTGCAAATTGTAGGTTTGTGTGTATCATTATAGCTGCCCCCCTTTTCTCGTGTATGTGAAAGTGTGTTTAATGTTTTTCTTCATGCTGATTGAATTTGTTTTTGTTAATGTATTGTTTGATATGGGTGTCCTTCCTTTCCCCACTTCCTTTTTTTTTTTTTGCCAACATGCATTTTACATTTGACTACAAGGACACTACTTGCTTGTGACAGTTGCAACCCTCAATTTAGGTGGAGGGTATTGGTTATATATTGGTTTCTTGTGCTTTGTAAATGCTAGGAAGTTGCATGTTTAGTGACATTTTCTTTACATAGTGTCTTTTGTTGTATGCAGTAAAATTTCACTTCAAATATTTAACTTTTAAATATGATTGAGCGTACACTTATTGTTTTCCACAATATGTCCTCTAATTCAGTTGATCGCAGATGATTAGGGCCGTGGAACAATCGTTCTGCTTAACAAAATTCATTACTATACGAAACTTTGTGTTCTCACTTAATTCTATGTTTATCATGGTATTGTGTAACGCCTGCTGCTTTTGACCATCTTATTGTTTTCCATGTGTTGAGCTATGCTACAAGTGAACACGTGGTTACCAGGAATACTGTTTTTGATGTCTCTTTTGTACCCTACTTTTTCATAACTCTTGGCTTTTGTGCCCCATTTTTTCTCCCTCTTCTAGAAATTTATTTTGTTCTTACAGGTGTGAGAGTAGTGACTCTTGTTAGCACCCTCAACTTTTTCTGCACTTGGATCTCAGCTACTGTGACAACTTGAACATTTATTGTATAATAGTGATGCAAATTAATAACAAGGAACTGAACACCAACTATACTTAAAATAGTAAAATTGTACTAGAAATAAAAATTTGTTGGTAATGTAACACTAGTAATCCAATAAATTCAGATTACTAGTGTTGTTTTCAGAGGTAGATCAGGGTGGCATTGATTAGTAACCGTCTGGTGGTATCTTTACAAAAATATTTTAAGCTGTAACAGCATTTTCACAAATTATTTTTAGTTAAATTTCAGTTTAGCGAAAATATGTCAGCGTAAGAGGAATTCTCTTTTCAATATCGTGTTTAACTGATGAGCTATTGTGTGTTGAGGGAGGGAGGGCGGGGGGGGATTCAGACTTTTGCTATGAAAGCATTTTTTTTAATCATACCCTGCCAGGCAACCCAATTTCTTTTTTATTATATGCCCAGACCAACAATTTTAGTGACTCTTGCATCTAGGATCTGGGCAGTGGCATTTTAGTAGTCCTGATCTGAGAATGATTCTATCTATGAAGTCACACCATTTGAACCTTTGTGTACTTTTGAGTTGTTTTTTTTTTTTTAACATTTTTGGCAAAAATGCTCCAGGCACAAAAATAAGTAAAATTCAAGATTTCACTAACCTGGTTTTACAACTTTAAAAACTTGAACTGGCTCCTGGTTTTACTACTTTAAGAATAGTGACATTGCTGCCGAGAGCAGAATATCTTTTAAGCTTTAACTGCCAGCCTGCTTATTCTGATCTCGACTGAGAGTTTGCACTTAACTTCGGTGGTGGTAGATGGTGTCATCGTTTCAATTTCACGGGCAGGACTTTTTTCTCATCAGTTAAGAAAAAAATTCCGAACTGAGCCTGTTCTTAAAAAGTTAAGCATTTTGCTCCAGCATTAAAAATATATATATATATATCATCATCATCATCATCATTGTCAACCATTATCAATCCACTGCTGGACGAAGGTCTCCCCAAGTTTCCTCCACAACGGTCTGTCTTGTGCCAGTCTCCTCCATGTCACCCCTCCAAAATATATATATATATATATATATATGAAAAAGCCTTGATTCGGTGAAACCATCAGCAGTTGCAATGGCTCTGAAATCCTGCGGTATTGAAGATGCATACATTAATATTATTAATAACATCTATGAAAATGCAAGTGCAAAGATTCGGCTATTTGAAAATACAACACACATAAAAATTGGAAAAGGAGTGAGACAAGGTGACACCATATCTCCGAAGCTCTTTAATGCCACATTGGAAAATGTCTTTCAATCACTGAACTGGGAAAACAAAGGGATAAAGATTAATGGAAATTATCTAACCCACCTTCGTTTTGCTGATGACATAGTCATTTTTGCAACTACCCCATCAGAGCTGCAGATTATGATCCAGGAACTTGCTGACAAGAGTAAAGAAGTGGGATTAAAAATGAACTTTCAGAAGACAAAAGTGATGTACAATGCTTTTACAAGAAATGAAGATTTATCGATTGATGGAGAAAAGCTGGAGATAACAGACACGTACGTTTATCTTGGACAGCAGATATCAAGTGAGGGTCACATTGATGAAGAAATTAATCGGCGTACAAAACTTGCCTGGAGAGCTTTTGGAAGAAACAGTATAATTTTCAAAAGCAATATGCCATTATGTCTTAAAAGAAAAGTGTTTAATCAATGCATCCTTCCAGTGCTTACGTATGGTGCAGAGACGTGGACCTTAGCTAAAAGAGACATACAAAGACTGCAGACAACTCAAAGAAGCATGGAGAGGTGCATGCTTGGTGTAACCAGAAGAGATAAGAGGAGGAACACGTGGATCCGAAAAATGACAAGAGTGGAAGACATCATGATCAGAGTTAAATCCCTGAAATGGCAATGGGCTGGACATACTGCCAGAAGAACAGACCATCGATGGACAGCCGAAATTTTAGATTGGATTCCAAGGGACAGGAAAAGACCCAGAAGAAGACCACATGGAAGATGGGTGGATGAAATTCGAAAGTATGCGGGAGTGATATGGAGGAGACTGGCACAAGACAGACCGTTGTGGAGGAAACTTGGGGAGACCTTCTTCCAGCAGTGGATTGATAATGGTTGACAATGATGATGATATATATATATATATATATATATTTCCTCTCGCAGAACAAAGACTAACATGCTAAATATAATCAGATTGCAAAGTGGACTACGCTGCCCTGGTGGCGCAGTGGTCTAAGCGCTGGCTGAGCATTCAGCCGTGAAAGGGTCCGGGTTTGAATCCCGGTGAGGCATGGATGTTGTGTTTGTCTTACGGCACTGGCTCTCCCTTCTCTGGAACCAGTGACCCTAAATTAGAAACAGGCGACTGCTTATAGCTCACTGAGTTGCCCACGTTAGTCGTTAAACTTCCAATAAAAACACAAACTTATGATGCTTCGATTGCGACAAAACTTTATCATGTTTCGGAAGTATACTGAGCCGAAATGTTGAATATCATCGAAATGGGGTCAAAGGTCAGGGCATAGGAGCAAAATTTATTCCACAGCCATTATCCTCATAACTTGACTAAAAATGCTTCTATTTCAACAAAACTTCACTTCAGTATGTTGTTCCGGAGGTATACTGAACCAATTCTGTTGAATATCATCGAAATGGGGTCAGATATGTCAGAGAGCAGGAGGAAGATTTATTCCTCAACCATTATCTTCATAACTTGAGTAATGCTTTCTGGTATGTTGGAAAATGTATCATAATCAATGCATTGTGTAAATTTACTAACTCAGGGTTCCCACGGTGCTCATAAATCCTTAAAAGTCCTTAAAAAGTGCTTATATTTTTTTCGGGTGCTTAAAAGTCCTTATGTTTTCCCAAAAAGAGCAAAAAGTACTTAAAAGTGCTTATTTTTATTTTGTTCGGAGTGCTTTAAAGGTGCGTATTTTTTATTTTGTTCGAACTTTTTTTTTTTCAATTTTTCCACATTTGCCCATAAACTCTCGATCGGGCGTTTTCGTGGAGCACGTGAGTTCATATGAAATGCTATACCTAATAAATATTTGGAACCTAGACACTGAGAAAAAAAAAAGTTGGTGTCTTTATACACTGAGTGGCCACTTTATTATGACCACCCCCTCAGTACTTCGTTGGGCCACCTTTCGCCTTTAATACTGCGTCGATTCTTTGTGGCATAGACTCCACGAGATGTTGATAGGTGGTTTGGGGAATCTGAGACTATGCTTGATGAATAGCACTTTCCAGGAGTGTGAGATTGCAGGGTTGTGGATCCAGCTGTCTGATGGCTCGTTCAACTTCATCCTACAAATTCTCAATGGGGTTGAGATCTGGAGATTGTGGGGGCCACCTAAGCAAAGTAAACTCAACGGCATGTTCCTGAAACCAATCCTGTACAATACGAGCACTATTGCAAGACGCATTATCTTGTTGAAAGTAGCCATCGCCATTGGGATAAACCATCCACATGACAGGATGCACTTGGTCCGCAACGATGTTTAGATATGATGTGCCAGTCAGACGTTTATCAACACGAATTAAAGGGCCCAAATCATGCCAGGAAAACATTCCCCAAACTATAACGTTGCCTCCACCAGCTTGAAGGGTTGTAGCAATGCATTTGGGGTCCATGCTTTCGTGCTGTTTCAAATTCTCACTCGGTCATCGGCATGGTGCAACTGAAAACGTGATTCATTGGACCACATCATTTGTTTCCAATTATCGACTGTCCAATCCTTGTGCTCCTGTACGAACTGGAGACGTTTTCTCTTGTTAACTGCAGACAGCAAAGGTGTTCGAACAGGGGTTATTCCAGCCAGATCAACCAAAAAATTTCAATATTCAACCTGACCATCTCAGATTTCAATTAAACCTTCAGGAATCATTCTCCCTAATGATATAAATGAGAATATATTTTGAAATTTTTTTTTATCTCATTGGGTTTTTGTAATTAATTTTTAAAATTTTGAAAAATCGTTTTTTGGCTTGCATAAACTTTTTCAATGGTGAATTTCTCGAGTTCTGTAAGGCCTAGAAAGTTGTTTGACCCCTCATTTTAAAGAGAATTTCATAAATTTTAATTTGATATGCAACTTGACTATGCTTGGTGCAAAATAAATAATTAAAAAAAATTATAATACATCATACTAATACATAGTCAAACATAAAACAAGGGAAGGACAGTCCCAACAGGCTAAAAGTTTTACCTGGTAAAATTAATAAAAAAATTTTTAGTTAGCACTCGGAGTTGTAGTTACACCAAAATAGCGATCTCTTAGTTCTTCTTTAATTTAACAAATAAGTTCTTGTTTGCCCTTTTGGTTTCTGAGTCTGTAAGTAGATAAACTCTTCCTGTAGCTCTTGTAGGATCAACTTTTGTTAAAACCTCACTTTTATACACAACTAGTATGTCAGTAAATTGTGAGTATTTGAAAGATGGAGAAGGGCCATGTGGTTCCAAAAAACTTAATTTTACTTCATCTCCTTCTATTCCTAACACAACCTAACCACCACTTGTCTGAGTATTGGCATGTAACAAAGCCAACAATGTCATTATTGTCCAGATCATCATCAGTGTCATCAGCTGAAACTATTTCTACACTTGATTCCTCTGAAAATGAGTAGCTTTTCACTAAAACTCTAGTCGCATTCACAGGACTGTAACTGTGAAATTGTTGAGTGCCCTTTATTGTTGTTGCTGTTTCAAACCTACTCTTCAAGGTCTTTTCCTCTGCCTCATATTCGTCTGTAGTGGAATACAAAAAAACTGATGTTGACAATATTGTCTTTAGCCCAATCATAAAGTTGGCGAGGGGTCATAATTTGATCATTGTAGACCATTCGTAGACTGGCCAATGCTGCTAATTGTTTAACAGTTCCTCCGACACCACCACATGCATTTTTTCCATGTGACGATGCAAAGAAGTTCCATTCCGGAAGTCTTGATGCCAAAATCTTTCTCATGATGGCAGAGATTGAGAAAGTTTGATTTGTTTTTGTACTGTGATGATGCTTCATCTGAAAAGTAATTCAGCTTTTTAGGTTTATGGGGCAGATTCTGTTTAAGAAAGTCAATCATGAGGCGTTGAAACAAATGAACAGTAACTGTATCATGCATGCACCATACAGTCATAAAGAATAACTAAGATCAGGTGCGCCAACTTTTTGGTTTCCTCGTCAACGTAGTATATAACAAACGGATGTATTGTTGTTTGAGCATTGTTCCAATGAAAGCCTTGTGCAAAATCTTGAAGCACAAATCCATAATTTTCAGCAAAATCACAAAGTACAATGCATTGGTTTTAGGGTAGATTTTCTTTCAAGTGTCACAAATAGGAAGACTGTTGAGTAGAAATGAAAGATTGTCTTGAACGTTTTGGCAAACTCTGAAACAAATAATCCAAAAACTCTTCTTTCGGTTATTATAATAGTTTCCAGGACACTTGTTATCAATCTGCATCCATTGTTTGAAACTCGCATTTTCAATGCTATTAAGCTCAAAAGCTTCTTCAAACCGAGCCTTCAAATCATCACTTCCTGGTAATTAACACAATTTGCGAAGTAACATTTAGATGTTGGCGTTTTGCAAATTATATTGCTTGTTACATCTTTGTATGTTTTAATCGGGAGTTCACCATTTGTCAATTCAGGTATTTTACACTGAGCCATCATTAATTTGGCATTTTGATGGTGCAAATGCACACAGAATGTGTCCTACTGGACCCAAGAAGAACACAATGCTTGAGACGAAGCTCACAAAATTTAGAAATTCCAATTCTCTGATCAGGATAACGCTTCTTAAACAGTAGATATGATTCTTTTAATATACTTAGAATTAAATAATTTTGAACATGTACACGCGTTTGCCATCTTTTTTGACTGAAACAAAGTCTTTTTTACCAGGCATTTGACGACTAACCACATAATTTTGATAGAATTCTTTGACTAGGGCTACCGTTGCAGGGTTTAGTAAATCATTATCTGTAATAGACCTCAATGTAAATTGGTTACCTTATAGCCAATGTATTTTTATTTATTTACTTTTTTACCTTACAAAAGTTAAAGGTAGCAATGTAGCCCTAACTGGTATTTAAAACAATACCATTGGTACCATAACTCCTGATCCCATAGAGATCCCACTCTAAAAGTTTCAGGATTTAAAGCTTATAATATTACAAAAAAACATAGTGTTTTTTTTTTCAAAAATTTTAAAAAACACTATCTCAAAAATTTAATATATTTTTTTTAATTTAAAATTTTTTTCACCAAGCATAGTCAAGTTGCACAACAAATTTAAACTTGTGAAATTCTCTTTAAAATGAGGAGTTAAATAACTGTCTAGGCCTTATAAAACTTGAGAAATTCAAGATTGAAAAAGTTTATGCAAGCCAAAAAATGACTATTTTTCAAAATTTTAAAAATTAATTACATGAAAACCCAATGAGATTAAGAAATTGTTAAAAATATATTCTCATTTATATCACCAGGTAGAATGATCCCTGAAGGTTTCATTGAAATCTGAAATGGTCAGGTTGAGTGACTGGTTGATTTGGCATGGAATCACCCACAGGCCTTCAGCTGCCATATCCCATCTGATGCAGTGTACGGTGAACAGTGTGTGCAGAGGTAATTTGACGGAATCCTTGATTAAGATGGTCTGTAATTTGCTGCACTGTTGCCCCTTTTGTTGTCTTTTACCAGTCTGGACACTCTCCGTTCCGCCCGAGCAGTCACTAGTCGATGACGACCACATGTTGCACGTAGAGACCCAGTTTTTTGGCTGACAGTCCAGTCCTTAAACACTTTAACAACAGCTGCTCTGGAACATTTCACGAATGCGGCAGTTTCAGTGATACTCGCTCCATGGCTTCGAGCTGCTTACAATCATCCAACGTCGAAAGTCCGTCAAATTGCATTTTTTTACCCATCTCGTCACCCAAAATTCACTTCTACTACTGTCGCAAGCACTAACCTTTCCCTTTTTATACTAGCCTCGCCCTCTGGCGGCAACAGCGTGCAGCCATAGCTCATTTGCTTAAAACTGTCAGGTGGTCATAATAAAGTGGCCATTCAATGTATACATATAGAAGAAAATGTATTTACATACATTTTCTTCTATATGTATATAAAGCTAGTGCGCGTGTAATTGCCAAGGTCCGTAAAAAAATTTTAATAGGTGCTTAAAAGTCCTTAAAAAGTGCTTATTTTTTATGGGAGAAAAAGAGTGGGAACCCTGTAACTTGTTTATGATTCTATCCCTAATTTTTGCAAATCACATGTTCCCAGTTTTATGACAGATACCATTTATTTTTCTTTCTTACAATTGACATCTGAAGTGTCATGGTGGAAGAAAATTCAGGGTAAATGATTTAACTGTACTCATAATTATTGGGCTGTCGGAAAAGTCGTGACGTATTTTGGCACCCGATGACGGTTTTGGAAGTACTGGAGGCATGCACAGCTCTGTTGTCGCTATGGCATTCGACAGGTGCCAGTTCTAGCTGCGGAGATTTGTGGAGATTCGACATCAAGTTGAACATGGAAGACCAAACTCTGCATTTTTGCCATATTTTACTGTTTTACTTCCATAAAGGGAAGAATGCGCGTCAAGCTTGTGAAAAGTTGCATAAAGTTGTACGGTGATAATGCTCTACAAGAACGTCGTTGCCAGCGGTGGTTCGCAAAATTCCGTGCTGGTGATTTTGACCTCAACGATGCTCCTTGGTCCGGGAGGCCAACCAAGGTTGTTGACGACCAAATCAAAGCATTGATAGTCAAACCCACGTTACACGACATGAGAGATTGCAAATGCATTGCACATCCATCATTCAAGCGTTCACGACCACCTGAAGAAGCTGGAATACGTAAGCAAGCTCGGTATGTGGGTTCTTCATGAACTCAAAGAAGCTCAATTGACGACGTGTATAAACATCTGCGATATGCTCGTTAAATGTGAGGAAAACGATCCTTTTTTGAAGCGACTGATAACTGGTGACGAAAAGTGGATTGTGTACAACAATGTGCTGCACAAACGGTCTTGGTTCGGACGTGCTGCTTTGCCTCAAATGACATCCGCAGCAGACGTTCATCAGTGGAAGGTTCTGGTCTCAGTGTGGAGGGATTTTAAAGGTGTCATGTTTTTCGAGCTTCTACCACAGAACCAAACAATCAATTCGAATGTGTACTGTCGGCAATTGGAGAGTTTGAACGAATCAGTCATCCAGAAACGTCCAGAGCTCGTTCATCGTAAAGGTGTTGTGTTCCATCACGGCAACGAAAGACCACACACAAGTTTGATCACCCGCCAAAAATTATTGGAGCTTGGGTGGGATGTGTTGTCACACCCAGCATACTCGCCTGACCTTGCACCGTCAGACTTCCACTTGCTTCGCTCTCTTTAACAGTCCTTGCGTGGTATAACGTTCAATTCAGATGAGGCTGTAAATCAGCACCTTGAACAGTTTTTTGCCACGAAAGACAGGTCCTTCTATGAACGAGGCATTCTGCAGCTCACTGAAAGATGGCAAAAGGTTATCGAACAAAACGGGCATTATATCATTGATTGATCTTTGTTCTTTCTATCAATAAAACGACCTTTGCAAAACATGGCTAAAATATGTCATGACTTTTCGGGCAACCCAACAGTTTCGTGTAACAAAATGACCCAAACAAAGATAAATAATATATATCTTTATTTTATCTTTGTCTGGGTCATTTTGTTACACGAAACTGATATATATATATATATATATATATCAGTTTCGTGATATATATATTCTATTAAGAAGATACCTAAGCAAAAAAATACATATATAATTTTGACTCACACCAAGTACAACATAGAAAAGGTTATGTATCTACCTGTGTGAGTAAAAGGAGAAAAGATAAAAAAATAAAATAAAACATCTGAATGTAGAAGGTGTCGAGAATACTGAGCCTTGCAGAAACCCATTTCCAAATAGGTCTTTGTGGAAGTGAGAAAATGCAGAGTTTTTGCTGGTCCTTGATAAAGCCAAGGCTCAGTATTCTCGACACCTTCTACATTCAGATGTTTTATTTTATTTTTTTATCTTTTCTCCTTTTACTCACACAGGTAGATACATAACCTTTTCTATGTTGTACTTGGTGTGAGTCAAAATTATATATGTATTTTTTTGCTTAGGTATCTTCTTAATAGAATGTGAATTCTGAATTTTCAAAACTGCTGCGTTGCGCGTTTTGATCTTCAGGTTATTTTGCAACTTTCGTTTTAATTTCTAAAGTTTTTCCTTAGTCTTCAGTTTTGCTCTTAAGTATATATATATATATATATATATATATATATATATATATATATCATCATCATCATCATGTCAACCATTATCAATCCACTGCTGGACGAAGGTCTCCCCAAGTTTCCTCCACAACGGTCTGTCTTGTGCCAGTCTCCTCCATGTCACCCCTGCATACTTTCGAATTTCATCCACCCATCTCCCATGTGGTCTTCTTCTGGGTCTTTTCCTGTCCCTTGGAATCCAATCTAAAATTTCGGCTGTCCATCGATGATCTGTCCTTCTGGCAGTATGTCCAGCCCATTGCCATTTCAGGGATTTAACTCTGATCATGATGTCTTCCACTCTTGTCATTTTTCGGATCCAAGAGTTCCTCTTCTTATCTCTCCTGGTTACACCAAGTATGCACCTCTCCATGCTACTTTGAGTTGTCTGCAGCCTTTGTATGTCTCTTTTAGTTAAGGTCCACGTCTCTGCACCATACGTAAGCACTGGAAGGATGCATTGATCAAACACTTTTCTTTTAAGACATAATGGCATATTGCTCTTGAAAATTATGCTGTTTCTTCCAAAAGCTCTCCAGGCAAGTTTTGTACGCCGATTAATTTCTTCATCAATGTGACCCTCACTTGATATCTGCTGTCCAAGATAAACGTACGTGTCTGTTATCTCCAGCTTTTCTCCATCAATCGATAAATCTTCATTTCTTGTAAAAGCATTGAACATCACTTTTGTCTTCTGAAAGTTGATTTTTAATCCCACTTCTTTACTCTTGTCAGCAAGTTCCTGGATCATACTCTGCAGCTCTGATGGGCTAGTTGCAAAAATGACTATGTCATCAGCAAAACGAAGGTGGGTTAGATAATCTCCATTAATCTTTATCCCCTTGTTTTCCCAGCTCAGTGACTGAAAAACACCCTCCAATGAGGCATTAAAGAGCTTCGGAGATATGGTGTCACCTTGTCTCACTCCCTTTCCAATTTTTATGTGTGTTGTATTTTCAAACAGCCTAATCTTTGCACTTGCATTTTCATAAATGTTATTAATAATATTAATGTATGCATCTTCAATGCCGCAGGATTTCAGAGCCATTGTAACTGCTGATGGTTTCACCGAATCAAAGGCTTTTTCATAATCGATAAAAGCCATGCACAATGGAAGTTCATATTCCCTCGCTCTTTCAATTAGTTCTCTCAGCACATGGATATGATCTATTGTGCTGTAGCCACTCCTGAATCCAGCTTGTTCTCTCGGTTGAGCCATGTCCAGTGTTACCTTCAAGCGGTGTGAAAGAACTTTAGTGAAGATTTTATAAACTACTGATAGGAGGCTGATAGGTCTGTAGTTTCCGAGATCCTCAATGTCACCTTTCTTATGTAGCAGGATCATTGTAGCGGTGTTCCAGTCCTCAGGAATCTTTCCTTCATTAAGGCATCGAGTGAAAATTTGGGCGAGTACTGTTTCGATTTCTCCACTTGCTTCTTGTATGATGTCTACAGTAATACCATCTTCTCCTGGAGCTTTTCCCCGCTTCATGTTCTTGATTGCATGTGCAACTTCTGCTGGAAGGACTGGAGGAACTCTGGTACTGGTATCTTTCATGATGTCTGGAGTGCATGTATCATCCCTTTCATATAATTTGGAGTAGAAATCTTTCACTCTTGTCAAAATTTCGCCTCTATTTCTTGTTACAGAACCATCTTCTTTTCTCAGTGCCATAATCTGTTTTCTTCCCTTACTGAGATGTCCCTTTGCTATCTTTAGGCTTTGGTTGTTTTCAATTGCTTTCCTCACTAGTTCACAGTTGAATTTTCTTACGTCTTCAGTGATACTTTTTCGTACTGTCTTGCATAGCTCTATATATTCCACTTTGGAAGTCACATCTTCTTTAGTTGTCCTCATCTCTCTTCTTTTTTGCATCAACATTTTCGTTTTTCCTGATAATTTATTTACATGCAACTTGTTCTTAGACCCAGCTAATCTTGTTGCTGTTTCCATAAGAGCTTCGGTTACTTTTCTGTTAACTTCAGAGATGTCCACTTCTTCCGATGTTAGGCCTTCTAAAGCAGAGAACCTGTTCTTCAGTTCCAACTTGAAGGTATTATGGTGTTTTTTAAGGTTGGTTATGTCAATAGATTTTGTTTGTCTTATGAGCTTGCCACGTTCAAGTTTAGTGTTGAGGTGCATCTTACATCTCACCAATCTATGGTCACTACCTGTGTTGTGACCATATATATATATATATATATATATATATATATATAAGTTAAGTTCATCATCAACGATGAAGTTTTTAACCAAAACTGACAATCTCAAGACATTAAAGGCTTCAGTCAAAAATAAATTCTGGTGGGATTGGCTAGAAAAAAAGACTCCCAAATTGATACAGCTGGGTCATGTTTCTGCATATATAAGTGGAATACATGCTACAGTTCTGCCTCCAAAACCTATTGAAGCAATTATAACAGCTACTTGTAATAGAAATAGGTTCTTCTTCCTCTTTGGTACACAAACAAGACACTGCAAATGAAGGATGTTGTGTAAGCGTCAGCCTGATAGCGTCTCCGCTAAAAAAACAAATGAAGATTGCACAATTTTTTTAAGATATAGTGTTATTTTATTAGTAAATATAACTTTAGATCAACATCCAATTTGCTAAATATACTGTTATTTTATTAGTAAATAGAACTTTAGATCAAAATCACGTGACAAACTGAACGACTAAAATTTCAGTTAAAAAAAGATCAATATCCTATGAAAAAGACGAGCTGCCTTTCTAGTGACATAAAAACTTGACTGCAGATTTTCTTGTTTTATTTATTTGCCAAATGGGTAATTTTACAATTGGAAAGAAAGGCAAAACGTTTTTAAAAGGTATGTTGTGTGTGTAATTGGTTTATTTTATACAAATGCAAAATTTTTATTAACATTCTTAGTGTGGTATATGTTAAAGACAATATCATGTAGTTGTCGAAATGAAAGTTACTTAAATTTAACTGAAGGAATTCATTCTCTTTGGCCAACCATAGCCCTTGTGCCATAAAAATTAAATTAAGGAATTCGTTTTTTAGCAACAAATTAATACTGCAAGCTAAACCCAAAAATAATTTACAGTTGTGAGCAAAAGGTATAGGTAGGTAGTAAGTACTTCCCAAAGTGAAACCATTTTATCTCTCGAAGTATTGGTAACAGCTTTGCTCATAAGTATAATAATTAGAGGTACTAATAGTAACAGAAATAATTTTGTTGTGCTAGTGGGGGGGGGGGGGTAATCCACACATGTTCATTTGTCTCAAGTTTATGCATTTGTGTCGTTAGGAAACGCCAATGATTTCAGGGTTTCATGCCTTGCCTTGCAAACACCTCTAATTAATGAACCTTCAACTATTGAAAATAGCATTTTCAACAACTTAATTCAAAAATAAGTACACTTACAAAATACATAAGGAAAATATTTTAATTTAATAGAGGAACCTGGCAGTAAAACGTGAATTCTTTCTGTGTAAACGAAACTTTTGATACAGTTCCTATGCATTGAGTTGGAGAACATGCCTTGATAAATCTAGAAGCCAGAAACTTCTGTTAAAACAAAAGAACTCAGAAGATGTGCAATATAATTGAAAGTTCTTGAAGTTAAAGTACAATTAAGTATATTAATCTGAGTAAGTGTTTTAATTGCTGTAAATAACATTTATTTTTTTAATCGACAAGCAAAAACTATGCAAAATCTGCTAATAATTTGGGAACTATCCGTGTTCGTCTACATTCTGCTACCCTGGTGTAAAGTTGGTTTTCCCCTCTATAAGTTACATTAATTTCTAACCACACCCATAATTTGAAAAAGAAATTTACATGATAGTAAAGGATTTGTTAAAATGCACAGCTATAATATTCCTAGATTTATTAATTTAAAACTTCTGTATTAATCTAATTTGTGTGTCCATCAAATTGTCAAATTTAAAAACAAAACAAAAAAATTGTTAAAGCAGGATTATAATGAAATATTTTTGTGATAGTGTCCTGTAATTCATGTGAAAGCAAGTTACTATGATATACAAGTATTAGAGGTTACATAGTAGTTCTATATTATTAATATTCTTAATTTTATTAACTTTGAAAAAGTGGCGTGTTACATTACTGAAAATTCCACCATTGGTTACTGGTAATTTCTACTACTGGTTGGCATCTCTGCATAATGTTACCTAGAATTACAAGGATATTTTGTATAGTGTTTCCAAATTGACAGAAGCTCTTGTTGGAAGGAACAGAGCAATATTGATATGCGTGAACATGAAATGAAATTTTATCAAGAGTCAGTAACACATTGAATCCAAAACACACAGTCCTTAGGCGTAGGACTTTAATGGTGCACCCTCAAGCTTTTATTAACCTATGCGATGCTTTGTTTATGAGGTGAGTGTTCTTTTGATTTTACCATGTGTCTAAGATTCAATTGGAAAGCTTACTTAAAGTTGTTTCCCCTGTTATGCATCACTAACTAAAAAGAATTGCCTTAGCATAGTTACTGTTCGTGGATAACCCATGCACCTCTGCCATTTTTAGAACAAACTATGATGTCCTTCTAATGCTGGTTACCGTTATGATTAAGCAGAGGAAATGTTCTGAGTTTTGTCAATTGCTTGGTTGAAATTTAGATTTCTTCATGAAATTAAGAGAAGAAACCCCATGTTTTAACAGACATAAAAAAACATCAGTCAACAGCTGGCATATTTTCCTATTTTTAAGATGGCATTTTCCCCCATGGGCAGTCTTTCGTACATTCGTATTAAGTGTGCTCTTTTTGATGTACAATCTGGTAACCCTACTCAAGGCAAATAAGGACATAATTCATCTGTTATACTTCTTCCCAGCATAAATTCAAACTGGTAACATCTTTACCTCTTTTCTTAATCTGTTGACTATACATTAAACTCAAATACATACATCTTCCAGGGCTAAAGTGGTACCACTGTATGTATTCCCATGTTAATGTGAAGTTTAAGTGCTGAAATAGTAAACATTTATATGAAATTATAGCATTTATACTGTAACCACACTCACCACTTATATTTACATGCAGCCTGTAAGGCTTACTCTCAGGAGATTATCATTAAGCTGCCCCAGTGTCTGAGTGTTCTGATTCACTGGTTTCTATTTGTCTGAGACAGGCCCTGGTTTGAATCCCGGTTAGGGAAAGTGAGGTATGCTTGTCCTATGGCACCGGCTTTCTTCCCTCCTTGCAGTCGGTAGCCCTAAATTAGGGGAAAACAATTGCTTGTGCTACCCTACGAGATGCTTGTAGTTATTGTGCATGTGACTGCTTATAGTCCTGTGAATTGTTCATATTGGTCATCCCCCTCACCAAAAAAATATTACTATTCAACTGACAGATTTTTTCTTACGTATGACCTGTTTCATGGGAATGTATTTACAAATTCTGTGTGGGTAGTATTCACAAAAGTTCACGAAACTCTGGTACAGAAAATAATGTGCACAGTTAGTTGTTATTAATGAAAAACAGGTAATTTTATAAAGACAAATTACGTAAAGAATTTACAAGTGTGTGCTTTGGTGAAAAAAATGAATGTAATGAAATGTAACAATTCTTTGCAACATGCCACTCTGGGAAATTTTTAAAAACCACCTGGAGAACTTGGAAAAGTCGGGGAATTTTTTTTATTACTTTTGAGTGGAAACCCTGAGGAAGCTTTAATGACCAACCTTCATGGTCACCTATGCTGTTCCGGTGGCGCAGTGGTCTAAGCTCTGGCTTATGATCATTCGTCCGTGAAGAGTCTGGGTTCGAATCCCAGTGAGGCATGGACGTTGTGTTTGTCTTACGCCACTGGCTCTCTCCCTTCCCTGGAATCAGTGACCCTAAATTAGGGACGGGCGACTGCTTATAGCCCATTGAGCTGCTTACGGTGGTCGTTAAATCTTCAATCCAAAAAAATAAATACAAAAAATGGTCATCTATTATGGTTTATTGTTTTCTCTCTACTTCCAGACTCACTTCCACTCCCCTCTAGAAAAAAGTCCTTTCCAAGTCCTGATTTAGTTAGTGCCCCATATTTTGAATACACCTTATTGCAGTAAGATAATGTGAGGTGTGTGGAAGTTTTACAATTTTCTATTATGGTTTTAAGTTTTACAATTTTCTATTTTGGTCATCTATTATGATTTATTCTTTTTCTCTACTTCCAGACTCACTTCCACTCCCCTCTAGAAAAAAGTCTTTTCCAAGTCCTGATTTAGTTAGTGTCCCATATTTTGAATACACCTTATTGCAGTAAGATAATGTGAGGTGTGTGGAAGTTTTACAATTTTATTATTTAAGCACATAAGCCAGGGCTTGAAATACCCGGGTGCACATAAAAATTAAATTGTGCACCCAATTTTTTCTGCAAGGTGCGTGCAGTGCACCTAACTTAAAAAAGATATCTATATTTAGTGTTTTACACTATTTTAATGTTTGAACAAAATGTTGTGGGCCCATATCACATAATTGTAGGAAGAAGGCTTATTACGACGCCCTCGTCCGAACCGTGGCCAACGAGAGCGCGTCCAAACTTTCCAATGATCGAAACAGTTCCAAGGGCAAAAAAGCTGTGTCAAAAGTGATCAACTCCGGAGAAGGGAGAATTTAGATCACGTGAGAACCCGGCGACGACAGTGGTAGCGCGCATGTGCCACCGCTCGCATTCGATGCATTGGTTCCAGTAACACTGAGGGAAAGCGCTCTATTTTTACTGGTGAAACAGCGAAAAAAACCGCCAGTTCGTGGCATAAGATGATGATATTACCTTTCTCTTTATAAGGGTGCAACAAAGATAAATTCATTTGCGTCTTGCGGAAATATTCTTTCGCACTTTATAAACATTGATCATGAAACTATGTTTTTTCGATGTGTCGCCGCCTATAACATCAAGGTTTTTTGCCCATTACTAGTGCAAACAATAGAAAGATCCCTCTCCGTTGTTACAGTGCAGACCTAAAGCTTGTGTGCTGCCTTTGGAACTTTTGGTTTGTGCCGTATCTTCCGTTTTTGATTTTAATCTCTATCCATTGGATGAATAATTAAAAAGCTTTTTTAAATGCCACCGAAGAAGCATCCTGCACCACCTAGCTTGAAAAATAATACTTTGCAGAAATATTTTCGTAAAGACATGAGCGAAATCCCTAAAACAGCAGTCGTGAACTAAAGTGATTCCTTACTGCTTGACAAACAGATGAAAGGAATAAGGGGAAATGATGAAGTGAATAAAGTAATAGCCGAAAAAGATAAAGAAGTAATTGTTGAGAAAGAAAAGGCTAAAGAAATAATAGAAATCGTTGATAAAAATACAGCCAAAATTTTTTTGAAATTGTGGATAAAGAAAAACCCAAAGAAATAATTGAGAGAAATAAAATGGAAGTAATTTGCACTAAAACTTATGCTTTCCAAGAGACTTGGAAAACTGGACATGATTGGCTTTCCTACAATAAACTCTTAAAAGCAATGTTTTGTACTGTTAGTCGGTCATATGACAAAACATCACGTTCAAATACCTTTTGGGATCAAGGCTGTTGTTCTTTAAGGAAGTGTATGGTTGAAGTACATGAGAGAACACCAGCACGTCTTAAAGCAATGGAAGCAAGAACCGCACTTGCCAAAGCAAAGGATTTTCAGACCTCCTATGCAGATCCATATAGAGGTTAAGAAAAGGAAATAAAGCAGTTACACACACTCTAAGATTTCTTTTCACATAGCTAAACAAAATATGCCATTTACAGCATTTAGAAATTAAATTATTAAGATGTGTTGGATGTGAAGTAACTGCAACTTATAACAATGATAAGCAAGCCAAAACATTCATTTCTTACATCAGTAAGAATATGAAATCAAACTTAGTTGCATCTTTGGAAGAAAGCATTTTTTTTTTTTCAATTTTGGCTGATAGCAGCACAGATTGCAATGAATGCAATGAAGAAATAATTTATATTAGATTTCTTGAAAAGGGAAGAGCTGTCACCAAATTTGTAACTAGAGCAAGTGCAACATGTTGATGCAAAAAGCATCAAGAATTTGTTGAAAAATGCTATGACAGATTGTTTGAACCTAAGTTTAGAAGAGACGTGGACTAAAGTGATTCCTTAGACTAATTGCTTGTACATTAGATGGTGCGGCAAGTAATTTCGGAGCCAAAAGTGGTGTCTACAAGCTACTTTGTGATAGTCGCAGTTATCTGCTTGGCATACATTGTTGTGCACATCGACTGGAACTAGCAGTGAAAGATGTGATGTGAAGTTCAAAACATTTCACACAAATGGAGTCTGCTTTGAATGACTTATTTGTAATATATAAGTATTATTCTAAGAATTGGTGAGAGTTACAAACAGTTGGTGAGTCATTAGAAACAAAAATTTTAAAACCTGTTCAGGTACCTCACTATGATCGTCCCATTGATGTCTTGCAGAAGTGCTATGAGCCATTTATCATCCTTTTGGAATCTCTTGCATCAACTGGCTCAGCAAAAAACAAAGAACGTGTGCCTCAACCTTTTTGAAAAAAATTAAATCCGTACAGTTTTTGCACTATTCTTGAACTTTTTTCAAAATTAGTAAAATTACTTTCTAGTTTAAGCAAAGTACTTCAAGCAAATGATACTAGTCTAGAATATGCTTGCACAAAAATTGAAGCTATTCTTAACAATTTTGATGATTTAACAGATATTAATAATCTTGCAAAATTTTCAGATTGGGATACAGAGAATAGTGTTCATATAGTATCAGAGAAGATTGTTTCAGAAGGTAAATCTGTCAGAAGGTGCAAGTCAGCACTTAAGAACAGCTAATTCTGCTTTATCAAAAAAATTGAAGAAAAGTGTGTATCCTCCGTAGCTGAAGAATTAGACTTGGCAAAGGAGCAAATCTTGAAAGAATCACAACATATAATCAAACTGCAGTTCTCAGATTGAAGATAGATTTAAATATTTTGTTAAAGATCCACTTTTGTGTGCATTTGTAGTCTTCGAGCCATGTTATTGGACAAGCAGTGAACAAATTGAGATCTATGGGAACAACGAAATTGAAAATTTATGATCGCATTTTCAAATTCCACTGCAAGAAATGGCTTTAATAAAGTTGAAGCAATGATCCAGTGGAAAATGTTAAAGAAACATGTGAAGGACCTGTGGGAAAACCAAAAAAATGTTCATAGAGACCAAATTACAGAACTGTGGCAGAAAGTTATATCAGATGATGATGAGAATTATAAAGATATTCTCAGTCTAATACGAATTGGACTTGTGATTCCCATCAATACAGCTGAGTGTGAGCGGGGGTTTTCTTTAATGGGGCGTGTGAAAACTGACTGGAAATGCTCCCTTCTTCCAAACACACTGAGTGATTTAATGAGTATCAGTCTAACTGAAGAGACATTAGATATTTTTTGTCCAGAAAATGCTATGCTGCAATGATGGAAAAATGCAAAAAGAAGAGTGGACACTAAACTCTATGGGGAAAGAACTGAAAAGGCTGCAGCTAATGATTCTGATTGCCAACCAATGTCTAATGACAAATAAAAAATTCTTCATATAAGTATAATTTCTCCAAACAAAAAATTAATATTAGATATCTACTTCTATTAATTACAAACATATCTGATAATTTTAGTCTTCATTAGTCAAATATAAAAATTTTTAAGTGTGCACCTGAAAAAAAATGTGCACCCAAATTTAGAAACAGGTGCACAAGGTGCATCTACATAAAAAAATCTAATTTGAGCTCTGACATAAGCAAATTTTATGTAAATAAAATATGAAACTATTGTTCTGCCATTCCATTTGCATAATTTTTTTTGTAATTAATGAAGGGAATTGTTTTTTAATAAAACTTCCTTAACATCTTCGTGTGTTTAAAAAAGTCTAGAATTTTCAAAAGCTGTTTTGTTATATTAGATTTTGTGTTAAAGTAATGTTTTATGTTTGTGTTATTAATTTTTGTTTGCTCAGAAAGATTTAAATGTGGGTAATTTAGTTTAGCGTTTGACCTTTTTGAAACTTGGAATTATGTTATTTAGCTGATTTTGTCTTCCATTATCACCCATTTTGTTTTTCTTGCATAAATTAAGTAGAAAGTTGCTCCCACCCCCAGCATACTATGAATAATAATAATAATCAGAAATATGCCATCTGAGGTAATCAGAAAAACCATTGTGAGGCTTTGTAGGTGTTTGAAGATTTTTACCAAAGAAAAATTAGCGTAGTACATATGAGCTTTGACGTTTCTTTTTCTTTATTGTAAAAAACAACAACAACAACAAAAACTTATCACACATGTGTGAGAAATATGTATGTGTGGAAAGTAATGTTTTTTAATTGAAAGTAACTGATGTCCATTGGGGCTGTCCTGTTGCTGAGAAACTATTTCCTGTCATGGAAAAATGATGTTAGACTGATATAAGGGATGGGTAACAAAAAGAAAAAAAAAGCATTGCAAAAGTACCTTAATTGGTTTTTGCATTCCCTATTCTATAGTTTGTTAAAATGTCACTAAAGTGTCCATGTGAGTAAATTTCATTGGCTCATTTGCTAAGAGAGTAAAAGCTAATAATCTGATATAATATAAATATTGTTCACTTGCTACGAGAGTAAAAGCTTATAATCTCCAAATCTTCTTGACCAAACAAAGAGATAAAAAATAATGTGTAAATGACATTACTGGTATTGTAAAACTCTTTAATGCAGTGGGTGCTGTGCCATCCATGCTTTAAATAGTGCTATTTAAAAAAAATATGGATTAATGCAATAAGTAGGGCTGGGTTTCAAGCATTTGTGGCATATGGTGCAACAGTATTTGTTGATATATACCCCACAAGCTTTTTTTTTTTCCTTTTCATATGTGTTCTAAATTGTGTAGTTTTTCAACTGCATTCAAATATAAACTATAAATTGCTATTGTGCTCATTGATCACAAGGCCAATGCCAAAAATAATGCTCCTTTTTGCTCTTAATTATTGCAATACTGTACAGCATTCGAATTACCCAGTGGTCTGCTGGCCATCTGCCAGTGAAACTTTCCCCGGACCACTGAATTAGTGATTTTACTGGCCTGGATGGCAAGTATGTTGTTTGTTTTTTTTAATCTTTAATTTGCCTTAAGTTAAAAAATGAATTTTTATTTCTTTTTCCTTGCTGTGTGGTTTTCTTTTTAGGCTGCAAACTAATGATAGAAAACATATTGAAGATAATTCCATTGAAATGATACGTTATTTTCTACATATATTGCAGACCTGCCAACTGTTATGATTTTATCACATTTAGTACAATTAAATCATGCTGCAGTACGATATGATTTTGATGCCAAAAATACGATTTTTAAAAAAGTCATACTTTCCTCCTTTTCAGACAGAAGTAGGGGGAAAATTTGTGTAATCTGTTTTTCCCCTTCAAAAGATTTTTTTTGTCGTAAAGGTTTCCAATTTCTCTTAACAGATTCTTCTCCTGCCTCTAGCTTTCCAACAGAAATAAAGTAAGTCAAGTGCAATCGGCAACCAATGGATGGATGAATCCCGGCTCGTTTTGTGTAACGTTCCAGACAGATTCCTATTTTCGACTCTTCGTCATACTTAAAGCTGCTGATTGGTCAGTGCTGAAATGTGGACAAGTGTCTGTTTATTCGAAGCAACCTTGCTCCCCTTACACCTGCAATCATCAAGAATTTTATCTTACACCATTGAGAATTTATATAGCTGAAGTAGGCTAGGCTTCAAAATTTATCAGCATGCGTCATGTTGCGATTTTTCTATTTGAGTGTTCTGTTACGTTTTTTGCTTCTGAGAGGTTGGCAGGTCTGATATTGTAAATGTCTTTAAATATTTTTTTTTTTTTTTTTTTTTTTTTACGGACCAGTGGGCATTTTGGTTTGTGGACCAGTGGTTTGCAAATTCTAGTGGCCTGCTGGGCCAGTAGAAGATTTATTTCTACTTCTAATATGGTGATTTGTTTGGATTTTTCCAGTGATGGGAAGAGTGTGTGTGTAAGTAGCCTGGAGAGATGCATGTAACCAGGAAATATATATAAGATTTTCTGGATCAGGAAAATGATAAGAGTGAAAGATGTGATCAAAGTAAAATCCCTGAAATGGCAGTGGGCTGTGGACATATTGGTAGAACAGACAACCGACGAACAACTGAAATATTAGACTGGGTACCAAGGGACAAAAGACCACCACATGGAAAATGGCTGAATGAAATTCAAAAGCATGCCAGAGTAACATGGAGGAGATGCAGACAGTTGTGGAAGAAACTTGGGGAGGCCTTCATCCAGCAGTGGATAGATAATGGCTGCCACTTATCACACACACACACACCTACCTACCCCGCACGGGGAATAACTGGTTTTCCAGTTATTTGGGGAGCGGCGCCCCACGGCCCGAGCTAACCTTGTGACAGTTTCTCTTGCCTCTGCGGCTTTAACGATTACATAACCGAAGGGACATCCAGCTGATGGGGGATGGGGGATGGCATCCCCACAGCCCGAGCCAATTTTCTCTTATACTTTTGCTTTTTCGTCTTTCGTTCATATATTGACATGTACCCGCCCCAGTTGTAGGCTGCTGAGGTTGTGAGGAGGCGCCAGCTCCGGGTTTTGTTCCTCGTTCCCTTCCCTGTCTTTTCTCTTTTATGTTACTTTTTCTAATTTTTCCGAAGCTGGTTAGCCTAGACCTACCTGCACGTTTGCCGTGTGCGGTGACCCGTACAGGTGGAAATGGGGATGCTGGAGGCTGAGGTATCTGGGGCCGAGTTGTAGTGTCTCCAGATGCCAACACTCCTCTTTGCCCTCTGCTTCACCCTAAGCGGGAGGCTGGGAGCTAACCCACTCCTAGTCAGGAAGTCTGTGGCTGAGTGGCGCCCAGACTTCTAGCGGCTTGTCGTTCTGTTCGGCTGGGTGAGTTTGGGGGTAGGGTGGGCATGCCAAAGGGGTGTTCCCCAGGCATGGGAAAGTCTGGGTGCACGCCGAGCGTATGTCTGCCCTGTCAACTTGCTATATCCGCTGACTATCCCTAGAGCCTGTGTCCTGCGTCCTCTTGGGCTTGCGGACCTCCGGCTCTCCCTCGTTGGGCTCGGTAGTGGGTGGGGAGGTCGGCGAATGAAAATTTCCTCTTATTCATGGCAACCAAATGTGTTTCCCAAGCTGTACCTTTGAAGCACCGTGTGGATGATGGGACACCCTCCTCCACTAAGAAACTACTCAGTTCCAACTGCAATGCTCTGTTTCTTCTACTTCATTCTGTTGAAAAATCCCTCAGTTCGAAGAGTCCTTTCTGGATTAATAAGGCTCTTCAGGCCGTTGCGGGCTCCCCAAAGAGTGTTAAGAAGCTCCCGTCAGGGGATCTTTTTGTGGAGACATCAAATCCACGCCACAGTGCCACCTTGCTGGAGACGACCGCTCTGCTGGACGTTCCAGTCCAAATATCTCCCCATGGTTTCCTCAATTCCTCTCGCGGTGTTATCAACTCCTGCGACCTGCTAGAATGCAGCAATGAGGAATTGCTGGAAGAACTTGGGGAACAACATGTCACTGGGGTTCGGCGTATTCTTTTCCGGCGGGATGGGAAGTCTATTCCCTCCCGGAACGTCGTGCTTACATTTGACTCACCTATCCTGCCAACTTCCATCAAGGCGGGGTACTTGCGTCTCGATGTTCGACCATACATCCCGAACCCCTTGAGATGTTTCAAGCGCCAGCATTACGGTCACTCCCAGCAGTCTTGCCGTAATGTAGCAAAGTGTGGGCGCTGTGGATCGCCTGAACATTCTTTGGCGGACTGTTCCGCTGACTCGGATCACTGTGTAAATTGCGAGGGATCTCACCCGGCTTCTAAGCAGTGCCCAAAGTGCATCGAGGAGCAGGCTATCCAACGCCTGAAGACGACCGAACATATCCTGAAGCCAGACGGCGGATAGCTCCTCTACCACCAGGTCGGCGCTCTTATGCATCGGTTGTGGTCCAGAAGGCTGCTGTTGCGGTGCAGACTGAGGTGACCATCCCAGCGCGGTGTCCTTATGTTTTTTAGGACATTGTTGCTGCCGGATTGGAGGCACTGAAGTCTCGCCGCATTGAATCCAAAGCGCCATCAACATCGACGCCTAAAACATCCTCTGTGCAGAAAACATCCTCTGCCAGCACTGGGACCCAGGCCCAGGTCGCAACTAAGAAGAAGCCGGAAAAGGTGAAACCAGGATCCTCCCCTCGAAACAGAGCAGGGCAAAGCCACCAAAACCCCCGGTAGCGCAGCCCTGTGTGAGTAAGCACAGCCCTGTGTTGCCTCCGGACATTGCAGATGGTCAGGAGCTGATGGACGACTCGGAGACATTCTAGTCGTCTGTCATTTTCGTTTTTCATCCTTTCCTTTTATTTTTCATTATGGCTACGCTCATTCAGTTGAATTGCCGAGGTCTGCGACCACGAATTGATGATCTGAAAGGCTTACTGTCTTCGCACACACCTGTGTGCGTTTGCCTCCAGGAGACAAAGCTTCGAACAACGGACACTTTTCCGCTGCAGAGATATTCTATTTTCCGCAAGGATCATGAGGACGGTGTTATCGCCTGCGGGGGAGTTGCCGTTGTTGTTCCTCATGGTATTCCTGTCACTGCAGTTGCCCTTCGGATGACTTTGCAGGCAGTGGCAGTGAGACTATCTCAATCTGTGAACACCCTGTTCACAGTGTGTTCCATCTACATTCCACCTGATGAAGCTGTAAGCCTTTCGGATCTGGAAGATTTAGTTGACCAGCTGCCGCCTCCTTTCTTCTTAGGAGATTTCAACGCACACAATCCGTTGTGGGGTTCTACCACTCGAGACTCCAGGGGCCATGTTGTTGAGTCTCTTCTCTCCAACATGTCCCTCTGTCTCCGCAACACCGGGGCAGTCACTTATTTTCATGAACCCACCCGCTCGTACTCAGCCATTGATCTGTCCTTGAGTTCGCCATCCTTCTATCCTGACTGGTCCTGGAGTGTGTCTGATGATCCCCTTGGCAGTGATCACTTTTCCATCTTTCTCCGTCTAGCAGGTGACGGGTACCGTCATCCTACTCGCCCTGCTAGATGGGCTATCGATCGAGCCAAGTGGGATTCATTCAAGGCTTCAGCGACCATTACTCCTGTCATGGTGACCTCGGGTATGATCGATGAAGCTGTTGCGGCGGTAACGGATTGTATTGTGCTAGCGGCAGACTTTACCATCCCTAAGACTTCGACTAAACTTCCACGTTGGCCGCGACCTTGGTAGAATTCCGCTTGCAAGGCAGCTCGTCAGGTCCAACATCAGGCTTGGGGTGGGTTTCGTCTGTACCCCACCGACGCGAACCTACTTGCTTTCAAGAATGCCAAAGCTTACGCGCGATTGGTACGTCGTCGTAGTCAACGGGAATCTTGGATACGCTACGTATCCGGGATTAACACTACTACCAGCTCTAAGATCGTTTGAGACAGGATCCGCAAGATTCGGGGTAAGTACCCTTCTGGGGAAATCTCCATTCTCGAGAGTGATGGGGGAACGGTTGCTGACGTTCAGGGTGTTGCTGACTGTCTGGGCGCCGCATTTTCTTTGGTGTCCAGCAGCAGCAATTACCCTGCTTCGTTCCGGCAGTTACAGCCACGGCTTAAACGGTCCAAGGTTTCCTTTGGACCGTTTTCCGCTGACTGCCGTCGAACTGAAGATTACCCTGAATCGGTCCGGCCGAACATCTGTCGGACCGGATAACATCCATTATGAAATGCTGAAGCACCTTTCTCCATCCTCTCTTGAATGTCTGCTAGTCCTGTTTAACAGGATCTGGCACAAGCGTGACTTTCCTGAATCTTGGCACACTGCCATTGTCGTTCCTGTTCTCAAACCTGGTAAAGATCCCGCTAACCCGTTGAACTACCGACCAATTACTATGACGAGCTGCCTCTTCCAAGTCCTAGAGCGCATCATCAATTTTCGTTTGGTTTTTTATTTGGAATCACGTCACCTTTCACCTCATCAGAGTGGATTTCGGAGATTCCGTTCCACCTCAGATCATCATCTTCGCCTTGAGACATCTGTCGGGTAGGCGTTTGTCTGGCGTCGGCACTTGGTCTCTGTGTTCTTCGATATGAAAAAAGCCTACGATCGAACCTGGAGATACGGCATTCTCCGTGATCTGCATGACTGCGGATTGTGGGGAAATTTGCCAACCTTCATTGCCGGATTTCTCCAGAACCGGATGTTCCATGTGCGCGTCGGATCGACCCTCTCTGCATTACACCCACAAGAGCAGGGTGTCCCTCAAGGCTCCATTCTTTCTGTGACATTGTTCATCCTTCGTGTTAATAATCTTTTCACCCTACTTCCTCCGACGGTCCGTGGCACCATGTACGTGGATGATCTGCAGATCTCTTGCACATCTGTCAACATGCGCACTATTGAGCGGCAGCTGCAGTCGGCCATTAATAAGATCTCTACCTGGGCCTCCCATAATGGATTTGGCTTCTCGACCCAGAAGACTGTTTGCGTGCATTTTTGTCGCAAACGGGGCCTTCACCCAGACCCCAGTCTCTGGATGGTACCACCATTCCTGTGGTGTCAGAAGCCAAGTTCCTTGGGCTAACTTTTGACCAAGCACTCGCCTTCCGACCTCACATCCAGTCTTTGAAGGTGTCGTGCGCGAAGTCATTGAGTATCCTGAAGGTCCTATCTCGAACATCTGGGGGGGGGCTGAGAAGTGCTCAATGCTTCGCATTTACCATTCTCTGATTCGGTCAAAGTTAGACTTCGGATTAATAACGTACGGTTCCGCACGTCCTTCCGTGTTACGGCCTCTGGATCCTGTCCACCAGGCTCTGCGGCTATGCACTGGTGCTTTCCGTACCTCTCCCGTGCATAGCCTGTATGCCGAGGCCCATGAACCGCCGTTGTGCATCCGACGTAAGCAGCTGTCTCTTCAATTCTTCGCCAAGTTGAAGTCTCTTCCTGATCATCCACTGCATGGTTCCATTTTCCAAGCGCAATATGTCCGCCTATTCTCACACCGGCCTTCCTGTGTTCTGACGTTTGGGATTCGGTTGTCGAACTTAGTGCGCGATGCTGGTCTAGATTTGTCAAGGATTGGTTTGACCCGGTTCTACAATGAACCACCTTGGCAGCCGGTTCAAGCAACGGCTGGCCTTTCCTTTGTGTGTGGCCAAAGTCTTCCACTCCTGCTCTGGTGCACCAGCAGCTCTTTGCCGAGAAACAGTCTCTCTTCCCGGATTTCGTGCCTGTATTTACTGACGGGTCGAAATCCGGTGAGGTTGCTGGATCCGCTTTTGTGTGTGGCGATGCCTCCCATGCTGAGAGGCTTCCGCCTGAATCCACCGTCTTTTCGGCAGAGATGCGTGCGGTGCACCTCGCTTTGTGTCACATACAGACTAGACCTCATCGTCGCACTATGATTTGCTCCGATTCCCAGTCCGTCATCCAAGTCCTTTCTTCTCCAGAGGACACGGACTCACCGGTCATCCGTGATGTCCGTCGTCTTCTTGGAACTTTGGAAGGTGCTGGATTCCTGGTCCGATTCTGTTGGGTTCCTGGCCATGTTGGGATCCAGGGTAACGAGCTGGCAGATCTGTCTGCCAGGTCTGTTTCCTCCATGTCGCCAGCTCTGCTGCCACTGTCTTTCCGAGATTTTCGCCCTTTGATCCGGAAAATTGTTTTGGATGAGTGGCAGTCCCTGTGGTTTCAGCAGGGTAGCAATAAACTCTATGCCATCAAACCACAGATCGGGCTATGGAAGTCTAGTTTGCGGAAGAACAGTCTTGAGGAAGTTGTTCTTGCGCATCTCCGCATTGGGCACTGTCGTTTTACTCACCTCTTTTTGCTGAGTGGCGACAGTGCCCCGATGTGGGAGGCGTGCCACTGTCGGCTCGCCGTCCTTCATGTTTTGTGTACTTGTGTTCGTTTTTGTGATCATCGTTTTCGTTATTTTCATTCTCATTTGTTGGACGAAGGAGCAGCTACGCTGCAGACTCTCATTGGTGAGGACTGCGACCTGACCGCAGTGTTCTCCTTTTTTAAAGAAATTGACTTTTTTAACCTCATCTAGTTTTACTGTATTCATTTCCATCTTTCACTTTACCGCTTCATCCTGTTTTTAACCTTGTGTATGTGTTTTATTGATTTTGTTCTCTTTTGATGTCTTTTGTTTGGCGCTCTTTGGCCAACCATGGCCCTTGCGCCATTAAAATCTACTAACCAACCTACCTACCTACACTGCTCTAGAGTCAGCCTTGATAATAAGTAATCATATATTCAAAATTGTATTTCATTATAAATATGTAGTGCATTTTAAATATGTACATATGCATGTATATATAAATTGTTACACTTGTAATTTCATTTTCCCCTTTAATTTTAGTTCCCTGTTGGGAGAATACATAGACATCTGAAGCATAGAACTACTAGTCATGGCCGTGTTGGTGCAACTGCTGCAGTTTACAGTGCTGCAATTTTAGAGTACCTTACTGCTGAGGTATGATTTACTTACACCTCATAGTCATGTATTTCTTCTGTTACATGTAAGCTAGCATATTTTTCAGTTAATTTATTCTGTAAATATGGAAATAACTTTTCCCTTGCAATATTCAGTGTTAATTTGTTTTGTGACTTGTGAATCAAACTCCCATGTGTACAACATCTTACAAAACGGCTTCAGCGTAAAATGTACTTATTCTTACATCATTATGGATCATTTCACACGAAATCCCTGACAAAAGTACCTATTACTCGATATGCCATCGTGTATAACAGGTTTTTAATGTGTTTTTTTTATGCTTTGTGTGCGAGGAACTGCCAAAATGTGCTGTGAAATTGTTTTAGAATTTTGGGCCACCAGTAAAGTGCGTGGGGTGTCAGTCTAAAGTTGCAAGGAAATCATGTATTTTGTATCAACACCTGCACTACATCTTGCTGGTTTGCATTTCCTTTACAAAATCCATTATTTAATGACTGATCAACAATTTTCTGGTATCAGATGCACACTACAATTTTGTAAATAAATTTCATTAATGATTTTTTTTTTTACCAAAATGGTCATCTATTTTTTTCATCTAATTTTTTCCATGTCCTAGTTAGCCGTGCATAATAAAGGTTTATGAAACATTCTAATTACAAAATTGTTCCTTGTTGGGTTAAAAACATCATAAATGTTAAACATGTAGTAATCTTTTGTTTGTATGTAAATAAATATTGTCACAGTTAAGCCATAGTTTAAGAGTACACTGACGTTTTGTTTAATTCTATATGTATTGAATTTTGGTTTGTGATAATTGAGAAGTATAATACATGTAATATAGTAATTTATTTTAAACAGCTAAATGAGTTTCAGGTCCTTACTGAAATGTTTATTAACCAATTTTACTGGTTTCTATACCTATTAAAAAAAGCCTGCACAAACATTCGAGATTGCAGTATATTTTCATACATATTGTAATCAGTATGTATTTCATGAAATACATACTGCAAACTTCAGCAAAACGTACCACATCTATTTGAACATTAGCCTTGGGCCTAATATCAAATATACTGAATATATTACACAAGTGTTGTCAGACTAATTTAATACTTGGTTTTGGAAGAACACACCACCATATCAAAATAATTTTCTAGCCTTTTTTGCTGAATAATCTGCAGTGCCAAAATTTTGCTGAGTAGGCTATGTACTGTGGAAATGTGGAAGAGGCCCGCAAATTCATAGGAAGAACGAAGAGATTAGACAGATAAAGAAACAAGAAGATCATTGTTAAGTGTTCAGTATGAAATTACAGTAATAATTCTTAATGTAATTATTCTTGCATATTCTGCTAGGAAAATGAAAGCGAATCATTCTTATATACTCTTATGTTGAAACCTAATACTAGTTCTGATTCTTCCATGAAATCAAATGGTGATCTGTTTGTTTCAGCCAAACAAGTTACTAATCAGATAGTTAGTAATCTGAATCAAACTTTGTATGTAGTTTCTGGAGTGGACTTGTGCAGCCATTATAAACTTGGGCTAGTGCATGATCATTTATAATGATTTTAGCATTGAAAACTTTTGCAGTGGATTCTTTAAATCTATCTGCAGTTCTTTTGGATTTGTGTTTAATATGACTATCTTTCAATCAGTTGCCCGTTTAATAGTTGCATGAAGTAATTCCCGTTCGGATTATGCAATTACAGTGTCCCTGTAGTAGAATTGGGGCGATGTACATTGCAGATTTATTTTAAGTGTGCAGACAAAACGATATCCCCAGAACCCCATGAAATGCTTTTGTAGACTTCCGATCACAGATGCAGGTCATGGATGCAAATTTCCGAAAATGCTAGTTAGACGGGGTGAGATTTCTCCTGTATTCATAGCCCCCCCCCGCCAATGTTCCCTTGATGTTCCAAGAGAAGAATATCTGGTATTATTGTTAAATGTAATTTTATATTGCTTGAGGTGCCGCAAACAGTTTGTTGAAGTTTTTTTTTTTTTTTATATATATATATTTAAATACAAATTTCTAATAACAATAAAAAAAATACGTTTAACACCTGTAGTTCAGTGATAAATATCAAATCAATCAGAAAATTTTGTGGAGTGCCACAAGCAGGTTGAAATGCTTTCTTTCTGTGATTTTTTTGACATTTTTGAACTTTTGGGTTACTTTTTCTAATTAAACACACGTAACTGTGATGTTTGTCTTCCGTTCCATCACTAGCAGACAGGAAATGATAAGTAGCAACATAGTCGAGATATGCTGCTTGCAAATGTCTGGGTCTTGCGATATGTAAATGTAAGAAAGAAAAAAATAGTTCCAAAATTAGAAGAATTTAAAAAAAAAAAAAAAAGACCCGGAAAATGGCTATAGGTGAAGTTGATGTCGCAACATCCAGAAATCTAGCATTGAAAGAAAAAAGAAAACTTAAATCATTGAAGAGAGAAAGAAATTATAAGGAACCAAAGGTACCGGGAATAGATGGAAAGTGTGTCGTAGGTGAGATAGATAACAAGCACAATTATTCTGAAACAGACATGGAAGTAGAAGTAAAAAATGTCGTGGCTTCAACATCATATTCTATTGCAGTACCAAACTCACAAATGCAAATTAAAACTGCCTTCTGTAGCTTCAGTGTGTGATTGAACTGATATTTCTGACAGGACTGCTACAGCAAGTGCAGTTCTGCAGGATAATGGCCTCGTTAGTAAAGAGGACAAAAGTAAAGTCACTGATAAAATGTAGATTAGAAGAGAAAGGTCAAATAATTGAAAAAACTGAAAAAGGCCACAAGGAGAGCATAATAATTACAACAAAGGATTTCATTTTGATGGAAGAAAAGACATAACTGTAGTGCAAGAAAAGAGATGGAGCAAATATTACAGGAAAGTTGTTGCAAAAGAACATGTCACTTATTGAGGAGCGTGGATCGAAATATTTGGAGCATGTAACACCATGTTCTGGAAAGAATATTAAGTGGCATTTTATAATGACAATAACAGTTCTTTAGACATCACTACTGTAGGATGTGATGGAACTGTCACTAACACTGGTGCTACTAATGGTGTCATCTCTTTATTAGAAAAAGAAATAGGAAAGCTGCTGCAATGGATGATTTGTCTATTTCATGCAAATGAACTGCCCTTAAATCACCTTTTGTTTTCTGGATGGAAAGGAAAAAGGACCAAATGGATTTGGTGGTGAAATAGGCAAGAAACTTGAGAATTGTCAGGAACTACCAGTAATTGAATTCGCTCCAATTGAAAATAACCTGCCTCCCTTGGAAATTAGGGATGACATGAGCACATACCAAAAATATTTATTGGAAATGTGCCATGCAATCTCTAGTCGTGTCTTCCAATATGATCTATCTATGAGGAAATCGGGAAAACTTGCACATTCAAAGGAGCATCTCCCAACTGTGAACATAAATTTGCCAATATCGTATGATACATATATGTGTATATTGAAAATAGGACATGTGATTCGCTAAAGGACACACAAAAAAAAAATGCGTGTAAGTGCAATCAAACTTTATAATCTAACTATGAAAGTAAGGTAAATTAACTTGCATTAGAGTGAAAAATAGCAGTAAATATTATTTGCGCTCAAATTATTGTTGAAGATATGGACTATCTGCAGAGTAGTACAGAAAATTTAAGAAAAAGTTGTAGAGTGACCCAAAACATCGCATTGCGTCACTGAAAGAACTTGTGTTAGACTATTTTTGGTTGATCCTAATTTAAATTTAGCATGGCATTTGGAATACCCATCACAGACGTGCCAACTCTCCGGGTTTAGGCCGGCAATGCCGGATTTTATTACACTTCCCAGAATTCCGGATTATAAATTAATATTGCCGGATTTCATCATGATTTCCGTAACGTAAATTAAAAAGTAATGAGAAAAGTTCGAAGTTTTCCAAGGCATTGGAGAACTTCGATGATTACCGTAGCGGAAATGAAAAAGTAACTAGGGGAAAAGTTCAAAGTTCTCCGAGGCATCGGTTCATTAGCGGAGAAGCGACCTTTCCCTTCTGAGTCAGCAGCGAGCAGTTTTGCTCTGCCGTTGGCAGCGATGTTTACTCTTCTGTCCGCTAATGATCTCTGGCAGTGCAGGCACGGAGTAGAGCAGGCTTGGCCTTGGCGCACACCGTACGTACTGACGCAGATTTCTATCGGATGTGCACGGTAGTGTTTTGGTTTGTGTTATGTACTTCGGCTGTCTTCACAGGAATTTCTGAGAATTTGTGCACGTGTTTAATCAAGCGATGGCTGGTAGAAAATATCAGTCTGTTTTTAAGAAGTGCTATACGACAGATTATCCGTTTATAATCGGATCAAGGAAGGGCCAACAATTTGCCTTTTGCTCTATTTGTAGGTGTGATTTTTCCGTATTCCACAAGGGCAAAGAAGATATCGTTAATCACATTCGTACGCAAAAACATGTAGATAATTCAAAGTGCGTGGAAAGTAACAAAACATAAAATTTTGCTCTAGATAGTTCCTCTTCCGATGCCATTATCAGTGTTGAGTTCTTATTTACTTCATTCCTCGTGGAACATAACTTACCTTTAAGCTGTGCTGACCATTCAAGTGTGCTTTTTAAGAAAATGTTCCCCGATAGTAACATTGCAAAAAAATATGCATGTGCCAGGACAAAAACATCGTGCGTCGTTACCAAAATGGGGAAATCTTCAAAAATGGAATTGATTCATTCTATGCAGAACGGCCCATTTTCCATTGCGACAGACGGCAGCGATAAGTCTGAAAAATACTACCCTCTTGTTGTAACACTATTTAGTGCCAAAAGCAATCAAATTGACAGTTTGTTATTTCAAGTGCCTGTTTTAGTTGTGGATAGCACTGGGGGAAATATTTTCAAATTGATAGTCAGTTCTTTGGAAGAGGAGAATATTCCATTAGGAAATTGCATTGCCTTGATTGTGTGGACAATGCACCTGTTATGGTGGGTAAATATAATGGTGTTGCAGCTTTTCTAAAAGAATGTCATCCATTTGGTTGTTATAGGGTGCCCGTGAATCTAATTCATTTGGCTGCAGAGAAAGGGAGCAGCATGCCTTCCAGGTAATATTGAAGAATATTTGATTGATATATTTTATTATTTTCAGAGAAGCTCTAAATAAAAAGAAAAGTTTCAAAATATGTGTGATGCTGAAACTAGAAAAATACTAAAACATGTATCAACGAGATGGCTCTCTCTAAATAAATGTTTAGACAGGTTCTTGGAGCAGTGGGATCTATTACTAAATTTTTTCAAGGAAGAAGTGAAACAGTTAAATCTGTGACTGATAGCCTTCAATATTTTACCATCCCTAAGATAACTGGAAACGTGGCAGATTGCTCCAAAAAGAGGCAAAGTGAAGACCTTTCAGGAAATATTAGTAAGAAACCTGCCCACCAAAATTTTTCTGTCAAAGGAACTGAACCCAAAGTAGCCATAGGGCGACAAAACCAACCTAAACTATCGCCGGTGCTAACACGTGAAAAAAGAATTTTTATGTTTTCGTCTGACGTTTTGAATAAAGCAATTTGTTCGTTTTTGATATTTATTTTGACAAAACAAATTTGCAGTTCCAGACAAATAAGCCCATCATCCACATGGCGAGATCAATCTTATTGAATCTCTTTAAAGATACACTGTCTAAATTTGTTTTGCCATCTGTTGTGAAACGTGTGATTTCAATTAAAAGCTATTAACTATCGTTCAGTTGAAAACCAAAAATCTGATGCAGATTTAGTTATTAATAGGTCCACTAAAAAATTGGTTTCAGATTTAAAAGCTTCAAAAACACTTATGTTTTATTCTTGTGTGAGAAACTTTTATGTTGCTACATGTGATTACATGGTTCATAAATTCCCTATTGATGATGAAGTATTTATTAATGCAGAAGTAGCTGACATTCACTTAATAGAGAGATCTTCATTTTCTAAAGTATGTGACGATGATGGGCAAAACACGTTACAATATTAACAAATAAAGGTAACTTGATCACGCTAGTTACGTTAAATGAAAAACTTTTACAAGAAAGTTTGTAAGTTGGGAGCTTTCGACCTTATCTTAGGTCTTCATCACGCCAATGGAGGACTGAGATTGTTGCCAGATTCTACATTTGAATTTTTCTATTTTTGTTGCCAAAACTTAGAATTGATCTCCAGATCATCGGAATGTAGAGGAGATTTGGAATTGCAAGTCAATTGAGTTGAAAATAACTTCCAGGCTTTCACGGTAACGGAGGGCAAAACGATTGTCAAAAGAAGCAATTCGTTTTGCTTCGTTCCAGCGGGGAACTGCAGAAAATTAAAATGTAGAATCTGGCAACAATCTTAGTTTTCCATTGGCATGATGAAGACCTAAGATAAGGTCGAAAGCTCCCAACTTACGAACTTTCTTGTAAAAGTTTTTCATTTAACGTAACTAGCGTGATCAAGTTACCTTTATTTGTTTCTAAAGTGCATTTTTTCGTGGAAAAGTACTCTTCTATTGTCCTAAAAGCAATAGAAGTTTCAAATGAGGATGAAGCATTTGATATCTTCCAGTCTTAGTTTTGCTGTCTTCAACATGAAGATATTCCAGTCGAAATTCTTGAAGAGCGAGCTGATATTCAGTGGCAGTTAATATTTTTTTTCATAACGACAGAACAGGATTTAGAGTTTGGCAGTAATGTTGGGGTAACCATTGCATAAAGCAATTTCTTTTAGTTTTTGAATTTCAAGCTGTTTCAGGTTAGAGTTGCTTATGATATTATTTGCTCGGTTTACATGAGCTCGGAAAGATAGTTCTTTGTAAGACCAACATGAGAAAGATTTTGCTGGAATAATATTAGAGAACCAGTTGTGCTTTCTAAATACTGTGGTATTGATTTCTTGATTGTTCCTAGTAATCAGTATATCCAGATAAGCTAAGGTTTGGTTATTCTCTATTTCCATACATAATTTTAGATTTTTGTGTAACTTGTTCAACGTCTGATGTAATTCAAGCATACTAAGGTTGTCTTGAGAAGGCCAAAAAACAAGGATATCAACATCGAATACACAAAATTGGTGTCTGCGTTCTTCTTTAGACCCTGGAAAATAAATTTGACAACCTACATGTGAAACCAATTTTGTGGATTTCATTTGTAGATGATATCCTTGTTTTGGGGTCATGTGTCGATTAGCGTAATCTACACCCCCCCCCCCCCCAGGTATTCAAAATTTTACTATAATATTTAACTTTTTGAAATTTCTTTTGTACGTTTTTTAAGGCCATCCCATATAAAAATAAGCAACCAAGGTGCCACTGTATCCAGTTCACGATTTTAGAAAAACTCAGAACACACCAGCCCAAAAGCTGATTCATACATTTTTTTGCTAAACTTGGGTAATGTTGGGTTCCTTTGTTAGTGTGTAAATAATAATAATAATGTTTATCAAGCAGTATTTTTCATCCTTTCAGGTGTTGGAATTAGCTGGAAATGCAAGTAAAGATTTAAAAGTGAAAAGAATTACTCCTCGTCACTTACAGCTTGCTATACGTGGTGATGAAGAATTAGACTCCCTCATCAAGGCCACTATTGCTGGTGGAGGTATGTGCTGCATATCAAGTCTTATGCTATTATTTTATAGGGGCACCTGTATTAAGATTGTGTTGATGCTGTTGTTTTGTTGTTGTGATTGCCTTTTAGCACACTGAGTACATTTGCTTCCTGTCAAGAAAAAGATCAAGTTTTTGGTGAAACGTTTGCAATCGTGGTTTTAACACATTTATGTCCAGCTACTCTGTGACGATTTTAATTTCGTGTTGTGAGTGAAAAAGAAATTGCGTTTATCTTCACATCTGTGTCTTGGAAGACATACTGATAATTATAGTTTGATGTTCGCAGTTTATATTACTTTTATTGACATGCTATCTTGTGTACGGCAAAAATGGAATACTGTATTTTGCATGCGTGAAGTCCTATCTTACTTATGTGGGCGTGAATGCAATTTTCTTTTTCTTATTATTTCCCTTTTGTGGAAGCAGTAAGGCAACTAACTGAAGTTTTTGAAGCCTTTGGTTTTTGGGTTTGTTGAACTGAACCCCTAACCTTTCCCCTGCAGAAATGTGTTTTGTCAGGCAACCATGTTTTTTGCAGCAGGGGACTAAAGTGTTGAATTGAAAGTAATGTAAGGAATCAGTTTTATGTAATTTTCATCTGTCTGCTTCCAAGAAAGAGGAAAAATAAATCATTGCAGTCTTCATGCTTTTGAAAATGCCATTGTGTGTATTTTCTTTAGACCTTTTTCTTCTAGATGTGCCCTGGAAATTCTAAGCTATCCCAATGGCACAGTTCTGACTTCTGACCATTCATCTGAGAAGAGACAGTGTTAAGACGTAAATCTTGTGTTTCTCTTACAGCAGTGGCTCTTTTCCTTTCCTGGAGCCAGTGGCCTTAAATTAAGGACAGGCAACTGCTTATAGCCCATAGAGTTGCCTATGATGGTCTTAAACCTTCAATCAAAAGAAAAAGGAAAGAAAAATTCTAAACCTGGAAATCTAGAATTTGGAAACCGTCAGTCTTGTCATTACTGAAAATGCTACGAATTGGCACCTAAAAGTATCTTGAGTTCTGCTTGCTTGGTTGAAAACACTGCGATCCTGCAAATATTATTTGTGATGATGGTGAATGATGGCGACTTGCAGCATCAGTACTTGTTTTGCAAAAGTTGTGCATGCTGAAAGAAAGGCTTTTTTCATCATTTTAACAGCTGCATTTTAATCGTATAATTTGGTTATATCGGATTTAGCTAATTCAATTAGCTGTATTTAGAATTAATGGAAACAACAATAGGTTTGCCAGAGTTAATCTCCACGAAGTGTCCTGATAACCTGAAATACAAAACTCAACTTCAGAAATGCAATTTTTGATGAATTTCTAACATACTGAAACTAAAACTTGTACAGGAAAAGTGCAAAGTTTAACTGTACAGGTACTAAAAGCTATTTGTTGTTTCTGTCCAGTACTTTGTGTATGAAAAGGTAAAATTTTAGTTGCAATACATTTTGAGATTTATGTAGCATGCTTTTGCAATGCAAGTTTTAAAACTATGCAAAAGGAATGGGCAATTTTATTTTAATAAGCCTTTTTAGAGCCTACTTTTTGTTAACTGCTGATTAAATTGAGCATGCATGCTAATGCATTCAGTCTTTCAGTTGTGCGATGTGGCAGGTTTGTTAAAAGACTGCGGTCATTAAGTGAATATTTTTAAGTTCCTCCTGTTGATGAAGTGAGGAGTAATGTGTGTAGTGAAACAGTCATGAATTAACAAATTATTGGATATTTCATATTGTTTGGCTAAAGAAAAAATGCCATTCTCTAAATTTCTGGAATTTGCTAGGTTTGAAATGCAATGTGTTTATCTTGGTCAGACATACCATTCAGCTACAAAGTGTGCTAAATTTGCAGAGTATCACACCAATGGTGGAGAAACTTATAGACTTTGCTTATATAGATAAGACAGTGATGTTGGTACTTCTGAAAAAGTAAGTATGTGTGTGATGCTCCAGGTCAAGTGCAATTATTAATTAAGGAATGTCAAAAGTAATGATGCTACTGGTATTCGTGACGCACTAGAAGAATTTGGTTTTACATAGTCCATATATGAGGGGCAAACTGGTTGGATTTCTTTCTGATGGTGCTAGTGTTAATTGGGGACATAAAACTGGTGTTGCTACTATAATTAAAGAAAGTTTTCCATGTTTCATTCTGTGTGGTGTGTGTGGGGTGGATAAATATTGCTTAATAGTATTACTTCAATGTAGGTATGTATCACCTCATCTAATGTGTAGTTGTTTTTTTAATTCTTTGTACACCACTTTTAAACATTTATGGTGATTCCTACATTTTTGCAATGTAGTTGCTAATGAAATTGTAGTCTGCCTGTGCCTCATGATGGAGCTCATGTTAGGGGGAAACAAGGCAGATGGGATAATCTGGAAGATTAATATGTTACAATAAGGAGTAACATCTATTCATCCCTTTCTCATGTTCCTACACATTCTTTGATGTGTCTACTCCATATGTTAGCTGTGCTATTTCCTGTCTATGTTGGCACATTGATGTCTTTCATTCTAATGACTTCATCCTGTGGAACAAATTTTGTGTTCACCATAAGCTTAACATAAGATGAGTTTGTCTGCTCTTGTAACTCGAGAACCATGGCTGTATTCAATGTCTGCGTCACTAGTACAGTCTTGTAGTTTAAAACCTCGTAAGTGTTGTGATTTTTTTTTTAAACTCCTGAATGATTATCTGTTGATTCTTGAATAAAGAAGGAAAATGTAATGCCTGTTTGTAAATTGAGGAAACCATAGATTGATTGTGATTTGTGTCATGTTTGAATACCGACAGTGTAATTGTAAGCAAATGTACTTGCCACATAGGAATGCAGTTTCAAGTGCAAAGATTTCTTTGAAGATGTTATAATGCTTACTCATCAGTACAATATAGAATATATGTAATTATCCATTTTGAAGTTGTTTTTATCACCCTGGAATTATGGTTTGCCACTGAAGATTACAGATGGTGTTATAAAACTGAAGTTTTCTGTTAGTGATGAGACCAGTTTAGCACTTTCAGATGCCCTTAAATCTACCAAATGATGGTATGGTGCTTTTCTGAAAAATATAGTGGAGTGGATTTAATTTTTGTCTGGAGTGGAAGTGATTTGGAAAAAAAAACCCATTTTTGATCAGTGATACCCAGGTTTCACTGCCATACATCAGCATAGGGACAATTACACTTTCATACACAGCCATGTGGGGTTCTGTAGAGAGTCCCGCATGAATGTTTAAGAAAGTGTAATTGTCCCTACGCTGATGTATGGCAGTGAAACCTGGGTACTGCAGAAGAAACATAGGAGTTGTTTGTGGCAAGACACGGTCTGATTGTGTGAGGAATGAAGATGTGAAGCAAAATGTTCTTAGCAAGGTGGAGACAAATATGCTTCAGTGGTTTGGCCATGTTGAAAGAATGAGTGATCAGATGCTTACTAAGAAAATCTTTTTGGCCCAAGTGGCAGAAAGGCCAAGGAAGACATGGGTGGATCAGATTCAGGAGTGTCTGCATGAGAAAAAGATTATGAGTATGAAGTATAAAAGATCTTGTGTACGGCGTGTAATGGATATCAGTGAAACCCGAGTTGTATGTCAAGATCGCTGTAAATGGAGAAGTTGGATATGACAACAGTAAGTAAAAATATCTGGTAGTTTGTATTTCTTTTTGGAGCTAACCTCTGAATCTCACAGAACAGCTTAGTGATATGTGTGTGTGTGTGTGTGTGTGTGTGTGTGTGTGTGTGTTACACTGTGAACTTCAGTAATACAGCACTGTCATGGGTGATGACAGTTGCATGCATCACTATGACTTAGAATTTAAAAACCAGTAAATTGTATATTCTTGCAGAAAGGGGGGGGGGATCAGGACTTAACCTTCAGCTGGAAAATGCATGCTCACCATTTTCTTGGTGTGCAGAGATATTGTTCACCAGTGGTACATGGTCAAGTGTATGAAAACCAACTCTGAGACTTACACAAACACACATCCTAAATAGGTTAAAACAGAGCATTCACCATGTTCTTCGAGGTGAAACGCCCATTCTTTTTCATAATTCCAGACCCCACCGTAGTGCTGCAGCCTCAGTGGCAATAGAGAATACCCTTCCTATGACCTGGATTTAGCACCATCTGACTTCTAGTTGCATGCAGTACTCAGGAAATGTCTGAAAGGAATTTATTTTACATGTGATGCAGTCATTCCAAGTGAAACCATGGTGCTTTAAAGCCACGCCATTTTTTATTTTAATGAAAATAGGCCTTTATGTTTACCCTGTGCCTCAGGTAAAAGAAATTATAGAGTTTTTAATTACATTTTTATTACAACATGGCAGCCATTTTTCTTCTGTGTGAAAGGGGAATTCATGCACGGTTGTATCAGAATAATATGACCCCCTCAGAATCGCAGTGTACCCGCCCAGGCACGTCATGGAGTGCATGTGACAAAGTCAACCACACAGAGATATAAGCAGCCCGCGAGGACAGATGATCCATAGTGCGTAATGTGAGTACAGTGGGCAGAGGTAGTGATTTGATGGATGTTCAAAAAAGGAATGATCATCAACTACCGTGCCATGGGTGGAAGCATCTCAGAAACAGCAGACTTCATGGGCTATTTGTGAGGTGCTGTAGTTAGAGTGTACCAAGAATAGACCGCTGGCACACCGAGTACCTCCCAAAGTCATAACTGTGGAACCCCAAAGGCCATCAACATGCAACTGTACTGCAATTAACCACACAAATGAATGCTGGAGCACTCTGGTACGCGTCCCTGATAACAGTAGAGCAAACCCTGTTACGCACGGGTCTCCAGAGTTGACACCTGCAGTTCGCATGTTACTACAGTCGTTGTACAGTGAAAGAGTGGGAAAAGGTTGCCTTCTCCGATGAATCGAGGTTTCTACTCCACAGAAGTGACGGGGTGGCAGATATGGCGTTGGACACGAGAACCAACACCCGGACACGCTTGTTGGTCAAGTACAGGTCGGCGGTGGCAGTGTGTATGTATGGGGGATGTTTTTCTGGTATGACCTGGGACCACTTGTACCACTGGATGGGTCTCTGAACACTAATGGCTACCTGTCCATCCTTGCTGACCGCATGCATCACTTCATGTTGGACAGTTACCCTGGTGGTGATGGTGTCTACCAACAAGACAATGTGCCATGCCACGTCGCTGAGGAATTGTGTGACTGGTTTCAGGAAAACAACGATGTCTCCGTTCTCCCTTGGCTTGCAAAATCGCCTGACCTCAGTTCCATAGAGCCCTGTTTAAAAAGTCCTTCAAAAGTGCTTGAATTTATTTTGCTTGGAAGAGTATGAACCTTGTATTTGGTTGGTGGTCATATTATTCTGATTTCTTGACATCTATATGTGATAGTCATACACAGTAGAGTCACATTGTTGTGACCACCTCCTACTTATGATGCCAACAGCACGTAGCCAATGAAAGAAGGCACGTGTCATGAGGTGGCTTGGAGGGTGTATAAGTTGTGCTGTAGGCATTCAGGCCTAGGGTTGCAGTATTTCTAAAACAGCACAGTTTGTGAACTGTTGGCATGCTGCTGTGGTTAAAGTGTATCGTTATTGGAGAAATGGCACCATTGTGAATAAGCGATGTGGAAACTGCAGAGCACCACGTGCCATTGATGTGAGAAGTGAACGTCGGCTTCGAAGGTGCGTGAGGGCCAATTGACACACTACAGTGGAGCAACTCACTAGCCGAATGAACCAGGTGGCTACTGTAAGTGTGTCTAAAACGACGGTTCAGTGAAACCTGCTGTGCATGGGGCTCCGATGCAGATGGATGGTCACTGCACCTATGCTGACGAAGGTGCATCAGCGGAAAAGGCTTACATTTGCACGGCAGTATAGGAATTGGACCTTCACTGATTGGCATAGGATTGCCTTCTCCGATGAGTCACATTTTGTGCTTCATTGAACAAATAAATGTTGGCGTGTAAGGCGAGAAACATTGGAGAACAAACACTCGTCAACCATTGCTGGCAGAACACATGCTGGTGGGAGCAGCGTTATGGCCTGGGGAATGTTTCCTCATACCTGTGGAAGCCACTATGGATTGAATTCGTTATGAATCATACATGCTTGATTTTCTTCCCTGGGGCGGATAGGATCTTCCAGCATGACAATGCTACATGTCAGAGTTGTTGGAAGAGCACGATGAAGACTTCAAAGTACTTCCCTGGCCCCCTAATTCCGTAGACTTAAACCCAATTGGGCATCTGTGGGACGACCTCGATCGTGTTGTTCGCTCTGTGGATCCTCCACCATGCACCCTCCAGCAACTGTCAGATGCACTGCAGTCAGCATAGCTCCACATACCTGTGAACACCTTCCAGCACCTTATCGAGTTTTTCCCGGTCCGTCTAGCTGCTGTCCGCTTTGCACACAGCGGTTACTCTAGATATTAGCTGGTGGTCATAATGTGACTAAACCGTGTATATAGCATGTGTTCAAGGAGATCAGTGCAGGTTTTTAGTGTCATATGAAAACCAAAAGTATGTAGTTTCTGATGACATTTACATTTCTGAGATAAATTCATTTTTATAAAACTGCCAAATATCCCCCTTTCACTGTTCAGATTGCTGTTTTTTCCTGTTTTCCATTAGGCCCTGTACACCACAAGTTAAACTTAGTTAGCTCATTTATTATCATTATTGTGTAGGTTATGTTCACCTATGGTACTTTGTAGATACTGTATATTAAAATGGATCTCAAAACTTCACATTTGTAAATTCCAACAGCAACCTGAGGAATTTGGCACGATTTGTTGTAAAGGTATGTGGCCCAATGTAGTTTACGATCTCCAGACCATTATGCACAAATGGCCCGGAAAATTTGCAAAGAATTTGTCTTTCATGTTACTCCAAGAAAGTAACTGAAATAGTTGATGCAGTTATGCAACAGAATAGTTTCTTTGTTTACCCTGAAAATAATCTGATTGGAATGCTTCTGGACAAGGACCACACCAGACAACTACCTCTAAAAGTATAATAAAAGTGTGAAATATAGCTTCAGCTAGTAACAGTATGTATCAGGAAATTTAGGATACCATTATTTAACTTTGGTGTAGATGACTACCTTTGATCTGATAACCTGGCATAATTTATTAGAACCTCTTCTTAGCCAAATAAGAAAAGAAAAAAAATATATCTTGAGGCATTACAAAACATAGTGAAATATGATAATCTAGATAAACATTTATTCTCAAATGCCACTCACACTCAAGTAGTAGACGAAAGAGTTCAGATTGGTATTGAAGTATTATAAAAGGTAGTAGATTTGATGCTGAACATGTATGTGATGATACTGGCAAAACTCTGTTCTCATAAGATCCTGCCAAAGCTCAACTTAAAATCAGATTATAAGGGATGTTCCAAGTAAACATCCAGTTGTACATCCATGATTTTCTGTATCATCCTAATTTTAGTCAATGCATGTGTAATATGTTTTGTATTTGAATCATTTTGTCACATATGGTTGACAAAATTGTTTTCTTTTGGGAACAGAGTGGGTATTAAGTTTGATTTTTTTTTAGTTCATACAAATGAAATGTTTGGTGGGCACCTTAAAAATGACCTCCAAAATTCCTTTTTATTTTTTCCAAAAAGAAAACTGCACCAATGAATTTGAAACTGTTACAAAATTATTGCAACTTCCCTATGAGAAGCTGTAAGAAATTTGTTTTCAGAAGCTGAAAATTGATCTTTGAGCAAAAATGTAAATCCTGGCGGGCACCTCAATTATGACCTGCTGAGCATGTCTTTTTCCACTGTTGCTTTTATGTGAATTGACATGTTTTTGGGTGTCTAATGTAACACAATTAGAAGTGTGTGTGTGTGGAGGGGGTATTTCACCCCACTCTTAACAAGATGAGCCTTACCTGGTTTGGTATAAGTTTTAAATTTTCATTTCTGCAACTTCCCCATAAGAAGCTGTAAATTTTTTTTTCACAGAAGCTGAAAATTGATCTGTGAGCAAATATGTAGATCCTGGCGGGGGAGGGGGGGGCACCACACACATTTTCACAGTAATTTCTGTTAACAATTTTGTGACTTTTTTTTTATTTATGGCAGAGGAGAATAGACCAAAACACTTATTACCATACAAATGAAAAAGAAATTGTCCACATACTTTTTGCAGTGATAAGTACAAATGTTTCCCATGCCTTGAAAATCTATCCTGGTAGTGTGTAAACTGTTTTACGGTGCTCTTCTTTAACAAACAAACCAACTTGATTATTCTGTAATCGCTAATTGACCTGGTCACATACCTGCCAACATTAGCCACACTTCTGTCTGTAATAACTAGTGCTATTATACCACATGTGTAGCTACTGTTTCCAGCAGCAATAAAATAATTCCTTACTTGCTTCTAAGAAACTTAGGTTCACACACGGACACACAATTTTTTAGCTATAATTTATTTTATTGTTGCTTTTTCATCATTTCACACTGCTTAAATGGTTCAGCAGTGATGGAAAGTTTGCGCCGAACTGCGCCAATTTCATTATCTTGCGCCAAACTGCTACAAATTATAAAAAAGTTAATATTTGCGCCGAAACGACAATCCACAGCAAACATTGCCGAGCGAAAAAAATGTTTTCATGTCAAAAAATGCCGTTTTAAACGTCGAATCGAATGACGCTTTTTTAAGGTCTGCGTAATTTGGTGAAAACAACGCTTATCAACATGTACCGTACCGCCAATCCCAAAATTTCGGAAGGTTTTTCACCTACCTTCTAATTCGTTGTTGTTGTTTTTTTTGGCCAAAGGTGACGTTAAAATAACGATTTTCGTGATGTAGGAAATTAAATTGTTTTTGCTTATGGAGGAGGAGTTTAGTTGTAATCACATGGAATATAGGAGAAACGATGCGGTACGTTATGAAATCCTGATGAAGATTGTTTACTGATAGTTTGGTGGTCTCTCGGAGTGCTGTGCAATTGAGATTGTTTATATGTTGTTCCCTGCTCTTTGGGATAGCGCAGTTATTTTATTTCGGGCGAGGTGCTCGATTACGTAAATGCAGCATAAGATCAGTCATTAGCTATTTCGTCGACGCGGAAGATGACTAAAAATGGCTCTCCCGTGGCAGGATACAATGGTTTTGTTTCTAAAGGATTCATAGGTATTCAGAGATGCCAACTTTTACGGATTTTCACTCCATCTTACGGTTTTACGGAAGTCACCAAAAAAAAACCTACGAAAATGCCCTCGCAAGATCCCTGCACGTAATTTCTATTTTTTTACTGTCTTTTGGTCGAAAAAACACACTTTATGGATAGTCCCTTATGCGCCTTCCATGTTCTGACTTCCCCCGCCAACGGAGGCGAAGTTTGTCACGTGATTCCCCATACAGCCATTTGAGAGTACCGTGTGCAAAAGTCGGGAGGGAACTCAGCTCAGCGCCTTTTGCCAACTCTTTACATTGATTGCATGTGGCTTTGTGCTTGTGAAAATTTCGGTGCAAACGTTTTAACCCTTTCCACTCGACTGTCTGATGACGCCCAACATTAAGAAATTGCCGAATAGCTCACCCCGACACTCCGTGACGTCTTATAGCTTGCATGTCGGTGGTCGCAAGACATTTCTTTTTCGTCGAATAGGTCAGGGGTCACTCGCCATGCCGATGACGCCCCTATAGCTCGCATGTCGGGGCCCGCGAGACGTTTCTTTTTCACTGGATAAAGAAAAAGAAACGTCATCTAGGTGTCACCCGCCATGCCGATGACGCCTCTATGGCTCGCATGTCGACGCTTGCGAGGAATTTTGTTTCAACTGAATAGCTCGCGTGTCGGGTGTTATCCGTGACGCCTCTATAGCTCGGATGCCGGCGCTCGCGAGGAATTTCTTTTTCGCCGAATAGCTTGCGCGTCGGTGTCTTCCGCCGCGCTCAATTACGCCTCTATAGCTCGTGGGTCGGGGCTTGCCAGACATTTCTTTTCCGCAGAATATCGCACGTGTCGAGTGGCACCCTCCATGCTGATGACGCATCTATAGCTCGCATGTTGGTGCTCACGAGATATTTCTTTTCGTGGAATAGGTCGGATGTCACTCGCCACGCCGATGACGCCCCTATAGCTCGCATGTCGGGGCTCGCGAGACGTTTCTTTTTCACCGGATAAAGAAAAGGAAACGTCATCTGCGTGTCGGGTGTCACCCGCCATACCGATGAGGCCTCTAAGGCTCGCATGTTGGCGCTCGCGAGGAATTTCGGTCTCCCCGAATAACTCGCATGTCGGGTGTTATCTGCCACGCCTATGACACTTCTATAGCTCGCGAGGAGTCTTTTTCGCCGAATAGGTCGGGTGTCATCCACCACGTCCATGACGCCTCTATAGCTCGTATGTTGGGGCTAGCAAGACATTTATTTTTCACCGAATATCTTGCGTGTCAGGTGTCACCCTCTATACCAATGATGTCTCTATAGCTCGCATGCTGGCGCTTGCAAGACATTTCTTTTCCGCTGAATAGATTGCGTGTCAGGTGTCATCCTTTGTGCTCATTACGCCTCTATAGCTTGTGGGTAATGGCTTGCGAGACATTTCTTTTTCGCCGAATAGCGCACATGTCGGGTGGCACCCTCCATGCCGATGACGCCTCTATAGCTTGCATGTCGACGCACGCGAGACATTTCTTTTGCTGAATAGGTCATGTGTCAGCTGCCACGCTGATGTTGCCTCTATAGCTCGTATGTCGGGGCTGGCGAGCTAAAGCTGAGCTTTCACTGCTAAGTTGTGGCCTCTACTGCAGAAAAAAATAAATAAATGCGAGTTCTGTGTGAGTATGGGTGAAAAGTTATTTGAGTGGAAAAGGTTAATTTAGATTAAAACGAAACAAAACGTAGCAGTGAAACAGCTATGACAGCAAAAAGAACAAAGTCAGATAAAATTTATCGTCAAGTGTATCGTGGTATGTATAGTAAAGAATGGCCTTTTTATAAAGCATCTGAAGTTTTGCTGAAACACGTTTTATAAGCCATGTGGCTGCTATTTTAGCCTGTTGCAAGGCGGCCGCGATGATTGTAGGCGTCGTGCAGAGAGCAAGAAGCACAAAGATCATGTCAAAAGATTAAATGGAGATGTGAGTAAAAAAATATCAAGGGCAGATTAGTGCTGAAAAAATGCAGCAAAACAAGCAAAAAAGAAAAGAAATTAAATGTTCACAAGGTGATTTGAAATGGGAAGAAGCTGAACATTTGCAGCAGTTGGATTCCCTCATAAAATGTGAGATGAACATTGAATGTGGCATATAAAAAGACATGAGTGCAATAGAAAGTGGACAGATACTATTAAAAGAAGCAAAACATTGCTAATAATCTTTAAAAATTAGAATAGAAGTGAGCAATTAAAAATTGATAAAAGCAGCGAAAAATTAAACATTTTTTGTAAAATTAATGATTAATAATAGTATCCTGCTATGGTTACAAATTTCTTGATCTATTTGAAAACTAAAATGTTTGCATATGTGTGTGTGTGTTTCAAGGCAATATGTTTTAAATTTGAGTAGGGTGCATCTATTTCCAAAACAGTTTCTGCTTAAGAGTTTGTTCTATCCACTAATATTTTACCTGCTCTAAAAAATGTTTTCTTACACCAAAAATGCATTTTATCTGCTTCAAAAATGTGTTTCACCTGCTTCAAAAACACATTTTGCTGCTCCAAAAATTTATTTTACCTGCTCTAAAAATATATTTTACCTGCTCCCAAAATGCATTTCGTTGCTCCAAAAACGTATTTCACCTGCTCCAAAAACACATTTTGCTGCTCCAAAAATGTATTTTACCTGCTCCAAAAATGCATTTTACTGTTCCAAAAATGGTTTTGCATTTTTTCTTTCCCCAATGCAGTAACACATGGCCACTGTTTAGAATATTCCTCCTTGAATTTCTGGCTATTTTTTTTTTTTTTTTTTCATTTGGTGGCATTGAAGCTGCTTCCTTATTCTTTCGCTTTTTTAGGAAAATAACCATCTCTTTGTGAAAAAGAAAAAAGAAACACACTCTATACAACAAAAAATGACACTAATGAAACAAACTTAACATGTGTGAAACACGAAGTTGCTTCCCCTGGTGAGGGTGCGATACGACATTGCCAGATTTAAGTTCCAAACTTCCACAAGTGATAAATCAGTCGGATGCATTCAGGATCCCCAATGCTTGACCAATGGGAACTCCAAGCATGTGAACGGACATTGCGCGAACCTCCATTTACCACATGATCATGTCTTCGTTAGCTGCCTCTAAAATTGCAATTTATTACAATAAAAAGCCTTTATATATATCATGAAATTAGCAAAAAACACTAATTTTGAAAAACAAAGGTAAATTCCTAGAATACATAGTTTCAACATAGGTTCTGTAGTAATTAGCAGCAGGGTTTAAGCTGGCTCAAAAAATGCTGTAGCAAAAATGCTAAAATGGGGAAAAAAGTTGTAGCAAAATGCTAAAGAAAGTTAGCGGCTTTTGTCACTCAAAAAATTGTAATATCAAATTAATTGTTCGCTCCAACAATGCCTTGGACAGCAATGGAAAACTAATTAGCTTGGAAGATACTAACATATTTAAAAGAAAACTGTATTGGGCAGTGTAAGTTGATATACAGCTTCTAAAAGGGTAAGGATTTTTTTTTCTAAAATCATTATTAAATAAGCATAAAATCCAAATCTGAAATTTGATTTTGTGAGTTACCATTGTCTTTGCATGAATGATTTGATTAATGACCAGTATGAATTGAATAAGTAAAATGCCAATACTGTTACTATTAATAAAAATTTAATTAATTTGTGTCAAGAGATGCACCGAAAACCCGGGTTACGACATTATAAGCTGCTTTCGCAATTGAACTTACTGTGTACCTCATCTACTCGTATTTTAGGTTAAAATTTATTAAAAAAAAGACTATTATATATATAAAAAAAGGTATATAAGTGTAAATAAATAAATAAAAAAGTCTTTGAGCATCAATAACCCTTCTCAATCCAAGTATTTCTAAAACCAGTTAAATTTAAATGTTTATTAATAGTAACAGCATATTCCTCAAACCAACTATTATTTTAATTACAATATAATAAAATATTACCATTTCAGCCTTCTAAATATTTATTTTTTAATATCAAACAAAGACAAAGTACACATGGTTCTTATCGCGAATCGGCAAAAAAAATGCGCTATGAAAATAATATTAGTCCTACAATTATTGTAGTGTGAGTATATGTGTATTTCTCACATTAATTTACAGGTACTTGCAAATGTTAAAAAAAAAAAAGCTTGTGGTGAAAACATTCCTCTGTGTTCGCACTTCCTCACTTCTTATAGAAGAGGGGGTGAGCAAAGTACGGAGGGTAACGGCTACTTCACCGGATGTGTGATTTTGAATGTGCTTCCTCATTGTTTTGCTCTGGGACCTTCCTCCCCCTGTCATTTCTGCTGATTGCGGGCAAGAACTTATTTCGCAATCGTTCCTTCAGCTTTCATGGAATTCATGCTATTTTTGCAGAAGATAGAACTGTCTCTTTTGAATCGTTAACATAGCAGTGTTAAATCTTTTCGAATAGGGAATTTCGTAATTGCTAACACTCAAGATTAATTACAAATACATAAAAATAAATATTTTTAAAAAATAGCGTTAACTTTTTCAGTACTGCCGGAAAAGAGAACAAAAAAAAAAAAAAATGACCTCCTACCCCTTGCGATTGTTAATTACACTCGAACACCGTTTCTGGTACGTCCTCCCTCGTAATCCATCCCCCCTAGCTTGTAAAATATGTGATGACAAACCATGTGGTGAAACTTTACTTGCCTGACAGACTGTTGAGTGTGTTTACATTTTCTGGGGATCGAGGCAGCCGGGATTCTTTGTTTATTTTTATTTTCTTATTTCGGTCTTGTGTGTTTCCGCTTCCAGTATCTTAAGGTGAAGAGCGCGCCCTTAGCAGTTGTTTACAAGCAACTATTCCCTGAGGTTTTTTCTCCAGCTGGGAAGCCGTGGTTTCGGCAACAACTGCAATTAAAAACTTTTCTTTTCTTCTGTAGTTACGCTTACGCGTTGTCTCTGTCATGCGCGATGGAAAGTTGACACATATTATTATTTTGATGTTTCGATCAACCTAAATTGATTGATGTTTTAATCGCCCTAAATGTTTGATGCTTCAATCGAACTCCTTCCACGTAGGAAATTTTTTTATTAGTTAGCAGCCATGCGCAAAAACAAATATATGAAAATAATTGGAAATTGGGAATTTTCACTTAATTTATCACTTGCTAGGACGTAGCTTTTTCTTGCTGCAATGCACAGTTCGCAGTTTAAATATGGTATTTTATCCTTCCAGTTAACCTGCACCCATTTGTAAAGGGAGCACCATTTTCGCACAAGTTGCTCGGAAGGTATATTAGATTGAGTAGCAGTTTTACTTTTTTTTTTTTTTTTTTTTTTTTTAAACTCATTCTTTTTCAGTTGTTTTATCGGCACTGTCTTCACAATCTTTGCGTTTCTTAATAATGAATTTATCCATTGTAATGCGGCACGTTGCATGATGGACAGCACCTTGAGTGGCGAGAGCAACCCCTAGCTTGCACTTATCTTTCCTAATATGTGTTCCTTCTCTACAGAAGTTTGAAAAGTCACTCCGGTCACGAATGCAGGGGTTGTTTATGGCCTTCGGGGTGGGAATGAAGCCGTAGACATCGCCGTCAGGGCATCGCAGTTGACTTGAATGGGGGAAGTGTTCTAATCCCTCTAGCCTCTATCTTACCCTGCCAGCCTACCCCACCCTTTATGGGGCGCTCTAGAGTGTATGTAGGGGTTGGGGAGTGATTCAAAAGGTGCTGTAGGGACACAGTAGGAACCTATTATTCCTTAAGGATTAAGAAAATAACATTAGCGGAGTACAAATCGCTGCCAGAATTTTGGAAACTTTAGTTTCCACAAAAATAGAATAGCCTGAGTAGAATCCGCTGATGGGTTAATATTTAAACGGCGGGCGCAATTTTGCGACAGTCACTCATTTTTTCTCGCATTTTAGATTAACTCATCGCATTTCGCAAAAATAGCGATCACAGCTTAAACACTGATTGGCAGGTATGCCTGGTCACGCTAAGATCTACAATGAAACTGAGGCAACAGCAGTATTGCCAATGCAGTTGAGTTCTAATTCTGTTCATCATCAGGTCAGTTCATCATCAGGTCAGAACATTTATGGAAAAAATGTTTAACAACAATACACACAATATCAAGAGAAAAAATAAGACTACGAGAGAAGTTTTCACAAAATTTTGCTTCCTTTTAGAAGTGGAAGTACAAACATTTATTGCACAAAACATTGCATTAATAATAACAGGACAGAGGGAACATTGCTAATAAAAAAGATTACAACTGGAAAAAACTTCTAGTAAGGTAACATTCCAATGTGCCTATTGTAATGACGATGTACTCGCGAAGGTACCGCTATTGTTCCTGGCCAGTGGTAATGCAAGTTGTGGGGTACACAGAAGGCGCAAAGTCAGCGAGGCGAAGGAAGGTCAATGCCAGAATTCACAAGTCAAGTAGAAAAAGGTGGGGCGCAGAGAGGCAGGCGGGGCGCCTGATCGATGTGCGCTCTCACTCGGAAAAAGGGTTAGCGCCTCTGGCAAAGAAGGCAGGAGCCAATCAGGAGGCGAGGAGAGGTGACTAGGGAAAAACTTCGAGTTAAGAAGAGACAGTTAGTAGTTGGAGTGGAGCATGGAAGGTGCTGGGGGCAGCACGGAAGGACAGTTGGAGCTTGAAGCGGATCGTGGAAGGTGCTGGGGGCAGCACAGAAAGAAATTTGGTCGTAGGATACGTGCCAGATATAGCATGGGGAAAAGTTCATTGTTGGAAGAGCCGGAGGGAGACACCAGTTGTCTGTAACGAAGTACGGAGAAAACTATCTGAGGGCACATGTTTCGGGAACATAACACGAGGCTTAGCGTTCCAAACAAAAGAAGCGTGAGGTGAACAAAAGATTCTGGCCAATAAAGACTTTCACGGTAGGGAAAGAACTTGCAAAGGTTTATTTGCAGAAAAGAGTTTTCCATTAATTAATAGGGGCTCTGGCATTTTTCGCAGAACTGCAACTTTCAAGAGCTCGTGTTACGGAACAATAGCTGCCAGGATTGATTATCTTTGATTAAACATTTTTTTTTTTTGTTAAGTTTCAAACAAGCCTAATGTTGAATTCATGCTTTGAATGTCTTGCCATTAATTTTACTTCCCCTCTCCAAAATAGCAGATCGTTTTTAGTAAAGCTGGGAGAGTAAGAACGCCAGGCTGTCTTCAGCTTTTCGTTGATAGACAGTTTCCATACAAAAAGAACCTTATGAAATTTTACTTCATGCTGTGGGGAATTTTTGACAGCACAGGAAGCCATGATTATTTAGCTGATAAGCAATAATTAACATAATGAGCTTCCACCCCTACAGCAGAGCAAGAAATGGCTAATTTACTTGCATCTTTGGAAATTTTTGTAGGATGGGATTTTTCACGAATGTGTATATACTGTAAATAACATATACCTGCCAACTATTACGGAATGTCCATAGTTTCTACGGAATTCACTGTCGAAACTACGGATCATACTTTTTTTTTTTTTCTTTCTGTTTTATAATGCACATAGTTCTTAAGCAGATTTGCAGAATCTTTTTTTTTTCTTTTGTCATCATTTAGATGATTTTCAAGATCCATGCAAAACTGAAGAAAATTGGAGGGGGGGGTGTCGTTCATTTAGATGATTCTCAAGATCCATGCAAAACTGAAGAGAATTGGAGGGGGTGTGTGTCGTTTCCCGTCTGGCGACGGTATCTTGTGTTTCAAAACTTTCGAAAATGGTAGTTAAACTGAGTAAAAAATTTTGCCGCAGTCATAATTTTTTTTTTTATCCCGATGTTACTGGTTTTTTTGTCCAGTGTTCTTGTTAAATGTTATTTTATTGCATAAATGTTCGTATTTCAGCTTGAAACTGTAGGCACCAATTTGCGAAAACGGAAGTTAGACTCCGCTAAAATTTCCCTGTAATCTTCAGACATTAGATTCTTTCGCAAATTCGAGGAATTCCGCCATTTTCATATTTGTTTTGGTCATTTACGAGATCGATTCACAAGTGAACAGAAGGGGGTGGGTCGCCAAACAATGAAATTCCATCTTTACAAAACTTTCTAAAATAAAACATTTTACTGTATAAATATTTTTATTTCAGCTGGAAAATTGGGGAAATTTCCAAAACCAGAAGTCGGACGGAGCAAGGATCCCCCCTCCCCTAATCCCCCCAAAGTGATGTTCTTGTTCTCCTACGTTGTTAGATATCCCGAGTCCCATAAGTTTTTGCATTTAAGCTTGATAAGGGAGATGGAAATTCTTGAAAACCGAAGTGATGAATTTGGAAAATTTATAAATATTGGTGGGTCATTCCACGTAAAATCAGCAAATTTCAGAATAAATGGTTGCTTGACCAATTTATATTTTTTATATTCCCATCGTAGTTAGTACCATTAGTGAGTAGACCAAATAATTTTTAGTTTTTTCTTATCTACCGCCATTTTGGATCTACACCTATTTATACTTGCCGAGAAGGGCAAAAATTAGGGTTTTCAAGGGTTCTCGGAAATGGCTGTTACTCGATAACTGCTTGAGATAACTAAATAAACCTTTTACCCCCTGAAAGTAGACATTTTGAGGTTTCATAAAAGGTACTTCAAATGTAGCTTTTAATCTAACCAGATGAAAATGGACTTATATTCAGCACATGCGATTCACAGAATCACCATTTTTAGGAATTTGTAACTCAGGAGAAGGGCTTAAAACCACAAACTAAAACTTTTTCCTTACCAACTATGGATAAGTAGGTTTTAGCTTATTAAGAAAAAAATTCATGTTTTAAACCCCTTGCTAAATTTTTTCAACCCTAAAGTTGCCTAATTTGCAAAAAATGCAGGATTTCAAGGTCAACTATCTTTAAAGGGCAATCTGCAAAAAATTTGAAATTTTTTGTGTGAACTCACCTATTGGTACCCTATCAACAATATGAATTTCATTTTGTGGTTCAGCTGGGTTTCTGTATTATGAGGACTCAAAATGTTGTAAAACAAAACCTCCCCTTCCCCCCCCCCAAAAAAAAACAATAACATACATTTATGTCGTGTTTCTGAGCAAATATTAGATACATATCATTAAAAATACACTTAAACACAATTATTAGATTTATTATTTTAAAAAGTTTTTTGCTAAAATTTTGAGCTTACCTTGAGCAGTTTGGTGCACCCAGCAAGTTTTCAAATTTTGTGTTACGATCATAAGCACTAAGTAAATGTAATTACTTAAGATATATGTAATTGTATTTACAAAAATCTTCGGTATGCTTGTATTGTATAAAAACATTTACAAGCCCCCTTTTTTTTTTTTTGGAAATAGAAGTTTGTTTCTCCCTCCAAGTTACTGGCTACCACATGACACATCAAAAGGGTAAAGTTTGCAAGCAAATTTTGATTTTTAGTGGGTTTTTTTTTTCAACATGACTTTTCAGTAAGACATTAACTTAAAAGAGAGTTCAGTGTTCTTTTCTATATTGTGCGTCCGCCCGGTTGATGATGTAAATTCAAGAGGTGATAACTTGGCCAGTACATTTTGCATCGGAATCCAAACCTTTTCCGCATTAAAAATTTCATACTGAAAGTTGTAGAAGGTCCACTTGGATTGTAAAACTTAGCCCAGATGTTATAATTTTTTTCTACAGTTCTTCAACCCGAGCTACAAACCATTTCCCCCTGTGTAAGCACATACAATGTTATCTCTCTCTCCTTGATGTTTTTTATATCAACTTCATCTTCATTAAGTATCTTGAACATGAAGTTATGCTTGTCTGGGAAAGATGAGGTTCTGCTGATAACCAAAGTAGTGCCATCCTTTGGAACAAAACTATGGTTTCCTTGTGTATTAAGCACTGGTCGAGCTTCAGAAAACCGCTTTGTGAGCTTTCCATCTTCTTTTCTAATCACTTCTTGGTCAATTAAAAAGAAATAAATTCCAGTTATTTTCTTTTCACAAAAGTCATACATGTTTTTAACTGTTAAAATGTGATCTTTTGTTGTTCTTTGAAGGCTCGCTTTTGCTACAAGTCTTTTTACAGTTCCACCGATACCATCACAGGAGCCATTACCATGACTTATGGCAAAGAAGTGCCACTCCGCATCTAAATCAAAGTCTTCCTTGTGTTTGCACAAGTTAGCAAAATTTTTCCTGTTTTTGTATTGGGCTGCAGACCCATCTGAAAAATAAATAACTTTTTCATGCTTCCATTTAGATATTGTACAAGAGGTATCAGCTTCTTTTGAAAAGTATAAACAGCAGGTATTGTGAATTAGACAGTCACTTAGGAAGCACACACTTCTACAAAACAGTTCCCCATTTTCATCTCTGTAGTAGATGCCAAAAGGATGAACTGTTGCTTGGGAATTAAGCCAGTGGAAACTCTGAATTTCATCCTGTATGATGAAAGTGTAATTTTCAGAAAAATCTCCAATGACTATGCATTCATTCCTTTTCAAGTTTTCCTTTTTCATTTTTAAAAAATTAGACTAGCTTTTTGCAATAAAATGGTGGCGTTTCAAATCTTGAAGTTTGGTAAGGAAATTTTCTTTAAAATCATCATATGGTTCAACAAGTGTTACAAGTTTGCAGTGGTCAGTTGTGACCCATTGCTTGTATGTTATCAGCTCATCTTCATACTCAGGGTTGAACTCTTCCCTGAGAACTTCAACTCCTGGACACTTTGTGCATAATACAAACATGCAGTCTTCATTTGCAATATCACAAACTGCTTTAGAAATAAGATCTCTAAAATCATGTAACTGTATAGCACTCGCCATCAACTTGACATTTTGGTGAGTGGAGCAGACGCAAACCAAATGTGTGCCATTAGGTCCAGCAAGAACACATCATTTTGGGCGTAGCATGCAGAATTTAGAAAATCCTATCGTAACGGTTGGATGTTCAAATTTGAATTTCTCATATGCTTCTTTTAAATTACACAGTATGAGCAGTTTCTGCTTTATCTGCTTGGTTCCATCTTCTAAACAAACTGATTTAGTGTCTTTCATTCCAGGGCACATCCTGCTGATTTCATCACTTTGATAAAAATTTACAACTAAGTCCACAGTTTCTTTCAATAGTTGTTTACCACACTTGTGAATATTTACCTCTGGAATGATACCACGTGTTTCAATTAGGCCCCGTGCTTTTCTTACTAAATACGTATTTACACCTAACTCTTGTATAGTTTTCTTTATGGACCAGCTATGAAGAACAACACTGATAACTTTAATTTTTTAAGAATTTCTGTTACAACTTTTAAGCCTGTGTTTAATGCTTTGGACTAAACACTCAATGTCTGTGAGTGCAGTTTCATTGTCTTTACTGACTTTTTCCACTTCATCAATGGACTTGACTCTCTTGCATCTGAGACGAGTCTGACAGTTTTTTCTGGACAGCTGTTGAACATTTTTTCAATGTTCCTTTAACCTCTAAATGTTTCTTTTTGTCACTCAATTTCCGAATTTTAACTGGTGATAAACCCAGAGCAGTTCCAGCTTCATTAATTTCTTCTAAAACAACTTCTGGTGTAGTGAAAAGCACTGCATCTTCAATGTGAATTTCATCTTCAATCATTTCACTTGAAAGTTTTTTATAGCAAGTACAGCATACAGATTTCCCTGGAATAAGGTACAATGAAGGCCACTTTTCACTAAGTTCCACAGTTATTTCTTTCAATTGCTTCTTGATAATTTTCTTGTGATATGACAAAGGATCACAGCATACTCTCCCAAATAAGTGTCTGTACCTGCAAACATACTTTTGGAAGTGATATGTACAAAGAGTGGAAATGTCATCACAATGAACCCTTATTTTTAAAAGGTTGACATCACAGTCTTTGAATTCATTAATTGGTTGAATTTTTGAAATTCGATAACATTGATTTTCACAATTTTCATCCAAAAATATACCCAGAGAACACCAGTTTTGCAGTCTTAAAAGTTTACCTGCATATGCAATCCTAGGGAAGTGGCTCCATTGATATAACTCACTAAAAACTAATCCAGAATCACCATGTATAACTAATTTTAAGTCACTGACAAAAGAACACTTACTGGCTGAATGAATAGATACACATTTATTATAAGGATTCCCAATTGTGGTTTAAGTTTGCTTGGTTTTCAGGTCTGCTTAGTTTTAGTTTTGGTTTTGGTCTGCTTTGTTTTAGTTTAGGTTTGTGCTTCATTTTTATTTCAGTTTTGCTTCATTTAGGTGCTTAGAGACTGAAGTACATTAGACTTATTGACTAGTAATGTATGGTTAAATTATAAAATTAAAAATCATACATTTTAAGGTAAATAAATTTGGGGGGCAGTATGTCATACTCGTGCAATTCGATCGTGTCCTTGGAATCATCACACAAGAAGGCAGCAGAACCCCCCCCCCTCCTTTTTTTGCAGTTCAAAATCTTCTTGGTGCAGCCTGACTGACCACTAGTTTCAGCTCAAAATATCATATTTTAAAGTATAATAAATCTATATGTATATAATATTTACTCAGAATAACGACCTAAATGTGTTATTGCTTTCGTGAGAGAGGGGTTTTTTTACAACATTTTGAGTCCTTATAATTCAGAAACCCAGCTGAACCACAAAATGAAATTCATATCATTGATAGGGTACCAATAGGTGAGTTCACACAAAAAATTTCAGATTTTTTGCATATTGCCCTTTTAAGATATTTGACCTTGAAATCTGCAATTTTTTTTGCAAATTTGGCAACTTTAGGGTTAAAAAATTTAGCAAGGGGTTTAAAACATGATTTTTTTCTTAATAAGCTAAAACCTACCTATCCATAGTTGGTAAGGGAAAAGTTTTAGTTTGTGGTTTTAAGCCCTTCTTGAGTTACAACTTCCTAAAAATGGTGATTTTGCGAATCGCATGTGCTGAATATAAGTCCATTTTCATCTGGTTAGATTAAAAGCTACATTTGAAGTAAGTACCTTTTTATGAAACCTCAAAATGTCTACTTTCAGTGGGTAAAAGGTTTATTTAGTTATCTCAAGTAGTTATCGAGCAAGAGCCATTTCCGAGAACCCTCGAAAACCCTAATTTTTGCCCTTCTCGGCAGATAAAAAAAATAAGTGTAGATCCAAAATGGCGGCAGATAAAAAAACAACAACTAAAAATTGTTTTGGTCTACCCACTAATGATACTAACTACGATGGGAATATAAAAAAAATATAAATTGGTCAAGCAACCCACCCTTGCTGATTTCACATGGAATGACCCTGGTGCATTTTTTACAAATTTCAGATTTCCTATCTGTTGAGCGTTGTGGAATTCTGAATACATCTGCCTGATTTTTACTGGTGGAAACTTTGAACTTAAATTCTCCCACTATTACCTCTTGTGCCCTCGCCAGGGAATCAACTTTGTGTTTTGCACGTGTTAAGTTCGTTTTATTAGTCCCTTGTTTGTTGTGACGTTTTGTGTGACACACATTTCTTTTTCACAGAGATGGATCATTTTGAAAAAAAAAAAAAAAAAAAGCCTGTGTGCCACGCAATAATACTAATTACTACTGATGTTGGCAAATATTACATACTGTTGACAGATATTATATTACTCTTGCCAATGTTGGCAGATATGCATAACATACTCACCAGAAGAAGAAAAAAAAATCGAAAATGCCAGCTACTCCAAAATTAGCCAAAGAAATTTCACCACATAACAAAAAAGCAAGAGGTTCACTAAGAGTTGGGAGGGTGAAAGAAATGACTTAAAATCGCTGGTCTCGTGTTTAAAGCTGAAGGATTGGCAGTATATTCATGTTATTTATTTCCCTAATTTAAGATATCTTTCTCACAGCCCAGATTCTAAGCAAGGATTTTTCTGTCGAACGAACCCCCATGACTCAGTCCCCCCAAAAATTGTCAGCTGTTTTGTATCGCTCTCAAGAAATGGTCTAGATGATGATGCAAAATGTAGAAAAACCTTACACTGTGTGTAAAACTTCTAGATGTAAAATTTTACGATGATTGCAAAATTTGTTCGTGTGTTATTATAAATACAAAACATCTTGTGCATTTCATGTAAGCTCAACTTTCTGTTGTCTGATTTGGATCAAGATTATAATTATAGCGTTAGACATAGAAATATTAGCATCACTTATGAACCAAATTGTACTTTAAAGTAAAGAATTCCTTTTCTTTAAAACACGTTCAACAATAACAACAATACGTGTCTGCGCTGCATGGTCGTTTCTTCTAGGCGGGATGCCATTCTTCTCTCGGTACTGTCTCCACAATTCAACTGCGCCATCACCAGGGCTCGACAAATATGTTCTAGATCTAGGAGCCAGCTCCAAAATTTAGGCGCCAGGTGAAACGAAGTCAATAACGCATGAAAAAAAAAAAGAAAAAAACGTGTTTGGTTATGACACTGGAACGAAAAGTGGTAAACCATATTTGTTGTCAATTTTTTTTTCTTTTTACCCAAGCCACTTATTGCAAAATAAAGTTCCAATTTGCTTCACAACTTTCTTTTTCTGTTCTTTCAGTACATGATCTCAAAAAAAAAAAAAAAAAAATTCAGACAATTATAAATACACCACACACTGTGAATACTCGAGACGCAAATAGCATATTACACGTTTTTTATGTCTACCGTTGCCTTGAGAAAGCCTCCCAGTGGAGTGCAAAAGCTTGACGAATCTTTGTACTTACTATGTCGCAAAAATAAACAGATTTAATACGATATTTGTGTCTCTTGAGTATAAAATTTCAGATTTTGATTTTATTAAAATTCTACTTGTGGACGTCATATTATGTACATATTAATTCAAAGTACCATATTTTTTTTTCCTTCATGATATCCGCAAGGGCATGTAATCCAAAGGCTGTGAAAAAAAAAATTCCCACACATAATCCGCAGCAGCATATGATTCGTAGATCGGGAAATTCTGAGAAAAACAATTTCTTTCTTCGCATAATCCGCTGCATGTCTCAGACCACGACAAAAAGACTATATGAGGGCAAGATTTAAGTTCGAAACTTCCACCAGTAAAAATCAGTAAGATGTGTTCAGAATTCCACAATGCCTGACAGACAGGAAATCCAAGCAAGTGAATGCGCAGTGCACGAACCTCCACTTACCATATGATCATATTGCCTCTAAAATTACAGTTTAAGACAAGATGAGACCAAAGAAGGGGGGGGGAGCTGAACATTTTAACTGGTGAAAAATCAAAATAGACAGCAAGAATGCAGATTACTGATAGTCTGTCTTTTGTTGACTCTGCAACTGCACAGCATCAATTGTTTAATTTTTCTTTCTGCTGCTATCATTCTCTCCCTATTTCTTCATTGTTGCTTTTCTTCCTTTTCTTGATTTTTGTACCCTCTGATAACAACCATCAGCCTGAGGACCATGAGCACATGATACCAAAGCTTCAACTGTTTCAGATAAATGGTGTAACTTTGGGAATATTAATACTTTTGAACACCATGCATCAATTTTTACAAATTTTCCAACTTCGTCACTTCCGTTTTCAGGCATTTCCTTCTTCCCTTATCAAGATTAAATGCAAACACTTATGGGGCAGGGATATTTAACAACGCTGGAGAGTGGGAACATCACGGGGTGGGGGGTGGACAATAGCGATTACGGGAATTCTGCCCGACTTCTGGTTTCGGAAATTTTTATTCTATTTTCAAGGTGAAATGCCAAAAAATATGCAGTAAAATATTACTTAAAAAAACTGGACACAGGCAACATCGCGAGAAAAAAGAGATTACGATTACGGAAAAAATCTGAACTCCGTCGACTTTCCGTTTTCGAAAGTTTCGTAAAGATGGAATTCCGTTCTCTGACGAACATCTCTCTCCCCCCCCCCCTCCTCCTACAATTCTGTTTATTTGTGCATCGATCTCCTGGGTGGCCAACATTTAAAAAAAAAAGATGGAATTTCTCGAATTCGTGGAAGAGCCTAAAGATTAAGAGGCAATTTTCGCGGCGTCTAACTTCCGTTTCCACAAATTCTCGCCTACAGTTTCAAGCTGAAATACGAACATGTATGCCATAAAATGATATTTAACTAGAATACTAGACACAAACGCAACATCCGGAGAAAAAAATTACGATTAGGGCAAATTCTTTTTGCTCCATTTAACTACTGTTTTCGAAATCTTTGAACACGAAATACTGTTCCCAGACGGAAAATGACCGAACCCCCAAATTCTCTTCAGTTTTGCAACAATCATGATTGCGATCTAAATGATGACTAAAAAAAAAAAAAAAACCCCCCGGAGAATTCCATGAATCCGCTTAAGAATCTTATGTATCATAAAATCATAGCACAACATTTTTTTTTAAACAAAATGAAAATTCGTAGAATCCGTAGTTAGACAACTAAATCGGTAGAAAATACGAACATTCCGTGGTAATTGGCATGCATAAACAGTCGTATAATCGGCACCACCTGATCCGCACCTATCAGGTTAATCGTGAATACGTAATTTCCGACAGAAAACTGCGATTCACAGGACCAACTCAGAAATCCAAAGATACAAGAAAAAAAAATGATCGTCTTATTGAAAAAGTAACTGTCATTTTGAAGTACTTTTGTGTTACTTTTAAGTAAAAAAAATAACTAAAATCGTTAGCTGTTGCCGCATTATCGCAGTTCATTAGTTAGACTAAAAAATCCGTTGAAATTGCGGACAGTCCATAGCATTGTCTTATTTTTGAATACGTTTTAACTGAATACGGAAAAAACCTTAACTATTTTAATACAATCAGCGCACCAAAGCTAGGCGATGCATTTCGCAGAATGGCTACACGCTACGGAATAGCTCTGCGCGAATCGAGTCACGGATTCTCACACCGCGTAGGCTTTCGCACGCGCAAATAGTAACGCCTTCCTTGCGTCATATTTTGTGTCAAAATACTTCTAAGTAAAAAAAAAAAATATATATTTTTACAATCTCATCTCGCTGTTACGTTATATATATATATTGTTACCGCATTTTCGGTACTTTCCCAATAACACCACTTCTCCTGACGATTACCTCGCGGACTTTTTTAAAACGATGCACTGTTTGTTTGTTTTTTACTGGTGTCTGCAGCACCTAAATTTATAAACTTTTAATAGATAATCTATGGATTACACAACAGAAATTACGGCATTTACTGCAATATATTACGAAATCTCAACTAAAAAGAAAATTAGGCGCCTGGGCTACCTGGCGCCCGGGATTTGTTGAGCCCTGGCCATCACAGTGCCAGTGCACTGGCCATGCACCATGTTTAAGCATTCTGTTCTTGACATGCAAGCAAAAGCCCAAGTTTTTTTTTGTTGTTGTTCTTTAGATTTAATCTTTCTTTACGAAGAATAACAATTGCAATTTTCTAAGTGCTGTACCACGTTGCTTTTTTAAGCAATTGAGCTCTCTTGTTGCTCGTAACTCAAAAATTAAAGCAGGTAGAAACTTCTTGATAATTAGACAGCAATTAGACATCTGAATTGACGATATTTTTAGTGTTGTCACATATTTATCAATTCAATGGGGAAACTTGAAATTTTCATTGCTCTGGAAGGGGAATCGAACCTGCATCTCTTGATTAATGTTCCAGCATGCTAACCATTACACCATCCAGGGCGATAAAATTTCAAGATTCCCCATTCGCAAAAAAAAAAAAAAAAAAAAAAAAAAAAATTGATTCCCTTTCCAGGGTGTTGAAATTTTCATGTTTTCTGAGTGATTGATATTATGTGAGAACAGTAAAAATACAGTAATTTCAGAGATGTCTGATAGTTGTGTTTATTATCAAGATGTATTTTCCATGTATTGTGAGAAGAATATTTTTTCCACACAATTTTCCACTCCATTGGATACCTTGGAAGAAATTATAAAAGAATAATTGCCTTTGTATTTGTTTTTATTCTGAATGACAGTTATATTTGTGTTTTTATGCAAAACGAGTTCTTCCATGCACCAGGATTTTTATAAGTTATGGTCAGCTACCCATAAAAATAATTGAGAATTGGAGATGTGATGTGTTGGTAGAAAATTATTTTAGTATATGATGATTTCCCGTGGAATGACTTACCATTTTCATGTTTCATTATTTTTTTCCAGTTGGTAGTTTCAGATCAGGTGTTGACTTTGTGATGTTGAGTTTTGATTGTAAGATCCTAAAATTGACCTCTCTAGTTTTTATAATGTACTTCAAACTGCAAAATATATATTTAATGCTTTAAATCCTTTCTTTTTCAGGTGTTATTCCTCACATCCATAAATCTCTGATTGGCAAGAAGGGAGCTCAGAAAGCACCATGAACACTCGTTATATTCTGTTCAGCATCGTTTATTTCATACAATGTTGTCATTCTCATTTTTCATACAAAAAATCATTCTGTACAACTGCCATACATGTTTGTCCTCATGAATTATACGTCTTTTGCATGTCCTCAAGGAGTTCAACATCTGTTCAGTTACTTTAGACTGAATCGACCATTTTATACATTGATTTTAAATTTTTCTAAGCTTTTTGTTCACTTAATCTTGGTTTTTAATTTTGCTGCTGTTGCATAGATTGTAAAATTGCACCTACTCTGGTAAAAAGAAATTCAAATTGGTTGTTTGCATTTGCTAGTTGTGCCGTCAATATAAATATTCATGATAGTTTATAAAGCTTTGTGTGGCTTCATTTTTTTCCTTATGTAAAGTACATGATGTTTATTAAAAATTTAAGCATTAAACCAGTTTTGTGGAATATTAGACAAATTAGTCTGTTACATGAATGATGTATGAGATACAATGCTGTGTAAAATACAATTTATAAATACCCAAAGGGATATTACTACACTTCTTAGTGAGCGCACAAAGTATAATCAAAAAGTATAGTTACTTCATGTTTTAAAAGTTATATGTTGCTTGGATAGATTTAATCTCTGTAACAGTAGGAGTCCGTATTCAGTATAGACATTCCATTGTGACAAATTCTTACTGAAGTTACTTGCAAATCTTAATTTTGTGTGTTACTTCATAAATCATTTACATTTTTAAAGTAATTAAAGCAGAAGAAAAAGTCACTGAAGCATTTTTTCATGCACATCTACTTCGTGTACTTATGCCTCACCGAAAAAAAGAAAGAAAAAGAAATTTTATTTTATTACATTATCTACCATGGACATTTCTGTACTTCAACTGCAAGTCACCCTGAAAATAAAAAATAGTCATTAGACCGCTGTAACTGTGACAATGCATTTCCAAGGTCTTCAGTTTTTTTTTCTTTGAATATTTGGCATGTTTGAAAAAATAATTGCAATTTTTGAAGTACTCTTCATTATATATATTTAAATACCTTTAGATCTGTACAGGCCCAGGCCCCAAAATGTTAAATAACTTGAAAACTGAAGTTGTAGAAAAATGTGCATACTAAACCTTTTATTTTTATGTGCAAAAGCATATTTCATTAGCACTAATTTTCCAGCTCTCTCTTCCCTCTCCTACCCCAGAAGCAGTCAGTAAGCCTAAAAATCCAGTGGCATGCATCCCTTTTCAATTTGTATAGGTGCCAACTTGGTGGTCAGGGAATAAAATATCCATTCCCAACTTTTGAACTGAAATTGCACGTTTTCTGTCAAAACATTTTTTAGTCATTCCTCAGATGGGGTTTTTTTTTTTTTTTTTTAATTTGCCCTTAAGTTGCATGCCAAAGCTCATCAATTCATTGCTTCTATTGATTGTTGTGTCTCAAGTCCTCATTCCTTTTGGCATTTATCCTTGTCAAGTAACAAGCCCCGTATTATGCATGTATATCATTTGTATCCATCTGCAGATGCATTGTTTGGCATGATTTATGAGTTTGGTAGCTTGTTTTCTTTTAAAATAAGCATTTTATATTCTGTAACTTGTGAATATGGCTAAATTCGATGTGTAATAAAAATAGAATTTAGAAGTAGACCGTAGATGAATGAAGTTGTAGAGTAAATATGTCTGCACACAAAGCTTTGCTCTTCCTGCTGTGATATTCGTAAGAGTGAATTCAAACTGTACTTTTAGGTAGGCCAGGGTTGTTTGCCCTCAGTACCCCCAATCTGATTTTGAAGAAATTTTAAACAAAGCTCAACCAAGAGAACATTAATGATTTGGGTGATTTTTTTTTTTTTTATTCTCACCAGCAAAACAAAAACTAATTGTTGTTGTGGATAGAAGAAAAGTTCTGAACTGCAGATATGGGAGGGAGAGAGCTAAATACATAGGTTATCTTCCAGTATAAAAAAAAAATACGTGTGATACCCTAGAACCACAAATTTGATGCTTCATTTTTGTAGGATGGACTTAATTTAAGATGGCATTCTTGAAATGCTGTAACACCAAGTGCTGTGTATTCTCTTTTATTAATTTAAGTGCATGGATTTATGGTCTGCTGCAGTGGTTCCCAAAGTGTGCTGCAAGAGAGGATGGCAAGTGTGGCAGTAGGATTTAAAGGCAATCTGTTATCACATCTGTAAGGTAACAAAGGTTACATATATGTAAGAGGCTCTTCTATAAATATATTTTGGGAATGAATCTTGTTCTTATGTATCTGCATTGTTTTATAATTTATACTTTCTGGATGTCCCATGATTGTATTATAAAGAAGTGTTCTGTTTTATCAATCAAGCACTGCTGGAGGTCTTTTTTTTTTCTCTTAATGTATTTCTTGTCAATAAAAATTTGGTATGGCACGAGCAAATGTTTATTCTGAAAGTGTAGCCCAGAGTAAAAAAAATGTTTAGGAACCACTGGTCTACAAGCTTTTTTTTTTTTTTTTTTTAAGGCATAAGGAACCTTAGCATGTAATGGGCAATCTAAAAATTGTGTGCATGCAAACAGAGAAAGTTACGTATGTGCACCAGAACAAGGGATGGGAGCTGTCGTTCTGTGATACTGCAACAAAGTTTGAAGGTGGTCTTTAATAAGGTAGGACTTGTGGCTGTATGTTTCTGTGGAAATGGTGTGCAAAATAGAGCCTTCTCAGGTGGAAATAAGGGGATGTATGAACTAGTCACAAATGCAGCAAAGGCAATGAAACTGGTATGCACAGCCTTTTGAGGCCAGTGGGTAAGCAAAAGAACTAGGAATTTAGTTATGGTGACAAATTGTTGGATGATGCCTCATGCTGTGGACAGCTACAGGCGTCTGATGACCAGCTGAGGAGGAAGAAACCACACAAATATGTCACCAGTTTTCCACAAGGTTTTGTGTAAGTGCAGAAACCACTCCCTTACATGTAACATTTACATGTCATCTGAAAGATTTGCAGACGAAGCAGCTGGGTCTCGTATCACATCAGATGAGGAGCAGTAGTTGGCTGTTTGTACGTCATTGCTCTCACGGCAGCACAAGGAGCACTTTCTCAACTGTGTGCTTACCTACGATGAGCAGTGGGTTAAATATGTTACTCTGAAACATACCATACCCTGGCTTGCACAAAATTAACTGATGCAGCACACCCACAATCTGCTTCTGCACCCACTTAAGGTTTTGCTGTGTATGTGGTTGGCATTCAAGGGCACAAGCCTCTCCCAAGTGGATAACCCATCACAGCGGATCTGTTCTGCTGCCAGCTGTGACAAGTTTTACATACATCGATCGTTAAGGATCCTCCATTGGTTCGGTGGAACCAACCAATGGAAGATCCTTAACGATTGATAGGACAAATATGAGACCCCCACATAACAAATTGGACTCTGAAAACCATAAGTCTCCCCAAGGTTGAGGAACTTATAAATCAGCATATTCCCCAGTCATCTCTCTTGAATTACCACCTTTGCTGTATTATTAGACAACCCCTTCCAAGGACAGGAGTTACAAAACAAATAAATGCAAAGTGCTTGACGCTGAATTCCTTTTTTTGCATTGAAAAAAAAACATGTTTTGCCATTCCTTTGGGGCATACGCGTGCTGAGGAAAGTTGTGGTTGCACATGGGAACTACTTTGCAACGGAAAATAATTTTTTTAATTTATTTTTTTATGTTTGTACCCTGTTATCGAAGACTTCTAAAAAGGCACGGACTTGATTGGTTTCTCAAAATTTAAAGGCTATAGTCGCTTTCAAGTACCTTGCTTGTTTGGTTCATTGTTTTAATGTGTGTTCATTGAGGGGCTTATAAAGTAAATCTCGAGCTTCTGTATTCTGAAAGTTACACTTCTTATCTGGTAATTGAATACAGCAATGCTGGTGGCCATGTGATCTAAATGCTGGCTAATCATCCAAGTTGGAGCTAAGGTTCAAGCCTCAGATGAAGTATGCATGGCGTGTGTTTGTCCTGCAGCAAAGGATCTCTTGCTTATGTGAGTCATTAAATTCTGAAAAAGAAATCGCACACACGCAATTCTCGACATAATATCTGAAACAAAGGCATTTGAGGAAATCGTCAAGTTATAAAGTAATTAGAGCTAGACTCCTGGGGGTGAGATTCACTCAGCTAATGTATATACCTGCAAAGTCACTCCCACATACTCAAAGAGCATTAACTCTAAACCTATTGGGTTGTTGGAAAAGTCATGACTTATTTTAGCCATGTTTTGCAAAGGTTGTTTATTGATGGAAAGAACAAAGATCAATTAATGATATAATGCCCGCTTTGTTCAATAACCTTTTGCCATATTTCAGTGAGCTGCAGAATGCCTCGTTCATATAAGGACCTGTCTTTCATGGCGAAAAACTGTACAAGGTGCTGATTTACAGCCTCGTCTGAATTGAACATTATGCCACGCAAGGACTGTTGAAGAGAGCGAAACAAGTGGACGTCTGATGGCGCAAGGTCAAGCGAGTATGCTGGGTGTGGCAACACATCCCACCCAAGCTCCAATAATTTTTGGCGGGTGATCAAACTTGTGTGTGGTCTCGCGTTGCTGTGATGGAACACACCACCTTTACGATGAACGCGCTCTGGACGTTTCTGGGTGATGGATTCGTTCAAACTGTCCAATTGCTGACAGTACACATTTGAATTGATTGTTTGGTTCCATGGTAGGAGCTCGAAAAACATGACACACTGAGACCAGAACCTTCGGCTGGCTGATGAATGTCTGCTTTGGATGTCGTTTGAGGCGAAGCAGCACATAATCCACTTTTCGTCACCAGTTATCAGTCGCTTTGAAAAAGGATCGTTTTCCTCGCGTATATGAGCATATCGCAGATGTTTATACTCTCCGTCAATTGAGTTCATGAGAAACCCGCAGTTCGAGCTTGCTTACGTATCCCAGCTTCTTCAGGTGGTCTTTAATGATGGATGTGCAATCTCTTGTGCTGTGTAACGTGGGTTTGACTCTATCAATGCCTTGATTTGGTCGTCATCAACTTCGGTTGGCCTCCCGGACCGAGGAGCATCGTTGAGGTCAAAATCACCAGCATGGAATTTTGCGAACCACCGCTGGCACTGACGTTCTTGTAGAGCATTGTCACCGTACACTTTACGCAACTTTTAACAAGCTTGACGAACGTTCTTCCCTTTACGGAAGTAAAACAGTAAAATATGGCGAAAATGCAGTTTGGTCTTCCATCTTCAACTTTATGTCAAATCAACCAAATCGCTCACTGTGCCTTTTAGACCAGCTAGAACTGGCACCTGTCGAATGCCATAGTGATAACAGCTGTGCATGCCTCTAGTACTTCCAAAACCGCCCAACCGCCATCAGGTGCCAAAATGTGTCGTGACTTTTCCTACAACCCTATAACAACTTAGGAAACCTAGTTAGTTGTCAAAAGTTTGTCCTAAATGTGTCTAATTCCAACCATGAACTCTGCAAAATAAGTTTAGTCTCACAATTAAAATACTGGACTAACTGAAGAAACTAAAGTAAGCTTAAAAAACTTATTTACAATTAAAAGCAGTAAGTTAATATGGAAAACAAACGGGAAACTGTTGCTTCTAATTTTTCTTTTTGTATCAACGTCTGAGGAATTGGCAAAAAAACAAACAAAAAAAACACCGAAACAGCTTTTTACACCCGGGCCGAAAAAAAAAAAAAAAAAAAAAAAATGCCTATTCGAAAAACACTTGAGACTGGCTGAAACAATATTAATACAAAACAAGAAAGATGACACCGAATTTTCGGGTGTAATAAGCACGTCTTTTGAATCCGTTCTGACGCAAATTAAATTTATCAAAGCTATTCAAAGTCAATCGAACCGGTTCGGAAAACAATAGTGTCTGACGGAAGAAGTTTTTCTATCTGGTCTTTAATCCCTCTGATATTTGCTGTAAACGGAATCGTGAGCTTATGAACTCTTAGAAACAGAGTTATCGACAAAAATAAGATGTGACTTTACGTCCCTTGGTGGGAAAACCATGCATTCTTTTAGGAAGAAAGTATTCACTAAAGGTTTATCCATATGAGCGGTATCGGTCCAAGAAAAAAAAATTTAGTCAGAGTTTTCAGGAGCCCAGATTTTGCTACTAATACATCAGAAGCAGAAATTAACACTTATGCCCCCTGGTGGCCAATTAATTCTTTACCAAACAGAAATTACGTGAAAAATATTTTCCGTCAGGTCTTGTATGCGATACAGGAAGAATTTTTCAAATCTGAGTTTTAGGAGCAGAAAACGCAATTTACCATTGTGCGCCCTGGCGGAAAGTCTATGATTTACTTGAAAATTTTGAATTTATAGGGAAAACATTTCGCATTGCAAACACTATCCAACAAAGAAGGAATTTTCAAATCTGACTTTTAGAAGTAGAGATATTGACAAAAATGAGATATACATCTACGCCCCTGGCGTAGAAACCATGCATTATTTCAAGAAGAAAATGTTTGTCGACATGAGTAATATCGGTCCACAAAAGACTTTTTCAATCGATATTTTAGCTCATATTTTGCTGCAAATACATCAGAAGCGGAAATTAAGACTTACACCACCTGGTGGCCAAACGATTTTTTACAAAAATTTGAAATTACGTGCAAACGATTTCCCATCGGGAGCTGTATCCGATGCAGAAAGAATTTTTCAGATCGGAGATTTAGAAGCAGAGATATAGGGGGAAACTCAATTTACCTTTACGCCCCTAGCGGAAAGTCTATGAATTACTTGAAAATTTTGAATTTATAGGAAAACCATGTCCCACTAGAAACACTATCCAACAAAGAAAGAGTTTTTTAAATTGGACTCTTAGAAGTCGAGATATTGACAAAAATAAGATATACATCTACGGCCCCGGCGTAGAAACCGTGCACTATTTTAAGAAGTGTTTCTAAAAGGTTTGTCGACATGCGTAGTATCGGTCTACAAACGATGCTATTTTCTATCGAGAATTTAGCTCATATTTTGCTGCAAATACATCAAAAGCGGAATTTAAGGTTTACGCCCCCTGGTGGCCAAACCATTTTTTTTTTTTTACAAAAATTAGAAATTAAATGCAAACGATTTCTGATCAGGAGCTGTATCTGGTGCAAAAGAATTTTTCAGATCGGAGATTTAGAAGCAGAGATATAGGGGAAAACGCAATTTACCTTTACGCCCCCTAGCGGAAAGTCTATGAGTTACTTGAATTTTTTTAAACTATGTGAAAAATATGTCACACGGAAAACACTATCCAACAAAGAAGGAATTTTTCAAATCGGACTCCTAGAAGTCGAGATATTGACAAAAATAAGATATACATCTACGCCCCCTGGCGGAAGAGGAACTGCAATATTTTAGGAAGAAAATATTCCGAAAAGGTTTATCGATGTGAATGGCATCAGTCCACGAAAGAATTTTTTCAATCGATATTTTAGAAGCTCAGATTTTATGGCAAATACATCAGTAGCGAAAATTAACACTTACGCCCCCTGGTGGCCAAAGTATTATTTACCAAAAATTCGAAAGTATATGCAAAAGATTGTGCATCAGGAGATGTATCCGCTGAAATTTTTTTTTTTTCAAATCGGAGTTTTAGAAGAGTTATCGGGAAAAATGCAATTTACTTTTACGCCACCTAGCGGAAAATTATGCGTATTTTGAAAATGAAACTATATGCAAAATACTCTTCGACATAAATGGAATCGAAAGATAAAATATTTTTTTCAATCGGATGTTTAAAGCAAATATGTGGAATAAAACGTATTGTTGAATTCGACATCATCTGCATTTACGCCCTCTAGCGGCGAAATTGTACATCGTAAAAAAAACGAAATAAAGGATCATCATTCGTATATTTCAAGCTGTCGAATGCAAAAAGAATTTTCCAAATCGGACTAATAGTTGCAGAGATTCCGTGGGTACAGACGGACGGACGGACAAACCAATAACATAAGCACGATTTTTTTTTGCAAAAGACGTGCTAAAAATAGAAATGGGCTGTGTAACTTCAATGATCCTAATATACTCTTGACTCATTGGAAAGATTTAACACATTTGGAAGGGCAAAAAAATTAAACCCAAACACTACTAATTAATGACGCATACCATGTTTTCCAATAGCTTGTGCTAATTGGCGATGAATCTTTAGAAGTTGTCCGTGCTGCTTACCTCGACATTGTAGCTGACACTCGGCTTCTGGCGACTAAGGTGACCAACCATTCCTGATGATGCCCAGAGGATGGGTGGAGATATTAGCAGTGGCCATCTCCTGTTTGGTTTGATGTATTTTCAGTATTAACTTACGGTTTTTAATTGCAAATAAGTTTTTTTTTAGATTATTTTAGTTTCTTCAGTTACAGTAATGTATAGTATTTAATGTTGAGCTTAATTAAACTTATTCCGTAGAGTTTGTAGTTGGTCATACTTTGGGCAAACTTTTGATAATAACTAAAAGTTTTTTTAAATAGGTTTATAGAGTTCATAGTTCATGCTCTTTGAGTATATGTGGCCGCCCCGGTGGCCTGTGATCATTCGTCGGTAAGGGGTCCGGGTTCGAATCCCGGTCAGGCATGGATGTTGTGTTTGTCTTACGGCACTGGCTCTCTCCCTTCCCTGGAACCAGTGGCCCTAAATTAGGAACGGGCGACTGCTTATAGCCCATTGAGTTGCTCGCGGTAGTCGTTAAACCTCCAATAAAAAAAAAGTATATGTGAGTGGACTTTGCAGGTATGTACGAGGGTTGTACTTTTTTTTTTTTTTTTATTGGAGGTTTAACGACCACCGTGAGCAACTCAATGGGCTATAAGCAGTCGCCCGTCCCTAATTTAGGGTCACTGGTTCCAGGGAAGGGATAGAGCCAGTGCCGTAAGACAAACACAACATCCATGCCTGACCGGGATTCGAACCCGGACCCCTTACGGACGAATGATCAGAGGCCAGTGCCTTAGAACACTGCGCCACCGGGGCGGCGAGGGTTGTACTGAAAGTAATGCAAAAGTGGGCATAACTTTTTTACGCTTTCCAACCGTAGGTTGAAGAAGCGTATATGCTCCAGCTTTGTCAGTCTGTCATTTCACACAACGTGTAAAAATGGTTCGATTTAATGTATGTGGTAGGGGGCAACCTGGGGGCGAACGGACCCCATTGGAAATTGGGTCCATTCCATCGCCCTTGTGCGTCATAACGTAAAAATGCTTCGATTATGACAAAACTTTATCATGTTCCGGAGTATCTGAACCGGTTCTGTTGAATATCATCGAAATGGAGTCAAAGGTCAAGGCACAGGAACGAGATTTATTACACACATAACTTGAGTAAAAATGCTTCTATTGCGACGAAATACAATACGTTGTTCCGTTACAACTTTGGAAGCACTTCCACCAAAAATGTTTTTTGGTCAGCAATTGCGGGCAGTGCACATGCGTGAGATTGGTTAGCCATTATTTTCACACGATAACTTCCGTGAAAATTGCCCGATTTAGATGGGAATTTTAATTATAAAACGGCTTTATGTGTGGTAGCTCTTGATAATAGAAATGGGTAACACCAGCACAAAGACACTTAATTTTGATATATGTGAACCTCAAACCGTTGTACCATAGTTTAGTCCTCTCAAAACCAAGACATTTCCCTATGATTTCTGGTACGTTGGAAAGCGTATCATAATCAAAGCGTTGCATGATTTTACTAACTTCTGTATTAACTGACAGAGGTCGTTCTAATTGCACATGTTGGTAGAGTAACTCTCTCTATACAAAGGTGCTACTCAGCATAGTCTCCATCACAAGCGATGCATTTGTGCCAGCGTCGAACCCAACTTTTGAATCCTGTTTTAAAAAATGCAGGTGCAGACTGTTGTACCCATTTATTCACAGCCTCTTTCACCTCGTCTGTTTCATCAAATCGTTGTCCCTAGAGACTGTCCATTGGACAGAACGAGTGGAAGTCTGAGGGCGCCTGATTTGTTGCCAAAGTTGTGTGTGGTCTTGCATTGTCATGGTGAATTGGAGCCTTTTCAGAGTCTTGTTTAGTCTCTTCCTCCTTATGGCTTCTCAAGTGTCTTAGTGTACCCCTCATTGGTCACGGCACGGCTACGTTCCAGCAAATCAAAGAGAATGGCATCTCTGTCATCCCAAAAAACAGTTACCATGACTTTCTGTGCTGATCGCTGGCTCTTAAACTTCTTAGGCCTTGGCAAAGAGGTGTGACGCCATTCCATGGATTGATTCTTCATTTCCGGATCGTAAAGATACGGCCACATTTTACCCCGTCACCAGATCGGAAAAAAACTTAGCCTCCTCTCCTTCAAATCGGGTGTCAATTGCCAAGGTACCCACTTTGCACACACTTTCCAATACTCTTAAGTCTTCCACCATCTTGCGTGGCATTGAGACCACAGTCCAGTTGTGTAGCAAGCTCACAGATTGTGACTCGTATGTCCGCACGAATCTATTCATCCACTCGCTGATGATGGTCTCCCACTGAGTGGTTTGTGTTTAATGCTAGTTTCCGCCCTTTTTTAAATTCTTCATTCCATCTGCGCACATTGCTCTTGTCAGTGGTGTCATCTCCGTAAACGTTCTGCAGACGATGTCGGACAGCCTGCACCCTTCCTTCGTCAAGAACTCAATGATGGCACGTTGCTTCTGCTTGGAATCCATTATTTACCAGCAATGAAGAAGCAGGGTTACTCTACCAACATGTGCAACTTGAACGACCTCTGTCAGTTAATAAAAAAGTTTTGCCACTTTTGCATTACTCTCAGCACAACCTTTGTATAGTAGCAAAGTGCATCTCAGCACCGGGAGCCTAGGCCTAGTTTACACGTGCTTGGAATTTGATTTGGCAATGCTGTGTTTGCCAAAGGTAAGTTTCCTATATATATACACTGAAGTGCCAGAAAAACTGGTACAGACGAGCTTATGCAAAATACATAGCAACGTCCCATATGCGCGTACACGGTTTCGTCCGCCAGTGCGTATATAAAGCGATAGACATCCTTGCCAGCTGTCGCAGCTGTTTTCGTCATGAGAATGACAAGTATTAACGATTTAAGCGATTTTCAACGCGATGTCATAATTGGCTCTTGTGAGATGGGCCATAGTATTTCGGAGGTAGATACGAAGTTCGGATTTTCACGGACGATCATTGCAAGGGTGTACCGTGAGTACAAGAATTCCGGCAAAACCTCCAACCTACGATACCAGTGTGGCATTAAAAAGACATTGGGTGAATGTGACCATCGTCGGCTGTCAAGAACCGTTTCACGCGATAGGCGTGCAACCCACTCGCAGGTATAATCGGAATTGAATGCTGGAGCCTCAACAAGCATCAGACTGTGCAACGTACCGTGCACGACATGGGCTTTGGGAGTTGACGCTCAACTTTAGTCCCCTTGATGGGTACACGACACAGAGCTATGCGCCTTGCTTGGGAACGGCAACACCGCCACTGGACGCTTGATGACTGGAAACAAGTAGGCTGATCTGACGAGTCGCGTTTCCAACTGTATCGGGCAGATGGAAGGATTCGTGCGTGGCGCAAACCCCATAAAGCCATGTATCCCGCCTGTCAACAGGGAACTGTACCGGCTGGTGGGGGGTTCGTAATGGTATGGGGTGTGTTTAGCTGGACTTCAGTGGGACCCCTGGTATGTCTGTGACCGGCCAACGCTATGTGTGCATCCTTCCTGACGAGGTACACCCGTTCATGTCCTGCATTCATGCTGATGCGTTGGGCCTGTTCCAACAGGACAATGCACATCCACACAAGTGACGGGACGCCACATTATGGTTAGAGGAGCATTCATCTGAGTTTGGGGTGTTGCCATTCCAACCCAAGTCCCCAGATATGAACGTGATAGTACACATTTGGGATGCCATGCAATGCTCTATCGAACACAGGAATCCGCGACCTCGGAATACACCCGAATTGTGGAACGCTCTGCTGGAAGTATGGTGTGCATTGCCTACAGCATATTTCGAGAAGCTAGTGGAGTCCATGTCCCGTCGTATTTATGCAGTCCTGCGCTTCCATGAGGGACCTACAAAGTATTAGAGTGGTGTACCAGTTTTTCTGGCACTTCAGTGTATATGTATTATTGACTTTGACTACGTTTTTTTTTATAAAATTATGAGTGGGACATATTTGTTCTCCAAACTTACCATCTAGGCAGATTCAAAATAGAGGGATTCTGAATGCAATGTTCAAGGGTGTAATAGTTTGCCAGGATTACAAGTAAACAACCTTTAATGAAGAGAGTTAGTAAATAAAGACAGCTTATTTTTAAGACAAGTTGGTAGACAGGGCTTAAGCGAGAGGGAATTCATAGTACTAATAACAAGCCTGTATTTAATGAGCAGAACAAGAACTTTTTTTGGTGTATTAATTCACAGTTACAGTAGCGAAAAAAGTATTTGGCGAAACACTTTTTTCGACCATATTTTTGTTTCTGCTGGACCAAATCGGGTCATTTTAGGATATGATATGTGTTGATTCGTTGGTTACAATGCCGCGTAGTTTGTATTTCGCTCAGAGCGAATTTGTCATTCGAAATGGGCCATATTCAAGAGTCGCCAATTATTACCCATTTGTTTGCTGCATGTGTTAATGTTTTCCTTGTGATGTTTGTGGGGTTTGTGATGTGTAGTGTGAAAATAAGTCAATCTTAGGTTTTCAGAATTGGGTAAAAAGGCGGAGATCCCTGTTGGAGCTCACCAGGCGGCCGTGAACATGGTAGAATTCGGAATGCGCGTCACCGACATTGCGAGGGCCCTGAAGATCCGACACCAGTCCATTTCAGCCATCCTGCAACGTTATAAGAAGACTGTCGTTCCACTACGTTGCGTCAGGATAGACCCTCCGTCGATCTCGTGCTGATCCCACCTTGACTGCTGTGGACATCGCCACCGAATTCCGCGACAGCGACGACCTGAACGTCAGCCGAATGACCATCTCTCGTCGTCTCATTGCTGGTGGATTGAATGGAAGACGCCCCGCCAAGAAACCACTCATCGGAGTCAAGAATCGACGAGCCAGAGTCGCTTTCGCGCGCCGTCATCGACACTGGACCGCGGCGGACTGGAGTAAGGTGCTTTTCACCGACGAGGGCAAGCTCAACTTGTTCGGAAGTGATGGCATCCGATACGCACGACGTCCGTGTGGCCAGAGATTCAACTCCCAGTTCATTCAGCCGACTGTCAATCACGGAGGAGGATCGCTCATGGTTTACGGCGCCTTCTCTCGCAATTGAATGGGCCCCATCAACAAGATTGACGGAATAATGACCGGCCAGAGCTACACGAACATGCTCATCAACGATGTCTTCTCATGGACAAACCAGAACATGCCACCCGGATGAATCATGCAGCAAGACAACGACCCGAAGCACACCTCCAGAGCAGCGAAGGCAACCTTCCAGTAGCAACAGGTCACACTTCTAGACTGGCCAAGCCAATCTCCAGACCCCAACCCCATCGAGCATATGTGGGAGGAGCTGTAGAGACGATGTGCGAAGAAAACCTGCCGGAACAGGGCCCAGAAGTTCTACCAGCTGTCTGCAGAATGGGCGCGAATACCGTAGGTCACCGTCGAGAAGCTAGTGGACTCGATGCCGGCCCGTTGTGCAGCTGCTATTATGTCTCGTGGTTATCACACTAAGTATTAGTTATTGTTTTGTCGTTTTCTCGTACTTATTTCCTGTTATCGTTGCATTAAATGAATGTGGTAACACTTACTTTGTTGGTCAATTTGTATGATCTTTGCGATTAAGCTCGGTACCTGATGTGTGCTAAGGTTTTCGATCCATCTGCATGTGGGTCATGTTTACAACTGAATGACACATATCATATCCCAAAATGACCCGATTTGGTCCAGCAGAAAAAAATATTATGGTCGAAAAAGTGTTTCGCCAAATACTTTTGTTCGCTACTGTAATGTGATTTTTAATTAACAAAAGTTAAAACAGTTCTTGTATTTAACCAAGGACCGAAAACTTTAAATGATCCCTTTTAACAAGCAAAGTAACACATTTTAATGAAATTCCATATTTAGCGAAGCAGAAAATATCTGCTGCGCACTGTCCTTGTGGCTTACAAGACGAAATTGCAACAGTGCAGTTGAATCCTTGTGTGCTGGTAGATCAACACTGATAGAAAAGCAATGGTGAGGGGGTAGTACTTCAAATACTCGAAGAGCAAGTTGGGCAAGAGACTATCTGCTACGCAAAAAGAGGACAGGTGGAGCTCATACACATCAAGGTTATTTAAAGACGGTAAGGGGCGCAGTTGTCTAAACGATGGCCTCTGATCATTCGTCCGTAAGGGGTCCGGGTTTCGAATCCCGGTGAGGCATGAATGTTGTGTTTGTCGTACGGCACTGGCCCTTTCCCTTCCCTGGGACTAGTGACCCTAAATCAAGGACGGGCGACTGCTTACAGCCCATTGAGTTGCTCACGGTGGTCGTTAAACCTCCAATAAAAAAAAAGACAGTAAGGTTGGTTTTTACGGAGGAATAGCTGCCATTGGCTGATTGTCGTGACGTAACGATCGAGCGCGATGCTCCCAAAGATGGCGTATCGACGAAAAATCGTAACTCGCTGTTACCCTGTCACCTCCGCCAGTGTACGCTCTCGTACCAGACTTTAGGTTTTTGCAATATGCAAAATATTTGAAGGCAGTTATAATTTCGTTTTGTTTATACTCAGTAATTTTCCACCACAAACACACACATAAAAAGCATATTCATCGTAGATTTTAGATACAGCGACACTTATTTAGCGAATATAAAGCGAAGCCCACAAAACTGTCCAAATACGGAATAGATAAATGGATTATTAGCGCTTTTAATACATTTCAAACAAAGTTTAAAGTTCAGATTGGAATAATTAAGTATATAAATTAAGTGGTAAAAGTGTATGATACTGCTTTGCAAACAAACAGCGAGAAAAGAAAAATATAGATCCCACAGGGACAGTTTTAACAAGCCACCGACAAAAAAAAAAAAATAAATAAAAAAAAATCACTCATTATTAAATACTTTGCCACATTACAGGGTGTATCAGTGTTATAGGATTTAGTACTGCATGTGTGTCTCTGTCTTTTACGATACAAAATGGAAAACGTTGTTCCCGATCTGAGTGTGTGTTTCCGCTTTGTTTGCAGGCAACCTGATCACAGCCAATGTGAAGGCGTGAAGGAAAGTAGTTCATGATAAATTTTAGGCATTAGAATGTTTCGTACTTTTGTTCTGGAAGTCATAAATTTTACGCGTTCGTTTTTTAGAACTTATTATAAAGACGCCTTAGTGAGCTTAGGTTTTGCCATAGCTTCGCTCAAAATATGCCAACTGTACCCGAGTTATCGGTTACCGTTGACGGCGTGTCCTAGTAATATTCTATAATTAACGTTATTTTTAATACACCACAATATGAATATTCAAGAAACGCATATAGCGTATTAAATCCGTTTATTTCTTATGGTATGGTAATCACAGAGATTCGTCAAGCTTTCGCACTCCACTGGGAGGCTTTTTCAAGGCAACGGTAGACATAAAAATGCCTTTTTATTTTTGTCTACCGTTGCCTTGAAAAAGTCTCCCAGTGGAGTGCGAAAGCTGGTGAATCTCTGTGATTACCATGCCATAAGAAATAAATGGATTTAATACGCTATATGCGTTTCTTGAATATTCTATAATTAACTTTAATTTATTTTGCTACTTTTGAGGCTTGCTATTTTCGAACTTTCTTTCGATGTTGCTCTACTGTCCTCTTTGCTTCGGCAGTAATCACGGTGTACGATAGACAGGTGATTCAACTCTCAGCTAAAATGTGAACTCTTAATGTAATCGGCCACCAGATGTCGCTGGGGAGATGCAGGCCATCAATTCCAGGAGGTGAGTAAACCGCTGTCTGTATCACAATGATGTATAGGTTTGTTGTTGCGAGTGAAAATATCCGTATTGTACTTCTCAAATATAAAAATTAAAAAAAGAGGACGTATTTTTAAGACAGATTTCCATGTAGAAATGACACGCCTTTAAACGACAACAGTGATGCTAGGGATGAAAGGAATGAATTGATAATACGTTCGTGTTATATATATACAGGATGCCCACTAAAGTCCTTTCTCAGCCCCGTAACTTTCGAACGCTGACAGCTATTGCCATAAAAACGGTGTCTAGGTTATAGTAAAGTGGCTATGTGCTTTTCGATGAGACCGCTTACAGCGCCTCTTAGCTGCAAAGTCAGGAGTTAGCTTGCCGATCTCGAAGACTATAAGAGATACGGGAAAATAGTCAGTTACAAAGTTGTAGAGCAGCATTGATTTAATACAAAAAGACACCTTGCGCACATGAATGCTATGAATAGAATGCTACAACGCTCGTTTGTTTGTTCGCTATGTCGAACACTGTTACGTCACAAAACGCGTCAGAAAGGAGCAATTAATTGTCACTAGGCACATTTACTGTCGGTGCTCAATGTGCTCTCTGTCAGCCACAATACACATTTGGACTCTAGATTGAATCTCACGCTGCACATTTTGCAGCATGTCAGGTGACACGCTCGAACAAGCATCCGTTATACGGCGTCGAAGGTCCTGCAACGCTGTCGGAGGGGTATGATACACCTACTCTTTGAGGAAGCCCCACAGGAAGAAGCCCAATGGGGTGAGGTCTGGTGAGCGTGCAGGCCACTCTACGTAGCCACCATAGCCGATGATTTGTTGCTCGAATGTCTCGACCAGGTACCTTCTTACGTTTCCGGGCTGGTGCGGAGGGACGCCGTCATGTTGGAACCAAACATTCCGAAGTTGAATCTGGCTAATGCTTTGCGGAAGACGATATTATCTCTTTTCTGACGTGTTTCGCGACGTAACAGTTTTCGATATCGCGAACAAACAAACTGGCGTTGTACGCATTCTATTTTTAGCATTCATGTGCGCAAGGTGTCTTTTCTTACTAAATCTATGCTGCTCTATAACTTTGTAATTGATTATTTTCCCGTATCTTGTATAGTTTTTGAGATCGGCACGCTAACTCCTGACTTTGCAGCTAGGAGGCGCTGTAAGCGGTCTCGTCGAATAGCGCATAGCCACTTTACTATACCTAGACACCGTTTTTATGGATATATAGCTGTCGGCGTTCGAAAGTTACGGGGCTGAGAAAGGACTTTAGTGGGCACCCTGTATATATAAGACAAGGTAGGCTTCCGTTATATAAAAACAGTGTTACAGATGTAATTTAATATACAGTTGCAGAAAAGTACCAACGTCATAATTATGATCGCGTAACATTTTGAATCACTTATTTTAAACTTTTTTAGATAAATATAGGACACGTAAATTTATATTACCTTTTCGCTTTAATGTAGTTGTGTATTTATACAGCAGATGTGCTTCTAAGCTTTCCCTGCATGCATTTAAAGGTGGTGGTGTGTGTTGAGAATGTAGCAACAGTAGCTGTTTACTTCTAAATAACTAGCAAAATATCATTGTGCATAATACATGAAATATATCAATGAGAGGTTCTTAAATTTAAGTGCGTAATTTTTCGAACGCTCCTTAGCAGTATTCAAAAGACCTCTGCTTTTTGGGCAATTATAAATTGTATGTATATTAGGTATACCATATGAATAAGCAATGGTAAATGTGTAGTTTGGCGTCCTAAATTATTTCGTCGGAAATGTTGAAGGATTTCTAAAAAGTGAGACGTACAGATTTTTAAGTATGCAATTTCATGGCGAACGGTGAAAAAATTTCATCATTATGGTGTATTTTAAATATTTTTACCGTAATATTTTTACGTGCCAGTACGACGCCGACGCCGTGAACAGAAGCTGCGGCAGGCCAAACACACGGCGCGGCGACATCAAGCTTTGCTCCGCTGAAACGGAGGTCTCGTTGTAGTCTCGTTCCGGCTGCCATTCTGTTGCGGAAGAGTACAAAAGGAAAGGGGAGCGTTCTTGCCAGGAAAGTAATCCAATTTGTAATGCTGCGCTACAGAAAATAGATCATCATTTCTGTCTCACATTTTAATATCACGATCTGAGAATTTCTTGGATTTTTTCGCGTATGATTCTTTAATGCGCAATTTATGAACTCACTTCTTCGAGAGCTTTTTCTTTTTGTTATCCAATTTCAATGAATTGTGAACAACGCTGTCTACAAGAGGAGCAAAACTTTGATTTTCCGATGCTATGTAACTTCCGTTGAAGAGAACACGGCCTCTACTTCAACGCTTTGGTAGAAGAAAGGAAGGCATTTGCATACTTTTTATTTCGTACCAGGGAATCATATGCATAAGAACGAAGCAATTTTCATTATGTGTTTTAAAAAACTGCGACAGAAAGGAAGAGCTATTTTCTGTCAGGTAGCACTACAAACAATCGCTTTCCTGGCAAGAACGTTCCCCTTTCCTCCTGTACTCTTCCGCCAGCAGAATGGCGGCGGAGCAAAGTCGTTGCAGCGGCGTTGTGTTAGGCGTGCCGCAGCTTCTGTTCACAGCGTCGTACTTGCATGTAAATATTACGGTAAAAATCTTTAAAATGCACCATAATGAATTTTTTTCACCATTTGCCTTGAAATTGCATACTTTAAAATCTGTACGTCTCACCTTTTTTGAAATCCTATTTATGTCCCACTTTTTCGAAATCCGACGAAATAATTTAGGAAGCTAAACCACATATTTATCAAGTAATGACTTTGCTGCCTTCTTTGAAAGGTAGGTTGGACATTCAGGAAATGTTACAGGAATAACAGTGGAGTTAAGTCTGACACAGACAGCACATCATATAAAACTTGGCCATTGAATGTCTCACTTCTGCGTCTAATTACATCATGGGAGAAGAATGGTTTCTCACAAACAAAATCGTTAGTGCTGAGTTTCCGATCGGCTCGAGGGATTGCTTTCTGCCGTTTAGCAAGAATTTTTTCATTTTTAAGTGCTTTAAATAAAAAAGCATGTTCTTCACTACTAGCATAACCAGAACAGCAATTCGGAACGAAACATTTTCGTCCCATGTCACGGAATCGGAAACTCCGAAAAACTAAACGCTTCAGTAAAAAACAACAACCGAAAAAAGAAATAAGGCAGTTTACACTGATTTCAAAGTAGGTCAAGAAAGAGAAAAGACAAAGATTTCAGTTACTTACCTTGTTCTAACCTCCTGTGACAAATACTTTCTTCGATTTGTTTACTCACATGACGATTCGAGTCACATAGGACGGAAATTCGAGTGGCCCGCATTTCCTCTAACGCCCTCTAGTGGTCATTACATTAAGGAACCTTTTTCCCAGCACGACGGTCATACGGAATTGAATCACTTGTCTATCGCACACCATGGCAGTAATATTAAGGCGGCGCATCCTTAAGAAGGTTCTTCTCCTAGTGTACACTTTTCTCGTGTGCTTCAGGATATTTTTCAGCCAGTAACTGACAAAAAAATTTCATTACATGCGGTGTTTCTGGTAGCTTGTCTGGTAGTCTTTTCGGTGGACTTTCTCAGCGAAATGTTCAGAGCATACAGTTGCATTTGAAAAATTTATTTTATCTAATCTTCTGCATTTGATGAGCCATTCCTTTCTCTTGGTATGATCTTTAAAAAAACTGTGAAAAATAATACCTTTCCCTTTCGTGTTCTGAATTCTATTTTTGCATATGGTCACTGCACAGTTTGGCATTATGGCGTTAGGAAAATGCCAAGAATATCCAACACAAGAAGTCACAATACACACATTGCGCTTGATGATGGTAATATAACTAGAATAACTCAAATAATATAACTATAGAGTAATTATATTAATATAACTGGAATTACTAAATTTATATAACAACTATAACTAGATAAATATAACAAGAATAACAAAGTTAATACAACTCCTTGAGTACAATTGACCTCAACAAACACGACACGAGCGCAAGAAAGTGAGAGATTGGAGCCGCGACATGTTTACATCTGTGGCTGAATCGCACTCGATGATGACGACATGCTCAAATCACCGAAAATTTTTAGAGCCGCGCATCACTGTTATGGCCACCACTGCATACACATGTCAGTGGATTTCTGGGCTACAGTTGCAGAGAGGGATAGGGTAGCAATATAATAGGGATGTTGCCGTAGGGGAAACAAGATAACATACGTTCATATCACTAAGCTGTTCACTGTGATTCAGAGGTTAGCTCTACAAAGAAATACAAATTACCGAGGGGCCGATTTGTGACTAGGCGCGCCTGGGGCCCCAAAAACGTATAATTGGACTGCCAATTTTGTTTCGATTTTCACGGACAGAAACAAATCCATCCTTAAAGCGACCACTTTGTTTGAATAATTGATATTTTACTTTTTCATATTTGTAGCTTATATTTTTTCTTGCTGATACTCTGAATTTTCGAGTTATCGGGGTACTTATTTTGAAAGGAACGGTTAAAATAATTTAGCTTTCCTTTTAGTGTAGGTGAAGGAAGTATTCACGCTTCCCACACTTTTCATTGTTTAAGGCGAGTATTAACTGGCCTGCTGCGCTATAAATTGCTTTCATGCCACTTCCAGCCAAGAATGAGGCCGTGGATGGCCTAATAGTTAACGTTCGTGACTGCCACGGAGAAACCTCAGGTTCGATCTCAGGCAGGTACGAACTGCTAAATATCCGCCGTGCGTCGGATGGGCACGTTAAGCCGTCAGACCCCGGTACTGCCCCCGGTAATAAATAAGAGCGTCTTCCTTATCCTTTCTACCTCGCTTCCGTGTTACTTTCCTATCGGGTACTCTAGCCCAAATCTCCAAGCTTCCTATTTCTGAGTGTTGTTTAAAACCTGGGATCAGACACTCCCTTCCTAAAATCCTCTGCATATGATTTGATCTGATCCAGCCAAGGAAAAACATCTGTGTTGGAACCCTTCCCTCCAGAGTTGCAATGAGGAGTACTTGTAGAAACTTTCCTGGTGAATTGGGATGTTTTCTGTTGTTTTTCTTTTTAGTGGTAGGGTAATAAAGTTTTGTCTCAGCCCTAATCTCCCTAAACCAGTCTAAACACAAAGAGTTAATATTTAGGCTGAAAAACTTCAAGAATCAAGAATATCACACTATCTCTTTCTTATTTAATAGTGTTAAAAGAAATTTATATTGTACTGATACAATATTTTCTTATTTCTTTTTCCTCCCCTGGCTTAGTACTGATAATTATCAAGTATGCTCACCGTTTTGCTAAGGCCACACGAGCGATAATTACTGCCGGATTTCTGCTACATTTGTAGCGCAAGAAATGCACTCAAAGGCCTGCAACAGAAGGGGCCATACACAGCAGTAAATATCGCCAATCAGGTAGAGAGGAGTGCGACATCAAGGCCATGTCGCAGAAGAATGGCCACCGACCCATTTTATTCGCTTCATTTGTAGCGGGAAAGCTGGCCACACATAGCGACATTTGTAGCGGGAAAGCTGGCCATACATAGTGACATTTTTAGCGGAAAAGCTGGCCACACATAGCGACATTTGTAGCGAGTGGTGTGTTTGGTTTCGATTGTGGTTTGGATATTAATCACGATGGATTTTTTTATTGACAGTGAACAGATGTAACGTACCAGGAGATGTGACGTACCTGCCAGCAGGACGCACACGACATAAAGGCAGACAGGAATAAGAATAATCGTCTGCGTAGCTCAGTTGGTAGAGCGACTTGTTCCGGAATAAGCGGCCTCGGGTTCGAATCCCGGCGTAGACCAAAAATGACGGAGAAATTTACTTCGTTATACAGATAATAATTGAAATTCAAAAGTATGATGTGCTGTTCGATTCAAAATCCGTGAACTACAGAAATAAGAACAAGAAAACTGATGCGTGGATGAAGGTTACAGAAGCTGTGGTTGCCGGCGCAGTGGTCTAAGGCGCTGGCCTCTGATCATTCGTCCGTAAGGGGTCCGGGTTCGAATCCCGGTCAGGCATGGATGTTGCGTTTGTCTTACGGCACTGGCTCTCTCCCTTCCCTGGAACCAGTGACCCTAAATTAGGGACGGACGATTGCTTATAGCCCATTGAGTTGCTCACGGTGGTCGTTAAACCTCCAATCAAAAAAAAAAAAAAAGCTGTGGTTGGCGAGCAATGGAAGGAGATATCCAGTGTCACCGTCAATTGTAACTAACGTTGAATCAGATGTTGATTCAGAGTCGGTGTTATCTTTCTTTCAACTGTGAATGGTACAAAACATTTTTTGTATGTATTTATATCGTCAACACTTCATGTTGTACAGCAATATTCAAAACTATGGAATATTTCAAAAAACGATGTTAAAAAGTATAATTGATATTGGTTTTCTTCTTTTATGTATGTGTAGCTCGTACATTCACTTTGACATGTATTCCTTTTTTACTTTGCGTACTTATTTATAAACATTATTCAAATAAACTTACCGTAATGTAACTGCTAATTTTTCTTCCACGCATATACATTGCCACATAACAGTATCAGATTTTTTAAGGCTATCACTCACAATGGAGAGAAGAAAGTCAAAAGACTTTATAGACATTCTATAATATTCAAAAAACTTATTTGGGAACTGTCGAAGTTTCCTGTGAAGAAGTGCAAACTTTCCATTGTGCAATCTTTCACTGATAATAGGATGAATCCACCGCTTCCTATGATGTGTTCTACGACGAATTATTATTAAACATAATAATAACAATTGAACAGCTTTTTTTTATTATTATTATTATGCTGGAGCTTCATGTTTCATCACAGTACCATCACCCAATACGCAGTCAAATACTTCTCATGTGGCTGGTCAGCCCTTGTGATGAGAGCAACATTTACGGCTACCGTCTTGGCCATTCATATGCGACTTTTGTAGCAGCTTCATTTACTACAGAAATCCGGCAGTCATTATCGCTCGCGTGGGCTTAGCCTTTCTATTCCTTAAATCGGCATAAAACTAACTTTTGAAAAAGAAATGTTTCAATGACACTCTTATTCAAAAAGCTGTGGTTTCTACTTTTCCATTTCCAAACTGGATCTTTTGCATTTAATTCTTATGTTTCTTATAACTGCAGTGCAGGTATTAAAAAAACAACAACAAAAAAACTCACGCATCTTTTTGACAGAAAAAAATTCAGTCCTCAATTTTCCGATGACATGGAAGACTGAATTTCTTCAATGTAGGGAATTTTTCGCCACAGGAAAACTCCGCGAAAAGTCATCCACCTTTTTCAAGTGAAGTACTGTGCACATATTGCATTTTACACGGATTTTCTATTGTGGAGGACATTTCCGGTAGCCAATTCCTTCAAGTATTTTATTTTTGCTTGATACCATGATCTTTTCATAGTAATTTGCTCATCACGTATAAACAAGATGATTTTTCAAAGCTGAAGCAATAGAAAAAGCACGTTTTGTAAATTGAAACACATTCCAATTTTATGACAATTAATTTATACACAGCGTACTGATAAATTTAGATAAATTCCATTTTCAGCGCCCTTAGGGTTTAATTCAAGTGGAAAGGTGCTAAAGTAATGAGTTTTGCCTAACGTAACAAATTCAAAGAGAACTTATTCTGTAACTGAATCGGTGAAACCCTGTCTCTAACCGGTTCTTCGGTTTACTATTCACCATTCGTTCGCAGGTGTCTGCAGAAATATAAACAAAATCCAAGCCGCTAACATGTCGGATCAACTTTATGGCGAGAAGCGTTTACCTCTTCACTCAATTTTTATTCCGCTAGGTGGTTGTTTACATAACACATAACTTCTCTCGTAGCGTAAAGCTAAAATTTGCTAAATTTCCACTTAGAGAACTTCTAGCGGGAAATTTATGAACTAGTAGTAAAATTTAAAATGGGCAAAATTAAATGAATGCTAATCTCCCACCATTCGCAAAAATAATGTTTCAAAAATCTGTGAAAACCAAATTATTTTGACTTAGCGTATCTAGCAGGAAACTGTTGAACTAACTGGAAAGTTTAAATATTTGAGAAGGAACAGTTAAGCCTAATCTGAGAGTCACAGAAAATTTCCCTCCAAGTTGAATAGTTTCTTCACAATAGAAGTTTGTTTAGAATTTTCTACTTTGACAGCCGTTAGCGGTAAATTCATGAAGTATGTGGGATATTTAAAGTGCTAAACTCAATATCCTTTTATTTCCCATTAGCCACAAAATAATTTTTGAAATATCTTCAAAAACACAAAGCTCGATATGCACGGACAGACGAAGTGATTACCCTAGCACTGTTTATTACAAAACGTTCTAATAATAGGAAGATAGAATAGCATCTTAAAAAGCGTAAGAACCTTTTTCTGGATTACATTTTTTTTCCTTAATCTGACTGGTAAAACTTTCTGAGGTGATAAGAAGGGGAGGGGCGCCTTAATCTTTTAGCGCCAAGGGCCCCAAAAGATCTAAAGTCTCCTCTGAAACTACCAGATAAATTTCTGATTATTTACTTACTCTGTTGCCATAGCAAACTTTTCCATTTACAACTATCTTTACACATAACTCTTACTTCACTGACATCCACCACACAACATACACAAGACCCTCTGTACTTCATATTCATAATATTTTTCTCATACAGCACTCCTGAATCTGATCCTCCCATGACTTCCTTGTCCTTCCTCTTCCATTCGTTCTTGCTCTTCGGCTAAAAAAGTTTTTCTTAGTAAGCATCTGATCACGCATTCTTTCAACATGGCCAAACCACCGAAGTTTTGGGACGGGCGACTGCTTATAGCCCATTGAGTTGCTCACGGTGGTCGTTAAAGAATAAAAAAAAACACAAAAATATACCGAAGAATATTAGTCTACACCCAAATATACCGCCACTCGCGAAACCTTGAAAATCTTGACCAGCTGCGAGGCTTGCAATAATAGCGTTTATCTGGAGTTGCCACGTATTTGGAACCAATTCTTCAAATAATGCTGAGTTCTCTACCATTGTACCGCGTGCCCAACCAACGTGACCTCGTTTCTTTGAAATATCACGTTTGCTCCTAATCATTTGTTGTCTAGTCAAGTCACCGCGTTCAAAGTGTTGAAACGTTCTATTATCCACTAGCGTCTCGCGACAGAGATATCCACATGTATCGAGTTATCTCATTGGCAGCAATAAAACCGGCACCCACCAATTAGTGACCGGCACTGAAGCAGCACTTGTTGTTTACAGCGGAACGCTAGAACAGCTCTGCGAGCAATCTACTGTTTTCGATCTGGCAACGCTCAGTAAATATTAAGTTTTCCGTCCATATTACCCTTCGATAGTATTAAAATTCCATGAAGTTGTCGTTGAATTGGTCTGTTATATTTTATAATGCCTCAATGGAATTTGTATAGTCTCGTTAACGATGTCGTACGAGATAGAAAAACATGCATATTATGGTGTGAAAGATATGGTTCGCTACCCACCCTTGAAATAATAAGGAATCACGAATGGCAAATAAATATCGCTGCTTTTTTTCTTTAATTGTCTTTTGCTATATATTTCTCAGTACGAATTAAAATACTTACTGTAAATACGAAAGTATAATTTTTTATCAGTCTCCCAACGTATATAGCGGTAAGATCGTTCATTTTTTTTTAGTTCTTTTTCAACATCTCAGTTATAGTTTTCATTTAGTACACGAAATATTTTCTTTTTGATGAAACCAACGTTAGTCATCATGATGAATAAAAAAATAAGAACAGAATGCAAAGATAACCACCCATAATGTTTGCATTCGAATGTAAACAACAACAGATGCATTGCCAGATCGAAAACAGTAGATTGCTCGCGGAGCTGTTCTAGCGTTCCGCTGTCTTAGCTGTGAGAAATGAGGAATGCGCCCGTTTGTGGAAGAATTGCCATTTTTATATTTGGATGTATACTGCAAACAGGTTAAATTGTTCGATTTGTACCGACAGCCGCCAATGAAGAAACTAATGTTAACTAAGATGTAAACAACCTGTGTCACGACTTCGACGACGTATACGAACACTAGCGTCTGTAAACAACAAGTGCCGTTTCAGTGCCGGTCGCCAATTGGTGGGTGCCGGTTTTATTGCTGCCAATGAGATAACTCGATACATGTGGATATCTCTGTCGCGAGACGCTAGTCAGGCAAACGGAATTTTACTTTAGTGTGACGCAGTTAGGTCAAAGAATATGAACGCTTCGCGTGAAGAAGCCCAGCTCTCGTAGAGATAATGTAAGACAGGCAACAGCAGCGCCGCCGCACCACGAGAGATGACATGCTCTGCGGGAAAGCTAACATTCAGGCGAAAAAAGCGCAGGGGACGACGGGAAGCGAAGCCTATTCTTTAGACAGAACGGAAGCGAAGCTTTGATCGGCGATCGTTTCCTTGGGTCTGAGACTAAAGCAGTTCTTTTTTTCCTGAGTATCCCTCCCGTCCCTTCTTTTGGTGAAACAAATATATACAATAGCAATTAATATTATTTTAACGAAATATTAGCAGTTTTATTCTCACTCTAAGCACCAACTTTTTCAGTCTTGATATTGAATACATAGGTACCAAAATGCCTCAAAATTAATGTCATGGGAAAATAAAATTGCTTACAATTTTTTAATTCTCTTAAATTCCGAACTGGAAGCTGTTTTAAACAAAGAAACATATTGTATTTTTGTGAAAATCAAGAAATCATACTAACTCTAAAAAAAAATGACACGAACTTCACAACTTCACGTAAAACATGCAAAACGAAATGTAGCTGCAGCTTAACATATTAGCGAAAAAAAAAATTTGTAATAAAGTGAAGCATAAAACGCGCCCTGTCCGAACGATTTTAAATAAAAAATCCACTTTTTTGGGAAGATTTTTTTTTAAGCTGCAAACAACTTTTTACTTATCAAAAATGATTTAAAACAGACTTCAGAAATACAGCTTGAGGCTCCAATGATGTCAGGCGATTTCAATTTCATCCGGTACCCAGTTTCTATTTATTCTGCACATACACCATTAGGCTTTAGATCCCAAAGTAAAATGATGCAATAACTTACCTTGCATTTCCGATCATCTTGTGAATATTTTTCAATTATTGGTAAAGAAAAAAAGGTTAAGTCAGAAAAGAAGATCGAAAAAAAAGACAATGCTCTTAAATTATTTCTAAAATAAAACGGATGCATATTTACTATTAAATAATTTTATTACTTCATTGATCATAGATGTTACATGTGCTGCAATTTTACACACCAATAAAGAATACAGGGCGTCAACAATAAGTATCGATAATAGATACACTGCAAAATAACATTTTTCGAGAATCAGCTGGTGTTAAATTATGCATCTTTCAACACAACTAGTAATGCAAAACCATAAAATAATTTTATGATTACTCTGACTAAACACTTGTGACACATGCACTTCTTTTTCCCGTACAAATAAAGTATACATGGCGTCAATTATAAGTACAGATAATAGATACATCGTAAAGTGAAATAAAAAAAAAATCAGCTGCTGGTAGGTAAATTATGCATTTTCCAACACATTACTCTGACTAAACACTTGTGACACATGCACTTCTTTTCCCCATACAAATAAAGTACACATGTGTTCAATAATAAGTACACACAATACATGCACTGCAAAATGAAATTTTAAAAAAAATCAGCTGCTGGTAGGTAAATTATGCATTTACCAACACATTACTCTGACCAAACTCTGACTAAACACTTGTGACACATGCGCTTCTTTTCGCCATACAAATAAAGTATACATGTGTTCAATAATAAGTACACACAATACATGCACCACAAACTGAAATTAAAAAAAAATCAGCTGCTGGTAGGTAAATTATGCCTTTTCCAACACATTACTCTGACAAAACACTTGTGACACATGCACTTCTTTTTCCCGTACAAAAAAAGTACACATGGCGTCAATTATAAGTACAGATAATAGATACATCGTAAAGTGAAATAAAAAAGAAATCAGCTGCTGGTAGGTAAATTATGCATTTTCCAACACATTACTCTGACTAAACACTTGTGACACATGCACTTCTTTTCCCCATACAAATAAAGTACACATGTGTTCAATAATAAGTACACACAATACATGCACTGCAAAATGAAATTTAAAAAAAAAAATCAGCTGCTGGTACGTAAATTATGCATTTACCAACACATTACTCTGACTAAACACTTGTGACACATGCGCTTCTTTTTCGCCATACAAATAAAGTATACATGTGTTCAATAATAAGTACACACAATACATGCACCACAAACTGAAATTAAAAAAAAATCAGCTGCTGGTAGGTAAATTATGCCTTTTTCAACACATTACTCTGACAAAACACTTGTGACACATGCACTTCTTTTTCCCGTACAAAAAAAGTACACATGGTGTCAATTATAAGTACAGATAATAGATACATCGTAAAGTGAAATAAAAAAGAAATCAGCTGCAGGTAGGTAAATTATGCATTTTCCAACACATTACTCTGACTAAACACTTGTGACACATGAGCTTCTTTCTTCCATACAAATAAAGTATACATGGCATCAATTATAAGTCCAGATAATACATACATCGCAAAATGAAAAAAAAAAAAAAAAAAAAAAAATCAGCTGCTGGTAGGTAAATTATGCATTTTCCAACACATTACTCTGACTAAATACTTGTGACACATGAGCTTCTTTCTTCCATACAAATAAAGTATACACGGCATCAATTATAAGTCCAGATAATACATACATCGCAAAATGAAAAAAAAAAAATCAGCTGCTGGTAGGTAAATTATGCATTTTCCAACACATTACTCCGACCAAACACTTGTGACACATGCACTTCTTTTTCCCGTACAAAAAAAGTGCACATGGCATCAATTATAAGTCCAGATAATACATACATCGCAAAATGAAAAAAAAAATCAGCTGCTGGTAGGTAAATTATGCCTTTTCCAACACATTACTCTGACTAAACACTTGTGACACATGAGCTTCTTTCTTCCATACAAATAAAGTATACATGTGTTCAATAATAAAAGTACACACAATACATGCACAACAAATTGAAATTAAAAAAAAATCAGCTGCTGGTAGGTAAATTATGCCTTTTCCAACACATTACTCTGACTAAAAACTTGTGACACATGAGCTTCTTTCTTCCATACAAATAAAGTATACATGGCATCAATTATAAGTCCAGATAATACATACATCGCAAAATGAAAAAAAAATCAGCTGCTGGTAGGTAAATTTGCATTTTCCAACACATTACTCCGACCAAACACTTGTGACACATGCACTTCTTTTTCCCGTACAAAAAAAGTACACATGGCGTCAACAATAAGTACAGATAACAGATACATCGTAAAGTGAAAAAAAAAAAAAAAAAAATCAGCTGCTGGTAGGTAAATTATGCATTTTCCAACACATTACTCTGACTAAACACTTGTGACACATGTGCTTCTTTTTCCCATACAAATAAAGTATACATTTGTTCAATAATAAGTACAGACAATACATACACTGCAAATTATTAGGTGTGCAACTTAATTCTCGGCCACAGGGACGACACATTAACAACAAATTATAGCAAATTGAATATGTACCTAATGGGGGAAATAATCCCCATCGTGTTGGATACATTTGAGCCATTGGTCAGGAAGCTGCCGAATGCCACTGTGGAAAAAAGAGGGCTGTTTTGAGTTGATAAAGTCATCAATACTTGTGTGTACCTTTGACAGAAGTGAAGTTCGTACCGTTCAGGTGTTGTTGCTGGGAGCGAAAGAGGTGATAATCCAACGGGGTGAAGTGTGGAGAATACGCCGGGTGGAATAATCTCCCATCCCAGGTCGGTGATTATGTTTAAAGTTGTTTTCACGATGTGAGGATGTGCGTTATGCTGAAGCAACAGGACCGAACTTCTACCCTTGCTGGTGTGTATGGCCTTTTTGCCTCCATTGCGTCACTCACACGAAAAAGTTGCTGACAATAATGCTCAGCAGTGACCGTTTTACTAGGTTTGAGCAACTCAGAGTGTAAGACACCGTGCTGTACAGCAACAACTTCCTGGCATGGATTTTTGGTTTGGCGGTACTGGGGGTAGGCTGACCTGGATGAACACACGATTTGCGCAGCTTAGGATTATCGTCGAGGATCCACTTCTCATCACAGGTCAAAATCTTGTGCAGGAAATCCTTCTTTTTGAATCTGGAGAGCAAGGACACAGCAACATCGTAGCGCCAAGACTTGTTTGCAGCTGTGAGTAGGTGGGCTACCCAACGGTCCTCCTTGTGAATCCATCCAAGCTTGTGCAGGCACTTTGCAATGGCTTGCCATGTTACTCAGAGTTCCTAAGCAAGTTCTATTTGTGTGCGACAGGGATTTGCACCCAACAGTTGTTCCAGTTCCTCATCGTCAACTTTCTGTGGCTGTCCCGGACGTTCTACATCACGGAGATCGAAATTTCTCTGCTTAAACTGCTGGAATGACTTCTTACACATATTGTAGGACACAGCAGCCTCACCCAAAGCAGCACAGATCATTTGCTCGGCTTCTGCGGCACTATTTTCCAGCTGAAACATGAACAGGAGGTAGTGCCTCAAATGTTGCTTTCCAAACGACATTTCTTTCACCATCAACTTTTGTCCCTTCTGCCACTACAGCTGTGAGCGGTTATGGTTGCCTGGATAACTTGGATGGCACTGCAATCAGCCATTATTGCACACAGCTATTTGCATTTGCCTAAGTTTTTTTTTTTTTTTTTTGATTGGAGGTTTAACGACCACCGTGAGCAACTCAATGGGCTATAAGCAGTCGCCCGTCCCTAATTTAGGGTCAATGGTTCCAGGGAAGGGAGAGAGCCAGTGCCATAAGACAAACACAACATCCATGCCTGACCGGGATTCAAACCCGGACCCCTTACGGACGAATGATCAGAGGCCATCGCTTAGACCACTGCACCACCGGGGCGGCTTGCCTACGTTCTACGATCGCTTGTGGTTAGGGACCGACAATTGAGTTGCACACCTAATAACATTTTTAATTTACGCATTCTTCATTTTCCAATACAGATTTCTATGCACACAGATATCTATGGGATTCAAATAAAGTATTCTGGACAAAGACACTGAAGAAAATATTTACTTGAAACACCACCACTTAACCCTTATGAGAAGGAACAGTCAATGACCACAGTAAATTTGATATTCTCCTGGTCAAGGCTGTTTGCAGTAAATAAAACAGTTCAATATATTTTTCTCCAAAGTGAATTAAAAATGAAATTGACTTTGTCAAAATATGATTTCATATCCAACTGTGGACTTCATGAAATACAAATTTGATGGAATGTAAACACTAAGGATCTGTATAACACCCTATTATAAAAAACCTACAAAGGATGTATCCATAACCCTAGAAATACCCTAAAATAGTTTAAGCATCTGTGGCAAGAGATTTTTTTTTTTTTTTTTTTTTTTTGGTTAGCCTGTCCCCTGTGTTATCTTTATATCTTTAAAATGACTTCTTTCTTACCTTTTGAGCTTGAAATTCAGAAATTACATCATTAAAATTTGAAATAGAATTTGTCATTTTCAAAATAATGTATTGCCAATGCAGAAAGTTTTTTTTTGACAGCGTTGTTCTTAAAGATTTCAGTCTTTTCAAAAAAAGAAAAACAACATTCACTTGTACAGTTGCTAATTGGTAAAGTTAGAAATATTTTCAAAGTTGCCTCAACATTAGGAAATGTTCTCATATTTAGTTTACGTAAATTTTGCTAAGTGTCTATAATATTTTGAGGTTTCTGTTTAATGAGCAAACACTGCTGATATCTTTCAGCAAAATCATTATAATGCTCCTTTACAAGAAGCTTCATTTGTTTCACAGTTTATTATAAAAGAAACTTTGACTACAATATTTTCATATGAAACTTTCCTTCAGGTGAATTGTGATATCAATGCATCACAGAGAGCATAGTGACATGTCACTCCAAAATTATCTCATGGATGGAGAGAGATATACTGGAGGAGTATCTCCATCATCAAGAATTTTTGTAATTTCCATTAGAAGAACAGAAAAAAACACTGAAAAATTTTTTTGTTTTCGCTAAAAATAATTACAAAATATTCTCCTACTTCATGTAAAAATAATTAAAAAATATTCTCCTACAAGGGGCAAGAAATCTGGGCTTGCACCCAGGCTGCAAAGGCCCTAGGTGTGCCCCTGAATAAAGATAAAATGCTTGTTTTCAAAATAAAGTGCTAAACATGTTTTTCAATTTTTATGACAATTTTTGCATTTTTTCAGTGGTTTTTTTCTGTTTTTCAGATCCCTACACATTTCTTTAACTTTGTATGTAACCATCAAATGAACATAATACCCAACAAGGTATTCCCACATTTTTACCTTATGAATGCTGCAGGATAACCAATTGTGGTCTACTTCACTAAGTTTGCCAACCAATTTTTTTATGTGTCTGTGGTGGCAAATCTCATGAAACTGTGAAGTAAACAGTTCACCAAGTTTACAGACAGTCTGTAACAATGCTTCAGTAGGATAAGTCAAACCTTTTTTGACATCATCGAATTCTTTGAAATGCAAGAACAATGAATTCTCAGTTAAGGTTTTGTTACCAATTAAATCAGCAGTGCAAACTTTACACAAAAATTTGCCTGCTACATTTTTGGCGACAAACCCTGCTACATATGCAGCTGAATTTGTTTCTAAGTTTGAAAATATCCTATCTGAAGCAATCAAACTGTTTAATGAACTGTCTGGATTGTCCACATCACTGCTGTTTATCAGCTCAGGGTTTTCAGACACATTTAATGTATGCATGGGAATTAAAATTGTGTCATCATCAGGCTCACAATTTGCCATTCCACAAGTGCTAATGATACTCTGTGCCATGATTAGCCTTACTCTTTGTTGAAAGTCATATGCAGTAGGATGGTCATTATTACCTCCTTTGCGTCTGACAACAGAAAAAACTTTCCAAGGCATCTTGGTTAAACCTGCACATTAAAATGAAAGGAACATCAATTAAAAGTGTAGGGATCATATGCAGAAAGGCAGACAAAGTAATTTTGAGGCCTAATATGCATGGAAATGAGATTTTTCTACCTTTGGTGTCAAAGGATAATGATTTCACAAATTGCAACTGTTTCTTCCAGAATTCTATGTGAGAAGAATTTTTGTAACAGCAGACAACAAAGGCCGAGTTTTATCTTTCAAAACTCGACTGTTCAAACTGTCAAAGAGATCATTGACAGATGAACAAAAGTCAGCTGTGTGGGCGGCAGAAGAAGGTAGATAACTCAGTGCAGTCAGCAAACACAAAGCTGATGCCACTGACTGGCTTAGCACCTGAGTGGCAAGCTTGACATTCATGGCACTTAGCCCATCCACCTCTACGTGCCGTCTTGATAATTTAGGAACAACTCTGTGTTTCTGCTTGGAATCAAATTCATACAAGGCAACAATATGGTCCCAGGAAGCAATTTTGCTACCTGAAAACTTAACATTGTATCTCCTGAAGTTGTTCCTTACACATTTTATCAAATGTGGAACATCACACAATGTGAAGATCTTTTGACCTTCAAATATGAAAAAAGGTCTCTCCTCATTAACACCAAATTCCACACCATACAACCTTTGGTTGTTGGACCCTTGGTCACAGACAATTGCGATGGGTGTTAACCCGGAAGCAAACAATTTTCCGAGTGCTTCCAGGACTAACACCTTCAGAATTGCTGCTGGTGTGGTATCGGCTGAGAAAAAGTACCCAACAACCTGTTTCCACTTTTTGCAAAGCCCACGAACCATAATAGCAAGCACGTGTGTTGCAATACGAGGAGTATCAATAATGTGGGAACCATAATCCTCAAAACCATCTACAGAATCTTTTTTCCTATTGTACACTAAACCTTTTTTTAGCCTCATTTCATCAAATGATATAATACATTTCTTGTCATGTGGTTTCAACTTGCTGGCTACTAAACGGATGGAATCCAGCACAGCAGCTGAAAATCCTGGCTCCATTGCAATACCTGATACACATTTCAAGAGAGTTTGTTTACTTGGTAAATGTAAAAAACTCTTGAGTGTGCAATATGCTTTAGGACTAGCAAGGTAGAGCTGAAGACATAAAAATTTGTCATCTAGAGACCACCTACGCCCATAGCGGGAAACACTACCAGCAGAGATTTGACATTTGATGAATTTGAATACATTTTGAGACACTAGAGGCTGAATTATTTCCAGAACACTTTTGATACTGCACTTAATGTTCTTCTTTGCATATTTTCTCTTAAGATAATAAAGCTTAGAAGATAAAGATTTAATTTTTGCCGTTTTAGGCGTTATCATTCTATGCTGACAAAATAACTGCCTTCTTGGCATATGCACAATATCAGGAGTGTTTGGGGCTACAGGAGTAGCCATAGGGACTGCTGGATCTGGGCTCCTGCTCACTGCAGAAACAGAAGCTGGCAAATCTTCAAAAATGTCGGCATTCTCTGATTCATGTTGCAGCTTTTTCATCATGGCCTCTCTCATACTTGGTAGGCTCAGGACCCCTGCCAGAACTGAAGTATTAGCTGAAAGAACACAAGAGATTAAAACCTCACATTTTCAATTATATGAAAAAACAACACTTTTTTTCTAAAACAAAAAATGTAACAATACTTGACTTGTACAGTACAACAGAAAGCATACATGAAGCATAAGTTGAAGAACCCATTCTACGAATACGCAAATAATGTAACACACCAGGGACAAGGGAACTGTCTTTCTTTCACACCCCTGAATAGCTTTATAAATTGCCAAACTGAACCCCAATTCTGAACCCCAATTCGGGGGGGGATATCCTAAGTAGATTTCATGAACCCAGACCTAATGTCATGATGGTTTGGCCAAAAGTAAAAAAATCTCAGGAAATGCTACACTACAGCAAAACGACTTGAAGAAAAAGGGTCAAATAAAACAACAAATACAGGAACAATAAAAAAATCTATATATTAATTCTATAAGGTTTTTTTTTACTGCGAGTCCTATTTTGAGAAAACGGCTGAATGTAAACAGAGGTGTTTGCAAGGCACATTAATCAAAGTTAAACATCTGGAATTCCGGGTATGAAAGATCACCCAAACCCGGAAATCTGGGTAAGACCCGGAACACAAGCAGCCCTGCGTAAAGATATGGTTGAGGTATCAAAATAAAGGTCTTACCATTTAGATGTGTTAGTCGAAGAGAAAAAATGAGATTGGGGGGCAACCGTTCGGGTTGTGGGGAGGCAAAGTTCCCATGTAAAGTCTATGGGAGAAGGGTGCAGTTGACATTCGGTCGCCTGCTGTAGACTCGTGTGCTGTTGAAGGCAGAAGCATGGAGGGACTGAGATAGTCCAAAGTCTTTTCTGAGCAAACCGTTGCGCGATACAATGCTAGCAGGCATTGGTATCAAAGTTCTCATCGGAACAGCGAACACTCTCGAATACCTGATTGCGTTATGCTGTTGGACTGAATGATGTATATATACAATTTAATATTCATTCAATCCAGTTTATTCACGTAGGTAAGACGTTTCCCATTATGTAAATAAACATTCCGTTGACCATTGTTAGTGAAAATATTACGGGCGACTGCTTATAGCCCATTGAGTTGCTCACAGTGGTAGTTAAACCTTCAGTCAAAAAAAAAAACAAAAAAAAACACGAACCTAGACTATTGTCTGGTTGAATGAATTTGTCAATCAAATAAAGTTCACATTTGTTGTTTCATATGAGTTTATTCTCTGAAAAAACAAAACAAACAACAACGTCGATTTCGACGGGTTTCTTTTAGTTGGAGGTTTATTTGTGCTACGAACATGATGATTGCTTGCTAAGTTACCCGGATGCAGGTTTGCCTTTTCTGCACAGTGGAAAGATTAATATTATTAGCAATTTAATCTTTGAACTAACAACACAACTTGGCTTCAGATATATGCACAAATATAAAGAAATCTCATTCAAGTTCTTTGGATATAATTTTCAGGTCTGTAAACATTGATTTAAATATTTTACTCACTGAATCATAATTTTTGAAGTAACAATGTTTACAAATTCATCGGAATCTTGTTTTTCCATACAATTTGAAGTGAAATACACAGTGCATTCAAAAAGTTCCAAGACTCCCGCTCGTAAAAACGTACAGATGGCGATATCTCTATAAAACCGGCGGAATGACGCAGCAACGACCTTCAGCCACGCGTATCATGTGATTCCAGTTATTTCTGACTACTTCTGCCTTTTATTTCTGCAAAATTTATTTCTGCAAAAGAAATTTTTTTTTGCAGAAATAAAACAGTTAGGTTATATATTTTCAGTTCCACATTCATTCACTTGCACAATCAAACATTTAAAATTTACTATTAATTAAAAGATTTTTGTAGAAAGAGTTATACTCATCGGATCAGGAGACAGCGAGCGCTTTCTGCGGTACTTAACCGCCATCTTCGGGCCACTATTTCTACATGAGGGTTCCTCGTATGTGTGTAGTTTTGGAGTTGCATGCCGGGAATTGATGGGAAGGTTTGCTGCCTGTATGTGTTAGGTGATTTGTTTCCAATGTGTCGCCACTATTGGACGAGTTGGTAGGTATCAGTTGTAAGTATAATTCTAATGTGTGTCTGTATGTGTTAGGTGATTTGTTTTTAATGCGTTGCCATCGATTGGATGAGTTGGTGGGTATCAGTCGTAAGCATAATTCTTTTGTGTAGAAATTTTTGGGCTATTATTATTTGTTCGTAGAAACAGGTGCAATTTTTTTTTCTTCTTTGTTAATTTGTGTGATTTTTTGTAATGTTCTTTTTTTTGCCTTTTTTTATGGATTTTTTTATATATAAGTGATTTCCAGGCTGTGTCTAGTGTGGTGGGGACTTGTAAGTTGCATATTTTACCTTTTTTTTTGTTCAATTATAACGCTTTCGGAAATTCTTAATTCTTTTTCGTTTGTGTGGGTGGTTAGTAATTGAATATTTTCAAAATCAGGGTATTGTTTATGTTTAACATAGTGTTGGATAAGTGCAGTTTTTTCTTCTTTTTTGTTCCAGATTTTATATGTTGATGTAAGCTTTTTATTAATCTATTTTTTTGCAGCCAATGTATATGTGGTCTTCAGAACTCTGTGAAACAATAGGAATTTCATACATGCCTGCTGATTGTAGTATATTATTGTTACTTTTTTTCTTTATAATTAAGTCACCAATATTTTGAACTGAATGTCCAAAAATAATGTTGTGTTTCTTCATTAATCTTAAAAATTTTCCACTTAGTCCTCTAATAAAAGGGAAAGAACCTGAAAATTTTAGATATTATGCATGTTTTAGGTAAAAGTACGTTAAAATAATGTGTTTTGTTTAGTAATTTTTGTATCAGTTGTAATAGATGTCAAAGGTTTTTGTTGAACTTCCTGGTGTGTCCTGATATTTCTTTTTACATCAATAAAAACAGTAAGGTTTTACCCTTAAAGAAATCAACAGTAAACATGGATTCATGCGAAAGTACATATATTAAGCCAGTTAAATGTATATGGTTCCACATGTGGTTTTTCTGGAACTTAGGTTTATCCTTAATATAATTTCTTTTCTTTTGCTTTCAGGCTCATCATTATAACTGTCGAATAACATTCGGGAAAGCTATATTTTGACATGACAGCTGCAAAACCCAAAATATGAATGGATCTCTTTCTTTCCTTTGCGTAGACCTAGTACATACCAAAGGTGGCTCTATAGATCATAGGGCCACCTTTGCAATATACTGAAATGAACAGGTAGTTTAAAACTAAATTCACATAAGAAACATAATTGAATATTATTTTAATTCCCACAATTTCACATGTCTTATTGTTAGTCTAAACTGCAAAGTAACATACCTGGATTTTTAAAAATTGTAGGAATGGCAGACTTGTGGAGGAAGTGTCTTTTTGTTGAAGCATAATCATGATCCTGGAAATGCAGGGAGCATACTTTATAATGGGAAATGTATAAAGAGTTTGGATATTTTGCTTCCACAGCCCTAACAGTTTTGGGACACATGTGTTCACGGCATACCGAAATCCAGGATGAAAATCTAAGAAAGAACAATGTATTACACACTTTGTAATCAATACATTTAGAAACATACCATTTCAAATGGTATTAAGTAGTGAAAAACTATAAAAAAACAAGTTCCCTAAATATATATTGTGTCATCACACAACTGGCATTTGTGTGATGACACAATATAAATTTGGTGCTTAGGACAACAAGAAATTAAACAAGAGTAATGAGCAAAATAATTTACAGCTCAAAGTGAATTCCATAAAGAAATTTTGCTGTAATCTTAAGAAATTGCAGTTTTCATATTTTTTCATTACATTAGCACTTTGTTGCACATTGCATTAAAACATTGACAACTGACATGTGTTTGTTAAGCAACTAAATTTTTTTAAACACAAGTTACCTTTTTTAAATATTACATTGCACTAGCTATGCAAAACATGCAGCTAAATGTTAACAATGCTCTATTTTAGGTAAATAACCAAATAACCTACAACTTAGATAAATGAACATAATTTAAGAATAACGAACGCAATTTTTGCCAAAAATTAAAACATTATCCTGAGAAAGTAGCAAAATAAAGGAGACTCACCTACTTGACTCTTTGGGAAAAGAGAAAAACCTGCGGTCAGGATGAGATCTGTTTTCTGATTTGCAGATTACACAAATCACATGACGATTCTTTTTCCTCCTGAAATATAAAAAGATTTCATTTGTTATTTCTAGTATTTCATTTCAATTTAATTTTTGACATCTCTAATGAATCATAATATAATACCTTAAACAGGGATCATAGCATACTTCTGGAAAATTTTAGGTAGGAATTTTAGGAATTTTTAGAAAAATTTTAGGAGTGTACTTCAATAAAAACTAGATGTATATTTGTATACATCTAGTAAAACAACTTTGTATACATTGTAAAGAGTTTGCTTCACACCCTTCAACCATATATACTGATAGACTGCGCAGGACATCAAAATTTCTGGCTCCAACATAAAATCACATGACAACAGTCAAAAAGATGGGTTACACCTGCTGTGCTTATGGTTGCTCTGAGCGATATAGTAAAGAAAGTTCTATGATTTTTCATGGGTAAGAAACGAATTAAATACCTAAGTCAATAAAGTTCAATTACTTAACCAGAAACTTGCAGCTATTGATATAAAAATATAGTAACTTAAGAAAAAAAAATGGAATGCATGTTCCAAATTCTTCGCAAATGTTCATCACATTATAAATCACAAAATGTAAACAACCCGATCATGCATGTATATAGCTCATAAGTAAACTTACCTGAAGAGTTTTCATTATATATGAGGCGCATTCACATAATACACCGAAAACACTGAAGTTCTGCAGCGTAAATTAGTAATCATAACAGCATTTTTACACGAAATTTGGAGTCTGATGATGACGTGCCCAATGTTTGAGTCATGGCGGCTTTGATGCAGCTATTGCCAATGTGCAGTCCATTAGTATATATGGTCGAAGTTAACACCCAAATTTTTTGCATAACGTCTAATGTCTAAAGTTTAAGTATGATTTACTTCTAATGTTCAGTTCTTATCTTTTCACGTGTTATTATCATATTCAAGTATATTTACCACATTCAAGTTTCACTTTGAACATTAATATGCTGTTGAACCAGAAGCAATTCACGATTTTCACAGTAAAGTTTTCAGGTTTCACATTAAATTATAATATCCTAAAAAGGTAATTGAAAACCAAGAACTATGTACAATTGTTCACTGAATTACTTTTTTCATATTATTGTTTTAACCTTTTCCTGATTAGCCTATCTTTTTCTGCTTCTACCACAACTAATTTACTTTCAGTTTTCTTTATTTCAGCTGAACCTTGTATGATCAAGTTAGAGGCAACTGCTATTTCAACAGTATTTTGTTTTTCTACAGCTTTTCTCATTCTTTCTGTTCCCTCTTGAATTATTGCTAGGGAGGCTTCTTTATCGTTTTTAAGTCTATTTATTTCTGCATCATTTTCTTTTATTTTGTCATCAAACTCAGCTTTTCTTTTTTTCTCTAGCTGCTTTTCCTTATTTTCCCTCTCTTTCTGCTTCCTTTCTTTTACCTTTTTTGATTCTTCTTCCTTCAGCTTATCAACATACTCTTTATAAAATTTATGTGAATCACAAACACTATTTAACAAATTTCTTGTTATGGGAACTTTACTTACACATCCATAGTGTTTAATGGCCCCTTTAACTATTCTTAATGATGTTATAGTTGAGTCTTTTTAAGTTAGCCTTGTCCTTCCTTAACAGAGCAGTGTTAACCGAAAATCCCCTTTCTGCATCAGCATTACCATGAGGTAAAACTAAAATTGACTTTATGAGTTTAGCAAGATTTGAGTATTTTTCTTTTCCGCTAGAGTCTTTAATACTAAATATATTACGCCAGTAATGATCAATCCGCACTGGAATATGCCCTTCCTCTGAAAATTTCACTAGTTCATCTAGAGTTGGCTTATCGCAATTTAAAAGTTTCCACTCTTCTCTTACTCTATCAATTTGTTCCTCAGAAAGATGCAAAACACTTGAAATTCTGGTTATTTCCGAAAGTCCTTCAGTGACTGAAAGTTGAGTTGACTCTTTCTTTGGTTCTTTTACCTTTAAAACTTCTATGTCTCTTAGCTTTTGATTGCAGAATGGCAAATTTGACTTTAAATATTTTATGGTTGCAATTAGTGATGATCTTACATCTAAGAGAAATAATTTCTGCCTGGTCTCCTGAACATTCCTGAGGAGATTTTTTGTCTTCATACCAACTTCTAACTCCCCTAGTTTTTTCCATGAATTTTTGTTTTCAAAATCTACATTCTTTAGGTCTTCTCCAAATTTCCCTGCTATAACATCATCTTGGATAAACTGAGCCATAACATTCCCCATTAAAGTATTTAAATCAGAATATAACTGGTGTATTTTTGGTTCTTCACTCTGATAACATAATGAAAACTTTTCAAAATTTTGGTGTGAAAATGAAATTAATGCTAAATAGCAAGGAGTAAGCTCATTTTTCAGGAAACAGTGAATTCTTTTATACCTTGCCGAATTGCGCAGTTGTTTTTCAAATATTTTTTGAGATGGCAAGAAGTTTAAAAATATTCTGTAATATTTAGCCATTGATCCAAGAGCCTCTGGGCTACAGAACCAACGGTTAACCATCTGTTGCTGACATGACGCAAAAGAAATTTGGCAGTGACCAATGTTATATCCTCGACAGATTTATAATCCTCTCGTCTTGCAGCACTACTCTTTAAAAAGTAATGCATATCAGTAGCAAATTCGTCAAAATCTATATTTAAGCTTGTCAAAAAAATTTTAAATGCATTACTAACAACATGCAGGTTGCAAAAACCTAGTTCCAAAGATTTCTGGCCTGTTTCTTGTTTTACAACTTCATTGAATTTGCGTAAAAAGCACTTATTTACATTTGGACTGCCCATGGATACACAAATAATTCTGTTCAACGAAATATTGAAGGATGATAACACATCAAGAATTTCTTTTAGCAAAATATCTGCTGTTGCATGACCCAGAAAAACGCTTGTTAGGTATCGGCAAGAAACTGAATTTATTTCTGAAGACCAGTACCTGAGATACACATCCAACTGCAGTTTCACTTGTGTATTTGTAGTTTCATCAAATGCTATAGTAACCTTTCCTGGGCTACTAGATGCAATGTATTTTTTCAAATCCTCTTCAAAATATTTTGACAATCCATGTGATATCACATAAGCAACTTTTTTCTTTAAGTTGCATTTTGGCTGCAATAGCAGAATCAGGAAACATTTCTTTGAAAAGTTCAACTGTTTCAGTGCATGAAACAAAAGACATATTGTCCTTAGCAACTTTCATGGCCCATAATGCTTCGGCTTTAGCCAACTGTAAATCATGACTCAGTACTTCACTAATATTTGTTTTGGGCTGAAGATCCCGTCCTCCAAAGGCTTTCAGGATGGACTTATTTTGAAATTTACTTTGAAATTTCTGCAAATGTTTTTTTCCTTTATGATGCGCTTTTACTTGTGAAAAGCCACTATTAGAAATGTTGAAAATTTCTGAACACAATATACACTTAGCAGAAAATATTGTTTCAGTTGCAGAACACCATTCTTTCAACTTCACTCCGTCCAATTCTTTGGCGAGCCACGCATCTTGAAATTTCGTTTTGGATTTAGGCATCTTAAACACTTGTATTACTAACCAGAAAATGAAAGGGAAGTACAAAAACACGTTCCAATATTGCAAAACTAGACAACTTCCCGAAATTTGGCTGCGAGGATGTCAGAAGATATGAAAAAAAAAAGCAGGTCACCACTAGAGAACTGAACCTGCACACAGCACAGAGAACACCATAAAAGACGTAAAACCAGAAACTATCATACGCATCTCACGCAAGTTCAGTCAAAGCGAGTCGGAGCCGAGATATATTGCGCATCGAAGGTCGCTGTCGCCGACGCATGATCGAAGGTCAATGATCACGTGCTCTACTGCCTGCCAAGATAATACTCAGCTACCATCCCATCATCATTACCGGAGGTTACGGAAGGAGACCACATGTTTCCTCTTTGCTTCCACCCACCTGCGGTTTACAATAACAAAACATCAGCAGAAAGAGGAGGTTCCACAAGGCATGTACAAAAAATAAAGTACGATCTTCTGCGTGCCACGGAGTTCGTCTGCAAAGCGCAAACCAGGGGTGAAAATGACCCCTCCCCTTTTCCCTTAGATCTCTTGTTACTCTCGAAAACTGTTCGAAGGCAAAAAAATGGAACGCCCGCCCCGAAGCAAGTGCATCTCGATGGCGTCATTTTTCCCTCCCTTCAGCAGCACAGCATATAGGCTGTGTTTCTACAATAACAGGTCTTTTTACCTTACCGTAATGGTAAATTTATTGGCGTTAATAACGGTTGTGTTTTTAATAAAAATAAGCTTACGAAAATTTTAGGATGAATAGCAAATTTTAGGTCTAATTTTAGGAATTTAAGGAGGGTCACAAAATATTAGGAATTTTAGGAATTTTAGGAGGAATGCGATCCCTGCTTAAATAATTAAATGAAAATTGTAATTTCTACATGTAGGCATAAGCTGTAACGCAGAATTTGAACTTAGCAGGCTGCACACATGTAGTAGTGTAAGCAGTGCTACCTTACTACACATGATTATGAACAAACTTTGCTTAGGGACAAGCCACACTAAAAGGATACAAATTCCACATTCACGTCTATACAAAAAAACAACAATTGTGGATACAGTTACTTGCAACTGGAATCGTAAATCACCTCTCCATTCCATAGTAGGGATAGTTGTGATTCAGTGATTAGCATTCTCCGAATTGTGGCGCGCAAGATTAATAATGCCACAGAAGGTGTACCAACCACATGACCAGTGGTAATCATGCACATGTGAAGTTTGCACATAAAATTACCTAAAGATTAATATCTCATAGTGGCTAAGCGTCATAAAAAATAAATATGTTTTCTGACCAGTGAGTCGGAGGATATTGGAACAGTGTAATAACTTGAAATAGTTTCATTCTAGTTGAGCCACTGAGTCAGTTATGTAAGATCAGAGGAAGAGTTATATGTTTGCCATTTGAGTGATGTAGCAAAGGAGCCCTTGTATAAAGAAGAATTTTTTTGTTTAAGTGGCTAGCTATTCAAAAGTATTTTAGAAAATTCTAGAAACCCTTAAAAAGGGAAATAAAATGCTTAAATTGTAACGTGCAGCCCTTAAGGCTAAGTAGTGACTTTGTCTGAAGGTGGGTACTGGAGAAAAAAAATTTTCAGGTGCTTACTGTACATAGTATGTATTCAACATAAGTCGTATGGGAACCATGGATACAAATCTCTATGGCAGGTTACGATTTCCTGGCAAATTTACCTTACATAGTTTTCTCCTTTTTTGCTGCCATAAGGCAGTTTAAGAATTTTATTTTGTAAACTGACAAGGAATATCTCTCTCATCTTTCAAGCTAAAAATAATAATAAACATAGCGTGTCTTTAGTACTCTCTAATATGCTCAGATGACTCTGTGTTCAGTTGAAATACTGCGGAAGTCTAAAACTAAAAGAATAGTTGTGTGTGATATTTTTCTTTCTTTGATTGCAGGTGTAACGACCACGGCGAGCAAGCAGTTGCCTGTCTGTAATTTAGGGTAACTGGTTCCAGGGAAGAGAGATAGCCAGTGCCGTAAGACAAACACAACATACATGCCTCACCGGGATTCAAACCCGGACCCTTTCGTACGAATGATCAGAGGCTGTTGTGTGGAATAGTGTTGCCCTTCTGACTCATACGTTCAGATAACTCCCTTCTAACAGCTGAAATATTGCGTGAGGGAGTCTTAAAAGAAATAATTGTGTGGGATAGTGTTGCACCTCTGACTCTGGAGTGAGCATAACAAAAAGTTACATATGAAATCCCAATATCTTATTACCTTGTGAAAGAGGTGTTTGCTATATTATTATTACTGAATGGGTATGAAATTATGTCAACTAATGTTAAGTCCAGAAATTGAATTTTCCTAAATTGTGTTACTCTTATGCTCAGGAAGGCCAAAAAGGTCATCAAACCAGAGTTAACTTTGTATTTGTTTTTTCGTTTTTTTCAACTGCCCGCCCTGAATGTTGTGTTTGCAAATAAATAAAACTACTGAAAAATTTATTTGGCACTCATAATTTCGGAACATAGCATGTCACAGCTATGACTGTGGCTTTGGTCTAAGGATTTGGGAACCTGGGAAAATACATATTGTATAACCATTTTGTCCTGCTATTGATCTATATTGGCCACAGAACTAATACACAGGTAAAATAAATATTGTGTAACACATAAGTTACACATGTAACACAAATACTTTAAGTACTACCAGGTGCAAGTGTGTGCAGCAACAAACAAAACCACAAACAAGAAAAAAATTTAATAAGCTGTGTACACATTAAATATATTCTTTTTTTTATTGAAGGTTTAACGACCGCCGTGAGCAACTCAATGGGCTATAAGCAGTCGCCCGTCCCTAATTTAGGGTCACTGGTTCCAGGGAAGGAATAGAGCCAGTGCCCGTAAGACAAAAACAACATCCATGCCTCAACGGAATTCGAACCCGGACCCCGTTCGGACGAATGATCAGAGGCCATCGCCTAGACCACTGCGCCACCGGGGCGGCATATACATTCTTACACTTTGCTTAGTTTCCACCACAACACCAACATGGCGATTGTAGAAAAGTACCTTAAAGTAAAAAATGCCCTGCTTGATTTGGGAGGTATGAAGAGGAAGTTGTATTTCATTAAACAGCTGACACAAATTTCCAATTTTTAGTATTAACTAAAATATACTATACCTAATTTTTATTTAACCCTATTTTAGGGGTGTTTGGTTTATATGGAACCATTATAAATATTATTTTGCATTGCAGGTGCATCAGCAAGGCCACATGATCAGGGAAATCACACACATGTGCAATTTGCACAGAAATACCTACAGATAACTACTTTATAGTAATACCCGGTTGCTTGCCACGAATTTCATATTAACAATATACCTTAAATGTCAAATGTGCTGAGGCCATTTTTGAATTTCAATGGGTTTTGTTCGTGTTACCCTGAAGTATTAAAAATTGTTTTCGTGGAATTCTCAGAAGCACATGAATGGGTTTCCACAAAACGTATAAGTTAGGTATGTAACCTTAGTTATATTCTTTACTTAATGGCTGTGAATCCTAAGAAAACATAATGCTGAGAATGATTCTACGTAAAGGCGGGAAAAATGATTAACCTCCATGTCAACATGCATACAATTGAACAATGTAAGGCTCAAAATGTTTCCTTTAATAACACTTAAAAAGGAATGGGAAAAAAACCCGTAATTACTCACCTAGTAGATTTATCATTTTCTTCCATCAAAGACATGTCTTGCTTGATACAGACTACCAAAATAAAATTGTAAGTCCACTTGAACAATTGCAGATCACTGAAACGACTATAGCATATATCGCAGAGCTAGAAGAGAGAATTGAAGAAAGTCAACAAACACAAACGCGCATGCTCAGTCCAACTCAGTCTGCTCCGGCATCAGCCTGTATGTTGGCTTCTGTGCACTGCATGTTTTCCCTAAAGATACGGCTGCGCTAGTTACGTCTCGCTGAGCCTTAACTTCTTCTCGTTAGATATTCTTTGGTTAGGTGTTGCACAATCAGAAGAGTTAGTTCTTCTATCTTCCAAATATTGACGAAGGTATTTCGTAAGTAAAAATTTGATTTGTAATGTTTAGAAGAAAGCTGAAAAGGGACATATTAGGATTCATCGATTTATCATTGAATTAAAATGAAAAATTTGAAGAGTGTTGTGAAAATGCTAATATGTTCTGCGCAATTAAAGCGTCTTTGATTGTTCACTTACGAGTGAGGAAACCATCTGCCCGGCAGATGGTTTTATGTAGTTCATATATGGCAGTCAGAAAGAGGTCTAAGTCTGACATTTTTAAGTTGCGAACTTATTTTTTATAGATATGTCGTGTTAATAGATAGTGTCATTGTAAGGTTGTATTCTGTATTTATTTAAAAATCTTCGTATTTACGAGATTTTTTTCGCTTTAGTTGAAAATTTATACGTTACTAGATCAGTTCAGTTTGTAATTCAAATGTCCTTGCTGTAAACAGTCGTGAAGTTAATCTGTTCTTTAAAGTAAAAATTCTGAAGTGCTGATTAAGCAGTTGACATGTTTATTTCATATATGTAAACGCTTTACTTTATTCCGTAGTGAGTCTGTCAGAAAAACAAAATGGCGAACTTGTTTGTGCGCCGATGATCATGAAAAGGTTTCCGACCAGAAAGAAATTACAGCTCCTGTTCAAAGTATTTGTCCTTTTGCCTTTTGCTTTTTATTAGTTACAAATCATTGTGAATTCAGGTGCACATTCCAATACTTTGGAAATACTCTCTGTGTTAATGACGTATTCATCGATTGCAAAGAAAAATGTTTTTTTTTTTATCCTGCAAAAAATAATTTTTATGCTACAGCCGAAGATGAAGACATTAATTATGAATCGTAACTGATATTTCTGAATTGTTTGGCCGATTTAAATTTTGGATCAACCGGGAGGCACATTGTCAAATTTTTGTAATCAGTAATATTTGAAGAGAGAATTAATTATTAGAAAATGTGTCAGCGTTTATGAATAACTTCTGTTTTTTTGGTGTTCATTGGACGAATTAAAAAATAAAACAAAATGAAACTACAGTATTCTTAACTTTACATTCCTCACACTTACAAAATTTTCTTAGTCTCTAAACACTCTGAATGATTTCCATTTTGCGGCTGCAGAAAACATGTCCATGGATTTGATCGACGTAAGGCTATTTTCTAAACTGTTATCTTAGTTTTGAATTTGCTCTTCGATTCTGATATTCTCCCTTCCCTGCACCCAGAAATACGAATGAGTCCAAAATAGTACATTCGCAGTTCCCTCTAGACTTACGCGCTGTTAGAGAGGAGTATTTATTGAGTTCTATTTAAATAAATATGTATGTAAAATGAACGAAATAAAATAGTGCGAAACATAAAAAATAAACAAAGAAGTATACATTAAAAACAATGGAGTAAACTTGGAAAAGTTTTATGTCTACCTTTAACTTTCTGGTTAAACATTTTTCTTTTTTTTTTTTCTAAAAACTGATTCACACATTTCTTGTGACCAAGCTGTGTACATTCGTCCTGGTTTCGAATTCTGGGCAAGATAGGGATGATTTGTTTACCCTACGCATAATTTAGGTCCAGCTTTCCTCCGTCTAGAAAGGAAACTGGTCCCCAAGTAAGCGTACTCCTTTCTTGTCGTTGGGTGAGTCCTAACTATCAGCCTCATAGTGATTATTGAGGGTTACCGTTGGAGGCGAACTTGACACACCATGCTTAGCAAGTAGGCACATTACTTTCTTGTTTTACTTTTTCTGGAGAACGGGTGACAGAAAGAGCGTTTATCCAACTATCTAGGTGTTCGATATGCACTTTCAAAATTGCATATGAATATGTATATGTACATACTTATCACATCATCAGATGTTGCTTATAGTTATCACGTATAATTTTGGCTGCAAAAAGTTTTAGGATCAGTATTTTGTTCCGTGACACCGTATCCTATTAAATTTGGGTCATTGTTTCAACAAAAACATCTCTTACTTTCAAAGGGAAGCATGTCATCCAAGTGTTTCATCTTACGAAGGAGACGAAATACATCTGCTGCCTTTCAATTGTATTTATTTCACAGGCAACGACATATCTTTCCAATAACAGTTTCTGTCAAACCACAATCGGTATACCTGGGTTGTGGCGCAGTGGTCTAAGCGATGGCCTCTGATCATTCGTCCGAAAGGGGTCCGGGTTCGAATCCCGGTGAGGCATGGATGTTGTGTTTGTCTTACGGCACTGGCTCTCTCCCTTCCCTGGAACCAGTGGCCCTAAATTAGGGACGGGCGACCGCTTATAGCCCATTAAGTTGCTCACGGTGGTCGTTAAACCTCCAATCAAAAAAAAAAAAAAAAATACCTGGGTTCATTTCTGCCATTAACATCTGTGATGTACCACTGAGATGACGCATGATTCAAAACGGCAAGTTGCAGTGATAAGTCTTGCCGGCGTAGTTCCGATGAAATAATACCTGGCTCCGGAGTAGGGATCCTTGAATTTGAACCCCACCGCCTGCAGAAAAGTGTTTGCTCGCCATATTGTCGCCCGAAAGTAAAATCAGTAACGTGGTCGTTAAGGTTGAAAGAAAATGTGTGATGATTCTTTCACACATCACCTGGAAATAATTAGAATTCCTTCTTCTGTAGTGAGATTCTGGTTCATCTGCGGACCCGAAAACTGACATTTCGTGCCCCTCGCCTTTCTGGGGGGGGGGTTATTTTATTTTAGAGGTTTAGCGACTACCGCGAGCAACTCAGTAAGCTATAAAACGTCACCCGTTTCTGATTGAGCGTCACTGGTTCCAGCGAAAGGAGAAAGACTGCCATAAGAGAAACACAAGGTCCATGCCTCATCAGAATTCGAACACGGCCACATCGCGGACGAATGGTCAGTAGCCAACGCTTAGGCTACTGCGCCACCGGGGCGACCTAAAAGGATTCGTTCGCTATACATCTGCCTACTCTCAGAATTTTAAGGCCTTCGTTCGAGATCATTGTGCGTCATGCAAACTGCTCTACCCTTTTAGTTATTTGTAATGAATAATTCTCATTTTCTTGGCTGTAGAGGTAAGAGTGTTTTCGTAATGCGTGATTGCATGAATTATAATTGCATAACGCAGGACTGCAGCAACAGATATGTTCGCTTAAAATGGTCAGCAGAGGTCAAACTATGTCTCCGTTTATTTTGGCCTAAATGTAGAACCACCTTCATGCGATGTTTATTTATATAAAGGCAGAGAAAGTAAAATAAAAGTAAGAGAAAGTTATACTGGCATAAAGGAAAGCGGTCTTCGCATGGGATTTCGTGGATGGGCTTCCAGTTTTACGAAACCGACATACATATTGCCATGTCGTCAGAATTTCGGTGTGCCAACCACCTTTAAAGGAATAGCGGAAAGAAAAGATGCACTAAGGAAAAGTTGTAGTAACACATGAAAACCACTGCATGCTCATCCATAAACCAATTGCTTTGTAATTCATAGAATATGGAAGAGTTGAAGCCGTGAATTGCTCAAAATGTTGAGAAAATGCTTTTCTCAACTGCACTTGGGAAAAATTCCATTGCAATAATAATTTAAAAAAAATTTCAATATCAAAGGAGTTTTAATTTTCTTTTTTTCCTACACCAGGATTAGATCAGATTTACACCTCTTCTAACTGCAATAAAATTTAGTATACGAAATTCCGAAAAAATAAAAAGACAGCCAGACAAATACATGCTGATTAACAGTATACGTAGGGAAGCACGCTAACTCTTGATCTTAACAAAGTTGCAAAATGAAACTTTTTAGTTCCCCACAGAAATAAAAACACATCATTTTCATACATTCGCAGAGCGAAAATATAACATGTCGTTTTTCATATCCATATGTACATCATAATGTGACGAAGTGAAAAACCTAACATAGAATTTATAAGTTTACATATTAAAACCTAACATGTAACAGTTGTAACACAAATTACCCTGTGGATCGGAGATTTATCTAAAACACATATGAACAATAATAATTTCCATGATAGTTTCATTTTCATAAAGCATTCCCAACGATATCTCCGTTTTTAAATGTTAGATCCGCTAAGTTCTTTTTCGTGTAAAAGAACTGCAACGTTACAGTAATCACCAATAACCTTTCCAATTCTTTAAGGCGCAGACTTTTTTTTTAATGTTGGAGACCTTTTGTAAACACCAGTTTTATATAAAACATGATAGGTTTTATATTGCACGGTTTACCCGGGTTTTTTTAGTATATCCTTACAGCCGGTGAAGATCAGTTGCCGCCGAATGGCCCCATTACGATTCTCAGCAGTCAATGCACAAGTTTGAGTGACGACGAGAGCGATGCTTAGGCAACGGCCAGAAACGCTTCAGATGTTCTGCGAAAATTTTGGGCACACATTAACGTATTTGCTTTGTGTTCCAGGGAAACTCTGACCCCCCCCCCCCCAAAAAAAACAGAACTAGATTGGCTGCAACTGGGAATCGTGCACACAATTCTCTCCTGCCGCACATGCACAAAGTTAGCGATATACCAAGCTCCCCATGCCAATTTACCAACTAGGTAGTTGACGCAGACTTATACACATTCGAGTCATATTATTGTCAACACCTTCTACTTTTAACATCAACAGCGCGTAGCCAATGAACGAAGGGATGTGTCGTAAGCTGGCTTGGAGGGTATATAAGGTGTGCTGTAGGCATTCTGAAAACACATCACTCGTTGCTGTCATGGATAAAAGGAGCGATTTATCAGATTTGTAAAATGGGATAATTATCGGCTTTCGGGCCAAAGGTGGCAGTATTTCCGAAAAAGCACAGTTTGTGAACTGTTCGCGTGCTGCTGTGGTTAAATTGTATCGTGATTGGAGAAATGGCACCATTGCAAAAGAGCGACGTGGAAACGGCGGAGCACCACGTGCCATTGATGTGAGAGGTGAACGTCGGATACGAAGGTGCGTGAGGGCCGATCGACACGCTACAGTGGAACAACTCACTGGCCGAATGAACCAAGTGGCTTCCGGAAGTGTGTCTAAAACGACAGTTCAGCGAACCCTGCTGCGTATGGGGCTTCGATGCAGACGGATGGTCACTGCACCTATACTAACGAAGGTGCATCGGCAGAAAAGGCTTATATTTGCACGGAAGTAAACGAATTGGACCTCCGCTGATTGGCGAACGATTGCTTTCTCCAATGAGTCACGTTTTCTGCTTCATCGAACGGATGGATGTTGGCGTATAAGGCGAGAAACATCGGAGAACAAACACTCTTCAACCATTGCTGGAAGAACACAAGTTGATGGGGGCAGCGTGATGGTCTGGGGAATGTTTTCGTGGCATTCTCTGGGTCCACTCATACCCGTGGAAGGCACTATGGACCGAATTCGTTATGAATCCATCCTTGCAGACCACGTACACCCATACATGCTGATTGTCTTCCCTGGGGCGGATGGGATCTTTCACACGACAATGCGACGTGTCAGGGAGCTAGAAATGTCCGAGAGTGATTGGAATAGCAGAATGAAAATTTCAAATTACCTCCTTGGCCCCCTAATTATTCAGACTTAAACCCAACTTAGCATCTGTGGGACCACCTCGATTGTGATTTACGCTCTATGGATTCTCCACCACGCACCCTCCAGCAGCTATCAGATGCACTGCAGTCAGCATGGCTCCCCCATACCTGTGAACACCTTCGACCATCTTATTGAGTCACTCCCAGCCCGTCTAGCTGCTGTCCGCGCTGCGCACGTTGGTTACTCTGGATATTAGCTGGTGGTCACAATATAATGTGATTTGGCCGTGCATTTACCAGGGAATTTCTGCTTTCATCGGTCAAGATAGACAAGAAAGCAATATCCTTGGTCAAGACATTTAGCGAGTCATCGGAATTTCTTGTTATACACTGCTGGACAATTGCTAAGGACGGATGACAATAGCAACGATAGCAACCATAAAATGGAAGGCATGAAAACGTGGAAATTAGCATAAGTGCGGGATACAGTAAGACATGTTGTGCGTATGCAAATTTTGGATTGCCGAACTTGTTCGTAACGTCATAGCGCTGATAAGAGATATAAAGGATTTGACGCGTATTGACCGTTGTTGTTCAAACGCAAAGTTGAAAGGGAAAGAATCAATTGACGAACTTGCAATTTTCAGTATGTCTTCCCGACATCACCTAGATGATTTTACTCGTGGCCGTATTATTGGCAAGATTGAAGAAGTGCGAAAAATAACAGATGTTGCCAGGGAGTTCGACGTCAGCCACAGTGTTGTTTCAAGGCTTTGGAAATCATTTCAAACAAATGAAGAGTGCAGCAAACGTCACGGGGGTGGTCGTGTTCGCAGTACGACACCTGCAGAAGATCGGTACATAGTGCTATCAACAAAAAGACACCGGCGCAGCACAGCTAGTGAGGTAGCAAATCAGTTTATGGCTGCTACTGGCAAGCGGATCTCCCGAAAAACTCGTCAGACATTTGCATGAAGGAGGACAACACGCCCGCCGTCCTGTTGTGTGCATCCCATTGTCCAGACGTCACCGTACCGCCCGTTTGCAATGGTGCCATCAACATCGCAATTGGACTGATAACGACTGGTCTGCTGTCCTCTTCTCAGATGAGAGTAGATACAGTCTATCGTCTGATTGTCGACGACAACTGATCTGGCGTGATAGTGGTACAGCATATTGTCCAGCAAACATAGAGGAAAGGGACCGATATCCGACATGTAGTGTCATGGTATGGGCTGGCATCATGATCAATGGCCGTACGTCCCTCTATGTGCTTCCAACTGGGACTATGACTGGCCAACGATACATTAATGATGTTCTGCTACCTCATGTTCGCATGTTCCGTGGTGCTGTCGGTGATAGATTCATTTTCATGGACGACAACGCAACATGTCATCGAACAGTCGCTGTCCAGAAGTGTCTTGAGAGCGAGGACATTCAACGCCTCGTATGGCCAGCACGTTCTCCAGATCTGAATCCCATTGAAAATGTGTGGGATGCTTTGGGGAGGAGTCTTGCTGGTCGTCAATGCCCTCCAATAAACAAGGACACCCTCATCCGTGCACTGACAGAGGAATGGGATAAATTACCCCAACAGCTGCTTGATAATGTTGTGCAAAGCATGACACGACGTGTGGAATCTTGCATCGCCCTCCATGGTGGCCATATCCCGTATTGACATCTTACGCCGGAACGCCTGCGGACGGTAATTGCATTTTTTTCACGTTTACGTATTCTGCACAAAATGGCCTGTTTGTCCCTTGAACACGTTCCAAAGCCTTCTGGATTTCAGAGCACAATAAATTGTCTTTCTTGTAATGTCCTGGCATTCTGACATTATTTTATTTCACTTGGCATCCAACCACACTTCCTTTTTTATGCGCTATATAGCTGTTTATGATCCGTCCTTAGCAATTGTCCAGCAGTGTAATTTCCGTTCCTACCTTGCCAAGGCTTATTCAAAATTATTTTCAGTAAGCGGGCCTCGAAAAAGAGGTTTTTGAAATCCACCGGTACAGAAACAAGTTAATGAGAAATAAATTAAATCTATTAAAACATTATTTTATAATGTAATTTGATGGATTTTATTAGATTAAAGTACTTTTTTTCTAATGTAAGTCGCTTTCTCACCAAAAAATGATACACATTCGGAAGGCCAAGGTACCTTCGTCCACCCCCTACAAATACACCCCTGACTAAGGCTGTAGTTATGCGTTTCACAAGATATGTGAATTTTGACAAGAGATAAGAAGGATACTCTTTGCAGCATTAAATAGCTGCTATCAGTTTTTAGATAAATTGCAGTTTTTTCTAATTTTCGGATTACCGTATTTGTTCTCAGTTGATGTCACTAATAGTTATTCTGAGAGTCTTAGTTTCAAAAGAGGAGAGAAAAGTGTCTTCGAAATCATCTTCAGTTCATGGACTAGTTTCGATAACGTGCGATAAAATACCGTGAAGCTCATTTAGAACGTTGAATTTTATATCAGAAAATGTACTGATCAAGAAATTCATGTAATCAGCCTTGTTGAGTATTTCTTCCACTTCCTAAAAAACCCGAAAGCAAAAGAAAATATCACACCGGCACGACAAGGCCCATGTTACCGCCCCGGTGGCGCAGTGGTCTGAGGCGCTGGCCTCTGATCATTCGTCCGTAAGGGGTCCGGGTTCGAATCCCGGTCAGGCATGGATGTTGTGTTTGTCTTACGGCACTGGCTCTCTCCCTTCCCTGGAACCAGTGACCCTAAATTAGGGACGGGCGACTGCTTATAGCCCATTGAGTTGCTCACGGTAATCGTTAAACCTCCAATCAAAAAAAAAAAAAAAAGAAAAGAAAGAAAAAAGGCCCATGTTCTAATATTTATCTGTATGTTCAAGATTAAAAAATACCGATTTTGACACCACAGAATATCGGAAGAAGAATAAAAGAGAGGGAAATGTGGAGGGGAAAAGAATATTCTGTCTCAAAACTGTTGCAATTAGCAGTGGGTAAGATTGCGCTTTGAGAAAAATGATGTCATAACATCTGCTGACATGTGATGTCACTAAAAGATATCGAATTATCGAATTTAGAAGAAATTGAACTGTATTGCGAAACTCCTGAATGGCAACAGCCCTGCGTGACGACCGGCAGATGAACTTGTTTTTTTTTCCTGTGACGCAGTTATCTACGTAAGACTGCTTCTTAAGATTTAATGTAAGTAGAAATTTAAGTTTTGTACTTGGAAATATTTTTATGACTTCACATTTTGTGTGTGTACAATGTTTGATTTTAATAAAAGCGCTAAAATTATGAGGGAATGCGTTAGTAAAATCTTATATTTTTGCACAATTTCTGCTTGGCCGATCGCCTTTCACTGAACAGAAACTGTCTATTCGGCAAATGGTTTCAGTTCAAAATAGCACAACAGTAGTAAATGCAATTGATTTGAATAGTATTTTGATTTAAATTTTACTTTTAGGTATTTAAAAGTCAATACACAATGCACATACTGTATTTAAACACGAATTTAAGAAACGCATTATATGAGGCTTCACTTTTCGTATCAGTGTGCTTCAAAAACAAAATGCCTGATCTTTTAGCAGACCATAAAGAAGCAATCAGTCGGAGATAAATAAATAAAGATTATCGCGTTCATGTTTTGCCATATTCGTGGATGACTGCATTTACACCTTGAGAAGGTGCTTTCTGGAGGCGCTTTCTGGGTGGTTTGTGCTATTTCTAAAATCTGGTTACCATTTATGAGGTAAAGCGATGTTTCTGCTGCAACAAAAATGTTATTTCTCTTATCGAAAGCGAATCTGATGTTAGTACTGAAACAATCATCACCTACATTGCTAACTTTTCGGTATTTTCTGGCAAAATAAGAATCCATTGAGATGTCTAAAGTGCATTTCTTAAAGATGCGTGTTTCCAAATTTTCAGAATTTAGGGCAAACTAAAAACCTGATTTTTATAGACATCACAATAGTGTTGTTGATTTACAAAACCAATGGATACCGTACATACTCGTGTATAGGTCGACCCCCGATTTTTATCTAAATGTCTGCAGTTTTTGTATACCCCGTGTATAAGTCGAACCTCCGATTTTAATCTGAATATCTGCAGTTTTGGTATACCTACCTCTCTTGTGTTTATATATATATATATATATATATATATATATATATATATATATATATATATATACTTAAGAGCAAAACTGAAGACTAAGGAAAAAATTTTAGAATTTAAAACGAAGGGTGCAAAATAACCTGAAAATCAAAACGCGCAACGCAGCAGTTTTGAAAATTCAGAATACACATTCTATAAAGAAGATACCTAAGCCTTGTATCTTCTTTATAGAATATATATATATATATATATATATATATATATATATATATACATAAGTGAGGTAAGGAGAAAAGGAAAAAGGAAGTGAGGTAAGGAGAAAAGGAGAAGATCTCATTGAACTGAAAAGTGGACATCTCTTCTACTATCGTGGGACAGATACTGGCAGAACTAGTGGTGTTGGATTTATAATAAACAAGAAACTGAAGGATAAAGTTGTAGAAGTTGAAAGTTCCTCTGACAGAGCTGCACGACTCGTTATCCAACTCTCGAGAAGATACCAGGCTCAGATTATTCAAACTTATGCACCCACCACAAGTCATGCAGCAGAAGAAATTGAAGAATTTTATGAAGAAATTCGTGATCTAAATAATAAAGGTAAGCAGCACTTGAAGATAATTATGGGAGATTTCAATGCAAAAATAGGGCAACGGCAACAGAATGAAACTTCAGTAGGTAAATTCGGTCACGGCAACAGAAACCAGCGTGGAAATACTCTCGTAGAGTTTGCAGAGGCAGAAGGGTTTTTCATCTTGAACTCCTTTTTCAAGAAAAAGCCACACAGGAAATGGACATGGAGACATCCAAATGGGACGACAAGTGAAATTGATTTTATTATGTGTAACAAAAAATTCGTCATAGAAGACTGCAGTGTGCTAAACAAGTTCAACACAGGCAGTGACCATAGATTGGTGAGATGTAAGATGCACCTCAACACTAAACTCGAACGTAGCAAGCTCATAAGACAAACAAAATGTATTGACATAACCAACCTTAAAAAACACCATAATAACTTCAAATTGGAACTGAAGAACAGGTTCTCTGCTTTAGAAGGCCTAACATCGGAAGAAGTGGATATTTCTGAAGTTAACAGAAAAGTAACCAAAGCTCTTATGGAAACAGCAACAAAATTAGCTGGGTCTAAGAACAAATTGCATGTGAACAAATTATCAGGAAAAACCAAAATGTTGATGCAAAAAAGAAGAATGATGAGGACAACTTGTAACGTACCAGGAGACGAGATGTGACGTACCTGCCAGCAGGACGCACATTACATAAAGGCAGATAGGAATCAGAATACATGTCCGCGTAGCTTAATTGGTAGAGCAACTTGTTCCGGAATAAGCGGCCTCGGGTTCGAATCCCGGCGTAGGATAAAAATGACGGAGAAATTCACTTCGTTATAATGGCGCCCGAACTATCCGGATGACCCGACCGTTCAAAATCTCGCATTGGTGTGATGTTATTTCCACACCGCGAGATAGGAAAAATGTGAGCAGCACTTCGAAAGAAAAAAAGAAAAAGAAGGGGGAGATGATGTAACGTACCAGGAGATGTGACGTACCTGCCAGAAGGACGCACACGACATAAAGGCAGATAGCAATTAGAATCAATGTCCGCGTAGCTTAATTGGTAGAGCAACTTGTTCCGGAATAAGCGGCCTCGGGTTCGAATCCCGGCGTAGACCAAAAATGACGGAGAAATTTACTTCGTTATAAACTAAAGAAGATGTGACTTCCAAAGTGGAATATATAGAGCTATGCAAGACAGTACGAAAAAGTATCACTGAAGACGTAAGGAAATTCAACTGTGAACTAGTAAGGAAAGCAATTGAAAACAACCAAAGCCTAAAGATAGCAAAGGGACATCTCAGTAAGGGAAAAAACAGATTATGGCACTGAGAAAAGAAGATGGTTCTGTAACAAGAAATAGAGGCGAAATTTTGACAAGAGTGAAAGATTTCTACTCCAAATTATATGAAAGGGATGATACATGTACTCCAGACATCATGAAAGGTACACTGGTTCCAGAGAAGGGAGGGACCCAGCGCCATCTGGAAAACTCACCATGGATGATCAAGGAACGGAATTCGGTCACATTTTGGATCCATGGTGGAATGCCAGCACCTAGAGGCATTGGACAATTCATTTCGAGTTGGCTCGAAGCCTGGAGGAATGACAGGTAAAAGCTTCGTACAAACATTTTTTACCCAAAATTTTCCAAATTCCAACCGATTTATAATTCATTCAAATAAATTTAACAAGACTTAAAATATGTGGTATGTGTCGATTCTTTTCTTTCATATTGATGTGGCATGTCCCACTAGGAATGTTAGGTTGCTATATTCCTTAATGTGTTCAGATTTGTAGCGACACGATGATTCAAAGGTGTTACTCTAAGAAATTCTGTAGATCCGACATTTTAAAGTTCCTGAACTTCTTCCGTTTCGCTGAGGTCGTGTCGTGTGTCAGAGAGAGAGAGAGAGAGAGAGACGTTTTTCTTTTTTAAAACATTAAACCTTTTCCCCTTTGACTGTGCTTCAGCTAGTCCGATACTTCGGAAGTCAGAAGTTAACGCACTTACCTAGAATTCAGGGGCACACGTTAGCTTTATTTTGCAAACCGAGCGTTCATCTTTAATGCTCTTTTTTCATCTGAGCATATTGTTCTGCGTAAATTCGAAATTTTGTTTCCTTTGTCATGATGCAATATACCCAAAGCGTAGCTCACATCATTGGCTTCCACTGAGAGAGCAAACATCACCGTCTGTGTGTGTGTGCTCTTTAAGAACCGTTTCCTTGTTTTCTCTTGCCTTTTTGTCTGACATTAGCAGTCTTCGTTAAATTATGTTCTAAAGGAAGGGCACCAGTGTCAATTAACTTCTGTGTCCAACAACTGGTAGCTTTGTCAAGAAAAGGCAGCCATTGGTTCCGAAGCTGCCCCTTATTTTCCTTTGTCCACATTCCTCATATGTATAAATCAGTTCGCCTTTTAAAATATTGCCCGCTGTCAATTTGTCAAAAACTGGCTGAGGTTTTAAATTGAAAGGATATTGTTTCACTCTGACAAAGCTTTATGCGGATCAAACGGTTAGTTTATTTAATAAATTAAATGTAACATTCCTACAAGAATATAAGAACAGCATACCTACAAGAAGATTCTATTAAGCTGAAAAATTAGAAAACAAGACAGATCAGTACATAAGGTCTGGCAAGTTCTTGCTTCAGCTTTTCATTATCGTTCTGTTGAACTTCCAGCAGAACAACGTTATTTATGTCTCAGGTTAATTTGTTACTCTCATTCCATTTTATTCAGCTTCAAAGCTTGCACATTTTAAAACCTTATCCGTTTGGTTGCAACTGTTGTTTGCAACGGCCACGCAATTGATAACAAACAAACCGATCGTTATACACACATACACAGAGTCTGGGTGTTCATATGTATAATGCCTGGTGAGTGAGACACGGCAACGTATGCGAATTCTTATTTGTACACATTGCTATAACACGAGGAAAGACTCATTACCATTTAAAGAACACATTTCTGGGTTTGTCTGTTCTCGTCTCCACACCACCCAAGCTTCCTACAGAATTCAAGAGAGACACACCAGGCTCCGTAGTCTCATCCGATATTTAGCCGAAAGTCTGAATTCTATTTCCTTCCACTGTCTGTATAAGAATAGAAATAGCAATATCGGAAAATTGCATAAGTCATTTAGAAATAAAATGATTTCTCAATAAACTACTAAATATTTGTCAATAAGCAAAGCACGTAAAAATCCGCAATTTTGTTTGCTAGATCTGAGATAGACCTGATTGAGAATCACTCTTCTGTAAAAATTTTCAGTGCACGGTTCACATCATATAATGATTGTATTCAAATTTCAAGTTTTTGTGTTTTCGAAAAAAACCTCGTTTAATTATTTCACTTTGCGTGAAAGTGAGATACATTTTATTGATTTGTTACAGAAAATCAAAAATAAAGGAAAGAGAAGGTTCAGGGATGTCTAGTATTGAAGAAATAGAAAATTCCATCAAGGAATATTTTAGCGAGGGAGATTGGAGGGCAATCTCTGATTATGAAAAACTTCGTTTCTTCAATATGAAGAGAAACTACGTGGCAATGCTCTCCTGTGGTAATGTATTTCTTTATTATTATTATTATTATTATTATTATTATTATATTTTCTCTTTATTTTCAAATTTAAAGTTTTAAACGTTTGTAAACTATTGATTTTATTTGTTGTTGTCGTAAAAAAACTATATAAATGTTATGTATAAAAATTGCATCGTGTCTCTTTTAAGAAAATTAAAAAGTAGATTAAATAACTTAAAAGAGTAACCGCAGAAACACAAAGAATATGCCAGTGAAGGAGTCGGACACATTGGCAAAAGTAAATACTGACCCCGTTGCCAGTTGGGATTAGAAATCAAATTTATAATTTACAAACTTCGTACGAATGACTTCATTTATGAAAAATTTCCTTAAACATTTGCTAATCTTGGATAATCTGAATACAGCCATCAGACAAAGATAATAACGGTGACATGTCCCAATGTTATGATATTTCGTTTTCTTGAGCAGCAATCATGAAGTTTGAAGAGTCGCGTCATTCCAGACGTCTCCAAAAAATGCCATTTCGTTTGAAAATGTAAGTAGGTAATTTCGGAAAGAAATAAAAAGAGGGAATTCAAAGCACGTTCCAGTTGCAGTAATTCCCTGACTGAAACAGATTTATTTCAGTTAGAAAGAGAAGGTTTTACAAAGATTTTTGAAGTCGTAAGTACATTCGAATACCTGCGCTGAATTGGATTCATGCATTTCAGTCTTGCTGTATTATTGCCAATTTGTTACCTAATTAATGAAAAATTATAGTGTAGTTACTTAATGCATTATTTTCACAAGCGAAATTTCAGTGTATTTCATTCTAGGTCAGTTGCTGTATGAATACTTCCCATATTGTGTCTGGTATTCTCTGAACCAAACAGTTGTTCATAATATTTGTTTTTATATATTGACACTACTAAATTTGATCTTGAAATATTAAATTTTAGGATGTTAATTCATTGTCTTAGTTGTGAGTCAACAAAATATTTTTCATTTCAGATTAGCAGAAACCTTCTTAGAATGAATGGTAGCTCTATTTCAATATTAAAGAAAAATTAGAGAAATTACTATTTTTAAATTCTTACCAGAAAGATGAACTAACATGATTCATGTCAGTTTTAGAATATAATGAATTACATCTGTCACTCTTTCTTTTTTTTTTTCATTTTCTGTGTATTGCTGTTGTATTTTGACTCATAAAATAGCTGATTGCGCTTTCTAAGACAAGAACGTTGTGTTTCTGATCATCCAATGATAATTACATTAAGATACAGAACATTGATGTTTCAGAGAAGCAGCATCACTTTTAAACCTCAAGAAAAAATGTGGAATATTTTTAGAATGTTCTTTCTTTTACAATTCGGATCGCCATCTACCGCATCCAGAAAACCGTTCTAAAAGATATCTTGGAAATAAAAAAGAAAGAAGGAACAAAAAACAATAATTTAGACATAAAGGAAAAATAAAATAAAAATGTAATTAAACCTTGAGTTCCTGTTATAAAATGATTCATAGTATTATCGCATCTAAAAAGTATGATTTCACTTTCTTGATCGCTTACATATGTAACCTACAGAGTCTAAATCTTTTATACTACAATAACGGTTACGTCCAACCCTCATGTTCAAGACCTGGTATCTTATTGCTTCTCGTTCGAGAGTGAGAATGGATGCTGAAAGTATGGAATCTATTTCATTTTCAGTGTGTTTTGTTCTCCTAATTATATGAGTCCAACTTTTGGCTAAAAATAGAATTGAAATTCAAGAAAAGTACTCAAATTTTGTGGCTTCTATAAAAAATGAAGCTTTTAAAAACGAGCAATTTATCATGTCGATTTTTAGTGAAAAATCAGTTTAAAATGTTTTTTCTTCATTTTTGACATATATAAAGCAAAGTGGGAAAATGCGAGTGTTTCCGTCAGTGAATTGTTCGACCACTTCTAAATAATCTAGAGATCTGAAAATTGTCATGCTGATAGGTCTTCAGGTTGAGATAAGTCCGAAAATCAAAATGGCGGCTTTGAAATATTGTCCGTTTGAATTTTTTTACCACTTCTAGAAAAGTCTGAAAACCAAAGTATTCAGAAGAGTGGCTTAGCTTTACTGTTCAAAATGCTGATAGATCTTAAGGTTCGGATATCTAGAAGAGTCCGAAAATCAAAAACAAATCAAAACGGCGGTTTTGGAATATTGTCTACTTGAACCTTTCTAACACTTCTACACCTAGAAAAGTAGGAAAACCAAAAACGTCAAAAGGATTAGCCTTACTACTCAAAATACTGATAGGTTTAAAGATAATTATGCCAGAAACGTTGAAATGCGGCAAACGTTTCATGAAATTTTAATTTAAAATTAAGGGGCACCAAAGCCTGCTGCTAGTTTACTTCAAACCGTATGCATTTACTTCACCACCTTGTTATAAATTGCAAAATAGTTACCGATCTTAAGTTACTTTTGTTTCCCTTATTTACTTTTCCCTTTCTTTAATTTTATGTCCAAAAAATAATTTGATAAGTTCACTGTTCGAAAAACGGGCAGGAATGCTATTGTGTTACATATGTTACTTTTGTCTTTTGTCTCTAGAATTAGACGCAAAGCCTCCCTTCTTCATGGAGTGCGAGAAACAGGACTTAAAAAGAAAACGCCCAAGTCAGAGAAGAGGCAAGAATTTCGCAGAGAAACCTGCAAAAATATTCCACTTTGAGTCGCCCAGCAGTAAGGACCAATATTTCATTTTTCTTACTTTCATTGCTCCTTTCTTCCCTTTTGTTTTTTCTGCATCCATGTGATATGAAGAGTATTGTGAATTTTATTTTTTCAACGTTAGCTTCTTGTCCAACGAAATATGTGCTAAACAATTGCTATTTTAGGGTCATTTTCGGCATCAGTCACAAACGTCTTCTCTTCACTTAGAAAAGTACAGAACTTCCTTCAGAGCTAGCTGGTACCATCGATAAAGGAATTTATTCACCGATGACATTGTTTTTTCGTAATCGTCGCTAACACTACCGTCTTCATGAGGGGAAAATGTGAAAGTTTCTAGCCAGAATTTCTTAATTATTTTCAGAACTGTTCGATGGACATGTGTTTTTAGCAAAGCAATGAATGGTTTTCATGTCAGAGTACTATACCCAGAACTCAGCTGAAATTATAACTCGCCCCTTCCGATGACCTAATAATTGGCATTGTATATGAGAATTTCAGAACAACGACTCCAAATTTTCAGTGCTAGGTATATGCGACCTCGAAGTCTACTGCTAACGTCAGAAAATTATCCACATTTTCGTTTTACTAAAAATAGCAAACTTAAATGTTGCTAAAATGTCATGCATTTGACATGTGCTTTAGATAATTCAAAAGAAGAAACGTTTCTTCAGAGAGGTATGAAAATAATTCAAGAGGTAGGTGCTTGGAAAGGATCATTTTAAAAGCCAGCCACACATGAAACAAACAATTTGTAAACTTTAATGTGCTATGACTTTGACGGCCTTAAAACACCTGAACGAAATAAATTCAAACCTGTTGTTGCTCTGAGTTTCTATTAAGTAGGTCGGTATAAAACAGATATTTGGTTTGCCAGTATTGTCTCGGTTAATTTCTATGTATCATCCGAGTGTCTTGTCGGAACTAATTTATTTATTCATCGTGGCAGCTGTGAAATTAACAAAATGACAAAATGCGTTAAAAAGATCCAGAAGTGGTTATGAAGGCGTATATTTCGAGAAAAGTTTTACAATTAAAAGAAATAAGAGATAATTTTTTCTTTCAGTTAGGCATTGGACGATAGAGGTAATCTTGTTTTCTCCATTGTTCTTAACCCATCATCTATAAGAAGGCCGATGCTGATAAATAACTTATTTTTAGTTCTCATAATTAACAGGATCGGCACTTTTCCCACCATGCATAAGCTAATTCGATTGGAGTCAGCAATTCATTACTACTTTATATATAACAAAAATTCTATTGTGGAATATCTGTGTTTCAAATCACTGTACTCAGGGTCGCAGTTCTGGTCCACATGGCAGCGAAGGAAAAAGCGCACACTAGTAGACAAAATATATTTGGAAGAAACTGCTATGGATTAGGGATAGAAGTGCATGGAAGTTCGTTATGCAAATTAGAATGACTGCAAATGAAATGAGAAAACTCACCGTTTATGTACGATATTTAATTAAAATACGAAAGATATTTACAGTTAAAATACCCCACTAGTACTTTCGGGGTAACATTTACCTCATCATCAGGTGGAACAGAGGCAATGTAGTGCTCCTTTATATATTAGTGCAACAATGCATTATGGGTATAAGTCAAACGTCGCATGGGTCGTGACCGTTGCCATTATAACAGTGTGAAGAGTATAATTTCACAAGTTATTAGTTTAGCATATCAAAACAAGGATGCGTTATAAATACAAAGTTTTGATCAATTTATGTGTTCTTGGAATTTGTAAATATATTACTATAATTTAAAGTTCAGGTTTGTAATACGTTCTTTCCAAATTCTTGATATGTCCACAGGCAAGTAGTCATTATAGCATTTATCCCCTAAAGCTTCGATGTACATACTCTCAGCAAAATGCAGCGAATGTATATATGCTGGAGTGCCCAGTAATCTGATGTTTTCCCAGTCTGGTTGTCGAATGCCGTTTATCACATTCCTTGATAAAGCTGTGTTATTGCTGTTGGTTCGGATGTCGCATTTGTGTTCCTGGACACGTCAGTATTTCCTTCTATCGGGCTCACGATAGAACTTGAATCTAATTTCTCTCTGCCTTTTTTGGATTTTCGTTTATTTCGTGATTCAAATACAAACTCACTGTCCTTTTGTGTCTATCGAAAGCTTACTGATTGTAACAGCCTTATCCCGTTTAACTCTTCACACCCAACTCCACAAAAATTTTCTGCTATCAATTTCCTTTTTAGAAGAGCCTTCACACATTCTTCAAATGATAATCATTTCCAGTCTGAGATACAGTTCATTTTTAAAATAGCGGATCAACATGGATACCCCAGGATGATGATTAATAGATTATACACTAGGATATCAAGTGAACGAACTATTAATCTGAAGCCAGATACGAAGCCTAATAAACGATTCGTAGGAGCATTGGACCAGCACCCCCATATCACTAACACACTATCTCGTATCTGTTCAAAACACAATATACAATTTGGCACCAGCTCGAAGAACCTCCTATCATAAGTTAAAAAGGATCGAGCAAAAACAGATATTATGAACAAATGGGGTGTGTATAACATTTCACTGCTGAACCCCTCAACAGGAGAACATGTTAGCAACTACGTGGGCTCGACAAGAAGAAGTTTGGGTATCCGTGTCCAGGAACACAAATACGACAGCCGAAGCAACAGCAATAACACAGCTTTATCAAGGAATGTGGTAAACGGCATTCTAAAACCAGACTGGGAAAACATCAGATTACTGGACACTCCAGCATATATACATTCGCTGCATTTTGTTGAGAGTATGTACATCGAAGCTTTAGGGGATAAATGCTATAATGACTACTTGCCTGTGGACATATCAAGAATTTGGAAAGAACGTATTATAAACCTGAACTTTAAATTATAGTAATTTATTTACAAATTCCAAGAACATATAAATTGATCATAACTTTGTATTTATAACGCATCCTTGTTTTGATATGCTAAACTAATAACTTGTGAAATTATACTCTTCACACTGTTATAATGGCAACGGTCACGACTCATGCGACGTTTGACTTATACCCATAATGCATTGTTGCACTAATATATAAAGGAGCACTACATTGCCTCTGTTCCACCTGATGATGAGGTAAATGTTACCCCGAAAGTACTAGTGGGGTATTTTAACTGTAAATATCTTTCGTATTTTAATTAAATATCGTACATAGACGGTGAGTTTTCTCATTTCATTTGACGAGTTGTGCGAAGTCATCCTTTTATTGTTAGAATGACTACACTTCAACTTTTTCTGTGTTTTCGTCGTTGAAGGTGAACAAACTATTTTTTCTCTCAGAATTCTGCGTTTATTAAAAACATCTATGCCATTGCAATTGACAAACATTATCATCATTTTTACAAAATGTTGGTAAATCTCATACGAAGAACAAGATTTGAAACCATATCAAGAAAAGCCACAATGTCAACTTCAAGAAGAGGAAAGAACGAAAAATAACAAATCCTTTAGTTCAAAACTATGAAAATCTATCAAAGCTTTTGGCGAATGCTTTAGAATAACGACATCATTCTGGGTGAGCCTAGAACTGTTCTAAATTGTTCGCTATAAGAGTATCAGATACTCATGATGTCCTTTAACACACTCAACAGGCATTAAAGGTAAGAAACATTGACCTTTTAATGCCTGTTCCGCAAAATGAAGCAAATTCTCTGCGCGTGTGTGGCTGTGCCCATAAGGTGAAAATCAAAGAAGGACATGCTTAATGAGGATGAAGACAAATGACCAGAGGTTGTGCGTTATTGCGCTGTAGGGATGAAGAAACATGAAAGTTTTCATTAGAGGATGGTGTAGAGAAACCTCCCGGCTGTGATCACCATTTGTAGGGAACGGGAACTTTAGAAATTACACTGCTGGCCACCCAAAATGCAACACCAAGAAGGACACTAGATAGCAAAGCCAAATTTACTGGACACATAACAACAGATACAAAGATGAAACGATTGGGCTTACAGGGCCGTGCGACTTGCGGAACACGCAGACATCAATAGTTCCTGTGGCCCCCATGGCTGTCAATAGCGGCCGCTACACGCCACGGCATCGAACGAAAGATGCTTTGGATGTGGGCTTGGGGTGTGTCGGTCAAGGCTGCTTCCACACGTTGCCACAGATCATCAGGCGTAGCCGCGGGTGGTGCTTGCCGGGCCACTCGGTTGCTGATCAGCGACCAGACGTGTTCGATGGGCGACATATCGGGAGAACAGGCGGGCCACGGCAGTAGTGACACCTGGTGGGCCACGAAGAATTGTTGCATGATGCGTGCCACGTGTGGGCGCGCATTGTCCTGTTGAAACGTGGCCGCTGGCAGGTCCTGCAGGTAAGTGAGGACTACAGGCTCCAAAACGTCGGAGATGTAGCGGTGGCAGTTGAGTGTACCGGCGATGCGTACCAGAGGGTTGCGGGTGTCATATCCAATTGCGCCCCAAACCATAACGCCTGGGGACGGACCGGTATGGCGATGCATAATGTAGGCGTCATACAGTCTCTCGCCGCAGTGCTGCCACACGCGGATCCAACCATCGTGGTGTTGCAGGCCGAAGGGGGATTCGTCGGAGAAGACAATGTCGTGCCATTCCGTAGTCCAGGTGCGGAGTTCAGTGGCGCACTGCCGCCGCACTCGCCGGTGGTGTAACGTAATTGGTAATCGGAGCAATGGGCGCTGTGCGATAAGTCCTCGCTCCTGCAGACGACGTCGAGCGGTACGTGCTGACACAGGTTGTTGCCCAACACACCAGAATTCCTGCGCTAACGTCCGTGATGTGGCGGTGCGAGCCGTCAATGCCCGCCGCACAGCATGCCGGTCCTCTCGTTTGGTGGTGTGCCGCTGCTGCGCAATAGCTCACGTCGGTCCGCCCGTCCCTCCTGCACCCACCGAATCCATACTCGCTTCACTGTGGCTGGATGTCGTCCCATACGGGCACCGATGTCTCGGTACGATAAACCGCTGTCGCGATAAGCCGCTGTTCGTCCTCTGTCGAACTCCGAAACGTGCTGAAATGACTGCCGTATTCTGTGACGAGGCATCAGGAAGCTTCCCACGCACAGGTCCGGTGGCACAACACACTTCCACTGCTTACACCCCGCCTTCTGTGCACCCTTCTTATAGTGCTTCTCGGTGGCGTTCCGGGCGCACATGATTTGCCCTGCAATGCTAATCGTTTGCATGTCCTCTCGCGGGCAACGCGTGCTGCGAATTTCAGAACAATCGGATCCTTCTTGGTGTTGCATTTTGGGTGGCCAGCAGTGTATAAATGAAAAAGTCACCGGCTTACCATAAGGATCAGCAGCATATTTCGTTAGGAGAGCATCATCACAAGGAATACAATGAATAAAATCGAAACAATATATCTCATTAAAAGTCTAAAAATTTTTCAAGATTTCTTTAAATTTAGGTGTCAGTTTCCCAATTGAGTGTCACAACTCGGAGGAAAAAATGATTGTTGCCAAAAGCATCTCGAATGTAACTTAACAGCTGCGAATCGGTTTTTCGAAGTCTGTTTTTTTTTTTTTGTTGTTTATTTTTTATTCATTCATTTCTCTTTCCGTTTTGCCTCTTTTTCTGACATTATGTAAATAATCATACATAACTTCAGTGCCCTCATGGGTAAAAGTATGTCTCACAATAAGTACATTTGCTTTTCAGCATCAAAGGGAGAAGATGCTGATAGTGATTCAAGTACAAGTGCGGATGCAGACTGCAGCACAAGAGCGCAAACAGATGCTGTCTCTTATTCAAGGTCAAGTTCGACATAAGAAACAGATGATGATGTTTCAAAGGCATCCATTTCAAGAATCCCAGGAAATGCTTCCCTCTTTTCAAGGCCATCAACCTCAAGAACAGCATCGCAATCTGAAGTATATTTAAGGCCATCTACTTCAAGAACAGGAGCATATTCTGAACTGTGTTCAAAAGCATCAACTTCGAGGACACCAGCAAAACTGTATGCTTCTTCAAAGGTAATGTGTCAAATGATTCCTCAAACGGTAACATAAGATAGTCACTACTCGGTATACTTTCCTGTTCTAATTTATTTATTTATTCGACAATTGTTAATAACACAAAAACTATGTTTGGTCAAACAGCAATGTTTGTAATACAGTAGATTCAAAGGTCGGCTCGGGCCACTGAGTGTTGTTCTCCATCATTTTCAGAAATTTAGAACTTGAATCTCCTGTGTTACATTTTGTTGTTTACTCTGATGCAACTGTAAATTAATCAAACATTCATTCCCTTTTCAGAACTTGCCCGAATTCTTTTGTAAAAAACTTATGATTACTTGATCAATCGTTCCATTGAATAAATGTCTAAAGGTCAGGGCCCTAGGAAGAAGAGAAACACGGAAACACATTGCTGTAACATCTGCTCTTCACATGGAAGTTGATGTTAAATGTACAACGTTGCACACAAGAACTTTGCTATGTGGAAGAATTTGAAACTCAAGCAAAAAAAAAAAATAAAGAAACGTACGGACGCGTTTGTCTAATCAATGTGATTCTTTCGTAGTATGCATGCAGAGTTCGTGTTTTATTCATAGAGTAATGGAACTCATTGCGTGGAAAGACGCCCTTATGTAGGAATTATCGACTTTAAGTTTTTGAATTACTCTCCGGACTACAGAATTCAGACGAGAAGAAATGAAAAACAAAGAAAGAAATACAAAAAATAACATACCAATAAAAATGACACCCTGGAAAGAAATATCTATTTAAGAATGAAATATTTTCAAGAGTATTGAAATATTTTCTACAGTGGATCTCTTTTCTCTCTTCCTTTTTCTCTTTCAGTCTGCCTTTTTCTCTGTCTGTCTCTCTCTGACTCTGTCTCTCTGTCTGTCTCTCTCTGACTCTGTCTCTCTGTCTGTCTCTCTCTCTCTCTCTGTTTAAATGAATTGATTTCGTGATGACCTGCTGTAAAGGTGCATTTGCATTTCTCCTTTGGTAATAAAGGACTTGAACAGTTCCTTGAAAACTGCGAGATATCTGAAACAGAATTATTCCAAGTTTTAAATTGTTCATTGTAATTGCATCTGTAAATTAAGGAGGGAATTTTTAAATGTCGGGTTTATATGTGCAAGGTGTTTCTTCTACGAAATACCTTTCTCCTATACGCAGCGAATAAATGTGTCGTTAATTGGTCTCACGTCACAGATTAAACAAAATGCAACTTTCAGCTGCGTATCTTAATGCAACGTACATGTTGAAAATGGGATGAGTGAATAGCTTTCCGTTCAAAGCAGTAATCATAGCTTGATGTGTGTCCAAAAGGATCAAATGATTTCTGTTTTAAACTGATGACCCCAGAAGTGTATCGTGATATTAGGATGTCCCCGACCGTAAATTATGGTCACTGATTCCAGGGGAGGGAGAGAAACAGGATCATGAAACAGAAATGTCATTCAGACCTAGCGTCAATTTGAGTTCGGTACTGTAATTAGTGGTACTGTAGTGATTTTAAAACTTTGTTGTTATTATTGAGAATTTAATTCACAAATACAGTGTAATGTCCTTGAACTAAATTATTCGCAGAGCATGTCACGTAATCAACTAAATTTCACAAACTAAAATAACGCCCAGTGTAAAAAAAAATAAAGGAGAAAATCAGCAACTTACGTCAACTTGAACTGGTTTTATTTTCTATGCATGAAGTAATAACGAACAGAAAGTTGCAGTCACAAATACACTTTATCTTTGACAATCATCAGTTTATAAATCATCCGGTTATCCTAACAGCAAGATCATATTCGTAATAAACATAACAATCTCCTCAGTATCGCTCCTACAAGTTTTTCATCCCTCAGACCTGAACACACTCGTCTTAATTCTTTACTTTCATTTGATTTAGTGTTTGCGTTGCCAAACGAACAAGTTGTTCAAAGAAGAAATGCGCTGTTCAGTAAGCAACTCTTTAACAGGGAAGCAACGATATTTATATGACACAGAAACTCAAAAAGGAAGGTCAATTAGAGGTATACATCCCTGCCATAACAATTCTCTCAGAAGGACTGTATGTGTGAGTGACTCGGGCAGTTCCCTGATCTCAATTATAACAAAAATGATGTCTTTGCATGAATGCAAACTAAAGTGGGGAATGATTTCATGTAACACAAAGTGAAAGCTTTGGCTGCCATTTTCTCTCCCATTTTCCCATTTTTTTCCAATTTTTGCAAAGGGCATTGCTCTAAATGAATGAAGTTTGGTACATTGTTGTTGAACAGTTTAAGTTTAGTGTTTTTATGTGAGTGGCATTTTCTTTGAAGTTGCTGATTATTAGCATTCCAATTTAACTTTGTATTTGTGTGGTATATTAATAAAAAACTTCAATATGAAGTAATAAGGTCAATAAAAAGTAACAATATAAATTGTTCACCCAAGTCTTTAAGCTTTTCTTTTAAAACGAAAACCGGGAATTTACAGTGGTGTCTAAAACCTATGGAAGAACACTATTTCAAAGGTTATAACCATAGAATTACACGTAACAGCTTCTGGCCTGGCAATTTGCATAACGGGACGTTAAGTAGAAAGCCTGTGCACATGCAAAATATCGAATCGTGCGAGCAGGAGTCCCGTGATTTCGTCTAAGTGGATAAAAGAGGAAAGGGCGCAGTAGCCGACTTGTCTGCAGGAAAATATCGATGTGGAGGCATAAAGATACGAATGTATAATTCCCGTTATGTCTCAAAGACATCATCTAGAGGATTTCACGTGGGAAGGAATTACAGAGGACCTGGAAGAAGTTCGACGAGTGAGTGCTGTTACCAGAAAGTTTGGAATCGTACATAGTGTGGTATCCAGGATCTGGACAGCTTTCGAACCAATGGAATATGTTCCAGAATCATGCTAGGAGGTTGCCCTCGCTCTACTACGACGCATGAAGACATATTCTTAATTATAAAAACAAAACGTAATTGCCGCATCACAGCTGGTCATATTGTGAGTAGACTCCATTCCAGTAGAGGAACGCAGATATCCCGACAAATTCTGACAAGACTTCTGAGACATATAGCGCGAAGGTGTGTAGTTTGCGTCCCTCAATTCAGAGCTCAAAGTAGCGCACGTTTTCAGTGGGGTCATATCGACAGAAATTGGACACGTCATCATTGGGTCAATGTACTCTTCACAGAACAGAGCCTGTTCTTGGATTCTAGACATCAGTTGCTCTGTGGTGAAAGGAATACTGCGTACCAGCGCGAGAATGTGCAGGAAAGGGACAGATACTGCGGTGCCGTTGCCATGGTGTGGGGCGGCGTCACGATTAATGGACACACCGAGCTACAGGTGCTGGAAAATGGGACTATGGCGGGCCAACGATATTGCAACCAAGTTTTTCTACGTGGTGTTCCATTATTCTGTGATACTAATTTAGGCGAAGACTTTCTGTTCATGGATGAGAACGCGACACCTCATTGTACGAGAGCAGTGCAGACAATTCTGGTGAACGAGGATATTCATCGCATCGACTTGCCCGTACGCTATACCGTTATACCCCATCGAACACATCTGCGACGCAATGGGGAGACGCATTAGTGCTCGAAACTCCCCATCCAGGAAACAAGCTGGGCCTCACCGTGTTCTGAGGAAGGAGTGGACCAAATTGCCTGATTAACTCCTGGATCACGGAGTCGCCTGAAAAACTGAAAGTAGCTCATTACGATACGTCTGTGATGGGATCGGAAAATTTTTCTCAATTAATTTAATAAAATGTTTAATATTAATAAATAATATGTTTTATAAAATATATAGTTTGTATCTATGTGCGTATATCTAAAAAGGCAGATCCGTTCATCCACTTTTTACCTGAAGGAAGTACTGGCTAAAATAATCCCGAAAGCAATTTATAACAGTGGTACTAATTTATTCAAACAAAGGGAAAGCTGTTGGCCAGAATATATTTGCACAGATGTTTGAAAACAAACAGCTCTTTTTGAATGAATTTATGAAGCTTCTTACATGGGTTGTCTTCAAAATTACATGTCTGAAACCACGACCTCAATCTCTGAGTCTGCAGACTGCTTTAAAGAAAAGTACATTAGTTTTTATTAATATCAGTTACTTCTGACTGACGAAATTTTGTTTTTCCTAAATTATGTTAATTTCTGACACAATCAGATTTCTAAAATTGTATCCTAGTGCAAAAAACATACGGTGAATAAAATGAAGACAATTGCTGTTTAGCATTTGCCTTACGATCTTTAGGGAGAAAGATTAGAAACCAGAAACAGTGATTCATGCCTAGAAAATAAACATTAAGTTATTAGAAGTTAGAACAGAGTCTTAGAAATGAAGCAGTTGTAAGCACTCGAAATAGCTTTTCGACACTTCTAAACCAGTTCGCAAAGTGAGAAAAAGGAAAAGCTATCCTAAGAAATTACACCAAGATACCTACACGTTGGGAAGCTTATATTTGTATACATTTGAGTAAAATATTAGGATTTCTTAATGGCAAAATTTAGATTCTTATTTTATTATACATTTTTACTACTATAACATGCATTCATATTAAATTTAGAATGAATATTTATTTCATAAACTGCTGATTTCGATAATTTTTAAAGCATTCATTTATGTTTTCATTTTTTTTGCAGGACAAAGCTTTGGATCGTAAGAAGGCGATCGCGAAAAGAATTCGTCATTTGATTAGGACCCGATATTTGGGTTTATCAAAATCGTACTTGGCAAGATTGTATAAAATTAGAGAAAGGCAAAGACAGAAGCAGATGAAAGTGGAAGTATTCAAACCAAAATCCAAACATCCTGAGTCCAGAAAAGCAGAGGAACTGCCACAGCAGCAGGGAAAGCAAGAAAATGTCACTTCACTGATTGCGGAATCAATCGAGAAAACCGAATTGGATGCTGTAGTTATCCAGTCAGATGATCAAGAGTTAAGAAAGGGCGATAAGCAGCCTGCAGAAGAACTGTGGAAGACAAATGAAATTCCCATTTTCTCCGAAGAAACAATGCTGCCAATAGAAAACCAATTTTGCAGCGAAGATAAATTACAGACAAGAGCTAATCAGTCTTTGACAGAAGACATGATAAATATCAAGGAAGATCTCAGTTTGAATGAAAAAGTGACTGAAGGAAGTCCATCTCCTTCTGAAAGAGATGAAACTCTCTTGATAATGAACAACCAGGCAGAAAAGGAAGAGACAGTCAAAACCAATGAGATCCACTCTGGAATCAAAGAGAAAGAGATGGTCGAAGAACAACTGTTTGACAGGGAAGAGATTTTAAGAAATGACATAACTCATACTGCCACTGTAAACAAATCAACAGCCATGAAAGATCAGTCTGCCAAGAAAAACGTAGTAACCAGAAAAGTTAATCCTAAGAAGGGAAAAGGATTAAAGAAATCGCAGATCCTGAATTTGGACACCAAAAGTGGAGGTAAGATGTTTACATAGAAGACACATTTTTTAAATGTTCTGTATAATATTGTGCTATTACTTGCATTAAAATGTGTTCCATTTTTTGATTTAGGATTTTACCAAGCCACGTAATAGATCCAGATTGTATTATTAGCACCTCAGGCATAATCTTATTCTATGATGTGTTATTAGACTCATTTGTCAACTTGTATGGAATTTTGTTTAAGATGATGAAAAAAAGTCAAAAGAAGCCAACGAGTTCGTCTCTCTGTAAAGTTGTTTTGGGCCAGCAATGAGTTTTTTGTGGTTCGAAATTTTGTAGGAGCGTTATTACGAACTTATTACGAACTAAATTCTGTACATTTCTGGTATTTTTCAGTAAACTTATTTATTTGAAAAGAAAAACCTCTATGAGAATTTTCAAAATCGCGCTAAAAATCTACACAACGTATCCGTTTGATCCTGTAGATTTGGTGCCTCTGTGATCCTATTCCATTCCTAATAGGAAGGATATCAGTAACGTAATTTAACATCTTATGAACAACTTTGCTTCATTCTCATTATGTTTATTAAAAGTATAATAAAAACAATTTACTCGGTTTAGTGTGCGCTTAATTATGATTTTGTTTCCGACAGATTAAAGTTCTGTAAATACATGAACATTTTCAGCAGCATTTGGAACTTAGTGAAAATTCTACATTAAATGGACATGATTCTAATGGTTTATCATTCAAGACTGAAATAGACTGGCCTTTCGTCCGAATCTCGAAATGTTCTCATGCTTTTTTTCTTTTGTTTTGTTTTTAAACTATTCATACATTGTGCTATGTTTCCTCTTGTTTTCCTCGCATTTTTGGGTTGTCATAATGTCATCCATTTTAAAATCGTTCTCTTTGCATCTAGGAAACAGGGAAGGACGTTATCCCAGGCGTTCAGTTTCCAAGGTGAATTACAAGGAGCCCAGAGATCTTGATGATGACGACTTCTTATGTAAATACTTTTCTCTTATACCTCAAACTATTTCGTACATCAAGTGATACAATTTAAAATATTTATCTGCTTTCACATTTCTGGATATTATTTATTATATCATTTCATTCTTTAAAAGTTATTTACTTATAAAATATGAAAACCCCATTTAAAGGAGATAAGTTTCAGTGGGACGAAGTATGGAACAATAATAAATGGAATACCTTGAGTTTACTTTTGATATCAGTTTTTGGACTGAAGTAACTGTTGGAAATGCTTCTCGTTCATCCTTAGAATGCCCCTGGATATACATATGTAAAAATCTGGTATTTTAAAACTCTTTTTATTGTTCTTGCGTCCCATGATTTAAGAACTTGATGTCTTTTCTTTTTCAGAAGCACAACTTGCTCAGATTCGTGATATTAATATTATATATAAATTTAGTACAATGTATCCACTTGTGTGTGTGTGTGTGTGTGTGTGTGTGTGTGTGTGTGTGTGTGTGTGTGTGTGTGCTTTGCAGCTAAGAGGTCAGAATGGAACAAAAACTACGGTTATGCTTACCATAATTTGTTTTGGAGACTGGAGGAAAACAACTTTCTCTAGAGAAGGGTTTACTGTTGTTCTTGACGCACAAAAATAACCATAAGCTGAATAATAAGAAATGCCTGTTAAGAATTGTATTGTTTAAAACTTTTGATTAGTGAGCTAAAAAGAAATTCTTGTGCACACGAAGATGTTACGCATATTTTCTGGCATACCCTTTTCGTAACTTCCCTGCGAGGTGGAGGTTCGACAACCGTTTTCACAAAGTGAATGAATGAGAAATTTCCTCTATTAAGTGTAATATAAGAAACTGAAGTATTGAAAACGAAATGTGTTTTGTGTCTTTCCAAGTTTTCCATGCGTTGTTGAGAAATATGTCGGGTTAATAAACCGTTGATTTCATGTCATCAAATACTAACAGGTATTCGAGGATTGCTTCATTTAAAATTACCTCCTTCTAACCAATACTACGCTCATTGGGTTCAAAAGTCTGTTTAATGTATGATGTTTTCATTTAATGTATGTTAGAAGGAATTTTTAGAAATTCCTACTCATCAAGACAATCGCAAAATTTCTGCTGCAACTCTGAATTCATCAGACGAATTGCCGAATTCCCACATTAGTCTTCCAAGTTTGTTGTTTCACTTAAAGTCACAAAAACTTCTTTCCTATGAAACACAGATATTAATCAGACCAAAATGCGCATACAGCAAATTTTTCTGTTATTATTGTATATCTGTATAACCCTGTGTTATACCTGATTCACATTAGCCAAAAAATCATAGCTAACAATTGTTTTCCGAAGGGTGCTATCAGTGCTGTTATTTTTCATGTAACTAATGAACAGTTTCTGTTTTCATGGGTATGTAGTGAAATATAATCTGCCATTTGGTGCAAAAGTTTTATTTGAGGAAACAAGCCAGCTCACCTTAGTCTGAAAGATCTCGTTAAGGCGATGTTGCCAAAGTAGACACTACTCGTTTTAAGCATTTTGCAGCTTAAATGGTGGTCGATAAGAAATTAGCAGTCTACCAACCATTTCCCCAAAACATCCGACAGCAGAGAAGTTTAGTCGTATGATTTGGACCCGAGAGTCATCCGGAACAAATATGCTGTGGAAGTGATCAAAGGGAAGCTGTTAAACATTGTTTTTCAGCAATGTAAGTCATGTGTTTTGCAGGTGCAGTAGCGTAACATCACGTGACAGACCGTTCACGTTTTGCCGACCATCGGGCATTCTGAAACGCTTAACCAAAGCAAGCTGATGTGGAAAACGAATGCTTTGAAAACTGGACAGTTCTAACTTCACTCAGAGTGTGTATTTTAGTTCAGTTTTCAAAACAGATTATTTTCTGACAAATTTGTTTTAATTGCGAAGTATATCATTGAGAAATCACTCACTGCTATCGGTATTAGCATTGTTATCTGACACGGATGGAGATATTTGTACACAGTAGTGGGAATATGATCATTTTCCTACCGTGTTTTTTTAGTTCTGAAGGCAAATTACACTCCAAGTTTTATTCAGAGAAATACGATTAACAGCTGCCATAATCACTCTTTATCTTTCTTTTTTTATCTGTTTGGTGGTTTGCTTTGCACCACAGGTAAAGTTACAAATGCATTCAATCTCCAAAACCTTACTGCCGTTTGAGCTAATTAATATTGCGTATGCTCTTCGATGTGTAGCAATAATTTTCAATTCAGAACTACATTTTCTCTTTTCCTAATCTCGTTCTTGAAGTCACACAAGCAGTCCTTTAGGAAATTATTCACAGGATCCTGCTGCTGCTCTGTTTCATTGGTCGTGTGTCTTATATTTCAATGCATTTCTTTGCGTTTAAACTCAGTAACACTTTTTCAACAAACCTCCTCGCCCAAAGTTCTCCTTTTCCCCACGATATCGATAGTACTTCAAAACACACGCCTATAGGGTTATTAACATATTAATTAGTTGAATATAAGCAGCAGTGGAAAAATTATGGAGACAGATACAAATAAAAGTTCTGACTGGTTATTATTCTCACGTCTTCAGTCCTAGATGAAATACTTGTAAAAGGGAATATGTTGAATATGTTTAGAATTGTGCATGTAGAAGCCGTCACATAGAAATTTTTAGAACAGCCATTATTATGAAGTCTAATCTCAGACTTCGGTGACGGGCGTCGACGTTTCTAAATTATTTCCATTGATTTTATTTGACCGAAATTTTCTGCACTGCCTAACTAACTAAATATTATATTAATAAGCATATCGGTTCTGTAGCTGTCATCATATTCTTAAAGAAGTCTGTACTCTCGAATTGATTAAAAGTACGAGTAGATCAATTTGTTTTAAGTCAATTTTGTCGCTTTTCTATGGATTCCATAGTTAACAGGATTTCGTTTCCCTTCCAGTTTGTGAGGAGTGTCAAGCAGATTATGAAGGGCCCTGTCCTGTTCATGGACCAATGAAAAGAATCAGAAATAAAAAGGTACGTTTTGCATCTGATAATTTATAGTGCCACAACTGGTGCATGACAACCATATAAATTGATATATAAATTTGATATATTTATCATTTATACATATATATGTATTGCATTATATACATTGATATGTATTATATAAATTGATTATTTATGACAGCATTGAATCTTTTAGCATTATACACAGAGGAAATTTCCGATCAAGGATGTAGAACTCTTCTGCATGTTAGAATCGGAAAAGCATTTTTACGAAACTACATGGCCTTTTATTTGTGATATTATTTCCCAGTTCAGTTACACATACCATCATTATGTGTGATTTTCAGTACGCACAGAATACGGTTTTACTTCGTGTTTAATATGGGATGTATTGAGGTTATGCATACCCACACATTTTGATGAAGCAGAGAAAGCAAATGTGCCCTGATTTCGTTTTTTACTTGGTTTTTCTAGTAGCCTGTATGATCAACAGCGACAGAGAAACTGTGATCAGTTAGAAGACAAAAAATTGTAAAATCGAAATTAATCTAATTCATACTTAAATTATGATTGGGCAGTAAATTAAACGTAAAAGAATGTAGAAACCATCATTTTCTTTAAAGTTAACGCACGAGCTCTCAGGAGGAAGCAAGAAACATCTCTGATTCTAGAGATCCAAATCATTTACAAAAAATTGGTGCGATAAAAGGTTTGAAATATCATTGAAAAAGTACAAAAGTATACATGTCTGATGGTGCACAACTGCCTTTCGGGTGAAAAGCATGGTTTCTTGTTTTTCTCATATCACCTCAATATAGGCTGAGATTATCTCTGTGGCATGTCCTGCGAAAGGATAATATCCCCTAACAAATTCAGCATGTCTTCACCGTTTCAGCTGAATGTCACTATCCATCATTGTATTGTGCCCTTCATTATTCAACCTCTGTTAGGAATTTGGCCTTATCTCCTGTAGATGGACACAGACTGTCACTGGAGTCATTCACTTTTCAATTTTTGTTTTTTTCAACTGCCAAGAGTTTAGACAATCCGTCGTGCTGACACCTTTTTCATAGAAAAAACTTCTGCTACTTTGCTGTGCTCAAGTTCGGAAGAGGTGCACACAGCACTGAAGATGCGCCGATCACCCATTATCAGATGTACAATGTCCGTATGTTCAGGCGATATCCTCCTGACATTGATTGCACAGTGCGGATCATACACATTCTCTCTCCTTTCTTTGAAATCCGCTGCCCACTCGGATAATATGGAAGACGAAGACATCTCCCCCTCCGCCCCCACCTTCAATCTTCACAATGTCGCACCTTTGTCATAACACAGGATCTTCGGCATCAACTACCTATTTCCCCTAATACTGAACGTCTCTCATCAGTGGATGATTTTCTCTACATCTTCGTAAAAAAGCTTCAAAGAATACGGGCAAAGGAGAGGTTCTTGTAACCACTTATACAGTACATAGTTGAGGACTATAGTAAGTATCCCGTTCCACTTTTCCTGTGGACAGAGCTGTAGGTTTCTGACTAGTCGTATTAGCTGGGCCCGAGTTCGATTCCCGACTGAGGAATGGGTGGCGTATTTGAGTAACTGCTCTGGATCTCTCTCTTCCCTGGAACCCGTTGCCCCAAATCAGTGACTTAAAACTGCTTATAGTCCAAAGAGTTGTTCATGCTCCCCTGTCATACTCCGAAGCAACAACAAAAACTGGATATAAATTTTTACATGAGGTACAGGAAATTGCAAGAGAAAAACCCTGCACCTTCATGCTCAGGCCATATATGTATTTTGCTCGAACGGCCTTGGTACTCCCAGAATGTATTTTACTTTTCTTAAGGAACACAGTGGTCTGAAGTAGTGGATTTATATTCCTTTAAAAGGCATTTAGGAACGTACTATTGTCTTCTTATTTCGAACTCCTGTGGACCTTTTAACTTTCGTTGCAGTCATGTAATGCACATTTCTGATGTATTTAATCAAAATTGTTTATTTGAACAATTAATGTGGATCTCAGTTAATGATGTGGATAACTTATTAACTTCAAAGAGATTTTAAATGATGTGGATAACTTATTAACTTCAAAGAGATTTTAAATGATGTTTTCTCTCTGCCACGTAGGTCTCTACTCATATCTGAGCGAGCAACAGGGCAGATCTAACGATGCCCGATGGCTTTTCGATCTGTCCTTCAGGGATCAAACGAGCTGGAAATGGAGTGTGGACAGAAATTGCTCTTGAAAAAGGAGTGATCTTTGGACCCTATGAAGGTGTGACCACCAAGAATAAAGAAAAGGGTGAAAAGAGTGGATACTCCTGGGTGGTAAGAATATCTGCTTTATGTTCTTCTTCATCCTTAGTTGAATGTTAACATTTATGTATTTCTCAGTTTAGATTTTTACTCAGTGAAATAGTGAGGAGTCGAAGACAATTTTTCGACATAAATGTTATAATTTCTCAGACTAAATGTGTATTTATTGATGGCATGGACGTTGATATGGAATTTAAAATGTCACATTTAAGATAACGAGACTAAAAGGCTTCTGTTAGTGAATAACTGTACACGGTTCAGTATAAGTGAAAAATGTCAGATGAGCCTCAAGGAGTAAATTGTCTATTGTGTACAATTAAAGCATTTCAAATTTAACATGTCTCTTCACATGTCATAAGCTCATTTAATATAACCCGAACTCGAAGAAACTTCTTTCTTGCATCTTGTTCTCATGAAGCTGCTTAGCTTTTCCCAATGACAAGGACACAATGCATGAAAATAGTTTAGGTAAGTCTCCCTTCCAAGAACAGCAAAACGCGAAGTTTGATATCAGCGCCGCGATTTTCTAATAACAAACTTCTGTTTGAATATATGGGCACAAATTCCAGAACATAAATATGTTACAGTATTAGGAATGATTAATTCATTAAAATTAAAATTTTCAGTTCCGTGACGTGCAGATCCATCGCCATACTTTTAATTTTGCTCATGTCAAATAAGGTCTGACATTTGGCGTAAAAGTAAATTTATGCTGAAAGTCATAGAAAATTTTTGATTTATGCACTAAATTTATGATTCAAATATTGCAACAATGTGACGCATCATATAGTGATGATTCAAACTTGAAATATTAATGGAATGTACTAAAGAGTATCTGCAGTCATCACAATACACCCTTACATGAAACGTGATAATATTGCCGACTTCTTTCCCCCTCCCCTTCAAGTAAGGTGCATGTTCCACCTTTCATGATTAGTGATACATGCAGCAAGACAAAATAGAATCCATCTTCGATATATATATGTTCCTGAAAAGTCTATTGAATTCCACAATTCCTCTTCTCATTTAAATCGTGCTCGAGCTGGATCGGAATGCCCTATATTCTCTCAACAGGATGAAAATCTGGTGACATGGCTGGTCAGGTACGTGTATTACATCACGTTTCGCGAGCGCTATGGTAATGTTAGAATATGGAATAAGGGTCATGGTCTCTTGTAATCTACGCAATGCACGCACCTTCGAGTTGTCATGTTGTAGTGGCATCCTCAAATTCATTGCACTATAAGCTGCCCTTTGTCATCTGTCCACATTCCAGAGGCGATGTCGCTCACTGCAGCTTCGCAGCACAGTTATGTGCTGTTAACAGAGCTACTTGATACGGGCGTCATTTGCCACAGCCCAATCGTGTCATAGTACCTCAAAAGTTCTTTACACAAATCTTTGTAGATGCTCCTACTTTGAAAGCCTACTTTATCTTCTCCTGTATAGCCATTTATTCGAATGTTACAGTTTCCGAAACATGCGGTCATCAACTCGAACATAAAGTGCCGGTTTGCGGCCACATGTTTACCGTCGACTGCCGGTTTTCATGTCCTGATATACACGTGCCAGTGTTGTACGCAGAAATGCCAGACCTTCAGTAACGCAGATGCAACACCACACTTTCTTCATACCTACTATCTGCCCACGTCGAACTCGCTCAGGTCGCCGTGTTTATTGATCAACACAATTGGAGGTATGATATACAGAAGGCAGGCAAATAAAATATTTATAACCTGCGGGGGGTGTGTTCTGGGTGCTTTATTTGAGTTCATCACTTTGCCAGCTATGAGAGGGAGAGACACAAATTACTTTCTATTTAATTTATGTTTTCCAATGACAGTTGAAATTCTTCACAACGTTTGAAATTTCTTGTCTATCATTTTGAATTATGTACATTGTTTTGTAAAGAATGCAAATTTTTAAGTATATTAAATGAGTGCTTTCACGTATTTTATAATATCATGCGAAACCCTCAGCCAGGGCTTCCCAATTAACACTGCACCTGTCTCCTCATCCTTTGATCTGGCTGAAGTCTCCTGTTGTTGTTCTTCACATGTACGGTAATAAATACAACTCGGTTTCCTTTCTTTTCCCTAACACAGTTTTGTTTTCTGAAGAGAACGCGTTGTGTTTTAGGTGCAGATAACAGAGAAAGGCGATCAACCGTAACGCCTTTTCTACAATTCAAATATTTTCAACTTCAGTTTCCAACTATTTCGTCTTGAGATACAGTCTCACTCTTTTTGTTTTAAAAAGGAAGGTCTGTTTCGAAGCTGAATCATTTTTGTCCACGAAAGAGTGTTCGGCACTTTATTGTGTGCTTTGTATATGAACTCATATTAATTTCGAAATTTAAAACTGTTTCATGTATAAAACCGGCATTAACAGAGCATTAGTCAGTTGTGGTAAAAGAATCTTTACTGTGTCTTACAAAAGATGTGCTTGAAATATCCTTCCAGAACAGGAACTTCATGCGGTGTCTTTTTGTGTTCAAACACCTTCAAATGATTCTTTTTTTTTTTTTTTTTGCATTTCACAGAAAACTTTTCTAACGTGCCTCCTGAAGATTAAGACTTGTGTGTAATATTATTAACACTTGCTTCATTTGATGTGATGGAAAATTGTTGCATGATTTCATGTACTCATAGCTTTGTATATTAAGGTATGTTTTACTGGCATTTCATTGAATTTAATCTTTACAGCTCGTGAAATCTGGAAAACACACAAAGTACATAGACGGAGAAGATTTTGATAAATCCAACTGGCTGAGATACGTTAACTGTGCGAACAGTGAAGAGGAACAGAATCTAGTTGCTTTCCAGTACAAAGAAAAGATCTGTTATCGTACGTACAAGCCGGTGGATTTTGCAATGGAACTGTTCGTCTGGTATGGTGAGGAGTATGCCAGAGAATTAGGAATACCAACAAAAGAAAAAGATCCATCAGGGGCAAATCATCAGAATTACCCAGGTGAGATTACGTTCGGCAAACAATGAATAATATGCCTGCCTTAACTTAAAGGTTTAATTTCTGTTTTCCAATGACAGTTGAAATTCTTCACAACGTTTGAAATTTCTTGTCTATCATTTTGAATTATGTACATTGTTTTGTGAAGAATGCAAATGTTTAAGTATATTAAATGAGTGCTTTCACGTATTTTATATCATGCGAAACCCTCAGCCAGGGCTTCCCAATTAACACTGCACCTGTCTCCTCATCCTTTGATCTGGCTGAAGTCTCCTGTTGTTGTTGTTCTTCACATGTACGGTAATAAATACAACTCGGTTTCCTTTCTTTTCCCTAACACAGTTTTGTTTTCTGAAGAGAACGCGTTGTGTTTTAGGTGCAGATAACAGAGAAAGGCGATCAACCGTAACGCCTTTTCTACAATTCAAATATTTTCAACTTCAGTTTCCAACTATTTCGTCTTGAGATACAGTCTCACTCTTTTTGTTTTAGAAAGGAAGGTCTGTTTCGAAGCTGAATCATTTTTGTCCACGAAAGAGTGTTCGGCACTTTATTGTGTGCTTTGTATATGAACTCATATTAATTTCGAAATTTAAAACTGTTTCATGTATAAAACCGGCATTAACAGAGCATTAGTCAGTTGTGGTAAAAGAATCTTTACTGTGTCTTACAAAAGATGTGCTTGAAATATCCTTCCAGAACAGGAACTTCATGCGGTGTCTTTTTGTGTTCAAACACCTTCAAATGATTCTTTTTTTTTTTTTTTGCATTTCACCGAAAACTTTCCTAACGTGCCTCCTGAAGATTAAGACTTGTGTGTAATATTATTAACACTTGCTTCATTTGATGTGATGGAAAATTGTTGCATGATTTCATGTACTCATAGCTTTGTATATTAAGGTATGCTTTACAGGCATTTCATTGAATTCAATCTTTACAGCTCATGAAATCTGGAAAGCACACAAAGTACATAGACGGAGAAGATTTAGATAAATCCAACTGGCTGAGATACGTTAACTGTGCGAACAGTGAAGAGAAACAGAATCTAGTTGCTTTCCAGTACAAAGAAAAGATCTGTTATCGTACGTACAAGCCGGTGGATTTTGCAATGGAACTGTTCGTCTGGTATGGTGAGGAGTATGCCAGAGAATTAGGAATACCAACAAAAGAAAAAGATCCATCAGAGGCAAATCATCAGAATTACCCAGGTGAGATTACGTTCGGCAAACAATGAATAATATGCCTGCCTTAACTTAAAGGTCATGCAATTATTTCTTCAATTTGTCCATGTGATTATGTAAAATTTAACTACAAAAATTGTTTTTTAAGATAACGATTTTGTTTTCACAAATAAAATGTGATCTTCAAATTACTTCCTATTAAATTTTATTTGAAATAAGAGAGACAGAATACGGAAAAAAATTTAAATGGTATTTGTGGAGGCGATTTGTTATTTCCACTAAAAGTTGTATCTATATTTGTAGGTTACATTTACGAGAAATCATGAGTTCTACATATGTCTTCTTATTCAGCAACTTCTTTCATTTCTAATGGGTATCACTAAAAGCAGGGGTGAGATTAAAAATAATCTGCCTATACCCTACAAGAGAGAGAGAGAGACAATGAATAGTTAGATCACATAGTTACATTAATGTACAGTTTTGTTTCATTTTGCCTCCATCATTCTGTTTGTTCATATGCTAGCGTACAACACACTGTTATTCATCTAAACAGGATTTTCATAAATTTCATTGAGTTGTTTTGTACTTGAATGATGTTGAAGTAACCAGTAAAATCCGAGAGTACATATTTGAAGAGTTCTCTCTGATAAGGAATGGTGGAGGTGGTGGTGGTGGTGGAAGGGGGGGCGATTGCACATCTTAATATTTAAATTTCTTTTGACATAAAAATACTGTAACTAATAATGTCTTAATAATGTGCGATAAATATGAAGAAGAATCATTTTAGGACATCATAGATACCACTAAGTTGTTCTCTGAGATCAGCTTCACAAAGAAATTCAAACTACCGGATACCTTTTAACTGATTATATTATTTACTTACTGTTGCCGTATCAAACTTCTCCATTTACAGCGATCTAGACACAGAACACGGGCTTCACTGACATCCATCACACGACGTACACAAGACCTTCTATACTTCATACTTATAATCTTTTTCTCATGCAGACACCCCTGAATCTTATCCTCCCATGACTTCCTAGGCCTTCCTCTGCCTTTCCTTGCTGCCACTTTAGATAAAAAAGTTTCTTAGTAAGCATCTCATTTCTCATTCTTTCAACATGTTCAAACCACCGAAGCGTTTTTGAAATTTAATTTGGGGTGCTGTAACCTTTCAAAACCTAAGTACATGATGACCATTCGAATAATTAAATTTCGGAACACAACTAAAGTACTTTTAGGTGAAATTAGAGGTGCAGTCTACAGAGCGAAGACATAGAAGCAGTGCAAGATATAGAAGTACTGCAAGACGTAGAAGCAGTGTTAAACGGCAGACGGGGAGTAAAGGGCTTTCAGGGCATAATGAGATAATCCTCGGAGGCGAAATGTAAAACATCTGTACTTTTGCTTGTAAACCAGGGTTTGTCCTTGAAGGAATGCAACGATTATAACCGTTTAACTTAGAAAGCTACCTTTAAGAGACGAATTTCTAAGGAATGTAAGAATTTCATGTCTTATATCATCAAGATTCAAGAATGTCAGGGGAATTCTATGAAATCTTAAAGTAATAATAATCTTTTGAAAGTTCAATTTTGAAACGGTGCGTCTTTGCCCTTACGACCATAAGGTTTTCTTCGCGGTTTGCACAAAATTCATTTTTTCTTGGTTACGAAACAGTTTACATGCTGTTAAGGAAATATGATTTCTACAGGGCAATTATGAGCTTTGGTAACACATTTATCATATTTTTACACAGTATACAGCTAAGCTATAGCTATGGAATTCGTATCAATGTCTGCGTTACGGCCTTAAGTTTCTTTGTGTGCTACTGTTTCAAGTACAGGCTACGAAGATGCAGCACATTAGTCGAGCAAGCAGATTGACTGTTGTAAGTGGGAGCGGAAGAATGTAGGCTATTGAAGTTCAGTCCATATTTCGCACAAAATCCGGCAATTAAACACCTGCAAGAAAACTGTGTACATGAGGTACAACTCATTTCTTGAGGAAGGTTGTTCATGTTCTTTACAATAGGATGTGGTGTATCATATCTGTCAGTGGAGGCTGATGAAAGAGTATCACAAAAGTTTTTTCTTAACGCGCAGAGTTCCACACATCTTTAAAGTCCAAAGTTTAAAGGTTCTCACACAAAAGATAAAGTTTCTGAGGCCGATATTTGCCTTTTAAGCCATACAGTGTTAAATTTGCTGGCATTAAGTGGAAACGATAGACTTAACCAATATCATCTCTGCTGATACATGTTTCAGAGAATGGAAACAGACGACTATATAGTTGGACAGAACGTGTACTCTAATTAGGTAGTCCTTCATGTGAGTGGAGAAGTGAACAAAGAATGTTCGCATTTGGAGAACAGAAAATCCTAGGAAAGTGTTGAGGCACAAGGGTGAAAGTCAAAATCTGATGTTTGCAGCAATAAGCAGGAAAAAGGGTACAAACCGGTCTTTGCGGAAGCAACCGTTACGGGAACTGTGTATCTGGATACGTTGAAAGACTTTGTCATTCCACAACTGGACTTTGGCATGGAGTCCGATATTCTGTTCCAACAAGAAAGCGCGTCATCACATTTCACGAAGAATGCTTACAAATTCCTTGACAACCCTACCCTGCAAAATGGATCTGCCACCTGAATTCTGTTTCGTGGCTTCTAAAGTCACGTGACTTAACAGCTCAGAGTTTCGCTTTACGGCGTGGTGTTAAGAATATGATCTACGTTCCTTCGATGCACAAGAGTGTTGCTGATTCAAAAATCGGAGTTTCGAAAACTGTTTCAAGTATACGCGGCAATGTTCCATAAAATTTGGCAGGAATTGGATTATAGGTGGAATATGTAATGTGCTACCAAATGAGTGCATTGTGAATACATGTGAAAAAGAGATTCATTTTATGTGTTTCAATTTCAAATACGGATTTTTACATGCTCTACCGGTTTGTAATATTGTGACCGAAGTTTGCAATTACCTTGCACTTTCAGACCGAAAAAAGCCCGTATTTTCCCCTTTCTTGCTTTGATGTGATATGCTGACATAAGTTAGGTGAATGTACTAAAACCTGCTTGATCGAGCTTTGGAACAGCACTAGTAGACAAAAAGCGTCTTATTTTATATACTAATGAAGAAATGTTTTTTTATTCGGTGATCACATAACATTGAAACGACTCTTTCGTCTTTCAGCTGGGAAGACACCCCAGTATTAGAGGTGATTTCCAATTCGACTGCTATTCGTATATTTTAAAAGTGACCAGCTGGCGCATAATCGTGCTGTTCTGGTTGCTGTTTTACGTTCTTGAAATTGCGTTGGGCGACATGGACTATTTTCATGACAATAGTCACTCTTCAATTTTATTAGTAATTCAACACTAAATTTACCACAGTTGGGCCAAGGGGACAGGAAAAGATTAAGAAGACCACATGGGAAATGGTTCGATAAAATTCGAAGGCATGCAGGAGTGACATGGAGGAGACTGGCGCAAGATAGACTATTATGGAAGAAACTTGGGGAGACCTTCATCCAGAGTGTATTGATAATGGTTGATGATGATGATATAAGATAGAAAGACTGATGTGGGAGGGGGCGCAATATTTTGTGGTTTACCTAGGGAGCAGAAACGCCTAGTTCCGCCTCTGATGGTCAGTGTATATTTGTCTCAGAGCAGCCCATTACAAACACGATGCTATTGAACATCCCCCTTTTGTTTTTATTATTCCCGGAAGTTTGACGCCCACTGTCATCAACACAGTGGGCTATAATCAGGATGTCATTGCAGATCCAGATATGGCACTTCGGAACAATGAAAATTTTGTGTCAGATCCGTACCAAGGAGGTTATAAGAAGAGCACACGTTTGATCACACGCGGATCTGTTATGGCTTCACTCAAACGTGTGAAGGCACACGTTTTGAGTGAAGCCATAACAGATCCGCTGTTTCTCTCTGAGGTGGTGGGAGTCTGCGCTGCGAGAGTTCGGGAACGTGACGTCACTTCCTGTGGCTTAAGCAGTTTTGCTTAGCGCATGCAAAAACCAAAGATGGAATATTTCGGACTTCTTATTTCTTAACATTAGGCTTTTGGTTATATTTTAAACATGGTTATCTTGCACATGGGCAGTATGCAAGTAACCAAGCGCACTATGCACTTCCGCTCAAAAAATCATTATTTTGTTCAATTTTTTAAAGAAATCATCATCATCATCATTGTCAACCATTATCAATCCACGGCTGGACGAAGGTCTCCCCAAGTTTCCTCCACAACAGTCTGTCTTGTGCCAGTCTCCTCCATGTCACTCCCGCATACTTTCGAATTTCATCCACCCATCTTCCACGTGGCCTTCTTCTGGGTCTTTTCCTGTCCCTTGGAATCCAATCTAAAATTTCGGCTGTCCATCGATGGTCTGTCCTTCTGGCAGTATGTCCAGCCCATTGCCATTTCATGGATTTAACTCTGATCATGATGTCTTCCACTCTTGTCATTTTTCGGATCCACGTGTTCCTCTTCTTATCTCTCCTGGTTACACCAAGCATGCACCTCTCCATGCTACTTTGAGTTGTCTGCAGCCTTTGTATGTCTCTTTTAGCTAAGGTCCACGTCTCTGCATCATACGTAAGCACTGGAAGGATGCATTGATCAAACACTTTTCTTTTAAGACATAATGGCATATTGCTCTTGAAAATTATGTTGTTTCTTCCAAAAGCTCTCCAGGCAAGTTTTGTACGCCGATTAATTTCTTCATCAATGTGACCCTCACTTGATATCTGCTGTCCAAGATAAATGTACGTGTCTGTTATCTCCAGCTTTTCTCCATCAATCGATAAATCTTCATTTCTTGTAAAAGCATTGTACATCACTTTTGTCTTCTGAAAGTTCATTTTTAATCCCACTTCTTTACTCTTGTCAAGAAAGTTCCTGGATCATACTCTGTAGCTCTGATGGGGTAGTTGCAAAAATGACTATGTCATCAGCAAAACGAAGGTGGGTTAGATAATCTCCATTAATCTTTATCCCTTTGTTTTCCCAGTTCAGTGATTGAAAGATATTTTCCAATGTGACATTAAAGAGCTTCGGAGATATGGTGTCACCTTGTCTCACTCCTTTTCCAATTTTTATGTGTGTTGTATTTTCAAACAGCCGAATCTTTGCACTTGCATTTTCATAGATGTTATTAATAATGTTAATGTATGCATCTTCAATACCGCAGGATTTCAGAGCCATTGCAACTGCTGATGGTTTCACCGAATCAAAGGCTTTTTCATAATCGATAAAAGCCATGCACAATGGAAGTTCATATTCCCTCGCTCTTTCAATTAGTTCTCTCAGTACGTGGATATGATCTATTGTGCTGTAGCCACTCCTGAATCCAGCTTGTTCTCTCGTTTGAGCCATGTCCAGTGTCACCTTCAAGCGGTGTGAAAGAACTTTAGTGAAGATTTTATGAACCACTGATAGGAGGCTGATAGGTCTGTAGTTCATGAGATCCTCAATGTCACCTTTTTTATGTAACAGGATCATTGTAGCGTTGTTCCAATCCTCAGGAATTTTCCCTTCATTAAGGCATCGAGTGAAAATTTGGGCGAGTACTGTTTCGATTTCTCCACTTGCTTCTTGTATGATGTCTAAAGTAATTCCATCTTCTCCTGGAGCTTTTCCCCGCTTCATGTTCTTGATTGCATGTGCAACTTCTGCTGGAAGGACTGGAAGAACTCTGGTGCTGGTACCTTTCATGATGTCTGGAGTACATGTATCATCCCTTTCATATAATTTGGAGTAGAAATCTTTCACTCTTGTCAAAATTTCGCCTCTATTTCTTGTTACAGAACCATCTTCTTTTCTCAGTGCCATAATCTGTTTTTTTCCATTACTGAGATGTCCCTTTGCTATCTTTAGGCATTGGTTGTTTTCAATTGCTCTCCTTACTAGTTCACAGTTGAATTTCCTTACGTCTTCAGTGATACTTTTTCGTACTGTCTTGCATAGCTCTATATATTCCACTTTGGAAGTCACATCTTCTTTAGTTGTCCTCATCACTCTTCTTTTTTGCATCAACATTTTGGTTTTTCCTGATAATTTGTCCACATGCAATTTGTTCTTAGACCCAGCTAATTTTGTTGCTGTTTCCATAAGAGCTTTGGTTACTTTTCTGTTAACTTCAGAAATATCAACTTCTTCCGATGTTAGGCCTTCTAAAGCAGAGAACCTGTTCTTCAGTTCCAATTTGAAGGTATTATGGTGTTTTTTAAGGTTGGTTATGTCAATACATTTTGTTTGTCTTATGAGCTTGCTACGTTCGAGTTTAGTGTTGAGGTGCATCTTACATCTCACCAATCTATGGTCACTGCCTGTGTTGAACTTGTTTAGCACACTGCAGTCTTCTATGACGAATTTTTTGTTACACATAATAAAATCAATTTCACTTGTCGTCCCATTTGGATGTCTCCATGTCCATTTCCTGTGTGGCTTTTTCTTGAAAAAGGAGTTCAAGATGAAAAACCCTTCTGCCTCTGCAAACTCTACGAGAGTATTTCCACGCTGGTTTCTGTTGCCGTGACCGAATTTACCTACTGAAGTTTCATTCTGTTGCCGTTGCCCTATTTTTGCATTGAAATCTCCCATAATTATCTTCAAGTGCTGCTTACCTTTATTATTTAGATCACGAATTTCCTCATAAAATTCTTCAATTTCTTCTTCAGCATGACTTGTGGTGGGTGCATAAGTTTGAATAATCTGAGCCTGGTATCTTCTCGAGAGTTGGATAACGAGTCGTGCAGCTCTGTCAGAGGAACTTTCAACTTCTACAACTTTATCCTTCAGTTTCTTGTTTATTATAAATCCAACACCACTAGTTCTGCCAGTATCTGTCCCACGATAGTAGAAGAGATGTCCACTTTTCAGTTCAATGAGATCTTCTCCTTTTCTCCTTAACTCACTTAGCCCGACGATGTCCCAGTTGATCCTTTGTAGTTCCTCTTCCAATTCAAGAAGCCTTGAATCAGAAGATAGGGAGCGTCCGTTATACGTAGCCAAGGTCAGCATCAGATGGCAGCCGAGTCCGGTCCTCCGGGGATTCTTAGCACCCTCTGCCTTCATGTCGCACTGGCCGCTGCCTTGGCCAGGTACATTCCAGCTGCCGGAGACTGAGGGCCAAGATTTAAGTTGTGGAGTCATTTTGGAGGGTTTTGGCCATGACTCACCACGCTGGCCAAGCGGGTTGGTGAGTGTGGGATAGCATTTCCTCTAATCCCGATGGTATGGTTATACCGCTATTGGCGGTCGTCAGAGCCCCTTTTGTGGGAACAGGATGTACCACGAGAAGGCGGGGTTGACATTTCTTGTTACAGAACCATCTTCTTTTCTGACATTTGTCAAGGAGAGGCTGTGATGTTACGCATCACCTACCAACACATATTTTCCTGTTTTTTCTGGAATTTTTTTATTATGGGAATGAATATTTAAGCCTCAATTTTTTTCATGCCTGTATGGGTAGAGTAATTGTTCGAAAAACCAGTTCAAAATCGCGATTTCCCCATAGAGATATACAGGAGATTCTTAGATTGGGCGCATTGGCGTAGTCAGCTGATAAAAAGTGTCGTCACGCCAGAAGCACAGGCAGATGGGCTGTTGCCAACTTCTCTTACTTCTAACCTCCTTGATCCGTACAAGCAAGCATTCCTCCACTGCGTCCACCAATTTTTTTTTTTTTTTTTTTTTTAATTATGCAGCACAGTGCTCTTGTTGCGTCTGGAGATTTTATTTAAACAAAATGGAACTTGTAGTGTTGTCTTGAAGCATCAAAAGGCAAGCTTGTGCTGTCTTCAATGATTTTTGATACCGCCAACATCGCACAAAAATTTTTTTTCACATATTTCATCATATTAAAAACAAATTCAGCTCCCCCTCAATATGAAATCGTGGGCAAACTTCAGAATCCATTCCTTTACAGTGTCGTTGTTATTAACAGGGAAAACGTGATGAACCACACACCCGATCCATGGTTTCCTTATATTTCAACAACTGGCCGAAAGTCCACTGCACAAAATGAAGGCATTTTGCAAACTAAAATAAATGCAAATAATAGACGTTGTTCACAAAGAAATGGGTGAAAAAATATTACTCCGTTCTCAGGTTTACTGCCAAAAAATTAGTAACTGAGGCTTAAAATACTCTTACAACAAAGGAATGAGCCAGCCCTTCTCTTTCTAAAGCCCTGGTTCACACAAAGGGAGCAAAGTCAAAGATCATCCACAGGCATCTTCTGGGTATAAGAGCATTAAATTCCTTTTTGTACGGAACTGACACAAAAACGGCAGGGCTGTAGGAGATCTCAAACACGATGGGTAATTAGCATTACATTTGTACGGAAGTGACACGAAAATTTCGATGTACGGAAGTGCCATGTCCGGATCTGCCAGTAAATCTATGATCAGTCGCCCGTCCTTAATTTAGCGTCACTGGTTCTAGTGAAAAAAGAGAGCCAGTGCCGTAAGACAAACACAAGACCCATGCTTCACGGGATTCGAACCCGGACCCATCTCAGACGAATGTTCAAAAGCCAACGCTTACCACTGAACCACCAGGGCGGCGAACGAAATCTTTCTTTCCTCTCAGAATTAGCAATCGAAAGACAAGATATTGCAGTTCTTTTTGCTTAACGGCTGTCGTATTCACTTCATGTGCAAAAAATGGCCTCGAGCTTCACTGTATCGTACCGTAAAAAATGAACTTAAAAAATAAAATAGAGAAAAATTAAAATTCCTCCCTCTCTTCCTTTAAAAAATAAAACTAAAAATCCCCATAAATGAATAATAAAAAATTAAAATTTAAATAAAGTGGACTCAAGAGAGGAGCCAGCACAAGGTTCTGTGCACCGGAAATGAAAGGAAATATATGATGAGCTCAGAAGTTTATTTAAATACCTAAAAGAAGAAAACATAAAAAATCGCGAACAAAAGCACTAGAACGAACTTCATTGTTGTCTGAACACATGCTGATATGATTTGCGGCAGATTAAAGTATCGCCCACTGCTGTTAAGATAAGAATTCATTGGTGCATTACTTGATGAAAGTGTCAGTCCAGTACAAGTGTTCGGCTGCAGCTTCGTGCCTATTAGATGGCTATTACTCTCTAAGTAAGCGCTACCTGTTGTTACCTTCTTTGTTTTGGTGGGCGAGAACTTAATGGTTAAGCCGAGTAGCTATCCTCTAATTTAAGACCAGGGAGGAAGTCAAACACTCCAAAGGCAATATTCATTAAATTTCCCAATGTCGTAAATATGGGTTCACGCGGTCAAGTTGTTCTATTGAAAACATGCGATTTCTAAAAAGTAGGAAATATACCTGAAATCTCCTTTTCCCATCTGTATCTTTTGATACTGGCTTTAGCTACGGGGGGGGGGGGGGGTGCGCAAGAGAAGCGACTTCCCTCCCAGAACGACGGGCGTAAAAATTAGAAATTAGAAATGCACAATATGTTAAAATTATTGAAAACTGTAACTCAAAAAGAAAGTAATACACTTTCGCATTTTCTTTTTTAAAGATTTTAGTTTAATGAAACATTCTGCGCAGGGTTACAAAGTAACTCTGTGATCCCTTATATGCATGAAAAGAACTGTCCGAAATAGCGGAGAGAGGCATGTAGGACAATACGCGGATATTCCCAACCTCTATGCCCTTTCTGAATACGCCGTAGCTAATTAGTCGTCTATGCCCTGCCGCGAAAAAACCCTCTGAGTGTTTAATCTTGAACGAAATTTTTCCAAGTCTGACCTCGAAAGTGAATTGTTATTGTTACGTTCTTTTAACTGAAACACACTGATTCGTTTATCATCAGTGGCGGCCCCAGGTACGGGCATACCGGGCAACCGCCCAGGGCCCCACACCTTCGCCAATTCTTAAAATATTGTAGTTGTAGTTCACGATCAGATACAAATAAATGACCAATTTTAATATTTGTTTACTGCTTTTAATTAGTGACATCAAAAAAGTTACTATGTTAGAAAATTTTTATATTTTTTGGTCAGAGACATTTTTTCAGAGGGAAAGCTGTATAGAAATATCGAAATCTAATTTTTTTTCCAAGATATTTTTCATAGGAGTTTTGCCTCAATTTCGGGTACAAGTGCCACACTTTTGTTAATGAGATACAACAGGTAATATTTTGGATTCCTAATTATATTAATAAACAATGTATTGTATTACATCGTGTTTACTTCATATAAATCAATACCACAATTTCCGATAAAAAAATTGCTTTGGTATCACATTCACCCCAAGTGAGGGTCTATGTGAGAAAAAAACAAGCGTGTGTGTACACACACACACACTATATTGACAAAACCCAGCGGACACATAGAAGAAAAGCACTACATCGCATTTATTGACATACATTAGTACGGTGTCGGTCCACCTTTAGCCTTAATATGCATGCACTGACACTTCGAGACATGCTTTCGACAAGGTTTTGGAACACAGCGATAATTATCCATTCAGTACATAATGCTGCCGCTAACTGTAGCAATATACAGTAGTTCCAAACTTCTTATGCGGTGCTCTAATTCATCCCATAGGTGCGCTATGGGGTTAAGATCAGGACTCTGTGCTGGCCAGTCCACGCACGATACGGAATTACGTCAAACCACGCCGTAACAGTCCTTGCTTTATGGCTCAGCGCATTATCCTGCTGGTACCAACAAGGCTCGGTTACATAGTATTGCCATAGAGTTGGTATGGCATAATTGTCCCCAATATCGAGGTAGATGTGCTAGTTAACAGGTTTGTCCATGATAACCAACGGGCCGGGACCACACCGCGAAAAACACCTCCACACGTGTACACTGCCAGCTCCAAACTTGACTGTAGCAGCAGTACACTGTCGTAAAAAGCTGTCATCCGCCTGCTGCCACACCCACACTCGGCCATCAGACTGATGGATCGTGTATCTGGATTCATCAGTCCATAGCACCGGTTTCCATTGATCTATGGTCTACGATAAATATTCTTTACACCATGCTAAACAACGAGTAACATTCCCAGTGGAGGTGAAAAGCTTATGAGCAATTGGGCAGCCGCACGACCACGGTAACCCATGGAATGAAGTTCTTTACGAATGGTACGTGTACATACCGAGGTTCCAGCATTTTTACTCACCTGTACACTGAGGTCTTGTGCAGTACTCCATCGATTAGCAGTAACAACTCTCCTGAGGCTTCGACGTCCTCTATCACTGATTTTCTTTGGTCTGCCGATACGTTTTGCTGCTTCAGGCACGCTATGTGTATTCCACTTATTCAGTACATCCAAAACAGTTGACTTGGGTATGTTTAAAAGCCTCTCGGTTTCTCTTATGGACAACCCATTAATATAACACCCAACAGTCCTTCCTTTCTCAAAGTCAGTTCTCTCTCCTGCCGCGACATTTTCACTCAACCTCACAGTGCGATATGATCGAGGTCAGCCGCAGGCTTGTTTTCATACCGTTTGCAGCTGTACCGCGCATCTTAACAACGCAGAGGATCCGTTCATTTGCTTTTGAAGGGGTGTCCGGTGACTTTTGGCAATATAGTGTGCATATATAAAAAGGGGTTATTGCGATTGCGAAAGGCCCCGTTGAAAGCCATCGTCCGGGTCCCCGTAACGGCTAGAACCGTTGAAAGCCATCGTCCGGGTCCCCGTAACGGCTAGAACCGTTGAAAGCCATCGTCCGGGTCCCCGCACGGGTAGGACCGTTGAAAGCCATCGTCCGGGTCCCCGCAACGGCTAGGACCGTTGAAAGCTATCGTCCGGGTCCCATCAACGGCTAGTACCGTTGAAAGCCATCGTCCGGGTCCCCGTAACGGCTAGAACCGTTGAAAGCCATCGTCCGGGTCCCCGTAATGGCTAGAACAGTTGAAAGCCATCGTCCGGGTCCCCGCAACGGCTAGGACCGTTGAAAGCCATCGTCCGGGTCCCCGTAACGGCTAGGACCGTTGAAAGCCATCGTTCGGGTCTCCGTAACGGCTAGGACCGTTGAAAGCCATCGTCCGGGTCCCATCAACGGCTAGGACCGTTGAAAGCCATCTTCCGGGTCCCATCAACGGCTAGGACCGTTGAAAGCCATCGTCCGGGTCCCCGTAACGGCTAGGACCGTTAAAAGACATCGTCCGGGTCCCCGTAACGGCTAGGACCGTTGAAAGCCATCGTCCGGGTCTCCGTAACGGCTAGGACCGTTGAAAGCCATCGTTCGGGTCCCCGTAACGGCTAGGACCGTTGAAAGCCATCGTCCGGGTCCGTGTAACGGCTAGGACCGTTGAAAGCCATCGTCCGGGTCCCCGCAACAGCTAGGACCATTGAAAGCCATCGTCCGAGTCCCCGCAACGGGTAGGACCGCCACTATTTACCATTCTGCGTTTCAGGGGGGGGTTCTGTGTTGTCGCAGTTCGCATATTTTATGTTTAACTTGCTACTTACAACCGTTGGCTCTTGGGTATCCTAATTTTTACAGTTTTAGTGAAATTATGTCAAAAACTGGAAGTGAGGTTTTTAAAGGATAACAATACTTTCCTATAATGGAAGTGGGAAAAAGGAAAACTGTGCTGCTTCAGTGGCGGACTAACGAGTTATAAACCGCCCTGGACGCAAATTTTTTAAGACCTAAGATTTTCAAAGAATTATTACGCTATTCTAACCCCAATAACATTATGCTACAATCATAATTTCATATTTAAACTTTATTCAAGACAAGTCTATATACGAAAAGTCTGCAGCGTTCCTGTTAAGGCTATAATTAGAAGTTACCAGTTTTTCTGGACCGCACGATTAGGTATTTCTAGTAAAATTTATATTAATGTTAAGAAAAAGAATTACTTTCGCTGCTGATGTATGGACACAGTATGTTCTCTAAAGAGATTGTCGAATATTTTATTCGATTCTTAAGAATTTCGTTGCTGTCGCTGACTTCAGATTCGTAAAAGTTTTTTTTTCTTTTCGTTTCAGTTAAAAAAGGAAAATTCAAATGAATCGAAATTAATAATTTTTTCAAGACTTATCCATTATAAACAAAATAACTTCGAAAAAAAAACCTCCTTAAAAACTGATTTTTTTGGATTGCAAGAGTTTCATAAAAATTTAAATTTAATGGAAATTTTAGAGTGTAAAAATTAATGTTTATTTTATTACGTGAAAATGGGGAGAAAAAGAGTTTAGCTTCAGTTGAAACAAACTTTTCAAAACTGTAATTCAACAATTCGTGCAACTGTAAGGCCTGAAAAGCAGTAAATCAGATGCAGATCTAATAAGAAAAATATATGCATATACATACTGTACATAATCAACCCAGAAATTTTCCTTAGATGAACCTTAATACTGTAATGTTTGCAGCATAACTTAATTTTTCTGCATGCATGGTATGGTAAAAAACGATCTATATATTTTTAATGGCTTAGCATGGGATCTGCCGGCCTAGAAGACGGCGGTCGACTGGGAATTTTCCATGTGTCACGGCGGTCCACTGGGAATTTTCCATGTTTCCGGTGGCCCATTTTCTATGTTTCACGGTGGCCCACTGGGAATTTTCCATGTGTCACAGCGGCCCACTGGGAATTTTTTGCTTGTCACGGCAGCCCATGGGGAATTTTCTGTGTTTTACGGCGGCCCACGGGGAATTTTCCGTGTGTCACGGCGGCCCATTCCGCGCCTGTACTGTTTGAGTAAAGGTGAGGAATTTTTGAACTCGAAAGGGCGTAATTTCAAACCTAGCCCTTCCGGATACTAAAAGCTTGTTCCGGCCCCGACTGAAAGTAACTGCATGCGACCTGCACAGTGATTGGAAAGCTACTTTTAAAAAGTAGTTACCTACAACTACAACTACATTCTTGAAAAAAGTAGTTTCCTACAGCTACTACTACTTTTCCCGTAAAGTAGCTAGATACACTAGTTCTTCTGAAAAGTACTTACTTACGCTACTTTTCAGCTACTTTTTTTGTACATTTAGTTTTAAGTTAAAAGTGCAAATTCTGAAAATGATCATTTGCTGTACATTCTTATATATGGCATTCACAGCTAAATAAAGTTACCGATGCTACATCCGGGCATGGAATCAACGACTTTTAAACTTTTCCTGAAGTCCCGTCTAGCATTAGCGAGAGAGACAGCAAACAAGAGTTCTTGATGTCCTGCAAAGAAAACAACATCGTCCCAAAGTTTCTACAGTTTAAGTCAGCGTTGAATGACAACTGGTTTCAGCGACGTAAGAATTTCTCGAAAGAACACTATCACACGTATATATAATTTATGTCTACAAAGCTTGCGGTGTTAAGATAGAATAATAATAACAACATTTCGCACAATAAAATGTTTATTATACACTGAAGAGCAATTGAATTAGAGACAGCTGGCGTTATGCAAATGTGGCTCTGTGGGCGGCCCTGTAAACGGAAACGACATGACGTATGCAGCGATCCGACAATATAAGGAGTGATGCTACGGGAATCAGTAAGAGTCGGACGCAGTATGGATAAGACGAATAATCTAAGAGCATTTGATCGTGGGCAAATTGTCATGACCCGAAGAATGGGTCACTCCATCTCGGAAGTCGTGCTGGCATTGGGATTTTCACGAGCCACTGTGTCACGGGTGCACCGTGAGTATATCGAATCCGGTAAAACCATCCCTGCAAAGGCCAACTGCCGTGGACAACAGCGTGTGGATGAGCGGGGTCACCGTCGGCTAGCTCGCATTGTAACAGCGGATAGACGGCCCACAGTGCAAGAAATTACTCGGCATTTTAACGCTGGTGCACAAAAACGTGTAAGCAGACACCCCATCCAGAACCATCTCCTCGCTATGGGGTACAGATGCCATCGTCCTACGAGGGTATCGCTGCTGACCGCACATCACAGGGTGCAAAGATTAGCATGGGCGCGGGAACATCGTCACTGGACCCTAGACATGTGGAAAAATGTTGCCTGGACTGATGAGTCGAGATTCACGTTGGTACATGCGGACGGCAGGATACGAGTACGGCGCAAATCACATGAAACGATGGATCCTTCTTGCCAGCAGGGTACTCTTCAAGCTGGTGGGGGTGGCATTCTCGTCTGGGGACTGTTTACGTGGAATGAAATGGGACCCCTGGTACGTGTGACACCGTCCCTCACAGGTCAACGTTTCCGGGATATCCTAGACGACCATTTGCTCCCGTTTGTGCGTCTTCAACATCCCACTGGGGGCTACATCCTGCAACAAGACAATGCACCGTGCCATCGCTACCGAATTGTATCCGAACGGTTGGATGAACACTCCACCGATGTGACCTAGATTCCTTGACCAGCTAGGTCACCTGACCTTAATCCCATCGAGCACATCTGGGATGCCCTTGAGAGGGAGATGTTCGAGGCTCTGACCCAACTCCAACAAATCTTCGTGAACTGTGGGAGCTGGTTCAGTGGTCTTGGGTCTGTATGGCTTCCCAACGCTTCCGGCGTCTTGTCGAGTTTAAGCGGAGACGAATCGCCGCCGTCATCAGAACGAAAGATGGTGCTACACGTTACTAGACAAGTATCTCTAATTCAATTACTCTTCAGTGTACATCGACTATAGTTTCGCAAAGCGTTTGGCTCTACTTCCTCAGGACGAATGGAACGTAAACATTCAAATCATTGTGACATCATCAGAATTCTGACGGTCACGGGTTTCGGTGAGTTGTTTCCACGCGCTTGAAAGAAATGGAGTCGACGTCATGTCGTTGACAAGTCGTGACGAGTTCCGGTGTATGTGGAAAGCTTCTAATATATTAAGTTTGATAGTCGAGTCCGGTTTATCAATAAGCGTAGCGTTTCCAAACAAAAATTTATGGTTATTTTTGTGACAATGTTGAGCTATAGATGACTTCTTCAGTTCATAGTTCCGTACAAGGTCTTGTGTTCCTTCACACGGAAACTTAAATCCCTGCAGGTCTGTTCTATATATGAAAGTCCCCAGCAGTTTAAGTCTTCAACGTAGTCTTTTGATCTGTAAAAATTCATCTTGTTTATGGGTTTGAAAATAACTTTGAAATTAAAACTTTTAAGGATTTTTGAAATTCCGAAGTAAATCTGATGAACAAGTGGGATAACTGCCCAATTCTTTCGTATTGGGAGGTCTATAGGTATTAGCGTGCAGACAGGTTTTGGTTTCCTAAATTTTTGGACAGCTTTGTCTATAACGGAAGGGCTGTATCCTCGGTGTACTGCAATTCGTTTAAGAAAATCAAGCTCTTTCTGTAAGGAATCCTCAGTTGAGCAGATATGTATTGCACGATATATGTATGTGAAGAAGGCAGAGATCTTTTGTTTCCATGGATGATTTGATTTTGCATGAGGGGGTAAGGAAACAGCAGATGGTTTTCGATAAACTGTTGTACTAAACAAAAGAGTTGGGTCAGAGCCTCGAACATCTCTCTCGATGGCATCCCAGATGTGCTCGATGGGATTGAGGTCAGGTGACCTAGCTGGCCAAGGAAGCTGTTGCAGGATGAGGTTTTCAGTGGGATGTTGAAGACGCACAAACGGGAGCAAATCGTCGTCTAGGATATCCCGGTAACGTTGACCTGTGAGGGACGATGTCACACGTACCAGGGGTCCCGTTTCAGTCCACGTAAACAGTCTTCAGACGAGAATGCCATCCCCACCAGCTTGAAGAGTACCCTGCTGGCAAGAAGGATCCATCGCTTCATGTGATTTGCGCCGTACTTGTATCCTGATATCCGCATGTACCAACGTGAATCTCGACTCATCAGTCCAGGCAACATTTTCCTACATGTCTAGGGTCCAGTGGCGATGTTTCCACGCCCATGCTAATCTTTGCACCCTGTGATGTGCGGCCAGCAGCGGTACACTTGTGGGACGATGGCTTCTGTACCCCATAGCGAGGAGATAGCTCTGAATGGTGTGGCTGCTTACACGCTTTTGTGCACCAGTGTTAAATTGCCGGGTGATTTCTTGCATTGTGGCCCGTCTATCCGCCGTTACAATGCGAGCTAGCCGACGATGACCCGCTCGTCCACACGCTGTTGTCCACGGCAGTTGGCCCTTGCAGCGATGGTTTTACTGGATTCGATGTACTCACGGTGCACCCGTGACACAGTGACTCGTGAAAATTCCAGTGCCTGCAAGACTTCCGAAATGGAGTGACCCATTCGTCGGGCCCCGACCATTTGCCCACGTTCAAATGCGCTTAGATCCTTCGTCTTACCCATACTGCGTCCGACTCTACTGATTCCCGTCGCATCACTCCTTATATTGTCGGTTCGCTGCATACGTCATGTCGTTTCCGTTTACAGGACCGCCCACAGTGCCACATTTGTATAACGCCAGCTGTCTCTAATTCAATTGCTCTTCAGTGTATATCCCAGGCTTTACATATTGGTTAAAGAATTTATTACCCAAATACAACATATCAATAGCAATGTAGTCCCCGACCCCGTTATCACATAAAATATCAAGTTGCAGTGTGAGAAAGAAAAGACGGATGTGTGCGCTATATCGTTGGTATATCCTGACAACACGAAAAAGATATATATCGGAATGACAAAGCGATCCTTGGACACTAGATGTAAAGAACACGTACGAAGTGTGAACCAGCACATGCAGAATACAGCAGTCGCCAGAGAAGCCATGCATTGCTCGGCCGCTCCCGTATGGCATGATATTAGAAGAATTACCCCTTACACGAATTTTAAAGAGACTGCCATCAGGTAGACAGTGGAAATCCTATCCAGCCTACAGTATGTTTTGTCATTTTGCTTGTAGGACTTCCGTCCACAGTGAGTAGAGTTTAGGTCCCAGCCACCTACAGCGAGATCGCCTTTTGGGAAGGACACAGAAACGGAAGGAAGGAGAGCAAGTCTAGCGATTTTGACAGAACAGTTTGTAGTGAGATTAGATTACAGTAGATGGCGCCACCATACAAGTACCATGTTGCACACAGAGGGGTGAGATAATTTCATGGGGGGGCATAGGAAAGGATACCCATTTAGCCAGTGGGTCCAGCCTGGGGGCCGTCACTTAACGTGCTCGTATTCAGCGATTGTTAGTAAATCACACCATCTCCGAAAGATCAGCCCAGGCTCGAACCTGAGGACCTTGCAATGATAGTGTGACTCGCTAACCGCTAAGCCATCCGCGGCTCGAAATCCTATCCAGCAAAGTGGCATGCAATGATATAGTCTCTACTGAACTACCAATGGTTTGGCATGCGTTATTAAAAGATGGAAACACATCACGGCGCACCCAGGGACCGACTTAGGTCAGTCGAGGCCCTGTGCACATCCTGTGTCTTGGGCCCCCTCGATTAAAATTTTTTGTCAACAGTTGAAAAGAATATTTGCTGGTAACTTTTTTTTTTTTTTTTGCAAGCAGTTTTTCTAGTAGTAAAACATTAAAACACATCCCACATGCTAGTCAACTTTATAGCCAATGTGGCTTGTCATAGACGAGCAAAGAGACTAATGCGGTACCCGAAAGATCTTGTGCTTTTAATGTTTTTATCGTATTTTAACATCATCTTTTGCATCAAGGTAATATTGCTTTTAAATCGTATTAGGTGTGCAACTTAATTCTCGGCCACAGGCACGACACGTTGACAGCAAATTATAGCAAATCGAATACGTACCTATTCAAGGAAATAATCCCCGTCGTGTTGAATACATTTGAGCCATCGGCCAGGGAGCTGCCGAATGCCCCTGCTGAAAAAAGAGGGCTGCTTTGACTTGATAAGGTCATCAATACTTGTGTGGACCTTCTCGACAGAAGTGAAGTGCGTATCACCCAGGTGATGTCGCAGGGAGCGAAAGAGGTGATAATTCGACGGGGTGAAGTCTGGAGAACACGCCGGCTGGGACAAAATCTCCCATCCCAGGTCGGTGATCCTGTTTAAAGTCGTTTTCGCGGTGAGAGGTCGCGCGTTATCCTGAAGCAACAGGACCGACCTTCTGCTCTTGCCAGTGTATGGTCTTTTCGCCTCCATTGCGTCACTCACACGAATGAGTTGCTGGCAATAACGCTCACTTTTGACCGTTTCACCAGGTTTGAGCAACTCATAGTGTACGACACCGCGCTGATCCCACTATATTCACAGCAACAACTTCCTGACATGGATATTCGGTTTGGCGGTACTGATGGTAGGCTGACCTGGATAAACCCACGATTTGCGCCGCTTAGGATTATCGTAGAGGATCCACTTCTCATCACAGGTCAAAATCTTGTGGAGGAAATCCTTCTTCTTGAACGTGGAGAGCAAGGACACAGCAACATCATAGCACCTAGACTTGTTCGCAGCTGTGAGTTGGTGGGGCACCCAACGGCCCTCCTTGTGAACGGCCAAGCTTGTGCAGGCGCTTTGCAATGGCTTGCCGTGTTACTCCGAGTTCTTGGGTGAGCTTTGATTTTGTGCGACAGGGATCCCAGTCCAACAGTTGTTCCACTTCCTCATCGTCAACTTTCTGCGGCTGTCCCGGACGTTCTGCATCACGGAGATCGAAATTTCCGCTGGAACCACTTCTTACACGTACTGTAGGACACAGCAGCCTCACCGAAAGCAGCACAGATCATTTACTGGGCTTCAGCGGCACTTTGTTTCATCTGAAACGCGAACAGGAGGCAGTGCCTCAAATATTGCTTCTCGAACGACATTGCTTTCACCGTCAACTTTCGTCCGTTCTGTCACTAAAGTTGTGAGCGGTTACGGTTGCCTGGAAAGCTGTTGGATGGCGCTGCAATCAGCCATTATCGCACACAGCTATTTGCATTTGCCGACGTTCTATGATTGCTTGCGGTTATGGGACGAGAATTAAGTTGCACACCTAATACAAAGACGGCTTTTTTAGTATCTTGATTTCAATACTGCTTTTCGCAACAATTCAGCTGCTTCCATCACATCACTTAGGTCATTCTTGTAGACAAATTCAAATGTGGAGTACAGTTCCTCATATGACTTCTTTTTGGTTTGCAACTGTGAAACAACATTGTCACATACAGTATTACGTAAACCGTTTGAGTGATGAAGGAATCTCGATTATTAAAAACAACATCTGGAGTTGATGAATCCTCTAAAAGTCGGCTCTTTGGTATTTTCTTCCTTCTTGAGGATTCATAATGCATTTCTCTCCCTAGTTATTGGTTGGATTCTTTTTTGAACTGTCCGAAATTTTTTCTCACAAAATTCAGGATGAAGTCAATAATTGACTCATATAATGGTAGAACTAATGACAAATTGCTCATGGAAGTCTGCAAGGAAGTGCTCACTTTGTTGATTCGGTGCAATATTGTCCCAGATAATTAATCGCTAACAAAGCAGTCTCTTTTTTCATTAATTTGGCATGAAGGGACTTAAAAATATATTTGGTTTTTGGAAGTAGTTTGGAGGCCCCCAAATTCTGAGGTCCTGTGCACGTGCAGATACAGGACCTGGGCTCACCGCATAATTGCGTGATAAAAATTCATGTAATATGCTCGTGATGACGCCCACGTTATTTTCAAAAATCATCTTCGTTCTTTACGTGTTCCAATTCCCTGCGTTTTTATGACCACCACTGCCTTGAAAAAGCCTCCCAGTGGAGTGCGAAAGCTTGGCGAGTCTATGTACTGACTACACCACAAAAATAAACGGATTTAATACGATATATGCGTTTCATTAGATTCATTAATTTTGTTCCTAACAGGAATTTCCCCCTGCTTTGCTTTATTTGAAATTTATCATTTAGACAGAATGTGTTGCCGTTGTGTTTTACTGGGCGTTACGTGTGACACAACTTTTGTGATATTTATGTGTGCAGTAACATTTTGTTGCATAAGCGTTCTCCGGGGGCCTCCTTCAAACACCGTTTTGACTCAGTCGCTCAGGATATCTGTGTTACGCTATTTTCTCTGCGCCGACTCACAGCAGATATCGTGTTTTCCGTTTCTCCTTTAAAATTTACCAAATCATGAAGATAGTCACAGCCGGTTCAACTCATAAAGGAAGGATATATAGAGAAGACACTGGCTGTATTAAGCTGAAACTCATGACGTCATGAAGTCGACTGCAGCGCACCAGTGACCTAAAACAGAACTACAGTTGACTGACAGCTGGTTTCCCAGGGAACACAAACGAACCACGTGATTTTTGTCCGTTAATGTCACGTTTTTTACTTTGACTGTTGACTTTGGCTTGCTATCCGGCAATGTTGAAGATTCTTTTGGTTTTCATTTCCTCTAGCGTTCTAATAAGTGGTATTATTTTGCTTATTGCTTACTGATCGTATACTTTTCCTTACAGAATTCATAACTTTTGGGTTTTTACGTGTCTGTTGTTCATTTGATTGTTTCTTCCATACCCACTCTGCTTCACTTTCAACTGTCATCTGCTTCGACATCTACGTTATTGGCTTCGTTAGCTTTTCGCTTATCTTTTTTTTATTCGGCATTTGTGTAGCCTGTATTTCCATAATTGGCCAACATTCGTGAAAATTGTTTTCCATCTTCGTAATTTTTTGTTATTTCTGAAGTAAAGGCATGTCTTCCAAGATGGTGCGGTGGCGCTGCTGTCACCTGCGCTGGGTTGCCGTAGCAACTGTTGCCGACGTCACGGGGTCACGTCACATTTTGCTTCTGTTTTAGGTCCATGGGGGCGCCACTTTCTATGGGAGGAGTTTCCATGGGCTCCTATGTCTGTTTCCACTCTACAGATCATTCCTTTATGGGTTAAACTACTAGACAAACTTGGCGGCTACCTAGGGCGCCAACATCTGGGGCGGGAGGGCAACATTTGGGGGGCGCCAACATGGGGGGCGCCAAGGTTTAGTGTTGATAAAATAGAATGAGTGAATAAATAAGAAAATAAAAAAATTAAAGCGGTAAAAACAAACACAATTTTATTTTCTGTTGTTCTTTCGATATTCGATATAAAAAAATTCTTATTCCTTGAGTAAGCGAGGAATGGAGATCTGCGCTTATAGACTGGTATAGCGCAAAAGCGATTTGCCGACGGCTGGAATCGAGCCCACATTCTTCTGCTTCGAATGCTTTCCCAATTAAGTTACACCGACGAAGTTTGTTTCTGCAACTTTACTGTCTTGACATATGCGTCACCTCTGATGTATGCGCGTCACACTGGGTCCTCATGCAGCAGGCACGTCGGCACAATTTTTTTTAAGAAAAGGGAATCTGTATTATCCGGCTTTCAATTTTCAATGGAGATATCTAGATTGTCAACTTCTATCACCAATAAGGCAATCAGGGGTACAGCCCCAAGGGGAGGGGCGCTCACAGAACTTAAGCCCACCTCCAGAAGCATTATTTTGCGCCCCTCTCCTTTTATCTTCCCTCGGATTATATGCAACGGTCCTATCGTCCAATCCACTTTTCAAAGCATGTGGCGAAGGAATTTTGTGGAAGCTGCTTTAGTGACCCCCTGTACAGCTTGAATAAAGTCAGCATCTGTGTTGAATTTGCGCCACGGAACTTCTCCTTCATTGTTCGAAACAACCAGAAATCGCGCGGGGCGAGGTCAGGACGGCAGGCAGGCTGTGGCATGATTTCAATACTGCATTTCGTAAGAAACTGTTGAACACAAGCAGCCACATATGCATGGGCGAGCGTTATCATGGTGTAGGGTCCACTTGCCCACCAGTTCCGGTCGGATTGCCATAGATACTTCCTTAATTCAGTTAGTCGTCTGCGTGGTTATCTTCCCCCTTCGCCCTGTCACTAACTCAAAAAAATACTCTCAGTTTTTATGGAACGGCCTTTCTAATAAACAAGAAACTGAAAGATGAAGTTCTAGAAGTTGAAAGTTCCTCTGATAGAGCCGCGCGAATCGTTTTCCAACTCTCAAAAAGTTACCAGACTCAGATTATTCAAGCTTACGCACCCACCACAAGTCATCCTGAAGAAGAAAGAGAAGAATTTTACTAGGAAATTCGTCATCTAAATAACAAAGGCAAGCAGCACTTTGAAGATCATTACGGGAGATTTCAATGTGAAAATAGGGCAACAGGAACAGAATGAAACTTCAGTAGATAAATTCGGACACGGCAACAGAAACCAGCGTGGAAATACTCTCGTAGAGTGCGCAGAGGCAGAAGGGTTTTCCATCATGAACTCCTTGAAATTGATTGTATTACACACCGATGAGTCATTACATTACGACCACCTAACGAATAAGCTGTATAGAACCCCCTTCAGCCCGCAAAACAGCGACTACTCGGCAAGGCATCGATTCGATGAGGTGGCGACAGGTATCCTGGGGTATCTGGTACCATAATGTCAACAGCAGGTCCTCCAGTTCCCGTGCATTTCGGGGTGGTGGGGATTTAGCGCGATCCAGCTTTTCCAAGTTGAACCACAAATGCTCGATTGGGTTCATGTCAGGTGAATTTGGAGGCCAGAGCATTAACAGAAAGTCACCAGCATGTTCCTCGAACCACTCCTTGACGATTCTGGCAGTGTGGCATGGCGCATTATCCTGTTGGTAATGGCCATCACCAGCAGGGAACACAGTTGCCATGAATGGCTGAACTTGGTCCGCAACGATGTTCAGATACCTGACAGCTGTCAGGGATTGTGGGGACCTAGAGCATACCAAGAAAACATCGCCCACAGCGTAACTCCGCCGCCGCCAGTCTGTTTGCGCCCAACAGTGCATGCAGGGACCATAGCCTCCGTTGGTAATCGGCGTATCCGCGCTCGGCAGTCTACGTGATGCACCAAGAATCTTGATTCGTCAGACAAGGCCACTTTCTTCCAATCATCCAGGGTCCAATTTCGATAATCTTGGGCCCATTTCATGAGTGGTTGGCGATGACATGCAATGAGCATGGAGACCCGGCTGGGTCTTCGGCTATGCAGGCCCATGCGTAGAAGGCCGCGATGAACTGTTTGCTGTGATACATTGCCCTGATCACTACTGTTGTAACTGCAGATAATTTGTCGCACTGTGGCCCTGCGGTTTCTGTGAACAATGCGCGACAGTCTCCGCTTCCTTCTGGCATCAATGAGCTGCAGACAACACACGGCTGGACGACGGTCCGTCGTTTCGCCATCTGTGCAGCACTTTTGCTGCGCACTCACTACAACGGCATGTGAACAACCCACAAGCCGCGCCATTTTTGAGATCGTAGTTCCGAGGGGCCATGCCATCACAATTTGTCCTTTATCAAACTCCGATAAATCGGCAGCTTTTCCCATTCTGACTCCGAACACTCTACTAACCGAGAGCCGGTTCTCGGGTTGTATATATACTGTTTTGTGAACTTCACCTGCGCCACCGTTCGGTCTCCAGGCGCGCTCATTTCTCTAGGCTGGGAGTGGTCATAATGAAATGGCTCATCGGTGTATGTAACAAGAAATTTGTCATCAAAGATTGTAGTGTGCTAAACAAGTTCAACACGGGTAATGACCATAGAATTGTGAGGTGCAAGATGCACCTCAACACTAAACTCGAGCGTGGGAAGCTCATAAAACAAACATAATGTATCGACATGACCAACCTAAAAAACTTCGGAGATGTCCACTTCTTCCGACGTTAGACCTCCTAGAGCAGATAATCTGCTCTAGAAGGTCTAACGTCGGAAGAAGTGGACATCTCTGAAGTTAACAGAAAACTAACCAAGGCTCTTATGGAAACAGCAACAAAAATAGCTGGTTCTAAGAACAAGTTGCATATGAATAAAATATCAGGCAAAACTAAAATTCTGTTGCAAAATAGAAGAGAGATTAGGCCAAATAATGATGTTACTTCCAAAGTGGAATATATAGACCTATGCAAGACAATACGAAAAAGTATCCTGAAGACGTAAAGCAATTTAACTCTGAACTAGTGAGGACAGCATTTGTAAACAACCAAAGCCTGAAGAGAACAAAGGGACATCTCAGTAAGGGAAGAAAACAGATTATGGCAATGAGAAAAGAAGATGGTTCTGTAACAAAAATAGAGACGAAATTTTGAGAAGAGTGAAAGATTTCTACTCAAAACATATATATATGAAAGACGTGATACATGTACTCCGACATTACGAAAGGTACTAGTACCAGAGTTCTTCCCGTCCTTCCAGCAGAAGTTACACATGCAATCAAGAACATGAAACGGAGAAGAGCTATAGGAGATGATGGAATTACCGTAGACATCATACAAAAAGCAAGTGGAGAAATTGAAACTATAATCACCCACGTTTTCACTAGATGCTTCAATGAAGGGAAGATTCCTGGATTGGAACAACGCTACAATGATCCTACTACATAAAAACGGTGATATTGAGGATCTCAGGAACTACAGGCCCATCAGCCTCCTATCAGTGGTTTATAAAATCTTCACTAAAGTTCTTTCACACCGCTTGAATGTAACACTGGACATAGCTAAACCGCGAGAACAAGCTGGATTCAGGAGAAGCAACAGCACTATAGATCATATCCATGTACTGAGAGAACTAATTGAAAGAGCAAAGGAATATGAACTCCCATTATGCATGGCTTTTATTGACTATGAAAAGGCCTTCGATTCCGTGAAACCATTAGGAGTAACAATGGCTTTGAAATCCTGCGGTATTGAAGATGCGTACATTAGTATTATTAATAACATATATAAAAATGCAAGTGCCAAGGTTCGGCTATTTGAGGATACAGCACCAATAAAAATTGAAAAGGGAGTGAGACCAGGTGACACCATCTCTCCCAAACTCTTTAATGCCACATTGCAAAATGTCTTTCAATCACTGAACTGGAAAAACAAAAGGATAAAGGTTAATGGAGATTATTTAACTCACCTTCGTTTTGCTGATGACGTGGTCATTTTCGCTACTACCCCTTCCGAACTGCAGAGTATGATCCAGGAAGTTGACAAAAGTTAAGAAGTGGATTAAAAATGTGGTGTACAATGCTTTTATAAGAAATTAAGATTTATCGATTGGTGGGGAAAAGCTGGAGATAACCGATACCTGCATTTACGTTGGACAGCAGATATCAAGTGAGGGTCACATTGATGAAGAAATTAATCGGCGTATAAAATTTGGATGGAGAGCTTTTGGAAAAAACAGTACAATTTTAAGGAGCAATATGACATTATGTCTTAAAAGAAAAGCGTTTGATCAATGCATCCTTCTAGTGCTTACGTATGGTGCAAATACGTGGACCTTAGCTAGAAAAGGCGTACAAAGACTGCAGACAACTGAAAGTAGCATGGAGAGATGCATGCTAGGTGTAACCAGGAAAGACAAAAAGAGGAACTCGTGGATCAAGAAAATGATAAGATTAGAAGACATCGTGATAAAATCCCTGAAATGGCAATGGGCTGGACATACTGCCAGAAGGGCAGACCACCGATGGACAACCGAAATTTTAGACTGGATTCCAAGCGACAGGAAAGGATCTTGAAGAAGACCACATAGGAGATGGGTGGATGGAATTCGAAAGCATGCGGGAATAATAACACTTGGGGAGACATTCATCCAGCACTGCATTGATAATGGTTGATGATGATGAATAATAAAGAAATTTCGAATGGAATTACAATAGAAGTGATCCGCCACGTAGAAGTGTTCTGTGTCTGGTTACCTTCATGCCTCTCCACCCCGAGGCGCGCGTAACTGTCGTTCCAAGCGAAGGTCATTCCCGAGCACTTGGTCGACGGAGGCAGACGTGTCGATTGATCACTCGTCTCGGCACAAGGACAATGATGTTAACGGCTGAACAGGGAGTGTTTTTGGTGGAACATGAAGACAAGTACACGGACAAAATGCAAAAATAGTTCGCTGGGAAATTCCGTGTGGCAGACTCCACTGTAATGCGGTATGTCAGCTCATAGCGAAATTTCGGGAAACTGGAAGTGTTGTGGATGTCCTCCGCCCCGTAGGCCACCCACCGTACACGAGACAGTACAGGATATCCAGGACAGGATACAGAGGAGTCCACACAAGTCCGTGAGACGGCTGTCACGACAAGCTAATGTGCCAAAGAGTACACCCACGATATTCTGAAAAGGAAGTTGCGTTTCCACCAGTACAAAGTGTCTGTCGTGCATCAACAGAAAGAAACAGACCATATAACGAAGTAAATTTCTCCGTCATTTCTGTCCACACCTGGATTCGAACCCGAATCCCCTCATTCCGGAATAAGTTGCTCTACCAATTGAGCTACGCGGACGTTCATTCTGACTCCTATCTGCCTTTATGTCGTGTGCGTCCTGCTGGCAGGTACGTCACATCCCCCCCCGAAAGAGGGCCGGGGGCATGGTCCACGGCTCAACCGTGACCATGAATCGTTGCAGGCAGCCATCCACTGTAGAACGTGCACTTGAGAACTCCCAGTCAATCTGGTGTGTGGAATGCATCGTCACACACATTTATTTTTCGAAGCGCTGGAGAAGGAATTCTCTGATTTTTCCTATCTCGCGGTGTGGAAATAACATCACACCATTGCGAGATTTTGAACGGTCGGGTCATCCGGATAGTTCGGGCGCCATTATAACGAAGTAAATTTCTCCGTCATTTCTGTCCACGCCAGGTTTTGAACCCGGATCCCCTCATTCCGGAATAAGTCACTCTACCAATTGAGCTACGCGGACGTTCATTCTGAATCCTATCTGCCTTTATGTCGTGTGCGTCCTGCAGGCAGGTACGTCACAACCACGAAGCCCGTGTTCGATACTGTAGAGGTGGTTCCAAGAGTTCCTGTCTGAAGAAAGTGGAGACATTCTGGGCGTGACTTTCTTTACAGGTGAGGCATGATTTCACCTGCTCGGGTACATCAACAGCCCAAACACTCGTCTGCGGGGTACGGAAAATCCCCACGAAGTTAAGGAAGTGCCTCTCCACAACCAGAAGGTCGGTGTTTGGTGTGCCACGAGCCGTACCCTCATTATTGGACAGATTTTCTTCAGCGAAGCCATTAACTCAGAACCGTATCGTGCCCAGATTATCCAACCATTCATACCCGAACTCACGGAATGGGAAATCAGCGAAGGATGGTTTTAGCAAGACAGTGCACTGCTCCTCACACCGCTGGCGCATCAATACAGCTTCTGGAGGAATTCTTCGGAAATCGCATCATCTCCCGGGGACTGTGGCGTGCCCTGTCACCGGATCTGACACCGCCTGACTTTTTTCTCTGGGGAGCACTGAAGGGGAAGGCGTGCGCAGGAGATTTGCATACACTTCAAGAGCTACAGGCTGCAATAACGACCCAAATTCAAGAAATCACATCACATACCCTGAGGAAAATCTTCACCAACATGCGAAGCGTGTGCAGACATGTCTGGATGTCGGTGGGGGCCCGTTTCCAACACCTTCTGTAGGAACCAGTTCGACATGGTAAGTGTTACTTTCAGTGCACAGTTATTTTTCGGACACCCTGTATAATTTCCTTGAATAGTCTCATTGGTAAGATATTAACTTCACATGCTCTTTCTCCCCCCTCCCCCCACACACAAAGTCAATAATTAGGCCAAAAAGGTTTTCAGAAATAAATTTCCGTTAACTAAGAAATATTTTGATGCATTAACGAAGTGAAATATAAGAAAGAAAAAAGTGTTATTGTAAAGTTTCATTGAAACCATTTTTCTGTTGCCACTTTCCTAACTTTCTTTGTTCTTTCATTTCCAGTGAACTTGCCTTGAAGAGAATAAGAAGATATGGCTTACGAAGTACTGACGGCACTTCTTCTTCTTCTGTCAGCATATACACTGATCCTTGTACTTCGATGGGTTCACAGAAGACGAATGATTTTTAAAATTTTTAAGAAATATGGAATACCGGGTCCAGAGCCTAGTCTAATCCCTGGCAATTTTCGCCAACTCAGAGATGCTCCAACACCTAATGACGTCATCACACTTTGGCTAAAGGAATATGGAAACGTATTCGGATATTTTGTTGGGGAAAAGCCGCATCTCGTAGTGAAGGACCTCGAATTCCTGAAGCAAGCTATGATAAAAGATTTCACATATTTTTTGAATAGACCAGAGATGATAGTGGATGTAAAGTCTCTATCTCATGGCGTGTTGTTTTTGGAAGGACAACGATGGAAAGATGTAAGAAGTATTCTCACTCCGTCATTCAGTTCCGGCAAAATAAAATTGATGACCTCCGTCATGAATCGAAAAATAGCCACCCTGGTCAAAGTGGTGGAGCAAAAGTCTATTGGTAACGAGATGTTCGACGTGTACGAAGTCGTGCAAGCCCTTACGTTGGACGTGATTGCAGACTGTTCCCTTGCAATGAAGGTCAATTGTCTCGAAAATCCTGAAGATCCCCTGCTCCTGGCGTTACGGAATTTCTTCCTTCACGTCCAGAACCGCTTTGTGGACTACGCGATATTTTTTCCCTTCGTTGCCAGCATAATGAATTTCATAGCTAATTTCTTGACTGCGGGGCAAATGACGACATTGATTGTCAGCAACCTCAAAGAAGTTATCAAACAACGGAGAAAGCACACCATTCGCAGAAACGATATGTTACAACTAATGTTAGACGCTGCTGAAAACAGAGAGGGTTTAATGGATAATCCCACTGGCAAGAAAAAGAATTTTCCACTAACAGACGACGAGATTATTGGAAATGCTTACGCTTTCATTTTGGCTGGCTATGAAACAACGTCTACTGCACTTGCTTTCACGATTTACCTCTTGGTGCAGCATCCAGAAATCCAGGAGAAACTCCACGAAGAGATATCATCTAGTATAAAAGATGATAACTTTACCTACGAAGCAGTTCAGGGTCTTCAGTATCTTGATCAGGTTTTTAATGAATCACTAAGAATGTACCCACCCCTCACTGGGTTTACGACACGTAAGTGTGAGAAAGAGTACACATTTGGGGATGTTGTAGTCCCTAAAGGTGTAATACTGCAAGCACCTGTATGGGACATCCATCATGATCCAGATTTGTGGCCTGATCCATGGAAATTTGATCCCGATAGGTTTGCTCCTGAAAATAAAGGCCGTATCAACAGTATGGCATTCATGCCTTTTGGCGTGGGACCTCGGAATTGCATAGGAATGCGATTTGCTCAACTGGAAGCAAAGCTTGCTCTTTCAAGACTCTTGCAAAAATTCCAATTTGTTCCCTGCGAAAAAACGGAAGATCCTCTGAAGCTAATATGCCCAACAGTTATTATAAACCCAGCAAACGGTGTGTATGTACAGGCTATTTTAAGAGACACCTTTGCTTTTTAGAAGAATGTCTTTATGTGTTCATTCTGTGCAGTTCATGCTGTTCATAAATTGCTAACATCTATCAAAGATTTAATTTTTCATATCTCACAGTGTGTGATGAAATAAACGTCCTGAGATTACTTTTTAAGAATGAAATAAACATACAGGCATTAACCTTATTAAAGAAAAACGACGGTTAACTGTACAAAAACACAAGTCATCGAATATACATGCAATACTGTGAAAAGTATTGAAAAACATGAAAAATGCAAAATTACTGGCACTTTTCATTTTAAAAGTGTTCATCTGAGTACATGGAGAAACTGTGGACTGTTCAGCCCGTTGGAAGCTCATTATAAATTTTTATTGAAAACAGAATGAACTTCGTTATGAGGGGAAAGAGTATTTGTATTTGGTAAAGGCAAGGGTTCTTTGCAACAAAGTTTAGAAATTCAAGAAATTCTGCATATTTCAAGAACGTCGAGATGCTCAAGAAATTCTGCATATTCAAGAAACTCAGTTAATAGTAATGTCGATAAAAAAAACAGTGGATCAATTTCCTGCTTACAATAAATCAATTCATGCTTACAGTGGATCAGTTACATGCTTAGAGTGGACCAAGAAAAGTCATTCCTTGTAGTAATTCCAACGTTTCACAGATGTCATTCCTCACTTGCGGTCGTTATATTACAGTGGTTCAACTTCATACTTACAGTGGATCAATTTCATACTTATAATGGATCAATTACATGCTTACACTGGACCAAGAAAATTCATTCCTTGTAATAATTCCAACAACGTTTTACACATGTCGTGCTCCAGTTGGGGTCGTTACATTACATTACAGTGGATCAACTTCATGCTTACAGTGGATTAATTTCTTGCTTATAGTGGATCAATTTCATGCTTAGAGTAGATCAACGTTTGGCTTACAGTAGATCAACGTTTGGCTTACAGTGGATAAACGTTTGGTTTACAGTGGATCAATTGCATGCTGTGAGAAAAGTCATTCCTTGTAATAATTCCAACAACATTTTACAGATTCCATTTCCCACTTGCTGTCGTTATATACTGTAATAGAGTGGATCAATTTGATGATTACTGTGGGTCAATTCCATGCTTACAATGGATCAATTTACATGCTTACAGTGGACCAAGAAAAGTCATTCATTGTAATAAACGCTTTACAAATGTCAATTCCCACTTGCGGTCGTTACATTACATTAACCATCATTTTTTGAAATCAGGTATTTCTTATGCTGCAAGAGCCTTTATCTGACTTACTTATCAAGGACTTCAACATTGTAATTTTGGGAAAATATATCTTTTCACTTTTCCCATTTTTAATTCTGTAAAGTATAAAAACTCTCTCTCTCTCTCTCTCTCTTGATATTAACATAGGTAACTCTGTACATCTTTCAGTCATCGAGAAACACATGTTTCGTGTCTAAAACCGCTGTAAAATTCTTAAGATCGTTGGAAACATTAAAATATGTTTATTCGTTTTTGCTTTTCTATATGTACATTTGACCAAACATTTAACTCTTATAACTGTAGCATATCCCTTACGGTTTACCAGGCCAAAATATTTAAGAATTGATGCCGCAATTCAAATGACATTGTAATCAATTAATCTTCAACTTTCGATTTTTGCCTTTTCTAAAAACGCGGCGAACGAAACCTGTAATATATACATCAAAATTTAAAATACTGTATAAAGAGGGAAAACAGAAAAAAAAATGAAGACAAATTTCCGCTGAAGATACTTTACCAATGGATTTCTGAAGGATAGGGATTAATAGATTGTGAAGTGACAATGAACGGCTGTGTGAATTTAAAGAAATGCTTACTATTTTCTAATTTTAAAAAATGAATGGAATTAATTTCAGAAGGAAAATTCCGTAGGTTCTTTGTGATTCAGTAGAACCGGTTACAGACTCCTCCTTATGAACTGATCCTCATGTAGAACTTAAAATCTTAATTCTTTCGTCGTACTTTACCTACTTTCAACATTCACCATAAGAGTTTCCTATTCGCATCTCTATAATTACATTTTTTCGGACGCAATCTCCATACGATGAAGAGAGTCAAAAACAGAACCTGCTCTTGGAATCAGCCCTCCAGCTGCGTCGGCACAGTTTCTTTTTTTTTTTTTTTTTTTTTTTATATATCTTTTCAGCAAACATTTTTTACGTTACTTTAAAAATGAAGTTGAAATCAAAAGTTCAGGATAAAAAAGGAAAGCGTACATACAGTATATACCGTATCTGGTCAAAAGTACCCCGACTTGCTCAGAGGCGTAGCCAGGGGAAGGGGAGGGGGTCGCCCATCCTGATTTCGAAGTCCCTAGACTTCGAAATCAGGATGGGCGACGGGTGGGCGAGCATTATATTTTACTGGGCCAAGCTTCATAGGAACTTTTTTTTTTATGAAGCCCTGAAGGAAACAATTTTTAATGCCTTTTTTTCCCCTTTTGATTGGAGGTTTTTTTTTTTTTTTTTTTTTGATTGGAGGTTTAACGACCACCGTGAGCAACTCAATGGGCTATAAGCAGTCGCCCGTCCCTAATTTAGGGTCACGGGTTCCAGGGAAGGGAGAGAGCCAGTGCCGTAAGACAAACACAACATCCATGCCTGACCGGGATTCGAACCCGGACCCCTTACGGACGAATGATCAGAGACCAGCGCCTTAGACCACTGCGCTACCGGGGCGGCAGATTGGAGGTTTAACGACCACCATAAGCGGTAGCCCGTTCCTAATTTAAGGTCACTAATTCGAGGGAACGGAGAGAGCCCGTGCCGTAAGACAAATACAACATCAGTGGTGTCGGAACTCTTTTTTGACAGCTGGGCAAAATGGCGGAGAACAAAATATTTCACCCTGGCATAAAATCTATCGTGCTACTGTAAAAGAAGACGTGCTGACTTCATTACGAAAATTTGCTGAAAAACAACTAACTGTACACGTGAACGGCGTTAAACTATATAAATTTTGATACTTCCGGGTTGGTACGAATTTCGCAGGAATTGTAGCCGTAGACGCTATAATTAAACATTGAAGGAACTTATATCTCATTCCTCACCTTACTTCCATTTCCCTATTTAATTTTAATCCTTTTTTTAGAGAAAGACTAATTTTTTTACGCCTAATGAGACAAAAATGCTGGTCTTCAAGCGGGAACCAGCCATCTGGACTGTTTAATGGGGCATTTCTTGGCGTCTCAGGAGTGAGTGACATTTTAAAAAAATATTCAGAATTCTAGATAGTTCAAGGTAAAAAATGAAGAGCAATACTTAATTTTTATCAAAATGAACTTAAAAAAAAAAAAAGACCGAATGTTTGAAATCTCCAATCACGAGTATATATAATTTGAAAAGGAAGAAAACTGAGTGGGTAAATGTGATGTTTTGCCCCTACACGCATTTGCGTGCGGGAAAAACTGCCCTTTCTGCCCCCCGTGGTTCCGACGCCGCTGCACAACATCCATGCCTCACCGGTATTCGCACCCGGACTCTTCTCGGATGAATGATCCCGGCGCTTAGACCACTGCGCAACTGGAGCGGCTTCAATGCTTTTCACTACCGGCTACAATAGGATTTGTGCAATCCCAACCCCCTCCACCTAGACTCACATACATACACGAATCTGACTAGTTACGCCATTGGTGTAAGATAGAAGTGTTGGTAGAATGTCGCCTTCAACTTTTTACTTACCCGGAATGCTATGTGTTAAATTGCTTTTCAAAATTTTCCATTTTTGCTTACGGAAATAGTACTGTACTCGAACAACTTATTTAGAAGAAAATGTCGTTTTTGTTTATCTAAATAAAATTTATACGTCGAGCCACGCAAACACAGTACCTCCCTCTCCTTAACTTCCTTCCTTCAATCCAGCAACTTTGCCTTGCACTCCTCTCCTATAAAGCAGTCGTCAGCCACTTTCTGCTCTTTCACTGTCCCGGGCCAGTCTTAAGAGCGTTAGTGTAGCTTCAGACAGGGCCGCCCATAGGGGGGGGGGGTGAAAGGTATTGGCTACTGTTTCATCGTAGTGATTGATCATACATCTCTATTTGACACGCACATATTTATTATTTCAGAATCATACGCATTTCACAGTTAAGAGTTACACGAGGAAAAATAAACTTCATACTTCGTTAGCCTTGTCCTCAATCTCTCCTGGACTCTGACCTCTCTGTGAAGACAGGTCACAAAGCGCAACCTGGTTTCTTCTCCGGGTATTGCTTTGGCTGTTAGCAGTCATCACACTTGGAGATTGCATAACGCACTGCTGATGACGCTTCCGTAAGAGGGCGCTGGAGCAGCGAAGAGGACGTAAACTGAGTTGTTCATGTTTTAGCAAGGATTTGTCTCATGTTTTCATTTGTTATGGTGTGTGCTGTCAAAGTAAAGAAAAAAGTTGTCGTTATTGGTGTGCGTCAGTTTATGGATTACTGCAGCAAAAGGATGGAAGACGCCCAAGGTAAGAGTGAAAGCTGTAGGCTTGATTTTATTTCATCATAACTAATAAAGAGATATTTCCTTCTTCGTAGGGAAATAATGTGTTGTGCGTGAGGGAAATCTTTCACCGGCGGCTACCTAGCACGTGATGTTAGCAACACTGTTCCAATTAGTCGGCTGCCTTCTGTGTTTAAGTTGTTTGGTTTTAGATTCTTTATTGATTTGGTATTCCATACGTGTTGTGTGGGAATAACTTTAAATTAAATGGTTTATAGCTATTAAAATATCGTTTCAGTGAATTTTTGTGTGTATATACGGATATACCAAACCATGGCCGATCAAGGGCCATCGTCTTCTGGATATAAGCCTAAGTCAGGTGCCTAAGAAAGGCACGAAAAACGAAAGAAAAATGAACAGTTCAAGAAGGAACTTAAGAAAATTAAGATACCTATATTTGACTATTTTAAACCCACGTTACCAGGTATCACAAAGACCTGTGTGTCAGATTTAGACAACGAATCTTCAGGAAATGTTATCAGAGTAGAAGTGCGGAAATTGGGAGATAGTGAGCTAAATCTACACACTCAACCTGTTGAAAATGTGTGCATAGAGGACGAAAGGTGTACACCAGAACAAGCTGCTAAAACGGAGGCAGTTGGTTTGGAAGGTAAAACCTACTACATTATGTTTAGATGTTATAGATTCTGATTTTGATGATGTACACAAAATATGGGATGTTAGTGACCCATGCCAGTGGCCTACACATATCACTGACCATGACACAGAAAAAATAGTACGTCACGGTTTTATTGAAATTGGTTTAAAAGAAATAGAGACCTTGCGCGACAGCCTAAACAGGAAGTTCAGTGAACATCGCCTGTTTTCTAAGTGCAGTCAAGGTGAATTTTCGGTAAAAAGAGACTGGTTGTTGTGAAGTAAATCTCAACAGAGACTTCTGTGGCCCATGTTTGATTTTTGAGCAAGATGAACGCATTCAAAACAAGCCTGTTTCAAAACTCGGAAAAAGAGAGGGCTTTGGCTACAAAAAAAAAAAAAACCCACTTGGCATGACCTTTAAAAAGGGTTTATCAAGTGCTCCCAAGTCATGAAAACACCTCTTACCATAAAGAAAACTATGTGTCATGGAGATTACTCGAACAAAACCTGTCTGGCCTGGGCATTGACAGCTCTTTGAAAAAAGAAATAAGAAGAGAGCATGAATATATGAAAGAGGTATTAAAAAGGGTAATTAATGTAGTTTTGTTTTTAGCTTCTAGAAACCTATCATTTAGGGGGGGGGGGAGCTAGTTCCAGATTAGGAGAAAACAACAATGGAAACTTTTTGGGCACTATAGAGCTGTTGGCTAAATATGATCCTTTTTCTTAAAGAGTATTTAAACTATGTGAAAAAATGCAAAAAATGGAGAACAAAAAGATTGTTCATTATTTATCTTGGCGTTCTCAAGATGAGTTTTTAACATGTGTGGCAAAGGTTTCAAAGCAGATTCTAAAGGAAGTAAAAGATGCCACATACTTTGCTTTTATGTGTGATGCTACTCCAGATTTGTCCAAAACTGAACAGAATGTGCTGATATTGAGGTATGTTCATTTAAAAGAAAATCAATGGGGCATTGAAGAAATATATCTTACTTTTTTTGACTGCTACAAAAAAACAGGCAAAGAAATAACAAATGCAATTTTAGAAGAGTTCCACAAGAATGAGTTGGATCTGAGTAATTGCAGAGGACAATGTTATGAAAACGGTGCTAACATGGCTGGCCATATCAAAAAGTTCAAGCCCGCATAAAAGAACTCAATCCATTTGCAACATTTTCCCCTTGTGCTGCTCACACGTTGAACCTAGTTAGTGTGCATGCAGCAAAAGCAGTTACAGAAGCCAGCACATTCTTTTCAACCATAAACCAGCTGTACAACTTCATTAGTAACTTCCCTGAAAGGTGGGAAATTGTGAAAGAGAACACTGGCAAATCGATAAGTATATTGTCAGACACAAGGTGGTGTCAAGCCTTTGTCTGAAAATCTGCCAGAAATCATTGCAGCTCTCCAGTACATCAGAGACAACTGTAATCTCTCCAGTGATGAGAGAATAGAATTGAACAGTCTTTTGATACACTTGAATAAATTTGAAAACATTGTTTTGGTCATCATTGGGGAGAAAGTTTGAAAACAATTAATCAGAGAAACCTGATTTTACGATCAGAAGAAATTTCTTTAGAAGTAGAAAGAGACAACATAGAGTCATTGCTTGAAGAGATCCAAGAAGCAAGAGAAAATTGGCTGAGATACCTAAGTTAAGCAAAAGAAATAGCTGAGAAATTGAAAACCAAATCATTATTTAAAGAAAAAAGAAAAAGGAAACTTTTTCGAAATGAGGAAGAAGATGATGAAGACTCTCTACTTGAAAAGACAGAGGAAGAAAAGTTTAAAATAAATGTGTTTTATGTAATAGTTGACAAGATTACAACCCATCTGAGAACAAGATTTCAGGAAATAAGAGACATTTGTAATGATTTTGCAGCTATTTTGCATATCCAGTCCAAGACCAGAAAGGAACTGACAGAAGTTGGGACAGGTTTAAAAACTAAGAAATCTGTAGAAGTCCTTGCCCTTTTGAGATATCCAGAAGATCTATCATTAAATCTCTTGAGTGAAATTGAACACTTTGAAACAATTTTTGCTGCAACCTTTCCACAATTAGTTAAAAAGTAAACACTAAAAGCCTGCCCTTACACATTCTCAACAATATCTACCAGGCTAAACTCCAGAGTTTGTTCCCAGAGTTGTGTATTGCATTAAGACTTTCCGTCACTCTCCCTGTTAGTGTAGCATCCGGCGAACTTGGGTTAAGTAAATTAAAGTTGATCAAGAATCACTTGCAAACATGCTTAGGTCAAGAAAAACTCAACAGTCTAACAATGCTGTCCATTGAGTGTGACTTGGCTTCTAAGGTTGATTTCAGTGAGGTCATTGAACAATTCGTGTCTGCTAAAATAAGACGATTCAAGTTGCCGTCTGCTTTGAATTCTCAGGAATTTGATTGACTGAAGTAGCCTATTTCTCAAGAGCTTCTATAAATGTGATGCTCGAATTAGGACACTACTGTACAACATTGAATTAGGCTACACTACACTGACCCAGGCTCCAGGGCAGTTTCTAGGGGCTGTCAAAGGGGAGGGGGGCGCCCTGGTCTCCAGCCTTGAAGTGGCGCCAAAAAAAAAGTGTACAGAACAGAAAATATGATTTAAAAAGTTACAGTATATTGTACTTTTTCTGCAGTCGAAAATTAAGCACATAAATATTTCGATGTTTTGATTAACATTTGTGTTAATATTTTTCCATTACATTCATTTATTTTGTTATTTTGTCACTTTGGGTTTTCTATATACACTGCCGGAAAGTGAAAAAAGAACACCAAGAAGGAATTGGCGGACGATCATGAAATTTACATATGTTAATGGGGTCGAGTTTACGTAGGTGTGATGTTAATTTCGGGACCAGCCGGTAAGCACTTACGCCACAGCACGGCATAATATGCAAATTATCGTTGGTGGTATTTAAGGAGTACCGTGAAATGAATGTAATCAGTCGTCGGGGTACGGACACGTGCGAAGACCCCGAAGAAGCTGCAATGCCTGGACATGGAAGACGTGTACGATTTCAGCAGTTATCGGACTTTGAGCGAGGTCGTCTAGTCGGACTCCGCGAGGCCGGGTGGTCGTATCGTCGTATTGCGGAGCGAATTGAACGGGAAGCATCGGTAGTGGTACGATGGTGGCGTAGCTGGTCCAAGGAACATTCCCACAGGAGAAGACGTGGAACCGGGAGTCACAGACGGACTGATGAGCGGACCGACCGACGCATAAGAAGAGCGGCGTTGTCAAGCAGAACATCCACTGCGACGCAAATCTGATCTGCCGTTGCACCTGAGGTGACTGTGCGAACAATCCGCAACCGTCTACTGGATGCAGGACTACGTGCACGTGTGTCTCTGGCATGTGTACCTCTGACTCCAGCCCACCGTCAGGAACGGCTGCAGTGGTGTCGCCAACGTCTGCACTGGAGAACGCAATGGCGATCTGTCGTGTTCAGCGATGAAAGCAGATTCTGCTTGGGAGCCTCCGGTGGCCTTATGCGTGTTCGCAGACGCACAGAGAAGCGTCTCCACCCTTCTTGCATCCGCCAGTGACACACAGGGCCTACACCTGGTCTCCTGGTGAGGGGAGCGATCAGCTATCACTCCCGTACACAACTAGTGTTTGTACCGGGTACGTTAAACAGCACCACCTACATCAACAACATCATTCAGCCCGTTGTTGTGCCATTTGTAAGGTCGGTCCATCGTGGTGTTTTCCAGCAAGATAACGCACGCCCACACACGGCAAAAAGCCGTGCTTATTAGCCGATCGCGTACTGCTGTACCAAGGGTGTACCAGGACTGAATTAACCCCGAACAGACGTCTAGCAGAAGGGGTCGCATTGGTCGGCCACGTGCAGTTGATTCGAGAGGTGAGCGTCGGATGTCGACTGGTATCTTAGCAACATGTCACCACCGAGTACAACAGCGGTTCAGCTCGACCTATTTCCACATGCACCGTGCCTTGCTTCGCCGGGGGTTCCACAGCCGGAGACCAACGAGGTACTCATAATGATGCTCGGTCATCGCAAACAACGCCTCGCATGAGCAAAGGAACGTCGGCAATGGACCCTCGACAGATGGAAGGTTACCTAGAGTGATTAGCCCCGTTTTCTGCTGGCGAAGTTTGCATATGGGGTAAACAGCATGAAGCCCTATCCCTGGTTACATGGCTGGGGTTCAACAAGCAAGAGGTGGTGGTGGTGTTCTGGTCTGAGAATAATTTTTCCTGGCGAGCTCTAAGTCCATTCGTGAACACATTCAATGAACACTGAATGGTTGATGCAACATGGACCAGTTAACCGACCATCTCCATCCACACCTGCAGGAGGTTTACCCGGACCACATTGCAGGGACGTCGTTAGACTTCCAAATCAGGATGGGCGAGCATTATTTCTGGTAGGGAAAGTCTGATAACAGCTATATTTATGAAACACTGAAAGTAAGAAATTTTAATGCTTTTCCCTACCGGCTACAATGGAATTCATGCAATCCCCACCGCTTTACCTGGACGCCACAGGTGTAAGATACGAGTTTTACTAGAATGTTTTGCTTCCAGGGAAGGGAGAGATCCAGTGCCGTAAGACATACACAACATTCATGCCTCACCGGGATTCGAACCCGGACCCCTTTCGGACGAATGATCAGAGGTCATCGCTTAGGCTACTGCGCCACCGGGGCGGTCAGCGACTTTGCCTTGCACTCCTTTCCTACAAAGCAATCGTCAGCCACTTCCTGCACTCTCACTGTCCCGGGACAGTCTTTAATAGCGCTAGTGTAGCTTTAGACTCCACTTTCCGCGTTGGAATCCTTAATTTTGTAAAGAAAAGAAACAGGAGAACTAGTAATAAATAGCTTCACTTATTGAATTCCTATCCACCCTCCTCATTCACCCCCTGACCGTACTAACATGAAAAAGAGGCTTAAACTAAGGAATTGGCAGAGTGGAGAAGAATTGAATTTTCATGGCCCAGCGGATGCTATTTTGATAACCTTTCCACGGAGACGTAAACAACGCATATCCTAGGGGGAAATACGTAGGGTTACATGAAGTAAAACACCAAACTTATTATTACTTAGCGAGTCCAGATTATATTTGAAGTTAAAAATATTAAAAAATGGCACATTTTGAACTGGGTGGGCAAGACAAATTTCAGCCCACCCTCGCATCCCCATGCGACGTCCCAGCCACAGTGCCATCTTTCAACATGGCAACGCATCGTGGCATCGAGCTCCTATAACTACTGAGTAGTTGGAGGAACACCATAATGAATTCGCAACATTGCCTTGGTCCCCAAACTCCAGACAGCAACCCAATTGAAGATTTGTGGGATAGGCTAGAACGAGTTGTTAGAACTGCTGATCCTTCTCCACGGAATGACCGTGAACTGAACTTGACCCATGTCCTCGGAGCTACTGCAGAGGACATGGGTCCAGTTACACATAGAGAATTTTCGACACCTTGCAGAATCTGTTATTAGGTGACAGTGAGCCGTCACTGCACAGAAAAATGGACCAATGCGTTATTAGGTAGGTGTTCCTAATGCAAAGTTAACTCAGTGTACAGTAAAAGAAAGGAGTTCGTTCACTACTAAAACAAAAATACACACAAAACATGAGCAACACACAGCGGCAAATTATACATCTCATACACAGGGACATGTCTCAAGACAGCAAGTAGAGGTGAGTGAAACGACAAAGTCCAATGAGGAGACACACCTGAACTTCCTCTCTCCATTTCTTGCAAAAGCCAGAGTCTAAGAACTGACTTGATACAATGCGGTGTTTCCAACCTGTAACTACCACAAAGAATGCCATGTATGCTTTACACAATTCCAAACAACAGAGGATAGATCTCTGTGGTATACTGATAAGGCGCCGAGTACCAATGGGAAAACATATATGGCAGTGGCATCTTATCCTGTGTCCCCAGTGGTTGGGAATCAAGTAAAAACAGACCTGAAAATCGACCTCATGTAGCATTGAAAAGAATAAGCTTTTCACAGGACAAACTGAATGATCATCTTCACCTTTCACAGAGAAGTTTGGCAAAATACTCAGGAAATCTAAACATACCATAGCGCTCGTACGAGATTTCTATATTATACGTGACAAAGGCATAAACATGCATAACCGATGAAAATATCGTGGGGGTTGTGGGGAGGCACGGGCGTAACGACCATTGTGAGCGTTACTAGGAGCCATAAGGATCTGCCCGTCCATAACTTGGAGCCACTGGTTCCAGGAAAGGGAGACAGTCAATGTCATATGAGAAATGCCCCATCTATCATACCCTTTCCGGGACTCGAACCTGAACCTTGCTTGCTTGGATAACTAGCCAGAAACCTAAACATCTGACCACTGTAGATTTAGATGGAATTCGCTTCACACAAACATTATCCGACAAGTGTGGATCCCTTTTTTTATTTTTCGTAGAATTTTTTCAGAGTTAGAACCGGCAATTTGTCTGATGAGAGGAAGTTGCAATTTTATTTGAGAATATTTTTAATGATTTCAAGGTAGTGGGCTATTGGTAGCCACTACCTGGAAATCATTAAAAATATTCTGAGCACAAAATTTTGAGGGAATTGCAACTTTTTGTAATGGCATTCTGCACTTATGAAGCAACGGTAGTTCTGTGTGAGAGTAATGGAACAAAACAAAAGGCAATTTTATTCTTTTTAAGGGGAGCTTAAAATGTTTGTCTTCTCTGAACCAACAAGCATCCTTCATTCAGACTCATTAAATTACCATATATACTCATACTGCCAGAGTTGTGCATGCTACCTTGTACTATCACATGTCAAGTGACAACTTTTCTGAAGTTTGAATTAAGAAATTCCTTAGGTAGGTTTTAGTTCCAAGTTTCTTTCCTCTGGTGTAGAATTTTGTGTTGAAGAAATACTGAGATTTGAATTTGGATACACTAATTGGAAACTGTCGAAAGTAAAGTGTGAAAGAATTCGGATTTTAACTCTCAAGCTACCACACATTTTGTTACACAAACTTAAATGGATTCTTTGAGGATCCCCTGCCTATTTTTTTCACAGTAGTAACTTTTACATAAATTAAAATTTATTTGAAAATTTATTTGCTTGTTATCTTTATTTATACTTACTAAATTCCCCTATATTGTTCTCAAATACTTTATATATGGTATAACTAACAAAATTTGTTCAGTGCATTTGTCACAATTTTTAGAGGGAGAATGTTCACTGTACAAGCACTTTTTCACATTATATACAGTATTACTTTGACATTCTTGAAATTTTATGGGACGTACAGAGCAACTTTCAAACTAATAATACATGTATTGATTCATTCTTTAGTAGAATTGCAATGCAGATTTATTTCAGACTTATTTTTATTTAGATCATCTACTGTATATGTTAGATGCATCATTGATAATACAATTACTGCCCTATTTAGATTATATACACTATATTGACAAAAGTCACCGGACATACCTTCAAAAGCCAATGAACGTTTCTGTTGCGTTGTTAAAATGCGAGGTACATCTGCAAACGGTATAAAAAACAAGCCTGCAGCTGACCGCGATCATATCGCCCTGGGAGGTTGAGTGAAAATGTCGTGGCGGTAGAGAACTGACTTTGAGAAAGGAAAGATTGTTGTGTTATATTAGTGGGTTGTCCATAAGAAAAACCGAGAGGCGTTTAAACATACCCAAGTCAACTGTTTTGGATGTACTGAATAAGTGGAAGACACACGGCATGCCCTGAAGCAGCAAAATGCCGCATCTTAGACTAAAGAAAATCAGTGATACAGGACGTTGAAGCCTCGGGAGAGTCATTACAGCAAATCGATGGACTACAGCACAAGACCTGTGTACAGGTGAGTAAAAATACTTGAACTTCGGTATGTACACGTACCATTCACAGATAACTTCATTCCATGGGTTATTGTGGTCGTGCGGCTGCTTATAAGCCTTTCATCTCCACTCAGAATGCAACTCATCCTTTAGCATTGTGTAAAGAACATTTATTGTGGACCGTAGATCAATGGAAATGAGTCCGATGGACTGATGAATCCAGATATACACGATCCATCAGTCTGATAATCGTGTGTGGGTATGGCAGCAGCTGGGAGAACGCTAATTTATCACAGTGTACTGTTCCTACAGTCAAGTTTAGAGCTGGCACTGTACTCGCGTGGGAGTGTTTTTCATGGTATGGTCCCGACCAATTGGTCATCATGGACAAACCTGTTAACCAGCACATCAGCCTCGACACTCTGTGGCAATACTATGGAACCGAGCCTTGTTGGTACCAGCAGGTTAATGCACCGAGCCATAAAGCAAGGACTGTGATGGCGTGGTTTGATAATAATTCTGCATTGTGTGTGGACTGGACAGCACAGGGCCCTGATCTTAATCCCATAGAGCACCTATGGGATGAATTAGAGTGCTGCATAAGAAGTTTGGAACCAAGGCCTACTACTAAGCAATAGTTAGCAGCAGCATTATGTATTGAATGGAACCGCATAACTATCGCTGTTTTTTTTTTTTTTTGATTGGAGGTTTAACGACCACCGTGAGCAACTCAATGGGCTATAAGCAGTCGCCCGTCCCTAATTTAGGGTCACTGGTTCCAGGGAAGGAGAGAACCAGTGCCGTAAGACAAACACAACATCCATGCCTCACCGGGATTCGAACCCGGACCCCATTCGGACGAATGATCAGAGGCCATCGCTTAGACCACTGCGCCACCGGGGCGGCAACTATCGCTGTGTTCCAAAATCTTGTCGAAAGCATGTCTCGAAGGGTCAGTGCACGCATTAAGGCCAAAGGTGGACCGACACAGTACTAATGTTGGTCAATAAATGCTATATTGAGTTTCTCTTTTAGGTGTCCCGTGACTTTTGTCAATATAATGTATATAAGATACTAATGCAGTACTTATTTGTATACACACATGACAACATACAAATTTAACCTGTTGATGGAAAATCATGAAATTTCGGTAACATCCTAAAACAACTTTGAAATCCACCAGTAGTTGCAACGATGTCTCCCAGCGTAGATCACAGGCTGAGTCGGCAGCTTTCTTTGCTGACGATCGTCGTCTAAACTGATGGATTCAAACGAACATTCGAGTGAGAAAATTGTCCATCTGTATTTTATTTATTTCAGTTTTCTTTTTTAATGACATACTATTATTGCAGTCACGTGATTAGCTCTGTATTTTAGGCTCGGTTTCTACCCCCCCCCCGAATCCCCAGACTTTTTTTGTCATGTTATAACACCCATCAACACCGAGTGGATCTGAAAATAAAGATGGGGGCGAATGCTGACTGCCCATCTGGTGAAAACGGTGACTGAGGAGGCCTGGTGCGATAGCGTTCTCCCCGCCATGTTGTCAACTCATCGTACTCGCTGACTAACTGTAAAAGGAAACAGGTTTTTGGTTCACAGGAAATGCCTCATCTTTCAGGAATTTAATACAAAAGGGACTTTGACAAGTGCATATCCTGATTGGACTCTGACGATCATTGCTTGTGTTTATGTGTTATGAGATTTTCGCTTCTGGAATGTTTATCTTCTGATGCGTTTGTCCTTCATTTATTTTATACGACATTTCACGTGTATAATTGTACAATGTACACAACGGATAAATGGCTTAAAGGTAATGCCACAAGGAATAACAAGGAAGGAAGTATGTCTTTGACAAGCAACTCTGGTACATTTGAGTGTGAAAAAATGTTAGCAAGTGTTCAAACTTTTCAAGACAGTGAAAGCAGAAAATTAATAAGAAAATTCAAAATTATCAAGATGTATATCTGAAATTCGGTTTCACATTGATTGTCGTCAAAGCGGAGCGGAGCCCTAAATGTGTAGTTTGCCATGCAATTTTAGCAAATGATAGCATGAACCATCACAGTTAATTCGTCATTTGAAAACAAAACACCCAGAACTTTAGCAAAAGCATCTGCAGTTTTTCCAGCAGTATTTAAAATCTCACAATGCTGGGTCTCGCAACATGTGGAATTTCTTGAAGATGAATGATAAATATCTTGAAGTATCTCTGGAAGTTTGCTACATGATTTCAGAGACCCGAAGCCCCACACAATTGGAGAAACACTTGTCCTTCCTGCCACAACAAAAATGATTGAAATTATTCATGGGAAACAGTTTGCTGACAAACTTAAGTGCATTCCTTTGTCTGCAACTACTGTCGGTTAGTGAACAGATCTAATTTCGGAAAATTTCGAAATGCAAGTTTTAGAACAAAATAAACAAAGTGGTACATTTTCTTTGCAATCAGATGACAGTACAGATGTTGATGACATGTCACAACTTGTGACATTTGTAAGATATTATTTTAACATGCACGAAGAATTGCTTTTCTGTGAAGCACTTGCAGAGCAATGCACTGGAGAGGACATATTCTTCAAAGTAAACACTTTCTTTACAAAAAATGATACGCTATGGGACAAATGTTTAAGCATAACGAATGATGGAATGACTGCTATGACCGGAATAAGAAAAGGATTGTGGGCTAAGGTGAAGGAGGTAGCACCACACATCAAATTTATTTACTGCATAATCCACAGGCAAGTAATCTCAGCAAAGAAGTTGGAACCAGAAATTCACAAGGTACTAGAAGTCATAAGCACATTGAACTTTATTAAAACAAGGCCATTAAGTAGTAGACTTTTTATGCTGTTATGTAATGAAATGGGCAGCAATCACAAAGACTTCTGTATCATACCGATGTCCGATGATTATCTCGTGAAAGAGTATTAAAAGAGTTCAATTGAAAGGTGAGATATGAATTTTTCTTATAGAAAAAAAAAAAAAAAAAAAAGAGCCAAATGCTTGCCAACCTTTTTGCAATGACAAGTGGCTTGCAATGGTATGTTATTTAGCAGACATTTTTGAAAAGATAAATTCTCTTAATTTATCTCTTCAAAGTAAGAATGCTTTAACAATGAGTGAAAAAAAAAGAAAAACTGCTTTTCGCAGAAAACTTGCTCTGTGGAGAGAACATTTTGAAAAAAAAAAAGTGTGGAAATGATGTGACTGTTGAATCAATAAGAATTCTTATACTAACACACTTAGAAAATTTGAAAGCACATTTTACTACCTTGTTTGAAGAGCTTCCAAGTGAAGAATCTAATTTTTTTTTTTTATTGGAGGTTTAATGACCACCATGAGCAACTCAATGGGCTATAAGCAGTCACTCGCCCCTAATTTAGGGTCACTGGTTTCAGGAAAGGGAGAGAGCCAGTGCCGTAAGACAAACACAACATCCATGCCTCACCGGGATTCGAACCCGGACCCCTTTTGGACGAATGATCACAGGCCATTGCTTAGACCACTGTGCCACCAGGGCGGCATGGAACATCTTCCAATCTCTCTTCAAGAACAACTAATTGACATAAAAGGGAATACTGTTTTAAAAACCAAATTTTAGCAAAAATTTGTACAAAACTGGTGGATGGATTTGATAAAGGAATATCCGAATTTGGTAAACACAGCGATTGATGCTCTTCTTCCTTTCAAATCCACATACTTATGTGAAGTCACTTTTTCTGCAATGGCGGAGATCAAAAATAAAAAACGAAATAGGCTGCACTTGGAGTCAGACTTAAGAACTGCTGTTTCACAAAGTGTGAAACCAGATTTTTCAAAAATTATGCACATCATTCAGTCAAACCCTTCACATTAAAAATTATAACTGTTCAATATAATTATCATTCGGATATCAGATTTAACTATTTTCATTTTAATTAGAATAAACTGTGTTTGAAGAAGGATCTGCGTAGCTGTGTAATAATTTCAAATTTCAGAAATTAAATTTTGCAGAAATTATGCAAGTAAGTTTTTTTAAGTTTATTTAATTATGTGCATATGTGTTAATTTTTTTTTTTTTTTTTTTGATTGGAGGTTTAACGACCACCGTGAGCAACTCAATGGGCTATAAGCAGTCGCCCGTCCCTAATTTAGGGTCACTGGTTCCAGGGAAGGGAGAGAGCCAGTGCCGTAAGACAAACACAACATCCATGCCTCACCGGGATTCGAACCCGGACCCCTTACGGACGAATGATCAGAGACCAGCGCCTTAGACCACTGCGCCACCGTGGCGGCGGACGAATGATCAGAAGCCATCGCTTAGACCACTGCGCCACCGGGGCGGCTATCTGTGTTAATGATATATATATATATATAAATAATATTTATAATGTATGTATGTTTAGCATATATACACACCAGGGGTGCACAATTAGTGGTTTTCGCTAATGCAGGGGTGCGTCATGAAAAAAGGTTGAAGACCACTGCCCTAAGGGGACGCTCTGCAAATTGTGTTGTAACAGTAACCTAGCGAACACATCCAGGGTTGGCAAAGGGTGACATACAAATTCAACTCTCACAGACAGCATCTACACTCTGTTGTAGGGTGATAACGTGATTCATTCTTACCCTTGTACATTTACTTCTCTTTTCTCATATTAACACATGGCCCTCTTAACAAAATATTGTGTTCCTACTTAGAACTGGGAGGGGTCACCTTTACTGCTTTCCCTCCCTAGTATTGTTTTGGGCTGGTGCTCTGCTACTGTGCCCCACATTATATACAAGAGCTGATGTCCTTGATCCCATAATTTTTAGTGTAAGCGATCAGATCTTCTGATTTATGCAAATCAGAAAAATGAATCTTATGCAAATTACGAAAATGGACCCTGGTGCTTCTAACTTGTCTTGCCTGTGCCCTATGTGTTCTGACCTTCCTTTTAAGTGCTGTTATTAATACATTGTTAAACATAAGTTTAGAAGTAGCTTGATTTTCACTAGTGCTTCAATTTCACCTGCTGTCAGGCTAATAATATTTAATAACTATTTTGTTATTAGCCTAGGGTCCATTCTGACAATGTATTACACATACTGCTTGTTCTAAGCTTTAATACAGGTAGTATAAGATTTCTATATCTTCCTTACTTCCCAAGATAGCCCTTGGTATCAGCTCTTAGCATACACTAATCCCTAGTTTGTCTCATCTGTGCTCTCACTCGTTTTCCTGCTGCACAACTGTGGTACAAAGGTAGGGACAAAACATGTCATTGCACTATAATAGAGTACAGATGCTTTTCTGTCAATGTAGTAAGTCAGATTTGAATTTGTATGCTGCCACTTGACAACCCTAGCTGTGTTTCTTAGGTTACTGTTAGAAACCCAATTTGCAGATGTGCACCTTAGGGGTCCCAGAGTCGAAGGTCATCAGCCAAGAAAAATGTCGGCTCTACCAGTGATCTACACCACAAGAATTCTCTGCATCTCCCAGTGGATTTCAAAGTTGCTTGTATTAAGACATTATTGAAATTTCAACTGATATTCACAGATGAAGTATAATGAGAAACAAGACAGACGGAGTTTTCAAAACTAATGGGCAACTTTATTACTTGAAACACGAGGGAGACTAGAAAGAAGTAAGACATCTGTTGGCAATATGCCTGGGTATTGAGTTGAAGAGATGTCTGATAGCCTCCTGCAGCAATGACCACCATGTTTCCTACACCTGGTTTTCCATGGAGGCCATTGTCTACACTGATTGTAGGTGGATGTTCAGATGCTGTCCAACAACACTTTATACATGTTCTATTGGGGACAGATTCGGGGATTTTGCTGGCCATTCCTGGAAATTGGAAGAGGTAGACATTGCTTGGAGATGTTTGTAATATGTAGATACACATAATCTTGCTGAAACTTGTAGCCATTCCCCCCTCTACCCCATTCCCTCTTCACAAAAGGGATAGAAACACCATCTAGGAAATTCTCGATGTAGTGCTGAGCTTCCAAGCTGTTAGTGAGAATACTGTTCATGGTCTGGAGCTGATTGCTTCCCAGACCATGAACTCTTGGTCTGGAGCTGATTGCTTCCCAGACCATGAACTCTATCATTCATGCTGTATGTCGTTGGATAATTACTCTTCAATTGTCTTCTCCATATGTGAACGAGCTGATCATCAAAACCCAAATGAAAGTGAGATTTGTCACTGATGATTACACCCTGCCACTTTGTTGGCCAGTTCACTTCAGCACGGCAAGCAACAGAACGAATGCCAAGTCCCACCTCTACTAGTCTTCAGGATAGGGTTTGTCTTTTGACAGGACAACTACTGCTGTTTCTTTTTTAACACTTCTGCCAACGTGCGACGAGGCTGTGGATCTCACAGTGATAAAACTCCAATCTCTGAGGCAAAGAATGTGGCAGTGGCCTGACACACAGCTTAATCATTTGGAAGGGTCTTCTCTACCAGGAAATGGCCCAGGTTCTGGTAGAGATGATAATCTGTGGGAGCAGTGTCTGCGGAACATGCAGGATGTGATAGTTTCATATCCAACTGGTGAATTTGTTGGATAATATCCTTTAGGAGACATGCAAAAACAGATTTTCATGCAATAAAAGAACCCTTGCCTGTTGACCAAACCTGACTGCTTTGTATGGAGCTTTTTGTGCATCTGCTGCATTCCAAGAGAATAGCTGTCCAAATTAATGGTCTCACCTGTTCGAGACAATGAATGATGGATCAAGCTGACAGCAGGCCGCCACACAAGAACTAACACTTTCTGTGGTTGTAGGGGATGAGTTTGGGTGGCTCCATGGTATTCAACTACTTTGCTGATCGCTTACGACTGTTGTAGAGGATCCACTTTTCATTGTAGGTTTTGATCTGATGTAAGAATCCCCTCCCATCCACTCCCCCGGTCTATGTCTGGCAAGGAGGGACATGCACACCTATATACAATGAGTCGTATTGGCTGCTGCCAATTCATGTGGCACAAGACATCCAGCTTTTTTACCTTCCCCAGGGCTGCCAGGCACTAGACAACCATCAAATGATGCATACAAACCTTCACTACGTTCTCATGTACACTTTGTCATGGGTCAGCTTCCACGATATTCTTCAGCTCCTCATCAGATACAGCTACTGATGGATGACCATGAGGTGAACTTGCAAGGGACATGTCTTCTGCTTGAAATTTTGTGAACTATTGTTGTTATGGGGTGTTCATTCACAGAATCCTACCCAAATGCCACATTGTTTCGGGCTGCCCCACCCATGGAATGTCTGAGTTTGAACATGAATAGAAAAATTATGCGAAACTGGCCCATCTCCAGGGTCAACTTTGACCAAAGCCTGTGCATGCACAGTTGAAGCTTATCATAATATGGCACACACCAGATGCATACTGACTTTTTGACATATGCCATATGATATCGCTGGATAGCATTCTGCTACAGGGGTAGAACATACCCACACAATAAAAGTGAACATTTAATGTACACCAACCCAATAGTTGAACTGAACACCACACCATCACTTACACAACGTGCCAGTCTATTTCTTGAGTTTTGCACAGATGACTTTCGCACCAGTTTTCAGGAAAGCACTGTGTATGAATGAGAGAAACTGCTTGCAGTGGTACATTGTCACCAGTCTTGCATACTTTTGTCTCATATCTCCATGAAGAAATTTAATTCATGTGTTCTGTTTTTTCCTTCAGTATTCAACTGATTGTAAAAGAAGTTCCAACAAGATCTTTCAGACCAAAAAAAAAAAAATATGTTCACTTGAAAAATCCATCGCCAATTCTTACTGTACTTCGGCACTAGCATGACAAAGAAAGCCATCCAACATGCAGGGTTATGTGCTTTACTCTGAAGAAGATAGTCTTTGTTCAGTACAAATCTTCAGGCTGAAATAATGCACAGAAAATATAACAGTATAAACAAACAACAGTAGAAACTTTTTATTCTCCTGCTGAGAACATTTTCTACAAAACTACAAACACGCTCATTTACAATTGCTTTATTTCCTCATGCACATTTTTTACAGGCGTATAAATAATGTTTCCTCTGCATATAATGATCATTTAAGCGGTATCTGGATACATTCCAGCAAAAGGCAATTAAATGCGCAGTTAAGAGTAAAGTAAATATGGAAATAATTATTCTTTTAATGAAAATATAATAACGAGGAAATAATTTTACAAAATGTTATTTTTTTACAGTAAATGTCTTTTAATAAATTTTAATTTTCACAACAATATCATATAACATACCTAAAAAACAGGCACTGCATAAAAATCAGTTAATTTGTCCATGAAATTTGGACGCCTTTTTTTGGTATTAGTGGAAACATTAATGCAAAAAACAATTTACTTTGCACTCAATCAATGAATAATAATTTCATTTGCTTTTTTATTTGCAAGCACAGAACAGATAGCAAAACATCACGATTCTGATCAACACATTTTTTTCCAACAATGGACAAAATATAAATGTATGTTCCACATTAATTTCCTCAAACATGAATTTCTTTATGCAAATAAATAATTCTTTGAATAGATCTTGTGAACAGGCAAAGGCTTTTCAATTTCAGTCTTCATCACAACATCAAGCAGGGTAGGGTAAAAGTCATTTCATTTAGGAAAAAAATATGCTTAAATGTACAAGTTCCAATGTGTTTGGAAATTTGACTGAGAGAAAGAACGCTTTCTCCCTTAAGTCTATATGATCTGATAATAATACAAGTCTCGCAAAAACACTAAAGAATTCCTTCAGGGCAACAACAGTTTTCATGTTAATAAACTCCTGATTTCTTTATGCAAATGACACAAGAAATCTACATATGAAACACTGCTTTCTGTGGTGCGGTCTTCAACAAGTAACTGTCGAAAGAGGAGCTCCAACTTATCACCTTGTCGAACAATAACCAGCTGCAAGAGTAAGTTTAAAAAGGAAATAAATCAACATGGGCATCCACTTAGACCAAGTTATAGATCAACATTCAATATAAAAGTAACACTTCTAATTTTATGGAATTTTCAAACACATAGTGTAAATTCTGTATACAACCATATCAGGAAATGGAGTGTCTACAGGAGACATCAATATCATGCTCATCACATTCAACTAGTGATAGAATAAATCGTTCATGCAAAAGTCACTTCACAAATGACCACTCAATTTTTAGGTTGTCGCCAAGCTCACTGAGTAAATCAATCATTGCAGGGGTACTTTCAAGGCCACAACTCCTTTCAGTGAATTGTCCAAAAGAGTGCAGGCTCTTTAACCATTCACAATGAATGATTTGCCATGAGCCAACTTGTGCAAAAAATTCGGGGACACCATTCCAATATCATTCCCATTCTTAAGTTTACCCATTATTTCCTAGCTGACTATTTTGCTCACTCACATAACGGTTGATACTTATTAATTCTCAACAATACCTTTCTGAATGGGAATTCATTTCTGAATTTAAGTGGGTGGAACAAAGTTAAGAAATAAGTGCTGTGAGCAGGTGGAGTAAGTACTGTGACTTCAATGTGTGTTACACTAATGGAAGTGAACCATTGACAGTGAGGAGTCATTCACTGAGAACAAACTGTTCGCGAATGATCCATCACAACTTTAAACACAAAAATGATGAAACTGACTGTCTTGGTTCAGAATAAATTATCAACGTTTATTCACAATTAAAAGCTTTATTAGCATCGACTATAGTTTTGCAGAGCTTCTGGCTCGGCTTCATCAGGACAAATGGCTAATGAAGCGTAGCAAGAAGCTCTGCGAAACTATAGTCGACGCATAAAGCTTTTAATTGTGAACAAACGTTGATAATTTATTTTGAATCAACATCACAGGTGCGTAGTCTTAAATTATATACATTCTAGGTGCCAACCGGACCTTTGACTACATTTGGTGCGTAATTATACTCATAAAACCGACATCGGGAGCCGCAATATATCATCTTGCTTTGCTTCCATCTTGTGGACTCATCTAATACCGATATTGACTTTACTTCAGGAACTTAAAATCCCAGTTCCTAATCTCGATTATGACGAAATCTCTATCTGCGACAATCAACTGTTTTTCAAAGCTGAGGATAAAGAAGTTCAAATTACTGAACCACTTAAACTTCTTACTTCGATGCAAGAGATGCCACATATTGCCAAATTTTATCTCCATGAAATGCAACTTGAAACCTTCTCATAACATTAACAAAGCAATATCTAATGCTTCATTTGCACTCTTAAGAGCTGTTATTATAGATATGAGAACCATTCGTCCCGATGAAGCCAAGCCAGAAGCTCTGCGAAACTATAGTCGATGCTAATAAAGCTTTTAATTGTGAATAAACGTTGATAGTGTGTAGTCTTGAATTATATGACTGTCTTGGTGTTGCTGATTCCATGATTTCTGATTCCAAAGCTTGAAAACCCATGCTACTTACTTCTAAGTATGTTAATTACTACATCACCTACATTTCTGGTTAGTGCAGTGGTTAGAATACCTGTTACCCTGGGATGGCACACACTTGTTATTCTGACGCTAGCTGTTGCGCAAGATCAGATGTAGAGGTTAACCTGGAATAAAATCAGAAGATGCTAGTTCAACAAAGTGACAGTTTTGAAGCTGTCTAAAGATTTGGTTGCTTGGAGACCAGTTAGTTGCAGCACTTCTTTGCCAAAAGTGATAAGCTTACAAGCATACCATGTGCTCCATGCAGATAAGGTGTGTCTGAAATCTTTTAGGGCTGCCCCGGTGGCGCAGTTGTATAAGCGCGGGCCCATGAACATTCGTCCAAGATGGGTCAGAGTTTGAATCCCGGTGAGGTATGGATGTTGTGTTTGTGTTACTGCACTGGCTCTCTCCCTTTCCTGGAACCACTGGCCCTAAATTAGGGACGGGCGCCTGATTATAGCCCATCGAGTTGATCAAGGTGGTCATTAAACCTTCAATTAAAAAAAAAATTCTTTTAGGACTGATTTTATTTAAAAACTAACACTAGTGCCATCCATTGGCATACTGTTGGGACTATTCACTATTAAATCTGGACTGGCTTGTTGCCAATTTTCAACTGCAAATTCATGTTCAACTCTTTAATTACCATAACGCCCACATATTCAGAAAACAACCATGACCACCGGGATTGCCTGAGTAGAGTAAGTAGAATTTCCTACCACCACATATTCTTTGAATTTGCACAGCCTCAGCAGAATTACCAGAAGTCACCCTCAGTCACTATCATTTCCACTAAACAAAGAAAGAAGTGAACAAATAGTTGGCTTTTCCCGAGGTGATATAATTCACTCTCAAGACATCATATCACTTCTCCGTGATTATCCCAGGAAAGCATCTGAAGGTCAATGCATATGAAGCCCACAGCTCAAAAGTTTTGTTTGGTGACCCAGCATTAGTCCTCCTCTTTTTTTTTTTTTTTTAACTTATAAAAGGGGTACAGGAATTCAACAAATACCAAAGGACAATTTTGGGCATCATGGTATTCTGGGCGACACCATTTTAGGGACCTGGTTGTTAAGGGGTTAAGTTTGTGCAGTAAAACCACTTCACTATGGACTTGAGTACTGAGCAAAGAGTGGCAATCAAATTTTGTTTTAAATCCAGGAAAAGTGCAAATGTAACAGTTGCAATGCTGTGTGGTGGGGATGAATCACTATTATGATTCAACATTTTAGGCTGGTACAGGAGATTCTGTGAAGTGTGGAGAGATGTTCAGGAGCTGTTGGTCCTCCCAGTCTTGTGTGGACTTCAACAGTGACTAAATTCAGCAGCTGTTAATGGCAAACTGTCAAATCATCAACTGTCATTCTAAATTATGGCAAGCATGCTTCACATCTGCTGAGATACCGTGCATTCTGGTAGGAAACCCTCTTAATACCTTACTTCTCAGAGCCAAAGCTCATATCTGCCTGTATTTCTGTGACCAAACAATTTCTCACATATACAGAGGAAATCATGTGTAATGAATTATGAAAGAATTTTCATTTTCATATACATGTTTTCACCCCAATGCCTAATTTTAAATACATATGTAGTCCCAACAATAACACCAAAAAAATCAATAACATTGAATGTAATCTGGTTAATGTAGGTATTTTTCACTCATATACTTTTCCTTCTGATCTGTTAAAACTTGACTTTTCATTTCAACATCCAGAATGTTGCATGTCTGTGAAAAATATTTGATTTGGTGTATTTGCAGTGGGAAGTTTATTCAATATAAAAAGAAGCCAGAAAGAAACATGTACATATAATGTGAGTTAGCAGTCTAAAAAGGAGATCACTTGATACTCCATACTCGAAACTGACAAAGAAAAAAAAAAAACACTTTTTAACTGGGTAAAAAGTCAGAACCTTTGGTGGAAAAGCATGAATATAACACAGCATGAACAAAATGGAATTCAGGGCTTGAAAAATATCTGAAAAATTACATGCCTAGCTGGGCATGTACAGGAATTATTTACCAACCCAGAGAGTAAAAGCAGGATGCCCAGTAAAATTTATCTTTTAAAATAATAAATCAGAACCCTCATTTTTTTTTAAATTAAAAACTATGAACTTTTTTACATGTTTTGCATTTCCAATTTAAGGATCTGTATTTAAAATGTTTAATGCGCAAAAGCGTATATCTCAAGTTTTAAGATGATGCTGAAATTGATATGAAATGGTATGATGAAATTGATATTTGAGAAATTTCATGATTCTGGCATGTTCCTTTCGTTGAAGTCTTCACCCTTTGTCAATAAACACCGGAGGCTAGTTCCACCAGAGGCATGCATCCCGTAGCAGACTATAAACCACGTTTGCAGCAGAAACAACATATGGTTCCAATTTCTGCATCTACAGCATAATACAATTAAAGAAGTGATATTCTTCTGTCCTTGGCACTCCGTAACAATACAACTTCCGGTGATTAGCAGTAAAATGAAACAAGACATGCGACAACTATCTTTTTCCTTGTAGTAGGACATTCTATTCCAAACTTTTATTTTTAAATTTAGTTGCCCAGACTGGGCAACTAGATTTTATTTACCTGCCCAAGTCAAAAATTAACATGCCCCAGACATGGCATTTTTCACGCCCTGGAATCATTCATTGTACTTTACCTATGTAAATATCCATCACTGTATTCATAATATAAAATTACTGAATTCAAAACACAATAAAAGGATTTTAAAACACATTTCTTCAAATACAAAGTTTCCTTGTTTTGTTGTACTTGCTTTAACATCAGTTCAAGTTTCCTCTTGTAAGCAAGCCTTGCTTTCTTCTCAGCAAGTTCCACAGCCATATTTGTCTTACATAGACTCTTCAGCTACACAGCATTCACTATTACATTTTTCTTTCAGCTGATATCTTTTCTTTCTCATTTTTCATTGTCGCTTTTCTTGCTTTTGTTTTTTTATTTTATTCCCCCATATGACAATACTACTCATATAGGCCTACTGGGGAGAAGTAACATCCACCATGCTGAAAGGACTTTCAGCCTGAGGACCATGAATGCATATCAAAGTTTTTGCTATTTTAGATAAATAGTGTAACTTTGAGAACATGAATACTTTTGAAAACCAGGCATCAATTCTTACAAATTTTTCAACTTTGTCACCTCCATTTTTGGAAAATTTTCCATCTCATAAAGCTTAAACGCAAACATTTATGACGGATAACAATATTTAACAACAACACAGGAGAGTGGAGACATCATGGGGAAAAATTAAGATTATGGAGCAAATTCTGTGCTCCATCTGAATTCTGTTTTCAATCCCCCCCCATTTTCAAGCTGAAATACAAATATTTATGGAATAAAATGATATCTAACAACAATACTGGGGAGAGATATCATACCCAAAAACAAAAAAAAAAAAAAAAAAAACATATGATTACGGGAGAAATCTTCATCCCATTTAACTTCCACTTTCAAAAGAAGAAATAACATACTCAGATATAAAATGACCTAACTACAAACATTTCTTTTCAGTTTTGCATCCATATAAAAAATGACATAATACAATGACTACAAAAGTGGAATTCTGTGAATCTACAGAAGAATCTTATGTATGTATCATATGAAGTTCAATCAGAACTATCACTTTAGCAGGGTTCGCACACTTTTACAGAAAATAAATTCCAGGACTTTTCCAGGAGTCCATGAAAAAATTCTAGAAGCTCAAATTTTCGCTAGAATCACAGTACTTTGTTGCCTATATTGTAAATTGCAGTTAAGTTTACTACTTCTTTCTTTATCTTCTTCTTGTGTTTCAGGGTTTATTGACCACCATGAGCAACTCTGGGTGCTATAAAGCAGTCATGCTTCTCTAATTTAGGGCCACTTGTTGCAGAGAAGGGACAGAGCCATTGCCATCAGACAAATGCACCACACATACTGCATATGCAACTCGAAACCAGGCCCACCTGGGGCGAATGGTCAGAGGAAGTGCTTCAGATCACTGTGCAGATCACTGGTGCAGCACTACACATTTAGAATACATCAACTGAAAACAGAAAAGATATATACACATTAGTAGAGATGGGACGTTCTGATTCATTAAAACTTTAAACATGCCCACTTGTATTTCTGAAACAAACAAAATAAAATACATGCATGATACTGACAATTTTTTTCCTGTAACACTATTTTTTACAGTGCCTACATAGCAGAGTGCAGGCACTGAACTAAAATGAAAGATCCCAAAGCATTCACACAGCATGAATCATGTGAACCTCAATGATGACACTGTATCACCAAGCTTCACAGGATTTAGTATTTTTTTTTTTGATCCACTTTGATACAAACACCTAAAAAGGCAGGATATTCCATACTCTGGAATTCAAGAAACTAGACAGAAACAAGAACCCGAAAAGCTGAAATGCCAACCCTTTGGAGAACAAAAAATTATATAAAAAAAAAATTATGTTTTTACTTGTATAAATATATTCCAAACTTTCTATTTACAATATGTAACTACCTTCATTGGATGGCAGACAGTGAAATATATATTTATGTTTCTATATGCCTACTTAATATGAGGGGAAATATTTAAATGCATATTTTTGCAACATGTACTTTACCTTCTCTACCTGGATTTGTTGTTTCTTCTTGATATTTCACTTTTGAAAAATGGCTACTGGTTAAAAATTTTAGGTAATTTAATACATGAAAATGTTTGACTTGATAATTACAATGTTTTTCACTTTCAATAGCAGTTATGTTTTCAGATGTGGTTAGTGTTCCTTTTCCTTCTACATTTATTCTCAGTCCATATGAACTTGGCAGTCGGAGGAATCAAACTCTTCCACATTAGGGGTGATCAGTTGCATAGCCAGAAATTTCTTAAGGGGGAGGGGGTCCATGGGTTTGGTTCATTGGTGAAAGCCCCATGTATACATATATATATCGCTTTAAATTCATACTAAATCTCCCCTCAAGAGAGGGGGGTCCAGACCCGAGGACCACTCCCTTGGCTACGCCTATGGGGGTGATAGCAAGTATGAAGGTTCCATTCTTCTGTGAAACTCTCTTGAGTGACATCGGGATACAAGGTTTTAAATTGCCTCAAGGCACTGCTCTCTTTGGATTACTACAGTCGATCGTACGGTAGGGTGGACAAAAGAATTCTCTCAGTGATCCAGGAAAAAGCAATTTGCAGCAGTAGGTATGCTTTTAATACAATTGGAACAAACTGGGAGGGGGATGCTTGTTAATCCTCATCACTGCTTGGTAATAAATGAGAGACTGTAATAACATGTAGTTAGTTTTCTTTAGTATTTGACTAAATGCCAAATCTTCTGACTGAATACTTTGCTAGGTTAGAATAACCACAGTAATTTGAAAAGTATAGTATGTTAAATAATAAAATTTCGGTCAAAAATCTAAAGGACTTTAAATATTCTTAAATATCAGAATATTTAATATTAGCGTTAAACATACCAAGCAGCTCTGAGACGAATCACAAGGCAACTTTCTTTAATAACACACAGAATTCTTTTTTCTCCATTCCTTAAAGCATTCTATAAGGTAAATGGCATCTGGTGTTGCAAGAATTTTTTAAATCGCACATGTAGAAGCAGAGATATTGAGAAAAACCGATTAAGCATTTGTGCCCCCTAATGGCGAAATTGTGCATTATTTTGGGAAGAAAATAAGCACACAGAGTTTGCATAGTTAGTAGTATCTGACCGAAGATAGAAGTTTTTCAATAGTGTTTTTAGTCCCACGGATACTGCTGTAAATGAAAACATGAACTTACACCCTCTGGTGGCAAACCTGCATTAAAAATTTTTTGAAATTATATGAGAAACATTTTGCAGTGGAAACTCTCTCCAACAAAGAAAGAATTTTTTAAATCGGACTCTTAGAAGCAGAGACGTTGACAAAAATAAGATATGCATCTATGCCCCCTGATGGAAAAGCCGTGCATTATTTTAAGAAGAAAGTATTCTCAAAAGGTATTTCAATGTGAATGGTATAGGTCCACGGAAGCATTTTTTCAATCGAGTTTTTAGGAGCTCAGATTTTGCTGCAAATACTTCAGAAGCAGAAATAAACACTTATGCCCTTGGTAGCCAAACCATTCTTTACTAAATATTGAAAATTTTATGCAAAGCATTTTCCATCAGAAGCTGTCAGGTGCAGAAATAATTTTTCAAATCAGAGTTTTAGAAGCAGAGATATCAAGGAAAATGCAATTTACCTTTATGCCCCCTAGCAGAAAGCCTATGAATTACTTGAAAATTTTGAAATTATGTGAAAAACATTCCGCAGTGGAAACTATCCAACAAAAAAAGATTTTTTTCAAATCGGTCTCTTAGAAGCAGAGATATCAACAAAAATCAGGTATGCATCTACGCCCCCATGCAGAGAAACCATGCATTATTTTAAGAAGAAAATATTTGTAAAAGGTTTACTGATGTGAGTAATATCGGCCATTCATGTCGGTAAATCTAAGAATTTTCAAATCGCACTATTAGATATCAGCCCACGAACAAATTTTTTCAATTGAGATTTTAGGAGCTCAGATTTTGCTGCAAATGCAACAGAAGCCGAAATTAACACTTCCGCCCCTGGTGACCGAACTGTTTTTTACCGAAAATTAGAAATACATGCAAAAGATTTCCCATCAGGAGCTATATCCGCAGGAGAAAGAATTTTTCAAATGGGAGTTTTAGTAGCAGAGATATCGAGGAAAACGCAGTTTACTTTTATGTCCCCTAGTGGAAAATCTAAGCGTAACTTGAAAAAGTGACTATACCTAAATTAGTCTTCGATAAAAATGGAATTGAAAGGCAAAATAATATTTTCAATTCGACGTTTACAAGCAAATATATGAAATAAAATGTATTTTGAATTCAATATCATCTGCGTTTATGCCCTCTAGCAGCAAAATTGTACATCGTGGTGGGGGGGACAAAAACGTGAAATAAAGAATCGTCTCCTTTGCACATTTCAAGCTTTCCGAAGCAAAAAGAATTTCTCAATTCGGACTATTAGTTGCAGAGATACGGTGTTTGTTCACAGACGAATGGATAACATAAGCCCCATCTTTTTTTCAAAAGACATACAAGACATACTTTAAAAGCGTGGAAAAATTAATTTTTGAATTTTTCACAGATGTCATAACTGGGTCATACAAGGTTACCCTGGCAAATGTCATAACAATAAAATGAAAACTTTTTGAATTGAACAATTTTTTTTATTATGATATACTGCCACTGCCAGCAATTGCAAACGTGATTAAAATTTTTAGCGGCTAGTTTTCACAATTTTTATCTGATTCACACGAAATTTGGTGGATTTGTTCCTTTTAGCGATTTATTAAGCGCATTAAATTTTCAGCCAGTTTTGCTGAAATTCCACGAAGATAGAAAATCATATTTTTTTATCCCAGTAGTGTGCAGGAGATGCTTATCAGTCAACGGCCATGCTGGCCCCTCGCACTCGTTTAGGCAAGGAAGTTTCTGCAACCCCCTTTCCCCACACTCTCAACTACAGAGTTCACAGCTGGAGAAGAGCTAACATTTCTGATGCAACACTGGCTGCCAAATCTTTTAACCAAACTAGTTCAGTATAAAAAGAAATACAATGATTCCAGGAGTCATTAAAAATTGAATTTTTACCAGAAGTTTTTCAGGGCCCTGGAAAATAAAAATTTAATTCCATGAGTTTTCCAGGAAATCCAGGAGGTGTATGAACCCTGATTTAGAGATCTCATTCATGACAGTCAATGGCTAGTAAAGAGGTCCCTGGAACTCAATTAAGCACATAACAGTTGAAATGGTATGTTGCAAACCACAGCTGTTTTTATCTCATTACAAACACATACATGAATACATTTAAATGCAATACTAAAAAGCAATTGAGATTACATAGAGATTGCACATTTTCATGGCAAATATACTTCAAAGCACTGCCAAAAAACAATGAAATACATGGAATCAGCAACAGTGTGTGTGAGTTCATGTGAAGTTAAAAAGAATACTCCCATCTGTCTTTCATCTTCCACTCAGTATATATTTAAATTTTAAATATCAAAATTCCAACTTACCTTCATACACCTCTGTCGTTCTTCTTGAATTTCACTGATAATCTGCCTGACTCTTTTAGACATAGGTGTGTTCAATTCCAACAATGAAGTCTGAAAAAAAAAAAAACATAGTATCTTAAAGCAAATGATGGGCAATATGAGAACTCATATGCTCATAAAGCAACAACATCCAGAAAGTAATAAGAAAATACTAGACTGTGATTTAATTAGACTACAACTGAAGAAAATAATGGTACAGTGATGCATAATAATCAATTTCACGGCACATAAAACAATGACAAAATCAATAAAAAATCGTGTTAGTATACAACATTTCACTGAATCGTTAAGAATGCACTGGGATGATTCATCCCGGCAAGAGCTTCACCTACTCTTAATGTGTTAAACAATCTCAATAACAATAATGATATCCCATCACATAAGCTGAATTCACAAAGACAGCAAGAATGAATAACAGTTTAAAAAAAACAAAAAAAACCCTTTAATCTCCTGTTCAAGGTAGTTAGCAAGACAACAACTGAGAATTAGAATTTATCCTCTTTGCACTTGGACTAAATTTTTACAAAATTCCTTTGTTCAGCATTGACATTACATGGACAACTGCAGTCCGCATGAAATCTGAGTACATACCTCAGTGACATTATGTATGCAATAAATATTTTGAACTTCTGTATACACATATAAACTTTCATGCACACCTTATTTTCAACACATTCATAAAGTGATAGCAATTAATCATGAAATACGAAATGCACAAGAACTGGTGGCAGTTGATCTCATTAATCAGCTATTTAATAAAAGGCAATCAGGGCTTAATTTTGCTACTTCAGAACCTTCCAACTTTATCATATGAACTTTTGGACTGGAACTTTCTTTAAAATGAATAATTAAATATTTCCAATGGATCTTGATAGACATCAAGGGGCCAGAAAAAATTTGTATGAAACTTAAATGAATCTAAAACACAAAGAGAATGGATTTTTGTTCTTCAGTTTTAACAATATTTGAATTTTCAAAATAAAGTATGCATTGCAAATATAAATTATTACAGAAACAAAATTCAATGAAGTGTGATACGAAATATTTACCAACATATAAATTTTATTTATTTATTTATTTATTTACTTACTTTTCCCTACCATACCATCACAGCAAACTGAGAACTCTAAGAACAGTCAACTACATTTTGGTATGAAGGACTTCTGATATGACAAGTGAAAGATTTCTCTTCAAATAGCACAGGTTGTTCAGAAAGTAATGCCTCACATGTTTGTATCTTTACCCCCAGATAAGGTATTAAAATGAAACAGAAAATAAAATTTTTATTATTGTACTTCATCTTTTTTTATGTCTTCCATTGTTCATTAGCAGGTGGGATGGAACTATTCCACTTTTTTTTTTTTCTGGTTCACAATTTTCCTTCATTTTCTGGAAGTTATTTTGAGTTCACCTCTCCTAATGGGGTGAGCAACAGGCATGATTGGTTAAAATTCATCACATTCCCCCTTTTTGTTGTTTATCTTCTTTGTCACATGCAGTTTTCATTTTCCTTTGTTTCAGGGTTTAATAACCATCAAGAGCTACATAGAATTGCCTGTCCCTAAGTTGAGGCTACTGGTTCCATTGAAGGAAGATAGCAATCCAGCACCATAGGAAAAACACACCACTCATGCTTCATTCAGGACTTGAACCAGGACTAAGCTTGAATCACTAGCCTGACACCATTGCACCTCAAAACTCGGCCACAAAGATGATCATCACAGTCTTTCAGATTTACCCTTGTGTGTATGCAATTTCACATGGCAACAACTTCCTTTCCATCAAATTCTAAAAAAAATTCACAAACAAAAGTGAAAATTTTTCTAAATTGTGGAAGATTTCTTTAAATGAAAGATAGTGCAAAATGATAAGTACTGACAGCCAAACTACAGAATTTTTTTTTTACACACCAGGGCTTTAAAAACACTTTTTTGCTGACAGGCAGACTTTGTAGCAGGTAGAAAAATATCAGCAAAGTCTCTATGGGCTGCCCCAGTGACACAGTGGTCAAAGCAATGGCTTCTGATCATTCCTCTGAGATGGGCCTGGTTTCGAATCCCGATGAGGCATGGGTGTTGTGTTTGCCTTATGGGCACTGGCTCTGTCTCTTCCCTGGAACCAGTGGTCCTTAATTAGGGACAGGCAACTGCTTACAGCCTGTTGAGCTGCTTGCAGTGGTTGTTCAGGGTGTCTACCAAACCAAATTTGGGAAACGATTTCATGACCAATAAAAAAATGTTCATGGCCACTTTTGAAAGACTCACTCTCACTCTCTCTCTCTCTCTCTCTCTCTCTCTCGTGTGTGTGTGCGCATGCTTGCATGTGTATCGCCATCCAAGCAGCAGTATATGCACACACACACACATTAAAGAGGGGAACACTATGCCCCTTCATTTTTTTTTCTACAGAAAAAGTGCCCCCTTCCATTCTGCCAGTAAAAAAAAATCTACTCATCATGCTTTGAAGTGTGCTTAAAAGTAAGTTGAAATGCTCCCCATTGTGCAACAACATTTCATTCATTACACAGCTTTCTTTAATGTCTATACCTGAAAAATGTACTGACTCCATAAGTAACATAATTTAAATTGTTAAACTGATCTCAAAACTTTGTAAACAAAGTTATGTACATGCATTTCTATGCTAAGACAATTATAAATTATTCTGGTCCCAAACTATGGAACTCACTGCCTGTTGACTTAAGATCTATAAACAATATTGACCTATTCAAGAAAAAACTAAAACTATATCTCATAGGAAAAATTTAAACTCACAATAATTTTCGAGGAAAACACAGAAAATGTCAAACAACATGTTATAATATTTAATACTAATAATCTATGATCTCTCGTTGAGTTATCCAGATCTGGGAGGGTATGATTCTGAATCAAAAGTAACTCACAGATCAAATTAGTGTAATATTGAAAATAGATGGAGATCTCGTGAATGTTGCTTCGCTTTTCATATTATAACACCGTAAACTATTGCCAATTGGACTGTTCTGGAACGGAGAAAAATAGGGGCGGGTGAATGGTGGGGAGGCGGACTATGGAGGGGGGAGGGGGAGTAACTAACATTAAATATATATTTAAATGTTGTTGCACACTCGTTTGTTTTTTGTTCAATGATTTTTGCAACTTTCCCCTCAGAAAGAAGAGGGCTATGTCAGGCCTAAATGGCCTTTTCCCTCTTTCTTCCAAGTTGTTTCAACAATCACTAACTCTCACAACAATATAGCTATGCTAATGTATTTGGATGTGACAACTAAATAAAATAAATAAATAAACATAAACAATAATCAATGAACCAATGTATATCATTATGTTTATTTTTTATTTTTATTTTTTCTAGTGTTTCCTCTTTTTCTTTTTATCTGGCAGGATTAAGGTTTCACTTTTTCTGTGACAAGCTTAAAGATATCCTTTCAGTACCTTTCATTGGTTGGGTTTTTCTTGATTTTTTTTTTTTAATACTAATTTCTTACCCCCTTTTTTTGGGGGGGGGGGCGCTCGGCTTCCTTTCTTTTTATTTTATCATACCTGCCAACTTTCAGAAACCGAAATCCGTAAAAAAAAAAAAGTAATCGCTATGTTCGATGCAAATTTTAATCGACATATTCAATGAAATTACTTGTCGCGCATATTGATTAAATGTACTCAACATATCGATTAAAAAACGATATGTTACCTTTGAAACAAGTATCAACTTTTAATTGATATGACTACAGAGCATAGCAGATGTTTGAATTTATCGGCACATTTATTTCGATTAAAATAGAATCTATACATAATTTCTCATTACTATCTATCATTATGATCTATAAAGAGATAAAAATTTATTTTTTATGGAGGTTTGCATCTCAAGGGAAGGATGTTCCACCCTTTGACCCCCAAATCCAATAGGATGTATCCCATGCCATCACGGAACAAACTAAAATGTTTTCAAAAACGAACCATTTTCATGCTAGGATTATCTAACGGAGAGACGGACAATGAGACAGTCAAATGAAATAAATGACTGAGGGACACTAATTGGTAAATTATGCTCAACTAAAAACGAAGTGAATAAACACTTCGCACGAATCGCATCCAGTTCATTATAACTTTTAACAAAGGAAGTTAATTTCGTATTTTTTTTTTTCCACGCGGTCAACATTAGATTTATGCTTGGCGCTATATGATTAGTAATATCATTCCTTTCACCATGCGAAACGCTGAAATTACATCGACACGTAGAGCAAAATGCATATTCTTCATTTTTTGAAAATTTTGTAATACACAGGAAACTCTGCATAATACGCATCACAGAAAGTTATATAGTACCCCCCCTCTTTTATATTGCTGCTCATAATCACTAATACTAAATTTATTAACACTTGAAAAAAAAATACAAGTAAAACTGCTATAGTAAAACAGTAACAGTTTACAGAGATGCAATTTGCAGAGGAAAAAATAGTACCACAACATATTAATTTGGTTGAATCAAGCAAAGATGTTTTTATGCACGTTATCGAGAGATGAACAAAGCACGGTTGGCAAGCATACAAACTTTCTAACGGACGAGCAAAATAAATCACTGCTGGAGAAGCACTGGCTCGAATGAACATTGGACTTACTTTTTTTTTCTTTTAACTTCCTCTAAGCATTCTTTTGCTAGGTCAAATTTATTACCAGAGAAGAAGTTATGAAACCATGACCCAATGCATTTTCAATTTAACAAAACTGACTGCTTTTGCTTAATTTCATCATGTTTGGTATAGATTTGGGCTTAAAAATTACACAGATTTAAAATCCGTTTGATTTTTTTTTCTACGATAACTACGTTTTGAGATCACATTTCGAACTGGGAGTAGCAAAAACACCTGCTCTCAAGTGCTTGCTCCAATGCAAGTCACACCCCATTTGGCCTCCTCAGAAGTTGCGACCCGGGGGACAAAGAATGCATTACCTGAAAAGGAGAAGGGAGAAAGAGAGAAACAAGCCCAGCTGGTTGTTATCCTTATCAGTTTACGTGGGGCATAAGTTTTAGTGTTTGAAACAATGCAAAACCTAATACATGGGAAAACTGCTGCAAATGTTCCCACATAAACACATTACAAATAAGCTTATTATAATAACTGAAAAGTTGTTCGTAGCTTACATCGGTGCTTTACTTTGAATGGATTAAGTTAAATAAAAAAGTTTGAATAGCGGGTACAAAATAATCAGAAAAAAGAAAATAAATCTCGGAAAATCCCCAAATCTGTAAAATTAACATTTTGCCCGTAAAACCAGTCATGTTTCCGTAAATTTTACGGGAAAATCGTAAAACCTGGCAGGTAAGATTTTATGTGTGATTATCTTGGCTGTTGTGCAGTCGGGCAAAATGTTTTAGTTTGCTGGTTTGGGTTTTTTAAGAAATCCCATTTATTTTGACAATTTTACCCCTAAATTTAATCGGTCCTTATAGCAAACTAAAACAGCAGAAACCCAAAATTCTCTGGTCTCAGCAGATTAATGAGTGATTTTCTTATTGCTTGCCCTTGACGAAGACAACAGAGAGTCAGTCATTAATATGCTTCCCTGCATTCTTCTGTTTGTTAAATTTCCATCGTTTAAAGCTCGCCTGCTTCGGATGGTTGGAAAGTGGCGATTGTTGTTCTACATCTCATTCCCTGAATTTTTGTTTTTCTTTGTTCAAAATTTACTCTTTAGTTTCACATTTTTATATTATTTATTTTATTTGATCTTTCTTCTATGCAGCCTCTGGCGCTTTGGAATTTCAAATTTGTTCTTGGTTTTTTGCTTTTTTCCTTTATATGTTTTTGCTATATATATGTACACTATATTGACAAAAGTCACCGGACACCTAGAAGACACAACACACATAACATTTATTGACATACATTAGTATAGAATTGGTCCACCTTTGGCCTTAATGCATGCACTGACCCTTCGAGACATGCTTTTGACAAGGTTTTGGATCACAGCGATAGGTATGCGCTTCCATTCGGTACATAATGCTGCAGCTAACTGTTGCTTAGTAGTAGGCCTTGGTTCCAAACTTTTTACGTGGTGCTCTAATTCATCCCATAGATGCTCTATGGGATTAAGATCAGGGCTCTGTGCTGGCCAGTCCACACATGATACGGAATTATTGTCAAACAACGCCGTAACCTTCCTGGCTTTATGGCTCGGTGCATTATCCTGCTGGTACCAACAAGGCTCGGTTCGATAGTATTGCCACAGAGTTTGTAGGGCATAATTGTCCAGAATATCGAGGTAGATGTGCTGATTAAAAGGTTTGTCCACGATAACCAATGGGCCAGGACCATACCACGAAAAACACCCCCACCTGAGTACACTGCCAGCTTCAAACTTGACCGTAGGAACAGTACACTGTGGTAAATAGCATTTCCCCGGCTGCCACCATACCCACACACGGTCATCAGACTGATGGACCGTGTATCTGGATTCATCAGCCCATAGGACCCGTTTCCATTCATCTATGGTCCATGATAAATGTTCTTTACACCGTGCTAAATGACAAGTAGCATTCCGAGTGGAGATGAAAGGCTTAAGAGCAGCCGCACAACCATGGTAACCCATGGAATGAAGTTCTGTGCGAATGATGTGTACATACTGAGGTTCCAGCATTTTTACTCACCTGTACACTGAGGTCTTGTGCAGTATTCCGTCGATTAGCTGCAATGACTGTAATGACTCTCTCTTCAACGTCCTCTATCACAGATTTTCTTTGGTCTGCCTGTATGTTTTGACGCTTCAGGCATGCCATGTGTCTTCCACTTATTCAGTACATCCAAAACAGTTGACTTTGTTATGTTTAAACGCCTCTCGGTTTCTCTTATGGACAACCCCACTAATATAACACCCAACAAACTTTCCTTTCTCAAAGTCAGTTTTCTTCCGCCGCAACATTTTCATGGTGCGAATGATTGCGGTCAGCTGCAGGCTTGTTTTTATACCGTTTGGAGCTGTACCATGCATCTGAACAACACAGCAGATTCGTTCATTTGCTTTTGAAGGGGTGTCCGGTGACTTTTGTCAATATAGAGTATATATATTAGGGTGGTTCAGAAACGTATGGAAAAAAATAAACTTTGTATTTTTGTTGATCTCACCCTCTTATTTTGTGCCTATATATATAATGATAATTTGTGTAAAATTTCAGTAAAATAGGTATATATTTAGAGGTCGTGCAGCCACATTGAAATTTCGTAATATGTACAAAAATGGGCAAGGATGCGTAATGAATTATTAAGTTACTTTACATCTTTTTTATATCTACAAAAATACAAAATATATATTACAGAACAAAATATGAAAGACAAATCAAGTACATAAAATATATAATACCTCACTCATTAGTTCCGAAATTATTCTTAAGGGTACTTTTCTTACAACTTGATACTTTGTTTGATGCCCCTGAACCACTTGAAGAAGACTGTTTCTGCTCTTCATCTTTTGCGATAGTCTTAGCAAATGCTTCAAAAAAGGCCACACTATGCTACATGTTGTGGTTCACAACTCTCAGTTTCTTTGCTATTTCAAAGCCACACTGGTAGCTATCTTGAAGTTACCAATGCTCAGGATTGATTTGCAAAAACTCCCTGTTGATGCATTATTGGCTAAAAATCATGTCTGTGTTTTTTGTCACAAAGTTGGATAACGTCTTAGTCATCAATTTCCTCCTTTTGTAGTCTTGTGTGCTTCAGTGGTTCATCCTCACCATCTCGTTCATGAAGGGCTTTTACCATCTTTCACTTTTCCTCCGCCAAAACATCCGAATTGAAGAAAGCCAATGCTACAAGATGCTTGCTGAGATACCAAAGATGTGACAGTTTGTCGACGGCCACGGTTGATATCTATGGGGTTTTTTTGTATGCTACAAAATGCTGAAAAAGTTTCAGGTCATTTCTCGGTGCTTGCAAAGGAAGGGGTGCTGTGAACCAAGCTCTCGGATATTCTTTCACAACGAAAATACATATGTCATGAAGACCTTTACTTTCTCGTGCTGTAAGTTTGAACTGGTTGCAAAACATCCACAGCTTGTAGCTGTAAAGAACCTTCGACATCCATCTGGCATGATGAATAGCTCCTGGAGCACCAGAGGGTACACCATGAGGAGGCGTTCCTCCAAGAAAAATGACAGCAAGCTCCAGCGTCTCTCTGTAATCCTCTCGTGCAAATTCCATTACTGATCGCATGTCGTTCTGAATGACTGCCAGCACCTCAGCATTCCTCACTCTGTGTTCAAAACTAGAGTGGTCAATTTTTGACCATGACTGTTGAAATTGTTTAAAAAGCAATGTACTAGGTCCACTGGAAGCTGATGGTCTCTTGCATTGTGTGAATACGGCAGAAAGCACAATTTCCAGAATGTGGTGCCAGGAAACGAAATACAAAGGTTGTTTTCCTAGCTTTTGTTCAAGTGTCAAATATGCTCCAATTTTATTACGTGCCAGTAATACTTGATGTTTATGTTGTGTCAAAGCACATACCCTGTGCATGTTCAGTAAGTTGCCATTTATCTAAAAGTTCTGCAATGGCAGTTGCCAAAGCAATTCCCGTCCAACTGTAATTCAGGACACCCAATAGTTGATATCAATGTTTGGTCCTGACACTATTACTGGCAGGCAATCTTCCTTTACTTTTCCAGATACATCTTGCATCAGTTTTCCATCCCAGTGCACTATCAAGAAGGCCTCAGCCTTAGAGTGGAAGTTTTTGTATGTTAGTGGCTAGCTCAGAGCAGATAGTCACTCGTCCATAAAAAGGCAAAGGCAAACTAAGTGCAGTATCTTCCACATTTTGACTCATACCTTCCCATGCAGCAGCTACTACCAAGGTTGCTTTTGTGTCGCTCATATTGGCCCTATCTATGGTGGAGGCTAGTTCTGGTGTGATAACCACTGGCATACTTGTACTGGTGCTCCTTTTTGCCCTTTTCTGTGCCTTGCCTATTTCAGAAGAGCCTTGGTAACGAACATAATCTTCACTATCACTACTATCTTCATCAGATTGGTCGCTGGTTACATTGTTTGCAGAATTAGTTTCCAACATGGCACATGTACTCGCACTCATATTAGCACTGATGGACATCCGCTGCTCTTTTCATTTGATTCTGAGCATTTTTGCCTTCTTTCTTTTTCAGCTCCAAAGTTCCTTTTCAGCAAGAGTTATGTCGAGTTCCATTATACAGCCCCGTCGACCTTTTTCTCATTGTCCAAGAAGAAATTATGTCCTTATTGATTGTAATCATGCTCATGGCATCATCATGTGCAATATTGAACAAATAATCCAATTTCTCAAAGAATGCTGTTTCATTAGAACGCAAGTTTCACTCGTTCCTTTGCTACTTTTCTTTAGTCAGCTCCACTTATCGAAAAGTTTTTCCAGCTTGGCAATTGAATGTTGTTCATTACAAGTGGGAATGCGGGCCTTTGACCAAAATAATGCACCTTCTCTTATCACAATTCATGAACTCTCGTGAATAGTCTTGTTCAGTGTTTTATGGTGGTAACAAAATGTAATTAGAACTTGCCGATTAGATGGGAGTTTACTTCCATTAATTTCACTCTCTTCTGACGTTCCTAACAGGTTAATTATCATATAACGTCTTGTCAGTACACAGGGAGAGGGAGCTGTCATCTTTAAATAGTCTCAAAACAATAAAATAACTGCAATAATATACACTATATACCAACAAGTAATTGGACACCCCTGCAATCGACGATATCTGCGGTCCTGATACAAGTCACGGCCGCCGCCGTTAAATATCGTGTGGGAAACAACAATGCAACCAGTCGCATGCAAGATGCCACGCAGTTCGGAGCTCTCTGATTTCGAGAAAGGTGTAATCGTTGGGTATCACAGAACTGGCCGATCCATACGCGACATATCCAGCGAGTTGAGGTACCCAAAATCGACAGTGGCCTAGGTGATTGGCAAGTGGAAGATGAGAGGTGACTGTAGGAACGTGCCCCAACCCGGCAGACCCACAAAACTGGGAGTTAGAGACCGATGGGTGCTGGCCAGAGAAATTCGGAAGAACCGCATTAAATCGATGGGCCACATCCGCGAGGAGTTTCAATAAGCATCCGGGAGTGTTCTTTCGATGCATACTATCCGTAAGGAAGCCCATCTGCTCGGTTATCATGGACGTGCTACCGCCCACAAGCCTTTGATCTACAAGTCCAATAGCACTGCTCGGCTAACGTGGTGCAAAGAACATCGACAGTGGATCTTTGAACAGTGGAAACAGGTTCTCTAGAGCGACGAATCAAGGTTCACCCTCTTACCGTTCGGATGGCAGGGTCTGGGTTTGGCGTCTGCCTGGATAACGCCTCCTACCGGAATGTATTGTGCTAACTGTGAAGTTCGGCAGCGGTGGAATTATGCTATGGGGGTGCTTCTCCTGGTATGGCACGGGACCCTTGGTCGCAATTCCTGGTAGACTCAACGCCGAGACCTACTGCACCATTTTTGATGACCATGCGCTTCCTACGTTGTGGCAGTTTTACGGGGTGGACCCATGTTACTTTCATGATGACAATGCCACCTGTCATGTTATGAGGTCCACCATGGCTTGGTATGGTGACAATGGGGTTAATCAAATGGACTGGCCTGCGCAGAGCCGGACCTTAACCCTATCGAGCACCTCTGGGACGAGTTGGAGCGTCGGTGAAGGAGCTGACCTGTCTTCTCCAAGCAGAGTGGAAGAAAATACCGCTAGCCGTCGTACAACGCCTGGTTGAGAGTATGCCCCGGAGGGTCGCAGCTGTAATCGCCGCTCGTGGAGGCTCCACCAACAATTGAAGGTGAATACACTTCATTTTCCTTAGCTATCACAGGTGTCCAATTACTTGTTGGTAGATAGTGTATAAGGCTGGCCAGATAAACTCACACAGCAAAAACAATACAGCACAAAGCACAGCACACAACTTTGCAGCTGCCTATTCTACACGGGAATGGTTGAAAACACCTGCCAGCTGGCAGTGCATGGCACACGCAACTACATGGCAAGTGCCACCTCGCGGGATTGTACTCTCAATACGCATGTATCGAGAAAGCCAGGACAAGCGGGAAGATCTTATTTCTTTAACTGCTTGGACACTGTTTAACTTGTAGAGATGTCAAACTTTTGACATTATACCCTTTCGACAGTATTATTATTTAGGGTAATGAGATTATACATTATCTTTCATCTGTCCATTCAGCTAATCTGCAATAGAAATTTGATGGTGTTGCAAGACTCCTAAATATTATTTGACATAAATAATGAAATTTTGCATAAATAATGTTTATGTATATTCTAAAAAAAAAAAATGAAAGGCTCAGAACAAAGAAATTCAAAACTTCATTTTTTTTTTTTTTTGGAACACCCCAATATACGCATATTAATTTAAAATACACCCTGATTCATAAAGAAGTATACAGTTTCCAGATGCCGTAAAACAGTAACAGTTGAAGACACGGACCACAACTACAAACCGTTAGGTAGATGTACTCATAAAGTTTGTGTCCCGCTAATGAGGGGTGACGTAGGCGACAGCACGCGTGTCATGTGACTAGTCAGTCAAAATGGCAGCATCTGCAGTGGAGAAGGCATTTTGTGTTCTTGAATTGAGCAAAACGGAATCTGTAACTGTTGTGCAACAGCATTTTAGAACACGATTCGGAAAAGAACCTCCAACCAGAAAATCTATCTATGATTGGCATAAAAATTTTATACAACGGGCTGTTTGTGCAAACTTAAAAGTCCTGGACGACCGCGTGTATCAGAAGAAGTCGCCGATAGTGTTTGCACCGCCATTCAACGAAGCCCAGGAAAATCAATGCGGAGGGTGAGTCGTGAAGTGCAGATTTCACATCCCACTGTCTGGAGAATTTTGAGAAAGATGCTGAAAATGATTTCATACAAAGTGCAGATGTTGCACAATCTCACTGGCCTTGACAAGACAGACTGATGAAGCTACATTTCACATGAGTGGTCAGGTAAACAAGCACAATGTTCACTTTTGGGGAACGGAGAATCCCAGATTTACAGTGCAACACATGCAAGATTCTCCTAAGTTAAATGTGTTCTGTGCTGTGTCCAAAAAGAAAGTGTACGGCCCCTTTTTTCACGAGAAAACTGTCACGGGAGTCTCTTTTCTGGATATGTTAAGTCTTTGGTTGATGCCACAGTTGCAAGACGACAGTGACAACTTTATTCTCCAATTAGATGGTGCACCACCGCACTGGTTAGGCGACATGCGAGATTATTTCAATTAACATCTTCCACCCCGATGGATTGGACAAGCCACTACAGCATGCCACTGACTCAATGCCCACCCAGAAGTCCTGACTTAACACCTTGTGACTTTTTCCTGTCAGGGTTCGTAAAGGACAAGGTATTCGCCCCTCCTCTTCTTGTTGCTCTAGCGGAGCTGAAACAGCGTATCACAGCCACTATACCACTGCACTTGATTCAAATATCTTACCCCGCGTTTGGGCGGAAATGGACTACCAGCTCGATATGTGTCGTGTGACTAAGGGTGCACACATAGAACATCTGTGACTGTCTCTAAAAAAACTTGAAACATTCCTCTCCAATTATGTTACAGGTAACATAAAATATCTTACATTGTTCTTGTTTTATAATGCGTTGAAACTATATACTTCTTTATGAATCACCCTGTATATACATATATATTTGAGAGATATAGTGTCCCCTTGTCTCACTCCCTTTCCAATTTTTATTCGTGCTGTATCCTCAAATAACCAAGCCTTTGCATATATATATATATCATCATCATCATTGTCAACCATTATCAATCCACTGCTGGACGAAGGTCTCCCCAAGTTTCCTCCACAACGGTCTGTCTTGTGCCAGTCTCTTCCATGTCACTCCCGCATACTTTCGAATTTCATCCACCCATCTTCCATGTGGTCTTCTTCTGGGTCTTTTCCTGTCCCTTGGAATCCAATCTAAAATTTCGGCTGTCCATCGATGGTCTGTTCTTCTGGCAGTATGTCCAGCCCGTTGCCATTTCAGGGATTTAACTCTGATCATGATGTCCTCCACTCTTGTCATTTTTCGGATCCACGTGTTCCTCTTCTTATCTCTCCTGGTTACACCAAGCATGCACCTCTCCATGCTTCTTTGAGTTGTCTGCAGCCTTTGTATGTCTCTTTTAGTTAAGGTCCACGTCTCTGCACCATACGTAAGCACTGGAAGGATGCATTGATCAAACACTTTTCTTTTAAGACATAATGGCATATTGCTCTTGAAAATTATGCTGTTTCTTCCAAAAACTCTCCAGGCAAGTTTTGTACGCCAATTAATTTCTTCACCAATGTGACCCTCACTTGATATCTGCTGTCCAAGATAAACGTACGTGTCTGTTATCTCCAGCTTTTCTCCATCGATCGATAAATCTTCATTTCTTGTAAAAGCATTGTAGATCACTTTTGTCTTCTGAAAGTTCATTTTTAATCCCACTTCTTTACTCTTGTCAGCAAGTTCCTGGATCATACTCTGTAGCTCTGATGGGGTAGTTGCAAAAATGACTATGTCATCAGCAAAACGAAAGTGGGTTAGATAATCTCCATTAATCTTTATCCCTTTGTTTTCCCAGTTCAGCGACTGAAAAACACTCTCCAATGTGGCATTAAAGAGCTTCGGAGATATGGTGTCACCTTGTCTCACTCCCTTTCCAATTTTTATGTGTGTTGTATTTTCAAACAGCCGAATCTTTGCACTTGCATTTTCATAGATGTTATTAATAATATTAATGTATGCATCTTCAATACCGCAGGATTTCAGAGCCATTGCAACTGCTGATGGTTTCACCGAATCAAAGGCTTTTTCATAATCGATAAAAGCCATGCACAATGGAAGTTCATATTCCCTCGCTCTTTCAATTAGTTCTCTCAGTACGTGAATATGATCTATTGTGTTGTAGCCACTCCTGAATCCAGCTTGTTCTCTCGGTTGAGCCATGTCCAGTGTCACCTTCAAGCGGTGTGAAAGAACTTTAGTGAAGATTTCATAAACTACTGATAGGAGGCTGATAGGTCTGTAGTTCCTGAGATCCTGAATATCACCTTTTTTATGTAGCAATATCATTGTAGCGTTGTTCCAATCCTCAGGAATTTTCCCTTCATTAAGGCATCGAGTGAAAATTTGGGCGAGTACTGTTTCGATTTCTCCACTTGCTTCTTGTATGATGTCTACAGTAATTCCATCTTCTCCTGGAGCTTTTCCTCGCTTCATGTTCTTGATTGCATGTGCAACTTCTGCTGGAAGGACTGGAAGAACTCTGGTACTGGTACCTTTCATGATGTCTGGAGTACATGTATCATCCCTTTCATATAAATTGGAGTAGAAATCTTTCACTCTTGTCAAAATTTCGCCTCTATTTCTTGTTACAGAACCATCTTCTTTTCTCAGTGCCATAATCTGTTTTTTTCCCTTACTGAGATGTCCCTTTGCTATCTTTAGGCTTTGGTTGTTTTCAATTGCTTTCCTTACTAGTTCACAGTTGAATTTCCTTACGTCTTCAGTGATACTTTTTCGTACTGTCTTGCATAGCTCTATATATTCCACTTTGGAAGTCACATCTTCTTTAGTTGTCCTCATCTCTCTTCTTTTTTGCATCAACATTTTGGTTTTTCCTGATAATTTGTTCACATGCAATTTGTTCTTAGACCCAGCTAATTTTGTTGCTGTTTCCATAAGAGCTTTGCTTACTTTTCTGTTAACATCAGAAATATCCACTTCTTCCAATGTTAGGCCTTCTAAAGCAGAGAATCTGTTCTTCAGTTCCAATTTGAAGGTATTATGGTGTTTTTTAAGGTTGGTTATGTCAATACATTTTGTTTGTCTTATGAGCTTGCTACGTTCGAGTTTAGTGTTGAGGTGCATCTTACATCTCACCAATCTATGGTCACTGCCTGTGTTGAACTTGTTTAGCACACTGCAGTCTTCTATGACGAATTTTTTGTTACACATAATAAAATCAATTTCACTTGTCGTCCCATTTGGATGTCTCCATGTCCATTTCCTGTGTGGCTTTTTCTTGAAAAAGGAGTTCAAGATGAAAAACCCTTCTGCCTCTGCAAACTCTACGAGAGTATTTCCACGCTGGTTTCTGTTGCCGTGACCGAATTTACCTACTGAAGTTTCATTCTGTTGCCGTTGCCCTATTTTTGCATTGAAATCTCCCATAATTATCTTCAAGTGCTGCTTACCTTTATTATTTAGATGACAAATTTCCTCATAAAATTCTTCAATTTCTTCTTCAGCATGACTTGTGGTGGGTGCATAAGTTTGAATGATCTGAGCCTGGTATCTTCTCGAGAGTTGGATAACGAGTCGTGCAGCTCTGTCAGAGGAACTTTTAACTTCTACAACTTTATCCTTCAGTTTCTTGTTTATTATAAATCCAACACCACTAGTTCTGCCAGTATCTGTCCCACGATAGTAGAAGAGATGTCCACTTTTCAGTTCAATGAGATCTTCTCCTTTTCTCCTTACCTCACTTAGCCCGACGATGTCCCACTTGATCCTTTGTAGTTCCTCTTCCAATTCAAGAAGCCTTGAATCAGAAGATAGGGAGCGTCCGTTATACATAGCCAAGGCCAGCATCAGATGGCAGCCTAGTCCGGTCCTCCGTGGATATATATTGTAAAGTACGACTTCCACGCACAAAAGTGCGGAAGGATACATTGACATTTAATGACTTGAGCGTGTGGTGAGTGATGAAGAGAGTTGCGAGAGAGATGTTGAAGGAGGAGGATGCCGAGCTTTGGCTAAGACAACAAGTTCAGTTTGTACCGCGGAGTGTATTCCAGTTTATGTTTTTGTGTAAAGTAATAAATGTTTTGTGTTGTGATCGAGTGTCTGTGATGTTACAATATATATATATATATATATCTTACCTCGCGTTTGGGCGGAAATAAAATATATATATATATATATATGGGATGTAAGGTCAGGTGATGCGTAACATCACAGCCTCTCCTTGACAAATGTCAACCCCGCCTTCTCGTGGTGCATCCTGTTCCCACTAAAGGGGCTCTGACGACCGCCAATAGCGGTATAACTATACCATCGGGATTAGAGGAAATGCTATCCCACACTCACCAACCCGCTTGGCCAGCGTGGTGAGTTATGGCCAAACCCCTCCAAAATGATTCCACAACTTAAATCTTGGCCCTCAGTCTCCGGCAGCTGGAATGTACCTGGCCAAGGCAGCGGCCAGTGCGACATGAAGGCAGAGGGTGCTAAGAATCCCCGGAGGACCGGACTAGGCAGCCATCTGATGCTGACCTTGGCTACGTACAATGGACGCTCCCTATCTTCTGATTCAAGGCTTCTTGAATTGGAAGAGGAACTACAAAGGATCAAGTGGGACATCGTGGGGCTAAGTGAGGTAAGGAGAAAAGGAGAAGATCTCATCGAACTGAAAAGTGGACATCTCTTCTACTATCGTGGGACAGATACTGGCAGAACTAGTGGTGTTGGATTTATAATAAACAAGAAACTGAAGGATAAAATTGTAGAAGTTGAAAGTTCCTCTGACAGAGCTGCACGACTTGTTATCCAACTCTCGAAAAGATACCAGGCTCAGATTATTCAAACTTATGCACCCACCACAAGCAAGTCATCCTGAAGAAGAAATTGAAGAATTTTATGAGGAAATTTGTCATCTAAATAATAAAGGTAAGCAGCACTTGAAAATAATTATGGGAGATTTCAATGCAAAAATAGGGCAACAGCAACAGAATGAAACTTCAGTAGGTAAATTCGGTCACGGCAACAGAAACCAGCGTGGAAATACTCTCGTTGAGTTTGCAGAGGTAGAAGGGTTTTTCATCTTGAACTCCTTCTTCAAGAAAAAGCCACACAGGAAATGGACATGGAGACATCCAAATGGGACGACAAGTGAAATTGATTTTATTATGTGTAACAAAAAATTCGTCATAGAAGACTGCAGTGTGCTAAACAAGTTCAACACAGGTAGTGACCATAGATTGGTGAGATGTAAGATGCACCTCAACACTAAACTTGAACGTGGCAAGCTCATAAGACAAACAAAATCTATTGACATAACCAACCTTAAAAAACACCATAATACCTTCAAGTTGGACATGAAGAACAGGTTCTCTGCTTTAGAAGGCCTAACATCGGAAGAAGTGGACATCTCTGAAGTTAACAGAAAAGTAACCAAAGCTCTTATGGAAACAGCAACAAAATTAGCTGGGTCTAAGAACAAGTTGCATGTAAATAAATTATCAGGAAAAACGAAAATGTTGATGCAAAAAAGAAGAGAGATGAGGACAACTAAAGAAGATGTGACTTCCAAAGTGGAATATATAAAGCTATGCAAGACAGTAAGAAAAAGTATCACTGAAGACGTAAGAAAATTCAACTGTGAACTAGTGAGGAAAGCAATTGAAAACAACCAAAGCCTAAAGATAGCAAAGGGACATCTCAGTAAGGGAAGAAAACAGATTATGGCACTGAGAAAAGAAGATGGTTCTGTAACAAGAAATAGAGGCGAAATTTTGACAAGAGTGAAAGATTTCTACTCCAAATTATATGAAAGGGATGATACATGCACTCCAGACATCATGAAAGATACCAGTACCAGAGTTCCTCCAGTCCTTCCAGCAGAAGTTGCACATGCAATCAAGAACATGAAGCGGGGAAAAGCTCCAGGAGAAGATGGAATTACTGTAGACATCATACAAGAAGCAAGTGGAGAAATCGAAACAGTACTCGCCCAAATTTTCACTCGATGCCTTAATGAAGGGAAAATTCCTGAGGATTGGAACAACGCTACAATGATATTGCTACATAAAAAGGTGACATTGAGGATCTTGGAAACTACAGACCTATCAGCCTCCTATTAGTAGCTTATAAAATCTTCACTAAAGTTCTTTCACACCGCTTGAAGGTAACACTGGACATGGCTCAAACGAGAGAACAAGCTGGATTCAGGAGCGGCTACAGCACAATAGATCATATCCACGTGCTCAGAGAACTAATTGAAAGAGCGAGGGAATATGAACTTCCATTGTGCATGGCTTTTATCGATTATGAAAAAGCCTTTGATTCGGTGAAACCATCAGCAGTTACAATGGCTCTGAAAACCTGTGGTATTGAAGACGCATACATTAATATTATTAATAACATCTATGAAAATGCAAAGATTAGGCTGTTTGAAAATACAACACACGTAAAAATTGGAAAGGGAGTGAAACAAGGTGACACCATATCTCCGAAGCTCTGTAATGACACATTGGAGGGTGTTTTTCAGTCGCTGAGCTGGGAAAACAAGGGGATAAAGATTAATGGAGATTATCTAACCCACCTTCGTTTTGCTGATGACGTAGTCATTTTTGCAACTACCCCATCAGAGCTGCAGAGTATGATCCAGGAACTTGCTGACAAGAGTAAAGAAGTGGGATTAAAAATGAACTTTCAGAAGACAAAAGTGATGTTCAATGCTTTTACAAGAAATGAAGATTTATCGATTGATGGAGAAAAGCTGGAGATAACAGACACATACGTTTATCTTGGACAGCAGATATCAAGTGAGGGTCACATTGATGAAGAAATTAATCGGCGTACAAAACTTGCCTGGAGAGCTTTTGGAAGAAACAGCATAATTTTCAAGAGCAATATGCCATTATGTCTTAAAAGAAAAGTGTTTGATCAATGCATCCTTCCAGTGCTTACGTATGGTGCAGAGACGTGGACCTTAACTAAAAGAAACATACAAAGGCTGCAGACAACTCAAAGTAGCATGGAGAGGTGCATACTTGGTGTAACCAGGAGAGATAAGAAGAGGAACTCGTGGATCCGAAAAATGACAAGAGTGGAAGACATCATGATCAGAGTTAAATCCCTGAAATGGCAATGAGCTGGACATACTGCCAGAAGGACAGATCATCGATGGGCAGCCGAAATTTTAGATTGGATTCCAAGGGACAGGAAAAGACCCAGAAGAAGACCACATGGGAGATGGGTGGATGAAATTCGAAAGTATGCAGGGGTGACATGGAGGAGACTGGCACAAGACAGACCGTTGTGGAGGAAACTTGGGGAGACCTTCGTCCAGCAGTGGATTGATAATGGTTGATGATGATGATGATGATGATGATATATATATATATATGGGGATGTAAGATCAGGTGATGCGTAACATCACAGCCTCTCCTTGACAAATGTCAACCCCTCCTTCTCGTGGTACATCCTGTTCCCACTAAAGGGGCTCTGACGACCGCCAATAGCGGTATAACTATACCATCGGGATTAGAGGAAATGCTATCCCACACTCACCAACCCGCTTGGCCAGCGTGGTGAGTTATGGCCAAACCCCTCCAAAATGACTCCACAACTTAAATCTTGGCCCTCAGTCTCCGGCAGCTGGAATGTACCTGGCCAAGGCAGCGGCCAGTGCGACATGAAGGCAGAGGGTGCTAAGAATCCCTGGAGGACCGGACTAGGCTGCCATCTGATGCTGACCTTGGCTACGTACAACGGACGCTCTCTATCTTCTGATTCAAGGCTTCTTGAATTGGAAGAGGAACTACAAAGGATCAAGTGTGACATCGTCGGGCTAAGTGAGGTAAGGAGAAATGGAGAAGATCTCATTGAACTGAAAAGTGGACATCTCTTCTACTATCGTGGGACAGATACTGGCAGAACTAGTGGTGTTGGATTTATAATAAACAAGAAACTGAAGGATAAAGTTGTAGAAGTTGAACGTTCCTCTGACAGAGCTGCACGACTCGTTATCCAACTCTCGAGAAGATACCAGGCTCAGATTATTCAAACTTATGCACCCACCACAAGTCATGCTGAAGAAGAAATTGAAGAATTTTATGAGGAAATTCCTGATCTAAATAATAAAGGTAAGCAGCACTTGAAGATAATTATGGGAGATTTCAATGCAAAAATAGGGCAACGGCAACAGAATGAAACTTCAGTAGGTAAATTCGGTCACGGCAACAGAAACCAGCGTGGAAATACTCTCGTAGAGTTTGCAGAGGCAGAAGGGTTTTTCATCTTGAACTCCTTTTCCAAGAAAAAGCCACACAGGAAATGGACATGGAGACATCCAAATGGGACGACAAGTGAAATTGATTTTATTATGTGTAACAAAAAATTCGCCATAGAAGACTACAGTGCGCTAAACAAGTTCAACACAGGCAGTGACCATAGATTGGCGAGATGTAAGATGCACCTCAACACTGAACTCGAACGTGGCAAGCTCATAAGACAAACAAAATGTATTGACATAACCAACCTTAAACACCATAATACCTTCAAATTGGAACTGAAGAACAGATTCTCTGCTTTAGAAGGCCTAACATCGGAAGAAGTGGATATTTCTGAAGTAAACAGAAAAGTAACCAAAGCTCTTATGGAAACAGCAACAAAATTAGCTGGGTCTAAGAACAAATTGCATGTGAACAAATTATCAGGAAAAACCAAAATGTTGATGCAAAAAAGAAGAGAGATGAGGACAACTAAAGAAGATGTGACTTCCAAAGTGGAATATATAGAGCTATGCAAGACAGTACGAAAAAGTATCACTGAAGACGTAAGGAAATTCAACTGTGAACTAGTAAGGAAAGCAATTGAAAACAACCAAAGCCTAAAGATAGCAAAGGGACATCTCAGTAAGGGAAGAAAACAGATTATGGCACTGAGAAAAGAAGATGGATCTGTAACAAGAAATAGAGGCGAAATTTTGACAAGAGTGAAAGATTTCTACTCCAAATTATATGAAAGGGATGATACATGTACTCCAGACATCATGAAAGGTACCAGTACCAGAGTTCTTCCAGTCCTTCCAGCAGAAGTTGCACATGCAATCAAGAACATGAAGCGGGGAAAAGCTCCAGGAGAAGATGGAATTACTGTAGACATCATACAAGAAGCAAGTGGAGAAATTGAAACAGTACTCACACAAATTTTCACTCTATGCCTTAATGAAGGGAAAATTCCTGAGGATTGGAACAACGCTACAATGATCTTGCTACATAAAAAAGGTGACATTGAGGATCTCAGGAACTACAGACCTATCAGCCTCCTATCAGTGGTTTATAAAATCTTCACTAAAGTTCTTTCACACCGCTTGAAGGTGACACTGGACATGGCTCAACCGAGAGAACAAGCTGGATTCAGGAGTGGCTATAGCACAATAGATCATATCCACGTACTGAGAGAACTAATTGAAAGAGCGAGGGAATATGAGCTTCCATTGTGCATGGCTTTTATCGATTATGAAAAAGCCTTTGATTCGGTGAAAATATCAGCAGTTGCAATGGCTCTGAAATCCTGCGGTATTGAAGATGCATACGTTAATATTATTAATAACATCTATGAAAATGCAAGTGCAAAGATTCGGCTGTTTGAAAATACAACACACATAAAAATTGGAAAAGGAGTGAGACAAGGTGACACCATATCTCCGAAGCTCTTTAATGCCACATTGGAAAATGTCTTTCAATCACTGAACTGGGAAAACAAAGGGATAAAGATTAATGGAGATTATCTAACCCACCTTCGTTTTGCTGATGACATAGTCATTTTTGCAACTACCCCATCAGAGCTACAGAGTATGATCCAGGAACTTGCTGACAAGAGTGAAGAAGTGGGATTAAAAATGAACTTTCAGAAGACAAAAGTGATGTACAATGCTTTTACAAGAAATGAAGATTTATCGATTGATGGAGAAAAGCTGGAGATAACAGACACGTACGTTTATCTTGGACAGCAGATATCAAGTGAGGGTCACATTGGTGAAGAAATTAATCAGCGTACAAAACTTGCCTGGAGAGCTTTTGGAAGAAACAGCATAATTTTCGAGAGCAATATGCCATTATGTCTTAAAAGAAAAGTGTTTGATCAATGCATCCTTCCAGTGCTTACGTATGGTGCAGAGACGTGGACCTTAGCTAAAAGAGACATACAAAGGCTGCAGACAACTCAAAGATGCATGGAGAGGTGCATGCTTGGTGTAACCAGGAGAGATAAGAAGAGGAACACGTGGATCCGAAAAATGACAAGAGTGGAAGACATCATGATCAGAGTTAAATCCCTGAAATGGCAATGGGCTGGACATACTGCCAGAAGAACAGACCATCGATGGACAGCCGAAATTTTAGATTGGATTCCAAGGGACAGGAAAAGACCCAGAAGAAGACCACATGGAAGATGGGTGGATGAAATTCGAAAGTATGCGGGAGTGACATGGAGGAGACTGGCACAAGACAGGCCGTTGTGGAGGAAACTTGGGGAGACCTTCATCCAGCAGTGGATTGATAATGGTTGACAATGATGATGATGATGATGATGATGATATATATATATGCAAAGGTTTGGTTATTTTAGGATACAGCACCAATAAAAATTGGAAAGGGAGTGAGACAAGGTGACACTATATCTGTGAAACTCTTCCATGCCACATTGTAAAAATGTATTTGAATCATTTAACTGGGAATACAAAGGGATAAAGGTTAATGGAGATTATTTAATGCACCTTCGTTTTGCTGATGGCCAAATTTTAGCAACTGCCCCTTCAGAGCTGCAGAGTATGAACCAGGAACTTGCTGACAAGAGTAAAGAAGTGGGATTAAAAATGAACCTTCAGAAGACAAAACTGATGCACAATGCTTTTACAAAAAACAAAGATTTTGCAATTGATGGGGAAAAGCTGGAGATAACCAATACCTACATTTACCTTGGACAGCAGATACCAAGCAAAGGTCACATTGACGAAGAAATTAATCAACATAAAACCTGGTTGGAGAGCTTTTGGAAGGAACAGTACAATTTTTAAGAGCAATATGTCATTATGTCTTAAAAGAAGGGTTTAATCAATGCATCCTTCCAGTGCTTACGTATGGTGCAGAGATGTAGACCTTAACTAAAAAAGACAAACAAAGACTGCAGACAACTGAAGAAAGCATGAACAGATGCATGCTTGGTGTAACCAGGAGAGATAAAAGGAGAAACTCATGGATCAAGAAAATTACAAGAGTGGAAAACATCATGATCAGAGTAAAATCCCTGAAATGGCAACGGGCTGGACATATTGCTAGAAGGACAGACCATCGATGGACAACTCAAATTTTAGACTGGATTCCAAGGGACAGGAGAAGACCCGGAAGAAGACCACATGGGAGATGGGTGGATGGAATTTGAAAGCATGCGGGAGTGACATGGAGAAGATTGATGCAAGACAGACCGTTGTGGAAGAAACTTGGGGAGGTCTTCAACCAGCAGTGAATTGATAATGGATGATGATGATATATATAGTTGATTCATGTTTTCTTTTGGTTTTTTATTGTAAATATGTTTAACCCACATATAACATACATATATCATTAATGAATAAAGAAGTGCACTCAGTGAAATGAAAGCAGTCACTGAACTAATGATAACAGATGTGTGCATCTAATTAACCAGTAAACGAACCACACCACTAATGCAAAAATTTGCTTCTGACAATTACCAAATAAACTTTGCATTTGCACACACAAGCTGTGATACCATAAATGCCAATAGGAGAAGGAATGTTTCAGGCAAAGAGTTAATATGCACATTATCTTCAGCAATCAGACTGTGGTACTGAATTATTTTTGGTTCACTGTTCTCTATGTAACATCTCCTCAAAAACTTTGAAGTTACATTGCCCTGGAACAGGAATCAAACCCACATTTTCTGATCTCTATTCAAGCATAGGACTGTTACACAACCCAGGATGATAAAGTTTTAAGTAACTGAAAATAAGCGGTTGTAGCTTGTAAACGGATCTTATGCTTCCTTGCAGCATGGACGACTCTTTCAAATTCAAGAACGGATACAGATCACAAATCACCAGTACACGAAGTATCATTACAGAAATTATGGAATAAATATTCTTCACATATACAAATGGGAAATTCACAACTACATTATCTTCAAAAATCAGATTGTGGTACTGAACTGCTTTTAGTTCAATGTTCTCCATGTAACATTTTCAAGTTTCTGAGATGTTGTATGATGAACAGTGAACTTAAAGCAATTCAGTACCATAATCTGATTACTGTTAAGAATTTTTCTCTCTACCATATTCTACACTAGAGTCCAGATAATTATATCTCTGTCTTTTTAATCAGGTAAGTACGTACATCAGTGCGGGATATTAACCCACAGCTGACGGTTCCAGTTGGTCATTCAACCTAAGGATTCTGGAACAAAACCCAGTGAGTTGGGGTCTTTTGCCAATGTCACACAGAACTAGCTGGCATCTTTCCAAGATTCACAGAGGCCCTTGTTGCTGTTGTGTGTGCCATTGTTCCCACGGAGCGCCCGAGGAGACAAAACAAAATTGGATGGTGAAATTAGTAGGAGAGTGAATTCTTCATTAAAAAGTCATGGCTGCTTTGGGAGGTTTTCACAGGAATGACAGGTTCTCAAGAGAGTCCCACATGGCTGTGTATGAAAGTGCAATTGTTCCTATTCTGATGTATGGCAGTGAAACCTGGGTACTACAGAAGAAACATAGAAGTCGTTTGTGTGCTGGAGTTTGTGGCAAGACATGTTCTGATCGTGTGAGGAATGAAGATGTGTTGCAGTTGTAGAACGTGAAGCAAAATGTTTTTAGCAAGGTGGAGACTAATATGCTTCAGTAGTTTGGCCTTGTTAAAAGAATGAGTGATGAGATGCTTACTAAGAAAAACTTTTTAGCCCAAGTGGCAGGAAGGAAAGGCAGAGGAAGGCCAAAGAAGTCATGGGAGGTTCAGATCCAGGAGTGTCTACATGGGAAAAAGATTACGAGTATGAAGTACAGAAGATCTTGTGTATGGCGTGTGATGGATTTCAGTAAAGCCCAAGTTGTATGTCAAGATCGCTGTAAATGGAAAAGTTTGATATGGCAACAGTAAGTAAAAATTATCTGGTAGTTTGCCTTTCTTTGTGGAGCTAACTAACCTCTGAATCTTAGAGAACAGGTTAGTGATGATGATTTTTCTCCCTTTATTTCTGTAAGGATATAAATACATTTAAAAAAGAAAAAAAGAACATTCAGCAGAATTTTTAATACCTTGTATTTAAAACATAAAAAATGTAGAAGTAACTAGAAAAAAAAGGAAAATACTTACTTTATCTATATCTATTCTTGCAGCTGTTTGAACTCCAAAAACTTCTTGAAGCCAGTCGGGACTGACAGCTAAGCCAATCCACAGGAACATAGAAATACCATTCTCTGAATAAGAAAAAGAAAGAAGAAAAAAAAAAGAAAAAAAGCATTATTAGCATGAGGGTTCTTGGCAAGGAAGCTTTTAAACCTTTATGCTATGCAGTTAACAAAAGAAGCAACATACAGTTTTACTGTCCCAGCCTATTCCAATGGATATGGTAAACAGATAGAAGTTGGGTTTTTTTATTATTTCTCCCCCCTATTTTTTTTCTTCATGGAATATCTCCCAAAGTAAAGAGGTACAGCAATTTTAAAGTATGTGAAAAGCAGAAGCTATGTTAAGAATGCTGGTAAAAAAAACACAAAATAAACAAATAAAAATATGGTTTAAAACTCAGGCTTCACGCGACAATAACACATAAACATATAAAATGAGCGAAACACACAGTCACGTATAGTAAAGTGAAACCAAACCCTTCTGCAATAATGTTCTTGCTTAAAGACAGGGAACCTGTCTCACCCTTGGACACCCCTTGAGTTTATGCTATTTCCATTTCAACTTCCTGTGGTCTCTCAGTGTATATTGGAAGCACATACCGAAGCATCAAAACAAGACTTGGTGAACACAAAAAAAGATGTTTCCAATGGTCTTCCAAAGACAGCTTTATCTGCACTAACCCTTGAAGACACCTCTGCAGTTCCCATTTGGAAAGAAACCAAAAAAGTTGCCCCATTCATCAACAAGGCATCTCTGCGTTTCCAAGAGAGCATTGAAATTTTGTTCAGCAAAAACTGCAATTCAGAGACCCCTCACCAAATCCCATTTATTTGGATCTCTCTTCTAAAATCTGGCAACATTTCCAACACCCAAACTTCAAATTGTAGTTCTGGCAACCAGCCCATCCAGTTGATCACAGGAGATCAAGGTCATAGGATGACCGAAAGCTACCGCTAAACGAACCTTTTACCATATGTGACTGTGTGTTTCGCTCATTTTATATGTTTAAATAAAAAAAAAAAACTGGACATCCAAATCTTCCACTGTACAAAAATGAGGTAAGAGTTTTTCAACCACACTGAACCCTGATTAAAGTGTTCAATTTTCTGCAAGCAATTGTGAAACTGGGGGACAGGGAGACTAGAACAGAGCAAGAAGTACCATAAAATAAAGGAATTTTATGCTATGTCATCATTTCATCCCCTGATGCAAATGTCACTTTCAGTGCCACCTTCTGGAAATAACTATCAGTAACCACAACTTTTTAGTACATTTCTATAAAAAAAGAACAAAAAAAAAAAAAAAAACAAGTTAGTAAAATCATGCAATGCATTGATTATGATATGCTTTCCAACATACTAGAAATCATTACTCAAGCTATTACTCAAGTTATGAGGAAAATGGCTGTGGAATAAATCTCACCCCTGTGCCCTGACCTTTGATCCCATTTCGATGATATGCAACAGAACTGGTTCAGTATACCTCCAAAATAACACGATAAAGTTTTGTCGCAATCGAAGCAATTTTACCTAAGTTATGATGCATAAGGGCTATGGAATAGATCCCGCTTCTGTGTCCTAACCTTTGACCCATTTCGCCCATTTTCAATAGGATTCGTCCCCAGGCAGGTCCTTACAACATACTAACATTTCATCCAAATCGAAACATTTTTACGTAAGTTATGACGCATAATGGCAAAGGAACTGATTCCGCTCCTATGTCCTGATCTTTGACTCCCATTTCACCAGTTTTCAACAGGGTTTTTCCCCAGATTATCCCCTACCACATACTAAAATTTAATCGAACCTTTTTTACTTTAGTTATGACGCATACGAGCAGTGGAATGGATACCGCTCCTATGTCCTGACCTTTGACCCCATTTCGTTCACTTTCAATAGAGTTCCTTCCCAGGTGTTCCTTTATCACATACTAAAATTTCATCGAAATCGAACGATTTTTACACGAGTTATCATGCAGACGAACATATGCACACAACATGTGACGTAATTAAGCAGATGGGAATCGCAACCATCTGCTGGCAAGACTGTGACGTCATAAAACTTTAATAGGATCCGCACACAACGCGTGACGTAATGAGACAGATGGCGTGACCGCGCACTTACATCTAATCGGACGATGCCATGACATTACACTAAAAACGTGGTAATTCGGGGTGGTTATTAACCCACTAAACGAATTTTCCTAAAGTCGAGATCAAGCTAAATCGATTTCTATTACCAGAAAACGGTAGGTTAAAGACTTTCATCAAAATCCTTAGAGCCGTTTTCAAAATAAAATTTACATACATACAAGAATTGCTCCTTTAAGGTGGACGTCAAGTAATTTTGCTTCCTCTACTTCGAATGGAAAAATTTCTGTACACATTTTCTTCCCAATTAATGCGTTCCCAAGGATGAAAATTTGAACATCGATTAAAATATCTTCATTTTATAACTTGCAATACTTAATATTTTCTAAAACATAACCATAATTATGCAATCCAACATTTGTATGTCTACTGACGTCATGAAAATACAGGTCGCGCCATCTTTTTTCTGAACAATTAATGCGTTCACAACGATGAAAATTTGAACATCAATTAAAATAGCTTCATTTTATAACTTGGAATACTTAATATTTTCTAAAACATAACCATAATTATGCAATCCAATATTTGTTTGTCTACTGACGTCATCAAAGTACAGGTCGCACCATCTTTTTTCTGGGTTCAACACCACCAAAGGAAAAGTTATTGATTTTTAATACACTGCTGGACAATTGCTAAGGACGGATCATAAACGGCTATATAGCGCATAAAAAAGTAAGTGTGGTTGGATGCCAAGTGAAATAAAATAATGTCAGAATGCCAGGACATTACAAGAAAGACAATTTATTGTGCTCTGAAATCCAGAAGGCTTTGGTACGTGTTCAAGGGACAAACAGGACATTTTGTGCAGAATACGTAAACGTGAAAAAAATGCAATTACCGTCCATAGGCGTTCCGGCGTAAGATGTCAATACGGGATATGGCCACCATGGAGGGCGATGCAAGATTCCACATGTCGTGTCATGCTTTGCGCAACATTATCAAGCAGGTGTTGGGGTAATTTATCCCATTCCTCTGTCAGTGCACGGATGAGGGTGTCCTTGTTTACTGGAAGGCATTGGCGACCAGCAAGACTCCTCCCCAAAGCATCAGACACATTTTCAATGGGATTCAGATCAGGAGAACATGCTGGCCATACGAGGCGTTGAATATCCTCGCTCTCAAGACACTCGTGGACAGCGACTGTTCGATGACATGTTGCGTTGTCGTCCATGAAAATGAATCTATCACCGACAGCACCACGGAACATGCGAACATGAGGTAGCAGAACATCATTAACGTATCGCTGGCCAGTCACAGTCCCAGTTGGAAGCACATAGAGGGACGTACGGCCATTGATCATGATGCTAGCCCATACCATGACACTACATGTCGGATATCGGTCCCTTTCCTGTATGTTTGCTGGACAATATGCAGTACCACTATCACGCCAGATCAGTTGTCGTCGACAATCAGACGATAGACTGTATCTACTCTCATCTGAGAAGAGGACAGCAGACCAGTCGTTATCAGTCCAATTGCGATGCTGATGGCACCATTGCAAACGGGCGGTACGGTGACGTCTGGACAATGGGATGCACACAACAGGACGGCAGGCGCATAGTCCTCCTTCATGCAAACGTCTGGAGACAGTTTTTCGGGAGATCCGCTTGCCAGTAGCAGCCATAAACTGATTTGCTACCTCACTAGCTGTGCTGCGCCGGTGTCTTTTTGTTGATAGCACTATGTACCGATCTTCTGCAGGTGTCGTACTGCGAACACGACCTCTCCCGTGGCGTTTGCTACACTCTCCATTTGTTTGAAATGATTTCCAAAGCCTTGAAACAACACTGTGGCTGACGTCGAACTCCCTGGCAACATCTGTTATTTTTCGCCCTTCTTCAATCTTGCCAATAATACGGCCACGCGTAAAATCATCTAGGTGATGTCGGGAAGACATACTGAAAATTGCAAGTTCGTCAATTGATTCTTTCCCTTTCAACTTTGCGTTTGAACAACAACGGTCAATAAGCGTCAAATCCTTTATATCTCTTATCAGCGCTATGACGTCATGAACAAGTTCGGCAATCCAAAATTTGCATACGCACAACACGTCTTACTGTATCCCGCACTGATGCTAATTTCCACATTTTCCTGCCTTACATTTTATGGTTGCTATCGTAGCTATTGTCATCCGTCCTTAGCAATTGTCCAGCAGTGTATAATTATGGTTATGTTTTTAAAAATATTAAGTATTCCAAGTGATAATAAGAAGTTATTTTAATCGATGTTAAAATTTTTATCCTTGGGGACACATTAATTGTGAAGGAAATGTGTACAAAAGTTTTTCCATTGGAAGTATCGGAAGCAAAATTACTTGACGTCCACCTTAATAATATGGGATAAGGGCGATGGAATGGATCGCAATTCTATGTCCTGACCTTTGACCCCATTTCGTTCATTTTCAATAGGGTTCGTCCCCAGGTGGTCCCCTACCACATACTGAAATTTCATTGAAATCGAACCATTTTTACACACGTTATGACGCATAAAGGCAACGAAATGCATCCCGCTCTTATGTCCTGACCTTTGACCGCAATTCACACATTTTGAATAGGGTTCGTCTCCAGGCGGTCCCTTATCACATAGTCAAATTTAATTGAAATCGAACTATATTTACGCAAGTTATGACGTATAAGTGCAATGGAATGTATCCCGCTCTACGTAGTGACCTGTGACCCCATTTGTCCCATTTTCAATAGGGTTCGTCCCTGGGTGGTCCCCTACCACATACTAAAATTTCATCGAAATTGAACCATTTTTACGTCAGTTATTGTGCGAACAGACGGACGGACAGATGGACAAAGCTGGAGCATATACGCTTCTTCAACCTACGGTTGGAAAGCGTAAAAAACTGACATGCTTATGTATATGGTGATATTTGTTTGTCAATCCACCATGACCATGGACAGCTATCAGTTAAAAATGGGTCATTTATCAGAAAAATGCCAACCACAGCAAAAAATGAATAAATAAATACATAAATAAAAAAACATGCATAGTAAAAATGGGTCATTTATTGGAATAATGAATCCAATGGTGTAACACATATTGATGTGGCAAAAAAATAAGGCATAGGAAAAAAACGGTATGAGTGTGTAAAAATCCTGCTTGCATTATCAAAACCAAAAGAAAAAAAAATGGTAACTCTTACCAAGATTAAGGTATTTAAGGGAAAAAAACTCCTTTGATGAGCTCTGGATTCTACCTCACAGAACTGGGAAATAGAAACAATGATCAGAAATGAGAAAAAAAAAAAAATAGCAATTCTGTATTCTAAAATTCTAAGAAAACAGTAAATCTGATCTAGCTTAAGTTATTTGAAGAAATAAATTATAATGGATTTGCATACCTGAGCTTCAGTAACATCACGATTTTCTAAATCAACAGTTATTATTTACTTCTTTTTCTTTGATAGGAAAACCTCGAAAACAGAGAACAAGACGATACCGAATTTTTGGGTGTAATGAGCAAGTCTTTCGAATCCATTCTGATGCGAATAAAATTTACCAAAGCTATTCAAAATCAATGGAACCAGTATGGAAAACAGTAGTATCTGACCGGAAAAAAAAAATGTTCAATTGGGTTTTTAATCCCGCAGATATTACTGTAAACGGAAACGTCAACTTACGCCCTCTGGTGGCAGATTTGTGCGATAAGAAAAATTTGAATTTATATGAGAAACATTTCGCAGCGGAAATGCTCTCTAACAAAGAAAGAATTTTTCAAGTCGGGCTCTTAGAAGCAGAGATATCGACAAATATAAAATATGCATCAATGCAAAGTAGGATCCTTTTAGCTGTCTGTCATCTGCCTGAAAAAGGCTTTCGTTATGTAATGGGCTAACTCACTTCATCCCTGACCTTCTTGTCAGATTAAAAAGTCCAGTTCAAAAGAATGCTGGTAGGGATTGCCACCTGAAATCTTCCCCAACTTCCCCACCAAACACATAGCCTTTGTTCTATGCATGTATAGCCACAAGACTTTTAAAAACCCAACACAGAGTATTTATGGCTTTGCCATGGGACAGTGGCAAATTTCTCAGTTTAATTTGATTTAGCAGGTGTACAATAATCTATGGAGAGAGAGAGAGAGAGAGAGAGAGAGAGAGAGAGAGAGAGAGAGAGAGAGAGAGAGAGAGAGAGAGAGAGAGAGAGAGAGAGAGAGAGAGAATTTGTGGGGTGACTGATTTACCAGTTTCCAAGGTGTTTATATTTGGGGATGCATGCATAAAAGAGAAAAAAGAATGTGTTTTTTGTTCTACACTGCCGGACAACTGCTAAGGACGGATGACAGCAACCATAAAATGGAAGGCAGGAAAATGTAGAAATTAGCATAAGTGCGGGATACAGTAAGACATGTTGTGCGTATTCAAATTTTGGATTGCCGAACTTGTTCGTGACGTCATAGCGCTGATAAGAGATATAAAGGATTTGACGCGTATTGACCGTTGTTGTTCAAACGCAAAGTTGAAAGGGAAAGAATCAATTGACGAACTTGCAATTTTCAGTATGTCTTCCCGACATCACCTAGATGATTTTACGCGTGGTTGTATTATTGGCAAGATTGAAGAAGGGCAAAAAAAAAAAAAACAGATGTTGCCAGGGAGTTCGACGTCAGCCACAGTGTTGTTTCAAGGCTTTGGAAATCATTTCAAACAAATGGAGAGTGTAGCAAACGCCACGGGAGAGGTCGTGTTCGCAGTACGACACCTGCAGAAGATCGGTACATAGTGCTATCAACAAAAAGACACCGGCGCAGCACAGCTAGTGAGGTAGCAAATCAGTTTATGGCTGCTACTGGCAAGCAGATCTCCCGAAAAACTGTCGCCAGACGTTTGCATGAAGGAGGACTATACGCCCGCCGCCCTGTTGTGTGCATCCCATTGTCCAGACGTCACCGTACCGCCCGTTTGCAATGGTGCCATCATCATCGCAATTGGACTGATAACGACTGGTCTGCTGTCCTCTTCTCAGATGAGAGTAGATACAGTCTATCGTCTGATTGTCGACGACAACTGATCTGGCGTGATAGTGGTACTGCATATTGTCCAGCAAACATACAGGAAAGGGACCGATATCCGACATGTAGTGTCATGGTATGGGCTGGCATCATGATCAATGGCCGTACGTCCCTCTATGTGCTTCCAACTGGGACTATGACTGGCCAACGATACATTAATGATGTTCTGCTACCTCATGTTCGCATGTTACGTGGTGCTGTCGGTGATAGATTCATTTTCATGGACGACAACGCAACATGTCATCGAATAGTCGCTGTCCAGGAGTGTCTTGAGAGCGAGGATATTCGACGACTCATATGGCGAGCACGTTCTCCAGATCTGAATCCCATTGAAAATGTGTGGGATGCTTTGGGGAGGGGTCTTGCTGGTCGCCAATGCCCTCCAATAAACAAGGACACCCTCATCCGTGCACTGACAGAGGAATGGGATAAATTACCCCAACAGCTGCTTGATAATGTTGTGCAAAGCACGACACGACGTGTGGAATCTTGCATCGCCCTCCATGGTGGCCATATCCCATACTGACATCTTACGCCAGAACGCCTGCGGACGGTAATTGCATTTTTTTCACGTTTACGTATTCTGCACAAAATGGCCTGTTTGTCCCTTGAACACGTTCCAAAGCCTTCTGGATTTCAGAGCACAATAAATTGTCTTTCTTGTAATGTCCTGGCATTCTGACATTATTTTATTTCACTTGGCATCCAACCACACTTACTTTTTTATGCGCTATATAGCCGTTTATGATCTGTCCTTAGCAATTGTCCAGCAGTGTAGTAGTTAATGACTTCATGGCTTCCTCTAATTACTGTCTGTAACCAAAAAAAAATTTAACTGGTATTATAGAGGATACATTTATTAAGGAAAATTACCTCTCAAATTTTGACTTTATGGCTTCCTCAATCCTGCTCAATTATTCAGAAATTAGAAGAATCCGTGGAAATTTACAAGACACAAGGTGGCAACATCAACGACCATGCTGGATGGCAAATCAACTAGGCCTAGTCACCAGACCTGTGGAAGTAGTAAGACACAGGAACTCTAGACGATGATCTAGTGTATAGATCAAAAATTTGAGAGGTAAGGTACCTTAATAAATTTATCTTCAACAATTCCTGTTAAGATTTTTCGTTACTAACAGTAATTAGAGGGAGCCATGAAGTAATTAATTAATAGAATTAAAGAAGATATAGGTCGGATACATGGCAAAGCATCAAGAAATTAGAAAGAGTTGAGATTAAGTTAGATCGTTTCCTGGATCACATTAATTACTTAAAAGAGTGCAAGAGAGTGGAATTTACATCCTAGTCATTAAAAACCAAGCCTAATGTTTAAAAATTACATATTAATAGCTTCAATAGAAGTGTTGAATGGAAGACGATAGCCAGAACCATTCGGGAAAAGTACAAAAGCATTAGCATCAACAAAAGATTGGAAAATACAATCTGGATTTTGGAACTTTCTTTTTTAGGAGAAAATATAAAAGACAAATTGATTCCTTTGGAAAATGCAAGAAGTACTATAAAAATAGGAAATTCCATAATTTTCTACAGGGGAAAAAAAAGAAAAATCTGTCCCGCTGCTTCAATTATACCAAGAGAAAGAGCGGAAATTAAACATTGCTTTTTTTTTTTTTTTATTGAAGGTTTAACGACCACTGTGAGCAACTCAATGGGCTATAAGCAGTCCGCCCGTCCCTAATTTAGGGCCACTGGTTCCAGGGAAGGGAGAGAGCCAGTGCCGTAAGACAAACACAACATCCATACCTCACCGGGATTCGAACCCGGACCCCGTTCGGACGAATGATCAGAGGCCATCGCTTAGACCACTTGCGCCACCGGGGCGGCGGAAATTAAACATGTGGTACATCTCACAAATAGCTCAGACAGAGCTCTGTCGAGTGCTCTGGATAAAGGATAAAACTTTAATATTCACAAGAATAAAGTATATAAGAAGAAAAGAATGATGGAACTTGAATATATTAGTTTTTCTCTGGAAAGAAAAAATACTGAAGCAGCATTAGCACTAAGAAAATAGTATAATACTTGCCTTACAAATTTCAAGTTCATTTAGCGGAATGCTAATAAAAATCTTTCAAAGGAAGAATTAATAGCCCTGGATAAGTTCAAAAAGGACACAGAAGCAGTAGCAGTTAGAGCAGATAAAAGTAAGAAAATAACCCTAATTAAAAAAGATTATTTGCTAAAGATGGTAGAAGAACTTAGTAAACCAATATACGAAAAATTGGAAGGCAATCCACTAGAAACAATTATCGCAAATTAAAAAAAATTACTCGCCTCACTTAAGAATAATAATAAGATTTGTGAAAACTTCAAAAATTTTAAATTACCCATTGTACTCTGTAAACGTATGGTCAACCAAACTTCATAAAGAAGGCAACCTATTATTGACACTAAAAATTCTCCACTTTCCAATCTGCATTATTGCTTACTTTTTCTTTTGTCAAAGAAAAGTAAGCTTCCTGAACCTAAGGCACTGCTAAAGAACACTCACGAGCTATTACAAAAACTAGAAGAACTTCCACAATTAGAAAACCCTTCCATGGCTAGTTTAGAACTTGTGTGAAGGTATACAAATACTAACCTGGACAAACTCAGAGATTACAGTACATCACAGATGACCTATTTGACCTAGTAGGGTTTCATAATTATAATAAAGAAGAAAGAACAGGCATTTATGAACTTACAGTATTTTTTCTGAAAATATTTTTTTCAATTCCAAAGCTGCTTCTATAAGCAAAAATGTGGGCTTAGCACCTCTCCTAGCAAATTATTACATTAGTAAAAAAGAAGAGGCCTTCCAAATGAAACCTTTTATTTTCTGCATATATGCTAGATACATGGATGATATCCTTTTCACCACTGATCAAAGTTCAAGTGAAATCTCAGCAAAAATTCTAGAAGGTTTTAATTCCCAAGATGAATAAAAGGAAAATAGGCTAAACTACCTGGACATTAAAATGGGAAGGCAAAAATCTTACCACACAGTTACACAAGAAGAATACAAATACTAATAGAATTTTAAATTATAACTCAGATCACCCTAAATATATAAAGAAAAATGTGGCATTACCATTTAAAGAAAAAATAGAAAAACTGAATTCACCTTCACAAATTAAAGAAAAACATAAAAATAAATTAAAATAAATCTTATTAGAAAATAATTACCCATCAAAAAGAAATACATGAACTCTATTATACGAGAAACCTACTAGGAGAAGAACAAGCACAACTGTAAAAAATAAAAGAAAAAATTGACTGCTTATTCACAAAAAGAGTCACTTACCACAAGGAACTTTTTGAAAAACTAAAGAAAATCAGCAATAATTATAAAATTAAGTTAGCTTCAAGTTTGAATAACAAAATTGAAAATCACTTACCATCCCTAAATCAAAGAGAAGAAAATACTTTACTCCAGGAAGGAGTCGTTTACAAAATAAATTGTTCATGAGGCTTACCATACATCGGAGAAACAGGACAAAGGTTAAGCACCAAAATTAATGAACACAAAGCAGCAATAAGGAACATTTCAAATGAAATAGGATTAGATAGGCACATACAATGAACTGGTGACAAAATGAACTGGAACTCCTTAAAAGTTATGAAGCATCAAGCCCACTTAATTAACGGGAAATTAGAAGAATCCCTGGAAATTTACAAGACACAAGGTGGCAACATCAACGGCCATGCTGGATGGCAAATCAACTACGCTTGGTTGCCAGACCTGTGGAAGTAGCAAGATGTAGGAACTCCTGATGATGATTTAGTGTATAGATCAAAAATTTGAGAGGTAATATACCTTAATAAATTTATCCTCTATAATTCCCATTAAGTTTTTCGTTAGCGATTTTTTTAATCTCCCCATTCTCCATAAAATTGCTATATTTGAACCAAAATCTACTCATCTTTGGCAATCCTGTTAAAAAATGTGCATACCAGTGAAAAAAATCAAATCGGAAAATGGCTACCAACATTCACAACAGCTGCCCATACTGGAATTCAGAACAAACTTGATTTAACTGTCAAATACAAATGGTCAGCTTAAAGCAGTGATTCCTTTTGGTGGTTTGTGAACTCCATGGTCCAAGGGGTTCAATGCTGAAAATTCTGCAATGATGCCTTAAGCAGTAAAGAATGGTCCAATTATGTTACAATACATATTTCTTCTGTGATAACAAGATGTGCATATTTGAAGCATTACAGGTTTGTTTTGCAGCAATTCAACACAACCACAGCCCATCACAAACATTCTGCAGAAACAAACCTTATATATGGTCTCTCATTGCAGTAATACAGCTGTTTTCCAATTTAAACTTATCCTCAACTTATGTTACTATTCTCAACCTGGCAGATTTTTGAATGAACTTGTTGGCAATACTGGTCGCTTGGTACAGTTTCTGTGAGAGTGTGGCCAGTATGCCAGTGGTAAAAAGAAGAAAGTCACATCTGATGAAATTCTTTCCTTGCAGATAAATTATTTTATAATTAGAGTTTTATTATTTTATATTTAGACTAAATTTTAGATGTTTCGTTGTTATAGGTAGTGAAATTTAATATTCTAAAAATATAAGTAATGTAAATTTTAGAATAAAAATATCAATGTTTCTCACAATAAAATGTTTGTTATGCATCGACTATAGTTTCGCAGAGCATTTAGCTAGGCATCATCGAAGCGACGATGCCGAGCGAAACGCTCTGCAAAACTTTAGTCGACGTATAATAAACATTTTATTGTAAGAAACATTGATATTTTTATTCTATCTTAAAGCCACAAGTTTAGTAGTCTTAAATTACATGTAAATTTTAATTTGAAGCGTTTTTTTTAGCCATCTTTACCCTGGCAGTTAGCAACAGAATTTTTGGGGTTAAAAGGAAGTTTGCAGAACAAAATACAATGAGAACCATTGGTTAAAGATTTGACAGCCTGATTTCTGTCAATGTCATGCACGAAAACAAAAAGAAATCACTTCTACTACACACTTCATTTCAAACACTGTCACAACAAATAATGATAACAGAGATAACATTTAAAAACAAAGGATAAAACTACTTACCTATTAAGTAAACACCAAAGTCCTTTATTTTCTCAATTGAGCACCTAATGCCAACTGGAATCTCTGTTGCCTCAACTTCAACATCATGCTATTTCCCATGGAAGAAACAAGTTTAAAGCTTAGGGAACATGGCAAATATTTATAGTTGCGAAATATTTAAATATTAGAAAAAAATTAAGTTTATTCAGTACTTGCAATGAATAAAACAAACAGATTCCAGTTTAAATAATTGAAAACACTGTTATACAGGGTGATTCAAAAAGAACTTAACAAGTTTGAAAGCATATAGAAATTATTCAGAATACTTACAAAAATTTTGGAGGCATTAACCTGTAGCAAAACACATCAAGTTTTATCTCATGTAATGCTACAACACCAGATTCCATAACTGCAACCGACAGTGCAGTGCATTTCAAAATGTCAGCTTTCACAGGTGCACAGCATGCTCGCTCTGTGTTTTGGTTTGAAGAAATAAAATCCACAACTGTTCAATGGAAATTTTGCACCCAGTATCATAGGGATCCTCCCATTAGTCCTACAATTTACTCTAGGCATAATTTTGTTGAGACTGGTTGTTCTGTGTGCCATGAGAAATCCTCTGGTTACCTACGTGCTTCTGCTGCTGTTGTGGAACATGTGAGAGAGAGCTTCATTCAAAGTTCCATGAAATTAATGTGACATGCATCTCGTGAAATAGGTATTTCACAACCAACGGTTTAGCGAGTGTTATGAAAATGACTGCACTTAAAATCATACAGATTTACTGAGGTTCAAGAAATTAGTAGCGCAAATTGCATGGTTCATCAGGAATTCTGTACAAAAATGTTCCATCTGATAGAGGAAGATGGGGACATTCCTGGACTATGTAATCTTCAGTGATGAGTCGACATTTCATGTCAGAGGTAAGGGTTAACACCCACAATGCAGCATTTGGGGTACTGAAAGTTCATCAGTGAACAAAAACATTTGTTTGTTCACTGATGTTAACAGCAGCGAACAAACAGATATTTGATGGCTTATTTTGCAATTACAAATCAGCAGTACTTACAGTTCTGCTGACATTTTCAGCTAAATTATTGTCAGAACATTTAATCTAAGTGGCTCAAATCACTCTAAACATTCTAGACTATTGCATGAATAGACTCAAATTTTGATTCCATTTTGAAAGTCAGCAGTACTTACAGTACTGCTGATTTATAATTCTGAAATAAGCCATTTGTCAAACACTCATAGCTGCCAACTAAATTTAATGAAAAACCAGAAGATTGCATACGAATCAGGAAGATTCTTCTGACATTAGTTTGTTATACAATATAAAAAGTCCACACAGAGCTAAAACGGTATATCTTGTTTTGCAACAGTTACACACACATTTTTATATGCACTTCAACCAGGGATAGATAATAAAGAAGTCCATTACATATAATTTATTAGATTTTGAAACACTATCCATACAAGTCAGCAAGAAAAAATTCCATCTTTTTGAATACCTGTGCAGAATTTCCCTTTTTTCTTGCTGCTCTTTGTTTTTTTTCCCCACCTAACACAAGCCAGGATATCGGACATTTTTTATTTCTTAAGAAGCACCTGGCCACTTTCAAGGTCCACATTTTTTTCTTTTCAAACCTATACTGTTTTTTTCTGCTTTATTTAACATTATCAGGGACACAGACCTGTTTTTGAAGTTGAGAAGCACTAAGTGGAGCTAACATTTTTTCTTTTTCTAGTTTTCTTCAAACACTAATAGGAATTCTGCAGTAAATGTAATAAGTGTCTACGCAGACTAGGAGTAGCTCACGGTGGCCTTTAGAACCCATTAACATGTGTTAGGAACTTGAAAACATTGAAAATAAACTTTACGCAGATGTTTCATAACATTATTTCACTGAGATTTTCGATTTCCATAGCATACTCAATGTTTTCTGTTGTCCATAACAGGATCGACGATTTTCATAGACTACTTGATGTTTTTCGTCGCCCATAGCGGATCGACGATTTTCACAGCACACTCGACGTTTTACGTCGTCCATAGTGGACCAATGATCTCCATAGCATACTCGACGTTTTCCGTCAGACGATTTTCATAGCATACTCGACGCTTTCTGTCCTTCGTTGCGAAGCGACGATTTCCATAGCATACTCCAGGCTTTCTGTTGTCCGTAGCGGATCGACCATTTTCACTGCCCATAGCGGATCGACCATTTCCATTGTCTGTAGCGGACCGACCATTTCCATAGCATATTCAATGTTTTCCGTCGTGCGTAGAGGACTGACCATTTCCATAGTAACTATGTAAAATCTGCAGTACTTGGAGTCTCTAAATCTTTTATACCAATGCACAATGTTATTCAGCGGCAAGGGAAATGGTATTCTCGAAGAATTTACTGTGCCGAAGTTCCGACAATGATGACAGGGCATGGAATTCCCATCTCTGTTATATATTTTATTCATAGGGATATTTTCGTAGCAAAAAATACAGAAAATTTTAAAATCCGGAAGAAAAGTTTTTCCTGCCAGAAAACCAGAAGGCTGTATAAAAAAATCGGAAAACTTATGGAAAATCCGGAAGAGTTGACTGGTATAAACATTGGTGGTGTCCACTGACATCATCAATGTACAGGTAGTGGAGTCTCAACATTACCCAAGGAAAAACTATGGATTTTTAATATAATTATTTATAGTGAAGTTTTGTTTGAAGACCTTTCTAGCCCTCAGCTAATACTTAAGATACAGTCAGCTCTTATTATAAAGCACTTCAGAAGGCCATGATACCTGCTCGCTGAGATCAAATTGCGATTCCTGACAATGGTAACAGAGTACACTGCATGACTTTCATGGAAGACAAATGATGCAATAATGGGAGGTGTTAGGAAAACTATTCATTTTTAATACACTTTGAATCACCTGTGCAACTCATCTCTAATTACATCAGAGATGAAAGTGCTATAGATGCACTAAAAATTATACTTTAAATGGCAGCCGTTACAATTGTTTCTTTACTGTAATTGTGTCACTCTTTTTCCTATTGGGGGTAAAAGACCGTCACACCCTGTTTATGGAAGAGGGAGGGGATGTGAAAGACCGTAAGTGTTTCATAGTGGGACGTTTGTTGTCAATTGCGATGCACTGGGTAACTGATTGGGTGGTGGGCAGTGTATATCATTCAGCCTGGCTAAAACCTACAATGGTTTGTGTGTTTAGAAAGAAGGAGACAGCACTAATTTCATGCATGCTGGAAGTGGGTGCAATTTTGTGGCTTTCCCTGTTGTGGATTCACCAACTGTACTGTGCAAGAAAGAAAAAAAAAAAAAAATCTGTGTTTTACCCTCTCTAGTGAGAGATAAAATAAGAAAAAACTGACTAAAAGAAAAAAATAAAGGCACTAAAGCATAATTTATTAGTGTTTCAATTTAAGTTTTCAAACAGCAAATAGCAAACCACTTCCATGTAAAAAGGAAAGGCTAGAATGAATTATCAAAATTACCTATACACATACACAATTTTATCAAAAGTATTCGAACACTACAATGTTTTGGGACAAATGGCTTTATTATCACAATTAGTAGTTAGACAGTTCACCTTTTGCTTGTATAACAGTGACAACACGTCAAGGCACACTATCAATTTCCAATAGGTCTCAACAGAAATAGCTCGGCATTCAACCTGCAAAGCTGCTGCCAGAGTGGAAGCGAAGATGGTCATTGTAGTTGGTTTCATATCCGTCGCTCCAGTTCATCCCAAGAGGTGTTGTATGGGATTAAGATCAGGATTCTAAGCAGGCCAGTCTAACAATTTCACCTCATTTTCTAGAAACCAGTCCTGCAGATGCCATGCAGTGTGGCAGGGAGCTCGATTGCGTTGGAAGAAAAAAGGGTCATTTCTATAATACTGCCACATTGTTGGTAAGGCAGAATTATCCAGAACGTCGAGGTTCACTTCAAAGTTCATGGTTTGTGGAATAATAATCAATGGGCAGAGTTCCATCCATGAAAAACAACTCCACACCATGATGGAGCCTCCGCCAAACTTAACAGTTGGAAAAACAGTACGATAAAAATTGTTTGCTAGGCTGTCACCAAATCCAAACACGTCCATCAGATTAGAAGAGTGAAAAGCATGACTCGTCACTCCAAGGAACAGCTCTCCAGTCACTCACAGTTCAGGAACGACTGGAGAACACCACTCAAAAAAGCGCTTCTCATTCACGGTAGTGATGTGTGACTTGTGTGCCGCTGTTCTACCATAATAACCCATAGCTGCAGATAGTTACAGTACTAACCAAGCCATTACAAGCATTTCCTACTTCAGCAGTGATGGAAACGGCAGAGGAAGAATGGGAAACATTTCTTAACATGGCTCTTCTGTCATGTTCCGTCAGTTTGTGCGGCCTTTCTGAATGTTTTTTTGCTGAAGTTGCACCGTCCTGCTTCCATCTCTTCACGACATCACTTACATTCAATTTTGGTACATTTAGTTTCGCTGCAACGCTCCTTGTGGAAATGTTACTCAAATGACATCCTTGACCAGCCCACAATGGAACTCTGAAAATTCACATCCATGTGGCATATCTGCTTTAAAGTTACTAATAACAAGACAGAACATCTCAGCTTTACATACATCCTCACTTGCAGCGCACCTTCTTGCGCATCCATTCTTTGCACTTATGCAAATACTTGGTTAGTGTCCGATTACTTTTGATAATATAGTGTATAATCACACAAGTTTTTAAGACTTCATCTGCAAACCGCTACGCTCCCAAACTAATAATCAATTAAGACTCAGTGCTCCAAACTCTTTATAACTAAATGTCTGCAATATACAATTCGTTTCCTTGAAATTAAAGCACAATTCATCGAACAAGTTAAATCGTTTCGCTATTTCGGTCCAATTATTACTGAAGATGCGAAATGTTAAAAGGAAAATAGAATGACACTGGGGATGGCAAAAACGGCTTTTAGAGAGAATCAAAGACTACTGACAGCCAAAAATATAGATCTAAAACTGAGGAAGATATTTTAAAGGCATGCGTTTGGTCAGTAGCTCTCTACGGTTCTGTGACATGGACATTGACCAAGATGGAAGTGAAAAGACTGGAGGCATTTGAGATGTGGAGCTATAGAAGAATGAAGAGAATAAGCTGGCTCGATAGAAAGACTATGAGGAGGTCCTGGAGAGAGTGGGAAAACCCAGGAATCTGATCAACATGTTAAAAAGAAGAGAATGTTATGGATGGGACACACATTGTGCCATGGAGGCCTGATTCTGAAAGCTTTGGAAGGGAAAATTTAAGGCAAGAGAGGAAGAGGATTGCCAAGGAATAGTTTTGTGGCACAGTTACTCCTAAGACATACTATGACTTGAAGAGAATGGCAGAGAATAGAGAGGAATGGAGAGACAGAGTACATCTACTGAACAACCAGTCCTTGGACTGAGTAACCAAGAAGATGATCAATTGATGAAGCATTTTTTTCTTTAATTTTGTGAATAACAGTTGAAATTCACAATGTTACTGAAACAGTTATAAGCTGCATTTTAGAGCTGTATGCCTGTAAAATCCAGTTTGGCATCATGGCGTTATAATCGGGGAAATATGGTAATTGTTTTTAGAAGGATGTCAAATTCTCTATATTACTATTAAAATTTTTGAGCTCGCTGAAAACAAATATGAAATTAAAGTTTAAAAATCTAAGTTCAGAAACAATGAGAAACTGAGAAATAAAATTAACTCACCAAAGAAATTAGCCGAGGATACAGATAACAAGCTGATGCTGGAACATCCATACTATTTGCCACTAACATTACAAAACTTCTATCATCAGTGGAAATTTCCTGGCCTAATAACACAATATACAATTAAGAACTGCTATCATTTCTGTAAAACAAAATTAAATAAAAACAGCACAGATATGTAATAGATAAAACAATTTCATGTAATAACAAAAATATAAAGATACTGTTCATGCTTTCATTTATTATGTAAATTAAATTGACAAAAAATTTTTTGTAGATCTTTATGCTATACATTTCTCTTGTTCATACTAAGATGAAATGTGAAACCTAATGCATAGAACAAAAGGTCCACCTTAATTTCAGTTATGAAAATCTAGTATTACTGTTTTTAGTTATGTTCCACTGTTAAGGGAATCTACAGTATAAATTAAAAGCCTGAATAAAAATAGGTCTGTCTTCATTATCTTAGAAGACAACTGCCAAACACAAAATTGTAAATTTACTAAAAGTTCATCTATGTACAGTGTGATATGACCTAAGTAAAAACCTAAACAAGAACAGAAAAGATGACACTCACAAAATAATCACTTTGTAGTCCTTAAGTCCACATACGAAGTTTTACAATTTGGCTGGCAAAGAAAAGAAATCCTCTTGTCCACAGTATAAGGCTGTTTTAGTTAGAGTCTTATTTTTGGCACAAAGGCAAATACTGTATTAATCATAATCTTTATGGCTAAAAGGTAGAATAAGTCCATTTCCACTTTTCAAGTTATACTGTTAAGAGAGTAAAGCTTTCCACATACTGTGCAATGCTTTGTACCTTTTGTTAATGGAAGTGAAAGTTAACAACAAAAGTTTTGATGTGAGATAGAAAGTGGCTGTAATGTTTAGAGAATAAAAAAAAACAACTAATTCAACAACAAGACAAAATAAGCAATGCAGACATTTTATCTGAATTACAGTAGCGAACAAAAGTATTTGGCGAAACACTTTTTCGAGCAAAATTTTTTTTCTGTTGGACCAAATCGGGTCCATTTTAGGATATGATATGTGTTGATTCATGGGTTACAATGCCGCGTAGTTTGTATTTTGCTCAGAGCAAATTTGTCGTTCGAAATGGGCCATATTCAAGAGTCGCCAATTATTATCCATTTGTTTGCTGCATGTATTAATGTTTTTCTTGTGATTTTTGTGGGTTTTGTGATGTGTAGTGTGATAATAAGTCAATCTTAGGTTTTCAGAAATGGGTAAAAAGGCGGAGATGAACATGATGGAATCCAGAATGCGCGTCCCCGACATTGCGAGGGCCCTGAAGATCTGACACCAGTCCATTTCAGCTATCCTGCAACGTTATAAGAAGACTGAGACCGTCGAGAACAGTCTGCGATGTGGTAGGCCTCGTTCCACTACGTTGCGTCAGGATAGACGCATCCTCCGTTGATCTCGTGCTGATCCCACCTTGACTGCTGTGGACATTGCCACCGAATTCCGTGACAGCGACAACCTGAACGTAAGCCGAATGACCATCTCCCATCGTCTCATTGCTGGTGGATTGAATGGAAGACACCCCCGCCAAGAAACCACTCATCGGAGTCAAGAATCGACAAGCCAGAGTCGTGTTCACGTGCCGTCATCGACATTGGTCCATGCCGGACTGGAGTAAGGTGCTTTTCACCAACGAGAGCAAGTTCAACTTGTTCGGAAGTGATGGCATCCGATACGTACGACGTCCGTGTGGCCAGAGATTCAACTTCCAGTTCATTCAGCCGACTGTCAAGCACGGAGAAGGATCGCTCATGGTTTACGGTGCCTTCTCTCGCAATGGAATGGACCCCATCATCAAGATTGGTGGAGTAATGACCGGCCAGAGCTACATGAACATGCTCATCAACGACGTCTTCCCATGGGCAAACCAGAACATGCCACCCGGATGGATCATGCAGTAAGACAACGACCCGAAGCACACCTCCAGAGTAGCGAAGGCAGCCTTCCAGCAGCAACAGGTCACACTTCTAGACTGGCCATGCCAATCTCCAGACCTCAACCCCATCGAGCACATGTGGGAGGAGCTGGAGAGACGATGTGCGAAGAAAACCTGGCGGAATAGGGCCCAGAAGTTCGACCAGCTGTCTGCAGAATGGGCGCGAATTCCACAGGTCACCGTCGAGAAGCTAGTGGACTCTATGCCGGCCCGTTGGGCACCTGTTATTAAGTCTCATGGTTATCCCACTAAGTATTAGTTATTGTTTTGTCGTTTTCTCGTACTTGTTTTCTGTTATTGTTGCATTAAATGAATGTGATACACACCTACTTTGTTGGTCAATTTGTATGATCTTTGCGATTAAGCTCAGTACCTGATCTGTGTTAAGGCTTCTGATCCATCTGCATATGGGTCATGTTTACAACTGAATAACACATATTATTATATCCCAAAATGACCCAATTTGGTTCAGCAGAAAAAAATTATGGTCGAAAAAGTGTTTCGCCAAATACTTTTGTTCACTACTGAATGTACCTCATGCTCAGAGTATCAAGTTGATAACAACATAATGACATGGTTTGGTTGTATGACAGATAAAGTTTCTCTCAAAAGATGTTTAAGTATTATGTTCTAAATGAACAAATAAAACCCTCACAGGTTCAGCCAGTTGAATGAAAACCTATGGAGGGATCTTGACAAATGGGAGATATGATAATGTGGGCTTCTTACCAAAGAAAGGTAGGAGCAGTAAGGATACCCTGACAGGAGAGTGAGAAGACAAAAGTGATGAAAAATAAGTTTCACAAATACAGCTGAACCTCAGAGAGATAAAAAAATTTGCTCGTTAAATGCAGTTTGTGTTATTGACACCCCTATGTAATTAACTGAACAACTCATACACAGTCAAGTATGGAAAACTATGCAGCACAATTAAAGGAAAAGTATGGAAATCTCTTTTGGCTTCTAAAACCTTAATAGCATTACCTTTTTCCAAAATTTGACGCAGCAAAGACGAAATTATACATAGTACTGTATACTGCAATACAGTATAGAGTGCTACAGTGCTCTGTGTATACTATGTATACATGCACCTTACTCTAACCCACCTCATCAGCACAATTTAGACTTCTGTTTTTGCAGTTCCCAGTAGGTTCAAAGTGCCTATAAGAAGTAGTTTCAATTTTCTCATGATTTTTCAGAGCTGCTAACAATGTATTCTTTGTAATGATAAATTACACCACAGCTGCAGTTCTATTTAAAATATTGTCATCTCTTTGTTTAAAATTTACTGTTTTTTCTTTGCACTCAAAGATGGCTGAACTTTATCACTCATGTTAACATGAACAACATGTACATAAAACAGAGAGAAAATAAAACTCTTTCACAACAAAAGTGGGAACAGGGTGCCCACTCTTTTCAGAGAAAATATTCAAGCACATTCAAGGATTTTCAAGGACCTTTCAGGAAAAAAATTCAAGGATGAATTTGTCAATGTCCTAAACCGCAATGAATATTATATATATATATATATCAAGAATTATGTGTGGTGTATTATGATACTCATTATTTTCATAAAACATCTATATGCATCGCATAAATTCTTTCTGTATGTTCAAAACTCACAATTTCTCAAACACAAAATTATCATAACAATAAAACACTTAATATTTATTTTAGAATTATGTACAGGTATGGTGTCTGAAAATTTTAAATGAAATTTTCGGACATCATACCTGTGCATAATTCTAAAATAGATATTAAGTGTTTTATTAAATGAATGTTTGTACCATGTATGAACCGGAATGAACGGAGTTCATTCTGGTTCATACGTGGTACAAACGAATGGTGTCTGAAAAATTTAAAAATTCCCCGAGTGGGGGGTGAAATGCACCTATCAACAGCATCAATGAACCCGCTTTGAAGCAGATAAAGAAGAAACAAGAAGGGGAAATCCCCAACTTGCCGTAAGGAAAATGAAAGAAACGATATGATAGTTTTCCCCTTCGCAAAACAAGTGCTCTGGGGTAGCAAACACTCAAAACACTCAAGTCCTCTCGCAGTAGCAATAGATCGGGGGGGGTGTCCAATCTTGACCTACTTAACTCCCCATCAGACCGCAGTGCACCCTTTCTCCCAGTGACGCAGCTGCTTTGATTTAATGTTTACTCTTTTTGACTTCCGATGTCAATGGGGAATTGCAGAAAAAAAGTGAAAAATAACAAAAGGAAAAAGATCGGAAATTTCGAACGAAATTTTTCAGCTGTGGGGTTTTAAAATTCAAGGACTTTTCAGGCTAATTAAAGAAATTCAAGGACATTCCAGGCCTTGATTTTTTTTTGAAATTCAAGGACTTTCCCGATTTTCAAGGACGCATGGGCACCCTGTGGAAATAAGTGTCATTTGGTTGGTTGGTTGGTTGGTTGGTTGGTTGGTCAATTTTTATGGCGCAAGGGCCATGTTTGGCCAAAGAGCGCCAGACACAAGACAAACAAACAGTATTAAAAACGTGGTAAAAAGCTTAAAATCTGACTGATCATGTAAAACTGAAAAATGAGAACGATGGAAGGGCTAAAAAAGATAATGAAACAAACAGTATTAAAATCATGATACAATGATTAAAATCTAGCTGATTCAGTAAAACTGAGAAATGAGTATGATGATAGGGCTAAAATCTAGATACGTTTAAAATAGTCTGTTTAAAAAATGAAAAAACAGCAACAGTATTGCAGTGGTCATTGAGGAGCCGCTGCAGTGTAGCAGCGTCTCGGTCAACAAATGAAAATGAAAGACATGAAAACGAACATCACGAAAACAAACACAACTACACAAAAGATGAGTGACAGTGAGTCGGCATTGCACGTCTCACACATCGGCGCAGTGTCGCCACACAGCAAAAAGCGGTGAGTGAAACGACAATGCCCAATGCGGAGACGCGCAAGCACCACTTCCTCCCTGCGGTTCCGACGAGATGAGGAGTTCCAAATTTCAAGAATAGGTTTTATACGATGCAGTTTATTTTCCACCTGTTGGTCCCACAGACCCTGCCACGTTCGTTTGATATGAGCACGAACAAGAAATCGAAAATCGCGATGAAAGAGTGGCAAGGGTGTGACGATCAAAGAGGAAGCAGATCTAGTGGCCGCATCAGCACACTCGTTACCCGAGATTCCAACATGCCCAGGAATCCCGCAGAATTGAATCTGGACACCGGTCTCGAGCAAGGAACGAAGAAGCCTTCGTACCTTAAAAAAAAATGGATGATTACAATAGTCCAACGATGACAAAGACTGCAGGACACTTAAGGAATCCGTATAGACCATAGCACTATGATGAGAACTCGACTGAACATGGAGAAGTGCAAGATACACAGCATGCATCTCCGATGAAAACACAGTGGCCTCGGCTGGAATCCGCGCTACTGACACGTCATCAACACAGACAGCTGTGGATCCAACGACTCCATGCATCTTGGAGCCATCAGTGAAAATGGGAGTGTATTCGGTATTGAGGGCACGGTGCTCAGCGAAGAGCTGCTGGTACACTGACGCAGGGGTTGAGGATTTGTCGAAAGACGTAAACGTGGTATCAACCATGACACCAAGTGGGTGCCATGGGGGATCTCCAAAGCCCCTGGTCGCTGCAAAGAGTGACAAGTTGAGCCCTGCATCATGAGCTACGGCCGCCATACGAAGACCGAAGGTTGGAATGCACGAGGGCCGGTTCTCAAATAAACGAGCATGCTGAGGATGGAAAACTGCACCGTACAAAGGATGGTCTGGAAGAGACCGAAGTTTTAAGTAAAAGTGAACAGACAGCTGCAGACGGCGTAATTCAAGCGATGATTAGTTCGCATCAACGTAAAGGCTGGCTGGGAATCAGAGAAGTTCGAAATGCTCCCATACAAAGACGCGGTGCCTGATGGTGAACAGCGTCTAAAGGCCGGAGAACGAAAGAACGAGCCAAGCCATACACGATACAGCCATAATCCAGTTTCGACCGAATTAAGGAGTGGTAAATGTGAAACTAAAAGATCCTGTCTGCGCCCCATGAAACTCTTGAAAGGATTTTTAGAATAGAAAGAGCACGCAGACAGGAAATCTTGAGCCGCCGAACATGCGCACGGAACGTGAGCGCACGGTTGACGGTCAGTCCAAGGAACTTGGTCTCCGGCAAAACTGGAATGGCTGCACGGTCTAAATACAACTCGGGGTCAGGATGGAGGCCACGCCTCCGTCAGAAATGGACACACCCTGTCTTGTCAGGAGAAAGAACGAAACCATTGCTATTCACCGCTTTAAAAAATCTGATTAATAGCAGACTGCAACTGCCTTTCAATAAAACGCATGCTCGATGACGAGCAGAAGATGTGAAAGTCATCGACATACACAGTAGCCGAAACCGCAAGAGGAAGATTTGTGAGAAGACAATACGCAGGATGAACAATGTGACAGATAAAATGCAACCTTGAGGAACACCCTGTGCTTGATGGAATGCTGCCGATAGCGTCGTACCCAGGCGCACCTGGAACACCCGATTGCAAAGAAAGTTTACAATAAATGTCGGAAGATTTCCTCGCAATCCGCATGCGTGGAGGTCACGGATAATCCCGTGTCGCCACGCACGATCATAGGCTTTCTCGATGTTAAAGAATACAGAAACCAGGTGCTACCTACGCAGGAACACCTCGCGCACAGATGTCTCAAGGTGCAGGAGATGATCGTGAGGTGAACGATGACGCCGAAAACCGATTTGTGATGGTGAAAGTAACTGATGATGTTCTAAAAAATGAATTAATCACGAGTTAACCACGCGTTCGAGAACTTTAAACAGACAGCTAGTTAGAGCAATTGGGCGATAACTAGAGGGAGACTTAGGATCCTTGCCAGGCTTCGGAAAAGGTAGAACAAAATCTTTCGCCAAGACTCCGGGAAACTGTGTTCCAACCAGATGAGATTGTATAAGATTAAAAGGTTCTCGAGAGACGACTGCGAGAGATGACGGAGCATGTCGTAGTGGATGCCATCGGGACCAACAGATGTAGCGCTAGACCGATGCAGAGCCACCCGTAGTTCAACTATGCCGAAGGGGGAGTTATAACTTGTGTCATTAAAAGGCGCAAAGGAGACTTTCTGGCGTTCCGCAGTGGATTTAATCCTCTGAAAGGAGGAAGGATACGCCAGGTCACTCGACACGGAGGCAAACGCCTCCCCCAAACAATCAGCAATTTCCCCGACTTCAGCATATGTGCAGCCGTTACTCTCGAGAATGGAGATCTGGTGAGAGTTGTAGTTACCCCGGATCTTACGAATCTTGTCCCACACACTTTTTGAACTGGCACGTGAAGTGAGAGATGACACATACTGGATCCAAGACTCCCTCTTGCTACGTCGACGCACCAACCGAGCATAGGATTTGGCTCGTTTAAAAGCAACGAGATTAGCATCGGTTGGATAACGCCGAAAAGTAGACCAGGCCTCACGTTGAGCTCTCCTAGCCGCTGCGCATTCAGGGTTCCACCAAGGTTTCAGAATTCTGGGGAGCTTCATAGATGTTTTAGGAATTGAAAGATCAGCTGCCTGAAGAATACAAGTTGTGACTTCAAGTACAGCTGCGTCGATTGACTCTTGGGTCACCATTTCAGAAGATATCACAGCGGACGATGTGAAGACCTTCCATCTGGCACAATCCATCCTCCATCGAGGTGGGCGGGAGGCAGAAGATGGCACGTTTGCGTGGTGCCAGAGGAAGATTGGGAAGTGGTCGCTCCCGTGGAGATTTTTACACACCGTCCACGACCAGTCAGCAATAATCGATGGTGAACCCAAGGTCAAATCGACCGCACTGAAGGATCTTGTCGGCTCATGGAAGTAAGCGTCAGCACCGGTGTTTAAAAGGCACACAGAGGCCGAGCACAGAAGAGACTATGCGACGACCTCTCGCGCTGGCGCTGACACTACCCCACAAAGGAAGATGAGCATTAAAGTCACCCAAAAGAAGGAAGGGTGAAGGCAGCTGATCAATTAAGCTCTCCAGAACAGCGACGCTAACATCCTCATCCGGTGGCAGATAGACACTGCAAACAGTAAGAGGCACAGGCATATAAATACGTACCACCACAGCCTGCACAGTTGTGGAAACCGCGACGGAAGATACCGGAACCCTGTGAGGGACGACAATAGCGACTCCCCCACAGGCTATATTTCCAGACGAGTTATCTGTCCGAAATGCACTGTAGCCTCGAACTGAAAGCAGGTCTGATGGTTTAAGCTTTGTCTCCTGGAGACAAAGGCACACCGGAGAGTACAAATAAAGCAGATGTTTCACGCCATCAAAACTGGTGCAAAAACCTTCGGCAGTTCCACTGAATTATTGAACCCATGGGTAAAAATGAAATGAAAAAGGAAATGGTTAAACTTGGTCAGCCTCCATTTCCTCTGATGAGTGTTCCCCCAGATTTGGGGGTGTGTGACCAGGGGCCAAGATTGGTGAATGCTTTGTCCCAAGTGTCTTACGGGATTCGCTCGCCGTTGATTGTTTGGCTGAGACTTTGGAGGAGAAGAAACCGCTCTTCTTATCCTTGGCTTTGGTGTTGGTGTTTTTGGCAGAAGAAGTGGCCGGAGTTCCCTTGCTGGTGTTGGGGTGAGTCTGCTTTGGCGAAGTGGCAGGCGACACTTTCAGACCCCTAGCTCGCGACTGGAGTGCCTCCAGCCCGGCTGCGATGATTTCGTCTACATTGTAAGGACATTTTAGGGGGATCTGAATGTCGGTCTAAATGGCTACCGTAGATTTGGCAACCACCACTGAAGCGTATGATCGCCAATCAGATATAACAGGAACTGCTTGTCTTCTGGCCTCAGGATAGGAAATATTTCCCACCGTTTTGAGCCTTTGGATTTCCTTCTCTTCCTTCTACTTGGGACAATCTTTGGCTGATGCTGGGTGTGAACCCTTGCAGTTCACACAAAACTCGGCCTCGGCCACACATTCTGAAAGTAAATGCTCTGTGGCACCACAGCGTCCTCACCTAGGAGTACTCCTACATGACTGCTGAGAGTGGCCATATGACTGGCACCTAAAACATCTCAACAGGTTAGGAATGTACGGTCGTACCTGGATGTGGAGATACCCTGCCTTGATGGATGTAGGCAGGGAAGGGCTGTTGAATGTCAAGATGATGTTCCAGGATGGGACAAACTGTCCATTCCTCCTGAAAGAAATATGCCGCACACCCGTAACATGTTGGCTCCTCAGTTCTTCGAGAAGTTCATCCTCGGTACATTCAATAAGATCCCGAGAGGAGACAACACCTCAAGATGAATTTAGGTAACCGTGTGGTGTTATTTTGACCGGAGTCTCAAGCAGCATGCTGGTGTTGATAAGTGTGGAACTGTAGGCCACAGTAGACATCTCAACAAGAAGATCTCCAGACTGGAGCTTCTTGACGCTCTTAGGAGAGCTTGCTATAGATTGAAGTGCTTTATTTATCCAAAATGGACTTTTGGCACTCAAAGGCTTTGAGGGGTCCAATGAGTGCACAAAAAAGAAACGAGCATTCGAGCAATCAGGAATATGTTTTTTTTGCGGAAGGGGATGAGCCTTCCTCAATACCACGCTTGGTTGTTGGTTTGTGGGAAACAGAATTGAGAGCCATGAAAAATTTTTAGAATTCGTCCACCGACTTCCCCACCCACAATCGAGCTTAACGAGGGAGAACCGGAGGTCCGCAAGCCCAAGTGGAGGCAGGACACGGCTCTAGGGATAGGAAGCGGATATAGCAAGTTTATAGGGCAGACATGCGCTCGGCGTGCACCCAGACCTTCCGATGCCTGGGGAACACCCCTTTGGCATGCCCACCCTATCCCCAGACTCACCCTGTCGTACGAAACGACAAGCCGTTCGAGGTCTGGGCTCCACTCGGCCACAGACCTCATTGACTAGGAGTGGGTTAGTTCCTAGCCGCCCGTTTAGGGTGAAGCAGGGGGCAAAGAGGAGTGTTGGCAACTGGCGACAACAACACCCAGGCTCCAGCATCCCCTTTTCCACCATACGGGTCACCGCACACGGCAAATGTGCAGGTAGGTCTAGCTAACCAGCTCGGAAAAACAAAGAAAGGAACATGAAATGGAGAAGACAGGATAGAAAACGAGAAACTAAAATCCAGAGCTGGCGCATAATCACAACCTCAGCAACCTACAACTGAGGCGGAGTACGTGTCAAGAGAACAACAAAAAACATAAGGGAAATTCATCATAAAGTACATGTCGGCTCAGGCCGTGGGGTCGCCACTCCCCAGCAGCTGGATGAACAGCTGTCCCTTCGGTAGTAACATCGTTTCAAGACGAAATAACAAAAGGTCCGTCACAAGGTCAGCTCGGGCCGTAGGGGCGCCGCTCCCCAAATAACTGGAAAACCAGTTATCCCCGTGCGGGGAATAAGTGTCTGTCCAAAACTTCTCTTTCTTTAGTGAGAGGGGCTGAGATGGGAGGAGTATCACCCGCTGCTCAAAGTGTTCTCTTCCTGAAATTCCTTATTTCTTGTTGAAGTAGGACAGTTCACCAAGGCAACTCCCTAGTGAAAGTACTCTCCCCCACAATTCGATCAACTGTCCTCTTTCCGTCATTTGCACAGTTGCAACAAAAGATGTTCCAAGTGCCCCAATGGGCTTCAAAATAAATGGAACCAAACAATACTACTAATGCTGCGTGGAGTGAATGTGTTTCCTTGTAAGGCCTTGTATGCCTGCATGCGTTACGGCAGCTCTTAAGCAGAATGTGAAGAGCATACGTGCTGTGCTGCCACGTGCCCTTCCTTAGGTTCTTTTGATATGCAGTAGAGACCCCGACCACCTTACCTTTACTTGTGTATCTGGTATTCAAGGCTGGTCACAAGAATTCAGGCAACTATAAGGACAGACAGTTATGCGTAGAATAACAATAATGAATTATCACCAGCATGGTTGAACATGATAAAACAAGAAAAACAACGAATTATCCAAATAAGAAGATCAAGTCGACAAGTGCAAAGAAGATTAAAAAACAGGACAACACTAGATGGCGCCAACAACAATGTTTTACGTGATGAGTACAAAGATGACGCGGATGATAGAGATGGCAGCAACGTCGACTTAGCTAGCAGTTAACGTGCATGAACAGTACAGCACGAAATGCCCTTGAGAATGGCCACAAAATGTGAGCCAAAACGCGCGTCAGAAATTTAAGTCTGAATTCCTTGGTAAAGACGTTTTGCATGTCGTTTTCATTTGAAGTTGGACAAATGGATTTTAATTTAATTTTATTATTTCATTAGATTAATTCTTTCAAATCTCTATCAGAAGACAAGTTTTTCAATTTGAATTTTATTATGGATTTTAGCTATCATAAATATTTTGATCGTCAGTTGTGTTTTTGTTGCAAAGTATCTGCCACCCACAAACCCTTCTTTTGCCTACATATTGCTTGAAGGAGACTTTGATTTGTGAAATCTCTTGACTACTCAACTTGTTCTTTAAGAATATTGATCAATCGAAGGTAAAGAGCTCATTTTTAAGAATTAATTGTTTCTTGGTTCATATTTTAATAAATATATCATTCACTCTCAGTATGACACCCACTGGTTAAATAAGAAGCCGTGGAGTCTGGACATCGGGATTTTTTAACAAACTTTTTAAAAACGTGAGAAACAGAAGAATGACAGGATTTCTGTGATATCTTGCCAAAAATTCATAACAATAATGAAGTTTTTTAAGAAACTGGAATAATTAAAGTCTTGGGCGATTGTTTGAACCTTCAGCCAACCGCCAGCCCCTTCCATGAAAATCTCACCACCTGTTAACTCAACCGCCGACACTCGGCTCCCAAGCCCTCTCTGCCCAATGCAAAGTCTCAGCCAAAAAATCCACTGTTGTAATCTCTTAACAGGACTTCTCACACCGGAGTCCCACAGTGGAATCCCTCGCTAAAATGCCCCGGGAGATAGGAAGCTACGCTCTTTATAGTCTCCTATTTTTTATCCTCCATGATTCTCGGAAGCCTGGGTCATGCTCTGAGGTTAAAGCAACCACCTGATCATATACTAAGCTTATACGTCATGAACCACTCCAACCCTTGCCATTGCACTGTCAGAGGCAGGTTCCCAAAAACAGTGATACCCTATACAACTTCTGGCTTAATGCCTTCGAGAAACATCAAGGAGAACACCAAGAGATTTCAATCGCTTAATCACTAGTCGAACAGTATTTCACGTTACTAAAAGTAACACCACAAGCTCTTTTAAGCCCCACATACTTTGGCACACGAACAAAGAAAAATTGGAAGTTCTGAAAAAATTATGAAAAATGTTCGTATACACAAAAGTGTTGGGGAGATATCATTTTGTCTGTCCCTACAAACGTGTAAAACATAAAATGGCTGGCTAGTGCTAAGGGAATGCATTTTTCAATGCTGATGAAATATCAGTTCACCTAAACCAGTATTTCACATTCAGAGTGTTCTTGTTAAAAGAATTAAAAAAGAAGAACACTTAGTACATATGCAGTGTCAGGGAAAAAGAAAACCAAAAAAAAAAAAAAAACAGTTTACGGTACAAGTAATTTGCATTATGTGTGTTTGTGTTATTGAAGTCTGACTGTTTAAACAAGTTGTGGTATGGAAGAAACTACATTGCTATCATGCTCATTAAAATCTCATATATTCGATAGATAAAATATATCATTTAATTTTTCTACATTTTGTTTTGCTTTTATATTAATAAAAGGAAGGTTATTAGTGGAAGGATAAGTGAGCATAATATACAATATTTCACTTCATGTATATTTATATAAATTAATTTATTACACATTTTTTAAGTTTCTATATTTTAAAAACATGTTCCATTGCTATTTATTTATTAAACTAGTAAGAAACATTTTTATTATTATAAATTGAAAGTACATATTGGATAGACTGAGTTATCAGTTTAACAAAAGGCTCTGAAACAAGCTCTTTTTTTTTTTAATTATATAGATTGCTGCAAGAATTTTATTTTTCACTGGTACTTATTATAAAATAATGTTCATTTTAAAGACAAAATGCAGCAGACATATCGCAGTGACAGTAATTTTCATGCAGCAGTAGCTACTGAATGCATTTTGCTTTATTACTGTGTTATTTGTGAAGTATGTTATTTACTCTGAACATTATTTAGGTGTACTGTTATGATAGACAAAGAATGAATAAATGATTAATCAGTATCATCGGCTTTCACAGACTTTCAGTTATTTCAATTTTTTTGGGTTTGTTTGAAGTGACATAAAAATGGGAATGTACTGTTCAAAGGTACATAACATTCCTGGAAAACTGGAATCTAAATATATGGGTAGTTTAATAGAAACCAGCTTGGAACACGCAAGTCGCAAGTACTGCATCAAACAACATCAGCAGCATCTACAAAGTGGAGATACGAGTTCCACATAAGCACTGAACCAGAGTTAGCCAGGTTGCTGAATGAAGTGACTTATGAGTTGAGTCCAAAGCATGGGCTATAATCATTCCAAATCCATCCACGATGGATCAGCAAGTCATAATTCAATTCTTGAGTGCAAAGGAAAGGGAACCCGCTGAAATTCAATAGTGAATGCACTCTTATGTATGGTAATGCCTGTGGACAAAAAAAATGAGACTAGTGTTGATGGTTTTAGAACAGTAGAGAATCCATGGCAGATTTGCCACAGCTTGACCCTACACAGGTCATCAAGATACGTGCAGCTGAGGAAGAAGCAATATAAGAGGAATGTTGTGTATTAAAGCTTTTGCAGAAAAGGAAAGCTTCAGCATACAGCACATTTTGTAATTCATGAGATAAGATTCAATGAAGTTTGTTAACAAAAGGTACCGATTACTCAGCGAGAATCAAAAAACAAAGTGCATGGGGTTAGCCTTGCAGCATTATCATGAAGATGGCAATGAGTTGATGTACATTATTATAAACGGTGATGAAACCTGGTGTCATCACTACAAACCTGAAACCAAATTATCCAGCTTACAGGGAAAACATCCGGTCTTCCCCAGGAAAAAAAAAAAATTCAAAGGCTAACCGTCTAGCCATGAAGAGCTTGCTGACTTTTTATTTTATCACCTAAGGAGCGAAATGAAACACAATCTAATTTGTGGAATCTAATAAACCAGAATATTAATGCACAACAATACAGTGAAACTCTTTTGGATCATCTGCATACATACAGCAATTAAGAACAAATGCCAAGGAAAGCTTACTCGGGCAGTCATCCTTCTATATCTCAATGCACACTCCATATAGCAAACATTATCAAAACTATGGCTCAGCTTAAGCGCATGCATTGGAAGGTATTGGGGTACCCTGCATACAGTCTAGAACTCTTCTTTTGTGACTATCACATCTTTGGAGCACTGCAGAGAACCCTCAATGCTCAAAGGTTTCATTGGACGCTGAAGAACAAGCAGCAGTGCATGACTTTTCCCACCAGCAGCTTCTAGAATTTTTCAAGCAAGGACTCTAGCACACAGTAACTTAGTCGGATGCATGTCTCAATCCAATCAGCAATTATGTTTGACTGAGTACAATAAACAAAAAGTCATTCACCCTGGGCAGGTCTCTATTGAATGATCCAAATAGTTAAGATACACTACATTATAATTTTATCCTCAACCTATCCTTAGTGAGTTTCTGCAGTCTGATTAGTGAAAAATGTAAGATGCAATAAATTCTCTATCAACATGAGCAAGCAAATAGGTAACATGAACAGCTAAGTGCATCTGCCCACAAAGGACTGCAAAATAACTTACTTTTCATGTAAATTCTGGTGGCTGGTTGTCACCAGAATTTAAATGAAAAGTAAGTATATATATGACCTTCAATTTAAATGAAAAGTGTATATGTGACTAGAACATGGGTGCAAGTTCTGAGATGTGGCCAAGACTGAAAATATTTTTAATAACCCCCCCCCTCCCCCATGCACACTCAGACATAAACACAATATACATTAAATATTATATTATATGTGGTTAAAATTCATTATTAAATCAAAAGAGCATAAAACGGCCAAACATTAATGTATATACATGTAAACAAAATTTGATGTCCATGCAAATTGTAATCGGAAAGTTAAATTTGATTATTAGGTATGAACTACCAGTTGAAATTTAACAAATCTCCAAAATTCCTTATCTTGCAAAAGAAAAAAAAAAATCTTGCATAATATTCAAGTCCAATCTACATATCTGCTGCTTATATAGTATTTTAAGCCCATAATAGAAATATGTCAACCAAATTATTGAAATTGTAATAATACATAACATACCAAGTAAGATGTTTCAAATAATCTTTAGTAAATTCTGTTGAATCAAATAAGTGTTGCACACTTTTAAAAGTCATTTAAATTGTAAAATTACATAAGGATTAAAAAAATTATAATCAAGATTATGCATGTCCAACTGTAGTTGCGTACACAGAGAGCTCGTTTCATTAATTCACTTCACCATGATCACAGTTTTATAGTAACCATCACAAATTTTCACAGGTGAATTATTTCTTTGAACAGGAGCGACTCCAGGCAATGTTTGTGTATGCTGCTGTGCTCGTACACACTTTTGATGATCAGCATCCTTACTGTGTCTGAACAGCTATTTTTTACCATTGCTTCCATAGTTTAACTTTCTGCTGCAGAAAACACAAAAGCTAAACTCTGGTTCCTTAATTTTCCGGCACCAAGAACCAAATTTGACGTCATGAGCAGAGATCATGCTAGGTTTTTTTCAAAAGAGTAAAAATACTCCTTCACAATTTTTGAAGAAGTATTTTTTCTTTTCAAATGAGTAATTTTAAAGAACGAACAATTATCGCATTAAATTTTTAGCTAAATAATATTTTATATTAAAACAACTAATTATATCTATATATAAATATGTAAACATGAATTAGCATGTAATTGATTTTCTTTTATATAAAATAAGTATTAATTTATCAAAAATCTTACCTACTTGTCTTGTTTTATCCATGAGGCTGCAAAAAATTTTGTTTTGCTTTCGAAAGACTGTACCAAAACTTGTGTGTGTGTTGCTTCACAGATTCAGATTCTACATACTCAAACTTCAAAAAGAGTTCTATTGTGGAGGAAGGAAATCTACAGTCTATCTCAATCACAAAAGATAAAATAAACCTTCATTGGACATTGTGATGTGCAAGTTTAGTACTGCAAAGGTCAACTAATTTATTATTTTTGAGCATGTTTTCCTTCAGCTCTGAAAAAAAATATCTTCTTCAAACTATGTATGAGATGTTTACAGTTAACATAATTGAGAGTTGGTTGATTCAACCATTCTTCTAATATGAGGAATGTCCAGTTTCTCCCTTTGCAACTATTTATAGAGGGAAAATAACATTTAACAATAATTCAGGACAGTGGAACATCGCGAAAAAAAAAAAAAAAAATTACGAAAAAATCTTCGCTTTGTCCGACTTCCGTTTTCAAGCTGAAACCCAATCGGTTATCAAACAAAGTTATATTTTACAAAAAAAATGAGCAGAGGAAATATTGCGATTACAGAATAAATCTGCAGTTCGTCTAACTTCCGTTTTTCAAAAGTTTTGAAAGACGAAATTCCGTCCCAAGCCGGACCCCCTCCTCCCTCCTTCCGCCACCACCACCACGCACGCACGCACCCCCCCCCCCCCAAAATTATCTTCAGTTTTGATGACAGCAAAGAGTTACTCTTCGAATCCGCGAAAGAAACTCGTGCCTAAAATTTACAAGGAAATTTTTGCTCCGTCGAACTTCCGTTATCGGAAACTGTTGTCTACACTTTCAAACTGAAATGCAAACATTTATGCAATAAATTGATATTTAATAACAATACTGGACAGAGAAAACTTCGCGAGAAAAAGAAATTACGTTCGCGGGAAAAAATTTCACTCCGTTTAGCTTTCCTTAGTTCTGAAAAACGGAATACTGTTCCCCAGGCGGAAAACGAGTCCTCCTCCCACACTAATCCTCCGAAAATAAAACATTTTTTGTTTTTTTCATCGCTCGGGTATAACCGTAATGTGGAATTCCGTGAATCCGAAGAACAATCTCATGCCTGATTCGTAACAGTCTGCGATATGCAAAATGAACTGCTCAATACGGGTCTAATATTGCGATTACAGAATAAATCTGCAGTTCGTCTAACTTCCGTTTTTCGAAAGTTTATATAATTATATATATTTTCGGACCCAAGATTTTATATTTATATATATATTTTCTTAAAATTTCTTAAGGCAGGAGAATCCCGCCCTGAAATGGCAATTAAACTAACTTCAAAACACGTCGCTTTTCACTTCCTCCACGCCAAAGTTTAACGGCACCACGCTGCACCGATACACTAGTCTCAATTCCGACGCGGCTGAAATGCGCATGCCCATCGGTTGAGCTGCTCTTTCCCACACTGTCTGAAGGTTCTTCCGAATGATTGCCGAAAGCCGATCCCTAGCTGAACAGCTCGGCAATGGGAACCAAATCATGATTTTTTCATAAACTGCAACATAAAAGTTAAGATATAATTTCTTGATAAAAAAAAAAGTCATTTTTATGACAAAATCGCGGTGTAATCAGATTATAAAAGGAAATTTCATATGGAAAAACAATGCGTAAAAATACGCATTTCTAAATTTTAAAGCGTATTCGGCGTTTTCGCGATCTCTGGTCATGGGAATCAGTCTCATCTAACCATTCCCTTCGCCACTTGTTTTTAACACTGCTATCGTTCAACGCCAACATATTTTTCGAATCTATGAATTCGATAGCTGACTGCATGTTGAAAAAAGGAATCACAAATTTACCAATACTTGGTTAATTTCGCATACGTAAATTAATATAGAAATGCGTACGCATACACGCGTAAAATACGGCAAGATCGACTGGTACGACTCACTCCAAAGATTAGCTGTGACCTATGGCAGCAGAGCCAGTGGTGTCTCCACCTAATACAAGCTCGATGGATGAACCGGTTATGGTGCGTGACGTACCCATAGTGAAGAGAAAGCCAGGGGCAGGCGAGGTAGGGTTGGGGGTTATGACGTAGGCGAGGATCGGCGTAGAACCTCCAAGGCAAAGGGGACTGCTCCTCGATTCCTCTTCAACTAGAATGCATCAGGCGCCACTGCTACTCTTGAGTTTACGATAAACAAGGTACTACGGTACGAGCGTGGTTGCCGATGGCGTACTTACTTTCCGGAGTAGAGCGTATGGATAGAAAAAGGGGGGAGAGAAAAATACATATTTGGAAATTTTCTTTTAACTGATATTTTCTTCTGTCCCGCTTCCGTCTTCGGATATTTTCAAAAGACGGAATTCCGTCGTCTGGACGGAAAACTTGCACCCATGGACTAGAATATTGTTTGAAAACAAACAATATTTTAGTCACATATTAAGAATGACAGTATGTAATATAAGCAACTTGATAGGTTTTTGAAACATTAGGTGGGTGAAGACTCTAGTCCAACATTACAAAACCTATCAGAGCTTATTACCATTATTATCGACATTCTCAGTCAGAGCCAGTGAGCAAGAGGAGATATTCATCTCAAGCATGGAAATTCTGGAATTTTTCCAGTGTTATGGCAGGTCTGTCTGTAGAATGACCCTTTTGGACTGGGTAAAGCAGTCTCGGTGGCAATCCTAATTACTACAGCTTTTTCTTTTTTTTCTTTTTTTAAGTTATTAGGTATCACCTCGGTTGCCAAAATGACAACTGATATATGATGTGCATTATGCACTGTTTCCAAATCCTTTGGATTTCTATGTACAGTTTCTCATATATTGAGATTTTCTCAGAACTGTTCTTTGGATGTTTTCTGTAACCACTACATCTATTAGTTGTGTCCTCTTCGTTTTTTTTTTTTTATTTTTGTCTACAATTACAATGTCAGGTTGATTGTAGTCAATGGCCTTATCTGTGATGATAGGTTTGTCCCAGTATATAATGCAATTTTGATTTTCAAGAATGGGCTATGGTTGGCACTTGTAATAAGCCACTTCAGTAGGCTATATTTAATGCCAAACTGTTGATGAAGAATTTCAGCTACTTGGCTGCATTTAATGATAAACTGCTGATGTAGGATTTCAGCTACTTGGCCATATTTAATGCTGAATTGCCACTGTAGAATCTCAGCTACTGAAAAGATTTTCTGGGAATGGTATATCAAGTGATTTTCTTCTCCTGATACTCAATATCACACATTTGTTGAAGCAATTCCATACCTAAATCATTATAATTGTTGTTATTATTATTATGCAATATCAATTAAATTTCTATTCTACGATATAAAATGCTTCTTGAAGCTGAAACATCCTGGTGGTGCAGTGGTCTACGCGATGGCCTCTGATTATCTGTCCAAATGGGGTCCAGGTTCGAATTCCGGTGAGGCATGTGTTGTGATTGTCTTATGGCACTGGCTCTCTCCATTCCCTGGAACCAGTGGCCCTAAATTAGGGACAAGTGACTGCTTATAGCTCATTGAGTTGCTCACTGTGGTCGTTAAACCTTCAATCAAAAAAAAAAAAAAAAAAAAGAGCTGAAACACAACATAAACTAGCTGCAACAACTTTGTTGACTATGGATTGACAGTTTGAAAAAATGAAGCATCATACAGTACAACTAAAAGAGAAGGATGACAAGACAGCATGCACTCAGAGAACATACTGTGATAGAAAGTGGGAGATTATCAGATACCAATCTAGAATAAAAACAACAACAATGATTAAGACTTGGAATGATAAACATTAAAGGTTTTAACACTATTTCAAATAATATGATATAGTAAATACAGTTTTTCTTAGAATAAAAACAACGTTTTCATTTGTCCTGATGATGGCGAGCCAAACACTCTGCGAAACTATAATCAATGTATAAAAAACATTTAATTGTGGTAAACATCGTTATTTTGATTCTATTTCAACCCCACAAGTTTTGTAGTCATAAATTATACAGTTTTTCTTAGTTGCATTATTTTAATTATTTATTCAAATTCAATTTTTAAAGGCATTTGTCTTTCCTTTTCTACATATCCCTAACATCAACACACACATGCTTGTTCTAAACCTTAATGGGTTTTTTTTCAGAGGATTTACTAGAAATCATTTCCTGTTACACCTATTGTTAAATGTTTTTTGTATTGGGATTTTAATGACCACCACAACTACAAGGGCTATAGGCAGTTGCTCATCCCTAATTTAGGGTCACTGGTTCCAGGGAAGGGAAACAGCCAGTGCCATGAGATAAACACACCACCCATTTCTCATTTTGGACTTGAACCTGCGAACCTGGAACCAGCTTGGGCAACTAGCCCAGAAACCTGCACCTCTGACCACTCAGCCACTAGGATGGCATTAAATGTTCATACTGAATACCAAACCAATCTTTCCTCAGGATGCTGTCAAATAAGCAAATGTTGCCATTCTGGTGGTCATTTAAATGAAAACAGAGTTGGATTTTACCATCTGCATCCATTCACTTAACAAGAAAAGGTTGGTGTTCAACCCAAAAATTAGACAAAAATAAAATAATTTACATTAAATCCTACAAAAAGAAAGAAAGAAAAAAACAACAAAAAAACAACAACTAAGGTTTAGAGCAGTGTCTCTTAGGAATCCCCACAATCTGCTTCAATACTAATGCCCACTTGCTCATACTGAAATAAAGGAAACAAGAGAAACAGTACCTCCAGCAATGGCATCACTCTTGATAAGATCATTAAGGTATAACGGAAGCAATTTCATGCATTCAGGTAAAATAAGTTGGCCAGTAGAAGAAGGATTGGCACAATTCTTTCGATAGCAGGCCAATATCTGTGCACTCCGAGAAATAAAGTGGTCTCTCACTTGCCTTGGCGTCTGTTCTGTCACCATTCGAACAGCTAGAATATTTATGGCAGTCATTACCACATTTTCAAAGCAAATTAAAACACTGACATATAACTCAAGCTTTTAATGTGGGCTTTTAATGAAATGCAGTAAATGCAGAATGCAAAATATAAATTTAAGAAAAATTTTTGACTTTCATTATATACATATTAACTATGAATAATCTGACATTTAAGTATTAAATTACCTAAAACATAGCAAAACCACAAACAGTATGCAACTGAAACCTCTGAGGTCAACCATTCCCTTTAGCAAAAGTTAAAAATTGCATTTGAGGTAAAAATAGCACTATTTAAATTTTAAAAAGTTAAACTTTTGATTAAAAATTTGAAAGATAAAAATGATATTTAAATTTTAAAAAGTTAAACTTTTGATTAAAAATTTGAAAGATAAAAATGATATTTAAATTTTAAAGAAAAAAACAATACCAAGGGAATAGTGATTTCAGCATTTGATCACCAGAGCAAAGTACATTTTGGGAGGTGCCTTGGAAAGGTCTAATACTGAAGTCACCATTCCCTTGGTATTGTTTTGATACAATTTTTATCCTTCAAATTTTTAATCAAATTTTAACTATGATTTTTTAATGCCATAAATAATGCTACTTTTACTTCAAGTGCAATTTTTAACTTTTGCTAAATGAAATGGCAGACTTCATCAGATTGAGTGCATATACTGTTTTTAAGTCTCTCTTTGAGTCTTTGTAATCAGGGAAGTACATTAGTGAGGGGGATTAGCCGGCAGCTGGCGGTTGTGTGCGTATGTGCATGTGTTTAAGCAATTTAATACATTTAAACATCAGATTACGTAACACATAAAGTTAAAATCTGTAATGTGTGAATCATGTCACATTAAAATACCCTCAAATCATCAAAAATAAAAAAAATAAAAACTGTCCCAACCCAAAAGAGTATTGTTACATTTATGCAAATTAGTATGGAAGTGCAGGATAGTGATGAAGGGAACATAGTGATCTCGATACATTTAAAATGCGATGGATGATAAATTATATTAGCAAATGGAAAGATAACTGACAGAAAAATCAATACTCTTGTGCTTTGATTTGCATGCTTTATTTAAATTTTAAGTCATTTGCAAAGAAGAACCAAGAACTACAAAATAATTTTCAAGAAACACATAGTTTTTGCAAAGATCTCTTCTAAAGATATTGAACATAAAACACATAGTGGTAAGTTGCTTTGAGCTACCCTGTCAATTTAAAAGCAATTAAAACTACTTAAAAACAGTTATTTACATGTTTAATTTATAAAATCTTAAAATTTTTACTTAATATATGTTAAAGTACATATTCTTAAAACTATTAACCAGATAACTTTTGTTAATGCATGCACTTAGAAAACCAAGTGGTTTCTGGTTCATGTGGCCAAAATTCAGTTGAAAGAAGCTTCATTACATCAAAAAGCAGGTGAGATATCTTCAGAAGACATAACAATAAATCTTTTAGGCTTCATCCATATGAACAGAGGTATGCTCCATCCATATATTTGTATGTAAGATTTTGTGATGTGTATGTGTTGCACATGAACCAAGGTTAAAAACCTTTGGTGAGAGTACTGAGGATGAATGGTATCAGATGTCTAAATGCAATTTTTATGAGCTTGTTTCTCTTTCTTTTTCTCCCTTCTATAAAATTGTAAGAATATCTTACTTGCTTTCAATGCAATGAAGCTTTTTTTTTTTTTTTTTTTTTGCAATTGAATCTTCGCTGTGTGAGTTCACAAAATTTTTCCAGTTAATGGGTTTTAGGAATTTAAATATATTTTAGGTAAATTTTGAAGTCTTTATATATTAAACCTATGTTAATAACTGGGTTATTCTTAATTGCTTTTATTAGATTGAAGCTCAAAGAGATTACTACTGCACTGTGTCATATGTCCATCAACATTTTAAAGAAAGATGTTTGCAAATTTTTGTTTCTTGAAAATTATTTGTAATTCCTGCCTGGAAATGGACATAATTCCATTAGTTGTTGAGGAAAAGTGGAGAACATAGATCAAAGAAACACAACCTGACATGGTCACCATCAATGTGTAAAGCCACTTATACATCATAGACAAAAGTTTGTTAACTCAGTTTTAGTAAAGTATCACTGGTTTATGTGAGGCAGGATAAATGCTCAACATACCAAAAAACAGAGCACGAACCAGCGGTCAATCCAGGTTTTTAAAGGTGATACCTATTTTTGTGAAATTTTGCCTATTTTGGGGAAATCTGCCTATTTTTGCACTTTGAGCAATTTTGCCAAAAATGTTTAAAAAACCTCAAAAGTACACAAACATTCAAAGTGGTGTGGATTTATAGATAAAATCAACATTATCAGATCAGGATCCATGAAAAATGTCATTGCCTAGAAACAAGTGTCATATCGAATGATTGGGCATGTAAGTAAGAAATTCAGTAGCCTGGCTGGGTTTGTAAAAAATAAAAAAATAAAAAAAAAACTTTCAAAACTAATTGCCTTGTTTTGCTTTCACAGCAAAATAAATACTAGTTTAACACAGTATTTAAGATGTTTCTTACATAAAAATATTTTGTGAAGATCCCAATTTACAGTTCAAAATGTTTTTGTCAAGCTACCGCCCAATGGTATCAAATGCCGATTGGACCGACCCTTGTAAACAGTTGTCTGCTGTTGACAGCTATGGATATGGGAAGATGTTTCATGTCATCAACTTGAATCATCAAATCATTCCTAAGGATTATGACTGGCAATTCCTCTTTAAAATATTTGTTTATCCTTTAACAATGCACAATTCCAACTTCTATTGAAAGGACTTACTTCACTTCATCAAGTCATTCCTGCACCATTCATTGTCTTACTGGCGATTTTCTCTTGGCAATTTGTGAAAATATTGCATTAAAGAAAGCACACCCATTGCTTTTCGTGATCAGTCAATCTATTTTGCCTTCCACTCTCAGCTTCCTCTGCTTTTGAAACTCTAGTCTCTCTGTCTGTCTGTCTGTCTGTCTCTCTGTCTCTCTCTCTCTCTCTCTCTCTCTCTCTCTCTCTCTCTCTCTCTCTCTTCTCTCTCTCTCTCTCTCTCTCTCTCTCTCTCTCTCTCTTCTCTCTCTCTCTCTCTCTCTCTCTCTCTTCTCTCTCTCTGAAGCTAGGGCAGAACATTTGATCTCCAAATTCACAGCAAATTTTAACTGTTTTAAAAACTTTTACGAAAATCTGTACATCTGTTATTATACTTTTACAAAAATAAACACATTAATTACTTACGATCTTGGCAAATTAAAATTGAAAAGTATGTTTATTCTTTCTTTTGGTGGTGGTGGGGGAAGTCACACCAGTCGCCCACTATGCCTAGAGAGGGAAATGAACCTGTATCTCCCGATTTCCATTCAAGCATGCTATCCGCTACACCATCCAGGATAATGAAGTTCCATGTAACTGAAGTTAAGCACTACACAGATTCAAATCACACACATACACAAGGAGTGTTCATAATGTATTGAAACCAGTGCAGTAGTTATTGTGCTCAGCTACAGTTTTTGAATGGCAAGAGATTCAAAGAAGATCAAACATCGACTGAAAATGACCCCTGCTCTGGACATCAACTTCAAGAACAGGCAAATCCATCACTATATGAATAAAGTAATTAGAAGCAACAGATGAAAGACTATTAGGGAGGTGTATGTTGAAACTGACTTCTCAGTTGGGTCATGTCATGTGATTTTGACAAAGAATTTGGGGATAAGGTGATTAAGAGCAAATTTTGAGCTCAGGCTTGTTATATATCATCAAAAGTGATACTGTTGCAGCTTGTCAGAACCTTAATTTAAAAATCATGTGGCAACAAACCCACTCTATATAAAATATTATTTATCACAAGTGATGAATCCTGGCTATGACCCTGAAACAAAATTCTAATCATCCAAATGGACAAAAACCTTTCATTGACCCTAAAATGCCTGGGAAGTAAAATGAAACATGAAGGTGATATTGAGTACTTTGTTTATTGTTACAGTTGTGGTGAATTTTAAACTGCTCTGACTGAGCAGTTTATGAACTAGGCTTTCTGCACACAGAGGTTTGGAAAAGTTTCAACTAAATTATTTACATACTGAAGTGATCATACATAAAGACAGAAGAGTATCACCAATCATCACTCTTGGTTTTAATTAGAATTTATGTCACACTAACTTAATATTCACTTTGTAAATTCAAATTTTGGATTATGAACCTCATATCTCTCTCTCTCCAAAGAATTTCATTACAAAATTGGAATAATGAATTTATCAAAATGTACCCTTTACATTCATAAGCCTTATCTTTAATAAAATGTTCCATGACTGCAGATACTACTTAAGAAGTACTGAGATCATATTTTTTGTTCGGCAGTAACATTTTAATAGGCAATCTGGCAAACAATGCTAAAATCCTCTATTCTTCAACTGCATACTACATTGACATAAATATGTATTTCAACATCTTTATAAAATTTTTAGTGACCTGTTTAGCATAAAAGAATAGGAGGGTTAAAGTAACATTTTGCCACAGTACTATGGTGCATACATACCTTCTTTCAGGAAGACATTCATAATAGTATCAAGTTCACAGTTCCTGAAAAGTTCAGCCATTAAGGAGCAGGTATTGAGAGACAGGTTGTGAATTCGCAGTCTCCTCTGACCACTACAACTTGTGTACAACACAGCAGCCTGTATAAAAGCTCCATCTTCTTCCACTAATTTATCATCATATTTTATTTCAACAGCAATGGCTTTATCACAGTCAATAGCAGCAACTTCAACATCAGTGGTATTGGACATGAAGTAGTTTCCATAAAAATCTGTAGGTCTGATACCTATAAGATTGAAAAAAAAAAAAAACTTCTTTACACACATTCAGAATATTAAACCCAAAATTCACATATTTCTAAACTTTCTTTATACACACACACATGAAATATGATACATAGCAAAACTAGTTTCTATTCACTGGTGATCTGAGGAAAACATTTGGTAATTACAGTTTAAGAGAATAAAAATACCCATCCTCTGCGAGTTTCAGTCTTATCACACACATTTTTCCTGGGGTGGCATTTTCAACAAACAGCAGTATAAATACACATCTACACAGTCGAGTCACATTATTGTGACCACCTCCTACTTTTGACGTCTACAGCGTGTAGCCAATGAATGAAGGCATGTGTCGTGAGCTGGATTGGAGGATATATAAGGTGTGGTGTAGGCATCCTGAAAACATATCACTCGTTGATGTCATGGATAAAAGGATCGTTTTATTAGATTTGCAAAAAGGGATGATTATGGGCTTTCGGGCCAAGGGTGGCACTACTTCTGAAACAGCACAGTTTGTGAACTGTTCCCGTGCTGCTGCGGTTAAAGTGAATAGTGATTGGAGAAATGGCACCATTGCGAATAAGCGATGTGGAAACTGCAGAGCACCACATGCCATTGATGTGAGAGGTGAATGTCAGCTTTGAAGGTGAGTGAGGGTCCATCGACATGCTACAGTGGAGCAACTCACTGGCTGAATGAACCAGGGGGCTACCGGAAGTGTGTCTAAAACAACATTTCAGCAAACCCTGCTGCGTATGGGGCTCCAATGCAGACGGATGGTCACTGCACTTATGCTAACGAAGGTGCATCGGTAGAAAAAGCTTACATTTGCACGGCAGTATCAGAATCAGACCCCCACTGATTGGCAAAGGATTGCCTCCTCCAATGAGTCATGTTTTCTGCTTCATCGAACAGATGGACGTTGGCGTATAGGGTGAGAAACTCTGAGAACAAACACTCTTTAGCCATGGCTGGAAGAACAACAGCTGGTGGGGGCAGTGTTATGGTTTGGGGAATGTTTTTGTGGCATTCTCTGGGTCCACTCATACCTGTGGAAGGCACTATGGACTGAATTCGTTATGAATCTATCCTTGCAGATCACGTACACCCATACTTGCTGATTGTCTTCCCTAGGGCGGATGGGATCTTCTAGCACGACAATGCGACATGTCACACAGCTAGAAATGTCAGAGAGTGGTTGGAAGAGCGCGATGAAGGCTTCCAGTGTACTTCCCTGGCCCCCTAATTCCCCAAACTTAAACCCAATGAGCATCTGTGGGACCACCTCGACTGTGTTGTTCGTTCTATGGATTCTCCACCACGCACCCTCCATCAGCTGTTAGATGCACTGCAGTCAGCATGGCTCCACATACCTGTGAACACCTTCCAGCACCTTACAGAGTCACTCCCAGCCAGTCTAGCTGCTGTTTACGCTGCACGTGGCAGTTACTCTGGATATTAGCTGGTGGTCACAATAATGTGACTCAACCGTGTATATAAGCATTGTAGTTACATTGAGAAATTTTTACGCCACCAAATATACTCTGCAGCTGGCCAAAGCTGCTAAATACTCCCAGCGTTTTTTGCTATAACCACTTAATTTTTATTCCTAAAATTTTCACTTAAAATATTTTTATACCAGATGAACACCAGTGTCTTATACTCTTAAAAAAAATTCTTAAAATTATTAAACACACCTTTTAAAAGCTAAAAAGCTATGAAACCATATCCTTACCAGTGCTAGTTCGTACCCGTAGTATGGCATCAAATGCAATTGGCTTAGAAATATTCCTTTTTAAGTCTTCCAAAAACCTGGACCCATCAATATCAGCCTAAAAAAGGAATAAACTCACATGAGTACTGAACTTTTATTTCTGACACTGTAATTTTTCATTCAGGTAAAAAAAAATTTACAATGACAGTTAAATCAAGTATCAGTAATATGGTAAGTTTGCAATGTGGATAGACTTCTAAATACGTAACCACAAGAAACAAAAAAAAATCAAGAACCATTGCATTCAAAGCATAGCACTGAAAAGGAAATTTGCTAAAAAATGTTTATAAATCTCAGAAAGATGCACGAGGTATAAAGCCACAAAACCTAACCTCAAATTAATAAGCTTTTTATCAGAGTTGAAAAAATATTCTTCTCATAATACGTGGTAAATACGTCATGTTCGATTGCTATGTTAATTATCATGACGTATTTACCACGTATTATGAGAAGAATATTTCTTCAACTCTGAATACCTAAACAACTGGAGATTTTCTTAAGAATTAAATCACATCAAAAAACTTGAAAATCTCGCTCCACGGCGATGAAATTTTCAAGTTTTCTGATGATATGAGCTTTTTGTCTAAGTACACATTTCAAACTTAAACATTTTATTTAATAAAATTAAAACTTAACACCCTGAATTATCCAAAGTTGATTTCAAAAGAATTTATGTTTTCAACTGATACACAACTATGCTAATTTGTAGACTTCACACTGTCCAAATATTATCTGACATTGTTATATTCCATTCTTGCAAAAATACACCTTTCAAAGGAATACATATACAGCAGCATATAAAAATTCAAATTGTTAAACTATTAGCCCCTAGTTTTCTATACTCACAAAATGCAAATAAAAAACAATACTTTCTGAAGTGAATTTCTACAAAAATAGGGGGAGGGGGGGGGAAGGTTTATGAAATGTGAAACCATAAACTTACACAAAAGAAAGAAATTTTCATAAAATGCAAACTAGGATTATCCAATGAGGTTCCATGCAATAGTACCTACCACTAAAAAAAACCATTAGGGATTTCATATAAAATGCATTTTTTTAAAAGTAAAATACACCGATGAGCCATTACATTGTGACCACCTACCTAATAAGCTGTAGGAACCCCTTTAGCCCGCAAAACAGCAGCCACTTGGCGAGGCATCGACTCGTTTAGGGATGAGGTGGTGATAGGTATCCTGGGGTATCTGGTACCATAATGTAAACAGCAGGTCCTCCAGTTCTCTTACATTTCCGGGGGGGGGGGGGGTTAGCGCAAACCCACTTTTCCAAGTCGAACCACAAATGTTGAATTGGGTTCGTGTCAGGTGAATTTGGAGGCCAGGACATTAACAGAAAGTCACCAGCCTGTTCCTCAAACCACTCCTTGATGATTCTGGCAGTGTGGCATGGTGCATTATCCTGTTGGTAATGGCCATCACCAGCAGGGAACACAGTTGCCATGAATGGGTGAACTTGGTCTGCAACGGTGTTCAGATACCTGCCAGCTATCAGGGATTGTGCTATTGGGATAATGCGGCCTAAAGTGTACCAAGAAAACATCACCCACAGCATAACACCGCCGGCGCCAGCCTGTTTCTGCCCAACAGTGCATCCAGGTGCTATAGTTTCCGCTGGTAGTTGGCGTATCCGCGCTCGGCAGTCTATGTGATGCACCAGGAATCTTGATTCATCGGTCCAGGCCACTTTCTTCGAATCGTCCACAGTCCAATCTCGATGATCTTGGGCCTGTTTCATGTGTTGTTGGCGATGACGTGCAGTGAGCATGGGGACCCGGCTGGGTCTTCGGTTACACAGGCCCATTCGCAGAAGGCTGAGATTAACTGTGTGCTGTGACACATTGCCCTGACCACTACTGTTGCAGCTGCAGGTGATTTGTTGCACTGTGGCCCTGCGGTCGCTGTGAACAATGCACAACAGTCTCCGCTCTGATACGGCATCAATGAGCTACGGACAACTTATCAATGAGCTGATGGCCAAATGACGAACCGCCGTTTGGCCATCTGTGCATCACTTTTGATATGTATTCACTACAGCTGCATGTGAACAACCAACAAGCCTGCCCGTTTCCAAGATAGTAGTTCCGAGGCGCAGTGCCATCACAATTTGTCCTTTATCGAACTCCGATAAATCGGCAGCATTTCCCATTCTGACTCCGAACACTCTACTAATTTAAAGCCAGTCATCGGGTTGTACATATACTGCTCTGTGAACTTCACCTGTGCCACCATTCAGCCTCCAGGCACATTCATTTCTCTAGACTGGTGGAGGTCATAATGTAATGGCTTATCGGTATAAGTGTACGTACAGAATAGTTTGCATGCTAGCCTGGAAATGCCTTACATAACCTTGAACAACAACAAAAAACAGACGAAAAAACTTCTTACTCTGTGAACTGTTATTCTTTAAAAATGTAGGTGAATAAATCATCAGCCAAATTAGAGGACTTGAGAGCAGAACACTAACCAGCTTTGTGTATGTGAGCCTCCCTACTCCCCCCAAAAAATCAGACAAAAAAACTTCTTACTCTATGAAACTCTCATTCTTAAAAACTGTATGTGAACAAATCATCAGCCAACTTAGAGGACTTGAGAGCAGGACATTAACTTTGGGTGAGGAACCCCCCCCCCCCTACAGCAAAAACATGTTTACTCTTAGAACTCAGAATTCTCATTCTTCCAAATTGTAGGTGAATAAATCACCAGCAAGTTAGAGGACTTATGAGAAGGACACCAGCCTTGGTTGGAAAAAAAAACAAAAAACGTTCCTCTGTGAACTCTCATTCTAGGCGAATAAATCAGCAGCCAACTAGAGGACTTAAGAGCAGAACACTAACCATGAGTAAGAGCAGAACACTAGCCATGAGTGAGTGGGTGAAGAGAAAAATAAAATCTGGCAAAAGTCTGTTTACCCTGTAAACTCACTTAAAACACTATTTGAATAAATCATCAGTCAACTTAGAGAACTTCAGAGCAGGACACCAGCTTTGAGTGAGGACAGAAACAAAAAAACAAAAAAAAAAGAGGGGGGGGGGGGATACTCAATAAAAGTTTGGTCTTTAGAAAACCTTAACAGTTGAAGATTCATACACTGGTGTGCAAAAATTAAGAACGAAGAGGAGAAATTAGCATAACAGTGGAACAAGCAGGCAGAACGGACCGAAAGACCACTCAGGAGATAGACTAGGGTCCGGTACGGTAGGGCATGCGCATATATGCAGCATGACGTAGGGGGAGGGAGGAGTGTCTGAAGGGTATAAAGCACATGGGCGGTGTACGCTCAGCAATTCGGTGAAAGCTATTGCACGGTGTACATCGGCTTGAATGACAAGTTGCTGCCACCGTGTGATATGGCCAACAGGCAATCCAGTAGATGACATGTGGATGACTTTACCTAAGGTCGTGTCATTTGGAAGTTAGAAGAAGGTCGAAGTGTGACTAGTGTGGTCGAGGAGTTCGGGATCGCTCACAGCATCGTTTCACGAGCTTGGAGAGCATTTCAAACGACAGGAACAGCTGTCCGAGAGTTTAGCAGTGGTAGTCCACGAGCAACCATGGCGGCGGACTACCGGTATATTGTCCTACAGGCGAGAAGAGACTGACGGCAGACAGCGGGAGAAATCGCAAGGCACATGCAACAGACAACTGGACGTCCGTTATCGCGTTTTGCCATGGACAGGAGGCTGCACAAAGGTGGTCTATTTGCACGACAACCAGTACGGTGTGTGCCATTAACGCCTGCTCATCGGAGACGGCGGTTTCTGTGGTGCCAGGAACACAAGAACTGGACACATCCGCAATGGGGTCGAGTTCTCTTTACGGATGAGAGCCGATTCAGTCTGACGAGTGATTTTGGACGTATACACATCTGGAAACAGCAGGGAACACGCAATCACACCTCCAACATCATCGAAAGGGACCGGTTTGGAGGTGGCGGAGTTCTCGTTTGGGTCGGTATCATGCTTGGTAGCAGTACTGACCTCCACATCTTCCAAGGAGGTTTAGTCACTGGTGTCTGCTATTGTACCGAGGTTCTCCTGCTTCACGTGTGTCTGCTTAGAGGTGCTGTGGGTCCTGAGTTCCTCTTCATGGACAACAACGCTACACCTCATCGTACAGTGGCTGTCGCACAGCTGTTGGAGAGTGAAGATATTCAACACATGGATTGGCTCGCAAGGTCCCCGGACCTAAATCCAATTGAACGCTTGTGGGACCTTCTCAGGAGGCACTTGGCAACATGTCACCAGCCGCCAGCAACGATTCTGTAGCTGCGATTGGCGCTACAAGAGGAATGGGCCGCGATACCTCAACAGCTCCTTGACAACCTCGTCCTCAGCATGGACAGGCATTGTAAATCCTGCAATGCAGTCAGGGGTGATCATATCCCCTACTAGACTGGATTTTTCTTGGCAGCCGCCTGTCACATGGACGTTTCTGTCTTCTGTCCAGTTGTGCTCAAAGCTACCTTTTCAATAAAGTGCCTTTGTATCCTTTGGATTTCTTGTTTGGACGGTTTTGCTCACTTGTCCCACATTCTTACACCTTGGGGATCTTATGGTATGATTTGAGTCAATGTGGAGCACTTTTTCATGACGTTAAATTCGAAAAAACGTTTCGTCCTTAATTTTTGCACGCCAGTGTATGACTGATTACTATTACTAATTTATTCTACATGAACAATGAAACAAAACACCAGGGCAGCTTACAACACAACTGCACTGTTTATCTATTGATTAGTGATGGCCACAACACTAAACAGCACACACAAAAGATTATGATGTGTATATAAAAACTCAGTGTAACACTACAAATTTTAAAGTACAGTCGAACTTCCATATAATAAAGTTGCAAGATCAGCCAAACATATTTGCTAAATAGAAAACTAGCTACATAGAAACTACACTTATCTTTTATTTTGATACTCAGAAAGAAAGCTGAAATTACACACTTTTGTCTGTTTTTTGCTGGAGCTAACAGTATCTTAACTTTATTTCAAAATTACCTCGTGATTTTTCAAAATTGTCGACAAACTGTTCGCAGGGATACCAAATTTTGAAGCAACATCTTTTTTTAAAAAACCTTTGTCAATTTCTTCTAACACTCTTACTTCCTCACTGATACTCAAACATTTTCTCTTAGACATTTTTTCCTGAACTGGTGAACTACAATACAGAATCAAATTTCCCTTTTAGGGCGTCAGTTTGACATGGTTGGGCCGTGCACTGGCAAAGAGCCTGAGGTTATTCTTGAAAGTTCGATAGAAAATTAATCCAGTAAATCAGAAGGTTAAGCTGCTGACATTTTGGCTACAACCCCCAATAAGTGAACTAAGGGAGTGTCCGCTGTGAGGTCACATTGCTTCTGTGGAATCGGAAGACTTTTAAAGAAGGGGGCTGACCCAGTAGGAGGTGCTACTTATTTCCCCTACTGGGATAACTCTCCTTGCTGCCCTTTCCTCTGCTAAGCATTTTTTAAATCCTCCTTTAGCAGGTGCTTCATCATATCTACCTACTGTATATGCAAGGGGATTAGATGGGAGTGGCGGCTGCAAACCCTTTTTCTGCCCTCAGAGACCACACCTAGCGTGAATTCCACTGGGAATAAATGGTGAAAGTTCATGGACAGGAGAAACCAAGGAGGGAGGCAGTTGTTTGTGAATCCCAGAATAAACCACTCCTGAAAAAAAAAAAAAAGAACTTTGCTAAATAGAAATTGGCTTTGTTAAATGGAAGATACTTTGCATGCAAAATTCCATGAAAATTTAAAGTTCCTGATAAAAAAATCGCTAAACGGAGAAATTCGCTATATAGAAGTTCGTTATACGGAAGTTAAACTGTATTTCACTTTTTTTAAATGAAGAATTTTTTTTCTTTCACCACGTTGTGGCTCACAGGCCAGGAAATATCTGCTCAAGAACCACGCTTAGACAACACACACTAGAAGCACTAGTACAAAAGGTACACACACACACACACACACACACACACACACACACACACACAAAAGTTACCGGGGAAAAAACATAATTGGCTAGTCATTGCAGCACTGCTGTTGGATCACATGTCCAAAACATGAACTCCATATTTCCAGGTGATGGAAAACAAACTGCATTGAGCTGTTTTTACCACTGAGACCCAGATTTGCAGGTGTTTGTTGCTCTTGACCTCCAAACAAACTCCAGGGGAAATGAGACGGCTTAAAGAGAAATGGAATTTTTTGCCCTCCACGAACACTTTGTTAAACATGAAAAAGAAAAACACTCTCTCCCTCAGAAGTTATCTCAAAGAGATAAACACAGAACTAAAAACTGAATGCTGGCACCACTGAAAAAAATACTATCAAAAATAAGTATGACTTACTATTTCTATAACAGCAACTACAGATGTACTGAAGGTGTCTTCTAAACACATGCTGAGGAGTTTTCACATATCATAGCAATTCTGAATTCCTGATACAAGACGTACTTACCCTCTTTATATGAATATCAAAATCTTAATAAATCAATGAAGGAAGAAGTATTCTTCATAATACATGGGAAATCAACAGAATATTCAAAGCAAACTGAATTTGCTTGTACCACTTACTGGTCATCCATGGAACACTTCTCAGAAAACTTGAAAATTTCAACTATTTTTTTCCCACTCCAGGGCATTGAAATTTTCAAGTTTTCTGAGAAGTGTTACATGGATGACCAGTAAGTGGTACAAGCAAATTCAGTTTGCTTTGAATAATCTACATTTTGGTTTTGAAATTACCTCTACTGCTTTTCAATGAAAAGTGACTTTACTGGAAAATGTTTTTCACATCCAGGTAAAGTAAACCTTAATATAAAACGCATTTTCTTTTTTTTTTTTTTACATTCAGGTTTTTAGTAAGACAAAAACAGAAAAAAATTTCATTACACAATATCAGTCAAAAGTTCACGATGATTTTTTAAAAGTTCAAAGTAAAAAAATAACCTTGTAGTTAAAATAAGATGAAATAAAATAAATGAAGCATACTGACCTGAAAAAGGTGTATTTATAAGCTGTGCCCCCTGTTAACCTGCACACTTGTCCCAGGGTAGCAATGTCAATGTAAGTGTTGGGAAATAAAAACAGGTCTACACAGCAACCACTTGACACACATTCTTGCCCAAGATTATTGTAAAAGGTATTTTGAGGAGATAATATTGTCTGAAAAAAAGATAAAGACATTACAACATGATTCTTTAATTTACAGTTTTGTGCGCAACAGTATTTAAAATGAAGGCATTTTCCAAAATCCTCTATGGTATGCTTCTAATGCAACAGAAAATGATATTAGCGCAGAACATGAAATCATGCCTCCAGTGGGCATAGGTGTATTGATACTAGACCATTTAGGACTAAAAAAAGGTCACTCGAACATAGAAATTTCTTCTGCATCATGCAGATGGCAAGATCCAAATTTGGTGAAAGCAACATGAGGCCATGGAACTATCTTGTCTGGTGTCAACAGTACAGGTAGGTGGCAGTGGTGTGCTGGCCTAGGAAATGTTTTCCTGGCACACATTATGACTCCTGGTACCCATCCAAGGACATATGAACACCATGGCATATTTGAACATTGTTGCTGACCAAATCTATCCCTTCGTGGATACTAACTTATCCTCAAGCCGACAGACATGTCCAGTAAATTGACGCATCCATACACAAGGCTCGTATCATTACCAAATGGTTCTTCCAACATGCCAATGGGTTTTTCTTGCTTCAGTGGGCTGTACAGTCCTGGGATTTAAAACCCATTGAGTTACTGGGGTGAGGGAGTACAGGGTGTTTGCCACAAGACTGTACCACCAATCAATTTGAAGCAACTGCACTACCTAGTCATTTCTGGAGCAACATTCCTGCATGAAGCTTCCAGAATCTGACAAACTGTTCTATGCAGCGACAAATTCAGGCAGTTCCGCCTACCAAGAGTGGCACAACATGCTATTAAATAAGTGTTCCTAATAAACTGGATTTCAGTGTATGCTCAGCTGTAGATTATCAACAAGTTAGTAAAATCATGCAATGCATTGATTATAATACGCTTTCCAACATACCAGAAATCATTACTCAAGTTATCACTCAAGTTATGAGAATAATGGCTGTGGAATAAATCTCGGTCCTGTGCCCTGACCTTTGATTCCATTTCGATGATATTCAACAGAACCGGTTTGGTATACCTCCGAAATAACATGATAAAGTTTTGTCGTAATTGAAGCATTTTTATGTAAGTCATGATGCATAAGGGCTATGGAATAGATCCTGCTCCTGTGTCCTAACCTTTGACCCCATTTCCAATAGAATTCATTCCCAGGCAAGACCCTACAACATACTAACATTTCATCCAAATCGAAGCATTTTTACATAAGTTATGATGCATAATGGCGATGGAAGTGATTCTGCTTCTATGTCCTGACCTTTGACCCCATTTCACCCATTTTCAATAAGGTTTGTCGCCAGGTGGTCTTCTACCACATACTAAAATTTCATCGAAATTGAACCTTTTTACGTTAGTTATGACGTATAACAGCAGTGGAATGGATCCCGCTCCTATGTACTGACCTTAGACCCCATTTCGTTCACTTTAAATAGGGTACTTTCCCAGGTGATCCCCTACCAGATACTAAAATTTCATCGAAGTCGAACGATATTTACGCGAGTTATCGTGCGGACGAACATATGCACAATACGCGAGACGTAATGAGGCAGATGGGAATTGCGACCATCTGCTAGCAAGATGTGACGTCATAAAACTTTAATAGGATCCACACATAACGCGTGACGTGATAAGACAGATGGCATGACCGCACACCAACATTCTCAAATGCGGCGAGATTGTGACGTCATAAGATTTCTAAGCATTGGTAACATTAATGGAATAATGGAACAACGCTATCACTAAAAACGTTATAATTAGGGGTGGTTATTTAACCCACTGAACGAATTCTCCTAAAGTCGAGATCAAGCTAAATCGATTTCTAGTACCAGAAAACGGTAGGTTAACGACTTTCATCAAAATTCTTAGAGCTGTTTTCAAAATAAAATGTACATACATACATACAAGAATTGCTACTTTAAGGTGGACGTCAAGTAATTTTGCTTCCTATACTTCCAATGGAAAAACTTCTGTACACATTTTCTTCACAATTAATGCGTTCCCAAGGATGAAAATTTGAACACCGATTAAAATATCTTCATTTTATAACTTGCAATACTTAATATTTTCTAAAACATAACCATAATTATGCAATTCAACATTTGTTTGTCTACTGACGTCATGAAAATACAGGTCGCGCCATCTTTTTTCTGCACAATTAATGGCATTCACAAGGATGAAAATTTGAACATTGATTAAAATAGCTTCATTTCATAACTTGGAATACTTAATATTTTCTAAACCATAACCGTAATTATGCAATCCAACATTTTTTTGCCCACTGACGTTATCAAAGTACAGGTCGCGCCATCTTTTCTCTGGTTTCAACACAACCAAAGGAAAAGTTATTGATTTTTAATATGATTATGGTTAAGTTTTAGAACATATTAAGTTTTCCAAGTTATAATATGAAGTTATTTTAATCGATGTTCAAATTTTCATCCTTGGGAACACATTAATTGTGAAGGAAATACTAAATAAATGTTGATTTCATGTTTACGTGAATTTCTGTGTTGATTTCCGCCGTCTTTACACAATCATTATTCTAAAAACAGATTCAAATAAACACATTTGACTGTTTAGATGATTTATTGAATTCATATAGAAGACATTAGAACTTTCAGGCCTGCAACGGACCCATCTTCAGATGTTATTAACAGAATGGAACTGAGCAAGATTTAAATACATTAATGTTATGTGGTTTTCTTGATATTGTGACCTGCTCGTGATGGACATCATATCTTGTGAATGGTTTGTTAACATCGATAAATATATTATGTGCGAAGCAACGTATTAAAAACTATGTTTGAAGGAAATAATTGGTGTAAGTATGTTTGAAGGAAATAATTGGTGTAAGTATGTTTGAAGGAAATAATTGGTGTAAGTATGTTTGAAGGAAGTAATTGGTGTAAGTCTCTACATTTATAACTCATTAAGCACCGTTTTCCAAGGTAAAGGGATGTGACAAGGAGTATCATCATTGCAGCATTCTTCACCATATTTATGAATAAATAGACTTTCTAGTAGTAGGATTGATGCTTTTGAGTAGGGCGTGGCGAGGATGTTGGCTTCGTTTCAGCATGGGTAATGAGATCCTTTGCATGATAGCCTTGATAGGGAAGTATTTGATGAGTTTGTCTTTATGTTATATTGGTGCTCTTTTAAACGAGTTTTTAATGATCGAAGTGTAGATCCAACATATATACGATCTTCATCTTCAATGTCTATTGTCTTCATTGGGATGACGTATACTCCATATCAACTAGGACATTAGAAGATACTCTAGCTAAATTACTCTCACCATCAACAAAATGTTCTAAATTCTCAGTTTCCAGTTCATGTCAAGCCCTGGCCAAAATCAAAGAATTTTCATCAAAAGGAACTAATTTCATGATGGCTTAATTGGATGTTACATCCATTTTTCTGAATGTTCCAATAAAAACGGCACATAATATTATTGAATCAAAACTAGAATCACAAGCAGCTTTCTCTACATCAGAGATTAAAGCCATTATTTCTGCCTTACGCTTAATACAAGTACAAAACCGCTCATTTTTCCGATTTAATGGCAATATATATCGTCAACTGGAAGGCGCACCAATGGGTTCCCCACTCTCGCCTATCTTAGCAGAAATTCTCTTACAGGAATTGGAGAATTATTTAATTGAATCGTTTCCAAATCCCCCTGGACTTTATTTACGCTACGTGGATGATGTTCTCGTTTTTTGGCATTATCCATCTATTAAGTTCTCCATGGAATTTGAAAAGAATTATACCTTACCATTTTTGGATTTCTATTTAAAACGAGACCCTCATAGATAAACTGTTCAATATTTAGTGTATCAAAAACCCACATCCTCTACAGTCATGATTCCACCTCAATCATCTCATCCATTAAACCAAAAACTCGCATCCATCCAATTCCAAGTACGACGAGCATTTAGCCACTCATCTACAGTAACATTACGAAATCAAGAAATAGCCAAAATTAAAATATCTGCATCTCATCATGGCTACTCAGATGACATCGTTAATTCTATATAGTAAAGAAAATGAAACGCACATTAGATACCACATTAATAAAAGATCACAAACCAGTTAAATATGTGGGATCACTTCCATACATTCCCAGCATCATCAAAATACTCAAAAACGTTTGTCACCGTCACAATATTGGCTTCGGAGTACGAACACACAATGTGCTTTCAGGAATAAAAAATGATAGAGATGTTGTTCCTTTGGACAACCGATATAGAGTATATGTCATCCCAATGAAGACAATAGACATTGAAGATGAAGATCGTATATATGTTAGATCTACACTTCGATCATTAAAAACTCGTTTAAAAGAGCACCAATATAACAAAGACAAACTCATCAAGGACTTCCCTATCAAGGCTATCATGCAAAGGATCTCATTACCCATGCTGGAACAAAGTCAACATCCTTGCCACGCCCTACTCAAAAGCACCAATCCTACTACTAGAAAGTCTATTTATTCATAAATATGGTGAAGAATGTTGCAATGATGATACTCCTTGTCACATCCCTTTACCTTGGAAAACGGTGCTTAATGAGTTGTAACATGTAGAGACTTACACCAATTATTTCCTTCAAACATAGTTTTTAATACGTTGCTTCACACGTAATATATTTATCGATGTTAACAAACCATTCACGAGATATGATGTCCATCACGAGCAGGTCACAATATCAAGAAAACCACATAACATTAATGTATTTAAATCATGCTCAGTTCCATTCTGTTAATAACATCTGAAGATGGGTCCGTTGCGGGCCTGAAAGTTCTAATGTCTTCTATATGAATTCAATAAATCATCTATACAGTCAAATGTGTTTATTTGAATCTGTTTTTAGAATAATGATCGTGTAAAGATGGCGGAAATCAACACAGAAATTGTGAAGGAAATGTTTACAAAACTTTTTCCATTGGAAGTGTAGGAAGCAAAATTACTTGACGTCCACCTTAATAATATGGGATAAGGGCAATGGAAAGGATCGCAATCCTATGTCCTGACCTTTGACCACATTTCGTCCATTTTCAATAGGGTTCGTCCCCAGGGGGTACCCTACTACATACTGAAATTTCATCGAAATCGAACCATTTTTACGCAAGTTATGACACATAAGGGCAATGGAATGCATCCAGATCTTATGTCCTGACCTTTGACCCCACTTCACCCATTTTGAATAGGGTTTGTCCCCAGGCGGTCTCCTACCACATAGTAAACTTTCATTGAAATCGAACTATATTTATGCAAGTTATGACGCATAAGAGCAATGGAATGATCCCGCTCCTACGTCGTGACCTTTGACCCCATTTGTCCCATTTTCAATAGGGTTCGTCCCTAGGTAGTCCCCTACCACATAGTAAAGTTTCATTGAAATTGAACCATATTTATGCAAGTTATGGCGCATAAGGGCAATGGAATGATTCTGCTCCTACGTCGTGACCTTTGACCCCATTTGTCCCATTTTCAATAGGGTTTGTCCCTAGGTGGTCCCCTACCACATACTAAAATTTCATCGAAATCGAACCATTTTTACGCCAGTTATCGTGCGGACGGACGGACAAAGCTGGAGCATATACGCTTCTTCAACCTATGGTTGGAAAGCGTAAAAAAGAAAAGATCTTGACATCATGCAGATGGCAGGATGTTTATGACCCTTCATTTATATAGATATACAAGGGCTACACTACCGATCATATCCTTCACAATTTGCGATAAAAAATATCGTTTTGGCGATGGATAGTTCTGATGAAAGTATTGGCAATTATTGTTTAGAAATTTTATGGGTAGTAAGTAATAAATTCAAAATTTAAAATAAGTGTCTGTATTTCTTAATATTAGGATTCAGGATCTATAACATAATATTTTGCTGCTTGATTGTAAAGAATTTATAACCTCTAGTTTTTTACTATATAACACTTTATGTTTTTATGGTTTTTATATTTTCAAAGGAGTGTGAAAAAATTGGTGACTTCATATTACATCTGGCAAAAAAAAAAAAGGGGGGGGGGAGTTGGCAAAAACTTTTTCTCTCTCTCTGTGCATGTAGGATTTGCTATGTTGTTTCATAGTATCAGTTCCATTCTGCTGTTCGTAGAATTGAGAATCTCCATTTGGACAACAAGCATAAGGCAAAGTCAGGCAGATGATGTCACACCTGGCAACAGCAAGACGAACTCAATCAGATGACGTCAGCGGCCTAGAGAGAGTCCGCAGTTAAGTAGTTGTTGTGGAGTCAGCGCTGATGAAGGAAAATGTGTAATATATATATCTGTGTTTAACAATTTTAATGTACTACTTGTTTAATAAATCACTCGTTTTTAGATTTAAATGCGAAGACTGAGGTAAGAAAATTATTGCTTGTTTATTTAATTACAAGCAAAGTCTAAATATATACAGTACACACACACACAGTGCCTTTAAAAGGTTTAGGAAACCAAAGCCATCCTCCTCTATGATCTCCTGTAGTTCATCTATTAAGACAGAATTTTGCCATTATTCCACATGTAACTAACTGCCATTTGCTTCAAAATTTCAAAAACTCCTCAAGACTTATAATTTCAAAATGATTTCCAAACCCATAAAAAACATTCAATATATCTTATATCAGGTCTAATGCTAATACATTCAAATAGCTAAAATACATGGTATTTTTTATTCAAGATTGTAATATGCATTTCATACTATTTCATTCTGTTCTCCACATTATATATATTTTGCTTGGGACAAAAGACATTATATTCCGAATGAAGTGCTTTTTAAATTTTTATATTGGAAGATTTCTATTTATAATATTGCAAAGTAGCTAAAAATTTCATATGAGACCCACATAATTTTTTTTAACTTATGATGATTTCCTTCTCCATATCCTTGCACATTATAAAAATGCTTTGAAATATATTCACATAAGATATATAAAATGAATTTTTCATAGTTCGGGTTTAAAACAAAGATTAGAATTCAATGAGTTATTCAAAAGTTTGGATTAAAAAAACAATAATCACAATGCTTTAGAGTATTGCAGATATTAAACTTCAAGTAATCATCTGCAATATTGAAACCATTTCGAAAATATGAAAACAAACCAATCCTCCGGCAAACCACTTCATATAAACAATGTCCTTTTCCCTATGAAAATTTTATTTTATTCATCACATAAGAATATCTCCAATTTACTGAAGTATTTTGTATAATGTGCAAGGATATGAAGAAAAATCAACACAAGTTCCAGAAACTAGGTAGGCCTAACCTGAAATTTTTAGCTGCTTTGTAATATAAATAAAAATATTCCAACATAAAGACGTGCTGCTGCATTCAGAATATAACATTTTTTTTTTCACAAACAATATATAATGTGGAGAAAATAAAATAGTGTGAAATGCATACTACAATCATGAACCATAAAAAAAAATGTCAATTTTCAAAGACCAAGTCTCAGTTTAAGGTATAAATTCATGAGAAATTACCAAATTACGTGTGAAGTCTTTTGTCTAGAAACAAGACCTACAGGTTTTTATATTTCTGTTTAAAAGAGCATAAAATGTTAAAATATAGAACTGTGAATCAGAGAAGTCATCCAAAGATCAAGACTGTCTTGAAAATAACCACCAATTTCTATATGAAGAGGCTAAATTGACTGATAGGACCAACTTAATCGACCATGAAGCTTGAAATTCTGGAAGCAGAATATATATCATATTTTATACATATAAACATTACTAGTCTAGAACTTACATTATGTTACTATAAAACATTAGTTTTATAGACAGTATGTATTGTAAAGTACGACTTCCACGCACAAAAGTGCGGAAGGATACATTGACATTTAATGACTTGAGCATGTGGTGAGTGATGTGGGGAGTTGCGAGAGAGATATTGAAGGAGGACATGCCGAGCTTTGGCTAAGACAACAAGTTCAGTTTGTACCGCGGAGTGTATTCCAGTTTATGTTTTTGTGTAAAGTAATAAATGTTTGGTGTTGTGATCGAGTGTCTGTGATGTTACAGACAAAAGATAGATTTGGAGGCACCTGTGAGATTCGAACTACGAAAGACAGGAAGTGAAGGCGCCGGTGAGACGGGATTGCGCAACTTCAGCGGCGTTTTTTATGACCGTGGAAATTGATGAGTTGAAAGTTCTTCAAGCGTGAGAAAGAACCAACGCGACAGGGATATATTTTTTTTCCTCTTTGTGTTGGGAAGAACAAAGGATGGTGACTGTTGTTTGTTTTTCCAAATTAGTTCGTGAGAAAAAAAAAGTTCCGTATCGGATTTACACCAAATTAGATGTTTATATAAGTACTGTTTTGTTGTTGTTCTTAGAGAATTATCCAAAGGAATGAAATATCAAAGCAAGTTTTTTAGAAGTTTCCGGGCACGGAATTAAATGGAAGGAAATAATTTCTGTCAAGAAATAGTACAGTCAGATCAACTGTTTGAGCCTAGATTATAGGTAAATGTAGAATATTGTTGTAAACAATTTCTGTGAACGTATACACATATACAATAATAAATAAACATTGGGTGCACGTAGAGCTTGTTGAAATGGCTTTCTTAGGAAGAGCTCGAAAAGAAGAACTTCTGCAGTTGGCGGAAGAATTGGGTATAGAAGTTATGCCAAATCTCAAAATTCTGGAATTAAAAAATAAAATTGTCAACTTTGAAGGTTATGAAGAGGATTTCGTGAAAAAACTTTTGGCAGGTATAAAAGAGCGTAGAGAAACAGAAAGACAAATGGAATTTGAGCTTGAAAAACTCAAAATAGAAGCTGGACGTCAGCCGCTGGGAGGTAGTTTGGAGCAAAATGGAAATTCTCAAAAACCGAGATTAGAACTTCGTCATTTGATGAAAACATTTGAACCAAAAGACAGTGATATAAGTATTTACTTAGTTTTATTTGAAAGGCAAGCACAACAAGCAGAAATAAAAAGGGAAGATTGGGTCACGAATTTGATAGGACTTTTGCCCTACGAAATATCACAATTGATTGCCAGAGAAAATGTGGAAGACGCTAAAAACTATGAATATGTTAAAAGGTTACTTCTTAAAAGATATAAGTTAAGTCCAGAGAAATTTAGATTGAAATTTGTACAACACATGCGTACATCAGAGACCTGGAGAGATTTCGCCTTCGAGTTAGAAAATTATTTTAATTAATGGATTTCAGGACTTAAAATAGGCGATTTTGAAGGGCTAAAAAAATTAATGATCACAGATCAATTGAAGCGGAGAGTGCCTATAAAAATAAGGGAGCATTTTATTGATAAATGGTCAAATATTGTCTCACCTTCAGATTTGGCTGATATGGTGGACAATTATGAAAGTGTAAGAGGAGGAATCAAGAAAAATTCGTCGAATGAATTTTGTGCTTCAAAGAAAATGCAAGGCAGTGAGAAAAAAACTAGAAATAACTATGATCGGGGAAATTTTATGAAAAATGGATTTTATAACAAAAATGATGTTAAGTCAGATGTAGGACAAGGGTGGTCAAATCGGAATGTATCTCGGAATGAAGAAAAGTATGATCGCAGACGGAAGATTCAATGTTACGAGTGTGCATCTTATGATCACATTCGACCTCAGTGTCCTAAGCTAAAATCACAGAACTCAGGAAGCGTAAATAGAATCAGAGAGGAAACTGAAGGGGATCTCTTGGCACCCTATACCTTTGAAGGAAAAATAAATGGAGTTACCATGCCTATTCTCCGGGATACAGGTTCATCAGTTGATATCATTTGTCAAGAGTATGTGTCGCCAGGTGAGTTTACTGGAGAACATGTGTGGGTACAGCATCTTCTGGATGAACAAAAGGTTTGTTTACCATTGGCAGAAGTTGAACTAGAATGTGAATTAGGCCATATTGTAACTAAGGCTGCAGTGATTAGAAAGTCGCTAGATCAAGGTAGATATTTACTTGGAAATAAGACTGCTGCTTTGTTAAAAAAATTGATATGGAGTGGCCACTTAATTCAGAACAGGTAAATGTTGTGATTACTCGGTATCAAGAAAAACTGAAACGAAACAACGTAGAGAGAAATTCAGTAAAAAATGATTCAGGGAAGAAAGAAAAACAAGCCCTTGAAGGAGAGGCTGTGGGTTCCGAAGAATCAGATGAATTAGAAGAAGAAATTATGCCATTGAGGCATGATGAAGATAAAGCCATGTTAGAGTTGGTAAAAATGGATTCAAAAAGTTTCATGGAAGATCAACGGCAAAGTTTGGAATTGAAAAAAATTCTCAAAGAAATAGAGAAAACAGATTGTAATAAGGCAAATGGTTATGCTGTACTAAGAAATGGGATGTTGGTGAAGAAGAAGATCAACAAGATTGGCGAAGAGGAAGATCTTATTGTTGTTCCAGAACAATATAGAGAACAAATAAAAAACATGTGTCATGAGGGAACTTCGGGGCATTTAGGAGTGACAAAAACCAAAGACAGACTAGCAAAGTATTTTAATTGGCCTAACTGTTATAAAGACATTGAAGAATTTGTAAAATCTTGTGATTCATGCCAATGTGATGGAAAAGCTGGGGACAAAAAGAAAGCACCTTTAAAAATAGTTCCAATTATTCCTGAAATTTTTTACAAAAATCAACGTTGATGCCTGTGGGCCTTTGCCCGAGACTTCAAGCGGAAATAGATACATAATTACAGCTATGTGTTTGTCGTCCAAATATCCAGATGCAGTACCAGTACCAGACATAGGATCCAAGTCGGTAGTTGACGCTTTGTTACACATTTTTAGCCGCATGGGAATTCAAACTGATCAAGGAGCCAGTTTTGTAAGCATTTTGACACTAGAATTTCTGGAGCGGTTTGGAATAAAAGTTACTCATAGTTCTGTATATCATCCCCAAAGTAATCCGGTAGAACGATTCCATCGAACTATTAAAAGGATGTTGAGAGTTTTATGTCTTGAGTCTGCTCCGGATTGGGAGAAACAGTTACCGGCGGCACTGTTTGCTTTGAGAACTGTGACACATGAAAGCACAGGGTTTACGCCTGCTAAATTGGTGCATGGAAAAAATTTGAGGACGCCAATGACACTATTGTATGAAAAATGGATGGGTCATCCTGAAGAAGAAAACTATGTCACTGAATATGTATTTGAGTTAATAAATAGGATGAAAAGATGTCAAGAACTTGCCATTAAAAACATGGAAGTGGCTCAATTGAAAAGAAAATATTGGTATGACAGAAATGCGGTAAAACGTGAATTTCAAGAAGGAGATTTAGTATTGGTTTTTGTTACCTGCAGGCCAAATAAGTTAGCGGAACAGTGGAAAGGACCAGGGAAAATTGAGAAAAAAATTTCTGAGACTAATTATGTAGTAAGCTTTGAAGGTAAAAATGTAAAGCATCAAGTATATCACATTAACATGCTGAAACCATACCATAAACGACCAGAATTTTTGAACTTATTGCCCGGTTGTGAAAATGGTGAAATGGATTTAGAGATTAAATTTCCGCAAGTTGAAAAAAATCCCAATATATTTAACTTCTCTGATATCGAGGAGAACAGTAAACTTCGAGAGCGCCTATGTGGCCAACAAATTCAGGATCTGAAAAAACTATTATGCCATTACTCGAAAATGTTTTCTAATATTCCAGGGAAGACTCATTTGGTCGAACATGATATCCAGCTAGCTAGTAATGCTATTGTAAGAGTTAAGCCTTACAGAATGTCGCCCAGGCAGATAAATATTCTTAAAGCCGAGATAGATAAAATGCTGCAGTACAAGATTATAGAAGTTGGTGAATCAGACTATACATCACCCATGATTTTGGTAGAAGTACCCGGAAGAGATCCATGCCCATGTATTGACTACAGGCGATTGAATGAAGTGACAAGGACCCAATTCTATCCATTGTCCAACATAGAAGAAAGAGTCTAAAAGGTTTCTGGAGCGAAGTATATTACAGTATTAGATTTAACAAAAGGGTACTGGCAAATTCCATTAAGTGCTAGAGCTCAACAATTGGCAGCGTTTGTGACTACTTTTGGAACGTATCGGCCCTTAAAGATGCCATTTGGCCTTAAGAACGCACCTTATTTCTTTAGCAAAATGATGTCGGAACTTTTGAGAGGCTGCGAAGAGTTTGCCGTACCATATCTAGATGATGTTGCCATTTTTTCCGAAAACTGGGGGATCATTTGATACATCTTGAAGAAGTGCTAAAGAGGTTGCAGAGAGCTTCCTTGACCATAAAACCTTCCAAATGTAAGTTTGCTCAAGATCACGTCTTGTATTTGGGTCATATTGTTGGACAAGGATATCGAAAACCAGCGGAACGAAAGGTTCAGGCCATACAAAATTTTCCTACGCCAAAGAACAAGACGCAAGTAAGATCTTTCTTAGGCCTGGCGGGATATTACAGCAGATATATTCCAATGTTTTCTTCGATAGCAGCTCCCTTGACAGACATCTTGAAGGGTAAAAATTGTAAAGAGGAAATTATATGGTCAGAACAATGTGAGAAAGCTTTTATGGAACTAAAAAATCTTTATCTAGTTTTCCTGTTCTGTATGCCCCTGACTATGAATATAGATTTATTCTACAAACTGATGCTTCAGATCTAGGAATGGGAGTCGTCCTCTCGCAAGAACAAGAAGATGGCGCTGAACATCCTGTACTCTATCTAAGCAGAAAACTTTCGACAGCAGAGAAGACATACAGTACCAGTGAAAAAGAATGTGCCGCCATTATATTTGCGGTACAGAAACTGAAATGCTACCTGGATGGTCAAAATTTCTTCATACAAACTGATCATAACCCCCTCGTTTGGTTACGCACCAACGCAAGTTCAAATGCTCGTCTGATGAGATGGGCCCTTGCTTTACAAGCATATGATTTTGTTATAATTCATCGATCGGGAACTATGCACAAAAATGCAGATGGACTGAGCAGAGTTCCAACTTTAGATGATCCACCTTGATCATGCTATGTGTCTGCTAGTGAAAACTTTTTTTTTTTGTTTTTTTTTTTTTTTTTTTGGTTGTGGTATATAATACATAGAAATTGTTGGAAAACACGTAAAGATGATTGTTAAATTAACTCATATATTTCTCTTTGTAAATGGATTATGACTCATTATGTGAACTATGACTATTGTATTGTAAAATGACAAGAACTTTTTACCACTGGAAAAAGTTCCTCTGGAGTGAGGAGGGGTTGTAAAGTACGACTTCCACGCACAAAAGTGCGGAAGGATACATTGACATTTAATGACTTGAGCATGTGGTGAGTGATGTGGGGAGTTGCGAGAGAGATATTGAAGGAGGAGGACATGCCGAGCTTTGGCTAAGACAACAAGTTCAGTTTGTACCGCGGAGTGTATTCCAGTTTATGTTTTTGTGTAAAGTAATAAATGTTTGGTGTTGTGATCGAGTGTCTGTGATGTTACAGTATGTCGAATTTTATTACTGTTCACGTTATATATTGACTTGCTGTACTTGGGAGGTCATAATATAGTTAGGCACAAAACAAGAGATATTAAGAACAATAATTAGAAGATATGAAGTTCAAATGTAGTTCAGCTTACCTTGAACGACAAGCTCGGTAAAAAATCAATGTCAACCGGTCAGGTACAGTCTTAAATCATGACTCAGGTCCAGAAAGATAGTACTAAGTACAGGTGCACTGGTCAACATGTTTTAAATGCTACTTGTATGACAGTTTAAGAAACATGATTCAGTGACATCATGTACTATGACAAAACATGGACAGAATGAACTCAGTAGAGGTGTACGGGACGATCCCCTGTCGAATCTTTTTTAAAAAAACATAAAAGATTTCGAAATTGCGATATAAGAGAAGGAGTAACAAAATATTCTGAAATAATGTACAATAGATAAAAGCAATGAAAGTGTGAATAAACATGAAAGAATTTTCAAAAGTCACAGGTTAAAAGAAAGAACATTGTGCACCATGACACATCTTGGATGGACTCATTTCAGTACAGGTGCGCTGGTCAATTCTTGGCTATTAAACATGAAAAAATTTATAAAACACAAAGACTAAAAGAACTTTTGAAAATTCTTTTATGTTTATTCACCCTGCATTGTTTTTATCTATTTTATGTTATTTCAGAATATTTTATGTTACTCCTTCCCTTACATTGCAATTTCGAAATCTTTCATGGTTTTTAAAAAAGATTTGATGTAGGATCATCCAGTGCACCTCTACCGAGTTTGTAACGTCCATGTTTTGTCACAGTACATGATGTCACTGAACCATGTTCTTTAAACTGTCATACAAGTAGAATTTAAAACATGTTGATCAGTGCACCTGTACTAAGTATTATCTTTCTGGACTGAGTCATGATTTAGGACTGTACCTGACCAGTTGACATTGATTTTTTACCGAGTTTGTCATCCAAAGTAAGCTGAACTACATTTATCTCATTATTGTTCTATATATCTCACTTGTTTTGTGCCTAATTATATATAACCTCCCAAGTGCAGCAATTCAACATATAACGTGTTAATAATAAAATTTGACATACATACTGTCGATAAAACTAATGGAAGCAGAATAACTTGCAATTTGTTAACAATATGACACCAAGAATCAAAATAACCTGCAATTTGTTAATGATATGACACCTACTGTACTTCTTTGAAGCAGATGGAAAAAACTGACCATCAGCTGATGAAGTCACAACTTATTAAATACCAGTTCTCCTAAAATGCTAGCCACACACACAACAAACTGCAGATGATAACAAATACTATGAATTTACACTGATATGAATAACAAAATCAATAACAACCATATCACCCAAGTGTATTAAGCATAACTTCAACAGGAATGAAACTGAATAAGCTTAACTCTTACTGCAATACAATGTGATTTGTTTTAACATATCTACTGATCACCTACTAAACAAAAATTTCTTTGCTGTCTCAAGTCTATCATGTGATGAATAAAAAATTCACCTGCTATCACCTAAGACCTTTGTTGAAACAGAAATATAATTAAATGTATATTCAAAAATATTTTTTTTAAAAACTAGCTACTGTAGTTGTCTCAGAAAGGTGCCATTATTGCCTGATAAAGGTTCTTATGACTTTAATCTAAAAACATAAAGACGTTATTTTCTGTTCTTTTCCCGCAATAAAAAACATTATTTACAAGCAATCTTTTTTTCTACAATAGAATTTTTATTCTATATTCTGACTGAAGAAGAAACTGGAAATTACTTGCATTTCTAACATGAAATATTTTTTTATTCAAGATATAAATAGAGTAAAGGGTAAATTACTTTTTCCTTTTCAGTACCGAGCAACTTCCTGTCATCTCTATTCTTTAATTTTCCCGGAGCTTCAGCAATGGGCAGAGTGCTATGAAATACAAACAGCTTACCAGCACAGTCCGCAGCCTGTAAAAATGCAGCAGCATAATATATTTCATGTTACTCAAGTGGGGAGTGATTATTAACTTGCACATACAAAAATACATCAAAATATAACTTAATAGGTTTGATTGCACACTACACAATAAATAAAATCTTTAGTGCAATAACAATAACACACCACACTGCTATGATACAATAAAAAAAATGCAGTGCAAACCAAAACATTTTACCAAAGCTTCAATTTAAATACCTTACATAAAAAGCATAATTAAAAATGAGAGAATCACATGCTGAACCTGAACTTGATACTGTGTGTGTCAAAAAGCAAACACACACATCCCAGAATATTTTTGGTCCTTTCTGAATAAAATCTATAACCAAAATCACTAAAGGGCTTCAAATATTTCCAGAAATCTGTGGTATAAATTACCCAGTGGTTGTAAAACTTGCCATAACACTGGTAAAGTCTGTTTGACAATAAGAGATACAGTCGTGATTCCTATAATAATAAAAGCAATGTGAACAGCTGCAGGGTAAATAAATGCTCCATGGTGAGCATCGCAGCTACATGCAAGCAGCGAAGTGCCAGAGCGAGCATCTATGTGCCAGCAGCGAGGCTGCAGCATAAACGTACACTTAGAAAGTGCAACACAAGATCCCTGCAACTAACGATTTACTCGGTGAGTGTAGTGAAAACCTGGAAATTGTACAGTCATTTGTATGAATGATCATTAGTGAATAACTCTTGCATAAATGATGAATGAAAAGGAATTATTTATGCCATCACAATTGCATACTCAGCATATTAACTATAACTTGAAGTTTTAGTACTTTTTGAATACACTCCACTTCATACACACCTAATGTAAAATTAACAATGGCATAAAAAAATCCTACAATTATTTCAAACAGAAATGTCATTGTTAAGAGTGTGGCAGTTCTCATGAGTTCTTACAACGAAAAAAGAGAAAAAGACTGCATTTTGCAATTAATAAAAATAACTATGCAAAAATATGCTGAGGAATGTTCAGTAACTATTGATGGTCTTATAAAAGCACAGTAATGAGAAAGATTTAAGAAACTGATTACCATAGAGTATGTACTACAAAGTATGAGGGGAGGATTGCAATAAAAAATTTCTCCAATCACAAAACAAAATATTTAGAACTGTTCAACATCAGTGTTGAAGAGTTGCAGTTCATGGCATCACAAAGCTATTTTTTGGATCAAAATTACAACTTGATTATTTATCCATCTTGTAAGTTACTTTTGATAACGGAATGACTACATAATACAAAACTCAGAATTAAATAATCTTTCTAACTACAATTATGCTGTTATGACACTTAGTAAGAAAACCTGAGTAGCTGCAGAGAGCTAGGAAAGTCAAGAAAAATATTGCTGATGGTTACAGTCATTCAATGCAGCATTCATTTTTATTTCATTTTTTTTTACACCTTCACTTCCACAAAAACAGGTATTGTATTTCATACAAGTATGCATTTGCATTAAGCAGCACAAAATTTTAACATGAAACAATATGTACACTGCCGGACAATTGCTAAGGACAGATGACAATAGCAACGATAGCAACCATAAAATGGAAGGCAGGAAAATGTGGAAATTAGCATAAGTGCGGGATACAGTAAGACGTGTTGTGCGTACGCAAATTTTGGATTGCCGAACTTGTTCGTGACGTCATAGCGCTGATAAGAGAGATAAAGGATTTGACGCGTATTGACCGTTGTTCAAACGCAAAGTTGAAAGGGAAAGAATCAATTGACGAACTTGCAATTTTCAGTATGTCTTCCCGACATCACCTAGGTGATTTTACGCGTTGCCATATTATTGGCAAGATTGAAGAAGGGCGAAAAATAATAGATGTTGCCAGGGAGTTCGACGTCAGCCACAATGTTGTTTCAAGGCTTTGGAAATCATTTCAAACAAATGCAGAGTGTAGCAAACGTCACGGGGAGGTCGTGTTCGCAGTACGACACCTGCAGAAGATCGGTACATAGTGCTATCAACAAAAAGACACTGGCGCAGCACAGCTAGTGAGGTAGCAAATCAGTTTATGGCTGCTACTGGCAAGCGGATCTCCCGAAAAACTGTCGCCAGACGTTTGCATGAAGGAGGACTATACGCCCGCCGTCCTGTTGTGTGCATCCTATTGTCCAGACGTCACCGTACCGCCCGTTTGCAATGGTGCCATCAACATCGCAATTAGACTGATAACGACTGGTCTGCTGTCCTCTTCTCATTTGAGAGTAGATACAGTCTATCGTCTGATTGTCGACTACAACTGATCTGGTGTGATAGTGGTACTGCATATTGTCCAGCAAACATACAGGAAAGGGACCGATATCTGACATGTAGTGTCATGGTATGGGCTGGCATCATGATCAATGGCCGTACGTCCCTCTATGTGCTTCCAACTGGGACTATGACTGGTCAACGATACATTAATGATGTTCTGCTACCTCATGTTCACATGTTCCGTGGTGCTGTCGGCAATAGATTCATTTTCATGGACGACAATGCAACATGTCATCGAACAGTCGCTGTCCAGGAGTGTCTTGAGAGCGAGGATATTCAATGCCTCGTATGGCCAGCATGTTCTCCAGATCTGAATCCCATTGAAACTGTGTGGGATGCTTTGGGGAGGAGTCTTGCTGGTCGCCAATGCCCTCCAATAAACAAGGACACCCTCATCCGTGCACTGACAGAGGAATGGGATAAAGTCCCCAACAGCTGCTTGATAATGTTGTGCAAATCATGACACGACGTGTGGAATCTTGCATTGCCCTCCATGGTGGCCATATCCCGTATTGACATTTTACGCCGGAACGCCTGCGGACGGTAATTGCATTTTTCACGTTTACGTATTCTGCACAAAATGGCCTGTTTGTCCCTTGAACACGTTCCAAAGCCTTCTGGATTTCAGAGCACAATAAATTGTCTTTCTTGTAATGTCCTGGCATTCTGACATTATTTTATTTCACATGGCATCCAACCACACTTACTTTTTTATGCACTATATAGCCGTTTATCATCCGTCCTTAGCAATTGTCCAGCAGTGTATAATATTTTGGCCACTGTTTCAGAATTTTTTTTTCAAATAATTTGGAAATGTAAATGCAGAGCAAAAGACAACTACATTCCCTCATGGAAAAATGGTACACTAGGAATTGAGCAATATGTGATCATGGTTAGAGTTATTGTACATTATGTTAAGATAATTTTTCCATACTGACCAACAGAAGTTGAAACATTATTGAACTCAAAATCTAAATTCGCACTAAGTAGTGATAAAAGTTTGCTTCAGGAACACCTGAAAATTTTACAAAAATGATAATTTAATACTGACATTGTAATATCCACATCTATCAGGAAGAAGTTTCTTTTTAATCATTTCTGACCTTCCTCTATTTATACGGGAGTGGTTCACTTCGTCGACAACTCATTTCGTCAACACTATACAGTATATGCTTTCGTAAAATCTACAGTTTTCAATTTAGAACCACCAAATTTGGTATACTATCTCATTGTACTCTTACACCAACTTAGACTACAGATGGAAGAGGTCGGGGCCGGGGTCAAGGGGGCCCGGTCCCATACAACATTTTTCGTAAAATCTACAGTTTTCAATTTAGAACCACCAAATTTGGTTTAGTATCTCATTGTACTCTTACACCAACTTAGACCACAGACGGAAGAGGTCGGGGCCCTGGGTCAAGGGGCCCCCATACATCATTTTCGTAAAATCTACAGTTTTCAATTTAGAACCACCAAATGTGATATACTATCTCATTGTACTCTTACACCAACTTAGACCACAGACGGAAGGACTCTGGGCCTGGGGTGAAGGGGGTCCCATACAACATTTTCGTAAAATCTACAGTTTTCAATTTAGAACCACCAAATTTGGTATACTATCTCATGGTACTCTAACTTAGCTCGCAGATAGGGTATTGGAGGGCAGAATTGTGTTGCAGTTCTTAAGTAAAAAATGGACATTTTTGAGAAAATTTTGTATGAGGCTCCCTTTACCAAGGCCCCGACCCCTTCCGAAAACCGTGTATGGTCTAAGTACAATGAGAGAGTATACCAAATTTGGTGGTTCTAAATTGAAAACTATAGATTTTACGAAACTGTTGTATGGGGCCCCCTTGACCCTGGGCCCTGACCTCTTTGTCTATGGACTAAGTTGGTGTAAGAGTACAATGAGTTAGTATACTAAATTTGGTGGATCTAAATTGAAAACTGCAGACTTTACAAAAATGTATGGGGCCCCCTTCACCCGGGCCCCAACCCTTTCCGTCTGTGGTCTAAGTTCGTGTAAGAGTACAATGAGATAGTATACCAAATTTGGTGGTTCTAAATTGAAAACTGTAGATTTTACAAAAATGTTGTATGGGGCCCCCTTCACCCGGGCCCCAACCCTTTCCGTCTGTGGTCTAAATTCGTGTAAGAGTACAATGAGATAGTAAACCAAATTTGGTGGTTCTAAATTGAAAACTGTAGATTTTACGAAAATGTTGTATGGGACCGGGGCCCCTTGACCTAGACCTCTTCCATCTGTAGTCTAAGTTGGTGTAAGAGTACAATGAGATAGTATACCAAATTTGGTGGTTCTAAATTGAAAACTGTAGATTTTACGAAAGCCTATACTGTATAGTGTCGACGAAGTGGTGTCGATGAAGTGAACCAGACCGATTTATACATATATTGCTACACTGCATGTTTTCCTTGCAGCCTTAAATACAAACACACATATATGGTCATATTTGTATCATCTTTTTAAGTTCTCCATCTGAGCTCCACAGGATGATCCTGGAACTTGCAGACATGAGTGAAGAGGGGGATTACAGATCAACATAATGAAAACAAAACTCTGTGTGCCTTGCTTTTATAAGAACTGAATATTTAAAGGTTTGTGGGGAAAACTTAGGAGTAACTGATGCCTACATCCACCTTGGATAACATATCCAGCGAAGGTTACATTGAAGAAGAAATTAATGGGTATAAAAACTTTGGCTGGAGCATATTTGGAAGAAACAATACAATTTTCAAGAGAATTACCATTATGTTTTAAAGAAAAGTGTTTAATCAATGCATTCTTTTTCCAGTTTCTACTTATAAAATCAGAGACACTGGCCTAAAAAGATATAACAAAGGCTGCAGACAACTGAAAGAAGCATGTGAGATGTATCCTTAGTGTAACCAAAAAAGACAGGGAAATGAACTCATAGATCAGGAAAGTGACAAGTGTACGACATCATGATAAAAGTAAAGACACTCCAATGGCAATAGGCTGGAAATATTATCAGAACTGATCACCATTGGACAACTAGTACCAAACTGAACACCAAGGGACAAGAAAAGACCATGTGGGAGATGGGTGGAAGAAATTCCAAAGTATGCCAGAGTGGCCCGGAAGGGAACTGCTCAAGTCAAAGAGTTGTGGAAGACTTTTTGGCAGACCTTCATCCAGCACCGGACTGAGAATGGTTAATGATGATGTAAAGATACACTACAAAGGTCATACTGAAAGCAATGAGCAAAGCTGCATTATACAGGCAGATTTCGCACTGGGAGAATGATAGTTCGTGGACATATAGTGCCATTTCTCATTGTGGCCACAAATGCCAAATGACGTCACCAGTGTCAGTCATGTGACCAAACAAACTCGAGGAAAGATGGCCGACAGTGATACATTGTTCCATCAGCATGCTGTGATTCAGTTCCTTGTGAAAGAGGAAATTTCAGCTGCCAACATTCACTGTAAGCTCCGCATGTATATGGAGATCCGTGTATGGGTGCCAACAGTAGGAGAAGGTGGGTGAAACATTTTAAAGATGGTTTCACAGACATTAACAATCAGCCTCATAGCGGTCACTGTCAAACAGCCTCTACGGAACACAACAACGGTTGATGCCTTAATTCGTGACGACAGACATTTGACAGTGAAGAAAGTTGCAGAAAAATTGGGCATAGGACACAGTGCAGTTCATGAAATGATAAGCAGCTTGGGTGATCAGAAAATTTGTACCTGCTGGGTCCCACATTTACTGACAAAAGACCACAAAGGCCAGCGCAAAAACCATTTTGTCACAACTGCTGGAGCAATATCAAAATGACGGGGCCGATTTTTTGCACAGTATTGTGACAGGCGATGAAAGTTGGTTCCACCATTTAAAACCTGAAATAAAACACTAGAAAAGGATTTGCATCATCTCCATTCACCAAGCAGGAAGAAGCCTAAGACAGTTCCATCAGCTGCAAAGGCTATGGGAACTGTCTTTTAATTTGGCACCCTCAGGCTGTCCAGATTTGGCTGGCACTCTTTGGTCAAAGATGGCCCTTGTGCCATAAAAATCAACCAACCAACCAGATTTGGCACCTTCTGGCCAGCATCTTTCTGGATTCCTAAAGACCAGCTGTGCGGCCAACGCTACCAGACCACAGAAGTAATACAGCAAACTGAACGTCAGCGTCTTTGCGCAACTGGAACAAAGTTCTTCCACAAGGGTATCTTTAAAACTGCCAGAATGATGGGGGAAATGTGTCCAAAGAAACAGGAATTTTGTAAAAAAAAAAAAAAAAAAATAGATTAAGGTATGTAGATTAAGGTGTCGTACTTATTTCTTCAATTATTACAACTCAAATTTTTTAAAACAATATTGCTCTTTAATTTCAGTACAGCTCTCATACTTGAGGCAAGTTTCATTTCATTGAAACTACATAATATATTAATTACCTTAAATATAATCGATTTCTAGCATGTCAGAAGCACTTGCGGTTTACATGTCTCATCCTTCAGCTTCATTAGACTGCACACTACCATGATATCTAAAATATTTAACAAATTAAAAATCATAAAAACATTTAAAATGTCTGTTTAGTATTCACAAATTTTATTTCCTCTTCCATGTTTATTTCAAAATCTCCTTCAGTCCATTTAATTCTTCTTTCCATTTTGAAAATTAAAAACCATTAAAAACACTAAACACTCGAACAGTACCTAATTAAAAACTGAAGAAAGGCTTATTTGCAGATGAGCTTGCTTTCGTGCAGCAAATACAAAACTGCATGTTCGTTCTGTCTTAACACTTCTCCTTTGCATATTCTGAAACCTTCCCATTACCTTGAAAGTCTGCAAGTGATGTCTTATTCTCAAAGAACATGTTTCACATAATCAAAAAGTTCATCTTTAGCTTTCTTAAAGTATGCAAATGAACTGCTTTACTTTAATTTTTATGCCTAACATCTGGCTGACTATGATGAGGTTATTAGGTTCCTCAAATGAACTGTTTGCAACACTGTTTAATCCTAATGCCAGTCAGCCACACAAATTAGCATGCAAATGCAATGACCAGTTTATTTTAAGATTTGTGTTGTATTTATTACACACATACTAAAACTTAATACCTATATCATAAAATATTGTTTTCAGGTCTACAAACAAAAATTAAAGCATACATTTATTAAGATAGCAATTAATGCACAAACATATTTGCTAATATTTGTTTAATATTAAAATATTTAAGTACCTTAGAAATCTAAAAAACAAAAACAATAATAAAAACACAGTACCTTGAGGGCTTCAAGACCAGCTTGAATTACCGGACCCAAAACAGTTTCAGTTTCCCTGGTGTCAGCAAACATGACAGGAATCTGTTCCATTAAGCTGAAATAAATTTTAAATAATGGTAATAACACTGACAATATTTTTCTGACCTTATAACATATAAAAATAGGGACAGATTGCAGTGTTATAATTATCTTTTCTTGAGAATCATTCTAATAATTTAATACTTATTGAAAGCAATAATAAATGACATAATAAATCTCCTCAAATGACACAGTTTTGTAAAAAATCCCGTGTATGCATACAAGGTTTGATCAAATAGTATCAGCCTGCATTTCCCCCTCCTAAACTAGATAGAGCATGGGGATGAGACTCAGAATTTACTGTGCATGTGTGAATTTTTGTCACACTGTCAGCTGGCTCATTTGATGCCTGGCAGTGAAGGTTTGGCATTGTGAACTCTGTGTCCATAGCATTCTTGTTTTGTACTGCAATGACAGAGAGTTGAATACAGAATATGCATCAAATTTTGCCACAACTAGACTGTACATCAGCTGAAGCTATTCAAATGATTAGAAAGGCTTTTGGTGATAAAGCTATGGGTGCAATACAAATGAAGGAGTGGTATCTGTGCTTCAAAGATGGGCAAATGTCTGCTGAGATTAACAAAAGTTCACAAAGACCCTCCACAAGCAGGACGCCTGAAATTATCGAGAAAATGCACACTCTAACATACTTCAAACAAATGTGATACTCTACTGAGGTGATGCACAAGTCAAAATGGCAAGTTGCCTTGCTGGCATAGTTCAATCGGGAGAATATTCAGCTTCAGAGTACGGGAAAACATGAATTCGAATCCCATCACCAGCAGGAAAGAGCTTGTTTCTTCACACTGATGCCCAAATGTAAAAATTCATGATGTTCGAAAAAAATGTTGGATGAGTCTTCTACATATTGTCTGGAATTAACAAGAATTCTTTCTTCAACAGCGAGCTCCTTCATGCATGGTTTGTAGGCAGACCTGAAAACTGCAATTTTGTGCCCTTGCCTTTCCGGAGGGTGGGTGGGGGTGACATACCACTAGGGTGATGCACGATTCAAAATGGGAAGTTGCAGTGATAAGCCTTGCTGGCATAATTCAGTCAGCAAAACTGCCCTGCTCTGGAAGACATTGGTTCGAATCACATCACCGGCAAAAAGGGCTTTTCTTCACACAAAGAGACCAGGCAGTTCTCTGTCACCCACGAGATGCAGTGCGGCAGAAGGGACCTGCACTGTGGAAACTACCACTGTGACCATGCCCCCCACCCCATTCATCTTACCTCATTCAGGCCTTTCCATGCTCACAAAACCTGGCTCCTTGTGACTTCTGGATGTTCCCAAAGTTGAAAATGCCTTTAAAAGGGGGAAAAGTTGAAGACACTGAGGAGATCAATTCAGCAATGCAAAAATTCATATGCCACTGACTTCAAAACCACCTCTGTGGCTCTTCTGCATTCTCAACTGCTCTTAAAATAACCTCACAATGTTTTCTTTAATTGTGGGAATAACCAGAAGTCACACGGAGTGATATTTGTGCTGCTTAGTGGACTAGTGAATGAGGAACAAGGTGAATAACTTTTTTCTGCATAATAGTTGCTCTATTGTGCATGCCACTGAAATCCAACAAGAGCACACATGACCAGGGTTGTGCAATTACGTGTAAAAAAAGGTTTTCTATGTGACACGTAAATTACGCACAAAATATGTAAAAAATGCGTAAAATATGAAAAAATAAATTTAAAAAACCATGGCTTTGTGCTGCTAATTAACTTGCTATGTACGAATACCACAAAAAACGGAGATCCTTCAAAAACCCACATACCCTTCAGTATTTTTATATGATGTTATTGGAACAGTGCAAACTGCCACGTTCACGTGACATGCCACCAGGATACCACATACACATCAGTATCACGCCATTTCTTTTGTTTGTTTTTTCCTAGCCTTCATATTCACACGGGAAAATCCTTTTCTTTATGATAATTGGTGCAGGGCCCACTTTAAAATATTATGTTCAGCAAAGGAAGTCAGAAACCACGCCGCGGTGTAGTTTAAAGTGAAACGAGACGATAGGAACAATCAAAATGAGATGTTGCCTCGTGGCTCGCCTTTGATATCCATGCGCGTGCTGCCGGCTGGCAGCTCCCGTCTCTACAGGGATTCACTGCTAGGCAGATGCAGAAGTTCAACAATGTCGGCAACTTCTCGTTGACTCGGCGGTAAAACTATAACTATGCGAACTATACATTTTTTCTGTTATTTAAATGTGGGAGGTTTTAGTGTTGGCTTCAGTTCAATGCTGAGAGCGTTCTTAATAAACACCGTTTTTTCCATCCTCACTAATCGTTGAAGGAGGCTCAACATTCTAATTGAAGACTTCCCACTATGAATCGAGGCGATCGACCTCTTCATAATCTTGAATTATATTCAATATACATTGTGATTTTTATCGATGCAAGAGGTAGCTTATTTTCTCCATTTTTAATATACAAGAAAGAACAGATACATTATAATTTCTAAAAAGAAAGCTGTTAATAGGTGGCTCAGCTGTATGAAGAATAATGATTTCGTAGTGAAATGTACAAGAAATTTTAAGTTTAAAATGTAATATAATTAAAGTGGTTTTTATATTATTGTATTTATACACACATGAAAAAAAATTAGTATTTTACGTCTGCGTAAAAAACTGGTTTTCTACGGCAAGTAATTTACCTGTATATTACGCGTAATTTACATAAAATACGTAACGAGTAAATTACCTTGCCAACCCTGCATACGACACAGGTTAAAGTGCTCTGTTACAATGGTTTGGGTGCTTCCATACGAAACATTTACTGCTTTCAATAACTGCCTAATTGTGATTCAATAGTCCCATCTGATAATCGTGCTTGCAGGATTAATCAAAATCCCTGAATAAAGTCAATGGACATCCTTACCTTGCCAAATATTTGGCACTTTGTCTGCATTCTGTAAAATCTTTATTTTAGTAAACCACACTTGCACATGGCATCACTTCATCATCAAATGCTGCTTGAAGCATTTCATAAGTTTCTTTTTCCAATTTCTGGAAGCAAACACAAAGTTTCATTACATTAAAGTTCAAATAACATAGCTCTTCCCTCACAAGATCACCATGTCTACCTTCCGCTTAATGTTCAACATGTGACCATTTCTCAGCTTTTATTCTGTATGAAAAATCAGTCTTATTTTTTTTATTAGCCATCACATATTGTGTTCCGGTGTTCTTCGGCAAAGTATGACCATTATGCCAGTAAATTTGAAAAAAAAAAATATAGGAAATAGAAATAGTTAGCACCAGAAGGACAAACATAAAATCCCTGTCTTGCACCACCATCTGAACCCAGGCCAGCAACAGGAGATTGTTTTCCAAAGAGGTGTAGCAACTGTGATTTCTAACACAAGTTTATATAGGGCAAATGAAATCTAGGCCTTTTCTAATGTTCTTTCTTAATAATCAATCAATCACAAAAAATTCACAACAAGGAACTGGCAATGTGTCAGCAGAAGACGTATTTATCAGGATGTGATAAATCCAGAAGAGTACAGGTGGTTAAAGCAGCCACAGCCTGGAAGTACAAATCCTAGCATACATGGAAATGGGATGGGGGTGGAGAAATAGGGGTCCACTTAAAAACTCATTAATATTCCATTTCTTTGGAAATAACCTGACTGCTGATTCTTAATCAAATATTATTCAACACTTTTTGCCAGACAGGTAAAACAATGAAAATGAATATAATTTTATTTAGTTCACAGCTGATTTTCTCATGGTTTTGCAAATGAAAAAATGGAACAAATCATGATATACATTTATCATATCTCTTCATGCAGTATACATACTGACCACCACAATAAAACGTGACATTATTTTACATGAATTCTTCTGCGTTTTATTCTTTTCCGATTAAAACATTATTTGCTGCCATTTGCTATGTAAATAGCCACTATACCTCTAAATACCTTTAAGAACAAAAGAAAGATGGCAAGAAAAGCTGATTTCATGTCTTGACTTGTTAGATACATCAAGCTTACTTCATCTCTTGCATACATGAATGAGATTGATGAAGAAAAAAAAAGCTGAACTTTTTAACGACGTGAAAAATTAGAATGCACAGTAATAAAAATGTTAGCATAATACAGCATAAACATGATAGAATTGTTCACTACCATTTATTTTTGTAAATATTAAACTAGAGCACTTCACTGCCCTACAATATAAAATTACTGAATTGAAAACAAAGTTAAATTGTTTTAAAAAACATTGCTTTAACCCTTTAACGACCATGACATAAAAATCTTGTATCACTCTAAATACCATAAAACCTGAAACTGTCTGTTGTTTCACTTCTTTGTTTAATAACAACAACAGTGACTCAGGAGGACTGCTGCTGTTCCCACCTAGGTCAAGAAAATTTGAAGAACAAGTAGGTAGGAAATCTGACTCACTCTAGACAGGCGTTTCCGGTGGCTATGGCAGTTTGTACCAACGGGCGTTTTGGGCGTTATGGCCGTTAAAAGGTTAAACACCGACTTTCAGTTTTACTTTTTTATTTTTCTTGTTGTTGCATTTGCTTGCACATCAGCTCAAGTTTATTCTTGCGAGCAAGCCTTGCTTTCTTCTCATCAAGTTCCACAGAACTGTCTTTCACTGACGCTGCAGCTGCACAGCATCTATTGCATAATTTTTCTTTCAGATGATATCTTTTCATTGTCACTTTTTTGTTCCCTTTTTTTTCCTCCTCAGATTTTTGGCAAAGCTGGAATTAATTGCTTCTCCCAAACAACTTATTTTACTGACAAATTGAACTCCACACTTACCCTGTGCTTTTGTTGTGCTTTCCAAATTTGTTTTTCTTTTTCAGTTTTTATTTTGTTTTACAAACTTTGTAGTCTATAATTTCTATAGAATGTTTCATTGTTCATTCTTCCTGACTTTATGACTGTAATTTCATCTATCATGTTGAAAGAACTTTCAGCCTGAGGACATTGAATCTATGATATCAAAGCTTCACTATTTTTAAATAAATACTTTTGAACACCATGCATCAATTATTATATATTTTCCAACTTCACATGTCTTCTGTTTTCAGATATTTTTCCACCTCTTATCAAGCTAAAATGCGAACATTCAGAAGGGAAAAATAAAATTTAATAAAAATACAGGATCGCTTAAAAACAGAACATTCAGCAATCACCTTTACTGTTACTCACCAAGCAGGAATGATAATATAAATCAAGTCAAAGATAGTACCTGTCAATCACAGGTTCAGCATCAGTCAAGTTTACAAGGAAACCATCAAGCAATGGCATAAACATATCTTGTACATCAGACACTACAAGCATTTGGGGCTGGGCTAAAGCACCCTAAAAACAAAAAACAAAAAAATTATGACCATGAGAAAAAAACAAAAAAACTTTCAGCAGTAAACCTGAAGTTACACACTGCAAACTTTGGTTAATTATAATGCAGAAAAACTGTAATTGCTAGTACTGTGGGAGAAAATGCTGCTTACATATTTCTAAGATGCAGAAAGAGCAACCCCCCCCCATTTTCCCTTTATATGCATTTCCTTACACTTCCGTGAAATAAGTAAACCGCAGTGAACATATTTTTTTTATTTTTTAATACTCAACAGACTTAATGGAAACTGTGTAACGGTTGCATGTGCTGACATCCCTGACATCAACAACTTGCTAATGTGTGATTATATGATTCCCTAAATTATAAAACCTGAATTTGTGGCATAAAATGTTGCCACAACTTTAAAAAACACTTCATTGGTATAAAATTAAACCATTTCACCAACATTTCTTGAACACAAAGCATTGCTGCTTGTTTTGAATTAATCTTGAACCAGTTTCATAACTTACAAAAGTTTATTGGTTAGTTGGCATCACTATTACTACTCATAATACTGGTTCTCCCCAAAAAGTAGATAGATATAGAACCGCATGCCTAATACACTACCTACACTTTAGTTAAGAAACAAAGTATGCTAATTACACAATACCAGCATCTCACCGAGGTGGTATGCTAAGGTTTATAATATGCTGGCAAAGGGGCCTGGCATTGCCCAGGTTTAACTAAAAATACATGGTAATAGCTGTGTGTTACCATTGTACAAGATTTAAGGGTAGTTTTAAAATTGAATGAGCTGTTCTACCTCCTTCCAATAATGTGAATACATTTCTGGATGATACAACTGCAACAGTAATTTCATTTTGCTTCCAAATTTTAGCAAGAAGCAAATTAATAAGAAGTGCTTTTTCTATCCCACCAGGTGTACCAAGAAGGAATAGTCCACAATTTCTATTTTAGTATGCTAAACTTTGATCAAGTAGGACAAATTCATTGCTTTCAAAGGTTGCTGTTTGTTTCCCCACAAAATGTCTCTATCAAGTGTCTTAGAACCAGTTTGTGTAGTTGCTCCTAGGCTTCATTGCTGAAGAGTTCTATCATTCATGGATATACATTTGACTTATAGGACAATGAGAGATGAGGTCTTAGTTTAAAATCTCAGCAGAGAACTCTCATTCCAGTCACATTAGCTCTGCATGCTTGTCTAAGGTTATCTTCACTAAATCTTTCTTCATATTTCTCCCAGAGATGGTTTTGGATCTCAGGGTTTGCAATTTCTTATAGTTGCAAATAGATTTCATAGCTACACAGGTAAACTTGTAACAGATACTTTCATCAATGTGGCATCCCAATGTTGATCATTTTTAAGCAACCCATATTTTTGGCATGTTTCTCTATATGTTTTACATACTACTCCATCAGGTGTTTTAAAGCAGCAAAATATGTTGACCCTCCAACTGTGTGAAGTGATAATCCTAAGAAATAATACTCAGCATTGTTTGGGTGAATAGTATATACACTAGGGTGGAGCGAAAAACACTTTTTTTTTTTTAAAATTTGAAACGTCACCATGTGCAATAGTTGCGATTTTATTACTGAAATGACCCCAAAATATGGATGACATTATTTGATATCTTAGGCTGCCCCAAGAATCTCGAAGTTTGAAAGTTATAGGGAAAAATGGTTTAAAAACACCCGCTTTCTCCATTTTGTAAATATAAAAAAAAACTGTATCACCATGTAATATCCCCTTTGAGTGTATAAACACGGGTAAAAGTTCAGCAGACATGAGTTAATTTCTTAGGCTTCCCCAGATCCCTTAAAGTATGTAATTTTTGCCAAAAATGGCATGATAAGTTGCGTAAGCATTAAGTTCGACAGCAGCCTTATTGTTACCAATTTGGGCTTAACATTAACAACCCCCCCCTCTCTCATACTTTCTGGAAACCTCTTATTGATTTTCAGAAACATAGCTTGCTGTTTTGCACTCTGCTTTGTTTTTGTTACCTTTTTCATCTCAGCCCACCCCCTCTCTCACAGCGGAGCTCTGTTTGCAAACTCGCTGAGTCATCTCATCACAGACGTACAGGTCCATTTGGGAGAGAGTGTTGGCGGGTTTGCGTCATAATGATGCAACAGTTTCTTTCACTCCTAGTGACGTTGATTAGATCGTACTGGCATTTTCGTTTTGTCATCCAACTACTTAAGATGGCTGAAACAAGAAATAAAGCTGATTGCCCTATCCTCGGGAGTTATAAGGAGATGCATGAAAATGTGTTGCCTACGTATGAAGATGTAATGCACCATTACTACCTTGTGAGGAATACTCTTAAGCAGGAGGGTGCAAATTATGAGCCTGCTGCAGCAGAAATAGCAAGTATTGTCGCGGACAAAGTGCTAAGTATATGGAAGAAAGCATCTCTTCCGACATCTCTCCACAAATCTGTTGCAAAGCGTATTACAGCATACAACACTGAAATCCGAAAGCTGAAAAAACACGCTGCAAGAATGGATGAAACCTACCGAAAGAAGATTGAACAATTTCATGCAGATTCGCAACGCATCTTTGACATATGCTCACGCAAGTACAAATGTTTTAGAACATTTGCAGTGGGAGTGGGCTGAGATGAAAAAGGTAACAAAAACAAAGCAGAGCGCAAAACAGCAAGCTATGTTTCTGAAAATCAACAAGAGGTTTCCAGAAAGTATGAGAGAGAGAGAGAGAGGGGGAGGGGTTGTTAATGTTAAGCCCAAATTGGAAACAATAAGGCTGCTGTCGAACTTAATGCTTATGCAACTTATCATGCCATTTTTGGCAAAAATTACATACTTTAAGGGATCTGGGGAAGCCTAAGAAATTAACTCATGTCTGCTGAACTTCTACCCGTATTTATACACTCAAAAGTGATATTAAATAACATGGTGACACAGTTTTTTTTTATATTTATAAAATGGAGAAAGCGGGTGTTTTCAAACCATTTTTCCCTATAACTTTCAAACTTCGAGGTTCTTGGAGCAGCCTAAGATATCAAATAATGTCATCCATATTTCGGGGGTCATTTCAGTAATAAAATCAGAACTATTGCACATGGTGACGTTTCAAATTAAAAAGAAAAGTGTTTTTCGCTCCACCCTAATATACACACATTCTAATGCATCAAATACATGCACACCATCATATCCTGTAGCTTGAGCATCCTGTTTCCTCTTGCATAACATTTTCCTGGACGTATTTCAGGTATAATATTTATAGACTTCGGGATACAGCAATGTTAGCACAAATACATCTTGCCAACACAAAAGGAAGGAGACTGTTAGTGTTCTAAGGTAGTTTCACTGTTCTCTCTTGGACATTTTAACCTTAAAACAGATTTGCTGCCTGCTTTCTAGACGGACAAGTGTTGGATAGTGCTCATGAATATGGAAACTCAGAATATGCCAAACTGCTTTGTTGCTGCTGATTACATCTTCCCATTAGATACTGTGACTTTGTCAGTTGTCATATTTTCATTTTGATGTGCTGATAGCTGTGCCTGTTAATGTATTTACAAATACAGGGTATCCCAAAATGTAACTACCAAGTTTAAATGGAGATGACACCACAACGACAGCAGATAATGTAAATAAATTTTAACATTGTACTCAGAGATAGTTGGAATTTGTGAGGCACCAGTGTTTCCGTTTCTTTGCAGGAGTCGAGAAAATAACAACACATACCACAGATCAACGTATCTTTAGTGTGGAAGAGTATTATCGATCATCGGAGATTCCAGAAAAGGTCAAGAGGGCATTCCAGAAGAAGTTCAGTGTCAAATCTGGGAGAACCAGATAGACACATAATAAGGAACATCACAAAATTTCACAAAATGGGGTCGGTGTTGGACAGTCGAACCCAAAGTGGCAGGCCCTCCGCATTAAGGATGGAAACCAACATTGGAAGGGTGCAAGAAACGTTTGACAGAAACCCAAAGAAGTCTAACGGGCTGCGCAACTGTTGGGGCTGACATGCAGCAGTGTTCATCACAGTCTAACAACAGATCTGCATATGTCACTGTACAAGATCCAGACACAACAGCCTCTAACAGCAAGGAATACAAGTGCAACGCTGGTATTTGCCGAGACAATGCTCAACAGAATTGAGACACAAAACATCAACACAGGGCTCATCTGGTTTTCAGATGAGGCTTATTCTTTCACCTCGATGCCTTTGTCAACAAACAGAATTGGTGGTTTTGAGGGGTCCACAAACCCACATCTTGCTATTGCTGCAACCCTTCACCCACAGTGTGTGACTGGGTGGTCTGCCTTGTTACAATGTGGAATCTTCCAGCCCATCTTCATCAATGAAACTGTAACATCCACGAGATATCGGACAGAGTTGGAAATGGCTTTCATTCTACATCTGCAAGGTTTCACTGGTGGTGACCTGCAAAGATCTATTTTTCATGCAAGATGGTGCATGTCCACATTGTACAGCACCGGTTCCATGAACTTTTCAGAGAATGTGTCATTGCCTTGGACTATCGTAAACACTATGGCACCAGAGTGGATTGGCCACCCTATTCTCTGAACTTCAATCTGTGCAACCATTTCTTAAAGACCAGATATACTGGTACAACCCACAGACATTGGAGGAACTTCAAACGCCTATCAAACATGAAATTTGTGCCATTTCCACTTACCTCATGGACCATGTGGTCTCCAATTTTGTACTATGGTTACGTAATGTCACTGCAATTGAAGGCGGACACATTGAGCATGTTATCACAAAAATTCCTGGCATTAAAGATTCCTACACACTTAAGATTCCTTTTTCTGGTCTTCAGTCATATAGCCTTACTCTTGGTAGGTATATTTTGATGTGAACATCTAAGTGCAGGAAAGATAATCACATGTGTTTCCTCCTAGATATCTGAGAAATTTAGAAATTTCCACTAAGGATGTCTTTCAAACCTATTCTTCTCACCATGGTTGAAATGAAAATTCAAGTTTCAAAATAAAACAAATTAACAAAAGGCTTTGAAGACTGGTAAGTCAATAAGAAATGTACTAAAGCTTAACTTATGGCACAGAAACTGCAGAAAAACAGGGTATTTATATGCTTAGTAATAATTTTAATTTAATGGTATGTAGTGCCATCTACATTCTGAAAATGTGTTAGGAAGAAAATGAAACAAGGCTAAATGTTCAGCAAATACTTATTACCATAAGTAAAAGAGTGACTGTTTTTCTGCAGTCACATTAAAATTCATAATTTTCCATGATCTAAAAGCTTGAGAATGTGAATTTGGAATATTGTGCCATTGTTTCTAAAAGGATGTTAGGAATCTGGATTTTTTTTCTTTTTTGGCAACACCTGATGGCACTACTATTGTCTTTGCTTCAGTTACATAAGTATATTTACCTAATGCTTAATTTCATATTTTATATTCTTCCAAACAAATTTTCAGAATGCAGATGGCATTACACACTATTAAAATTATCATTATTATACATATAAACACTCTAATTTTTGCAGTTCCTTTTTACCATAGATTAAACTTAAGTAGCAAGAGGAATTAAATTTGTAAACCCAAGCATCTGAACAATTAGTTTTTTTCTTTTGGGGGGGGGCTAAATACCCCCCATGGGTATCTATGGCTAAGGAGTCACATGCCCTTATTTAGGGACACTGGTTCTTCTAGGGAAGGGATGAACCAGCACTAGAGAATAAGCACAGTACCCATACACCTCAAGTGGGATTACAATTTAAGCCCGACTCTCACAATGTTTCAGAAGTTCACATTTCTGACAATCCAGCAACTGGGGTTGCTTGGACAGGTTCTTCAAACATGAGAAAAATTTACTACTGGAGCTTCTGATATTAACTTAAACTGTAAAACATGAATTGCACACAGCATTACTAGATTCGTATCTGTCATCACCTTTTACAAGATCACTCTTTTAGGGTTAATGCTGACTGAACACATACATATGCTAAAAAGTCCTTGAACACTGAGCATATATAACTTCAGTTTTATTTGAAAGTGCTTCAAAATTTGCCGAAAGGGGAAGAGACATTCTGAATTTACATTTTTATTTGCTTTTGAGGGGAGTAAGAAATCTTTTTCCCTCTGTTTTTCAAGAAAGAATATTTTTCAGTGGAACAGGTAATAAAGTTCCACTGCTGTATCACAGAAGCTGAAAAGGCCAAGTCTAACATCACACAGGACAATTGTCAGCTATGCAAAATCACCTTATTAAACAATAAAAATTGTGGACAGCTGATAAGTTAGTCCAACTGTTAGTTATTTTCTTTCTTTCTCTCTCTCTCTCTCTCTCTCTCTCTCTCTCTCTCTCTCTCTCTCTCTCTCTCTCTCTCTCTCTTTTTCTCAATTTAAATTTCAAAGCAGATCTCTTTCACAAAGTAATACTAACAGAATAAATGTTCTACTCACATTGATATTATAAAAGTGAACAACACTACTGTATGTTACAAATCCAACTCTTATTTTAGATGGCTCTTCAGGGGTTTCCCTGAAAAACAGACACAAGATTTCATGTACATAAAATGTTCTTATCCAAATTCAGAGAAAAACTTTACCTAAATTCAAAGACATAAGTGTACACTTAACTCAAGAAATGCATTAAAATCATTTTTTTTTTTTTTTAGTAAAATTCTAGGGCGCACATTTTAAAAGCATGGTTTCAACTTTTTCTACCTACACAGCTTATTCAATAAAAATTTGAATAATTAAGTAAAATTCATATGCACAATTTGACGTTAATGATCAGTTAGCATTGATAACATGGGATAATGTAGAAATCTTAATTATTTTAAAGCCCAAGACACCACACTTGCACATAGTATTTGCTTATATAAAAAATATGTACCACCAGTGATCACTTGAAACACACTTAACAACTCTAGTATAACTGAACAGTATGAACATAGTAAACATAACAAAAATTCTTTATACATTTACCAAAGTTAGGTTGAATTAGCTCTGAAACAACTGAAACAAAAGAAAGCAGAATTTTGAGTTCCAATACTTTATTTGTACTAGGAATATACAAAATATGATGGAAGAAAATGTTCCATGATGACAATAACCACTCCATGAGAATGAATAAGATTCGGTTTTTACAGACAAAACTTTTGCAAGTTAATGAAACCATCTACATATATATTTTTTTCTTGCTGCTAAACTCTAAACTTTCTTGCTCCTAAGTTGTGTGAAGAATAGGATCGGGTAAAACAATATGGGAGCCTAATGAGTTAAGTGAAAGATGGGGTGAATACTTCTGTGAGTTATTAGATCAAGAAAGCAAAGGGGATTCTGAAACGGAAGCAGATAATGACACAGTGAAAGATGGAAGCACAGGAGGGATCTCAAGAGAAGAGGTGTGTAAAGCTCTAAATTTTCTTCAGAATAGTAAGGCTCCGGGAGCTGATGGCATAACTGCTGAGATGTTGAAATATGGTGGTGACTCTGTAATTGACTGGTTAACTGAAATTTGCCAGTTGTGCTGGGAAATTTCAGTTAAACAGTCATTTATATCATCCTTCCAATCCCTCGGGATTGGAAGGATGCTATCATTGTTCTCTAGTATAAGGGGAAAGGTGATCAGGCTGACTGCAACAACTATTGTGGTATTAGCCTACTGAGTGTGCCAGGGAAAGTGTTTGGTAAGGTCATTATTGAAAAAAGCATGGGGTCTTACATCAGAGAAAGTGTGGGATGTTCAGAGTGATTTAATGCCTGGTAAAGGCTGCACTAGAAAATTTTTTGCATTATGCATGATGGTTGAAAAGTATCTGGCTGTTGGTAAGAAAGTTTTTGCTGCCTTCATAGATTTAGAGAAAGCTTATGAACAAGCAAATAGGACACTTTTGTGGAAGGTACTGAATAAATATGGTGTTACTGGGAATCTACGTAGTGTAAAATCCATGTATGCTGGCAGCAGCGCTTGTGTACGAGTGAATGGTGTTTTATCCAAATGGTTTTCTATTGGTGCAGGAGTCAGACAAGGTTGTGTAATGTCATCATGGCTGTTTAATATATTTATGGGTGCATGCATGCATGATGCCAAGATGGACAATACTGGTTTAAGTCTTGGTAATATCTGTGTGTGCAGACTGCTGTATGCTAATGACACAGTCTTGTTGGCGGAGAGTAAAAGTGAGTCGCAGAGTACGTTGTCCCGGATTTACAAAATATGCATGGAATTCAAATTGAGTATAAATAAGGGGAAAACTACAGTTATGGTTTTTGAGCAAGGAACTGTTAGCACTGAATGTTAAGTCTAAATGGCACAGTGATTGACCTGGTGAATGAGTTTGTGTATTAGGGAAGCATGTTTGACAGTGAGAACAAATAAGAAGGCAAATGAATTCTTTTTTGAAAGTCATAGCTGCTTTGGGAGGTTTTCACAGGAAATCATGGGGTTCTTAAGAGAGTCCCACATGGCTGTGTATGAAAGTATAATTGTTCCTACTTGGTGTATGGCAGTGAAACCTGGGTACTACAGAAGAAACATAGGAGTAGTTTGTGTGCTGGAGAAACGCTTTACTTACGGGGGATTTGTGACAAGACATGTTCTGATCATGTGATAAATTAAGATGTGTTGCAGTTGTGTAATGTGAAGCAAACTGTAGTTAGCAAGGTGGAGACTAATATGCTTTGGTGGTTTGGCCATGTTGAAAGAATGGGTGATGAGATGCTTACTAAGAATTTTTTTTTAGCCCAAGTGGTAAGAAGGAAAGGCAGAGAAAGGCCAAAGAAGTCATGGGAGGATCAGATTCAGGAGTGTCTGCATGAGAAAAAGATTATGAGCATGAAGTACAGAAGGTTTTGCGTACGTCAGTGAAACCCAAGTTGTGTGTCAAGATCACTGTAAATGGAGAAGTTTGATATGGCAACAGTAAGTAAATAATCAGTTAAAAGTTGATCTGGTAGTTTGTATTTCTTTGTGGGGCTAACCTCTGAATCTCAGAGAACAGCTTAGTGTTATGTATGTATAGAGGTGATTTAAAAATCAGCTTAAATAATTAGTAAGCACTTGGATATCAACACCATTGCTGATCTATCTAGAGAATCCACAATTTAAACCACCACAATCTCCTTTTATTCAAATATTGTCTAACTGGTTAGTTCTTCAAAATTGTTTATCTATTAAAAACACATATCATCTGCAGTGTTCTTTTGTTGTTCTTTTAAGAATGAGTGAAACATGACAACCATTACCCCTTTGCACTGAACTGCCAAAATACACATGGTGAAGTCTCAAGCTAAAAATAACAGTTTCTCATTCCCCTTCCCCTTCCATACTAATTTCTCTTCTGTTTAAAGGCTCTATTTCCTTTCTTCTAATTAAAGCATACAAGCTCAGAAAAATCAATAATTTTAGGAACAAAACAGTCATCAAAACACTTCCTATTATTCTAAACATACAGCCATAAAACAGCCACTATTAAGAGTTAACTTTTGTCCCTCTCTTGGTGGTACACTAGCAGCACACAACGCCTATTAATTTGCACAAAAAGAACATCCAAGAAACACAGGTGTCAATTTCACCTCCCTTCCAATTTCTGTTGTGTTAGCAGGTTCAGATAGTATGACCTGGAGCACGAAAATATGATTTTGGAGCAGTTGATGTGACAATTAAACTACAACATCTACTTCAAATGCCTCTTTTCAAACAGAACTATGCATTCCAATTCTCATATTAGCAAATACAGTCAACTCTGCTTAGAGTGAACCTCTGCGGACTCTCATATTTCGTTCACTATGTCCGAGGTTCAATAAAACCGATGTGTCTTCCTTTAACCTGAATTGATTGGAATGGTGAGCAAGAAAATAAAATATGTACATATGTATCTAAAAAATAATACTTTTATGTACATAATGTATATTCACTAAATTAGGTAAACAAAATTAATTTTATATTACATTAAGTAACATGAAAATAGTATGTTATGTGCCACTGCTCGCTGCAAACCATTTTAATAAATATTTTCTCTATGTCCTTTTCTAGAGTCTGTGCTTTTGCTACACTCGATTCCACATTTTCCATACAATCTACCTAGATAGGAACCTTAGCACAGTCCTGACACACTCGAACGCCTCTTTCATTGTTGAAACACACCCCGTCCTCGTCATCTTCAGCCTTGCTTTCTTCCGTGCTGGAACCGCCTTTCACAGGCTCGACAATAGCTTCATCCTACGGGATTTCATTTATTATAACTTTACAGTCAGCATTGATGAAATCTTCAGCTTCAGTGGAATTCTCACCAATATGCTGAAGCAGGTCCTTGAAAGGCACATCATCATCATCTTCAAATGCCACACGTCCGGCAGCCAAACCAGCCCTCCGGAAACAGCTCTGTATTGTGAACTTTGACACACTCCTCCACGCTTTGTTTCCAGTACGTGCAGCATTCAGAACATTTATTGATGTGTCCTGCTTCGATTCCAAGGCTTGGATTAAATGAAGTGTTACTTCCCTTCTGTAATAGGTTTTACAGATGCGAATCACACCTTGATCCATGGGTTGGAGGACTGACATGGTGTTGGCAGGCAGGAACACCAGCTTGATGTTGCTGAGGTTTTCAACATGAGGATGAGTTGGGCAGTTGTCTACCAAGAGCAGAACTTTTCTTTCACTCTCAGATCTCGAACCCACCGTCAAAGTTCTTCTTGAAAAACAGATGATGTCATCCAGGCATTATTATTGAACTAATAGTTAACCAGGAGTCGCTTGACGTTTTTAAAACACCTTGGGTTCTTAAATTTCCCAGTTGTTGTTTGCAACACATTTTTTCAAGTTTTTAGAAAGTTTTGAAATGAGGTACAATTTCATGTTACAAGTACATTCTTTTCTTTGAAGTTTTATTTTTAGGTTCACTATAACCAAAGTTGAGGGTTCACTATAAACGAAAATTTTTAATGTACATTTCTGATGTTGCGGGTCGGGACCAACGATTTCGGTTCAGTATGACCGAATGTTCACTATAACAGAGTTCACAATATCCAGAGTTGACTGTATTCCAATTATATTCCAACAGAACTATGCATTCAAATACTTATCCACAGATTGGAACAATACCTTACTTATTCTGATGGTAATAATTGCACTTTTGCTTTAGACAGAGTAATATCAACAGATTCTCGCCAAAATAATGACGTAACTTTTTGTCACGAATTTTGTAATGCTTTTTTAGATGCACCGAATCCCGGAAAATCGCATTCAAACAATGAAGCAACTTTTCCCTATCAAGAATTTTTTTTTTTTTTTCGCCCTGTTAAATGTTGATTCTAACTGAATTGCAAATGAGGTAATTCCATAACCTTTTTACCAAAAAGAATAACAGTACATTTGCTGCAACATCCATCACGGATAAAAGTATCTTTTCCATCATGGGAAACAGTATTTTCTTTTAAAAGATACACAGCTTTGCAAAAAATCTCACATGATTTATAAACTTTTCCACTGTGGGGAAATAACATGATTTTTTTTTGTTTTTAAAACATGCTGTTTCCATAACGCTCAGATTCAAGCAATAGACACCTTTTTTGCTGAGGGAAATCTCATTTCTCTGAAAATTTTACTGAATCAAAGACAATTGCGCTGAAATGATGCCATACAAATCACATCCACCAAAAGTAATCGCATATCTTCTCTTCCAGAGATACTGATTTTAAGAATATTTTGCATTCACATAAACTTTCTTAGGCTAAAAATCTCATACTTTTTGATGTACCATTTTTAAGAGAATTACAATGAAATACATAGTATTGTAGCTTTTTATTGATGCTGGAGAAACTGTATTTGTTCCAGATGTAATGATCCCAAAAGGATAGCATTCACATAATGGCATAATAATACCTTTGTATCACTAGGGGTTTTTTTGTTTGTTTGTTTTTTTGGACATACTAATTTCAAAATAATCATATTTAAATAAAGCAGAACATAAAATTTCCATTACAGGAAATGTCAGTTTTTAAAAGATTAAATGTGTACTAATTCAAAAGTGATTGTATTAAATAGTGCCATAACCTTTTTGCTGTAGAAAATATAATATATATATTCATTATTTACAGAGGTACACTGATCCCATGAGAGCATTCAAATAATGCAACAACTTTTTCATGAATCATGTTTGAAGTAGTATCCCTGCTTTGTCAAACTTTAAAACATATCAAAGTGTCAGAAAAATTGCTTTGGCACAAATTTGACTGAGAGAAAAATGATGGGAAGAAGAATGGTGAAACAGTAACATTTTGGCAAAATGCGGCACAACTGGCATAGCATTGGGTACCACTGCAACTCTCACTCTGAAAGATATGTTTGCTTTATACAACTGAATCACTGAGCAATGTTCTTGCTCCATTTGTTTTGTAAATAAAACAAAAGTTCATTGTCAAGAAAGCTTCTAAATGTTCTGCAACCCAACTATTGCAAAGTAAAAATTCAACACTATTATCCTTCTCATTGTGATCAAGGCTAACATCCTGTAAAGTCTTTGCTATTTTTTTTCACTTCTCTTAATTTAACCATATGATGTAATAAAACCTCCTTACCTTGGCAAAAGAGTCAGCATCTGCTTTATGTTTTCACATAGTAACTTTACCATGCCATTTCGGATACTATTATATGAAACATCAATCATAAAAATGAAAGCCGGTGGATTTGGAAACTGTCCATTCTGCATAATGATAAAGAAATAACATCAAGTACCAAATTTATTTCAAAACGAACTACATGAGAATAAATTATAAAAGAATTCATGCAACTTCACAACATATATTTATTAAAGTCCTCACTTTGGAAAGAAATATTTGATTTTGTTGTAAGATTCTCAGACCTCGTCGTTCATGTTTAAATATGAAAACATGTTGGGTTTTTTTCACCTTTTTAAAAAAGGTATCTTTCTTTATGCCATTCTGTGCAATGTATATGACAGAAATGTTGCAGACATGGGCGGAGTTACGGGGGGAGGGGGCATTACCCCCTAACGTTGGAGGAGAAATTAATGAATTTTTCTACAATAAAGATAGTCTATATCTGTAACCAAGACAATTATTGAATGTCAACCGGTCTCTGAACAGAAATGTAAACAACCAACAGTTGTCGCCCTCACACATTCCACAACAATTATGCAATCACAAATAAAGCTGTCTCAAAAAGTCAAAATGCGCTCCTATATACAGCAGAACGTCAATTTTCTATCTAATCCGGTGTAATCCAGTCGCAATGACATTTGGCTCATTGCAACCGCCAATCCTGCCACTGCCAATCAGCGTGGGACTCGAACAGATGATCTTCCTGTCATTGATTGGACAAACGCCTGCGCCTCTCAGTCTCGAGTGAGCCTTTTCGACCACCCTTCCCTTCATGAAGCTCCGCCGGTGTGTTATTCTTAGCACAGTATTTGACTGCTTGTGTGCGTGGTCTTAGTCTTACGCTGTTGTTTTTGTGTGAGGTAAAATATTATTGTGCTATGTGCTTGTATTTAGTATCTACATTTTAAGAAATTAATCATGAGTAAGTGTTCTAAAGACATACGTTTTTTCTTTTCAAAGTCAAATGACCCGCAAACACCTTCTATGCGTAGTTCACAAACTTCAACATGTGAAAGTGAAGTGCTCCGAGAACGAGATCTTCCAAAACAGGAACCATGTAATTCTGTTGAGTTCATGGACCATCTGGGTGATTTGCAGAGCGGTCCATCTCGCTCAGTCTTACTGCAGTATCCGCTTTCAGACTTCTCGGGCACTAAGCGTGGTTTTACAGCTTCGTATTTAAAAAGTTTGAATGGCTAGAATATAGTGTGAAAAAGATGCTGCGTTTTGTTATGCATGTAGGCAATTTCCTTCAAGTAACAAAGAGGATTTATACACAGAAAAAAGAATGAAAAATTGGAAAAAAGCAGGTGAAAAGTTGAAAAACCATGCAGTTAGTGCAGCGCACTCATTTTCTATGTCGAAATGGGTTAATTTTAGGAAACCGACAGACAGTAGCTACGAAAATATGTGCGTCTCATAAAGAACTTGTGAGTGAAAACTGTGAATATTTAAAAAGGTTTTGGATATTCTTCTGTATCTGGCAAAGCAGGGCTTAGCACTTCGCGGCCATGACGAGTCCAGTGAATCCCACAACAAGGGCAATTATTTAGAGTTGTGTGAACTTTTTTGTAAATATGACGAAAAATTTAAAGACAAGTATGAACGTTACCATAATTTTAAAAGTCCTTGTATACAGAATGAATTGTCACAAATTGTCAGAGAAGAAGTCTTGAAAACAATTGTGAACGAGGTAAACGAAGCTGGGTTCTTTTCACTCGTGGTCGATGAGGCTAAATCCCATAGGGTTCAAATCCCATCGTATTTGTATACGATACATTTACGGGCAAAAGTTAAAAAAAAGAATACTGACAATGGAGGATGTATCGCTGTCACGAACTGCAGATTCATTAGCAAATATTATTCTGATCTTTCTTAATGGCATTGGAGTTAATGCCCTGATGGTTGGCTAGTCATACGATGGGGCCAGTGTCATGTCTGGAGTGAAAAACGGACTGCAGAAAATTATAAGAGAAAATCCCTCTTTTGCAATATATGTGCATTGCTTGGCACATAAGGTCAACCTGGTTCTGGTGGCTGCTTCCAAGGACAATGACTTGAGCTGTTATTTTTTCAACGTTATGCAGTCATTGTATGAGTATTTCTCATATACGAACACTCATGCCATGTTCCAAGTTGTGCAAAAAGAAAAAAAATATCAAAACACCAGGACCTCACGAAATAAATAAATTGAGCGACACACGCTGGTCTTGTAGGACCACAGCTGTGCTGTCTGTCAAGCGAAACTACATTTCAATTGTGGCTGTATTAAGCGATACAGCGGCAGACATGAGACACTCTAAATCGGTAAAAGCAAGAGGACTTCTAATGTCTATCAAATAACTTGATTTCATTGTTTGCATGGTTGATGATTTTTTTAGGCAATGCAGAATACTTGGGAATCCAAATGAATCCTTCATCTTAGATATTTCATTCCATGCCACATCTGCTCTAGGATATCCAGCTTCATCAATATCAGAGTCTGGGAACATAGCATGAAACAAGGGACCAGCATGATCACAGCTTGCTATAGGTAGGTTATGCTCCACAACGAATGTAGTAAACAGCAATTCAGCAAATTTTGAAGATGAAAATCCGATGTTTGGTGTAAATGTGACAAGGATGGTAAGTCGGATAATATCCGAAAACCTGAAAATTTCATCGTCCTGGAGCGGGACTCAAACCTGTGTCTCCCAGATAGTGCCCGGGTATGCTAACCACTACACCACCCAGAACGACCAAGTCTCAAGTTTCCGAATAATTTGAATATAACCATCACAGGATTCGCTAGTCGAAGCAACCGGCATTCATGTTTAGCGAATCTGGAGGTTAGGAGTCCTATCCTGCGATTGCCCAGAGCAGCAGATAAATCATAAACCTCCAGATTCGCTAAACATGAATGCCGGTTGCTTCGACTAGCGAATCCTGTGATGGTTATATTCAAATTAATCGGAAACTTGAGACTTGGTCGTTCTGGGTGGTGTAGTGGTTAGCATACCCGGGCACTATCTGGGAGACGCGAATTCAAGTCCCGCTGCAGGACGATGAAATTTTCAAGTTTTTGGATATTATCTGACTTACCATCCTTGTCACATTTACACCAAAAATTGGATATTCATCTTCAAAATTTGTATTATATGGTGTAATCCTGTATTTATTTAATGAGCAATTCAGCATTTATCATGCTATTTTCATTATTTTTTGCAAAATTTTTTTCCAAAGGCTTTGATTGAGTCTTTAATTTTACACAATCCTCATGTTTTTTTTACTGAATATGCCTTCGGCAATGATCTCGTCCTGCATGGGCTACTGATTACTCCCATATTAGAAGGCATGCAAGGAAACCTTTATTTCAGCATTTGTAACATTTTTCCATTTCCTAGCTTAAGATTTGGGAGAAAAATTTGGATGTTCCTGGAGAAACCTTTTTGCATACTTATTTGTTTCAGAAACGATAATTCCAAGGATGAAATTGGTAAAAAACAAGTAAAATATGCAATAGGTGCAGCATCAGTTGCAGGAGCATGTTTGGGCACCAGCATTTCATGATAATCAAAAGGATGCTGAGGTTGTTCATCACTTCCCTCTACTACATCCTCCCATTCACTTTTGGAACTTTCATGATCTGAAGATTCACTATCAAGATGATATTGTGTGTGTGGCATGGTGGCTAGTTTTCTGGCTTGATGTTGCTTGTCCAATATCACTCTCAGATTATTCAAAACCATCACTATCACTTGGCAAACTTTCACTCTCACTACAACAAGCCATTTTAAATAACCTTACAAAAAATTTCACACAGTAGGAAAAAGCATGTCTGCTAGTCTGAAGAACAAGCTATCAATAAAGTTATCTTCTGCTACCACGAGTTTGGAAAAAGAGGGGATTCATAATTCGCGGAGTTTTGCGATTGTGTCTGTTTGTTTGGGAAAAAGAAATTAATAATGTGAAGAGCTTCTAGTAATAAAACACCGCACTTCATTCTCCCATGCGGCGAAAGCATGGGAGAATGAAGTGCGTGTATATATATATATATATATATATAAACACTCAGTCGGGATGTAAGGTCAGGTGATGCTTAACATCACAGCCTCTCCTTGACAAATGTCAACCCCGCCTTCTCGTGGTGCATCCTGTTCCCACTAAAGGGGCTCTGACGACTGCCAATAGCGGTATAACTATACCATCGGGATTAGAGGAAATGCTATCCCACACTCACCAACCCGCTTGGCCAGCGTGGTGAGTTATGGCCAAACCCCACCAAAATGACTCCACAACTTAAATCTTGGCCCTCAGTCTCCGGCAACTGGAATGTACCTGGCCAAGGCAGCGACCAGTGTGACATGAAAGCAGAGGGTGCTAAGAATCACCGGAGGACCGGACTGGGCTGCCATCTGATGCTGACCTTGGCTACGTATAATGGACGCTCCCTATCTTCTGATTCAAGGCTTCTTGAATTGGAAGAGGAACTACAAAGGATCAAGTGGGACATCGTCGAGCTAAGTGAGGTAAGGAGAAAAGGAGAAGATCTCATTGAACTGAAAAGTGGACATCTCTTCTACTATCGTGGGACAGATAATGGCAGAACTAGTGGTGTTGGATTTATAATAAACAAGAAACTGAAGGATAAAGTTGTAGAAGTTGAAAGTTCCTCTGACAGAGCTGCAAGACTCGTTATCCAACTCTCGAGAAGATACCAGGCTCAGATTATTCAAACTTATGCACCCACCACAAGTCATCCTGAAGAAGAAATTGAAGAATTTTATGAGGAAATTCGTCATCTAAATAATAAAGGTAAGCAGCACTTGAAGATAATTATGGGAGATTTCAATGCAAAAATAGGGCAACGGCAACAGAATGAAACTTCAGTAGGTAAATTTGGTCACTGCAACAGAAACCAGGGTGGAAATACTCTCGTTGAGTTTGCAGAGAAAGAAGGGTTTTTTATCTTGAACTCCTTTTTCAAGAAAAAGCCACACAGGAAATGGACATGGAGACATCCAAATGGGACGACAAGTGAAATTGATTTTATTATGTGTAACAAAAAATTCGTCATAGAAGACTGCAGTGTGCTAAACAAGTTCAACACAGGCAGTGACCATAGATTGGCGAGATGTAAGATGCACCTCAACACTAAACTCGAATGTGGAAAGCTTATAAGACAAACAAAATGTATTGACATAACCAACCTTAAAAAACACCATAATACCTTCAAGTTGGAACTGAAGAACAGATTCTCTGCTTTAGAAGGCCTAACATCGGAAGAAGTGGATATTTCTGAAGTTAACAGAAAAGTAACCAAAGCTCTTATGGAAACAGCAACAAAATTAGCTGGGTCTAAGAACAAGTTGCATGTGAACAAATTATCAGGAAAAACCAAAATGTTGATGCAAAAAAGAAGAGAGATGAGGACAACTAAAGAAGATGTGACTTCCAAAGTGGAATACATAGAGCTATGCAAGACAGTACGAAAAAGCATCATTGAAGACATAAGGAAATTCAACTGTGAACTAGTGAGGAAAGCAATTGAAAACAACCAAAGCCTAAAGATAGCAAAGGGACATCTCAGTAAGGGAAGAATATATTATGGCACTGAGAAAAGAAGATGGTTCTGTAACCAGAAATAGAGGCGAAATTTTGTCAAGAGTGAAAGATTTCTACTCCAAGTTATATGAAAGGGATGATGCATGTACTCCAGACATCATGGAAGGTACCAGTACCAGAGTTCTTCCAGTCCTCCCAGCAGAAGTTGCACGTGCAATCAAGAACATGAAGCGGGGAAAAGCTCCCAGAGAAGATGGAATTACTGCAGACATCATACAAGAAGCAAGTGGAGAAATCGAAACAGTACTCACACAAATTTTCACTCGATGCCTTAATGAAGGGAAGATTCCTGAGGATTGGAACAATGCTATAATGATCCTGCTACATAAAAAAGGTGACATTGAGGATCTCAGGAACTACAGACCTATCAGCCTCCTATCAGTGGTTTATAAAATCTTCACTAAAGTTCTTTCACACCGCTTGAAGGTAACACTGGACATGGCTCAACCGAGAGAACAAGCTGGATTCAGGAGTGGCTACAGCACAATAGATCATATCCACGTACTGGAGAACTAATTGAAAGAGCGAGGGAATATGAACTTCCATTGTGCAAGGCTATTTTCGATTATGAAAAAGCCTTTGATTTGCTGAAACCATCAGCAGTTACAATGGCTCTGAAACCCTGCGGTATTGAAGATGCATACATTAATATTATTAATAACATCTATGAAAATGCAAATGCAAAGATTTGGCTGTTTGAAAATACAACACACATAAAAATTGAAAACTGAGTGAGACAAGGTGACACCATATCTCCGAAGCTCTTTAATGCCACATTGGAAAATGTCTTTCAATCACTGAACTGGGAAAACAAAGGGATAAAGATTAATGGAGATTATCTAACCCACCTTCGTTTTGCTGATGACAGTCATTTTTGCAACTACCCCATCAGAGCTGCAGAGTATGATCCAGGAACTTGCTGACAAGAGTAAAGAAGTGGGATTAAAAATGAACTTTCAGAAGACAAAAGTGATGTTCAATGCTTTTACACGTAATGAAGATTTATCGATTGATGGAGAAAAGCTGGAGATAACAGACACGTACGTTTATCTTGGACAGCAGATATCAAATGAGGGTCACATTGATGAAGAAATTAATCGGCGTACAAAACTTGCCTGGAGAGCTTTTGGAAGAAACAGCATAATTTTCAAGAGCAATATGCCATTATGTCTTAAAAGAAAAGTGTTTGATCAATGCATCCTTCCAGTGCTTACGTATGGTGCAGAGACGTGGACCTTAACTAAAAGAGACATACAAAATCTGCAGACAACTCAAAAAAGCATGGAGAGGTGCTTGCTTGGTGTAACCAGGAGAGATAAGAAGAGGAACACGTGAATCCGAAAAATGACAAGAGAGGAAGACATCATGATCAGAGTTAAATCCCTGAAATGGCAATGGGCTGGGCATACTGCCAGAAGGACAGACCATCGATGAACAGCCGAAATTTTAGATTGGATTCCGAGGGACAGGAAAAGACCCAGAAGAAGAAAACATGGGAGATGGGTGGATGAAATTCAAAAGTAAGCGGGAGTGACATGGAGGAGACTGGCACAAGACAGACCATTGTGGAGGAAACTTGGGGAGACCTTCGTCCAGCAGTGGATTGATAATGGTTGACAATGATGATGAAACACTCCGTCATGGCGGGATCAAGCGCTGGGACGAGTTGCGCGTTATTGCACTTCGAACAGGGCTTGAAAAAGTTATTTCTGACAGTACGATGTTTTATGATTAACCAACAATGCCAAGTGAACGACCCTGCCTCAACTGCAGTAGGAAAAAAGTAGTCTTTTTCCTGTCACACAGAGAAAGTGTGTGGGAAGCCGATAGCAAGCGCAAACTCTTTCAGGATATGACACTTACAACATATTACCATTCTTTTGATAATATCGCTGTTTGATGATATGATTCATGGAGATTCCATTTCAAAACGATATGATTGATAAATGATATGATAATCGACGCTGATATCGGCCGCTTGATTTCGAAAATACGCGGACCAAAATTGAAGGCCGACGAATCGGCCACGTCGCACTAAAAGGGGTTAACAAAAAAGGATACAAAATTGAGATTCTCCAAAACACACTGAAATCCGCAATTCTTCCAACCTGTCTGTAATTCCGGAATCTGACAGTCGAAACCGCAATAATGACGGACAATCTGTAATAGTTGGCACCTCTGTGTACGTATGTACATACATATATACATACCTACATACATACATGGTTCATATGCTTTTTCAATCACAAAATTACACGACTTTTCCAGAACATTTCCAGGATTTTTTTCCCAGGACGTATGATCCAAATGCTCTTACTTAAAATGTAGTGAAACCATAGGTCTGTTCAACCTGTAACCTACAACAAACAACTTCCTTCATGCTTGGGCAAACAGAATGCAGAATGTTAAAAATGATGTCCACTGCAGCTAATCAGAAACTTAGAATCACAGATAAATACTGAAATACCCAAACAGTCACTGAAAATGTGACCAGGTTTAATATCTACTTAACTTTTATATACAGTAAAGTACAGTGATTTTGAGACAAATTTATTTTTCTACTTTGGCTTTAGTTCAATTATTGAAGTAAATTAAAGAATAAAAAAAACCCCATAAAACTCAAAAATACATAGGTATGTGGCATTACTCTTGAAATGCTTTCATATACCACATAATCAATACATAAAATACTATTTATATTTAATTATTTTGAAATAATGCTTACATTGGAAATTCAAGGTAAGGAAAGGTGAAATATTTGGAACTTTTTCAAAAAACCAATGGGATTGTTACTTCTTAAACACATAATCGCGGGAGCAAGTATTTGTGTTACATTTTATTTAGGGAAGGAATTTTCAACATAATATTGATGCTGTAGCTATGCTTTAAATTTGTACTTGCCAGCAAACAAAGTATGCACAAAAATTTCCACCGTGAAATGAGGGAATAATGGGGAAACCTAGACTCCAAGGGCTGTGTACAACTGCATTCATCAGTAATTAAAGCAATTTAACTGGGCATGATTAGAAAACGAATTATAGAAGATGCAGTGATTACTTAGCACAGAAAATACTTGGAAACAACTAGATTTAAGTTTCTGATATTAAAAAGCAATCTGATTTTATGGCAAATTTTTATATAAAGTATTCATTAGAAAATTTCAGTAAAGGTCAAAATAACCCACAAAAAAAAAAAAAAATGAAAAAATCAGCTATTTACTTTCACCAGTGACTAAAAAGTATGTTACGAAAATTAACAAATGGCGCAAAAAATGTTTCCCATAGTAGAAGGAAGGTATCAGAGACAAAAAAATTTTCAAATTGAACAGTTAAAAGAAGAGATATAGAAGGAAACATGATATAACTCTATGCCTTTTAGCCGAAGAATTTTGCATAATGGAATAGTTGAAAACAGGCGAAAAGCATTCTTCATAGGAAAAGCTATGCTAAGGAAAAATAACTTTTCAAATACGTCTCCTGGAAGCATAGGCTAGCAAGAAAAAAGTTTTGACCTTTACATAGGGGGAAAGTTGTACATTATTTGAAAAGGATCTTCTTACTGTAACAAAAATCTTATTCACTCTGAATTTGTATTGTAGCAAATGGCATACAGTAAAAAAAAAAAAAAGGAAAAGAGAAATTTCTCAGTAGGGTTTTTACAAGCAGAGATACAAATGCAAACCGAAGTACATAAACACCACCAAGCAGAAGAATTGTGAACCACAAACCTAAAGTGTTTCATAAGGTAAATGGCATCTGGTGTTAAAAGAATTTTTTAAATCGGACGTTTACAAGTACAGATATTGAGAAAAATAGATTAAATATTTGTGCCCCTAGTGGCAAAATTGTGCATTATTTTGAGAAGAAAATACACACAAAAAATTATCATAGTAGTATCTGGTCGAAAGAGAATATTTTTCAATCGGGTTATTAGTCCCATAGATATTGCTGCGAACGGAAATGTGAGTTTACGCACTCTAGTGGTGCACTTGTGAATTAAGAAATACTTGAAATTATAAGAGAAACATTTTGCACCGAAAATGTTCTCCAACAAAGAAAGAATTTTTCAGATCAGACTCTTAGAAACTGAGATATGGACAAAAATAAAATATAGTTGTACGCCCCTGCTGGAAAAATTATGCACTATTTTAGGCAGTAGGTATTCTCAAAAAGTTTTATGAGGTGACCGGTATCGGTCCACGGAGGAATCTTTTCAATCGAGTTTCCAGCTCAGATTTTGTTGCAAATACATCAGAAGCAAAAATAAACACTTATGCCCTCTGGTGGCCAAGCCATCCTTTACCAAAAATGAGAAATTACATGCAAAACATTTCTCCTCAAGAGCTGTATCCGACGAAGGAAGAATTTTTCAAATCGGACTTTTAAAAGCGGAGATATTGGGAAAATCGCAATTCACCTTTATTAGATATTGGGAAAATCGCAATTCACCTTATAATAGATATTGGGAAAATCGCAATTCACCTTTATGCATTATTTGAAAAAGGGACTGTAACTAAAATAGTCTTCGATACAAATGTCATCATAAGAAAAAAGAAGTTTTTCAATTGGATATTTAGAAGCAAATATATGAAAGAAAATGCATTTAAAATTTGATACGAACTCCATTTGAGCCCTTTAGCGACATCGGAAAAAACAGGAACACATGGATCATCATTCTCACATTTAATGCAAAAAGAATTTTACAAATCGAAATAATAATTGCAGAGATATGGTCTTCCCAGTTGGACAGACAAAGTGATAACATAAGCACGACGCAAAAGATGCCAATAACGCAGCTTCAGTCCTCTTAACAGACAAGAAAGCCAACAGCCCCCATTTTGCAGGGGGTGAGGAGGGAAATTTGTGAGACATAAGTTATGTCAGTAGAAAAATCTTCAACTACAAAACATCGCACAGGAACAAAAAGACAGGAATGGATAAAATTCCAGGACATGTAACAGAATTTTCGAACATTTCCAGGACAAAATGGAATTCCAAGACTTTTCCAGGAAGTGTATGAACCATGTATAAACTTGAAGAACACAGAGAGTACACATTACTAAAGAGTACTTACTTTAGAGACACTCAAGCATTTGCACGTGATATATTTCTTTGTCTCCAACTACTTATTCACAATATACAGTATAATATATAACACAGCTCACAATTACTGATGTCTATACTAACAGCATAGAAGAGTTTCATTTCAGATATACTGATTAAACCATTTCCCAGAAAAAGGTGTTACTTGGATTTTTGTCTTCATTCCTCGCTTTAACATTTTACAATTATTTTTTTATCTTTATCTCATTTATTTATTTATTTATTTTTGTAAAACAAGAATTACACCAAAATATAATACAAATATCTGTTGTTCACAATAAACTGAGTGATGCAAGTTTTATTTAATTTTTACCTTGCAGTAATCTTTGGTTGCCACAAATTCATATGATCCTAAACAAAGCTCAGGTCTTTGGTATTTGTCAGTTCTCAGACCCATATGATCCAAATGAGCAAAATACTCTGGTGGAACTAAGAGATGAAAAATAATTATTAGAATAAAAATTGTTTCACAAATGCATTAAACAGATAATCTATTGCATTGATAAATACACTATATTGACAAAAGTCACCGGGCACATAGAAGAGAAACACAACATAGCATTTACTGACATACATTAGTATGGTGTCGGTCCATCTTTGGCCTTAATGCATGCACTGACCCTTCGACACATGCTTTAGACAAGATTTTGGAACACAGCGATAGGTATGCACTTCCGTTCAGTACATAATGCTGCCGCTAACTGTTGCTTAGCAGTAGGCCTTGGTTCAAAACTTCTTATGCAGCATTCTAATTCATCCCATAGGTGCTCTATGGGATTAAGATCAGGGCTCTGTGCTGGCCAGTCCACACCCGATATGGAATTATTGTCAAACCATGCAGTAACAGTCTTTGCTTTATGACTCAGTGCATTATCCTGCTGGTACCAACAAAGCTCAGTTCCATAGTATTGCCACAGAGTTGGTAAGGCATAATTGCCCAGAATATCGAGGTAGAAGTGCTGGTTAACAGGTTTGTCCATGATAACCAATGGGCCAGGACCATACCATGAAAAACAACCCCACAAGAGTACACTGCCAGCTCCAAACTTGACCGTAGGAACAGTTCACTGTGGCAAATAGCTGTTCCCCGGCTGCCACCACACACACACACACGGCCATTAGACTGATGGATCGTGTATCTGGATTCGTCAGTTCATGGGACCCGTTTCCATTGATCTACGATCCACGATAAATGTTCTTTACACCATGCTAAATGACGAGTAGCATTCCGAGTGGAGATGAAAGATTTATGAGCAGCCGCATGACCACAGTAACCCAGGAATGACGTTCTCTGCGAATAGTATCTGTACATACCGAGGTTTCAGCATTTTTACTGACCTGTACCCTGAGGTCTTGTGCAGTACTCTGTCGATTAGCTGCAATGACTCTCTTGAAGCTTCGACATCCTCTATCACTGATTTTCTTTGGTCTGCTGGTAAGTTTTGCTGCTTCAGGCACGCCATGTGTCTTCCACTTATTCAGTACATCCAAAACAGTTGCCTTGGGTATGTTTAAACGCCTCTCGGTTCCTTTTATGGATAACCCACTAATATAACACCCAACTATCTTTCCTTTCTCAAAGTCAGTTATCTCTCGACGCGACATTTTCATTCAACCTCACAGTGCGATAAGATCGTGGTCAGCTTCAGGCTTGTTTCTATACTGTTTGTAGCTGTACTGCGCATCTTAACAAAGCAGCAGATCCATTCATTTGCCTTTGAAGGGGTATCCGGTGACTTTTGTCAATAGTGTATAATTGTATAGGAAATTTTTAAACACAAAATTACTGAATTTCCAGAATGAAGAATTATACATTATGCTTATTATTCTGGCGTCATACATACATACATATCACTAAGCTGTTCTCTGGGCCCCAGAGGTTAGCTCCACAAAGAAAAAACAAACTACCAGATAATTTTTAACTAATTATTTACTTACTGTTGCTGTATCAAACTTCTCCATTTACAGCGATCTTGACATACAACTCAGACTTCACTGACATCCATCACACAACGCACACAAGATCTTCTATACTTCATACTCAAGATCTTTTTCTCATGCAGACACTCCTGAATCTGATCCTCCCATGACTTCCTTGGCCATCTCTGCCTCTCTTTCCTGCCACTTGGGCTAAAAAAAAATTTCTTAGTAAGCATCTCTTCACTCATTCTTTCAACATGGCCAAACCATGGAAGCATATTGGTCTTCACCTTGCTAACAACATTTTACTTCACATCACACAACTGCAACACATCTTCATTCCTCACACAATCAGACCGTGTCTTGCCACAAACCCCTGTTAGTAACGCATTTCTCCAGCACACAAATGACTCCTATGTTTCTTCTGCAGTACCCAGCTTTCACTGTCATACATCAGAGTACGAACAATTACACTTCCATACACGGCCATGCGGGACTCTCTTGAGAACCCATCATTCATGTGAAAACCTCCCAAGGCAGCTATGACTTTCAACGAAGAATTCACTCGCCTACTAATTTCACCATCCAATTTGTTCTCTCTGTCAAACATGCTTCCTAAATACACATACTCACTCACCTGGTCAATAAATGTGCCATTTAGACATATTACATTCAGTACTACCAGTTCCTCGCTCAAAAACCATAACTTTGGGTTTTACCTTATTTATACTCAGTTTGAATTTCATGCAAACTTCGTACATCCGGGACAACATACTCTGCAACTCACTTTTACTCTCTGCCAACAGGACAGTGTCATCAGCATACAGAAATCTGCACACACGAATATCAGCAAGACATAAACCAGTATTACCTATTTTGGCATCATGCATGCATGCATCCATAAATATATTAAACAGCCATGGCGACATTACACAACCTTGCCTGACTGCTGCACCACCAGAAAACCATTTTGATAAAACACCATTCACTCTTACACAAGCTCTACTGCGAGCATACATGGATTTTACACTATTAAGTAGATTCCCAGTAACACCATATTCATTCAATACCTTCCACAGAAGTGTCCTATTTACTCAGTCTTAAGCTTTCTCTAAATCTATGAAGGCAGCAAAAACTTTCTTACCAACAGCCAGATACTTTTCAATCATTATGTACAATGCAAAAATTTGGTTAGTGCAGCCTTTACTCGGCATAAAACCACTCTGAACATCCTACACTTTCATTGATGTAAGACCCCATACTTTTTCAATAATGACCTTACCAAACACTTTCCCTGGCACACTCAGTAGGCTAATACCATGATAGTTCTTGCAGTCAGTCTGATCACCTTTTCCCTTATACAAGGGAACAATGACAGCATCCTTCCAAACCCGAGGGACCATTCCTAGCTCCCAGCACAACTGGCAAATTTCAGTTAACCAGTCAATTACTGAGTCACTGCCATATTTCAACATCTCTGCAGTTATGCCATCAACTCCCGGAGTCTTACCATTCTGAAGAGATTTTACAGATTTACACACCTCCTCTTTTGAGATCCCTCCTGTGTTTCCATCCTTCACTGTGACATTGTCTGCTTCTGCCTCAGAATCACCTTTGATTTCTTGATCTAATTAATAACTTACAGAAGTATTCACTCCATCTGTCACTTAACTCATTGGGCTCCCATATCGTTTCCCCGATCCTATTCTTCACGCAACTTACAAATTTATTTCCCCCATTTTTTCTGAGTCTCATTTACTTCCAGAAAGTCTATCTTTCCAAAAAGCCAATTCATGCCTTTTCCACCTTCTCCTTCCTATGTTTTGTCTTACTCTGGCGAACCAGCTTAGCTGCTTCATGCTTCTTACAGCAGTATTCATCCACAAACTCTACCCTTGCAACATCCCCAAATACGCATCCTTCTTTCTCTTTACTGCCTCTTCAATCTCACTATTCCACCAAGCATCACCTCTATTGTTACCCACTATTGTGGTGCCACAGACCTCTTCAGCAGGAGTATCAAAACAGTTCTTAAAACATTCCCACTTCTTTTTTACATCCCTCTCACATGACTTCAGCTCCTTCAGTCGTTCTCTGATTAAGTCAGAATAACGCTGATGATCTTCAGGGAGCTTTTCAGCCTCTATTCTTTCCATCCTAGGCCTCTTCTTATTCCTTTTCCTCCAACTAACATTCAGTTTCACTCGTGACACTACCAAGTAATGATCACAGCCAACATCCGCACCTCTCATCACATGCGTGTCAACAACTAAGTGTTTCAGACGATAATCGTAGACAAAATCTATCACACTCTTTTGACCAAGAGTATGATTTTTCCAAGTATATGTGTGGATATACTTGTGGTTGAAAAATGTATTAGATACACACAAACCATTCTCAATGCAGAGTTGGAACAAGCTTAAAACTGTTTTGAGCCAGTTTGGTGCTATGGAGAAAGTTATACTAACAGGGGATTTCAATGCTAGAGTATGTGTGCAGAATGCAATGTCTGACAATGTTTTGGGTAAGTTTAATGATTCCTGTGTAAATTCTGGCTTAACTCTAGGTGTAAAATTACCATATGCATGTTCATGTATGTGCTTTTCTAGTGAGATCATATATTAAATGCTTATCTATATGTGAGGCTGGTTAGGTAAAAACGTAACCTAATGTTTACAGTGTAGAAAACTAGGAAAAGGAAATTCATATATTTCACATTCACCAGCTTCAATTAAGAATACTTTTTTAATTTGTTTTGCTGCTAAATTTATCATAACTGAACTTTCAGTACAATTTGATACAGTCTAAATATTCATCATATGATGAATTTCTCTTTAAAACATATTTTTCTTTGAGCCACTCAACTGCTATTTTTTTCTTTATTTTTAAATGTCTACCAGCAAATTTTTTTTGTTTTACGAATTTAACTAAATTCATTCATTTTTTATATTCAAAGTATGATTAGGTACTTGCCCTTTTACAGCAAATCAAACATCACTGCCTTTTAAAACCTAGCCACACCAGTTTAAAAATAAATAAATTTTTTTCTTTCCAATTTTTTGGAACACTTTCATAAGAACAGAATGTGTTTAATCTACTTCATTTTTATTTCAGAGAACAGTTCACAGTGGGTGTCGAACAGGAACAACTGTTTTTTAAGCCCCCCCCCTCTTTTTTCTGATTAATTATTTTAATGTAAGTGCCATTTCACATTATAAGTGTGATACCACTAAACTAGGGCTCGTGCTAAGTATTTTCCAAGTCACCAAATGCACCTAAATCTGAAATATGGTGAGAAAATTAGAATCTGCAAAAATGGATGTGAATCATTTTATGAATCCAAGGTGATTTTTGGCTCCCAAGTAAACTGCAATTCACAGTAATTTTTGGACTAAACTGCAGCTGATATGATTTTAAAGTTTGATTTTCCAAAGCTATGACACTTAAAATGGTAATGCCCAGTGCAATTGTCATGGGATGGAGTTCCATGAAAGACCCATCACAGCTGCTTGGGAGTCATTTGGGGGAGTGGATGGAAATAAGAGCCGCTGAGGTGGGGGATATCGGGAGTGAAATTCACATAATAGATTTGACCTGCTTGTTAGGGAGATCTCTACGAGAAAAAGTGTCCACGCCACTGAAAGTTTTTATCACTAGGTGGCCGTAGAGACTGTAACTAAAAATGTTAACAACAGTGATAGCAGATGCCGTTTCGTCGACGAATATGTTGTTTAAAATTAAATAAACCCAGACTTTAATCAAAAATGAACTGATATAAGTGACACACAAAAAATAATTATAAGAAGAGATAGCCATTTAATTTTATCTCATTAATATTATTGCAATAGAGACCTTTAATTTCAGTGATCATTGAAGTGCATAGAATCAAACATTTCGCAACGCAAACGCAAAACTTGGATTTTGGTAGCTTTTCTAGAAACTGCCTTAATTTTCTAAGGTAAATTGTGGTATGACTCACAAGAGATGCAAACACATATGACATATTTATTGTTTTACATTTTCTTTTTTGAAGGACTGGTCATTGCACTAAATATTTGTTACGAAACAAAAGCTTGTAAGGCTTGCATAATGGTACACAGCAAGTCATTTCTTTATTTTCTTACAATAACTGATGAAAAAATCTAAATAAAATACACTAATAGCGATTACAAGGAAAGGAATCTATGTTGACACACAATGCTTTCCTAATGGTTACTGCCACACAATTCGCATTTTCTATGCCTGGCCACTAGCGCCACCTAGTAACAGTTTCATGTTGGATAGCAGACAAGCCGATCGGCATCATGAACAGGTCATATCTATTATGTGGGTCTCTATCAGGAGGAAAGAATATCTACTGCCAGAGGTGGATCGTCCTACCGGGACACCGGGATATTTCCTGGTGGACCACTCAAGAAATGGCACACTTTCTTGAGTCCTCTTTGTCCGGAATGGAATGAATAAATAATAGACATTAACTTCATTAGAGCTTTATGTTATCTGTCTAAAATGTTATTGTCTTAAAAAATATTATTTCCTTCCATCTATCTATCTATCTTCAGTGAAAAAATTTCCGCTGGATCAAGCATACTATTATAAATAATTACGCTTGGAGCCAAAGGGACATTACATTGGTAGGCCCTATCCTCCTTTTGTGATCTTAAAGGAGGCATTAGTAACAATTTTGATAGTCCATCATCCCCACACCCTTATCTACATACAGAAATGGAACACAAAGCAATTCTTCAACAGAAAAGTTCCAAAACCGTCTCCCACTCACATCTATCTTAAAAGAAACAACGATTTACTGGTACTGGTTTACAAATCAAAATGTCAGTTCGAGTCAAAATAAAGGGTAGAAAAAAAAAAAAGATGCCTTAGGTAATTCAGACTTTGATCCACAAACATGGCCATACCATATAAGTTTTGTTTATTTTATAGTTTCAATTAAATTTTCACTGACTTCAATAAAAACCGACATTTGCACTTTAATTTTTTTGTTAAGCAGCCCTGAATTTTTTTTTACTAACTCGGTGAATTTTTTACCCCAAGGAACTAAATTCAGCACTCATATGGCCTCTTTTATTCTCCCCCCCCCCACCCCACCCAGTTTTTCCACCTGATGGCTTGTGTTCTGTCTGCAGATAAATTTACTTAAACTTGGAAATAAGCACAGTGGTGGTTTATATCTAAAGTAATTATCTGTCTTTTTGGGCTAAAAATTACTTTAATAATGAACATTTTTCCACACATGTTCGATAGCTTGCTTTAATAACAAACATTCTTCCTTCCCACACATGTGTTCCATTGCTATTGGGTGTTCCTAATAATTTGTTACTTCTGTGTATACACACATCATTGTGTTGTCCAAATTAAATAACTATGGCACATTTTTTCAAAGCATCATGAATAAATCTTTTACATTATGAAACTCCTGAGCTTCCTGAAATTTTCAAGATCATTAAAACATATATGTTTGTTGTTGCTTTACTATGATTTTGTATCTTACACTTAACATAACATACATATATACAGTGACACATTTCTACATAAAAGTCTTTCAATATAAAAAATTTTTTTTTTAAATTATGCAATCCTGAAAATACACATTTTTTTATTCCAATTTTTTAATCTCTCACATACTACAGTATCTTTCTGCTACTTCAAGTCATTATTATTTAAGTAATGTGATACATCTAGTTTTCCTGTGACCCCATACATCATGTCATTTATGAACTTTATAAACTGAGGTTGGTTCTGATCTATATTAATAAAATTACTGTGTCTGCCTGTCTGTTGGTTGGTCACCTACAGAGGAAACTACTGAACATAGAGACTACACATTTTGCATGACCAAGTGGGAAAGAGGAGGTTGTGCACTTCAGATCTTTTTTTTTTTTAATACCAATTTGGTTATTTTTAATTATTTTTTAATACCAATTTGGTGTTTTTTAATTAATTTTTAATACCAATTTGGTGATTTTAATTAATTTTATTACCAATTTGGTGATTTTTAATTAATTTTTAATACCAATTTGGTGATTTTTAATTAATTTTTAATAACAATTTGGTGATTTTTAATTAATTTAATTTTAAGGCACTGTTGAAATCCTATCTTACAACATACTTTGTCATGAAGTCACGCAACAGTATTCGATTTTATTGTTACATAATAATGTTTCATGAAGACTCTTGCACAACAATATCAAATTTCTTCCAATGGTTTCTTAACTGGGTTAGATTTCTAAAGTATTACAATTTGAATGATAGCAATATAATAAAAATATCTCATGAATGGAAAACATGATTACACCATACAATATCACAGGATAGAATTCTTAACCTCCAGATTTGCTAAACATGAATGCCAGTTGCTTCGACTAGCGAATCCTGTGGTTATATTCAAATTAATCGGAACCTTGAGACTTGGTCGTTCTAGGTAGTGTAGTGGTTAGCATACTCGGGTGCTATCCAGGAGATGTGGGTTCGATTCCAGCTGCAGGATGACGAAATTTTCAAGTTTTCAGATATTATCTGACTTACCAACCATGTCATATTTACACCAAAAAACGGATTCACATCTTCAAAATAACAAATTCTCATTGAATTGTATTATTGCCCAAAATACCAGTGCGCCATCACAACAAGTATAGAAACTATTCGGAAAATCTGTTTTTGTTGGCATCACAACAGATATGTGTCTATCTTTCACAAACCTACGGGTGGCTTATTGAGGAAGGTTGATACTACAAACCTATGCAGGACAGCACTTATAGGAGAACAGAACCAATATTATAATATTTGCCCTTTTTAGGTATCTATCACCTGCAAAGTGCGTATATTTACGTGCAATTCCCTAATGATATTCTATAAAAACAACCATTCACTTACCCGAAAGATACCGGTCATTTTTCATCTTGTAACACTTCCAAGCACGTCAATTATATTGTTGTTGGCTTTCTGAGGTTGAACTGACTCTTTGCCTATGATTTTCTTCTTCCGGGGATGAAATGTCGAACTATCTTCTTTCTTTTTTTTTTTTATTATTTACAGAACAACACATGCAGGTTTCTTTCTGCCATATGAAACGTAACTATAGCTCGTCATCACGATAAAAAACCTCACACATACACACACTATAACCACTCATTCATACATTCCGTTAAAACCACTATGTACATATTTACACTATATACATTGACAGGCAGTTAAACCATTTGTCAACTGTGATTAAAAAAGAAGCTCAATGTGTTTCAAACTCCGTGTTAACCCTATTGCATGTGCCAACCTCATTCAGCCCGTCATACACAACCCTCTAGCACTTTCAACAGGCACTGTCTTCATCAGGAGGCAGCTGTGTCTCACCCGCCTACCACAGCTCAAGTGAGCTGATTTATTGAGGTCCGGGTCTCAGTCGCAATCTCTGCGTCTCTGGCGCCATCTATTGTCATTATTGCTCTTTTATCTTTTCTTCTCTCTTAGCTGTTGCTCTATATTTTTATTAAAGCCCTCCATTGTTCACTTAAGTTGCTAGGCTCATTAATGTTGCATAATCTTGATCTGTTTTGTTTTTTTATTAATATTGATTCTGCAATTCGCAACTGCCTTTCGTTTTTACAGCTCATAATAATTTTAATATCTTCAAACCTTGGATAATGATGATTTTCCAGACAATATTGGGTTAATGCGGTCTTAGCTTCTTTTTAATTCCAATTATTAATATGCTGGTTCAATCTGTATTTTAATTTGTTCTTGGTGCTGCTGCCTATATATGACACAGGTGGTTGTTGGTTTATAGGAATTTCATAAACTCCTGCTCTATCCAATTGGCTGATTTTTTCATTTTTTATTACTAAATTTTTTATAGTCTGTACCTTATTTCCTACTTGTACATCATATCTGCCACAGATTTTATTAATTTCAGCTGACACGCCTTCAACATATGGTATTGCACCAACATATTTTAATAGTTTTTTATCAGTCTTGCCTTTATTATTAGCCTGAAATACTTCCTAAATCCATTTTTTAATACTTGTTTAGGGTAACCAAAATCATGTGCAATTTTTTCAATATATTCAATTTCTTCTTTTTTATATTGTTCCATTGATGAGTGTGTTAAACTTCTTTTAATTAGTGTTTTAACACTATTTCTTTTATGTGTTAACGGGTGCGATGACTGAAATGGTATTAACACAGGAATATATGATGATTTTCTATGCCCTCTGTATTGCATATTATCTTTTGTTTTGATTATCATAATATCCAAAAATGCAAATGTATTGTTATGTTCTTGTTCAGCTGTCAATTCAATCGATGGATAAATATCACTACATCTTTTTGTCAAGTCTTCAAGTTCATCATTTTTTAGCCTCGACGACTACAGAAAAATGTCATCAACATACCTGCAGTATAACAGTGGTGGATCTTTTTCTGTTGTCGAGGCTAAAAAATGATGAACTTGAAGACTTGACAAAAAGATATAGTGATATTTATCCATGGATTGAATTGACAGTTGAACAAGAACATAACAATACATTGGCATTTTTGGATATTATGATAATCAAAACAAAAGATAATATGCAATACAGAGGGCATAGAAAATCATCATATATTCCTGTGTTAATACCATTTCAGTCATCGCACCCGTTAACACATAAAAGAAATAGTGTTAAAACACTAATTAAAAGAAGTTTAACACACTCATCAATGGAACAATATAAAAAAGAAGAAATTGAATATATTGAAAAATTGCACATGATTTTGGTTACCCTAAACAAGTATTAAAAAATGGATTTAGGAAGTATTTCAGGCTAATAATAAAGGCAAGACTGATAAAAAACTATTAAAATATGTTGGTGCAATACCATATGTTGAAGGCATGTCAGCTGAAATTAATAAAATCTGTGGCAGATATGATATACAAGTAGGAAATAAGGTACAGACTATAAAAAATTTAGTAATAAAAATGAAAAAATCAGCCAATTGGATAGAGCAGGAGTTTATGAAATTCCTGTAAACCAACAACCACCTGTGTCATATATAGGCAGCAGCACCAAGAACAAATTAAAATACAGATTGAACCAGCATATTAATCATTGGAATTAAAAAGAAGCTAAGACCGCATTAACCCAATATTGTCTGGAAAATCATCATTATCCAAGGTTTGAAGATATTAAAATTATTATGAGCTGTAAAAACGAAAGGCAGTTGCGAATTGCAGAATCAATATTAATAAAAAAAAGATCAAGATTATGCAACATTAATGAGCCTAGCAACTTAAGTGAACAATGGAGGGCTTTAATAAAAATATAGAGCAACAGCTAAGAGAGAAGAAAAGATAAAAGAGCAATAATGACAATAGATGGCGCCAGAGACGCAGAGATTGCGACTGAGACCCGGACCTCAATAAATCAGCTCACTTGAGCTGTGGTAGGCGGGTGAGACACAGCTGCCTCCTGATGAAGACAGTGCCTGTTGAAAGTGCTAGAGGGTTGTGTATGACGGGCTGAATGAGGTTGGCACATGCAATAGGGTTAACACGGAGTTTGAAACACATTGAGCTTCTTTTTAATCACAGTTGACAAATGGTTTAACTGCCTGTCAATGTATATAGTGTAAATATGTACATAGTGGTTTTAACGGAATGTATGAATGAGTGGTTATAGTGTGTGTATGTGTGAGGTTTTTTATTGTGATGACGAGCTATAATTACGTTTCATATGGCAGAAAGAAACCTGCATGTGTTGTTCCGTAAATAATAAAGAAAAAAGAAAAAAAAAAAAGATAGTTCGACGTTTCATCCCCAGAAGAAGAAAAATCATAGGCAAAGAGTCAGTTCAACCTCAGAAAGCCAACAACAATATAATTGACATGCTGGAAGTGTTAAGAGATGAAAAATGACCGGTATCTTTCGGGTAAGTGAATGGTTGTTTTTATAGAATATCAGAACCAATATTAATAGCCGTGCATAAATTTTTGGGATGCATTTCTGAAGTGTTACATGCAGGGCTTGTTTTCAGCCAGTCCAGGAAGGCACTAAAACTTCTGCTAGCTCTAAGAAGCAGAAAGTTAGCATTACACATAATCCCACACCAACTGAGCCAATCAAATGAATTTGATTATAACACCAACAAGGGCATCAACACCACCTAAAAAGACTAAGTTCACTGTCAGCTGGTCAGTCCTCCTCTACATGTGTTTTTACCTTTACCTTATGTAAAAATTCCTGGTTCCTGAAAAGTAGACGTCTAACAACTGACACTAAGAGCAAGGCATGGGCACGTGAAAATGACAGTAACAACGCATTAATGGCTTTTGGAATTTGCTTTGATATAAGGTATTAATATTTGTTGTTGTTGTTGTTATTATTATTATTATTATTATTATTATTATTATTAAATAATTTAAAATTATTAGTAATAATTATAATAGTTATTATTAAGGCTAGGATTTTTAGGATTTGCATTTTTTTTTTTTGGCAATACTAAACCATTGTTCAAGTGTAGACAAATGTGTTTCATACCAAACCAAGCTGATACGTTGTTAAGGCATTTTTCTGCAGTTTTTTTTTTTTTTTTTTTGTGAATTTTACGTGGTATGCATTTTTTCAGGTTTTTCAGTCATTTTATGGCATTTTTTTCGTTATTTTTGAGTTATTATTTTGCATATTTTGATATTTTCAATAAAAATGGCATTTTTGGATGAAACTCCATTTTTTCCCTGAAAGCCAGAAGCAAGACTGAGAAAATGGAGGGGGAGGGAAGCCTCATGTTCAGAACATCTGTACACATATCGCAGCAAATGATGGTAAAAGGACTTTCATTACTCCCCTGTCTCTTCTTTCAAGCTGGTGATGAGCTGTTCACCCATTTGGAGTAGGCCATTGCCATTATGTCGGAAGGAGAGGTTCAGTGTGGGAAGGGTACATTATGATGCCTTTTTCTTGTTTTCTTTTACACAGCATATTTTTTGTTAACAAAAAAAAAAACTCAGTTTGGCACAGAAACTGTAAAAAGTTAAATTATATTTTTAAGTGTTTTTTTTTTGTTTTTTCTTATAAGGGCATGTTTTCGGCAATAAATTTTTAGTTTGGCACAGAAATTGTAAAACAGTTATGTTATATTTCTTGTTTATTCTTTGTTTTGTTCTATAGGTCATGTGTAGGTTAGTAAAATAAAGAATTTCAGTTGACACAGCAACAAGTCAACAGATTGCATTATATTTTTTAGATTATTTTTGTTTTGTTTCATTCACTTGTTTTTTTTAATTACTTAGTTTTGCAAGGAAATCAAGAAAGAAATGCGCATTTTGTAGGTAATTTTTTGTTTTATATGGCATTTTTTTCTTTTTTCTTTTTTGCGTCGTAAATGCATTTTTTATAGGGCATTTTCTAGCAATTGTTAGGTCATGAAAATCTTAGCCCTAGTTATTATTATTATTATTATTATTATTATTTTATCATTTACGTTGCACCCGTGAAAACTATTCAAGCTGCATGAGGGGATGGGATGACAGAATACTGGTAAAATTTTATTTTAGAAAAAAAATGCATGGTTACATGTATCCTTTTGCTGCAGTTGCCTGTGGGTTTGTTTACACTTTAGACTGCAGCTTTTCATGTGTTACCACACACTATAAATAGTTTCATGTTATTTCTACAGGAAGATTTAGAGTAGGTTTCTTCAACCATTTTCTCAAACTTGACAGAATGTCCCCGATTTGCAATGTGAAATTTGATATTGCTGTTTACTGCGTGAGACTTCTAAAGTGTATGTGTATTCTTTTGTAACTGACCAGTTTGCTTTCATTCCGAACTACGGCTTCCTGCGTGTTATTACACACTATAAATAGTTCCAAGCAATTTCTACCAGAAGATTTTGACAAAGTTTCTTCAACCATTCATTTGAATTTGACATAATGCAAGCAATTAACTTGTTAAACTTCTGAATTGTGTCTTCTCGCCGCAGTAGATGGCAGATTTGTTTATGATTCAGATGACAGTTCTCATTCACTATAAATAGTTCCAAGCTATATCCACGGGAAGATTTTAACTAGGTTTCTTCAGTAGTCATTTTGTATTTGTTGTGAAATTTGCAATTTTATTTTCCTATTTACTGTGTTAGACTTCCAATGTGTTGTTGCATGCATACCAGCAGTAGTTGGCAGTGGGTTTGTTTACATTTAACACCACAGCTTTCCTTGTTAATATGCACAGCACAGTAAATAATTTCACTATTTAAAAAATAATAGTACCATCATTCTTTTAGAAAGGAAATATGTTTTAATGAAATGTAAATTGAATACAAGAAATGAAATGTGAAAAAAAATGTGAATGTTATTGCATTTTCTTTCTTCAAAGCTTGACATTGCTATTCTTCCATTTCTGCATTCTCAAACATCATCTTAAGGATATATTTATTTTATTGTGATGAAATCTGGATCCTCCAGCACTCTACAATGGAACACGACTGACTATCAAGAAACTTATGTCAAACATCATCAGAGCTACTATCATAACTGGTCATGACACACACACACACAGAGAGAGAGAGAGAGAGAGAGAGAGAGAGAGAGAGAGAGAGAGAGAGAGAGAGAGAGCGAGAGAGAGAGAGAGAGAGAGAGAGAGAGAGAGAGATCATGATTTTATTCCACATATTCCAATCATCCCATCTGACCTCTTCTGCTTTAGTTTAAATGCCTACAGTTTTCTGTTGTTCTCAGTTTTGCCACGAGTATCAACAAGACACAGGCTCAATCATTAAAACTTGTTGTTGGACTCAACCTGCGAAATTCATTCTTTTCCCAGCATGGATTTTGCAGGTTGTTGGTTGCTTCCAAGTTAGTGAAAATATAAACCTCTTCATCTTAGTTCCAAATAAAAGAACATTCAATGTCGTTGACCCAGAGACTACACTTACCTTCAGTAGTTCCTTTGCAGAACACACACTGAAACCTACGACCTCCATCAATAAACTGCATGAAAGGACACATATATGCTTTACATCGATTGCATCGAACTGGACCATTTTCACTGGAATCTATAGGTGGTGGTGTCTAAATAACAACAAACAAAAAAACGTGCTGAAGCTTATTAAATCAATAAATTGGAAACAGAACATTAAAATATAATTCATAATGCTGATATGGTAATTAAAACTGGATGTATATATACATATCATCATCATCATCATTGTCAACCATTATCAATCCACTGCTGGACGAAGGTCTCCCCAAGTTTCCTCCACAACGGTCTGTCTTGTGCCAGTCTCCTCCATGTCACCCCTGCATACTTTCGAATTTCATCCACCCATCTCCCATGTGGTCTTCTTCTGGGTCTTTTCTTGTCCCTTGGAATCCAATCTAAAATTTCGGCTGTCCATCGATGATCTGTCCTTCTGGCAGTATGTCCAGCCCATTGCCATTTCAGGGATTTAACTCTGATCATGATGTCTTCCACTCTTGTCATTTTTCGGATCCACGAGTTCCTCTTCTTATCTCTCCTGGTTACCCCAAGCATGCACCTCTCCATGCTGCTTTGAGTTGTCTGGAGCCTTTGTATGTCTCTTTTAGTTAAGGTCCACGTCTCTGCACCATACGTAAGCACTGGAAGGATGCATTGATCAAACACTTTTCTTTTAAGACATAATGGCATATTGCTCTTGAAAATTATGCTGTTTCTTCCAAAAGCTCTCCAGGCAAGTTTTGTACGCCGATTAATTTCTTCATCAATGTGACCCTCACTTGATATCTGCTGTCCAAGATAAACGAACGTGTCTGTTATCTCCAGCTTTTTTCCATCAATCGATAAATCTTCATTTCTTGTAAAAGCATTGAACATCACTTTTGTCTTCTGAAAGTTCATTTTTAATCCCACTTCTTTACTCTTGTCCGCAAGTTCCTGGATCATACTCTGCAGCTCTGATGGGGTAGTTGCAAAAATGACTACGTCATCAGCAAAACGAAGGTGGGTTAGATAATCTCCATTAATCTTTATCCCCTTGTTTTCCCAGCTCAGCGACTGAAAAACACCCTCCAATGTGGCATTAAAGAGCTTCGGAGATATGGTGTCACCTTGTCTCACTCCCTTTCCAATTTTTACGTGTGTTGTATTTTCAAACAGCCTAATCTTTGCACTTGCATTTTCATAGATGTTATTAATAATATTAATGTATGCATCTTCAATACCGCAGGTTTTCAGAGCCATTGTAACTGCTGATGGTTTCACCGAATCAAAGGCTTTTTCATAATCGATAAAAGCCATGCACAATGGAAGTTCATATTCCCTCGCTCTTTCAATTAGTTCTCTCAGCACGTGGATATGATCTATTGTGCTGTAGCCACTCCTGAATCCAGCTTAATGGATATTAAATAACACGAGAAAATTTCAGGACTGTAACTGAAGTTCAAAGAATTATAACTGAAACACAATGAAACGAAAATTTGAAACTGTGAAGCTAATATCTCGGTTGCGCAATATGCAGTAGACTGAAGGAATTAGCAAACTATAGAGTTATGAAACAACGACAAAGGAATATCGAACATAATTAATTTTTTTTTGTGAAGGCAGGAACGTAGAAAAATAAAATAAAGTAAAATTGAAACTGAAAAAACCAGGTTGCCTTCATCAGGAGAGCAACAACCCGGGGGAGTGGCTTTTCTGGTATCGGTGAACGACTTTGAAAAACCATTAGTCGACCGATCCTGCTCCCGAAGCCACTAAATCCACACCAGTTAAAAGGAAAAACATCTGAATGCTGAAAAACTGTAGCAAACAAAGAAATGGTAACTCACCTGAAGACGGTGCTGGAGTAAACAAGCTGAGCAACCCCTTACACTGAAATATGAATGGAAGGAACAAGAAATAAATAATTAACACAGAAATGTTGTAACAAAAAGGTTAAGCAAATACAGAATCTAATTTGTTGAACCAGGTGAGCCTAACAGTAGATGCAAGACTGTGTATGTAGATGTTCTTCAGCCACAGGGGACCTGTCAAGTAGCACTTGGTGTTTAAATTCAGCAGGTAACACCAAGTCATTTTCAGATACAGAGCTAAACGTGCCTTTACTCTCTCCTCAGACACTGCATCCAGACTTGAAGAAGTCGACAACCTAAGAGATCTGGCCTCTTCTGCAGGCTACAGTGTGCAAGTGATCAAGGACGTTATTAAGAACACGAACGCTGTTTTCTCCAACCCGGGTAGCAGCCATACCAAGCCTTCTCTGCAATACATTGGGGCTTGCCCTTATGTACCCAGCCTGACCTACTTCTGGCAGAACACCTTAAAGAAACTCGGGCTTAGCTTTAGGATACGCTCACCGAGATCGATATAACGCAACCTGCTATCATCCCGGAACACCCATACCTCACTGAATGATGCGGGACTGTACTCCATACCATTGGAATACCTGGATGGTACCACCAAGCACTGCATCGGAATGACAAAACGCTCTTTCACTTTTCGACTAGTCGAACACAAGCGGGACATCTCGCACAGAAGATTGACAACCACCTTATCCTGGGAAGTGGTTACACATTCCGCCATCCTGAAGTGGGACCAGATAAAGTGAGTTGCTCCTTATACTACCGCCAGGGGCACTGCCCTCAGGGAAACCATGGAGATATTGACTAACCCTGTGGTTTGCAATGATGACTCACTTGAGCTTCCCCAAATATGGCGCACATTCCTTTATGCTTAGCATGCTTCTGTTGACATCTCTCGATGTCGCACGCACGCGCCGCAACATATCACGTTCTCAAATTCTGTTCATGTTTATTTTTTTTTAATTTCTGTTGTTTATTTCTCTTGTCTTGCCTGACCACGAATAAGTCTGAAGAAGGCACCCGTTGGTGTTGAAAGCTTATGCTTTAATAATATTTGTACGTCAATAAACGGATATTTCATTTCCTTTTCTTACTGAGAAGTGTTTAATCAGTGTATGCTTCCAATCCTTATTTAAGGATCAGAGACATGGACATTAGCTAAAAAAGATATTCTGAGGCTGCACACAACTGAAAGAAACATGGAGTGTACTTGCCTGGTACAATCAGTAAAAATAGGAAGATAAACTCATTAATCAGGAAACTGACAAGAGTTGGTGGCATCATGATCAATCATAGTAAAAACCTGGAAATGGTAATGAGTTGGACATACTGCTAGAAGAAAAGATCACAACTGAACAACAGAATTACTAAAATGGATTTCAAGAGAGGAAAGGACCCAGAAGACCGTGGGAAATGTTTGGATAAAATCTAAAAGCATGTCGGAGTGAAATGAGGAGACTGGTTCGAAACAGAAAGTTGTTAAAGAGACTTGAAGAAATCTTCATCCAGCAGTGGACTAATTATGGTTGATGATGATGATATAGACACAGACACAAACACACATATGCACAATAAAAAATAAGTAATATTATAAATTTAATAGGAAAAGTATCTTTTTGTATACACACAAAACCAAAATTCAATGCCCTTTTTACAACAAATTTAACAAAGAACATACTATAAATTTCACTAAATTATGGGTTTTATACAGGAATAAAGGAAATTACTTACAGTCAAATTTTTGGGTAGCACCCATACCCTTCCTCAGGACTACACTATAGTAGGTGTTGCCATGAGGAAGGGTAGGGGTAAGGTTACAATCTTAAGTTGAAGAATTAAAATGCATAATGGCCACATAGTCTTAGATTTAAAATTTCAACTAAAACATGGCAATATCAATCCAGTTTGGACTACTACTCCCCCCTCCCCCCCCCCCACACACCTGTTACACATAAGGTGTTAGGTGTTATTGGGTGTAAGACCTGAAAGGTTGTTCAAAGCAGTTGGTATCTTATGTAAATTTAATACAATTCCAAATAACTGAAAAATGAAAAACAAATATTGCAATTTCAAAATCTTCTCTGTGTGTGTGTGTGTGTGTGTGAGAGAGAGAGAGAGAGAGAGAGAGAGAGAGAGAGAGAGAGAGAGAGAGAGAGAGAGAGAGAGAGAGAGAGAGAGAGAGAGAGAGAGAGAGATAAGCATGATGCACCACTTTTGAAATGCTGACACATGCAACTCTTCTTAAAACCCATGGAAATTCCAGCTGCTGTCTTATTTTAGGGGACAGAGAAACAAACAAACACAATATGAGAGAGAGTGTGCATTTGTTTGTCCTCTAAAAAAGACAGCAGCTGGTATTTCCATGATTCCATGGGTTTTAAGAAGAGTTGCATATGTTAGCAGTTTTAAAAGTGGAATATTTTGCTTATCAGTGGGTCCATGAATAAGGCATTCAATCTCAAAATATTTTTATTCCTACCATCAAATGTTATAAGTTCACTCCCCAATGTATAATTTCTCTCCTTCCACACAAAACTTCTAAAGAAAGTCACGACCTACCAGCTAAATTTCTTTAAAACCACTGAACTGCAGAAAATGTCATTATCGAAACTCAAACTTTATACTACTGTACTTTCATGTCAAAGTGTAAGGGTCCTCATATCACAATTAAAATTCAACTTAACAGAGGTGAACTAGATTTTATTTGTACTGTGACTTATGAATTTCCCACTTGACATATGTGTCCATACCATCTAAATATACTTGACTAACTTTTTATTCTGAAACATGCATTTATGGTTGTGAAAGTGACAACTGATAAATGAGGAAACAATCAATATATTAGAGGCAGAAAAGCTTGAAATGGACACAAAAAGACTGAGAAAGTTCATTGCTAAGAAGACTTAGGATTTTTTTTTTTAATCATTGTATGTGCCAAAAATGAGCTTAAACATCATACATGTACACACAAGCACAAGATAATAATGACAATGATCTGACTAACCTCATGTGAAGTTTCCACTTCTTCCATCTCCAGAAGAACAAAATGCAATGACATACATACTGAATGGATTTTCAAGGTACTCAAACATTGTAAATCTTTACAACCAACCTAAAGCTAATATCTTAATTATCCTTTAAAAAAATATGTTTGTGTGAAAAATAATAAAACTCTAGCAATTTTAGTAAAGAAAAGCACACACACTATATATATATATATACGCTTCTATAATTTTCTGTGCCACAATTGCATAAGCTTTTTTGCTGCATGCACAAAAGACTGCATACAGTTTTGCCGAAAAGCTTTTGCATAAGGGTTTTGAGATATGTGTTCTGCATTAGTTCACTCCTTTTTAAAACAGCACAATTTTTTAATTGAAAATGAAGAAGAGATATCCTATACAAAAATGGCAAGGATAGTTAAAAGGCCTTTGTGTTGAATATACAATTTTCAATCTGCTGACTGGAGCTCTGACGGTTTGAGTTTTTAACTAAAGCTTTTAATTTTATTTGTAATGTTCCCTTTCATTCCTTTCTATTGTTTTCTGTAAGCACATGATGCAAAGTAAATTAAATAATAAAACTACTAAGTTTATGTCATAAGAAGTGTTTGTAACTAAAAATGGTAAGTGATATGTATAAGCTACTTCCTGTGAATTTAAAACTAGAGTGATGCTTTGAAGAGTTACAATATAATGATAAAATATCAATCAATATCCCCCAGTTACAAAAGAATGTTTACTTAGTTCTAACACAAATTTCCTATTGACTTGAACTGCATTTTTTGTTTCAGATTCCCTGACTCACTTATTTAAAATTTCATATCGAATTAAGAGGCAATAGATTAATTCTGGTCCTAACTGGCTTCCACCTGTACTTTAAAAGTCATTTTGAGTAACGTGATTTTCCCTTCATTTATCACATTTGCACAAACAAAAATTCCCTTAATTTTATTAAAGTGCTTAATCTTATCACTCACAGTACTGGACATTAGTCTTCACCTAGGGAACGCACAAAAATCAGAGTGTCAGCCAAACTTGCAGTCAAATTTTTAAATAGCTAGCCAAAAACATGCTCAAAAAATATTAAGATTCATAAATGAAATTTTAGAAGTTTTACTTACATGTAGATTTCTCTCAAACCTAATTAAAGAGGACAAATAACCTGAATAAAAACAGGATAGAAAAAGAGGAAAAACTGGAAAGAAAAAAAGAAAAGAAAAAAAGCCTGTTTAATAATCAGTCTGTACATCTTGGTATGGGGTTATAAGGGAAACAGAAAGCACAACCAATGGTGAAAAGATTAATACATTTTACAGTAATAAATTAAAAATGATTTAATACATGGCAAGTCTTCTGCTCTTCAGAATCTGTAAAAAATTTTGAAACTAAAGTTCTTATATATTTGGTCATTCAGTATTTCAGTTTTTCAATATTATTATTTTTTAATCCATTTCCAAGATATCTAATTAATTAAAATTTATTCCTTCAAATGTTGGGAAAATTAAGAGTGTTACAAAAAAATTCATTCAAATTTTATTACTTTAAATTTCATAAAGAGAGGCTGATAGAAGTGAGATTGATGGCTTCAAACAGTGAATGTGTTGGCCAATTTGTAAAATGAGATCTTAGTTATTCAGTATCATACTATATGCAGAAAAGCAATATGAGATTATTAAGGGATAGAGGAGGGAAAGATAAGTAAAAATCAGTGAATATCACACTCCCCTTTTCAAGAACAATCAAACACTCAGCCAGTGGCAGCAGTCTGTCTTGCAATTCCAGCATTTAGTGACTCATAATACTTCTCTACCAGCCCCTCTTCTTTATGAAACACAACACTGTTGTGAGCTAAGGATTACATTTAATTTTCTTTTACCACTGCATATCTCCAACAGCATAACAACAAAACAGGTTCCCCAGAAATTTAGCTGAGTTCTGGTTGATGAACTTTTTGTTTTGTCAACATCTAGTGAACTGATGAGTACATGATCAGGGACCTATTTACCATTCTATAAAATATAACTGCATACCACAGAGGCTTCCTCAAAGAACTGCAGGATTATCCTGCTTTAAGGAATTTGTATTGCAGAATCAAAATGAAAAGCAATTTGATTGACATCCACCCTTTGCAGCAGCATTTCAGCATCTAATCAACACACATCATATGATCTCATGATTGCAAACTGACATACAATCAGCAGTGCTTTCAGTACATCTTTCCAATAAAATAATAATATTTTAAACATATCTACAAAGCAGAAACTGATTTTTAAATTTTCCTTCTCCTTTTTGTTCTGACTCAACAAATTATATATACTTGATTCCTGTTACTTTATTAAAATCTCAAATTCTCCACATGAGAGAGAGAGAGAGCGTGCGCTCCTTGTTTCATTGCAATCTTCTGTCGTCAATGCAGGGGGTCACTACTGCAACAATTTTCACATGAATTTCTAAGTTTCTTTACACTGTATGTTACATCACTTCATACATTTTTAATTTGAGAAATTCTAATGCATTTGCCAAGTTGTTTATATTGTTAATACCAATACACAGGTAATATTTAAAAACTAACATTTTCTTTAGACAGCATTCTTTCATACATATTTACAATTTAAAATCCACAGAACTTACCTCATCTTTATGCAGTCTACCAAACGGACTTATAGTCACTGCAAATGGAACTGATGTTTGTTTTAACATCTCTGCTGTAGTGGGCACATTATAAATGGTTGAACGAATATATCTTGGGCTACATATTCCTGAATTGGAGAGGGAAATCATTATTCTGATAAACTATTACCTGTATTATTCATAGCACTCCAACAAAATAAAGAACTCTGTTTACCTACTTAAATTTAAAAAAAAAATATGCAGCTAAATAAAAAACTGTGCAATCACTAATTTATTTCTCTCAGTTTTCATTACACTGAAAAGGAATGTGCTAAAGAAATATCTGAAGATATTAACACACAGTAAAACTCATAAAACATGTCAAAAATATTGATACATTTTTCTTCCTAACACACAACTCACAATAAGAATTTCTGAATAATTTTACAACACATGTTACGAACAGTTCCAAAAAATAAAAAAATCTTCCAATAGTGAAAGAGTTATTATGTGAAACCTGCAAGTATACCAAGAAGTATGCATGTTCCATTATTTGTTTCTTGAATAGATGGCTCAGCAGTACTCTTCTCATATGCACAAGGTCACTTTACTTTTAAGGAGCATTAAGCCCATGGAAGAAATGATCAAAAAGTATTGGTCAGTTGGTAAGAAAGTTTTTGCTACCTTTTTACAGTAGATTTAAAGAAAACTAATAACTGAGTAAACAGGATACTACTGTGAAAAGTGTTGAATAATTATGAAGTAACTGGGAATCTGTTTAAAAGTGTGAAAACTATGTATGTGGCAGAAGAGCATGTGTATGGGTGAATAGTGTATCAAAATGGTTTTCTGTTGGTACAGGGGTCAGTCAAGGTTGTATAATGGCACCATGGCTCATTAGTATACTTGTAGTCTATTGTATACTATTTAGTGCATGCCCGCATGACACTAAAATAGCCGATATTGGTTTATGTCTTGGCAATATCTGTGCATGCAGATTACTGTATACTGATGACAGTCCTGTTGGCAGAGAGCAAAGGTCAGCTGCAAGGTATGTTGTCCTGGATGTACAAAGTTTGTGTGAAATTCAAGCTGAGTACAAATATGGGGAAAACCAAAGTTACAATTTTTGAGAGAAGAACTATTAGTAATGAATGCAAGCTCAGTTTAAATGATACTGAGACAGAACAGGTGAATGAAATTGTACATTCAAAAAACATGCATGATAGAAAAAAAAATAGATGGGGAAATTAGTAAGGCAAGTGAATTCATCTTTGAAAGTCACAGCTGCCTCAAGAGGATTTCACAAGAATGATGGACTCTCAAAAAAGTTCCAAAGGGCTGTGTATGAAAGTGCAATTGTTCCTTTCCTACTCTGATGTACAGCATTAAAACCTGGATACTGCAAAAGAGACATAGGAGTCGCTGGGGTGCTGGAGAGATGTGTTACTCACAGGAACTTTGTGGCAAAACATGTTCTAATCTTGTGAGGAATGAAGATGTGTTGCAGTTGTGTAATGTAAAGCAAAATGTTGTTAGTAAAGTGGAGTCAAATATTCTATATGGTTTAGTCATGTTGAAAGAATAAGTGGTGAAATGCTTACTAAGAGAATTTATTCAGCAAGAGTGGCAGGAAATAAAGACACAGAGAAACCAAGGAAATTTTGAGGTGACAGATTTAGGAATGTTTGCATGAGAAAAGATAATGAGTATGAAGTACAAAAGGTCTTGTGTGAGGCGTGTGATGGATGCCATTGAAGCACAAGTTGTGTGCCTAGATCACTGTAAATACAGACGTTTGATACGTCAACAGTAAGTAAAATCTAGTTCCATCAGTTTTAAACTTTAATCTGGCAGATGAACTTTATTTGAGGAGCTAGCCTCTGAATCTCAGAAAACAGCTTAGTGATCAGCAAGTATGTATGAAACAGATGTCAATTATGCAGAGATTTAGGACTACACCTGACCTTCAGAAGAGTAACAATTTGCCTAAGCACTGACCTGATTTCGTGAAATATCTGCTTGCAGATATCAAATAGAATCTCCAAATTCACACAGATGTCTGGTATCTCATTCAACTTTATCCCACATGTTACAGTAACATGAGATTAAGGTCTGTGAGTACTGGGAAAAGTCTCCATACTATTTCTGAAACTACTTCAAGATAACATGGCATTGTGGCATAACACACTGCATCACCATGGGGATGAACTTGATTTGCAATGAAATTTAACACTTTCGCTGCCAGCGGTCACATGCATCTTCTGTAGAAATTACCCTGGGGGAGGGGAGGCAGATAAACAGAAGTAAATATCTGAAGTTCCAATAATGGGATTCCCAAAATATTTATACTACCTACTAGTTGGCTGACCACAAGTCCATTTATAGCAAAACATGCAGAAGTTGCATGTGACCAATGTGGCCCAAAAGTTAAATGTGATATTGTAGAGGGCCATACAGGGGATGGCAACTTCATACAAGATTATGCAAAAAAAGGCAATTTTGAGGTACAAGTGGGGCATATCTCAGTTCTTGAAGCAATCATTGCAGGGAGATAGAAAAAAAGGAATTGTAGAAAGTCTATAAATAATGAGTGCTCCTCCCTTTTTCTTCCTTTGCGATAGTGTGTTGTGTCTAGCGGAGATTGAGCTGGGACACTGCATCGGCCCGAGACCATGGAAACACAATACCTACTGGGGGAAGGCAATTCCCCCTTAGGTAGTTCCACACACTGATTCCTTAGCACAAGGTGGCTGGTGGAAGCAAAATAAGAAAAAAACTGGCTCAACACTTTTCTCTTACTAACAATATTCCTCTGCTCACACGCAGTTTAAATAAACAAATGCTGCAGGAAAAGTAAACTCCTTCCTTCCCTTTGGGCTATAAATTTCTTTTTTTCCACTAGACAGCACTTACTTCACTTGAGCACAACAGATTTCGTGATGTTAACAGACGTGCACCTTTTTTTTTTTTTTTTTTTTCGTTTTTCTCCCCAACCGAACTAATTTGTAGTTCGACGAAAATTCTATACCTGCTCTTGTAATCAAAGCATGAGTAGCAAAAGTTTTACTCCAAAAGGTGAAAATTAGAATCCGATGTCAGGTTTCCTTCTCCTTGGATACCTGATCCACTGCTGGCCCATCTGGAATAATTAACCCCACTGCAGACCTTTCTGCTATAGATGAGCCAACTGTTGGTCCTACAACAACCCATTCTGTTGAATCGGACACACTTGACCACGAATCAAGTCTTTCAGATTTTGAAATTTCTTCTGCATCTGTCTGATTCTGAAATCAGTACTGAAAAATATGATAATGATTATGATTTCTTGCAAATAATGGGAGAACCTCGGTGTTTAGATGTGAATCCCGTACCTCATGAACAGCAGCAGATAATTTGGGGGCCAGTTGATTCATCAAAGCAAATGGAAATTTTATTGACAGCACCCTCAGGTATATGTCCCGATGTAATGAATTTAGACCCCCTTACAGCTATTGACATTTTCCACTATCTAGTGACTGATAATATTTATCTTCTAATGGTTACTGAAACAAATAAAAATGCACAGCAAGTCATTCAAGGCGGTATCCTATTACCACATTCGAGGATGAAACAATGGCTGCCAACATCTGTAAGTGAAATGAAAAAAATTTTTGGTCTGCTTATTTGGATAGGCCTGGTTAGATTTTGAAGATTACAGATTATTGGTCCACTCATGTGTTGTTTCAAAACCAAATTGCACCAAACACTTTCAGCAGAAATAGGTTTCAAATCCTACTGAAGTTATGGCACTTTGCTGACAATTCTCAAGTTCCAGGGAAATTTTGCACTTATAAGATCAAAAGGGCTTATGGAAATACTGCTGTGCAACATGAATAAATTGAAACAGCCAGGAAAAGAAATTTCTGTGGATGAAAGTCTTGTGCTATTTAGAAGAAGACTTGGTTTTATGCAATACATTCCCGAAAAGGCCCACAAATGTTGTTGTTTTTTATATCATATTTTTTTACCACATACTACTTGCCATAAAAACAAAGTATAAAATGAAAAAATATATATCATCATCATTGTCAACCATTATCAATTCACTGCTGGACGAAGGTCTCCCCAAGTTTCTTCCACAACGGTCTGTCTTCTGCCAGTCTCCTCCATGTGACTCCCGCATACTTTTCAATTTCATCCACCCATCTCACATGTGGTCTTCTATTGGGTCTTTTCCTGCCCCTTGGAATCCAGTCTAAAATTTTAGCTGTCCATCGATGGTGTGTCCTTCTGGAAATATGTCCAGCCTATTGCCATTTCAGGGATTTTACTCTGATCATGATGTCTTCCACTCTTGTCATTTTCCTGATCCACGAGTTCCTCTTCTTATCTCTCCTGTTTACACCAAGCATGCATCTTTCCATGCTCCTTTGAGTTGTCTGCAGTCTTTGTATGTCTCTTTTAGTTAATGTCCACGTCTCTGCACCATACGTAAGCACTGGAAGGATGCATTGATCAAACACTTTTCTTTTAAGACATAATGGCATATTGCTCTTGAAAATAATACTGTTTCTACCAAAAGCTCTCCAGGCAAGTTTCATACGCCGATTAATTTCTTCATCAATGTGACCCTCACTTGATATCTGCTGTTCAAGATAAATGTAGGAATTGGTTATCTCCAGCTTTTCCCCATCAATCAATAAATCTTCATTTTTTGTAAAAGCATTGTACATCACTTTTGTCTTCTGAAAGTTCATTTTTAATCCCACTTCCTTATGTCATGGCGAAAATTTTAACCTCTGGTGAATTTCAGAGAGACCTGATCAATCTTTCTGTTGGTTTATCGGAGATTAATTAATGCAAAAATTTTCTCCCATGACATACGTTAGAAGAAAATTCCTGGTTGAAAGGCAGGGGAATTCGTGTGCAAAATTCGCTTGTCTTAATCACAACCAGGAAAACAAAATTTCATGTTGGTGGAAAAAAGAAAGAAAAAAAAGAAAAAGAGAATAATATTAGATTTAACTGACTTTGGGCTTTTGAAAATAATTATTTTTTCTATTCTTTTATCACGATAGGAAAAGGCGAGTAGGTGTGCACCTCAGAGAATCAAAATTAATTTTAGTTTAACCTCACGGAACGAGAGAAAAAGAAAATTAAAATTAGTGATTTTCTGCAAGGCAAGAATTCGCCATTTTGCGTTCCTGTTTCCAAACGTCGAGAAAAAGTCGCCAAAAGTGCAACAACTTTTCGTCTTTGGGGTAGGGAATTCAGCAACAGAATCTATTTTTAGACCTCAGGGTCAAAAAGAGCTTGGTCTACACGTGTGAAGGTCAGAGTGTCACCCCTGGCTTGCGAGGGAGTGAAATTCCGTGGGGGAGTCGTGAGTTGCTAGGCTGAAGTTTTGACCAATGAGAGGGGTCAGCGGTTTCAAGCACCCCAGAGTTTTATCCGTTGAGAGAAGTCACTTTTGTTCTGGTCGCTGCGTTAGCTGGTAGACAGCGGAAAGCAAAATTTTCTCTCCTCGCCTTTTTGGCGGAGGAGGGGGCAGCAAGAAGGAAAATTTCGTATTGAAATCTAAACGGACAAAAACTAAAAATGATGATTTTCAAGGATCTCATTACTGGAGAGGAAATGCTCGCAGATTCAACCCTCTCCTCCTCTCCTAGTGGACGACGGCAGTAGTGAGCTGCAATAAAAAGAAAAGTAGTAACTACCGTGAACTGGTCTCCGCAGGAGAATTTTCTGCCAGCGCAACCCGAATGCTGTTACCGCTCGGTTCAATATGGAAGGGACTCTTCAAGCCAGTTCAACCAGACACTGGAAGTTCCGGAAAAAGGGGCATGCACGGCTTTGTGGAAGATACCGCCTTTAACTGCTGAATCGTCGAGTTGGGCCCTACTGATTACCACAAAGGTCCACCAGCATGTTTCAAAAATGCCCGGTTCCTGTTTCGTTGGCCAGGCTCGCTGTGGCAGAAAAAAGGGAAAGAAAAAAAAGCACCTTGGAAGTGAAGTGAAAATCAACCGGGACAGTGGTGTTCTCTCAGGGAGAGTTTTTTTTTTTTTTGTTTATTTATTTTATCTATTATTAGGCTGTGAAACCTTTTTTTTTATTATTATCGACGGTTAGTGTGCTTGTCAGGAAGTGTTGCTGCCCCAGTCCTAAAGGTAAATTTCTCTCGGCATTTTCTTTTTTGTATTATGTTGTGGTTTCTTTAAAATTATAAAACGAGTTGATTTTAAAATTGGGGGCTGTCGGAAAAATATATTGCAAAGAAAAAAAGAGAGGGGAGTTGAAAATGCTTTCATTTATGTTTTTTTTTGTGTTGTCATGTCTGGTATTTTAGCAACTTCCCAGGCCAGTAAATTTTGATGTATCGGAAAAATTTTGTTTAATGTTTGGGCACAGTAAATTTTGGTGCATCGATAATAGTTTAGTTGGGCATGTGATAATTGAAAAGCAGTGTTATTGTGATGTCGTGGGTGATAAAATAATTGTAAACATTTTTCTCTAGCCTTTTACAGCGTTGAGTTATTTTTTTTATGAGTGAAGATAAATTATGGGATGATTTATATTGGGATTTCGGGAACATATTATAGTGTGATGAAATTGGAAACCTAAAGTGCTGTTTACATTCTTGGAGTGTTGAGTGTCGAAATTAAGATGGTAGGTGTGTTATTTGAGGACCAGTATTTTACATGCTCCAGATGAGTGTTAATCTCCCATTGGAAAGGGGTGATCTTAGGGCAAGCCGGGAACTTGTCCTAGGGCAGAGGGGCTCTGAGTAGGAATTTTCACCAGGATGCGATATGTGCAGAATAGAAGTTAAAGTATTTTTTGTTCTCATGTTTAGTATTTCACAAAAAGAATGAACATCATGGGTTGAGAAGACACACTTTTGCTCACCAGTTCCAGTATTGATTGTTCTTTTCTTTGGCCTAAATTTTCTTGTTTTTACTATAAGGTTAAAAGTCTAAATGTAATTTTAATTTTCAATAAGGTGAAAATATTTAGTGGGTTATGTAAATGGTCAGTGTTATTGTCTGCAGTGGACCTGCGCATTGCCATGGTGCAGAAGAATTTCCTTGCTAGTGATTTTTCCTGGGATATATGTGGAGAGAGATAAGTGAATTTTCCTGGGATACATGTGGATATTGTGATTTAGGATTCTTGGGATATATAGAGAGATAAGTGAATTTTCCTGGGATATATGTGGATATAGAGATAAGTGAATTTTCCTGGGATATATGTGGATATAGAGATAAGTGAATTTTCCTGGGATACATGTGGATATTGTGATTTAGGATTCTTGGGATATATAGAGAGATAAGTGAATTTTTCCTGGGATATAGTTGACTTGGTTCTGGGCCGGATGTGCCTGGAGTATTTAATGTTGAAGTACGACAGGCTCTTGCAGGCGTGGTTGATCAAGGTGGGATCATGCATTGGTTCGAAAAGGGAGATCCTTGAGGACGTGGTTTTTGGGGGAAAACTTGTCTTCAAACCCCCCAGTAGTTTCGCTGTTCACGGAGATATGTACTGCCAGCAAGGGTCGGTCGAGCGTTGCTTCAAGAAATGTGGTGAGATCATGTTAGAGGAAATTCTGTGCCTGATGATGATGTGTCACACTTGAGGATTTTTTCCTTTCCTTTTGCTTAGGCTGAAAGTGGATTCACGACCCAATTTCACGCCATCAGCCTGACTTGGTATTTTCTTCCTGTGTTGGTTCTCAAAACCCAGGGTAGTGTCTGAACTGAGAGTATTTGCCTCACCGCTACCTCAGTAATTCACTGCAGTGTTAAATTTAAGTTTGTTTGGTGATTTAAAGTATCTAAATTTATTTGGTTATGATTTGCTGTAGTGCTAGGGATGTAAATTCTAAATTCTGGTTGTTAGTGTTAGTGAACTTGATATTTGGTTTGGAAAAGTAGTTAATTGGTATTTTTGAGCTTTTGTTTACAGTATAGAGTTATTAAGTATCTTGAGCTATTATGGGAAGTGCAGAGTGAGGTGATTTTTATGAGCAAGCTAGTGCAAGAAGATTGTTTGAATTTCTGAATTATGTTGATGTTATGAGTAGTGATAATTCTTAAGTTAGTGAGGTTTCTTTATAAGTGAAGTGGGTTCATTCAGGATAGTTCTATGGGTTATGTAATGTTAATTAATGCTTGTGCTCAGTGTAAATTCTGTTTTGAGGGTAATTTACTTGGTTTGTTTACTTGCTGATAGTAGATTTGTTAAAGTATAATTTGTGGCTCTTAAAATAACTGTAAAATTAATTGAAGTCTTTGAAGCTGGTCTGGGAGATTGCGGAGTTTGCTAAGATTGTTTAGGTGCTGTAAATTTAAATCAATAAGTGTAAAATTGTAAATTTGTCATTGAGCTAACTAGGTGAGAGAGAAGAGAGTACGTTTCAAAAAGAACAGAACTTGTCCACCTGGTGGAATTTAAAAGAATACAGTAATGTTTTTTGTGTGTAAGCTATGTGAATCGTAATGGAATTTTGGATGCATACAGTGTGTAAACCATGTGAATCATAGTATGATTTTGAAGGCATAAATTAAAAGCCTAGTGTTCAAACCAACTGTGTTGAAATATGTAAAGTTGTGCTGTTCATAAGGCCAGTGGCCAAAGAGAAATAGAAAAGAAATTGAGATTCTGTTTTTATACTGCTGTGTTTTAGCAAACAACAAAAAGGAAATTCCATCTGTTTGTCCACTAAATTAACTTATTAAGTTTTTAAAGAAAAATAATAAATACAGGCAGTAAGTAGCCTTTCAAAAAAAGTTCAAAATGAGTGCAGTGTGAAAAATTTTGTGTGCTGTTGTCTTCCATGACTTGAGCCCATGTACTCCACCTTAGCTTGACTAAGGCTATCGATCCGAATCCTGGTATTATAAGGTATTTCATAACTGCAATTCTTGTCCTATCCTTTTAAATTGACTTTCACCGCCTCCACAAGTTGTTATTGAACGAGTACATTTTATCGTATGACTTATAGTGACACATTTTCATACACATGCAACAATATCCACTTATTTTTGCACTTTCAGATGACTCAACTCTGCGTGAACACAAACAACGCAAACTTTCCAATAACTTCTTGTGGAATGTAAATTTTCAGATGCATTTTTGTTTAGGATGTTCATGGCCTTCTAATACTTAGAAAATATTTTTGTTTCGAAATGCATCTACCCATCTCCCAAATAAAATTTTTCTATAATTTCCATATAAAATTGCAATACCAGCATAAATATGAAAATGCTTTTAATAAATAACAATCAATTCAATATACTCCAAACAAATTAAATTATTTTTTTTTCACCAAAACACTTACTCTTGTCAGCAAGTTCCTGGATCATACTCTGCAACTCTGATGGGGTAGTTGCAAAAATGACTACGTCATCAGCAAAACGAAGGTGAGTTAGATAATCTCCATTAATCTTTATCCCTTTGTTTTCCCAGTTCAGCAATTGAAAGACATTTTCCAATGTGGCATTAAAGAGTTTGGGAGATATAAGTGTCACCTTGTCTCACTCCCTCTCTAATTTTTATGGGTGCTGTATTCTCAAATAGCTGAATCTTTGCACTTGCATTTTCATAGTTATATATATATCTTTCTCCCTTTGTTTTCCCAGTTCAGTGATTGACAGACCATCGATGGACAGCCGAAATTTTAGATTGGATTCCAAGGGACAGGAAAAGACCCAGAAGAAGACCACATGGGAGATGGGTGAATGAAATTTGAAAGTATGCGGGAGTGACATGGAGGAGACTGGCACAAGACAGACCGTTGTGGAGGAAACTTGGGGAGACCTTCGTCCAGCAGTGGATTGATAATGGTTGACAATGATGATATCTTTATATATGTAGAGCTGAATATTTAAAACATCAAAAATTTCGGAAATAAACCTGATATTTTATGAAATCTATAAAAAAAATGACAGCACATTCCTAGGCCATTGAAGTCGCACATCCCCAGCCCATCTGCGTTACAACACCTGCACTGTGTTGCCTAGCAACCTAATACTTAAAAACACAGAGAAGTTGCATCACCTAGCGGAAGTAATACAAAACAAAAGCCAAAACCCATTAACAAGTTGAAGTCGCTGGTGCCAGCATGGCCCCTTATAAGGATTTTTTTTTTTTTTTTGCTAGTGCCTGCACCCACTGGCAGCGAAAGTGTTAAATACACTTGGGCATTTATGCATGGGTCCACTCACATCAAGAACCCTAAAATATCCCATGAAAACATAGCCAGCACCATTTCACTGCCTTTGTCTGCCTGGTAAGTCATGACCATGCAAGACCAATCTATGCTCATACACTGTTGTCTCCAATCACGCTCTCCCATCAACACGGTTCAGTTGTAAACAAGATGCGCCAGACCATGTGATCCTATTACAATCATTTTGGTCCACTGCAAGTGCTACTGAGTCCAATGGAGATATTTGTCTTGCTCACTGCGAACAACAACAGTTTGCTATTGTAATACACATGGTGTGCTGGGACATCATCTGACATCGCCTCTGATATAAATCCTCTGTTTACGGTTGATTTACCATCCTCTTATTCGCTTGATTTATTACTGCAGCATATGAATCTACAATCATCTCCTCAGCTCAAGCATTGAACAGCAATTTACAACCACATGTCATGCATTTACTATAAGTTCTTTTTTTTGTGTGTGTCAGCCACACTGTATACCCTTCCTACTATTGCTCTTCCACACTTCTACAAATGCTGCTGTTTTGCTAACATACTGTGACAATGAAACTGTGGAACCTAGAAGAAGTGTTTGGAAGTGCATCCAAATTGGCAGGTGCATGAGCTGTGCTGAGATATGCAAATGATTAAAACACAGTACTAATCGAACAGAAGCTCTAGCTGTTATAAACTCAGACACAGAGGGTGTGGTGTTTAAAGCAACGTATGTGTGAAGTGATTAACAAGCTTCTGTCTTAGAAGGACTTGCACAGAGTGCAAGATTATTGAGAATGCCATGATACTACATTCAATGCCAACAACAACTCAGCAACTTCAACAGAGAGCTGATTACAGGCCTTTGAAAAGCTGGATGGTCAAATCATCATGATGTGTAGGCCGCTGCAATAGCTCAGTGCAGTGATGCTGGCAAGAGTTGCTGTACAAAAGTAAGAATACTCACCAAATTGGTAGTGGAGCATGATCAACTACAGAATGAGAGAATTATCTACACCATCAACAGGTTCAGACTGCGTGTACAGCCATGCTAGTGACGATATAAGCTGTGACTTCCACCGGCTGTGATCCCATCTGCCGTCACGTCACATCATTGCACACTAGCAGAGAAGGGAACCTTTATGTATATTTCCCATCCAATAATTACATGCTGACTGGTACAGAAAGAAACCTCCATGGATATATTTCCCATTGAATCATTGCATGCTGACTGGCAGAAAAGGGGGTCCTCCATGCATATCCCCTGCCAAAGCATTACATACTGACTGGCAGATAAGGGGGCCTCCATTCATATCTCCTGCCCAATCATTGCATGCTAGCTGGTAGAGAAGGGGGCCTTCATGCATATCTCCCATCCATTATTGCCCGCTGACTGGAAGAAAGGGGACTCCATACATATCTCCCATCCAATAATTGCATGAGAAGGGGGTCTCCGTGGATATTTCCATTAAATCATTGCATGCCAACTAGCATAGAAGGGGGTTTTTCATGAATATCTCCTGCCAAATCATTACACACTGACTGGCAGAGAAGAGAGGGCCTCCAAGCATCTCCTGTCAAATCATTACACACTGACAGGAAGAGAAGGGACCTTCATGCATATCTTCCAAACAACCATTGCACTCTGACTGGAAGAGGCCTCTGTACATCTCTCATCCAATCATTGCATGCTGATAGGGAGGAGGCATCTATGCATAACAGCCACTGAGCCAAATATCACTGACCACTTCACTATATGGTTTATCTAGGATTGATTTTCCTGAAGCATAAGCATAAATTACACAATGAGGCTTGGAATGGAAGATCCTACTGCCAGATTGTAAAACTAACTACTACTCTGAGAGTTACTTTTACACTGCTGGCCACCCAAAATGCAACACCAAGAAGTTCACGAGATAGCAAAGCCAGATTTACTGGACACATAACAACAGATGCAAAGATGAAACAATTGAGCTTACAGGCCCGTGCGACTTGCGAAACACGCAGACATCAATAGTTCGTGTGGCCCCCATGGCTGGCAATAGCGGCCGCTACATGCCGCGGCATGGAACGAAAGAGGCTTCGGATGTGGGCTTGGGGTATGTCGGTCCAGGCTGCTTCCACACGTTGCCACAGTTCATCAGGCATAGCCGCAGGTGATGCTTGCCGGGCCACTCGGATGCCGATCAGGAACCAGACGTGTTCGATGGGCAACATATCGGGAGAACAAGCGGGCCACGGCAGCAGTGACACCTGGTGGGCCGTGAAGAATTGTCGCACAATGTGTGCCACATGCGGGTGCGCACTGTCCTGTTGAAACGTGGCCGCTGGCAGGTCCTGCAGGTAAGAGAGGACTACAGGCTCCAAAACGTCGGAGATGTAGCGGTGGCTGTCGAGTGTACCGGCGATGCGTACCAGAGGGGTGCGGGTGTCATATCCAACTGCGCCCCAAACCATAACGCCAGGCGACGGACCGGTATGGCCATGCATAATGCAGGCGTCTTACAGCCTCTTGCCTAGATGCCGCCACACGCGGATCCGACCATCGTGGTGTTGCAGGCACAAGCGGGATTTGTCGGAGAAGACAATCTCGTGCCATTCCGTAGTCCAGGTCCGGCGTTCAACGGCCCACTGCCGCCGCACTCGCCGGTGGTGTAACGTCAATGGTAATCGGAGCAATGGACACCGTGCGACAAGTCCCCGCTCCTGCAAACAACGTTGAACGGTACGTGCTGACACAGGTTATTGCGTAACACATCCTAATTCTTGCGTTAACGTTCATGATGTGGCGGTGCGAGCCGTCAATGCCCGCCGCACAACATGCCGGTCCTCTCGTTCAGTGGTGTGCCGCGGGTGCGGCAATCGCTCATGTCCGTCCGTCCGTTTCTCCCGCACCCACCGAATCCATACTCGTCTCACTGTGGCTGGATATCATCCCACACAGGCGGCAATGTATCGGTATGATAAACCGCTGCCGCGATAAAAGCCACTATTCGTCCTCTGTCGAACTCCGAAACGTGCTGGAATTACTGCCATATTCTGCCACGAGGCATCAGGAAGCTTCCCACGCACAGGTCCGGCAGCACAACACATTTCAACTACTTATACCCCGCTGCCTTCTGTGCACCCTTCTTATAGTGCTTCTCGGTGGCGTGCCGGGCGCATATGATTTGCATATGCCCTGCAATGCTAATCGTTTGCATGTCCTCTCGCGGGCGACGCATGCTGCGAATTTCAGGCCAATCGGATGCTTCCTTCTTGGTGTTGCATTTTGGGTGGCCAGCAGTGTATATTTAATAACAGCCTTATGGCGCACTCTGTTACTTTTAAAAGAGTAACAGGAACAACACTTCAAGCATGAGTTCGACACCACAATTGGCTGGGGCTAGTTACCACATAACCATGGTTCTTCCAATATTTTTCACATATACATAGATTTGTTTGAATACATCACTCAATTTACAAGCAGTCCACTCATGATACACTCTAGTTCCTGCTTTTACCTATGTATGACATGGTTTGGCACTGTTTTTAGCACAAGTTGAACCGAATTAGGGTCATGCAGCTACTACTTACATAATGCTCATGGGGATTGTAAATCAATGAAGAGCACAATTCTCCCGTTGTGACTGTCATTATGGTATCAATATTTTCTTTTACATTAACTGCTGACAGCAGAAAATCCATAAAGATTTCAGACATGAATTTTTTGTTACTGTAGAAATTTTTGTGCAATTCTGCAATTCACTCATTGGACTGCATTATGCCTAAAGAAGTTCACAAGACCACATTACTGTAATAGCCACTTGAAATATTTTTTAGCCTATAGATTGGCCCACTAAGTTTCTTTCCAATTGGACTTTTATTAAAATAAACAAAAATGTGCTGCAAATTTGTATGATACAACATAACTGCACTTTTCAGAAAACCTTTTAAGCTACTCAAAGATCTCATTCCTAAAATGGCACTGGACAATGTAACAATTCAGTATTTCAATTATCTAACTAGTGTCAGTTTTAATTACTGAAACCCTGAATTTCCATATAAAGTTTCAGAAAACTCATTTAAGCCATGTCCCTCAAAACTTATCAAATTTCTATCCCTTCTGAGAGTTTTTTTTTTTTTTAGCAAGATATTACAAATTTAAATTTCATTAAGTTTAAGCACAACACATGAGTTTAAAACGAACAGATGATCTGGGACATGAAATATTCAACATACCTCTATAGATAGCAGTACCAAAACTATTATTAAATTTTCCAAAGAAAAAAGACAACTACAAAGATATCATACTTGAAGGGCAATTGTTGCTTAAACAGATCAATGTCACTCAGGAGAGAATAATAAACTAGTTTTTCACCAAGGTCATGTACATTTGTTTCAATTCTAGTTAACAACAAAATAAAAAACTTTACAATGCATACACAGTCAACAACACACAAATTACATGCATTTTACATATTGTGCAGTTACTACAAAAATGCATCAAGTCTCTGACCTAGCTGAATCCCTCTTCTCTCTGCCTTAAAGTTAGACCATGTAACTGATATTACACATTTTTGATGCTTCAGTGATGGTAAACATACACTTAATCAAAAACCACCACCCATGGTAGTTCTTGTACATTCAGATGAACAGTCAGATGGGTGTCTTTGCTTTCAAGATGAAAAGCACCATGAGCAAATATTAGTTGGAAGGAAATGTATGACCAGTCGATTCCTTGTCATACACTCCCAATGAACAGGAGTTTTATTTATCATACATGAGACCAACAAAGAAGAGAAAAAGCTGAACTTTTTAACTGGGTGAAAAATCAAAACATGCAGCAAGGTGTGAATATAATGCAGAATACCTTCTGTTTGTCTTTTGTTGACTCTGTAGATGCACAGTATGCACTGCTTGATTTTTCTTTCTACCGATACACTTTTCGCATTTCTTCATTGTAATTTTTTTTTTTTTTATGCCCTCTGATGGCAATAATTTCATCCATCATGCAGAAAGAACTTTCAGCCGAGGACCATGATGCTTGATATCAAAGCTTTGACTATGCTAGATAAATGGTATAACTTTGAGAACACAAATACTTTTGAACACCATGCATCAATTCTTACAAATTTTCCAACCTCAGCAGTTGTTTAATGCACACATTTAACAACAACATAGGAAAGTGGAAACATTGCGGAGGGTGGATCATGATTACGATATTTTTTTTTTTTTTTTTTTTTTTGCTCAGTCTGACTTCTGTTTCCTAAAACTTTCCCTAATTTTCAAGCTGAAATACAAATATTTAAGCAATAAAATGAAACTTAACAACGTTGGGTAGAAGGAAAATTGCGAGGAAAATAAATTATGATTACGGAAGAAATCTTCAAGCTGTCTACCTTTCATTTTCGAGCATTTTGAAAGATAGAATTCCACCCTCCAATGGAACCCCTCCCCCATCACCACCACCACCAGTACACCCCAAAATTTTGTTAAGTTATGCATCAATCTCATGAATGACCACAGCGATAACAGAAAAAGCAGAATTCCTTGAATCCGCTGAATAATCACGTGCCTGAAGATCAGAGGAAAATTTTTGCACCGTCTAACTTCTGATTTTGAAAAATGTTGCCTACAGTTTCAAGCTGAAATATAAACATTTCTGCACTGTTTAATGCCAATACTGAACAGAGGACAACATCGGAAGGAAAAAATTATGAATACAGGGGAATTTTTACTTCCGTTTTTGAAAATTTTGAAAGATGAAATGCTGTTCCCAGACGGAAAATGACCCATCCCTACGCCAAAAAGTTTCTCTTCACTTCTGCATTGATCGAGAATGGCCCAAATGATGACAAAAAAACAAAAAAAACATAATTCTGTAAATCCACGGAAGAATCTAATGTGTGATTTATAAACACTGGTGTTACATCAAACAAAAAACAGAACACTGATAAAAGTAACAACACACCTTCATCATAAACAGTAAAATTTGTTGTGACTAAGGGTGGAACTTGTCCTCTTGTATTAGTACAGAAAGAGCCACAACGTGCTTTCCTGTCATCTTCGATGACTTGTATCTGCAATAAGCAACACAGGAAATCAATACCTGTTACAGAAACAACTGTGTTAAAGTTTTCTTCAGATAACTAGGTAACGAAAATACAATGAAACTTGTCTAAGACAGAATCCATGGGACTAGAACTATTTTCCGTTTTAGGCAGGTTTCTGTTTAATACAGGTGAACCCATGGTAGCCATTGAAATGTAAACATTTGAATTTTTGTCATGCAAATAACAGATTCTACATAATTACTGATTATTTAAGACAATGTATTGTTCGCATGTACCTTGATCAACTAAAAATCGCAAACTTCTATTTTTTTTAAATTATAAAACATTGATGATATCTACACAGTAGGACTTACAATACAACGCTCCTGGATAGAACGTGTGCTGTTCATTAACTGAAGTAGAAAATCTCAAATATCCTGAATACTCTGCAATGCTTAATGATATGTTTTCATCCTAGACGTACATTCCATATTCACCTCCATTTGATTATCCTCACTGCTATTGTTTTCCTTTTCAATTTGATGTCGCTCAATAATTTCGTTAATACCTTCATTAGGTACTATGGCAACAGGCAAACAAATGAACACAACAAACAACGACTATGAATGATCATCTCAATGAACAAATGTTAGAGAATTAAATCAGAGCATCTTGTGGAAATCTAAACAAAACAGCCAGCTGTGAAGACTTTGCATCCAGGAAAGAAAGCAATGCTGGTTACATGACCTAAACTTGTGTCATGCTATGTGCTTAAGGAGAAGCCTAACAATGGATGTGCTACAGTGTATGTAAAATTTGTTTTCACAGCATAGGTGCCATCTGTTACATGTTGTGTGGAGGGGGCACTAGTCCTACCAAATATTTCGTATGAAAGTATATTTGGATTATCAAACTTCATTACATTTTACTGAATTTCCACACATGCTGCTAATAAATCAAAGTCATATGTGCTTTCAAACTGATTTGTGCGTGTGTTCAACCCCACTGCTCTTCGCCACCACATTCTTGCAACACAGTTCAAACAGAATTTATCATCAAATGAATCCATGGCATAAAAAGCATTGTTCATATCTTAATCTTCACAAAATCTATTTGCAAAGTCAAGCAGACAGACATGCATTCAGAAGTTTTTATGTAGCAGATGATACCTATGCAGGAAAAACAACTTTATGTGCTATTGCAAATGGTGGTTGCCGAAGCATTGCAGTGGGTAGGTACAGATTTTCAAATTTTACTTTGACAAATTTGTACGGCAAAAGCGTGTGCTCCCTTTACTGACATGGCATCATATGACCACAAATAACTGGAAACATGGGTTTCATACAGAAACTCGGGTAAATTACACGAAGCTCTTAATGGAAATTAGTACCAAATTATCTTTTTAATGATATATAATTTTATGGTATTATTCTAAATAAGACTGATGTTGAGCCATCAAATCTTTATAACAATACAAATTTTTCTAGAAGTTTCCACAATTTTGGCCACTAGAATATGTTGAATGTTAAGAGAGGTAGCCTATCAACTTCTCTTTCATTATTAACCATCAATGATATTTCAGTTGTTACAAATTGAAAAAACAGAAAATGTATTGCTCCATTTATTAATAGGAAATCTCTCCGGTATCAATCGGTAAAGAACAGAAATTTTCCTTTCCCCTGCCTGGTACCAGTAATACAAACTCACCTCATCAAATTCCTATTACTTGGAAATGCATTTTTAAATCTTGCAACATTTGATTCATCATGTGTTAACACCATGTAATATTTCATTCATTCCACTGGCTGATGAAGGTAGTAGTAGTAACTGAAATGTCTCTATTTCACGATTTTATCTCCTTTGTATGTAACTTTAAAGCAGAGATTCTTTAACAATACTTTTAATGAACTACAAATATCTAAAAATTACGGGTTTTTACTAAAGAATGAAAGGATATTTATAAATCAAATTTTCAGGTAGCACCCCTATCTTTCCTCAGGAAAACAGCTATAGTAGATGTTGCCATTCATGAGGTAAATTCCAACCTTTCAAATCCCTTAATGTAGTACCGGTTCTTCTCTCTTTTTCCAGTTTTTCTGACAATTTTCTTTGATGTATATACATTGAAGTACCAAGAAAACTGGAAAGGGTACTATCATCCATTACATGCCACCACACACATGTGGTAAATGGTGTCGTCGTCCACAAACAATGTATATGTAAAGAGAGGCAGATATCTATGCAAGCTCAAGTAGTAGCATTCACATTTCAGATGGCAGCTTTTCAATATTTAAGCAATTTCAAACATGGCATGATAGTCGGAGCCCAGGAGATGGGTCACTCCATCTCAGAAATTACCACAAAATTTTGATTTACTTACATGGTCAACATTTTCAAGGGTGTACCTGGACAACACAAACTCAGGGAAAACATCCAGAGTGCTAGACCAGTGTGGCAGTAGAAAAGCCCTGGACAATCGTGAACAGTAGTGTCCGGCACACATTCTTACATCCGCCTGGCATGCAACATTGCCACAAATCACAATGCAATTCAATGCTGGGGCCAGTAGTAGCATCAGCATTTGAACAGTGCAACATTCCCTGTATTCAATGGGACTACAGAGCAGCCCACCAGGGTGCCATTACACCTGGGCTCGGGAACACCGTCATTGGATGTAAGACGACTGGAAACATGCAGCTTGGTCCAACGAGTCGTGGTACCAACTGTTTTGGGCAGATGAGCGACTCCGGGTGTGGTGACACCACCACGAGGCAATGGATCTAGCATATGCCTATAAGGGACAGTCAGGCCGACAGTGACTCAGTTACAGGGTAGAGTGTTTTCAGCTGCTATGCATTAGGATCCCTGATAAGTCTGCAGATGCTCTAACCAGTGGAGGCTATATAACCATCCTTGGGGATCATTTGCACCTGTTAATGTCATGCAATCACTCCGACAGGCGCTACCTCTTTCAACATAACAATGTGCTACTGCACACGTCCATAGTCATCTGATTATGGCTAGAGAAACATTTCATGGAGTTTTGCATCCTGACTTGCCCCCTTCGTTCACTGGATTTAACCCTTTAATGACCATGATCCACAAAATATTTTATCACTCTAAATACCATATCGCCCGAAACTGTCTGTTGGTTCACTTCTTTGTTCAACAACAACATCTACTGAGTGTGACTCCTGCTTATCCTTCATAAATCGAGAAAATTTGAAGAACAGGTAAGGGTGGGAAATCTGACGCACTCTAGAGAGGCGTTTTGAATGGCTATGACCCTTTGTATGCATGGGCACTTTGGTGTTATGGTCGTTAAAGGGTTAAACACCATTAAACACATTTGGGATGCTATTCAACATGCCACCTCCACCGGTGAATATTATGGAATTGTGGGATGCTCTTCAAAAAGCATGGTGTGCACTGTCCCCACAGAACTACAGATAGCTCATACAGTCCATGCCCTGTTGCGTTGCTGTCATTGTCAGATTGTTAGGAGGACCAACACTGTATTAGAGAGGTAACCTAGTTTTTTTGGCACTTTAGTCTAAATATCCTTTATTCCTTAGTAAAAACCCATAATTTTGAAATATTTGTAGTTCATTAAGTCTAGGAATTTCCATGTTGCCAAGTATTACCAAGTTTAAGACTGCATATGGGTCGGAAACATGGCAAGGTGTTAAACAAATGAGAGAAGTGGGATTAAACAAGATCTTTGCATATTCCAACTTAAATTCCTAAAGAAGTGCAAGATAGTGAACTTCACTTTTCCATCACTGAAACTCAACAAAAATGTAAGTAATCTTTTATCAACATGCTTTGCAAGAAGAATTGAACAAAACAACAATTGCTGGTGCAGTGAAAAATAAGTACAAAGATTTAGCTAAGAACAAAGCATTGGAAAAACATATGTGGAAGGCAAAACTGGCATGCCTTCAAAATTCAGACAAAAAGTTATCAGAAGATTAGCTAAAAAAGCATTAAGAGATGAAAACAAAAAATACTCAAAGAAATTAAAGCTACTTAATCTGAACAGCTTTCGTGTTTTCTTTACGAAAATAATATGCTCGGGCCGTGCCTGTCGTCATTGGGGGTTGTACTGTACACAATATATGCTGCATAGGCACATAGCATATATCATCATGAAGTGGCCAGTAAAATGACTTTGCACGACCATGTGGATGCATAAACTTAATTTTCACGTCTTCATCCTTATAATATCACTAATCATACCAAAAAACCAGTTATCATATATGCATGCTAAATAACATTGAGTGTGCAACTGTGGCCAATTTATAAGTTCAGTGCTACTTTTGAAGTTAAATATCAAACAATATTTGTCATCTCTACTTACTCTCTTCATTCCTATGGTATTTGATGAAAGTGGACAAAAAATAGTGAAAACTCCTGGTTCCTGGAATAACTGCTGTTTCTAAAAAAACATTCCTGTCAGTTGTTTCATACAATGTCAGGCTTTGACATAACATGGAACTAAATGGTTTTTTTTTTTTTTATGTTTGCAAGACACAAATTAAAGGCATCCATCGGTTTTGTGATTTGATTTTTGATAGGTCGTTGCAGGTTTGCTTTGCTTACAATTCACTTCACTGTACCACCAATACCATTGTAAGCTGATTTCCCGTGGCTAGTGGCAAAAAAGACCATGATGCAGTTATTTCAAAATTATTTTCATGCTTCCACAAATTCAAAAAATTCTTGCGATTTTTATATTGTACTGCACACCCATCTGTAAAATAGTGAACCTTCACAACTTCTGGATATTTATTCTTGATGTACCGCATTGTTGCTTTGTTGAATTCTGTACACCATACAAGCATCGTGGTCCAGATAGTCAGAAAAGAAGCAGTGATTGGAGATTTCAGGCAACTGTGTCTCACCTCTTATGTACATAATAACTAGGTGAACTGTGCATGCCTCTGATGTCCAATGATAGCCTTGTGCCTCATCTTGTATGACAAATAAGTAGTTCTCACTGAAGTCCACAAGAACAATTGCCATGTCTGGCGTAAGCATTTCTTTGAGTTCCTTTAGAAACCTGGATTATTCCTTTGCAACGTATGCATGTAGGATAAGTTTTTCCATCTTCAACAATAGCATTTGCACAAAATCTTCCATTGTTAACATTTGTTTAATTAATTCTAATCTTCCACTTGATACCCACTGACTGAATTCTATGGTATCATTTTCATCATAATCTTCAAATTTTGTTTTCAAAAAATTTGCTAAGTTATCTGTAGATGAGCAGTTTTTGCAGTGTCTGAGCATGCAGTTACAATCTTTCAAGTCACAAACCATGTAACCCATTAATGTTTCATACCATTCATTGAACTGAGCAGCATTCAGAAGTAATATAACATTTTGATGTATAGTGCACACACATACACAGAATGAGTACCAGCAGTGCCAGCTAAAACACACCATTTTGGTCTTACACTGCAAAATTTTGAAAATCCAACCTTTCTGTCAGGATATTGCTGTTTAAAAGAGATATACAGTTCTTTAAGATTGCACAAAATTAGCCTCTTCTGCACATGCTGATTTCTTCTGATGCTTACGAAATCCTTCTTTCCTGACATCTGCCGAGAAGAAGTGTCATCTTCATAAAATCCCTGAATTAATTGCAATGTTTCATTGCTCAGTTTTTTCCCTATCCTTGGTTCTGGTAGTGACATAATTCCTGTTTTCTTTAATCAGTTTTTTAGATTGTCGCACTAGATATTCTGACACCTGAAATGTTTCAATAATCATCATTTGGGACCAGGATGGAGGTGCCACTGTTAGCATTTGGATTTTTTTTTCTTTTTTGCCTGTTCAATGTGGGAAGTTTCTCTTCCATCAGAGCTACAAGCTTCTCTAAATCTTTGGCCTTTTGCTTTGTTGCACTGGTCTCAGGGGTATCTTCATTTTCAGAGCTTGAAAAATCATGTTGCAGTACACTGGGAACTTTATGTTTAACACTTGATTGTATTTGTTTTATTTTCCCATATGACAATCTTCCGTGCTGTGGTACAGAATGCAGCTTCAAAGGAGAACAGCAAATATTACTCAAGCCCATATTGATTTCATCCAGTGTTTGTTCTTTTTCTACTGATTCTTGTAGTAGCGTTAATTTGTTGACACTTGTGCTTTCACTTTCATACTGTGCAGCTGTGATGTCTAAACCAGATTCAGAGCTTGCTTCCTTTAGTCTCATAGCCCTATTTCTACAGTTACAATAGATCTTCTGCCCAGGTTCGACATTAACATGTTTTTGCATAAATTCCTTTGCTAATCGTAGACTGGCCATCCTTATAGAGCTTCTAACAGATTTTTTATGAACTTGAAATGGATTGCAGCATGATTTTTGTTGTTCCTCAAATTTTGTTATATAGTAGTATTCATGATGAAAACATAGTCACAATACTTCCACAGTCTGCTATTTCAGTTCTTAAACACAGTATTATTTCCTTATCAACTTCATTTATCTCCTCAACTCTTTTCCGTCCCCTTTGTGACACATAGCATGTTTTGTGACATGGTGTTTGGGTCAACTGCCCGACACTGCAGAAGTTTTGTTGATCCATTACTAAGGAAGTAAGACGTAATAGAATATGTACAAACTAAGAAAACTTCCCCTCTCAGCAAATGAACAGTAACAGTTAACCTAAATCTTACTCTCTAAACAAGCTAAAACTCTTAACTGAAAGGCAAACCAAAGGGGTTGGTCATGACCAGGGTACTAGTGAAACAAACCAAAACAAAAGAAGATCAAACTGAAACCTCATTGGCTTGTTAGCTGAAACCAAACCAAAACTAGACTTTGATTGGCAGATTGGAAACCAAACCAAAACTAAACATTGATTGGCAGTTGAAAACCAAACCAAAAATAAAAATTGCCTGTCAGTTGAAAACCAAACCAAAAATAAAAATTGCCTGTCAGTTTTAAACCCTACTGTCACTGACTGGAAGTTTAAAACCCAAAATAAAACTCCATTCCCTGAAACATATTTCAGAAAGTTCTTATCTTTCAACATTTTCTCTACCCGCATCCCCTTGTGATGATTAAATCAGCTGATAAAGCAAACTTGTGATATGTTGAAATGTGTTCTATGCAATGCTAAAAATGGTTCCTCCTGTTGATACTTTGTGCACTGATACTCTGAAAAATATATTTCACATCATAATGTTTCAAAGTAGTTAAAAATTAGTCAGTGCTTAAAAATTTCTATTTCATTTTGTTTCACTTTGTCAATTGTAAAAAATAGAGCAAAAAAACTGTAGATTGAGTTTATTAGTTATTAAGAACATAGGAATTTATTTCTTCAACTATAAGGAATACATTTAAAAATAGTTAGCCTCTAAATTTGATTTGGAAATTTACCAAAACTGGAAAAAATTCTTGTAATCATGGTATACAAGAAATTACTTTTTTTTTTTTTTTGGATCTTGTTGCTACCTAGCTAGCAATTTATTAACAAAATTACATGTTTGATTATTCTCAAGGTATGCTACAGGGTAGCAAATTGGAAAAGTTGAAATTTTATGTAAAAATGAACAAACTATTTCTTTTCATTTTTGCAGAGGTTCTTACCCCTCAGCATGTGAGAGTAACTATATCTTGTGAACACACATACACCCACCCACACACACACACACACTCTCTCTCTCTCTCTCTCTCTCTCTCTCTCTCTCTCTCTCTCTCTCTCTCTCTCTCTCTCTCACACACACACACACACACACACACATGCACACAGGTGTGCACACACATGCACAAAGATTTAAGTTGAAAAGCTGCCACATGATATGCTTCATCATTTGCAACAGGATCAGTTTGCTGTTGAACGAGTGGTTAGGCCCAACTTTCGAGTGCTGTATCTCGGAAACTATGGAATGTGGAAAATAAAAAATTTGCAGTGTTTTGCAGCTTTGTTAGGTAAACCTACATGCTAATTTTCAGCAAAATCCAAAACAGTGGGTCAAGTTTGTAGAACAAAATGGCTGAACTGTCGAAGGAGAGCCATCTATGAAATTCAGATAATTTTAACCATCAGAGAAATATGCTGATAACCACCATTTTTTTCAAATGTGTTATAGGATCTGTTAAACATCAATATAAACAAAAAATTATCTCCCTCATGTCAGAGCAATATTCTACAGAGCCTAAAATGTCTAAATTTTGCAGTAATTTTTCACTTCACCACTAGGTGTCGCTCACTTAACTGGTGTTTCAGGTAAAATGAAAAGTGTTTTCAATATTTAGGGACCCTTTTCCATGTGATTCCAAAGTGTCACTCTCCTAAATTCAGTAGCACACAAACTACAGCATGTTATGTAAAAAGTGGCATGCTACTGCACAGCTGCAAAAGTGATATTCAGCTAAATTTTGAAACACTGCATTTAAAAAACTATGAGGTTTAAAAAACTGAAACTTAGGATTTTTCCATATCTTTATTGGGTATATCTACCTGCCAAAAAAAAAAAAAAACTTTCCGAAATCTGAGCCTCCCGTGTATATATATATATTATTATATTCTTGTAGTCTTTTACAAAATATATATATATATAATGATCAATAATAATATAATAATCAATAAGAGAAAAAACATAACTATTGGACAGTGCAGGAGTATATATAGCATTCCAATTAAGCCAACCAATGACAACAATAGAGTGAAATACATAGGAAGCACAAGAAACAAATTAAAAACGAGATTGACACAACATATGAAGAACTGGGAAAAAAAGGAAGAAAAAACAGCACTTGTACAATATTGCATAAAAAATAACACAATGCCAGAATTTGGAAATATCAAAATTGTCTGCAAACAACCAACCGAAAAGACCATCCATTTCGCCGAAGCAATCATAATTGAAAAAAACAAAAAAACTGACTGCAACATTAGTGGAGTAGAAATGCCAATTCCATGGAAGATACTGATAGAAGAAGAAAACAAAAAATGGGAAGGCAAACAGAACAGAAACAATGCCAACATGCAGACACACACACACAAAAAAAAAAATTCCTAAGTCTTCAAATCACAGGAGTGGCAACACAACACACCCGATGACGTATAACACACAAAGATTCCCAAACTGAGCATGTGGCATATCCAACGTAGACTGCAGAGAGAACGGACGACCAGAGGTCCCAGAAGATAGCAGACAGATCTGCCGAAATGCACTGGACAATACATCCAAGAAGTCTGACGAAGTTTTTTTGGTGATTGCATTTTCTCATGCGAATATTTTTTCGAGTGATTCATTTTTCCGTTTTTCAAGTTTTCCAATGTAATTTTCACATCTTTTTTGTCGTCATGTGCCTTGCGCAGTTCAACTAAAAAAGTATATCCTACTCAAGAAAATGTACGGACTAACTTCTAAAAAAGCCTACACTCAAGAACCTGGTGAGAACAACCGTGCAAAGATTTGAACATCGACCACCTACAACCGAGAGGTACGTGAAAGATTTGAATCACATTTGATTATCCAGATATATATTCGCAGTGAATATTAATAACTTCCAACTGAGAAATTGCTTTTCACTCAAAGGAAATATAACATGTAAACAGTTACAACAGTTAAAACCACCATTAAATGGTTCTACCTGGAAAAAAATAACATATGGAAAACATTTTTCTAAATCTCGATACATCGAGAAATACATGCGCATTTGTAAGGTAAGAATTCCAAGTCGATTTTAATCGAAATAAAATGCAATACTTAAAAAATAACAATGTATAAATGAAGCATGGTGAAAAATATATGCATTAAAATAGTTACCATATATACTCGCGTATAAGTCGAGAAATTTGGGACAAAATGAGAGCTTCAAAGTAATGGGGTCGACTTATACGCGGGGTCTAAAAAAATCGTAAGTCCAAAAGTTCTTCCCGTGAGGCAAAAGGCAATCCATCCCAAAAGAAATAAAAATGCCGATGCAGTATTAATTACGAAATCGCAACCCTCCGAAAGAAAGAAAGAACACCGATGTGGTAGAATTACGAAATCGTGACCCTCCGAATTTCTCCGCGCTTTGAAAAGTCTCCTCTCTCCCGGCTTTGCGTATCCACAGCGCAGTCACAGCCGCGCATAGAAAGCACCGCCCTTCCGACTACCAGTTGATTGCACTGACCTTTGACGTAACGGAGCCATGCGACAGCCAGTGTTAGGTGTTTCTTGTTCTTAATCGCACGTGTTTTTCTTGTTCTTAATCGCACGCGTCTCGCTTCTCCAATTATAGGTGATACGGATTGTGTAAAGAAACGGATGTCCTATAACGCAGGATTCAAGTTGAAAGTGGTTTCTTTTGCAGAAAATACTAACAACTGTGCTGCTTCACGTCAATTTGGCATTAACGAAAAAACTGATTCAAGACTGGCGTAAAAAAACGGACTTGGTGAAAATCCCAAAATCACAAAAGGCGCTGTGTCGTGGAACGACATCTTTCCCAGAGCTGGAAAGTGTCTTGAATGATTGGATTGTGAGCTGCAGACAAAATGGTTACATACATTGTAACGTGAACTGGTATACATTTGAGAGCAATGAAGCTCGCAAAAGATGAAAAGTTTGGAGCCACAAAATAACACTTTTCGTGCCTCACCAGGTTGGTGCACAAGGTTTATGAACCTCTATGGGTTGTGTCTACGCCAGCGCACCAAAATTGCACAAAATTTACCTCGTGACCTCGAAGCAAAGATAATGGAATTTCAAAAGTATGTACCGTAATTTTTGGGCTAAGAGCCGCAGCTCTTACGTTGTTACTAAAAGTTAAATTTTTCGGGTGTGCGGCCCTTATGCCGAATTTGTTTTCGATAAGACGTTCTTCCCTCCCTTTTTTTTTTTTTTTTTCATGCAGATGCTTAGTAATTTTTTTCAAACCACGTCTTTTTTGTTCACGAACTCGACTGTGATCATGTCCTTCCCCCTTTCTACTCATACGTTAGACAATAACTCCGCTGTCCTGATGTTGGTTTAGGAGGGAAAGTGGGGGAGAACAGGAATGCCTGACTCAAACACCCTTTGCATGGGGGATGGAATGGGGACATAAGCACACAGACGAGTAGCGTGACGTCCGAGGCTTCTGTGGATAGCGCGCCCAGCGGTAACGGCTCAATGCGCAGTAAATGAAAGTAGGTCAAACCACTTGAAAGAGAGAAAGCGCACCGCCGTTTTGAAGTGTTAGCGGCAGATCAGCGAACACGTGCGAAGCAGCTGGTAAAAGGAAACGTCTCTACATGAGAAAAAAAGCATAACATAGAAGGAACATATTATTAAAGAAAACATTAATCGAAAGCATAACAAGCGATTATTTATAAGTTAATTACTTCTAAGACGGATTCTATTGCGGTGAACAGAGAACCATCCTGTAGCAGACATCCACATTGAATGGAATTTAGACAATTGTGCGGTTTTACGAGCAATGCGATATTCTAACGGGAGTCTTAAGATTAACTGTGATTTATATTGATTACATAAATGGTTCTGAGCATTTAATAAAGGCAAATAAATAACATCATTAGCATGATTAATAAAAAATGTATAAATAAAAATGTTTGCCAGTATGAAAAAATAAGTGTATAAAGCAGATCGACACTGAGTTGCAGAATTAGCCTTTGAAGTATACATATAATCACGTTGGGCGCGAGTTAATTCATGAAAATAAGGAAGATAATTTAGCTTTCTGAGCAGCACCACGATTTCACAGGTGCGGCCCTTACGGCAACTTTTGCTTCCATGATTGCAAAAATTCTCACCTGCGGCTCTTAGTCCGAAAATTACGGTAATTCAAAACAGAAAAGAGACTGCTTTTGAACTTTCCCAAATAGGGAACATGGATGAAACCGCCATGTGTTTCGACCTTCCTGGAAATAAGACGGTGAACCAAAAGGGCGAAAAAAATATCTTGATCAAAACGACTGGGCACGAAAAATCCAGTTCCACGGTTGTTCTTTCCTGTTTGGCCGACGACAGTAAGCTACCTCCGGTAATTATTTTTAAACGCAAAACTCTGCCGAAAAGCGTTGTCTTTCCGTCTGGTGTGCTCGTTCGTGCCCATGAAAAAGGATGGATGAACGAATCCGGAACAATTGACTGGTTAAAGAATGTGTGGAACAAAAGGCCAGGTGCACTTTTGAGGAAACCTTCTCTTTTGGTGTGGGATATGTTTGTTGCACACCGTTGTGCAGAAGTGAAAAAAACTGCAGAAAATTAAAAAACAACTCTTGCTGTCATCCCAGGTGGGTTGACATCTGTTCTTCAACCACTAGATGTCTGTCTTAATAAGCCCTTCAAGGACAATGTGCATAGGTATTGGGCAGATTGGATAAGTTCCGATTTGCCGACTGAAAAAAAGGGCAGAAATCTAAAGAAGCCAGATATCGTTTTGATTGTGCGATGGGTCAAGGATGCTTGGGATGCGATGCCTGCAGAAATGGTCGTGAAATCATTCAAGAAATGTTGCATTAGTAACAAACTTGATGGCACAGAGGATGATGAGATTTTCATGAGTGATGATGACAATGATTCTGATGACACAGCCATAGATGGGAATACTGATGTTTATGATGACGCGCCGATGACGGAGAAAGACTTTTTTGAACTGTTTGGCGAGTCTGACTCGGAATCGGATTTTGAAGGGTTCCGATGAAGTTTTTGGGTATGCAAACTAAATTTAGTATCATATATATAATTTTTTTCGTTTTCAAATGTTTTTGAATAAATTCATTGAAATTTTTTTTTCTCATTCCGGGATCGACTTATACGCGAGTTTCCGATTTCTTCCTCTGAAAGTGGGGGGTCGACTTATACGCGAGTTTCCGATTTCTTCCTCTGAAAGTGGGGGGTCGACTTATACGCGAGTTTCCGATTTCTTACGATTTTTTCCTCTGAAAGTGGGGGGTCGACTTATATGCGAGTATATACGGTAATTTCTTTTAAAAAATGCATCATCAATTACAATAATCACAGAACACCGTGTCATACCACTTTAAAAATTAAAATAAGTCGCACAAACATCAGATAAAGCATAACGTTAATTAACACACTGTGAAATTGATTTTGACAAATGAGGCAGAATACTGTGTATTTGACTATGACAATAAATGGTTTGAATGTGCTAAACTCCAGATGCAGAAAGAATACTACACCAACATCCTCACAGGTTTACCTACAGAATTAAAAATACCAGATATCTTGCAAGTTTGTAGAAATAACCATGAAAGTTGATCTGTATACTGTCAAGGAAAGAATCTAAATCTTAAAACAGAAGAGAATGAGCTCAAAATGTGAAATGTTTTAAGAAACAAACTTTTACTTTACTGATTCCATGTACATTTTTGACATGTCAACATTCCTAATGACAACAATCATTGTTTTGTAAAAACAACAGATGTCTTATTTCCTGAAGTGCTATGTATCAAGATAGATCATACTTGTAATTAAATTTTTTTATTGCTAACTTCAAACTTTATAATGCATATTGAGCAAAAGACATGTGGAATTTTTTCTCCAGAATTCTAAAAATGCAACTTTTTTAATAAATATTAAGCCAAATAATTAAATTAATAGACCTTTAAATTTTTAAATGGAAACAGATGGTTCACCATTTTCAAGGGGTTTTTTATGAGCTTAAAAAAACTAGACGTTTTCCTGCTCCTTATGAGCAACAGAAGCGGCATTATAATCCACTTTTAGGATCACCTCAGATTCAAATACATTTTTATTTCTCAATTCTAAACATCTTGTAACTTTCTAAATGCATGTGAAATACATTTTGGAGGTTTAGCAATTTGTCTCACAAATAGCAGCAAGTTCACTAACTTGCATCAAAATTCAAATATATGATGTCACTAGCTCTGTTGATGTGATAGGAATAGCATTTACTTGAGGCATTTTGGAGATTTAAAACACACTGAAGAAATTTTTAATCACAAATTGACTTACAGGGCCAGGCATGTTGTCTGGATCAAGCCTTCTAGGCTGCGATGACGGTGGTGCTGAAAATGGAGTAGCCATCCTATTTTGCGGCGCATTTGCTCCCACACCAGGTGGGGGATAATGTGGATGAAACGATGACGGAGGACCCACGCCATCAGCACTGCTCTGTGGCTGCGATACTGGTGGATACCGTGCCTGCATGGGTGGAAGCTGCTGTTGCTGTGGTGGCATATACTGCTGTCCTGTGGATGACAAAGGTCCATTGAAGTGGCTGTTGCCAGGTAATGGTGGAGGTTGCCCCATTAAACTGGGAGCAGACTGATGAGATCCAGGCAAAGTCCCTGAATTTAAACTATGTGGCACTTGACTTAATGGCGTACTAGTTGCAGTTTCCGGTACTGGAGGACCTATAGGTTGATCTAAGTAAGGTTTGGTATTTGATGGCATTGCTGGTGGTGGCACTGATGAAACTGCATCAGCTGGGTTAATCTGTCCAGGAGGTATGGAAGAACCAAAATGGTGTGAAGCCTGAGAAGATGGTGGCATACCTCTAATACTATACTGGTGTGATGCAGGTGGTCCACTAATACCACTTAGAGGAGGCTGTGGGTGTCTGTACTGGTTTACAGTCTGTGGAGAATGCTGTGGCACTTGTTGATATGGAGGTCGAGTGAAGCCAGGTTGAACCGGGGATGGTTGAGCAGAATGTGGCCTCGCAGGTCTCTGAGGAGGTAAGCTTCCTGATAAGGAATAGGAAGGATGATTTCGGTCTTGGGATAAGTGCATGTCACCAACTTGTTGAGCTAGCTATAAAAAAGAAATATATTCAAACTTACATTTAAAAAAAGAAACACTTCCTGGCAATAAACTTGTCATTAAAAAAGCATAAATGCAACAATGAGCAAAAACCTGGAACAAGAGTGTTTCTTCAAATAAAACTAATAAAAAAATTGTCAGGGGAAGATAATAGAAAACACAAATGTTCCTAATTTACAATAACTGCAAAACAGAAAAAAAAAAAAAAAACGGCATGTCACTGAGTTACCTGATCTGCACTATCACTACTTCATTAAGAAACACACAAAACTGGCCTAGCAGTACAACTAATTTGAGGAAACAATGCAACTTTGATAATGAAACAAAGGCAATAAAGTCAACACTTAATTGTACCACCCCTTGGGTCTGAACAGACATGCTCTATTTAAAACATCCGTTGATGTACCACCACACCCTTGGCATCTGCCAACCGTCAATGTATATTACTGTGCCAACCTGCCTTTCCCAACACAAAACGTATTTTGACATACTGCCACTTGCAAGCTGTGTGAGAAATTCTCTTACCATTTTTCAGATCATGATTTAATTCAAAAAAATTGTTCTGACATGACAAGAGTAAAGAAGTGGGATTAAAAATGAACTTTCAGAAGACAAAAGTGACGTTCAATGCTTTTACAAGAAATGAAGATTTATCGATTGATGGAGAAAAGCTGGAGATAACAGACACGTACGTTTATCTTGGACAGCAGATATCAAGTGAGGGTCACATTGATGAAGAAATTAATCGGCGTACAAAACTTTCCTGGAGAGCTTTTGGAAGAAACAGCATAATTTTCAAGAGCAATATGCCATTATGTCTTAAAAGAAAAGTGTTTGATCAGTGCATTCTTCCAGTGCTTACGTATGGTGCAGAGACATGGATCTTAACTAAAAGAGACATACAAAGGCTGCAGACAACTCAAAGCAGCATGAAGAGGTGCATGCTTGGTGTAACCAGGAGAGATAAGAGGAGGAACTCATGGATCCAAAAAATGACAAGAGTGGAAGACATCATGATCAGAGTTAAATCCCTGAAATGGCAATGGGCTGGACATACTGCCAGAAGGACAGACCATCAATGGACAGCCGAAATTTTAGACTGGATTCCGAGGGACAGGAAAAGACCCAGAAGAAGACCACATGGGAGATGGGTGGATGAAATTCGAAAGTATGCGGGAGTGACATGGAGGAGACTGGCACAAGACAGACCGTTGTGGAGGAAACTTGGGGAGATCTTCGTCCAACAGTGGATTGATAATGGTTGAACAATGATGATGATGATGCTATGATACACCACTAATACAAAATGTGCTGAAACGTAAATAATGTTTACATTAACTGAAAGGAATGCTTTAAAACTCTATGCATGTTGAAAGGCAGAAGTACTCAGTATGAGTTCGGAGACAGTCAGTCCTATGTCACATCCAAAGCAAAAGTCAAAAGTACTAGTTTAAAAAATGTACTCACTTGAAACCATGTGAAGTGGAAGTCTTCGTAGGTGGCATTTCACATGTAAAAAGTGAACTATTCACTGAAGCACGGGTAAAAAAGGTGGCCAGTTGAAATTTGCAAATATGCTGAAACTGACATATGGTGGGAGTGCTAGAAGTCTCAAAACGATTTACAATTCCCGTGAAGTTTAACTTCTCTTGAGGCTTAACTTCTCGCAATTTATAGCAAACTGCGTCGCATCAGATTGAGAGTGAAATTATCAAAATTGGGTTAAAAACAATCACTGGAAACTATGTATGGATTGCAAGTATAATAAAATATTGTAGAATGTAGACATGCACAGCTGGATATACATAATTGGCTGCCATACTGCATGTACCAAAGGGATGTCATGAACTCGCTAAAAGAAACTCCAAACGAAAGTTTAAAAAAATCCTGCCCAAGTATCGTAGCTGCTATACATTTTGTTGCCATCTTGCATCATCATCAGGCCAAAACTCCATAGACACCGTTCCTCTATATGAACAGCGGCAGACTGTTTGTAACAGTTAGGTGGATTTGTTGTCTGCGTTTCTCATCGCATGTCACTTACGTTGGTACATCTTTCGAAAATCTTAGTTCACGTATGTTGTGAAGTAGCTACACGATTGGTATTTTTTCTTTCTTTTGCAGTCTTCCATTTCTTATTTTTAATCAATATGTTCTGTTCTTCATTTATTAGTAATTTCCAGGGTAGGGGGAGGTCTATACTGTTATTTTTATTGCAATTTGAATCACTAGTTTTTTCAATAATCACAGCCTTAGCATGTCATAACTGAGAAGAACTTACGATATGCCACCTTTTTTACCCGAGCTTCAGTGAACAGTTCACTTTTTACATGTGAAATGCCACCTATGAAGACTTCCACATCAAATAAGGTTTCATGTGAGTACATTTTTTAAACTAGCACTTTCATGACTTTTGCTTTTACTTTGGATGTGACATGGGACCGTCTTTAACTCATACTGAGTACTCCTGCCTCTCGTGTGCATAGAGTTTCAAAGCATCTTTCAGTTAATGCAAATATGATTCAATAGTGGCAAACCTTAATATGGTAATGTCACTGATTCAATCAAAGATGTTAATTAGTGTCATTTAATATTTAAGAAGATTATTTGAACCAAACTTACAGGATGGCAATATTTCAAATGCACATGTTAAATTAGATTGTACTCCAAAAATAATTGGTTTGAAATCTAGAGCACAAACGAAATAGATGAGAACTAAGGTATGTAAAATGATTCTGTGTATGCCATTAATTTTCACTTGATCAAGTTTTACTAACATAACATGATTTTTGATTAATTTCCTCATAATTAAAATGTTTATGTTGTCTTCCTATTATGCAAAGTAAATTTCTGCATTTAATGCATACCAGAAGCTTCCGAGATGGAAACAGACACTTCGAAGTACTGTGCGCACTAAGTACATGACACATAACTACCTTTTTCTAATTAACATATTTTTAATTTAATGCTAATCATGATTCTTGATAACCCATCAACAACAAAATTAGGGTTACTTAACAATAATTAACAAATTCGATATTAAGGTCACCCTTGATGTAACTCAACATAATATAACAAAATGTAGCAGTACTTCAAAGACTGACTACCGTATATATTTGCGTATAAGTCGAGAAATTTGGGACAAAATGAGAGCTTCAAAGTAATGGGGTCGACTTATACGCGGGGTCTAAAAACCGTAAGTCCAAAAGTTCTTCCCGTGAGGCAAAAGGCAATCCCCCCCCCAATGCCGCTGCGGTATTAATTACGAAATCGCAACCCTCTGAAAGAAAAAAAAAGAAAGAAAGAAAAAACGCCGATGTGGTAGAATTACGAAATCGCAAACCTAAGAATTTCTCCGCTCTTTGAGAAGTCTCCTTTCTCCTGGCTTTGCGTATCCACAGCGCAGTCACAGCCGTGCATAGAAAGCTCCGCCCTTCCGACTACCAGTTGATTGCACTGATCTTCGACGTAACGGCAAAGAATATCACGCAAAGTGTTTTTCTTTAGTAACGGAGCCATGCGACAGCCAGTGTTAGGTGTTGCTTGTTCTTAATCGCACGTGTCTTGCTTCTCCTATTATGGATGACACGGATTGTGTAAAGAAACGGATGTCCTATAACGCAGGATTCAAGTTGAAAGTGGTTTCTTTTGCAGAAAATACTAACAACTGTGCTGCTTCACGTCAATTTGGCATTAACGAAAAACTGATTCAAGATTGGCGTAAAAAAAAAAACGGACTTGGTGAAAATCCCAAAATCGCAAAAGGCGCTGCACCATGGAACGACATCTTTCCCAGAGCTGGAAAGTGTCTTGAATGATTGGATTGTGGGCTGCAGACGAAATGGTTACATTGTAATGCGAACTGGTATACGTTTGTGAGCAATGTAGCTCGCAAAAGATGAAAAGTTTGAAGTCGCAAATAACACTTTTTGTGCCTCACCAGGTTGGTGCACAAGGTTCATGAACCGCTATGGGTTGTGTCTACGCCAGCGCACCAAAATTGCACAAAAGTTACCTCGTGACCTCGAAGCAAAGATAATGGAATTTCAAAAGTATGTAATTCAAAAGAGAAAAGAGACTGCTTTTGAACTTTCCCAAATAGGGAACACGGATGAAACCGCCATGTGTTTCGACCTTCCTGGAAATAAGACGGTGAACCAAAAGGGCGAAAAAAATATCTTGATCAAAACGACTGGCCACGAAAAATCCAGTTTCACAGTTGTTTTTTTCTGTTTGGCCGACAGCAGTAAGCTACCTCCTGTAATTATTTTCAAACGCAAAACTCTGCCGAAAAGCGTTGTCTTTCCGTCTGGTGTGCTCGTTCGTGCCCATGAAAAAGGATGGATGAACGAATCCGGAACAATTGACTGGTTAAAGAATGTGTGGAACAAAAGGCCAGGTGCACTTTTGAGGAAACCTTCTCTTTTGGTGTGGGATATGTTTGTTGCACACCGTTGTGCAGTAGTGAAAAAAACTGCAGAAAATTAAAAAACAAATCTTGCTGCCATCCCAGGTGGGTTGACATCTATTCTTCAACCACTAGATGTCTGCCTTAATAAGCCCTTCAAGGACAATGTGCGGAGGTATTGGGCAGATTGGATAAGTTCCGATTTGCCGACTGAAACCAAGGGCGGAAATCTAAAGAAGCCGGATATCGTTTTGATTGCGCGATGGGTCAAGGATGCTTGGGATGCGATACCTGCGGAAATGGTCGTAAAATCATTCAAGAAATGTTGCATTAGTAACAAACTTGATGGCACAGAGGATGATGAGATTTTCATGAGTGATGATGACAATGATTCTGATGACACAGCCATAGATGGGAATACTGATGTTTATGATGACGCACCGATGACGGAGAAAGACTTTTTTGAACTGTTTGGCGAGTCTGACTTGGAATCGGATTTTGAAGGGTTCCGATGAAGTTTTTGGGTATGCAAACTAAATTTAGTATTATATATATAATTTTTTTCGTTTTCAAATGTTTTTGAATAAATTCATTGAAATCTTTTTTCTTCTCATTCCGGGATCGACTTATACGCGAGTTTCCGATTTCTTCCTCTGAAAGTGGGGATCGACTTATATGCGAGTTTCCGATTTCTTACGATTTTTCCCTCTGAAAGTGGGGGGTTGACTTATACGCGAAGTCGACTTATACGCGGGTATATACGGAATGTATATCAGCAAATAGATAATGGATCATGCGATGGAATAAGTATCTTAAAATTGATATTGTTGCTGTTTAAGACATTGCTATGTAATTAGTGGTAGTGTCAAACATCCATGGGCATCATCTTTTTTTCTTTTTTTATTTTTTTTTTGGAGGTTTAACGACCACCGTGAACACAACTCAATGGGCTATAAGCAGTCGCCCATTCCTAATTTAGAGTGACTGGTTTCCTGGGAAGGGGTAGATTCAGTGCCGTAAGACAAACACAACATCCATGCCTCACCGGGATTCAAATCCGGGCCCCCTTTGGACGAATGATCAGAGGCCATCGCTTAGACCACTGCGCCACCGGGGCCGCCCATGGGCATCTTCAGCCACTGTGGGTGAACAATGTTCAAGCTATTTTGTTTACTGGATGTTGGGCGGTTGCCATATATAAAACAAGTTAGTAAAATCATGCAATGCATTGATTATGATAAGCTTTCCAACATAACAAAAATTACTACTCAAGTTATGAGGATAATGGCTGTGGATTAAATCTCGTTCCTGTGTCCTGACCTTTGACCCCATTTCGATGATATTCAACAGAACCGGTTCAGTACACCTCAAGAATAACATACTAAAGTTTTGTCGTAATAGAAGCAGTTTTACGCAAGTTATGAGAATAATGGCTGTGGAATAAATCTTGCTTTTGTGCAATCACCTTTGACCCCATTTCGTTGATATTCAACAGAACCGGTTCACTATACCTCCGGAACAACATAACGTTTTGTCGCAATCGAAACATTTTTTGGTAAGTTATGATGCACAAAGGCAATGGAATGGATCCCACTCCAGTGTCCTGACCTTTGACCCCATTTCACCCATTTTCAATAGGGTTCGTCCCCAGTGGCTCCCTACCACATACTAAAATTTCATCGAAATCGAACCATTTTTACGCAAGTTATGACGCATAAGGGCAATGGAACAAATCCCGCTCTTATGTCCTGCCTGACCTTTGACCCCATTTCGCTCATTTTCAATAGGGTTCGTGCCCAGGTGGTTCCCTACCACATACTAAAATTTCATCGAAATCGAACCATATTTACGCATGTTATGATGCATAAAGGCAATGGAATGGATTCCACTTATATGCCCTGTCCTTTTACCCCATTTCGCCCATTTTCAATAGGGTTCGTCCCCAGGTGGTTCCCTACCACATACTAAAATTTCATCGAAATCGAACCATATTTACGCATGTTATGACGCATAAAGGCAATGTAATGGATCCCGCTTTTATGTCCTGACCTTTGTCCCCATTCCACCCATTTTCAATAGGTTTCGTTCCCAGGTGGTTCCTTACCACATACCAAAATTTCATCGAAATCGAACCGTTTTTACGCAAGTTATGACGCATAAGGGCAATGGAATAAATCCCGCTCTTATGCCCTGCCTGACCTTTTACCCCAATTTTTAATAGGGTTCGTGCCCAGGTAGTTCCCTACCACATACTGAAATTTCGTCAAAATCGAACCATATTTACGCATGTTATGACGCATAAAGACAATGACATGTATCCCGCTCTTATGACGTGACCTTTGACCCCACTTCACCCATTTTCAATAGGGTTCGTCCCTTGGTGGTCCCCTACCACATACTAAAATTTCATCGAAGTTGTGCTAGGGTGCATCAGTGCGACGCCCGGTACTTTTTTATGTAGCCAGGGCACACCCTGCTTCACAAAATGACAGTAAATATTTAGTTTTTAAAATTGCTTTATGTAACATTAATTTGTTATGTGTCTATCTAAACAAAACCTAACGTAACACAATGACTCCTTTGTTGTACAATAACAAGGTAATTATTTCATTGGGAGACACTTGAGATGAAACTATGCTTCAGCACTGCCTTCAGGTTGTCAACACAGAGCACAAAATAATAAAGAAAAAATAACACGAATGGTACTACACCAGTGTAGGTGCCAATCATATAGTGTAGTTTACACTATGTGTTTGGCATCTCATCTGCTACATACGCCTACGCCTTTTTGATATCACGAGACGAGCACGAGGAGGAGAAGAAAGTTTGAAAGCTCTTCTGACAGAGTGAGTGTTTTCTCATTTTTTTTTTTTTTATGAGTGGTTCAATGATTTTTTCTTAAATTTCATCTTTCTGGAGATTTATAAGCAGCTGAGGCACCTATTAGTCATTGTTATACGTTAACTGTGTGTGACTAGTAATATCATCATCATCATCATCATCATTGTCAACCATTATCAATCCACTGCTGGACGAAGGTCTCCCCAAGTTTCCTCCACAACGGTCTGTCTTGTGCCAGTCTCCTCCATGTCACCCCTGCATACTTTCGAATTTCATCCACCCATCTCCTATGTGGTCTTCTTCTGGGTCTTTTCCTGTCCCTTGGAATCCAATCTAAAATTTCGGCTGTCCATCGATGATCTGTCCTTCTGGCAGTATGTCCAGCCCATTGCCATTTCAGGGATTTAACTCTGATCATGATGTCTTCCACTCTTGTCATTTTTCGGATCCACGAGTTCCTCTTCTTATCTCTCCTGGTTACACCAAGCATGCACCTCTCCATGCTGCTTTGAGTTGTCTGCAGCCTTTGTATGTCTCTTTTAGTTAAGGTCCACGTCTCTGCACCATCGTAAGCACTGGAAGGATGCATTGATCAAACACTTTTCTTTTAAGACATAATGGCATATTGCTCTTGAAAATTATGCTGTTTCTTCCAAAAGCTCTCCAGGCAAGTTTTGTACGCCGATTAATTTCTTCATCAATGTGACCCTCACTTGATATCTGCTGTCCAAGATAAACGTACGTGTCTGTTATCTCCAGCTTTTCTCCATCAATCGATAAATCTTCATTTCTTGTAAAAGCATTGAACATCACTTTTGTCTTCTGAAAGTTCATTTTTAATCCCACTTCTTTACTCTTGTCAGCAAGTTCCTGGATCATACTCTGCAGCTCTGATGGGGTAGTTGCAAAAATGACTACGTCATCAGCAAAACGAAGGTGGGTTAGATAATCTCCATTAATCTTTATCCCCTTGTTTTCCCAGCTCAGCGACTGAAAAACACCCTCCAATGTGGCATTAAAGAGCTTCGGAGATATGGTGTCACCTTGTCTCACTCCCTTTCCAATTTTTACGTGTGTTGTATTTTCAAACAGCCTAATCTTTGCACTTGCATTTTCATAGATGTTATTAATAATATTAATGTATGCATCTTCAATACGGCAGGTTTTCAGAGCCATTGTAACTGCTGATGGTTTCACCGAATCAAAGGCTTTTTCATAATCGATAAAAGCCATGCACAATGGAAGTTCATATTCCTCGCTCTTTCAATTAGTTCTCTCAGCACGTGGATATGATCTATTGTGCTGTAGCCACTCCTGAATCCAGCTTGTTCTCTCGGTTGAGCCATGTCTAGTGCTACCTTCAAGCGGTGTGAAAGAACTTTAGTGAAGATTTTATAAACTACTGATAGGAGGCTGATAGGTCTGTAGTTTCCGAGATCCTCAATGTCACCTTTCTTATGTAGCAGGATCATTGTAGCGGTGTTCCAATCCTCAGGAATCTTTCCTTCATTAAGGCATCGAGTGAAAATTTGGGCGAGTACTGTTTTCGATTTCTCCACTTGCTTCTTTTATGATGTCTACAGTAATTCCATCTTCTCCTGGAGCTTTTCCTCGCTTCATGTTCTTGATTGCATGTGCAACTTCTGCTGGAAGGACTGGAGGAACTCTGGTACTGGTATCTTTCATGATGTCTGGAGTGCATATATCATCCCTTTCATATAATTTGGAGTAGAAATCTTTCACTCTTGTCAAAATTTCGCCTCTATTTCTTGTTACAGAACCATCTTCTTTTCTCAGTGCCATAATCTGTTTTCTTCCCTTACTGAGATGTCCCTTTGCTATCTTTAGGCTTTGGTTGTTTTCAATTGCTTTCCTCACTAGTTCACAGTTGAATTTCCTTACGTCTTCAGTGATACTTTTTCTTACTGTCTTGCATAGCTCTATATATTCCACTTTGGAAGTCACATCTTCTTTAGTTGTCCTCATCTCTCTTCTTTTTTGCATCAACATTTTGGTTTTCCTGATAATTTGTTCACATGCAACTTGTTCTTAGACCCAGCTAATTTTGTTGCTGTTTCCATAAGAGCTTTGGTTACTTTTCTGTTAACTTCAGAGATGTCCACTTCTTCCGATGTTAGGCCTTCTAAAGCAGAGAACCTGTTCTTCAGTTCTAACTTGAAGGTATTATGGTGTTTTTTAAGGTTGGTTATGTCAATAGATTTTGTTTGTCTTATGAGCTTGCCACGTTCAAGTTTAGTGTTGAGGTGCATCTTACATCTCACCAATCTGTGGTCACTACCTGTGTTGAACTTGTTTAGCACACTGCAGTCTTCTATGACGAATTTTTTGTTACACATAATAAAATCAATTTCACTTGTCGTCCCATTTGGATGTCTCCATGATAATATTAATAAACATCATGTTAACAACTATAACACTGTATTGTGTAGCTTAAGGTATTTACTACTGGTATTTTATATCATTGTGATGCAGTTTGTAAAGCACTCTGGTACCATTTATTTTACAACTACACCACTGAAAATAAGCCTATTAAGCCTATAAATCATGCAGACCAAGAATTCTTCAGACAACTGAAATCAAATATTTAAGAAATGACTCCATCCTTGCTCTGAGAAAAAAAACTGTAATGCAAACATATCAAGTTCATAATAACTTACAAAAATGATATAGAAATAATCTCACTGAAGACTAAATACATAGGTTACATACTTCTGTATAGAGTAAATATACACTGTCTGACAGAGAAAATGCCACACCACGAAGACACGAATGCAGCGCCATGCAAATTGCAAGGTGGGTGCACAAGTACAAGTTATGCAAATGATTGCATTTGCAGGCCAATTGCACAAACGGCATGCAGTATATAAGCAAACAACCAACCTGTGATGCCATCAGTCGAGACGTTGTCCCCGTCACGAGAAGTGAGTGGTTCTGCTGTAATCCTGTCTGGAGAACAAACAAGGGGTGCCAATGCCATTAAGGCACCATCGTACGCCATTTCGTCAAACGGATGAGTTCACGAGAGGTGTCATCGTAGGACTTCGTACCGCCGGATGGTCCTTGTGTCACATTGAGGAAGAAACGCAACGTGATGCCACAACTGTTGGTCGCATTTGGAGACAGTGGTCCCAGGAAGGATCCGTGCAACATCATAGGGGGACCAGAGCACGGAGACGTCCGTTCGAGTGCACCAATCATCGAATCCGAAGTCATGCCATAGTGGACCCACAGGCCACAACGGGCGACATTTTTCAGAGTGTATGGGGAGGCTTGGATGCTCCGATATCGACATGGACAGTGTTGCGCCGATTGGCTGGGTCTGGTTTGCTGTCCAGCCATCCGTTGCAAAGGCTACCCTTAACAGCGAGCGGTCGTCGTCACCGCTTGGCATGGTGTTGCTCCAGAGCTGTGTGGGATGCCGAATGGAACAGTGTGGTGTTCAGCGATGAATCGTGGTTCTGTCTCACCACTGGTACGCATTATGGGCACATCAACGGCATGCTGCTATGTTGACGAGGTGCTGTGGCCCGTGGCATTACCGTATCTGCAGGGCATCCCAAATGCCGTTTATCAACAGGATAACGCCCAGCCGAATGCTGCTCGGATCAGCCTGAATGCTCTACATGGTGTGCGGATGCTTCCGTGGCCAGCACAATCTTCCGACCTATAAGCCATCGAGCATCTGTGGGACATGATTGGACGTCGGTTGAGTACCCTCCCACCCTCGCAAAATGAAGATGAACTGTGGACTCGGATCAACACCACATGGTCCACGTTACCCCAGGACTCTATTCGACTCTCATTGCCTCAATGCCACGTCGGATTCAACGATGTATCACCCAAAATAGGAGCCACACTGCTTATTGATCATCCTGTATATTCAACCACTGGAGCCTAGTCTGCATGTGACAATTAAATCATTTGTTCAGGACCTACTTGACTATCTGTGTGTGCAGTTTGGTCTGTTTTCGAACATTCCTTCGTGGTGTGGCATTTTCTTTTGTCAGGCAGTATATGTATATATATATACTTCCATTGTGCATGGCTTTTATCGATTATGAAAAGACTTTTGATTTGGTGAAACCATCAGCAGTTACAATGGCTTTGAAATCCTGCGGTATTGAAGATGCATACATGGGTCATTCCATGCGAAATCGTCAGATTTTGAATTAATTTTCTACCAACACATTTCCGATTCTTACGATTTCTTTTTTAATGGGTAGCTACTCCCAACTTATAAAAACCCTGAAAGTTTCGATTTTTTTTATTTCCAATAGGTTAGAAGATCTAATTTTTTGAATTTTGGTGCATGGCTGACATATTTTGCATAAAAACGCAAATATCTTTGTTATTTAGAATAAAAAGAAATACATAAATCACCATTCTTTCTTAATTTTTACCAAGGAATCCATTGGTGCAGTGCACACATTTCTATCTGCTTTAGTTCTTGAGTTATGAGCAATGAGAGAGCCTTTCTTCAATGCTTAAAAGGGCAATGTAGTACAGCACTTAGAAAGCTGCAGTTATTATTCTTTGCAAAGAAAGGTTTAATCTATCAAATGAAGAAAAAAACCCTTGGGCTTTTGCCTGAGCGCCAAGAAAAGAATTTTTAAACGTGGTGCATGGCCAGTGCATTGCCACGGTGACAGCGCAATCGGCGAAGAACGCTGCGTCGTGGCCACTGCTGTGCGGAGACTTGGTACCAGAAGAAGGGCATTCCTCCCGCACGCAAGAAGCGATCCCACCTATCACACACACCGCTGGGAAGCATTTATTGTTGAACTCACGTTTTGAAGGAAAGGAATTCTTTATTTTCAAAAAGCACGATTAGTTCATGATTGATGTTTATATTTCGATGTCTCACAACGCTGTGATCAACTTCCATGGAATGCATTTTTTCCCCTCTCGATAACGAATTTGGCGATTATCATAAAATTTAACATCTAAAGGTTTTAGCGTTCGCGAGATTTTCCCGCATTTTGTGTCATCATCTGAATCATTTCTTGAAATCGATGCAAAACCAAAATTATTTTTACAGGGGGGGGGGGTGATTGCTGCCAATGCTTTCGCTCTAGACGAGAGATCATGGAGAAATTTCTTAGGCTAATTTTGGGGATCATCTTGTATTTTTTTTATTATTATTCTGGCGAGTATGTATACATGGATAAAAAGTAGTTTCGTCGTGCTTTGTTTTCAGATGTATCACGCCGGCGATGAAATGAAGTCTCTCTCCTTTTTAGATGTTGTCTGTAGAGGGTTACTACTACAAATGACCTAATGCTCCAGACCTTTTGCATACTTTGTCTGATCAACATCCTGCAAATTTATTGCTCCTCGTAAAGATATCATTAAGTATAAACTTGCCACCCCGGTGGCGCAGTGGTCTAAGCGATGGCTTATGAATGATCATTCGTCCAAGATGGGCCCAGATTCAACTGCCGGTGAGGCATGGATGTTGTGTTTGTCTTACAGCGCTGACTCTCTCCCTTCCCTAGAACCAGTGGCCCCAAACTAGGGACGGGCGACTGCTTATAGCCCACTGAGTTGCTCACGGTGGTCATTAAACCTCCAATAAAAATTAAAAAATGTAAAAACTTGCCATTCACCACAGGATGAAAAATGATGTTGACAAAAAAGTGTTAGGAGAATTTTATATGCGCACGCAAAATCGATTATTTTTTGTGAAGGTAACATGATACTTTTTCTGTTGCATGGAAACTAAATATGACCCACGAGAAAATTTAATGTTTGTGTCACCGATGTAAACCAATCAGTTCTAAACTTTCGGCTTTTTGAAGTTCATGAATTGTAGCCTCTTAAATAAAAAAGCAAAATGGCATTCCACATGGCTGTTAGCTTTTGTACTTATGGGAGGGAAGGGGGCCAGGGGGGGGGGTTCCTCAGAACGAATTTCTAAGAGAGCAGCAGAAACACGCGTTTTGGAATTATAGTTTAAAACGATCAGAGAGGGAGAAGTAAGCTAAAATTGCGAAGAAATAGTAACTTGCCAAAAAGATATGTATCCATGGTTCCCATACTACATATGTTGAATAAATACTATGTACACTATTCACATGAAAACTTTTTTTTACTAGGGATAACATTATCAGCGTCGAGTAAAGTGCACATGAATGGAATTTTTTGCCAAAAATTTCTGCCAAACACTTCAAAATGTGTGCTTCCTCTCCCATCATGTTTAACACACACACACCTCTTAATGGCCCACCCAGTTCTGAGCAGCTAGCGTCGCCACTGCCCTGTGTTTGTTAATTTATTTGCGATTATGGAATAACATTTTCTGTTTACCACAGATGTAGAACTGTTTATTTTTCTTAGAAACGATTTACTCTTTTTATCCGTGTTATGGCCAACACGCTTGCTTCTAGTTGTTGTTTTTTCTCTTGTAGACCTCGAACCCCTCAGATCCTAATTTACGACCTCTGGCAAACACAGGTTTTGTAGCTCACCGCAAGTGGAAAAGCTCCGTAGTGTATTTTCTCAGATCACTTTTATTCTCTTGCGATTTGAAAGTTGCTGCCTAGTTTTTCAGCGTCTTTGTGCATTGTGATTGTGGCGTAATGCGTTAAACAAAAAAAACAAAAAAAAACTAATTCTTAATTCAAGAGACAGCTAAAGTAACTTGTCAATATGAGGATGATAACTGCGTTGCTACTGATAAAGAGAAACAGAAGCTCATAAAACAGAGCTGCCAAATAACGATCGCTAAATAGTAACACGAGTTCCATACTTGTTTTACATAAATGGGTAATCAATAATTGCTATACTTGGGTATTACATTAACGAAAATGTACTCATACATTCAAGGTCTGTTAATGTCTTCCATTATTTCTAAATTTATTGGCATGATTAATAAATAATAATAATAACGGAAATAAATCCAACTGCTACCACTCTGACACTGGGATGTGTTTAGGAGGCATAAAATTTTTCATTCAGTGTAACCATCAAACTGTATTTCCCTATTTTTGGGTGACACCACGAACAGTTAAACTGTGTTTTCCTCATGTTAGGGTACTGTGGTGTGTTTTGTTTCATATGAGCTCTTGAGAGTTTCGTGAGCTCCCACCTGATGTGTAATCTTTAAATAAGCAAATGAAATAAAAAAAAACCGGAAAGATGGCAACTGCGAGATATACTCGTTCATTTAAATACCAGATCTACCAGAAAATACAGGATAACATTTTTCCTAACCCGACGCTGAGCCTTGCTAACGTCATCATCTGTGATAGTCAAGTATCTGACATTAACTAAAACGCAGTATATATCTCCTCTACTTCGCAAGAATGGGCACCTAGATATATAACCCCGATTACTTTATTTCTCAATCTGTCATTCCTTGATCATTTTCTCTTATTACAGGCGTGGACAACTAGACAATTTATTAATTCCTGAAATAAAACTATTTCATGTCTAAAAATTCTGTCGAATATTGCGTGAGCTGTAGACATCAGTACTGTATATTGGTAAGCTATACAGGGAGAAAAAAGTTCATATTAGTTCTTCTCGTCATTGAATGGCTAAGAATACCAATATATTTTCGACGTCTGTTGCATAATTTTTATGCGTTATTTGTGTAACTTTTTTCACAGTATAGGTGATATTGGTAAGCTGTATGGAGAAAATGATTTATATTAGTTTTCCTCGTCGTTGAATGGCTAAGAATGTGGTGGATAGCATCTGACGATTTGCCGTAAAATGACCCTTTAGTAATATTTTACAGTTATATTATTTGAAATGCCTTTAAACATAACATTAATTAACTAACTATCCTTCCTCCTTCAAGCATCATATCGTCCTATCGACCAACGCATGCAGTGGTATCTTGATCTGCAGCCCGTCTGAAGGCCAACATCCAATGCCGCTTGGCTGGCTGCCAACGCTATTCGCTGCACGCGGTTTGACAGTGGCAAAATACGAGCCGTGCACCACATTTAAAAATTATTTTCTCAGCACGCACGCGAGAGCCCAAGGTTTTTTTTTTCTTCATTTGCTAGACTAAACTTTTCTTTAAAAACGAAAAACAATTGCGATCTTCTAAGTGCTGTACTACATTCCCTTTTTTACGTTTTGAAGAAAGGCTCTTCCATTGCACGTAACTCAAAAACTAAAGAAGATAGAAATTCATGCATTGCACCAATCGATTCCTTGGGGGAAATTACGAAGGAGTGGTGATGTTGGTACTCTTTTTATCCAAACAACGGAGATATTTGCGTTTTTACACGATTAAGGCCTGCCATGCACCAAAATTCGAAAATTAATATCTTCTGATCTATGGGAAATAAAACTTGCTGACAAGAGCAAAGAAGTGGGATTAAAAATGAACTTTCAGAAGACAAAAGTGATGTTCAATGCTTTCACAAGAAATGAAGATTTATCGATTGATGAAGAAAAGCTGGAGTAACAGATACATATGTTTATCTTGAACAGCAGATATCAAGTGAGGGTCACATTGATGAAGAAATTAATCGGCATATAAAACTTGCCTGGAGAGCTTTTGGAAGAAACAGCATAAATTTCAAGAGCAATATGCCATTATGTCTTAAAAGAAAAGTGTTTGATCAATGCATCCTTCCAGTGCTTACGTATGGTGCAGAGACGTGGACCTTAACTAAAAGAGACATACAAAAGCTGCAGGAAACTCAAAGAAGCATGGTGAGGTGCATGCTTGGTGTAACTAGGAGAAATAAGAAGAGGAACTTGTGGATCCGAAAAATGACAAGAATGGAAGACATCATGATCAGAGTTAAATCCCTGAAATGGCAATGGGCTGGACATACTGCCAGAAGGACAGACCATCGATGGACAGCCGAAGTTTTAGATTGGATTCCAAGGGACAGGAAAAGACCCAGAAGAAGACCACATGGGAGATGGGTGGATGAAATTCGAAAGTATGTGGGAGTAACATGGAGGAGACTGGCACAAGACAGACCATTGTGGAAGAGGCTTGGAGAGACCTTTGTCCAGCAGTGGATTGATAATGGTTGACGATGATGATATCGAGAAAAATATAAAAGCATACAAATTTAGGCACTTTAAAAAACTAGAAGCATTGGCAACATGAAAACATGGCATTCAAATGGAAAATAATGAGCCAAAGCCTACATCTGTTAATAAATCAAGAGATACTGAACAGGGGGATGAAATAAGCAAATAAGCGTACTGGCAGAAATCTGCAAAACTTAAGAATGGATTCCTAAATATGAAGAAAGAGTACATCACTTTCTGAAACAAGAACCAGTGAGATACAAAATTAATAGAGTTACCAACAAAATTCTTCAAGAACAAATTACTAATAGATATGAATGAATCATACAAACATAGTGCATATGTGTTCCTTTTTATGCTGCTGGTTGGCAAGATTATAAAACTTCTCTATTGATCAGTGGAATTGATCAGTGGAACGGGTACATTTTAGTCCTATGGTAAATTTACTGAGCATAAAAATTTAACAAATCCTTGTAACTTTTGATGCCCTTCAACTGCCATCCTCAAATTTATAACATTATCACCATGTCATATAATTCCACGTCATTTAAAAAAAAAAAATCTAAGTCTCACTTTTTGAGAAATTCAAGGTCAAAATTTAAATTGTGTGACCTTGAAATTAAAAAAAAATTCAATTATAAATATTTTAAAGCTAGTGAAAATAGGTTTTAAAAAACTAAACCTCATCACTCTGTGAGAAAAATAACTTGAGTTAGAAGTACTTTTATGACATACAAAACACTGAAATTTGGCAAATTTCTAGAATTTTATGACCTCCTATCTTAGAAAATTTAAAAGCTATTTGTGCTAAAAATTGGCACTCATTCATTTATTGTGTATGTCAACAAATCTACAAAGTTTCATAAAAATCCAAAGGGATCAGGTTGAAAATGGTATTTTTTTGTGTTGAATTGACATGGAATCATAACCTGCATTCCACATATGGAAACCATTTAGGATGGCCAAAAGAACTTTACACCTAAGACAGAAGTTGTTGAATGTTCCACCCTTGATTTCTAACCTTTTAATTTTTTTTTATTTTTTTTTTTTGAGTTACATAACTAGCACACTGAAGACAATGCCCTACCACATGTCATATGTGGGGTTCACCCTACAATTATTCTAAAGGGGCAGAATGCAACCCTCAGAAAAAATGGAGAATTTTTTTTTTTTTCAAAGGTGGAGTAATTTTAAGTTAGTTATTTATTCAGTAATCTAAATAGTTTAACATTGCATACAGTGAGATGAAAAGGTATAAAACTTATCCTAAATCTTTGCATCTAATTACTCTGGAAAAGTCAAAGACCAGAAGTGTGGACAATTTCAGTGTGAAGGCAAGCAGTCTTTCTGAGTTTCATAAGAATAAGCTAATGTATCAAGCTTCAGGCATTCACCTCATTCAGGAGTTTTATTTGTGTGATTCAATCATGTCATTATCGAACATATATGATGAAATGAATGAATCACACAAATGCTTCTTGGAAATCTCATCACAGAAATAATAACAACTAGGCCTAAGAGGAGAAACATATCTATGTTCATGAAGAAATTAATCTTGCTATATCCCTTACATTGTAGACACACACATGAATGTCATTTTTGTCACAGAAATGTTATATTTCCTCAGTTTCCTATGTAACCATCCTTCAGAAAATTTGAAAATTGCAACGCACTGGATGGGGAATTAAACACATGTCCAATGCAAGTATACCTCAAATACCAAAAATTAATTTCCAAGCAACTGAGCAGCAAGTGTAGCTTAGGAATCTGAAAAACTTCAGATGTGTCTTAGATGAAGCAAACCAATGCTTTTTCATAGTTTCAAGAACCTTTTCCAAACCAGGAACACATATAGATCGTTACCCCAAAAAAAAAATATTTAAGGAGTATCTTTACTCCTTTGAAAAAATTTAGGAAGCATTTTGTAAAAGTGAGGACAAGTATTTTAAAAAAATTAACAGCTGAAATAAAAAGCTTAAAGAAATGCTGGCCGATTATGAAAAATCAATCCAAATTTTTTTCATATTAAAAAATATTTCCCTACCACTCAATGCACTCGCATTTAGAATTAGGATCCATTTTGCGCTTCTTATTTTAGTAAAAATATAATATTCATATTTAAAAATATAACATTAAATTTATCATGTTTTGTAATAACCACATGCAACAGCAATGTATTCAAGAAGTGAATACATTGCACTTTTAAGATTCTTATAGACATCTACAAATATCTAATAAACTTCTCAGCAAGTTTCACACTCACATTTGTCTTTTGTTGACTCTGCAGCTGTACAGCATCCAGTACTTAGATTTTCATTTTGTATATATCTTTCTTTTCCTTTCCATTTCTTTATTGCCACTTTTTTAGCACGTCTTCTGTAAAAAAAGATTGTGTTTCTGTTATCGGTTTGTCCGTTAGTACGTCCGTCTGTACCCACGGTATCTCTGCAACTATTAGTCCGATTTGAAAAATTCTTTTCGCATTTGGAAGCTTGAAATGTGCGAATGATGATCCTTCCTTTCCTTTTTTTTTTTTTTTTTATGATGTACAATTTTGCCGCTAGAGGGCGTAAATGCAGATGATGTCGAATTCAAAATTACATTTTTACATTTTGATCCACATGTTTGCTTCTAAACATCCGATTGAAAAAATTCTTTTATCTTTCGATTCCATTTATGTCGAAGAGTGTTTTAGATATAGTTTCCTTTTCAAATTACGCATGGATTTTCCGCTAGGGGCGTAAAAGTAAATAACATTTTCCGCGATAACTCTTCTCCTAAAACTCCGATTTGAAATCAAAAAATTTCAGCGGATACATCTTCTGATGGAAAATCTTTTGCACATAATTTCGAATTTTTGGTAAAGAATACTTTAGCCACCAGGGGCGTAAGTGTTAATTTTTGCTTCTGATGTATTTGCCATAAAATCTGAGCTTCTAAAATATCGATTGAAAAAATTCTTTCGTGGACTGATGCCACTCACATCAATAAACCTTTTCGGAATATTTTCTTCCTTAAATTCCCACAGTTTCTCCGCCACGGGGCGTAGCGTAGATGTATATATATATATATATATTTTTGTCAATATCTCTACTTCTAGCAGTCCGATTTGAAAAATTCCTTCTTTGTTGGATAGTGTTTTCAGTGTGGCATGTTTTTCATATAATTTCAAAATTTTCAAGCAATTCATAGACTTTCGGCTAGGGGGTGTAAAGGTAAATTGCGTTTCTCCCTATATCTCTGTTCTAAATCTCCGATTTGAAAAATTCTTTCTGCACCGGATACAGCTCCTGGTGGGAAATCGTTTGCACATAATTCCTAATTTTTGTAAAAAAATGGTTTGGCCATCAGGTGGCGTAAGTCTTAATTTTCGCTTCTTTTGTATTTGCAGCAAAATATGAGCTTCTAAAATCTAGATTGAAAAAAACGCCGTTTGCAGACCGATAGTACTCATGTCGACAAACCTTTTAGAAACATTTTCATCTTAAAATAGTGCATGGTTTCTACGCCAGGGGCGTAGATGTATATCTTATTTTTGTCAATATCTCTACTTCTAAAGATTCGATTTGAAAAATTCCTTCTTTGTTGGATAGTGTTTCTAGTGTGACATGTTTTTCCTATAATTTCAAAATTTTCAAGTAATTCAGACTTTCTAGGGGGCGTAAAGCTAAATTGCGTTTTTCCCTATATCTCTGCTTCTAAACCTCCGATTTGAAAAATCAGAGGTTTTTAAATTCTCGATTGAAAAAAAAAGTCTTTTGTTGGCCGATGCTACTCATGTCGACAAACCTTTTAGGAACACTTTCTTCTTGAAATAATGCATGGTTTCTACGCCAGGGGGCGAAGATTTATATCTTATTTTTGTTAATATCTCTGCTTCTAAAAGTCTAATTTGAAAAATTCCTTCACTGTTGGATAGTGTTTCCGATGCGAAATGTTTTTCCTATAAATTCAAAATTTTCACGTAAATCATTTAGACTTTCCGCTAGGGCGCATAAAGGTAAATTGCGTTTTCTGCTCCTAAAACTCCGATTTGATAAAATTCTTCCTGTATCGCATACAAGACCTGATGGAAAATATTTTTCACATAATTTCTAATGTTTTGTAAAGAATAGTTTGGCCACCAGGGGTCATAGGTGTTAATTTCTGCTTCTGATGTATTTGTAGCAAAATCTGGGCTCCTGAAAACTCGACTAATTTTTTTTTTTTTCTTGGACTGATACTGTTCTTATGGATAAACCTTTTGCGAATACTTTTTTCCTAAAATAATGCAAGGTTTTCCCACCAGCGGACGTAAAGTCACATCTTATTTTTGTCAATAACTCTGTTTCTAAGAATTTGTAAGCTCAATATTCCGTTTACACCAATATCTGAGGGATTAAAGATCCAATTGAAAAACTTCTTTCTTCCGTCAGATACTATTGTTTTCCATACCAGTTCCATTGCCTCTGAATAGCTTTGATAAATTTAATTTGCGTCAGGACGGATTCAAAAGACATGCTTATTACACCCGAAAATTCGGTGTCATCTTTCTTGTTTTTTATGCTCTTGGATGACAATTTTATCTATCATGTTGAAAGAACTTTCAGTATGTGAGGACCATGAATGCATGATAGCTTTCACTATTTTAGATAAAAGATAAACAGTGTAACTTTGAGAATATGAATACTTTTGAACACCATGCAATTCTTACACTTTTTTCAGCTTCCTCACTTTTGTTTTCGCTGGCCACGGAAGCATCCGCACACCGTGTAAAGCATTCAGGCTGATCCAAGCTGTATGAGGCCGGGTATTATCCTTTGTTGTTCACTCGTTGGCCACATCGCTTCCAAATGCTCCCACAGAGATCATCCATGGTGAGACAGAACCGTGATTCATTGCTGAACACCACACTGTTCCATTCGGCAACCCACACAACTCTGGAGCGACACCACGCCAAGCAGAGATGACGATGGCTCGCTGTTAAGGGTAACTTTTGCAACTGACGGCTGGACAGCAAACCAGGTGCAGCCAATTGGCATGACACCACTGTCTTCGTCGATATCAGAGCATCTATGCCTCCCTGTACACTCCACAAAATGTCACCTGTTGTGGCCTGTGGGTTTGCTACGGCACGACATCGGATGCAACAATTGGTGCGCTCAGACGTCTGTCTCTGTTATCTGGTCCCCCTACAACGTTGCACAGATCCTTCTTGGGACTACCGTCTCCAAATGCGACCGACGGTTGTGGCATCCCGTTGTGTTTCTTCCGCAATACAACACAATGACCATCGCACAGTACGAAGACCTACAATGACACCTCTCGTGAACTCATCTGTTTGATGAAATTGAGTACAACGGCGTCTTAACGACATTGGCATCCCTTGTTCGCTATCCAGACATGGTTACAGCACAATCACTTCTCATGACCGTCATGACATTTCGACTGATGGACTCGAGGGCTGGTTGTCCGCTTATATCCCAAGCGCCGTTCGTGCGATCGGTCTGCAAATGCAATCATTTGCATAACTTGTACGTGTGCACCCACCCTACAATTTGCATGGCACTGTGTTCACGTCTTTGTGGTGTGGCAATTTCTCTGTCAGACAGTGTATTAAGAATGCATTTGTAATAAATTAGACAAAATGACACCTAGATGACAATCTAAGGAGCTCAGATTATCTTCAAATTGGGAGGCTACTCTTTCTCCTTGCCTTTCTAATTATTTTCTATTTGCTACTTTAATGAAATATTCTGAGATACGGTATGAATTTAAAAAATACTTATGTAACATTTAATCTAAATGTTATTTTAATAATACCCCTGAATTACCCAGACGGCTCCAAGAGATCGTACACAGGTATTACAAAAAGATCCATCAAAACCAGGACTAAGGAGCACAAGAAAAATGTTAGAGAGGGTAAAAGCTTCAATGGCTTTGTGTAAGGAAGTAGCAAAGAATGATGTGATACAAATATGGAATGAGGTAAAGACTATTGCCATTCACCTACTATAAGGGCACAGTAGCACACAAAAATGTAAAATTCTCACTTATGGCATCCCATGCAATGAGAACCTTTCCTTAGAACTTCCAAGTGCATGGTTCAATCTTCTGAAGAATGAAGAATCAAGGTTAACACCAAGTGGCATTGCACCTGTTACAATAATTTGGTACTCCACATGCCTTCCATTTATCTATTGTTATTAACAAGTGTTCACCCTAACCAGTCAGATTTAAATTTCTATGTACTGTAATTTTCGCCGTCTAACACGCAGACAGCGAAATTCACATAAAACAATTTCTTTCTTTCATATAAACCACAGACTATGACATTCAAGGAAAAAAAAATCGTTGTATAATCCGCACATCGTAGATGTTGAACCGGAAGTGAAATTTCCGATACAAAAGTCGGTCACATAATGTCCCAGGAGTCCGAAGAAGTAAGAGGGGGAAAAAATTCATTAAATGAAGAAATTCATTTTTAAAGGTTACTTTTCCATATTTTTATCTCCGGACAGATAAAGGGCGTGACATCCATAGATCACACCGATGCAGCTCTAGAGTATTGCATTACACCTTGCCAATGATGAAAGGCTGATACAGAACAAGTCATAGAAATACCGTATGTACTCACATATAAGTCAAAAGTTTTTGGAGGAATCCTGCTTTCAGAATTGGGGGATCAGCTTATACGTGGGCCAATAAAAAACTCCCATGAATTCTCCCGCACAATTTACTGACTGATTTCTTTACGTTCTAGACGGCGGCACAGTGGCTTTCCACATGTTACTGTGCCATTGTTTTCTGACCTTCTCAAAACTATGGGCAGGAACACGATCATATCCTCAATTGTGTCCACCACTTTAAGTTTAAATTCTGCAGTGTAACTGAAATGTTACCTTTTCAAAGACATCATCAATAGCAATGAAGGAAAATAGCAGCAACGACGTTGATCAAAACGGTGAAAGACGAAGTAAACACAAGGCAGCGCACAGAGATCCGAAAGAAGGAATGCATAGGTTCGTCCAGTAAGCACAGTGCGTACGTTCATTGACTGGTTGACAAAAACAGAGACGGCAGAACAGTCAGAGTTATCCTTCTCAACGATTCAAAATGACCCCTGCCGTCTCTCCCCACAACATGCCCGATCTTTCTTTATGACATTCCTCCCTCCCCCTCTTCCCTGCTCATACAAAACTCCTGAATTAAGGAAAAATTTTCTGAGGGAGTTCCTTTTCCAATTATATTCCCTCCCCTGCACAATTTTGCTGCAGATTTCTTTTTAAATTGAAGGGCCGTAAAATCTTTATTATTATTATTATTTTGTTTTTAAATCAGTGTAATATCCGCATTGGCATACAATTTGCAGAACCTATATTTTTAACTTTTTTAGCAGATAATCCACGGATTATACAATGAAAATTACAGTACTTGTTCTATCTTGAATCCAAGTTTACCTCATGCCTAATAAATGGATATTTAAAGCCACTGTTTATTCAGTGTATATGTAAATTATTTATTTTCACTAGTTCTTAACTTATTTCTAAGTTATTACCTCTTTATCAATTCAAAATGTTCACTGAACTAAATTAAACATATTGCATAAATTAAAATATATGAAACAGTTAAAAAATCCCAAATTATCCTGCATGAACTGCATTTCTTCATAGATATTAAATACAAAACCTCCATGAATGTGACAGCCATAGACGATGGCCTGAATTTAAAATTTATGTGGTACAATAAGTGAAATTACTTTATGCAACTGGTGAAACACTTTATTTTTTGCTTTGTTTTTGTCTAATAAAAGCATATTTAAAAAGTTGTTGCAGTCACAATGAATTCTCAATAACGAATTAACCACATTTCATCTCTGATTTTTTTGTTCCTTTTACTCATAATTTCATTACTAGTGTAAGTTAAATATTAGAATCATGATCTGTAGTATGCAACAATACATGCAGAAATACCAAGCAAGAGAGGTGTTTCAATTCACATGTAACACTGTAAAGCTTAAGGTCTTCTTTAGCAGTATCATGACTAGTTCATTTAGCAGGATGTCTTGTCCATCTTAGAATTAACAAAAACTTGACACCACTGATTACAATATATTAAAAACAAAATAGTAACAGCAGTCCCAAATAGCTTACATGCCAACTTAATCCAATTATTCATATCATTACAGAATCGATGTTTAAGTTTTCATTGTACTAGAAAAACCGCTCATTGACTTACGCATTTAACGATGCAGCTAAAAAACAAACAACAAAAAAGCTGATGCCAGGTCAGACCATGATGATGATACTCTCTGATCATTGAGAATTAACATGTGTCAAAATTTGAGAACAGCTCACTTTGTTGGTTTATCATGAACATTTGTTAACTTCATCACTGATGCCTGATTTGTATTACACAGACTAACTATTTACATCATATCAATATGTGAATAATTGGTTCCCTGAGAAAGAAAAAAACTTGAGATCGAGAGGCAGTTGCAAGAGGAAACTATATGCACATGTAAGAATGCCTGTTATCATATAAGAATGAGAGTGACAGCAAGTTGAGTATACGTTATCAAAATAATATACCAAAAATGTAAACTAGACATTGCACCAAAAATGATAGTGAAATCCTGAAAACACAATGCGACACAAAAAAAAAAAAAAAAAAATACTTGCAAAATATCACTACTCCCTAATTACATATAAATACTTGATTACCTGGTCAGCTCCTATATTTTGTGAAGTAGAATGAGGCACTGAAGGAGGACGCACTTGCTGCTCATACCCTTGGCTGTAAGGAGGCATTCCGACACCAGGATGGCTTTGGAGCCTTTGAGCTGGACCATTTTGTACTATTTGATTTCCAGGGACAAAGGGGGCAGCATAGTTTTTGTTTAAAACAGAACCAGGCTGGGCATGCCCTAAAAACAAAAAAGAAGTTTCATAAGAATGTAAAGAGGCAAAAAATTGCAGCACACAATAGTTATATCCACTTGTTTATGCAAAGTTTGGCAAAGACTGCTTACTGCACATAAATATATAAAGGACTACTTGCATACACAGTGAATCTTCCTGTACAGCAAATACAATTTCATAAGAGTGTGTGCTTTGGTACCATTTATTGGTTTGGTGTTTTATTAACTGGATTTGTGTTAAGGGAGTTTGGCTCTTTTTCTTCATTTTTATTATTTTTTGTTGTTAGGTCGGGCAAATGTGTTTTAGTTTGCTGGGTTCAGATTTTTATTAGTAATCTCTTTTATTGACATCATTCCCCTAAATTTAATTGGACCTTTTAGCAAACTAAAATAGCAGAAACCCACAATTCTCTGGTCTCAGTAGATTAGTGAGTGATTAACTTGTTGCTTGCCCTTGACGAAGCCGACAAGGAGTCAGTCATTAATATGCTTCCCTGTATTCTTATGTTCGGTATCTTTTCATCTCTTGAAGCTAGCCTGGTTCAGGTGATGGATTTGATGATTGCTGATCTTTTTCTTATTTTTTGTTTTTCTAGTTCTAAATTTTGCTTTGTTTGCACTAATGTTATTTGATCTTTCTCTTATGCAGCCCCTGGCACTATGGAATTTCAAATTTGTTCAAAGGTTTTTGTTTATTCACATAATTTGCTTTTGCTATATATATATATATATATATATATATATATATATATCCACAACTTAAATCTTGGCCCTCAGTCTCCAGCAGCTGGAATGTACCTGGCCAAGGCAGCGGCCAGTGCGACATGAAGGCAGAGGGTGCTAAGAATCCCCAGAGGACCGGACTAGGCTGCAGTCTGATGCTGACCTTGGCTACGTATAATGGACGCTCCCTATCTTCTGATTCAAGGCTTCTTGAATTGGAAGAGGAACTACAAAGGATAAAGTGGGACATCGTCGAGCTAAGTGAGGTAAGGAGAAAAGGAGAAGATCTCATTGAACTGAAAAGTGGACCTTCTACTATCGTGGGACAGATACTAGTAGAACTAGTGGTGTTGGATTTATAATAAACAAGAAACTGAAGGATAAAGTTGTAGAAGTTGAAAGTTCCTCTGACTGAGCTGCACGACTTGTTATCCAACTCTCGAAAAGATACCAGGCTCAGATTATTCAAACTTATGCACCCACCACAAGTCATCCTGAAGAAGAAATTGAAGAATTTTATGAGGAAATTCGTCATCTAAATAATAAAGGTAATGATGCTGACCTTGGCTACGTATAATGGACGCTTGAAGATAATTATGGGAGATTTCAATGCAAAAGTAGGGCAACAGCAACAGAATGAAACTTCAGTAGGTAAATTCGGTCACGGTAACAGAAACCAGCATGGAAATACTCTCATTGAGTTTGCAGAGGCAGAAGGGTTTTTCATCTTGAACTCCTTTTTCAAGAAAAAGCCACACAGGAAATGGACATGGAGACATCCAAATGGGACAACAAGTGAAATTGATTTTACTATGTGTAACAAAAAATTCGTCATAGAAGACTGCAGTGTGCTGAACAAGTTCAACACAGGTAGTGACCATAGATTGGTGAGATGTAAGATGCACCTCAACACTAAACTTGAACGTGGCAAGCTCATAAGACAAACAAAATGTATTGACTTAACCAACCGTAAAAAACACCATAATACCTTCAAGTTGGAACTGAAGAACAGATTCTCTGCTTTGGAAGGCCTAACATCGGAAGAAGTAGATATTTCTGAAGTTAACAGAAAAGTAACCAAAGCTCTTATGGAAACAGCAACAAAATTAACTGAGTCCAAGAACAAGTTGCATGTGAACAAATTATCAGGAAAAACCAAAATGTTGATGCAAAAAAGAAGAGAGATGAGGACAACTAAAGAAGATGTGACTTCCAAAGTGGACTATATAGAGCTATGCAAGGCAGTACGAAAAAGTATCACTGAAGACGTAAGGAAATTCAACTGTGAACTAGTAAGGAAAGCAATTGAAAACAAACAAAGCCTAAAGATAGCAAAGGGACATCTCAGTAAGGGAAGAAAACAGATTATGGCACTGAGAAAAGAAGATGGTTCTGTAACAAGAAATAGAGGCGAAATTTTGACAAGAGTGAAAGATTTCTACTCCAAATTATATGAAAGGGATGATACATGTACTCCACACATCATGAAAGGTACCAGTACCAGAGTTCTCCCAGTCCTCCCAACAGAAGTTACACATGCAATCAAGAACATGAAGCGGGGAAAAGCTCCAGGAGAAGATGGAATTACTGTAGACATCACACAAGAAGCAAGTGGAGAAATCGAAACAGTACTCGCCCAAATTTTCACTCGATGCCTTAATGAAGGGAAGATTCCTGAGGATTGGAACAATGCTACAATGATCCTGCTATATAAAAAAGGTGACATTGAGGATCTCGGGAACTACAGACCTATCAGCCTCCTATCAGTGGTTTATAAAATCTTCACTGAAGTTCTTTCACACCGCTTGAAGGTAACACTGGACATAGCTCAACCGAGAGAACAAGCTGGATTCAGGAGTGGCTACAGCACAATAGATCATATCCACGTACTGAGAGAACTAATTGAAAGAGCGAGGGAATATGAACTTCCATGGTGCATGGCTTTTATCGATTATGAAAAGGCCTTTGATTCGGTGAAACCATCAGCAGTTACAATGGCTCTGAAATCCTGCGGTATTGAAGATGCATACATTAATATTATTAATAACATCTATGAAAATGCAAATGCAAAGATTTGGCTGTTTGAAAATACAACACAGATAAAAATTGAAAACTGAGTGAGACAAGGTGACACCATATCTCCCAAGCTCTTTAATGCCACATTGGAAAATGCCTTTTAATCACTGAACTGGGAAAACAAAGGAATAAAGATTAATTGAGATTATCTAACCCACCTTCATTTTGCTGATGACGTAGTCATTTTTGCAACTACCCCATCAGAGCTGCAGAGTATGATCCGGGAACTTGCAGACAAGAGTAAAGAAGTGGGATTAAAAATGAACTTTCAGAAGACAAAAGTGATGTTCAATGCTTTTACAAGAAATGAAGATTTATCGATTGATGGAGAAAAGCTGGAGATAACAGACACGTACGTTTATCTTGGATAGCAGATATCAAGTGAGGGTCACATTGATGAAGAAATTAATCGGCGTACAAAACTTGCCTGGAGAGCTTTTGGAAGAAACAGCATAATCTTCAAGAGCAATATGCCATTATGTCTTAAAAGAAAAGTGTTTGATCAATGCATCCTTCCAGTGCTTACGTATGGTGCAGAGACATGGACCTTAACTAAAAGAGACATACAAAGGCTGCAGACAACTCAAAGAGGCTTGGAGAGGTGCATGCTTGGTGTAACCAGGATAGATAAGAAGAGGAATTCGTGGATCCGAAAAATGACAAGAGTGAAAGGCATCATGATCAGTGAAATCCCTGAAATGGCAATGGTCTGGACATGTTGCCAGAAGAACGAAACACTGATTAACAACCAAAATTCTAAACTGGATTCCAAGGGACAGGAAAAGATCTGGAAGACCACATGGCAGAAAGGTGGATGAAATTCGAAAGCATGCGGGAGTGCCATGGAGGAGACTGGTGCAAGATATTATGGAAGAAACTTTGGGAGACCTTCATCCAGTAGTGGATTGATAATGGTTGATGATGATTATATGCACAGTGATACAAATAACTTTTGTAAACATTTATAACATATAAAATACGCCTATCTCAAAAATGTCTTTACCATAGACATGCACAACTGTATTACATGATTATAAGATCCACACAAGTCCAATTAATATCATTTATAACAGCAAACGCCTATCCGGAAAATGTTCTTATCATAGGCCTACAGTGCTGTGTTACATGGTTGGAATAATTTTTAAAGAATACTTAGAAATTCAAGGGCTTTGATATATTTCCTAAAATCCATAAAGTTACTAGAAAAACAAATCAATTTGTTTAGTCACAATAAATTTTTACCTTTTGTTGTGTTGATTCCAGATAATTCACTGCCTTTTGATTAATTTTCATAAAGTTTACATAAAAGTGCTTCTATTTTCTCGATATTAGTGCTATTTACCATGACATCACAGATGTGCGCTTTCAAATGATTACAATAAAGTAAATATTGCATAGATTAACAAAGACAGAGAAACAAACAATCAGTTGGAAGGACAGTGAAAGAAACAAGTTGTTAAACTGGCAACAGGCAGAAGTGACTGACTGTTGTCGAAGAAGGGGAGGGAATGTTTTCATTAAGAGGAGAAGGTTCATTCATTAAGCATATCACGTTTGTGCTAAAATCCTCAAGTGTGCAGTTCCCTGACAGGACATCCGATGGTTTTCAAGCAACTGTAGTACAAGCGCTCCCTAGATGGCACTGCAAGTCACGTTTTATTTCCCTGTGGTTTCAAACATTACAGCTGATCTCTCAGGGTCTGCTGAACCCAATAGAGCACCACTTGTAATCCCAGGGAACAATGCAATTCAACATTGTGGTACAAGTTGCTGTTATATTATGTTCTTGGATAACAAAACTCACCAAAGTTTGTCTTAAGTCTTCACGTGGTGGCTAAAATTAATTTCCTTATACAATGTTTTTGTAAAATGGAAAATGTTCATTGATTCATTGAGTAAACAAAACATAGCTTTGTAGAATTTGCATCTGTAAGTAAGCTGTTTGGCCAGTGAACACCTGAGGTGTGTAAAGCAACTGTGATACAAAGCTCTCCAGATGGGTCTGTTGGTCACGTTTTTATTTCCACAGAGGCTAAACTTCCAGGGTGTGCATGCCTAAAAAAGCACTACTGGTCACACGTTTGCGTTTAGAATTCAACGTTCTGCCACTAATTGCAGTTTTTCTGTCTGTTCGTCGCAGTGCGAATCTTATGCATTTATGAGCACAGATTTAAAAATAGAATTTGAAGTTTTGTTATCCATATAGGATGGGATAACAAAAATTCATTATTTTTCTTTTTTTACTCAACAACTGCTAAATAAAAAAAATTATTTCTTATGTCTAAAATCAATGTGAGAATTTTTTAGCTTGAGTTACATAGTAAAATTTTTGCATGTTGTTTTTACTCACAACAGCACACATCCAACCTAAATGGGCACAAGACGCCACTGCGAGATACTTTGTTCGTATTATCTCCACAATAAAAACTTTTATATGGAATGTAGCACTTAATGCATCTGAAACTTGGACACTGCAAAAAAGAGACAGGGCAAAGTTTCAATTATTTGAAATGTGGTGCTGGTGATGTATGATGAAAAGTGCTTAGACAGAAAAATGACAAATGTGGAAGTGTTAAAAAAAGGTCAGGAAAAATGAGAAATATTATGGACTACAGAAAGTAGAAGAGACAGCATGACAGGCCACCTCATGAGGCACTTGAAGTGGCATGCCAACTTGATGGAAGGTAGAATGGAATGAAATCTGGAAGAGAACCCCCAAAAATCAATATATGAATCAAATATCAAGAGGAAGACCCTACTGGAACATAAAGCTTATGGCTCAGGAAAGAATTCCTTTGTGGATGATGACCAATGATACCCGCCTGGTACCTTAGGGTTAAGGAGAGGAGGATCTGTGCAAATTAAATTAGATGCTCCTGCTTTTGTACATGTTTTAATCTCAAATCTATTAAAAGACAGAACTGTTAAAAATCATGGAATCCATGGAATTTTAATAAGATAGGGTGTTGACACTGCTGGGCATTCAAGTGTTAAAAGGAGTTACATGTCCTTAAATTTAGGGCCTATGGTTCCAGCAAAGCGACAGAACCAACACTGCAGGACAAGTGCAATTGCCATACCTTATACAAGATTTAATCCTAGACCCACATCAAACAAATCACCCAGAAGGCCACGCTCCTGTACACTGTTGATCATGCAATCTAATAGCTGAAATGCTCATCATCATGTACAGAAGCTGCTTAAAATGGTAACCTTTCTTTCTTCAGAAATAAAGACTTTGGATCTGTACTACACATCTTGACAATTTCTTTTGCATCTACAGAAAGTCTGTCACCAAATTTATTGGCTTTTAAGAAATGGAGTCCTCAAACAGATGGTTAACCTGATGATCACCAGTTCAAAACCTGTTGCTCTAGTGAGTCCTGAATACCCACAGCACTCTCTACCTTGATTACCCATCATATCACAGAAAGCATGTTAAGCCAACAGACCAGGGGTAAGGGCCATTCATTAACAAGTTAGTAAAATCATGCAATGCATTGATTATGATACGCTTTCCAATATACTAGAAATCATTACTCAAGCTATTACTCAAGTTATGAGGAAAATGGCTGTGGAATAAATCTCACCCCTGTGCCCTGACCTTTGATCCATTTGGATGATATTCAACAGAACTCGTTCAGTATGTCTCCGAAATAACATGATAAAGTTTTGTCGCAATCGAAGCAATTTTACGTAAGTTATGATGCATAAGTGCTATGGAATAGATCCCGCTCCTGTGTCCTAACCTTTCACCCCATTTCGCCCATTTTCAATAGGATTCGTCCCCAGACAGGTCCCTACAACATACCAACATTTCATCCAAATCTAAACATTTTTACGTAAGTTATGACTCATAATGGCGATGGAAGTGATTCCGCTCCTTGTCCCGACCTTTGACCGCCATTTTGCCAATTTTCAATAGGATTTGTCCCCAGGTGGTCTCCTACCACATACTAAAATTTCATCGAAATCGAACAATTTTTACGCGAGTTATCGTGCGGACGAACATACGCACACAACGCGTGACGTAATGAGGCAGATGGGAATCGCGACCATCTGCTAGCAAGGTGTGACGTCATAAAACTTTAATAGGATCCACAAACAACGCGTGACGTAATGAGATAGATGGCATGACCGCGTGCCAACATCTAATGCGGCGACGCCATAACACCACACTACAAACTTGGCAATTCGGGGTGGTTATTAACCCACTAAACAAATTTTCTTAAAGTCGAGATCAAACTAAATCGATTTCTAGTACCAGAAAACGGTAGGTTAACGACTTTCATCAAAATCCTTAGAGCCGTTTTTAAAATAAAATTTACATACATACAAGAATTGCTCCTTTAAGGCGAATGTCAAGTAATTTTGCTTCCTGTACTACGAATGGAAAAATTTCTGTACACATTTTCTTCCCAATTAATGCGTTCTCAAGGATGAAAATTAATTTGAACATCGATTAAAATAGCTTCATTTTATAACTTGGAATACTTAATATTTTCTAAAACATAACCATAATTATGCAATCCAACATTTGTTTGTCTACTGACGTCATGAAAATACAGGTCGAGCCATCTTTTTCTTTTTTCTGGACAATTAATGCATTCACAAGGATGAAAATTTGAACATCGATTAAAATAGCTTCATTTTATAACTTGGAATACTTAATATTTTCTAAAACATAACCATAATTATGCAATCCAACATTTGTTTGTTTACTGACATCATGAAAATACAGGTCGCGCCATCTCTTTTCTGGACAATTAATGCATTCACAAGGATGAAAATTTGAACATCAATTAAAATAGCTTCATTTTATAACTTGGAATACTTAATATTTTCTAAAACATAACCATAATTATGCAATCCAACATTTGTTTGTCTACTGACGTCATCAAAGTACACGTCGCGCCATCCTTTTTCTGGTTTCAACACCACCAAAGGAAAAGTTATTGATTTTTCATATAATTATGGTTATGTTTTAGAAAATATTAAGTATTCCAAGTTATAATAAAGTTATTTTAATCTATGTTCAAATTTTCATCCTTGGGAACACATTAATTATGAAGGAAATGTGTACAAAAGTTTCTCTATTGGAAGTATAGGAAGCAAAATTACTTGACGTCCACCTTAATAATATGGGATAAGAGTGATGCAATGGATCGCAATCCTATGCCCTGACCTTTGACCCCATTTCGTCCACATTCAATAGGGGTTGTCCCCAGGTGGTCCCCTACCACATACTGAAATTTCATCGAAATCAAACCATTTTTATGCACGTTATGACGCATAAGGGCAATGGAATGCATCCCGCTCTTATGTCCTGACCTTTGACCCCACTTCACCCATTTTGAATAAGATTCGTCCCCAGGTGGTCCCCTACCACATAGTAAAATTTCATTGAAATCGAACCATATTTACGCAAGTTATGACGCATAAGGGCAATGGAATGGTCCAGCTCCTACGTCGTGACCTTTGACCCCATTTGTCCCATTTCCAATAGGGTTCGTTCCCAGGTGGTCCACTACCACATACTAAAATGTCATCGAAATCAAACTATTTTTACGCCAGTTATCGTGCGGACAGACAGACGGACAAAGCTGGAGCATATTCGCGTCTTCAACCTACGGTTGGAAAGCGTAAAAAATAAAGTAATCACTTTCTCACCTCTTCTCTCCCTACCTGCTGTGCTCCACCTGTCACATGACTTTCCTATCAGGGTGCTCTAATCCCCCACTCTGTCCCTTCTGCTCTTATACCTGGCACAAAGGTCTCTTCAGACTAAGGAAGTCAGGTCTAAACCTACCCTTAGAAGAAATTCTGATCAGAAAATGAGATCTGTTCCATCATCTAAGGAAGTGAATAAATGTGTGTTGGTATTTTATGGTGAGAAAAATGCCAAAACTGGTGGAAAATATTGGAACAAAGAGAAAAAAATGCAGGCAGCTAAGAAAACCCCACCAATCAAATACAGCAGTATTTCTCAACATGTTTCATGTCATAAGCATCTTATTATGCCTCACCAATTCTCCTCTTCCCCAGAACTTCCCGATAGATTTTGATTAATTGAAATATATGCTAATTAGAAAATCAAGACATGAAACACTCAGCTCAAAGTTTAGTATTATTAACATGGCACCCGAATGGCTTAGTTTACTGTTCAATGTAAAATATAGTATCAGAAAACGAAAATCACATCACCCTGAAGCAGAAATCAAACGCACACCACCTGATTTTCATTCAGACATGTTGTCCATTACACCAGCACCACCTAGAACAACAAAGTTCCAAGTATCTGAACTACTTCAGATTTGCACCGGTCAAAGCAATCCAGTGCTTTCTCACAGCATAATAAATCACCAGTATCTCAAATATAAGGAAATTATAGAAGAAATATTCTTCACAAATAAAGGATTATTAGCATTGAAATCAGAATATTCCAAATTGCCGAGTTTACTGTCATATATGAAACATTATAACAGAAAACATGAAAATTACATCGCCTAAGTTTATTTTGCATTTCTTTAACTCCAATGTGAAAGAAAAAAAAGAAAGCAAATAACAAAACTTAAAATTTACTACTGTTCATCTACTTCAATTAATCGAATATGTAAAAAGAACATCCAAAAAAGTTTGCAAATAAGGAAGCTTAATTTCAAACAAACTTACTAAATCCATGAGTTACAACCCCCTCATGTGATCCCTTCAACTTAGCTTACACACCTCCACACGCAATCATTAGATGAAAAATGAACTATTGAACCATCTGACCTTGTCTTAAGTTGATATAAAGAGGCATTATTCATATATTTTATTTTTACTGTTTGTTCCTTCAGATCAAACACTGAACTGAGGTTACTGTGGCATGAATTTCTTCTGAGCTTTTTTCATTCAAAATCATTTCAGAGTTATTTAAAATGAAATTTGATTCATGGCCAAAGATAAGATTTTATGTCAATGTACATAACAAATCATCTTTATGGGAAAACTTACCAACTCCACCATGTGATTCAAAACCATTGTAACTCTCAGCTGGTGGGGGTTGTCTGTACGGCATACCTTGTGGAAAGCCAGGGGCTCCAAACTGTGGATAAGTGGGGTTTCCATATTGGGAATTCATGGTAAATTTTAACTGTAGAAGAAAAGTAAAAAATGACTATGCATTACAAGTTTGTAAGACTTGAACAGATTAAAGCAAAAGTGATATGAAGTAACAGTATGCTAACTTAGAACTCAAGAAATTACCAGACTAGGACACTATATTGGGTAATACTTTTAGAAATAAGCAATTCAGATAATTTTTAGAAGATAATATACTATAATAGAATACCTGTTCTCAATTAAAGAAGTGAAGCTCCACAGATTTTTTGAAAAAAAAAAAAATACAGGCACAGAGGAACCTTGATAGTACAACTCTCAATTATTGGAGACATTTGCTTTGACAGGCCATCAGATTCTTCACCAGATGCTCTCGTGTTATCTACTTCACAGATAATGTAAATTCCTCTTTGGCCCATACCACATGCCCACGTTCAGTAGCACTTGGGTGTTGCATCACACAAGGGTGTTGCATTATTTACTGCTTTGTAAAAACACTTTGCAGTTGCACTGCTCATTTGTGATCCATAGATTTTTGATGAGAAAGCCATAACTTTGCATTTTTCCTGATAGCATTATAATAGGCCATAGCTTCTAACAAGGATGAAATGAAAGGGGAGCAAACAGTGTTCAATTTTAACAAACAATTCAAAATTCTTGAAAAACTTATGCCACTGTTAGGTATAGCTTGATTATAGTGAAAGATCCAAAAAAAAAAAAAGTTTGTAATGTAATTTGACACTGGTGAGCATAAGAGCAGAAAAACAACTAGGAACACACTGAAATTATTACCTTTTAACACTTAATGGAACTGATTACAAGCCAGTGTTATTCATGGCATAGAAATACAGGCTCCTACTGAGTAGCAAGCTGGGCATCTGAATGTAGAGAATTTCACCACAAGCAGTAGGTAGTTGTAGCAGTTTTACAATTTGCATGGACTGAAAAATCAATATTGCTGGTTAAGAGTAATGAGTTATGTGTCAAACCATTTAGAAAACATTAAAGGTTATACAGTGTATCAAAAATTGCAACAGCAGTTACAAATTTTATACTTTATATGTAGTATTAGGATATATATAGGCATAAAATGTAGTTTAGTACTGACTATTCTGTTATTCAAGTTAAAATATTATTGTACACACCTTTTTGCAGTTGTCAATGCCTAATTTAGGGATGTTGGTTCCAGGGAAGGAAGAGAGCCAGTGCTGTAAGAAAAACACAACATCCATGCCCCACCGGGATTCAAACCTGGATCCATCTTCAATGAATGGTCAGAAGCCAATACTTAGACCACTGCACCACTTGGGGGGGGACACACACACAAACACACACACACAGAGTGAGTTGAAAGTTTTGCAATATTTGGATCACTTTATGCCTTCTTATGTACCTTACAATGAAAGCTGAGTAGCATTCAAAGTATAAGACATTGTGTTGCACTGTCTTTAGCCATCTGTCTGTCAGTTCTTCGATTCCATGGCGGTACCAGTTTTTGTCCTTCGAGGCGAAGAACTCCTTCACTCCAGCTGCCACCTTCTCCTGGTTGTTGAATTCTAACCGCGAAGGAAGTAGTCCATGGACCGGAACAAGTAATACTTCGACGGGGCAAGGTCCAGACTACATGCTAGGTGTGGCATCAGTTCGATGCTCTCAAGTTCCTGGAGTTTTGCCCGGGTCGTTCACGCGGTATGATGCCGAACGTTGTCCTGCTGTAGGAGAGCATGCTTTCTGTTCACCAGCGCCAGGTACTTCTCCAAAATGGCATACATCCACTCCAGCTGTTCAGAGTAGAGGTTGGCTTTGATGGTCCGACCGTCAAGAACAAATTCGTAATGGATTATCCCCTCGAAATTCCACCAGACGCAGAGAATCACCTTGTGCCCAAAATGCCCATGTTTGGCAACAGGTTCTGGAAGCTGGCCTAGGATCAACCACTGACGTTGTGCGTTAGGATTACAGAAATCTGTGCGGGTTTTCTAGGAGTTTCAACTACACTTCCACTTAATGGTTTGCTTCAGCTGGCGTCATTTTGTGAGGGACAATGGGGCAGCTCCTGATGACCTTGCAGATAGGAAGGATGATAAGGAACAGAACCACAGAATTTTAGGTCTTCCTTCTTATGAAGGAGGAGGCATTCGATTTTCGAATGGATTTCATATTTTTTTATGAGGGAGTTGACTGTAACAGCAGGGAAACCATGGGAGAGGGCTATTGTAGAAATTTTGGAGAGTTCTTCTTGAAGAGAGAGTTGGTTGTTGCAAATGATATGAGCCCTGTGGATGTAGGACTTCAATGCTGCAAGCTTGTAGAGATGCAGGGTGAAAGATTTGTAGGGAATAATGTTAGTGGCCGCAGAAGGTTTACGATAGACGGAACGAGTAATGGAGAGATCAGCGTTTCTGCAGATAGATACATCCAGGAATTCTGTGGGTTCTGTTCCTTATCATCCTTCCTATGCTTATAAGTTACAGATTCTTTTTAGAAGTTTTGGTTACCATCTTGCCATTAAATCTACCCCAAACATCTTGAAACTTCTACAAAGGGATAGGGACAAAGTTGAAAGCCTGAACCTCCCAGGAGTTTACTGCATTTCCTATCTCTTCTTTTACTGGGAATAACTTATACATTGGAAGCACATACAGGAGCATTAGCCATAGAATTTTAGAACATAAAAAAGATGTTTTGAAAGCCAATCCTAATACTGCCTTGTCTATTTTGACAATGGAAGACACTTCTGCAGTTCCCCACTGGAACGAAGCAAAACGAATTGCTTCTTTTGACAATCGTTTTGCCCTCCGTTACCGTGAAAGCCTGGAAATTATTTTCAACTCAATGACTTGCAATTCCGAATCTCCTCTCTACATTCCGATGATCTGGAGATCAATTCTAAGTTTTGGCAACAAAATTAAGAAAAATTCAAATGTAGAATCTGGCAACAATATTAGTCCTCCATTGGCGTGATGAAGACCTAAGATAAGGTCGAAAGCTTCCAACTTACGAACTTTTTGTAAAAGTTTTCATTTAACGTAACTAGCGTGATCAAGTTACCTTTATTTGTTCCTTGCTTTCATTTCAGCGAAAGTTGTCACTGCTTTTGAAAGGTCAATCTTCTGAGCAATGTCATTTTCTATTGACAACACAGCTAATGAAGACAGTCTATTGTCAGTCGTTTTAGACCTCAGATAATTTTTGACTAGTTTCAGCTAAGAGAAAGTATGTTCCGCACTTGCCACAGTTACTGGAACTGTAAGAAGAATTTGCAAAACAATCCAAATGTTGGGGTAATTATCCTGCATTTTCATTTCGAGAAGAAACTGGAATGCTTCTCGAGGGTTGACACATTTAGTTTTAGATGACATAATGAACTTGAAGTGTTTTAGCTCTTGTGCTAATTCTGCACCATTTATGTTTGGTGAGGCTTGGTCACTTAAAGCATGGTGTAAATCCATACAATGAGCTTCCAAGTTCTCCGGCAGACATTTTAAGTTAAATAGGAAACCCCATAATTTAGTGTAGCTGAGCATTTGCTCAAACTGCTCATTTAAGGCACTTTGAACTTGGTCAACTGTGGCAAAGAAGAAATCTCTTAAACTTTCCATCTGCAGTTTCCACTCATTCATCTTCCACCTCGTAGTCAAACATCTTTGTACGTTTTATCTTTACGGTTTCTCGGAAAATGGCTTCTGCGCTCAGGCTATCTACAATTCTTGCAGCTTTCAGTTTCGCTTCATCACAGCCATTGTCCTCTGAAATCCTTGATAAAGTTAATTGTGCCCTCCATCATAGCTGTAGCAACAATTATGTCATTTTGCATGCATTTGTTGATGTTATTAACTTGGTACACTAGATCATACCACACATGGAGTCCAACTAAGAATTTAAAATTGCATAACTGTTCTGCAAGGCAATACGTCTCGTGCTTCACTCCCGCATCGACAGACGAGTTTGTGTTTTCATGGATCGCTATCAAGCTATCATACACTTGTTTTATTGGAGTGCTGATAAATTTAGCCGTGTCGATTCTACCTTCCCAACTTGTCGTGCGGAGAAGCTCCACGGTAAGCATTGGAACGTGCTTCAAGAGAACACTCCATCTCCGTGTCGAAGCAGAAAAAGTGTGTATATTCTTTGGAGCACTCCAGAGAGAGAGTGATTGCTTCGGTGGATACTGACGCTGCATCAGATATCGTCAAATATAAGGAATGGCAGCCGCGAGGAAGGTAGAATGATCGAGGGTTCATCTGCAATACCTTCACTTGAACGCCTTCATTTTTCCCTTTCATATTTGAAGCATTGTCGTATAATTGGCCTTTTTAAGTTACTAAAATCTAGGTTGATCTCCTGCAACATTTCTAGAAAAGTTCAGTCCGTCATTTTCCTGTGACCTCATTTGCTTCTTTAAAACTCTAAAAAATGCTCTTTTACAGTGATTTCACCGTTACTGAAATCTGTAAACCTGATAATCACAGAGAGCTTTCCCGAGCGGCTCACATCTGGAGTGCAATTCAAAATGATTGAGAAGTATTTTGACTGCTTGGTTCATTTACGGATGTCCATTAATACTTCATTTGCCATAAAATTGCTGATCTCATTTTGTATAGTTTTTCCCAAATAATGGTCTGCTATAGAACCATCTTGGATTCTCCACAGATGTTCCCACATTGTATCGTCAAGCTGCCAAAAAAGCTCAAGTCCAAAGAAGTTCTCATTATTAGCTGTAAAGGGTTTGTCTGACGAGCCCCTGAAAGCAAGATTGTGCTCAAATAAAGAACTATTGCCATCAGTCTTTTCAAGACGGCTTTCCAATGCTACACTTCAGGATTTATCATAGTCTCGTGCAGGGTATCAAACACCCTTGTTGATCTTGAGCCTTTTTTCTGTTTCAATCCGTGTACAATATACTAAAGAATGACTGCAGGATGTCTTATGTTCTTTGAGGCGATCAGCGAGGTGCTTCCAATCGTCGAAACCAGTTGTTCCTAGCTATGACAGTATTAGATGTGACGAATTTGTAAAATGGGAAAGTTAGCAACACAGACGAAAAACACGGTTCGTCTGATTTGAATATACCAGCCATCGCCTTTTTAACTCTTCACCATTTGATAACTTTCTTATGAAGTGTTTAGCAGAAAACTGGCAACCTTTGTCATCTACTGGAAAATCTTTCTCAAGACTTTGAAGTTCGATTCCAATCATATTACATTGATGAATGACGGAGTGATATTGCCTGGCCAGTTGGCAGGGTCTTGAAGTCAATATCAGTCAAAGAGGAGGAGGCACATATTTGTTGATAATGTTCATTCTGAACGGCTTCTGTGTGAAGTTCTGAGCTGGATCTGAAGCACATTTTGTCAAGTAGTGGACATCAGAAGACTCTTCTTGCAGCTGGTTTTTCTTTTCAGCAGCAATCCGAGTGTGATCTGTTGAATACTGCATGGGTGACATCAAGTTCATCAGCTAAAAAGCAGTGGATGTGATCAGGATCAAATGCTTGCTGTTCCACAGGTCTGAAAAAACCTTCACAAACTTTCAGAGGATCTTTGATCTTCTGCTTGTCTCTCTGACTTCCTTTTCTGGCACAGATAACCAGATAGTTTAACCTTTTCATATTTCAGCACCTGGAAAGGACTTAAGAAACACTTTAAAATCGACGCACACGCTGTTTGAAAAAAGCCAAAATATACAGCCAAATATGCACTGAGATGTTCTCAGAAAGTTCGAATCATATGCACTCAAACGTCCATGGGCTTCTCGGCTTCTCCTTACCTTTTCTCTTTGACCTTCGCTCAGGTCAGGAGATTTCCATTGACCAATCACAGAAAGCCACTCTCCGCCGATTAAAAGAGCACTTGTTTTCGCTCCGATCAAGGTCGAGGTCGCCAGATGCCAGTGCATATGCACTAAAGAATTAGTTTGCCGAACACAAAAAAAAAAAAGTCCGAAAAAAAAAAAAAACTTTTCTTTTTGCCTTTGAAGCAGCAATTCGCAAATGGTTTTTCGACGTTCAAGGTCTCTTTCCCGCAAAGCATGTGGAACTCAATTCCCTTCTTTTTGCACCATTTGCATGGCAGCTAAATGTTGTGAAATGCATGGGTGACTACATTTAATGCTGCTGCTAGTTCTTTTTGGGTCTGGCATAGATCCGCGTTGAGTAAAGCTTCCAATTCAGCATCAGCAATTTTTTTGGGTGGTCCAGAACGTTCTTTATCACTGACATCAAAATCGTTCCTTTTGAATCATCTAAACCAATACTCACATGTTTTTATGGATGGGGAATGTTCACCATAGATTTCTGACATTAAGCGACAGCTGTTGGCAGCACTATTCTTGACAATAAAGTAATGCACTAACACTTTCCGCAAATGCTGTTTTGTCGGGACGAAAGTTGACATTTTCCATCGAGTAAAACAAATACGTCTTCACACCTCAATCGAACGTCGTATACTGACTCTGACAGTTGGTGTCTCGTACTGCGATATCACAGTGTTGCCACCTTAAAATACATGCGAGCAGTAATAAGTACGACACTGAACGGAAATCCCTCAAAACTTATTTATATACCCAATAATTTTCTTCTTACTTCATTGGTGTGAAATCAATATCTCCTTCTGCAGTGCACCTTCTCCATTGGCTGATGTCTCAAGAGGAGAATAATCAATACTTGCTAGTTACTATCTAATCCATAGATGTGCCCCTCTCCCAATTGTGAGGAGGGACACACTGCAGACATAACTAAATATGTAATAAAACTATTGCATAGTGACTCATGGTGAGTCACGATCTAAAACATAAACAAACTCACTGGCAACTGTTCCAAAAAGATACACACAACACTTCGGAAGTCCAGCAATATATATATATATATATTTTTTTTTTTTTGCTACTATAAAGGAAATTATCCCCTTTGTGTACTCCTGCAGTATTTTGAGCATGCCTCTCCATTTTTAAAGAGGGGCACAACAAATCTCCAATATCCCATGTTTTCACAGCAAAAGTCGGCATAGCTTGTTGCAACTGCCCAAGCTGCTATTATAGGAGTGCAAAGTCATGATCTTTTCAAAAAATGCTGCATAAGTAAATTCACGGATGGTATAGAAGATGATTTAGTTTATGATTCAGATGAAGAAAACAGCCACAGCAACTTTACCAGCAACAATGCTTATACTGATAATGCAACTTCCAACAAAAATCTACTTGCAGGAACTATTTGAAAAATCCGATAGAAACAGGAATTATAGAGGATAAATTTATTAAGGTACATTACCTTTCAAATTTTCAATCTATACACTAGATCATCATCACACGTTTCTGCGTCTTACTACTTTCACAGGTTTGGCTAGTATGACGCAGGAACTCCTGACAATCTAGTGTACAAATCAAAAATTTTAGAGGTAATGTACCTTAATAAATTCATCCTCTATAATTCCCATTAAGTATTTATGGTACTGAAAGTAATTAGAGGAAGCCATGAAGTCATTAATTATTCGATAGTAAGTCGGATTTTGAAGGTTTTCAAAGATAATTTTAGAAACTTGCATAATTTTATTTAAATAAACATCACATTTTTCAAACTCTTGAAATTCAAGGTGGTCTTATACTTGGATCCCATTGTTCTACCAATTTTTAGATGTTGAATTGGGGGGGGTCAACCTATTTTCATATGGTAAATTCAACTTAACACATTATATGTTCATTATGTTAACAGTTTGCCTGCATTGCACATTCTCAGTGTGCAAAAAGGCAAAGCAGCATATGTACAGCCATTTCAGGAAGTCTCAGTACATAAACAGCTGACAATATCCAAAAATGTTTTTGCAAAAATGTATATAGATGGCAACTTTTAATGGAAATAAGAAAACCTTTTCACTTTACTTTGCCACTTAAGATGAATCTGCTAATGAATTTACAACAGGTGAACTGCCAAAATTAAATGGGGTATCACTATATAATTAGTACCTATCAAAATCCCCTTTTCTTTCTCTTTAAAGTATGTAAAACTTCAGCAATCAAAAATAAAATTGATACAGTAAACATCCCTACTGTAAATGTGGTCCAGATACCCCCAAAAAGAACAGAATGAGAAACAGTTATGGTCAAGTACTTCATGTTAAAACATCATTTGTAAGGATTTGTCCACTTGAAAATACAGATGCTCTAGATTTTGCAAATGTCTAATGACTCAGGTATTACTGGTTAACCTGAAAAGGTTGATCTAAACAACAGTTCATAAAGCATTTGTAAACATTGACAGGCATTGTCTGGTGGTTGGGGTGTTCTAAACTCTCACTATTCTACACTTACTGCTACAATCATCAGTTGAATTTGCTGTAAAATTCAGTGTTACTGCAAAAACAAAACAAAAAGTCATTACCTGACATCTACTAATGGATTTGATAGAAGTCTTAAACTGGTATAGAAACTACACAGGGATGTGGAGTTTTTTTATTTAAACTTACAAACCATATTCTGTCATATGCTGGGCTGATCTACTGGAAAACCCTCTGCTTTCTATGTAATTACCCAACTGTAGTGCAACACTTCACTGATGTTGCATTGCTGCATATGACAGGCAACACTGCACACAATATTAAAGCTGCAGCAAAAGTCATTCTTCAAGATCTTGTATCTTTAGTGTGATATTTTTTGCACATGCTTTTTTATTAGATTTTGCAAATTTAGTATCATAGATTCCCTAATTCCTAAAGCTAATTAATACGTCAGATATTTGCAGGTTGATTTGACATATTTTGGATCATTTGATACACTAAACACATATAAGGCAGACTATTAGTACATTTTCCTTATTTTATCCTACACATTTAATCTGAGAATGTAATATTTACAAATATCACTCTTAAATCATAGTAAAAAAAAAACTTCCCAAGTGCTGCATATTTATGTTTTTCATTATGACCCTGTGTGCCACTAGATGATGTAAACAGTTCCACAAGGAAAGCAGAAGAATGCATGCATGCAAGTAGAATAATAACAGATTTCTGTAAAGTTAAATAATATTCTTCATTGGTTTAAACGGTCTTTAACACACAAGCGAACTTACTTTCTAAACTTTCTTGGGTTAGAAGACTGTGATATCACACTTTCATAAAAAGAAAATCGTTAGTGTTCTTCGTTAATTATTCTCATATTTAATTGGATGAAAGCCAAAGATTTAAAAATATTTCCGGGGAAGTTCAAAAGAAATGACTCAACAGTGTAGCCCTGCAGAATGACTATGGTATAGCCCTAAAGAATTACTCTACAGTGTAGCCCTGAACTTCCAAGCTGCCCCGGAAATATTTTAACATCTTTGGGTTTCACCAAATTAAATAATGCAGTTTATGTGGTAAATTATGGTATTGAGTTGCTGCATTTTTATGGATTATGGCATGGGTTTGTTTTCTAAACATACCAGCTGTCAACTGCACTACTGCAGTTTGGTGAAACCAGTTGTTTACATCTTGGTGGCATGAATTTTCTTTTAAGGTAAGTGTTGAATGGCTTATTTGCCTTCTGGAATGGTATTGTTTTCCTCATTTCTTGTAGAAAAGATGGTGATTATACTACTAAATTGCTAAATTATTGGAGACTTCACGTTTTGGCTCTTTGGATTTGAAGTGCACCCACCTGAAACCTAAGAATTGGGTGTGTGGTCAGTGGTCGGGGATGTCTTTTTCTGAAGTGTGATTCCTGGCTACTGCTCTATGAAGTAATTATTAATGCTGTATCATTTTCGGTGTCGTGGTTTGCAGAGTAGCAGATTGTATATATGTATGCAAGTGTGCTGTACGTGGATAAGTTTCCAAATTATTAGCAGATTTTGCAGATAGTTTTTGCTTGTAGGCCTAGATTTAAAAAAATTAAAATGTTATTTACAGTAATCAGAACACTTACTCAAGGCTCAGATCAATATAGTTAATTATATTTTAACTTGAAGAACTTTCAATTATTTTTGCATCTTCTGAATTCTTTTGTATTTACAGAAGTTTCTGGCATCTTAATTTCATCAAGCCATGTTCTCAATGTATAGAAACTGTATCAAAAGTTTCGTTTACACAGAAAGAATAAACATTTTATTGCCAGGTTCCTATAATAAATTAAAATATTTTCCTTGTGTATTTTGTAAGTATACTACTTTTGAATTAAGTTGTTAAAAATGCTTTTTATAAAGTTTGAAGGTTCATTAATGGAACTGTTTTTCTGGATATAAAAACTTTAATTAGTCTCTTGTTTTTATGAGGTTCATAGTCCAATATTTTGCCATAAAGGTCCATTTCACACACATTGCTGCACATTGATTGCAGTGTATTTATTTTGTTCTCATTGGAATCTGTAATGTTCTAATAATTACTTATTGTTTTATTAATTTTTCTATAAATTATCTTATTCTATTGTTACCATGGTTCACGCTTGGTGGGTTTGTAGCAAGTTTTCTGTTTCAGTTGTTGTATGCACAGAAACATTTTATTTTTACACAACTCTTGTGGTTTGTGGTCATGAAGTGTTGTCTTGAATTGATGGAACACACACACACACACACACACAGTAAATAATATCAGAAGTGCTGTTTTGTTTTTTGCTTGTTTTTATTATTATTATTACTGAGGTGGAGCCTGTTTTGTTCTTTCTTCCTGGCTTGTTGATAAACATCATTTAGTGCATACAGTTCAAGAAATTATTTAAGAAACATAAATGGAAGTTGTTAATATATTACATGAAATACTGAATAATGAATAATTACATAGATGCCTTTTGTTATTGATGTTTTTATGAGAACTTCGTTGTTTTTTCCTGACTTGTTAAACACCATTATTAAGTGCACACAGTTAAAGAAATGATTCAAGAAACGTAGTCACAAATAAATTATTTTCCTTTAAAAAAAGCACTGACTCGTTTTTGTAATTATATTTCCTTGTTTTTTGTACTACAGTGGCAGTGCTAGTTTATTTGTGCCTTGATGGTGGGCATTAGCAAGTGTCACGTAAACAAAGTGGAGCAACATAAGAAACTTTTGATCCACTGATAATCGGTAGGCTAGCCAATTTTACAAGGCAATGCATTGCTTTTAAATCCTGAACCATCCACTGCAGTCAATTTATGATGGAGAAATTCTGTTTGAATACACAGGCTAAACATGAAATTCATTTTATAAAAAAAAAAAAATTGTTTGCCCCAAAAGTTGTGTTAATTTTTGAATAAAGAGCATGTTACTTTTTTGCGGATTTGGTACATTACTTTTTGCACATTGGTATATTCTACATTGAACTAAGGGGACTTACAATTATATTTATACACCTACCCAGCAAAAAGCACAAGTGCTGGGAAACTGCTGGCCACCAGCTGGCAGTGATGGGTCACTGCTGGCTGAAATCTGCCACTCACGGCCCGGTAGCGGTCCGTTGGTCGCAGCGCTATTAGGTGGTGAGCCATTGGTGGCCCTGCAGCATCGCCGTAAATTGTGGGCCTCCAAGCAAGTGTCACTATGGCCCGTTGCTGGCAACCAACAACCCCAACAGCAGGTGGACTCAACGGGACTACATATGCGCAGAAGCAACACTTGCTGTGTCTCTCATGGTACCAGTCAGTTGAAGATGACGCTATCGCCATCCTGTTATTTTAGTGGATGTTAAGAAAAAAAACATACATAGAGAGGCGAATTAATTTCCTAATGAAATTCCACGTTGACGAAGATATCAGATTAAGCCACAAAATACACTCACTCCATTCCCATGAATAACATATCATGGAATGGAGTGGGTGAATAACAAGAAAAAATTTGAAACCGCTTGAAACAAATGTCCTGAAAAAACATTAAAAAAACGTTTGTCAGAAAAAAAAAAAAAGAATTATACGCGTACAAAATTTATTAATTATTTGAAAGAAAAAAGAAAATGCAACGCTACGTGGATATAATGTACTCATCCATGGGTTGAATACACAAGACTGCGAGGAATTTGCTTCTAAAAATAACGAGAAGAAAAATAAAATATCTTTCCTCTTTAAAACATATGTAGCTTCGGACAACGGAAAGGAAAGATACAACGTTAAAAATGTAACAGAATGTGACATGAACCCGGGTAAATACATATTAATTCAACAATCGCCTTTCAAGACGACAAGGACAGTACAAAACTTTGAAAAGCGACTCCAAGTATGCACATTCCTTGAAAATGAGTGAAGTTCCCTTAAAGTAAAAAAAACCAACTATTGTTACATTGAAAAAATAAATTTATGAATTATATGAAACTGACTTTTATGAAAAATACCTCACAATATTGTAAAATGAAAGAGAACCATTCGATTACACATCCGCACGAAACAGACAGCTTCAAGCACATGCTCGTGCGTGGCAAATTAGTCTGGTCGGTAGAGAGCTCACCTCCCACACCGACAGCCCTGGTTCGTATCCACCCAGATCCAAACGGGCGTTCTTCCGGTCTGTTGAGAAAATTTCTTCAGTGCAGTGCTGTAATTCACAAGTTTCGTAAATGGAGAAAAAAAAAAAAAGTTGTAGCTTTAAGAAACTGCGGTTATCCTTTTTTTTTTTTTTTTTTATGGCTACTACTGGGAAATTGGCGGACAAGATTCGGCAAGCCATCAGTTACGTCATGTGGTTGCCGGCTGCCACTACCGGCAAACTAGCAGACCACATTAGGCTAGCCATAATTTCTTGCACGTGCTTGCAGGGCCGCTGAAGGGCCCCTTATGGCAGCTACTGCCTGTGATGGATAACTGATCGCCCTGTTGTGGCATATGACAACTGATGGGGTGCCAACTATTGGCCTGAACTGCTGGCCTTTCTGTTGACCGCCCAGACATTTTATTGACGGTTCGGCAGCGGCAAGGTAGTGCTGGGCCATTGCTTCCAGTGCTGGCCCAGCAAGACTGTTTTGGCTGGGTAATTGCACTGGGCAACATGTTCTTCTAACAATTAGTATTTATATATTCATATAACACCTCTAGCCAAACCATTTGGAAGAAACAATAAAATTTTCATGAGCAATTTATGATTATGTCTTAAAAGAAAAGTGTTTAATGAATCCTTCCAGTTCCTATGTATGAAGCAGAGGCATGGACCTTAACTGGAAAAGACCTACATAGGCTGCTGATAACTGAAAGAAGCATAGACAGATTCATGCTTAGTGTAACCAGGAATGATAACAAGAGTAACTTGTGTATCATGAAAATGACAGTAAATTTCCTAAAATGACAATGGGCTGGACATATTACTAGAGGAACTGACCACCAATGGGCAACTGAAATATTAGACTGGATATCAAGGGACAGAAAATGACCCAGAATAAGACCACGTGTACGATGTGTGTGTATGAAATTCAAAAGCATACTGGAACAATATGGAGATTAGTTCAAGATGGACAGTTACAGAAGGAACTTAGTGATTCCAGCAGTGAATTAATAATGGTTGAGGACAATAATACCTCTGCCTAAATACAGATGAACCCAGATATAACTAGCACACATAATACAAAGTTCAGCATAAATCGAAGTTTTTGCAGACCCCTTGAACTTCATAATGTTCTCCCTTGTTATTTAAACAGCATATTACGAACATATTTTTTTTGGAGAAACCACATACATCAAGGTTCAGCACAGTTATAGGCAAGCAAAATAAGTGGTACTTGCTTAATTTCTAAACCTTCCCATTTCATCTAAAGACTAGAGAATACCTGCTATTGACAACACCTTATGGTTCTCTTAACAGACATCAGTCTGCATGAAAACAAAAATATTTCTGCTCTTTTTTACTTACTTCCTTATTCTCCTACTCTTCTACACACATGTATCACCTGAATTAAAGAAATTGGCAACTGTTTCTCCCTACAAACACAGATCCCAATGGACCAGGGATTAATAGAAAATATGAAAATGATGTACAGAAAAAGTATATTTTAGAACATTCTAATTAGTTTAGAAAAAGATAAAACAATTATTTAAGTTAAAAGAGCATGTGATATGTTAAGCTATGCTTGGAATGCTGTTTAAAAGGAAGCAAGGAAGCAGTTTAAAACTGTAGGAAACATGCCCGGTTTGGAAAAGTCTTCCATGTGAACAATGAAGATGTATCTGCAAGTGAGATCAAAGGTAGAGGAAGTGAAAGGGAATAAAACCTGGCATCATCTGAAAGAAAAAGGAGTAATTAAAGTTTCCTTCAACATTACGTAAACATTGATGAGGAGCTTTTGATAAAAATTGCTAAACACACATGTGGACATAGCGCAGCACAGAGTTGTATAAAAATAAAATGTATCTGCATACACAACCATTGAAACAGAAAACTTGCTGCAAACCCACAAAGTGCAAACCATGGTAACAATAAAAAAACCTAAAAAAATTAATAAAACAATAAATTATTATTATAACATTACAGGTTCCAATGAGATTAAAATAAGTACATTACAATTGTATGTGCAGCAATGTGTGTGAAATGGACCTTTACAGCAAAATATTAGATATGAACATCATAAAAACAAGAGACTAAGCAAAATTTTTATATCCATAAAAACGGATCCATTAATGAACCTTTAAAATTTCTAAATAGCATTTTCAACAACTTAATTCAAAAATAGTAGACTTACAAAAAAACACAAGGAAAAGATTTTAATAACTGGCCACTGCAACAGGAACCTGGTAATAAAATTTTAATTCTTTCTGTGTAAACAAAACTTTTAATAGTTTCTATACTTTGAGAACAGACCTTGATAAAGTCTAGAGGCCAGAAACATCTGCAAAAACGAAAGAACTCATAAGATGTTAAAAGTAATTCGAAATTCTTCAAGTTAAAATAGAATTAATTACATTAATCTCAGTAAAGCCTTGAGAAAGTGTTTTAATTGCTGCAAATAACATTTTTTTATTTTTTATTCTACAAGTGAAAACTATCTGCAAAATCCGCTAATAATTTGGAAACTACCCCGTACAATCTGCTAATCTGGTGCAGCGCATTCAGAGTAAAAATGATCAGTCAATAGAGATTAAGAGGAAATCTCCATAGAAAATGAAATAATTTCAAACAAATTGCATCTGCAAAATTAGAAAATCTTTAGGTTTATTTTGCCTCCAGAAACACTTCAATCACGGCACGAAAGGAAGTTACCAAAAATTTAACAGTTATCATAAAACGCACACAAAAACAGTAACAATTAACTCATATTCTCAAAGTGGCATGTTAACAGAAAAACAGAAATTTTACATTTTTGTAGTTATTTTCATTTTTACACTTATTAAAAAAACTTTTGCTTGTGGCAGATCTCATTCATATGTTCTATTGCTAACTATAGTATTTTTTTTATTGGATGTTTAACAACCACCATGAGCAACTCAATAGGCTATAAGCAGTCGCCCATCCCTAATTTAGGGCCACTGGTTCCAGGAAAGGGAGAGGGCCAGTGCCGCAAGACAAACACAACATCCATACTTCACAAGAATTTGAACCCAGACCCTTTCCGGACGAATGATCAGAAGCCATCGCTTAGACCAGTGCGCCACCAGGGCGGCAAACTATAGTTTTTAATTAACAAGCATTATTTTACCTTCAGTTAATTGATAAACATTTATGATTAACTAGTTTCAACCTGACATAATTCAATACCAAAAACAGAGCTTTTGTAATTGTTCGGTTACAACAAAGTCTCACATATATTGAATGTTTTTCACTCTGGCAACTTCGTTACATGTGTTCAACTGTAAGTTTAAATGGTGCGGCGCAGTGATACACACATTCAGCAGCCAATCATCTAAGCATGATGGGCACTAGAACCACTGGTCCTAATCACCAGTTTTTTGCTAGTCTCAGATTCAACCCCATGACTTTTTTTTTTGTTTTTGTTTTTTTATTGGAGGTTTAATGACCACTGTGAGCAACTCAATGGGTTATAAGCAGTCGCCCGTCCCTAATTTAGGGTCACTGACTCCAGGGAAGGGAGAGAGCCAGTTCCATAAGACAAACACAACATCCATGCCACACCGGGATTCGAGCGGACACCCCCCATCCTCATGACTTTAACCCAGGGTACTGTTGTGTCAGAATACTCAGTAGCAGATTTAAGTTACTGGGGCACTGCACACAGCATCAGTTTTGGAGACCCCTTCACTTTGCTAGGCATCCTTAAAATATAACCCACGCATTTTTACTCTCTCTCACTAATGTATAGAAAAGTATGGTAATCACGAAAAAAACTGGACTTCCAGATTTCAATAAAAAAAAATACCCATTTTGGCCTCCCCCGAACATGATTTGACTATTTTCATAGCTGAATCTGTGTGTGTGTCTGCAGTTTGCTATCACAATAACTCAAAACCTATTTAAGCTAGCTATCAAGATGAAATTCAATACTGAGGGCTTTTGTCATACCCTGATGGGGAGGAAATGGCTGGAGTCACAAGTGGAAAGCCTTTCGTTAAGAAACAAAAGTCAGAACTTTTTATAAAGATGATCACTGAACTACAGTACTTTAACATGTTACGTAAGGTTAGTTTATGGTAGTGCTTTCTTGATTGGATGTTTAACGACCACCGTGAGCAACTCAATGGGCTACAAGCAGTTGCCCGTCCCTAATTTAGGGCCACTGGTTCCAGGGAAGAGAGAGAGAGCCAGTGCTGTAAGACAAACACAACATCCATGCCTCACCTAGTAGTGCTTTAACTGACATTTATGTCACATGCAGTATGGGATCTGCTGTCAAATATTGTCAGATTCCACCCCACTGACAGTTCCCTTACAGACAGTCTGAACATGGATGAAATTTATTCTTGTACCTCATAAAACAATGTTTCCCAAATGATAAGTCTTGTGATTACCTCTTAAACTTAGTAGGGAGGAAAAGGAATTTTAAGGGAAAGATGTAGGGTCATATAAAACACCAAACTCCAGAACTAAATGTTCACTACATTCCCAAGAAATTTGAGCAGAAATATCACCCCAATTTCTAAGCTCAGTTGTTGTGTAGCATTCAGTAATATTACTTTCAAAATATTTAGTGAGCCTGCATTTAAGCTAGTAAATTCATACTTGTAGATGAAGTACTTCAATTTTGGGCAGAATTATGCTCTCCGGAACAGCAAATTTATCTCTATCTCTCTCTATGACTTTTCTTTTTGTTAGAAACAAACTTTTAAAAAATATTATAAATCATTATATTTGAGGCACTCCAGTATCATACGGCCCTGAGGCTGGGCTACATTGGCTTCCCTATAAATCTGCCCCTGAGAATACTGATTTTGTCTTTAATGTAACTTTATACACAAAATAGTAGACTACTTATTCTTAAATTCTACAGAGAAACCAAACTAGCACATGATTACATTTTAATCCTAATTTGTCTTAGATGTAACATGATGCTTAGGAATGGGAACACTGCTATCCCTCCTAAAAATGTGAATACCAGTACAATTCTGGTATAGTAGTAATATATTCCCCAACATACATATCCATCTAAAATTGCACAATGGTTTACAATAACTTTTTTTTTTTTTTTAATTGAAAGTTTAACGACCACCGTGAGCAACTCAATGGGCAATAATAAGCAGTCACCCGTCCTTAATTTAGGGTTTCTGGTTCCAGGGAAGGGGAAAGCCAGTGCCGTAAGATAAACAAAACGTCCATACCTTATCAGGATTCGAACCCGGACCCTTGTCCGACGAATGGTTACAAGAATCGTAACTTTTCGACATAACTTCGTAATTATGTTGCACGCATAATTTTAACGGCGGCAGCTCCACTCGCATGTCGTTTTGGTTTCGTATTAACATCCATATGTATTGTCTACAAAACAGTGAAATACTAGTAGTACATCTACGCTAGCGCGCTTATTAGTAGCTACCATCGTAACCGCATGGGTATGCTGATAAAACCACTGAATTACAAGGTTATTCCTTTTCGTTTACTTCCCCACTTGCAACAGTACTGAAACACCACGGTTTAAATATATACTAGCTTTTTAAATTTACAAGCAGAATTCTCGTGAAACATTATCAACACTTGATACTGCCATGAATCGAGCCTAAGGACTGCAAAATCTTCCGGTATAATCAGTCAAGGATCGGCGATTTTATCTCAGATTCAACTTACCTCACAAGTTAAGGAATGATTACCCAAAATATGGTTTTCCGCAATGAAAGAGAACTCAGATTGAATTCAGGCAGTTCGAAAACAGTCGGTGAAGCACGTAGAAAAAAATAAAGCACAGAAATCGGACTGAAATTTAAAGAAAACATTTAACGTAACTAACTCAGCTATCGACATGCCACGTAACAGCTGTATCTGCGCAATCGCCACAGCCACAACAGAAATGGTAAAACATACAGTATTAGGCAATCATCGACAGCACAAGCAATCGTACTTCCATTGAAATGTAAACAAAACCCAAAGACACAACTCGTTATCAAACGATCGACTTATAAAATCCACTTACCATGTACACTCATCAGATAATCAACATTTATTTTCAATTACCACACTAGCCGATAGGGTCTGCTTTCTCCGGAACTCTATTTACTCAGCCAAAAGCGGTCTGCTAGGTCACGTGGCATCACAGCCACTTCACTTGCCGCCCAAGCGGAAGCCATTGGGCTCCTTGGGCTCGCTAGAATATGCACTTTTTTTTTTTTTTTTTTTTTTTTTTTTGAGGTTTAACGACCACCGTGAGCAACTCAATGAGCTATAAGCAGTCAGCCATCCCTAATTTAGGATCACTGGTTCCAGGGAAGGGAGAGAGCCAGCGCCGTAAGACAAACACAACATCCATGCCTCACCGGGACTCGAACCCGGACCCCTTTTGGACAAATGATCAGAGACCATTCTGCGCCACCGGGTTGGCAGAATATGCACTTAAAAACCTTATATATTAGTCCCAACATCAGGCAGAAGTTTATCATGCTTATATTCACACGAAAAGTTTATGCCGCCCCGGTGGCGCAGTGGTCTAAGCGATGGCCTCTGATCATTCGTCCGAACGGGGTCCGGGTTCGAATCCCGGTGAGGCATGGATGTTGTGTTTGTCTTACGGCACTGGCTCTCTCCCTTCCCTGGAACCAGTGACCCTAAATTAGGGACGGGCGACTGCTTATAGCCCATTGAGTTGCTCACGGTGGTCGTTAAACCTCCAATCAAAAAAAAAAAAAGGTCTATATACGATTCGACATCATTTTGAAAATTGTTTTGTTTTATCCTGAAACTTCGTCATGCAACTTACTAAAAACATTACCACTAGCATGCAGTGATTGAATATAAAGAAACTAAATTTCCCAATGATTTTTTTTAACTTCGACCCCATGGACTCACCTCCCCTTATTTTGAGTCACTGTTTCGAAGGTAAAGAAAGAAATAATGCCTTATGACAAACGCTACGCCCATGCCACCTAGAGCCAGAAGACCCTGGCTCTGAATTCTCGGCCACTAATTTTGCTGAAAAATGTTTTTTTTTTTTTAATTGGAGATTTAACGACCACCGTGAGCAACTCAATGGGCTGTAAGCAGTCGCCCGTCCCTAATGTAGGGTCGCTGTTCCCGAGAAGGGAGAGAGCCAGTACCATAAGACAAACACAACATCCATGCCTCACCGGGATTCAAACCCGGACCCCTTTCGGACGAATGATCAGAGGCCATCGCCTTAGACCACTGCGCCACCGGGGCGGCCTGAAAAATGATTTTTTTTGTATTGGATCGTTAACGACCACAGTAAGCAACTCAATGGGCTATAAGCAGTCGCCGCCGCCCCGGTGGCGCAGTGGTCTAAGGCGTTGGCCTCTGATCATTCGTCCGTAAGGGGTCCGGGTTCGGATCCCGGTCAGGCATGGATGTTGTGTTTGTCTTACGGCACTGGCTCTCTCCCTTCCCTGGAACCAGTGACCCTAAATTAGGGACGGGCGACTGCTTATAGCCCATTCAGTTTGCTCACAGCGGTCGTTAAACCTCCAATCAAAAAAAAAAAAAAAATAAGCAGTCGCCCGTCCCTAATTTAGGGTAACTGGTTCCAGGGAAGGGAGAGAGCCAGTGCCGTAAGACAAGCACAACATTCATGCCTCACCGGGATTCGAACCCGGACCCCGTTCGGATTCGATAGCATCTATTTTACAGTGGCGGTCGCTTGACTTGCGCCACGACGCGCTCATTAAGTGAATCAAGTGAGACGCCGCCTCACCGGAAATTTTTCGTTCGTGGCGAATTTTTTTACATATGTAAGATATAATGCGTTTTTAATTGAACATACTAAAAGAAATTCTGAAATTGGTATTGTGATTCTTAAATTGTGTTAATTCATTAAGAATAAATATATATGAAGTTCGACTACTATTTTTAGTAAAAGATTGAAACGAGAAACGAGCCTATTTTGAGCGCCTAGATATGCGATCCCCTAAGTTCTCTTTATCACAGCAGACCGCACGAAGGTCTGGGGGACGGTTCCCCAGATCATCACTTCCTGTAGTGAGGCGAACCTTATTGGAGGAAGGTAGGAATTTTGTCCAACGGGAGCAGGCAGATCAGATCTGATATCCTTGAGAAAATATCCATCTTGCCCTAAGCAGCGGCAATATCCTTCGCCTCAGCTCAGTGCCAGCGTGCCTGTTTCTAGTGTATTATCCACTCATGTATTTTACGTCGATGTGCCGTGCGTCATTCTTCAGTATATCTGAGTGGTGACTTTTTGGAATGTGTTCATTCGATAGTTTATGGATAGTCGAGAAATGTGTTGAGTTTTTCTTCGTTTTATTAGCATTTAAAAATAATAATTATTTGTAGAATTGAAGTCATAATGTCTGTCTTTGAATGAGTGTTAGGGTTCCTCTTCTGCGATAGATGGCGCAAAAAAATCCCTCCTTGGGCGTGACTTTTACTTCTTGAGCGACTGTCCCAGAAATTGGCGTCATCGAATCACTGCAGACCTCGCCATATTCAGAATGAAAGCGGTCTCTCGTTGGCTCCACAATGAAAAGACAAATTAAGCGCTGTTACGTTTTAACCGACAACGTTGTTTGGGGTAGAGCTTAGGATGTAGGCGGAGTTTCTATAGCTCAAATTCAGGTGTTCCCTGCTAATGTACACATTTTCTCTTCAAAAAATGAAAGTACAGTAGAAGTTGAGATGATTTATGCGGGACAAGACGCCAGTCTCACTTTTGGCCGCATTCAGTTATTTCTATTTGGCCGAGATAATTCAAAAAAATCAGACAGAAATGAGATATTTTGTTTCTTCCAGACAGAAACATTGCTAAGCTAACGTATCTCGCCATCTAGCGCCCAAATTGGAATACTCCCGAGTCAGATAAATTGAATTTTAAAAAAAATTCTAACATTTTTTCGGAATAATAACTGTGGCACATATTAGACATAGGTTATTTTTATTTGTGCTCAAAATTTCAAACCCTACGAAGCAATAGTCTTCTAGAAAATGTGTACAAAAGAATTTACATTGCATATATAATATAAAATTTCGCTTACACTTATTCAAAGACAGCCTTAATAAAAAATAAATTGAACGCATTCTGTTGGGTAAAATACAAATATCACCAGTAGTCATCTATCTGTCTTGATTTCTGCCATGTTCAAGTTACCTAACCTGTTTTTACGAGATATACAGAAATCTATTTCCAACTCTTGATTTTTCCTAGATACCGTTCCCATAGGTCAGGGCGTACATGCGTGGTGCATCTCCGCTAACAGACCTGTTACTTTTGTTCTGGACTGAGAAACACTTTGTGAGAAAAGCAGTGGTGTAGTCCTAAAAGAATAGTGCCCTAGCTGTAACACATCATCGTCAACAATGTAAATTTAACAATCATCCTGATCGTCGGTGTGTAGATAGATAGATAGATATCAAGCACAGTAAGAATCAATGAGGAAGATCTCTCCCTCTCGTGAAGAAGCATCCCTGCCTCGCCGACATCATAAATTCCTTAATCTCCCTCCTCCCTAAGAAGTGTTTAAACTTTAAAATATATGAGGAGGAGGCTGAAGGAGTCACCTTCCAGGCCCAAAACAATATAACAGGAAGTTGTTAACGCAGTATGGAGAGGGGGACGGATGGCCACTTATTGGGAATCTTTTTACGATCAATTCCCCAGATCAATTTTTAGGGCGTCACAAACACATAACATTTGCGCGCGCGCCAGTTGGGTAACCACCTGTTGTTTCAAGAAAGATGGCCCTCCTGACCCTGGACGGGATCTCATCACAGACAGAAGACACTGCAAATTCGTTCTTAAAAGCCTTCCTCAAAGGAACCGACTCGTCGTTTCGACGACAGAATACGGACACCCATCCCCGTTTCCCCTCATCCCTTGACGCCACGCAGACCGTCAAGGTCCGGCATGACCCACCCAACGTTTCTAACATTTTGGTCCCCGCAAACTTCTGGTGATACCCAATGACTTGTTGCCCGAGGGCAACTAACTCCTGAGGCAAATTACGATAGGACGGAGCAGTCAGAATCCCTGGTAATATTATGCCTTTTTGTTACACACCCTTCAGATCAAAAAATGATCATATGTAGAGGATTTTAGGAAGGGGGTGTCTGACCCCAGGTCTTAAACAACCCTTAGAAAGAGGAAGCTATGAGATTTGGGCTAGAGTGCCCAATAGGAAAGTGACACGGAAGCGAAGTAGAATGGGGGAGGAAGACGCCCTTACTTATTACCGGGGGGCCAGTACCCGGGGTCTGACGGCTTAACGTGCCCATCAGACGCACGGCGGATATTTAGTGGATCGAGCGTTCGTACCTGCTGGGATCGAAACTGAGGTCCTTTCCGCGACAGTCGCAGTCACGAACGTTGCTCACTCGGCCACCCGCGGCCCATATCCTTCAGAGAAGTCCGGGAAGGAACGGCAAGCTCCCAGGTCGAAGTGGGGGATGGGACAAACAATAGAAGAACCTCTGTCGTGGCGAGCGGAGAAGGGAGTGGGGTCGAGGTAATAAACCACTTAAAGTTGGTTAAGTTTTAAGTAGTATTGATTACCGCTTTCCCTTAAAAGATATTAATGCATTTTAAAAAAGCTCTAATACTTCTTAGAAAAAAATGCCATAGTGCCACCAAGCCAGAGACGGCGCCACCGGAGGGGCTGGGGTGAGCGCTAGCCCACCCAAAATTTTGATGTGCCCTCGTCAGCCTCCCCCTCCCCCGAATTTATTGGATAAATGAAGAAAATGTAGTACACTTTACTATCGGAGCTGCATGTTCTGTGGTAATGGGAGAAGGGTAGCATTATGCAATTATGTTCCTCCAACCACGATCCATGACCCAGACGGGAAAACTTACTTGCTTGTTGGGCTTCCGCTTTGGCGCACAGATGTCGAAGACCGGCCGGAAGTTCAAAGAACATCGTCAATCCGATGTCGCGGCTCATGCCACTGGGATTCGAAAGTTGAATAAGCATCACTCTGCCAATCCCATTACCACCCTGGCGCCCTCGTAGTCTATGACAAGTAGTGGGTGTAATCACGATTGTCGAAAACAGCAGACAGTAATCGGCGTCAGTCACCACCAGAGAGTGAGCAGAAATTTCTCTTGGCCAGTTACACTGACGGAAAAAAAATCCCAACACCAAGAAGGGGTTGTGTTAGATAAACGACAGTTGGTAGGCGGTGAGAGTACATCTGTAAGATGACGTCTATGCAAATTTTGCGCTCGGCACATACGTGTGGCGCTAGTAGCGCCCCTCGGAACATGCAAAGCAGATTTGCTGTAAATTCGCGCTGTAACGTTCCTGAGCGTTAGTTCTCGCTGAGATTCGACGTAGGGTGTTGATGTTAGTCAAGAATGCCTTTAAGAAGACGAAGAAGCCATTATCAACAGCTCACGGAGTTTGAACGAGGTCGTGTTATAGGGCTACGAGAAGGTGGATTTTCTTTCCGCAATATTGCATAACGCCTTGGTAGGAATGTAGCCACCGTGCATGATTGTTGGCAGCGGTGGTCAAGGGAAGGTACTGCATCAAGAAGACCGGGTTCCGGCCGGCCACGTGGCACTACTGAGAGGGAAGACCGCCATGTACGGCGTATGGCCGTGGCGCATCGTACTGCATCTGCGGCAGCAATTCGAGCTGCAGTTGCCAACACAGTGACACAACGAACTGTTACAAATCTGTTACTTGAAGGACAGCTCAGAGCCAGACACCCTGTAGCGTGCATTCCACTTACTCCAAACCACTACCGTTTGCGACGTCAGTGGTGTCAAGCTAGAGCTCATTGGAGGACGGAGCGGAGATATATTGTGTTTTCTGATGAAAGCCGGTTCTGCCTGGGTGCCAGTGATGACCGTGTGTTGGTTAGAAGGAGGCCAGATGAGCGCCTGCAACCAACCTGTCTGCGGCCGAGACACACTGGACCTACACCTGGAGTTATGGTCTGGGCAGCAATTTCCTATGACAGCAGGAGCACTCTCGTGGTTATACCACGCATCCTGACGGCACAGTTGTACGTCGGTCTGGTGATTCAACCCGTTGTGCTGCCATTCATGAACAGCATTCCAGGGGGTGTTTTCCAACAGGATAACGCTCGTCCGTATACCGCTGTTGTAACCCAACATGCTCTACAGAGTGTCAACATGTTGCCGTGGCTTGCTAGATCACCAGATCTTTCACCAATCGAGCACGTATGGGACATCATTGGACGACAACTCTAGCGTCACCCCCAACCAGCATTAACCGTCCCTGTATTGACCGACCAAGTGCAACAGGTATGGAACTCCATCCCACAAACTGACATCCAGCACCTGTACGACACAATGCATGAACGTTTGCGTGCTTGCATTCAGCATTCTGGCGGTTACACCGGTTATTAATGTACCAGCATTTCACATTTAAAATGGCTCTTCTTGCGCTTACAATAAGCTGTGATCTTGAAACCTTTATCGATTAAATATGTTACCTATACAAATGAATTGCAGCCATTTCATTCCTCTACAGCTATTTTTTCGTGGTGTTGGGATTTTTTTCCGTCAGTGTATATATATATATATTGTGGACTGGGACATCGCCTCACTGACATTTTACTCCACGAACTCGCACTGCCTTGCACGGAAGGTAATAACCTCCACAGGGGTGTCTCTAGGCCTTTTCAGCTGGGCAGGAAGCTTTTCCAATCATATATGAAGCTCTCCTTATGACCTTACAATAATCTGCGAATAAATCTTTGCGTTCTAATTAAAAAAATCTAAACCAAAAAATAATTTTCTTACCTAGTTCGTATTATTATTATTATTATTTTAAATCAATTATTAGTTATCAAAAAGTAATGAAAGGAACAAAAAAGACGAAAGAGTCAATGAAGGATTTAAACTTCACTGTTATATGCTTCCGAAAGACGTGTGAGGAAGCGCCTCTTGCATAAGGACGCTTTCACCAGATCATCGGGTGAGTAATGCAGTTCGTATATTCTTTTACTTTTTGGCCATGGTTCTTTTCAACAGTTGACAGCAGTGTATGAACCGAGCGGACTGAATTTGGTGTTACACGGGGCTAATTCTATTGCAATGTAATGAATCTCTCTCTCTCTCTCTCTCTCTCTCTCTCTCTCCCTATCTATCTCTAACGCTCTTAATGGTAAACTCTACTGCCGCACTGCTCATTACTCCTTATTACAGCAAAGCAACTAGGGACCATTTCTTCTCAAAAACCCACCGAAGATGAACAAAAGGCCAACTTTAAATAATAAAATATTGATACTGCGCTAAAATTAATCATAAAATTGAAGGCTCGTGGGGTTAATTAGTTAGCACTGAACTTAAATTAATTTGATTATTTGCTTTGAATTTTAAACGCAGTTAAATTAAAAGTTATAGCTATCGATTTTAAAATTCTTCAGTTTTATTTATGATTTTTTCATTACGATAGAGGAGGTAGGATGAGTACAAGGTTTTAGCGTCGTCCTTGAGACTCCAGCTGTCATCCTACCCACTTGTGGTTCAGACATTTACTTCAAGGAAGCGCAGGGTCCAACATACGCTTCGGAGGCGGAGCACAGGGTTACTAAGCGAAACTGCAATTGTTGATAGCGCCTGACAGAAGCGTAACTAGGCGCTTTTGAGCTCGGGGCAAACCACAAAATATTGCGCTCCCATCTGTCTTTTCCACTTATATAAATTTCTAATTTATTAATGTACATTAGCATTTAAATACATAAATATACACTGCTCGACAAAATTTACTTCACACCCCAAGCATCTCTATGGGAGTGGCACAATCAAAATGTGACTGTAGAGTCGTATCAGGAACTAATGTATCTGAATCTCCTCTAGTGTTTTAAATGTGTATGGGACTGTTTAATGTACATAAATTCAGCATGGATTCTTCATTACGTAGCAGGAAGTTGCGCCCAAATTTAAACTTCTCTCTCAGCTAGTTTAATTCACAAGAAAATCACACTAATATAGAAACTTGCAATCTTTATTAAGCAGTAAAATACGGAATGTATCTCAAGTGTGCTTTTAGAGTCTAAATTTGGCTCAATTGCCTTCCTGTAGGAACTTCTTACAGTCGATTCTCTACATAGACAAATCAAATATGACGTGAAAAACTGAACCAGAAACTTGTGAAAAAGTTTAATTTCCAACTTTAATCAGATTGTACGCTGTGGTGTTTGTTTTTTTTTTTTTTTTTTGATTGGAGGTTTAACGACCACCGTGAGCAACTCAATGGGCTATAAGCAGTCGCCCGTCCCTAATTTAGGGTCACTGGTTCCAGGGAAGGGAGAGAGCCAGTGCCGTAAGACAAACACAACATCCATGCCTGACCGGGATTCGAACCCGGACCTCTTACGGACGAATGATCAGAGGCCAACGCCTTAGACCACTGCGCCACCGGGGCGGCCGCTGTGGTGTTTGTTCGCCCTCTCTAGAGATGCGCTTGGTGCATCCGCCCCGCTTGCCCCGCCCTAGTTACGCCTCTGCGCCGGGGTAACATAAAGATCCTTCTATAATTCTGCATTTCTTCAGATTAATTATGAAAGGGGAATATTCACATTAAATCGAGATGTTCCCAGTTCTAAACTCGAAGTATTTGTAAAATGTTTAAGCAGATTAAAATAATAATAATAATAATAATAATAATAATAATAATAAACAAGGCGGAATACAAGAGGAAACAGTTTGAAAGCAGATTAGACGGCTGGAAGAACAAGCCACTGCATGGACAATTTCTAAAGAATATTTATGGAAAAAAGTGACCACAACTTGACTTGGGCATGGCTGAAATCGGGTTTCATCAAGAAAGACACAGAAGGTCTGATTTTTGCTGCACAAGAACAGGCATTGCAAACAAATGTTATGTATGCTAAAATCCAGAAAGTCAGTGATAATCCAAAGTGTCGACTTTGTCAAGAAAAAGGTGAAACTGTGTCTCATCTAGTATGTGAATGTAACAAAATTGCACAGATAGGTTACAAAGTTAGACATGACAGGATTGCAAAATTGATTCATTGGTCATTATGCAGAAAGCACAATCTGCCAGCATCGAAAAACTCATGGGAACACAAGGCTGAGAAAGTCATGGAAAATAATGAAGTCAAGATCTTGTGGGATTTCAGAATTCAAACCGATCGACACATAGAACATAATACACCAGACATGTCAGTCATAGAAAATCGGAAAGTCTGGCTAACTGATATAGCGATCCCTGGGGATGCCAGAGTCAATGAAAAAGAATTGGAAAAAATGACTAAATATAGAGACCTGGCCATAGAAGTTACCCGGTTATGTTCTAAACACACAACGGTAGTCCCCATTGTCATCGGGGCACTTGGAACAATGTCAAAAAATTTTATGAATCATTTTGAAAAATTGCAGCTTTCTGATATGCCACCTACAGAACTCCAGAAGACAGCTTTACTTGGGACATCATATATTTTACGCCGATTCTTGACTGATACCTAGGTCTCCGGTGGAAACTCGTGTCAGTTCAACAATTTCAGTTGCGACGTGCCTGCCCAGCAGGACGCACACGATATAAAGGCAGATAGCGGCGATAACGAACGTCCGAGTAGCTCAATTGGTAGAGTGACTTATTTCGGAATGAGGAGACCCGGGTTCGAGCCCCGGTATACATCCCGCTTTCTCGTATTAATTTATTCATATTTCTCAATCATCACGCGGTCATGTGTTACTTTAGATACCCGTCGCAGTCTATTATACTCAAGGATCGACTTAGAGATAGTTTGGAGCCCTGGACAAGAGTTCAGGGCTGCACCCCTTGGCATCCCATGTTTATATGCCTGCATGTATGATTTGAGTCTATCATTGTGAAGTTCAAGTTCATTAGAAGTTGATTGTTACAGCATTATCCCCCAAGTTTTGATATATTTGAAGACTGTGTCATGCTACAAGTGATATGCAAGAAATATCTCTCCCAAAGGTTGGGGGCCGCCCCGGTGGCGCAGTGGTCTAAGCGATGGCCTCTGATCATTCGTCCGAACGGGGTCCGGGTTCGAATCCCGGTGAGGCATGGATGTTGTGTGTGTCTTACGGCACTGGTTCTCTCCCTTCCCTGGAACCAGTGACCCCAAATTAGGGACGGGCGACTGCTTATAGCCCATTGAGTTGCTCACGGTGGTCGTTAAACCTCCAATAAAAAAAAAAAAAAAAAAAAAAAAAAAAAGGTTGGGGCCCTGGGCACGTGCCCCGAATGTCCTCCCGTAAATCAGGCCTTGGTATATTCCTTTCTTCTCCTTGTAAGAATATCACATCATGTGTTTCCTATCTTTTCTTACTATGATAAAAAAACTTTTGTAACTTAACTTTCGCAAATGGGTATATCATCATCATCAGTGTCCTTGTAACGTACCAGGAGATGTGACGTACCTGCCAGAAGGACGCACACGACATAAAGGCAGATAGGAATCAGAGTAATCGTCCGCGTAGCTTAATTGGTAGAGCAACTTATTCCGGAATGAGTGGACCCGGGTTCGAACCCCGGCGCGGATAAAAATGACGGAGAAATTTACTTCGTTATAATGGCGCCCGAACTATCCGGATGACCCGACCGTTCAAAATCTCGCATTGGTGTGATGTTATTTCCACACCGCGAGATAGGAAAAATATGAGCAGCACTTCGAAAGAAAAATAAGGGGGAGATGATGTAACGTACCAGGAGATGTGACGTACCTGCCAGAAAGACGCACACGACATAAAGGCAGATAGGAATCAGAGTAATCGTCCGCGTAGCTTAATTGGTAGAGCAACTTATTCCGGAATGAGTGGACCCGGGTTCGAACCCCGGCGCGGATAAAAATGACGGAGAAATTTACTTCGTTATATCCTCTCTCTTGACAGGTCCAACGGTAACTCAACAAGTTATCTTCCTGCAGTTTCCTCTGTCCCTTGCTTCGTCCTTCAATTATTGATAGCTTTCTGTGCCCATGATATCATCAACCATTACTAGTCGTCTCCTTCCTCTTGGTAACTTTACTTCAATTTTCCCTTCTATCATTCTTTCAATAGGCTGTCTTCTCTTTACACATGTCCTATCCAGTTATATTTTCTTTTTCTTATGGTCTTTAGAATATTCCTTTCTTCTTCAACTCTTTGCAACACTTCATCATTGGTAATTTTTTTAATCCACTTTATTTTTTCCATGCTTCTCCATAACGACATTTCAAAGGCCTCCACTATTTTAGCTTCTTTCTTCCCGATTGTCCATGTTTCTGCCCCATATAAAGTTGTACTCTAAATACAGCACTTAATAAGGCTTTTCTTTAAATTTTTATTCATTTTTTACTAAACAAATTTTCTTGTTATAAAATGCATATTTTCCTTTATTAATTCTTTCTTTTATTTCCATGTCACCTTTTCCATTTTCTCGGATTATATGCTACAGAGGTATTTGTATAGTCTCACTTGCTCTACGTTATTTCCATTCATCATCACAAGCATTTCCTGGTCTTCTAGAGACTCTCGTCGTTTTTTCTTCTTTGCGTTAATTTTAATACCATATTTTTTGCATACACTTTCAAATTGTTGCTTTAGATGATATAGTTCATCTTCAGCATCAGTTAATATTGCTTGATCATCCTGCAAATCTAATATTGCTTGATCATCCTGCAAATCTAATACTTCGTATTGTTCTTCCTTCAATAGTGATTCCTCTTTTCTCTTCATCAAATGATTCTTTTATCATTTCTTCTGCAAAAATATTGAAGAACGTTGGGGACACTGATAGAAAACATCCTTGTCTTACACCCCTGCCAATCGCACATTTTTTTAGTTTTTCCTACTTTTGTCTTTATTATAGCAGTCTGATTCATGTATAATTCAGCTATTAACCTCCGGTCTTTCCAATCTAATCTTATTTTATTTAGCACTCTAATCAGCTTTTCTCAATTCACCACGTCAAACGCTTTTTCTAGGTCATATATACATGAGTATATTCTCTCATTTTTTTCAAAAGCCCTGTAGTTTAAAAGTTTCCTGTTGTTTTTATTGTTTAGAATTTTTATTAAATTTTCGTCACTAACTACATATTAGGACATCCAAATTCGTGCAGAAATAGTCTTAAAGTAATCAATACAGAAATAATCATAAAGCCTTCGATGCCCGATCTTGACAAGAAGAATCCCATTCAATACAAATTCAAATTCATAGGCCGAATTTAAAGATTTTATTGTATATGGTTTTGAGGTATATAAGAACTTTCACACTGAGTGCCGCCCTTCTGCTGCTATTGTCTCAAAAAAGTCCTTTTCTTAATGGGAAAGAGGCACTTGGAGCTAGGTCGTACTTGGTGGGGACGATGAAAAGAAATGTTCCGGACAAATATACGTTCCGCTTTCTGGAAAAGAAAAAAGAACAAAGGAATCTAGGAAGTTTGACAAGGGCCGTGGTTATCCCGACTGGCCACGGGCGACACGGCCCTGGTAGTGTTGATCACAAATACAGCGGTTTTGTATAAAGCTTCCTGGATATCCCATACGCGTTGGTTCACCCCAGTTGGGGTGTGTTGCGCCGTGGGAATGAAAGCATTATAACTGAATTACATATATGATTTTTTTAAATAAACGTGCCACGAAGTATTGCGATTTCTCACAGAAAATTTTTTTGTAAACTTACGTTTTTCATATTAATGTATTTATCATAAAATTTGACTGGAACTTTATGCCGCTCCGTCGGAAGCTGCCGCCCGGGTGCACCCGTTGAACCCCCGCTTGGCGCGTCCCTGCTTAGCCGGAGCGGGGCCGCCGGGACTCCTCCCCTCTATGTTTACGGACCTGGCCACCGAATTAAGAACTTTGCTGTTGACGCCACGCTAAGCGATGTGCACCGTCCATGGGTAACTGAAGACATTGTAAAAATATTCATTATTTGCTTCAAATTATTTAAATTCCTTTTGACTGATGTGTGTGAGCAGTTACTCCACGTACAAAATGTAAAATTTGTGTTAAAAAAAATTAGTGACAGAGAATGTTGAAGAGTTGAGTGTGGTAAACGGAAAATGTTCAAAATGTAATCAAACTAAATTCGAACTGGGACTAAAGCACTTCTGTATTTTTAAAGATATTTTTGAATAACTACTCAAAGTTGAAAAATGACCGCTTAAATAAAAAGTCAGGGAAAAGAAAATATTATATGTTTGCAGTAGCTACTTAATGAATCTGGTCTTGCTGTGTTCCTCACTACCAATGGGAATATTTTGAAATTTTGGCAAAGACATTAGATAATCATCATCATTACAGGGAAACTAAATTCTAACTCCAGTCTAACTACTCTAAACCCCATACAAATAAATATATTTCAATCTACATTTTTATATATTTTCAATCAGTACTCTAAATATTTAACGGGAATTATCGAGGATAAATTTATTAAGGTACATTACCTCTCAAATTTTCGATCTAAACACTAGATCTTCATCATGAGTTCTTGCGTCCTACTACTTCCACAGGTCAAGTACTCCTGACAAAGATCTAGTGTTTAGATCGAAAATTTGAGAGGTAATGTACCTTATTAAATTTATCCTCGATAATTCCCGTTAAATATTTAGAATACTGAAAGTAAAAAGAGGAAGCCATGAAGTCATTATTTTCAATCTTCATTTCATGTATGGGAAAAAATTATGAAGTGCGCATGTTCTAACACATGTTCGTAACCATGGGTGGCAAAATCGGTACAAGGTAAGTTTATTTTTCATTTATTTACTTATGTGTGTAAACTGTGCTCAGAGTTACACATTCTCAGTATCAATTTAGTCTAGTTGGCAGCCTCAAAACTTTTTTATTTATATTTGTATGCCCTGCAACATTATGCAGGTAAATAGTAAGATTATATCTCTAATTCCTTCAATTTCAAAATAGACTAGGGCTGGGGGAAAGGCTAAGTTGTTAAAACCACACATGAGTTTAGACTGTAGTAGCATTATTAGTATTTTTTCCCTTTCTTTTCCAAATACGTTATCAGTATTAATTTAGTATATAGTTGGCCTCCCTAATTTTTATTAATTTCTGTATGTACTGCAACATTGACCTGGTGCATCATTATTATCAGTGGTGGCTTTTGGGAGGAGGCAAGGGAGGCAGTGCTTCCTCAGAATTTGAAGACTCTTAGAATTATTCGTTTTGTTCATTCAGTACATTTGGGTATAGGAGAGCAGACGTTTATGGTATTTAACTGTTTTGAATTAAATGTCGTCTATGCGTTCATTCAGGTTTTTAAATTGACGCTTTCCGAAAACAATCGGTAGCGCGTAGTTGCGAATTGCCCTCAGCTTGCGATATCCGTCCTTGAGGCAGGAAGCAAACTGCCTCTCGTACATTTTGCGCCAAACCTGTTTACTAACACTGAATCAGTAGATACGAAGGTAGACTGTGGAACTGCCAACACAAAGAGAGCACACGCACCGTGGACTTCCTGTAAGGCAGATGCTGTCTTGTCTCATGGGAACAGCTGTTTTCCTGTAAGCTGCAGCTCCGCTGTGTTAACTCCTCACTCGGACAGCTTCAAGCGTCATTACATAGCGTCTTCTTCCTAGTTGCTTTTCTTTCACACTAATGTTTGTGTAACTAATTTTATTTATGTTTTATGAAGAGTTGTTTATTAGACCATGGCCTCTGCTTCAAACATATCTAATATGGTGGATAGCTTACTGGAAAAGTCTTTCAGTAGAAGAGATTTTGAAGAAAAGAATCAAATTAAAAATGATGGTGAAGCCTACACCTGAAATGAAAAAGATGACTTCAAAGGGCTGTAACGTATACTCTATATTCACTTTCCTTTTGATTTTACTATCTCTGGTTATTTTATTTTACTATGTAAATTATCTTCCTACTGAACGAAATATTATTTCACCCGCTGAATGAGATCTGGCAATGAGTGTAAGTCATGACGTGGTGGTAGCTAGTATATAGGCGCGTTCATCGAGACTTAGGAGAGCTTGTGTGTTGTTATGAGGAGAGCTTGTGGTCGTTAAGCGAGAGCGTGTATAATACGAGGAGTGATTATTTATTATTGTTCTACAAGTGTTGTGTGTGCCTTAGTTGACCAAGAGTCTTAGAAATAAAGAAGTTTTCAGTAAGTTCAGTCTTTCTCAATTCATAGTTTTTGTCAGACCTCTGTCTGGCTGTTAGGTTTATAACATTTATTTGATTCCTATAAATAACCAGCGTTGAGACTTTGTTTACGTTCATAATTAACTAGTAACAACACTCTTTTGAATTCACTATTTTGAAGCTTAGTACAAGTATATCATTAGCTAGCTGGTAGGAAGAGATTCATTCATAATAATTAGCTTAGCGGAAAGTAAATAAAGCTAATTCATTATAGGGCAAAACTTCAAACAGAGGTTTTAATATTGACTGGTACAGAAAAGAACAATGGCTAACTGGTAGTGAATCAACGAACAAACTATATTGTTGGCCATGTTTGCTGTTTCCTGTGAGTGGCAATGAAGTCTGGCAAGAGAAAGGCTTCAATGATTTGAAATTTTTACCACGTGCTTTGGACAGGCACAAAAAGTGTAAAGATCACATACTGGCAGTTGTTAAATTACAGTTGCTATAGGCAAAACAAGGATAGTACTCTCTCAACGAAGCGAAGAGAACAAGTGACTTACGTCATAATGAAAAAGTAAAAAAGAATCGTGATGTAATGAAGAAGTTGATTGATATTACAACACTACTGGCGCGACAAGAGCTCCCATTTCGTGGACACGGTGAAAGCGAAGTCTCTGAAAATAAGGGAAATTACCTCGAGATGATTGATTTACTCTGGAGAATAAATACATTTTCAGGAACTTCAAAAACAATACAGAAGGATTTAATCGAATCAGTTGCTCATATACACTATCTACCAACAAGTAATTGGACACCTCTGATAGCAAAGGAAAACGAAGTCTATTCACCTTCAATAGTTGGTGGAGCCTCCACGAGCGGCGATTACAGCTGCGACCCTCCGGGGCATACTCTCAACCAGGCGTTGTACGACGGCTAGCGGTATTTTCTTCCACTCGGCTTGGAGAAGACAGGTCAGTTCCTTCACCGATTTCGGACGGTGGGGCACCCCTTAAGTCGACGCTCCAACTCGTCCCAGAGGTGCTCGATAGGCTTAAGGCCCGGGCTTTGCACAGGTCAGTCCATTCGATTAACCCCATTGCCACTATACCAAGCCATGGTGGACCTCGCAGCATGACAGGTGGCATTGTCATCCTGAAAGTAACATGGGTCCACCCCGGTAAAACTGCCACAACGTAGGAAGCTCATGGTCATCCAAAAGGGTGCAGAAGGTCTCGGCGTTGAGTCTACCAGGAATTGCGACCAAGGGTCCCGTGCCATACCAGGAGAAACACCACCATAGCATAATTCCACCGCCGCCGAACTTCACAGTTGGCACAATGCATTCCGGCAGGAGGCGTACTCCAGGCAGACGCCAAACCCAGAACCTGCCATCCGAGCGGTAGAGGGTGAACCTTGACTCGTTGCTCCAGAGAACCGGTTTCCACTGTCCAACGGTCCACTGTCGACGTTCTTTGCACGACGTTAGCAGAACAGCACTATTGGACTTGGTGATCAAAGGCTTGTGGGCGGCAGCACGTCCATGATAACCGAGCAGATGGGCTTCCTTACGGATGGTATTCATCGAAAGAACACTCCCGGATGTCTGTTGAAACATCTCGCGGATGTGGCCCATCGATTTGGTGCGGTTCTTCCGATTTTCTCTGGCCAGCACCCGTCGGTCTCTAACTCTCAGTTTTGTGGGTCTGCTGGGTCGGGGCACATTCCGACAGTCACCTCTCGTCTTCCACTTGCCAATCATGTATGCCACTGTCGATTTTGGGTACTTCAACTCGCTGGATATGTCACGTATTGATCGGCCATTTCTGTGATACCCGACGATTACACCTTTCTTGATATCAGAGAGCTCCGAACTGTGTGACATCTTTCATGCGACTGGTTGCGTTGTCGTTTCCCACACGATATTTAACGGCGGCGGCCGTGACGTGTATCAGGACCGCAGATATCGTCGATTGCAAGGGTGTCCAATTACTTGTTGGTAGGTAGTGTAGTTAGAAATGAAATCAATGCAGATATTAAAAATGTCTAGTTTTTTTTCTTGGCAGGTTGATGAAGCGACAGGCATTAGCTCCCATGCACAAGTATCAATTATAGTTCGATTCGTGAAAGATAGAGTACCAGTAGAAAGATTTTTGGGATTTTTTGAAGTAAGTTCTGATCGGTGTGCTACTTCGCTTAAAGAATTACTGGATCGTGAGCTGGAAAGATTTAGCTACAAAGAAAAACTAGTGGCACGGACATATGATGGCGCATCAGTGATGGCATCAGAGCTAAATCGATTGCAAGCAAAAGTGAAGTGTGATGCCCCTCAAGCATTATTTGTTCACTGCTAGGCACACAGGCTGAACTTAGTTTTGAACAGAGCAGCGTCAGTGTTGAAGGAATCACGTATTTTTTGTGCAAATTTAAATGCAATTTGTGCATTCTTTTCCAAATCGACAAAGCGTGTTCATTTACTAGAATCTGTTGGTGGATCCAGATCACCTCGTGCATCTCAGACCGGGTGGAACTTCAAATCTCGTTCAGTGTCTACCATAGCTGACAACAGGTGCCTGCTAATTGAAGTATTTGAAAAAATTGAGGATGATTCCAACTATGATGATGAGACAATTCACGAAGCAGCAGGACTAAAACGGTGGCTCCAAGATTTTAATTTCGTTTTTCTTCTCTTCTCACATAAAAAAATATTTGATTTAACTGAGGTTACTTTCTCTGTACTGCAATCAAATATTTCCGATGTTACATTTTGTAACAAACGAGTTACTGGCTTATGTGAAAAGTTGTTGTACTTTCGAGATCAGAGACAGTTTGATGATCTCTATCATAACGTGTGCAGTGAGGTTGGTTCTCCAAATAAAATATTTAAAGGAAGCAATGATATTCCAGCCACCGTGCAATACAGAAGACTGTATTATGAGGTAATAGACAATGTTACAACTCAGTTAAAATGCCGGTTTTCTGACATTGACAAATCAAAATTTCTTCAGCTGGATGATGTGTACACTGCTTTGAAGCTCATTCTAGAATTTTTTCCTGAACACTGTTTTAAAGCTCTGTTTCGAACTTATGAAAAATACTTTAACAGCACCAGGCTGCATAGTGAGCTGCAGGTTCTGTATTGAGACAGAGATCTGTGGAACAATGCCAAAAGTACAACAGAACTTCTATCTGCCATATACAATAATAATCCAGCACAGGCACTGCCAGAATTGTTTAGACTTCTTTCCCTCGTAGTAACAATTCCTGCAACGTCGGCCTCCGTGGAACGCAGTTTCTCGTGCCTGAAGAGGATAAAAAACTACAAGAGAAACTCCATTGGGCAAGAAAGGTTGTCAAGTTTATCAGTTCTGCCCATCGAGAAGGCGCTTGTTAAGAGGATGGAAGCAGAACAGACATGGTATGACCATATAATAAATCACTTCGCCAAACAGAAAGGACGAAAGATAGATCTCATATACAAGACAATATAAGCGAAAGGTAAGCTTTCTCTCTTGCTGTATAGGTAAACGCTGTGTTCAGAAGTCTTCAAGACTTTTTCTTTTCGCGTCAGTGAAGGCAGAGGCGTACATACAATAGAATTTCATTTGAGATGAAAAAGATGTATAGTTCAGTCTTGCTTTTTTATCTTCTGCTGATCTCTTTAATAAAAATCTATTTCGATGCAATATATTTCATATTCAAACTGGCTTAACAGTTCCCAAATAGTCCAAGAGGGCAATTCAGACTGAAAAAAATATATTTAGGCGAAGGGCCGGAGCCTTACATAAACAGGTTTTGTGTTGGTAAGTCATGTAAAACGTGCGTTTCCGGTAAAATTTTATAAATCTTTTCCCGGGTCACGTTACTTATTTCATACTTCGCACATGAGAAAGTAAATAAAAAAATTATATTGTAAAAAAATGGCATTAAAATGAATAAATTTATCATGAAAGAAATACGGGATTACACTATATAATACAAATGTTGAAGATGACAATCCGATTTTTGGTGTAAATCTGATAAGGATGATAAGTCAGATAATATCGAAAACTTTAAAATTTCATCGTCCTGGATCGGGACTCGAACCCGCGTCTCCCAGATAGCGCCCGGGTATGCTAACCACTACACCACCCAAAACGACCAAGTTTCAAATTTCCGATTAATTCGAATATAACCATCACAGGATTCCCTAATCGAAGCAACCGGCATTCATGTTTAGCGAATCTGGAGGTTAAGAATCCTATTCCATGATTGCCCGGAATAGCAGATAAATCAAGAAAGAAATACGGGATTACACCATATAATACAAATTTTGAAGATGACAATCCAATTTTTGGTGTAAATGTGACAACGATGGTAAGTCAGATAATAAGCGAAAACTTGAAAATGTTCATAGTCCTGGAGCGGGACACCCGCGTCTCCCAGATAGTGTCCGGGTATGCTAACCACTACACCACCCAGGACGATGAAAATTTTCAAGTTTTTGGATATTATCTGACTTACCATCCTTGTCACATTTACGCCAAAAATCGGATTGTCATCTTCAAAATTTGAATAAATTTATTTGAATCCAGGCTGAAAAGTAGTTTGCCTCCCCAGCAATTTTGGTCACGGGCCGCCACTCGGTGCTGTTTATGTTTGCCCAACTGAAAAAGTTGAGCTTCCCGTGCTCGACTCAGTCTGCAAAAATGAAATCAATTCTCTTGGGTTTGTGTTAGTTAACAGGAAGTCATTTACTTTTTTGTCAACCTTCCTTGAAAAAGCCATCTGGTTAATGTGCGAAAGCTTGGAAAACTGATTTTTATTCTACGCCAATACATTCGGATTACTAGTAAAATTGCATTACGTATTTTCTAGCATGAGTTTCTTTTCCTTTTTCCTTTGTTTCTCTGCGCCACCTTTTTTCGTTTGCAGTTTTCCATTTTTTAAAATGAACACAATGAGGTATTTCAACTGATGGAATCAATTTTGGTTGCGCATTCTTTGTAAAAAATTACAAATTATCTAAATTAAAAAAAATTCAAATCCAAAGCTATCTTAAATTTAGGGATCGTAGAAATTTCCTGCTATGTAACACAAGCAGCTGAATGCAATAAGAAAGCTGTGTAAGTTCTGTATGTGCCGCCCCGGTGGCGCAGTGGTCTAAGCGATGGCCTCTGATCATTCGTCCGAACGGGGTCCGGGTTCGAATCCCGGTGAGGCATGGATGTTGTGTTTGTCTTACGGCACTGGCTCTCTCCCTTCCCTGGAACCAGTGACCCTAAATTAGGGACGGGCGACTGCTTATAGCCCATTGAGTTGCTCATGGTGGTCAATAAACCTCCAAAAGAAAGAAAGAGAGTTCTGTATGCAATTGCCACCAGCGCACGCCGGACGCCTCTGAGTTGGTGGATTTAAAACTGAATCCTCTGCGCGTGGCAGTTTGAGCTTTAACCTATACGTATGAATCACGAAATCGTGATTCATACGTAGGTTAAAGTCCAGTCTTTGCTTGTCAGGCGGCGCCGGTAGCAGACACCGCACAATTAGATGGGTACTACTGGTTTATAGAAAAAGGAGGAATGTGAGGTAGACGGTTAGTCATAACAGCATTCCACTACAGACGTTACGGAGTGTATAAGAATGTAAGAGTCAGAGGTGAAACTCCATATTGAGCATCAGCAACCTAGCGATGGAATTAGGGGGTTGAAGAATGTTTCACATTCACAGTGACATAAATCCTTAGTTGGCATAATATAATTTCAAGAGATGTCAGCCTGAAAAACTTTCACCAAAGGTCTGAAACTACACACACACACACACATTTATGTGAAAACGTATTGCTTATCAAATTCAAATACTGCGACATAAAAAAAAAAAAAAAAAAAAAGCTCCAACAGTGGCCCACCGTGCGATCGCGCACGCGCGCTACTGGCCAGTCCAACCCTGCATGTGTAGGTTTAACCAGAAACCTTTACTTTAGAGCCAAACACAGTCTGGTGAATGACACAAGGGTCTAGTAGAAACTAAGCTCATCAATTTAATATTTAGAAATCAAATAAGTGAAAAATGTTACTAGCTTACTATCTTGTACTTAAAATACTAAAATACCTCGATTATTTCAAGAGAAAGACTAAAAACGTGGGTGAGAAGCCTAGATTGAAACTGCAAGTCACGGTAAATGCCACAAGGACCTGGATTGAAACTGCAAGTCACGGCCACATTGCTGTGACTAGCGCTTAAATCCGGATGAAAATATAAATATGTCTCCTTTTTTTTTATTTATTTTTTCTCACGCTGTTTTCTCTTGGGGATAACTTGGCCGTGGCACTTCTCTTTTCTATTTCCAGACAGGGGATACCGGTATAATGAGACTGCAAAGGTGTGTGATCCCCCTTGCTAAATGGCAATCGTCAGGTTTGGGCTTGGCTTGGCTTCGTTTCCAGTTAGCACGTCTTAGAGCATCCAATGGCTTACAAATTCTTCGGATGCATCATTTTTTTGCTGAACCTTGGAGCACTGCTCTATCGATCACAGAAGAATTGAACATTTTTACTTTATGTACCATCATCCTAACATAGAATGACAACAGGAGATGTTTTACACGAGTACAGTGCTGATGGGCTTTAATGAAATAAAATGGACATGGGTTGATATTATTTAAAATGTCATAGATACTTTTTTCAATTCTAGGTTTGAATATCATGGAATCAAAATTACTGTGAAAATGATGAGACAGGACTTTCATGCATTCTACAAATTCTTCTGTAGGCCATCTTAATCCAGTTGGAACATTTCTGTACTTCTTGAAGAACAGCATTACTGTGTTCTTCTGCAGTTCTTTTGAAGCCAACAAGAACTTGGTACACAGACAGCAGTTCTGCATGAACGACATTACCCTATTTCCAAGAAAACCTGTAATATATACACTGGCGGAAAGTGAAAGAAGAACACTGGCGGAAAGTGAAAGAAGAACACCAAGAAGGAATTGGCAGACGATCATGAAATTTACATATGTTAATGGGGTCGAGTTTACGTAGGTGTGATGTTAATTTCGGGACCAACCGGTGAGCGCTTACGCCACAGAACTGCATAATATGCAAATTATCGTCGGTTGCATTTAAGGAGTACGGCGAAGTGAATGTAATCAGTCGTAGGCGTACGGACACGCGCGAAGACCCTGAAGAAGCTGCAATGCCTGGACATGGAAGACGTGTACGATTTCAGCAGTTATCGGTCTTTGAGCGAGGTCGTCTAGTCGGACTCCGCGAGGCCGGGTGGTCGTATCGTCGTATTGCGGAGCGAATTGGACGGGAAGTATCGGTGGTGGTACGATGGTGGCGTAGATGGTCCGAGGAACATTCCCACACGAGAAGACGTGGAACCAGCAGTCACAGACGGACTGACGAACTGGCCGATCGACGCATAAGAAGAGCGGCGTTGTCAAGCAGGACATCCACTGCGACGCAAATCCGAGCTACCGTTGCACCTGAGGTGACTGTGCGAACAATTCGCAACCGTCTACTGGATGCAGGACTACGTGCACGTGTGCCTCTGGCATGTGTACCTCTGACTCCAGCCCACCGTCAGGAACGGCTGCAGTGGTGTCGCCAAAGTCTGCACTGGAGAACGCAATGGCGATCTTTCGTGTTCAGCGATGAAAGCAGATTCTGCTTGGGAGCCTCCGATGGCCGTATGCGTGTTCGCAGACGCACAGGGGAGCGTCTCTACCCTTCTTGCATCCGCCAGCGGCACAAAGGGCCTACACCTGGTCTCCTGGTGTGGGGAGCGATCAGCTATCACTCCCGTACACAACTAGTGTTTGTACCGGCTACGTTAAACAGCACCTCCTACATCAACAACATCATTCAGCCCGTTGTTGTGCCATTTGTAAGGTCGGTTCATCGTGGTGTTTTCCAGTAAGATAACTCCCGCCCACACACGGCACGTGCAACACAACATGCACTTCAGGGTGTGAGACAACTTCCATGGCCTGCACGTTCACCGGATTTGTTCCCCATTGAGTACGTGTGGGATTTTATGGGACAACGACTTATCCGATCTCCACGGCCAACCACGATCATCCCCGATTTACGCGTCCAGGTTGAGGATGCTTGGAACTCAATACTCCAAACTTACATCCAACATCTGTACGACAGACTCCATGCCAGAATTGCACAGTGTGACGCAGTTCATGGCGGTTCAACCTCGTACTAACCATGTTACATGGAAATGTTATTTTTCAGAGTACCAGCAAATACAGCTGTATTTTGCCATAATGTTTTGATCACGTTATCCTCTATATTCCGTTATTATGTTGTATAAATTTCGTTGGTATCAGAGTCTCCTTCTAGGTGTTCTTTTTTCACTTTCCGCCAGTGTATTATGACATTTTCTTCTAATTCATCTAATTCAGTGCCAGAAGGTGGATTAAAATGGATATTAAATGGAATATCGTTCACTGACGCATCAAAAGGATGGGTAGAATGTGTGAACATGGGTAAGAAAACTAGCTGATGACCATTAACCTGTACCTTCCAATTGCGGACTCCACAGGGTTAAACCAACTCTCTCGATATTTAAAAGTGACGGCGTTGCGAGTAATCCTGCCAGGATTCGAAATTCCCCCGTCCGGACAGAATCGGTCCGCAGATCCGCAGCTTGCTGCTACACCCGGGGGCCGGCACTTCTCACCTCCCCGTCATGGCCCGTGTGTGCGTGCCATTTGGGTGGGGGCTAGAAAATGTATCTGCCCCTGTCTGGGAGAATCGATTGCTAGCGCGAAATGTTTGGGGCGACAGCCCTTTATTCAAACTGATTGATACATGCACATTTGTATACACTGAGGAACCCATCTCCACGTGGGAAACAAATCCTTTGCTCAATGAGCCCTCTCACACTGAAAAACATTGAAAAATATTTACATTGAAATTATTTACGCTCATATTTACTCTGCCACAGGACTAGGGTCAGTTCTGTGGTGATGACTCTAGGCTCGAGTCATCAGTTCCTCTTCTCCGTCTTCATCCCTCTTATATCTTCTTTCTTCCATCTTCTCGCGGTCACCCTCCAATTAGGTAGACCGTCTGCTGCACTATGAGGTGCTTGACCAACTCTACGATCCCCTGTCGCGCTCTTGGGTATGCGAGCAGGATCGAGAGGTCCCTCGTCTTTGCAAATTCTGGCACCAAAGTTGTTCTCTTACCTGTCAGAGAAGCACATTCTAGAATCATGTGTGCGACATATGCAGTCTGGGCACCACACATGCACACTCGCTCCCTAACCGCAAATCTGCGGAAGTACTCCGGCGACACGCCGTGCCCGGTTAGTACCTGGTTAAGGAAACCATTACTCTCAATGCGCCTTATCGAGATTCGGGGGAAGATACGGCGTGTTCTTCTGCCCGTATCCCCTTCATCCCATCTCTGTTGCCACTCCACTAATGTGGCTTTTTTCAGTTGTGTCCGCACGCTTTGCAACGGCGTTCGCATCTGAAAATCTATGCCCTCTTTTCCAGCAGCTTCTTTCGCTAGCTGGTCTGCCCGTTCATTTCCGACTGTACCGATATGACTTCGGATCCAGTGGAAGGTAACCCTCGTTTTACCCGCTGACTTCAATAGCACTTTTATCTCTTTGACAAGGGGAGTCTTACTCCCAAACTGACCAAGTGCTTTCAAGGCCGCTTGGCTATCAGAGAATATGCTATGAGCCCCTTCGCTGTTAGTAGATCACCCAGCGCAGTGTCTCCCTGATCGCCAACAACTCTGCTTGAAAGACAGAGGAGTTACACCCACCGCAGTGCCTCCCTGGTCGCCAACAACTCTGCTTGAAAGACAGAGGAGTTGGGCGACAGTTTCACTCGTTCTGCGTGTGTCTCGTTGCCATCCGAGAGCACGCAGAACCCTGCGCCAACACTAACATCTATTTTCGTGAACAGTTCCTTCCCCTGTCCTGTGGGGAGAGTTTTGTCCCAAGTAAGACAAAGCTCATCGGCTGGGTGGCAAGTCCAGTCTATTCTCAGTAGTTCCACCTCGGATGACCGGTACTGGTGTCCTAGGAGAGACACATCGTCCCCGTAGCGGAGGGTCTGCATTACTGCTTCCCTCGCTACTACCAGATCCGCCGGTTCACACCCAGCCAGCACTTGTAGTGCTGCTGTGGAGGTCGTGCCGAAACACCTTGTGATCCCTAGTAGGGCTCTGCGCTGAATTTGGTTTATACCATTTGTTATTCAAACGGTGTCTGACCACCACGCGGGACACGCATATGTTAGCATGCGCTCTACCCCTCGCTTATAGAGCACCTTTTTATCTGTCCCAGTCAGCCGCATTCCGTTGATCTTATTAAGGATGCTGGTACATCTATCCTTCAAGAAGCGAAGATGACGCAGCCCCGATAATCTGGTGTCTAGAATGACTCCTAGGTACCGCATCTCTCTTAATGCTTTAATAGTATGACCATTGAAGCGACAATTGTGGAGTGACCAGTTCCCCCTTCTTAGCTATTAGCATGAGTGTCGTCTTTTCGGGAGCGAAGCAGAGCTTACACTCCTTGCTCTAACTATTGAGCTGTGAGAGAGCGGTGTGTACCTTCCGCTCAATCACGTGCCTACCAGATGCAGTTACGACAAGTATGAGGTCACCTGCGTACGCCTGCAGCTGCACCCCGTCTTCCAGTGGAAGCGCAAGTGTCGTATCTGCAACCACGTTCCAACGAAACGAGGCAGGTGTGCTTTCCCTGTGCACGATTTAGCTTTACCTGCTTAGTAAGGCTGACCAGCGCTTGGCCGGCACACCTCTCCGGCGTGAAACCGAATTGGCGGCTGGAGAGCTTACCTAGGCCGACTAGGTAATGGGTTGCTTGGATCACTAGGACCTTTTCCAGTACCTTACTCAATGCTGTTAACAGGCAAATCGGCCTATGGGCTGCGGGATCTCCTCGGCTCTTATTTTCTTTGCTGAACAGAACGAGCAGCGCAGTCTTCCACATTGATGGGAAACATCCACATTCCAGGCATTTATTCAACAGGGCAACGAAGTACCCTGGGTTGGTTAGAAACGCACCTCTCTGATGACCGAGAGGTCCAACCCATCTATACCTGGTGCCTTGCCTTTGTTCAGGCTGTTGATTGCAGCACCTACCTCCGCCTCCGTGAACGGCGGGTCGTCGACCGTGTCTGGTGGATCTCTGCAGAATTCTCTGATCGATCTTTGATCAGGGGAGTCCCTCGACTCCTCATCGGCCAGGAAGTGGTGGTTTAAGAGCACTTCCACTGTGTCTTGCAGAGTGGCGGTATTGGTGCCACTCTCTGTTCTGACGGATGCCAGTAACAGTGGGCCAGTGAGCGAGCCCTTTGCCACCTTGTACGGTATCCCAAAGGGATTACCGACAGGGGTGGTCTCACACAACTGTCTCCAGTATTCTTTCTTCGATGCTATCATTGCTCTGCGGCATGTAGCGTTGGAGAGATTATATTCCCTTTTCAGGCGTTCCCTCCTGTCCGGGTCAAATCTCTCGCGTTGCATTCTTCGTCTGCTGCGTCTGGCCTTCCCTCGAAGAAGGCTCAGATTTTCCGACAACCAGGGAAGCAGGGGTCTTGCCCTACCCCCGCTTTCCTGCAACCTTCACATGTCGCTACTATCTCGTTGGTTTGTTGACCGAGATATTCGTTTAGGTCATCTACCTCATCAAGACCTGCTGCACTTCTGTCTCTTAGCAGATCTGATAGTCGGCACTGGAGGTCCGACCATCTGAGGTTCCGGGCGCTGAACCTAGACTTGGGCTTTTTTCCAATTTTCTCAAACCCTATCGTGAAGGATATAGCAAGCTGGTCGCTGCAACTCACATCGTCCAGTACCTGCCAGTTCTGGAGGAGGTTGTGGACCGATGTCTTCGTGAAGGTGAGGTTTACCCACGACGTCCCAGTGGCAGCTTGGAACGTGGGGACACTGTCTGGGTCATTCTGGATCGTCATATCTGACGAAATGACGAAGTCCAGGAATTCAATTCCCCGCCCATCTTCATCTTGGTCTCCCCTGAGGGGGCTTTTAGCATTAAAATCGCCTGCAATGATAGCCTCGTGTTGCGGGTAGGAATCCAGCAACCGAGAGATGGTGTTTAGCACGTCTGAGAGAACACCGGAAGGTGTACAGTATGCGTTGATTAGCAAGATTTTTTCGTTACTACTCTCTATGCCCAATGCCACCACATTGGATGTGCATTCAAGCTTCAGAGCTCCCACATCTGGGTCGAGAACGACTGTGGCTACCATTGGTTTTTTGTATCAAGAGTAGTAGCTCCGTGAGGAATTAGGAAACCCTGCTACCCTACCATGGGAGTGGTACGGTTCCTGCAAGAGCAGGATTTTCGCAGCGACTTCACTGGCAGTCCTGAGAATCTGCCCTGTTGCGGCTTTCGCATGGTGAGCGTTGAGTTGGAGTACTCTTAAACCAGTGCTTGTCCTTTGCCGAACAACCATAATTAGTTCGGCTTCTCTGCTGCTCCAACTCTCTGATTAGAGAGGGACAAGTCTTGCTGAGGCCAGAGCGGGCTGTTTCTAGCTTCTGTTTGAACCGCTTGTTCGCGGAAGTGCAGTTATTGCACTTAGGAGCAGCAGTGCAATATTTGTGCCGGTGACCTGTCTCACCGCACTGCCCACACTTGTCCTCTGCTTCCTTGCAACCACTCCTGAAATAGCCGAAGCCGTTGTACCGGAAGCATCGGACTTCCCTTACAAACTCTTTCAAGCGCAGGATTGACCAACCCAAGTTCAGTCTTCCTCGCTTAATAAGCAATTTCTAGGCCAGGGGTTCGGCCTCAACCACCCAGTGGGCCTTACCCCCTTTGGCCTTGATGGCGAATTTCGCCAAGATGTCCCCTTCAAGGTCCGAGTTTGGTTCCTTTACTCCGGCCTCGAAATCCTCACGCGAAACCTCCCCGTCAACGCCGTTAACGATAAGACGCGGGAGTCGCTTTTGATGGGATTTGGAGTGGGTGCTATCCTTGGTCAGGGGATTGATCCGCAGCTCCTCTTCCAACTTAGCGATGTCCTTGTGCTTCGAGCACTCAACCGCTACACTACCATTTCGTACTTTACGTACGCCTTTAACTCCTATTTGCAGCTTTGCTGGCTGCACTGCGAATAGGAGAGTCAGTTTAACGTCATCAGACGACTTGCCCTCGTCGGTGGGATAGACCAGGAGCACGTGTCTCCTGTCTGGCACCACCTTTTTTACCTTGGGTGCCGGCACAGACCCTTGCGCCTTCGTGGCACCCGTTTTGGCTGCGGCGGCATAGGACTTTGATCCTGCAGCGGAGCTTTGACGCTCCTCCCTCTCCTCAAGCTTGCCCTCTAGTGATCCTGCTTGCCGCATCCTTATTAATCGTCTTGGGTAGTGAGCCCAAAATCTCACCAACTTCTACCACAAAAACTCCCCAGTGGTTGGTACTAGTGTAGTCTCAACCCGCCGCTTCACTTTCGGAGAGGGTTCCGAGGTCACCGCCGGTGAAGCCTCTGGCGTCCGGGAGGTCCCGGGTTTAGGAGACGGAGTTTCCCTTGCCGGGACCTCCGAGGGTTTCACCCTGGTGGAAAAAACTGTGGTTTTCCGTGTTTGCACGGTATTTTTATGGGTGATCCCCTTTGACACAACTCCCTTTTGGGAGGACCTCATCTCTGTGAGAAAGATGCAACAAAGTTTTTCTAAGTGCTGAGTGGGTACCCTGGGGTTCTCCCACTCAAGCCTAAACTTAAAATCCAGGCGCTCGGGCTTTGGTCTGACCAAGGATCAAAGAGTCCCTTAGTAAGAGGGACCAGAACGACGACGACGTACCCGCAAAAGCGTCACAAACGAGTCTGTGGTCAGCTTAGGACTTCGCCCTGACAAAGGCGTTTTTATTCTAAGTCCAGAGCAAGTGTTTTTGACTGCACCAAAACACTTTTTCGATTAAAAATATATCGAGGGAGAGCGGATTTGAATCCTCTCTCGCTGCGTGAGCGGTGCTCACTTTTGCTGTCGCAATGCAACTAAAATCTCAGTCAAAATTACAAATCTCGCTGCCCGGTTCGGTAACGCTTCCGACCGGTCTGAACATGGGTAAAACTGAAACATGGTTGCTTGAAGTGTAAGACGGATCTCAGCTTCATCATCTTCATAGTTCGAGAGATTACTTTTCTTCAAAATGCAAGCCACCAAAACATTTCTCATTGCCTTCTGAAATTGAGCGCAGTTTGGATTGTCCATGAAACCATCGCGTCTGCAGATGGATGAAAAAGTATTTTCAAGACAGTCTTGATTAAAGCGATTGGCAACCAAAAAAACTGCACCCCATAATCACTTAACAAGTGCTGAGAAAGCTGAATTACAGAACTTAATGACAGCATCCAACCATTTTTACATGCCACTCTGACTAACTTTGATTGATGGAATATATCTTCCAAATGTGAATCCATTTAATCATAGTTTCCCAAAATTCTGTGTATTTAGAATCCTTGGTTACAGATCCACGCTATTCGACTATTGAAGCTGTCAAACAAGTTATTCATTTTAGCTACGAAATGTGTAGAACCTGTGGCCTCTGATGGCAGCTGTCCAAAAGTAATGTGTGTACAAAGACCAGCAGCCACTGAGTGGCTGAACACTTGTGCAGCTAACTTAACATTCATTTTTTGGGGGGCCCAATCGGATTAAGATGTTTTTAGTAAGTTTAAGTGCGACACGATGCTCTAGCTTTTCTTCATTTTTGTGAAACTGCAGAATGTGGCTCCATGATGCTGTTTTTGCAGAATTTCTCAGTTCAAACAATATATCGTATTACATAAGATTGTTTCGCACTGATTTTAACAGGTGAGGTGGATCATAGAATGCAAATATTTTGTCATTTTCTGTCATGAAATATGACTTTCCTGTAGTAATCTCCAGAATCTTTAGTAAAGCTATATTAGAAGGATGTTGGTCACAGATAAATGCTTTGGCCACTAAGTCGTATTTCTTTATTTCACATAGTGCTTGAATCAATAAATACTTCAATTTATGCACATTCAAAGAATTGGATGTATGAAAGAATCCTATTGGCTGCTTCCAACTCCTACAAATTTCACGAACCATAAAAACTAATGCATGTGTTGCTAAACGGTTTCCTTTATAGGATAAATCAGCATCACCATAATTTTCATAGCCTAAAATTAGATCAGCCTTTAGACAGTACTCTAGACCAGCTTTCAAAGACATTTCATCAAAAAAGTTACTGCACATAATTTTTTCATTTATGTCATGTTTTTTTGTTTGCTTTGTCAGACATGCCAACAAGGTAGTACAGAAACCAGGACAAAGAGCAAGATTCTTGATGGTGCGTTTAAGTGTTGATCTTGAAGGAAATGCCAGTTCTTGTTGCAGAATTCAATAGGCACTTGGACTTATATTTAATGCAAAAACTTTTTATTTTGCTGTCCAACGTCTTCCTTGTGATCTTTGGGAAGACACACCAGGGACGCGCCAAGCGGGTGTGGGCGGAAGGATCCACAATCAATTTTTTCAGTTGATAAATTAGTATCAGTGGCGTGGGAGAAGTTATGAAAACGTTATACTGTGAGAAATCGTAATGCTAGGTGGAACGTTTACTGTTTTAGTAAAAATAACTGGTTTATAATTCAACAGAAAACGCCTTCAAATCAGAGAATAATTTTTACTGTTTTGTTCTGTAACAGATACCGCGGGCAAAGGATTGAAAATTCTTTTTCTAATTTTTTTTTAAATCTTGAAGATTTTAGCATTCATGAATGCGTGTCCAGCTCTATGACAAATGGGGCCAATATGTAGAAAAAACACAATGGACTTCAAAAAGCATAATTTGTCGACTTAAGACCCTTATGCATTTTATGTACTTTGAGCAGCTCATACTTTAAATCTGGTAGTAAATGACGACGAAAAAATTTGCCTACAGATTGTGAACATTTTCAGCATTGTTCAAGAAATATATGCTTACTTTTCTGAATTACCTTATCGTTGGCAAATTTTCAAGAAAGAGCTTCCAGCGTTGACTGTAAAACAGGGTGTGAAAATATTATAGGATCGATGCAATACGGGTAACGAGCACTGGGGTACAATTTCGATGTATTCCACGATATTAGATATTTTGGTTAGAATAGTTAAAAGACGCCGGTCATGTTTAATATCACATGGATATATATCACCATCCTCCTTAACCATTATCAATTTTCTGCTGGATGAAGGTCTCCCCGAGTTTCTTTCACAACGGTCTGTCTTGGACCAGTCTCCTACATCTTACTTCCGCATGCTTTCGAATATCATCCACCCTCACTCACCTGTTGCGTGGCCCGGCTGTCTAAAGGTACTGTCTACGTTTTGAGCTACTTTTCTAGCGTTCTCACCCTCATATTAGTTCATATTCATCCGTTTTCTTATCGTTTGCTCGTTTGTTTACGTTTGGAAGCTGCCAATATGGCGGCTTCCGGTATTTCGTTATCATCTATGGGCGTGGCAGGTGCACGCACGTCACACTTCCCACGTCCATGGAAGTTAACATACTCTCGTCCTCAGATGTGTCTGCTCAGTTGCCTTCCCAGCTTTCTAGAGCTCCTGCACCGGTGCCTTCACTGGACTTGGCTGCGCTTTCTTCTTCGGCTCCTTCATCTGTCTCGGTGCCCTCCCTGGGAACTACTGTTTCTACTGCCTTGCCTTCGGCCTGTGCTTCTCTTCCCTCACAGCCTTCTGTGCCTACCGGATCCGGACAGACTTCTCTTCCGAGGATGTCATTTGCCTCTAAAGTGCAACGAGGCGCTACTTCTACGTCCGATTTCTCTCAACCAGATGGTCTTTTTCATGCAACACCTATTATTCAGGTATCCAACAACAAGGTTAAGGTAACGATTGATGACAATTCGCAAATTGGCCGTGAGTTCCATAACCTCCTGGATAGAGGTGTGCTCTTTCATGCTTTACCAAATACTCCATTGCCACGCTACATGGAAGCCCTCTTTGTACATGTGTCGTCTGCGTCCATTGCAGGAATTTCCCGTACTCCTCGGGGTATTTCGGTACAGTTCAATCACAAGGAGGATGCTGATTTTTTTCCTAGCTAACGGACTTTCGATTGGGACAAACCATCTCATCCCGTCGCCTCTTTCCAAGAGACCGGTGAACATCACGTTCTATCCTGTTCCACAGGAAGTGCCGGATACTGCACTTCCTCTCCTTGTCAGTCATGTTTGTAAAATTGTTGGCAAGGTTCGTCGCCTCTCTGACGCTCCCCACGGAACTCGATTTGCACATGCTACCGGACCTCGCCGTCAGTTATTGGTCGTCTTTCCCACCTAGAAAGCCTTGGCGGATTGCCCTACAGAAGCTACTGTTGAAATTGGCGCCCGAACGTACAGTTTCAAGATTTTCACTGCTCACTATTGTACACACTGTTTAACACACAATCACACCACTGCCTCCTGTGACCGCGTTCGACGTGGACGTTCATCAAGTTCGCATCCCACTGCTGACCACATTGGTCTTTCTACTATCCCCACTACCGGTAGTTTGCCTGACGCGAATTCTTCGTTTCTCTGTCAGACGAACATTTCCGTCACGGACAATGCTGCCTTTCCTCCTCTCCCGACCCGTACGACTGTGCATCCACCTTCAAGATTGACAGAGTTGTCTTCGACTACAGATGTGTCTACAGCGGAGTGTTCTGATCCGGGTGTGTTGAGTGGTGGTTTGGCGGATCGGCCGTCTGGCTCTTCTCCTAGCCTCTGGGATATCGGATCTCCATTTACAACCTTGTCTACCATACCCATGTTGCAACATCTTCCTGAAGCCTCGGCTGTTGTACCAGTCTCCACTAAGGCAGCTCAGCTACGTACTGCTTCTTCGGCGACGTTCGTTTCCTCGTCTCCTGACTTGGGAGGTGAGCCTGATCCACTAATGGATACATCCGCCTCAGCTACTTCTTCGAAGCGGATTGGAACTTCCAAAGGCTCTGTAAAACAGAAAAAGTTAAAACAACTTTCTGTGCCACATTCTGAGGTTTCATCTAGTATTCCCGAGGTTTCCGGTTCCGGTGTTTCTCCACCTGCTGTTTCTTCAAACAGTATGCTTCTCCGCTCAGGTCCTGTCAATCCTCTCTCTGATGCTGAGGTTCTACAGGCAGTTAATACGTTTCCTCCAGTTCCTGGCCCACTGTCCAGACAGCCAATTTTATGTCTTTTTCAACCTGCACGTACGATTGTTGGTTCTGAAGAATTCCTTCACTCACCTGATCTGGACCTGTATGCAGCGGTAACGCAATTCGAAGCTTATGTGTCACTTTTTAAATCTCTGTGTGCCACCGATTCTCGGTATCAGCCTTTTTTGAGACGTTACACGCGCCGTCTCGCCTCCTTGAAGGAGCTCGTTGAGAAGCATATATGTGATACCTTCTATCCTTTGACCGATGACCTTTAGCTTTCTTCCTCACACCGATTACTTTTTGTTCTCTCAATGCTAGAGGATTTGCGAACCCGTTCGCAGATTCCCTGGTTTTGCAGACTTCGTGCATGTTGATTCTGATGTTTCCCATGTGTGATTTTACTGTGATTCACAAGTCATGTATTGTAAATTTGTTTTATTTGTGTGTTTGGCTGTGTTTCCCAAGTAATGTATTTTAAATTTGCGATCATTGCGTGTTTTTGCTGTGTTTTCACAACTAATCGGTCTCGTTACTTGTGTGATCTCATCATTATCTTATCTATTGTTTCCTGAATTTGTGCCTGTTTTTAAATTACCTATAACTGTGAGTGTTTTCTGTATTAGTGCTTTCCCCTATCGCGGATTATTATAGTGGTACGTTTGTTACCTTTGTTATTTTTATATAGTTGCTGAGGTACTCCATGTTGTTTTGCTCTCTAACCACAATTCAGTTCCGCTCGGTTGATTTATGTTAGCATAGTACATTTCATGCATTTGTGCACATGTGTTATAGTGTTTGACATGCCGTTAGGTCTTTCATTGTTCGTGTGCATATTCATTTCCTTTCTGTGTAACGTTGTGCTGCATCGTGGATATACTTACTTTCCGCACTGTTGTTTTCTGTACTGCAGCTTTTCATGAATCTCCTATGTCTGTATTTCGTTATAGCAATAAACTGGGTACCACTATGGTACCCACAGTTACCAATACCAATACCATTACCATTTCAGGGATTTAACTATGATCATAATGTCTTTCCACTCTTTATCATTTTCCTTACACACGGGTTCCTCATCTTATCTTGCTTAGTTATATATACTGTATATATGTGTGTGTGTGTGTGTGTATCCATCGAGAAGCTGTAATATGTTTATCATCGTACATGACCAAACTTTTTTTTACCAGTAATGCAGACTTTTGTGTAAATTGACAGAGAGAGAGAGAGAGAGGAAGCTGACTTCTTGAATTATTCGTAGTGTCATCTGAACTAGAGTTTTACAGATTTTTTTTTCTTCAGTTTTATATGAGACAGTAGTGTATTATGGAAAATCTCAATTTACCGGAAATAGAAAATAATGTTGCTGAAGATATTTATTTCACGTAAAAATGAATAGAAATTTAAAAATATTCTCGTACAAGTGAGCGGTAAACGCCCTTGGCGCGCTCCTGAGACACACCACCTGACTCATCACAAATTCATACTGACTTTTTGTAAATTTATTTTTCAGAAAATGTAGAAAGTTTCCTTTTTTTTTTTTTTTTTTTTTGCTGCTCTGCTGCCTTAAAAATCTTTTTCCGTAGCTCAGATCTCTGGGAACGCAAATTCAATATTTTTCGAGTTTTAGGTGTCATTACCTGCTTTCTAGCATTTGCATTAGATGTTGTACAGACTGGGCTGACATCAAGCAAAATATGTCCATCACCTTCAGACGTTGACATTACAGCATGGGCTACAGGTATTGATTGTGTAGTTGTTAAGTGAGAACTGGGTGTGCTGTTACTTAGGAGAGAGCAAATGGCATCATTTGGAATGCTTTGTGTATCTGAATATGAAGCTGAAGCAGCTAAATCTGGTGTAGGTGAAACATGAGAAGATTTTTCATTAGGGCCTATGCCATACTCTTGTCCAACCAATTTTACTGGGGGATGCAATTTAAAAGGAACAGCATTTAAGATCATGCGGTTACTAATTGTTGAGGTAAAGCAACATTTTGCGAAGTGCTTGCAGCAAATCCGAGATTCACTGAACTTTGAATAAAAATCCGTTTTCAGAGAATCTTTCCCAGTAGCTTCCAGCCATTCCACTATCATACAAAGAAGAAAAATAAAAGGAAAGTAAGTAACAGTGGTGTGAAGTACTAAATAAATATAACAACAAATACTGCATTCTCCATTTGTTGAAAATTTCTGGGCATAGCAAAAGACAATATAATTTTTGCACTTACTACATGTATATAGAGCCAAAATCTACAATCGCATGCATGATACAGCAAGACAAATTGCGAGAGGAATAGATAAAAATACAGGGCAACATTCCAAAAATAAAACTGTGAAAGCAAGGATCAAGAAATCGTGGGCCCTCATCAATAGTGCACATTGTAATTGGATAGGCTGGGCTTAGCAACGCATACAGGACGGCAGCCGTATATCTTCAATTATTTTGCCCAGTTGCAGTCAATCAACCGAACATGGTAATGGTGGTATATATAGGTGCAGACTAACACTCCCCACATGGTGATCAACTAGCAACTTTGAATATTAAATTTATTTTAGTGGTCACCAGTTTGACCATTTGTCATTTTTAGTGCCAATTTACAAAAGGGTATAATATTTCAGAAGTAAAAGGATGTGAAACCAGTTATAACCAGAGATGGGCAAAAAACCTTGATGTTTTTGAACAAGAAAGTTTTGCTACCGATAAATGATGTTTAAACCTTGATGTTGCATAAGCCAATACATTGAGAAAACATCCGAGGTTTCAGACTGGTAAGAAGTATTTTTTACGTAAAGTAAATGAATTTCTTTTGTTGCAGTCTTGTAATGAAGAAGGGAATATAATCTTTCTATGTCATGAATCGACTGTTTTGGTCGATGCTTCATCAGCGAAATTGAGTTCCTTTCCTCGATGCTACAGGAACAAATACATGGAAGAAACATCAAAGTTCCCACGGATACATAGAGCGTTTTAACAAATATTCAATAACTCGATTTGAATTGGAGAGTAATCACTGTTATATTGATAGTAAAAATCAAAGTTTAAGTAGCAAGCTGATTGAAGACAGACTCCACATAAAACATGCAAAGCAAAAATTGTCATATTTAATGCCAATAAAATTATGGTTACTTTGTCCCCCCCCCCAATATACAGATTGAGTTCATAAAATTGTCAAAAATGCAAGGAACTAGCATTCAGATGTGAAGATAAAAGTTGAAATCACAATGACTTAATTTATATAATTTAATAAGCTATCAGTAAAAGCGATTACTTTCGAACACAAGAAAAACATAAGTATTTCTTAATTTAACAAACTATCAGTAAAAGTGATTACTTTCGAGCCCAAGGAAAACGTAAGTATTTCATTCCAATTCAGATATACTCCAAATATGTACACGTAAGACATAACGTAACTGTATGTTTACAAGTATGTGCAATCATTCAAACCTCATACACAATGTAAGGGGGCATTAGTTTACTTTGGCTACTTCATGTGTATAATACTGTACACTCCACAAAACGCATATTTCCCCCTTATTTACATCTACATTAGACTAAATCAGTTAACACAGCAAACACTTCACTTATACACGATTGAGCTTACAGGCCCGTGCGACTTGCGGAACACCAGACATCAATAGTTCGTGTGGCCCGCAATATCGGCCGCTACACACCGTGGTATTGAACGAAAGAGGCTTTGGATGTGGGCTTAGGGTATGCCGGTCCAGGCTGCTTCCACACGTTGCCATAGTTCATCAGGCGTAGCCGCGTGTGGTGCTTGCCGGGCCACTCGGTTGCCGATCAGCGACCAGACGTGTTCGATGGGCGACATATCGGGAGAACAGGCGATCCACAGCAGCAGTGACACCTGGTGGACCGTGAAGAATTGTTGCACGATGCGTGCCACGTGCGGGCGCGCATTGTCCTGTTTAAACATGGCCGCTGGCAGGCCCTGCAGGTAATGGAGGACTACAGGCTCAAAAACGTCGGAGATGTAGCGGTGGCTGTTGAGTATACCGGCGATGCGTACCAGAGGGGTGCGGGTGTCATATCCAATTGCGCCCCAAACCATAACGCCAAGCGACAGACCGGTATGGCGATGCATAACGCAGGCGTCATACAGTCTCTCGCCGCGGTGCCGCCACAAGCGGATCCGACCATCGTGGTGTTGCAGACAGAAGCGGGATTCGTCGAAGAACACAGTATCGTGCCATTCCGTAGTCCGGGTGCGGCGTTCAACGCCCCACTGCCGCCGCACCCGCCGGTAGTGTAACGTCAATGGTAATCGGAGCAATGGGCGCCGTGCGACAAATCCCCGCTCCTGCAGACGACGTCGAACGGTACGTTCTGAAACAGGTTGTTGCGCAACACACCCTAATTTCTGCGCTAACGTTCGTAATGTGACGGTGTGAGCCGTCAATGCCCACCACACAACATGCCGGTCCTCTCGTTCGGTGGTGTGCCGCGGCCGCGGCAATCGCTCACGTCGGTTCGTCCATCCCGCCTGCACCCACCGAATCCATACTCGCCTCACTGTGGCTGGATGTCGTCCCACACGGGCGCCGATGTCTCGGTACGATAAACCGCTGTCGCGGTAAGCCACTATTCGTCCTTTGTCGAACTCCGAAACGTGCTGGAATGACTGCCGTATTCTGCGACGAGGCATCAGGAAGCTTCCCACGCACAGGTCCAACACACTTCTACTACTTACACCCCGCCTTCTGTGCACCCTTCTTATAGTGCTTCTCGGTGGCGTGCCGGGCGCACATGATTTGCATATGCCCTGCAATGCTAATCGTTTGCATGTCCTCTCGCGGGCGACGCATGCTGCGAATTTCAGGCCAATCGGATGCTTCCTTCTTGGTGTTGCATTTTGGGTGACCAGCAGTGTATATATGTTTTTCTTCGAGTTAAATTCCTGCTGCAGGAATGAAATACTTGATAACAATGTTTTGAGTTCCCACGTGTTTTGAAACTGACGAAATATAAAATCTCTAATAGCATGTATGAGTGGCATAAGATCTTAAAGCTAATTACTTCTTTGGATCTTTAGGAAATGTTTTCAGTGAGTTGGAAGCTGATGCATATTCGCCGCACGTTCTTCTTCTTGGTTACTCAGTCCAAGGACTGGTTGTTCAGTAGTTGTAATCTGTCTCTCCATTCCTCTCTATTCTCCGACGCTCTCTTCAAGTCATAGTATGTCATAGTATTAGTGTCTTGGAGTAATTGTGCCACACAACCATTCCTTGGTCGTCCTCCTCCTCTCTTGCCCCCCAAAAATTCCACAGATTGACAATAGCGGTAGTAGCCAAGACACTTACAACAGACCGTCATATTCGGCGAATTCGTGATGCCATGCTGATTGTAACTTACTTATTCGCCGCACACGGAACATTTATTTCTGGAAAAATTTGACATGATTTACATATCAACTACATTTAGTTCCGTGGTAAATTACATAAATTTGTAATACTCGTATCAGATACTTCGCCGACGTAGAAAAATACAAAATTTTCTGTTTTAATGGTAACCACGACAACCCACGTTAATAGCGATTACAGACAGCACAGATTGACAATAGCGGTAGTAGCCAAGACCAAGACACTTACAACAGACAGTCATATTCGGCGAATTCGTGAGGCCATGCTGATTTTAACTTACTTTACTCGCAAATCGATGGTGGCCCAACGAGCAATCTCTGTTGCCACTAACTCTGGACAATGACCCCTCTGAATATCTCTACTCTGTGATTTACCCACTTTCCCAAAGTATCACAATTATTATGAGGAAACCTATGACATGACAGTGTCTGCTGGCCAGTTATTTGTTTATTGGCACATCCGTACGCTACGCAAGATATAACCATTTTAAAAATCTGTTTAGCTCATTAAATTTGGCTATGTTATTTTCTGAAATATTTTACATTATATACATACTATTTATAAAAACAAAAAAGAATGAATCTTACTGGTTATACATATAAAAACTGAATGCACACATATGTCACATCTCGTTGTTTACTGCACGCGAACGCGTTTAGTAAACAACGAGATGTGACAGATTCTTGCCGTACAACGGTGAACTTCAAATGTCGCCCAGTTAACTTACGGTTTTCCACTCTATGTATCTTAAAGGTCTTTGCTGTCACCTTTTCTCTCTCTCTCTGGCACTAGAACAGAGCATTTAATCTCCAAATTAATGCCAAATTGTATTCGTTATGAAAACCTTTTTGAAAATCTCTGCATTTATTACGATAATTTTACAAAAATAAATATATTAATTATTTACGACCTTGGCCATTTTAAAAAGAAAAGTCTGTTTTAGGAATGCAACCTCGCCTCCCACTGGATCATCTACTGGCGCAGCTGTGTATAATAATTTTTAAGTTTATCCCTTTCGTTTGTAATTTTTCCTGATGCATCATGAAGACCTTGTGCTTCGTTATGATTGGAGCTATTTTTTATGTCTCCAGAATTTTTATCCACTTTCTGTTTCTTTGTTAATAGCTAAATTAAATCTTTTTGCCTCCTTTTTCTTCTCCAAACTCATCCTGATATTTTGTTCACAGTATTTCTGCCCCAGGACCTTTGAACTTCAACTTCTGAGACTTTCGCGTTCTGAAATCGCGTAGTGTATGTTTGCGCTCTCTGTTTCTTTCTTTCCTTTTATTTATTTCAAGGATTGTTGCCTCCTTCCACGATATTCTACTTCGTCTGTAGTGTGGCTTTCTATTGATATCTTTTACTTTTTGAACAGATGTATCTGCCTGTTCTCTTTTGATACATTTTCCTATGGGAAACCACTAAAGAATTGCCGACCGATCCACGTTATATGTAAAATTTATGTGTGTAGCGCAGCGCAAAGCATTACAATTTTGAATCCAGTACTTGGCAGCACTGCGTCGACGTCAGCATTTGTATTGCTTTTACAGCCATTGTGTTGTGTTAAAGTGCAGATCACCCATGTAAGCTCAGAAATTTTTTTTCCGGCTAATTATACACTTAATTCGTTAGATCTTCCTGTAGTCAGCGGTCCCTGAAGAAATTTCATATCTTTTACTGTGATGATTGAAGTGTTGGAGAAGCGTAAGTCGTAATTTTTTAACTTTCAAAATAAATTGATAATGGTTTTTGTAGGCGTAAATATCGGAAAAGCTAAGATCGAGGTCGAAAAAATAAATTTTGTTTGTGTTAGAATGATTGTGCTTATATGATCGTCTTGTGACTGTACCCGAGAAATGTTTATGTGCGTTTTCGTATATATTCTTAGCATGTCTTTCCTGTCGACTGGAGCAAACTGTTTGTAAGCTTAAAGATCCTAGATGTATTTATGTTGACTCACTCTACTCCCTGCGTAAATTCTATAAACATGATATATGCCTTCAATCTGCCTTGGTAGAACGGAGGCAAGAATTTGTGCAAGACGATTTACGATTTCTAATGTGTCTTTCCCTCATTTGATATCTTAGTTTAATTGCTGTTAGGCCTGCTATATGCGTCGCAAACAAAACTTGCATATTTTCAATATTCAGAACGCGCAATGAAAATTATTGCGCGTTCATTTGTGATTGCCAAATATTTTCCCGATAGTATTTTTTTCATTATTTTTTTAAACGGGAGAGCAAATAACTGAAAAGTGTGCCAACTTTAGACGATGTTTACTGGCTAAATAATTAAACGTGGGAACTACCGTGTTAAATTTTGGCACTGTGTCAAATAGTTGGAAAAGCTGGTTCCTAATTTCGAATATTCATGTTGGAACTGTTAAAACCGTTTTTAAAATAATCCTTTGATCGAAAGATGTCAAATTCACGGAAGTGAATAAGAAGGAAAAGCAAGTATATAAAACGTCTTTAAAACTAGAGCATACGGTTTCAAAAGTGGTAGTGGTTCATACTAAAATATTAAACGAATTACGGATCTTTGAGTCTCTATGCATTATAATTTGGTATGCCACAAGAAAAAAGGGGAGAGTGGTAAGAATGATGTCCTCCTTAGATGGAATTTCTTTAAGAATACGTGCATAACATGAAAATGCTTGCACAATTAACTGGTGTTATGATTTTAACACAAAACTCTGCAGTTTATGAAATTGTGTTCTGTAAATAAAAAATACATTTATTCTGTTAAATAATTTTTATTTAAAAGTAAACCTTTTTAGGAGAATTTCTTTAAGCCATTTTAAAACCATTGGTGTCCATATAGACAATTATTATTTCATGAAATGATACACATATAGCATAAAAATAAGTGATTTTGTTTGTAATTGTGTTTGTAAGAGCACAGCTGATGAAACTAGAATTGGTTTTAAAAAGTATCATTTCTTGTATGATTATTAACCTGTAACTGGTACAGATAAGTAAACCCCATTTGTGTAAAGCTTTTAATTCCTGTATAATACACACTAAGCTAGTGTTAAAAAAAAATCATACATATGAAGCTAGTGTTAAAGAAATTCATACATACTTAGCTAGTGTTAGAAAAATTCATGTTGGTAGCTCACCAAATATAAAAATGCTTGTGACAATACTTTCACAGAATTCAAAATGTTCCATATAATTTTCAAAATACAGCCACTATAGATTACTGTGTAGATATTAGCCAAAACATACCATGAAATTTTATTTCAAATGTTAATGCAAAAAACAAACACAATTAGGAAATGACTTAAAATGCACTACAATTAGAAATAACTTTTTTAAATCTTCCCATTTAATTTGTTTATGTGAAGAACTTTCCATCGTTTATCTCGTAGATTGCCATAAATTAACTAAAGCTTAAATTATGGTAATGTTGAGTCATATTTTTGGTTGGAAGATGCATTTCAAAGATCAGTGAAAATCTTGAATATTGTGAATACCATACCAGCCTGCCTACAAGCAAATGTTAATTAAAAGTTGATGACAATCCATTCTGAGAATAAAAAAAAATCTTATTGCTGCTCATCTTTTTAGGAATCCTCCTAAGATATTAAGGTTGGAATTTTATCCTTCCTTATCCCACAAAATATATTCAAAACCACCTTGAAGTGGACTTAATTTTTTTTTCAATTCAGTTTTTAACACCCTTTGTTTTATAAGATAGAGATATAAAATTATTTCTGTATTTTCCAAGGAAACTGCTACAAATTCAGTTTAGTTTTCTTTTTTCTCTGCTGCAATTAAGATTTGTATGCGTGATATATCTGATGTTAAAGTTTACCAAGCCAGGTAAAATTAAACTGTTACTGGTGTAAAAAAAAAAGTTGTTATATTTTGTGTGAATCAGGTGTCTAGTGATATTGAATGCTTTCCATCTTGATTCTGAAAGGAAGGTGAATAAAGGGTGTCCTTCCGTTTGTAATAACATACTACCAACAGGAAATTAGAAGGGCTTGTATGGAAATAAATTTTTTAGAGAGTAGCTAAGAAGATTCAGATGCATTAAGAATTTTTCCAGTTTTAGTGTGGATGTAAGCATGTGTGTGGTTGACTTTCTACAATGAAGAATTTTTATCAAAAGATTGACTGATCATTTAGTTTACTTATTCCACAGCTTGTCTTTAAATCTTGCAGGTGATACAGAGACTTCCAACTACTATGCATTATGTGTGGTCACTACGGGTATTGTCGGTCTGCTACGGACTACAGAAAACATCGAATATACTATGCAAATCAAAAACCTCAGTGTAACTTTTTTAATGATGTGCGTAAAGTTTATTTTTACATTTTCAATATCATTACATTTCTTCCGTGCTTTTTTAACATGTTTTGGATGTCCAGGCATCTCTGGTCACTACAGTCAGTGTAGCCTGTAGAATCCTGGAAGCATCCTGAATTTTATTTCCCTTTCTATGTTTTGGAAAGTCCTTAATTTTTCATATTTTTGCATAAAATCCTGGAGGAATACTAGAATTCCTTCCTGCAATGAACATTTTTAAGAAAAAGTTTGGAAAATTAGGGCATGGTGACCTGCAATTGAAAAAATTGGGAATCTGCAAATGTTCAAGGCTGACAGAAAATGACTGCTTTAGCAGTGATGTGAATCTTTCATCATTTTCCATTTTCACATTTTCAATTTTTTCGATCAAGTTTGTTAATTTTTTTTTTTTTCCACTTTTTTTTGTTGTTTTGGGGTTTGCAGATGACTGAACAACTTCCAATCTGTGTATGCACTCACTATGTTTACTGTAAGGTTTCCGTTGGAACATACAGTATTGTGTGCGTGATTTTTGTGGTAAATTAGAGAAAAAAATGTTGGGGCCACACATGTTTCCCTCAAAATGCCTGCAATTTATGGACAATTTTTTAAGCAAAAAATTAGCCATTTTATGAATTTAGTGTCTTGCTGCTTTTACAATTTTTTTTTTTTTTCAGATTGTGCAATACAACTTTACTGAAAAAAATGCTGAAAACTGATTTTTATAGTTTTTACTACTGATTAAAGCTAAAAACTATTACTTTTTTTAGTTTTTAATACTAAATTTCCAATCAGGGTTGGGATCTGGTGATAATCTGTGATTTTGCTTCTTTGCATATTTGGTATTTTCTTTTTAAGTGTGAGTGATCTTTTTAGTTAAGAACTAAAGTTTTCAAGTATGTCATGTACACAATTATCAAAATGAACAAAACTTTTTGTGTTGATCTGTTATAAAACAAAATGTTCATTTGTTGGAAAGCCTGTTCTCTCAATATGCTGTAATAGATGAAACTATGAGACTAAACAAATAGTTGGGAGGAGGCAGTTTAAACTTTTCTTTATCTGGTAGAAGATAGTCTGAAAAATCAAACAGAAATATTATTTGAATTAAGATCTTGTGAGGGAAAGTTAGCCCCAAAGGAGAGTACTATCTCTTCACATCTAATTTATAGTTTTATGTATAAAACAGGAAACTAGATGTGAAGAGATAGTATGAATGTAGGGGACTTTATTGCATACCTGCAAAGTTACATGGTTTACCTATAAAATTTACACAAATACTATTTGTTTTACAGTTATTTGTTATTTTACAGGTTCTCTTTTTTTTTTTTTTTGTTATTTTTCCCAACTAGGTTAGTGTCATCTACATGGTTTGCACTGTCCCTGGAATCCTAGGAAATCTTAGAATTTGATTTCCCTTTATTTCCAGGCCTGGAAAGTCCTTGAATTTTCATATTTTTGTGAAAGGTAACTAGTCCTAAAATTTTTTCTTGCAATGGAGGGAAAAAAAAAAAAAAAAAAAAAAAAAAAAAATTGGGCAAAATGTTTGGAATAATTGTCATTTTGTTCTAGCTCCACGATGAAATCACTTCCATGAAGTTTGGAGACATGTCGATCCCTTTTATCTCATGTGATGCTGCAGTGTAAGATGTTTGAGTGCCCTATTTCCAGCGACCTTGGTTTCTAGTATACCAGTTGTGTGTGGTTAGAGTCAAAACCTTCCAACATGCCCAAGATGGCCATTCTTTCTAACATGCAGTTTCCTCACTGAAGAGATTATCTTGCTTCCCTGCTGTGTGGAAATATATTACTATGGAATAGGGAATCTTCTGGGCCATGCCAAAATTGTTTTGTATTATTATCATTGTGCTAAGTTTCATATTGTTAAATTTTTATACAGGAAAATTTTGCCCCATATTGAAGCTTATGTAACACACACAGCAAACACTTGGTAACAGTGGATTATGTAGGATTTCATAAGAATTCTAAGCGTAGTAAATTTCACCCCAATTAGCAAAATATAAAACAAAGCACTATGATTCTAATAAAATTTTATGCTCCTGGGAATTTTTCATGAAGTCCTGGAAAAGTTCTATAGTTTATTTTCTGTAAATGTGTATGAACTCTGCATTTAGCTATCATTCAAAATATTTCAAAGGGAAAATAAGTGGTCCCAATGACCATTGCACCTGTATATTCTTATTTAACTGATCACAATTTCACCCACTTCTGCATCTCCAAGCCTCTGTTTGCAGCCGAGTGGGAAAGTCTCAGTTGAAATGCTGTGCAATAGGATTGGTGATAACAGCTAAAAAGGAGAAATAAAAGAAAAATACCAACCTCACATGTTTTTAAAGGTATCCTAACATTTTAGCACCAAAATTAAAGGTCAAAACCTTTCTTAGGGTAAAATAAAAAGTTACTGAAATATCACTTTAATTTCAAAATTGCAAATGAAACCTTTTTTATGCTTTCCAATCGTAGGTTGAAGAAGCGTATAGCTGCCCCGGTGGTGCAGTGGTCTAAGGCGTTGGCCTCTGATCATTCGCCCAAAAGGGGCCCGGGTTCGAATCCCGGTGAGGCATGGATGTTGTGTTTGTCTTACGGCACTGGCTCTTTCCCTTCCCTGGAACCAGTGACCCTAAATTAGGGATGGGCGACTGCTTATAGCCCATTGAGTTGCTCACGGTGGTCGTTAAACCTCCAATCAAAAAAAAAAAAAAAAAGCGTATATGCTCCAGCTTTGTCCGTTTGGTCTGTCCGTCCGCACAATAACTCGCATAAAAATGGGTTTGATTTCGATATGAAATTTTAGTATGTGGTAGGGCTCCACCTGGGAACGAACCCTATTGAAAATTAACGAAATGGGGTCAAAGGTCACAACATGGAGCGGGATCCTTTCCATTGCCTTTATGCGTCATAACGTGCATAAAATTCAGGGTTTGAAAAACCCCAGCCCACTTATTTTTTTTTCGGGATTTATCGGGCTTTTTCGAGTACTGTTGCAAAAAAACCTCCAAAGAAGCGACAATCAATGAATAAATTATCTTAAAAGCATAAAAGGGCAAAAGAAATCTCTTGATAAAACAGTGGCTATTTTTTTTTTTTTTTAATGCTGCTAACATACCATTCAATGCAGCAGAATTGGATCAGTTTACTTATGATTGAAACACTGAGACCTGGACATCAACCACCCTCAGCAAAAGCCATTGGTGGAAAACTGTTTGATACTACAGCAGAAGAAACTGAATCTCAGCTTTCAGAAAAATAAAATTAGGCAGTTTGATTCTCACCATAGATTGTTAGTGCAGTGTGAAGAATGAGCCAGTCCAAGCTATTAGTGTCAATACCGGAACAGAAAGTTTTTTGCTGTATGCTGATGATACTGGATCAGAAAAAAAACCCAGCAAAATATTCTGCTTCTAAATTAGAGGCGGCCATAAAGGAGTGTGAAGAAAAATTTGGAAAACCTCTTTTTCCTGTTGTAACTGAAAAACAAAATGATAAAAATTAGGAAAATTTTAAATGAAAGATATCCAACTCTCATAACACATGGATGCTTGGAACATCTGTTGAATTTGTTAGAAAAAGTTGTTTCCCCGAAGACTGTTTTAAAGCAGATTGTGGCAGTGCAAAAATATTTTCGTAACATAAGCCTACATCAACCACACGGATGGTTCAAAGAAAAGCCTGGCTTAATGCCACAACTACCTAACGAAACAAAGTGCAATGTTCATCCTGATTGTGTTAAAACATTTGTGGGCAATTATCACAAATACAGAGAAGTATCTTGAGCATATTTAGGAATTTGATCTGTTTAAAAAATCTCGGATAAAATGGGCATTTATCATGAAGCTATATATCTGGAAAAGCAGTTATCCATTGTTGCTAGCACACTGGACACACTTCAGAGAGAGACACATCTGTTTCAGTTGCTGCTGAAATATAGCCGGATTTACTACAAGAAGAAATCCTGCAGGCCTACCATCTAGATTTTAAAAAAGGTTTGAACAAGCAATTCTTGCACCACATTTTCTAGCAAACTTCATGGATCTGAAATACAGAGGTAAGAAATGTAACCAAGAACAGGAGGGTATTGCCGAAGAGTGGATATCCAAATTTCCTGATTACACAGTTGGCCACCCCCGGAATCACCGTGTACTCACCCAGGTGTGTCGCAGAGTGCATCTGACAAGGTCAACCACACAGATATAAGTGGCTGGCCAGGACAGATGAACCATAGTGCCTAACGTGAGCACAATGGGCAGATGTAGTGATTTGATGGATGTTCCAAAAAGAAAGATCATTGGTTACCGCGCCAAGGGGGAAGCATCTCAGAAACAGCAGACTTAGGGGGCTGTTCGCAAGGTGCTGTAGTATGGGTGTACCAAGATTGAACCGCAGGCACACAGAGTACCTCCCGACATCATAACTGTGGAGCCCAAAAGACCATCAACCCCAGAGGAGAGTGTCACCTCCTTCAACTTGTAAAGGGCAATCTACACTCAACAGCGCAACAATTGACCACACAACTGAATGCTGGGGTACCCAAGTAAGTGTCCCAGGTAACAGTAGAGCAAATCCTGTTGCGCATGGGTCTCCGGAGCCAACACTGCGTCAAGGCTCCCATGTTAGCCCAGAGCCATTGGCAATGATGTCTGTAGTTCACATGAAACTACCATCATTGGACAGTGGAAAAAAAGGTTGCTTTCACTGACGAATATAGGTTTCTACTCCACAGAACTGACAGGTGGTGGTGAACACGGCGTCAGACACACGAGAGCCAACACTTGGACATGCTTGTCGGTCAAGTACAGGCCAGCAGTGGTAGTGCGCATGTCTGGGGGATGTTTTCCTTGTATGCCCTGGAACTGCTGGTACCACCGGATGGGTCCCTGAATGCCAATGGCTACCTGTCCATTCTTGCAAACTACATGTATCCTTTCACATTGGGACGTTTACCCTGGTGGTGATGGTATCTAAAGGACAATGCACCCTGTCACGTCGCTAAGGCAGTGCACAATTGTTTCCAGGAACACGACGGCGATGTCTCTGTTTTCCCTTGGCTGGCAAAATCGCCCGACCTCAATCCCCTAGAGCACTTATGGGACTATTTGGATTGACAAGTTCAGCGTGCCGACCCACAACCACATCATCTCCAGGACCTCCGTGTTCTGCTGCAGTCTGAATGGGCACCTGTGCCTCAGGCAACCTTCCAGGGCCTCAATGAGTCCATACCATGCCATCTTACCACTGTCACCCCATTATTAGGTAGGTGGTCATATTATTCTGATGCGACCATGTATTTGCCTGGTGTAATGGCTTTCAAAATTAATGACACAGACTGTTACCTAACATCAATGATGAAAGAAAGTTTCATCAGCCAGTTTCTTCCATAAAAAAATGGCAAATCATGGCAAAAAAAAGTCTGAAAAGAATTCAAAATTGCCTGCAGGATTTTGTAACTTTTTTTGTATTCCTACATTCAGCACCAGCTTCATTGGCATCCATTGAGAGAATTTTCTCTATGTTTCAACTAGTTTTGAATAAGTTACAAAATAGGCTTGGGATAGAGAAAGCCGCAAAACTTGTTCAGTTTATACCTTTTTGGATCAAAATTTTCTGTAGATTGGTAGTTTTGCTTCTGGCTAAAACCCCTGAGATTTGAAAATATTTGAAAATTGTGTGGGTCATGAAACTGATAATTTGAGACTGCTTTTGAGGTTCTAGTAAAACACAAAGCAAAAATACTTTATTATTTGTACTGTTTAGGCTATCTGTTTAATTTTTAGGCTATCTTTGTAAATAGTCAAAAACCATTGCAGTTTACATGCCACACACAAATAATATCTCAGGAAAATTTTATTTAAAGATAATATTTTAGTTAGAAGCTAAAGTATGTTATATTCTGTTTCTATATATTTTTTTCTATAGTATGAATAGATAATGTTGGTCTATTCTACAGTTATTCTTTATAGGTAGAAAGCTATTTATTATGCAACCATTTATTATTTTTAGGATTATTGCTTAATTTTCTTATTTCAGATCAGATGCTTTGTCAGCTGATCTGAAAGATTCTATGTTGCTATTAAAATTGGTTAACCATCACCTTTGAGAAGGCAAGAAAGAGAATCTAGTCATTATTCCTATTGTTATTAATTGTAAAAGAAAATATTTTATTGGGTGCTGATTAAATTTGGAATATTGTAGAAGAAAAAACAATCTAATTTTGAAAAAACCCAGGTGGGTTTTTCCAAATGGGCCCACCCTGGCAAGTTCCACAGCCATATTTGTGTTTTGCCGACTCTGCAGCTGCACATCATCCATTGACTACTTTTTCTTTCTGCTTTCTGCTGATATCTTTCTTTCTATATTTTTATTGTTGCTTTTCTTTTTTATGTCCTCAAATGACAATAATTTCATCATCATGCCTGAGGACCATCAATGTATGATATCAAAGCTTTTGGTATTTAAGATAAACTTTGAGAATATGAATACTTTTGAACACCATGCATCAATTCTTACAAAATTTCCAACTTCCTTACTTCCACTTTCAGAAATTTTCCCTACTTTTATCAAGCCAAAATGCATGCACTGATTTTTTTGGGGGGGGGGGGTGCAACGTTTAACAACAACACAAGATAGAGGGAATATCTCAGAGAAACAAATTACAACTATCTTTGCTCTGTCCATCTTCTGTTTTTTGGACATACACCTGTCTTCTCCATATTTATGCTGAAATACATATACTTACCAAATAAAATATTTAACAAGACTGGGAAGGTTGAACATCACAAGTTAAAAAATTAAGATTAAGGGAGAAATCTTTATTCCGCCTAACTTCGGTTTTTCAAAAGTTTTGAAAGATGGAATTCCATCCTCACACAGAAAATGATCCCCACCAGCAATCCCCCCAAATTTCGGTTCATTCATGCATCCATCTTGAGAATGGCCCACACGATGATGGGAAAGACGAAATCCCTAACAACTGGGAAAGAATCTCGTGCCTGAAGATCGCAAGAACATTTTTATGCAGTAAACTTTCTGTTTTCAGAAATTGTTGCCTACAGTTTTAAGCTGAAATACAAACATTATGCAACAAAATTATATTTAACACCAACACTGAACAGAGGCAACACAAGAGAAAAAGAAATTATTATTATGGGGAAAATCTTCACTCTATTTAAACTTCCGTTTTCGAAAAATAAAGTACCATCCCCCAAACGGAATACCAACACCTTCTCCCAAAAATTTCTCTTCAGTTCTGTATCAAACTCTAGAATAATCCAAATGATTACAAATAAAAAAAAAAGAGCAGAATTCCACAAATCTGAAGAATATTATACAATATGCACTGTGAAAAACAATATTTCAATCATCAGTCCTCTTAATAAAATTTGACATTCTGAATTTAATTTTTTTCTTACACTTCACCACCACAATTGATTTAAGGACAAAATGTCAACATGAAAACACATGCTTCATTTTTGAAACAGTGGGTAATTAGTAACTGAATGCAATTAAAATAGTAAAGTTTATTAAAATGCTGGTAAACTGCAAAATTAAAATTATGTTTTACATTTAAAATGTACAGAAATGAGGGAAAATAAGACAAAAATATATGCATACATGAGACTGACAAAGGAAAAAAAAAGCTGAACTTTTTAACCGCACGGGTGAAAAATAAGAATGTGCTGCAAAACAGTGTGAATATAACGCAGTGTGAGCAAGACAAAAATTGTTCACTGCAATTTATTACGTAAATATTAAGCTGGAGTACATCACTGTATTCACAAATATATATATACATATTTTACATTTAACAGCAGCACAGGATAAATGTAACATCACAGAGAAAAATTTACGATTATCAGCAAAATCTACGTTCTGTCGGATTTCTTTATATTTAACAGCACTACTGGGTAGGAGAAACATCGCAAGAAAAAAAGAATTACGATTACGGAAGAAACCTTCACTCTGTCTAACTGCTGTTTCCGAAAGTTTTAAAAGTCGGAATTCTACTCGTCGACGGAAAACGACTCTACCACCACCACCAATCCCTCCCAAATTTCTGTTCAGTTCTTCATCGATCTCGAGAACCATCGAAATGGCGATGGAAAAGGCGGAATTGTTCGAATCCACTGTAGAATCTCGTGCCTGAAGATCACAGAGAAATTTTCGAGCCAACTTCCGTTTTCAGAATTTTTCTTCCATTTTCAAGCTGAAATGCAAATATTTGTGGAATAAAATTATATTTAACAGATGACAAAAAAGCAGAATTCCGTGAATCCACGGAAGAATCTCGTGTATGTATGCATATGGCATGTATTCACAAATTGAATTTCTTTTTTTTAAAAAGCCAAAATCAGATGTTTTTTTCTTTTGCATGAATGTTTTGTTGTTGTTCGATGGTTTCTAAAACACCAGAGCTATTAAATTGGAAGAACTACCACAGAAATACTAAGCAACAGAAAAAAGAAAAGAAAAATAGATTGACAGTGAAACACTTTACATGCAATGTTTCATTAACATATGTGAAATGAAATAAAATTAAGAATGAACAAATGTGAGCTCAGGCTTTTTACCTTACTACCCATCTTAAGTAGGACAGGTGAAGCACCAAGGGAAAAAATTTTGAAGACCACATTTTACCAGTAAAATGGTAAAGGGCCGGTAGTGCTATGTTGTGGGATGCTTTCAAATCAAAATTTCTACAAGAGTTTTCCATCATTGCCAAAGATAGATCTGTGTGGACAATTAATATCTCTTCAGTGGATTTAATTCAAAACTTTGAAACATATGTTCAGTAATCAAAACCATACCAGCAAGACTGCAAGAGAATCCTCCTAATTTTGGAGGAAATATTTCAAAAGGTATTAGATTCAAAATAAAATTGATTATGAATGCTTTATGCAGCAACATTTGAATGGAACAAAATGAGCCAACAAATGGCATGAACTTAACTGATTGCAAACTCACTCAACATCGATCTTAAAACAAAAATTCAAAACCATGATACACAAGTTAAATGAAAAACATTACAGAAACAAGCATGGCACCAAAGTTGCACGCAAAGTGACAACATGCAATGCAGTAAATACTTCACAATAAAATGATGTGGTAAATTCTCAGCAGTGACAATATAAGATCTAATAGCTTTTCCATTAAGAAAATTTACACTACCTCCACAGCAATTACAAATACAGCAAACAATGATAATGGGGTAATGCAATATATACAAGTTTTACTTTGTAATCATTCTCCCTTCAATATTATACATAAGTTCTTTTACTGTATTTACAAATGCAGGCTAAACTGCTACTAACACTGAACTTGGCGCATGGCCCATTACTACACTGACTTTTCACATGAACAAGTATGTTCATATCAAAGGATAATTGATTAAAATAATAGTGATACACCAGAATGACAACACTGTCATTTTATTACATTCAAATATTTATGATAAAAAGAACATTTCCCACATGAGCACTTAGTGTAAGCTTATTTGCATATACAAAACAGTAAATGAGCAACTCCTATTTTCCACTAACAGAAGTCATGAAAAAATCTCACACTGCTTTTGCACCATATGGTTATTAAAAATATATGTATAGAAAGAAGTCTACGTAATTGTTAAGGCTGGCACACAAAATAACACAGACTTGTCAAAATTTCAGGAGTCGAAATCAAAAAAAAAATTTCAGTGAAACATTTAAAATCGATATGTTTAACTGATGTATCAAGCATATCAATAAAAGCTGACTTGCGAAAATAGGTTGATTTCATAAGCTGACAGTTAAGATATTAGGCAGTAAGTATTTCATGCTAACAGCAATAAAAACTTAGTTGATACATAAATGTTTCATATCATGCTCTATCATTAAGCTACATGTACAGAAACAAGTTAGTAAAATCATGCAATACATTCACTATGATACGCTTTCCAACATACCAGAAATCATTACTCAAGTTATGAGGATAATGGCTGTAAAATAAATCTCGCTCCTATGACCCGACCTTTGACCCCATTTCGGCGATATTCAACAGAACCGGTAAAGTATACTTCTGGAACAACATAATAAAGTTTTGTCTCAATCGAAGCATTTTTACGTAACTTATAACGCATAAGGGCGATGGAATGAATCCCGATCTTATGTCCTGACCTTTGACCCCACTTCACCTATTTTCCAATAGGGTTCGTCCCTAGGTGGTCCCCCACCACATACTAAAATTTCATTGAAATCGAGCCATATTTACGCAAGTTATGACGCATAAGGGCAATGAAATGGATCCCGATCCTATGTTGCGACCTTTGACCCCACTTTACCCACTTTCAATAGGGTTAGTCTCCAGGTGGTCCCCTACCACATACCAAAATTTCATTGAAATCGAACCATATTTACGCCAGGGTTCGCCCAGTTGAAAAACCACCAAAAAAACCCACCTGGGTTTTTTCAAAATTACATTCTATTTTTTCTTCTACAGTATTCCAAATTTAATCAGCACCCAATAAAATATTTTCTTTTACAATTAATAACAATAGGAATAATGACTAGATTCTCTTTCTTGCCTTCTCAAAGGTGATGGTTAACCAATTTTAATAGCAACATAGAATCTTTCAGATCAGCTGATAAAGCATCTGATCTGAAATAAGAAAATTAAGCAATAATCCTAAAAATAATAAATGGTTGCATAATAAATAGCTTTCTACCTAAAAAGAATAACTGTAGAATAGACCAACATTATCTATTCATACTATAGAAAAAAATATAGAAACAGAATATAACATACTTAGCTTCTAACTAAAATATTATCTTTAAATAAAATTTTCCTGAGATATTATTTGTGTGTGGCATGTAAACTGCAATGGTTTTTGACTATTTACAAAGATAGCCTAAAAATTAAACAGATAGCCTAAACAGTACAAATAATAAAGTATTTTTGCTTTGTGTTTTACTAGAACCTCAAAAGCAGTCTCAAATTATCATAGTTTCATGACCCACACAATTTTCAAATATTTTCAAATCTCAGGGGTTTTAGCCAGAAGCAAAACTACCAATCTACAGAAAATTTTGATCCAAAAAGGTATAAACTGAACAAGTTTTGCGGCTTTCTCTATCCCAAGCCTATTTTGTAACTTATTCAAAACTAGTTGAAACATAGAGAAAATTCTCTCAATAGAGGCAGATGAAGCTGGTGCTGAATGTAGGCATACAGAAAAGTTAAAAAATCCTGCAGGCAATTTTGAATTTGAACCCTTCTTAGACTTTTTTTGCCATAACTTGCCATCATTTTATGAAAGAAAACTGGCTGATGACACTTTCTATCATCATTGATGTTAGGCCAGGGTGCAGAAAATTTTCAGGGCCCAATATTTCCCCAGAACGCAATTTTTTCTGTCCGAAATTTCCCCCAAAACTGTTGCGGACTTTCATACAAGTTTAAGCGAGTATTAGATCTATATGTTGATGATTAAGAACTAATCCTTAAAGCCTATTACTTAAAAATTTGAAAAAAACAACAACAAACAAACTAATATTTATTTTAGATTCAAAATGTCTGAAACATTTTTGGGTCTAGGTGAAAACAGTGGTGGGACAGAGAGGCTGGAAAATAAACAGCTAAAAAAATTCTGCAATCAACTATAATTTATTTCATTCTAGCATTTCAGGCGTATAATTGTGCCAGATAATTTTACTGAATGAAATTTAAATTAGACTTAAATCCTTTGAAAAATGCATGGGTCATTCGCCTTAAAATGTGCGGAACCCCTAATAATTTTTCAGATCGGCGCCTACGACACATAAGCTGCCATTAGTTTCGGAAAATTTTTATTAGCATGACTAGTGGTTGCACTGTACTTATTACTCGTGCCACGCTGTCTACGCCTTGGCATTAATAAAGTTGTTTGGGCTCAGTGAATCGTATGCCAGCGGCAGTCTGTAGTACGTCACTGCTCATAACCTCTTGTATTTATAACGACATGACATTTTTCAAAATGATTACCTGATTACCGTGCAGTAAATTACTCTTATCTTTCGCGTTATACTCATTGTTAATAAGTTATTTTTTTGTTTTTTTATTATTATTATTACTATTATTTTACCTGCGGGCAAAAATTTCCCCAGAGCTGCCTTAATTTCCCCCGAACCTCGTTTGCGAGTTCGGACAAATTTTGCACCCCGTGTATTAGGCAACAGTCTGTGTCATTAATTTTGAAAGCCATTACACCAGGCAAATACATGGTCGTATCAGAATAATATGACCACCTACCTAATAATGGGGTGACAGTGGTAAGATGGCGTGGTATGGACTCATTGAGGCCCTGGAAGGTTGCCTGAGGCACAGGTGCCCATTCGGACTGCAGCAGAACGCAGAGGTCCTGGAAATGACATGGTTGTGGGTCGGCACGCTGAACTTGTCGATCCAAATAGTCCCATAAGTGCTCTATGGGATTGAGGTCAGGTGATTTTACCGGCCAAGGAAAAATGGAGACATCGTTGTTGTGTTCCTGGAACCAGTCGTGCACCACCTTAGCGACATGACAGGGTGCATTGTCCTTTAGAAACGATCACCACCGGTGTAAATGTCTAATGTGAAGGGATGCATGCATGTGGTCTGCAAGAACGGACAGTTAGTCATTGGTGTTCAGGGACCCATCCGGTGGTACCAATGGTCCCAGGGCAATACAAGGAAAACATTCCCTAGGCATGCACACTGCCACCCCTGGCCTGTACTTGACCTACAAGTGTGTCCGGGCATTGGTTCTCATGTGTCTGACGACGTGTCTACTACCGCCCGTCACTTCTGTGGAGTAGAAACCTTAATTTGTCTGTGAAGGCAACCTTTTTTCCACTGTCCAATGACTGTAGTCCCATGCAAACTGCAGACATCATTGGTGATGGCCCTGGGTTAACATAGGTGCCTTGACACAGCGTCGACTCCGGAGACCCATGCGTAACAGGGTTCGCTCTACTGTTATCTGGCACATGTACCTGGGTACTGCCGTATTCATTTGCATGGTCAATTGCTGCGCTGTTGCATGTAGATTGCCCTTTACAAGTTGACTGAGGTGACATTCTCCTCTGGGGTGTGATGGTCTTTGGGGCTCCACAGTTATGATGTCGGGAGGTACTTGCGTGCCGGCGGTCCATTCTTGGTACACCCTTCCTAAAGCACATCGCGAACAGCCCCCAAAGTCTGCTGTTTCTGAGATGCTTCCACCCTTGGCACTGCAAACAATTATCATTCTTTTTGAACATCCATCAAATCATTACATCTGCCCATTGAGCTCACATTACGCACTATGGCTCATCTGTTCTGGTCAGCTGCTTATATCTCCGTGTGTTTGACCATGTCACGTGCACTCTGTGACATGCCTGGGTGAGTACACGGTGATTCTGGGGGTGGTCATATTATTAGACTGTGTAATCGGAGGGAAATTTGGATATCCACTTTTCTGTAATACTCTCCTGTTCTTGGTTAAGTTTCTTACATCTGTATTTCGGATCCATGAGGTTTGCTAGAAAATGTGGTGCAAGAATTGCTTGTTCAAACCTTTTTTAAAATCTAGATGGTAGGGCTGCAGGATTTCTTCTTGTAGTTGTAAATCCAGCCATATTTCAACAGTAACTGAAAGAGACATTGTGTCTCTCTGAAGTGTGTCCAGTGTGCTAGCAGCAATGGATAACTGTTTTTCCAGATTCATAGCTTCACAGTAAATGCCCATTTTATCAAAGATTTTTTAAATAGATTAATAAAATTCCTCAATATGCTCTTAAGATATTTCTCTGTATTTGTGATAATTAGCCACAAATGTTTTAACACAATCAGGATGAAAGTTGCACCTTGTTTTGTTAGGTAGTTGTGGCATTAAGCCAGGCTTTTTCTTTGAACCATCCATGTGGTTGATGTTTGGCCTATGTTACGAAAGTATTTTTGCCCCCGCCACAATCTGCTTTAAAACAGTCTTTGGGAAAACAACTTTTTCTAACAAATTCAACAGATGTACTACTGAGCATCTATATGTTATGAGAGTTGGATATCTTTCATTTACAATTTTCCACATTTTTATCGTTTTGTTTTTGCTCTCGGTTACAACAGCAAAAACAGGTTTTCCAAATTTTTCTTCACACTCCTTTATGGCCGCCTCTAATTTAGAAGCACAATATTTTGCTGTTTTCTTTTCTGATCCAGTATCATCAGCATACAGCCAAAAACTTTCTGTTCCAGTATTGACACTAATAGCTTGGACTGGCTCATTCTTCACACTACACCAACCATCTATAATGAGAGTCAAACTGTCTAATTTTATGTTTCTGAAAGCTGAGATTCAGTTTCTTCTGCTGCAGTATCAAACAGCTTTCCACCAACGGCTTTTTGCTGAGGTTGGTTGATGTCCAGGTCTCGGTGTGTCAATTATAATTTTAAAGTGATCCAATTCTACTGCATTGAATGGCATGTTAGCAGCTTAAAAAAAAATATATCCACTATTTTATCAAGAGATTCCTTTTGCCCTTTTAAGACAGAAATTACTCATTGATTGTTGCTTCTTTGTTTTTGTACAACAGTACTTGAAAAAGCCCAATAAAACCCGAAAAAAAAACAGGTGGGCTGGGGTTTTTTCCCAAAAAAAGCCCGGGTTTTTTTCAAACCCTGGAACTTGCTTAGGAGAAAGCAAGGCTTGCTCACAAGAGGAAACTTGAGTTTATGTTCTAGCAAGTACAACAAAACAAAACAAAGCAAGAAAAAAAAACTGCATTTGAAGCAGTGTCTTTTGAAACAATTTTATTTTGTTTTGAATTATAATTCTGTATTGTGAATGAAAGGATGTGTTCCAGTTTAATATTTACATAAATTATAGTGAATAATTCTGCCTGGCTCATGCTGCATTTTATTTATACTTTATTGCAGCACATTCTTTCGCATTTCCATCAGAATTTAGGGAGATATGTCCTATGTACTTGCCTTCGTGCTCCTCTATCAGTGCTATGTGCGCTTCAGATTTTATCTCTTGATGACCTGTCATCAGGTCAAGAGTCAGATCTTTGCGCCCATCAAAATACAAGCTTTTAATGGGGGTCTCTTTTACTACCCGCAACTCATTTTCTCGGATTTCTTTTCTTTTCTTTTCTACTTCCCTTCTGACCTTGTTCTTGTCAACTATATATGTTGGGTTTTCTGATGAAACTAGACTGAAATCAGCAAGAACTGCTGTAGTAATTTTGGCCACGGCTCTACTTGAGGCGCCCGTTAAATCTGCAGCCAATGTAATACGAGACATGCTTATCCTCGTTTGACTTAATGATGGCCCGACTTCTTTCTTACAACTTTTCTCTATAAGGATAGGTCAACTGGAGGTTTTTCTCTGTGTCCGTTACTGATTCAATTTCAGGGTCTTTGGTTGTCGCTTCCAAATTGTCCTGACACCCCAGATTTTCCTTAACCAGAGTTACCTTGTCCCTCTAAAGTCCACTCGGACGTGACTTTTTATCTGGAACAATAGATCTTTTGGTTTTTTGACGTAATCTTTCCTCCCTTCTTTGCAATTTCTGTGTTGTTGCAATATCAACATTTCCGATGCCCATCTGTCTTACAGTCCTTTGGTCATTCAAAAAATTGCCATTCCCTGTCCGGAACTTTGAATTTTTTTTTGCAAGTACACAATACTTGCAAACACAAATGTCGAATAAATTTCAAACGTCTGTTTTAATTTTCTGTATTTTAGAATTCAGGAATGGTGTACATCTACTTTTTACAGGTTTCACTACATTCTTATATTTATGGTTGTATAATAAAATCATGGCAATCACGCGATTTAAAGATACAACAGGAATGGAGGCACGTTCCCAGATGTCAATAATTTTCCTGGCAACTACATCTGCCATGCTTCAAGAAAAAGGCTCCTTACTACCTTCTCCCTTTATCTGCAAATGGGTGCTCTGGTAGCATCTAATCATGTTTTTGTAAATTGGTAGTAGAACTGCATCATGGGGAAATAAATCTTTTTCTGTACGAAATAACGAACAGCTTGTGCTTGCCTGAGTCATCTTCTGCTTAGCTCCTTGTTTCTCCATTACCATTTCTCATTGCAAAACAACGTAGACGTCTAACACACCGGCGGTACAGGTGCAACTGCACAGCGCCGCCAGGCGTTGAGAGAGGGAAAGGAAGGGAATGATACAACAGTTATTTTGCGGTATTAATCGTGTATGTATTTTGAAGGCAAGAGGGGCATGGTTAGATATTGAACAAAATTGACGAAAAATTTTTGGGGTTCTAAGTGACCCATTAAGCAACTTTTCCGCGCTATGCCAAGATCGATTTCGAAAAAAAAATTCCGAAAAGAAATTTCCCAAAAAGGCTTCAAAGTGGATTTTTCATCTTTTTTTGAATTGTTCAATGCCAGAGGGGCATGGCTAGATATTGAGCAAAATTGATGAATTTTTTGGCGGTTCTAACTGATTCATTAAGCAACTTTTCCACGCTATGCCAAGATCGATTTCGAAAAATAATTTCCAAAAAGAAATTTCCCGAAAAAGGCTTCAAAGTTGATTTTTCGTTTTTTTTTTACTTTTTCAATGCCGGAGGGGCGCGGCTAGATATTGAACAAAATTGATAAAAAAATTTGTGGGTTCTAACTGATGCATTAGGCAACTTTTCTGCGCTATACCAAGATAGATTTCAAAAAGTTTTTTTCATGCTACGTAGCAGTTAGGCATGTAATTGATAATTAGTTAGTGATTTTGGAAATAATGCTGTAACATTTATCAGAACTTAATCTCTTAGCACCAATTCTGAAATTGGAAAGTGATGTAAAGTGATGCATTGTGCGTGTACTAGGAAGAGTTGTTGCTTTCTCAAAACAGGGACTAAGCTGATTATGCACTTGGTTCATCTCTTCTGTACACACACACACACACAAAAATGTAATTTCTTTTATATTATCTTTGCAGAAGTTATACATTGTTGCAGCAGATGTTATTTGTTGAGCTAAAGGTTCTGCAAACTGGCTTTTGTTGTTAGCCTTTTTACAACTGCACCAATATACCATCACATGGTGACTTGCCATGGCTTGTTCCAAAAAATGACCACTTCCCTACCAATCCAAAAAGTCCTGTTCATGATAACACAAGATCAGAAAATTCTTGAAGACTTTATATTGTGCAGAACAACCATCAGTGAAATACTCTATATTTCTCATGGTCTGTGGTAATGCATGACCTTTATTCTAAACTGAAGGAAGTAGAAACATCCGCAAAGACTAGAAATTTTAGTTGGAGGCAAAAATAGAGATATTAAGTGAAGATAGAACTTTATTTTGAAGTCCTTTAAGGAGGAATGATTTGGGGGTTGAGGCGGGGGGGGGGGGGCTCGATATTCATTAGCAACTGTGGCAGGCATTTTATTATTGAAACAAAGAAAATTAGGTTGAACTTTTTTTTTTTCATTGTTTTTTAAAGTATTTATGTGCATTGAATGAAAAACTAACTAAAGGAAATTCCTGTACCTTTTTACAACTTTACATTCAACATGTTAAATTAGTAAAATTATTTTTATTTGATTGCACATTTAATATGAAAGTAGAATATTTCTCCTTAGAGTTTATGAACTATGTACTTAAGAAAAAAATCTGAAGATCCAAAATAAATTATTTTATTTGCTGATGATCTGAAGCGTGCAGGTGTGTTCTCCCAGACTTAAGTTCTCCATAGCTGAAAACCCCTACTAGTCATAGTTATTACACAAAAATTCCCAACTTGGGATTCCAACTCCCAGTCACCTTAACAGTCCATCAAAAATGTTGATTGTGCTGCGAGTATATGAGATTTCAACACCATTTTAATCAAGGTTAAAAAAATATTTTCTATCATTTCTATACATTTTCTGTAAGCTGAAAATGTCCTCTTTAAGGTAGTGAAAACCAAAACTTTTGATCTACAATAAGAGGAAAACAAAACCATTGTGAGGCCCTATTTTGGCCTGCTGCAGAAAAGAAAAATGAACCTATATCCAAGGTGGTAGCAGATAAAAATAAAATAAAAATTGTTTTGAGTGAGCTACTCACTGATAGTTAAACTATGGGGGGGGGTATAAAATCGTCAAGCAACCACTTAATTAATAATTTGGGTAATATGTCGAAATGCTCTCTGTATACGAAACACCCCATTTTTGAATTTTTTTTTTTTACTTGCCAAAATTGCGAATTGCCCAAAGTATTTTTTTTGCCTGCTTAAAGGTTACGTTATAATACACACATGAAAATATTTTTAGCAAATCCAAAGTGGGGGCTCATTTTGAAAAAAAATGTTTTGTTCAATAAAAATGTGACCTCATTTTTCCATGTCTCTTGTCACTAAATTAAAAAACAGTTGTTTTAATTCTAAAAACGGGCAGAAACAAGTTGTTACAAAATGTATGGATCATGCAGATCATTTAAGAAAAAAAAAATTATGTGGCTGCAACAGTTAATGTGAAGTTGTGAATTTTTTTGTCCTTAGAGTGTGGTTGTGAAAACTCATAGTGCAAAAACTTTAAAGGCAGAGCTACTCAATTTTTAAAGTGGTCAGTATTCAAGATCTATTGGACCGACTGACCTAAAATTTTAACAGGTTTCATATTTCACCAGTACAATACTTTGAACCAATTTTCACAAAAATCTGAAATAGGTGGTGACATTTTGCAAAAATGCTGGGTGATTTGACGTGCTGGGTGATTTGACATTCCATTTGTGATTCGAAAATGCTGGCTGATTTGACATTCCATTTGTGATTCGAAAATGCTGGCTGATTTGACATTCCATTTGTGATTCGAAAATGCTGGCTGATTTGACATTCCTCACAGTCATTTTCTACTGTGCGGAGAAAATGACTGTGGGGAATGGAAAACGGTGATGGAGAGTTTAAGTTCTGATTTTGAACTTCAGTTTTGTTTTTGTAAACAAAAGGCTAAAGCTACATGCTCTTTTTGTCTGTTTATATAGCAATGAGAAACCTTGCATTTTCAGAGAAATTAAGCTTTAAAAAATTCTGATGTCATCGTTGACTCCTGGAAAATGTTTTTCGGAGTTCTGGGAAACTTCTTAAATAGACTGGAAAGTCAGTATGAACACTGAGTATGAAGCTCATCCTCATTCATACCATTCGTTAGACCTTTTTACCATGATTGCCACTTTTTTGATCGAAATATTCTTTGATAGAAATTTTATCTCCAACCAGGCATTTACTCATGCAAACCAGAATTTTTGTTTCTTTTTTAAAAAATCAGATATACAGTTTTTTTTTTTGCATGAAATTTATGAATTTTAAGGTGGAATTTATGTTTTATTGAATTCAGATTTGAATAAAATCTGAGCTGCAAACAATGATGGAATATTTGTAACAGTCTCAAACCTAGAAAACCATTCACAACTGAAAATACTGTAGAACCCTCTTATAATGAGGAGCTGGTGACTGACGGAAATCCTTGTGAAATCTGGATGCTTGCTAAATCCATTTGGGGGTGAAAAATACTGCCATGTCAAGGGTTGAAAATTATGTTTTTACTCGTTTAGTCCCAGACTAAATGGAATGAGAATTCAGTAGTCCCAAACAAATTGATAAAGAGTAAAGCTCTAATTTAGGAAATTTTAATTATACAAACTATGACATGCAGACATAACATCCTTTACCTACCTTCCCGATATAGCCCAATCACATCTAATCTTCCAGAGATTAACTCCCCCCCCTAAACCAAACACATCGCCTTAAATTTTCTCAGACATCTGCTGTAGTAAAGACGTTGCTGTGCTTTACTACAGCAGATCAGCCATAACCTCCTATCTGCAGCTATCCATGACTTCCGTTCGTCCATAGCTAAAACCGATGTTTCTTGCTACATTAGCTACCAATCGCTTGCTGCTACCACTCATCCTGCTTTGCTTGATATTTTTATGATTCGTATCAACCAAACCCTTTGAACAATAGAAGTTAATGAATATGCTCACCTCTCAAAGAAACTTAATTTTCTTTTTTCCAAGCAAAAAAGTCAAGCTACATCTACTCCGTCTTCAGCCTCTACTGCCAAGCTAAAGTATGTAAATCTTTCTTCTGTTATTATTCCTCCTAGCTTGGATAAATTCTTATCATTAGGCCCAAAATTTTCACCAGCTCTTCCTATCAATCTTCCACAAACTGTTTATCTTATAGAATCAGCCATCCATAGAACTGAGACTGTTCACGAACCTATTCTCCATGCCAATGCTGCTGTTATCCTATCCAAGCAAAATTCTGTGCCAATCAAGTAGTTCTTCTTCTTGTCTGAAAGAATTCAGGTCATTTATTCGAGAAAATGACCTTGCCATATGCAAAGCAGATAAAGTTGGTTGCCCAGTCATCATTGGGAAAGAAATACTAAACCAAAAAGTGCATTCATTTCTTAATTCTGCTGACTGCATCCCTCTGCAGTCAGACACCACCAACTCACTCAAAAACTCAGTTGACAGATTATCTAAGAAAGAAACTCTTCAACCCTTCCTTGGAGATATCTCGCCCCCTTCCTACTTTAGGACTCCCAGGCTTTTCCTGCAAGTGAAACTGCATAAAGCTGGTAACCCCATCAGACCTTTAGTTGAATATTCTTTTTCTCCAGCAGTAAACCTTGAAAAGAAATTGGTCCTCAAATGCAAAACTCTGGCAGCCAACCATCCTCATACTGTTGTCTCTACTTCAGACTTCATCACCAAACTTCCTAATTCCTTTTCTCCAAGTGTAAATCTATATACTCTTGATGTGGAATCTTTGTTCCCCTCTGTACCATATTTTGAGTCTTATATGCTCCTCATGAAGGAAATTGATTCTTCATTTCGAACCACCCGGTACTCTTATCAAAGATCTTTATGATTGTTTCCACACTATTCATCAACACAGTTGTTTTGTTTTCTACAAAATTGTGTATAGGCAACAATCTGGTCTCCCCATGGGCTCACCTCTTTCCCCTCTGCTTGCAGAAATCTACATGCAACATATTGAAGTTTCCATCATTCCTCAACACCCTTTTTCAACCTTCCCTATGGTTAAGATATGTAGACGACATTTTCATTAGCTGGCCACATACCGAGTCTGAACTACAGACACTGATCAGCTCCATTACGGAAAAATTTCCTTCCATTAATCTCACTAAATCTAAAGAAGTAAACAACAAATTTGATTTCCTGGATGTCTCCATCTGCAGAAACTCTGATCTCTCCATCACTCGTTCCGTCTATTGTAATCCTTCTGCGGCCACTAACATCATTCCCTACAAATCTTTCACTCTGCATCTCTACAAGCTCGCAGCATTGAAGTCCTACATCCACAGGGCTCATATCATTTGCAACAACCAACTTTCTCTTAAAGAAGAATTCTCCAAAATTTCTACAATAGCCCTCTCTCATGGTTTCCCTGCTCTATACATTCAACTCCCTCTTAAAGAAATATGAAAACAATTCAAAAATTGAATGCCTCTTTCCTCAAAAGAAAGAAAACCTGAAATTCTCTGGTTCTGTTCCTTACCATCCTTCCTATGCTTATAAGTTAGATTCTTTTTAGAAGTTTTGGTTACCATCTTGCCATTAAATCCCCCCCCCCCCAACATTTTGAAACTTCAACAAAGGGATAAAGACATAGTTGAAAATCTGGACCTCCCAGGAGTTTACTGCATTCCTATCTCTTCTTCAACAGATGATAATTTATACATTGGAAGCCGATACAGGAGCATTAACCACAGAATTTTAGAACATAAAAAAGATGTTTTGAAAGCCAGTCCTAATACAGCCTTGTCTATTTTGACAATGGAAGACACATCTGCAGTTCCCCGCTGGAACGAAGCAAAACCAATTGCTTCTTTTGACAATCGTTTTGCTCTTCGTTACCGTGAAAGCCTGGAAATTATTTTCAACCCAATGACTTGCAATTCCGAATCTGCTCTCTACATCCCGATGATCTGGAGATCAATTCTAAGTTTTGGCAACAAAAATAGAAAAAAATAAAGTGTAGAATCTGGCAACAAACTTAGTCCTCCATTGGCGTGATGAAGACCTAAGATAAGGTTAAAAGTTCCCAACTTACGAACTTTCTTGTAAAAGTTATTTTCTTGTAACGTAACTAGTGTGATCAAGTTACCTTTATTTGTTATTATTGTTATGTGTTTGCCCATCCTCGTCAGGTCTTTACTATTTTTAACTAAAAAGAATGCAACAGTTCTTCATTTTTTGAAGGGTTTTCTATATTTTTAATCCTAGATTCAAAGCCCAAATATTTCATTATAAATATTTGCAACCTTTGAAAAATTTGCATTTGTTTAACACCCCAGATTCTTTCAACCCCCCCCTCCCCCACTTTTTTTTTTTTACAGGACACCCCAATATGAAATTCCTGGATAAACCCCTGGAACCTTGTGGGCTGTTTTCTCTTTTCACTCCCCCAGTTTACCAACACCAGAAAGTAGGCAGTTTTAATTAATCTCTTTTTCTCATGGCTTCCTTTCCTGCTGCTGTTGCTAAAATGTAAATGCTAGACATCAAAATGTAATGTTTAACAGTTTGTATGTATACCTTGTGGAAAAAAGAAAGTATGTACAATATATGAGAAAATTCATAGGCTTAAAGGGGGAAAACGGAAGTTTCAAACAGTATTACTGGGCTAATGAAAAAGTATTTTGCTTTAGTCGGAACATAAAAAAACGATAGTTCTAGGCATTGGACTAGACAATTTTTTTACCCTTGCGTGTAAAATATGTATACATGATAATATGCATATACATTTATATATCTGCAACAAATGTTCTTGAAAGATTTAATTAGTTAACTACCATAGTACAAATTAAAATAAGTATAGACATGAATATTCAGTGCAGCGACATCTGGAACTGACAGCATGTGGAAACAATTTTTTAAGAAAGATGTTCCCAACTTGTGGAGAGTTTTCTCTGCTATCCCCTTGGAGTGGGTACAGTTGCAGAACACACCAGTTGACCATTTGATGCACTTCACCTTTTCTCTTCTAATAACATTCTTCCACTAGCATACCAAGATTCCTGTGTACCATTGCAATTTCATCCTGTATGTCTCTATTTCTATTCCTCCATTCCAAGACAAGATACAGCAGATTTTCTTTGCCTTTTTAAATATGGTGTTCAATTTTGTTACCTTGTTTGTGAAAAGTGATCATTTTAGCTTTTCTCTCTCTCATCAAATCTTGGATTTCGGTGAATTCTGCTCATTAAATCCGGAATCTCGCTAAATACGAGCTTTTTATAAGCATGTTCTACTGTATGTAATGTTGAGGTGATTTTTCATGTGCTTTTAAAAAGTTGTTGAAAACAGAAGTTTAAATATTGCTTTGAGCAATGTCAAAAAATGTGAAATTGAGCAAAGTATGCAAAATTAAATCAGTTTTATAAATTTTGCTTGTTTTTTATTTCAGGTGCTACAAAACATTTGTGTTCTCCTACTGTGTAAACTTCCATCTATCAACATTCCTGTTATTTTAACAAATGCTCAATTACTAATGCATTTAGCTTCTGTGACCCTCCACCTAACAAGTGTTTCTGTACAACAATGAGCAAGAACTCCACCCTATTTTACACAGTGGAGGTCGGAGATACCAAATTCACTATACTCAAGCGGTATCAAAATTTAAAGCCGATTGGGTCAGGTGCTCAAGGAATTGTTTGGTGAGTGTTGCTTTATGTTTATCAGAATCTTCAGTTGATTTTCTTATCTTATATACTTACACTGACGAGCCATTACATTATGACACCTTTAGTCCGCAAAACAGATGCCATTCGGCGAGGCATCGATTCGATGAGATGGCGATGGGTGTCCTGGGGTATCTGGTACCATAATCAGGGTTCCCGATAACGCGCTCAAAGAAGTTTGAATTCGCGCAAGAAAAATAAAGTGACGCGCGAAAAGGGAGCGCGCGCAGACAGATTTCAATCGTGAGCTATTGGCATGGGAAATCTATACGAAGGCGATGCCATTTCAGATCACGTGTGCCGATTTCACGACGTCACGGTACAATCCTATTGTTCGTCACATGTGCCGATTTCATGTCGTCACGGTGCAATCCTATTGTTCGTCACATGTGCCGATTTCATGTCGTCACGGTACAATCCCATTATTTCCCTTCTGGTCGTACAATAAACAGATTACGTGATAATCCTCGTAGAGTGCAACGAGACGAAAGCCCATGCACTGCTAAGGGTGCCAAGGCAACCATTACGGTTTCGGCCACATGATTACCGAATTACGGACAGGTTGGAAGAATTGCGGATTTCAATGCATTTCGTAAAAGTTCTGAATTTTGTGTCCTTTTTTTGTTAAAATCACGGTTTAAACTGCGATTGCATTTTGCGAATATATTTATAGGTTTTTTTTACGCAAATGCAAAAACTATTAATGGTCCCGTTTCTAAGTAAGCGCCTTTGAAATTCAGATATTGGATACATCGGCGAAGCCAATATCGGACGGATATGGGGTGAAGAACGGCAAGAGCATATTGGATGCATTGGCAAAGCCGATATTGGGTTCGTGTGAAGAACGGCAAGGTGATATTACATAATATGTCGGAAAAGCCGATATCGGTGCAATGACGTCCGCATACCTGCCAAGTATTCTGGATTTCCCGAAAGTTTTACGGAGTTTTGGGTAGTTTTTTGGTTGGAAGATAGTTTCTTCCGGATTTTCACCAAAATGGCTCGTAAATTTTTTTTTTTACTGATGGAACTTGATATCGTTGTTTTTGTCGCTTAGTGTAAACTCCTGCTTTTGTTTTATTATGATCTCATAGCAATTGAACCTTATGTTATCTCATGTTTCTTGCTGGGAGCGATCGCACACACACACCCTCCCGCCAATCCTTCCAAACTTGCTCTCCCTCAGTGTTGGAATAGCTGCACTAATTGCGCCAAAGTGCAAATTTTTTTTTTTTTATTCTGCGCCATCATGCAGAGTTTGCCAAAATGCGTAATTACGCGTCTAGTACGCATCAAAAAGTGTGTTTACGCACCGAAATTTTACCAACGCGTAAAAGTACGCATCGGGGACGGTAATTTGTCTTTCAAAAATGGAAGTAAACGATATAAAGATTTCAATAATCTTAATTTCTTTTTCCTGCGATGTTGCCTCTGTCCAGTATTGCTGTTGTGCATCACTTTATTCCAAAAATATTTGTATTTCAGTTGGAAAATGTAGGGAAAATTTCCGAAAACGGAAATTCGACAGCGAAAAAATTTTCCTGTAATCTTCAGGCATGAGCATGCAACAGCTTCGAGAAATTTCTCCTTTTCCGTCATAATTGGAGTTTTCCTCGTATTCGATGTATAACTGAACAGAAATTTCGGGGCAATTGGTAGCAGAAGAGAATGTTTTTCGCTGGAAACTTTCGAAAACAGAAGTTTCGTCTTTCAAAATTTTAGAAAACGGATGTTAGACGCAGTGAAGATTTCTCTCATAATCTTAATTTTATTTTTCACGTGATGTTTCCTCTGCCTAGTATTGTTGTTAAATATCATTTTATTTTATAAATATTTGTATTTCAACTTGAAAATGGAGGGAAACTGTCCCAAAACGAAAATTGGACGTAGCAAAGATTTCTCTCGTAATTGTATCCCCCTCCCCCCAGTGATGTTCTGAACATGTATCCTGTATTCTTAAATATTCCCCCACCCCCAAAATAAGGTTTGCATTTCAGCTTGACAAAGAGAGGGGGGTAAAGATTTTTTCCGTTATCGTAATTCTTTTTTCTGAAAACGAAAGTGAAGAAGCTGAAAATTTGTAAGAATTGATGTGCATGGTGTTCAAAAGTATTCATATTCTCAAAGTTACACTATTCATCCTTTATCTAAAATAGCGCTATCATGCATTCGTGATGGATAAAATTGCCATTCAAGGGCATTAAACAAACAAGTCGCTGTCTTGTCATTGCTTAAACAAAATGAAGTCATTTCTAAAATTGTATCATTCAATTAAAAAAAAAAAAAAATTCAAAACCTTGAAAATCATCACAATTTCTGAACTCCATCTATGAGTGACTGATACAGAAAAATAATTGAATACAAGTATCATCAAACATACTGCTAGCACATCCCATACATTACCGCTCTCCCCTAATAATAGATAATAATAAATTAACAGTTCTGGTACTGTCTCAAATGTTCTTGATGTTATAGTAAATCTTGATTTTTGCAAGCAATCTTCTTGATTTAGGATTTTTTTGGGGGTGGGGGTGGGCAATTGTGGTAACATACTTTGATAATCATTGCAAGCGAGTGAGATGCATGCTGCTCTCTTTGCCATGCCTAGAAACCAGTTCAACAGGTGAAAATATTGCTAAACTTGTGTCTGAAGAATTTCAGTATCTTTGTATTCCGTGGATGAACTGTCTTGCCTTATGTGATAAGACTTCTGTTATGGTGGGGAGGAAAATTGGTGACTCTGAAAAAAATAATCTCTCACTCTCTAAAAATGAAACTTATGAACAAGGTTTGTTAATTTTATTTTATACTTAAGTACTAGTTTTTTTTTTGTAAATATTTCTTTATTTGTATTAAATAATTAACTGTAATTAAAAAATAGAGAAACCTATAATATATAATTTTATTATTAAAAAAGTCTAAATACGCGTTGATGTCCCGGTTTTTGATTTTGAAAAGTTGGCAGCTCCGATATTTGTTCTTACTTATAACAATGGAAAAGTTCCTCATTAGAAAGAGGAAGCATTCTACTGATGATTCTGCAAGTTCGGCATCGAGTGCTACGATTTTAAACAGTGAAATATTGCCTGGGAAATGTAGTAAGGCTGTTCCTGCTGTACTTCCAACTAAATTTTAAAAAATCTTAACTTTCAAGAGAAATGGCGCAAAATGTACGACTGGCTTGAAGTCTAAATCGATGAAAATGATACAGTGTTTAAAGTGTTAAATCATACAGTGTTAAAGTGATTTTTGTTTTCGATGTTGTAAAGGTCTCTATGTTTATTTTATTATTCATTGTTGTGAAAGGAGCCAATTCGCTCAAACGCTTTTGGGATGGGAAGTAAATATCCCCATCGGTGTCATGCAAATTTGTTTTGAAGTTGTTAGACCACTTCAAAGATTTTGAAGATTTGAAATGCCTGTTGAGTGAATATCCATATATATTTATTCTGCTAAAAAATAACTATGCTAGTTTTAAATTTGCAGATGTTGCAGAACTTTTCATCTGCAGGTATAAAGATGTGTATCCAAGCACAGTGTTGTTGTATGAAATTGCTTTGGTTGTGCCGATAAGTTCTGCATTAGTAGAGCATTCTTTTAGCACACAAAATCAAATAAAGATAAATTTCGCAAACAGACTGAAAGAATAATCTTTAAAAAATTTGATTCGAATATCAGTAGCAAATGCAACACTAGAAAGCTTTCCATTTCACAAAGCTGCTGAAATATTTAATAACAAAATTAGAAGATATGTATAAAATATTTATATTATTTTTGTGTTTGTTCGTTTTTTACCCCCATAATGTATATTTCTCTAAGTTTACGATTGTTTAAAATTCACTCCTGATTTTTCAAAATCACCCCCAGAAAAAAAGCCTGGGGGACATTTTCACCCTGATTCTGGAACCCTGGCGAGAACCCTGATAATGTCCACAGCAGGTCCTCCGGTTGCTGTACATTTCAGGATAGTGGTGATTTATTGCGAATCCGCTTTTTCAGGTCAAACCACAAATGTTCGATTGAGTTCATGTCAGGTGAATTTGGAGACCAGGGCATTAACAGAAAGCCACCAGCATGTTCCTTGAATCACTCCTTGACGATTCTGGCAGTGTGGCATGGCACATTATCCTGTTGGTAATGGCCATCACCAGCAAGAAACACAGTTGCCGTGAATGGGTGAACTTTGTCCGCAACGATGTTCAGATACCTGACAGCTGTCGGGGATTGTGCTCTATTGGGATAATGTGGCCTAAAGTGTCCAAAAAAGCATCGCCCACAGCATATAATACCTCCGGCGCCGCCGGCCCGTTTCCTCCCAGCAGTGCATCCAGCTGCCATAGCCTCCATTGGTAATCGGCGTATCTGCACTCTGCTGTTTACATGCTGCACCAGTAATCTTGATTCATCAGACCAGGCCACTTTCTTCCATTCATCCACAATCCAATCTGTATGATCTTGTGCCCATTGCGTGCATTGTTGGCGATGACTTGCAGTGAGCATTGGGACCCAGCTGTGTCTTCGGCTATGCAGGCCCATACACAGAAGGCTGCAATGAACTGTGTGCAGTGACACATTGCCCTGATCACCACTGTTGTAGTTGTGGGTGATTTGTGGCACTGCGGTCGCTGTGAACAATGTGCGGCAGTCTCTGCTCCCCTCTGACATCAATGAGCTGCGGACAACACATGGCTGGACAACGAACAATTCATCGTTTGGCCATCTGTGCACCATTTTTGATATGTACTCACTACAGCGGCACATGAACAAGCCACGCTGTTTCCGAGATCTCAGTTCCGAGGTGCTGTGCCATCACAATTTGTCCTTTATCAAACTCCAATAAATCGGCAGCTTTTCCCCCTCTGACTCCAAACACTCTACTAACCGAAATCTGGTCCATGGGTTGTATATATACTGCTCTGTAGACATCACCTGCTCCACCTTTTGGTCTCCAGGCAGGCTCATTTCTCTAGGTTGGGGGTGGCCATAATGGAATGGCTCATCGGTGTATATATTAGTGTCAGAACTAGAAATAAATCTTTAATTTACTTCCAATATTGGAGGTTATATTTTTAACGTGCATTAATGCATTTGCATTTTTGAACTTCACTTTTAGTTGGTAAAGTTCGATGAACACTTACCGCACGTGGGGCTTCGCTTTCAATTCTCATTTCTGTTATGTGGATGCGGCATGGGGGTTTTTCATTTGGTCACGGGTCCACTTCTTTTTTTTTTTTTTTTTTTTTCCGTTGGTATTTATTTGGCCTCGTCACTAAATGAGTTTTTTCCTTTGCTGCATCCTCATTTACTTTAATAATTTATCATAACTCTAGTACTTTCGGTAATACACCATTACCGTCGTCGAGGGAAGTTTTGCTCCGACTAGCACGGACCGTGTCAGCTGGGCATTTCGGTGGTTCTCGCGGGCTGCTTCTGTCATCGGCTATCGCTTCTTCTTGGGCGTTGTGGCGCCATCTCTTGTTGGTCACTGATCTCATTTTTCGAACTTTTTCATTTTTTTGCTCAATTTTAATTTAATTTCTCCAGCTGTTTCTCAAAATATTAGGATCATTATGGTTGCAAACTTTTGCCCTATTTTTTTCAATCATTACCGACTCTGCTATTCTGAGGTGTTTTTCGGATTTACAGCTTTTATGATTTTTATATTTTCGAATTTAGGATATTTTTATTTATCCAGACAGTATTGAATAAGTGCTGTTTTTTCTTCTTTTTCTGCCAATTTTTTACGTGTTGTTTTAATCTGTGTTTAAGCTTATTTTTGATACTTCCTATATAAGCCATTGGAGGATTTTCAGTAATAGGAATTGAGTAAATACCTAAAAAACCTTAATTAAAAGAACATATACGCATTCTGAAAATAGTCAGTTCATCAATGAAGAAATCAAATTCATAAAAAAAATTGCAGGTAGCTTTGGTTATCCTAACCATTTAATAAAAAAATGGAACACAGAAGTAATAAAGAAAATAAAAAATAATGTTGTAGTAAATAAAAAAGAAGTCAAATATTTAAATGGTTTTCCTTACATTAAAGGTGAAATTAATAATATTTGTAAAAAGCATAACATTCAAATTGGAGGAAAAGTAAATACCATCAAAAATATGGTAATAAAAAATAATGAAAAAATAAAAATGTTAGAAAAAGCAGGTATTTACTCAATTCCTATTACTGAAAATCCTCCAATGGCTTATATAGGAAGTACCAAAAATAAGCTTAAACACAGTTTAAAACAACACGTAAAAAATTGGCAGAAAAAAGAAGAAAAAACAGCACTTATTCAATACTGTCTGGATAACCAAAAATATCCTAAATTCGAAAATATAAAAATCATTTTTTAAAAGTTGTAAATCCGAAAAACACCTCAGAATAGCAGAGTCGGTAATTATTGAAAAAAATAGGGCAAAAGTTTGCAACCATAATGATCCTAATATTTTGAGAAACAGCTGGAGAAATTTAATTAAAATTGAGCAAAAAAATGAAAAAGTTCGAAAAATGAGATGGCGCCACAACGCCCAAGAAGAAGCGATAGCCAATGACAGAAGCAGCCCGCGAGAACCACCGAAATGCCCAGCTGACACGGTTCGTGCTAGTCGGAGCAAAACTTCCTCGACGACGGTAATGGTGCATTACCGAAAGTACTAGGGTTATGATAAATTATTAAAGTAAATGAGGATGCAGCAAAGGAAAAAAACTCATTTAGTGACGAGGCCAAATAAATACCAACGGAAAAAAAAAAAAAGAAGTGGACCCGTGACCAAATGAAAAACCCCCATGCCGCATCCACATAACGGAAATAAGAATTTAAAGCCAAGCCCCACGTGCGGTAAGTGTTCATCGAACTTTACCAACTAAAAGTGAAGTTCAAAAATGCAAATAGAAATAAATCTTCTACTGGTCCGTGAAAGAAAAACCTCACACATTTACAGTACATGTAAAAGATAGCACATCATTTCATTCAAGCTGTATACCACAAATTTAGATCAACTGAATGTGTACTGTACAATTGCAAATAATATTAATACATAAAAACAAAGCATGGTAAGCAATCGTAGAAATTTGAAAAAAAAAAAAAAAAAAAGAAAGAAACTTCACTGCTCAGCAGGACCAGTGAATACCAAAATGTGGTGGTCCATTCATTTTTTTTACCGGTCCAGAAATTGCACAAATACTAATATATTTAGTGTGCACATGGTATTGCAGGGTTTGTACGGTCCTTAAAAGTCCTTAAGAACTCCTTAACTTCCATTTGCCTTTTTAAGGGCCCTTAAAAAGTCCTTAAGAACTCCTTAATTCCTGTTCTGTTTTTAAGGGCCCTACTAAAAAGTCCTTGAAAACACCATAATTATATTATATTCGGTCGTTAAAAAGGTCGTAATTTTTTTTTAACCAAAGAAATGCGCGCGTTACGCAGGCCAGCTGGTTTCATTTGCGTACTGATGATGGCCACTAGATCCACTAGATTGCATGTCGCAAAAGTTTACCCATGTTCTGTATTGCTTTTGGCAGTTTGCCAACCAGCTACCTTCAAATCCCTTTGGTTTAGATGAGATTTATTGCTGGCTTCTTGATTTCTTTGCGCTGGGTCAGTGCAGTTCAGATCATTATCTTCTGTTATTTATTAGAGAATGTGGTACTAAGTAAAGAGCTTAGAGCTTGTCTTTTCAGCTAGACAGAAATATGTTCAATATTTAGATGCCGAAAAAAAAAAAAATGTGCCAAGCAACATCTGGGAGGAAACTTAAATTGATTGAGGAGGAATTGCAAATGCTTTGTATGAAAAAACTGAAAGTAGAAAAGATTATTGCCGAATTAGAGGAAATGTGCAGATGACCTTGCCGCCCAAGGGGAATTGATGAGAGATATAAACTGCTTCCTTCAATCAAATAGTTTTCAAAAATTAATAAAGGGAAAAAAATGAAGAATTGGCAGAAATTACCATGTCAGTAGTTGCAAACAAGGAGCTGAAAAACTGATTTCATTGTAGGCTTACATCCTTTGTTTGACCTCAAAAAAGTGAATATGTACATAATATAATTTCCTTGCAGTCATTGTTAAATTGCATTACTGTTTTTAGCACGTCTTTTGTAAAAAAAGGTCGTGCTTATGTTATCGGTTTGTCCGTTCGTCAGTCCTTCCGTCTGTACCCATCGAAATCTCTGCAATTATTAGTTCGATTTGAAAAATTCTTTTTGCATTGGGAAGCTTGAAATATGCGAATGATGATCCTTTATTTTTATTTTTTTTATTTTTTACGATGTGCAATTTCTCCGCTAGAGGGCGTAAATACAGATGATGTCGAATTCAAAAATACGTTTTATTCCACATATTTGCTTCTAAACATCAGATTGAAAAAATTCTTTTATCTTTCGATTCCATTTATGTCGAAGAGTATTTTAGTAATTACATTTTTAAATTACGCATAGATTTCCTGCTAGGGGGCATAAAAGTAAATTACATTTTTCCCGATAATTCTTCTTCCAAAATTCCGATTTGAAATTATTTTTCTTCAGCGGATACACCTCCTGATGGAAAATCTTTTGTATATAATTTCTAATTTTTGGTAAAGCATACTTTGGCCACCAGGGGCCGTAAGCATTAATTTTTGCTTCTGATGTATTTGCCATAAAATCTGTGCTTCTAAAATATCGTTTGAAACTTTTTTTTTCCGTGGACTGATGCCACTCACGTCGATAAACCTTTTCGGAAAATTTTCTTCTTAAAATATTCCACAGTTTCTCCACCAGGGGGCATAGATGTATATCTTATTTTTGTGAATAACTCGACTTCTAGGAGTCTGATTTGAAAAATTCCTTCTTTGTTGGATAGTGTTTTCAGTGTGATATGTTTTTCATATAATTTCCAAATTTTCAAGTAATTCATAGACTTTCCGCTAGGGGGCGTAAAGGTAAATTGCTTTCTCCCCTATATCTCTGCTTCTAAATCTCCAATTTGAAAAATTCTTTCTGCACTGAGTGCAGCTCCCGGTGGAAAATCCTTTACACGTAATTTCTAATTTCTGTAAAAAATGGTTTGGCCACCAGGTAGTGTAAGTCGTAATTTCTGCTTCTGATGTATTTGCAGCAAAATATGAGCTTCTAAAATCTGGATTGCAAAAAAGTTGTTTGTTGACCGATACTACTCATGTCGACAAACCTTTTAGGAACATTTTCTTCTTGAAGCAATGCATGGTTTCTACACCAGGGGGCGTAGAATGTATATCTTATTTTTGTCAATATCTCTACTTCTGAGAGTCTGATTTGAAAAATTCCTTCTTTGTTGGATAGTGTTTTCAGTGTGACATGTTTTTCATATAATTTCCAAATTTTCAAGTAATTCATAGACTTTCCGCTAGGGGGCGTAAAGGTAAATTGTTTTCCCCCTATATCTCTGCTTCTAAATCTCCAATTTGAAAAATTCTTTCTGCACTGAGTGCAGCTCCCGGTGGAAAATCCTTTACACGTAATTTCTAATTTCTGTAAAAAATGGTTTGGCCACCAGGTAGTGTAAGTCGTAATTTCTGCTTCTGATGTATTTGCAGCAAAATATGAGCTTCTAAAATCTGGATTGCAAAAAAGTTGTTTGTTGACCGATACTACTCATGTCGACAAACCTTTTAGGAACATTTTCTTCTTGAAGCAATGCATGGTTTCTACACCAGGGGGCGTAGAATGTATATCTTATTTTTGTCAATATCTCTACTTCTGAGAGTCCGATTTGAAAAATTCCTTCTTTGTTGGATAGTGTTTCCGATGCGAAATGTTTTCCCTATAAGTTCAAAATTTTCATGTAAATCATAGACTTTCTGCTAGGGGGCACAAAGGTAAATTGCGTTTTCGGCGTTATTTCTGCCTCTAAAATTCCGATTTGAAACATTCTTCCTCTATCGCATACAAGACCTGATGGAAAAAATTGTTCACATAATTTCTAATGTTTGGTAAAGAATAGTTTGGCCACCATGGAGCATAAGTGTTAATTTCCACTTCTAATGTATTTGTAGTAAAATCTGGGCTCCTGAAAACTCGACTAAATTTTTTTTTTTTTCTTGGACCGATACCGCTCATATGGAAAAACCTTTTGAGAATACTTTCTTCCTAAAATAATACACGGTTTTCTCACCAGGGGATGTAAAGTCACATCTTATTTTTGTCGGTATCTCTGTTACTAAGAGTTCGTAAGCTCATGATTCCGTTTACAGCAATAGCTGAGGGAATAAAAACCCGATTGAAAAACTTCTTTCTTCCGTCAGATACTATTGTTTTCCATACCGGTTCCATTGACTTTGAATAGCTTTGATAAATTTAATTTGCATCAGAACGGATTGAAAAGACGTGCTTATTACACCAGGAAATTCGGTGTCATTTTTCTTGTTTAAGTTTAAGAGCAAAAAAGATGTATAATAGAAGTAAAAATTCTGAAGGAAATTTCATAGGTGTCTTGTTACTGCAGTTTGTTTTAGCTTTTACACCTATACACTATTGCCAAATGTTGAAAATGAACCTTCATTAAGCGCATGGAAGAAGTTACTACAAGTGCTACAGCTGTAGAATTAAAATAAAAATGCAACAGTTACACAAGCAAAAATGTGTTATTCATCCAAATCTACGAAAACAAAATTTTTCTCAAGATTTGGGAATTCGGAAGCTGTGTAGTAAATAAAAAAATAAGTAAATAAATACTTAAAAGAAAGTGATGCTTCACTGTTCAGTTTTGATTCTTTGAATTCTGCCAATGTAGTTTTGAAATGTATGCAAGCATTTTTATTGAACTTAGGGCTTTCAATTCCGATGATATGATTTAAGTTACGATGAACTTATGTGTTTCGATTTGATTTAGATAGTGTGTTTATTTACTTCATTAACCTAAAACAGGTCTAACGAGCTGTGCTGCATTTTTATAAGAGTGTTATTTTTCCAGCTGCAGCACTTGTAGTAATGCCACCCACATTAATGCATTTAGTTTCTTAGCCTGTGTCCGTACATATTTGTAAAACTAATTCTAATGGAAGGAATTAAGTTATTGAATGGAAAGGTAAAGATGCGAAAAATTTTAAAGACTGACAATCACAGCCATATGAAATTCTAAGCTGTATTTGTAATACTGTTTTTGTTAAAATGAATTTGTAAATTAATAAAAAAATATAAATTCGGATAAACTTTGAAGGAAAAACAAATGCAAATTTAAAAAGTTTCCGAAACCACAAAGATGGGCCTATAATCAAAATTAATGGGTGAAAATTTGTTGAAAATTGAAATTCCAAAGTAAATACATTTTATGCTTCACACCACAATACGAAGAAGCAGAGTGTTAGTTCTGTAAATGCAAAGATATGCTTCAGGGCAAATAATGGATCCAGTATTACCAGTAAGTAATGTATATAAGGAACTTTTAAGTTAGTTGGTTTTTCTGTTGGAGTATTTAGGTTTATTTTAGTAGAACTAATTTTCATTCATATATTTATGCAATGGAATATTCATTAGTTTCAACAAAATGGATTTATTGTGTTAAAATGACTTATGTCGTAATAGTTAGCTCACATTTTGTATATTGTGTGTATTTGCATGCATCGATTATGAAGTCCTTAAAAAATATTTAAAGGTCCTTAAAATAGCCTGAAGGTCCTTAAGAACTCTTTAATTTCCATTTTTTAAAAAGAGTATGAACCCTGTATTAGTATCAAGGTCAGTACACGAAAGCATAATACAGGGTGTCCCGGAACTTCGTGTACAAACTTGGAGGGAAGGTAGAGAACAGCATTAGGAACCAGAATTAAATAGGAAAGCATGGGCGGAAACGTCACCCTCACGTGAGAAAGGGACACAGACACAGTAAGGCCACAATACAGAAAGCAGTGATAAAGCAACCTTTTCACGTGACTGGGCGTTCAATACGCACAACGCGCACATGTGGGCCGACCACGAGCCGCACAACAACGCTTCACTGTTAATGTGTGGGCGGGTATCGTGGCGGCAGTTTAGTCGGGCCATACATCTTACCACCTCGACTGGACGCTCGCAAGTATCTCGTCTTTCTTCAGGAGGTTCTTAAGGAAATGCTGCATGATGTCCCCGCACATGTTTGACGCGGAATGTGGTTGAAACATGATGGGGCGCCATCTCATTACGCAAGGTGTGTGTACGTGACCATTTGGACCGGACATTTGGAACCAAGTGGATTGGGCCTAGCGGTCCCGTCGAATGGCCCCCCAAATCACCTGATTTATCTCCTCTTGATAATTTTCTCTGGGGTGCCATGAACAGCATTGTGTACGACACGCCAGTAAATTCTGAAATGGACCTGGTGGCACGAATCTCCATCGCTGCTGCTACGATCCGCGAAACGCCAGGTATCTTCGACAATGTTCCCCAATCCATGTCGCGTGGGTGTCATGCGTGCATCCAGGCCAATGGGCGCAATTTCAAACACTTCCTGTGATGCTTGTAAGTCCTACATTGTACTCTTTTGTTGTGTAATAAAGCGTTTTACACTGCTTTCTGTATTGTGGCCTTACTGTGTCTTTGTCTCTTTCTCACGTGAGGGTGACGTTTCCACCCATGCTTTCCTATTTCATTCTGGTTCCTAACGCTGTTCTCTACCTCCCCTCCAAGTTTGTACACGAAGTTCCAGGACACCTGTATATAGTTAATTTCAAATTAACCTTTATAGTACAAATATTATGATTGCCATTAACAAATGCAAAAGTGGCATAGGTGGCTGGTTTTTAAACTGACACTTCTCCGTCTGCCACTGCAAAAACACACTTCTCTTCCCATGATTCTTTTCACATTTTAGTCCCACAGGGAATGCTAATGTTGAATGCAAAGTGTGTGCGCTGTTTTTACATAAATGACCTACTACAAGTTCTGTTTTACATAAATGACCTGTGTGCATAGCACACAAAGTTACATCGAAGAAAATAAGGAAGGTGAACCATACAATGCACTGATTATGAAGCACTTTGCAACAAATCAAAAGCCACCTTCGTGGAATACCTTGCTTCAGTCTGAAAGGCAGGAGGTTCTCCCATGTTGGCAGAATGACAGATGGGTAAAAGCAGAGAATAAATGGTTCTTCAATCTCCAGTTGGAAAGCGTAAGACACTATAGGGTAGTGATGTGGATTGGGTAAAATACTCAGTGGATAGGGTAAATATAAATGGGTATTTACCCATTTCTTAAATACCCACCCAAAATGAGTATTTTCAAAAAATATCATTTAACAACATGGTGTCACTAATTTTTGATGAAAATATATTACATAACTTTAAAATCAAATTTAAAATAGTTTTTTAAAATTACTTATTTTTAAATGTAATGCTATTCAATCAAGTAGGTGGCAGCCTACCTACTGATTAATATATTTTCTCTGGCACAGGGAAATAACATCATCATTTCATGAAAAGAAAAATGGGCATTTTTCACAAAATGCTTTAAGTTAAAAATACAGGGAAATTTCATGAGTACGGCCGGATGATGTTGGGATTTTAAAATCATGATGTATCTATCGTCTTTGAAACATTGGTTTTCACAATGTATCGCAATATCTACAGGTATTCAAAATCACACCTTTTTTTTTTTCTATTCAAAAAATTGCTGTTTATATGTTAATTATACAGACTGTTTTACCAGGTTGTTAAAATGCCAAAAGGTGGAAATACAGTATAATACACAGAACTTAAGTGAATTGGGAGCAGAAGTCCCGAAGATTTTCAATTCATCTCAGGTTTAATGCAGAAACATTTGAGTGTGTGAAGAACCCCCCATTTGTATTTGAAAAATTGCACAATGAAATCATTTTATTATTCTACAAACTATATATCTTGAGAAAGTGCAAAATAATTCTTTTGGCAAAAGAAGGTGGTCTTGTCTTAAAACATATTTTGCTGTCTGTTCCATATGCATCAAAATATATAAATCTGATTAGGGTATGTTATAAATACAAAGTTGAAAATTGATTTTAAAATACACATTATTAGAGAATTAAAAGCAGTTTTATATATTATATCCCATCTATACTTCAAACCCTGGCTGTGAGTGAAAAAGCAAACTTGCCGATAGAGCTAAAGAAGTCACTTCTTGACAGTGTTTTTTGAGTTTGCATTGAAAAAATAGTCAACATTGTGAAACTGATAGTGGATTTCCTTGACAAAGTTCAGTCAAATGAGCCACAGATATATTCTGTGTTTTCTGAATTTGTAAACTTTCAAGCTACTTTAAATGAACAGCTGCCTGCATCCCCTCTGCAAAAAGATGAAGAACATTAGATACTAAAGAAATTTACAGAAAGGAAAGAGTTTGGCTTAGGACATTCATTTAGCAGCAGATCTTCTGAATCCAGCTTCACAAGGTTGTAAATTGGGTCATATCCAATTGATTGATTGCAATAAGTTTCATTTGTGATGTGGGATAACACATGGGACTAAATAACATACAATTAAGAACAGATTTGGCAAACTACTGAGACAAAGATGGACTCTGGGCAAGGAAGTATGTATGGGAAGGAGTTGGCATCATGAGTCCCATACTATGGTGGAAAAGTTTAAGAGGTACAAATGAACTGGTGGAAGTCTCCATTAGGATCTTAAGCACACCAATAATATCAGTGGCCACTGAAAGATCATTCAGCTGGATCCACAGTACAAAGAGAAATCACTTGACATCAGAAAAGGCTATGAAATTAGCCTATTTGGTATGCAACTGGAAATTGTTAAATCAAAAACATATTCCCAAACCAGGTTTAGATGAGCATGAGCCCAGTGAAAGTACCATGTCTACGACATTTAGCATGTTAGAAGACAAGAAAAGTCAAAAGATGGGAAGGAAACGAGATAGAAAAGTTGATTCAGAGACAGAAAAATTTGAAGATAAAACAAGCTCAAGTGATTCTGACTGTGAAGAGTCTGAATCACTTTTTTATTCAGAGGAACAGAACATTAACGTGATAAAGTGCTGAGGAGCTGTAATATATCTTTAATATTGTAAATTAATGAGTAAAGACCATTTTGATTTAAAATAAAGGTAATTTTTCATAAAGGTGTAATTGTTATTCTTTTTCTTCCTCATAAGAAAATTGTACACAGACAGGAAATGTCTATGCTAGATAAAAAGTATTTTTTTTTTTTTACTGGTATTGCAGTACCAGCATTTTTTTAAAATCTCAAAATCATATTGAATGAGTTTAGATTGAGAACTATTCTACTGATCATCTTGAAATACTTACTCTTTAAGATAATGAGCTAAATTCTTACTTTCTCATTTTAATCTATTTCATATTCAGTTTAGTCCTCATATGTCATAAATAAACTGTTTATATGTAAATAAGCAGCTTTAAACTTGAAGAAAAACTATAAATACCCACTAAAATATCCATTTTGGGTGAGTATTTACCCACAAAAATAAATACCTAGGTATTTTACGTCTCTACTCTAGGGTCACTGCTTGGGCAAAAAAGTGGTACTTCCTTAACCCAAATATTTTGGTTTGGACCTCGGTTTCCTACAGTGCAAAATTTTCATCGAACTGAAGTACAGTTTGCAATTTCGATATTCAGTTTTTGAGTATTCAATATCTGAATTAAAAAAAAATCAAAAAGCTGCCATAGCCACAGCTGGATAATTTGAAATCGTATTCAGTTCTCTTTAAACTTGCAAATTCCAAAATAAATGGAAAAAAATATTACTGGCCACCCGGGCCAGTAACATAAATAGTTCACTGTCTCGATGGAACTTTTACTGGCCATTGGCCAGTGGACCACTGGTAATTCAAACACTGTATATACAGAGCTTAAAAAATTGCATTCTGGTTCACCAGTTAGGCAAATATCTCACTCGCCAACTGAAAATCAACAGCCCATCGATTTTGTTTTGTGTTTTAAGGTTTGATTTGTTAAAAATTTATACACATGTCTCGAATAATATTTTATCACTAACTTAATTTAAATGATTAACCACTGTATAATAACCAGACTCAAATTTTCTTGCTCTAAAGTAGATGATGCAAGAATCCTTCAATGTTTTAGAACTTTCCTAACAGCTCCGCAGAAATACAGATTGCCATGTTTGCTCTTAGACCTACAACAGCAATTGGCTAAGCAGCAGCTGGTAAGGAGCATGTGGCTTTTACATTGCCTATCTTTTCACACAGTGTTTGGGGAAATCATCATTTTACTGGGCTTGTGGCTTCTGGCCGTGTGTTTCTCGTTAAGCGCACCGTGCCCATATGTTTTGATTCATGGCATTCGCTATCCAATTTCTTTCATGGAGAAACCGGTTTCCCATACTGTCGGACAATCACACTTCACTTCTGTGAATTAAAGTAAGCTTTATTAAGAAACTAATAATTTACATGTCCAACAATAGGCATAATAGCATATAAATAATTGCCGGTTGAATTTAAACTGCTCTACTGAATTTCTTGTCAACTAAAATTTTCCTTGTTGCAGATGACTGCATTTTTTCAAACCCTCTCTCTCTCTTTCTCTCTATATGTATAGATATTTTTTTTTTCTCATGTAATTAAGTTATGTACGAGAAGGTTTAACATGCAGTTCTCACACTAAAATTTTCTCAATGTTATTCAGGGTCTTCCATTATTCTAAGGGAAAAGCATTGTCAGTTTTTTCGAAAAGTGAAATTCAAATGAACATGCAGTTGTCCTTTTTATTATTTCAAAATTAGTAAGCTATGATTAATATATTTCTTTATGCTTACAAAACAAAAAAAATTCCACATTTTTTTATAGTAAAAGTTAGTTTAGAAGATATTTAAAAACACTTGCACAGCTTCAGTTTTTTTAAGGGATGCACAATTTTCTTTAATTTCCTGGATTGTCTGAAGTGTTACTCAAAAATCTGAAAAATACTGGTTTATTGCAGTTTTGTCTCCTTTATCCCACCTTTCTTGATGATGCATGTGAAGTGTTCATTTTTACTTAGCTAGTAATCTTATTCTGTGATATACAAGTGCAGTGAAAGCCAGATATAACACAGTTGGTTATAAGGTGGAATCTGATATATCTATTAGAGTCCCCCAATCGTAGTTGTGCATTTATCTACGAATTTCTATACATCATAATGAATAGATTTGTGTAATAATAAGTAAATACAGTTTGTCAAAACCCATTTGAATAATATATGGAATAGGCTCTGGGTGTTTCAAAAACCTATAAAGAGTTTTGGAATTGTCTGTGGCTTAGGGCTCAAAGCTTTCAGATTCGGATATACTGCAGTGGTTGCCTCGTCCCCGTATGCCCACATTATAACAGGCTTCCACTGTATGAAATTCCTAGCAAATTCTTTGTAATGTGAAAATATCCAAATGAAACAAACAAGGTTTATAATGCACAGACACATATATACATGCAGGTTATGTTCAGGGCTTGACAAGTATTTTTCAGATCTAGGAGCCATTTTCCAAAATTTAGGAGCCAGGTGAAACAAAGTCAAATTTCAAAGAATAATGGATGACCAAAAACACATGGTGATGATGCTGGAACGAAAAGTGAAAAATTACACTGGTTTCCATAATTAAGCAACAAGCCAAAAAATCGCGATAATTGGGCAAAATATACACTGGCAGAAAATGAAAAAAGAACACCAAGAAGGAGACGTCTGATATCAACGAAATTTATACAGCATAATAACGGAATACAGAGGATAACGTGATCAAAACAGTATGGCAAAATACAGCTATGTTTGCTGGTAAACTGAAAAATAACGTTTCCATGTAACATGGTTAGTACGAGGTTGAACCGCCATGAACTGCGTCACACTGTGCAATTCTGGTATGGAGTCTGTCGTACAGATGTTGGATGTAAGTTTGGGGTATTGATCCTCAACCTGGACGCGTAAATCGGGGATGGTCGTGGCTGACCGTGGAGACCAGATAAGTCGTTGTCCCATAAAATCCCACACGTGCTCAATTGGGGACAAATCCGGTGAACGTGCAGGCCATGGAAGTTGTCTCACACCCTGAAGTGCATGTTGCGTTGCACATGCCGTGTACAGGCGTGCGTTATCTTGCTGGAAAACACCACAATGAACCGACCTTACAAATGGCACAACAACGGGCTGAATGATGTAGATGTAGGAGGTGCTGTTTAACATACACGATACAAACACTAGTTTTGTACGGGAGTGATAGCTGATCGCTCCCCACACCAGGAGACCAGGTGTAGGCCCTGTGTGTCACTGGCGGATGCAAGAAGGGTGGAGACTCTCCCCTGTGCGTCTGCGAACGTGCATACGGCCATCGGAGGCTAACAAGCAGAATCTGCTTTCATCGCTGAACACGACAGATCGCCATTGCGTTCTCCAGTGCAGACGTTGGCATCCTGTAGACGGTTGTGGATTGTTCGCACAGTCACCTCAGGTGCAACGGCAGCTCAGATTTGCGTCGCAGTGGATGTTCTGCTTGATATCGCCGCTCTTCTTATGCATCGATCGGTCCGCTCATCAGTCCGTCTGTGACTCCCGGTTCCATGTCTTCTCGTGTGGGAATGTTCCTCGGACCATCTACGCCACCATCGTACCACCACCAATACTTCCCGTCCAATTCGCTCCACAATACGATAATACGACCACCCGGCCTCGCGGTGTCCGACAAGACGACCTCGCTTCAAAGTCCGATAACTGCTGAAATCGTACACGTCTTCCATGTCCAGGCATTGCAGCTTCTTCAGGGTCTTCGCACGTGTCCGTACGCCGACGACTGATTACATTAACTTCACCGTACTCCTTAAATACCACCGACGATAATTTGCATATTATGCCGTGCTGTGGCGTAAGCGCTCACCGGTTGGTCCTGAAATTAACATCACGCCTACGTAAACTCGACCCATTAACATATGTAAATTTTATGATCGTCCACCAATTCCTTCTTGGTGTTCTTTTTTCATTTTCCGCCAGTGTAGTTCAAATTGCACAAAATTTGCATATGTTACAGGAGAAGGCATACAGCATCGATGTACAGAAGGCAAATGAGTGACGCCAATACATAACTTCCAAGTGTTACGGTTTACCCGTAAAATTTACAGAAATGTGACTTGTTTTGCGGGCAAAATGTTAATTTTACGGATTTGGTGATTCTCCGAGATTATTTTTCTTTTTCTGATGATTTTGCACCCACTATTAAAACTTTTTTTTTTTAACTTAATCCATTCAAAGTAAAGTGCCGATGTAAGTTACGAATAAGTTTTCAGTCATGTGTTTATTTGGGAACATTTTGCTGTAGTTTTCCCTTGTTTTAGGTTATTGTTTTGCCTTTTTTCAAACTCTAGAACGCCAACCAGCTTGGCTTGTTTAACCTTGGGCTTGGTTCTCCCCCCCCCCCTCTTTTCAGATAATGCAATGTTTGTCTCCCGAGTCGAGTTGCAACTTCTCAGCAGGCCATCATGGGATGTCTTGCGTTGGAGCCAGGCGTCTTTATTCCTCCTAGTTCAAAATGCTATCTCAGAACGTAGTTATCGTAGAAAAAAATTCAAACTGATTTTAAATCTGTGGAATTTTTAAGCCCAGATCGATACCCAACATGATGAAATTAAGCAAAAACTGCCAGTTTCGTGAAATTAAAAATGCATTGGGGCATGGTTTCGTGACTTCTTCTCTGGCAATAAATTTGACCTAATGAAAGAATGCTACTATAAGAGGAAGTTAAAAAAAAAAAAAAAAAAAAGTAAGTCCAATGTTCGTTGGAGCCAGAGCTGCTCCAGCAATGATTTATTTTGCTGGTCCGTTAGTAAGTTTTCTACGCTTTCCAATCGTGTTTTGTTCATCGCTAGATAACGTTCATAAAAATGTATTGGCTTGATTCAACGAAATTAATATGTTGGGGTACATACTAATTCATCAAATCCCTATTGAAAATGGTCAAAGGTAAGGTCAAGACATTATTTTCAGTTGCTCTCTGCTTTCTGCGTGATGGCTTGTGTAAAAAAAGTTCCTCTGAGGATTTAACCTTGAACAGAATTTTTCCAAGCCCTACTCCCAAAACATCTTCCTACTGTTACATTTAGCACCAAATACTCATTCGTTCCGTGCTAGTTTGATTTCATTCTGCACGTGTTGTGTTGTCAGAGTTCACATAACAGACCTGTTCGTAATCTGGGTGTAGCCCGAAATTCCGGGTTTTTAAGTTTTAGAAGAATTTGAGATGCTTCGGATATTTCATCTCTAAAAATGCTACGAAATGATAACTAAAGTTCAAGTTCCGTTTTCTTTGGGAATTACAGTGTTTGATTTAAAAACACTGCATGTTCGTGCAGATGGCGAATGTAGACGCTTTGTCACACCTTGTGTGTTTCTTTTGTTATCAAACAAGCTCTCAAGATAACAGCCTGCTGAAAGGAAGGCTTTTTTTTTTCATTATTTTGAAACTTGCATCTACATCACATAATTTGATTATATTAGATTCGGTTAAGACTGCTCAATTAACATATATGAAGTGCGAAATTTCATTTCAAAGATGCAATGCCTGAAGAATTTTGCACAGTGAAAGAAAATTGGGTACAAGAAAAGATGTGAAGTTTAACTGCACAAGCATTATAGTGCCTACTTGTGTAGCTAGTTTATATGTGCGTAATATATATAAATATTTGTAATATGCATTATATGTATATATTGGCACTGAGCTGAGAGTTTCAGGGTTTCTTGTGTCACCTCACAATCACCCCTGATATAACTTAAGTTTCACTTAATATTTAAAACTGTTGGTTCCTGGGTATTCCCCTAATTTTTTAATTTTGAGTAAAAATATGTCGAAAACTAGAAGTGAGATTTTTTTTTTTTTTAACGATCATAATACTTTCCTATTACGAAGGTATGAGACAGTAAGAACTGTGTACTCTCTATTTTGAACTCAAAGGGGCATAATTTCAAGGCTCGCCCTCCCAGATAAGAAAAGCTTGCTACGTTCCTGGGATCAGGAGATTTCTGCTACTTAACATATCAGGATTCCTAGTAGTGGCATCCCCTGTTTGCATTTAGTTGTTTGTTGTAAAAGTTTGCATTGCTTTCTTGTTGCACAGTGATACATTTCCCAAGGAGTGCCTGTTTAGTATCTTTATCTCCATCTAAAAATCAATGTATTCATCTTGCTTATCATCAAATAAAAAAATTCTTGTCCCTATGATACCATATACGTTTGGTCATGAGCAAACCGATTTACTCATTTCTTTCATTGATACTTCCAATTTAGTGAACGATTTGCAACACTTTTCAGATCCAAACTGAGAAGTGTTTGTGTCATTCACATTGACTCTTCCAGGTTAGTGAACGATTTTTACAGTGAATTCCAAATCAGATGAAACATGTCGTTGGAACCAGGATACGAAACTAAAAATAATTGCCATGTGCTAAATGGCCCGTTCAGCTAAATATTTAGGAGCCATTTACAATTTTTTAGGAGCCAAAAATTATTTTTTTTTACATACACAATTGAAGAGTAACTGAAATTCTGGACAGCGATTTTGCCCAGCATAAACTTCTCATCAAGTACACAGCCACATTTGTCTTTTGTTGACTCTGCAGCTAAGCAGCATCTAGTGCTTAAATTTTTATTTTGTTATCTTTGTTACCCATCCCATTTCTTTATTGTAACTTTTTTTTTTATGCCCTTGGATGACAATTTTATCCATCATACTGAAAAGCTTTCAGTCTGTGAGGACCATGAATGCATGATAGCTTTCACTATTTTTGATAAGATAAAATGTAACTTTGAAGATATTAATACTTTTGAACACCATGCATCAATTTTTACAAACTTTTCAGCTTCGTCACTTTCGTTTTCGTACCCCACCCCCTTATCAAGATGAAATGGAAACCTTTTTTTGGGAGAATATTTAAGAACACAGGACACATGTTCGGAACATCGTTCTGAAAAAAAATGACAGTTAAGGGAGAAATCTTTGCTGCATCTGATTTCCGTTTTCAAACATTTCCCCCTCCATTTTTAAGGTGAAATACAAATATTTATATAATAAAATGATATTTAACAATTCTAGGCAGAGGAAACATCACATTGAAAATAAAATTACGATTACAGGAAAAATCTTCAATGCGTCTAACTTCCGTTTTCCAGTTTCGAAAGTTTTGAAAGACAAAATTTCCATTTTCGAAAGTTTCAGGTGGAAAGTATCCTTCACCAGTACCAATTGCCCGAAAATTTCTGGTCAGTTATGCATCGATCTCGAGAATAACGCAAATTAAGACTGAAAAGGAGAAATTCTAGTAGCAGTGGCACTCTCATGTATGAAGAAGATTGCAGAGGAATTTTTGCGCCGTCGAATTTCCGTTTTTGGAAATTTTCCCCCCAGTTTCAAACTGAAATTAAAATATTTATGGAATAAAATGATATATAACAACAATACTGGGCAGAGGCAACATTGCAGAAAAACGAAATTACGATTAGGTAAAAAATATTTATTTCCTTTACTTCCGTTTTTGAAAGACGAAATACCGTCCCGATGCATATTTGTACACGTTGGTAAAACTCTTCGGAGTGTATTTTATGCGTTTCTCGATACGTGTTTTTACGTGTCGAGAAAAATTCCTGATGCGTATTTTTAAATGTTGGTAAAATTTCGATGCGTAAACACACTTTTCGATGCGCACTATATGCGTAATTACGCATTTTGGCAAACTTTGGTTAGTGCAACAAGCTAAAAAATGATGCGCCATAAGCCAAGAAGTTATATTGACGCTAGATTTACAATGAATCGATTCAAAGGTCAACCGATGTGTAAAGCGATGAACAAATAATCATACAATTCTTCAGTTGCAATTACGGCATTTCAGGCAAGCCGTGGCTCCGTTGGGCCAAAGAATATCTAACGGTTGGGCTCTGCTTCAAGTTGGGCGGGGGTGCTCGCAAAGGTCCAATGATCACTGTAGGAGGATCCTGCTCATTGTTCAAGGTCACTTCTTTAACTTGCTTGTGTGACGTTAGTGCGAGCAAGAAGGGAAAGTCCGCTACGCGAGCGTGCACGATTGATACACAGTTTTACGTGTTAAGTGCATCTTGAAGATGAATTAAGTAACAGTGGGGGAAAGGGAACAATTCTTGCGAACCACTAAGAATCGCGAACAAAAATAGTCAATCAGATTAAAAAGAATCATAATAAAATGCAGTAGAAAATGCATATAGTCACAATTTGGGCCCTGATGTCAAATCGCTGGTCGCCAAATGCAAAAATGCACTCTCATTTCGCTCATGGCCCCAGTTAATTTTGAACCCTGGTTGGAACTGATTCGTTTCTTTGACTCTGTCTTTTTTTTAGTTCATTGATAATTTGCACAACTTGGATGCCCACATAGTGGAGAGAGAAAGAGAATACTTTTTAAAGTTGTGGTAACCTGTTTTTTAAAGTCATGGGCAAATTTTACTTACTTTTGCAACTCCAGATGGCCACTATCAGTTTTTCTTCTATGTCACCTTTGATTTTTATCAAAACATTTAAGCATGAATCTATTAGGTGTGCAACTTAATTCTCAGCCACAGGCATGACATGTTGACAGCAAATTGAATACGTACCTAATCAGGGAAATAATCCCCGTCGTGTTGGATACATTCGAGCCATCTGTCAGGGAGCTGCCAAATGCCACTGCAGAAAAAAGAGGGCTGTTTCAAGTTTATAAAGTCATCAATAAGTGTGTGGACCTCCTCGATAGAAGTGAAGTGCGTATCACTCAGGTGATGTTGCAGGGAGTGAAAGAGGTGATAATCTGATGGGGCAAAGTCTGGAGAATACGCAGGGTGGGACAAAATCTCCCATCCTATTTCGGTGATCGTGTGTAAAGTCGTTTTTGCGGCATGCGGACACGCGTTATCCTGAAGCAACAGGGCCAACCTTCTGCTCTTGCCCATGTATGTCCTTTTCGCCTCCATTGCGTCACTCCCACGAATGAGTTGCTGACAATAATGCTCAGCATTGACCGTTTCAGCAGGTTTGAGCAATTCATCCCACCATATGCACAGCAACAACTTCCTAGCATGGATATTCGGTTTGGCGGTACTGGTGATAGACTGACCTGGATGAACCCAAGATTTGCGTCGTTTAGGATTATCATAGAGGATCCACTTCTCATCACAGGTCAAAATCTGTGGAAATCCTTCTTCTTGAATCTGGAGAGCAAGGACACAGCAACATCGTAGCTCCTAGACTTGTTCGCAGCTGTGAGTTGGTGGGGCACCCATCAGCCCTCCTTGTGAATCCATCCAAGCTTGTGCAGGCGCTTCGCAATGGCTTGTCGTGTTACTCCAAGTTCCTGGGTGAGCTCTGACTGTGTACGACAGGGAGCCGTGTCCAACAGTTGTTCCAGTTCCTCATCATCAACTTTCTGTGGCTGTCCCGCACATACTGCATCACGGAAATCGAAATTTCCCTGCTTAAACCGCTGGAACCACTTCTTACATTACACATACTGTAGGACACAGCAGCCTCACCCAAAGCAGCACAGATCATTTGCTGGGCTTTTGGGGCACTTTTTTTCAGCTGAAACGCGAACAGGAGGCAGTGCTTCAAATGTTGCTTCTCGAACGACATTGCTTTCACCGTCAACTTTCGTCCCTTCTGTCTCTACAGCTGTGAACAGTTATGGTTGCCTGGAAAGCTATTGGATGGGGCTGCAATCTGCCATTATCGCACAAAGCTATTTGCATTTGCCGACATTCTATGATCACTTGCGGTTAGGGGCCGAGAATTAAGATGCACACCTAATAATAACAAAATTTTCAAAAGAAGGCATTGTACATAAAAATGTTAAATTGGGAAGCTTGTTTACCTGGGTTCTGCTGATTTAGCAAAGGTCAGTGATATTTTATGTATTTTGTTTTGTATGGTGCAGAGCATTTGAGATTCATTGCTGAAGGCATTTAAATTTTCATTGCTGAGGAAGAGCATTTGAGATTCATTGCTGAGGGCATTTGAATACAAGTAAAAGCTTAAATCAAAATATGTGAATGAAATGCAGTGATTGCTATTCATACTTGCCTCAGTTTATGTTCTAATATTGTTGTGCTTATGGATAGTAGTGCCTGTAATGAAGCAGAGCAGCAAATCACGTTATGAAATGGATCATGTAGAAAATGAAAATGTTGTATGCACAATGTGCAGATCGGACTACTGGAAATTGAGGTGTATCTGTGTAAGAAAACACATTTTCTTTTTGCATCACCTTTTTTTGGTCATGATTCATCATTTGCATTTTAATAAAAAAGAAAATAGAGATGAAGAAAAAATATGTTCACAAAAGTGTACTGCCTCAAATTGCATAAAAAAGGAGATTCCATCCATGAAATGGGTATGGTTACATTTTTACCATTTTGATATCATGAACTTAGCATTTTAATATTGTTGTTCTTTTACAGTATTTTGCAGAAGGTGAACTGATATTTTGGAGCTTTACACCATTTGATGAAGTTGCCTTTGCTGCATGCAAACTGATTGAAATCATTTCGCTTTGACACAAAGAGAAAAAAATTAGCTGCAGAAGGATTCTGCCACCTTGGAATTTTAAGGCTTTAAATAAAGCATTATTTGAATTCAAACTGTTTAGAACAGGGCTGGAAAAATAAACTCCAGATCTAGGAGCCAGGTGAAACAAAAGCAAATTTCTAAGTATCTTGCACAAACGTAATGCATGGCAATGCCGAAACAAAGAGTAATAATATAAGTGTATAAGTGTATTGAGCACTGCCTATTACCCAAACTACTTATTACTAAATGAAATTCGAATTTGTTCTATAAATCTCAGGGTTCTATAGTTTTGATAAAAATCTAAACATAAACCAGTGGTCCACTGAAGCTGGTGGATCAAATATATCCAGTACTGGTCCATTCAGGCTGATCGTCGTTAGGTTACACAAACTGTCAATTTCCATATTTGATCTGAACTTGTTTTTTTATTAAATTCGTCGAACTGAACCCTCGTTCACAGCACACTGTTAAAACTGGCAACACAGCAACCATCAGCTTTGCAAAATACCGGAAATCTCTCCTTGTGGATCAGAACTTTTTCTAGCAGCTTGTGAAATTTCATTCCTTGCCTGATAACCTTAAATTTGTACCACTCACCTAGCAGACTGAGTAGTGTGGTTTCAAGAGATTCATCAGATCCAAGCTGTTTATCCGAAGTGTTTACCCAGTGTTATTTGTAATGTCCTCCTTCCCAAATTTTTCTGTTATTTCCTGTTGGACACATAAATGTGTCAAAGACCTTTGTACACCTGTGAATGCTTCCAGACCATACCTCTAGATATTTGAGAAACCATTCCTCTAGATATTTGATGCCAAATTCCAGAAGCTTCTCCTTATCCATTTGAAATGAAGAATTGGCATTATTGTCAAGCCCATCCAGCTGCACTTCGTGATGTATTCTTGTAAGTGTTATATTATTAACAAAATTATCTTCATGATGGCCAGGTGCATCCTTCATTATCTGAGGTGTTGAAATGGCATTTTCAACATGAAGTTCCACTGCACTAATTATAAGTCCTTCCTTTTGAAATATGAGGGACAAGTTATTAAACACAGACAGGAAATCTAAAAGAAAGTGTAGCATAATTACAAAACTGAAATCTTTCAACTTTTTCAGAAGGCCCTTTGCAACTGCTGAAGTTTTGATTAAACTCGCAAACGCTTAACAAATATGGATCCCTCATTTGAAGGATGTTTTGCCTGATAGACATTATGCTCTGCTCTTACTATTTCCTGCAGCAATAATGTTGTACTTGGGGCCTCACCAGGTGATTATTTTGGGGATCAAGTTGAACGGGAGGGTTGGGTGTGGGGAGGGTCGTGTCAACTTTGAAAACAGTAATTTTGCCTCATTCAGCTTGATTTGTAAAACAGGAATCCATATGTGAGATTTTTGTTTGAACCACAATTTGTGAATTGACCACAGTTTAGAGAAAAATTTAGTGAATTTATGAAAATGTGATTGAAGCATTTTCATTGATATAATTAAACCCCATTATATTAAAGTGAGAAAAACGGCAAGGGTTCTTTGTAAAGCAAAAAAAAAAAAAAAAACCTTTCACCTCAATAGTGAGATTTAATTATTTGGAAGAAAATAATACCTAAAAAAAGCGATCGTCAGCTTCTGGAATACCGTGTAATTAATACGGTTTTGGAAACAAAGTAGTAAGGCGTTAAAAATACGTAAAAATATGGTTTTAGAAAAAAAAATCCCAGATAAAGTCATCTGGAAGTAAAAAAAGATAAATAAAATAAAATGCAACTGTCAATTTCTAAAATGCCGCATGGCCGCGGAAACAGATGGGAATGTCGCAAACGCTTAACAAATATGGATTTTGTAAAAAAAAAAAAAAATGGCAATAATCTGACTGAAATAAAGCTACAGTATCTGGAAGCCAAAAAAGGCAAAAATTGCGATCAACTTCCGGAATGCCTCATAATGCGACCGTGAAAACTGGAAGACGGATGATAAAAAGTGTAAAAACATTGGTTTTGAAAAAAAAAAAAAAAAAAAAAAAAACGCCTCATCAATGTAACTGAATACCTAAGCTATCTGGAAGCAATAGGAAAAAAATGTTGCAACATCAACTTATGGAATGCCAACGGCAGTGGAGACAGAAATCGCTTTGAAAATATGGTATGGATCTTGTAATAAAAAAATCGCCTTAATTAAACTTTGTTAGATTAAAATTTAGGGCTCCATAAAAAAAAAAAAAAAAAAAAAAAAAAAAAGGGAAAGGAAAGTTGCGACCATTAGCTTCCGAAATGTTTTTATGCACTTTTAACCACCATGCACATCAAACGTGCGTGGTGCGTTAAAAGTGCATAAAAATATCGCTTCCGAGATTCAAAGATTCAAAGCTCAAGAAAAGCAATTATATCTCGTCAAGTTGAAGTTATCTGTTTGAAAAATATGGAAGAATAACAGCTAAAATAAAATGAGTGAGGGATCTATCAATTACAGCTTTACGTCTTAAATGGGACCCAACGTTAAAAATGTGTGAAAATTTCCCTTCCTTTGTTTTAAAATTTGAAGAAATCAAAAAAACGATTAATGAAAAACAGTCTGCACTCCTTTCCGAGAAATCTGCGATGCCGTCGCCGCGTTACGCTGTTTCCGCTCCTGGGCCTGCAGTTAAATCAAAGCGTGTGATCTTCAGTGCTTCCGCGATCTGACAGGTGAGTCACATGACTCGGAGCGTAGCCTACGCTCAGAGGGTTTCATTGCGTTTCTCTGCTTGAAACACGCGGATCACGATAAAAGCTAACGGAATTTATAAATGTGATCAAAGCAGAAAATTTCAGAGTTTTAAATTTTAGACTTCATTAAATTACAATTTGTTGAAGTTACATTTTGCATCTACAAACTCAAAGTAATACTGCAAATAACGAAATTTGAAGTAAAAAAAGTTGGGCGCCAAGACCAAATTTTTAGGCGCTCTGTAATTTTCCAGCTCAAGCTTAGAATAACTTTGGAAAATATTTTGTGGGCATCCAAAGAAGATTATAGCATTCTTCAATGTTGTTTTATGTTAGTTATTCATAACACTGTAGCCCTTAAAGAGCATCATAAATTACAGCATTTTATGCAATTTTTCATAGCACAAATAGCATTTTGTAAACAGGTGCTTCAAATGTTAACAATACTTGATCACATAAGTGAATAGTCTTCTGCTGGGCTTGAAAAATATTTAAAGTATTACATGCCCAGTTGAGCATGTGCAGAAAAATTGATCTTCCCAGGTAGTAAAAGTAGGATGTTCAGAAAAAATTATCTTGATGCCAAAAACTAGGTTTTTTTTTTTTTTTTTTTTTTTTTTTTTTTTTTAAGGTTAAAAAGTACAAAAAAAAGTGTTTTTAACAACTCAGTATAACTGCGGGAAAAACCTTTTTTTTGCAACTATTGATAACTGCAAGTAATGTTTGGAGCAAAACATCCTACTGCCCCAGTGTGTATACCTATACCACAAGACAGTTACAGAAATTATATATATACACTGAAGAGCAAATGAATTAGAGACAGCTGGCGTTATGCAAATGTGGCGCTGTGGGCAGCCCTGTAAACAAAAACGACATGACGTATGCAGCGATCCGACAATATAAGGAGTGATGCGACAGGAATCAGTAAGAGTCGGACGCAGCATGGGCAAGACGAAGGATCTAAGCGCATTTGATCGTGGGCAAATTGCCGGGGTCCGACAAATAGGTCACTCCATCTCAGAAGTCGTGCAGGCACTGGGATTTTCACGAGCCACTGTGTCACGGGTGCACCGTGAGTACATCGAATCCGGTAAAACCACCCTTTCAAGGGCCAACTGCCGTGGACAACAGCGTGTGGATGAGCGGGGTCGTCGTCGGCTAGCTCGCATTGTAACAGGGGATAGACAGGCCACAGTGCAAGAAATCACTCGGCAATTTAACGCTGGTGCACAAAAACGTGTAAGCAGCCACACCATCCAGAACCATCTCCTCGATATGGGGTACAGAAGCCATTGTCCCACGAGGGTACCGCTGCTGACCGCACATCACAGGGTGCAAAGATTAGTATGGGTGCTGGAACATCACCACTGGACCCTAGACATATGGAAAAATGTTGCCTGGACTGATGAGTCGAGATTCACGTTAGTACATGCGGATGGCAGGATACGAGTATGGCGCAAATCACATGAAGCGATGGATCCTTCTTGCCAGCAGGGTACTCTTCCAGCTGGTGGGGGTAGCATTCTAGTCTGGGGACTGTTTACGTGGACTGAAATGGGACCCCTGGTACGTGTGACATCGTCCCTCACAGGTCAACGTTACCGGGATATCCTGGATGACCTTTTGCTCTCGTTTGTGCATCTTCAACATCCCACTGGGGACCTCATCCAACAAGACAATGCACCATGCCATCGCTCCCAAATTGTATCCGAATGGTTGGATGAACACTCCACAGACGTTACCTCGCTTCCTTGGCCAGCTAGGTCACCGGACCTCAATCTCATTGAGCACATCTGGGATGCCATCGAAAGAGATGTTTGAGGCTGTGATCCCCCTCCATCAAATCTTAGTGAACTGTGGGAACTTGTTCAGGGGTCGTGGATCCGTATGGCTTCCCAATGCTTCCGGTGTGTAGTAGAGTCCATGCTGAGACGAATCGCCGCTGTCATCAGGGCGAAAGGTGGTGCTACACGTTACTAGACAGGTATCTCTAATTCAATTGCTCTTCAGTGTACACACACAAATGAGCCATTACATTATGACCACCACGTACCTAATAAGCGGTAGGACCCCCTTTAGCCCGTAAAACAGCAGCCACTCAGCGAGGCATGGATTCGATAAGGTGGCGATAGGTATCCCAGGGTATCTGGTACCATAATGCCAACAGCAGGTCCTCCAGTTCCCGTACATTTCAGGGTGGTGTTGATTTAGCGCAAATCTGCTTTTCCAAGTCAAACCACAAATGTTCGATTGGGTTCATGTCAAGTGAATTTGGAGGCCATGGCATTGACAGAAAGTCAGAAGCATGTTCCTCGAACCACTCCTTGACGATCCTGGCAGTGTGGCATGGCATATTATCCTATTGGTAATGGTCATCACCAACAGAAAACACAGTTGCCATGAATGGGTGAACTTGGTCCGCAACGATGCTCGGATACCTGGCAGCTGTCAAGGATTGTGCTATTGTGATAATGTGGCCTAAAATTTCTCAAGAAAACATCGCCCACAGCATAACATCGCCTCCACCGGCCTGTTTCCACCCAACAGTGCATCCAGATGCCATAGCCTCCATTGGTAATTGGCATATCTGCTCTTGGCCGTCTATGTAATGCAGCAGGAATCTTGATTCGTCGGACCAGGCCACTTTCTTCCAATCATCCATGGTCCAATCTCGATGATCTTGGGCCCATTTGATGCGTTGTTGGCGATGACTTGCAGTGAGTATGGGGCCCGGCTGGGTCTTCGGCTATGCATACCCATGCGCAGAAGGCTGCGATGAACTGTGTGCTGTTACACATTGCCCTGATCACCACTGTTGTATCTGCAGGTGATTTGTCGCAGTGAACAATGCGCGACAGTCTCCGCTTCACTATGGCATCAATGAGCTGCAGACGACACACGGCTGGATGATTGTTCGTCAGTTGGCCATATGTGCACCACTTTTGATACATAATCAGCACAGTGAACAACTTACAAACGGCACCATTTCCGAGGCACTGTGCCATCACAATGTGTCCTTTATCAAACTCCGATAAATTGGCAGCTTTTCCCATTCTGAGTCAGAACACTCTATTAACCGAAAGCCAGTCTTCTGGTTGTATATATACTGCTCTGTAAACTTCACCTGCACCACTTAGGTCTCCAGGTGCGCTAATTTCTCTGGGTCATGGAATGGCTAATCGGTGTATGCATATATATCTCTGATCACAACAGTAATACAAAATCTTTTTTTTTTTTTTTGCAATGAAATCAAAAATGCCAGGTGAGAAAACCGATCTTTTATTATGGTAGCAAATTCAGCAATCCATTTTCGTTTTCCAAATGTAATTGCCCTGCCAGGTAAATTCCTTAATTTTGTCCGCCTAGGCCAATAATAAGCTACATGCCCGAGCATGGTATTTTTCAAGCCCTGCTTCTGTATGAATGTCGCACAATTTTTTCATCAAATGGTTTGGTCATTTGCATTGTCATGATAAATGCCTTTCTTTCCCTAAGGATTAATTGTGTTAACTAAGAAAGATTTCTCACATTCTACATTGCTGATAAACTACAGACTTATAATTATATTAGCTAAATATTCCTTAAAATGGTTTCATTCTACTTTAAATAACTTGTTGTTTTTTAGGTTCTGATTAAATTTAAAACTTTCATTGAAAACAGTATTTTTATTTTGTGGCCTTAGGTTATGCACAAACACCAAGTACTCCATGTATCCTCCTTGCCCCAAGTCACATATTGAAACAGGTTCAAAGGAAGAAAAGAAAAAATTGATTGAGGATGCAATGAGCACTTCAAAATCTAAAAAAAAAATGTTTGTAACTTAAAAATGTGGTAACTGTTGTAGTTTTCGTTTGTATTTAAAATCTTTTGTACATTTTTGTCATGAAGTAGTGAGAAAGCAAAGTATTCATTGTGAGTTTATTCAGAGACAAGTATTCAAAGCCGTTTGTTCTGAACATTGAACTGAAAAGCAAATAATGGTGTGTCTTCCACTTCCTTTCAGTTGTTTTATTGCTGATTACTCTGTCAATTTTCAAATCAGCTTTGGAAAGGTAGGCCTTGGTAAACATCTTATGCTAAGAAAGTATGGTTTTTAATGAAATAAATCACTGTGGACGACAGACCATAGTTTGTCTTTTCATTCCATTTTTTTAATGAGCAAAAAAACCCTGGTAAAGAGTGACAAAGGCTTTTTGGCAATACAAGGTGGTCCAAAAAGTCTTGTCCTATTTTCAGAAATTTAATAACAAAAAAATAACCACACCCACTTACAGAAATATATAAGATTTGTAGCATTTGAAAGGAAAACATCTGAAGCTCTATATATTAAGATAATACAACATAGTTTGCCACAAATATTTATTTTTTCAAGCCGACCATGGTTACACTGGGTATTGACCTAGCTTCATCAGGAGGAATAGCACATAAATATTCAAATTGTATATGACATCATAAATGGTGTTTACAGTCGCGTGTTTTGGTTAGATGCATCCACGCGCTTGGTAGAAATGGCGTGGATGCCATGTCATTAACAAGTTGTGAAGACTTCTGATATATAAGGAAAGCTTCCAAAATATCAAGTTTGGTGGTTGGATCTGGCTTGTCAGTTAGTTAAAAATAAATATTTGTGACAAACTACATTGTATTATTTTAATATATATATAATCGTCACAAGACTAGTCTTTGAGATCAAGAATCTGAAGCTCTGTTGTCTGTCATTGTGTGTAAATGACACTAGTTTGTTCTTCCTATTCATAGCTACAAAAGTCAATGGCGAATGTGCAGGAAAAAGCGATTTGTGTGGCATAGTTAGTTTTTTTTTTTTTTTAAACAAAATCAGTAATTCAAGTGCTAAGAGATTTTCATACATGTTTTTGGCAGGAATCCTCCTGATGCTAAAAGAATTAAGCATTGAAAAAAAAGTTTCTAGAAACTGGGAGAGTCAAAAAGTAGATGTTCCAATGTTTCGGAAAAGTACGTGGAATGAGCACAGAAAGTATTTTCCTGGAGCTGAAGGAAGTCTACCTGTCATGCTGCTGCACAGTTGGGAATGCCATGCACAACAATGATGTGAATTTTGTGTAAAATACTGTGGTTATGCACATACAAGGATCAGATTGTTGAACATTTGCAGGAAAATGTTTAAAAGCGTTGCCATTCCGAATTTGCCTCTAAGTTAATTTAATTGATTGCCTAAATAATGACGAACGAATTCTTGATGAGTCAACATTTTGCATATTTGGATCAGTTAATAGACACAGCGTGTGCATACGGGGTTTGGAAAACCCATGTGTTTTGCAAATTCATATTTGTGATAACCCCAAAGTTAATGTTTGGTATGAACTTTTATGCAAACCCACATTATTGGTCCTTCTTTCTTTGTGGGAAAATGCATTAACGCAAGTGTTTATGTAGACATGCTGCAAACTTTTGCTGTGCCACAAGTTGAATACCTTCAGCCAGATGTTATCTTTTCGCAAAATGGAGCTCCGTCCCACTAGGGGATAAGTGTTCATGACTGCTTGGTTACTGTGTTCCCAGAATGCTAGATTGGCCAAAATGGCCTGATTGTGAGGCTAGCATGTTCCCCTGATGTAACCCCACTGGATTGGGGGGAGGAGGGGGAGATTTGTCAAAGGCAGAGTATAAAAAAGATGAGCAATTTAAAGGACCTAAAGGAACAACGAATTGTGAATGCCATTGTTGTTGTTGATGTAGATTTATTGCAACGGACGGGGTGTGAAATTTAGTATATGGTTGAACATCCTCTGTGCAACTAAGAGATAAATGTAAAAATAAAAATGCATTAATTTGTATGTATCATAGAAAAAAATTGTTTGATAGTGCAGTTATTTTTTAATGATTTTCAAAAATAAGGCAAGACTTTAAAAAACACCCTGTATTTCTTTTAAATCACCAGAAAAAAGTGCCATTCATTTATAAAAAAAAAGGTTTTTTTTTTTTTTTTTTGTGGTTACTTACTTATGTGTGAGCAGTCTCTTTCTCTCTCTTCCTTTAAATAAGCCAGGATTTGGAATCAGCTTCCACAGATTGCAAAATATAGCACATAAAAAATGTTTCAAAAACTGATAATCTATCAGGTGTCTAAACCTTTTTTAGCATACCTTTTGTAAAAAACAAATTGTGCTTATGTTATGAGTTTCCCCATCCATCTGTCTGTGGACACCATATCTTTGCAGCCATTTGAAAAATTCGTTTTTCATTAGGAAGCTCGAAATGTGTGAATGCTGATCCTGGTATTACATTTTTTTCCCCCAATGCACAATTTGTCACTAGAGGGTCTGGTGTAAATGCAGTTGATATCAAATTCAAAATGCATTTTATTCCATATATTTGCTTCTAAATATCAGATTTTTTTCTCTCTCCTTTCGATGCCATTTTTATATTAAAAACTATTTTGGGTACGGTCTCTCTTTCGAGTAATGTATAGATTACACAACCTTGCCTGACTCCTGTACCAGTAGAAAACCATTTTGATACAACACCATTCACTCATACACAAGCTCTACTAAAGCCATGTGTGCTGGCTGTAGAGCTTGTGTATGAGTGAATGGTGTTGTATCAAAGTAGTTTTCTATTGGTACAGGAGTCAGACAAGGTTGTGCAATGTCACGATGGCTGTTATATATTTATGGATGCGTGCATGAGTGATGCCAAGATGGACAATAATACTGATTTATGTCTTGGTAATATTTGTGTATGCAGATTGCTGTATGCTGATGGCACGGTCCTGTTGGCAGAGAGCAAAAGTGAGTTGCAGAGTATGTTGTCCTGGATGTACGAAGCTGGACGAAATTCAAACTGAGTACAAATAAGGGAAAAACCAAAGTTATGGTTTTAGAGTGAGGAACTGTTAGTACTGAATGCAAGATAAGCTAAATGACACAGTGATTGACCTGGTGAATGAGTTTGTTTATTTAGGAAGCATGTTTGACAGAGAGAACAAATTAGATAGCGAAATTAGTAGGTGAGTGAATTCGTAATTGAAAGTCATAGTTGCCTTAGGAGGATTTCACAGGAATGATGGGTTCTCAAGAGAGTCCCAAATGGCTGTGTGTGAAAGTGTAATTGTTCCCGTTCTGATGTATGGCAGTGAAACATAGGTACTGCAGAAGAGACATAGGAGCCACTTGTGTGCGGGAGAGATGTTACTTACGGGGGGGGGCAAGACACTTTCTGATGATTATGTGAAGAATGAAGATGTGTTGCAGTTGTGTAATGTGAGGTAAAATGTTATCAGTGAGGTGCAGACTAATATTTTTAGGTGGTTTGGCCATGTTGAAAGAATGAGGGATCAGGTGCTTACTAAGAAAGTTTTTTCAGCCGAAGTGGCTGGAAAAAAAGTAGAGGAAGGCCAAGGAAATCGGGGGAAGACCAGATTCAGTAGTGTCTGCATGAGAGAAAGATTATAAGTATGAAATACAGAAGGTATTGTGTATGTCATGTGATGGATATCAGTGAAGTTTGTGCTGTGTGCCAAGATTGCTGTAAATGGAGACGTTCGATTCGGCAACAATGAGTAAATAATCAGTTAAGCATTTATCTGGTGGATTATCTTTCTTTGTGGAGGTAACCTCTGAATCTCAGAGAACAGCTTAGTGACATGCGTGCATCGATTTTCTACTAGGGGGCATAACAGTAAATTATGTTTTCTCTGATATCTCTGCTTCTAAATCTCCAGTTTGAAAAATTCTTCCTACATAGAATTATATGTTTTGCATATAATTTCTAATTTTTGGTAAAGAATGTTTCATCCACCAGGAGGCATTTTTTTCTGCTTTTAATGCATTTGCAGTGAAATTAGAGCTTCTGAAAACTCAATTGAAAAAATTCTTTCATGGACCCCATACCGCTCACCTAGGAAAACCATTCGAAATACTTTTCCCTTAAAATAATGTATACAGTTTTTCTGCCAAGGGGCATAGATATATATATCATATTTTTGTTGATATCTTTGCTTCTAAGAGTCTGATTTGAAAAATTCTTTCTTTGTTGGAGAGCAATATCTGATGCGAAATGTTTCTCATATAATTTTGAAATTTTTCTTAATGCACAAGTGTGTTACTAGAGGACATGAGTTCAAGTTTCTGTTTTCAGCAACATCTGCAGGACTAAAACCCTGATTGAAAAAATTATTTTCCAGTCAGATACTGCTAACTATGAAAACTACTAGCTGAATTGCCTGGCATTGCTTGGGAAAATTTGGCTAAATTTTGTACAAATCAAATAAAAACTATTAATTTTTTACAACGTGAACCGTACCTAATACTGTATCTCATTTTTCATTGAATTTGAATTTTATTCTCTGTAGAGTCTTTAGGCAACAGTATTTTTAGTATTTCCGTTTGATTTTTGTTGTTTACTTACCTTCAATTCCGATCCTTAATTGTGTTGCAGTTCTTCACAGGAAAGCATTAGTCACAAAAAAAATCAATTCTTGCACTTATCACAACAAAAAGTATTAAATTTGTATTTAAAATAAAAAATAAATAAAAAATGGAACTCTTTAAGAAAATTATGTATGGGCGCCCCTTGACCCCGTCTAAAAACTGTCTACGGTCTAAGTTAGAATACCATGAGATAGTATACCAAATTTGGTGGTTCTAAAATGAAAACTAGATTTGCATAGTGGACAAACAAACATTCAACTTTACATATGTAGATTTTGTGTGTATTTCCTACCCAAAATAGTGCACAATTTTGCTGCTAGGGAGCACTAATGTTTAATTTGTTTTTCTCAATATTTCTGCTTTTACATGTGCAATAACAAAAAAAATAAATAAAAAAATTCAACACCGGATGCCATTTTCCTTGTGGAATACTTTGAGTTTATGCTTGAGTTTTATAGTTCATAGTTCTGCTGCTAGGCGGTGTTTGTGTACTTCTGTTTGCAGCTGTGTATCCACTTCTAAAACGTCTATTGAGGAATGTCTTTTTTTACTGTATGCCATTCACTACAATAGAGTTGTAGAGTATTATATATTTTTTAATAATGCACAGATTTCCCGCTAGGGGGTGTAAAGGTCAAAACCTGTTTCTCGCTATCTCTGCTTCCAGGAGACTTATTTGAAAGGTTTTTTCCTTGGCATAGCTTTTTCTGTGAAGAATATTTGTAGCCTATTTTTCAACTTCTCCATTAAGCAAAATTCTTCCACTAGAAGGTGTACAGTTATATCATGTTTCCTTCTATACTTCTTTTAACTGTTCAATATGAAAATCGCTTTGTCTGTGATACCGTACTTCTGCTACAAAAAACTTGTTGTGCGCCATTTGTTAATTTTCATAACATACTTTTTAGTCGCTGATGGGAAGTAAGTAGCTGTTTTTATTTCTGGATGTTTTATCGATCATAAATATCCTTCTCTCTTTTTTTTTTTTTTTTTGTAACCGGTACCATTGATTTTGAATAACTTTGATAAATTTTATTCACATCGGAACAGATTCAAAAGACGTGCTCATTACAACTGAAAATTCAGTGTCATCTTTTCTTTTTTATCTTATAATTAAAACAAAAGTGTAGCAATATCGCTGAGATGTGTGCAGTTGAGATCCGAACTTTCAGGTGGCATGCTTGCAGTGTTCCATCATGAACATGCTCAGTTCTTTTCCTTGTGGTCAACCAACAGAGACTGTGTGTCTTTCCTTTCTTCGTCTTGTTAATGATGGAGTACACAGAAAAACATCAAGGAATACTCCCATCCAGCTAAGATTTATGTGTAGGCCCCACAACACATTCTGTTTTGCAAGGTCAAGATAAGTAATTCCTAATGGGGTTTCTGCCATCTTTACCCTCAAATTTCAGTGGTTCCCCTTCTATCCTTTTGAGCAGGGGTAGAAAAATATGCTGAAATCTGGTGGCCAGCTAAAATTTTTAGTGGTCAAACATTGGACCCGTGTGAGGGGAGGGGGGGTATGTATAATATGAAAGTCATGTATACTTCTGTACTTATGTCCAAAAAAAGTTCTACCCCTCAGCTTACCTCTCACTGGCAAAATAAATAAATATAAATAAACAGTACTTTTTTTTTTTTTTTTCTGTCTGGGGCTCGCAAATTTTTGAATTACTGTAATTTTCTTCGTAGTTCTAATTCTGATATCATCAGAAAACTACTGTCCTTTAAATGTGCATACGTTCATCATATTAGATATTTCAGCTACTTCATCTTGTTAATGATGATCTCAGCGATATTGCTACACTTTTTTTTTAATTACATTTAACTATGCATAAGATAAAAAAGCATTATCTAGCTGAAATATCTAATATGACTGTAATTTTCGTCGTTTATCCCCAGACCCTAGAATTCGCATATTTTTTTTACCTTTGTATAATCTGTGCCGGCGTATAATTTGCAGATTGTGACATTGAGAAAAAAAAATCGCCGTATGATCCGTACATCACCAAATGTTGATCCAGAAGAGGAATTTTTGACAGAAAAGTCAGGCACATAAAGACCCCGGAGTCTGAAAAAATGGAAAAAAAAAATCTTATTAAATAAAGAAATACATTTTTAAAGGAAACCTTTTTTAATATATTTTTATCTTTGGACACAAAAGAAGCTTAGTGGTGTGGATGCAGAACAATTCATAGAAATATGGTGTACACTCGCGTGTAAGTTGAAAGTTTTTAGAAGAAACCCTGCTTTCAAAGTAGGGGAGTCTTCTTACACACAGGTCAAAATAAATAAATATATGTGTGTGTGTGTGTGTGTGTGTGTGTGTGTGTGTGTGTGTGTGTGTGTGTGTGTGTGTGTGTGTGTGTGTGTAGGACTGGACTTTTGTGAATTTACCCGCAGAGTTTACTAATGGGTTTGTTTAAATTTTAGACCGCAGCTTTTCACGTGTCACTGTGCACAAGTTACCTTTTAAGAAGTATTGCGTAGTAACATGATCATATCATCAGCTGCGCGCCCACTTTAAGTTTAAATTTATTTTAGTTTGAATTTGGCAATGTAACTGAAATGTTTCCTTTTCAAAGACATCATAAATAGCAGTAAAGGAAAGTAGCAGCAGCAAAGACTTTGGTCAAAATGGTGAAGGACGAACTAAAATGCAAGACACGGCGTACATGAGATCCAGAACATGGAACTTTGAAATGAGGCATGCATGTGTAGGTTCGTGCATCAAGCGCTGTGCTTCCCAACAATACAAAGACAAAATAACTCCCACCATTCCTTCCTACAACTTTTCCGGTCTTTTATTATGACATCCCATTCCCCTCCTCTTTGCTTCGTACAAATTCTTGGACTAAGAAAAAAATTTCAGAGTCCTTTAATTACTATTAATTACCCTGCATATTTTTTTTAATCAAACAGCCACAAAAAACGCTCTTTCTTTTTCTTTTTTTAAATCTGGGGTTTTCTGCGGATGATTATACTACGAAAATTACAGTACATGTTTTTCAGTGATGTTTTCCGTGGTGGCCTGGACAATTTTTTTTGGTCGCCCAAGGCAACCAGGCGACTGCATTTTTCACCCCCTGCTTTTAAGCAACGTTTAATTCTAGCAAGAGTGGAGTGCATCGATCTGGGCCATACTTCCTTTGCTTGGAAAGTCTCCAAATTCCCAGACAATGCATTTCAAATTTCTGTACACAAAAAACCTTCATAGAAGTTAATATAATATAAGAAAGGCTGTTGCTAATTTAAAATTAGGAAATTACTGGAACTTGGTTATTATGAAACTTTCCAGTGCTGTAATTGGAGGATAGATTTTTTAGAAAAATATCATCTGTTATATGTTAGTGTTAGGAAATTGTTACTTAAATACTGGTTTTTATCATAAAAAATGTTTCTGTGTTATGTATCTCTTGTGTGATGTCATTCTAATGATGTTTCAAACTATTTCTTCCAGTGCTGCCTTTGACACAGTCACAGAACAAAATGTGGCCATAAAAAAATTAAGCAGGCCATTTCAAAATGTAACACATGCCAAACGAGCATATAGGGAATTCAAGCTAATGAAGTTAGTGAATCACAAAAATGTAAGTTGTGGAAATTCTTCTTGTGATTGGCGAACTCTTTTGCACGTCAATATGAATTTTGTGGAAATGAATTATTTTATATATGTGCTGTGAATTTTATACTTATTATTGCAGTTTTAAAAACTTATTGTACCTGTATATAACATTAACATTTTGATATATTAAAAATATATATATATATAATTATTCCCCATTTGGGAACATTGGCATCTAGTGTTAATAAGTTTAAGGTTTTATAGATACTGTGTGTGTGTGTGTGTGTGTGTGTGTGTGTGTGTGTGTGTGTGTGTGTGTGTGTGTGTGTGTGTGTTGTTGTTGTTCAGTGCATTAAAGTACCACTGATGTATCTTATAGATTAAAAATTCTAAATGTAGTTTCATTGATTTTTTATTTGCAATTTTTGCTTTTACAATACTAATTGTTGATTAGATGTTATATACACTTGCCATAGAGTAAGGTCTTACTACTGAAGATCTGATTTGGTTTTCTAGCTCTTCCCTCTGTCAGGTTTATGTAATGACTTTAGGCTAGCCAGTTCAACACCTGGGTATCCTGCTCCTCAAACCCGCTTGGACAGGCGTTGTAGTGTGGCAAGGTTCATGGTTTTGTTGAAACAGGCAAGGATCAGTGCTGAAGAATTGCTACAGCACAGGTAGTGCATAAATGTCTAGAATGTTTGTGAAACTGGTGGCTATTAGGCTGAAGCACACTACAACCAAAGGCTCGAGCCCTTGCCAGCAGAAACAGCCCCATGCCATCACAGATCCCCTTCTAAACTTAAGTGTAGGTACAGTGTTGTTCACCTGAAAGGGTTTCTCAGGAAAATTCCACACCGAAATATGTCTGTCCAAACAAAAGAAAATAATGAGCCATCATTCTACACAACCCCTTTCTACTCTTCCATTGTCCATGAACGGTAAGTGAGGCACCACTGCAGTCACCATCTGGCATTGCATGGAGTGATGTAGGGCTTGTGCACAGCTGACCTAGCATGCTAACTTGCTAACTGTGGGCATGCAGTTTCTGTTTCTAGTGGCAATACATAGCTGCCAATCCTTCCGATTTACCCGGAAAGCTTCAGGTTTTGGGGCGTCTTTCCGATATTCCGATCGGAAAGTGATTTCTTCCGATTTTTCATTCTCATACCAAAAATCCTTATCTCCCCCCCCCCCCCCATTTCAAAGCAAAAAAAAAAAATCTTTATTCCACATGAAAAAATCCTTAACACAAGATGGTTAAAAAGAAAAAAATTCTCCGTATTTCTGCTGTGAAGAGAAAGTGCGAGCGGCACGGTTTTCTGCTTCCACATGGACCTTTGGATGGATCCCAGTACTTTCCCCTGCGCAAGCGGCACAACGCTGGTGACAATTCCCATCAGGCTATGCAGCTGCGTAACATAACGGTTACAACCACGTTCTCTCTCTCGCTGCTTCCCCCTCCCCCGTTCTCCTTTTTCAGGTAACGCATTGTTCGTCCCCGGGTTGCAGCTCCTCAGAGGCCAGCGTGGGTGTGTCTTGCATTTGAGCACTCCCAGTTCGAAATGCTATTTCAGAACGTAGTTATCGTAGAAAAAAAAATTCAAACGGATTTTAAATCTGTGGAATTTTTAAGCCCAGATCGATACCCAACATGACGAAATTAAGCAAAAGCTGCCAGTTTTGGGAAATTAAAAGTGCATTGGGCATGGTTTTGTAACTTCTTCTGTGGCAATAAATTTAACCTAACAAAAAAATACTACTGTAAGAGGAAGTTGAAAAAGAAAAGCAAGTCCAACGTTCATTCGAGCCTGTGCTTCTCCAGCAATGATTTATTTTGCTGGTCCATTAGTAAGTTTTCTACGCTTTTCAACAGTGTTTTTTTTTTGTTCATCGCTCGATAACGTGCATAAAAATGTCTTGGCTTGATTCAACGAAATTAATATGTTAGGGTACTATTTTTTTCCTCTGCAAATTGCATCTCTTTTAGCTCTTACTGTTTTACTACAGCAGTTTTACTCGCATTTTCTTTCAAGTGTCAATAATAAATTTAGTATTGGTGATTCGCTATGAGCAGCAATGTGAAGGGGGGTATTCTGTGGAATTCCCGTGTATTGCGAAATCTTCAAAAAATGCATTTTGCACTACGTGTCAATGTAATTTTAGTGTTTCACGTGGTGGAAGGAATGATATTACTCATCATATTTTTAGTGCCCAGCATAAATCTAATGTTGACTGCATGGAAAAAAAAATATGAAATGAACTTCCTTTGTTAAAAGTTATAATGAACTGGATGCGATTCGTGCAAAATGTTTGTTCACTTCGTCTTTAGTTGAGCATAATTTTACCAATTAGTGTCACTCATTTATTTCATTTTTTTTTAATTTGACTGTCTCATCGTCCTTCTCACCGTAAGATAATCCTAGCATGAAAATGGTTTGTTTTTGAAAGCATTTTAGTTTGTTCCGTGACGGCGTGGGGTACGATCCTATTGGATTTGGGGTCAAAGGGTGTGGAACATCCTTCCCTTTAGATGCAAGCTTCCATAAAAATAGATTTTTATCTCTTTATAGATCATAATGATATAGCATAGTAATGAGAAATTCTGTATGGAAAATCGAAATAAACGTGCTGATAAATTCAAACATCTGTGGTCATATCAATTAAAAGTTGATACTTGAGTTAGGTAACATTTTTTAATCGATATTTTCAGTACATTTAATCAATATGTGTGACAAGTAATTGCATTGGATGTATCAATTAAAAATTTCATCGAATATATCGATTATTATTTTTTTACGATTTTCGGTTTCTGAAAGTTGGCTGATATGCCAATAGATGTTCCAGTGGCTTGTATGATGTTTCTGGCCAAGTCTGTAGCAGATGATATGCATGCCTTCCTCACATTCTGCAGTAAGCTTTGTTTGGCATGATCACTCAGTTTGTGTGGTCTCCTAGAACACAGCTTCACTGTAGCAACATTGTCTGCTTTCCACTGATAAAGGACATCGGTGACAGTGTATTTTGGGAATCCTAGAAGAGTGAGAGACAATGCCACACACTGATTGTTAAGTAAAATGGCATCCTTTTCAATTCCATTCATCTAACAGGTACAAGCCTTGCATTTCCTTGTTGCTCTAACAGACCACCAGGCCCTTTTCAAAGTCAATCAGTTCAGCTTCACATGACATAGTTGCTTCCAATGCTGTCTGGTAGTGTGCCAACCTCCTCTTTCTGGGGTTTTGCAAATGCATGTTTCTTTGCATTTGTGGAGGTGTCTGAATATTGTGGTCTACATAGTGTATTTGAAATAATAATTTTGATTTACTTTGTTCCTTAGAGTATCATAGTTAACTGTCCATGCTAAGCTGGTAAACAGTGATGGTGTAATCTTTTTTTGACACTCAGAAACTTGTTTCTGGAGTTTTACTGGCTAACAAAATATCTTTGAATAGTATACAAGATAGCAGCTGTCAGATGTTCTATAAGCATGTAGAGTGTGGATTCTGGGTCCAGGACAAGTTCACAGGCATTCTTTTTGGTGAAGAAGATTCATAGGGTCTTTTTCCTTAAGCCCAAATGCGAAATCACAATACAAGATCCAGCTTACCACCATTGACAAGTTGATATATTACCGAACAAGTTCTATCACCGCTTTTTGTTGTGTAGTTTAGAATAATGGCAACCAAGTCAATCAAGAATATCAATACCCCCATACCTTAATTATATTTCTGAATAAGATAAGGTTGTAAGATATCAATCTTATTTTTCTTTGTCCTTGAAAATCTTTGGTGATTCTGATGGACAGTAATTTGATGCAACTGTAATAACAACATTGTCAGTACTAATGCTTGTGTAGTCATCCAGTGAATTCCTACAGATTTTTGGAGTTTACCCAATACCACATGTCAAAGTTCAGTTACAAGGACTTTGGTCAAGGAGCTAAAAGGAATTGTGCATCAGTCACACTCGCAAATATAAACAAGTCATTGTGTATGGCTGCTGAATACTTTCCATTAAAATTCAGCAAACAAACAGATTTCTTTAGAGAGTAACATGAATTTCTTGACAAAAAATTATTCCCACCACTTACCTGCCAATTGGGAACATTGCTACACATCTCCAGTAAATATACGAAAAAACCAATGTGTTTATAGATTAAAATAAAAAAAGTACCATATATCATCATCATTAATTGTCAACCATTATCAATCCACTGGTGGACGAAGGTCTCCCCAAGTTTCCCAAGTTTCCTCCACAACAGTCTGTCTTGTGCCAGTCTCCTCCATGTCACTCCTGCAAACTTTCGAATTTCATCCACCCATCTCCCATGTAGTCTTCTTCTGGGTCTTTTCCTGCCCCTTGGAATCCAGTCTAAAATTTCGGCTGTCCATCGATGGTCTGTCCTTCTGGCAGTATGTCCAGCCCATTGCCATTTCAGGGATTTAACTCTGATCATGATGTCTTCCACTCTTGTCATTTTTCGGATCCACGAGTTTCTCTTCTTATCTCTCCTGGTTACACCAAGTATGCACCTCTCCATGCTTTTTTTAGTTGTCTGCAGCCTTTGTATGTCTCTTTTAGTTAAGGTCCACGTCTCTGCACCATACGTAAGCACTGGAAGGATGCATTGATCAAACACTTTTCTTTTAAGACATAATGGCATATTGCTCTTGAAAATTATGCTGTTTCTTCCAAAAGCTCTCCAGGCAAGTTTTGTACGCTGATTAATTTCTTCATCAATGTGACCCTCACTTGATATCTGTTGTCCAAGATAAACATACGCGTTTATCTCTAGCTTTTCTCCATAAATCGATAAATCTTCATTTCTTGTAAAAGCATTGAACATCACTTTTGTCTTCTGAAAGTTAATTTTTAATCCCACTTCTTTACTCTTGTCAGCAAGTTCCTGGATCATACTCCGCAGCTCTGACGGAGTAGTAGTTGCAAAAATGTCTATGTCATCAGCAAAACGAAGGTGAGTTAGATAATCTCCATTAATCTTTATCCCCTTGTTTTCGCAGTTCAGTGATTGAAAGACATTTTCCAATGTGGCATTAAAGAGCTTCGGAGATATGGTGTCACCTTGTCTCACTCCTTTTCCAACTTTTATGTGTGCTGTATTCTCAAACAGCCTGATCTTTGCACTTGCATTTTCATAGATGTTATTAATAATGTTAATGTATGCATCCTCAATACCGCAGGATTTCAGAGCCATTGTAACTGCTGATAGTTTCACCGAATCAAAGGCTTTTTCATAATCGATAAAAGCCATGCACAATGGAAGTTCATATTCCCTCGCTCTTTCAATTAGTTCTCTCAGTACGTGGATATGATCTATTGTGCTGTAGCCACTCCTGAATCCAGCTTGTTCTCTCGGTTGAGCCATGTCCAGTGTTACCTTCAAGCGGTCTGAAGGAACTTTAGTGAAGATTTTATAAACCACCGATAGTAGGCTGATAGGTCTGTAGTTCTTGAGATCCTCAATGTCACCTTTTTTATGTAGCAGGATCATTGTAGCGTTGTTCCAATCCTCAGGAATCTTCCCTTCATTAAGGCATCGAGCGAAAATTTGGGCGAGTATATACTCGCGTATAAGTCGAGAAATTTGGGGCAAAAAAGGAGCTTCAAAGTAAGGGGGTCGACTTATATGCAGAGCCTAAAAAATCGTGAGTCTAAAAGTTCTTCCCGTGAGGCAAAAGGCAATACATCCCAAAAGGGGGAAAAAAATGCTGATGCAGTATTAATTACAAAATCGCGATCCTCCAAAAAAAAAAAAAAAAAGAAAGAAAGAAAAAACACCACTGCGGTAGTAATTACGAAATCGCGACCCTCCGAATTTCTCCTGGCTTTGCGTATCCACGGCGCAGTCGCAGCCGCACATCGAAAGCTCCGCCCTCCCGACTACCAGTTTATTGTGCTGACCTACGACCTGCTGCAGCCATGCGACAGCCATCGTTAGGTGTTGCTTGTTCTTAATCACACATGTTTTTGTCTCACTTCTCCTATTGTGGCTGACACGGATTGTGTAAAGAAGCGGATGTCCTATAACGCAGGATTTAAGTTGAAAGTGCTTTCTTTTGCAGAAAATACTAGCAACTGTGCTGCTTCACGTCAATTTGGCATTGATGAAAAACTGATTCGAGATTGGCATAAAAAAAACCCGGACTTGGTGAAAATCGGAAAAGGCGCTGCGCTGCGGAGCGGCATCTTTTCCAGAGCTGAAAAGTGTCTTGAATGATTGGATTGTGGGCTGCAGACAAAGTGGTTGCATTGTAACACAAACTGGTTTATGTTTGCAAGCAATGAAGCTCGCAAAGATGAAAAGTTTGCAGCCGCAAATAACGCTTTTCGTGCCTCACCAGGTTGGTGCACAATACAATGTCAGGCTTTCTCCAGATCTAAATAACAAATTAAAGAAATTCCTACCAGCTTTAAAGCAGAAAGAAGTGGATATCCAATTGCAAGAAGGAGTAATATATTGCATCGACTGTAACTGCGGACTCAGCTATATTATAGGAGAAACAGGGAGAAGTATTGAAGTCAGAATGAAAGAACACCAAGCAGCTATTAGGAACATTAGTAACAAAACAGGGCTAGACAGACATATAAAAGCAAGTGGATGACACTCCATAAATTGGGACTTAGTGAGAATAATCGCCCACCAGTCAAACTTAGTAAAGAGGAAACTAGAAGAAGAGATCGAAATAGCAAGAAGAAGTGGTGCCACAATTAACGATAATTGTGGTTGGACTCTTCCAACTGAGTGGCAGCAACTACTCCAGTGACGTAGTCCTGATGACGAACTAGGCTTTAGTTCGAAAATTTAACCACCAACTTTTTTTGAATAATAACCTCTATAAGACCCGTAAAAAATTTAATTCCATAGGTATATTATGTTAAAGAAAGGTGTGTTATGAAATCATGTTACACAATGGTGAGCATTTCAACGAATTTTAGGCACAGTCAAAGTATGATGAGTCAGTTTTTGTTTACCAGCACAACAGCAATGGGCACTTTTTATGTCTATAAAAAGAAGTGGCGGAGTGTTCCCCTCTTTAATATGTACTGTACTTAGCGTGTGTGTATGCATATACACAATTGTGAGCATTTCAACTTACTTTTAGGCACAGTCAAAGTAGGATTCCACGCCCCCTCTTCATACGTAAAAGGGGCACTTTTTACGTATGGAAAGGGTGTGTGTCTCCCTCTTCAATTGTGTGTGTGTCTGTGTGCGCGAGAATATACAGCTGCTGTGGGTAGAGCTATGAATGTCGAGAGAGAGAGCTTTTAAAAAGAGATGAAAATTGTTAATCAGTTATGAAATTGCATTTCCCAAATTTGATAGACACCCTGAATAATGTATTAATACTCATTTATGAATAATCAATGCAGCTTTCACATTTGCATTATTTTTTTACTTAATTGTACTAATGTAAGAGGGTTTTTCCTTTCCCCTTACAGGAGGTGCAACTGCGGAGACCTCTTGAGTATGTGCTTTTTTTTTCAGCAAACATTTTTAATATTTCCCCCAATCTTAACATGAAAATAACAATTTTGCTTGAATGCAATCGCATGAAAAAAATTTTATACTTGGAGCTAGATTGATATTCAAGTTTAGTGTTTCCCTGATATACACTATATTGACAAAAGTCACCGGACACCCCTTCAAAAGCAAATGAACGGATCCGCTGCATTGTTAAGATGCGTGGTACAGCTGCAAATGATATAAAAACAAGTCTGCAGCTGACCATGATCATATCGCACTGTAAGGTTGAGTGAAAATGTCGCTGCGGGGAGAACTGACTTTGAGAAAGAAAAGATTGTTGTTCGTTATATTAGTGGGTTGTCCATAAGAGAAACCAAGAGGCGTTTAAACATACCCAGAAAAACTTACCGGCAGACCAAAGAAAATCAGCGATAGAGGGTGTCGAAGCCTCAGGAGAGTCATTACAACTAATTGACAGAGTACTGCACAAGACCTCAATGTACAGGTGAGTAAAAATGCTGGAACCTTGGTATGTGCACGTACCATTTACCATTCACAGAAAACTTCATTCCATGGGTTATCGTGGACCATAGATCAATGGAAACAGGTCCTATGGGCTGATGAATCCAGATACATGATCCTTCAGTCTGATGGCCATGTGTGGGTATGGTGGCAGCCGGAGGAAAGCTATTTACCACAGTGTACTGTTCCTATGGTCAAGTTTGGAGTAGGCAGTGTACTCGTGTGGGGGTGTTTCTCATGGTATGGTCCCGGCTCATTGGTTATCGTTTACAAACCTGTTAACCAGCACGTCTACCTCGATATTCTGGACAATTATGCCCTACCAATTCTGTGGCAATGCTATGGAACCGAGCCTTGTTGGTACCAGCAGGATAATGCATCGAGCCATAAAGCAAAGACTGTTGCGGCATGGTTTGACGATAATTCCATATCGTGTGTGGACTGGCCAGCACAGAGCCCTGATCTTAATCCCATAAAATACCTATGGGATGACTTAGAGCGCCACATAAGAAGTTTGGAACCAAGGCCTACTATTAAGCAACAGTTAGCGGCAGCATTTTGTACTGAATGGAAGCGCATACCTATTGCTGTGTTCCAAAACCTTGTCGAAAGCATGTCTCGAAGGGTCAGTGCATGCATATTAAGGCCAAAGGTGTACTGACACCATACTAATGTATGTCAATAAATGCTATGTTGTGTTTCTCTTCTAGGTGTCCGGTGACTTTTGTCAATATAGTGTAGCTGTGAAGGTAGGATATTGTTATCACAGCTGTGCAAAACCTAGGCCACATGTGTCATGAAACCCTAATAAATAACATGGACTTCACTACTACTGCCGAGCAGAGGTGTTACCCACAGGTACTTGTGTGACCTTGAGAACCATGTGGACGAAGAGCAAAAATAGGAAGGGGGTATGCGATGGGGGCGGGAGGTTGCAAAGTAGGATCAGGTATTTTTTATTGTGAGTGGTAAAATAATTCATATGCCTGAGATCCAGCCATCTAATTTCCAGTAGTTATCGGACACTTCGATTTCTTCAAAATGGGTGTAATTTTTTTCACATAGAGGTCTTAAAGCAATGTTGGAGGGGAGGGAGGGGGGGGTAAATTCACATTACGCCACTGGGGCCTTGATCTTTCCTTTCAGTGGTGTAGAAAGTCCATCACGACAAAATGGCCAATTTTTATATGCAGATCTTCTTCAGAAACGAGTGCATATAATATAGTGAACAAATGTTTAATGTAAAGAGATAAATTAGTGGTATCAACTTATCAACTAAAGCCCCTTCTGGTGTAACTTGTTATTGGTAATTTTACATGGAATATTAATTTTTTATATAATTTTTCTGTTTTTTAAGAAGCCACTAGAGTGTCTTTAGGAAACCATTTGGTTCTGAAGCTTAACAAATTTTTGGCACACAGGAATTTAGCATATCTTTACTATCATATCATTTAGAATAATGTACTTATTTATAAATAATCGACATAACTTTCACATTTGCGTTATTTTTTTACCTAATCGTACTAATGTATGAAGGTCTTGATCAGTGCTTTCGGTGGTGGAGAGTCCCTCCATCACCACAAAATGCCCAATTTTTACCGTCAGATCTTCCTCAGAAATGGGTGCTTGTAATATAGTGAACAAATGTTTAACATAAAGTGATAAATTAGTGGTCATATGTTTAATGCTCTTAATCAGTTCCGGTAAATGTTTAAATAAAGTTTTCCTTTTGAAAATGACGAAGTGTCGTGAATTCAATTGACTACCGCATTTTTCATATTAAGTGCTGCAGTTCATGTGTTCTGAAGAGTTTGATTTTGCAAAAGTACAACCCATAAATGGCGACACAGAAAAAAATATACTCAAGGATGATGTATGTATGTTTGATGATCTAAGGAAAGTGTCTTGAATGATAGTGTCTTGTTCAAAATCATCGATAAACGGGCGTCATTGTAAACCTTAAATGTCAAATATATGTTACCGAATAAACGCTACTTTTTTTTTCACTGATCCACGTATTGAAATTTTAAAGGTACAGAGCAGAAAACTCTGTAAACAATAGTCCCATCCTCAACACAATTTAATGCTTTGTTCTCGGATGTCTCATCAACATGGTGGCAGAGGCTGTGACGTCATGATCATGTTGTTTCGCTGGCTTCATTTTAACTACACAAGATGAATCGGCGGACCCTTACTTCATCTGTTCTAACCTCCTTGTTCACTCCAAATGTGATAGAAGTTATTATGAAAAATCGTTTTTTATTGTTGTAGCAACTTGTATGTGCCAGCCTTTCACACACACCTACTGGTGGCTTTATCGAGGCAGACGAATGCTACAAACCTATGCAGCAGAACACCTACGTAAGAACAGAAGTGGCAGTATTAATGTGGTTGTGCCAACATTTATGGAGTGCGCTTCCGAAGTATTACATGTATTCTTTTGCTGTAGTTGTCGGTGGGTTTTGTTTATGCTTTAGACCATGACTCTGTTTGTTACCATGCACTACAAATAGTTCCATGTTATTTCTACAGGAAGATTTTGCTGTGGTTTCTTCAATCATTGTTTCATATTTGACTTGATGCACTCTAATTTACAATTTGAACCTTACAATTTGAAATTTGATCTTGCCATGGACTGTGAGACTTCGAGTGTGTGTATCCTTCCAGTGAAGTTAGCAGTGGGTTTCTTTGTATTTCAGACCATGGCTGTGTGTGCGTTACTACACGCTTTAAATAGTTCCACTATTTAAAAAATATAGTACAGTTCTTTCAGAGAGGAAATATATTTCAATGAGATGCAAACGCAATAAAAGAAATGTAATGTGAGAAAAATTGATTGTTCTTGCATTTCATTTCTTCAAATTTTAACATTTGCTATTTCTCCATTCACACATTTTTGCACCTGATCTTGCTGTTTCTTTGTTTTGTAATTTTTTTTATACATCTTGGTGTAATCTGGATACACCAACACTTTGCAAGGGAACACATCTAACTGTCAAGAAATGCATGTAATTGAAGAAAAATGCATTAATTATGTCATTGAACTCACCAACATGACTCGCGTGTGCTGCAGGAGACTATGCTTTTATTCTATGCAGTCCGATCATCCCATCAGGCTTTGTATTTCAGTTTAAACAGCAACAGTTTCCTGTTCATCTCAGTTTCGCCAAGAGAATCAACAGGTACAAGGTCAATCATTAAAAGCTGTCAGACTCAACCTACAAGCCCATGCAGTTCACATATTCAGCTGTTGGTTGCTCAAAAGTTGGTAAAAATTAAAGTCACTGCATTGTGGATCCAAATGGAAGAACACTCAATGTTTTTGACCCAGAAGCTTTTAAAGGATAAACTTATTTGTTCTTTGGAAGAACTGTGCCTACATTACACTGAACAAAACAAAAAATGTAGATGTTTCAAATATTTCAAATTTCTTGTGTTCACAAGGACTGCTGGTTTGATCCAATTATGCCGGCACAAGTGTAGAAATTCATTCTCTTTTAAATTCCTTTCTTTTCATTACTGGAACTTATTTCTGCTAAATGTTTCTGTGCATTATATCCTAATCACAAAACTCAAAAAATGCTGGCCCAGAAGCTCAATGATGTATTTTTTGTCAGACCTGGGCAACACCTGGTACTTTTGCTAGTATTTGATAAATTGGTTCCATGCTGTAGTAGTTATGAAATTGTGACTATGCTGCTGCACATGTGTGGGCATGATTTGAATTCATGGTTGCTGACAGTATGCTGGAGAGTTGACAGTCGTGTAGAAGCAGTTTTGCATGTGTTTGCATGGCGTACTGGAAAACCATGAGGCCCCCAGCAAAAAAATGTTTTCACGCCCCTTTTGTGAAAATCCATTAGCTTTTCAATTACTCAAATTTTTAACTTCCATATTATTAACTAAGCTTTACAGGTGTTTTAAGAAATCAAATTCTACAAGTACTTTCGTAAAATAAAAAAAATTCACTTTATTGCGTGAAACACAAATATGTACGTCATAATTAAAATGACTGCCCTAGTTACCGATACAAATTACTACACAAAATACTTACGTCAAAGTTAATCGTCATGCAAAATTTATTATTTTAAAGAACTAAGGCCTGCTTTTTGAAATGCTTCACGATTCCACACTCAAAACATACAACTGCCGTGTGACAGTGTCTAATGACTTTCCGATTTATGCGAAATGTCACAGCATAAGTAAGCAAATAACTAAGTAATGATTAAGAACTGTAGCACAAAAAACGTAAAACTGCTTAAATTATTTACTATGGAATATAAAAAAAACACTTAATGCCACAATGTTATGCGCATAAGAAAATAAATCTTTTGACTCTGTTATATACATAAAAAAAAAAACAATTACATGTCTCTAATTTTTTGCTCCCCCGAAGAACACCTTTTAGTTCCTTATGTTCGGAAGAATGTCTAATTATGTGCAAACAACTGTAATATATAACACCTTATCTTCATTGGTATAAACATTTTGCTCATTGAATTGATGTTTTTTTCACATTCTCATGTTAACATACCTGCATAGGAACTATTGCAAGGGCTGTGAACTTGAGTGAGGCCCCTTGAAACAGCAAGGGCTGTTATAAGGGGCCTCAAGTCTTTTTGAATAGCTGCTTTCCTGTCATCCAGTATTTATGAACTAATTACAAAAGCAATGCAAATGATTTTTAAAGATTTTACGTATTTACTGAAAAAATAATGCTTTTCTTAATACTTCATTCAAAGCTGCCTTAATTATTGGCTATTTCTTTAACCAGTTTCATACATTTCCAATTAGTAGTTCTAATTCTGACTATTATATAGCTCTAATCATTCTACTATTCTCTTTTACGTGCGATATTTCAAAGTAACTTGTACAAAATTCTAGCAGATAATGCTTACCTTGGCATTCCTTTCTAGCGATGGGAACATTTCACGCACGTGTTTTCCGGTCTTAGTTGATGTTATTGTCCTAAAGTCCGTTGTATGTGATGACTGGCTTTACTTCTCACACTTTTCGCTGGGTATACTCATTGGATCTTTGCCTTAGGATTCCAAACACATCAATTTTTACCGTTCTTCATACTCTACATTTTCGCCCATCCTCAGGAGCGTGGCGACTTTACCACCGATGTTCGTGGTTAACTTCACGCTAATGGAGTCCGATACTTCTTGTCGCCATTCGTCGGATATACTTTCCTGGATATATTTTATCAAGCCCGGCTGGCGCCATCTATGTTTCATTAAAGCAACTTTTTTTTTTTATTAATTTCTTCTCCTATCCTGGTTTTCTTGTCTTTTTTGCCGGTTTTTCTTTTGTTGTTGTTTTTCTTGTCTTATTAGTTCTTTCCACAGGCCCGATAATGTACTAGGGTGGTTCTGGTACATACCCTTGCTTTATTTTTATAGATTAATATTGCTTCTTCTCTCCTCATTTGCCTTTCCGATTTTCTCTCCTCATTTGCCTTTCCACAGAATTTCAGGTCTTCTTTCTTGTGAGGAAGGAGGCATTCGATTTTCGAATGGTTTTCATATTTCTTTATGAGGGAGTTGACTGTAACAGCAGGGAAACCATGAGAGAGGGCTATTGTAGAAATTTTGGAGAGTTCTTCTTGAAGAGAGAGTTGGCTGTTGCAAATGATATGAGCCCTGTGGATGTAGGACTTCAATGCTGCAAGCTTGTAGAGATGCAGGGTGCAAGATTTGTAGGGAATCTGCAGAAACGCTGATCTCTCCATTACTCGTTCCGTCTATCGAAAACCTTCTGCAGCCACTAACATCATTCCCTACAAATCTTGCACCCTGCATCTCTACAAGCTTGCAGCATTGAAGTCCTACATCCACAGGGCTCATATCATTTGCAACAGCCAACTCTCTCTTCAAGAAGAACTCTCCAAAATTTCTACAATAGCCCTCTCTCATGGTTTCCCTGCTGTTACAGTCAACTCCCTCATAAAGAAATATGAAAACCATTCGAAAATCGAATGCCTCCTTCCTCACAAGAAAGAAGACCTGAAATTCTGTGGTTCTGTTCCTTACCATCCTTCCTATGCTTATAAGTTACAGATTCTTTTTAGAAGTTTTGGTTACCATCTTGCCATTAAATCTACCCCAAACATCTTGAAACTTCTACAAAGGGATAGGGACAAAGTTGAAAGCCTGAACCTCCCAGGAGTTTACTGCATTCCTATCTCTTCTTCTACTGGGGATAACTTATACATTGGAAGCACATACAGGAGCATTAGCCATAGAATTTTAGAACATAGAAAAGATGTTTCGAAAGGCAATCCCAACACTGCCTTGTCTATTTTGACAATGGAAGACACATCTGCAGTTCCCCACTGGAACGAAGCAAAACGAATTGCTTCGTTTGACAATCGTTTTGCCCTCCGTTACCGTGAAAGCATAGAAATTATTTTCAACTCAATGACTTGCAACTCCGAATCTCCTCTCTACATTCCGTTGATCTGGAGATCAATTCTAAGTTTTGGCAACAAAAATAGGAAAAATTCAAATGTAGAATCTGGCAACAATCTTAGTCCTCCATTGGCGTGATGAAGACCTAAGATAAGGTCGAAAGCTTCTAACTTACGAACTTTTTGTAAAAGTTTTAGTTAACGTAACTAGCGTGATCAAGTCACCTTTCTTTGTTAATATTGTTACGTGTTTTGCCCATAATCGTCATGTTTCAAAGCTACGCAACTTCCGGGCATTTTATTTTGGACTGGACGAAAGATTGGATTTCCTTCCGGAAACTTCGGACTCAAGTCACTAATTCTCTTTGCAGCCTTCGTTTTCTTGTTTCCTGCAAGACTTCTGGCATTCTTCCCCAAGCTTTTCAGATCTGCAAACCCATCTTCAAAGGACGGTGCCGTGCGTTACTACAGCAAACCAGCCATAACCTCCTATCTGCCGCTATCCGTGACCTGCGTTCCTCCATTGCTAAAACTGAACTTTCCTGCTACATTAGCTACCAATCACTGGCTGCTACCACTCATCCTGCTTTGCTTGATATTTTCATGGTTCGCATCAACCAAACCCTCTCAACAATTGAAGTAAATGAATATGCTCGCCATACAAAGAAATTCAATTTTCTACTCTCCAAGCAAAAAAGTCAAGCAACATCTCCGTCATCAGCCTCTACTGACAAGCCAAAGTATGTAAATCTTTCTTCTGTCACTATTCCTCCTAGCTTGGATAAATTCTTATCATTAGGCCCAAAATTTTCACCTGCTCTTCCTATCAATCTTCCACAAACTGTTTCTGTTATAGAATCAGCCATCCACAGAACTGAGACTGTTCAGCAGCCTATCCTTCGTGCCAACGCTGCTGTTATCTTATCCAAGCAAAATTCTGTGCCAATCAAGTACTCTTCTTCTTGTTTAAAAGAATTCAGGTCATTTATTCAAGAAAATGACCTAGCCGTATGCAAAGCAGATAAAGTTGGTTGCCCAGTCATCATTGGTAAAGAAACTCTAAACCAAAAAGTGCTTTCTTTTCTTACATCTGCTAACTGCATCCCTTTACAGTCAGACACCACCAACTCACTCAAAAACTCAGTTGACAGATTAGCTAAGAAAGAAACTCTTCAATCTTTCCTTGGTGATATATCACCCCCTCCTTACTTTAGAACTCCCAGGCTCTTCCTGCAAGTGAAACTGCATAAAGCTGGTAACCCCATCAGACCTTTAGTGGAATATTCTTTTTCTCCAGCAGTAAACCTTGAAAAGAGATTGGTCCTCAAATGCAAATCCCTGGCAGCCAACCATCCTCATACAGTTGTCTCTACTTCAAACTTCATCCACAACCTTCCTAATTCCTTTCCTCCTTGTGATAATCTGTATACTCTTGATGTAGAATCTTTGTTTCCCTCTGTACCATATTTTGATTCCTACATGCTCCTCATGAAGAAATTGATTCTTCATTTTGAACCCCCCGGTCCTCTTATCAAAGATCTTTATGATTGTTTCCACACTATTCATCAACATAGTTGTTTTGTTTTCAACAAAATTGTGTATAGGCAACAATCTGGTCTCCCCATGGGCTCACCTCTTTCCCCTCTGCTTGCTGAAATCTACATGCAACATATTGAAGTTTCCATAATTCCTCTACACCCTTTTCAACCTTCCCTATGGTTAAGATATGTAGACGACATTTTCATTAGCTGGCCACATTCCGAGTCTGAGCTACAGATACTGATCAACTCCATTACAGAAAAATTTCCTTCCATTAAGCTCACTATATCTAAGGAAGTAAATCACAAAATTGATTTCCTGGATGTATCTATCTGCAGAAACGCTGATCTCTCCATTACTCGTTCCGTCTATCGAAAACCTTCTGCAGCCACTAACATCATTCCCTACAAATCTTGCACCCTGCATCTCTACAAGCTTGCAGCATTGAAGTCCTACATCCACAGGGCTCATATCATTTGCAACAGCCAACTCTCTCTTCAAGAAGAACTCTCCAAAATTTCTACAATAGCCCTCTCTCATGGTTTCCCTGCTGTTACAGTCAACTCCCTCATAAAGAAATATGAAAACCATTCGAAAATCGAATGCCTCCTTCCTCACAAGAAAGAAGACCTGAAATTCTGTGGTTCTGTTCCTTACCATCCTTCCTATGCTTATAAGTTACAGATTCTTTTTAGAAGTTTTGGTTACCATCTTGCCATTAAATCTACCCCAAACATCTTGAAACTTCTACAAAGGGATAGGGACAAAGTTGAAAGCCTGAACCTCCCAGGAGTTTACTGCATTCCTATCTCTTCTTCTACTGGGGATAACTTATACATTGGAAGCACATACAGGAGTATTAGCCATAGAATTTTAGAACATAGAAAAGATGTTTCGAAAGGCAATCCCAACACTGCCTTGTCTATTTTGACAATGGAAGACACATCTGCAGTTCCCCATTGGAACGAAGCAAAACGAATTGCTTCGTTTGACAATCGTTTTGCCCTCCGTTACCGTGAAAGCATAGAAATTATTTTCAACTCAATGACTTGCAACTCCGAATCTCCTCTCTACATTCCGTTGATCTGGAGATCAATTCTAAGTTTTGGCAACAAAAATAGGAAAAATTCAAATGTAGAATCTGGCAACAATCTTAGTCCTCCATTGGCGTGATGAAGACCTAAGATAAGGTCGAAAGCTTCCAACTTACGAACTTTTTGTAAAAGTTTTAGTTAACGTAACTAGCGTGATCAAGTCACCTTTCTTTGTATAATGTCTAAACTTAACAAAGCCGAGCTACAAGATCTAGCACAGCAGTTTAGCAAAATCTGTAACACCATAGAGCTAACTATTGAGTTTGAAGAGGATAATTGCCTATCCTTCCTGGGCATCCAACTAAAGAAAAACAAAAATAGTTTTGAATACTCGGTGTTCAGAAAAGCAACTTACATACCTGTACTGATACCATACTCGTCGCACCATCCAGTGATACATAAAAAAAGCATAGTAAACTTGATACGGTGAGCGTACACACACACATCTAACAACAGGCTAAAAAATCAAGAGCTAGAGTTTATCTCGAAAATAGCACAAGAGTATGGTTACCCGAGCAAGCTAATTAATAAATGGATACATGAGAGTAAAAGGCATATGACTCAGAGTAAAGAAGGCCAAGAAGTGCACAACCAAAGGAAGATGAGAAAGAGAAAATTGAAATACATTGGAGCTTTCCCATACTTGGTAGGAGTGAGTAATGAAATCAATAGGCACTGTGCTAAATATGGCTTACAACTAGGAAGCTCAGTGCACACCGTGAAAAGTATGACTGTCAACAAAAAAACAGAGGAAAAAATGCTAGAAGAATCAGGAACCTACGAAATTCCAATTGCACACATACCCCCAATATCGTACATTGGAAGTACGAAAAACAGATTAAAAAAAAGACTTAAACAACACATATCTAATTGGCAAAAAAAAGAAGCCAAAAACTGCTTTAGTGCAATTCTGCATGGAAAACCGGACATTCCCGAAATTCGATGAAATTAAAATGCTAAAAAAGAATAAAAAATCGGAAAGGCAAATGAGGAGGGAAGAAGCAATATTAATCTATAAAAATAAAGCAAGGGTATGTAACCAGAACGACCCTAGTACATTATCGGGCCTGTGGAAAGAACTAATAAGACAAGAAAAACAACAACAAAAGAAAAACCGGCAAAAAAAACCCAAGAAAACCAGGTTAGGAGAAGAAATTTTAATAAAAAAAAAAAAAGTTGTTTTAATGAAACATAGATGGCGCTAGTCGGGCTTGATAACGAAATATATCCAATAAAGTATATCCGACGAATGGCAACAAGGAGTATCGGACTCCATTAGCGTGAAGTTAACCACGAACATCGGTGGTAAAGTCACCACGCTCCTGAGGATGCCCAGAGGATGGGCGAAAATGTAGAGTATTAAGAACGGTAAAAATTGATGTGTTTGGAATCCTAAGGCAAAGATCCCCAATGAGTATATCCAGCGAAAAGTGTGAGAAGTAAAGCCAGTCATCGCATACAACGGACTTTAGGACAATAACATCAACAAAGACCGGAAAAAGCGTGCGTGAAATGTTCCCATCGCTAGAAAGGAATGCCAAGGTAAGCATTATCTGCTAGAATTTTGTACAGTTTCATACAGTTTCCACAGAAAAAAATTGTAAAATCTGTTTGCTCAGGCTTAGAGGCCCCTTTAACCATGAGCCCCCCGCCCTGCAGGGGTTGCAGGAGCTATCGTATGCCCCTGTGTGTTTGTTCATGAAAAATTCATTCCAATGGATGGCAGTATATTTTTGTTTGTGATGTAGGTGCTTTAGACTATGTTCAGCAGCAAAAACATTTTACATAAAAGTAGGTCTCATGAAAGTGGAACACAAAAAAAATTGGGTGGTATGTAGGAAACGTCTATCTGATTTATTACTCAGTGAGGTAGTGACTGTAATTAACAACATGCTAGCTGTCCATTCATTGTTGATCAGAAGCTGCACCTGCTTCCAAAATTGTGTAGATCCAAGAGTGGATGCTGTATCTCTAAAAACTAACTCAAACATCCAGAAGATTGCAGCTTGCTTTGTTCCATCTCGCTCTATTGTTAATCAGATGTATTATTATTATTATTATTATTATTATTATTACACTGGCGAGCAAAAATTAAGGACGAGACGGTTTTTCGAATGTAATGTCGTGCAGAAGTGCTCCACATCTACTCAAATCATACCATAAGATCCCCAAGATGTAAGAATATGGGACAAGTGAGCAAAACCGTCCAAACAAGGAATCCAAAGGATACAAAGGCACTTTATTGGAAAGGTAGCTTCGAGCACAACTGGACAGAAGACGGAAACGTCCATGTGACAGGCGGCTGCCAAGAAAAATCCAGTCTTTAGTAGGGGATATGATCACTCCTGACTGCATTTGCAGGATTTACAATGTCTGTCCATGCTGAGGACAAGGTTGTCAAGTTGCTGTTGAGGCATCGTGGCCCATTCCTCTTATAGTGCCAATCCGTGCGGAATTGTTGCTGGCGGCTGGTGACATGCTGCCAAACGTCTCCCGAGAAGGTCCCACACGTGTTCGATTGGATTTAGGTCCGGGGACCTTGCGGGGCCAATCCATGCGTTGAATATCTTCACTCTCCAACAGCTCTGCGACAGCCACTGTACGATGAGGTGTAGCGTTGTCGTCCATGAAGAGGAACTCAGGACTCGCAGCACCTCTAAACAGACACACGTGAGGCAGGATAACCTCGGTACAATAGCGGACACCAGTGACTGAACCTCCTTGGAAGATGTGGAGGTCAGTACGGCTACCAAGCATGATACCGCCCCAAACGAGAACTCCGCCATCTCCAAACCGATCCCTTTCAATGATGTTGGAGGTGTGATTGCTTGTTCCCTGCTCTCTCCAGATGTGTATACGTCCAGAATCGCTCGTCAGACTAAATCAGCTCTCTTCCGTAAAGAGAACTCTACCCCATTGCTGATGTGTCCAGTTCTTGTGTTCCTGGCACCACAGAAATCGCCGTCTCCGATGAGCAGGCGTAAATGGCACACACCATACTGGTCGTCGTGCAAATAGACCACCTTTGTGCAGCCTCCTGGCCACAGTAAAACGCAATAACTGACGTCCAGTTGTCTGTTGCATGTGCCTTGCGATTTCTCCCGCTGTCTGCTGTCTGTCTCTTCTTGCCTGTAAGACAATATACCGGTCGTCCGCCGCCGTGGTTGCTCGTGGACAACGACCGCTAAACTCTCGGACAGCTGTTCCTGTTGTTTGAAATGCTCTCCAAGCTCGTGAAATAATGCTGTGAGCGATCCCGAACTCCTCGGCCACACTAGTCACTCTTCGACCTTCTTCCAACTTCCCAATGACGTGACCTTAGGTAAAGTCATCCAGATGTCGTCTACTGGATTGCCTGTTGGCCATATCACACGGTGGCAGCAACTCGACATCTTTCAAACCGATGTACAGCGTGCAATAGCTTTCACCGAATTGCTGAGCGTACACCGCCCGTGTGCTTTATACCCTTCTGCCCCCTCCCGGCATGCTGCAAACATGCGCATGCCCTACCATACCGGATCCTAGTCTATCTCCTGAGTGGTCTTTCGGTCCGTTCTGCCTGCTAGTTCCGCTGTTATGCTAATTTCTGCTCTTCGTCCTTAATTTTTGCTCACCAGTGTATTATTATGAAGTTCTTAAAGTAAGTTTTATACATAGATACCAATTCACGTGATAAAACTTTCTGAAAAGCTGTCTGAGTGCAAAGATATTATTCTAACATTCCCTAGAATCACAATGTCCATTCTGCTGATTTACTGCCAAGTTTTTGAGTTCCTTACTAAAAACGCTTGTTGCGGGGAATACTAATAAAAAAAGATGTCAATTATTTCAATCTTTCATGTTCCCATTCGTGTAAAATGACATAATGACTGACTACAGCCAGTCCTTAAGGAATCAAACTAGTTTAATGGTTTTATGTTATAAAAAAAAACACTTGTCTTTTCACTGTGCCTTAGCAATTCCACATTGATTTAATCGCAACCTTCTGCTTTGCCACATTTCAGGGACAAATACACTGGTGTGCAAAACTTAAGGATGAAGTGGAAAAAGGAAAATAACGCCATAAATAACAGCATCACCCAAACACAAATTAACTTAAGGCTGTGTCTGGAAACAAAAGCACTTACATAATAATGGAGTGGTATGCATGATGTGAGAACAAAATGTGCTGACACAATCCAAAAACATCAGTTGTACGAAGTCACTGGACGGGGTGCATAAGTGTTACAGGCATTCAGTTGTGTTTGTTGTGTGCTAGAGAAGACGAAATGGCCTGTCAAGAACATCTTGATAATTTTACTCGTGGCCAAATAATTCAGAGGATTGGAGAGGGGCGAACTGTGGTGAGAGTAGCCCAAGAGTTCGGTATCGTCTGTAGCTTGTATCATTTGCGTGATTGGCCTTAAGGATTACAAGTACAGCTGTGTGAAAGACCAGTGATGGTCGTTTACCAAAAACCACCCCACAGTAAGGACCACTATCTGCTCCTACAAGCCAAGAGCGGTGGACGCCAGACAGCAAGTAACCTTGCAAAATAACTGAACACGAGCACAGGACATACAATATCCAGGTTTACAGTGGCCAGGTGTTTGCCCAATGACCAGTACTCTGTGTTCCATTAACAACTGCTCACCAGGGATACCATTTACAATAGTCCAGAGAACATATGGCCTGGACAGCAGAACAGTGGGGTACAGAACTCTTTACTGATGAGAGTAGATTTAGTCTGTAGTGATTCGGGATGTCAGCTGATCTGGCGTGAGGTAGGCACTCAGTATTGCCTCAAAGGCATCAATGGAAGGGAGTGTTCCTGTATGAGGAGGCGCTCTAATTACTGGACATGCGGAGCTCCAGATAATGGAAGGGTGTTCTGTAGTCGGTGCGTCCTACTGTAATGAGGTAATCCTTCCCCATGTTAGTCTGTTCCAAGATGCCATGGGCCTACAGTTCGTGTTAATGGATGATAATGTCACACCTCATTGTACAATGGCTGTTAGAATGTGAAGACATGCAGTGAATGGATTGGCCAGCAAGTTCCCTTGATCTAAACCCCATAGAACACATGTGGGATGCTCTGGGAGATGCATTGCGGCATGTCAACACACACCGGATACTGTCTAAAACAGCTGAAGAGGGCACTGACAGAAGAATAAGCAGTATTACCTCAAGAGCTCATTAACAACCTAGTGTGAAGTATGGACAAACAGTGCAAATCATGCATCAACATTAGAGGTGATCATATCCCCTACTGAGGACCTCCTTTTGCCTTTGTACCGTCTTTAGCACTGACACATCTGTATCATGGCACCCAGTGCTATGTAGCCAGTTCTGAATAAAGTTCCACTATACCCTTTAGTAACTGCAGTTGTGTTAATGTTGTTTCTGTCATCATTTAGGTAAATAATGAAGTTCTGATGGTTTGAATTTTACATACCCAGACCACTCCTATGCGATGCTACAGGTCAGAACCTGGCTCGTCCTTAAGCTTTGCACACCAGTGTATCATCTTTTGCTATGTAAACACCCAAAATAATCCACACCCATAGGTCATTTTCACTAGCATCTTTCTCACACCATCAGCTAGTTACCTGTCCAAAAGTTCCTGAATGTTTTATTCACTTAGCCTTTTCTTGCATGTTTAACAAGGCTCCAAAATATTTTTAGAGTACAGTATATTAGAATTTCTGTCCCACACAATCCCCCAAATTTATACACGCTTTTCTTTTTGCATTCCTAATGCACTTCTTACCCTTTCATCCAGCTCTTTCATAATCTTTTTTATTTTTCTGTGATTTATATCTTAAACAGTTTTTGCAAGTGATTTACTTTTCCTTGTAGCTACAATAACCCATCTTTTATGCTTTTTCAATTGAACTTCAGTGTTTTCTTTGGCTGCTGTTTTGATTTGTTTTTTATTCTTTCAACAATTATCACTGAAAATCCTATCTTGCTTCATATTCAGACTAGAAACCATGACGCTTCTTAATATCAATGCCGGTGTCTTAAGTACTTGACAAAATTACTCGTGGAATAGGTGCTACCAAAAAAATTATCACTTCTTATTTCAAAACCTCTAAAAACTGTAAAACCTCTGTTAAAACAGTTCTTTTCCTTTTTTAGCTTTTACCCACTGAGTAAACTGTTGGAATTTTTGTGTGCCTATGACAGTTTTAGCAAGTAAGAATTTTATATATACATATTATGAGACCCCTAGGGACAGTCTCATTGTAAAACATGCTTCAAATTGAACAATAAAATATCAAGGTGTTGCGTACCTAATACTGGAATATATATATCACACGTTATATGCTCAGTGAGCACTTATTCAATACTGTATTAATCATAAACAATATCCTGTTTTTGAAAATATTGAAATGTTAACTACTCACACAAATTAAAAAGAGTTGAGAATTTCAGAAAGTGTTATAATCGAACAAAAAAATTAATTTACAGGACCCTACTACTCTTGATACAGCTTGGAAGTCATTTATTAAAAGTGAAAAAAAAAATACATAGAAAAAGACAAAAAAAAAAAAGTTTTATAAAAATCACACCATTTAATAAAATGTTAATAATATTTCAATGTTTCTACAACAGGAAAAGATTTATACTTACGATAGATAATTACCAACTCATTCGATAGATGGTAGCACTTGACAAGATTCCCCAGACACGTGGTGAAAGCCGCACTTCCTTCGTTTTTGTTGGTGGCCTGATGATACTGTCCACGGGACGGTGAAAGCGGTCGCCATGATATGATCATATGTAGAGGATTTTAGGAAGGGAGTGTCTGACCCCAGGTCTTAAACAACCCTTAGAAATAGGAAACTAAGAGATTTGGGCTAGAGCGCCCGATAGGAAAGTGACACTGAAGCGAAGTAGAGAGGGGGAGGAAGACGCCCTTATTTATTACCGGGGGAGTACCCGGGGTCCGACGGCTTAACGTGCCCAATCCGACGCACGGCGGGTATTTAGTGGATCCAGCGTTCGTACCTGCCTGGGATCGAACCTGAGGCCCTTCCCGTGGCAGTCACGAACGTTGCCCACTCGTCATGATAACTTTGACAGAGTGGTGTATTTTTAAGTGAGCAGTGTCTCCCGACCCGATGAGTATTGGCCGTTTGTAATGAAATATGTTTTAATTAATGAATAGTTTTAAATGTATGAGTGTTCTAATGAGTGAATGTTTGATTGTAAATTAATATTTTAACTAAGACTTGTTGTATAATTAGGCTTCTCTCAGGGTGGGAGCACGTGGCTCACTGAGCATATAATGTGTGATATATATTCCAGTATTAGGTACGCAATACCTTGATATTTTATTGTTCAAGTAAGAATTTTTTTTCTAAACACCAATCAGTGTGTCTTTTTCCATTTGTATTTGTCAAGACGTTTTCTCCAAATTTAGCTCTTACATATTGGATTCCTTTTTCATTTTCAACTCTTTATGCTATAAAACAAAAATTCAGTCATATTTTGAAAAATCAGGTGGTGGTGTAACTTTTGTCAATTCTTAACTAGTCAGAAAACTATATGACAGTGATAAAACTGGTAGACATCTAAGTAATAGAAATTTTTCATGATGAAGACAAAATTCGGTTTGTGTAAGTCAAAGATACCTTAGGTTTATTTCTCAGTGACTTGTTATTTTTATGTTTACACAGTTTGTAATTGCTTCTTTGGTTCACCTTTGGCAATGCCAAAGCTTTTGTCAGGAAAAAATTATTTTGCTTGTGACACTTCCCATGTGGAAGATTTTCTTGCTGAAAATATTAAAATGTGCCTGGAAATTTATGAATGATTATTTTTTTCAAGCTCTTTTTAGTGAAAAGGGCATGTGAACTGATATCATTGTTTACTGTTAAAGAAGAACAGAAGTCAGTTTTTTAACTTCATTAATGTGGGTGTAACAGCTGTTGTTTCTCTTTCATGACCTTGCATAAGATTTAATGAGCCGTAGAATCTTGCTAGAGTCATTTTGTTTCTTCTGTGGTAGGATGCTGTTTGTTCCTCTTATTTTTTTAAAAATATATCTGAGAAACTGATTATGCTCAAAGTAGGACCAGTCCTTAATAATATGCCAAGCCTTTTTTTTTTTTTTTTTTTTTTTTTTAACTTAACAAAGGAATTTAATCATTGCTTAAAGAATAATAGTTTCAGCTTCTGTGCTTTTTGTTTTGTCAGTGAATGGAAAAACTTAGGCTTATTCTTTCTCTGTGGTCTTATTTACATTACCACCACATACTCCCATCCACCCTTAGGGCGAGAACAATTTTTTCTGTGCTTTTCTAATGCTATGCACAAAACACCCAACAGCTATCTAGCTGGTCAACATAAAGTGTCCCTCCCGACTCAGCACTACACATGCTCAATATTTAATGCAGACTGAACAACAAGAGCCTCCTTTGCCAGACAGCACTTTTATATCTCATCAAAGCCTATGGTGGTGCAAATCTCTCTGCTTAGATGTCATTGAAGCTGCTAATCATTTACCTTTTCTCACATGTTCTCCATCCACTTACATGAAAACGACGAACTGTGTTGACACATTCACGCAACATATTGGAATAGCACATTAGTGTATACAGCCATTCTACTGTAATACCAAATCCTTTGCACTTGGGTGGTCATCAACTTGTTAATGTGTTTACAAGAGTGTTCAATCACTTATTGCTAGTTGTCTGAAACATTTCCATTCTCATGAATGTTTCACAAAATGGCACAAAGATACCTTCTGATCAAATAGTAAATTAAAATATAGATACATATTTATCCACAAATGGGGTCTGAGAATCTTGCAGTTGAGTTATTGTGTACAGATGATGCAGATTGACGAGAAGAATTATTGTACTGTATGTGAGTGGTGTACTGAAGCAGGGGTAGAGGGATTTGAACACCTCTAGTGGAGCCCACAAATCAGTGATTTGTATGGAGCTGCATGCTTCTTATCTGCTTATCACCAAATTTACATAAATGTCAGTCATTTCCATGAACAATTCACATGAGATAGTGCCCTATATTATGATGTTACAGTCTTCTGTTGGACATTAAAATAGCCCCTCTGCACACACACACACACACACACACACACAAAAAAAAAACTTGATACTAATTTGAAAAATATTACAGTTCAGTATGAATGTAGTCATAGTGAATTAGTGTGCATACATCTGGTTTTAAAACAAAAATAATTTTTAGTCATTTTGTAAATTCAAATAGATAGTTTTTAATTGTTTTCTTACAGTTTGTGTATACTTGTTTGTATGCAGTTTTCCATCTGTAAATTTCCTTGCACAGTTTTAGATATATTATTATTACCCCCTCCCCATGCAATGCAATCTTATGTATCATGCTGTATTAATATGTTTTGTTGCACTCTAAAGAATATGGTGCAGATTACTAGTACCTGCAAAAATTTCCACTGTTCAAGATCATCATGAAGGGTTCCAAAAAGTGTCGTTTTTTTTATCTGTGGGATTATTTATTGTTAAAATAAGAAACAGCTACCATTTTTGTGAGATGTAAATCACTTCTATTGTTGCAGACCATGTCTTGTTCAACTGAAATCCTCAGATTGTGATTAATTTGCTAAAAATCAAAGAACTTTTTTTTTTATACGTTTGATTTATATTTTCTCTCTGCCGTAGTTAGTGATTTCAAATAATGGCATGTTTTGAGAAATTAAGGTCTACCCCTGAAACTTTTTAACAAGCACTTTTTTCTTTCCAGATAATTGGTTTATTAAATGCATTCACACCACAAAAAACTTTAGAAGAATTTCAAGATGTGTAAGTTAATGTTCTGCTGCTTATTTAATATTGGCTGAAATATCAATCTGTGCTAGTTTTATAGGTATCATGCTCGGTTTTGCATATAGTTAGTGTAAGGTTTTCCTGATAGGTACTGGATATTTCTTAATTTCGTGCGCGCACGTGTGTGTGTGTGTGTGTGTGTGTGTGTGTGTGTGTGTGTGTGTGTGTGTGTGTGTGTGTGTGTGTGTGTGTGTGTGTGTGTGTGTGTGTGTGTGTGTTCATTTCATGGTTTTTTTGGGGTTTTTTTTTTTTGTGTGACTAGAATAAAACAGTTGTAATTTTTATTATCACTGAAGGCATATAAAATACTAAGTACTGGGTTTACTGTATATATACTGTGTACTTAACATAATGATGTTTATGATAAAGTGATATTTGAGTTTGTTAATACCCGTATAGAGCAGTTTCTCCAACAGTAGATTCATGCAATTTTGCTCTTTAATAACCATTACCACATTCTTGAAAAGAAAATAAAAAGAGAGAGAGAGAGAGAGAGAGAGAGAGAGAGAGAGAGAGAGAGAGAGAGATGAGTTTATGTTGTTGCTGTGTCCATCTGTGTATGGATGCTATATCTCTGCACCTGTGTGTTTTGATGTGAAAAGTTCTTTTTGCCTTGGGAAGCCTGGACTGTGAGAAGGATGTTCCAAGCTCATCCCAAGGCATAACTTCACCACTACAGGGACCTAAATCATGATGCTATAGAATCTGAAATATTCCATGTCATTAGTTCTAAAAATCTAATTGAAATAATTCTTTTTTCTGTACCTTTTCTCAACAAAGATCACTTTGTGTGTGGTTTCTTCTTAATGTACTGTTCGTTGCATTTTCCCTGACAGCTCTGCTTCTGAACACCTAATTTGAAAAATTCTTTTGCTCCAAATAGAATTAATGGTAAAAAATTATTTGAATATGATTTCTGATTTTTTTGTAGTGCACAATTTTGCCACAAGGTACATATTTCTGTTTTCAATATCATAATTCTAGCAGTATCTGCACTCTTAAAAACTTGACTGAAAAAATTTGATTCTGGTCAGATATTGCTGATGGCAGAAAACATTTTGCACATATTTCCTGCTCAAAATAATACTCAGTTTTTTCACTAGGAGCATGAATGCATATCACATTTTTCGCTATCTCTGCTTCTAACTATATTTAAAAAGTTTTTATGTCAGGTAGTGTTCATGATGTAGAATATTTTGAATGTAATTTCTCATTTTTATATATATATATAACGCACAGTTTTGTCTTGAGAGGGCAAAAGTGCATATTTTCTGTTTACAACGTATTTGTAGCTGTATCTGCACATCTAAAGATCCTGTTGAAGAAATTACTTTTCCTTCAAATACTGCTTCCATGAAATGTAAACGTTCAGTGCATATTTCCGGCATGAAATAATGCACAATTTGCCTACGAGAAGTGCAAAAGTATATCCTATGTTTCTTTATGTCATTGCTTGTAAGTCCAATTTGAAAAATTCGAATAACATTAGGTACCACTTACTTTGAGGACATTTTTGCTAACTTTTGGATTTTTCGTAGTGAATATTTTTGACACAAGGTGGCATTAGGGTGCATTTCTGCTTCAAAAAATTATATTGAAAAAATTACTTTTCTACTGTATGTCATTTGCAATGGTTAACATTGTGAAATTTTTTCTCTTAAAATGGTGCATAGTTTCCTGCTGGTTGAGCTTCTGAAAGCTGTATTTGAAAAATTCTTTTTCCATTGCACATTTTCCTTTTTTTTTTTTTTTTTTTAAATACCAGGACTTGAATCAGAGACAGTGCCAAATGGCATCCTAGTGCATGGTGCTCTTTATATTGTCTTGTCACAACAGCAAAACTACAAATGACCTATCCATACACTATTTCTATTTGTTGTGACCAAGATGAAAAAATCCACCAGGCTCACGCACATACACATTGGAGGTGATGGATCCTAATGACTGAAAAGCACTCGTGTGGTCTGATGATTCACTTTTTCAACTGCACATTAGCAATGGAAGGATGAGAATTTGGGGACAGCAGCATGAAAATATGAGTCCAGCCTTCCTAGCAACAACTCTCTAGGATTGTGAAAGTATTGTAATAGTGTGGGCCATGATTTCTTGGGAGACTTTTGGCCATCTTGTTTCAAGTGGACAAATGCCTGAATGCCATAGTGCTCTTAAAGTGTATTTAAACATAGCTGTTCATCCACTATTGTCTCTTCCACCCCCATAGTGTTAAGTATTTCCATCAGGACAATAGATTATTCCAAAATGCTGACATTGTTCCAGACAGGTCTTAGAAACATGATGAATAGATAATCTAAAGCATTTTTTATGGGAATTTTACTAGGAAATTTTTTACATTAATAGCAAATTTTCGGAGAAAACTCTTGTCCTTCTTCAGGCTGCCTGAAGAAGGAGAAGAGTTTTCTCCGAAAATTTGCTATTAATGTAAAAAATTTCCTAGTAAAATTCCCATAAAAAATGCTTTAGATTATTAATTCAATTAAACTAGGAAGCCATTTCTCAACATGAGCTTTATTCAAAGAATGATGAATAGTTTTTTTTCTCTGCTTCAGTTGGCTGCCTTGTCTCTAGACTTCAACCTCATGGGGACTTCCAGAAGGACAGTACACTCTGCCAGAATGCCCATATTGTCTAGGAGTGGTTTCAGAAACATGATCAGGGCTTGAAAAATACTATGATCCAGATGCCCGGGGAATGTAAATTATTGGCCTGGGCAGGTAAATAAAAATCTAGTTTCCTGGTCCAGACAACTAAATTTAAAAATAAAAATGTTTGGAACAGAATTTCCTACTACAAGAAAAACAAGAAAGATGGCACCAAATTTTTGGGTGTAATAAGCACTTCTTTTGAATCCGTTCTGACGCAAATTAAATTTATCAAAGCTATTCAAAGTCAATGGAACCGGTATGGAAAACAATAGATCTGACGAAAGAAAGAAGATTTTCAGTCTGGTTTTTAATCCCTCAGATATTGCTGTAAACAGAATCGTGAGCTTACGAACTCTTAGAAACAAAGATATCGACAAAAATAAGATGTTACTTTACGTCCCCAGGTGGGAAAACCATGCATTATTTTAGGAAGAAAGTATTCTCAAAAGGTTTATCCATACGAGTGGTATCGGTCCAAGAAAAAAAAATTAGTAGAGTTTTCAGGAGCCCAGATTTTGCAACAAATACTTCAGAAGCAGAAATTAGCACTTATGACCCCTGGTGGCTAAACCATTCTTTAACAAACATTAGAAATTATGTGAAAAATATTTTCCATCAGGTCTTGTATGCGATACAGGAAGCATTTTTCAAATTGGAGCTTTAGGAGCAGAAATAACGAAGAAAACGCAATTTACCTCTGTGCCCCATAGCGGAAAGTCTATGATTTACTTGAAAATTTTGAATTTATAGGGAAAACATTTCGGATCGAAAACACTATCCAACAAAGAAGGAAATTTTTCAAATCGTACTCTTAGAAGTAGATATTGACAAAAATAAGATATTCATCTACGCCCTGGCGTAGAAACCATGCATTTTTTCAAGAAGAAAATTTTCCTAAAAGGTTTGTCGCCATGAGTAGTATCGGTCAACAAACGACTTTTTTCAATCAAGATTTTAGAAGCTCATATTTTGCTGCAAATACAACAGAAGCGAAAATTAAGACTTACGCCACATGGTGGCTAAACCATTTCTTACAAAAATTAGAAATTATGTGCAAACTATTTCCCATCAGGAGCTGTATGTGGTGCAGAAAGAATGTTTCAAATCGGAGATTTAGAAGCAGAGATATAGGAGGAGATGCAATTTGCATTTGCGCCCCTAGCGGAAAGTCTATGAATTACTTGAAAATTTTGAAATTATATGAACCACATGTCACACTAGAAACACTATCCAACAAAGAAGGAATTTTTCAAATTGGACTCCTAGAAGTAAAAGTATTGACAAAAATAAGATATACATCTACGCCCCTAGCATAGAAACCATGTACTACTTTAAGAAGAAAATGTTTCTAAAAGGTTTGTCGACATGACTAGTATCAGTCAACAAACGACGTTTTTTTCAATCTAGAATTTAGAAGCTCATATTTTGCTGCAAATACAACAGAAGCAGAAATTAAAATTTACACCCCCTGGTGGCCAAACTATTTTTTTACAAAAATAAGAAATTATGTACAAACGATTTCCCACCAGGAGCTGTATCCGGTGCAGAAAGAATTTTTCAAATCAGAGATTTAGAAGCACAGGTTTAGGGGGAAACGCAATTTACCGCTACGCTCTCTAGCGGAAAGTCTATGAATTACTTGAAAATTTTGAAATTATATGAAGAACATGCCACACGGAAAACACTATGCAACAAAGAAGGAATTTTTCAAATCGGATTCTTAAAAGTAGAGATATTGACAAACATAAGGAGTAGATCTACGCATCCTGGCGGAGAAACTGCAATATTTTAAGAAGAAAATATACCGAAAAGGTTTAACGATGTGAGTGGCATCAGTCCACGAAAGAATTTTTTCAATCGATATTTTAGAAGCTCAGATTTTTTGGCAAATACATCAGAAGCAAAAATTAACACTTACGCCCTGGTGGCCAAAGTATTCTTTACCAAAAATTTGAAATTATATGCAAAAGATTTTCCATCAGGAGATGTATCCGCTGAAGAATTTTTTTTTCAAATCAGAGTTTTAGAAGAAGTTATCGGGCAAAATGTAATTTACTTTTACGCCCCTAGCGGAAAATCTATGCATAATTTGAAAAAGTAACTATATCTAAAATACTCTTCGACATAAATGGAATCGAAAGATTAAAAAAAAAATTTCAATCGGATGTTTAGAAGCAAATATGTGGAATAAAACGTACTTTTGAATTCGACATCATCTGCATTTACGCCCTCTATCGGCGAAATTGTACATCGTAAAAAAAAACGAAATGAAGGATCATCATTTGCATATTTCAAGCTTCCGAATGCAAAAAGAATTTTTCAGATCAGACTAATAGCTGCAGAGATATCGTGGGTACAGACAGACGGACAAACTGATAACAGAAGCACAATCTTTTTTTACAAAAGACATGCTAAAAGGGGAGGGGGGGCACATGTGTTTCATTTCACTGATAATCACCGGGAGTTGTGTTATTGTTATGGAGTGCAAAGGACAGAAGAATATCACTTCTTTAATTATATTATGCTCTAGGTCTAGAAATTAGAACCATATGTAGTTTTTCTCCAAATGTTGTTTATAGTCAGCGACAGGTGTTTAGTGACAAAGGGGCTAAAACTTCAACGAAAGGAACATGGCAGAATCACTAAATTTCTCAAATACCAATTTCATCATTATACCGATTTCAGTATTGTCATCTTAAAACTCAAGATACATGCTTTTTTGCATTGAACATCTTGAATACAAACCCATAAAATGGAAATGCAAAATATGTAAAAAAGTTCATCATATTTTGTAACTTAAAAAAAATGAGGTTTCTGATTTGTTATCTTAAAAGATAAATTTTCCTGGTCTTCCAGCTTTTACTACCTGAGAAGGTAAATAATTTCTGCACATACCCAGCTGGGCATGTAACTTTTTAGATATTTTTCAAGCCCTGATGGAGAGTTTTCCCTGCTTCATTGGCCACCTCAGTTCCCAGAGCTCAACCCCATGAAGACTTTAAGAATGACAGTGAAGGATAATCTACAATGTCTTGTAAGGATTTTGCAACGTGTGGAGCCTTTTCACTGTTTCGTTGGTCATCTGAATCATATGGTGACTTCCTGCAGGACTGTGCACTATGCCACAATACTCCTGTTGTATTGCACTGGTTTGAGGAACATGATGGAAACTCTTCCTCTCTTCATTAGCTGTTTCAGTCCCTGACCTCAAGCTCATGGAAATTTCCTAAAGGACAGTGCCCACATTGTTTCAAGATAGTCACAGGAACATGCTGAAGTTTTTTTCTTTGTTTCATTTCAACTGGCCATCTCTGTCACCAGGTTTCAATCTCACAGTGACTTCCAGGACAGTGCAACCATTTGCACAATGGCCACATTATCTTGGAGTGGTTTCAAGAACATGAAGGAGAGTTTTTCCTGCTTTATTGGCCATCTCATTTGCCAGACCATAATTGCATGTAGACTTTCAGAAGTGCATTGTACAATGCCCGCATTATCTTGGAGTGTTTTTAAAAACATCATGGAGACTTTCCTCTTCGTTAGCCACTTAATTCCAGGTTGGCCTTCAGCAGGACAGTGCATCATGCCACAATGCTTACATTGTTTTGTACTTGTCTCAGTAACATGAGTTTTCTGTGGTTCAGTTGGCTAACTCAGGTCTCCAGACCTCAATCCCATGGAGATCTCCAGGAAATGTACCATGGCACAATGGCTACATTGTCTTGGAGTGGCCTCCAGAACATGATGGAGAGTTTTCCCTTTTTTATTTGCAGTCTCAGTTCTCAGACTACAATCCAGTGAAGACTACCAGAAGGGCTGTGCACTGTGCCATAACACCCACATTGTTTTGGAGTGGTTTCAAAAACATAAGACTTAATGTACATATATATGTCTCTAAATACCTGTTCAGCATGTAAATCAATTGTTTATCGGCATTTTTGGTTCTCTGCTAATATGGATGGGATGAATGCAATTAGTTATTTAAACTTTCCAAATATGTTAAAAAATTGGTTTTCCTGTTTCTTTGTTGCATCTTTCTGACCTCAATCCCAAGGATCATTTGTGGGATGAAGTCAAACAAGACTATAGCTGTCTGGATCCACTACTATCCAGTCTTTGTGAATTGGAAAAATGTTATTTAATATGGGTGGTATAATATTTCACCAGAGCATTGCCAAAATGTAGTTGAATCAATGCTGTGGTAAATTGCTGCTGTTTTGAAAGCAAAAGTAGTCTACACAAAATTATTATGGTCCTAGTAAATTGGCCACTCAGTGTATGTTGTATCGGTGTAGTTAGTAGGCCAGTGCAGAAACGAAAAGAAAATCTATCCAGTTGTAGAAGACTTTTAAAAGATTAAAATATTTTTCATACAGTGCCGAACACATATTATGTGGAATATATCAGGACATGAAGAATGTAAGAGTTTGGAACATTCCAGAACTATTCTCCATTCTGTGACTAGTTAATTGTACTAGTTTCCAGTAATGTTGATGGTTCCAGTTATGTGGCGGCAGAGCGGACTATGTGTTGCCTGTGTAGACAAACTCGTGTGATAATCGCTTCTCAGTCACATTACTGCATTGGAAGAAAATGTATTTAATTCTGAAGCATGTCCACAATGTTCATATGTATTGGGTGATTTGTTCTTTCAAGGAATATTGGAGGGTGTTTTAGAGGAAATTCAATGGCCACTCTGCTAAGGCTTTCCCAAGAGATTGGAAGATTGTATTTGACCTGTCAAACAGCTGTAAATAAAGTGAAGCTCAAGATATACCATGTCACCATTGTGTAAGAGTTACAGCATCCACATCATGCCAAGTGAATAATGTACTGTGAATGGTTTGTGCAATTTTTTTGCCCACACTGTGGATTGTTTGATGTAACATGAAAAATCATGATTCCATGTATCTAGGTACATGAACTTGCAAACCACACATATGTGAGAACTAAAAATCTCCATGATCTGTATGATGTACCTTATCCTGAGAAAATTGGTGTCTGGTGTTCTGGTTCCATATAATTGTGCCAACAAATGGTTGCTTTCAATGAGACAGTGCTACATGCCACAACTTTGATAAAAGAATGGCAAAATTTCACAGCTTCTTCTATGACAAGATATTTCAAGAGGTCTGTGGCCCCCAAGGTCTTCTAACCTGACGCTCTAGATTTCTTTCTCTGAACCACCTAAAAGGGAAATACGAGAAATGGAATTCATACGTAACAAATTAATGTAGGTTTTCGGCAATTATCACGCTATAGTTACATAAAGAGATTAGAAACAACAGAAGTATTTTCAGCCCCATTAAGGTCTTCCTCACCTGTCCAGCTCACTAATATGTGATTAAGACCCCAGTGGGGTTGAAAGTACTCCTGTTTTTTCTAATATTTTTATGTAATTATAGTTTGATAAACAGAAAAGAGGGAATCACTATTAGAGGAAGAACAATACAAAGTATTAGATTTGCAGATGACCAAGCAATATTAGCTAGTACTGAAGATGAACTACAGCATCTAATGCAAAAATTTGAAAGTGAAAATTAACACAAAGAAAACAAACACGATGAAAGTCTTCAGGAAACCATGAAGCATTGAGGTGATGATGAATGGAGATAAAGTAGAGCAAGTGAGACTGTACTAATACTTCAGTAGCCTAATCCAAGAAAATGTGACATGGAAATAAAAGAAAGAATTAATAAAGGAAAAGATGCTTTTTACAACAAGAAAAATTTGTTTAGTAATAAAATTAATAAAAATTTTAAGAAAGGGCATATTAAGTGCTATATTTAGAGTACAACTTTATATGGGGCAGAAATGTGGACAATCTGGAAGAAAGAAGCTAAAATGTTGGAGGCATTTGAAATGTGGTTATGGAGAAGAATGGAAAAAAATTAAGTGGATTGAAAAAATTCCCAATGATGAATTGTTGCAAAGAGTTGAGGAAGAAAGGAATATTCTAAAGACCATAAGAAAAAGAAAATATAACTGGATAGGACATGTATTAAGAGGAGACAACTTATTGAAAAGAATGATAGAAGGGAAAATTGAAGGAAAGCGACCAAGAGAAAGGAGATGACTAATGATGCTTGATGAAATGGGCACAGGAAGCTATCATCAAGTATTGAAGGAGGAAACAGGGGACAAAAAAAAAAAAAAAAAAAAAAAAAAAACGGAGGAAGAGAACTTGTTGAGTTACTGTGTTGGACCTGTCAAGAGATAAAACACTGATGATGATAGTGTGATAATCGTTTATAACTTACTTGAAAGGGAAGGTGTATATTAGCAAACCAAGGGCAGTTCAAGGTCTTCAGGACAACATCAGGCATTGCTGCTAGTGACATCTGTGTGTTACAATGAACATTCACCAATATGGAGTGTTTGGTGAACATGTGTCTGAATGCTGGTAGTGACTACTTTCGCTCCCCATAGATGGCTTTGTTTAACATTGACCGAGGTATATTTCTGTTGAGTTCTATTTGTGCCTTTGTGTGTTATTACGTAAAATGAGTGTTCAGTCCCTAATGAATCACCTTGTATAACACTAGTGTGTACGTATAAGTAATGGCTTATTATATGATGGTTTAATTTTTATTTGTTTGCTTTAGTTATTTTAACTACCATTTCATTCAGTAGTGTTCTTATTAGGGCATGTTATTGAAAGAGGGTCCGTTCTTTTAGGCCAAAATTGCAAGTAGAACAGTGGAAGAAATGCCTCAAGATCAAAAATTAATAAGTGGGTAATGAATTTTTAGGGGCTAAAAAACAGGAAAATATTTTTTATATGGTAATAATTTCAAAAATGTTTGCTAAAAATAAAAATATTTCCTAAAGATAAAAATGTTTTCTTCAATGATGATGTAACTAGTTATTTATACACTGAAGAGCAATTGAATTAGATATACCTGTCTAGTAACGTGTAGCACCACCTTTCACCCTGATGACGGCAGCTATTTGTCTCGGCATGGACTCGTCAAGACACTGGAAGTGTTGGGAAGCCATACGGGTCCACAGCCCCTGAACAAGCTCTCACAGTTCACAAAGATTTGATAGAGGGGGTCAGAGCATCAAACATCTCTCTCAATGGCATCCCAGATGTGCTCGATGGGATTGAGGTCAGGTGATCTAGCTGGCCAAGGAAGAGAGGTCACGTCGGTGGAGTGTTCATCCAACCATTCGGATATAATTCGGGAGCGATGGCACGGTGCATTGTCTTGTTACAGGATGAGGTCCCAAGTGGGATGTTGAAGAAGCACAAACGGGAGCAAATGGTCGTCCAGGATATCCCGGTAACGTTGACCTGTGAGGGACGATGTCACACGTACCAGGGTTCCCATTTCAGTCCACGTAAACAGTCCCCAGACAAGAATGCCACCCCCCACCAGCTTGGAGTACCCTGCTGGCAAGAAGGATCCATCACTTTCATGTGGTTGCGCCATACTCGTATCCCGCCATCCGCACGTATCAATGTGAATCTTGACTCATCAGTCCAGGCAACATTTTCCCACATGTCTAGGGTCCAGTTGCAATGTTCCCGCGCCCATGCTAATCTTTGAACCCTGTGATGTGCGGTCAGCAGCGGTACCCTCGTGGGACAATGGCTTCTGTACCCCATAGCGAGGAGATTGTTCTGGATGGTGTGGCTGCTTACACGTTTTTGTGCACCAGCATTAAATTGCTGAGGGATTTCTTGCACTGTGGTCCGTCTATCCGCTGTTACAATGCGAGCTAGCTGACAATGACCACGCTCATCCACACACTGTTGTCCATGGCAGTTGGCCCTTGCAGGGATGGTTTTACCGGATTTGATGTACTCACGGTGCACCCTTGACACAGTGGCTCGTGAAAATCCCAGTGCCTGCACGACTTCCGAGATGGAGTGACCCATTCGTCGGGCCCCAACAATTTGCCCACGATCAAATGCGCTTAGATCCTTCGTCTTGCCCATACTGCGTCCGACTCTTACTGATTCCTGTCGCATCACTCCTTATATTGTCGGATCGCTGCATACGTCATGTCTTTTCCGTTTACAGGGCCGCCCACAGCGCCACATTTGCCTAACGCCAGCTGCCTCTAATTCAATTGCTCTTCAGTGTAGTAATACTCAATTTATTGAAGAAAACTATACATTTATTGGAATTTTTTTTTTTTTTTTTTTTTTTTTTTTAATTGCAGTGGTCAATAAACATCCATCTCTGGATTTTCCATCACTATTCTTATGCCTATTGGGGCTTCTAGATCCCAATTTTTTTTCATTTTTACACATGGACTTAATATATCCTAATTTTTCTTCATAACACTTTGGAACTTAATTTTTTTCTTAGATTCGATTCATATGGAATATCAATATTTGTGTAGTAGATAAGAAACTTTCTGAACTCTTGATTGTCAGTTTATGTAGAGGAATATCAACTGAAACAAATGCATTACATTAATCTAAATAATATGCAGAACACTTTGAAGGGCTGGAAAAGTTTTCTCCAACCCATTGGTCAAATAATTTTTTTTTCACCTCCATTGGAATTATAAAAATATAAACTGTTCCTACTGTCAAGTTTGGAGCTGGCAGTGTACTCATGTGGGGGTGTTTTTTCGTGGTATGGTCCCGGCTCATTGGTTATCATGGACAAACCTGTTAACTAGCACGTCTACGTCGATATTCTGGACAATTATGCCCTATCAACTCTGTGGCAATATTGTGGAACTGAGGCTTGTTGGTACCAGCAGGATAATGTACCCAGCCATAAAGCAAGGACTGTTACGGCGTGATTTAACGATAATTCCGTATCATGCGTGGACCAGCACAGAGACCTGTTCTTAATCCCATAGAACACCTTTGGGGTGAATTAGAGCGCCTAATAAGAAGTTTGGAAGCAAGGGTTACTAGTAAGCAACAGTTAGCGGCAGCATTACATACTGAATGGAAGCGCATGCCTATCGCTGTGTTCCAAAACCTTGTCGAACGCACGTCTCGAAGGGTCAGTGCAGGGCATGCAAAACTGCCCGTCCGTGGCGGTCAAGAATTCATTGCGGATGATTAATTTCCCGACCACGAAGTCTGCGTGGACGGCCCTTTTTTCTGCAAGCTTGCAGTATGATTGTGATTGGAACATTTTTTATTTTACATTTTGTTTTTTTGCCAATTTAAAATATGCTCATGCCAAGTGCCACCGTTTTACGAAATTACGCATTCTTTTAAGCGATTAGCCGTTCTTTGTTCTTTGTTTTGGCAAAATAGTTCCGCGGCGACACCCTCCCTTCCAAAATTTTTACGACTTCGCAGTTGTTGTTTTTTTCTTCTTCCTTTCTTTCCAGTCTATCTCCGGTTTCATTGGTTAATACTGGAGTGACCCAGTAAAAAGCAATGCAACTGAACAATGGTTGCTTCTTCCCTTCACATGTGACCTTGACACCTCGCACTTGTGATGCCTGCCGTAATATTGGCTTCCCATGCATTACCGTTATCCACATGTTTCCTGGTGTCCTTGACGGCGATTGTACCTAAAGCTCTCTCTCTCATCTTTTGCCGTTTTGCAGTTGAAAATTCTGGATTCCGTGTAACAAGATGAAGCTACAGCAAAACATCCTTAATTTTTTTGCTAGTGCGAATGATAGTAATAAAAAGGCGAAAACCGTAAACATAGACAATGATGGTCCATCTGGTGATACCACAAAAACGTGTTCAGAAAAGAATGAAAATCGTCATCAAACTTACGACAGAGAAAAGAGAAGACTTACATTTCTGGAAATCTGGAAAAAAGAATTTCCATGGGTGGAGTACCGTGAAAAAGAAAAAAAAATGTACTGTAAATGGTGCCTAGAAGTCCCTACTTAGCCGACAAAAAGCCCTTTGTTGAACGGAAGTGGTGGAACTGCGCAAGGTTTACGTAAAGAAGCTGTTATTGCTAAATCAAATCCCACAAAAATGGCGATGGCTGTAGCTGTCAGAAAACTGAACACTGCAAATTTTGAGAAAATGAAACATTTGTTTAATACAGCTTACTGTGTTGTAAAAGAAAACTTAGGTTTTACAAAATTTCAAAGCCTATGTGAACTTCAAATTAAAAACACTTTAGACCTAGGAAACAATTATCTCAATGAACATGCATGCAAAAATTTTGTTCTCTCTATTGCTCACACATTGAGGAATGAGTTAACTACTGAAATTAATGAAGCAAATTTCATAACAGTTATAGCAGATGGATCTACAGATCGAAGTGCTCTTGAGAAAGAAGCTGTTTATGTGAGATATGTCCAAAATGGGGCATCAGTTACAAAATTGGCAGGATTTGTCCCAGTAGATAATGCTAACAGCGACAGAATGCACAAGTGTATTATTTTAAAAGGTCTATTAAATATTGGAATTTCTGAAGGAATTCTGAAAAAAACAAAAACTGGTTGGATTAAATTTAGATGGAGCTGCAACAAATATGGGATTTTACAGTGGAGTTCAAGCAATGATGAAAGTGAAGTATCCACATCTAATAGTAGTGCACTGTGTAAACCACATGTTAGAGCTAGGAGTGCTTGATACAAAGAAAAATGAACCCTTATATGGTTACGTTTGAGCACACAATAAAACAGGTATTTAAAGTTCAGCTTTTACCACTGGTCTCCAAAACGGCAGAGAGAACTAACTAAGGTTGCTGAAATTCTGGATGTAAAATTACAGAAATATGGAGTACAAAATATAAGATGGGTTGCTAGTCAAGCTAGAGCTCTAAAATCCTTGGTTTTGAACTTTGATGCCACTTTACTGCATTTAGAGGACATTGCTTAATGTGACAAAAAAGAATCAGCAACTGCAAAAGGTTTGTTAAAGACTATGAGGTCAGATAAATTAAAAAAAACTCGTTTCTTTTAGATTTTTGATCTATTATTGGCATTTTGTCCAAGATGTTTCAGGCTGAAAATCTGTTAATATTTGAAGCTATCAGCAAACTTCAACTTAAACTTCTGCAGTTAGTTGAACTAAAATCTAAACCGGAATTGTTCCAAAGGGAGCATAAAAATCTGATAGATGACTGTGATAAGGATATCAATCCCATTTTTTCAGCTGATTTTATTGACAGTACTGTTGAATTTTTTACGCTTTCCAACCGTAGGTTGAAGAAGCGTATATGCTCCAGCTTTGTCCGTCCGTCTGTCGGCACGATAACTCGCGTAAAAATGGTTCGATTTTGATGAAATTTTAGTATGTGGTAGGAGACCACCTGGGGACGAACCTTGTTCAAAATGGACGAAATGGGGTCAAAGGTCATCGCATAGGAGCGGAATCCATTCCATTGCCCGTATGCGTCATAACTTGCGTAAATATGGTTCGATGTCGATGAAATTTTAGCATATTGTAGGGGGCCACCTGGGAATGAACCCTATTGAAAATGGGTGAAGTGGGATCAAAGGTCACGGCATAGGAGCGGATCCATTCCATTGCCCTTATGCGTCATAACTTGCATAAATATGGTTCGATGTCGAAATTTTAGTATATTGTTGGGGATCACCTGGGAATGAACCCTATTGAAAATGGGTGAAGTTTGTTCAAAGGTCAGGCAGGACATAGGAGTGGGATGCATTCCATTGCCCTTATGCGTCATAACGTGCGTAAAAATGGTTTGATTTCGATGGAATTTTAGTATGTGGAAGGGGATCAGGACATAGGATCGGGATCCATTCCATCACCCTTATCCCATACTATTAAAGGAGCAATTCTTGTATGCATGTAAATTTTATTTTGAAAATGGCTCTAAGGATTTTGATTAAAGTCATTAACCTACTGTTTTCTGGTACTGGAAATCGATTTAGCTTGATCTCTACTTTAGGAAAATTCGTTTAGTGGGTAAAATAACCACTCCGAATTGCCACGTTTTTACTGTCATGGCGTCGTCCCATTAATGTTGTCCATGCTTAGAAATCTTATGACATCACAATCTCGCGCTTGAGATGTTAGCGCTCGGCCACACCATCTGTCTCATTACGTCGCGTGTTTTGTGTTGGTCCTATTAAAGTTTTATGACATCACACTCTTTCGAGCGGATTGTCGCAATTCCCATTTGCCTCATTACGTCGCGCGTTGTGTGCGTATGTCCGGCCGCACAATAACTCCCGTAAAAATTGTCCGATTTCGATGAATTTTTAGTATGTGGAAGGGGATCACCTGGGAAGGAACCCTATTGACAGTAAACGAAATGGGGTCAAAGGTTAGGACATAGGAGCGGGATCCATTCCACTGCTCTTATGCGTCATAACTAACGTAAAAAAAGTTCAATTTCGATTAAATTTTAGTATGTGGTAGGGGACCACTTGGGGACAAACCCTATTGAAAATGGGGAAAATGGGGTCAAAGGTCAGGACATAGGAGCGGAATCACTTCCACACCATTTTGCGTCATAACTTACGTAAAAATTCTTCGATTTGGATGAAATGTTAGTATGTTGTAGGGGCCTGCCTATAAAATGGACGAAATGGGGTCAAAGGTTAGGACATAGGAGCGGAATCTATTCCATAGCCCTTATGCATCATAACTTGCGTAAAAATGCTTCCATTGCGACAAAACTTTATCATGTTCTTTCGGGGTATACTGAACCGGTTCTGTAGAATATCATTGAAATGGGATCAAAGGTCAGGGCACAGGACCGAGATTTATACCACAGCCATTATCCTTATAACTTGAGTAATGATTTCTGGTATGTTGGAAAGCGTATTATAATCAATGCATTGCATGATTTTACTAACTTGTTAAATACTAGGTTTGAACAGCTGCAAGAACCTTCTGTGTCATCATTTTGTGTGTTTGATTTCACAGAGTGGCCTTCAGAAAACCAGCATTTAATATCCTTTGGCAACCAAAACATACAGCTGTTACTTGAACATTTTAGTTATTTTTTTTACAGGAGTGGATAAAGAAACAATTTGTCAAGAATGGGTGGTAGCATTAAAACTTAAGATATATAACATCCTTAAACACCAAAAAATATCAGCCCTTCAAGTTATTTACAAAGACCTAATGCAGCAAAATGACCCACAATACAGCAATATACTTCACATGGCGGAATTAATGTTTTCTCTTTCTGGGAGTACTGCAACTGTTGAAAGGGGCTTTTCAGCAATGAACATTCAAAAGAACGTGTTACGTACTGGCCTTCAACAGGAAGCCTTAAATGCCATCATGACCATCCACCTAAATGGGAAACCCCTCTCAGAGTTCAGCGCAGATGCCTCTATAAATCATTGGCTTGACCATGGACCTGACAAATGCCATATAGAATCTACATGATTAAATAATTAATCTAAATGGTGTAAATTGATAATGTCAAGAAGTAAAGTACACCTTTTCAATGCTAATGCTATGAAAGCAGAAATGTATTTATTTTCTGTATGTACATAAAAAAAAAAAATTCGGCAAAGTGAAGATATTTAAATTTTACGTAGTTATGGTATTTATACGAGTCTGACGGGCTACTTTCAAAGGAGGACGGGTAAAATTTCTGAGATTTTTCGTGCCCTGGGTCAGTGCATGCATTAAGGCCAAAGGTGGACTGACACCGTACTAATGTATGTCAATAAATGCTATTGTATTTCTCTTCTAGGTGTCCTGTTACTTTTGTTAATATAATATATATATATACTCTCGGTGTTGGACCTGGAGACCACGTGTTACCTAAGCTTTCATGGGTACTGGAGAACTTTCGCTTCTCTGAGTAGGAAGAGAAGACGTCATTTGCCAGTGTGCTGGTGCGGATCGAATGAGTCCTCTTGGAGGGGAAAAGGAACATAAATTCCACTTGTTCGTTATAATACTGTTCCTCTTTTCCTTTCTTTTTTATAATTATTTCCCACACTTTTCACTTTGCAATAATTTACACTAAAAATAAAAAATAAAAATAAAAAAACCCTGCAACTTTAGTATTTATTACAGAATTTTGGAAAATGTGTTACTTATTTATCTAAAAAAATTACTCCCTAGTAATGAGTACTAAGCACACTGAAGTTTTTTATTGATTCATGGGATATCTCACAGCACCTTTCCTTTGTTGATACCAGCTGGAGGGGGGCAATTTTGAATGTTTTTCTGCAATCTTTGACCTATTGAAAACAGCAGGGTTAAAAAATTCTGACTGCCATACCTTGAAGTACAGAGATCTATATACATTCTGCAGAGATCTATATTTATATAGATCTCTGCAGAATGTGCACACAGTAGGAATGTTTATTCCATTTCTTTTGATAAGAATTGGATTAGAAATTAGTTTCTATTCAAAAGTGAGAAATAGTTCATGGAAAGGAAATGCTTTTAAAAAATGATTGTCTGTGTCAAATCTGGTGGTCAAAAAAATTTATATTTGCAGTTACCTCGTTATGGAGCTAATGGATGCAAACCTGTGCCAAGTTATCCAAATGGACCTAGACCATGAAAGAATGTCCTATCTCCTTTATCAAATGCTTTGCGGCATTAAGCACCTTCATTCTGCTGGTATTATTCATAGGGTATGTGATCATTTGTTTAATGTTAAAGAGAATCTTTTTATTGTTGCATGTGATATTCTAGTGTGTGTGCACATGCATAATGGATGTGTTTTTTTAATGTGGCAAATTCTATTGTGTATGTTGCTGTTATTTCATCAAAGTTTTTTGTGTCCTACCCTAAAAATATTTTTCATGATTTCAAGGGAAATGGTTAGAGATCATTATGTTATAAAATGCAGTCTTTCCAGTGTTATGTTCAGATCACACACCTACCAAGTTTATAATTATACAAGTAGAATTTCTGTAAAATTTATGGAAATTCTACTTGTTTTACAGTTATTCCATTTTTACCCCTAAGTTAGTGCAGTTTCTAAGGGAGAATAAGTTTTCCCAGGTACCACCGCGTCTGTATAAATATTCTGGTTTACCGGATCACATTTTTACCCACTTCTGTGTCCCTAAACCTCACTGCTCGCAGTCTGGCTAGAAAGACTCAGTAAGAACGTTTAGGATTGGAATGGTGATAACTGCTGTAAAAGAGAGACAGAGAGGAATGAGTAATATCAGCCCAGACTTTAAATTACATTTTATAAAGGTATTCTAACATGTTTGCAAAAAAGATTTAATGTCAAAACCTCTGTCAGGTAAAAAGTTACTGCAATATGTCACTATAAGTTCACTGTTGCAAATAAAATTTTTATCTGTATATATAGCCTCAGTTATAGCATATGATAATTATGTATTGATTGAATTTTAATTGCACTGTAAGTGTAAAATAGTGTCAAATATCGTAATTATAGCATGTGAAATCAATTAAAATTGAAAAAGTGTTTGCATAATAAATGGCTTTTAATCAATATGTTCGATAAATTTGTCAATCGAATGTATCGATGAAATGCTAACAGAATTTTTTTATGGATTTCTGTTCTTGAAAGTTGGCTGGTCTATGACTAGATTTTAAATTATATTGAATAAACCTATGATAGTAATTGTGTGTGGCCACCTAATCCTGCAAAAAAAAAAAAAAAAAAAAAAAAAAAAAAAAGGAAGGAAAGAAAAGATGTAAATACATTGATGAAAAGATTGGAAAATATTTTGGGCAAATTTTATTTTCTTATGTATTGTTATTTATTACTGTTTGCAGTAACCGTTTAATCATACTGAATACGATAACGTAAACTCACAATTGAAACACATCGCAAATCAAAAGTGTTTGTATCAGGGAGAGTTGAGGGGTTACTCTGCAATCCATTTTGGCCGTGGCCTGAGATGTTGCTAGTGAGGTGTGATGCCACATGTCGTGGTGGTGTTGGAAGACAGAAAGAATGCAGAGGCGTGTCTGGTCTCTTCATGTGAACAGCTTCCCCGAGCTTCTTTAATGTCTCAGTATAACAAAAACTATTGACATTACCATCTTGTTTAAGCAAACCAACAATGATGATACTTCTAACATCCCAGCAAATTATCACCATCACTTTGTTGTTGTTGGGCACTGTATTTTGAATTTCTTAGGCCTAGGTGAGATCTTGTGCACCATTCCATGGACTATATTTTTGATACAGTAACTAAAATTAAAAAGTTTGCTTACCCAGAGTATACAATAAATAAATAATTCACTCAGAAATAATACACTATAAATTATTCTTTATCACTTTTATTTTATGTACAGACATTTGGTTTCCTTAGTTGTCTTCCAGGTCACATTATCAATGCTTTACTGTTGTTATTATTCAGGTTTGTTCATTTATACAGGTGACACTTTTGTCTCTGGGTTATAAAGCAATACCCAAGTTTTATCTCCATTAACCACATTGGGAAGAAAAATGTCCTGGTGCACCTGAAGCATCTCCAACAGATCTCTGCACACTTCAACCCTTTGATTCCAATGATCCTGGGTTACTTGGTGTAGAACCAACTTTGTACGCACAATTATTCCAGGTCATGAATCATAGTTTCCACAGCCACGTTGCAGTTCCTCGCAGATGGGGCTCCGTAAATGTGGTCACCTGTTCGCCATTGGCGACCACAATTTCAGTGTTTTTATTATTCTATTTTGCCCAAGAACGAGTGGCTGAAAAAGAAAAAATTAAATATATATCAAGAAAAATGTATGAAAGTTACCACAGTCAGCTGCAAAGAAACAAGCAAAACAGTGGCTCAGGCAAGGTTAGCCCAGAGGTAAAGGCAGAGAATGGTATGAAATGGTGCTCTTTTGATGGGGCATAAGATGTACATGGTCACTAAGTCAGTATGATACCATCAGCTGTGGATTGATATGTTAAGTGATGCCATAATGAAGGGGCAAGTGAAGGGAGAATAAAGCATATCTAATTAGAAACAGGTTTCGGCTTCTATTCTAAGCACAGCAGGATAAATGCTTGGTTGCTGATTATTGTTCAGTTATTGATTGTTGTTCTCCATTGTCAACAAGTCCACCAAAGGTAAAAAAAAAAAAGGAAAACTTCAAAATACGAGACGCAATTATTTTTGCTGCATTATGTTAATAACACATGAGACAAAAAGCAATTCCTGATATTTAAATTAATTTTTTTTTTTTTTTTTTTTTTTTTTTTGAGCTGCAAATGCGATTTGGTTTGTGTTGGTGAAATCCTAATGAGCTATTCATTAAAAGATATTCACACACCATCAGGGAGTTGACTTCCAGAGCTGACTAAGTACTAGAAAATCTCACTCGCTACCAGATTTTTAGAACTTTTTGGAGTACTGCTTGCAGATCCATTGTATGTTGTGTAGGTTGATCACCCCCTTGCTGGTTATTCTCATCAATGACTGCAGTCAAAGGCCTTCCTTTCTGTTATTTGTCACAACTGAAGTTTTTCCTGCTTGAAACTTAATCTATCTTCTAACATTGCTGACATTGTTGCATTTCCATAAATCTTATTCACCCTCATATGGATATTGTCTTATCACCTTTTGTCTCCAAAAACTCAATTGCAGCTCATTGCTTTAGGAGAATATTCATCCTGTGCATTGACCATACCTGCCAGGTGCTACGGAGTTATGAGAGCCTTTAAAAAACTATGGAATTTCAAGTTTTTGATTTTGCCTCTGGATATGCATGAATTTTTGTGCATAAATATCATTTTCTTTAATTGGATTCACTGTGAAAACTTTTTATAGTGTTCAATAATTTATTTTGAAGTTTAATTTTGCAATCACACATCATTGCTATAAACACAGCAGATGATATAGAAATTCCCATTGCAAGTTTCTGATTCCACGTCTCTATAAAATATTGAAAAGCAGATGATTTTGTTATAGGATCAGCAACAAGAACTTATTTGGATGAAAATAGTTTCTCGCGTAAAGAGCAAGTGCAGTTCTTCTCTTCGGTAAGAAAGTTCTTTTCTATTGCATGTGATTATGCATTGTAAAAGTTACTCGTTGAAGATGAATTTCTTCTTCATACAGAGAAGTAATTAATGTGAAAGACAGGTGCTCTGAGAGTTTCAAATCTGTAAAACATTTTGTTGATAGATTTCCAAATTGTTAAGAGTGAAGATATATGGATTTGCTCAAGGTAGAAAAAAAGAATTTGCTAGTTTTCAAGCAGAGAAATTTTCAGATGTAATGCAGTGTGACCACATTGACACTGTTTGGCATGAAATTGCCACGCTTACAAATTCTGATAGAGTTAAAAAGTAAGAAATTTTGCCAAGGATTATGTTGCCAATACTTACTGTTCCACATTGTAATTCTGCAGCTGAAAGGATTTTCAGTATGATATGTAAAAATCAAATGGAATTCCATTCATTGTTAGGTATTAAGACTACGGAGTCTTCATTAATAGAAAAATTAATTATCAATGAGTGGCAAGACTTTTACTCAAACTGAACTTTAAATGGCAAAAAAGTGCTGTTACATATCAGCAAAATTATCAAGCATCTTATTCAGATACTGCACATCTGTAATTTTTTCCATTGAAAGGTTAGTTTTAGATTTTCTTAGTTTTGTTTTATTATATTTTCATTGAAAAGTAGAACATTGCTAAACTATGCTATAAAATGCATTATTTAGCTCAAGGTTGATCAATGCCATTTTTTTTCACATAATGTACTACTGATAAAACACTTTCAAAGTTATCAGGTATGGTATTGACCTATAAAATGCAAAAAGGTGTACATTTATTCAGAAGATACTTTATATTTATACAAACTTCATGTAAATTACAGGACTTACTAGCTAAAAGTCATTACTTTTAGGACAGTTCTGTACAGCAACTGTGCTAATTGGGGATATGTGGTACACTTGTTGCTTGCTGGTAGGGGTTGTGACAATACATATATCTCTTGTGCCATAAAGTCTCTCAACTCATTTACCCCCTACTTGCTGGTGCTGCTTGTTAAGTCATGCACGTACACTAGTGGACTGGCAAAACTCACTAATGTGGTGCTTTGAAGAGCCCTTAAGAAGTAGGTGAATATATGAATGGTGGTGATGCAGTTTGTCAAAATAAAATAAAAAATAAAGATAATATGCCATTAGGATTTATCTATTCATAGGTAGTTTTAAATTGTACACTTACGAGCATTTTCAAAAAGTTTATAGAAATACAGTGAAGAGCAATTGAATTAGAGACAGCTGGCGTTATGCAAATGTGGCGCTGTGGGCGGCCTGGTAAATGGAAATGACATGACGACGTATGCAGCGATCCGACAATATAAGGAGTGATGCGACGGGAATCGGTAAGAGTCGGACGCAGTATGGGTAAAACGAAGGATCTAAGCGTATTTGATCGTGGGCAAATTGTCGGGGCCCGACGAATGGGTCACTCCATCTCTGAAGTCATGCAGGCACTGGGATTTTCACGAGCCACTATGTCATGGGTGCACCGTGAGTACATCGAATCCGGTAAAACCATCCCTGCAAGGGCCAACTGCCGTGGACAACAGCGTGTGGATAAGCGGGGTCATTGTCGGCTAGCTCGCATTGTAACAGCAGATAGACGGACCACAGTGCAAGAAATCCTTCAGCAATTTAACGCTGGTGCACAAAAATATGTAAGCAGCCACACCATCCAGAACCATCTCCTCGCTATGGGGTACATAAGCCATCTTCCCAAGAGGGTACCGCTGCTGACCGCACATCACAGGGTGCAAAAATTAGCATGGGAACATCGCCACTGGACCCTAGACATGTGGAAAAATGTTGCCTGGACTGATGAGTTGAGATACACGTTGGTGCATGCGGATGGCAGGATATGAGTACGGCGCAAACCACATAAAGCGATGGATCCTTCTTGCCAGCAGGGTACTCTTCAAGCTGGTGGGGGTGGCATTCTCGTCTGGGGACTGTTTATGTGGACTGAAATGGGACCCCTGGTACGTGTGACATCGTCCCTTACAGGTCAATGTTACCGGGATATCCTGGATGACCATTTGCTCTCGTTTGTACATCTTCAACATCCCACTGGGGACCTCATCCTGCAACAAGACAATGCATCGTGCCATCGCTCCCAAATTGTATCCAAATGGTTGGATGAACACTCCACCGACGTGACCTCGCTTCCTTGGCCAGCTAGGTCACCTGACCTCAATTCCATCGAGCACATCTGGGATGCGATCGAGAGAGATGTTCGAGGCTCTGACCCCTCTCCATCAAATCTTCGTGAACTGTGGGAGCTTGTTCAGTGGTCGTGGATCCGTATGGCTTCCCAACACTTCCGGTGTCTTGTCGAGTCTATGCTGAGACGAATCGCTGCCGTCATCAGGACGAAAGTGGGTGCTACACGTTACTAGACAGGTATCTCTAATTCAATTGCTCTTCAGTGTATAGTTACAATGCTATCAAAATACACAGAAAAGTCATTTTCTGGTTGGAAACAAAAAAAGTATCCAAATACAGGGTGTCCCACTTGCTACCGAACCCAGCATTTCTTTAATAATATTAACACCAATGAAAATATTGCAATGAAATTTGAAGTGAACATACCTCATTTTGTGTGAAATGTGATGACATCACAACATGTACAGAAAGTGGCCACCATTTGCGTCCAGATGGCATTGAACCCGGCGCACCATATTGTAGAAACTCCTTACCAGTATATTCGCAGTCACTGCCTGAATTTCTTTGGTGATGTTTGCTTTCAAGGCATCTATGGTTCGCGGTTTCTTTTGGTAAACTCTTCCTTGTAGATATCGCCATGAAAAGTAATCAGAAGGCATCAGACCAGGCGAGCGTGGTCATATAGACCCTTCGAAATGACGTGGTCGCCAAAAAAGGACTTAATTTCGGCCATACTGGTGTGTGATGTCGCTCCATCATGCTATTAATATCACTTGGGAGTTCTTAATCGTACAATTGATTTACAAAGGTGTTGAAGATTTCCATATATGCAGCTGTTGTGATGGTTTTATTGAAGAAGATTGGACCAATTATGCGGTGCCGGGTCATCCCACACCAGTTCCATTAGATTTCTTCTTCTCTGTATTTTCTATTTGAGGAAAATACAGATAAGAAACCCAATGGATTATTAACACAACCAAACAATTTGGATATGACACAAAAACTGTTAAAAAGATGATTTTTGAATACAAGAAGAAATTAAAAAGAGTCTAGACAAAACATCCTAAAAAGAAATACAAATTTTCAGGTTCTTTCCCTTTTATTAGAGGACTAAGTGGGAAATTTTTAAGATTAATGATGAAACAACATTATTTTTGGACATTCAGTTTAGAATATTGGTGACTTAATTATAAAGAAAAAAGTAACAATAATATACTACAATTAGCAGGCGTATAAGAAATTCCTATTGTTTCACAGAGTTCTGAAGACCACATTTCATACATTGGCAGCACAAAAAATAGATTAATAAAAAGATTACATCAACATATAAAAAATTGGAACAAAAAAGAAGAAAAAAACTGCACTTATCCAACACTGTGTTAAACATAAACAATACCCTGAGTTTGAAAATATTAAATTACTAACCACCCACACAAACGAAAAAGAATTAAGGATTTCTGAAAGCGTTATTATTGAACAAAAAAAAAAAAAAAAAAAAAGATAAAATATGCAACTTACAAGACCCTACCACCTTAGACACAGCCTGAAAATCACTTATAGAAAAAGAAAAAAATTCACAAAAAAAGACAAAAAAAAAAGAACATTAAAAAATTCACACCAATAAATAAAGAATAAAAAAAATACACCTGTTTCTACGAACAAATAATAATAGCCCAAAAATATCTACACAAAAGAATTATACTTACGACTGATACCTACCAACTCATCCAATAGATGGCGACACATTAGAAACAAATCACCTGACACATACAGACACACAATAGAATTATACTCACGACTGATACCTACCAACTCATCCAATAGATGGAAACAAATCACCTAACACATACAGGCAGCAAACCTTCCCATCGATTCCTGACATGCAACTCCAAAAACTACATGCGCGCGAGGAACCCTCGTGTAGAAGTAGTGGCCAGATGATGGCGGTTATGCACCGCAGAAAACGCTCGCCGTAACAGCGAACCCCTTGTGAGACGTCTCCTGACCTGATGAGTATAACTCTTTCTACTAAAATCTTTTGATTAATAGTAAATTTTAAACGTTTGATTGTGCGAATGAATGAATGTGGAACTGAAGATATATAACCTAACTGCTTTATTTATGCAAAAAAAAAATTCATAACTAACCAAAGGTCCGTAATATAAGGGACCTCTCGGGCCAGGAGCACGTGCCTCACACAGCAAACAACGTGCGAAATACTTTGAAATATCAGGTAAAATATCTTAGATATTATGTATATTTTAATCAAAAGCACATTTATAACATAAAACAACCCATAAGTTTGCCTCATGAATTGCATTTTTCGTAATGTCTTGACATGGTGCACTGGTGTGACATGGAATCTGATATCACAGTAGGACATCTCTTTTCTATATTCTTTGCATTGTGACAGTATGATGCTGTGTTGATGTTTTTTGTAATCTATTCTCATATACTTTTCTTGCTGCCATCCTGCAAATGATCTTGCAGTAGAACAGTGTCCATCTACTCCACACACCACTCATGGTAAAAGGACAGTCTCCTGGACATGGACATTCTCCCATACCTACGAACTCACTTAACCTCTCAACCAATTGTATGTGTGTTGGATTTCACCCGTTGGTTGCCATTCCTGTGGTGGACCTGAACAGCTGCATGTCAACTTAGTTGCTGCTTGGAATGCCCTTCCCCAGTCACTGTCCACGATTTTATTGACATCGTGGCTTGTTTGCAGGCTTGTATAACTGCTTGAGTTGGGCTAACTTATTTACTGAACAATGCTGAATAAAATCAGAGTAATAGCATCTGACATTTCATTTTTTTTTATTTTTACATGCTTTTTCTCCAGCTCTTCTCATCTTGCGATTTTCACAGCTGAACATCAATTTCTTCTTGATGTTGCAATTTCCATATTGAGCAGCGTAATAAAAGGTGATAAATTACACCTCATCCTGCCCTTTGCTACCTACTTGGTGCTCCTAGTGTGAGTAAACTGAATCCCACCAAAGAATGTAACAGTTGTTTTTCTTAGTAAATCTAAATTAATTTTTCAGGACCTGAGAACTTTGAATTGTAAAAAGAGGTTAAAGAAGTAACATTAAATAGCATGGAAGGTGCTTTCAATTACTTAGAAATGGGAAATTGTTGCATTACTTCTTCCCATAATTTACTAACAGGTTTGTTGAAACTCAAATGCTCTTAGCACGTCAATAACATAGCCTCGTTTAAAAGAGAAAAAGAGGAGAAGGCTTAAAGGAGTACTGAATTTAGCTCAGATTTTTATTTCAATATAGATGCATTTCAGATATTACAAAATATTAATGTAGCATAAAGATAAGCTATTTATTTTGACTGTATGGTACGCCTAAGGGTTATGAGCTGCATTAAATGCTTATTTTTATATTGCTGCTTTAAATTATTGTATCACATATCTCTAAAACGTTGTTTTACTTGTTCTTCAGTCAGTGATCTTTCCAAAAAGAAAAAAGTGTGTGTGGAAAGATGCCTGCCATTTTGATGGTTATATCTTTGAATGTTTTCCATTGAGAATTTTATGACACATTTTGCTCTCAAAAAATTTACCACTGTTTAATTTTTCCATAGTTGTGCTTAAATGAGTAACTTTTAAAGTTTATGTTGTGCAGTGAATTAAACTTGTTTTAGATACTATTTATTTCTTTTGTTTATAGGATCTAAAGCCTAGTAACATAGTTGTAAAGGCTGACTGTACTTTAAAAATATTAGATTTTGGTCTAGCAAGGACAGCAGGTACTACATTTATGATGACCCCATATGTTGTTACTAGGTACTACCGTGCTCCTGAAGTTATTTTGGGGATGGGCTACAAAGAAAACGGTGAGGAAGCAGTTTAATATATTTCTCTCAAATTTCAAATTTGTATCTGTATTTTTTTTTAATTTTTTTTTTTTTTTGTGACTGTTAATTTTTCACACAATATCTTGAGCAACCATGTGTTAACTTTTGCCAGTTTTTGTTTGTTTGTTTTGCTTTGAAAATCAGTATAATCTTTTAATTTTCACAATTTCATGAGAGGGGTTCTGTCCTTGTTAGTGAAGATCTGTCAAAAGTGATGTAATTTTTCTCTTATTAAGCTGAAGGATTTTTTTTTTTCTTGCCTATTCTGTTTTTAGCTATTTAGGTAAGATTCTGTTGATGTATGAAATTAAGCTATTGCTTTTGCTGTTGACTACATGAAAATCAGGTGTTCTCCATTGATTTATTATGGAGGAAGCAGTGTCATTTTTCCTAATTTCTATTGTTCTCGGTGCTGTGAAGATTTTGATCTTGTGTCATCCCCCTCTTACCAAAAGAGGAAACAGCCTACTGACACGCAATTCAGTGTTTAGTAATATATTATAACCTCACATGGCTGTAATGCAATTGTAAAAATTCTGATAAACCATTTTCAACACAATGTTATGTAACAATTTTTTACTGAAACAATGATTGCTTAATTTTGCAAATTCTGTCAGAAAGATTTAAGTTCAGTATCATTTGTTGATGGTTTTCTATTGGTGCAGGAGTCAGACAAGAGTGTGTAATGTCACCATGGCTGTTTAATATATTTATTGATGTGTGCATGCGTGATGCCAAAATAGATAATACTGGTTTATGTCTTGGTGATATACGTGTGTGCAGATTTCTGTATGCTGATGACACCGTCCTGTTAGCAGAGAGCAAAAGTGAGTTGCAGGGTATGTTGTCCCGAATGCACGAAGTTATCATGAAATTCAACCTGAGTATAAATAAGGGAAAACCCAAAGTCATGGTTTTTGAGAGAGGAACTGGTAATACTGAATGTCATGTAAGTCTAAATGGCACAGTGATTGACCAGATGAGTGAGTTTGTGTATTTAGGAAGCATGTTTGACAGAGAGAACAAATTGGATGGTGAAATTAGTAGGAGAGTGAATTCTTCATTGAAAGTCATAGCTGCTTGGGAGGTTTTCACAGGAATGATGGGTTCTCCAGGGAGTCCCGCATGACTGTGCATGAAAGTGTAATTGCCCCTACTCTGATGTATGGCAGTGAAACATGGGTACCACAGAAGAAACATAGGAGTCGTTTGTATGCTGGAGAAGTGCATTACTTATGGGGGTGGGGGTGGCAAGATACATTCTGATTGTGTGAGGAATTAAGATGTGTTGCAGTTGTGTGATGTGAAGCAAAATGTTGTTAGCAAGGTGGAGACTAATATGCTTCGGTGGTTTGGCCATGTTGAAAGAATGAGTGATGAGATGCTTACTAAGAAAATCTTTTTAGCCCAAGTGGCAGGAAAGAAAGGCAGAAGAAGGCCAAGGAAGTTTTGGGAGGATCAGATCCAGGAGTGTGTGCTTGAGAAAAAGATTGAGTATGAAGTATAGAAGATCTTGTGTATGGCGTGTGATGGATGTCAGGGAAGCCCGAGCTGTATGTCAAAATCGCTGTAAATGAAGAAGTTTGATACAGCAATAGTGAGAAAATATTTTCTGGTAGTTTGTATTTTTTTTGTGGAGCTAACCTCTGAATCTCAGAGAACAGCTTGGTGGTATGTAATCATTTATAACAACAGTTCTTAAGTTTAAACATGTGTGATTGGTTGTGTGCTAGATGTGCTTCATTAAAATCATTTATTTAAGTGTTAGAATGAAATGGCACCCTCACTGTGTAACCAAGTTTGCATAATGACTGCTTATCAAATGATTTTGGCAGGCTTAGCATATGAGAATGAAATTGTACATTATTTCCATGGTCAACACTCTATTGATTTGCATGTACCATGGTTTCCTTGCTGCTGTGTAGAAATGGCAATTGATACATTCTTAAGTAGCATTATATAGCGGTTAGGTGGCATCAGTTATACACTGCTGGACAATTGCTAAGGACGGATGACAATAGCAACGATAGCAACCATAAAATGGAAGGCAGGAAAATGTGGAAATTAGCATAAGTGCGGGATACAGTAAGACGTGTTGTGCGTAGGCAAATTTTGGATTGCCAAACTTGTTCGTAACGTCATAGCGCTGATAAGAGATATAAAGGATTTGACGCGTATTGATCGTTGTTGTTCAAACGCAAAGTTGAAAGGGAAAGAATCAATTGACGAACTTGCAATTTTCAGTATGTCTTCCCGACATCACCTTGATGATTTTACGCGTTGCCATATTATTGGCAAGATTGAAGAAGGGCGAAAAATAATAGATGTTGCCAGGGAGTTCGACGTCAGCCACAATGTTGTTTCAAGGCTTTGGAAATCATTTCAAACAAATGGAGAGTGTAGCAAACGTCACGGGGTAGGTCGTGTTCGCAGTACGACACCTGCAGAAGATCGGTACATAGTGCTATAAAAAAAGACACCGGCGCAGCACAGCTAGTGAGGTAGCAAATCAGTTTATGGCTGCTACTGGCAAGCGGATCTCCTGAAAAACTGTCGCCAGACGTTTGCATGAAGAAGGACTATACGCCCGCCGTCCTGTTCCGTGCATCCCATTGTCCAGACGTCTCCGTACCGCCCGTTTGCAATGGTGCCATCAACATCGCAATTGGACTGATAACGACTGGTCTGCTGTCCTCTTCTCAGATGAGAGTAGATACAGTCTATCATCTGATTGTCGACGACAACTGATCGGGCGTGATAGTGGTACTGCATATTGTCCAGCAAACATACAGGAAAGGGACCGATATCCGACATGTAGTGTCATGGTATGGGCTGGCATCATGATCAATGGCCGTACGTCCCTCTATGTGCTTCCAACTGGGACTATGACTGGCCAACGATACATTAATGATGTTCTGCTACCTCATGTTCGCATGTTCCGTGGTGCTGTCGGTGATAGATTAATTTTCATGGACGACAACGCAACATGTCATCGAACAGTCGCTGTCCGGGAGTGTCTTGAGAACGAGGATATTCAACGCCTCGTATGGCCAGCACGTTCTCCAGATCTGAATCCTATTGAAAATGTGTGGGATGCTTTGGAGAGGAGTCTTGCTGGTCGCCAATGCCCACCAATAAACAAGGACACCCTCATCCGTGGACTGACAGAGGAATGGGATAAATTACCTCAACAGCTGCTTGATAATGTTGTACAAAGCATGACACGATGTGTGGAATCTTGCATCGCCTTCCATGGTGGCCATATCCCGTATTGACATCTTACGCCGAAATGCCTGCGGACGGTAATTGCATTTTTTTCACGTTTACGTATTCTGCACAAAATGGCCTGTTTGTGCCTTGAACACGTTCCAAAGCCTTCTGGATTTCAGAGCACAATAAATTGTCTTTCTTGTAATGTCCTGGCATTCTGACATTATTTTATTTCACTTGGCATCCAACCACACTTACTTTTTTATGTGCTATATAGCCGTTTATGATCCGTCCTTAGCAATTGTCCAGCAGTTTATGTATGTAGTTATCTTTTGCTTCCTATGATTTTGCAAACTTGCCTATGTAGAACTCTCTACCTCCCACCCCCATGTTTGGAACTTATGACTTGCCATGTTGCTAGTTATATATGGGGGTCATACCATCCTATATACCCTATTTTTCTGTAAAAATGCTAAAAACATCTTACTTTGTCCTGTATTTTATGTATTGTGCTAAAGAAAAAGTTATAATAGCAGGGGATTTCAATGCTAGAGTAGGCATGCAGAATGCTATTTCTGACAATGTTCTGGGTAAGTTTAATGATCCTTGTGTGAATGGTAATGGTGAAAGATTAATTGAACTCTGCATTGAGAATGGTTTGTGTGTATGTAATACATTTTTTAACCACAAGTATATCCACACATATACTTGGGAAAATCGTACTCTTGGTCAAAAGAGTGCGATAGATTTTGTTGTCTACGATCAGCGTTTGAAACACTTAGTTCTTGACACCCGTGTGATGAGACGTGTGGATGTTGGTTCTGACCATTACTTGGTAGTGTCATGAGTGAAACTTAATGTTGGTTGAAGGAATAGGGAGATACCCAGGATAGAAAGAATAAATGTTGATAGGCTCCTTGAAGACCATCAGCGTTATTCTGACTTACTCAGAGAACGACTGAAGGAGCTGAAGTCTCTGGTGAGAGGGATGTAGAAAAGAAGTGGGAATGTTTTAAGAACTGTGTTGTCACTGCTGCTAAAAGAGGTCTGTGGCACCACAATAGTGGGTAACAATAGAGGTGATGCTTGGTGGAATAGTGAAATTGAAGAGGCAGTAAAGAGAAAGAAGGAAGCCTATTTGGGGATGTTGCAAGGTAGAGTCTCTGTGGATGAATACCGCTGTAAGAAGCGTGAAGCTGCTAAGCTGGTTCGCCAGAGTAAGGCAAAAGATAGGAAGGAGAAGGTGGAAAGACATGAACTAGTCCCACGAGTTCAGTGAAAGATGGGGTGAATACTTCTGTGAGTTATTAGATCAGGAAAGCAAAGATGATTCTGAGACAGATGCAGATGCTGTCACAGTGAGGGATGGAAGCACAGAATTGATCGCAAGAGAAAAAGTGTGTAAAGCTCTAAAATCTCTTCAGAATGGTAAGGCTCAGAGATGTTGAAATATGGTGGTGACTTTGTAATTGACTGGTTAACTGAAATTTGCCAGTTGTGCTGGAAGTTAGGAATGGTCCCTTACAGTTGGAAGGATGCTATTATTGTTCCCTTGTATAAGGGAAAAGGTGATCAGACTGAATGCAAGAACTATTGGGGTATTAGCCTACTAAGTGTGCCAGGGAAAGTGTTTGGTAAGGCTGTTATTGAAAAAGTATGGGGTCTCGCATCAGAGAAAGTGTGGGATGTTCAGAGTGGATTTATGCCTGGTAAAGGCTGCACTAACCAGATTTTTGCATTACGCACAATGATTGAAAAGTATCTGGCTGTTGGTAAGAAACATTTTTCTGCCTTCATAGATTTAGAGAAAGCTTACGACAGAGTAAATAGGACACGTTTGTAGAAGGTATTTAATGAATATGGTGTTACTGGGAATCTACTTAATAGTGTAAAAGCCATGTATGCTGGTAGTAGAGCTTGTGTACGAGTGAATGGTGTTTTATCCAAATGGTTTTCTATTGGTGCAGGAGTTAGACGGGGTTGTGTAATGTCACCATGGCTGTTTAATATATTTATGGATGTGTGCGTGTCTGATGCCAAAATAGATGATAGTGGTTTATGTCTTGCTGATATCCGTGTGTGCAGATTGCTGTTTGCTGATGACACTGTCCTGTTGGCAGAGAGCAAAAGTGATTTGCAGAGTATGTTGTCTCGGATGTACAAAGTTTGCACGAAATTCAAACTGAGTATAAATAAGGGAAAAACCAAAGTTATGGTTTTTGAGAGAGGAACTGGTAGCACTAAATGTAATGTAAGTCTAAATGGCACTGTGATTGACCAGGTGAGTGAGTTTGTGTATTTAGGAAGAATGTTTGACAGAGAGAACAAATTGGATGGTGAAATTAGTAGGCGAGTGAATTCTTCATTGAAAGTCATAGCTGCTCTGGGAGGTTTTCACAGGAATGATGGGTTCTCTAGAGAGTCCCGCATGGCTGTGTGTGAAAGTGTAATTATTCCTACGCTGTTGTATGGCAGTGAAATCTGGGTACTGCAGAAGAAACATAGGAGTCGTTTGTGTGCTGGAGAAATGCATTACTTACGGGGGGTTGTGGCAAGACACGGTCTGATTGTGTGAGGAATGAAGATGTGTTTCAGTTGTGTGATGTGAAGCAAATTGTTGTTAGCAAGGTGGAGACCAATATGCTTCGGTGGTTTGCCCATGTTGAAAGAATGAGTGATGAGATGCTTACTAAGAAAATCTTTTTAGCCCAAGTGGCAGGAAGGAAAGGCAAAGGAAGGCCAAGGAAGACATGGGTGGATCAGATTCAGTAGTGTCTGCTTGAGGAAAAGATAATGAGTATGAAGTATAAAAGATCTTGTGTGTGGTATGTAATGGATATCAGTGAAACCCGAATTGTATGTCAAGATCGCTGTAAATAGAAAAGTTTGATACGCCAACAATAAGTAAAAATATGTGGTAGTTTGTATTTCTTTTTGGAGCTAACCTCTGAATCTCAGAGAACAGCTTAGTGGTATATATGTTTGTATGTATGTATGATGTGAATAGTGTTTAAACTGTACCTATAAATGCTTTCAGGAGCCTGCAGCATCCATTGAAGTCTGTTAATCCCCTGATATTTGAAGTCAAGTGGGTTAAAATTATGTAGCAGTACATTTGTGTAAATGAAAAGGAAAATTCTCCAGGTCAAGTGCATTTAAAATCGAGCAAGCGCTAAAGTGTTGAGGTGATGTGCTTGAGCCAAGTATGTTTGGCTATCGCAGGCATAAAGATTTCCCCACGGATTTGCAGAATTCTGCTTTTTTTTTTTTTTTTTTTTTTTTTCTTGTCATGGTTTTGGATCATTATAAAGCTGCTGAGTTTCTATGATGTGATTTTTAATACAGTGATTTTTTTTTTTTGTGTGTGTGTGTGTGTGTGTGTGGTACTTTTGGCGAGTAGCTGGTATTTCTTTAATAACAGTTACTTCCTGAGGGTGAGTGTATGTATATCCATAGGGAACATTTTCCGTTGTGGGATTCCATCTTTCAAAGAATTCTGGTGATGTAAGAAGTTAGACAGAGCAAGAATTTCTCCCATAATCATAATTTTTTTAATAAACACTTGTGTTTCAGCTTGTAAAAGGAGACAAAAATTTCAGGAAATAGGAATTTTATTGAGTGAAAAATTATCTGATTGTTGTAATTTCTTTTTCTCTGTATATTATTTTCTGTCTATTCGTTTTCTCTGTATTTTATAGCATTTATGTCACTTTTTTCCATAAATGTTTGTCATCCTTGTGGCTGCATGGTACGAAGTGCTGACTTTTGATCGTTCATCCGAGATGGAGGCTGGGTTCAAATCCTAGGTGAGGCATGAATGGTTTGTTTGTCTTATAGCACTAACTCTCTCACTTCTCTGGAACCAGTGGCCCGAAATATGGGACGGGCAACTGCTTTATAATAGCCTGTTGAGTTGCTTGTGGAGTCATTAAACCCTTAAAGTAACTAACAAAAAGTATGTATTTCTGCTTGTAAAAGAAGGCTTAAATTTTGGAAAACAGAAGTTTAGACAGAGCGAACATTTCTCGTGTAATTGTAGAGTTTTTTACTTTCAATGTGTCTTCTCTCTTGTATTGTTAAATTTAATTGGAAAAAAATTTGCATGAGAAAGGAGACTAAAATTTTCAATAAGGGAAGTTACACAGAACAAAAATTTCTTCTGTAGTTGTGATTTCTTTTTCTTCTGATGATCCTTATGTTCTGGATTATTGTTAAATATTGTTTTCCTCATAAATGTTTGCATTTCAGTTTGAAAAGGGAGGAAGAAATTTCCACAAATGGAATGATGGTATTGGAAACATAAGAATTGATGCAATGGTGGGCAAAGGTATTCATTCTTTTAAAGTACACTGTGTTATCTAAAATAGTGAAAGCCTTGATGTCATGCTTTCATTCTGGTCAGGCTGAAAGTGCTTTCAGCATTATGGATGAAATTATAGTCAGGAAGAATGAATGCCAAAAGCTATTTGGCTATGCAAACTGAGTACAAATTTAAAGTTCTACTGGCTAAAGTTCTACTGGTCAGGTTAAGTGTGCAGTTCAGTTCTTCAGTAAAACTGGTAATGATTCCAATCTTTGTTGAAATCTAAGGACATTGTTTTTTAACCAAAAATGTTTTTATATATTTTTGATTAAAGATTATTTTTTTTATTTCATTCTGCCAGCTGTTTCATTTTTACCATGTGTTTACTAATTTCTGCCACTGTCCCAGCAAGAATACATTTTTGCTGACAAGAACTCAACCCAGATTTCAACATACACAAAACACATGATGCATGATTCTCATTCCTAGTTTGGTTAGAAATAACGGGATATTTGTTACAGGTATAGTGTTTTAGATAATTGCATTTGTGGGTAATTCCATGCCAAATCAACCAGTCACTCAACCTGACCATTTCAGATTTCAATGGAACCTTTCGGGATCATTCTCCCTAGTGATATAAATGAGAATATATTTTTTAATTTTTTTTTTATCTCATTGGGTTTTCATGTTATTAATTTTTAAAATTTTGAAAAATTGTTTTTTTTGCTTGCATAAACTTTTTCAATCTTGAATTTCTCAAGTTTTATAAGGCCTAGAGAGTTGTTTGACCCCTCATTTTAAAGAGAATTTCATAAGTTTTAATTTGATGTGCAACTTGACTATGCTTGGTGAATTATTATTTTTTAATTAAAAAAAATAATTTTTAAGTTTTTTAAAATTTTTGAAAAAAAATGTTTTTTGTAATATTATAAGCTTTAAATCCTGAAACTTTTAGAGTGGGATCTCAATGGGATCAGGAGTTATGGTACCAATGGTATTGTTTTAAATACCAGTTAGGGCTACATTGCTATCTTTAACTTTTGTAAGGTAAAAAAAAAAAAAAAAATACATTGGCTATAAAGTAACCAATTTACATTAGGGTATGTTACAGATAATGATTTACTCAACCTACAGACAAATTAAGGATAACATGTGAGTAAATAGTCTGGTAATCACAGGTGTTCTGGCACAAGCCTGTACAGACTTGTCTGGTTCATGTTCTTGCAGGAGTGTGACTCATGCCCACTCTAGCTCAACTTTTGCTTAGTTTCCTCTAAGATCTCAGTGAGTGAACAGTTAGTTGTTGGCAGTGTTACTTAAAGTGTTTCACATAAAAATATGATTTTTATAAGTTAATAGTTTTTTTCAGTGGAAGTGAAATAAGTTGTGTTTGTTAAGTAATAAGTTTAACCATTTTTGACATCTTTGTTTGGAACAACTAGGTTTCTCTCCAGTTCAAAAGTAGTCTTAAAGGCCTATTATTATATAAGATATTTTTTTTATTGTTTCAGACAATTTGACTTGTACTATTATTTATAATTTTAACTCTACTCTATTATTAGGCTTCTGTGACAATATGGGTGAACCCAGTACATCAAAGCATTTTTTGGTATATTGCTGTAACCCATTTAAGAAACCTGGTCATAATTATTATAAGAAACAATTGAGATCTGTAAATGAAAATATTTTGAGACATAATGCCAATTTACATGAAGGTGACAAGATATGTGATTGGTGTCGTAAAACTTTACTAAAGCTCCCAGATATTTTAACTGAGCAAGAAGGCTTGCATTCAGACAGCTCAGAATCACAAGACCATTTGAATGATCCTGAAGTACCAGTTCAAAATACATTGTCAACTCCAGAGAAAAAAAGAGGTAATTGAAGCTTTGAACAAAAGTCTTGACTGCTATAGAAGAAACACCTGTTAAAAGAAAACATTTGATTAAAAAAAATACCCAGAAGCAAAGATTAAAAAAAGTGACTGAAGCTTTTAGAAGGAAAGTACTTAATTTAAATCCAGGTACCACTGAATCTGACGCTGCAAAAAATTATGATGATGAAATTCTTAATCAATTGAAAGAAAAGTTCAGTGCTACTACAGACAAAAGTGTTAGAATGCAGGTTCTAACTACACTTCCCAAAAGCTGGACTCTTCAAATTCAGTTTCATTTTTTTTTTTTTTTTTTTTTAGTGTCTAATTTTACTGCTAGAAAGGCAAAAACAGTGTTAAATGAAAAAGGTATAATGTCATCCCCTGACCCAAAGCCTGGAAGAACATTGGACCCTGCAACGGTATTCCTCAGTGGCGAAGCGTCAATGGAAGCAAGGGAAGCATTGCTTCCCTTTGGTTCATGCGGTGTCTTTTGCGTGAATTAAAAATATGTAGCATTCAAGTAAAATAGAAATATCACACCAACATAACGCAACGGGCATTTTTTTTTTCAGTATCTTTTATTTTCAAGAAAGCAAATTCATATTTGTATTTTTACGATAACAAGAACAAATGTCTGGTACGTAAGTTGCTTGTTGGAAGCAACGCAGATAATGTATCCAGCTGAACCTTAGTAACATGGCATGCCCACCCGCAGAGTGGCCAGCCACAGCCAGTAATGCTGTGCTAAGCATAGAGCGTGGGGAAGCATTCTCCCAAACGCTTCCACATGGCCAAAAGACAGAACCACACAAGAGAGTTTCAAGGATAAAGCCACTAACTTTTGAGCATGCGCTCTTTCCGAACATTCAGTCAGCACTTGGAGGTCTCCCGTAACAATAGTTTGAAGTTGCAATTTGTCAAAAGTTTTCCGTGTTAGTGTAATTGGTTGATTCAGTTCCATTATTGGCTTATGGTTTGAACTTTCAGTAGTTTTATGTCACACGTTCTTTAGCGGTGACATGTCATTATTTCAGGAATATAAAAGTAAGCGTTACTTTTATTAGTGTAGCTATTTGTTTCTGTGACTCTTCTCAGAAATGTAAGGACCATGGAAGCAATGGACTCTGGCACATCTACAGTAAGTACATGACTATGTGAACTCCAAAGACTGCATTCTGGAAAAAATACTTTCTCTGTCTTTTGGATCATTTTCACATGCTGAGAAACTTAGTTTCGTAACTAATGGAAGACCACTATCTGAACTTACTCTAAAGACGAAGACAAAAAAATGTATGTGTCATTTTCGTTCTGGTTTATATGATGATATAAAGTGGTTGTGTGGTAGCAAGAAATTGAATAAGCTGTTCTGCTGGCCTTGTGTTCTTTTCAGCACTGAAAAAACGGTTTGGTCTTCTACTAGATTTGATAACTTAAACAATCTGCATAAAGCGCAAACGAGGCATGAATTATCCCAACCGCACATTGTTGCATGCATGAATTTAAAGCAGTATGGATTGAATTCGGGCTTAGTGAACAAGTGCGGCTAAACACAGAAAAGCACAATGAAGTAATGCGGCATAATAGATATATCCTAGGCAGATTAATTAATGTTTGTTTGCTGGGCAAACAAGAGCTGTCATTTAAAGGTCATGATAAATTCGCTGAACAAGGGAAATTACATAGAATTTATTTATGAGCTAGCTGAAGTAGACATTAAATTAAAGGACCACCTTAATAATTCAAATGTGTTTTCTGGACTTTCAAGTGGCATTCAAAATGACATAATTAAATCCATTTCAGAAGTTATGATAAATGCAGTTAAAAAAGAAATCCAACAGACTCCATTCATAGGTATTGTACTGGACGAAACCACAGATGTAAACAAAAAGTCATAGTTAGTTATAGACGGTTTTTCGTTATGCGTACAGCAATGGAGAAATTCAAGAAATATTTCTGGGTGTTAGCAATGATCACACCGCCAAAGCTTTAGCTGAACATGTATAAAAAATTTTGGAAGAGTTTATATGCAAACATAAATTAATCACTCAAACTTACGACGGAGCTGCTGTAATGGCTGGAGAAATTAGTGGCTTACAAACTCGAGTTAAACAAGAATGCAGGGACGCTATTTTTGTACATTGCTACGTGCATAAACTGAACTTAGTGTTGGTTGATTCTTTGAAATGTATTAAACAGTGTAGTATATTTTTTTATTTTATCGGGATTTGGTGTTTTCTTTTCAAAGTCAACAAAAAGAATGTACTTATTAGACCAAGAAATAAAAAAGTGGTTTCCCTGCATTGCTGCAACTCAATGGAACTGCAATAGCAGACTTTTAGAAACGGTGTACGAATACAAAAGCGAGATTGAGAAACTGTTGGATGGAATAATTGAAAATGCTGAAATGTGGGACAGTTAGACGTATCGGACTGCACGAGAACTACATGCATGTCTTCAAGATTTTGATTTTCATTTTTTGTTATATGTGTTTTCCACCATATTTCCTATGTGCGACTCTGTTTTTCAAATACTACAAAAGAAACTTTTTGATATCAGTTATTGCACCAAAAAAAAAAAAATTGAACATTTTTTGACATTTCTACAAGAGACGAGAGATAATTTTGAGTCTACGTGGGAAAAAGTTGCTGCTGACGCTTCTGATCTTCAACCACACAAACGATTACGAATTGATTCTTTATGTGACCCTGACAAAAAATCATCTCGCAGGAGAATTTTTATTGAAATAATCGATGTTTTTCGGGAGAACATATCTCGCAGATTTTCGGACATGTATAAGCTGAAATTTTTGGCATTGCTAGATGCACAACAGTTCTCGCAATATTGTGTAACCTTCCCTGAACGTAGCTTCAAGTGTCTCAAAGAATGCTATGGTAAATTCTTTGACTTTGCTCGACTTAAAAGTGAGTTAAGCGTTGTTTATAAGACAAATGATCTCACGAAACATAATGTAGCGGAATTATATCATCATTTAAAAACTTTCGATCTAAGTGACGTTTTCCCAGAAGTAAGTAGACTGTGAACTGTTTTTAACAATTCCTGTAACAAGTACTTTCGCTGAAAGTTCGTTTTCTGCTCTGAAAAGAATAAAAACTTACATAATTCTCAACGCCAAGAACGACTTTCAGCTTTAGCCCTCAGCATTGAGAAGCAACTTTTGTGTAAAATTTGGAAGAAGCCTGGTTTTCAAGACGATGTGATTAATGAATTTGCAAAAACTGAGAGGAGAATCAACCTTATGTACAAATAAACAAATACAATCAGGTAAGTTTGTTTCCATTCTTTTGGATGATTATTAAGACATTTAATTTATGCAGTGCTGTATAGAAGCTGGAGCAGAGTTCGGGCTCAATTTTTGGAGCCCGAATTTTATATTGCAAGATAGAGCCCGGACCCGAACTAGCCCGAAAACTGGCTAACCTGTTCAACCACTAATAAAAAACATCTCCTTTTCTACACTTCCACTCTCTCCTCCTCCTGCAATTAACCAAAGTATTTCTCAAAAGGGTAGTGAGGAAGGGACATCTATCTATTTTTACAGTGTAACTACGATTTTCTTCGACCGTTCATCTCCACTTGAAGTGCTTCGGGCGGCCGGGCATCCATAATGATCGGGAGGTGCTGTAGTTGTATATTGCTGAAATAATGCTGATATTATCGCGCCGTAATGCGTTGCAATATGTATGTTGCTAAATAGAATTAACAGGGAGTTACTACGTGGAAATAAAGGGTAAATTATCAGCAGGCTATTAACTATCCAATATCTATAATTTTTAAAAAGGCTTTTTCTTCTCTGCAGAAACACAATAATGCGCCCCCCCCCCCCCCATGGCATTTTCTACCCAAGCCCGGAATAAATAGTCATCTCGAATGCCCGCACCAGAACCAGTTGCCGAAGAAATACCCTTTACCAACTATAAAGGGTCTCATTTATTAAATCATACAAAATCACATTTATAAATTAAAAAAAAATTCTGGCTCTCCCTCTCTCTAAGAGCCCGAGCCCGAACCACAGTAAATATTCCATAACCCGAGCCGGATTCGGGCCTGGGATCTGGCTCGGGCTCAGCCCGTCTCGGCTCTGATAGAAGCAACCCCAATTCTTTTTGTTGTGTGGGTAGACAAGTTTTTTTCCCTTTCAACACTTTCACTGAACATTTTTTTTATAAATCTTTGCATTTGAACTTCTACATGGACATTTATTTCATTTTGGTAGTACCGCGCATGGTCGTGTTTTTTTTTGGGGGGGGGGGGTCTTACGTTGCTTTCTGCCATGCCGTATTGTCAACGTAGCATATAAACTACGGGTCACTTGCTGATTTTAATTATTATAAATTTTCATTCATATCACTTTTGCCATCTATTTATCACATATTAACTGCATTGCTTCTCTTACTTACAAAGTCATGCTTCGCCACTGGTAGCCCTAGTCAAAGAATTCTATCAAAATGATGAGGTTAGTCATCAAATGCATGGTGAAAAAGACTTTGTTTCATTCAAAAAAGATGGCAAACGTATACATGTTCAAAAGTATTTAATTCTAAGTACATTAAAATAATCATATGTACTATTTAAGGAGCGTTACTCTGATCAGAGAATTGGAATTTCTAAATTTTGTGAGCTTCGTCCCAAGCATTGTGTTCTTCCTGGGTCCAATGGGACACATTCTGTGTGCGTTTGCACTATACATCAGAATGCCAAATTAATGGTGGCTCAGTGTAAAATACCTGAATTGACAAATGGTGAACTCCCGATTAAAACATACAAAGATGTAACAAGCAATATGATTTGCGAAACACCAACATCTAAATGTTACTTCGCAAATTGTGCTAATTACCCAGAAAGTGATGATTTGAAGGCTCAGTTTGAAGAAGCTTTTTAGCTTAATAGCATTGAAAATGTGAGTTTCAAACAATGGATGCAGATTGATAACAAGTGTGTCCTGGAAACTATTATAAAACCGACAGAAGAGTTTTTGGATTATTTGTTCCAGAGTTTGCCAAAACTTTTGAGACACTCTTTCATTGCTACTCAACAGTCTTCCTATTTGCGACACTTGAAAGAAAATCTACCTCGAAACCAATGCATTAATTGTACTTTGTGATTTTGCTGAAAATTATGCATTTGTGCTTCAAGATTCTGCACAAGGCTTTCATTGGAACAATGCTCAAGCAACAATACATCCGTTTGTTATATACTACGTTGATGAGGAAACCAAAAAGTTGGCGTACCTGAGCTTAGTTATTCTTTCTGATTGTATGGTGCATGATACAGTTGCTGTTCATTTGTTTCAACGCCTCATGATTGACTTTCTTAAACAGAATCTGCCTCATAAACCCAAAAAGCTGAATTACTTTTCAGATGGAGCATCATCACAGTACAAAAACAAATCAAACTTTCTCAATCTCTGCCATCATGAGAAAGATTTTGGCATCAAAGCAAAATGGAACTTCTTTGCATTGTCACATAGAAAAAATGCATGTGATGGTGTCGGAGGAACTGTTAAACGATTAGTTGCATTGGCCAGTCTACGAATGGTCTACAATGATCAAATTATGACCCCTCGCCAACTTTATGATTGGGCTAAAGACAATATTGTCACCATCAGTTTTTGTATTCCACTACAGATGAATATGAGGCAGAGGAAAAGACCTTGAAAAGTAGGTTTGAAGCAGCAACAACAATAGAGGGTACTCAAAAATTTCACAGTTGCAGTCCTGTGAAATGAGACTAGCGTTTTAGTGAAAAGCTACTCATTTTCAGAGGAATCAAGAGTAGAAATAGTTTCAGCTGATGACACTGATGATGATCTGGACATTAATGACATTGTTGGCTTTGTTACATGGCAATACTCAGACAAGTGGTGGTTAGGTTGTGTGTTAGGAATAGAAGGAGATGAAGTAAAAATAAGTTTTTTGGAACCACATGGTCCTTCTCCATCTTTCAAGTACCCACAATTTACTGACATTACTAGTTGTGCATAAAAGTGAGGTTTTAACAAAAGTTGATCCGACAACAGCTACAGGAAGAGTTTATCGACTTACAGACTCGGAAACCAAAAAGGCAAACAAGAAGTTATTTGTTAAATTAAAGAACTAAGAGGTCGCTATTTTGGCGTAACTACAACTCTAAGTGCTAACTAAAAAAAACATTTATTAATTTTACCAGGTAAAACTTTTAGCCCGTTGGGACTATTCTTCCCTTGTTTTATGTTTGACTATGTATTAGTATGATGTATTATGTAGATTTTAAAACTCAGTGTCTGTTATCATGTAAACACACTAAAACAAGAATTATAATCCATTATTACTTGTACAGTAACTTTAAGTTTTTTGCGATAGCTCCCAATCCCATTGAGACCCCACTCTTAAAAGTTTCAGGATTTAAAGCTTATATTACAAAAAACTTTTTTTTTGTAATTTTTAAAAATCTTAAAAATCTTAAAAATAAAAAAAATTTAATTAATTTTTTTTCACTAAGCATAGTCAAGTTGCATATCAAATTAAAACTTATGAAATTCTCTTTAAAATGAGGGGTCAAACAACTCTCTAGGCCTTATAGAACTTGAGAAATTCAAGATTAAAAATGTTTATGAAAGCCAAAAAACGACTATTTTTAAAAATTAATTAAATGAAAACCCTATGAGATAAAAAAAATTTTTTAATATATTCTCATTTATATCATTAGGGAGAATGATCCCTGAAGGGTTTCATTGAAATCTGAGATGGTCAGGTTGAATATTGAAATGTTTTGGTTGATTTGGCATGGAACAACCCTTGTATCTTAATTCCTGTAACTCATATGATAATTTTTATGGCATACTGAGTTTAAAAAAAGATATTACTTATATTGATATTAGAAGACATATATATAGAGAGAGAGATTGCGACCCATGAATCTGAAAAAGAATTACGATATTCAGAATTCCTATCTATCGAAAAACAAAAATAATGTTTGCAATATTAAAAACCAACAGCCCTTCCTGATACTTGGAAAACAATAATTAAAAGAGAATAAGATTTGTTCAATAATAGTAATTCTATTACCAAAATAAATGATAATAAATAAAATAATATATTTAAACTAATAATATAATAAATAACTAATATTAGAAAAACAACAACAAAAAGACGCAAATGTAAGATTAAATTGGTTTCTGGATCAAAATCCACCCAATAGATGGCATGTTATGATGAAGCTCTGGTTTTTTGATAAAGGTTGGCAAAAAAATCTATTTAAAATGTCTTTGAAGATTCTAACATTTGAGTGCAACAGGCAACAGGTTCATATAGTAAATGGATTTAAAGAATGTCAACATCCTATAAATGAAGTAGGGTAATGGTACAATATTTTAATATAAACCTAAGCTTATGGATTATTATTATTAAACCTCATTTAGCACGTTATTTATATCTTTACTGTTTTAGGTGTTTTTAATTATTTAGTGATTCAAAAATAGCAGATTTTTAAAACATAATATTGTACTCTCCTTCTATGTAGGTCACATATCTACACCGATGAGCCATTACATTATGACCACCTACCTAATAAGCTGTAGGGGACCCCCTTTAGCCAGCAAAGGAGTGGCCACTCGTCGAGACATTGATTTGATGAGGTGCCGATAGGTATCCTGGTGTATGTGATACCCTAATGTCAACAGCAGGTCCTCCAGTACCCGTACATTTCAGGGTGGTGGTGGTTTAGGGTGAGCCTACTTTTCCAAGTTGAACCACAAATGTTCGATTGGGTTCATGTCGGGCGAATTTGGAGGCCAGGAAATTAACAGAAAGTCACCAGCATGTTCCTCGAACCACTCCTTGACGATTCTGAGGCATGACGCATTATCCTGTTGGTAATGGCCATCACCAGCAGGGAACACAGTTGCCATGAATGGGTGAACTTGGTCCGCAAAGATGTTCAGATACCTCACAGCTGTCAGGGATTATGCTATTGGGATAATGGGGCCTAAAGTGTCCCAAGAAAACACTGCCACCATTGGCGGCCTGTTTCCGCCCAACAGTGCATCCAGGTGCCATAGCCTCCGTTGGTAATCAGCGTATCCGTGCTTGGCCATCTACGTGATTCAGCAAGAATCTTGATTCGTCAGACCAGGCCACTTTTTCCAATCTTGATGATATTGGGCCCATTTCATGCATTGTTGGCAGTGACGTGCAGTGAGCATTGGGACCCGGCTGGGTCTTCGGCTACACAGGCCCGTGCGCAGAAGGCTGCGATGGACTGTGTGCTGTGACACATTGCCCTGATCGCCACTGTTGTAGCTGCGGGTGATTTGTCGCACTGTGGCCCTGCGGTCGCCGTGAACAATGTGCGACTGTCTCCGCTCCCCTCTGGCATCAATGAGCTGTGGATGACAGTTTTCCGTTTGGCCATCTGTGCGCCACTTTTGATACATACTCACTACGGCGGCACGTGAACAACCCACAAGTCGCGCCGTTTCCAAGATCGTAGTTCCGAGGCGCTGTACCATCACAATTTTCTCCATTATCCAACTCCGATAAATCGGCAGCTTATCCCATTCTGACTCCGAACACTCTACTGACCAAAAGCCGGTCCTCAGTTTGTATATATACTGCTCTGTAAACTTCACCTGTGCCACCATTCAGTCTCCAGGCGTATTCGTTTCTCTAGTCTGGGGGTGGTCTTAATGTAATGGCTCATCGGTGTATGTCCTATATTTTATCAGATGTCTGCTGCTACCCGTGCATATGCTACTTGGCCTATCAAATGAGAAGTAGGACTTTGCCTTGAGTCATGTTTTTGAAATGTGTAACGCCCAAGTTGAATTCCAACATGCACAGCTGTTTATGAAAATTATAGCACCAAGAAAGAATTGCACTATTTAAATGAAATTTATGCCACAGATTCCTCGTGTTACAGGAGAGAACTGATTGCATTAGTAGAGCTATACAAGATTTTTTTCACTTCAAAACTCTATTGTGTGAAGCCATCTCGAGCAACAATAACAACCTCTACACGGTTGAGGCATTGAGTGGAAGAGGTTTTTGATGTTGTCCTGGGGAATAGCCTGCCAGGCTGCTTCTATGCAAGACCAGAGTTCATTGATGGTGATTGGCAGAAGCACTTGATGAGCAATTCAGTTCGCTATCGTGTCCCAGATGTGTTCGATCGAGGCATATCCAGTAAATGTGCAGGCCAAGGGTGCCAGTGTCTACCATGCATGGAAGAGGTCTTGGGCATTCCGAGCTAAATGTGGACAAACATTTTCCTGCTGGAATATATCGCCATGACAACTCTGAAGGAAAGGTATCACCTCTGCCTGTAAAACATCCCTGATGTGTCACTTGCTATTAAGGTTTTCCTCAATTTGTATCTAGTGAGATTGCGAATTGAACCCAATGACACTTGACATTGGGCCGGTATGAAAACCGCGTGTGCATTTTCACTGGCATTTTATAATCATGTGCATTTCCCAACCTGTTGTGCATAACCTGTAAGTTTCATGCTAATACCTGGAGTCCTTCATGGTGTTGCAAGTTTCACAAACAGTACTTACTGTATGATGTTTGTACAAATTTTTGTGCATGTGAGTGTTTTATTTTAATTCACTGTGTAATTTCAAATGCTGATAAGTTCTGAATTAAAATGAATTTTAAATACATATTAACAACATGTGATTCTAAACAGTGCATTTTGTTTTTTCCCAAGAACAGAAAAATGGACATACTTTGTAAAACTCAAAAGCATGTAGAGTAGAATAATTTTAAAAAATGCCATGTGGACCGAGTTGGTGTACAACCTAAAATTTTGATAAACAAGTAAATATTGGTAAACCATGTTGAAGTATAATTTTATAATGAGAACAAAGAAGACTTCTGTGTACTCATTCTTTTATTCTTATTCAAGATATTTGTAAATCGTGTAAGCCTGTGACATTAAATATGTTAGATGTGAGGATTTATACTTTGTAGAGCAATTAGGGACTGGGAGAATATAAATTTAACTCATTGAAGCAAGGAATGTTTTACAGTGTTTAGTTAATAAACTGGTCTGATATGAGGTCAAGACTGGGAAAAATAAATTGCACTGCTTCACTATGCACATTCCAAGTGTTCAGAAAAATATTGTATTTACAGTGAGCATTTTTTTTTAAATTCATTTAATTAAGTTTTGAATTTGTTGCAGCATTGTGATTTGTTATTCTATGATATTGCAATTATAACTCCGTATGTAATCTAAATGATAAGATTCTTGGGCTGCTAAAGTTGCCTTTGATTGCTTTTATTATTGCTGCTATCATTGTTTATCTTTATTCTTTCAGTTGATATTTGGTCAGTTGGTTGTATAATGGGCGAAATGATAAGAGGTGCTGTCTTGTTTCCTGGTACTGATCGTATCCTTTTATTAGTGCACTATTATAAATTCATCATTCTTGCCTACAATTTTTTTTACATTTTATGCATTGAATGATGATGAAGAGAAGTATGGTCATTTCTGATTGTGAAAAGCACTAAATATTTTGTCTTATCATGTATTTTCAAAGAACTTAAAAAACATGATTTTTAATGTACATAAAAGACATTGTTAAATCTCATTATAACGTGTTGAAAGTGGCCACCTTGTAAAGCACCTGCACAATGACGTTTTCAGTCGCTGTTGCCATGTTCATTTTGCATTCATCCAGGCTGTGAGAATTATTTTTATAAACACCTTTTGAGATAACCCCAATGGAAAAAATCTGGTGGTGACAAAACGGGTGATCATGAAAGCCACAATTATTTCAAGATGAGATAGTCACCAAAAAATTCTTGCAAAAGAGGTAAAGTAACAGCCGGCATGTGGCACTGGCTTGCTGGAACCAACTATGTCGTTCGCTGACATCAAGAAGTGCCACAAACTGTGTGATGATGTCTTCGTAGACAGAACTATTCACCTTCATTTCAAAGAAAATTGGTCCCACAGTGTAACAGCGTGATATGCACTCCAGACTCCTTTTGAGACTGCAAATCTTTTTCATGGATTTTCATATGACCAAAACCTATTGCTCTGACTATTCACTTACCTACTGAGGTAACACTAGGTCTTGTCATTGAAGAAAACTGTATAAGGATCTGTATTCCACATTCTTCAACAAATGAGCATAACCATCTGCAGAAGATTATTCACTTTATCTGGGTTCGTCAGTTCCTGGACTGGGTGAACATGATATGGATGAAGGTGTTACGATCTCGCAGCTGTCTGAGCACTTCCCTATGAGATTAATGATTGCATGGTGAGTTTTGTGAGGGTTTTTGTTGAGGACCTGTACTGTGTGCTCTCTTTACCTCATCCACTTTGTCAGCCAAAATGGAGGGTCTCCCGGAGCGTTTCTTATCTGTAACAGATCCAGTTTCTCAAACGCTGCACAGATCTTGCTATTGTCGACTTCTGAGAGACCCGGATATTTCTTGTGAAATTCCTCGACAGCGTGTGCATATGAATAATTAGCGAAATAACTTCCTTAAATAAAAACTTGTGGCGGCTGGAAAAAAGACATTTCACTTCCACAAGGAGCAAAGCTACACTGAAAACAACCTGTACAGGTCACAGTGAACTTGGCATCTCCATTACTTTGTAGTAATAGTGTGATGGTGGCTACTAGTGGTGGAAAGGATAAGTGTAACAATTTTGCAATAATTTGTACAAATTCAAACTTTGAGTTGCGTAACTATTTGACCACCCTGTACAAAGTATATTTTTAAATAAAAAGTTCAGTACATATTAGCATACGAGCTTCTGAGTACATATGTACGTAAATACCATTAAGCTGTTCTTTGAGATTCAGAGGTTAGCTCCTCAAAGAAAGACCATCTGCCAAGTAAACATTTAACTGATGGAACTAGAATTTACTTACTGTTGGTGTATCAAATTTCTCCATTTACAATGATCTTTAGCATGCAGCTCGAGCTTTGCTGACATCCATCACACATTGCGCACAAGACCTTTTGTGCTTCATACTCATAATCTTTTTCTCAGGCAGACATTCCTGAATCTGGTCCTCCCATGATTTCCTTGGCCTTCCTCTCCCTTTCTTTCCTGCCACTTGGGCTGAAAAAATTCTGAGTCAGCACCTCATTACTCATTCTTTCAACATGGCCAAACCACCTAAGAATATTAGTCTCCACCTTACTAACATTTTGCCTTACATTACACATCTGCAACACATCTTCACTTGTGCATATATTTCAAAATTAATAATTTTGTGTTGTAATCACTGGTATTAAATTATGGCATGAGTGAAGTTTGTCAAAATTTTCAGTAGTGTTAATTCTATGTTTATCCTTGCGATGTTATGTTCATACCAAGACAACATATGTTGCTGCTGGCAACCATTTAATGTAGATCATTATTTTTCTTATGTATAGATAATTCCTTTTTGCATGAGGTAGAATCAGTGTTACCTGAGTTAAAAGGGGGTGGAGGCATAGCCAGTATAGCTAAATAAAGGCTTTTAAAAAAAAAAATCTTGGTTTTCATAAATAATTACTTTCTCCATGTGTATAGGTTCTTTTTGTATGAGGTAGAATCATAATTATCCAAAGTGAGGCTGAGGGGTGGGTATAAAAAAAGTTGAGTAAAAAGACTTTTTTTCAAACTTGATTTCCATAAATGCACATGTACATTATGAAAAAAGTATTGAAGGTACATTATGAAAGAACTGAAGACATCAAGCTTGCCAAAATCTGAGGTATCCACTGATACATTTGTGATCATTATGCATATGAATTTACTTGGGTCTTCCAGTATAAATATAAATATAATCATTTAGAAAAATTATGAACCTATATTAGTCCAGAATTGGCTGTCCTACCAACTGTGTTTGTTAAGCTGGTACACAGTTCATCCCAATAGGAAATGATTGCAAGTGACATGCTCAAATGTATCCTGGGCTCTTTTTGATGCATTTGAAATCTGGGAATAAATGGAAGGTTTGAAAAGTCCTTGTGTTGCTCATTGTACCAATCACTGAGTGGAGGAATGGTGGATAGGTATGCTGCCATTTTAGAAGTATCCCGATATCTCTGGGTAAAAGTGCAAATTACATGTGGTGCAATGTGTTTCTGCTGATATTTCATACTACTGACACCTGTGTTGTATGGTTTGAAAGATGAACAACAGAGGCGCACTGCATTTATGGCTGCATTTGTGTTTGGAGCTGGACTCATTCAATTAAGAATCAGTCCTGAGTGGTATATTTAAAATGTGTTGCTTGTATGAAAGACTTCATGTTTGTAACAATTAAGTCACTCACCTATGTAAAAGAAAGGAAGAAATTTTACTGAATTTGCAGGTAATAACAAAGGAAGAGCAGAGTAAGACATGTCAACAATATCACATTTAAAGACATCAAGTGTAACACATAACATAAAGAAATATGTTTTAAAGTATAAAGCAGGACAGACTTCTTCCCTGCACACATGCTTCAGTAACTTCTGTCTTCAAACATCTGCTTCAGCCAGCTGCCTTTGGATGTGAAATGTATTAGGCAGTAAGCTAATTGCTAAAAGTAAGTGCAGTGTGGTGATGGCAAAAATCATTCCTCTTGGGAGTTCATGCAAAAGTCATAAATGAACATTCAAAACAACGATAATTCAATTTCCACGTTGTCACTGAGTAAATCATTCGTTGCATGTGTCCCGTGTATATGACCAAAACATTTTCCAGGCTACTGCTCTTTTTGGCAAACTGCTCAAAAGAGCAGGAACTGGTCATAATGAATGATTCATCTTGTGAATGATTTGGGCACACCATTCAAATGAATAGCATTCACATATCATTCTCATTCTTAAGTTTCTCCATTATATCCTATCTGACTGCTGATTGCTCACTCATATAACAGCTGACATTTATTTTCAACATTACTTTTCTTTATTAACTTCCAAACTCGTGCAGGCAGAAGAAAGTTAAACGGGTTGTGACTTCAGTGTGAGTCACAGTAGTGGCAGGTTGAGTGAGTCATTCCTTGTGAATGAATCATTCATGAGTTGGTCCATCACTTGTGCAGTGGCACTTGAGGATACTAATCTTACAACACAGTGACATCACAGGTACAACATTCAGAGAAGTAACGGATCCAGCAGGGGGCTACTGGTGCAACCACATCCCTCAACCCCCAAAGCAGATCTTTCCCTTTCAAATGGTCAATATCTAAATAATGCATTTATTTTTTGTAAAATTATAGTAATGAATCCACAGATTTTTGTAAAAGTTTTCACAACTAAAATTTGCTGTAAATTTGTAGGTAAAATGTTCTGTTCTAGCTTCATCAGAAAAAATAAATGAATAAGAGCAGGGGCATATTATATATAGAAGGGAGTCATAAAAATTCTTTCTTTGGGACATAGAAAATCATAAAAGTACATCAGTGTAGGTGATCAGCCCACAGCTAACAGTTCCAGTTGGTCAATCCACCTAATGATTCTGAAACAATACCCAGTGAGTTAGGAGTCTTTTTGTCAGTGTCACACAGAACTAGCTGATACCTCTCCAAAAAATCACAGAGGCCCTTGTTGCTGTTGTGTGTGCCATTGTTGTCCAGTGGCACGTCCTGAGGAGGCAAACTTATCTCTCATTAAGACTGCCCACAGAACAACATGAAAGTTAATGAAAAATAGAAGAAAAAATTAAAGTATTTTTCTTATGTAAGTTGATGCATTTTCATTAAATTAAGGCATTTTTCTAATGTAAGTCTCATTTTAACCAAAAACTTATTAAAAAGGAAACAGTTCGGGGGCAAGGCCCTGGCCCCCCTCTAAATATGCCCCTGAATAAGAGGTTCAGACACAGAGAAAAATTATAGTGAAAATGAAAAGAGATATTGACTGATCCTGAAAAGCAATGGATGTGACCTTTGTTCGGTTTTTGTAATATTGTCTGGCATCATTAGTTATTGAGAGCAGGAAAAGTCAGTGTGCAGTGGACTTCAAAGTGTGTATGAGAGATAGTGTGGGTGACAGAGCAAAGTACATACCTCAGTTGGGCCATAAACAAAAACTAGTAACAAATTTCCAAGCAGGAAATCTTTGTATTAAATTAACCATCCAAATAGAAGGGATCAAACTTCATTTTGAAATACTCGAAAAGCAGGTTATTGAACTCCATGAAAATAGTGTTAGCTTCTCAGTTCTCATTCACAGTTTGTGAATTAAAACAATTTTTAATGAAAATTTAAGGTGCAGTGCTGTAGTTTATACTGTGTGCGTGCATTTGCATGCCCTCCACAAAGTCTAATTTTAGATTTTAGACTGGATACCCCCCCTCCCAAAGATGATGAGCTTCTAGATTCGCTACTGATTCAGAGTTCTGCCCAACTGATGCTGGTGTGCAGGTGGTGTCAGACTTTTACCCAGCACATAATGCAAAGTGAATAACAGCTTTGATTCATTTTTTGTGCTTTCCAACCGTAAGTTGAAGAAGCGTATATGCTCCAGCTTTGTCCGTCCGCACGATAATTGGCGTAAAAATGGTTCGATTTTGATGACATTTTAGTATGTGGTAGGGGACCACCTGGGAACGAACCCTATTGAAAATGGGACAAATGGGGTCAAAGGTCACGACGTAGGAGCGGAATCATTCCATTGCCCTTATGTGCCATAACTTGCGTAAATATGGTTCGATTTCAATGAAACTTTACTATGTGGTAGGGGACCACCTAGGGACGAACCCTATTGAAAATGGGACAAATGGGGTCAAAGGTCACGATGTAGGAGCAGGATCATTCCATTGCCCTTATGCGTCATAACTTGCGTAAAAATGATTCGATTTTGGTGAAATTTCAGTATGTAGTAGGGGACCACCTGGGGACGAACCCTATTGAAAATGGACGAAATGTGGTCAAAGTTCAGGACATAGGATTGTGATCCTTTCCATTGCCCTTATCCCATATTATTAAGGTGGACGTCAAGCAATTTTGTTTCCTATACTTCCAATAGAAAAAGTTTTGTACACATTTCCTTCAAAATTAATGTGTTCCCAAGGATGAAAATTTGAACATCGATTAAAATAACTTCATATTATAACTTGGAAAACTTAATATGTTCTAAAACATAAGCATAATTATATTAAAAAACAATAATGTTTCCTTTGGTGGTGTTGAAACCAGAGAAAAGATGGCGTGACCTGTACTTTGATGACATCAGTGGACAAAAAAATGTTGGATTGCATAATTACGGTTATGGTTTAGAAAATATTAAGTATTCCAAGTTATGAAATGAAGCTATTTTAATCAATGTTCAAATTTTCATTCTTGTGAACGCATTAATTGTCCAGAAAAAAGATGGCGTGACCTGTGTTTTCATGACATCAGTAGACAAACAAATGTTGAATTGCATAATTATGGTTATGTTTTAGAAAATATTAAGTATTGCAAGTTATAAAAGGAAGATATTTTAATCGATGTTCAAATTTTCTTCCTTGGGAAGGCATTAATTGTGAAGAAAAAATGTGTACAGAAGTTTTTCCATTGGAGGTATAGGAAGCAAAATTACTTGACGTCCACCTTAAAGTAGCAATTCTTGTATGTATGTACAAGTATGTATGTATGTACATTTTATTTTGAAAGCGGCTCTAAGAACTTTGATGAAAGTCGTTAACCTACTGTTTTCTGGTACTAGAAATTGATTTAGCTTGATCTCGACTTTAGGAGAATTCGTTCTGTGATTTAAATAACCACCCCGAATTATAACGTTTTTAGTGATGGCATTCCATTAATGTTACCAATGCTTAGAAATCTTATGACGTCACTTTCGCATTTGAGAATGTTGGCGCGCGGTCACGCCATCTGTCTCATTACGTCACGCGCTATGTGTGGATCCTATTAAAGTTTTATGACGTCACACTCTTGCGGCGAGTGATGGTCGCGATTCCCATCTGCCTCATTACGTCACGTGTTGTGTGCGTATGTCCGTCCGCACAATAACTCGCGTAACAATCATTCGATTTCGATGAAATTTTGGTATCTGGTAGGGGATCACCTGGGAAGTTACCCTATTTAAAGTGAACGAAATGGGTTCAAAGGTCAGTACATAGAAGCGGGATCCATTCCACTGCTGTTATGCGTCATAACTAACGTAAGAAAGGTTAGATTTCGATGAAATTTTGTTATGTGGTAGGGGACCACCAGGCGACAAACCTCATTGAAAATGGGCGAAATGGGGTCAAAGGTCAGGGCATAGAAGCGGAATCACTTCTATCGCCATTATGCGTCATAACTTACGTAAAAATGCTTAGATTACAACAAAACTTTATCATGTTATTTCGGAGGTATACCAAAGCGGTTCTGTTGAATATCATCGAAATGGAATCAAAAATCAGGGCACATGACAGAGATTTATTCCACAGCCATTATTCTCATAACTTGAGTAATGATTTCTGGTATGATGGACAGCATATTATAATCAATGCATTGCATGATTTTACTAACTTGTTAGAATATGTCTATGTACTCTTTACTCCAGGAGATGATGGTAGATACCAATATGCCCTTTCTTTGGATGTGAAATGGGTCTCTTAGTCACCTCCTGGAACAGGCTGTCTTCTGTTCTGTCAGCCTGCTGAAATAGCACATATGTAACTATAAACATCTAAAATATTCCTATGAGTGTACTGGGTTTTTTTACTACTATTTGTGTTGCTACATATGCTATTTGTCATTATTGCCTTATGCCATAATATTATTTAGGAGTAAAAAGTTTAAAAAAGTTTAATGATGCAAGAAAACCGTACATACTCGTTTCATTCTGCAAAGTACAGACTGTTGTTTCCTATCGTCCTCTGTCAGCATTCCACCAAAGCCACCATCCCACTGCAGCACCACTGTGCAGGTTTCAAGGACAGAAACTCTCTGATGACAAATTCCACATCTATCACTGAAGCAAAGTGTCATTATTGCAAGAAATGCGCCATGGAGTAAAGCAAGTGGTAGTCATATGTGTTAAAGTCCGGACTGTATGGAGGATGACGTAGGATCTCCACCCCTTTTAATTCCTGTAGTTTTGGCAGACGACTCTGGAGTTGTGACTTGGTGCATTGTCCACCAGAGAGAGCAGCATCGCCTGTTTCCTATTGGTCAGTGCTGGATAGGGTTGGCACAGAACATCATGAACCCACTGCAGTTGTTTGGTATGTACGAATTCCCAATGCACAATGTCCTCACAGTTCCACCAAGTGGACAGCATGACTATCCTCGCGAACCGCCCTCTTTGCACCCCTAGCTGTACTTCCTGGCGACACCTCGGACATTGGTTCCCTGTGGTACGATAACATAGGAATATCCACTTTTCATTACCTGTGATAATATGCCAAAAACCTATCATCCCATGGATTTGACAGCATTCTGCGAAAGAGAGCAACTCATTTCTCCTGCTGGGATGTCAGTTCATGGCGAACCATTCAGTGGCAACAGGAGGAGAGACCAAGTTAATGGATTGGGAAGACCCACCTCAGCTGCCAGTTGTCATGAACAGGTACAGGAGTTTGGTGTCACAGTCTCAGCCAGGTGGTTGTTGGACATCTTGACCTTGGCTGGTCATCAAGACTGGTGTCCCCAGCATCAAAACACCAGAGCCATTTTTGTCCAATGCTGCTGTCCACTGTTTCCTCACCTTCAACTGCTCGGATTTCTTTCGCTGCTGCTGCCTCATTTAACCTATTTTCAGAATAATGGTGTATAAGCACCCAAACAGCACGCTTGTCAACCTCCATCTTCTGCTCATCTGATTACACAGTGTGGTTCTATGCCAAATACACATCATTGAATTACCAACTCAACACCGGCAGGTGTTTTGCACAGCAATGAAAGCCCAATGTTATGTATAGCTCAAAATGGAATGAGCTTTTGTCTCTCCCTCGTGTATGGTGCTTTGGGTGATATGGGTAATAATATTTCTCTACTGATAATATGTAATTTTAAATAATATGGATGGATGTAACTTTATGCCATCTATATAATAATTCTATAAGGTTTTTTACTGTGAGTCCTATTTTGAGAGAACGGTTGAACGTAAAGATATGATAGAGGTATCAAAATAAAGGTCTTACCATGTAGATGTGCCAGTCGAAGTGAAAAATGAGATTGGGGCAACCGTTCGGGTGTTGTGGGTCGGCAAAGTTCCCATGTAAATTCTATGGTAGAAGAGTGCGGTTGACATTCAATCGCCTGCTGTTGACTCACGTGCTGTTGAAGTCCGAAGTCTTTTCTGAGCAAAACGTTGCGCAAAACAACACTAACAGGCATTGGTATCAAAGTTCTCATCGGAACAGCGAACACTCTCGATGACCTGATTGCGTAATGTATGTATACAATTTAATATTCATTCAATCCAGTTTATTCACGTAGGTAAGATGTTTCCCATTATGTAAAAATGTAAATAAACATTCTGTTGACCATTGTTTGTGAAAATATTACGGGTGACTGCTTATGGTCCATTGAGTTGCTCATGGTGGTTGTCAAACCTTCAGTCAAAAAAAAAAAAAAAAAAAAAAAATCATGAATCTAGACTATTGATTGTCTTTACTGAAGTGGTTGAATGAATTTGTCAATCAAATAAAGTTAACATTTGTTGTTTCATATGAGTTTTTTCTTTAAAAAAAAACAAAAAAACTAACCATCGATTCAGACGGGTAAAGAGCATTCGCAATGCGAATCTCATTCCAACAACATTTACAAACACTGTCGTGACTAAAAATGATAGTGAAAGAGTGCTCTATCCAGTTGAATGTTTGCACATAATCGAGGTGAGTGGACTTCCGCCTCACATTTTACGACTAATGAAAGGTGCAGTCGTGATGCTCATCATGAACCTGGCCGCCCCGGTAGCGTAGTGGTCTAAGCACTGGCTTATGATGATTCATTCCTGAAAGGTCAGGGTTCAAACCCGGTGGGGCAAGGATGTTGTGTTTGTCTTACGGTACTGGCTCTTTCCCTTACCTGGAACCACTGACCCTAAATTAGGGATGGGCGACTGCTTATAGCCCATTGAGTTGCTCACAGTGGTCGTTAAAGCTTCATTTAAAAAAAGAAAAATCACAAACCTGGACTGTCTTTACTAAAGTGGTTGAATGAATTTGTCAATCAAATAAAGTTTACATTTGTTGTTTCATATGAGTTTATTCTTTAAAAAAAAAAAAAAAAAAACCTGACCGTCTATTCTGATGGGTGAAGAGTATTCGCAACGCGAATCTCATGCCAACAACATTTACAAACACAGTTGTGACCGAAGAAGAGAGTGAAAGAGTGTGCTATCCAGTTGAATTTTTGCACACGATTGAGATGAGTGGACTTCCGCCTCACATTTTGCAACTGAAAAGGGTGCAGTCTTGGTGTTCATCACGAATCTTGCCGCCCCGGTGGCGCAGTGGTCTAAGCGCTGGCTTATGATGGTTCGTTCGTAAAGGCTCCGAGTTTGAATCCTGGTGTGGCATGGATGTTGTGTTTGTCTTACGGCACTGGCTTTCTCCCTTCCCTGCAAACAGTTACCCTAAATTAGGGACAGGCGACTGCTTATAGCCCATTAAGTTGCTCACTGTGGTTGTTAAACTTTCAGTCAAAAAAAAAAAAAAAAAAATCGCGAACCTAGGCTACTGCCTTTACTGAAGTGGTTGAATGAATTTGCCAATCAAATAAAGTTCACATTTGTTGTTTCATATGAGTTTATTCTATTAAAAAAACAACAAAAAACTAACAGTCCATTCCAACGGTTTTCGTCTAGTATGGAAGTACACTGAAGTGCCAGAAAAACTGGTACACCAGTCTTATACTTGGTAGGTCCCCCACGGAAGCGCTGGACTCCAGAAATACGACAGGGAATGGACTCCACTAGCTTCTGGAAATATGCTGTAGGCAATGCACACCATACTTCCTGCAGAGCATTCCACAATTCGGGTGTATTCCGAGGTCTCTGATTCCTGTGTTCGATAGCGCGTTGCATGGCATCCCAAATGTGTTCTATCACGTTCAGATCTGGGGACTTGGGTGGAAATGGCAACACCCCAAACTCAGATGAATGGTCCTCTAACCATAATGTGGTGTCCCGACACTTGTGTGGAGATGCATTTTCCTGTTAGAACAGGCCCAACCCATCAGCATGAACGGGTGTACCTCGTCAGAAATAATGCGCACATAGCGTTGGCCGGTCACAGATGTTTGTAGACATACCAGGAGTCCCAGTGAAATCCATCTAAACACACCCCCATACCATTACGGATCCCCCGCCAGCCCGTACAGTTCCCTGTTGACAGGCGAGATCCGTGGCTTCATGGGGTTTGTGCCACACACAAATCTTTCCATCTGCCTGATACAGGTGGAAACATGACTTGTCAGACCAGGCTACTGGTTTCCAGTCATCAAATGTCCAGTGGCGGTGTTGCCATGCCCAAGCGAGGCGCATAGCTCTGTGTCATGCACACATCAAGGGACTCGAGTTGGGCGTCTGCTCCCAAAGCCCATATCGTGCAGGGTACGTTGCACAGTCCAGACGCTGATGTTTGTTGAGGCTCCAGCAATGAATTCTGATGATACCTGTGAGAGTGTTGCACACCTATCGCATGAAACAATTCTTGACAGCCGACGATGGTCATGTTCACCCAATGTCTTTTTACGGCCCCACTGGTATCGTAGGTTGAAGGTTTTGCCAGAATTCTTGTAGTCACGGTACACCCTTGCAACGGTCGTCCATGAAAATCCAAACTTCTTTCTACCTCCGAAATACTATGGCCCATTTCACGAGCGCCAACTATAACACCGCGTTGAAAATCGCTTAAATCGTTATTACTTGTCATTCTCATGCCGAAAACAGCTTTGACAGCTAGCAAGGATGTCTATCGCTTTATATATGCACTAGCGAACACAACCAAGTGTGCGCATAGGTGACGTTGCTATGTATTTTGCATAAGCTTGTCTGTACCAATTTTGTCTGGCATTTCAGTGTATTTATTCAAGGAAACTGAAAACACATTGGAACATCGTTTTGATGCATTAGCGCTGAATGCATCAAAATGATGTTCCATTATATGTAGCAATTTCATATGGCAATAGCTGTATATATTAGTAATAATAAAAGTTGTAAAATGAGATTAAGAGAAACAATGCAGTGTTATTTTTATTGTGTAATAGTTATGTTTTAATAATGCAAACAGTTAAAATGAGTTATTATTATATTAATTTTTTCAGTAATGTTGATATCTTAACGATAAAATAATAAAAGTAATCATAAAGTTATGAAGTCCACATAGTGACAGATGGAATGTGTAAGGAAGCAGACAACCTGCTGAAGCACTGCCATATGGAATCTGTTGCATCTAAGAGGCCCCTTCCTGCCCAATCCAAAAAACAGATGTATTGCCATCATTTCTGAAAGTACGAAGCACGTGTGTGTTGTCAGAAAATGATCCTTATCAGATTTCATTAAATGTATGTCAACTGTCATGTCAGAGCAGTCTGATTATTGTGTTGTACTGTGGTTACTGCTAAAGGCCTCATTACATATCTAACTTCAGTGAATGCTTCAGCAGTCTATTATTTGCACATGCTACCATATGATGCATGTTATTTATGCTCATCAGAGGTTTGTTAATTTTTTTGGCTAGTGTGTGTTGGTCTTAGTAGAATGAAGATGTGTTGTAGATATGCAGTAAAATGTTAGTAGAAGTGATAACAAATACTTGTGGTTTAACCATGTTGAAAGAATGATTGATGAGGTACTAACTAAGAATTTATTCAGTTCAAATAACAGGAAAGAAAGATTTGGGGTGGTTGAGGAAATCATGAGAAAACAAGGTTCAGGAATGTCCTGAAGAAAAAACAAGTTAGTAAAATCAGGCAATGCATTGATTACGATACGCTTTCCAACATGCCGGAAGTCATTACTCAAGTTATGAGGATAATGGCTGTGGAATAAATCTCGCTCCTGTGTCCTGACCTTCGACCCCATTTCGATGATATTCAACAGAATCTGTTCAGTGTACCTCTGAAACATGATAAAGTTTTGTCGCAATCGAAGCATTTTTATATAAGTTATGACGCATAAGGGCAATGGAATGGATCCTGCTCCTATGTCCTGATCTTTGACCCCATTTCGTCCATTTTCAATAAAATTTGACCCCAGGTGGACCCCTACGAACATTTCATCGAAATCGAAACATTTCTACGCAAGTTAAGAACTATAAGGGACGTGGAATTGATCCCGCTGCTATGTCGTGACTTTTGACCCCATTTCATCCATTTTCAATAGGGTTCGTGCGGAGGTGGTCCCCTACCACATACTAAAATATTTCATCGAAATCGAACAATTTTTGCGTAAGTTATCGTGTGGACGGACAGACTGACAAAGCTGGAGCATATACGCTTTTTCAACCTACGGTTGGAAAGCGTAAAAAAGATAGTATGAAGTACCAAAGGTATTGTGTGAGACATGTGTTGGATATCAGCAAAGCCTGAGTTGTGTGCTAAGATTGCTGCAAATGGAGGCATTTGACACATCAGCGGTCATATCTAACACCATCAATCACCTTATTGTAGCATATCGTCAAACTTTCAGGAGCTAATTTCTGAAACTTGGAGAACAACTTACTATTATGAATATATATTTGTCTGTATGTATTTTTATACATGTGTTGATTTTAGGCATTTAATTTGTGGTTGAAGAAATACTCTTTTGTGGGGCAAAATAGTACCATACTTTTCTCCAAACTTTCTTGTAATATTTTTTTTATATTTATTTATCACTGTTTTACATGTCTTTAGCATATTTTTTCATGATTGCAAAAGTTTGTAGCTCTGAAATATACCTTTTCACATGAGAGTTTGAATTGTGGAAGTCAGTGTATATGTAATGAAAACAAGAAATTGTGTAGATGTGGGATTAAGTACAAAGTGTTAATCTCTGGAAAAGTGTTTCTTTAGAAAATATACCACCTCCCTCCCCTCCCCTCCCCATTCATAAACGGAAGTTTAGGCCTACTATAACAGAAATTAAAAAGTTGGCTTACCCGTAGTAGACCAGAAATAAATAATTCACTCATAAATAATATACTATAAAATATTCTTTATCTCTGCCGCCCCGGTGGCGCAGTGGTCTAAAGCGCTGGCCTCTGATCATTCGTCCGAAAGGGGTCCGGGTTCGAATCCCGGTCAGGCATGGATGTTGTGTTTGTCTTACGGCACTGGCTCTCTCCCTTCCCTGGAACCAGTTACCCTAAATTAGAGACGGGCGACTACTTATAGCCCACTGAGTTGCTCACGGTGGTCGTTAAACCTCCAATAAAAAAAAAAAAAAAAATTCTTTATCTCTGGGCTGTTTTTTTTTTTTTATGTACAGACATTTCATGTCCTTTTTTGAAATGTGTATTTGAAAGTAAAATATTTGGTTCACACACAGAGGTTGTGAGAACATTTTTATTTTCTTTTATTTTTTTGTTGTTCAAGGCTGAATAATTGAACAGTTAAGTAAATGTTTGTTATGTGTAGACTGATCAGAAGTCGCATAATGTATTTTCTGTAATGCAAGTGGAGCTTTTTGTGATCTGTTTCAACCTTCACTGTAAAATCCAGACATCGATCAGTGGAATAAAATAATAGAGCAGCTTGGAACACCATCTCAGGAGTTCATGAAGAGACTTCAGCCGACAGTGCGTAATTATGTGGAAAACCGGCCTAAATATGCAGGTTATTCCTTTGAAAGGCTGTTTCCTGATGTCCTGTTCCCCGCAGACAGCTCAGAACACAGTAGGCTTAAAGGTATGTGTTTTTACCAAATTATGATATACTTGTACAAAATGTTGTTTTGATTTATTGCTTTGAATTTGCATGTGTAATTAGAATAGATGAAGAAAAGAGATACCTCTGAATCCAATGACTGTGAAACACAAGATTTCAACAACTGTTTTTCTCTTTTCTTCAGCAGCTGTAGCAGTGGTTTAAATTTTCTTAGAGATTTGAAAAAATGCAGTAAAACTAAATTATTGGGTTGGTGTGAATGAAATGTCCAGCAAAGGATCAGCACACGTGGACAGCAAGAATGGAAATGTAGGACAACTTACCTAGGCAAAATAATCGCCCTCGGCATCGAAATATAGTTGCCCTCTGTTCGGCAAGGCCATGATCACGGAAACGAAAAAGTCTTGTTGCTGGGATCCAAAGAAGTCATCTACTGCACGTTGAACCTCTTTGTCTGTCGTGAACTGTTTCCTGGACAGGCAGTGATCCAGGCAACGAAACAAATTATAGTCCGTCTGAGACAAGTCCGGGGAATAGGCAGGATGAGGTAGTGCTTCATAGCCCAAGGCACTTACTGTCAGCATCGTTCAATGTGCAACATGAGGGCGGATGTTGTCCTGGAGCAAAAGAACACCTTGTCCTTTGACCAAAGCCGATTGTTTCTGCAGCAATTTCTAGTGCATCTGGTATTCAGCACAATAACGTCCTGCAGTAATGGTTTGGCCTCTTGCCAAGAAACTCTGATGAATTATCCCGGCTGTGGGCCACCATACAAAGAGCATCATCTTCTTTGTGTGTAGGGGTGGCTTAGGATGCAGTCTAGCAGGCTGTGCCTTGCTTAACCATTGTGCAGATCATTTCCATTTATCATAAAGGATCCACTTCTCATCGCAGGTGACAATGCGATGCAGTAGAAGTTCCTGTTTATTCCTGGCAAGCAGCAATGTGCAAACTTCCAAATGCCTATTCTTGTTGGCAGTTGTCAACTCATGCGATTGCCACATGTCCAGCTTTTTACCTTTCCCAGCACAGCCAGACGGCGACAACTGTCGTGTGGTGGATACCTACCTCTGCTGCTATCTCACGACAAGTTTTTTGGGAGTCTGCTTTAACCATATGTGACAGAACATCGTCAGCAACAGGTCAGTGACCACGTGCTTCGTTTTGCAGGTTCATATCTCCGCTTCGAAACTTTACAAACCATTGCTGAATGGTTCGTTCGTTGGCTGTATTCTTCCCAAATGCTTTAATGTTTCGAGCAGCAATTCCTGCAGAATGGCCCAGTTTAATTTCATATAGGAAGATGACTCTCAAATCCAGTGTCTGCATGTTTCCTTTGCAAGCCATGTTACGTCTAAACAAACCACTCCTGAACCTTGTTCTTCACACACGTGCTAGCTATTTATAGTAACTCTGTAACGTAATACTCGCAACACCTGTGGGTGGTTCCATTCCGCTGTGGTGGGGGCCTGTCTCCACTGCTCATTCGCGCCAGACATTTCATTCGCACCAACCCAATAGGTTTTAACAGGACAGACTTGTAGAAAACTTAAGTTTCTCATTTTTTTTAAGAGTGCTTTGAAGTTTTTATTTCTTTTGTCTAAAATTCCTAAGCGTGCTTACAAAGTACTTGTTTTTCTTAACCTCCTGCTCGAAATCCAGAAGGTATGATGTAGTGTGTAGAACTTTCGCTGCTGGTTGGCTGTGTTTATAATGATGTCATGCGACATCAGCTGAAAGAGAGAAAGAGGGCATGGGACAGTGTGAGATTTGTAGTTTGTTGAGAAATGTGAAGGACCCGGGCTAAATAAGCAAATTCTGTAGATTTCACCTAACAAGCCCCATCACCAGCTCTTGGTACTGATGTTTCACTTTAGTATTTTCCCTTTTTTGTATATGCAGCTAACATTTGTTCAGTTATACCATAAGAAACCCAAGTGCTAAATTGAAATCTTGAACACATAATTTTGACTTTGGTTTTGCAATTTGAACCATGAAATGATTATGGGCAAAATTCAGATTTTGAATTCATAGCTTTAACTAGTTTTACAGTTGATGTATTCTTTATTTGCATTTGTGACTATTTTGTTAAGTAGCGAAACTGATTTTACCAGTAGAGCTGTCTTTTGAATTGCATAAATTCTAATTTATTACACCCATGAACTTAAGTTATGTGGGAAAATTTTGCGAATTTCATCCGCATACTTCAATTTGCAAGTTAAGTCATATGTTAAAATATATCTGTGCATATCATTGTTGGCTATGCAGTTGGTTAGGCCCATTAAAAAACTTTAGGGGTTGCTTAAAAGTTCTTAAGAAGTGCTTACTTTTTTCGTGGGAGAAAAAGAGTAGGAATCCTGGAATAACATGCAACCAGTGGCGGACTGGCCAGGGTGTCAGCTTTCCCAATGGCAAGTGGGCCCCTGATGAAGCAGGCCTCCTTAAACATTAGACAATATGTGCAAATCATTGCTGTATCTTCTAGCAAATGTGAAAGACGTTGTACTGAGACAAATTTCAGAATCACTTCAGTTAGGTCTTCTGTTTCAATCACAGTAATAACCTCATTATTATTCTTAATAATTGTTGGGCCTTCCCTAACCCAGTTTGGTCCTACAAAGCACTCTTCTCGATCGTGGCTCCTTCGAGGGCACCATTTGGTAGTGGATACGGAAAGCAAGGAGCAGACGAGAACAGTACAAATATCTCAACAGTTGAACATATTCTTAATAATATATAGAACATATTCTTTCTATCAGTTAACATCAGCCATAGATTACTAAAACTCAAAATTGATATATTCAAAAACACACAAAATGTTAATGACCTTTTAGTAGTTGGAAAATGTAATAAGAGTTCCAATATTATTACTGTATGCAATAATATTGAAGCTTCACTATATTGTACATTTTACTGCCAGAAATATGTACAATATATGAACACTGTAATTATTAAAAAATATAAATGTATTTCACAAAAATTTTAATTGTACCTTTTTCCCACTTATGTATTTTTTGAAAATTTTATTTATTTCTTATAAACATTAAATAATAGCCTTATAGTTGTGGGTGGGCCCCTCTTCGTCACCTGGCAATCAATATTTTTAGACCCAGTCCACCACTGCATGCAACTGTATATGCTACAGCTGACATGCTAACTTTATCATACTATCATGTGATGGAGATAACATCTAGCAAGTTTAAAGAGAGGGAAAGCCAGCCAGAGTAGTGACCTTGTAGGAACCAATGGAAATTAATGTGGCTGAAATTTCTATGTATAAAGTTTATTTTCTGTGTGTCTGCCATTAAAATATTGAGTCTCTGTGTATGTGTGCACTATATGTTCTCATTTTCATCATTGCTTTTGGTGCCTGAACCAAAGTATTTTTTTTTTTTTTATACGAACGGAACATTTATAAATTCAATTGTTAGTTATTTTAGGATAATCTAAAATAAAACTGAATCTGGTATTATCAGGATGGACTTGTGGCCAACTTAAATTGCATGTCATGTGTTAAAATATATCTGTGCATATCATTGTTGTAACATTCCATAATTGTTTGCAACAGCTGACATGCTAACTTTGTCATGCTAACAAATGATTATGAGAACTCTAAGATTTAGCTAGTTTAGAGAGAGAAATGAAGCATGGACCTGAGTTCCATGCAAAACTGTAGTGGACATTAAAGTAACTAGTGATTTGAATGAAGAATTTGTTAATGCAATATCTGCAGTTCATCTGTTTTAAAGAAAGCAAATTCCCATGATATTTATTTTTATGAATGCTTTTGGAATTTTATTCTCATATTTTAAAATAATTTTAAAAGAACAACACAGACTCCTGCATTGTATTTTCTCAGCTTTTTTTTTTTTTACTTAATTACTTAAAATGTGAAATTGGCTGCCACATAAAATAGAGTGAACCTATTACTATAGTTAAATAGTAACATTCCATAATTGTTTTAAATGCATTGGTTGACAATAGTTGCAAGATGATAATTAACACAGCAATCGGACATCGCCGAATTGACTGTAATTACTGTTTCACACGTGAATTAAATCCCATCAGAAAACTTGAAAATTTCGTTCCGCTTCACGGCGACAAAATTTGCAAGTTTTCTGATGTGATTTAATTCACGTGTGAAACAGTAATTACAGTCAATTCGGCGATGTCCGATTGCTGTGTTAATTATATTATGTATTTACCACGTATTATGAAAAGAATATTTCTTCAACTCTGAAGTTGCAATATGTTGCGTGTTACCTCATGAAAAAGTATGTTACTAGGTTCAAGGTCTGATAACGTTCATTATTTTTAGATTTAGCCGCATAACTTGTGAGAAGAAAATAAATAAAGTTAATGTTTCTAGTGTAATTAACACAGAATTGTGGTATTGACTTAAATCACTGAAAAATCCTGCCATTAAGATGATTAACAATTTATTAAAACTTTCTGTATACCATTCTAAATTTCTTTTTTTCAGAGGATAACAATCAGCTAAATGTGTTATTTATTAATATCTGAAGTAGAACTGTTTCAGGTTCAAAAATTCTGTTTGATATTACTTCAGTTGTAGGTGTCACTGATTGATATTCCAGAAATGTTATTCAAGGTCCACATGTAGGATTTAGCAAGCTATGTGGAGATTGTTTCTCTCTGCAACACTGCTAATTACTTTTAGTAGTACAGTAGAACCTGTATTAGTGAGAACCCAGATTTAACGAGCAAAGCCAGAACTTTTGTTTGGTGTAATGTTAATTCAAAGCTATTTGATCGGTTTTAATGAAGTCCCAAATTTAATGAGGGAAAGAAAAGCCAAGATTATCACTTTTAACAAGCAAAGTAATAAAATTTAATAATGAAATTTCCCGCACGGGGATAACTGGTTTTCCAGTTATTTGGGGAGCGGCACCCCCACGGCCCGAGCTGACCTTGTGACGGTTTTTTGCTTTCTTGTATTTGTGCTTTCACGTCACCGCAGGGACAGCTGTTCATCCAGCTGATGGGGAGTAGTGACCCCACGGCCCCAGCCGACATGTTATGTTTGATTTTTCCCATTACAACTTTGTGTTGCCACTACCTTGACAGCACCCGCCTCAGTTGTAGGTTGCTGAGGTTGTGATCATGCGCCAGCCCTTTCCTTTCCTCTCGCTTTCCTCTCCCTTTCCTGTTTTTACTTTCTTCTCCACTACATGTTCTTCTTTTCTTCTCCATTTTCTACTCGACTTGCTTCTCCATTTTCTGTTCCTCTCTTGTTTTTCCGCGCTGATTTGCTAGACCTACCTGCACGTTTGCCGTGCAGGTAGGTCTAGCAAAACAGCCCTTTTTCCTTTTCCACCTTACGTTTACCCGTAAGGTGGAAAAGGGGATGCTGGAGGCTGAGGTTTCTGGTGGCCAGGTTGTAGTTGTCGCCAGTCGCCAACACTCCTCTTTGCCCCCTGCTTCACCCTAAACGGGTGGCTAGGAACTAACCCGCTCCTAGTCAATCGGCTTGTTGTTACGTACAACAGGGTGAGTTTGGGGATAGTGCGGGTATGCCAAAGGGGTGTTACCAAGACCTGGGAAAGTCGCGGTACTCGCTGAGCGCATGTCTGCACTATCAACATGCTATATCCATTGCTTAACCCTAGAGTCGTGTCCTGCGTCCAATTGGGCTTGCGGACCTCCGGCCCTCCCTGTTGGGCTCGGTTGTGGGTGGGGAAATCGGCGGACGAACTTTTCACTTCTATTCATGGCTAACAAAAAATTTCCCAAGAACTTCAAACAAAGCGGCCCATTGAGGAAGGGTCACCCCTTCCCAATAAGAAACCTACACCTGATTCTGCCAATGTTCGGTTCTTTTGCATCCACTCCTTGGACACTTCAAACCCATTAAACACCAGAAGCCCCTTCTGGATAAATAAAGCATTGCAATCAATTGCAGCTCTCCTAAGAGCGTTGAGATGTCGAGTCCCAGATATGCTACAGTGCTTTTAAACACTACCTCTTTTTAGATTGTCCAGTAAAAGTTACCCCTCACGGCTACCTCAATTCCTCACGAGGTGTTATCTCTTCTCAAGATCTTCTGGAGTGCAATGACCAAGAACTTCTGGAGGAATTGAAAGACCAACAAGTGAGTGGAGTCCGGCGCATCCTATTTCGGCGAAATGGCCAATTTGTCCCATCTCGAAACATCATACTGACCTTTAACACCCCATCCCTGCCAACATCAATCAAGGCAGGGTATCTACACCTTGAAGTGCGCCCCTTCATACCAAGTCCTCTACGATGCTTCAAATGCCAAGCATATGGTCACTCCCAGCAGTCTTGCAGGAGCACTGCTCGGTGTGGGCGTTGTACAGCAACAGACCATACTTTGCAAGATTGCCATGCCGAGGCCGAGCTGTGCTTCAACTGCAAGGGATCCCATACAGCATCATCGAGAGACTGTCCAAAGTGGAAAGAGGAAAAGGAGATCCAACGCATTAAGACCGTAGGGGAAATCTCCTACCCAGAGGCCAGAAGAAAGGTCGTTCCAAGTCAATTAAATCGGCGATCCTATGCATCAGCGGTTGTTGCAAGGACTACAGTCGATACACAGACTGATAGCCAAATCCCAGTGAATTGTCCCTACAAGCTAGACGACATCATAGCTGCTGGTCTGGCAGCACTGCAATCCCGAGCTAGGGACGCGAAAGCTCCAACAACCACTATGCCTAAACCTGCTGCAACTAACACCAGCACCACCGGGACTTCAACAACCCCGGGAGGAAAGAGAAAAGAAAAAGAGAAGAAATCTCCAAACTCTCATCATAAGAACCAGGATCGGGCAGGATCATCTGCGACACAGGAACCAAAATACCGCCCCATTTTACCACCAGAGACTACAGGGCGTCGGACAAAACAGTCCCAAGCGCAAATGGACATTGCTGACGAACTGATGGAATCGGACAACTATTAGTTGTCCCAGTCTTTCTCGGGTTTTGTTTTTCGTTTTTTCTTTTTCTCATTCACCACACTTCAAACCATGGGTCAAATCGTTCAGTGGAACTGTCAAGTCTTTCGGACAAGACATGACGACGTGAAACATCTGCTTTCGTCATACTCTCCGGTGTGCCTTTGCCTCCAAGAGACAAAACTTAAACGATATAGCTTGCGGGGAGTTGCCATCCTTGTCCCCCACAGTGTTCCAGTTTCTCCCGTTGCTGTCTCAACATCTTTACAAGCCGTTGCGGTGCGTATCTCCATGCCTGTGCCTCTAACTGTTTGCAGCGTCTTATCTGCCGCCGGATGAGGACGTGAGCGTGTCCGTTCTTGAGAGCTTAGTTGAGCAGGTGCCGTCACCTGCTCTTCTTCTGGGTGACTTCAATGCTCATAATCCATTGTGGGGTAGTGTCAGAACAGACACACGAGGCCGTAGGATCGAATCTCTTCTTTCCTCAACCTCTCTGTGCCTGTTTAACATTGGTGCTGACACTTACTTCCACGAGCCTACACGAAGTTTCAGTGCAATCGATTTATCTTTGGGTCAACCATCGCTTTTGGCCGACTGGTCGTGGACGGTGTGTAACGACCTCCATGGAAGCGACCACTTCCCAATTGTACTTAGGTATAATGTGAGCGTGCCATCTTCTGCCTCCCGCCCTCCTCGTTGGAAGATGGATTGTGCCAAGTGGAAGGTCTTCACATCGTCCGCAGTGATATCTTTTGCCATGGTGACCCGGGGGTCAATTGACGCAGCTGTTACTGATGTCACAACGTGTATCATTCAGGCAGCAGATCTCTCTATCCCAAAAACATCAACGACGCTCCCAAGACGTCCGAAGCCTTGGTGCAACCCTGATTGCGCAACGGCTAGGAGAGTTCAACATAAGGCCTGGTGTACTTTTCGGCGTCATCCAACCGATGCTAATCTCGTTAAATTTAAAAGAGCAAAATCTTACGCTCGGTTGGTGCGTCGACGAAGCAAGAGGGAGTCTTGGGTGAAGTACGTTTCATCTATCAATTCACGTGCCAGTTCAAAAACTGTTTGGAAAAAAATTCGTAAGATCCGGGGAAACTATAGTTCCCGCCAAATTTCAATTCTTGAGAATAACGGCTGCACGTATGCTGAAGTTGGGGAGATTGTGGATTGCTTGGGCGAAGCGTTTGCCTCAGTTTCTAGTTCTCAGGCGTATCTCCCGTCCTTTCAGAGGATTAAAACAACCGCGAAACGCCAGAAAATCTCCTTTGCGCCTTTTTATAACACTGAGTATAACTCCCCTTCAGCATGGTTGAACTACAGGTGGCTCTGCATCGGTCCGGTGCAACATCTGTCGGTCCCGACGGCATCCACTATGACATGATCCGTCATCTCTCGCAGTCGTCTCTCGAGAATCTGTTAGTGCTTTTCAACCGCATTTGGTTGGAGCACAGTTTCCCGGACTCTTGGCGAAGAGCTTTTGTTTTACCTTTTTCCAAGCCTGGCAAAGACCCCAAGTCTCCCTCTAGTTATTGGCCAATTGCCCTCAGTAGCTGTCTGTGCAAAATCCTTGAACGAATGGTTAGTTCCCGGCTAATTTATTTTCTAGAAGAACATCGAATACTGTCTCCATCACAAAGCGGCTTCCGCCGTCATCGTTCAGCTCCCGGCCATCTCCTGCTCCTTGAGACGTCTGTTCGTGAAACGTTCGTACGTAGGCAGCACCTGGTGTTTGTATTTTTTGACATCTAAAAAGCTTACGATAGAGCGTGGCGTCACGGTATCCTCTGTGACCTCCACGAAAATGGGTTGCGTGGAAACCTCCCAACATTCATTGCCAGCTTCCTTCGTAACCGCGTGTTCCAGGTGCGTCTGGTTACGATGCTCTCTGCCTTTTTCCATCAAGAACAAGGTGTCCCTCAAGGCAGCATTCTTTCGGTGACTCTGTTCATCCTCCGCATAAACTGTCTGCTCAAAAATCTTCCTCCAGCGGTTTCAGCTACCATTTATGTTGACGACCTTCACATCTTCTGTTCGTCATCCAGCATGCATTTCGTTGAAAGGCAGCTGCAGTCTGCAATTACCCAGATTGTTAAAGCTGCTAACAATAATGGGTTTGTTCTTTCTCCCGACACGACAGCCTGTGTCCATTTCTGCCGGAGGCGTGGCCTCCATCCTGATCCAGAGCTCTATTTGGACCGTGCAGCCATTCCAGTTTTGCCGCAAACCATGTTCCTTGGTTTGACCGTTGACCGTGCTCTCACCTTTCGCTCGCACGTTCGACGGCTAAGAACTTCCGGTCTGAGAGCCTTGTCAACCCTTAAGATCCTTGCCTCAGTCTCCTGGGGTGCAGACAGGACTTCCTTGTTCCATATTTTCCATTCTCTCATTCGGTCTAAGCTGGATTATGGCTGTATGGTGTATGGCTCTGCGCGTCTTTCCGTTCTCCGGCCGTTGGATACCATCCACCATCAAGCTCTGCGTCTTTGTACTGGAGCATTTCGCACGTCACCCATTCCCAGCCTTTATGCCGACGCGAACGAACCGTCGCTTCATTTACGCTGTCTCTTCAATTTCACCTGAAACTTAAATCTCTCTCAGACCATCCTTTATACAATGCAGTTTTTCATCCCCAGCATGCTCGTTTGTACGAGATCCGTCCCTCGTGCATTCGAACCTTCGGTCTTCGTATGGCGGCCGTAGCTCGTGATGCAGGGCTCGACTTGTCACTCGTTGGAGAGACCAGGGGCTTTGAGGATCCCCCATGGCATCCTCTTGGTGTCATGGTCGATACCAGCTTTACATCTTTTGACAAGTCCTCAACCCCTGCGTCAGTGTACCAGCAGCTCTTCGCTGAACACCGTTACGTCAATGCAGACTTTATTCCTGTTGTCACCGATGGATCTAAGGCGGCTGGTGTTGTTGGATTTGCCGCCGTCTGCGTTGACAAAGTTTCTGTTGCCCGCATTCCTACTGAGGCCACGGTGTTTTCGGCGGAGAGGCATGCTGTGTATCTTGCACTTGTTCACGTGCAGTCGAGCTCTCATCAGCGTGCTATTGTGTACACTGATTTGTTGAGTCTTGTGCAATCATTATCATCTTTGGATTTCACTGGCCACCCACTTCTTTTTACCGTACGGAGACTTCTTCGTTCTTTGCTCGAGGCTGATGTCCAGATTCGGTTCTGCTGGATTCCTGGGCATGTTGGGATCCCAGGGAACGGGTCTGCCGATGCTGCTGTTAGATCTGTCTCCTCTTTGGTCGTCACACCCTTGCCACTGTTCCACCGTGATTTTCGCTTTCTTGTTCATGATCATATCAGATGAACGTGGCGAAGTCTATGGGACCAACAGGTGGAGAATAAACTGCACCGTATAAAACCTAACCTTGGAGTCTGGAAATCATCGCGTCGCCGGAACCGTTGGTAAGAAGTTGTTCTTGCGCGTCTCCGCATTGGGCATTGTCGCTTCACGCATAGCTATTTGCTCTGTGGCGACACTTCCCCGGTGTGTGAGACATGCGACTGTTTACTCACCGTCTCTCATGTTTTGTGCAGTTGTGTTCGTTTTCGTAATCATCGGTTTCACTATTTTCAGTCTCATCTGCTGGACGAGGGCGCAGCTACGCTTCAAAAGCTTTTGGGCGACCACTGCGACACTTTTGCAGTATTTTCCTTTTTAAAACAAAAAAGTTTAAAAAAAAGTTATAATAATTATAATAGTAAATTAATAAATTTATATATAAACCTAATTAACTAACTAGTCTTCACAACTTTCATCATTGTCCTTTCTAACTTTTAACAAGCCTGTCTGCTCTCAATCATTTCATCCCGCTTTTAAAAATCTTTTACGGATAGTTCTGTGTCTGGCGCTTTTTGGCCATGCCTGGCCCTTGCGCCACAAAAATCAATTAACTAACTAACTAATAATGAAATTCCATATTTAATGTGGAAGAGAAAATCTGCTGAGCCCTGTCCTGGAATGGAGGAAAACAAATGGTGGCATACAGAAAGAAATTGCAGTGACTTAGAGGAATCCTTGTATGCTAATGGAAGCATTTTGATAGAAAAGCAATGGGGAGGTAGTGCATCAAATGTTCAACAAGCAAGCTGTGTAATAGAGTATCTTGCCTGCAGAGTTGAAAACAGATGATATACTTCTAGACAAAATGGTTGGTGAAGAAAGCAAAGAGAGAAACACTCTGCCACCATCGTATGCAACAGCCACTGATTGTGTAGGAAACCTTCCACTTTTTGTGTGTGTGAAGTAATAGCTGATGATGATGACGAGATATTTAATACACTAAGTGTTATTTGGTGAAAAGATTAAGGGAACATAAATATATATAAAAGGAAAACAAATAACCTCAGATTCTTTTTTTTTTTTTTTTTTTTTTTTTTTATTGCTACATGAGATCTGCTTCTTTATTACTGCAACTATAGATTCATGTGACTGCTTATTTTATTTCAATCTGTACTTCTGTGGTTAATTTATTAAATCTTTCAAGTGTATTCAATTACGGGAAATATAACAAACATATGTGCATATTTTTTCATAATGGGATTTTTCACCCCAAAATGGATTTAGTGAGCACCCGATTTTAATGAGAATTCCCGTCAGTCCCTGGCTCCTCATTATAAGCAGGTTTTATCATGTAACAATTTTATTACTATCTGAGGTCCTAAGGATCTCAGATAGTGGGTAGCATATCTGACAGTTTCATGTGGAATGACATTTTAAGAATTGCAGGTGTTAAATTGATGTTTTTTAAGCCTTTGCTCATGTAGTCATAGGAAGAGTAAATGGACAAGTTCTCACAGTTTTCTGCTTTTCATTTTCTTGTTCACTTTTATTTATTTTTTTATTGCAAATATAAAACTGACTCAAGAACTGAAGCGCACAGGAACTTCATGAGCAAGCATTTTTTTTTTTTTTCTGATCATGTTGTGCTATATAAGCATAAGTTTTTAAAGATGGTATTCGAAATTACTAAAATTTTGGTGAAAGTTGATTGTGTGTAAATTTTGTAAAATGTGAAAGTTCCTGTCTGTTCTGTTGCACAATAGCCAGTCAAGCCAGAGATCTTTTATCAAAAATGCTTGTCATCGACCCAGAGAAAAGGATATCAGTAGAAGAAGCCCTTATGCACCCATACATTAATGTATGGTATGAAGAAAGTGAAGTAAACGCGGTAAGTATGGTTGTACATATAAATTTTGGTGGTAGTAATTTTTTCTGTTTGTTTACATATTTTTAGTTTTTGATGTTATATTCAGCCTGACAGAATTCAAGACCCAGATATGAGAGGATAATAAGTAGAGGAAGTGTGTGTGTGTGCAGTAATGTTTGTGAAAATTGCAACACCAAGAAAGAATCGTTTTTTTTTTTTTTCAAATGAAATTTATATCACAGATTCTTCATATTACCAGAGATAACTGATTACATTTGGAGAACTATACCAAAAAATTTCGCTAAAATTTTAGTGGCTGTGTTTCTGAGCTCAGGTGAGGCCCACAGCCTTGTCATCTTGCCAGCAGTGGCACTCGGGTGAGCCGTCAGCCCCAGAACCCCATAGAATACCGAGGATGTTGCGCTGTCCAAACACTGATGCCCAGCATTGAATTACACTGTAATTTGCAGCAATGTTGCGTACTGGGCAGGTGTTATGATGCGTGCCAGACACAACTGTCCACGATCGTCTAGGGCTTTTCTACCGCCACACTGGTCTTGCACTTTGCATTTCCCCCTGAACTTGTGTAGTCCAGGTAGACCCTTGAAATTGTTGACCGTGTAAATCTGAATTTCATGGCAATTTCCGAGATAGAGTGACACAACTTCTGGTTGCCGACTATCATACCATGTTCAGAATCGCTTGAATCCTGATAAGCTGCCATCTGAACTGCAAATTCTACTACTTGAACTTGCAGAGATAACTGTCTCTTTATGCAGACCTGCCAACTGTTACAATTTTATCGTATTTAGTACGATAAATCATGCTGCAGTACGCTAATACGATTTTTTTTAAATAGTCATGTTTTCCCCCATTTTTTCCTTTTTCAGACAAAAGCCTTGTAGCAGAAACGCGGCAACTGGCGACGTACGTTGCAGATTTATTTTGGTCCTGCAGACAAAAACGACATCCCCAGAAACCTATTAAACCATCTTGCAGACTCCCTATCATAGACACAAGTTTTCCGCCTTTCAAAATTTCCGAAAATGGAAGTTAGGCATAGTAAGGATTTTTTCTGTAATTATAATATTTTTTTTCTCGCGAAGGATGATGTACGTCATTATTTTGTACTCATCCCAGTAGCAGAATCGTGGTGGCGTACATCGCAGAGTTATTTGTACTCATCCCCGTAGAAAAATCGCGGTGACGTAAATCCTGGTTTATTTTGTACTCATACCCATAGCAGAATCGCGGTGATGGGTGGCGTACACCGCAGGTTTGTTTTGTACTCGTCCCCATAGCAGAATCGCGGCGACGGCCAACATACATCGCAGATTTATTTTGTGCTCATCCCCGTAGAGGAATCGCTGTGACGTAAATCCAGGTTTATTTTGTACTCATCCCTGTAGCAGAATCGCGCCGACGGCCGATGTATATCACAGATTTATTTTGTACTCGTCCCCATAGAAGAATCACGGCGACGGCCGACTTGCATCGTAGCTTTATTTTGTACTCGTCCCCATAGCAGAACCGCGGCAACAGTCGAAGTACGTCACAGATTCATTTTCTACTAATCCTTGTAGCAGAATCGCGGGGACGACCGATGCACATTACAGATTTATTTTGGTCCTTCAGGCAAAAATGACATCCCCAGAACCCGATTAAACCATCTTGCAGACTCTCTAAGATGCAAGCTTTCTAAACCTCTCAAAATTTCCGAAAACGGAAGTTAGGCAAAGTGAGGATTTCTCCCGTAATGGTAATTTTTTTTCTAATAAATAACAACATAAAAGTGTTTGCTGGTTAGATTTAATTAGTTTCTCAATAAAATTTTGATGTAGGGAAAAAATCCCTGCATTCTCATCATCAAGAATTTATATAGCTGAAATAGGCTTCAAAATTACCAGCATGCATCATGTTACCATTTTTCTACCTGAGTGTTACGTTTTTTGGTTCTGAGGGGTTGGCAGGTCTGTATATGTATGTCGTTCGCAGACGATACCATTTACTGCATGGGTGTGGTGGCATGTAATGGAAATGGTAGCACCCTTCCCATTTTATTTTATTTTTTTGGCACCTCAGTGTATTCATATCACTAAGCTGTTGTTTAATATTCAGACATTAGTTCCTCTAACAAAGCTCATCTGCCAAATTAAAGTGTAAAACTGATGGTGCTAGATTTTATTTATTGTGAATGTATGAAATATTCCCATTTACAGCAATCTTGACATATAACTGAAGCTTCACTGGCATCCACCACACGTCACTAATGGTTTTGTGCATAAATAACTCTTCTGAAAACATTTATGAAATACTCCCAGCAGATAGTGAAATAATTGGAAAGGAGGCAGAAAAGAGGGAAAGGATAATGCTTAGTAATGTAAAATGTCCTCAGATGTACTTTGCTGCTGCTGCACTGCCATCTGGCCGTTCTGTTTGTACATACATATGAGATCTGGAAGTGAAACCAGCAAAAGGGTTACTGCTAAAAGGGAGGTGAAAGAAAGGGGATAAATGTCAGGGACAAAGTCTACATTCCTGATCATTGTATTATTGCAGTTTGCTGAGTTGAATTATATGGCCCACTTGTTTAAATAAACAATTATCATTCCATAATTGGAACACAGCAAATGGAGCTTCCCTCTCACACGAACTTATATTGCAAAATGTACGTATCCTAGATCACTCAACTCATTGTAATTTTTTGTACCTGAATTGAGGAGGTCACTGAGAGGATGATTTCAGTAAAATAAAATTTCAAATTTTCCCTCATAAACTTGAAAGATTATTTTTCTTGCTGATTGATATGTACCATTAAGTGCCCAAATGGAACAAAGCAGAAAAAGCACAGCATTAGCGGTTGACTGTAACCATTGGGGCCAAAAGTATCAAGCTTAGAAAGTCTGTCCATGTTTTGTTCTAAGAAAGTGGATCGAATTGCTTGTCATTCATCATTTGGTTATGCCAGTTTTTTTTTTTTTGCGGGGGAATGATCCAATTTTCTGCTAAAGAACAATCTGCATTGAAAATAATTTCAATAAGTTCATCTTAATTTTTACAAATATTTCATCCTTCTGCTGTTTTGTTGTTTACTTTAGACATGCATCAACAAAGATACAGTACATTTGTTTGACATATGCAGGGTTCATCCTAGGATTGAAAAAGAGCAGGGTGCTTGTTATGAAAAAAAAGGGCATCTTACACTTTCAAAAAGCATTAGAGTATACATCGACCTTACAAAAACAAGACCATACAAGCAGCATCAAATCACACGAAAAGTTCAACTGTAATGCACTGTTGATACGAGGGTCGTTCAAAAAGTAACAAGATTGATTTCACGTACGTACATACATACACACATACATACATATCACTAAGCTGTTCTCTTAGATTCAGAGGTTAGCTCCAAAAAGAAATACAAACTACCAGATATTTTTGCTTACTGTTGTTGTATCAAACTTCTCCATTTGCAGCGATCTTGACAAACAACTCCATACACAAGATCTTTTATACTTCAATCATACTCATAATCTTTTTCTCATGCAGACACTCCTGAATCTGATCCACCCATGTCTTCCTTGGCCTTCCTCTGCCTTTCCTTTTTGCCACTTGGGCTAAAAAGATTTTCTTAGTAAGCATTTCATCACTCATTCTTTCAACATGGCCAAACCACTGAAGCATATTGGTCTCCACCTTGCTAACAACATTTTGCTTCACATCACACAACTGCAATATTTTATTTTAATTCGAAAAGCCTTTCTTATCCTGCTGAAAGGCTTTTCGAATTAAAATATTGTTTAGCGCACGAAGAATCCTTATTAAACACAACTGCAATACATCTTCATTTCTCACACAATCATATCGTGTCTTGCCACAAACCCCACGTAAGTAACGCATTTCTCCAGCACACAAACGACTCCTATGTTTCTTCTGCAGTACCCAGGTTTCACTGCCATACATCAGAGTAGGAACAATTAGTTTCATACACAGCCATGCGGGACTCTCTAGATAACCCATCATTCCTGTGAAAACCTCCCAGAAGAACTATGACTTTCAATGAAGAATTCACTCTCCTACTGATTTCACCATCCAACTTGTTCTCTCTGTCAAACATGCTTCCTAAATACACAAACTCACTCACCTGGTTAATCACAGTGCCATTTACACTTACATTACATTCAGTGCTACCAGTTCCTCTCTCAAACACCATGACTTTGGTTTTTCCCTTATTTATACTCAGTCTGAATTTCATGCAAACTTCGTGCATTCGAGACATACTCTGCAAATCACTTTTGCTCTGCCAACAGGACAGTGTCATCAGCATACAGCAATCTGCACACACGGATATCACCAAGACATAAACCACTATTATCTATTTTGGCATTGCGCATGCTTACGTCCATAAATATATTAAACAGCTATGGTGACATTACGCAACCTTGTCGTGACTCCTGCACCAATAGAAAACCATTTTAATAGATACCATTACATGGGGCAGAAGTGTAATGCAGTAAACATGTTTACACTTACATAATTTCAAAGTATTATCCCTCTACCTGAATGCACCGATCCCCCCTTTCTATCCACTTTCGGAAGGTGCATTCTAAGCTCTTCTTCGACATGTGGCTCAGGATACCCATCTCAGGATTGTTTATTTCTGTATTTGATGCAAACCGACGCCCACGAAGATGTTTTTTCACTTCAGGGAATAGGTGGAAGTCGCACAGTGCCAGGTCCAGTGAATACAAAGGGTGCATTTTTGATGCCTAGATCTTGGATAACCTGCTGGGTAAGCAAAGCACACATAATGTGCAGGGGCATTATCTTGATGCAAAATCCAACCAGTTTCTGGGTGTTTTGTGGGAAATTTTTTTTCTTTGGAGAACCTTTGAGAACAGAAAATTAAAGCACCAGCAACAGTTTTTTCTTGTAGAACAACATTGTCATACACAGTTCCCGTTTTATCGAAGAAAATCGGGTGCATGACCTTCCCTGCCGTTGCTTGAACTTTTGCTTTCTTCGATCAGGGACTATGGGTAAGTTTCTATTGGGTACTCTGTTGTTTTGTTTCTAGATCGAAATGGTAAAAAAATGTTTCATCACATGTGGTGACTATCCAAAAAAATGTGGATTACGTCGTAACCGGCACTTCCATTGGCAACAAGTGATAACACAATTTGCCTTGTGTTCATCCATCAGCAAGTGTGGAATCCTCTTTGCAGTGAAAAAAAAAACACAACAGATCTCCACTCCGTCCTCCAATGAGCTGTAGCTTGACACCACTGACGTCGCAAACGGCAGTGGTTTGAAGTAAGTGGAATGCATGCTACAGGGCGTCTGGCTCGGAGCTGTCCTTCAAGTAACAGATTTGTAACAGTTGTGTCACTGTGGTGGCAACTGCAGCTCGAATTGCTGACGCAGTACGATGCGCCACGGCCATACTACGCCGTACACGGCGGTCTTCCCTCTCAGTAGTGCCACGTGGCCGGCCAGAACCCGGTCTTCTTGAGGCAGTACCTTCCCTTGACCACCGCTGCCAACAACCATGCACAGTGGCTACATTCCTGCCAAGCCGTTCTGCAAAATTGCGGAAAGAAAATCCACCTTCTCGTAGCCATATTACACGACTTCATTCAAACTCTGTGAGCTGTTGATAATGGCTTCTTCGTCTTCTTAAAGGCATTCTTGACTAACATCAGCACACTACGTCGAATCTCAACGATAACTAACGCTCATGAACGTTACAGCGCGTATTTACAGCAAACCTGCTTTGCATGTTCCGAGGGCGCTACTAGCGCCACACGTATGCGCCGAGCGAGATATTTGCATAGACGTCATCTTACAGATGTACTCTCACCGCCTACCAACTGTCGTTTATCTAACACAACCCCTTCTTGGTGTTGGGTTTGTTTGTTTTTTTCCGTCAGTGTAGTTTCCAAAAAGCTAGAAATATGTGTGAGAAAATTGAAACTCAAAGATGGAGAGTTAAGTGAATTCTTCAACTGAATAATGCTTTAATGTGAATGAAATAGTGAATAAGAGTATATTCCATGTGTCTGTGAATTTCCCTAAATGTACCATGACTTTTTACATTATGTGGTGTTTGTTTACGTGAAAGTACTGAATCGTGCGTATTAATCAAAAAGAATAAATTTTTGCATAAAATTAGGTAAATGTTTGTGCAAAATTGTTTTTTAGGAAGATTTTCTTAATTAGAAAACTCCATTTGACAGCATTTGGTTTTTGGATGTTAATTATTAGGGAATGGATTTTTAGGTGTTAAAAAACAAAAATATGTATTTTTTATGTACTAATAATTTCAAAAATAATTTGCTAAAATTAGAAAAATCTTTGCAAATAACAAAAAAAATTTCAAAAATAAAAATATTTTTTCTTTAATGATAATGTAACTAGTTATTTTCTGTGATGGAAAGGTGATGCTAGTACTCAACTTACTAATCACCACTATACATTTGTCAGAAAAAGTTCTTTGGAGTTAAAGTGGACAACAAATGTAATCTAGATTTTCCATTGCAAATTTATGCCCGTTGTCACGAAACAATAACCAGTGTCGGGAAGACGATCATTGCATATAACAGGAAGTTAACTTTGCATGTTTTAAGAGGAGATGCCACTAACATTTAAGCAGTCAATTTTGCATACAAGATGGCCTAAAACTTTGAGCAATCTACACATAGTATGAGTTTCATTGTTGTTGTTTTCAAACACACGTAAGAATATGTTTCTTAGAGCTTAGAATTTTGAATCAGAATGTGTGTTAAATTTATTTTCAACATCTTGCACTTCTTTAAGTACTTGAAACAGTAGGTTTTTTGTTTCTAATTGCTTTATCAAATGACACAAGAAACTTAAATGAATAAATGTGTAGGCCAAGTCACTTTTTAAACTACCCTCATTCATTAAAGGCTAAATAATCTCAAATGAAGAAGCATCATCTTTGTCTATTTTGTTGACAACAGTCTAAAGTGATCTGCATAGTGTACCATGGCATTGAGCCAGGTACTCCAGTGTGTGACTATGGGTGTAGGAGACAGTGCAAGATCAGGAATTCTTCTTGCTATATCAAGGAGCAGAGCATGTACGAATTAAGGGTTCAGATATTTTCACACAACCTGTGTGTGCAAAGCATGAACAACACACGTTATGTGTGTCAAATTTTGGAAATCTCACTGAAAGATCGTCAGCAGCTTTATTCATGTGTGCAGCTACATCCGATATAAGCAATAATAATAATTGCTTATCAAATGACCCAAGAAACATTGCTATACTTCACATCATTCGGCCACAGCAAGTTCACAGATTCATTAAATAGTCTGGCAACTGTGGCCTAATTTGCTGTGGAACTGTCTCTTTGCTTGCTAGCAAAAAAATAATAATAATAATAATAATAAAATGTTTGGAAAGTGTTTCATCATTTTTGAACACACTGACTATAACATTTCCCTTTTTTCTGCAACTGGAATCAGTAGTTTTTATCAAGTTCGTGCATTTATTGTGGAATTTGGGGAAATACGTATTTACGTCATAAAAAAATCTGTACCCCCTTTTTGTTATTATCTTTATGAAAAGTGAAACCTGTATCATCGTGTTTCATATGAAATCTCTTTATAGCCTGCTCCTGCTCCCTATGATCATTCCGTTGATGAAAGGGAACACACAGTAGAGCAGTGGAAAGGTTAGTAAATTTTATCCATTTTTGACTATCTATGTATGTACTTGTTATTTGTTCATGTACACATTAAGATTATTTGAACAGTAGAGGACCATCCAAAGTAACATAACTGGTATCCACACTGTACTCAAGAACGAAAGTATTGGAATAAGTGCATGTGCACGCACGATTGAACAGTACTTTGAAACTGATTGGGTTGCTGTGCAAAAAACTTGGAAACTGATTGGAAACTCTAGCTGTATAAGACTTAAAGCTGAACTCTCTAAACTTTTTGTTCTGTAGAGCAGTGGAAAACATGCCTCCTGGAGCTTAAGGAGAACTCCTATAATGGATCTTTTTCTCCTTATTTCCCCTATGACCGCTGGGAAAGTCCTTCAAATTAATTTTGACTTCTGAAAATTATTGTACTGCATATTTTTATGATGTCTTCCATTGCTCAATTTTAGTAAGTGGTAGGTGAAAGTTTCTTTTTCTTTTTCATTTCTCATTTTTCCTTTGTCTACAAGAAGCTGTTTTGAGTTTACCTTTCCCAGCTGACATGCACTTTATCCTCTCCTGCTGATTTGGTGAGCAACAGGCATGATTAGATAAACTTTGTCACATGCCTATCATTGCTACACCATCCATTCTCCATCGTTCGTCCTACCCTCTGTCCATTTGTGCACTTCCTGATAATGCTCCACACATTTATAATAAGATGGGTTCCATTTCAACTCAGGCAGGGTCGTACCATCATGGTCTCAGATTTCTCTAAAAAAATTAAGGGGTGTTCCTTGACTAAAATAAGGAGACCCATATTTTTTCTTTCGGCAAGAAAAAATTTTCCCTTCGAGATAGAGGGTTTCAAATCTTGCACCGTCAAACAAGCTCTCTAGAAAACGGTTATTTTTCCTAACTTCAGCGAGTCATTGCAGCAGAGTTAAAAATGATACCGTGTTCTTGTATTTTTTTTACATTGTGTATATAACATATAATAATATATGGTGCTAATATTTGCTACACATCGTATGATTAAAATTTAAAAAAATCGCAAACTTTGTGATTTTTAAAAAATTTCAATGTTTTAAGTTTTTTTTAAACAGGTTTGGATGGAGTTTTTTCTATATTCGTTTTTTTCGTTAAAGACATACAAATGTGCACTTTATTTGTAATTTTTTGTGTGTCTGTGAAACTGCTAGTTTCCGCGTTTCGGCAGCGTTAAAAACAGCCGATTTTGAAAAATCTCTAACTTTGCCAACGATTTTCTCAAAAAGGCCATTTTTTAAAATTCTGAAAATTAAATCCCTGTTTGATTATCAACAGGAGAATATCTGTGTAAATTTTCACGGACCTAAAAACGCCCGTTTCCGAGTTAGACGCGTTTGAATTCGGTTTGAAAGCCTACGATTTCCCGTGTTCTAAAGGCGCCATTTTGGAAAAATCTCAGGCGCAAAGTACGTACGTTATCTCTTACCCGAATCAAAGCGTTAGATATTCTTTGCCCGAATGATGGAATGAGAGCATTGGGTCAGCTGGGCCCTGGTTGTATACATCCACCTCACCCTTCCCCGAGTGATGACATGCCTATAAAACTGTCAAGGGGGGTTAACCAATACATAAAGAAAATTCTTGCTGCTCCACTAACAAAGTTGAGTTACGAAAGACAGCAGCAGTTGTTTGTTTGTTTGTTTACGTTATATACTTAAACATCGCATAAGAAAAGACTATGAAAGAGTAGAAAACTGTTGTGAAATAATTTTAAGAAAAAGAGTGCAGGCACGTGTACCGTAAGTTAATTTTCGATGGCTAAACAACCTCGAGTTTTTCTGGGAGTTGCTAATTGTAGGCTACTGTCAGAAGAGCAGTTGCTGTTTTGTTATAGTTGCTAAAGTTAACCTCAGTTTTTCGTAATAGTAAAATATTCGCTCAGGAGAATTTTGTCCTCTGCGAACGGGGGAGAAGGTGCAATACTCTTGACCTCGCTGCTGGGTTGTTAGCGCTGGTCGCTACCGAAACTCTGCTTACCTCCTCTCCAAAACGTAATGGCAATTGTCTAATCTACTAAATAAATAACAATTAACACATACGCGTGCATGCTTATTCATAAAATGTAAGTTGAGTATATTTCCTGTTCAATCAGCTGATTTTACAAGTAAAATTCATATACAAAATATGCGCTTATAATGGTGTAAAGATTTTTATCTATTTAAAACATATTCAAAGATTTCAATTTTTAAAGGGGGGGGTTGTGTTCGTAGTGATCTCCACCTGGGCCACGATAAACCATGCACTGCCCATGGCTTCTGTTCCCTTAGAAGATAATCCTGGATCGATGGGAGACCAGCGGAGTTTTGACCCCCCCTCCCCCCTCACATGTTGGTGAGGTGTCTCAAAGCTAGGTAGCTTTCAAAAATGTTTCAACTTAGTTGGCTGGTAACAAGAGAGGGATTCCATTTCAACTCTGGCAGGGTCGTACCATCACGGTCTCAGATTTCTCTAAAAAAATTAAGGGGGTGTTCCTTGATTAAAATAAGGGTACCCATATCTTTTCTTTCGGCAAGAAAAATTTTCCCTTCGAGACAGAGGGTTTCAAATCTTCCACCGTCAAACAATCTCTCTAAAAAACGGTTATTTTTCCTAACTTCAGCGAGTCATTGCAGCAGAATTAAAGATATTTTGTTCTGGTATTTTTTATTACATTGTGTGTATAACGTATAATAATATGTGATGCTAATATTTTTTACACATCGTATGATTAAAATTTTAAAAAATCGTAAACTTCGATTTTAAAAAAAAATTGAAATTTTTAAGATTTTTTTAACTGGTTCAAATGGAGTTTTTTTTCTATACTCGTTTTTTGTTAAAGACATACAAATGTGCACTTTATTTGCAATTTTTTATGTGTCTGTGAAACTGCTAGTTTCCGCAGCGTTAAAAACAGCCGATTTTGAAAAATCTCCAACTTTGCCAACGATTTTCTCAAAAAGCCCTTTTTTAAAATTCTGAAAATTAAATCCCTGTTTTATTATCAACAGGAGAATATCTGTGTAAATTTTCACAGACCTAAAAACGCCCGTTTCCGAGTTAGACGCGTTTGAATTTGGTTTGAAAACCTACGATTTCTCCGTGTTCTAAAGGCGCCATTTTGGAAAATCTAAGGCGCAAAGTACGTTTTCTCTTACTCGAATGAGAGTGCTGGATCCGTCCACCTTACCCTACCCTGAGCGATAACATGGCTAAGAAACGGTCTTGGGGGAAAAAAACAAATCTTTATATATAGAGAATTGAATGTATGTCAATTTAAAACTATCAAACTTGGTATACTATCTCATGGTACCCTAACTTAGATCGTAGATGGTTTTTGGAACGGGGAGCCCGGGTCAAAGGGCCCCACGCAAAATTTCCGTAAAATCTAGTTTTCAATTTAGAACCATCAAATTTGGTATACTTTTTCTTGGCACCCTAACTTTGACTAGACGGTTTTGGGAAGGGGTCGGAACCCGGGGTCAAGCCCCCCACCCCTACAAAATTTTCGTAAAATATTTTACAAAGTTAGGGTGCCAAGAAAAAGTATACTAAGTTTGATGGTTCTAAATTGAAAACTAGATTTTACGGAAATTTTGCGTGGGGCTCTTTGACCACGGGCTCCCACCCACTCAGGGCTCTACCCCCTTCCAAAAACCATCTACGGTCTCAGTTAGGGCACTATAGTTTACAAGTATATTTTACGGAAATTTTGTGTGGGGGCCCTTTGACCCAGGGCTCCGACCCCTTCCAAAAACAGTCTGCGGTCTAAGTTAGGGTACCATGCTATAGTATTGCAAATTAGGTGGTTCTAAATTGAAAACTAGATTTTATGGAAGTTTTGTGTGGAGCCCCTTGACCCCGGGCTCCGACCCCTTCCAAAAACCGTCTACGGTTTAAGTTAGGGTACCATGAGATAGTATACCAAGTTTGGTGGTTTTAAATTGAAAACTGTAAATTTGTTTAGCAGACATACATTCAAATCTATATATATAGATTTGTTTTTTGTTTTTTTTTCCAAGACCGTTTTTTAGGCGTGTTATCGCCCAGGGTAGGGTCAGGTGGACGGATCCAACGCTCTCATTCGGGTAAGAGAATACATACTTTGCGCCTGAGATTTTTCCAAAATTGCCCCTTTAGAAAACGGAGAAATCGTAGGTTTTCAAATCAAATTCAAACGTGTCTAACTCGGAAACGGACGTTTTTAGGTCCGTGAAAATTTACACAGATATTCTCCTGTTGATAATGAAACAGGGATTTAATTTTCAGAATTTTAAAAAAGGGCTTTTTTGAGAAAATCGTTGGCAAAGTTGGAGATTTTTCAAAATCGGCTGTTTTTAACCTGCAGAAACTAGCAGTTTCACAGCCACATAAAAAATTGCAAATAAAGTGCACATTTGTATGTCTTTAACAAAAAAAACGAGTATAGAAAAAAAACTCCGTTTGAACCAGTTAAAAAAAATCTTAAAAATTTCAATTTTTTTTAAAAATCAAAGTTTACGATTTTTTTTAAATTTTAATCATACGATGTGTAAAAAATATTAGCATCAAATATTATTATACGTTATACACACAATGTAATTAAAAATACCAGAACAAAAGATCTTTTTAATTCTGCTGCAATGACTCACTGAAGTTAGGAAACATAACCGGTTTTTTAGTGAGCTTGTTTGACGGTGGAAGATTTGAAACCCTGTCTCGAAGGGAAAATTTTTTTCTTGCCGAAAGAAAAGATATGGGTACCCTTATTTTAATCAAGGAACACCCCCTTAATTTTTTTAGAGAAATCTGAGACCGTGATGGTACGACCCTGCCAGAGTTGAAATGGAATCCCTCTCTTATTACCAGCCAACTAAGTTGAAACATTTCTGAAAGCTGCCTAGCTTTGAGACACCTCACCACCACGTGAGAGGGGAGGGGTTGTCAAAACTCCCCTGGTCTCCCATCGATCTAGGATTATCTTCTAAGGGAACAGAAGCCATGGGCAGTGCATGGTTTATCGTGGCCCAGGTGGAGATCACTACGAACACAATCCCCCCCCCCCTTTAAAAAATTGAAATCTTTGAATATGTTTTAAATAGATAAAAATCTTTACGCCATTATAAGCGCATATTTTGTATATGAATTTTACTTGTAAAATCAGCTGATTGAGCAGGAAATATACTCAACTTACATTTTATGAATAAGCATGCACGCGTATGTGTTAATTGTTATTTATTTAGTAGATTAGACAATTGCCATTACGTTTTGGAGAGGAGGTAAGCAGAGTTTCGGTAGCGACCAGCGCTATCAACCCAGCAGCGAGGTCAAGAGCATTGCACCTCCCCCCCCCCCCCGTTCGCAGAGGACAAAACTCTCCTGAGCGAATATTTTACTATTACGAAAAACTGAGAAGTTAATTTTAGCAACTATAACAAAACAGCAACTGCTCTTCTGACAGTAGCCTACAATTAGCAACTCCCAGAAAAACTCGAAGGGTGTTTAGCCATCGAAAATTAACTTACAGTACACGTGCCTGCACTCTTTTTCTTAAAATTGTTTCACAACAGTTTTCTACTCTTTCATAGTCTTTTCTTATGCGATGTTTAAGTATATACGTAAACAATAAACAAACAAACAACTGCTGCTGCTGTCTTTCGCAACTCAACTTTGTTAGTGGAGCAGCAAGAATTTTCTTTATGTATTGGCTACCCCCCCCCCCCCCCCCGACAGTTTTATAGGCATGTCATCACTCGGGGAAGGGTGAGGTGGATGTATTCAACCAAGGCCAGCTGACCCAATGCTTTCATTCCATCATTCGGGCAAAGAATATCTAACGCTTTGATTCGGGTAAGAGATAACGTACGTACTTTGCGCCTGAGATTTTTCCAAAATGGCGCCATTAGAACACGGGAAATCGTAGGCTTTCAAACCGAATTCAAACGCGTCTAACTCGGAAACGAGCGTTTTTAGGTCCGTGAAAATTTACACAGATATTCTCCTGTTGATAATCAAACAGGGATTTAATTTTCAGAATTTTAAAAAATGGCCTTTTTGAGAAAATCGTTGGCAAAGTTAGAGATTTTTCAAAATCGGCTTTTTCTAACGCTGCCGAAACGCGGAAACTAGCAGTTTCACAGACACACAAAAAAATTACAAATAAAGTGCACATTTGTATGTCTTTAACGAAAAAAAACGAATATAGAAAAAACTCCATCCAAACCTGTTTAAAAAAACTTAAAAAATTGAAATTTTTTTAAAAATCACAAAGTTTGCGATTTTTTTAAATTTTAATCATACGATGTGTAGCAAATATTAGCACCATATATTATTATATGTTATACACACAATGTAAAAAATACAAGAACACGATATCTTTTTTAACTCTGCTGCAATGACTCGCTGAAGTTAGGAAAAATAACCGTTTTCTAGAGAGCTAGTTTGACGGTGCAAGATTTGAAACCCTCTATCTCGAAGGGAAAATTTTTTCTTGCCGAAAGAAAAATATGGGTCTCCTTATTTTAGTCAAGGAACACCCCTTAATTTTTTTAGAGAAATCTGAGACCATGATGGTACGACCCTGCCTGAGTTGAAATGGAACCCATCATAAGTGTTTGGCCCTTGGTTCTCCTTTCCATCTTATTTACTGTATTATCTTCCTCGTTTGCTCGCACCAACATGATCTCCATGATTTCAACTTCCTGATCCCCTCTGGAAAGACTTGTCTCACAAACCAGCATTGTGCTCATATCTTTTTTGTTTTAGCAAAAGCTGTTGTTTTTTAATTTCGGCTTTCCCTCCATGCTCATTTCCTACTTTACCAGTAACCTAGGCTGACCGTGTGCAACATTTCTGCGCTTCAGTTACATTGTCTTAATATTGCACATGCAAAAGCTTTTCAATGGAGAGGGGCGGGGGGGGTACCTTGGTGATGTTTGCTATCATTTGATCACCAGCCTCTCACTGATTCTTTGTTCATTCTGACAAAGTTGTGCTGCCTGTCTGATTTTATCTTCTTTGCCCACTAGCCATTGTCAATTTTTGTTTTTTATTGTTTGCCTTACATGTGTATGACATGCTTCATTATCACCCCCCCTCCTCCTCCTCTCACTAAGTTGCTGTCATGTATTCTTTCCTTCCTTGGAGAGTTGATGTACTGTGTACTCTAATCCTTTGTATGTTTTGTGCATCTAATTCGTCGCTTATGTTGTACTCATTCCAGCCTCGTGCCTTTGGCATTTGTTGTCACTGTACCTTTGTATTACTTACTCCCATTCACGTAAACCTGACCTGCCACAGGGCATGTCATGGCTGCTTTTGCTGTTGCATTTGTAAGTATGTGTTTGTTATATTTTATATGTACTTTGCTTTTACATTTGCAATAAACTAAGTATGATTTTTTGCACTTACGGCTTTTAACCATTGCTTCAGAGAAGACCCAGACACTCCAAGTGCTATAGATTCACCATAGTTCCAACAGAAATTGATAATACATTATGGAGTACAGAAAACTGAATATACTATAGAAATCTCAATGAAATAATGTTATCTGGCATATGTTATAGAAGTTTATTTTAATGTTCAAGTTTTTTAACATTTACAAAACATTTTTGTCTTTTTAATCATAAAGTCTTTCTTTGTGCCTTTTTAATCATAAAAGTACACCAGTGCGGGGGATTAGCCCATAGCTGACAGTTCCAGTTGGTCCTTCCACACCTAAGGGTTCTAAAACAAGACCAGTGAGTTGGAGTCTTTTGGCCAATGTCATACAGAACTAGCTGGTGCCTTAACAATATTTATACTGAAGCTGAAATTTGTGTCTGCTTCGAAGAGTCACAGAGGACCTTGTTGTCATGTGTGTCATTGTTGCCCAGCACCCTGTGGAGGCAAACCCATCTCTCACTGAGATTGCTTATTAAATGTTTTTAACATCAAGGCATTTCTTCAATATGGATGTCTGCATATTGTTTAATGGATGAGAATGTTTAGAATTGTGGAAAATAATTGTTCTAGCAGGAATGAGAATGTTCCATGATTTTCAGAATTTAAAATTTTTCTGACCAAGCTGCATTTTCTTAACCCATTACTCAATTTTCTGAATATATACTTATTTATTTCTAGCTTTCTGATCAGGTTTGTTGTTTTTGATATCTTTGGTAATACCAGGGTGAGGAGCCGGTCACCTTTCTCACCTTCTCAAACCTTTTTTAAAATTAGTCACCTTTTCAAACCTTTTTTTTTTTACTATATTAAGGGGAAATGTACAATTTAACACTATAGTTTCAAAAGAAGTTGGTAGAAGTTGAAAGATTATTATTGTAAGTGTGCCTATAACTGCAGGGTGTTTCACTCGCTACTTTACCCAACAATTTTGCAATAACTGTAAGAGGAATGAAGATATCATAATGAAATTTGAACTGGACTTACCTTGGCTGTGAGAAAGCAAATGGAAGCAATGTGCAGTTGTGCCGATGTCGTGGGCATGGTCTTAGAGAAGTGGCAGCGCTAGCCCAATATTCACAGTGGTGGCGCTAGCCCAAAATTCCCATTTTGGGGCAACTGATAATCCCCACGCGACACGCAAAGAACCCCTATATCCAGCAAAGATCGATGTTTGGTGTGCGATGTCACAGCGGCGCATTATTGGGCCAATCTTCTTCGAAACAACCATCTCAACAGCAGCTTACGTATAAATTTTTCAGACCTTCGTGAATCAGTTGGACAATGAGGAATTATCCATTGGATGTTTCCAACAGGATGGAGCAACATGCCACACTTCTGGTGCCAGCATGGCCGAAATTGAGTCATTTTTCGAGAACAGTCATTTTGAAGGAACTTTGGCCTCTGCGATCGCCAGATTTGACGTCACTCGATTACTTTCTCTGGGGCTATCTGAAAGGTAGAGTTTACAGCAATAATCCACGATCCATCGCCACATTGAAATCCAACATCATTCAAGAAATTCAGGCAATTCCTGGGGATATGCTGACCCGAACCTTCCAAAATATCGAGCGTTATTCAGCTCTGCCTGGATGCAAATGGTGACCATTCCCAACACATGTTATGATGTCATCTCCTTTCTCACAGTTCAAATTTCGTTACGATATCTTCATTCCTCTTCCAGTTATTGCAAAAATGCTGAGTAAAGTAGCGAGTGAAACACCCTGTATGTGAATGTAGTTACATAGTACAACTATGTGAATGTAGTTATTACTATACTCCTATACCTCCCCTTATAATTGTAGGAAGGCCTCATAATTAACACATTCATGGGCAAGGCAGCATATGCCACTGCACATCCAGTGACATGACGTTATATGCCTTCTAACTTTACTTCACACTGTAAGTACAAAGCTGCAAATGCCAACAAATTTGTATGGGGGTTCCAGTTACTTTAAATTTACTGTCCTGCTGAAAACATGAATTTTCCATAAATGTCTCTGCATTTTTGTTACTGTCCGCAAATGTGTAAAGCCCCAATGATGAATGAAGATGAGCCGAGGGGCATCTAAGCCAATAACATTTTATATAGAGCCAATAACATTTTATTCTTTCATCCTCTGAGGAACTCCGTTTAAAAGTGAAATCTTGTGGGCTGTCGCCAAAATATTTTCCTTCGTGTGACAGAATTTTCGAAAGCAGTCACTGTTTTTGATTGTATTCGTTGGGTGCATGCTTCTTGGCCAAATTTACAGATTTCGACAATTGTTAAATGTTTTCAGAAAGCTGGATTTTCGCAAAACGCATAGATGAATAATGAAACTGAAGTTGACCATGAATGGAATACAGAAATACACCATACAATACAAATTTTGAAGATGACAATCCGTTTTTTGGTGTAAATATGACAAGGATGGTAAGTCAGATAATATCTGAAAACTTGAACATTGCATTTTCGTGGAGCGGGAATCGAACCTGTGTCTCCCAGATAGCGCCCGGGTATGCTAACCACTACACCACCCAGAACGACCAAGCCTCAAGTTTCCGATTAATTTGAATATAACCATCACAGGATTCGCTAATCGAAGCAACCGGCATTCATGTTTATCGAATCTGGAGGTTAAGATCCTATCCCATGATTGCCCGGAGGAGTAGATAAATCATGAATGGAATACAACATACAATACAAATTTTGAATATGACCATCCGTTTTTTGGTGTAAATATGACAAGGATGGTAAGTCAGATGGTAAGATTTTCAAGTTTTCAGATATTATCTCACATACCATCCTTGTCATATTTACACCAAAAAACGGATTGTCATCTTCAAAATTTGTATTGTATGGTGTAATCCCGCATTCCATTCATGATTTATCTGCTTCTCCAGGCAATCATGGGATAGGATTCTTAACCTCCAGATTCGCTAAACATATCCAGGCGTTATCTGGGAGACACGGGTTCAATTCCCGCTCTGGGATGACAGAATTTTCAAGTTTTCGGACATCATCTGACTTACCATCCTTGTCATGTTTACACCAAAAAATGGATTGTCATCTTCAAAATTTGTACTGAAGTTGACAATACCACCACCAACCTACTAGGAACATTATCTGAAGAATCAAAAATGGCCTGCTAAGTGAAGATCAGTTTCCCACCAGTAAATTGCAATATCATAATACTGTATATACTTATGTTAGAGGAAGCATGTTCATCGTACTACACATTGAGTTATGATGAAACAACTAATGTTAAAGATAAAAAGGAGCTGTAAACAATCATCACATTTTGGTCTGAAGCAAATGTGGTATAACGTCAAGACATCTCAGAACTTTCTTTTTAGGTAAAGTGGATGGTGAAACATTGCGTAAAAAACTATATGAAGCACTTTCTGAGGCCAGTTTATCACAAAACAGATGCCTAATGCTTGGATCAGATGAACTTAATGTTAATAAAAAATTTTTTTAGGCTTTTCAATAGTAATGTCCAGGAGACATGAGGGACAAGTCTTATAAACATAGGTACCTGCACTGCAACATCCACACAATGCATAATGCATATGTAGAATTATCGGAGTGTTTCAGTGGAAAAGCTTCTGAGCTGCTGATCAACATTAACCATTATTTTGACAGTTAACCTGCCCATTGGGAAGAGTTTGAAAAATCTAATCTAAATATAACATTCCACACCACACATTTTTGAAACATGCAACAACAAGGTGGCTTGCCTTGGGGCCTTCAGCCAACAGGATTTTGGAGCAGTGAGACATTATTCAGTTCTATTTCCTTAAGGCACATGCCTCTGAGAAAAAATTCTGCTGCACTTCAATCCAGATCCCATAAGGCTGTTGTGAGTGCCTTAAAGAAACCTTCAATAAAAGCTGAACTCCATTTCATTATTTCATCAGCAGAACTATTCATGAAGTTGACACAACATTTTCAGTGCCAAGCACCCATGATCCACAAATTGCATGAAGAAATGGGAACGTTCTTCAGACCTTCATGGTTCGTGCTTTTAAAACTGCTGTCATTAGAAAAATCACTCATTTTTCTAAAGTTGATCTTGATGAACTGTTTACATTTTGTAATCTGCTTCCTCTTGAAGAACTTGTCATTAATGAAAAGTTCACAGACGAGCTTTCAAAACTGAAAGAAAGTGACAAGTTGTTATTTCTGAAGGAAGCTCAAAAGCTATATTACTGCTTGCAAGCATGTGATGGAAAAGACTTGCTTATCAAATGGATCACTTAAGAATGACTGAATGATAGAAGCTGCAGAGACATACTGAAAGTTGCAAAAATTATGCCATTTCATGTTCAACTGGATTATTTGTTAGATGAATGGAAAACTTTGTAACTAGAAAAAGATGATACAGCATTTGAAAACAAAACTGTTGATGATTACTGGCAACAACACATCTCAAAAAGGGACTCGTTATCGAAAAATATAGTTTCCAAATGTTGCAAAAGTCATAAAGGCAGCTCTTACTTTGTCAAATGGAAATGCTGACATAGAGAGATGATTTTTCATTTCTAAGCATATATTACGAGAAGATAAATCAGCAATAACCAAAAGATTTTTAAACAATGTACTGACTGTGAGGGATGCCTTGAAATAATATCCTAATTTTCTTTTTGTACTCATTAATCCAAAACTCATTAAGTACAGACAACAAGCACATTCAAAGTACACTGCCTTTATGGAAGAATGTAAGAGGGAAAAGAAAATCGAATTAAAAGAAAAGAACAGATTATGAAGGAGATATAAGAAAGGTGGAAAAGATAAAAAAAAGTCAATCAAATGTGAGACTGCTGCTCTGAATGACAAGAAAAAAGAACCCCTACAAACTAAGGAGGCAAGAGAACTCTTTTGGAAGCTTCGGCTAAACTGAAGAAAGCACTCGGGCGGGGGGGGATTATTTAAAGGGAGCAAAATTAGCTGAAGGCATGCTTGAGGGAGTAAAATGTATGCAAACGGAAGAAAGAATGAGAGAAAGGAAAGTGGAAATCATTCAGAAGAATCTTGAGAAAAGAAAATCAAGTATGATTAAATCATTTTTTGCTAAAATGCCTAGAAAACAGTAAGCCAAATAGTTTTTTTTATTCAGAATTATTTTTCTGGAACATTGAAGAAAATTGTACATAATTAGATTTTCAGAGTTTTGTGGGGTTTTTTTTCTGTAAAATTATATAATGACGATAAAATGGCCATACCCCATCTAAGACCATAATAAAGAAATTCATTATGATCTTACCTGGCCTTTTTTGGTAGGGGAGTATAAAAAAAAAAAAAATTTTAACCATATTTGTTGTTTTGTGCTATTGGCAAGGTCTCTTAATCACCTTTTAGTCACCTTTTAAAAAAAAAATTGTCACTTTTCTCACCTTTTTCAAAGGTCGCCTTAGCTCCTCACCCTGTAATACTGAATAAGAGTGACTTCGTAATATATTTTTTTCTTTTTCTAACAGTGTGTTCTTCAAAACTAGTCAGTAGGGCAAGCATTTTTGTCTTTCTCCCCTTTTTAAATCAAAATAAAATTTTAAATTCTGCACTTAAATTTGTCCATAATGGAATCTGAGCAACACTATCTACCAACAAGGAATTGGACACCCCTGCAATCGATGATATCTGCGGTTCTGATACACGTCACGGCTGCCGCCATTAAATATCGTGTGGGAAACAACAACGCAACCAGTCGCATGCAAGATGCCATGCAGTTCGCAGCTCTCTGGTTTCGAGAAAGGTGTAAGTAATCGTCAGGTATCACAGAAATGGCCGATCCATACATGACATATCCAGCGAGTTGAAGTATCCAAAATCGACAGTGGCCTATGTGATTGGCAAGTGGAAGATGAGAGGTGACTGTCGGAATGTGCCCCGACCCGGCAGACCCACAAAATGAAGTTAGAGACCGACGGGTGCTGGCCAGAGAAATTCGGAAGAACCGCACCAAATCGATGGGCCACATCCGCGAGGAGTTTCAACAGGCATCCAGGAGTGTTCTTTCGATGAATACCATCCGTAAGGAAGCCCATCTGCTCGGTTGTCATGGACGTGCTACCGCCCACAAGCCTTTGATCACCAAGTCCAATAGCGCTGCTCGGCTAACGTGGTGCAAAGAACGTCGACAGTGGACCGTTGAACAGTGGAAACAGGTTCTCTGGAGCGACGAATCAAGGTTCACCCTCTACTGTTCAGATGGCAGGGTCTGGGTTTGACGTCTGTCTGGAGAACACCTCCTGCTGGAATGTATTGTGCCAACTGTGAAGTTCGGCGGCAGTGGAATTATGCTATAGGGGTGTTTCTCTTGATATGGCACGGGACCCTTGGTCGCAATTCCTGGTAGACCCAACACCGAGACCTACTGCACCATTTTGTATGACCATGCGCTTCCTACGTTGTGGCAGTTTTACGGGGTGGACCCATGTTACTTTCAGGATGACAATGCCACCTGTCATGTTGTGAGGTCCACCATGGCTTGGTATGGTGACAATGGGGTTAATCGAATGGACTGGCCTGCGCAGAGCCTGGACCATAACCCTATCGAGCGCCTCTGGGACGAATTGGAGCGTCGACTTAAGGGGTGCCTCCACCATCCGAAATCGGTGGAGGAACTGACCTGTCTTCTCCAAGCCGAGTGGAAGAAAATATCGCTAGCCATCGTACAATGCCTGGTTGAGAGTATGCCCCGGAGGGTCGCAGCTGTAATCATCGCTCGTGGAAACTCCACCAACTATTGAAGGTGAATAAACTTCATTTTCCTTTGCTATCACAGGTGTCCAATTACTTGTTAGTAGATAGTGTATTTCTGTCACCTATAAAATTATTTTCATGGCAGCATGAAAAATGCAGTACCGATTTTTGATATTTATTGGTGTGTCCGGAGGAAAAAGCAGTGTTTTTGATCCAACAATGTCACTTTCCCAAGAACCTCAGAAGAATCCAAGCTAAATTTCAAATTACTTGCCAACATGTTCAATAGTTTGGACCCATCTGTTTGCCAGTTGTTCGATTCCTGGACAGTACCAAACTTTTAGTTTAGAAGCAAAGAACTCTTCGCACTCACATTCAACATTGTCCAAAGTAGTGAACTGATTGCAACAGACAAAATGCACCATCACCTGGAACAAGTGGTAGCCTGAAGAGTCAAGGTCAGGGCTGGATGAAGCAGCAGCTCTATTCCATGCAGTTATTGGAGTTTAGCTTGGGTCTGATTAGCAATATATGAGGTTTTGCATGATCTTGTTGCAGCAGTACTTGCTTTCGATTGACTAGGGCAGGATACTTCTGCTGAAGTATCCTGTCTTAGTCCTGTCCAGTTGCTAAGAATACAGTTTAGCATTGATAAACTGACCATTCAGAATAAGCTCAAAGTGGATTACACCTGCATAATTCCACCAGACACGAACTTGTTCTCAAAATGTTTGCATTTGGGGGTAGGTAAAGCTGGTTCGCCTCTATTCAACCACTGTTGTGAAGAATATGGATTATGCAAATATATCCACTTTTAATCCCCAGTAACTATTCATTTGATAGATTTCTGAGCAGTTCCTTGCATACATATCAAGCTGGAGCTTGTTTGAGCTCCTAAGGCACCTCATATCACCTTCTGTAAAGCTCTCCGATCTTGTGCTGGTGCTCAGCGATGATAGATTTTGAAACTTCTGGTTTTTCTGACAATTTGTAAGTGTTTGTTCATAAATTGTCTTCCACAGCTACGTGCAGGGCTTTCAAATCAGCAGCAGAGGGCATGCCTGAACCTTCCTTTCTTTTCAAGCTCAAGTCACAAGCTGCAAATTTCTTGAGCCATTGTTGTGTAGTCCAAGTAATCACCTGGACTTCACTTTCAACTTCATTAATTTTGGCACTGCTTCAGAAGGTTTAAAACCCGTTTCCAGTAATGTACAATAGAACCAATATTTAAAACTTTGTAGCCATTGCAATTGACCGTGGTACAAGTGCAACAACGCATGGTGTCACGACATTTGCTTCATACCTCATTTGATTTTTCACAGTATACGCTTTCAGTTGTCTGCAGCTCAGGAAAACTGCCCTGCAGAAAATATGCATGTAAATATATATATATATATATGTCAACCATATATATATATACTTAAGAGCAAAACTGAAGACTAAGGAAAAAAATTTTAGAATTTAAAACGAAGGGTGCAAAATAACCTGAAAATCAAAACGCGCAACGCAGCAGTTTTGAAAATTCAGAATTCACATTCTATAAAGATACCTAAGCAAAAAAATACAAATATAATTTTGACTCACACCTAGTACAACATAGAAAAGGTTATGTATCTACCTGTGTGAGTAAAAGGAGAAAAGAAAAAAATAAAATAAAACAACTGAATGTAGAAGGTGTCGAGAATACTGAGCCTTGGCTTTATCAAGGACCAGCAAAAACTCTGCATTTTCTCACTTCCACAGAGACCTAGTTGGAAATGGGTTTCTGCAAGGCCATAGATGCAAGTAACATTCCCACCTAAAATAGTTTAAAAAATATATATATAAGTCATGTCCTCCGTAGAGTAGCATGACCTAGCACTAGTTAACAATTTCGCTTGCATCCATTAACCTTCATGGCCCGACCCATGCTCTTCATCTGTTACTATTAAACATAGAGAAGAAGATTAAAGAGAACTCAAGCTGTGTGAGTGACATAATAAATAGAAATGATTTTCAGCTATAACGAAATTCCAAGTTCGTTTGAGAGAGAATTTAAACCTGAAAAACAAATTTTACATTGCAATTAAAAAAGGAAATGTTAATTTATAACGAACAGATTTTTGAAAGAAAACTTGAGTCTAAAACCCCCTACTCTACAACTTATGACAGCACGAAACGAGAATAAGTTAAAGATAATAATTAACTAAAGAAAACTTTGTGAAAGTTATATACCTTAAACAGTTAGTTGCAATATGTACAAAGTATTTCAGCAGTGCTTTAAGTGCATAATTAATTAGTTATTAAGAACTTAACTACTTTGAAAAAACAGCGCATAGACAGCGCATAGAAAAGGAACAAGCTTAGCCATCTTCTGTTCCTAGGTACCACAAAAGACGCTCAAAGTTACAAAGAAAAATAAGAGTTAAAACCCGCGTAAATGTTAAGAGACAAACCAATGCTTAAAAGCTGAAAAGCTAAAAAACGACAGAGAAAAGGTACATGAAGTACAAACATTGAACTTATAAAACCTAGAACCCAAAAACAAGGAAGAGAGCTTACCTCTTGTGTTACAAAAACTTTTCTCCTCACAAGAGGAGAACATGGCTGACCTCTTCCGCCACTCCCTAGACGCTGGGGGGCAGTGAGGGTGGGGCTGATGGCCTCCTCATACAGCAAGAAACCAACGCGCGGAGATTTTAACCAGAGAAAAAATATATAAACTTAAGACTGTGGATCTGTATGATCAGAATGAGCAGAATTAACTCTCCAGAATACATGAGAAATATTATAAAATACACGAGCAGTTTATTTAATAATCTTTGCATGTATTAAATCACCTTAGTGAGCTTCTATAGATTAATCAGAATCTTATTAATTTTAATGTTGGTTTTACTATTTTTAGTATAGCTATCCTAGTGATGAATAACTAGTTTTCTTTTTTATTTGTTTTTATTTTCTTTTATAAACAGATTTTTAAGCTTTTTTTGTGATTTTATTTATATTATTTAATTTTTTTGTTTTAATAGGACCGTCATATCCATAGCACTAAGGTTCCTTTAGGTAGTTAATAGGCATCCTCTAGCCAACTTCCTTACGGCTTTGATCGGTGGTCTGTTCTTCTGGCAACATGTCCAGCCCATTACCATTTCAGTGATTTCACTCTGGTCATGAAGTCCAAATTGTTGCTGCAAATTCTTGAAATTCTTAGGACCTGAGAAATTAGTACATTCTCAATTACTTTGGTTGAAATGTTATTATTCCAGTGTAGATATTTAATTACTTTGAAAGGAAAATTAACTCTTTTATCAAAGAGGCTAATAGATGGGTTACCTCTGTTGAGCTTAATGCTTAAGTCTAGGAACTCAAGTTCCTGATTACAGTGGTTGGTTTTACATAAGTTAAGAGAGCTAGGATAGATATTATCAAAATCACTCTCTATAACTTCGGAATTATTGATACACAGCAGATCATCAATATATCTAAAAGTGTAAAGGTAGTTATCTGAGCAGGTGGGGTGATTTTTAATGAATTTATATTCCTTAAAGAACAGGAATAGATTAGCGATATTCGTGGACGTTGATGTTCCCATTGGAATACCGTTCACTTGCTTATAGAGAGTATTATTATATAAGATATGGTTATTTTTTATGCAGCAATTGAGATAAGAGTTCCAAGTTCCTACATCAACAAATTGGTTAAGTTTAAATTCTGCATACAGCTCTTTAAAAGTAGTGATTATATCTGATAGAGGCAGATTAGTATATAGGTTTTCAAAATCATAACTATTAATATCTAGGGGACAAACTTTGAGTATAGTAGAAATTACTTCTGCATTATTATTAATTATCCAAAAATCTCTGTACATCAAGTTAGAACAGTTTCTAATGTGTTTCAAAACCTTCTTTAAGACATCTTCAAAAGCAAGATCTATCTTCTTTTTATGACTCCTTACTCCACTAGCTATGAACCTGAACTTCACGGGATCCTTATGAAACTTAACCGTTGCAAAAAGAAATGGAAATTCAGGCCCATATCTTCTAGTTTGTGGAATTTTAAGTTTCTTGAAGAATGCCTTAAACCGATTTTCTAACTGCTTGGTAGAATAACTTACGGGCTCGTATGTTACTCTATTATTGAGTTCCATAGTTAACAATTCAAAATAGAACTTCTTACAGATAATTGCAAAATTATTGCTAGCTTTATCCGTAGTGGTAAAAATAAAGTGGTCTTGCAGTTTGGAGAGTGACCTTTTAGCTTCTCCAGAGAAAAGAGATTTCTGTCGAAACAAAGTCCAGACCTGCGTAAGCACTGGAAGGATGCTATTGATTAAACATATTTCCATTCTGCGAAGGCCTCAATAGGCTGATTGTACGTTAAACTGGTTTTTACGATGTACTTATTTACATCTTGAGTGACACTCCAATAATTTTGCTTAATGTGTTTTCCCATTAGTCACTTCTTGCTATATCAAGGGGCAGAACAAGCATTTTTCTCTTGTTTGAAGCAAAATTAATGCTCAGAAATGCTTCTGTGTACACACTGTGCAGATGAAATTCAGATTTTAAACCTTTTTTCTTTTTCTTTTAAATGATGGAAATGTTAATTTATAACGAACATGATTTTTGAAAGAAAACTTGAGTCTAAAAACCTCCTACTCTACAACTTATGACAGCACGAGCAAACGGTAGAATAAGTTAAAGATAATAATTAACTAAAGAAAAACTTTGTCAAAGTTATATACCTTAAACAGTTAGTTGCAATATGTACAAAGTATTTCCAGCAGTGCTTTAAGTGGCACTCTAATTAATTAGTTATTAAGAACTTAACTACTTTTGAAAAAAACAGCGCATAGACAGCGCATAGAAAAGGAACAAGCTTAGCCATCTTCTGTTCCTAGGTACCACAAAAGACGCTCAAAGTTACAGAAGAAAAATAAGAGTTAAAACTCATGGTAAATCTTAAAGAGAAATTAATCTTTAAAATGTTCTGATGTCGTCGTTGACTTCTAGAAAATAGGTTTCATATTCCTGAAAAATCAGAATGAACCCTGCATAGCAATAAAAATATCAGTTTACTTAATAATCCCTATACTAAAATGTGTGATTTCAATATAGGAATCTTATTAATTGTGTGGTGGACACTGAGTAACTTCTAACTACAGTGATCTTACAGTTTTTCTTATTTTCCTATAATTCTTTTATAAACTCAGATATCTGAACCTATTTTGTGATTTTACACACATCATCATCATCATCATTGTCAACCATTATCAATCCACTGCTGGACGAAGATATAAGTCTGCCCCAAGTTTCCTCCACAACGGTCTGTCTTCTGCCACTCTCCTCCATGTCACTCCCGCATACTTTCGAATTTCTTCTACCCATCTTCCATGTGGTCTTCTTCTGGGTCTTTTCCTGTCCCTTGGAATCCAATCTAAAATTTCGGCTGTCCATCGATGGTCTGTTCTTCTGGCAGTATGTCCAGCCCATTGCCATTTCAGGGATTTAACTCTGATCATGATGTCTTCCACTCTTGTCATTTTTTGGATCCACATGTTCCTCTTCTTATCTCTCCTGGTTACACCAAGCATGCACCTCTCATGCTGCTTTGAGTTGTCTGCAGCCTTTGTATGTCTCTTTTAGCTAAGGTCCACGTCTCTGCACCATATGTAAGCACTGGAAGGATGCATTGATCAAACACTTTTCTTTTAAGACATAATGGCATATTGCTCTTGAAAATTATGCTGTTTCTTCCAAAAGCTCTCCAGGCAAGTTTTGTATGCCGATTAATTTCTTCACCAATGTGACCCTCACTTGATATCTGCTGTCCAAGATAAACGTACGTGTCTGTTATCTCCAGCTTTTCTCCATCAATCGATAAATCTTCATTTCTTGTAAAAGCATTGAACATCACTTTTGTCTTCTGAAAGTTCATTTTTAATCCCACTTCTTTACTCTTGTCAGCAAGTTCCTGCATCATACTCTGTAGCTCTGATGGGGTAGTTGCAAAAATGACTATGTCATCAGCAAAACGAAGGTGGTTTAGATAATCTCCATTAATCTTTATGCCTTTGTTTTCCCAGTTCAGTGATTGAAAGACATTTTCCAATGAGGCATTAAAGAGCTTCGGAGATATGGTGTTACCTTGTCTCACTCCTTTTCCAATTTTTATGTGTGTTGTATTTTCAAATAGCAGAATCTTTGCATTTTCATAGATGTTATTAATAATATTTGTGCATCTTCAATACCGCAGGATTTCAGAGCCATTGCAACTGCTGATGGTTTCACCGAATCAAAGGCTTTTTCATAATCGATAAAAGCCATGCACAATGGAAGTTCATATTCCCTCGCTCTTTCAATTAGTTCTCTCAGTACGTGGATATGATCTATTGTGCTGTAGCCATTCCTGAATCCAGCTTGTTCTCTCGGTTGAGCCATGTCCAGTGTTACCTTCAAGCGGTGTGAAAGAACTTTAGTGAAGATTTTATAAACCACTGATAGGAGGCTGATAGAGGTCTGTAGTTCCTGAGATCCTCAATGTCACCTTTTTTATGTAGCAAGATCATTGTAGCGTTGTTCCAATCCTCAGGAATTTTCCCTTCATTAAGGCATCGAGTGAAAATTTGGGCGAGTACTGTTTCGATTTCTCCACTTGCTTCTTGTATGATGTCTACAGTAATTCCATCTTCTCCTGGAGCTTTACCCCACTTTATGTTCTTGATTGCATGTGCAACTTCTGCTGGAAGGACTGGAAGAACTCTGGTACCTTTCATGATGCCTGGAGTACATGTATCATCCCTTTCATATAATTTGGAGTAGAAATCTTTCACTCTTGTCAAAATTTCGCCTCTATTTCTTGTTACAGAACCATCTTCTTTTCTCAGTGCCATAATCTGTTTTTTTCCCTTACTGAGATGTCCCTTTGCTATCTTTAGGCTTTGGTTGTTTTCAATTGCTTTCCTTACTAGTTCACAGTTGAATTTCCTTACGTCTTCAGTGATACTTTTTCGTACTGTCTTGCATAGCTCTATATATTCCACTTTGGAAGTCACATCTTCTTTAGTTGTCCTCATCTCTCTTCTTTTTGGCATCAACGTTTTGGTTTTTCCTGATAATTTGTTCACATGCAACTTGTTCTTAGACCCAGCTAATTTTGTTGCTGTTTCCATCAGAAATATCCACTTCTTCCGATGTTAGGCCTTCTAAAGCAGAGAATCTGTTCTTTAGTTCCAACTTGAAGGTATTATGGTGTTTTTTAAGGTTGGTTATGTCAATACATTTTGTTTGTCTTATGAGCTTGCCACGTTCGAGTTTAGTGTTCGGGTGCATCTTACATCTCACCAATCTATGGTCACTACCTGTGTTGAACTTGTTTAGCACATTGCAGTCTTCTATGACGAATTTTTTGTTACACATAATAAAATCAATTTCACTTGTCATCCCATTTGGATGTCTCCATGTCCATTTCCTGTGTGGCTTTTTCTTGAAAAAGGAGTTCAAGATGAAAAACCCTTCTGCCTCTGCAAACTCTACGAGAGTATTTCCATGCTGGTTTCTGTTGCCGTGACCGAATTTACCTACTGAAGTTTCATTCTGTTGCAGTTGCCCTATTTTTGCATTGAAATCTCCCATAATTATCTTCAAGTGCTGCTTACCTTTATTATTTAGATGACGAATTTCCTCATAAAATTCTTCAATTTCTTCTTCAGGATGACTTGTGGTGGGTGCATAAGTTTGAATAATCTGAGCCTGGTATCTTCTCGAGAGTTGGATAACGAGTCGTGCAGCTCTGTCAGAGGAACTTTCAACTTCTACAACTTTATCCTTCAGTTTCTTGTTTATTATAAATCCAACACCACTAGTTCTGCCAGTATCTGTCCCACGATAGTAGAAGAGATGTCCACTTTTCAGTTCAATGAGATCTTCTCCTTTTCTCCTTACCTCACTTAGCCTGACGATGTCCCACTTGATCCTTTGTAGTTCCTCTTCCAATTCAAGAAGCCTTGAATCAGAAGATAGGGAGCGTCCGTTATACGTAGCCAAGGTCAGCATCAGATGGCAGCCTAGTCCGGTCCTCCGGGGATTCTTAGCACCCTCTGCCTTCATGTTGCACTGGCCGCTGCCTTGGCCAGGTACATTCCAGCTGCCGGAGACTGAGGGCCAAGATTTAAGTTGTGGAGTCATTTTGGAGGGGTTTGGCCATAACTCACCACGCTGGCCAAGCGGGTTGGTGAGTGTGGGATAGCATTTCCTCTAATCCCGATGGTATAGTTATACCGCTATTGGCAGTCGTCAGAGCCCCTTTAGTGGGAACAGGATGTACCACGAGAAGGCGGGGTTGACATTTGTCAAGGAGAGGCTGTGATGTTACGCATCACCTGACCTTACATCCCATACACACATACATGCATATTACTAAGCTGTTCTCTGAGAATCAGAGGTTAGCTTCAAAAAGAAATACAAACTACCAGATATTTTTACTTACTGTTGTCGTTTCAAACTTTTCATTTACAGCGATCTTGACAAATAACTCTGGTTTCACTGATATCCATTACACGCCACACACAAGATCTTTTATACTTCATACTCAATCTTTTTCTCATGCAAACACTCCTGAATCTGATCCACCCATGTCTTCCTTGGCCTTCTTCTGCCTTTCCTTTCTGCCACTTGGGCTAAAAAAGATTTTCTTAGTAAGCATCTCATCACTCATTCTTTCAACATGGCCAAACCACCGAAGCATATTAGTCTCCACCTTGCTAACAACATTTTGCTTCACATCACACAACTGCAACACATCTTCATTCCTCACACAATCGGACCGTGTCTTGCCACCAATCCCCCGTAACGCATTTCTCCAGCACACAAACTTTCAAAATGTTTTATTCTGAGCGAAAGTTACAGGGAATGAAGGCGGTAGGCTGCATGTGCCTTTACAATGCCTGAAATCATAATAACAGGAGTCAGATATATACCAAGTGTGCGTAATTTACATTATGCGAGGGGTATATACAATGCAAGTGAAATAGATGAGCGGACGTCAAGACACGATTACCGTAGTATGTATACAAGAAGTGCGCTATTTACAGTATGAAAGGTGTATATATACAGCGAGTGCATAAGTTACAGTATGAGAGGTGAATATATAATACAGTGCTAGTGAGATAGATGAGCGATGATGCAACATAAGTGCAACAGGGCAGGGTGTGATAATGAAAAACATATAGGTGAGACTGAATGAATAAACGTACAATTTAGGCGAAGTATATACAGATGTGCAGGAAGCCATATAGGAACAGGGAACGAACTATGTGCAGCAAGTGAGATATAGATCCAATGCAATGAAAATATAAATACAAATGTTGCAGAACATAATGATGCAATTGAAAATGTGTACTATATACAAGATGTGTACAAAAAGTGCGTTACTGAGATACGCATGATGCAGACAGTAAATAATGAACTTGTAGAACGGCTCTGAAAAGGAGCATACACAGTACCAAGGAATGTGTATATGTACATAATGAACAGCGAACCATATACAGGATGTGTATGTACAATTTATATGAGCAATATGACGAACGAATGAGCAGAAGATATATGATGAAATAAAAACATTGAATATACAGGTACAATGTGAGGCACACAGAAGAAATTACTAAAAAGAACACTTATTCAGAAGAGGGCACCACAAAGTGCACATAAATACACTACAAACACTGACAGTAAAAAGATAAACTGGAGATGGGAATATGAAGAATGTACAGAAGATATAAGTCTGACAAGCTTAGGGAGATACTCTCCCGATCCGGTGAGCCAGTCCAGGGATCATCACAAAGATCAAAGCGGGGAGGACCCCGACGTACAGGGTGGAAGTCAAAGCAGAAGATGTAGGTCTGCAGAAGGCCCGGAAAACCAGTGGTGTAATGGTGACCATACACTTAGGAATGGCTAACTCTTGTCAGTGGCCCGGGCAACGGTAAACGCCAATCGGAGCCATGAGGTCAGCCGGTTGCGGAATTGCGCACAGAGGGTATCTCCTGCTTGAAGGAGCGTAGGCGCATTAAAGGTATGACGGAGTTGCAGATAGAAGCAGTAAATCACATGCTTTGCGAGTACAAAGATGTATGCGCATGGCTCAGATAAAAGCACCGGTGGAGAATAAGAAACCGAAGAAAAAGGCAGCTTTTTTGCAGCTGTACGAAGAAAAAGGCAGCTCTTTGGCACAGAGACACTTGGCAATGGTAAAGGCTAGGTGTAGTAAATGAAGGATCGACGGGCAGTACTGGTAGATGTGTAGAACATCGGCATGCTCAGAACAGGAGGTGCAGGTGAGTGCGGCTGCCAGCATCATCCGAAATAACGTGGCCGGCACTGGCAGGCGGCGGTGAAGGAAGAGCCAGTGAATATTCCTTTCATCGGGTGTCAAGATGGGTGAAGCTGTTGCTGACCACACACTCTGAAGAGCGGCAGGCGGCACTCCTGAAATGAGCTGGGGTGCAGGTGGCGATGGATCCTGAAGGAGAAAGCGATAAGAGTACGGACAGTAAAACTGGAGATCGGAAGAAATGAACCATGAACAGGAAGAAAAAAGGAAGAGGAAGAGAAGCAGATGAAACGAGAAAGAGTCCAGCCGGGGAAGTGAAAGCAGGAAAAAGAGTAACGATCGAGGAGCGGAGAGAATCGTAGAGTGCAAGAGAGACAGAAGTGCGTGGAAGGAAAGGAGAGAGGTCGGAAAAGGGGTTTCTTTGTTAGGTCGGAGGAAAGTAAGTCTCGGACGGATACGATCCCAGCGGGGAGCCAGGAAAGGTCAGTGAAATACGGTGCATTAGGAGGATAGAGGAGTAGAAGGAGGGGTTCAGCTAAAAGTTCTGAGGTGGAAGTGGGTGGGGCACGGAGTAGTGGCAGAGAGCGGAGGAGAGAAAAGCGATCCATCAGCAGAAAAGTGGTGAATTTGAAGCTGGGGTTCCAGGGAGAAATCGTCACGTCTCGGAAAAGAGAGGCTGCGGATTTTGGTTCACAGAGTAGACGCAGAAGGGATACTATCCGGTGTGCTTTGTAGAACTGGTGAACATCCAGGAGCGCAATACCACCGGTGGAGATCGGACGACTTAGAGTTGAGACTTATATCCAATGATGAGCTGACCAGATCATAGTAGAGATGATCCATGTCATTTCAGCAAGATAGTAAGTTGGCATACGAGCAGCTGCTCACGCATGAAGACAAGGAGACAGAAGATATGTATGAGCAAGGCATGCCCGGGTGACGTAAGAGGCCCTGAACTGAGCTTTCTGCCAGAAGGCAGCCAATCAAGCAAGGCGATTATGAAGAGCAGCCCACGTGTTGTTTCAGGCAGCTATGGGAGCTCCCAGGTGTACACCAAGAAATTTCTGAGAAGAGGCAGTCCAGGAGGCATCCCATGGGGAGTCCGTCCTGGACTCCCAGGCACTGCACCACAGACCGGCACTCTTGGTAGTGTTGAGCATCGCTGAGGAGCAAGAAGAGTAGAGTGCATATACATGAGTGAGGGTGTCAAATTGTGACTCCATCCGGATGCAGAAAGTTGCGTCGTAGGTGGAGTAGGTTATAGAGAAGTGCCTGGTGCTTGCCGTGGGAGGAGGAAGAGCCGCAAGAAATGCACGATGTACTGTTCACCGGAAACGCCAGGGCGAATAATTGCCCCGAAAGTGAACACCCCTATCGTACTGCACGACGGAAAGAAATAAGTGCTGTCAGAAAAGCGGCTGTCTTGAGCTGAAAGACGGCATCGCGATAGAGAGCAAGAATAGTGGTCACGAAGACAGAAGGAAAGCCAAAAGCGTGTAAAGTAGTTGAGAGAAATGAATGGGAGATATTATCAAAAGCTGCACGTTGGTCTAAATTTAGTAGGGCAAGAGATTCAGAATTAGTCCGGGCAAGATACAGAAGATCACGAAGGAGGTGAAGGTTAGTAGCGATGGAACGTGCAGGACTGGTCGGAAGAGAGAAGATACGGATGAACTTGATTTAGGCGGCGAGAGAGAATTTTAGTAATCAAGATTTATTAGTGAAATCGGACGCCAGTTCCCCAGGTCAAGGAGGTCGCCCTTCTTAGGGAAAAGTACCATGTGAACAACAGTGAAGCCCCTCGGAAGGGAGATAGATGTAAAGGCAAAAGAGTAAGCAGTGAGAAGGAAAGGAAAGAGAGAAGGTAAGAAGATAAGATAAAATTATAGAGGGAGGCCGTCAGGACCAGGGACAGCTCAGGCATTGAGAGAGGAAAGTGCAGTCCTGAGTTCAGATGGAGAGATAGACTGTAGAAGAGGAGGTGAGAGGGGACTTGAGGGAGAGAAGAAAGTAAAGTATTAGATGCCGAAGCAGAAGGTGGAGGGGTATCACTGTATTTGTCGGAGAAATATTGACGAACATGGGAGCAAAGCACATCTGGGTCCGAAGCCACATGACCGTCAGGCAGACGCAGCACCTGGAGTCAATGAGAAGAACGGCGCTGATCCTCTAATGAAGACAAGAACTCAAAAGAGCAGTCTTCGGGAGACAAGTGCTGGAGACGAAGTCATAAAATGGCTTGCCGGGCTCGAGGTTCCAGAAGAGCACGGAGGTCTGCCAAATATGCTGGATAGAGGGGGTGAGTGGCTCCAAGCTGGGCGAGAACTTGTCGGAGATTGCGTTCTTTCATGGTGCGCAGATTGGCAACTGAACGAGTGGCTCTTGAGAAAGTGGAGCAGATGTGACTTGGCATCCAGCCAGTAACTTAGTGCACAGGATGCAGTGGACAGTCCAGGGTGATAAGAGTGAAGGAGATTCCGGACGTTAGAACACAAGGCCTGGTCGTCCAGGAGAGAGGTATCTAAAGAAGACGTGAAGGTGGCCACAACGGCACAATGGTCAGAAGAGGCGGTGGGTAGATGCTGACAGTCCGTGACCACGGGCAGAAGTGGAGCGGTTGCGTAGAAACGGTCAAGTCTAGCGGAAGATGACGAGGTGACAGCTGAGAACCTCCACGTATGGGAGACCGTTGTAGGATAAATTTGACGAAAGACTTCCCGAAGATCAAACTCCATGATAAGGGAGTGTAATTGCTCCATAAGACGCATGCGAGTTTCCTTATGAATTGGAGCACGATCGAGATCAGGGTCAAGCATGCAATTAAAATCGCCGCTGATCAACACTTTATCCGACGGCAACGTTGACTGAAGAGCCGAACGGAGTGCCATGAAAAGTAGGGTGTGATGTTGAGGTGTGCACGGGACGTAGATGTTGAAAATGACATAACGATGCTCATTCAGAACAAAGGTGAGCCGTTGTAGCAAGTTACTGCAGAGATGCTGCACTGACACTGAAGATAGAACTTGACGGAACTGAGTGCAGATTCCTATGGCCAAACCGCCGATTGTAGAGTCTCGGAAAGCGTGGTGGAACTGATAGTTCCACGTACACCATCGATTGAAGGGTGTTGTAGATAGGCAATTCGTCTCTTGAAGCAGAAGAATGTCTGCTGTCAGGTGATGGAGATCCTCACGAGCAAGCGAGTTCGCCAGAGGGGACCCAAACCCTCTACAGTTCAGTGTCGTTATCTTGAACGGAAATGCCCAACGGCAGTTCAAGGAGCTTGTCGGCTCGTTGAAGCCGAGAGAAGCGATCGTAGACTTTCTTGAGACATCTGCTTTCGACGAAAGATGTGGATGGTAAGGCTTGGAGGTGTGATCGAACAACCGCCACTTACGTCACAGTTGCTGCAATCTCCATGAGATAGGAGTATAACTCTGCATCAGAAATTAGTGCCTGTGGTAGTGAGGAATCTTCCAGTTGCTGTATGAAATCCTCTAGAGTAAGTAGGATCAGTGTGCTGTCGTCAGAGTCTGAGATGGAGATGCTAGAAGCGTCAGATGGGAGTGAACGACTTTCCGAGCGATCATGTTCTCCTTGAAAGGTGGGAGATGTGCGTGTCTTCTTATTACAACGCCGAGTAGTCTGACGACGCTTCGAGCATACCCTCTGTTGCTCTGGACCAAAGGCTGGAGTGTCTGGCTCTGTGAAGGTATCTGGTGCAGCGACCCCATTATCGGGCTCTGAAGGGTGCTGTGGAGTAATTGTAGAAAGTAGAGGAGAGTTCAGCGGGTCTCCGGTCGAAGAATGCTCCTGCTGTTGACATGTCTGGAGTGTAGAAGCTAAGTTGGAAGTGGAATGTTGCGACGAGGTCACGCGTTGACCAACGGCTTTATGGATACTTTCTGAATAACTCGACTGCTGCTGGTGAGAGGCGCCAGATGAAGATGCCGGTGGTCCAGTTGACCGTTCAGTAGGCTGTACTGAAGATTTGGAGGCAGTAGCTTCACGATGAGGGCATAGCGCACTAGGGTGACCAGTGCTCTTACATACCGAACAAAGGATGCCCACAATGATGTCAATGCGCCTAATATGAGTGTCACAGCATACATTGAGTACCGATGGAACATGTAACATGGCTCCTCCGAGGAAAAGATCACACATACGTTACGGCGAAATCCTAAGAGATAATGGTCCTCAGGGACTCCCGGAAAGGAGGAGTGCGTAATGACTGATCCGACAGTACGTCTGTAATTCTGAGCGATGGAGAGCAATAGGTCGTCGGATACTTCCAGAGGAACAGGGGTGAAACTGACTAGTAGGTGCTCGTGTGAGTGGGGTTGCAAGGAGATGGCGATCGCCGATGGAAATGCCTTCGGTCAGAACTCGAAGGGCGACGACAGGAGTCGCAAGATAAGCTATGACTTGGCTGGTTCTTCTACCCACGTGAGTTATAGCCTCTTTTGGAACAATTTGTCGAAGAGCAGCGCTGTGCACCGTCAGCTTGGTATTGGGGAGGCTGCGGGAAAATACACCCAGTCCGATTTTGTCAAGAAAAAGCTGACCTTGAGGTCAAGTAGTCGGAACATCCACGTAGATCTGGTCTGTACCATACGTCATTTGATAAGGGCACTTTGATGAAGGGGGCTGATGAGAAGAAGAAGTTGACGCACCTGAGGTGACGGCAGCATACGACCCACCTGGCGCGCATTGTGATGCCGCGGAAGTGGCTGGTGGAAGTGTTACGTCCATGGCGTCATCAGAATGTACATGGGAAGGCAATGGTTCACCACTCTTCGTCAGATGGGAAGGAGATAGCTTCATGGGGAAGGCAACTTTGTCGCGCTGCGGAGAGGAGGGACTTGTCAAAGGAAGCCCTCCATTGGTGGATTGCTTCTGAGCAGCTGATAGGGATAAAGAGTCGCTTCCGACAGTGAGGATAAAAGCTCCGCTATCCCTGGAAGCCGCCATTTGCAGGCGATAAGATTACGAGCTTTGGCCAACTTGACCAAAGCAGGAAAATGAGGAATACAACACAAAAAGGGCACTTACCGACCTGGTAAATGAATCATAAGTAGGACGGCACCTTCACACTCACTGCACACACAAAATTAAGAGCTGTAGACTCGGAAATTATCACAAACGGAACAAAATATGAGCATGAAGTAAACAACGACTGTCGTCCAGCACACAAATGACTTCTATGTTTTTTCTGTAGAACCCAGGTTTCACTACCACACCTACCACACACCAGAGTAGAAACAATTACACTTTCATACGCAACCATGTGGAACTCTCTAAAGAACCCATCATTCCTGTGAAAACCTCCCAGAGTAGCTATGACTTTCAATGAAGAATTCACTCGCCTACTAATTTCACCATCCAATTTGTCTATGTCAAACATACTTCCTAAATACATAAACTCACTCACCTAGTCAATCACAGTGCCATTTATACTTACATTGCATTCAGTGCTACCAGTTTCTCTCTCAAAGACCATAACTTTGGTTTTTCCCTTATTTACACTCAATTTGAATTTCATGCAAACTTCGTACATCCGGGACAACATACTCTGCAAATCACTTTTGCTCTCTGCCAACAGGACAGTGTCATCAGCATACAGCAATCTGCACACACAGATATCACCAAGCCATAAACCACTATTATCTATTTTGGCATCACGCATACACACATCCATAAATATATTAAACAGCCATGGTGACATTACACAACCTTGTCTGACTCCTGCACCAATAGAAAACCATTTTGATAAAACACCATTCACTCGTACACAAGCTCTGCTACCAGCATACATGGCTTTTACACTATTAAGTAGATTCCCAGTAACACCATATTCATTCAATACCTTCCACAAACGTGTCCTATTTACTCGGTCGTAAGCTTTCTCTAAATCTATGAAGGCAGCAAAAAAAATTTTTACCAACAGCCAGATACTTCTCAATCATCATGCGCAATGCAAAAATTTGGTTAGTGCAGCCTTTACCAGGCATAAAACCACTCTGAACATCCCACACTTTCTCTGATGTAAGACCCCATACTTTTTCAATAACAACCTTACCAAACACTTTCCCTGGCACACTTAGTAGGCTAATACCACAATAGTTCTTACATTCAGACTGATCACCTTTTCGCTTATACAAGGGAACAATAATAGCATCCTTCCAATCGCGAGGGACCATTCCTAATTCCCAGCACAACTGGCAAATTTCAGTTAACCAGTCAATTACAGAGTCACCACCATATTTCAACATCTCAGCAGTTATGCCATCAACTCCTGGAGCCTTAGCATTCTGAAGAGATTTTAGAGCTTTACACATCTCTTCTCTTGAGATCCCTCTTGTGCTTCCATCCCTCACTGTGACATCATCTGCATCTGTCTCAGAATCGTCTTTGTTTTCCTGATCTAATAACTCACAGAAGTATTAACCCCATCTTTCACTTTAACTCATGGGGCTCCCATATCATTTCCCCGATCTTTTTCTTCACACAACTTGCAACTTTGTTTCCCCTATTTTTCCTGAGTCTCATGTACTCCCAGAAAGACTTCCTATCTTTCCAAAAAGCCAATTGACATGCCTTTCCCCCTTCTCCTTCCTATCTTTTGCCTTATGGTGGCGAACCAGCTTAGCAACTTCACGCTTCTTACAGCAATATTCATCCACAGAAACTCTACCTTGCAACATCCCCAAATAGGCTTCCTTCTTTTTCTTTACTGCCTCTTCAATCTCACTATTCCACCAAGCATCACCTCTATTGTTACCAACTATTGTGGTGCCACAGACCTCTTCAGCAACAGTGACAACACAGTTCTTAAAACATTCCCACTTCTTTTCTACATCCCTCTCACAAGACTTCAGTCGTTCTCTGAGTATGTCAGAATAACGCTAATGATTTTCAGGGAGCCTTTCAACCTTTATTCTTTCCATTCTGGGCCTCTTCCTATTAATTTTCCTCCAACCAACATTCAGTTTCACTCGTGACACTACCAAGTAATGATCAGAACCAACATCCGCACCTCTCATCACACGGGTGTCAACAACTAAGTGTTTCAGATGCTGATCATAAACAACAAAATTTATCCCACTCTTTTGACCAAGAGTATGATTTTCCCAAGTATATGTGTGAATATATTTGTGGTTGAAAAATGTATTAGATACACACAAACCATTCTCAATGCAGAGTTCAATTAATCTTTTACCATTATCATTCACACAAGGATCATTAAACTTACCCAGAACATTGTCAGAAATTGCATTTTGCACACCTACTCTAGCATTGAAATCCCCTTTTTCTTTACAAATTGGCTCAAAACAGCTTTTAGCTCATTCCAGAAATCTTCCTTTTAATCATAAGGTTCCAAGTCACAAGGAGCATACACTGCAACATTTAAAATTCTCTGAAGTTTCACTTTTAAACGAATCCAGAGAATTCTCTCGCACAACTCTAGTGAATCAAGTTGTTCTTAATCTTTTCACTTAAAAGCACACCTACACCTGCCTGTCCTCTCACATTATCCAATACTCCAGATCACACTCTCGCCGTGCCATTCACTTCTTCTACCCCAATTTCCATCTTTTTGGTTTCACTTGCACACAGCACATCCAATCTATACTTATTCATCTCCTCAATCACCTCATTCATCTTGCCATTTATACCTCTAATATTCCATACACCAATCTTACATTCACTCAACTGAGATCTCTTTCTCATATGCCGTTTTGAAAGTCCAGGTAGATTCCGTCGTGAACCATCTTTCTCAAGTGTGGTAGGTCCACCATGTCCCACACTTAAGTCCAGGTATCGATTTCTTTTTGTCTTTTTATTCAGGTACAACAGCCAGTACTTTGCAGAACAACTTGGTGTGTGTGGCTTTCTTGCATCACGAAACTTTGTAGCTGCAGACAGGATGAACTTTCAACTCGCCGTAATATATTGAATTAAACAGCCATGGTGACATTGCACAATCTTGTCTGACTCCTGTGCCAATAGGAAATCTTTTTGATAAAACGCTGTTCACTTGTACCCATGCCCTTTTTCCATTTTGATAAAACGCTGGTCACTTGTACCTATGCCCTTTTTCCAGCATTGTCTGACTCCTGTGCCAATAGGAAATTGTTTCGATAAAACGCTGTTCACTTGTACCCATGCCCTTTTTCCAGCATTGTCTGACTCCTGTGCCAATAGGAAATTGTTTCGATAAAATGCTGTTCACTTGTACCCATGCCCTTTTTCCAGCATTGTCTGACTCCTGTGCCAATAGGAAATTGTTTCGATAAAATGCTGTTCACTTGTACCCACGCCCTTTTTCCAGCATTGTCTGACTCCTGTGCCAATAGGAAATCATTTCGATAAAACGCTGTTCACTTGTACCCATGCCCTTTTTCCAGCATACATAGCTTTCACACTTTTAAGAAAATTCCCAGTTGTATTATAATTATTCAAGACCTTCCAAAGAAGAATTCTACTTACTAGAAAAAGAGTGAATAAACACAGTTGAGATATGCATCGGTACATCTGCATGTTGCCATCTCCAAACAAGTGTTCCAGGGTTCATCCTAGGACTAAAAAATGTAGCTTACACTTTCAAAGAGCATTAGAGTATACATTGATCTTACAAAAACAAGACCATACAAGCAGCGATAATTCACCAGAAAAGTTCAATAGTTATTCACTGCGGATATTAAAATAATATTATTATATATACACTATCTACCAACAAGTAATTGGACACCTGTGATAACAAAGGAAAACAAAGTTTATTCACCTTCAATAGTTGGTGGAGCCTCCATGAGCTGCGATTACAGCCACTACCCTCCAGGGCATACTCTCAACCAGGCGTTGTACAACAGCTAGCAGTATTTTCTTCCACTCTGCTTGGAGAAGACAGTTCAGTTCCTTCACCGATTTCGGACCCTTAAGTTGACGCTCCAACTCGTCCCAGAGGTGCTCGATAGGGTTAAGGTCCAGGCTCTGCGCAGGCCAGTCCATTGGATCAACCCCATTGTCACCATACCAAGCCATGGTGGACCTCGCAACATGACAGGTGGCATTGTCATCCTGAAAGTAACGTGGGTTCGCCCCGTAAAACCGCCACAACATAGGAAGCGCATGGTCATCCAAAATGGTGCAGTAGGTCTCGGCGTTGAGTCTACCAGGAATTACGACCAAGGGTCCCGTGCCATACCAGGAGAAACTCGCCCATAGCATAATTCCACCACCGCCGAACTTCACAGTTCGCACAATACATTCCGGCAGGAGGCGTTATCCAGGCAGACGCCAAACCCAGACCCTTCCATCCAAACGGTAGAGGGGTGAACCTTGATTCATCGCTCCAGAGAACCTGTTTCCACTGTTCAACGGTCCACTGTCGACATTCTTTGCACCACGTTAGCCGAGCAGCACTATTGGACTTGGTGATCAAAGGCTTGTGGGCGGCAGCACGTCCATGACAACCGAGCAGATGGGCTTCCTTACGGATGGTATTCATCGAAAGAACACTCCCAGATGCCTGTTGAAACTCCTCGCGGATGTGGCCCAGCGATTTGGTGCAGTTCTTCCAAATTTCTCTGGCCAGCACCCGTCAGTCTCCAACTCCCAGTTTTGTGGGTCTGCCGGGTCGGGGCACATTCCGACAGTCACCTCTCATCTTCCACTTGCCAATCACATAGGCCACTGTCGATTTTGGGTACTTCAACTCGCTGGATATGTCACGTATGGATCAACCATTTCTGTGATACCCGACGATTACACCTTTCTCGAAATTGGAGAGCTCTGAACTGCATGGCATCTTGTGTGCGACTGGTTGTGTTGTTGTTTCCCACACAATATTTAACGGCGGCAGCCGTGACGTGTATCAGGACCGCAGATATCGTCGATTGCAGTGGTGTCCAATTACTAGTTGGTAGATCGTGTATATTGTTATCAGTCAGTACTAGTTTAATTTGAAAAAATACTCTTTCTACTTCAGCATTTGAAATTTCTAAGGTACATGCAATGTTTAAAAGTTTCTGTATTGGTGGGAATCATCTACCCACAGTTCCTTCTGATTAGGACAGAATTGAACATATTTTCGAAACTGACAAGTTACTACTCTGGATATCAGTTTGAGATAGAAACATTGATTTGTTCTCATCCCACTCTAATAGTAAATCATCTTCATCAAGGTTGAAGTACTTGGCCAGCTCCATTACTTCAGCAATGCCATAAAGGCTTAGAGTGGTTTCTGACCTACTTTTCTAATACCTAAGACCAAAATTTGTGATTATAAACAGGTCTTTTAACTGTCTAGAAATGGTTTCGTGCAAATGGTCAATAAATACTGTATATGTTCATCTCATTTAAATAAACTGTTGGGGGGTAGGACAGTCAGTTTAGGCTTGAGAGCAAGTTTGGTGGGATTTTTTTAATTAAAGGGCAGGCAGGGTGCAGCACCCTTCTGAAAACAACTGGGATGATCCCTGGTTTTCATTGATGTTTGATTACAGAAAAGAGATTATTCATAGAAAGTCGTTTTTTACGGTTTCCTAAAACTAGTGTTTGGCTAAGCTCGAACCCTGCTCATTTGTGCCGTACTTGAGATAGCTGATCCATGTAGTAAAAGAATGGTCTTCTAGGTCTTTGTTTACACAGTATTGAATCTTACAATAAGGGAACAAAATTTGGTCAAATAGGTGAACCAGAAACTTCAATTTACTGAGTGGAGAAGAAAAAGAAAAAAGTGATTGGAAAATTTTCATATTTATAAAAAAAAGCACTATGAAAGGAGTAACATGCAAGTATGTAGAAATTTATTCAGATTAAATGAATTCACTTCAAGGTTCATAAAATTTTATTTATTGAAGTTAGACTATGTATGCTGTACAATGTACGTGTTAAATCCTAAAATTGAATTATTTTGTGCAATTTAATAATATTGTTTTTATGTTTTGTCCAGTACCTGCTCTCTCTCTCTCTCTCTCTCTCTGAAAGTCCCTTTAGCCTGGAATAACTAGCGAACGGAGAGAGGTACAGTTATGCAAGTGGGGTTATGGTATAGTAAAGCGACTACACCCAATCGAATGCAACCGATAACAGCGCCCCTAGTGACAAAATGCAGAAGTTAGCCGTTGCAAATCGTAAACGAAAAGAGATAGAGCAAAATTTCCAATTACAAAGTTGTAGAACATCAATTAAATTAGTACAAAACGACATTTGTTTCACACGGATAAGATAAATTGTCGCCTGAATACCCTGCAATGTCCAAAATCGATGCGCGACAATTCGACTCTGCATATTCGCATTTCGCAAATGTAGTCGTATGCAAATGCAGATTGTGACGTTGTACCGTACCTACGATATAAAAACCAGTAGCATGATGCACTCTGATCAGAAGTTTAGGTCTACGTTTTGTGAGAATGGCAAGCTTTTATTTCTGGGGTCATGTAAAAAATCAGGTGTATGCAACAGCGCCTACAAGTCTGCTGGATCTACGTCATCGTGTTACAGATGCTTGCAATAGTGTAACACCTTCCATGCTGAGGAATGTGCATGCAGAGTTACTTTCACGAACACAAATGTGTATTGTGGGCAATGGTGAACTCTTTGAATATACTCAACATTAACTTTTTATCACTGTGTGCCAGTTTGCCTTTTTTGTTTTGTCTGACGTCATCAAACTGTATTGACATATGTACATATTTATGCAATAAATTGTGTGTATTTGCTCATACCTATGCTTGTTCCCTTCAAACGTTCACACGAAAGGTCATGCATCGATTTCGGACATTTTAGGGTATTCAGGCGACAATTTATCTTATCCGTGTGAAACAAATGTCATTTTGTACTAATTAATTGATGCTCTACAACTTTGTTATTTGGAAATTTTGCTCTATCTCTTTTCGTTTTCGATTTGCCATGGCTAACTTCCGCATTTCGCCACTAGGGGTGCTACTATCGGTTGCACTCGATCGGGCGTAGTCGCTTTACTATACCGTTATCTCACTTGCATCACTGTATCTCTCTCCGTTCGCAAGTTATTCCAGGCTAAAGGGACTTTCCTATGCACCCTGTATATATTTGATTGTTTCCAACATAGGCAATGTTTAAGAACTCGGTTCATATTATTTTTGAGTAATATGTAAATGTTTTCTTTCTGCAGCTATTGAATTCAACATGTCAATGATGTCTTGCTTAATTTTTTTACGTTTATTTCAGAGTTGATTTATCAAGAAGTGTTGGAATATGAACAGACGCATAATACCATTGGTTTAGGTATTGCTGGCCGTCCAATGACATCTCATCACAATTCTCAAGCAGGTAAGATGATATTCTTTATTGTATTTATTTAATTTATTTATTTATATTGTATCCTTTTAGTAAAACAAATGCAGTTGTCTAGCTCCTGTAGTAGTAGTAGAAGTAAAAGATACACATACCTAACATTTTCCTCACTGGAGAATACTAATTAAATTGAATCAACGAGTGCCAAGTTTATTAAAACATTAAGCATCTTGTTAGGAATTAAGTGCACCTTCCAAAATGTGAGAACAAAATTCTAAAGATAAATGAACTTGTGGTTTCAGAAGTGGTAAAGATTATTATAAACAAAGGTGTTTAACTTATTGGGTTGTCGGAAAAGCCATGACGTATTTTGGCACCCGATGGCGGTTGGGCGGTTTTGGAAGTACTAGAGGCATGCGCAGCTCTGTTATCGCTATGGCATTCGACAGGTGCCAGTTCTAACTGCAGTCTAAAAGGAATAGTGAGCGATTTGGTTGATTTGACATCAAGTTGAAGATGGAAAACCAAACTGTGCATTTTAACCATATTATACTGTTTTACTTCCGTAAAGGGAAGAACGTGCGTCAAGCGTGTGAAAAGTTGTTTAAAGTGTTCGGTGATAATGCTCTACGAGAACGTCAGTGTCAGCGGTGGTTCGCAAAATTCCGTGCTGATGATTTTGACCTCAACGATGCTCCTCGGTCGGGGAGACCCACCGAGGTTGATGATGACCAAAATCAAAGCATTGATCGAGTCAAACCCACGTTACATGACACGAGAGATTGCAGACACATTGCGCATCCATCATTCAAGCGTTCACGACCACCTGAAGAAGCTGGGATACATAAGCATGTGTGAGTTCCTCATGAACTCAAAGAAGCTCAATTGACGGTGTGTATAAACTTCTGCGATGTGCTCATTAAACATGAGGAAAACTATCCTTTTTGAAGCGACTGATAACAGGTGATGAAAAGTGGATTGTATACAACAATGTGCTGCACAAACGGTCTTGATCCTGACGTGCTGCTTCGCCTCAAACGACATCCAAAGCAGACATTCATCAGCGGAAGGTTCTGGTTTCAGTGTGGTGGGATTTTAAAGGTGTCTTGTTTTTCAAGCTCCTACCACGGAACCAAACAATCAATTCGAATGTGTACTGTCGGCAATTGGACAGTTTGAACGAATCCATCATCCAGAAACGTCCAGAGCTCGTTCATTGTAAAGGTGTTGTGTTCTATCACGACAATGCGAGACCACACACAAGTTTGATCACCCGCCAAAAATTATTGGAGATTGGGTGGGATGTGTTGCCACACCCAGCATACTCGCCTGAACTTGTGCCATCAGCCTTCCACTTGTTTAGCTCTCTTCAACAGTCCTTGCGTGGTATAACGTTCAATTCAGATGAGACTGTAAATCAGCAAAACAAGAACCGCTGGGCAGTGCGGGGTTGATCACTGCTCATGACGCCAGAGGATGTGAAGGCTATCCCACATGGTACGAGCCAACAGAAGGGATACTGTAGCGCAACTCGCCTGTAATTTACAGTTTTTCGCCACGAAAGACAGGTCCTTCTATGAACGAGGCATTCTGCAGCTCACTGACAAATGGAAAAAGCTTATCGAACAAAATGGGCATTATATCATTGATTGATCTTTGTTCTTTCTATCAATAAATGACCTTTGCAAAACATGGCTAAAATATGTCGTGACTTTTCCAACAACCCAATAGAAGAAAAATTCTGGATTTTCTGAAGCAAATTTATCTACTTCTTGGAGGAAGTGTTCAGGTGTGGAAGAGATAGGGAAGTGCTTTTTGTCAAAGGGTTATTCCCAGTGTAACTGTTCAAGGGTTGATTTCGTGGTGGCGCCAACATGTGGTCTGGCATTATGTAACAGGATGACTGGGTGGCGTCCTTGACCTGTCCATGGGCATTTTTACTCGGCTGTGACATTCAATTTCATCAACCGATTGCTATATCGTTTGCAGTGATTGTTTCGCCCGGTTTCAACAGTTCAAAGTACGGCACTCCGTGCAATAATCCCACCACACACACAACAGCCCCCCCCCGGGATATCCTGCCTGTTTTGCAGTGGATGTTGATGGCTGGCCTGGGTCGACCCAGGATCGCTTGCATACGGGGTTGTCGCAATAGACCCATTTTTCCATTTTTCATCCCCGGTGACAACCTTCCACAAGAAATTCTTCCCTTGAAACCTCTTCAGCAACGACATGCAGATGCCCAATCGTTGACCAATATTACATTCCGTTAAAGTATGCGGAACCAACTTACTAATTTTCTGGATCTTTCCCAAGGCCTGTAGATGCTGTACCGCCGTCGATTGAGCCACTTTCAAACGTTTCGCCAGTTGTGTGGCATCCTCTTGCAACAGCAATTTCAGCTCCTCGTCTTAGAGTTCCTGCGGTCTACCTGCATGCGGCTTGTCTTCCAAGCTTAGATCACCTTTCTTAAACCTGGCAAACCATTCTCGACACGTCCGCTCACCCATAAACGTTTCACCATACACCTGACATATTGAACTGTATGCTTCACTCGTACTTTTCCCTAAATTAAACATGAATAACAAACAGTGCCGCAAATGAACTTTATCGACGGCTATGCTTGGCTTCATGTACAAACTGACAGCATGGGTCACTGGCCGGTAAGACCCCTACAGTGCCCGCTAGTGGTAGAGGTGAAAACTTTTGCATACCCCTAATACTATCCCTGGCATAAGTGTGAGTATGATCAGGTGTAATGGAAATGAAATGACTAATTCAAAATAAAAGTGTTGATTTGCTGAAATGCGATGTATCAGAGAATGCATGTTTTTTTTTAGTGTTTGTTGTTAACCCAACTATATAAGTTAAAGTGGTTCTTCTTTGCCGCCCCGGTGGCGCAGTGGTCTAAGGCGCTGGCCTCTGATCATTCGTCCGTACGGGGTCCGGGTTCGAATCCCGGTCAGGCATGGATGTTGTGTTTGTCTTACGACACTGGCTCTCTCCCTTCCCTGGAACCAGTGACCCTAAATTAGGGACGGGCGACTGCTTATAGCCCATTGAGTTGCTCACGGTGGTCGTTAAACCTCCAATCGAATCGAAAGTGGTTCTTCATGTTTTCAAGATTTCTGGTCATAGTTGCCCAGTAAACTTCCAGCTAGCACAGTCCTCGTGCATTATTACAATATATATGAAGAACAGGAGAAAGAAAGTATGCAAATACTTTAAAACTCAAACAACAGCACTACTATAGCTCAGCTTTTTATGAAATCTTTTAACATCCTCTGGCCAATGACAATAGGCTAGAACAATGTGTTACTTACTGTTCCTTACAGACGCTACTAGTTACATGAAAAAAAGCTGGTAAACCTTTACACAGAGTTTCAGAATGAGTGAGGATATTATTTCCTGACATTGACGAATTAATATCAAGTGTGATGAATTTTTTTCGAAAGCTCTCTTGAATTCAGTTATTTAAGGAAAATGGCTCCTGAATTAAATCTCCCATCGCAGCTAGTTTTAATTATGTGGGGATCATGGGTTTCTGCTGCAGTTTATTATTCTTCGCACATGGAATGAATTTCAGATATTGTAAATGCCCTTCTGGATGCAGATTACTCTATGATCATTAGAGCTAAACAATTCTTTCAAAAAAACAACGATCATCAGTTAAACTGGCACTTATTAATGCTTATTTTTCCAGAACAGCTATATCTACTGTAGAAAAAAAAGTAATGAATCTGTAATAAACTCTTTCAAAGTGATAGAAGACATCAAGAAATACTGTATGTTGAAAATATGCATGGCATACAAGAACAAGCCATACAAAAATATCCTAAGGTGCTCCCTAGCAATGCTGATTTGGAAAAAAATTCATTTATAAAATACTGATGGTGAAAGTATGTTTCCCACTTACATTGTGTGGTTTTAACTTATGGAAGTTTAATGCACTGCTACTATCTCTGCAGATGTGAAAAGAGCTTTTTCAATATACTATAATTATTTTTTTCACTGACAGAAAGCATGCTTTTTTCTTTCAAAAATATTAAAAAGCATGTAGTTGTCATGTGCATTCATGAAAATATTCAAGAGTAAAATGCATATACATCTACATCATGTAAATGTATGAATCCTACAGTAAAACTTTCTGGTACGTTGAAGGTATATTTCTTCTATTTTTAGCGCATATTTCTTGTTTTTTAGGACATAAATGCTGGCTTATTTTGAATGTTTTTAGTGCTTGAACACCCTTGCTTTAGTCATGAGACAAAGTAAGAAATTTGAATGAGTTGATATGTTATATAGTAATAAGATGTATGCAGTATGCACATAAAGCAAATAACAAATAAATGAAGGTTGTTGGGTATACATCCAAGTTAGCTTAAGAAAATATTGAAAAAACAAAGACTTCAACTCATCTTTTGTCCTGATCATCTGTAAAAATTCTGTGCAAGATTTTTCCAGATTCCAATTTTGAAATGCTTAATTATGGTTGTTTCCAAACGATAGGAGAAATTTCCAAATGATTGTGACAAAGTTAGGACTGTTTGTATTTGTAGTTTGAAGTGGTACAGATTTCAATGCTCTCACGAAAACACAAGTGGCCTTTCGTTGATGAAAGGCGCAATTTTCACAGTCATCTTTCAGAGAGGCACTGCTGATTCTAGTGATCAGCACAGGTTGAACCTGCACTGTAAGTTTAGCATTTTACACTTGCATTTAAGAAAAAAATATTTTTCACCTCACAAAGCAAACATCGGCTTGTTAAATGATCAATCAGATAGCAAAGTTCACTGAGTGAAACAAAAAAAAAAAAAAAAAAGCCCATACACCACTGGATGTGTTTCTTAATTGTTGCCAAAATTGACAAGATGGGATATAAGGTGCGAACCTGAAATGGGACTGCGTATGTCTTCAAAGGTTGAAATCAAATTCTGTTTCCACTTCATTGTGTTTAGTTACTAAAACATGTGGCTTTTTTCTTTTCTGAGAAATATTTACATAAACAAGAGTTTTTAGCTTCACAAAACCAAAACTAGCTTCTGGTGCCATTTGTTGCTACAGCAGAGATGAGGAAGTTCAATGTACTTGTTTACATTATTTGGGGATCGATGGCTATGTTTTTTATACTTAAGTGTAGAAGAGGAAAATCATTTGCATTTGCATGGTTCATAGCTCCTTGAAAACCTTGAAAAGTCCTTAAAAATAAAGGTTCATTTTCAAGTCCTTGAAAGTACTTGAAAAGTTTAAGACTCCATAAATAGTACTTGAAAAAGATTTTTATTTTGGTTTTTTAGTATTGGTATGAAAGAGTACATGTTGTGCGTAAAGTAATTGTTTGTGCTAAAATGTTGTATAGGATATTTCTGTGTAGTTCTGATAAAAACACCAAGCTGATCAAATAACACTGAACTTGCGTTCAACCCAGGAGAGCGTGTTGAACACAATTACTTTGGCTATGACATCACTACGGAGTAAAACATCAGCATGGGAATAAAATAAGTAGAATGATGCATTCACGAATTGTGATGGGCTTCTGTTGTCTGGGGTTAAGGAGCGTTCTTGTGGGAGGGTGGAACTTCTAGGAATTGCTTGTGCTTCATGTGTAGGCCCTTCATCTCCTGGCTGCATCAAGAAATCAAGTCATGCATCAAAAATAAAGTTAAGCAGACAACAAATATCATACCAGCAGAAGAATATGAAAATAATGTACCCCTTCAAAATATTCCACAAAATAAAATGAATTCGAAAAATACCAAAAAAGAGGGGCAATTCAAGGTTAATAAAATAAACCAACAGGCTGGTCATTGAAGGTGTGCTCATCCCAGCTAAGTTTAACAGTTTAGACTTACTAAAATACCTACCGACTGACAGCACACATGATAATTCAGTTTTGTAAAGTGCTTGAATTTATCTGGCTTGGAAGAGTACGAACCTTGATTTGTTACAGAGGTATGCTAAACCTTGTCTGGGAGGAATTCCTACTAGAAATGGTAATGTCTCTTTCTGCGTGACATTCCTTCTACTACTAAGGTAGTTCTGTTCAGTACATCACCTTTGTATCTCTAGAGCAGGGGTCTTCATCCTTTCTGAATCCCAGACAAAATGAAATGTGACCCTAAGGCCACGTGTTAAAGAAAAGCAAAAATCATTTGTTTATTAAGAATATTGATTATTTTAGAGATGTTTTGAATCCTAAAACTTTTGGGGAAAGAAATGATGCAGTTAACATGATATCTACATTACAAAGAATTCCGAAGTAGGTATCTGATGTGCCATCATTTTTCAGTAACTCTTTAAAAATTTCAGCTATGTAATTTATCACAGCATAGCTCATAGCAGATTTGGAAATGCAAAGTTCCGTGTACCCAATGTATTGGGATATTCATTTCTCTATTTCGAAAATGTATTTTTTTCTGTTTTAGAATTTCCTGTGTGCACAGTGTCTTGTGGACCATTAGAAAGTGTTCATGTGGCTGAGGTTTGAAGACCCCTGCTGTAGGGGAAGATTTAGAATTAGTGGTGGAGAATGCCTGGTGGAAGTCTGAAACAGCTTGGGCTGGTCTGTACTGACCTCCAGCTGATTCTTCTGAAAGAGTCAATAATGGCAAGGAAGAATCTGGTCCGGGCTTCCATGGGTAATGTCTTTTTTTATGCTGTCAGATATTTAGTAATACTGCAAAATGTGCTACCAAAAGATGTAAACATGGTGGACCAGTAATGTTAAGTTCTTTGATTTTATCTCTGTTAGGATTAGATTTGATATAAATCCTTAAAAAGTAGGGGTTTTTTTTTTATTAGAGAGCTTAGGAGTCCTTATTTTTTGCCAAAAATGACAAAGTCCTATAAAAATATTTTTTTCCTAATATATTTGGCTGCTTGAAATCCAAAAGTTATTATGTAATTCCTAGAACTGCTGCTAGTTGGCTATGTTGATGATGATGACATCATTTGATATCAGCTGAAAGCCTGTGGGAGAGCACGGGACAGTGTGAGTTAAGTAATTTGCTGAAAAAAAAAAGGGAAGGACCATGGGCTGCATTGAATTGCACAGATCCAGCAGATTTCACCCAACAATCCCATCACCGATCTGCTGGTTCTGGTATTTTACTTATAGTATTTTCTCTTTCTGTTGTATGCACATAACTTTAAGCATAATTCTACAATTCACATACTTATCTCATGCGTGTTTATTTTCTCAGATAGGGAAGCTGATCTGACCAGCAGAACTGTCTTTCAAGATTGCATAAATTCTAATTTATTATTTTACAAACTTAAACTATATGGAAAAACACTGCAAACTTCATCAACATACTTCAGTTTGAAAGTTATGTGTAAAAGTATATTTGTACATATGTTGTTGCATATGAGAATGGTAAAGTCCTTAACAGATTTTGGGAGGGTGCATTAAAGTCCTGAAAAAGTGCTTTATGTATATATATATATATATATGTGTGTGTGTGTGTGTGTGTGTGTGTGTGTGTGTGTGTGTGTGTGTGCGCGTGTGCGTGTGAGAAATGGAGTGGAAACCATGCAGGTAGACTGGTCCAGAAGTGCCAGTACTTCATTTGGCGACAACAATAATGAAGTTGTTGAAAACTCAAATGTGGCAACCAGTCTTGCTGCAGATGTTGATGGGTGATCAAGACGGGTTGAAAGTATGTTTTTTGTTTGTTTAATGTAATGTGCATTTCTAACTTTTACTTCATTTGTTCTGTAATATTCGATAAATATTGAAACCTTTGACAACTGAAACCTGCGATTTTTTGCTTATTCTGCAGATGGCGCAATAGATGACGATGGTCAGGATGGGTTGACAGATTCCGCTGCCAATGGACCAGGAAATCCATATGGACGTCGTAGATAGATAAAACCTTTTCTTCCTTAGTCTTTGACTGCCACCCCACCGTAGGGTCATGTACAAACTAGTCGCTAGTGGAGTGCTCCGTCTTTAAATCCTGTCCAGTACTAAATGATGATTGCAGCAGTAGACACTGGCTGCTCCACTTTCCAGTCATCTCGCAGTCATTTTTTCTCTTTAAAAGATGACGTCTTGAGTGTGAAATGTTTAAATTGTACATTATTAAAAAAAGTTTGGAAATGTAACTGCTTTATTTAAGGCCAAGATGAATGATGACAAGTCTGTATCAAGTTTGTCCTCACTTTGAGTTGCTTCAAATTCTTCACAAGTTAATGACATGCTTTTTGTCATTGAGAGTAGGATCTAACTGTTTTTGAATCCCATTTCTTCTTCCTTCATCTGTATTTATTTGGTGTTCATGTTTGATAGAGACAACCATGTATACTGATATGGTTTGATAATCATATGTATAGAATAGCTGATGATAGTGTGAGTATTCCCTGTTCAAAACTCACTTTGCATCCTACCACCTTTGTCATAATTTTGTGGTCTTGGCCATGTTCTTCGATTTTAACTCTTTATCTAGCATCCTTTGTTTAAATTAAATCATTTTCTAACTCTTGTCTAGAAATTTTAAAATATCTCTAACTTTCAAATTCAGACCTGGCAATTGTTTTCTTGTAATGGACTGAGTGATACTTGGACTTACAAATAATAATAATATTAATAAATAATGATGATGATAATGAGTTTGCCTTCAGAGTCAGGTAACCACTAAGTTTTGCCATTTTAATAAAATCTACTTAGTCTTTGAAGCCAAAGTAGACTGGATGGTGGACATGCCCAGGTTCTGCAACCAGATTTTGTGTACAAATTACATTACAGAGCATGATTTGTAAATTTTTGTTGTTTCTGTTTGGTGACCTTGTGTATTGTTTTGGCATAGCAGATAAGAAAATTATGTTGAATCTGTTTCAAGCTGAAACTGTATTGTAATGCCCCATCTCTTCTTCAGATTCTAGTTCTCTCCCTCTTTTTTTTTTTTTTTTTTTTTGGCAGGCAAATTTATGTTTCATTATGCAGTATTTTACCCTAAATAGAAAGCTTCTAAGCTGAATTTCAAGTGTGACTGCTGGCTTCAGTCACTGAATGTTTATGTAGAAATAATTTTATTTTACAATGTTTCAAAATACTCGTTCAACCCTGCTCTATGCATTGTTCCCTCATAATTATGACAAAGCTGCTGTAATGCCGAAAACAAAAATCTTACAGTAATAATTTCCATGCATATGATTCAGGGTTTGAATTCAAACAAATGTTAAAAAAATGGCTTCCAAACTAATGTAAAATATGGCAAGTGGTTAGAGTATTTGACATTTTTTTTTTCATTCATTAATACCTTTACGGTGTCAAGATTAAAAGAAAAGCAGCTTTAGTTGTATATTTTTTCAAGTTAAACACTCATCAAAAACATGGAAGGTGAATGCATAAACTTATGAATTCTCAATTTGTTGATTCCATGAGTGTGTGAAGTCAGATGTGGCTGTATGAAGTTTATAATTTGTGCTTGAGCATGTCATCTTTGATCAAGAAAAATATGTTGAGTAAAATTAAAAAAAAACAAAAAAAAACTACTTGTTTTATTGTTATATAATGTTGGCTTTTTATGTGTTGTCAAAGACTTAATAAAGTTTAATGAAATTTGAATTGTTAATTTTGTGCTTTTCAGTTATTAAGTTTTGTGTGCACTTTACTCTATCAATCTTTAACAGTAGCAATGGCAGCAGTTATGTAAATGTTCTTACATGCACTGTGTTTTTTGTTGTTTGTGGTGCTTCTGTGACAGTGCAATGATGTATCACAAAACGTGTAGTAAAACGCGTAACACACTGTGCATTTTAAACCAGTTATTGTCCTTAGTTCCTGTGTTGCACTTAATGCACAAAGTTATTGTTGTGCACAATCTTCTAGTGCAATAATTTACATTTGTAGCTTTCCTCTTACCAGTCAGTTAATTAGCTAGCTGGTATCCCACTAATTACCATTGTTGTGTGTTCGTGTTTTCATTCACACTCAGAATGACCTGGCTCACTGTATTAGTTGTGTGGGTACTTCACCATTCACACACCCCAAATTTTGAAATTAATATATAAGTATCAAAATGCATAATTTAGGGATGGGTTGTTTTAGCTGTTAATCTGTGGAGAACTTTTTTAAAAGTTCAATACTAAGTCATTCAGTTGATTTTTTTATTTTTTTTTTATCACCTCACCCATTTTGTTGTTTAGCCTTTTGATAAGGTGGAGGAGCTCATGTTTTCAGCTTCTTCACTTTCAGTTACACATTTTATTGCTGTACCATACTTTTTCGTTTTTCTGTTGTGCTAGATGTACTATTGAAAATCATCATGAGTTTCAATTAATTCCTTGATGTGATTTGTTCCGGTTTTCCTCTTAAGTTGTTTGAAAAACAAACTGAGAAATTGCTTGCACAAATTTCTTTCTCCTACTATCTCTCACACTGTGCTTTTTTGCATGCTGTTTTTATGAATCTTATCACATTTGGAAAAAATATATATACACTCATTTACTAGACACGAGAAGATACATATAATTAAAACTGCAGCATACAGAGAAAAAAATTAAAAGTTCAAATAAAGGTGTTCATTTCATATGAAGTGTGTTTTGTACCATAATCTTTTGTGTAGTCATTTTTTTTTTTATCATGTGTGCTGTAACATGTGTCAGGTGCTGACCAAACAGAATTTGTATTAGTTAAATATTGATCATACATAGTGTAAAAGGCATCAACTACAAAAAGAAGTAGGGGGGGGATTTTGAAAAAGACTAAAAAGTAAGGGAAAAGTTGTGAGAGAAATCTTAAAGTATTGTTGTTATTTTGAATAAATTTTACGTTTAAATATCCAAATGTTTATGCATATTAAGTACATTGTTGCAACTAATGGTAAGGTTTTCATTATTTTATGTTGATTAGAAAGTGTCCTTATCTGCATAGAGAAGACTTGTTTCATTTTAATGATGTGCAAGAAAAAAATTAAGAAATATCTTTGGTTGATAATAATTGTTTCAGCATTAAATATTTACAAAGCGTCCAAAATTATGAGATTTATTCATTTTAATGATATGCAAGAAAGGAATTAAGAAATATCTTTGGTTAATAGTTTATTGTTTCAACATTAAATATTTGCAAAACAATGAAGCACAGCTCTCCAAATTGCCATTATTAATAATTAAGTGTACATATTTTAGTATTTTAAATTCAACTCTCTTTCCACCATCAGTTGTGAGCAGTTTTATTGTCATTTTTCAGTTTTTTATTTTTCTTACTTGTGTGTGTTAATGGCCACATTAGCGATTTTAGTTAGCAGCAAAAGGAAATAGAGCAACTGATTGAATACTGTAATATAATACTGAATTAGCTGTAATGAACACTTCAGCAAAAAGTTTTAAGCTAAGTAAAAATTTTCTTATCTGGTGCCTTTTGATGATCTGTCTGTCTTCCCTTGCTACAGTCCCATTCCATTTCAGAAACAGAGTGGAAAGTGAAGACAGTTTGTATACTGGGGAATATATACTATATTGATAAAAGTCACCAGACACCTAGAAGAGAAACACAACACAGCATTTACTGACATACATTAGTACGGTGTCTGTCCACCTTTGGCCTTAATGCATGCACTGACCCTTCAAGACATGCTTTTGACAAGGTTTTGGAACACAGCGATAAGTGTGTGCTTCCATTCAGTACATAATGCTGCCGCTAACTGTTGCTTAGTAGTAGGTCTTGGTTTCAAACTTCTTATGCAGCACTCTAATTCATCCCATAGGTGCTCTATGGAAATAAGATCAGGGCTCTGTTGGCCAGTCCACACACGATACAGAATTATCGTCAAACCACACTGTAACAGTCCTTGCTTTATGGCTCGGTGCATTATTGTGCTGGTACCGACAAGGCTCAGTTCCATAGTATTGCCACAGAGTTGGTAAGGCATAATTGTTCAGAATATCGAGGTGGACAGGCTGGTTTACAGGTTTGTCCACAATAACCAACGGGCCGTGACCATACCACGAAAAACGCCCCCACAAGAGTACACTGCCAGCTCCAAACTTGACCATAGGAACAGTACACTGTGGTAAATAGCAATCCTCTGGCTGCCGTCATACCCACACACAGCCATCAGACTGATGGATCGTGTATCTGGAATCATGCGTCCATAGGACCCGTTTCCATTGATCTACGGTCCACAATAAATGTTCTTTACACCATGCTAAATGACAAGTAGCATTCCAAGTGGAGATGAAAGGCTTTTGAGCAGCCGCACGACCACTGTAACCCATGGAATGAAGTTCTCTGCGAATGGTACGTGTTCATACCGAGGTTCCAGTATTTTTACTCACCTGTACACTTAGGTCTTGTGCAGTAAGTACTCCGTCGATTAGCTGTAACTACTCTCCTGAGGATTCAACGTCCTTTATCACTGATTTTCTTTGGTCTGCCGGTAGGTTTTGTTGGCTTCAGGCACGCCATGCGTCTTCCACTTATTCAGTACATCTAAAACAGTGGACTTGGTTATGTTTAAACGCCCCTCGGTTTCTCTTGTGGACAACCCACTAATATAACACCCAACAATCTTTCCTTTCTCAAAGTCAGTTTTCTTTCGCTGCGACATTTTCACACAACCTCACAGTGCAATATGATCGCGCTCAGCTGCAGGCTCATTTTTATACCATTTGCAGCTGTATCGCACATCTTAACAATGCAGTAGATCCATTCATTTGCTTTTGAAGAGGTGTCTGGTGACTTTTGTCAATATAGCGTATAGATCACGATCAACCATTCTCTCAAAGCACTATGGGATGAAGGTCTCGCCAAGCCTTCCAAAACTCCCTTGTCTTGAGCATGTCTCTTTGATGTCACTTTTGCAGGTTGTCAAATTTCATCCTTCCATCTCCCATGTGGTCTTTTGTCGTCCCTAGGTTTCCAGTTATCCAATTTTGATCAGTTCTTATAGCAATATGCCAATTCCTTTGCAACTTGAAGGTCTATTTGGATCATGATATCAATTCTTGCCATTTCCCCAATCTAAGAGTTCCTTTTCCTATCTTTCTTGCTTGCACCAAGCATGCATCTCTCCGTGCTTCTTTGAGTTGTTAACAGCCTTTATGTGTCTTTTTTTAGTTAAGACCCATGCCCCTGATCCATAGGTAAGAACTAGAAAGATGCTGTGATTAAAGATTTTCTTTTAAGACAGTGGTAAATTACTCTTGAAAAGTGTGCTATTTTTTTTCAAATGCACTCAGCCAAGTTATATATGCTTATTAATTTCTTCTTCGACATGGCTGTCACCCGAAACTTGTTGTCCAAGTTGAATGGTGGATCAAAATAAGCTGATTATTTTAAAAATTCTTAACTTAGGAATGAAAGCAGCAATTAAAATTTTATTACAAGTCACAATTTCTCCAATGTTCTATGTGGCTGCCATGTGTTATGCAACAAATGTCCCACCTATAGCAAATTTCGTCCCATATCATGGTAATTATATCTTCATGTACAACAGCAGCAGCTGATACAATCCTTACTTTGAGTTCTTTAATAGTAGTTGATACAAGGCAGTGGTGTAGGGTGACCTAAAATTTAACCAGAGCTAAATATTTTTAAAATTGCTCTCAACCTTCTTCCATATTATGAAATATAATTTCAGTGAATTGTGAGGTTTCTAATTGCCACCTGCTGAAATCATACTTAACCACATAGAATGAGGTAAAAAAAAAAAAAACGTTAGAAACAAAACAAAGTATGTTTGCCTTCATTTCCACTTAAACTGGATATTTTGACATACCACCCCACATTAAAAGGTCTAGACTGATTCTTATGTTTCTGCACCAAGCAAATATTTGGTCAATGTGAGCCAAAGTGTATAACATTATTTTTTCCCCTTCATCCCTTAATAAACTAAAAGGATATTCCAATAAAAAGTCTACTTTCTTCATTTTACTTGCATGAGCAAGCCTTACAGCTTAACTGCACAAACGAAAATCAGCTGCTCACTGGCCGATGATGCGAAAGTGACCAGCCCTGAAAGACAGTCTTTACACATGCCCAGTTCAGTGCACATCTGTTCATGCATTTCTGTTCTCTGAAGCTTCACCAAGGCAACAAGTTCACAAGAGTTGCCTGTCTTACCAACGTGTTCAACGGATATGGAAGGCTGTAATGTGTTACACAGTTATTCAACTATTGTAGTGGCTCACATTGCATTCAGTAAATCTGGGGACTGGTTACTAATACAAATTTTTTTTCAGAATTTTTCCAATTAAAAGAAGAAAAATTCTCATTTTTATGCGAGGCTTAGCCCCCAAAGAAAAATAATAAAATCTCATATGATGCCCGTAAAGACCTGACGCCACTGATAAAAGGGATAGACACTTCAACACATAGTTGTTTTTGGCACCTGAAAAGTTCCATGCTCACTTGCATAATAGATCTCGTACATGAAATTCTTCCACTGATTCACAGAAATCCACTTTTTTTGTCATTTGGGTCATATTCAAAATCAATGCAAAAATTAAGAAAAATTTTGAGGGGATTAATGGTTGTGGGGTGGGGTTTGTTTTTCGCCTGGGAAAGGCATATCATCTTCCAAAACTTTCAAGAATGGAAGTTTAAATGAAGTGAAGATTTTCTCCATAATCATAATTGCTTTTTTCTCATGATTTTTCCTATGTCCAGTATTGTTGTTAAATATCATTTTATTGCATAAATGTTTGTATTTTAGCATGAAACTGTAGGCAACAATTTCCAAAAATGGAAGTTAAGATGGCGTGAAGATTTCCCTGTGATCTTCAGGCATGAGACTCTTACGTTTATTCAAGGAATCCCACCATTTCCATTATTATTTGGAGCATTTCCGAGATCAATGCACAACTGAACAGAAATTTGGGGGGTATTGGTGGTGGTGGTGCCGTGTGTGGGGGAGGGGTGATTAGTTTTCTGTTTGAGGGTTGAATTCCATCTTTCAAAAATGGAAGTTAGAAAAGACTGAAGATTTTTCCCTTAACCATTTTTTTTTCTCATGATGTTCCTTCAGCTCAGTATTGTTATTATTTTATTCCATAAATATTTGCATTTCAGTGTAAAAATAGAAAAGTTTCCAAAAATGGAAGTCAGAGTGAAGATTTCTCTCGTATTTGCAGTCCCGTTCTCACAATTCTGTGTTATTAAAAGCGTCTTTCTCCCATAAATGTTTGCTTTTAAGCTTGATAAGGGAAAGAAATTTTTCTGAAAACAGAAGTGACAAAGTTGCAAAATTTGTAAGAATTGATGCAAAGTATTCATATTCTCAAAGCTATCTAAAATAGTGAAAGCTTTGATATCATGCATTCATGTTTCTCAAGATGATTTTTCAGCATAATGGATAAAATTGTCATGTGAGGGAACAAAAAATAAAAAAAGAAAGAAAAGCAACAATGAAGAAATGGGAAGGGAATGATATCAACAGAAAGAAAAAAACAAGTTATGAATTCTGTGCTGCTCCAGATTTATTAAAAGACAAATATAGTTGAAAAGAAAGCAACACAATAGGAAACTTTAAGCTGATGTTCTAGCAAATACAACTATAACAAACAAAAAAACTGTTAGAAGCAATGTCTTTTATAATCATATTTTGTTTTAAATTCAATAATATTTTGTAATTAATAATTTATATTGCTCCTGTTGAATATTTACATAAATAAATGGCAGTGGGCAAGGGCTCCCCTCCCCATAGGGGGAGGGGGCTCGAGCCTCCCTTAGCTGTTGGTATAGCCAAATTTTTATTTTTTGATAAATTTAAAGCACTAAAATAGAAGAAACCTTTTTTTAAAGCATTTTTAAAAATAATAAGATATTAATGACTGATTGTAATTTTCAAACTTCTTTATTTTTGTTGTATTGTAGTATCTTGTACATTTACTAATATGTTTGACAATCTTGAAAGAGGTCAGCATTTTTCTTACCCCCTCCCCCCTCCCTCCCTCCCAAGTACTCATATGGGCACCACTGGCAGTGAGCAATTCCATCTTTCCCGTGCTGTGTTAACATTCACACTTTCTCATCGTAGATTCTGATTTTTCACCAGATTAAAAAGTTCAGGTTTTTGTTTCTTGGTCGGTCTCATGTTTGCGGTTTACACAGACTTCTTTGGTATGCCTCCTTGCACGTCTTCCTCTGTAGCTTCGGAAAGAGTTGACCGACCTTTTTATTTGATGAATGGTGCACTATGCATCCTGTTGAAAAAAAAAGTGAATGCCATTCTGTGATGGAAGAACATACAGGAAGTTTCTTTTGATCTTTTTATTCAAAACAGCAGTCACAGAATGACTTGTGATGTGCAACAAAACACCTGCCACTCTCTTGCTACCTGTGAAGTTAGCCATTTTGAATTTCTGACTGCACTGTGATATCCATTTCACTTTGTGACAACTGAACTAGGTTTCCAAAAAATATATATAGGTTTCTAGCCATGCAATATAATATCACTTTTATATGTTAGTTGCTACATTCATTCGTAATTTATGATTTTCTTAGTTGGCAGCTGATTTTGATTCATCTTGTGTGGGCATATATATATATATATAGTTAAACATGAAAAAACAAAACAAAACAAAACAAAACAAAAAATGAACAAAGACTGTACTTAAATCAAATAAAAACGGTCGTCATCAGGGAAGCACCCGTTTTTGCAAGTGGCTTTTCTAAAACCAAGAAAGGGATAGACAGAATCGAAAAGTACCCTTGGTTGTGCTCCCTAAGCCACAATACCAAAAGAAAAAAATAAATAAAATACAAACAAGACAACAAAAAAGGTAAACCTGATTATTCCCACACGGACAAAAGAAGGCAGGACACGAAGTTACCAAAGAAAGTAAGAACGACCTCAAAAGTAACATAAAACTACACATATCTTATTAACTATATGTCAACAAAATAGTTTCCATATCATCTACTGTTTCGCACGTTACTAGAAATTCGAGCACGGGAAAAACGTCCATATAATAAGAAAATTTTTATTTCAACTTGTCACTAATATTCCTTTTTTTCTTTTTGATGTTCTTTATAATAGTTTACACATATCTTGACAGTGCACAACACCAAGAACCACTGATAAAGAATCCCAGATAAGAGCGAGGTCAAAGTTCAAAAAACACACGGTTGCAGATAAAACTGCAGAATATGTAAACTGTGTTGTAATTAGTGAGCATGTGCTGTAAGCGGGCCTACCAAACAGTCTAGTGAGTCCTTGGTTATTAATATTGAATTGCCTTTAGTTAGTAATGTCTGCAAAGTTCAAACCCAGTTCTTGACGAGACAGCAACTGAGAAAAGTTGCATTTAAGAAATTCAAAAGGATAACCATTCCTCATTAATATAACAAAGAGATCTTTTAAATTTCTAATGATAGCAGAGTTATCATTACAGATCTTACAAATTCTGAGGATTAGGTTGATTACTAAGTTTCTATGAATAGAAATAGAAATATTAGAACTCCAATTAATATAATAAATTATATCAATGGCAAAAGTTATCTTTTTATCAAAGACATCAACTCTAATGTTATTTAAATCCTCCCAGATGATGTCGATGTCCAAAAAATGTGTATGTCCATCAACTGAATTGGTTTTTTCCAATGTAAGTTGCGAAGGATAAATACCTTTAGCAATAGTCTCAAATTCTAGGATATTAAAGACAATAATGTCATCAATATATCTAAAAAAAGTCCAGCTTTTAATTTATGCAGATTAAAGGCCCTAGCTTCATAAAAATGCAAATATAAATTAGCAAGTGTGCTGGAAAACAAGCTGCCCATTGGGACTCCTGTAATCTGATGGTAAATATGTGATCCCATCATGACAACGTTTTGATCAATACAGAAGTGTACCAGAAAACCCCAATATTCTCTGGTGATGTTGAAGTAGGTCATTAAACCATCATAAAAGTTGAGACACACTGTGATGAGGTCATCTAAAGAAATAGAAGTGAACAAATTGCAGAAATCAAACTTGTCAATGTGATTAATTTGACTCTCCTCTTGGTTCAAAAACTTTTAAGATGGAAATGTTTTTTCCAATAATCCATGTATCTCCCAATGTCTTAAGCAAATGTTTTAAATAGCCCTCAAAAACACCACCAGCCCTTTGACCATAACAAAGACACGCACTGGTAATAAAGCGAAATTTTAGAGGGCTTTTATGAAATTTAGGTATAGCATAAATAAAAGGTAGACGTAATGCAAAGGTACCCAGTTTGAGCCTTTTTAGACAGGCAGGAGCTTTTTAAAGATCACAGTTTTGTTCGTACCTGTAAATTGATAGGTTTGACTAGTACTCAGCTCCTCATCGATAATTTCTAAGAACAATTTTTTACACCAGATAGTGAAGTTGTTATTCACTTTGTCGACTGGGGTGATAATAAAGTCCATTTTGTGGTCTGCAGTTTCTCCCAATAGTTTGTGCCAATTGTATACATGAGGTCTCTTGAATATCCTCGGAGAGGTAATCTGACGCTTAAAATCATCAAGAACCTGACAAATCCACATTACAAACCCCTGATATGGCGTGTGGAATCTATACACTAATTTGAGCACAAATTAAATCAAATCTGATTTAAAAGTGTTAAGACAACGATCTAAATAAAACTTGCAAGGATATCTAAATTTTTATCCCATGCGCATAGCTTTACGCAAGGTTTCTTGTTTCACAATATCCAAATTACATGTAAGGATATGACCAGTATCTGTATTCACAAAAGGAGCACTGTTCGAATGGCAGAAGCACTGTTCATTTCTGGTTTATATATATATATATATATATATATACCGCAGGTTTTCATATATCTCATATTTGTAACTGAATTTTGTTAAACACAAGTTTTAGCAAAATAAGTTTTTTTTTTTAATATTGAGTTGATAACTTTTTCTGAATTTGTGTTTAACTTTGGTGGGGGTCTTTTCCTGCAGAAGCATAACAAGGGCGGGGCTGCCCCTGGCACAGCTCGAGAGGGCGCAAAAATCACTGGGTACAATCTGATTAAAATCAGAATTGAAACATTTGTACGTGGTACAGAATTTACAAATAATTTCTTTCACCAGTTGCAGTAGCTTGGCTGCTAAAAATTAGTGTTTCATCCTCAAAATGTGCAGGGCATGTAAGTTGCTAGCACGGTTATTCACACATTGCAAGATAAGGATGGTGTTCATATTTTTAAAGATTCTCTGGGGCAATTCAATTATTACTGCAAGCTGCATTCTGTTCATTTAATGTGGTATCAAAGGTCGGAACTCCGAGGCAGTTGGGAATCTCTTACTGCTGTTTTCACATTTTGTATTTTATAACCCTAAATTGTGTTCCATGTTCAGTTCAGCTTCACCAGTCAGAATATCCTTGATGTAAGTAGGGGTAAGAGAAATGCAGGAAACCCTTCTTCTTTGTGCTGTCCCCATTTCTAATGTTTTCTGAGGCAATTAATGAGGATAAAATGCCATTCCATGAGGGTAAATGCCATTCCATTGAGATAAGAAATTGCACCTAGTTCCCTAATACCCTATTTGCAGTACCATACCCCAATAAAAATATTTAAGTTACATTGTTGAACTACAATTAAAATGGCAATAACTTCGCAAAGGTCTCCTTCTGGTCCACCTAGTCCATTTTTAAAATCTATTGCACAACCATTGGTAATTATTAGTTATCAATTAACTGCAAGATAATATGATAAAAAATGTATAAAATTCAATGTAAGGCAAACTTCAGAGGCAACTCTCAGTGGCCAGTGTTAATCCTTTTGAAAAACTAATTGCATATGCGTGTGAGTACTAAACGTTGCAGATTTGTCCATAATCAACTGACACGACCAATTTCTCTATACTAAAAACCTGGTTGTAAATGCATTTATGGCACCTCTATTCATAGTGATTGTGGAATAACTTTTTACGGGTCTTTTAGAGGTAATTTTTAATGAAAGTTGGTTGTCAAATTTTCGAACTAAAGCCTAGTTCGTCATCAGGACTATGTCACTGGAGTAGTTGCTGCCACTCAATTGGAAAAGACCATCCGCAATTATCGTTAATTGTGGTACTTCTTCTTCTTGCTATTTCGATCCCTTCTTCTAGTTTTCTCTTTACTAAGTTTGACTGGTGGGCGATTATTTTCACTGAGTCCCAATTTATGGAGTGTCCACTTGCTTGTACATGTCTGTCTAGCCCTGTTTTGTTCCCAATGTTCCTAATAGCTGCTTGGTGTTCTTTCATTCGGACCTTAATACTTCTCCCTGTTTCTCCTATATAGCTGAGTCCGCAGTTACAGTCGATGCAGTAAATTACTCCTTCTTGCAATTGGATGTCCAATTCTTTCTGCTTTAAAGCTGGCAGGAATTTCTTTATTTTGTTATTAAGATCTGGAGCTAGCCTGATATTATATTTTGCTCCGATCCTTTTCAGTTTCTCGAAAAGTCCCTTGTGGTACGTAATTTTGCTGGTGAATTTGAAGTTGGTTTTTTCCTGCTTCTTTTTTGGCACTTGTTTAAATATTTTCTCAACATATGGGGAAGGGGTAATTGTTTTCTGCCAACATTTCCTTTAATTCTTCTTTGTGAAGATCTTTTGAGAAGCTGAAGAGACCAGGATTTCAATTTTTTCCAAAAATTGTCTCGCTGTATTCGATTTAATATAATCAGGGTGGAATGAGCAGAAGTCTAACATCTTCCCTGTGTAGTTGGGTTTTCTACACAGGGAAGATTACCCCTACCCATATGTTGAGAAAATATTTAAACAAGTGCCAAAAAAGAAGCAGGAAAAAACCAACTTCAAATTCACCAGCAAAATTACGTACCACAAGGGACTTTTCGAGAAACTGAAAAGGATCGGAGCAAAATATAATATCAGGCTAGCTCCAGATCTTAATAACAAAATAAAGAAATTCCTGCCAGCTTTAAAGCAGAAAGAATTGGACATCCAATTGCAAGAAGGAGTAATTTACTGCATCGACTGTAACTGCGGACTCAGCTATATAGGAGAAACAGGGAGAAGTATTAAGGTCCGAATGAAAGAACACCAAGCAGCTATTAGGAACATTGGGAACAAAACAGGGCTAGACAGACATGTACAAGCAAGTGGACACTCCATAAATTGGGACTCAGTGAAAATAATCGCCCACCAGTCAAACTTAGTAAAGAGAAAACTAGAAGAAGGGATCGAAATAGCAAGAAGAAGAAGTACCACAATTAACGATAATTGCGGATGGTCTCTTCCAATTGAGTGGCAGCAACTACTCCAGTGACATAGTCCTGATGACGAACTAGGCTTTAGTTCGAAAATTTGACAACCAACTTTCATTAAAAATTACCTCTAAAAGACCCGTAAGAAAAGTTATTCCACTGAAAACCTGTGCAAAAGGCAGGATTGTAATATTTCAGGCAATAAAGCTCTTTTGTCTTAATGACAGGGGGAGGGGTTCAATATTTTGTGGTTTACCCTGGGTGAAGAAATGCCTAGTTATGCCTCTTGTCTTCCTGGGTTGCTAATGCAAGAAAACTTAAAAACAGGTAATTAGGGTGCAATTATTTTTTACTTGAGTAATTTTTCTTGGCCCAAATGCAGATATGATATGGCAAAAAACCCACGTAGAAATGAGAAAGGGTTATTTATGCTGGTGCTTGAAAAAGCCATGGATAACAGCTGTCAAAATTTTTGCATTCCTTCCATTCTGTTCCAGTACAACTGTTCACAAAAGTGACCTACTCTGTCCAGAAGTGAATTGGTCATGGATCATATACATTTTATATGCTGACTAAAAATTGTTAGATCACTCAACTTATGTATGATTCCTTTTGTGCCTCCCCCCTACACACACACTCAGCAAAGAAATGTTACCCATGACTAATGTGATGGTTTTTTTTATTGTTGTTTTTGTACAGTTTTTTATACCTAATGCACAGTTATAAGATAATCATGAAAATATCATCAATGTTAGAGTGTTTCATTTTCTTCCAGCTTAAATTAAAAACACATGCAGCTTTAAAATTCAGAACCAGAAAAGCAGTTTTTAAGTTTGAGTTTACAAATTAGTAGTAAGAAAGATCATGACTGTATCAAATAGAGAAAAAGTCAATGCATGTCTGGAAAGTTGCAGATAGATATCCATAAGCAATGTTTTAAATGTCATTAACCATGTGCAAGTTAAAAAGTTATAGGTTTTTTCATTCTTGTAAATAATTGCTCTCAGAATTTTGCTTCTATAGATAGTCTGAGTTTGCTGCAATCCCCCCTCCAATTGCATCTGAAAAGAATTTGTAAAATTGTGTTCATGTGTGTGAAGAAGAAGCTTTTTCTTTGTTGTTGCTGTTATGCTGTTATTTGGTTCATCTGTGTTCTGTATGTGATTAAAATCAAGCTGGAGAATTTAAGGTGGTGCTGCTGGAATATACCAAGGGTTCTCAAACCAGCTGTGTAGTATTCCTAAAAATGTTGAACTCTTTTGTGAAATTCTTTTTGCAACCTTTCACTCTGTCCTAAATCTATTTATGAGGAATGGCACCACCCTGGTGGTCAGAGACCTAGGTTTGTGACTAGTTGCTCAAGTCTCACTTGGGCACAGGTTCTTGAATGCTGGATGAGGCATGGTTTTGTCCAATGGGGCTGGCTCTGTTACTTCCCTGGAACTAGTGGCTCTAAATTAGGATTATGTTACTCCTTAGGTAGCCCTTAAAGATGCTCATGGTGATTTTTAAACCTCAAGGAGATCATACAAATTCCCTTCACTCAATTATTCAAAAAGGTGTCTGAATGAAATTTCTATGCAGATCTCTTACAGCTCATTACAATGGATTGCTGATCTTTAATTCAAAACATTCATGAATTGTATTGTGAGTAAACATATGGTTAAAAATAATGGTGTACTATAGGCAGTTTTTTTTTCCCATATACAATGTGGTTATATCATCATCATCATCATCATTGTCAACCATTATCAATCCACTGCTGGACGAAGGTCTCCCCAAGTTTCCTCCACAACGGTCTATATATATATATATATATATATATATATATATAAAGTCAGTGTGGTATGGGCCTCTTTATCAGGAAAATTTCTTGTTGAGACACATAATCCATTTTTCTTCAACACATAATCCATTTTTCTTCTGCAGCTTGAGTAGTTCTAGGTGAGGTTGTTATGCATCCTTTCTTTCTGCTCTTTTCTGTCTTTTGTCAAATACCTATTCAGTTTCTTCTCCATGCCATTGTTGATGCCATCTTTTCACCTCACCTTAGGTCTTCCTTTAGTTTGCTTTCCAGGAAATTTGCATACATATACCTTGTCCCTTCTGAAAACATGACCATCCTGTCCCTGTGGCTAAATGGTATGAGCCAGTGGCTTCTGAACATTTCTCCAAGATGAGCCTGGGTCCAAGTTCTAGGTGAGGTGTGGATAGTGTGTTTGTCTGATGACACTGGAACCACAGTGGCCCCTAAATTAAGAATTGAGTTGCTCGTGGTGGTCATTAAACACCAAAACAAAACAAAGACCCTACCCATGCAATTTCTTTTGTACTTTCTTTGAAACATTTGCCTTTTTCAGTGTTTTCTCTCATTTCTAATTTGCACATTTTTTGCTCAAGTAGGGTGATATATTAACATGTCACTTACAGAAAATTCACTAACCTTTGTCACTTTTCCAAGGATCCTTGCTTCATAGGGTTGCAGCAAAAGTTTTATGGCCAGGTAAAAGTTCTATTGTGGTTACTTAATTTTTTGTTAAATGTGAATAGTGTGCAGAACTGTGGCTCCAAAGGTCAAGTAAACTGTGTGCAGTCTTGCTGCCACATCCCTTGTTTTAATAACAAAGACATGTATGTAGTTTGTTATGTTACAAAGCCATGCTACTTGTCTGCTTGCTGTTTGTGTGGTGGTGGGAGTAATATCTATCAAATTGTTTATAATTGCTCACCAGAAAGTGTATGCGGATCTGTATGCATGTATTGCTCATCAGGTTATCATGCATTTAATTCTTTGTATGTTGCAGTTTGTATTGTAGTTGCACCTTATTTTGCCACTAGATAACCGTGAATGAAAAACTGGACATTCTTTTTTGGAAACCTTTCCTCATATTGGTTGTTAAGACAGAAATTAAAAATTACAGATGAAATAAATTGACGGGTAGTTTTCCGAATTCCTGGCCTTTCAAGTAGTTCTCAACTTCGCGTGTATCAGTCTGGTCTGTTTACATACAACCTGCCCGCACTCAGCATTAAGGGGTCCACATAAATTTATTTTTTATTGAAAAATAATGGAACAAGTGGTGTGTGTGTTTTTATTTGAGGAATTGTGGCAGCTAAAAAGATTTTGTCCAGTTTTTAATCAGAAGTGGTTTGGCAGAATTATGTAATTTATTGATCAAGTAGATACCAATTGATAAAATATCTTTCTTTTAAAACATGATTTGTTACCTTTATCTATTTATATGCCAGTATAAGGGTTTAGCTGCTTACATTATCATTATTTGGAAGCAAAAGCTGAGAAGCCACACTTCTACACCAAGGAATTTGCCTGAGAGGCTCTTGGAATTTTTGTTCCAATGTGTATACCAAATGCAGCATTCAAATCCCTTTCAGGAATTAGAGTAATTCAATCAACAGAATGGAAGAAAATTATTCAGGAACATGTTAATTAACCATTCAGGAACAAATAATTAACCATATGTGCAATAAAATGTCTTTAGTTCATGTTTTGTTATGTCACAAATTTCTGTTCTGCACCTCATGTATTGATTTGCACTTCATTTCATGTTTTAAATACAACTTGTATATTTTATTTGAAAAAAAAAATGCTCCAAATCGTAAGATTTCTTTATGTCCTCTGTTTTTATTGTGTGTACTTAGTAGCAGAGCTAGGTCTTTTGATCTTTAATACTGGGTGCCAGCAGGATGTATGTGTACAAGGTGGATTGATACACGTGAAATGGGGAACTACTTGAAAGTATGAAGAAGTTCGGAATTCTGCCCAAATATACTTCTGCAGATGGTAGTATTACTATTTTCTGTTTTGTGTGTTAGGTAAAATATTTTTCTAAACGATGGCATCTACAAGGGAGCACTTGATTGTTTTTGGCAGCATTTTGTGTATTATTATTAAACTCCTTGCATGCATTTTGTTTTTTCTGCTTATAAAAAAAAAAACTGCTGTTTTGACTACTAAAATAGTGAAAACACAAGTTACTTTGTTTTTTGAAAAGTTTATCAGAAGCTTTAAAATCTTTATTCCTTTTCATCCATGATGGAAGTGTTATGAAGTCAGACCCATCATATATTGGATCACACCAAAAAGCCCTTGACAAACATACAATTTTTCCATAACTCAAGTGTGCTGTCATTATTTTATTGGTTCATGGTAACTTCACAGTTGCAATGTTTTGCCCCAAGTCCAATGTTGTTTTAAACTTCTGTGAAAGTCATGAGGAAGATGTGCCATATGCAATACAGTTTTCATGTTTCCGTTTGTTAATGTTGCAACATAAAAACTGTTGTGCAGTACTTCATGTTGCACATTAAGGTGTATACAAATCACATTGCAAAGTCAGTTTCTCTTGTGTTGATCATCAAAATACCTTGAGTTAGTTTTTATTAGGTTTTTGTGGTAATCTACTTTAATTTCTGAATAAAATTCCAAATTTGTACAGTATTTATAATGTATGGGAGTGTGATTTAAATTAAAAGAAATAAGATGGTGCTGACTACCTTTTTTTCTGCAGTGTTATATGTATTTATTTACACTGAAGCCATGCCCATGTATTCTCCACTGAAAAGGGGGAAGCTATGTAAGCAATGTTAAAAGCATTAAATTAATTGTTAACTAAAAGCTGTTGTGAAACAATGCTTTTATGAGAGTATAAGGCAGTTGTTCCCGGGCTGTGGGTCACAAAAAGTGTTGTGGAAGATAGTTGTTCACAATGAAAATCCATTAGTGGAGAGTTCTTTGATTGAATGTTTAAACCTGTTTAAGTCAGCCTTTCAATTTAACTATTATGCACATCTCTGTTTAAAGGTTTTTTTTTCTCTGTGCACTGATTTAGGTAATTTTTTTAAAAGTAAAAGTTCATGATTTAAATTTACATTAAAATTTTAAGTCGTGAAGTACATCTGAAACTCAACTTGTTTCAGCCATTTAATTAAAAGAAGCTATTACATCCTGTGTGTTTGAGCCAACCTATTATAACACCAGAAAACATAGCAGCAGTTTCTATTTTGTAAAAATATATTTACAGTAGCCAAAGAAACAGTGCATACATTGGCATAACACTTCATAATGCTACTAAGTAGGCTAAACTTTGTTATATGATAGGAGATAACACATCCTCGCTCTTTTTTTTAGCAAAGTTTTATGGAGTTGAAATTAATCAACAAGCAGACACTCATATTTTGTCTTCAGTGTTAAATATTGTATGATTAACAAGTTCATTTATAAACCCTTCTGAGAATGATCTTAAAATGTGAAAATCTAAGGCATACAAATAAGTAACAGAATTTTATAAAAATAAGTAAATGCTTTGATAAATATAGTTTGATTTCATGAATGGACACTCACCTAAAAGGTTGTTGTTGCTTTTTCAACATTTACGGCACATATATTTCGGCTGACTCGTCATACTGCGTGTTGGACTTTTAATGGTCGTCGTATCTCATCCCTGTGTCTTCATATATACTCTTCCCAGTTGTTTTTGATCCCACATTTCACTATTACATGCACATTTCCTCACATACACACAACTTTCATTATCTTCTACATACATTTAGAAATCTAAAACACTATACAAAACTTCCATTCTATGCATCAGAAACTAGTTGCCGGTCGCGTCCTAATATTCACAACATTTATACATACATTCATATTAAAAACACTATCTATATACACTATTTACGGATGCTCTATTCTCTCAACTCAATTCATTTACACAATAGCTCAGCCTTCCTCCAATCCTACCTAGTTTTTCGATGGGAAACACGATACGCTTAACCGCCAATATTGTAAGCCTCACCCCCATGACTTCGTCTGCCTCTAGTACTTTCTGCCAGTCCCTGGCTGTCATCAGGAGGCCTGTTGAAAAACTACCGTTTTTCTCTGAAGTCGCAGAGCAAGTAATGTATTCATCTCCGGTTCTTTGCTCCGTCACTGTGTCTCACGATGTTTGCTTGTGGCGCCATCTGTTCTTTAATTTGGTCAAAATCTAGTACTGGATTTTTTTTTTTACATATAATAGTTTGATTTGTAAATAAAATATTTCTCAAATGGTATGACATTCAGTTTTCAGTATGTGCAGCACAGATTCATCTGTGTGTAGAGGAATGATAAGAATTTCAAATAAATATTTCATAAAGCTATCTGTTTATGATTTATGAAGGGATCTGATTTCATTTTCTATGTGAATTAACTTATCAGATTTTAGAATGTCAGATAATGGTTTAGTTGTTTGAAACTTTGAAGAGCATAAATGGCTGACTACCATTTGCATTCAAACTGACATTCAGCCCACTCAGATTTCATTCCTCTCAAATCTATTAAAAATCACAAGATAACCCAGGTATCAGTTCATCTTGATGTAGTTCAAAAAGGTTGTAAGAAATTTCGTAGAAGTCATATCAAGTAGTCTCAAGTTTCTAATTATTACCATGATTTGTTTCCCCAAGATCAAGAATCAAACTCACTAGCTCTTCCTACTACATTTAAGGGCTTACATATGTCAGTTCCAGAGCATAACTCCAGCTGATTAAATATAATTAAAAACGAATAAGGGTTATGTTACTTATAATGCTTTTATAGGTAAGAGAATCATTTTTTTTTTTTTTTTTCCTGTCACAAAATGAGAGAAAAAGTTATCAAGATAGCAGTAAAAATATTGAGTTTGTCATATGTGCATATGCAAATGTAAAATAAAATTCTGTACTATAAAATGTTTAGCAGAATATTATAGTTATTCAGTCAGTTGTTTTTGTCTCGTGCAATTGGTACATAAATCCATTCTTAATTCAGCAGTGGCAAATACGTGGACATGGCTTTTGGAATATGATAGCACCTGCCTTTTTTATTTTTTGGTGGGTGTTAAAAAACTTATCAAAGGCATGTTTGGATCACTTGGCATATGAAATCAGCACTAAGGCATCATTAAATAAAATAAACATCTTATTAAGAAAAATAGCTACCATTTTACCTGAATAATTAGAATATACAATATCCCACTAATGTTCTGATTTGCTGTTTTGGGTATTGTGGAATTACTTTTAATACCTTTCTGGTATCTGTAACATGTGAGAAATGTATATAGTTTGTATTATATTGATAATTCTTAAAAATATGTTCTCATTTTATATGACGGTCTGTGATCATGTGGTGGTATTTCTTATTTATACTTCACAGTACCTAAACGAAACATACATGCTTTTTATTATTTTTTAAATGAATGTTACCTTACTACATTTTTACATAGTTGTGTCAAAATGTGACATCTATTGTTTTTAATGTAATTCATTGATTACCTTGATGTGTTTTGATGCAATATGTTATTCTTATCTCTTTCCCTTCCCATAAATTGACTGAATTGTGTTCTTGTTGACTGGCATTGATTTTTGCTACTTCTCCTGCTGACTGTATTAAAAAATGTGTCCTGATGGAAATATCTCTAGATTTTAGTGAGATAAGTTGTAATTATAGATATTATTTGTATAGATTTAAGAGTTGATAGCTGTGCCATCTGGTGACTGAAATATAGGAAGACTTCCTTATTACTAATAGCTTTAGTATGTATGAATCTGTCCACCAATATTTCAAGTCCATCCATCATGTTCTTAAAACGTCCACAGATTTTGTCCACCTGTAGCCTTCTCTAAATTTAAACAGAATGTTTTGTATTCCTGTACAGCAAAGTTTGTATTTGTAATTCTGTATTATGGCTACTGTCAGTAATGGTTTGCTTGCTCTGTGGCTAGTTGCTATAATTCTTCGTTGGGTTGTGATTACATTTCCAGAGCATGTGCGAAGATATTATGATTTGCAGCTGAATGTAATAAAGTGTTAAGTGATTTTAGAGAATCCATTCAAGTATTAAGCTCTCTGTCATTAATGTATTATATTCACAAATATGTATCATAGACTGCAGTGAGCATCAATACAATAGAAGTATAATGTAATCCATAAACGTAAATGTATCATTTGGATCATCTTTGAAACGTAGTTACATGATGCCTGAACATTTTTAATTAGCCTACTGATTTCAGTTATCACAAAAAAAAAAAAAAAAAAAATGCAGAGATCTGTTACTTTCACTTGAATTTGAATCATTCCCTATATGGAAATTGTTCTTTGCTTTCTTCTAGAAACCATAAAAAAGAGTTCTGAAATTATTTTGAATTGTCTTTTTTAACATACCAAACAATGTTTAGTGTAATTCTGATTGTAGTTTTCCAACACTTATACTGTGATGGTATATCATCATATCTTAATATGGGAAACATAGATGTTAAAATATAAGGTGAGCTTAAAAAACGAAAGAAAGAAACAAACAAAACAAAGCAAAAATCGGCAAAAAAAAAAAAAAAAAAAAAAAAAAAGAGGGATAGAAACCAAAGGAAAAATTGGTAAAAATATCAATTATGGAATTGAAAGGGTTGAGTTTGAAATATGTGAAAGAAATGTTGACATGATGCCTGAACATTTTTAATTAACTTACTGATTTCAGTTATCACAAAAAAAATGCAGAGATCTGTTACTTTCACTTGAATTTGAATTATTCACTATATGGAAATTTCCCTTTACTTTCTTATAAAAACCATAAAAAACAGTTCGAAATTATTTTGAATTATGTCTTTTTTAACATACCAACCAATTTTTAGTGTGTTTCTGACTGTAATTTTCCAACACTTATACTATGATGGTCTACCATCATATCTTAATATAAGAAACATAAATGTCGATTATGTTGCTATATATTCCTTTTTATAGGAATTATTTCAGTTCAAACGTGTTGCTCATAACCTATATCCATTATCTTCAAGTAGTGAAAGATTTACAAACGCTTTTACCACGTTATACTCTGGATGACGGAAGCAAAAGTTTCTTGTATTTAGAAGTAAATACTATTGTAAAATAAAATAAACTGTACTCCCAAGTTTTGATGGTGCTTTTCTTTTATTATTTTCATCTCGAAGTACATGTAACGTGTCGTTTTCAGTCACGAAAAAAACTTTGTTGACATATCACACATCCACTGGAACATGTGCAAATTTCTTTACGGATATTCACGTTCTTGACTGCAGACACCCCAAAGACTTCTGTGTCACCAGGTAAGTATGTAAGGCTTAAAAAGGAAAATCTTGGCTAAAAATCGCGATGAAGCTCGAAAGAGTCTGAAATCTATGAGATGACGAACTTTAAAAACTCCTAGTTGAAACCTCCGGACTATCGTGTTGTGTCGAAGGATACACCCCCTGAAACGTAACTTGCATGTGTTTTGGGCTCGTACACCCATCTTCAGAGGTCGGACCAACTGCAATGGCTTGTCGCATGCAGTTCTTTGGAGTTTTCCTCAATTGGCCCCTCCTCCCCTCTCCGTGTTGATTCGTTGTCATTATTACATACTGTGTTCATTATATATTTGGTGGTGTCATCTGGTGTGTCTATTGAATATCACACTTTGTTCCTTGATTTCTTTTTTTCGTTGTTAATGAATTTTTTCCATTGCAATGGTATTTTGTTGGGTTGATTTATATTGCAGTTTGTATTTCCGTTTTTTTCAACAATTATAGACTCCACGATTATGATCTCTTTTTCTGTCGATGTGATTTTAAATGTTTGATATTTTCGAAATCGGGTTCTTTGTTGTTTTGTGTGCAATGCCATTTTTTCCTCTTTTTTTTATTCCAATTCTCATTATATGCTGGTTCAATCTGGTTTTTAACTAATTTTTGTACTTTTGATATAGGTTATTTTTTTATCATTGTTATTAGTCTTTTTTACTGATAAGCTGTACACTCTCGATTTTTCCATTAAATGTACTTGATCTTTGTTTTTTTATTAACATATCTCTTTGTGTCTTTACCGATATTCCGATGGTTTTTTTTTTTTTGTGTGTTTTTTGCAAATTCGTTCTATAGTATGGGATAGTCCTTCAATATACAGAAAACTTCTGCAGTATTTATTTTCTTCCTTTTTTGGTCTTTGTATTCGAAAATATCAAACATCTAAAATCACATTGAACAGAAAAAGATATCAGAATCGCAGTCTATAATTATTGAAAAAACTGGAAATACAAACTGCAATATAAATCAACCCAACAAAATACCATTGCAATGAAAAGACTTCATTAACGACGGAAAAAAGAAATCGAGGAACAAAGTGTGATATCCAATAGAGACACCAGATGACACCACCAAAAATATAATGAACACAGTACGTAATAATGACAACAAATCAACATGGAGAGGGGAGGCGGGGCCGATTGAGGAAAACACCAAAGAACTGCATACAACAAGCCATTGGAGTTTGTCCAAACTCTGAAGATGAGCGTACGAGCCCGAAACAAGTGTAAGTTACGTTTCAGTGGGTGTGTCCTTCGACACAACACGTTAGTCCGGAGGATGGCAGGAGGTTTCTTGATGTTTTAACTAGGAGTTTTTAAAGTTTGTCATCTCATAGTTTTTAGACTCTTTCGAGCTTTATCGGGATTTTTAACCAAGATTTTCCTTTTTAAGCCTTGCATACTTACCTGGTGACATAGAAGTCCTCGGGGTGTCTGCAGTCGAGAACGTGAATACCTGTAAAGAAATTTGCATATGTTCCAGTGGATGTGTGATATCTCAACAAAGTTTTTTCGTGACTGAAAACGACATGCTACATGTACTTCAAGACGAAAATAATAAAAGAAAAGGACCATCAAAACTTGTGAGTACAGTTTTTTATTTTATTTTACAAGAAACTTTTGCTTTTGTCTTCCAGAGTATAACACGGTAAAAGCGATTGTAAATCTTTCACTACTTGAAGATAATGGATATACATAAATGTCAAAACATAAGGTAAGCTTTCATTTCCCTAAATAATAATAAAAAAAAACAGAAGGAAAAATTGACAACAAAAATATCAATTATAGAATGGAAAGGATATTGAGCTTGAAATATGTGAAATAAATGTTGACATGATATTGTGTGTATAACTTTTTATTTTATTTTTAGCAGTTTATCAAAAACTGTGGGCACATCTGATAAATTTAGTAGCACATGTTCTTCATAGTGTAGCAATTTCTGATAATGTATGTTGGCATTATGCAATAGCAAATTTATGTTACATATGTTGAACATTACTTGTTATACTTATACTAAAAAAAATGTAATCTGCGTAGGTGGCATTTGGTTACCCAGTAATGATTTTCCCCGAGGCCAATAACTGTAATTAAGAAAGGAACGACACCTGAAAATGCACAATTAATTGAACATGCAAAACTGCTGATTGATCTCAGACCTAAGGTTTATCTATGCTCCAGCATAAAAATGTAGTTGGACCCCTTTTACACGTTTTTCAAAGGACTAAGTAAGGTTAATGTTATAGTTCATATGTGAGATTTGTCTGCAGATGCACAGAATTCCTCCTTTTTTTTTTTTTTTTTTTTTTTTTTTTGTGTGTCTGTCGTTTTTTTTTTTTTAGATCAATGTAAATCTGAAGAGAATTTGGATTTTTTTTTTGGGGGGGGGGTCATTTTTCCTATCTGAGGATTTGTGTGACAAAACTTTCAAAAACAGAAGTTAAACTGAGTGAAAATTTCCCTCTGTAGTCATAATTTTTTCTCACAATACTGCCTCTGTCCAGTATTATTATTAAATATTTTATTGCATAATTGTTTGTATTTCAGCTTGAAACTGTAGCAAGAATATCTGAAAACACAAGTTCGACGGCATAAAAATTTCCCTGTAAACTTCAGGTATTAAGTACTTCTGCAAATTCGAGGAATCCATTTTCATTTCCATCATCGCAAAATCGATGCGCAACTTGACAGAAATTTTTTGGAGTTGGGTGTAGGAGGGAGGTCAGAGGAACACAGAATTCCATCTTTACAAAACTTTTTTAAACGGAATGTCGACGGAGTGAAGAGTTCTGTAATAATGTTTTTTTCTCGCGATGTTCCTCGTTTGCACAGTATTGTTAAATATTTCATTCTATAAATATATGTGTTTCAGCTTGAAAATGGGGGGTGTACAAACGGAAATTGGATAGAGCAAAGATTTCTCTCATAACCACAATATTTTTTCTGCCGTGATGTTTCCACTCCCCTGCGCTATTGTAAAATGTTACCCCCCCCCCATATTACTGTTTGCATTTAAGCTTGATAAGGAAGGGGAAATTTTCCAAAAACGGAAGGACGATGTTGAAAAATTTGTAAGAATTATGCACTGTGTTCAAAATTATTTGTATTGTCGAAGTTACACCATTTATCTAAAATAGTGAAAGCTTGAATATCATGCACTCATGATCCTCAGGCTGAAAGTTCTTTCAGCATGACTAATGAAATTATTTCATCAGAGGGCATAAAAAAATAAAACGAGAAAAGCAACAATAAAGAAATGGGGAGAGAAAGATATCATCAGAAAGAAAAATTAAGCAATAGATAGTGTACAGCTGCAGAGTCGACAAAAGACAAACAGAAAGTAGTCCGCATTCTTGCTGCACATTTTGACTTTTCACCCAGTTAAAAAGTTCAGCTTTTGGTTTTTTCCCCATCAGTCTCATGTATGATAATTGAAAGAAATGTATAAAAGAAATAGGGCACTATTCTGTCTCTAATGGACATTAATTAAAGAAATGGCAGCAAATTGAAGAAAAGTCATATCTCATTGCCGTTAAAAATGCTTTTGTGATTTTATCTTTTGGTAAATTCTTCCATTCATCCACAGTATCAGAAGAAACTTCATCAGATTCACCACTGAGAATTTTTCCAACTATAAATATTCACCGCTGAGAAATTTCCCAACTAATAAATATTTGAATCGATGTGGACATCCAGCTGAAAATGGGTGCCATTGCTTACATTCATTTTTTTTTTTTAATATATTTTCTTGGCATTTTCAATGAACATTGGACCGCACGTCGGAACATTAGCTACACTGCACTGGTCAAAGAATTGAAAAACAGTGACTTCTGCAAACGGTCCAGTTTGAGCACCTAATTTTTTCAATGCAGTTGTTTGTACCTGATGACATTGCATTGTCCTTGATCTCTTTTTGTTTGTAAATTAGTGTCATAAGAGTTGAAACTGGAATTTTTAATTATGCAGCTAAAGACATTTTCATTAGCATGTGATTTGCATCATCTTCCTTAATTTTTTTTTTATTTATTTATTAAGACAAGTCTTTACAAGATTGTGAAGCTATGGCTCCCATGCAAGTAAGCAAATACAAATGAAAGTCTCAAGGAAACAGTGGGATGTGACCCCATTGTGCAGGTGCCAACGGAACTAACTAATAGTAGCTCAGAAGGAGCATGCATATTCTGTAGAGTGAGTCATAAGCAGTTGGGTGAAGGGAAATAGTGAGAGTGAAAGGTGGAGGGAAAAGGAGTGGTGAAAAACTGAATTTGCTTTAAAGGTGGAGGGTGGGAAGAGAGTTTGGTAAATGGAATGCATGTGGTTTGAATTTCTAATTTACTGTACCACAATTATAAATGAAAGGAAAATTAAATCAATTAATGTGTAACTGAAGAAAAAATCACATTAAAGGCATTTCAGAATTTTTGGACTGCATTTTATGCATATATGAGAAAAAGTTATAAGTGAGAAATGCATAAATGAAGTTCTACTGTATGTGTTGCTTTTTACACACAGCTGATTTCAAAAGTCTGTGTACATTGAAGTACTGTGAAACCTTAAAATACATTAATTTGTGTTCTGCTTGCATCATAAAATATATTATCTCCATGTGTGTAGTTTAGAAGTATGACAAGTATAGAAACGGTCGTGATATTACTGAAATGGAGAGAATTTCAATGAAAATGTTTTTGCATTCTACATGATGTATGCGTTTTTCAATTCAGGCGTTCTATGCAATACAGTAATTTTTGTGCGCAAGAGTTTTTCTGTGTCACAGTTTTACACATAGGCACCAGCTTTGAAAATTTATTGGGAGGTCAGAAAAATTTCAATTTATGTTTAATTTACAATGGCAAAGTATTTAAAAATTTGTCAAAATGTATTTAATTCCAATTTTATTTAGTCAGGTTATCCAACTCTATCATTCGAAGATTGCCTAAAACGCTTTAAAAAAAATTACATTTGATTAGTGACAAGTATAGTACATACACACTGTATTTCCTAGGCATTTATTTCACTGAAAATTTTGGTTTTCAATATTCTTAAAATTTTACATCAAATGCAGCTCAATTATTGCCACAGAAATATTTTTCTGTGTTGATCATTTCGTTGATCAACAAAGAAAAAATAAAAATGAATTTTCTGCAACTTCATCGTCTACGATACTTGAGGTGAGTTCCAATGTATGTGCAGAATGGCCATATCATTAATTATATCTCTGCTGTACAGCTTGATGCTGGTATATTTAAAATTGTATGAATAAATTTGGAATACATTCTTTTTGAAGAAATTTACAATGTTGTCAAAATCGGTCAGATTTTACGATCACAGAATCAAGAACATAGATTTATGTAACAGCATCCTTTTCTGATATGCAACAATAGTCCTGGGGTGGGGTTCTGGGGACATTAAACAATCTGAATTGAAGATTTCTCTACAAACTTGGATGAAATTAGTAAATGGGAACTAAACAACAAGAAATAAAATGTATACACATCTGATACATGTAGTACCTAAAATGTCCAAAATATTGGGGGGTTTGTGCATACTGCAACAACATTATTGGGGTTTTAAAAAGTGCTTTGAACTCCCAGAGTTGGCTCCTATAGTTTTACATCAATATGTCGTATGTTCAAATCTTAAACTGTTAGTGGCACTGTTATTGGGATTTCTAGGGGCTCTACTTCCAGTTTAAGATTTGTGTGTTTTTCAGCTATTCATTGAAAGATAAAGTACTTAGGTTGTTCATGATTCCTTTCACTGGAAAAGAAAAATATTATACTGTCTCCCTAAATTATATAAAATGAGCTGTTTGGGAACAGTATTTTATTCAGTACTTTGAAACAGTGGTGTGTTTGGGTCAACAAATGAGAAAGATATTATTGGAAGTACACTTTTTTTTTATATTTGCATTAAATCTTGATTTTCTGAGTTTGCTTCCCAGTTATGAACTGTTTGCTGTTGCATCCCACTTCATAACTTATCGACCCTAAAAATAACCAGCATTTTAATGGTTTATAATCATGCTGTAGTATGTAAAGGCACTATAGTATGCATATTATTAGAAAAAACCCCAACAGTAAAGTAGAAATGGGTTTTACAACTTCAGGTGATCAGTTCTGGACAGAAATTGTAATATATCAACAATAGTTCAGTGCATTTGAAACATGTTATAATCAGGGCCATTGTTATAATTAGTCCACCTAGGGTGCTGACCTTTGAGAGGTAGTTTTATGCAGATAAATACCACAACAGTGCTATGGTATATAATTGATTATAAAGTCATATGAAAAATTTCTATACAATGTTTTTTATTTATTTATTCTTTTTATATGTTTTTTTACTTTTTTAAATTTAGTGATAAATTGAAGTTGGGGCAAATTATTTTGGGGTGTGGTGAAAGTTTGCTAGTAGTTAACCTTGCCTAGGGCTCAAATCAGCCTGGCACTGACAGTGGTAATAGTGATGCAACATAGTTAAAGATGAACTTCTTCGGCTCCATATAAAACTAACATAATGATGACAGATACTTCGTTTATGTTGTTGTTGTTTTTTTGGTACTTTTGATATGGAAATTTTTCAAGTAGTAAAAAGTTTAGATAGATACACATTAGCATTTTGGTTTAGGGTGGGGAGGTAATGTATTTGTATTGGAAGGATGTTAGCTGCATTTTTCGTAATTAGAAGAAACAATATGAATTGGAATAATATAATCACTATGGGTGATTTCAAAAACTAAAAGTGCAAGAAATAAATGGTAGTGTGCATAAAGTTACGAGTCCTCATTACATATAACCATGCAAAAAAATTGTTTCTCTGATTTAATATCCTATATTCTGCCAGCAACCTCAAAAATTCTGAAAACCAAAATTACGACTATTGCTTAACGTAGATGTGTCTTTATTCTTGTGTCCAGTCCTGTGTGATGTATCATGGAGGTGATTTAAATGTTCGGAGGCTGATGAATATATGTAACTTACGATGACCTTAGCTGGTGGATTAGGGATATTTAAATCAGGTTTCCCCCCCCCCAACATCACTACACTCTTCTGACTTACTGGCATTGTTTTGCATAGGAGGTTGAATAAAAAGGCAATGCACTGGAGAACAGATTCAAGTGACGATGGCGACCCACTTGGAAATGGAGACTTGCTCAGAGGTACATGCAGTTATTAGGTTGAATAATGAGATGCACAGTACTGAAAAAAAAAATTCCATGTACAGCAATCTGATGCAAAGTTATCCATCTGTCTTCTTGCACCACAGTCTCCACACACACATACACCACATTGCTATCTATTTTTGTTAAAGGCCTGCCACTGTGTTTCCCATCCATCAATGCATTCATTGCCCCTGTGTGCAAATTTTGAAGCACTATTCTGACTTGTTTCAAAAGTTCATGCCTTGAGGACCATAGACTCCTTACACTTGGAGATATTTTGACAACTGGCATTCTCTTATGTTCAGAGAAACCTAAGCATCTTAGCTATGATTTAAGAATGTGCACCAGACCATATGGATTACAAGGAATACGTGGTAGGATCCAAAACTTCCCGGACTGCGTCCGTAAGTCTATAGATAGATAGATAGGGTTACAAAGCTGAAACATATCCTCCTTCAAAATAAGACCCTCTTGCAACAACACACTTTTGCCAGCTGCTGTAGAATTCATTGAAGCATTTCTGGAACCCATTCTTTGCATTGTCCTTCTGTGCAACCAGCCATGCATTTTTCAGTTCCTCTTCACTCGAAAACTGACAACCCTAAAGTTGATGTGTCAGCTTAGGGATGAGGTGGGAGTTGCAGGGGGTGAGATCAGGTGAATACGTTGGGTGTGGGAGGACAACAGTTCTTGTTTTGGCAAGAAACTCACAAACAAGGAGCAAGGAGTCACCCATGTGCCGGTTCATTATCATGCAACAGTACTCATGATTGATTCCCTCTCAGTTGAGGCGTTTTCTTGTGGATCGACTCGCATAGATGTCGCATGATGTGTAGATAGAGCTCCTTGTTGACAGTGCATTCTTTAGGGATAAACTCAAGTGAAAAATACCCTGGATGTCGAAGATTTCTAGCATGATCTTGCCTTTGCTGCAATCTTGGTGGAATTTTTGCTTGCGTGGTGACAATGGCGATTTCCACATTGCTGATGCCCGCGTAGTCTGTGGGTTGAAGAGAAAGCACCATTTTTCATTCCCCATTATGATTCTTCTAAGAAATTGTAGGTCTTGGTCAGCGGTGGTTACGAATCGCCTGCCATTTCCATCCGTATGATCAGCAGATCTTCAGTTAACATGTGGGACGATATGTTGACACACGCAGTGCATCTTCAGATCATCTGTTAGTATCCATTGACGGGTAGTCTCCGATATCCCAGCGACCTCTGCTATTTGCTCGACTGTCTGTTGGCATGGTAAGATGGCTGCAACCTTCAAAATGTTTTCACCCGTTCAAGCTGTCACTGGCCGCCTGCTTCATTCGTCATTTTCGACCTCCTGTTTGCCTTCTGTGAAGTGTTGATGCCAATCGAATTTTGTTATCGTCATATACTTGCTTCAACATCTCATAAGTTTCTGTTGGACTTTTCCCAAACGAATGTGAAACTAATGTTAACACGCTGCTCAAAAAATGCCATTTTTCATCAATCACCTAACACTGTGTAAGTTGCTCACAATATCCTGATGTACTGCAGTGAGCATGTGGCATAGATGGATAACACCAATTTCCCTGTGAGGGAGTATAATGTAATGTAATCCAATAATCATTGTGGGTATACAATACACACTTGGCCATACAGGCGCAGTCCGGGAACTTTTGGATCCTACTTCATATATCAGTTAATTAGTTGACATCATTGCTCTAAGTGCTTTCCTTCCCTTTTGTGAAAATGTAAAATATTGTGAAAGACATCAGAGACATGTGAAACAGACTTGGCAGTATAGTAAAGGGAAGGAGGATGCTGCAATGACTGATGATATTCACAGCTTCAAGATTCCTCAGTAGTACTTCTAAGCCATAAATTATATAGACTTTTTTTTATTGAAAACTAAAATTCCTTATCCCTGACAATGGATTGCAATCTATTGTCAGGGCGTTTATAGGCAGCACACAGTTGATTACAGGTCTTTAGTAATGAATATGATGTTTGGGCATTTCTTGAGACACCTGGGAAAGCTACCCTTATGGGTGAGTGGTTAGAGGTATGGGCTTTTGGCTGATCGTCTGATTTAGGTGTGGGTTCCAATCCTAGAGATAATATTTGGGTGGTGTGTTTGCGCAGTGGCCCTGATTCTGTTCCTTGCTTGGGGTCAGTGGCCCTGATTCTGTTCCTTGCTTAAGAGTCAGTGTCCCTCAAATGATTTTTTTTTCATGGAAAATCAGTTCCATTCTGCTATAAGTTAAATTTCTCAGCCCTATTAAGAAAAGATAACCGTTGGTAGACTTAAATGTTCATGATAGTTGTAAATCCAGGGTGGGAGGTCAGGTGGTATTTGGGATAATTCTGCATGCAGACTCACTAAAAATGTTATGTGGAGTTTAGGTGGGCAACAAGAAAAAATCTGGAGGTGCAGCCACTTTCATGTGGTAAATTTCGAGTCTTTAGCTAGGCAAGCTCTAGCTGCATACTCCAAGGGGTAAGAAATTAATTAAATGGAATTGAAGACGTCAACTACTATCTAGTCAAGTCTTTTTTTTTTTTTTTTTTTTAAACTTATCTTTAAACTAGTACATGAGGATGGATTATGCTGAACACTGATGGTGCACATCATTGTCAACCATTATCAATCCTCTGCTTGATGAAGATTTTCCCAAATCTATTCCTCATCTGTCTGTCTTGAGCTATTCTCCTCCATGTCATTCCTACATGCTTTTGAATTTCACCCATCTCTTACATAATCTTCTTCTGCATCATGACGATGATGGGCAAAACACGTAACAATAATAACAAAGGTAGCTTGATCACGCTAGTTATGTTACATGAAAAAACTTTTGGTAACTAGCGTGATCAAGTTACCTTTATTTGTTCTTCTTTTAGTAACTAGCGTGATCAAGTTACCTTTATGTGTGCATCCAGTTAAGTATTTCAATTGTCCAACAGTGGTCGGTTCTACAAATATGTCCAGCCCATTGCCATTTCAGGAATTTTACTTTGATCATGATGTCTTCCACTCTTGTTATTTTCATGACCCACGAGTTCCTCTTCTTATCTTTTCTGTTTGCACCAAGCATGTATCTCTCCATGCTTCTTTCAGTTGTCTGCAGCCTCTGTATATCATTTTTAGTTAGGGTCCATGTCTCTGCTCCATATGGAAGCACTGGAAGGATGCATTGATTAAGCACTTTTCTTTTAAGATATAATGGCATATTGCTCTTGAAAATTGTACTGTTTCTTCCAAAAGCTCTCCAACCAAGTTTTGTACACCGATTAATTTCTTCTTCAATGTGGTCCTCACTTGATATCAGTTGTCCAAGGTAAATCTAGGCATAGGCTACTTCTAGATTTGCTCCATGAACCTGTAAATCTTCAATTATATTAATGACCCAGTGGGTGACTTGTCAGAGACACAGTTTTCTGCCTAGTCACCTTACTTGCATCTGGGTTCAAGTCCCACATGAGGCGTGGGTGGTGTGTTTGTCTTACGGCATTTGCTCGTTTGCTTCCCCGGAACAAATGGACCAAAATCAGGGATGAGCTTATAGCCCTCAGAGTTGCTTGTAGTTGTGAATTATTGACATAGCAGTCAGACATCCATGAAATGCATGTATTTTACTTTTCTCGTGCAATATTAATCACATCAGAAAACTTGAAAATTACATCGTCTTAGAGCAGGAATCGAATCCCCATCTCCCAATTTTCTTTCAAGCATGCTATCCGTTACACCACCCATGGCAATGGAGTCCCAAGCATCTGAGTGTTAAGAACCAGAATAGCCCCGGATTTTCACTAGACAAAGCAAATTTCACTTCATGTGTAACGGAGCATGCTCGGTCCATTGGTTCAATCTGGAGATGCAGGTTCAATTCCTTCTCCAGGGTGATGTACTTTTTAAGTTTTCTTATGTGATTACTGGTACGTGAGAAACAGTAAAATACACACATTTCAGAGGTGTCCGATTGCTGTGTTAATAATTCAGATGTATTTCCACATTTCCACATATATGAAAAATATTTTTTCCACACTATTTACCTGAGTGACTGGAGGTTTACTTAACTATGCTACAGTGAAGCAGAATTTGCTTTGACTGGTGAAAATCGGAGACTATTCTGGTATACTTGGACTTCGTCAACCTGGTCTGTGTAACAAATAGCATGCTCGAACGGAAATTGGGAGATGCGGGTTGGATTCCCGCTCCAGGGTGATGTAATTTTCAAGTTTTCTGACATGATTAATATTACATGAGAAACAGGAAAATATATGTTTTTCAGAGATGTCTGATGGCTGTGTTAATAATTCAGATGTATTTCCACACATTTTGTAAAGAATATTTCTTCCACACTGTTTTCTCGTAGTGTTCATAAAACTCCAATATGTGAAAAAGAAAAGCTTGATTTTTAGCTTAATGCCTGTTAACCCTCTTTCCTAATGATTTTTCACTTATTTACTTCCCCTTCAGAAAATTATGCAAGTCAAAACACAAATAGGACAAAAATTGGTAATTTAAGTTGTTCATAAATCAATGATATCTACAGGTTTTGTTTAGGAATTTTGAACCAATGGAACAAAAAGATGATGCCAAATGAAGAAGACAAATATTTTGCACAGATGTTAGTGGTATGGTGTCACATTTTTTACACTAACACCACCAATTGTTTCTTGGGGTTTTTTTTATTTATTTTTTTTTATTTTACTTACCCTTGTGCTAACCATCATTATGATGGATAATGTTTGTTTCTTATAGCTTAGCATATACACATAGGAAATAAAAGTTGGTTATTATTTTATCTTGATATGACATTATTAGATTTATATTAAGGATGTCTTCATTTTAGAATATTGAAGATAGTGATGTTTGGGAATATTGCTTCTAAATTTTTGTCATGAAGTAAATGATTTACTGAAGACATAATGTAAATCGGTAGGAGTAGCTTTTATTGGTTATGCTTGAAAAAACTAAATAATATTATACATTCAACTTGCGTATACAGACTGTTAAAGTATTGTATACTGTTTCACAAATATGTGGTTTCTAATGAATTTCACTTACTAGCAAATCAGTATTAAAAAAAGTTTTCTTTAGTATGGTATTTATAATATATCAATATGGGGTATGTGTTTCAGTTTAAGAAAAAATGTGGTTTTCTATTTTTTTTTTTTTCAAAAAACTTATTTTGTGTTATTTTGATCACATCCTAGAAAGCAAATATTAAGAATATATTGATTGGCATTAAAATAATTTATTAATGGGGCAATATATATTTCTTTGAAACTTCAAAGTGTTAGCAACATATTAGAGAGAGGTAGATGTCCTGCTTGATAGCATTAGACAGTGGGAGAGAAAAATGTTTACATAGAAAAAGCTTTATAATTTTCAGATTAAAATGCTTTAATCTGTGTCCTTGTGCATAGTTTAATTATTATGTTGAGATTGTAATGTGTGTTAGTAAAATTTGCTGTACTTTTGAGTATGGTTTACTTTTGGCGGTGTCAATTTTTTCAATGATTGTTATACATTATTGAAAAGAAAAAAAGGCTTTGTTTTCATTGTTTCTAATATTATTTCGAGAGGTTGAACTTTGAAATCAGAGTAAACTAAATTATTAGAACTCCTGCTAGTTTTAATTTTGTGGATCTCCATAGCTTTCATCCAGTATGATGATTTGGTATAATTCTGTGGTATAAACATATTAAACATGTGCATTATTGTTGTGCTAATTCTGTTACAGCAGCTGTATGTTATTTTCCTGAAAGGGAAAAACAAAGTGTTATTTTTGGTAAAGTTAACAGATGTTTTTACTGAAGACAATCCAGATGAAAAGATCACAAACTAACAATTTGTTTAATTATTACTTGATGAATTGTACCCAGAGCTGCCCAAGTATAACTTTTAGGATGCAATCTGCACATTCTGATTTTTTCTGCAGTAAATGACTGTGCTTCTCACATTAATGGACTCCTATTTAAACAGTATGTATATTTACAGCTGTAAAACATAGAAGAAAATTAGTTTTGAAACACACCCTATATAATTGTTTGTAATCCATCAGTGAAAGACTGGTAACATAGGACTGCATCAATACAATGATGTAGCTTCATCACCACCAAATATTGCAACTACCGCTTTAGTAACACTGCCAAAATAAGAGCTGTTTTGCTTCTGCTGATGAACATGTGATGTAAACCTCCTCATGACTGCACCAGGCGCAGCGCATGTACATCAACGGCATTGAGGTCACATGTATTTTCTTAGCTGTCATGTTCATGCGCTCTGGTAAAAATAGCATAATAAATATTTTTACTAGCAGGCCCTCCTTTGTTAATTTCGACATAATACTACAACGACAATTCTGACAGCAGTAGAAAATAATTTGCCAGATTAGGAAGTGTCTATCAAAATTTTGTGATGAGTTATGGCTGATAAAAATACACACTCACAGAGATATTTTATTGTTACAGATGTTATTCTGAAAATGCAGCAAATTTGCAGTTTGATTTCTAGGTAGTAAATTGAAAAGCAGTTCCAATGGATTATTTATTCAAGGTCTATTTTTCTGATGTTACAGCCCAAACCTACTGTCTCCTCCTTCCATTTTAAAGTGCTGTATTTGCAACATACTTTAGCCATTGATCCAGTATTGAGTGTTAAATCAGTTTGATAATCCACAGTAGACTTATGAGAAGGCAGAACTCTTCTTTTCCTCCTTCTGGTGACTTTTTGATATTTAAGTGGCTGCCATCTGCCCCTCTTCTCTCTCTCTCTCTCTTTTTTTTTTTTTTTTTTTTTTTTTTTTTAGCTTCTGCAGGTTTTTTCAGCTCTTGAATTCATGGTAGAAATTATATTTAAAGTTCTTTGTTTTGCAGCTTCTTCTAGCCTTGATCATGAAGAAGAAATTCTATGAATGTCTTTTGTGTACCTTTTTGGTGCTTCTGTTTCCACAGCTCCTAGCTCTAACTATGAATTTCTCCTTAGCAATTTAGTTCTTATTTATAAAAAAAAATAGCATTGAGCCACCATTGCCACCAAACATTGAGACTACTGCTGAAATAAGTATTCCCAGTTGGAGAAAATTGTTCTGACTTCTCATGATGTGCATGGGATTATTTTCATACTGGTGCCAATTGCAGCGCCCATTTGGCCACATACAAGAGATGATCAAACACCATCAAGACTGCATGCATAACTGTTAAATGTAGTGGCAGAGCAGAATGCCATTTGGCAGGTTGTGACCTTGGAACCTACTGCATATGCTCCTGCCGAGAGAATGCTGTGAGCGCAACACCTTTTGTGCAGTGGCCAGGTGTTTGGAGTCTAGTCTGATTGGCATGTTGTATTAATGATGTCTGGTGAGCTTTCTTGGGTCTCGTTGAGCTAGGGGTCTCTTGCTGTGAGAACTGAGCTTTTGTTTCTGGGTAACATCCATAAACCCATGTTTTGCCACCAGTAACAATATTTATCATAAAGTTGTCATTTCTGGCCAATTCCGAAAAGTCAATGGCTGCAGACAGTCGGGTTTCCTTTTGTTCATAAGAGAGGAGACCTTTGGAACAAGAACTAAATTGCCAAGGAGAAATTCATAGTTGGACGACTTGTGCAGTCCTCACCATACACTCATCTTCAGTGAGCATTACCTATACTGATCCAAAACTAAGGCCTAAGTCATCATCAAGTTCTTTAATAGTAATTTGGTGATTTTTTCTCACAGCTGAATGAATATTTTGTATATATCTTTTGTTCCTGCTTGTTGAGGGCTGTCCACGATCATCACTTTTGACACTTTCACTGTCATTTTTTAAGCATTTGTACCAGTTGTACACTCCTGGATGACTTGTGCAGTCCTCACTATACACTCTCAGTAACCTGTCATAAGTTTCTTTGTAAGAATCCTCAAGTTTCTGACAGAATTTGATGCAAATGTGTTGCTCAACTTTTTTGGATGTAGTTAATGCGACATGCCGATCAAACTAGACTCCAAACAACTGGCCACAGCTGCACCAACATGTTTTTTTTGGCATGCACACGTGCAGTAGGTTCCAAGGTCACAGCCTGCCAAATGGCATTTTGCTCTGCCACTGTGTTTAACAGTTATGTATGCAGTCTCGATACTCTTTGATCACACCTCGTACATGTTCTCAGCTGGCTTATTAATGTTGTTTCCCATAAAAATGTAACATGGTAAATATGTTTGCTTCTGGCAAACTCCCTTTTGGGGTTTTAACCTGAAACTGGGGCTGCAATTTGGACAACAAGAAAAACAATCTGCCGAAATTTGAAGCATCTGCCACAATTTCCTGAACAGTCATGGCTGACACATGCCCACACAGATGCTTTTCGATGTTATAGATGGATCCCTATACTGTTGCCTGAGTTGCCAAGTGTTGTGAGTGTAAGTTTCTGACTAGTTGTTCGAGCTGCGCCTGGTTCAAGTCTCGGACAAAGCATGGTGGTGTTTGGCTTATGGTGTATTTGGCTTTTTTATTCCCTGGAACCAGTGGCCTAAAATAATGGACAGGTGACTACGTAGCCTTTAGAATTGCTCATCGTTGCTTGTTAATCCCCCCCCCTTAAAATCCCTTCTTTTTTTTTTTACAATGCATTGGTAAAACACTTGCAAAGGTCTTATTCAATATAACAAACTGTCACTGTCAGTTATTGCCAACTTTAAAAAAAATGCTCAGAGTTAATTATCTGAGTGTCTTCGGGAAAAATTAAATGATTCCAATGGGAGAGAGTGATAATGGTGAGAAATTGAGTAAAATTTGCAAGCAAATTAATATATATGTCAAATTTATTTTTTGAGTGACACCTGTACACATATAGATAATATTATTGTACATATCTTAGTGTTTTTGTTATAAGATTTTTCACAATCGCAGGAAGCAGAAGCGGTTCCAGAAAGTGTAGACTAAAAGGATATTTAGTACAGTGATGAAGTTAAAGAAGTTATGCAATGAAAAGGTAAACTTTTTTTTTTTTTTTAGTTTCATGATTTAATGACCACCATGAGCAACTCCAATGGCTATAAGCAGTTTTTCATCCCTGATTTGGGGCTACTGGTTCCAGGGAAGGGAAAGAACAAGGGCTTTACAACAAACATACTACCAATGCCTCATTTTAGACTCAAACCTAGGCTCAACTTGGATAACGGGTCAGAATCCTAAGCCTCTGGCCACCTGCTCACCTGGGTGGCAGGAACTTGTTTAAGTATGTTGTAGGATGTTTGTTTAAGTTATTTCCATTCTCAAAATAATAGAAAAAAAGAAATTATGAAGCAGAGGAACTGATTAGACAGTGCTAAGGTTTGTAAGATTAAGCGGAAGAAATATGAGATGAATCGGATGGAAACAGGCTGCGAAGATTTGTTCTATAATTGTAATTTTTTCTTCCTGCGATGTGCTCCCTATCCTGTGTTGTTGTTAAATGTTACTTTCCCCCATAAATGTGTGCACTAAAGTTTGTTAAGGGAGTGGAATTTTTCTGAAAAGAAGTGACGAAGTTGAGAAGTTTGTAAGAATTGATGGTGTTCAAAAGTATTCATTTTCTCAAAGTTATACCATTTATCTAAAGCAGTAAAAGTCTTGACGTCAGCATTTTTTGTCCTCAGACAAAGTTTTTTCAGCATGATGGATGAAATTTCTGTCGTCTGAGGGAATGGGAAAAAGAGGTGACAAAGAAATGGGAAGGGAAAGATATCAGCCAAAGGAAAATTTAAGCAATGAATGGTGTGCAGCTGGAGAGTCAGTGTAAGACAAATCTGGCTGTGAAACTTGCTGAGAAGAACGCAAGTATTGCTTGCAAAAGGAAACTTGAGATGATGTTCTTGCAGGTATAACAACAAAACAAGAAAAAAAGAACTGTTGGAAGCAGTGCCTTTTAAAACCATATTATTTTGTTTGGAATTCGGCAATTTTATACTGTGATTACAGTGGTGTGCTCTAGTTAAATATTTATATAAATAAATTACAGTGAGCAATTCCATCTTGTTCCTGTTGTGTTATATTCACACTTTCTTGCCGCATGTTCTGATTTTTCACCCAGTTAAAAAGTTCAGCTTCTTTTTTCTTCATCAGTCTCATGTATGGTAAAAAAGTAAATTGTTTTGGAGCACTAATAGTATTTACAGTAGAATACTTGTAGTAAAAATTGTGTAAAAATCAGAAACTGAAATTTTAATACTTGGGTAAATAAATGTCAGAGTGACCAGTTTTGGAAAGAAAAAATATAATAGAATGTACATGATCTAAGATTTAACATTTATCTGCATTTAAATTTCAGTTATTTTAAGATTAAACATTATTTTAATTTAACATTGCTCCATTTCCCAGGTTTTTCTTTCATCAAAGATGGCATTTTGAGGTTTGTAATTGATCCGTTAGTCAATGATGTATTCGCTGTGGCTCTGCAACTTTTTCAAATGGATGGTAAGAAAGAACAATGTATGTTTATAGTGTTATACTCTAGTAGAAGATACAGTATATTTTTTTTTTTTTTTTATCTTGATATATTTGAAAGAAACCATGTAAATATGAGATTTCTATGAATCATAGGTGCCAATTTCAAAAAAGTATTGTGGGTTTGGAAAATTTTCAGTTTATCTCTAGTAATGTGCAATGAATGCCAAAGTGTTTAAAAATTTGTTGAAATATGTTATGAATTAATTTTTTAAAGATTGAGTACCCATGCAGTTTTCAATAATTTAAGTTTAATTTCAGTTTTATTTAGTCAGGTTATCTGGTACTATAACACTTAAAAACTGCCTAAAAACAAATTACAGTTAATCCCTGAAAGTACATTATTTGATTTCCTAGATATTTATTTCATTTATTTTGGTTTCATAAGCAGAGTAACATTGTTAAAATTTTGTGCCTAAATTCGACTCAGTTTTTGCCACTCGAATGTTAGCATAGTAATAGTTTGAATGCTTACCTCATTTTTGTTAAATGAAGGAAAATGTTTTTCTCCATTGATCATTTCATTGATTGAATTCGTCTGCAACTTTGTCGTCTACAATACTTGAGGTGAGTTCCTGTGTATATGTAGAATGCCCATACCATTAAGGCAGGTTTGTGCCATGGTCGATCTGGTATATGATTTAATACAATTTAAGGTTTGAAAACGATCTTTGTGCTATACAGTTTGACACTGGTATAGCTAAAATTACAAGAATGCATTTTCCAAACTCCAGTAGCATATCAGCTAGGGAAACATCAGTAACATCCTTTTTGAAGAAATTTGCAGTGCCATAAAAATTAGTCATAGTTAGATTTCATAATTGCAAAATATCAAAAATATAAATCTATGAACACAACTTTTTTCTTCATCTCTAACAACAGTGCTTTTTTTTTTTTTTTTAGGTAAGTCTGGGGACAATAAATGATCTGAGTCAAAAATTTATATGCTAACTTTGATAAAAACTAGTAAATGGGAACTAAACAACAAAAAACAAAATTTATCCACATCAGCTCATATGCTGCATGCATTACAAAAAATGCTTGAAATATAGGGGGTTTGACAACCACCAACAATGTTATTGGGGGTTTGAAAAATGCCTCAAACCCCAAAAGTCACTGCCAATGTTATGAATAACCAGCTGCACTCTCACTTAAATTCACATATAAATCCATTTGAGGAAATGATTTGATTTCATCATTCATTATCAAATATTTGCACTACATAAACACCCAATTCTTTTTTACATCTATCTACAAGCTATGCAACTGCATGTGAGTAAAAGTTTAATAAGGGGAGCAGCAATAAATTCAGGAAATATTGTACCAAAACTTTAGTGAATGTACAGGGTTACAAGGAAAGTCTGTGATGAGGCCAATATCCCACGAACTATGGCAGTTAGCAATTTACTTCTTGTGCAGTAACATAGGAAATCCCCTATGGCGCACACACAATAACACCACGAGGGATCGCCTTGCCCTCCTTCTTTCAGGGTTGAGGTGGCTATCGCGCCCCCTTTGCAGATTGGGCAAAAAGTCAATTACAAACTTGTTCAGTGAGGCAACAATAATACATAAATGTTTTTGTCCCATAACAATACACAGTAAGCTGAGTCAATTGTGCAGTGATTAAGAATCGTTATTTTCGGACTCCAACTGGTGACAGCTAAAACTTCAGAATCCATAAAGGCTAATTCATTTATTGTAAAGTACATCTGAGCTCCCGGAATTTTGATGAGAGCCATCAGGAAATCATAAAATCTGGGATCTGATTTTTATTTCTGATTATAAACTATGGTAACATTTTAGTTATGAATGGGAAATGAATCCTCCTGAGGAATTACGAATGGTGTTCAGAATTTTAAGTTGTACCTGCTTAGCTTCAGGTGCGTTTGACTTTGTGGTGAGGTAGTGTAAACTCCAATTTCCATTCATGGCATGCTTGAATGGGAATAGGAAATGCAAGTTCGATTCCCGCTCCAGGGGGATGAAATTTTAAAATTTTCTGAAGAGATGGTTACATGGCAAATGTTGAAAATTACACATCTTTGTGTTGATAACGACATTTATAAACCATGATGTATTTCTGATATAAAAGAAAGAACAAAAAGTTTATTTTAATTTGATTATTCAAATGATTTTGAATTTTAATGTGGGTATGCATATATATTCTTTCAGCCAGAAATTCTGTCATTGAAGTTGCAAGACCTATTTCACTTTTCTGAAGCTACTGTATGTGTAACACTAGCATATGTACAATGAACAAAATTAAAAAAGCACATTTTGTGGTAATGAAAAGTAGAACAAAATTAAAAATACATTTTTCAGAAAAATGGGCCCTCTGTCTCAATAATAATTGTAAGTTTTAGAATATATAAATCTGTTCACTTACCCTACTTGTAGGAACTTCACTATATCATGCACGGTTACAATAGTTTGTATGCGTGATACAGTGAGGTTCGAACAACTTAAGTTGGGTAAGTGAACAGATTTATATATTTTAAAACTTTCAATTATTGAAACTTTTATTGCACATTATGAAAACCTAATTTTCTTAGGTTTTTATAAAGCATGTTATTAACTCAAATTCGTTTTTATGTTGAGAAAATCCTTAATATGTACACATACACACACGACCAACCAGTGTCTGCACCAACTATCATTCATTATCAGTGTGAAAATTGTTCTCCATTTAAATAACTCTAGAAAGGTTAAAAAATTTATAAACTATGGCTTAAGTGTGAGGCAAAAATAAGAGTGCACAATGGGTTTTTTACTGTGTCTTGAATCTCAATAAGTAATGCACATTTTTATATAGTCATCTCAAAAAATAATGTGTATTTTCACTTTACCAAGAATGTTTGTTTTTGACTGCGTATCATTTTTTTTTCTTCATAGATTTTATCCTAAAAATGAATGAAATGTTTTACATTTTTGTTTCGTGATTATGTAAAACGACTCACTGAGCATCATATTGAAAACAAAATTAATTATATTTAGGTGAGCATATGGATTTTTTTTATTTTCTTTTTTTTTTATTCAGCAAGTGAACATCAGATAATTTTTCTTATCATAGCTGTTGATCGGTAATGATTTTTATCTATTTTAAAGTTTGATTTTTCATTTATATGCATGCACATTTATTAGAACTAATGTAAACTTGAAATTTAAACATGTGTGCATCTCAGATTTTACTATTCAGGGTAGCAACAGTAAATCATATAATGATAGCCACTAAATTTTTTATGATTATTAAATATGATGCCCATATGTTCTATAGAAATTATATGCTGTGGGAACCAAAATGTTTCATCTTATGATTTTTTTTTCTAACCATTATGCAGTAATGTCACGATACAAGAAATAAATTGCTAGAAAAAAGCTTTATAAACAATATTTCAGAACTGTAAAATTTTTAAGTTCATGTGTTTTTTTAAAAAATGTTCTTTTCTTCTACCTTTTAACTTGCTGTACTGAAAGCAAATTATGTATTGTAATTTATATTTAGTCACCATCTTAATTGGATCTTTATGACTTTTTGTTATAGTATTATGAGTCTGTATGTGTAATGTTGCAGATCTTGATAACTGTGATTAGCATGGTTCAGAAATGCCCATATAATTTTGTTATCTTTCTTTCTCTAGTCACCATTAATGTTTAGCTGTCAGAAATATTTCTGATATATTTAAAAGTTCATTTTTTTTTCATTAACTTCCTCATACTGTTAATAAAACAAAAATGTGATACTGCAGTTATTTCTAAATCACTACTTTATCACCAGATGCCACAGAATGATAACTGAGTTTATGTTGGGTAGAGAGCTCTGTTTCTACAGTTCAAAAATATTCCTATCTTGCTTTGGGCAATCATCAGGTGATTCAGTTGTTTGTAAACAAAATTTGTCATTAAAGCAGAGGTGGACAACTCAAGCTTTTGTCATATTCATTTGCTTAGTATTTACTGATATATTTTTTCTTAGTAATCCTACACAGTTATGTTTTAGTGATTTTAGTTCTAAAATTAAGAATCTATGGCTTAGCCAGCTCAGTTCTGCCCAGTAATAATTTGATTTGCCTTTACTTTGAACACAAACTGCCACAAACCAACTTATAATACAGTATAGGATCTTTTATCCATAACCCTTGGAGCTTCTTGGGTTTTCTGGATAATGGGTTTTTCTGTGATTTGGAGCACAGTGCCTTAAAATCTGATAATACTTTAGAAAATTAAAAAAAAACTGTTCTGCCTTTAAAGTAAAGGTACGTTTGGTCAGCTAACATTAATTGTATTGGGCATGTATCTGTTGGTAACATTTCAAAGCTCTAAGTGCAAGGTAAGATCTTTAAACTTATACTTCATGTTGAAATACTTACATTTGTAGAATAAAATAACATTTAACAACAATACACAACAGAGGAAACATGGTAAGGAAAAAAAATTAGGATTTTGGGAGAAATTATTGCTCAATCTGACCTGTTGTTGGAAATTTTTGACTCCATTTTTAGCTGAAGCACAAAATTTATAGAATAAAATGATATTAAAAAAAACAACACAAATCAGAGAAAACATAGCGCAAGAGAGAAAGAATGGAAAAAATACGATTACCAAAGAAATCTTCACTCTGTCAACTTCCGTTTTCTGTCTTAAATTAACAGGGCTGCCAGACCTGCACCAATTTCGCCAGCCCGTGCCAAAACGTTATTCTTGAGCCACTCGGCTAAAAAAATCACGATTTTGATGAAATCTGCACCAAATTTGCACCAAAAGATAAAATTTACCTGTCATCGATATTTTAGCGTAATCTTACGACATTCGAAATCGATTCAGCAGTTAATTCATACGTGAGATTCTTCCGCGAATTCGCAAAATCTCTTTCCTTCCTTTCCTTTTTTTTTTTTTTTTTTTTTTTTGTCATTTTCGAGATCGATGCAAAAGTGAAGAAATTTTTGGGGTATTATTTAAGGGGGGGGGGTTCCCATCTGGGTGTTTTGTCTTTTTAAACATTCAGAAACGGAAGTTAAACGGAGTGCAGATTTTTCCTGTAATCGTATTTTTTTTTTCTCGCGCGATGTTGCTTCTGTTCAGTATTGTTGTTAAATCTAATTTCATGGCATAATTTCAGCGTGAAATTGTAGGCAACGGTTTCCGAAAACGGAAGTTAGGCCGCCCGAAAATTTCCCCGTAATTTTCAGCCCCGAGATTCTTACGCTGATTCAAGGAATTCAGTCTTTTTTTGTTATCATTTGGACCATACACGAGATCGATGCACAACTGAACTGAAATTTTGGGAGTGGGGGAGGGGTCGTTTTCTCCGTCGGAGGATGGAATTCCATCCTTCGAAAATAGAAATTAGACTGAGGTAAGATTTCTCTCGTAATCGTATTTTTTTTTCCTCGCGATGTTTCCTCTAACCAGTATTGTTATATATCAGTTTATTCCATAAATATTTGTATTTCAGCTTGAAAATGTTGATACATTTCCGAAAACGGAAGTCGGCCAGAGCGAAGATTTCTTCCGTAATTGTACACAACCCCCGCGCGCTATGTTCTTACTCCTATGCAGTTGTTAAATGTCATCACCCTCATAAATGTGTGCACATTTTAGCTTGATAAGGGTGGGGAAAATTTCCAAAATCGGAAGTAACAAAGTTTGGAAATTTGTAAGAATTGAACATGGTGTTAAAAAAAAAAGTATTCGTTCTCTGTCTCCATGTAGCACATGAAATCATTTTGGGGTTGGTTGGTCAGAAACCAACCAAACCCAAAATGAGGTTTGCAGGCCCATATACTAAACAAAAATCCACGAGCATTTTATGTTCCTTGCTCTGCTCACACGCTAAAATTTGGTAGTTTATGATGTCGCAAAAGTAAATTATCGGATAATTGATTTCTTTTCTGACATTCAACGCCTGTTCACATACTTTTCTTGCTCCACTAAGAGGTGGGGAATTTTAACCAAAATTGTGTCTCAGTTTATCCTGAAAGCAATTGAAGACACCCGATGGGAAAGTCAAGTTGAAGCAGTAAAACATTTATGATTCGGTTTATCAGAAGTTTGTGACAGCTTATCAGAAATTATCGATGACGAAAAAAGTGAGCTACCTGCCAAGTATGACGCCCAATGTTTGTTAGAAAAATTGGAATCTTTTACGTTTATATGTTCCATCATTATGTGGTATGAGGTGCTATCGAGAGTAAACATTGTTTCCGAAATGATGCAAAATCGAAACACAGATTTATCATCTTCCATTGAACATTTAGACATCCTTAAAAAAGTCTTGTATACTACCAAGATAAATTTGAACACGTGATAAATATTGCGTCTGAAATTGCCACCTCATGTAATGTAGAGCCGTACTTTCCTTCTCATCAGTTTTGCTGGAGAAAAAAGAAAACAATGTTGGAATATGAACACGAAGATGGAACTATGACCAACCGTAAAGATAATTACTGCAGAGATTTTTTTTTATGTTATCACTGAAACGGCTGTTAGATCAATTGACAAAAGATTTTATTTGCTTCAAAATCACTATGAAGTGTTCAGTGTTTTGTACGATTTTGAGAAAATGTCGGAACTGAGTAAACAACAACTGTTGAAACATTGCATGGATCTTGAAATAAAGCTGTCCGACGAAACTGGTGAAAACTGCCCGAAGGACATCAGAGCTAGGGAACTTGCAGCTGAGCTTAGTATAATTGCGAGTTTTCTAAAAACCGAAACTTCACCAAAAGATATCTTGCAGTACATTTATAATAATACACTGACAAGAACTTTCCCAAACATTACAGTAGCATTACGGATTTCATTAACGCTCTCTGTGACAGTTACTTCAGGGTAGAGGTACTTCTCGAAATTAAAACTGATCAAAAACTATTTGAGGTCAACAATGCTACAACAAAGACTTATTGACTTAGCTCTAGTATCCACTGAAAGTGAGACGTTCAAGAAAAAATTGATTTGAAAAATGTTTTGGAAAATTTTGTTAGCTTTAAAGCTAGAAAGGTGAAATTCCTTTAGCTTATCTGTGGATTATAAAATGACCTACTTTTGATGTAGAAAACAGATTTCATTGCTTTAAGTTAGAAAGTGCAGTGACTGTAATCTTTTCTGAATCCTCTGAGTGTCCATGGATGAGTTAACTGATAGTCTGTGGCGTTCCTCAAAGTGAGAAAAAATTTTTCGTCTTGTGGAAATTATTTGAAAACCAGCTCACTGCTTAACGCTTCCAATAGCATTTCCATAGGAAGAATAATTTTGTCTCTGTCGCATTGAGGAACGCTCACTGAGGACAAGTTGACCTATTAGATTCTCGCAGGGTTAACGACATGTTCCCATCGTTTAATTTATTACGAGTATGTAAATACCCTAATGGGGAGCTTTCTCACCACAACGATTGGCTGTACTATGCTTTTATGGCTTTTCGAAGCCACAGAAGAAGCACTGCCATTGTCCATAAGCCCTGAACTTCCTGGAAGCTTTGACAAATATAAATAAATAAATATAAATATATATATTGTGGAAGGGGCGGCAAGTGGTCTAACTCCTGCCCTGGTCGTAGATAATTACCCATTTTGTGGGTTTTTTAGAAAAAAGTAAAAATGGGTATTTTTTATATTCCATGGGTAAATTTGTTTCGTCGCTTTTTAAAAGTCACACGCAGACTTCTAATTTGGTGCATTAAGTCTCGTTTTCTTAAAATTGCACAATACTGTAAACGTATACTTTAGCAAATGGATGATATGATATAATATTTATGTGAGAGTAAACGTAATGTTTATTATCATATAATGTTCCACTGTTTTTAGAATCAGAATTTGTTTTTGTAGTATTTTTTATATAAGTTAATGAGTAATGAGAAAATTTGTGGAAAAAAATATTTTAAGCTTAAAAATATACACTGCCGGACAATTGCTAAGGACGGATGACAATAGCAACGATAGCAACCATAAAAAGAAAGGCTGGAAAATGGGGAAATTAGCATAAGTGCGGGATACAGTAAGACGTGTTGTGAGTATGCAAATTTTGGATTGCCGAACTTGTTCGTGACGTCATAGCGTTGATAAGAGATATAAAGGATTTAACGCGTATTGACCGTTGTTGTTCAAACGCAAAGTTGAAAGGGAAAGAATCAATTGACGAACTTGCAATTTTCAGTATGTCTTCCCGACATCACCTAGATGATTTTACGCGTGGCCGTGTTATTGGCAAGATTGAAGAAGGGCGAAAAATAACAGATGTTGCCAGGGAGTTCGACGTCAGCCACAGTGTTGTTTCAAGGCTTTGGAAATCATTTCAAACAAATAGAGAGTGTAGCAAACGTCACGGGGGAGGTCGTGTTCGCAGTACGACACCTGCAGAAGATCGGTACATAGTGCTATCAACAAAAGACACCGGCGCAGCACAGCTAGTGAGGTAGCAAATCAGTTTATGGCTGCTACTGGCAAGCGGATCTCCCGAAAAACTGTCGCCAGACGTTTGCATGAAGGAGGACTATACGCCCGCCGTCCTGTTGTGTGCATCCCATTGTCCAGACGTCACCGTACCGCCCGTTTGCAATGGTGCCATCAACATCGGAATTGGACTGATAACGACTGGTCTGCTGTCCTCTTCTCAGATGAGAGTAGATACAGTCTATCGCCTGATTGTCGACAACAACTGATCTGGCGTGATAGTGGTACTGCATATTGTCCAGCAAACATACAGGAAAGGGACCGATATCCGACATGTAGTGTCATGGTATGGGCTGGCATCATGATCAATGGCCGTACGTCCCTCTATGTGCTTTCAACTTGGACTATGACTGGCCAACGATACATTAATGATTTTCTGCTACCTCATGTTCGCATGTCCCGTGGTGCTGTCGGTGATAGATTCATTTTCATGGACGACAACGCAACATGTCATCGAACAGTCGCTGTCCAGGAGTGTCTTGAGAGCGAGGATATTCAACGCCTCGTATGGACAGCACGTTCTCCAGATCTCAATCCCATTGAAAATGTGTGGGATGCTTTGGGGAGGAGTCTTGCTGGTCGCCAATGCCCTCCAATAAACAAGGACACCCTCATCCGTGCACTGACAGAGGAATGGGATAAATTACCCCAACAGCTGCTTGATAATGTTGTGCAAAGCATGACACGACGTGTGGAATCTTGCATCGCCCTCCATGGTGGGTATATCCCGTATTGACATCTTACACCGGAACGCCTGCGGACGGTAATTGCATTTTTTTCACGTTTACGTATTCTGCACAAAATGGCCTGTTTGTCCCTTGAACACGTTCCAAAGCCTTCTGGATTTCAGAGCACAATAAATTGTCTTTCTTGTAATGTCCTGGCATTCTGACATTATTTTATTTCACTTGGCATCCAACCACACTTACTTTTTTATGCGCTATATAGCCGTTTATGATCCGTCCTTAGCAATTGTCCAGCAGTGTATTACATACATATGCAAGCAATTTTTGGCAAATATGGGTTTTTTGGCCATAAAATGAGTATTTTCTTTGCTGTAACTCGAGCGTGGCAAGCTCATAAAACAAACAAAATGTATTGATGTGACAAACCTTAAAAAGCATCATAATACCTTCAAATTAGAACTGAGGAACAGATTCTCTATTCTAGAAGGTCTAACATAAGAAGAAGTAGACATCTCTGAAGTTAACAGAAAAGTAACCAAAGCTCTTATGGAAACAGCAACAAAATTAGCTGGGTCTAAGAACAAGTTGCATGTGAACAAATTATCAGGAAAAACCAAAATGTTGATGCCAAAAAGAAGAGAGATGAGGACAACTAAAGAAGATGTGACTTCCAAAGTGGAATATATAGAGCTATGCAAGACAGTACGAAAAAGTATCACTGAAGACGTAAGGAAATTCAACTGTGAACTAGTGAGGAAAGCAATTGAAAACAACCAAAGCCTAAAGATAGCAAAGGGACATCTCAGTAAGGGAAGAAAATAGATTATGGCACTGAGAAAAGAAGATGGTTCTGTAAAAAGAAATAGAGGCGAAATTTTGACAAGAGCGAAAGATTTCTAGTCCAAATTATAGAAAAGGTATGATACATGTACTCCAGACATCATGAAAGGTACCAGAGTTCTTCCAGTCCTCCCAGCAGAAGTTGCACATGCAAACAAGAACATGAAGCGCGAGGGGGGGCTCCAGCAGAAGATGGACTTACTGTTGACATGTTGACATCATACAAGAAGCAAGTGGAGAAATTGAAACAGTACTCACCCAAGTTTTCAGTCCATGCCTTAATGAAGGGAAGATTCCTGAGGATTTGAACAACGCTACAATAATGACCCTGCTGCATAAAAAAGGTGACTTTGAGGATCTCGGGAACTACAGACCTATGAGCCTCCTATCAGTGGTTTATAAAATCTTCACTAAAGTTCTTTCACACCGCTTGAAGGTAACACTGGACATGGCTTAGCCGAGAGAACAAGCTGGATTCAGGAGTGGCTACAGCACAATAGATCATATCCACGTACTGAGAGAACTAATTGAAAGAGCGAGGGAATATGAACTTCCATTGTGCATGGCTTTTATCGATTATGAAAAGGCCTTTGATTCAGTGAAACCATCAGCAGTTACAATGGCTTTGAAATCCTGCGGTGTTGAAGATGCATACATTAATATTATTAATAACATCTATGAAAATGCAAGTGCAAAGATTTGGCTGTTTGAGAATACAGCACACATAAAAATTGGAAAGGGAGTGAGACACGGTGATGCCAGCCCGGTGGCGCAGTGGTCTAAGCGATGGCCTCTGATCATTCGTTCGAAAGGGGACCGGGTTTGAATCCCGGTGAGGCATGGATGTTGTGTTTGTCTTACGGCACTGGCTCTTTCCCTTCCCTGGAACCAGTGACCCTAAATTAGGGATCGGCGGCTGCTTATAGCCCATTGAGTTGCTCACAATGATCGTTAAACGTCCAATCAAAAAAAAAAAAAAAAAAAAAAAGGACACCATATCTCCTAAGCTCTTTAACGCCACAATAGAAAATTTCTTTCAATCACTGAACTGGGCAAACAAAGGGATAAAGATTAATCATGATTATCTACCTCACCTTCGTTTTGCGGATGACATAGTAATTTTTTTTTTTTTTTTTTTGATTGGAGGTTTAACGACCACCGTGAGCAACTCAATGGGCTATAAGCAGTCGCCCGTCCCTAATTTAGGGTCACTGGTTCCAGGGAAGGGAGAGAGCCAGTGCCGTAAGACAAGCACAACATCCATGCCTGACCGGGATTCGAACCCGGACCCCTTACGGACGAGTGATCAGAGGCCAGCGCCTTAGACCACTGCGCCACCGGGGCGGCAGTAATTTTTGGAACTACCCCATCAGAGCTGCAGAGTATGATCCTGGAACTTGCTGACAATAGTAAAGAAGTGGGATTAAAAATGAACTTTCAGAAGACAAAAGTGATGTACAATGCTTTTACAAGAAATGAAGATTTATCGATTGATGGAGAATAGCTGGAGATAACAGATGAGTACGTTTATCTTGGATAAAAGATATCAAGGGTAACATTGAAGAAATTAATCGGCGTATAAAACTTGCCTGGAGAGCTTTTTCAAAGAAACAGCATAATTTTCAAGAACAATATGCCATTATGTCTTAAAAGAAAAGTGTTTGATCAATGCTCTGATCATGATGTCTTCCACAATGGGTTCGATTCCCGGTGGCGGCCAATGAGAGTTTTTCCGTGACTCACTTATAAACGTGGAAAGAGCGACGACCTGTGTTTGATGTTCCTGGTCCACGTGAAATGTCTGTATTAATTATTCAATTATTCATTCGCCTTCTAATTATTTGTTCAGTTGCTGCTTACCATCTTTGGTGAATCCCCAGCATTGTGCGGGGTTCCAAGAAGCCACCTGCCAAATGGCTTGGCAGTTAATGTGTGTGTGTGCGGGCGGTCGAAGTGAGCGATGGGTTTACCTCCTCGGGGCGCTCCGTGGTAACAATGGCACACACAACAGCAACTAGGGCCTCTGTGAATCTTGGAGAGGTGCAAGCTAGTTCTGTGTGACATTGGCGAAAAGACCCCAACTCACTGGGTTTTGTTCCAGAATCCTTAGGTTGAATGACCAACTGGAACCCTCAGCTGTGGGCTAATCCCCCACACTGATGTACTTACCTGGTTAAAAAGACAAAAAGAAATATTAAGAATGACTCAAGTGTGGGACATGGTGGACCTACCACACTTGAGAAGGACGGTTCACCACGGAATCGACCTGGACTTTCTAAACGGCGTATGAGAAAGATCTCGGCTGAGTGAATGTAAGATTGGTGTATGGAATACTAGAGGTATAAATGGCAAGATGAGTGAGGTGATTGAGGGGATGAATAAGTATAGACTGGATGTGCTGTGTGTAAGTGAAACCAAAAAGAAGGAAATTGGGGTAGAAGAAGTGAATGGCACGGTGAGTGTGTGGTCTGGAGTATTGGATAATATGAAAGGACAGGCTGGTGTAGGTGTGATTTTAAGTGAAAAGATGAAGAACAACTTGATTCACTATAGTTGCATAAGTGAGAGAATTCTCTGGATTCGTTTGAAAGTGAAACTTCAGAGAATTGTAATTATTGTAGTGTATGCTCCTTGTGACTCGGAACCTTCTGATAAGAAAGAAGATTTCTGGAATGAGCTAAAAACTGTTTTGAGCCAGTTTGGTGCTAAAGAAAAAGTTATAATGGCAGGGGATTTCAATGCTAGAGTAGGTGTGTAGAATGCCATTTCTGACAATGTTCTGGGTAAGTTTAATGATCCTTGTGTGAATGATAATGGTGAAAGATTGATTGAACTCTGCATTGAGAATGGTTTGTGTGTATCTAATACATTTTTCAACCACAAGTATATATATCCACACATATACTTGGGAAAATCGTACTCTTGGTCAAAAGAGTGTGATATATTTTGTTGTCTACGATCAGCGTTTGAAACACTTAGTTGTTGACACCCGTGTGATGAGAGGTGCGGATGTTGGTTCTGATCATTACTTGGTAGTGTCACGAGTGAAACTTAATGTTGGTTGGAAGAAAAGGAATAGGAAGAGAACCAGGATAGAAAGAATAAAGGTTGATAGGCTCCTTGAAGATCATCAGAGGTATTCTGACTTACTCAGAGAACGACTGAAGGATTTGAAGTCTGGTGAGAGGGATGTAGAAAAGAAGTGGGAATGTTTTAAGAACTGTGTTGTCACTGCTGCTAAAGAGGTCTGTGGCACCACAATAGTGGGTAACAATAGAGGTGATGCTTGGTGGAATAGTGAGATTGAAGAGGCAGTAAAGAAAAAGAAGGAAGCCTATTTGGGGATGTTGCAAGGTAGAGTATCTGTGGATGAATATCGCTGTAAGAAGCGTGAAGCTGCTAAGCTGGTTCTCCACAGTAAGGCAAAAGATAGGAAGGAGAAGGTGGAAAGGCATGAACTGGCTTTTGGAAAGATAGGAAGTCCTTCTGGAAGTACATGAGACTCAGGAAAAATAGGGGAAACAAAGTTGTAAGTTGTGTGAAGAATGAGATTGGGGAAATGATATGCAGCCCAATGAGTTAAGTGACAGATGGGATGAATACTTCTGTGAGTTATTAGATCAGGAAAGCAAAGATGATTCTGAGACAGATGCAGATGATGTCACAATGAGGGATGAAAGCACAGGAGGGATCTCAAGAGGAGAAGTGTGTAAAGCTCTAAAATCTCTTCTGAATGGAAAGGCTCCGGGAGTTGATGGCATAACTGCAGAGATGTTGAAATATGGTGGTGACTCTATAATTGACTGGTTAACTGAAATTTGCCAGTTGTGCTGGGAGTTAGGAATGGTCCCTCGGGATTGGAAGGATGCTATCATTGTTCCCTTGTATGGGAAAAGCTGATCAGACTGAATGCAAGAACTATCGTGGTATTAGCCTACTGAGTGTGCCAGGGAAAGTGTTTGGTAAGGTTGTTATTGAAAAAGTATGGGGTCTTACATCATTGAAAGTGTGGGATGTACAGAGTGGTTTTATGCCTGGTAAAGGCTGCACTAACCAGATTTTTGCATTACGCACGATGATTGAAAAGTATCTGGCTGTTGGGAAGAAAGTTTTTACTGTCTTCATAGATTTAGAGAAAGCTTATGACTGAGTAAATAGGACACTTCTGTGGAAGGTATTGAATGAATATGGTGTTACTGGGAATCTACTTAATAGTGTAAAATCCATGTATGCTGGCAGTAGAGCTTGTGTAAGAGTGAATGGTGTTTTATCCAAATGGTTTTCTGGTGGTGCAGCAGTCAGGCAAGGTTATGTAATGTCGCCATGGCTGTTTAATATATTTATGGATGCTTGCATGCATGATGCCAAAATAGGTAATACTGGTTTATGTCTTGGTGATATCCGTGTGTGCAGATTGCTGTATGCTGATGACACTGTCCTGTTGGCAGAGAGTAAAAGTGAGTTGCAGAGTATGTTGTCCCGGATGTACGAAATTTACATGAAATTCAAACTCAGTATAAATAAGGTAAAACCCAAAGTTATGGTTTTTGAGTAAGGAACTGGTAGTACTGAATGTAATGTGTCTAAATGGCACATTTATTGACCAGGTGAGCGAGTATGTGTATTTAGGAAGCATGTTTGACAGAGAGAACAAATTGGATGGTGAAATCAGTAGGCGAGTGAATTCTTCTTTGAAAATCATAGCTGCTCTTGGAGGTTTTCACAGGAACGATGGGTTCTCTAGAGAGTCCCACATGGCTGTGTATGAAACTGTAATTGTTCCTACTCTGATGTATGGCAGTGAAACCTGGGTACTGCAGAAGAAACATAGGAGTCATTTGTGTGCTGGAGAAATGCGTTACTTACATGGGGTTTGTGGCAAGACACGATATGATTGTGTGAGAAATGAAGATGTATTGCAGTTGTGTGATGTGAAGCAAAATGTTGTTAGCACGGTGGAGACCAATATGTGTCGGTGGTTTGGCCATGTTGAAAGAATGAGTGATGAAATGCTTACTAAGAAAATCTTTCTAGCCCAAGTGGCAGGAAGGAAAGGCAGAGGAAGGCCAAGGAAGACATGGGTGGATCAGATTCAGGAGTGTCTGCATGAGAAAAAGATTATGAGTATGAAGTATAAAAGATCTTGTGTACGGCGTGTAATGGATATTAGTGAAGCACGAGTTGTATGTCAAGATCGCTGTAAATGAGAAGTTTGATACAACAACAATAAGCAAAAATATCTGGAAGTTTGTATTTCTTTTTGGAGCTAACCTCTGAATCTCAGAGAACAGCTTAGTGATATGTATGTATGTATGTATGTAGTTAATGTGTGTGAGTCTGGAGGAGTTCGAGGCCCCTGTGGTGCAGTGGAAGCATATCCGGCGCGTAACTGGAAGACCCTGGGTTCGATTCCCGGTGGCGGCCAATGATAATTTTTCCGTGACTCACTTATAAACGTGGAAAGAGCGACGACCTCTGTTTGATGTTCCTGGTCCACGTCAAATGTCTGTATTAATTGAGCATCCTTCCAGTGCTTACGCCCCGCACGGGGATAACTGGTTTTCCAGTTATTTGGGGAGCGGCGCCCCCACGGCCCGAGCTGACCTTGTGACTGGTCAACATCTTATGTCATGCCACCGCTTGTTTTTTATTTTGGTGTTTGCAGGGACGGCTGTTCATCCAGCTGTTGGGGAGTCGCGGCCCCACGATCCCGAGCTGGTCTTGTGTCTCGCTTTTTCGTTTTTCCTTATTTTCTCCACTGGCTAGTTGCCCGTGTTGTATTCTGTACCTAATCGCTACCACGTTATGTACTAACACCCCGGTCTTGTGGTTTTGTTACCCTCCACCACTAACTGTTTTATATTAACCGCTCAGTTCGTAGGTTGCTGAGATTCCGTTTAGGTTCCCTTCCAGGATTTGTCTTCTTTAGATTTCTTTTTTCCTTTTAGCTGGTTTGGGTGCTAGACCTACCTGCATGTTTGCCGCGTGCGGAGACCCGTGAGGCGGAAATGGGATGTCTGGCGGCTGAGGTCGCAGGAGACCGGATAAGTGCCTCCTGTGTACCAACACTCCTCTTCGACCCCGGCTTCGCTGTAAACGGGAGGCTAGAGACTAACCCACCTCTAGTCAGAAGTCTTGTACCAAGTTGTGTGCAGGGCTTTAGCGGCTTTTTTGTCGTATAGCACGGCAGGGTGAGCCCGGGGGCTGTGGGATCATGCCATAGGCGTTGGCATGACGGTACCCGGAGGCCGAAGTGTCCGCCGAGTGCGTGTGATCACAGCCAACGGACTATATCTGCAACGTATAAGCTCCAGAACTGTGTCCAGCGTCATTTTCTTGGCTTGCAGACCTCCAGTTCTCCCTTGTAGGGCTCGGTGGTGGGTGGAGTAGTCTGCAGACGAATTCTTCTCCTTTTTTCATGGGTAAACCCAAAAACAAACGCTCCAAATTCAAGTCACCTGAGCAAATGATCGTTGACAACGACTCTCCTTCGTCTTCTCAACCTACCAAGTCTCATACCCTTAAAAGATCTTTAGATCATGATCTGGACCAAGAATGTGGAACCTCTTCTTCGGCAGCTGTACCAGTCGCTCCGGAAGCGTCGTCTCCCGTCGATTGTTGTGAATACGCATGCTACATACTTAGTTGTAGAATCCATCGATCCGAATGAGAGACTGTCCACCAGATCTCCATTCTTCATTTCTAAAGCTTTGGACGCTGCAGTTGGCCCTTTGAAGTCTGTGAGGAAGCTTCGCTCTGGGGACCTGCTTGTCCAAACTTGCAGTGTTTCTCAGAGTAACACTTTTCTGCACCTCACTAGTCTTCAAGGCATTCCTGTCAAAGTGACACCTCACCCTGTTTCTTAACACCTCTCGGGGTGTTATTTCGGAGTTTGATCTCTTGCCATGCAGTGAAGAAGAATTGGTGACTGAACTTGCAGATCAAGGTGTTATTGCTGCACGCCGTATGATGTTTCGGCGCGATGGTTCTTTGATTAAGTCTAAAAAAATGTGATCTTGACTTTTAACTCCCCGAAAGTTCCAACCGAAATCAAGGCTGGCTACTTGGTCTGTGGAGTTCGCCCGTACATTCCCAGTCCTCTGCGCTGTTTCAGATGCCAGAGGTACGGGCATTCACAACGTTTCTGTAAGAGTTCCGCTCGTTGCGCTAATTGTGGCTCCAGTGAACATGACGGGGAAGGTTGCACTTCTGCGGCCTGCTGTGTTAACTGTGGTGAGGCCCATGCAGCTTACTCCCGCAACTGTATGAAATGGAAGGACGAGATGGTTATCCAGCGCCTCAAGACCCTGGAGGGCCTCTCGTACCCTGCTGCCAAGGCCAAGTTGGGTATACCCACCACCCGACAGCGTACTTTTGCCGCAGTTGTTAAGTCTCAGCCACAACCCGTGCAGCCTTTTGTTCCGCGCCCTGTAGCTCTCGCCGCACTTGCCAAGCGATCTACAGCTGAACAAGCGACACAGGTGGATTTCACCGAGCTCCAGCTTATTCGACCATCTGCGTCTTCTCCTTCTCTTTTGAAGACGCCCGCCTCTTCCGGTTTCCAGCAGACAGCCTGCACGTGCGGAAGACCCGGCCCTCAATCCGCAAAGGTGTGCGGTGTCCATCAAACTGTCTCGGCCTCAGCGAGGTCCCCACCCTCACCCAACATTATAGAAGAACACGGGGGGGAGGAGAGTGACAGTTCGTCCCCAGCCTCTACCAGCATTGCAGAGGAACATGGGGGGAGGAGAGTGACAGTTCGTCCCCGCCCTCTGCCAGCATTGCAGAGGAGTGTGGGGGGAGGAGAGTGACGGTTCGTCCTTTTCCATTAGTAAATATGTTACTTTTAATAAACTTCATTAACTACCTTTTCTTCACTGCTTTCTTCATACTCTTTTTCAACTTTTACCAAGCCTGTCTGATCTTCATCATTTTCCACGTTTTTAAAAATCTGTGGCTGATCGTTCTTTGTCTGGCGCTCTTTGGCCAAACCTGGCCCTTGCGCCAATAAAATCCAACAACCAACCAACCAACCAACCAGTGCTTACGTATGGTGCAGAGACGTGGACCTTAACTAAAAGCGATATACAAAGGCTGCACAGAACGCAAAGAAGCATGAAAAGGTACATGCTTGGTGTAACCAGAAGAGATAAGAAGAGGGTCTCGTGGATCAGAAAATGACAAGAGTGGAAGACATCATGGTCAGAGTAAAATCCCTGAAATGGCAATGGGCTGGACATGTGCCAGACCACTGATGGACAGCCAAAATTTTAGACTGGATTTCTAGGAACAGGAAAAGACCCAGAAGAAGACCACATGGGAGATGGGTGGATGAAATTCGAAAGTATGCGGGAGTAACATGGAGGAGACTGGCACAAGACAGACCGTTGTGGAAGTGGCTTGGAGAGACCTTCGATCAGCAGTGGATTGATAATGGTTGACAAGGATGATATGGGTAAAATAAATTTTACTACCTAGTACGTACTATCACTGATCACACAGCAGAGACTGGTAGATCTTGTTCCATTACGATGACACCATCCCTCCACTAGGAGCTCAGATGGTCTTCGCTCGCCAGACAAAAGAAGCGAGCGAATCCTCACGTCCTTTTCGCAGCGAAAGAATCAACATATCTTATTACCGATGATAATTTACTTTTATTTGTGTATTCTCTGGGCTTCGCAGCTAGCCTCGAATATACGCCACTGGTGTACAAAGTCATTTATTTTGTATTCACGTGCGCGAATGTACTTTTATTTCCTCTAAATTAAAGTATAGTTCTCATGTGGTTTACAAGAACACTTTCTCGATTCAATTCTCATTATAGGGCCAAGTAACGGCAATTTTTATACGGCCCCTTAAATTTTTGTGCCGCCCCTGATCATTCGTCCGAGAGGGATCCGGGTTCGAATCCCGGTTAGGCATGGATGTTGCGTTTGTTTTACGGCGCTGGGTCTCTCCCTTCCCTGGATCTAGTGGCCCCAAATTAGGGACGGGCGACTGCTTATTGCCCATTGAGTTGCTCACGGTGGTAGGTGTTGCGACTTCTGAGCTCCGTCAATTCGTACGTATTTTGTGTGTTTCTAGAGAGTTGTGTATCCCAAGTTTCGCAGCAGTTCCCTTTGGAAGGTTCCGCTATCTTTTGTGATTACTCCCAGATTGGTGAGTTGCTTTTTTCTTTTGCTATTACAACTTGTTTATCTCTCGGCCGAGCTGGTCGAAGCTACGATAGTCGGCGCCATTGCAAATGGCGTTTTCCGGCAGTGAGGCCCCGGATCAGGATCTCACTTCCGGTGTTCCTTCGCTGTTGATGACAACCTCTTCTTCTTCCATGGGTGCTGCTTCGCTGCCCTCCCCACGTGGCGGAGTTGCACTGCCCACAACTCGTGACGTGAACAACCCCTTTCCTCAGGCTGTTCCGTTGCCTTCTCACTCATCTCAAGCTGCCACCACCTTCGTTGCTGACGATGACGTAATGGATGTCTCGTGCAACGGTGCCTTCCCCATGTCATCTAAACCTCTGACGTCATCGTTTACGTATGCCAATGCCATGGCCTCTTCCACTGTGCAACGCCCCCCGCAAGGCATGTACGCCGGCGCCGAAGCTCTCCAATCACAACTACAACGTGACGGAAATACCATTTCTTTGGAAATTCCCCAAGACTCGCCAGCAGGTACTGCTTTCACTACGATCTTAGACAGAGGTGTTGTCTTTGAATCCTTGCCAAACACCTTCTTCAAAGATTATTCCACCGCTTTAAAGCGGCGATTTCCAAAACATGCCATTTCTCACATGTTTCGGCGAGGCCGAACGATTGTGGTTTACTTTTCCAATTCCGACTCTGCTCGTGCTGTGACGAATGCCGGTCTCACCATTGGTGATCAACATCTTCTTCCCAGCCCAGTTGCCGAGCGCCCATTCAATGTGTCCTTCTACCCGGTACCCCCGGAGGTGACCGATACAGTTTTAGTTGTGGTTCTTGCGTCATTCGGCCGCGTGGTTGGAACGATTCAGACATATTCTGCTGCCCCTAAAGACCCCGACGACAACGCCCTGCTCGGCGCTCGGCGCGTGGGTAGAGTTGTTTTTTCTTTCCCGGAGGACATCCAGATCATCCCGACTCAATTCAAAGTCAAGTGCGGTAACCAGATCCGCTATATTGATGTGCTCACTGAACATCACTGCAGCAAATGCAAGAAGTTTGGGCACTTTTACAAGCAGTGTCGCAATGCTGATGCTGCCCCACAAGATTCACCGCAGGTGACTTCTCTTCAATCCTCTGACTCGCCCTTGCCTCCACGACTTTCGTCTGAAGCCCCTCTGAGACGAGAAAGGGCTCCGTCATCGACTGGTGGGCAGCCATCTCTCTCCGCGACTGACTTTCCAGTGCTGCCGGAGTCCTCCACATTCCGCGCCCCCGATCCACCTGCCGCCTCCGCGGACGACCGTGTCTTGTCAGCTACTGAAGTATCAATTGCAGATACTGACAGCGCTTCCACCAGTACGGAACAGACCATGAGTGACACCTCCGAGCCTGATCACAGCGCTCGCCAAGATAAGAGGACAGCGCCCAAATCTCCTCGCAACACCACCAAGCGAGGGAGAGCTGCTGGGAGCTCCACTCGCTCCTCGTCCCGGACCCGCCAGAAACCATCTTATCTTCAAGACTTTGATACCACTTTTGACCCTTCCTCTCCAATGGTTTCATATGAAGACTTTGATCAGAATCTTCGCGACACATCGTTCCCGTCTTTGCCTCTTACGTATGAGGAGTTACATGCTCTCACCTGTTACACGCAAAAAGCGCACGGCTTCCTCCAGTATGCGAAGACCCATGAAGCTGGACTTCCTGCAATCCTGCAACAGCTTTCCGATCTGGGTAAGCTTGTGGACAATTCTTCTTACTTATCTGGTCCTTCCGCTAAGACGGCCAAGTTCATTCGTAAACAGATCCACGGACTCAAGATTTCTATCACCAGGCTCACCGCGTCGCCGGGTGACCTGGCACTTTCACGGTAGTTTCCTTCAACTGTCGGGGGTTTGGATCCCCCGAGGTGAATTCCGCCGTGCATGAGGACCTCTCGGCAATTTGTGCCGATGTCCTCCTGCTCCAGGAAACGTGGTGCTCGCCTACAACACCTTTCCATCAGTGGCGCCGATGGCAGTACACCTTCCATCATGCCCATCGTGTACTGCGTTCAGGCGGAAGTGCTGTCGGAATACATCACCGTTTTCGCCCATCTATCACTTCTGTTGCTGTTACCAACTTATTTACCGATCAATTACAATGTTTTACATTTTGCATCAATTGTGTACCATATCATATCTTTAATGTGTATATTCCTACTGACGACTCTCAACTCCTTCCGCTTTTTCATTGCTTTCGGGCTGCGCTTGAGGCGGTCCCCCCCCCCCCGGGGTACTTTTTGCATCCTCGGGGGGGACTTCAACTGCACTCTACACCCGTTGCTTGACCGCACGTCTACAGGAGGGGAGCACCGCTCCCTTCTTGTCGATCTGCTTACTCAACTTATTACCGATTTCCATTTTGTTGATTCGTACCGGCATCTTCACCCGGACACCATTTCTTATACTTGGCGGAATTCTCCAGCACAAGGTTCGGCGGCAGCACGTCTCGATCGCATATATGTCATCCCACCGCTGCTTCCATCGATCACTACGGCGAGACATCATCCATCTACCTCTTCCGACCATTCTGCTGTGGCGCTTACCATCTGCGTTTCCTCTTTCCCGCCTTCCAGACAACGCTCCTGGACCTTCGATGATTCTTTACTCTTGGATGTGGCGTTTTGCGCCGACGTCAGCCGTTTTCTTGCTGATAGACAACATCTCATCAGTACCCTTCGTTTATGGTTAGACATCAAACACGATCTTCGTCTGCTCGTACGCCGTCTTTCGTTTGCTATTCGTAACGAACGTACGAAGGATATTTGTAATCTCCGTTGCTCCTTAGCTGCAATCCCCTTACAAGATCCCGCTTACCTTGTTGTTCAGGATGCTTTACGAGCGAAACTCCATCCGCTCGCCGTGGAGGCTACTCGCAGGCTGAAGATGCTTCATCTTTCTTCACCGGAGATTTCCTACGAGGAGCTCTCACGTACCGAAAGAACACACCGTACGTCGCAGACGCTACGCCACCTTCGCCTGCCTGATGGTACTATCTCATCTGACCCTTCACGTCTCTGCACGGAAGTTCGGCGCTTTTTCCAGGACAAATTTCGTGCGGTGGTGCCTACTGATGCTATCTCTTCCTCCCCTCTTTTTCAGCTCTGCCTCAGGTCCCACCCCGACTCTGTGATCCTCTTCTTTCCGCCTTCTCTCCTGCTGAATTTCGGGAGGCGTTTGCCTCCCTTAATTCACGCGCATCCCCGGGACCTGACGGCCTTCCCTTCTCCTTTTACCGCGCCTTCCTCCCGTCTTTGATACCCTTTCTTCTCGCTTGCTTTTCTTGCGCCCAAACCTCTTTCGCACTGCCGCCGGAGTTTACTGTAGCGCATATCATCTTTCTGCCCAAAAAGGAAGACCTTTTGGACTTGCGAAACTGGCGCCCCATTTCCATTCTCAATCTAGACTATAAGCTTTTCACAAAACTTCTCTCTCGCCGCTTGAACTCTGTGCTTCCCTTTCTTATCTCCCCCGACCAGTCCTACACTGTGCCTGGTCGGTCCATTTCTAACAACATCTCCTTCCTCCAGAACATAGTTTTTCTCGCCCGCACCCTCTCAGAACCCCTCGCCCTGTTTAACCTTGACCAGAGTTCAGCATTCGACAACATCTCCCACGACTTTCTTTCTGCCACTCTTCACGGCTTTGGCCTTCCTTCCTCCTTCGTTTCTCTCCTTCTCAACCTCTACCGGGGCGCTTTCTTCCACGTCCGGACGGCCTCCTTTTTAACGGCGCCTGTACCTTTTCTTCGAGGAATCCGGCAGGGCTGCCCCCTCTCAGGGCAACTCTTCGCCATTGTCTTTGAACCATTCCTCCTGGCTGCTCGTAGATCACTCCTGTCTACTCTTCCTCCGTCAGTTGCCAGCACTAGGCACCATGAGTGCGTACTTACAGCGTTTGCAGATGACGCAACCTTCTGTCTCCGCCAGGACGTCCAGTTCGACAATCTTCTCTCCACCTACCATCTTTACGCTACTGTTTCTGGCGCTTCGCTTAATGTCACCAAAAGTACTGGTTTGTGGTGTGTGTCGTGGATGGGCCGGACCGACACCACCTGGGGTACGGTCTGGTCCTCCTCGACTCAGAAGATCCTTGGAGCTCATATCGGTCACCCCTATACTGCGGGCCTTTTGACATGGACCAGTTTGCAGTCTAGGTTACGTCATCAAGCAGCGTTTTGGAGATTTGCGATTCCCATTACTTCTTACTGTCAGCGAGCTCACATTGTTCGACGATACTTACTTTCCCTCTGCACCTATTCCTGGACCTCCACCGTCTTCTTGTCAACCCGCCTGACGGAACTCAACAGCATCTTTACTTCAGTAATCTGGGCCTCCAAGCACTGGTCAGCCGCTCCGACGCTATATCTCCCTGTCAAGCATGGGGGCATTAATCTTATAGATGTTCACTGTTACTATCGTGCATACCGCATCGCCTCTTTCCTTCGTCTCGTCACTTCGCCTTCTCCTTCTCTTATACTTTCTCTTGACGTTATTCTTTCTCTTCGCGATCCATCCTTCACTTTTCTTCTTTTCCTCAGGATGGACTACTTTACTATTCCCTCTTCAAACTTTCCTACTATTTTATCTGAGGCTCTAGCGCTTTTCCGTTCCCTCCCTCTCTCTCGCTCTCCTCCTACCACCACCCTGGATCTCCTTGCAGAACCACTCTTTTTCTCTACCCTGGTTCACCCCCCCGATCAACCTTTCTTTTTTTCTCATGGTTCCGTGCCGGCATCCTAACCGTGCAGGTCCTCATTAATCCCGATTTTTCCTGGAAACCCCTCGACTTACTCTTTTCCACCCCAACTCCTTCCCTTGAGGACGACTATGCCCTTCTCCGTTTCTCTCTTCAGCTTCTCTATCCTTCTCTTGTTTCTGACAACGGCCTCCTCGTCGTCCCCGGCCCCAGCCTCCTTCTCCCTTTCTTTCTTCCTTTTCGTGACTCTGTCGCCCCTGTCCTTTCTTTTACTACCGCTGCCCTGTACCGTCTCCTTCGAGCTCCCTCTGAGTCCCCCCATCCCATTTCCGGGGTTTCTCCTTCCTCCTTCCTGGCCGTTTGGTCTGTTTCTTCTTCCCCCCTTTCTTCTCCGCTAGAACGTAACACCCACTGGCGGTTCCTTCATCGCCGGCTCCCTGTCCCCCATCTTCTCTATCGCATGTCTCTTATCTCTTCTCCTCTCTGTCCTTTCTGTGGCGTTGATGGAGACGTCGCTCATATGTACTGCCACTGCCCTATCTTGCTGCCACTTCTTCATACTGTTTTCCGGTTAGCTGACATAATTTGCTCCCAGGACTTGCCGTTTCAAGCATATCCGTGGCTGTTGCTCACAAAACATCCGCCCACCCGCCTTCCGGATGCCTGCTGCTTTCTTTTCGTACTTACCAAGCAAGTGGTTCACTCATTTCATCAATCTCTCAGGAATTCTCCTGAACTTCCATCCCTTCTGTCGGCCGGTGGGCGGCTGCGGGCTAGCTTTCGGGGCCGGCTTGTGGCGCGCCTCCGGTTGGAACTCACAGCTGCAACTTCCGCACACACAATCGCCACCTTTCAGAACACCTGGGCCCAGCGCACCGGGTGGTTTTCTATTCATGGTTCTGCCATCCTACTGGTGACTTGATTGTGTCCTCTTTTGGATTGTCTTTGTTTTGGTGTTTGGCTGTTCTCTTCACCTTGCTAGTACCTTGCTTACTGAGTTATTTTACTTATTTTTGTTCTGCTCCAGCAGGCTGTGCTTCTGCATGTAAATATGTATAGTATGTTACTTGCTCTTCACTTTTCTTGTTTTTCTTAGCATTGTATATTAAGTGGTTTCTGAACTGTTTTGTGATCTTCTGATATGTCAATGTGCACCACTCATGTTATATGCACTGTGCTCCTGTGTAGTGCTGAGTTCGAAACTTTAACTTCACTGTTTATTTATTGTGCATCCTGTATTTTTTAATGTATTCTCAAGCTCTATATATTGTATCACAGGTCATTGACCTATAGTCTTTTACGTGTGTTCAGTGTCACAGGTCTGTCCCCTTTGTGGGTTTTTAGCACAGGTCTGTCCCCTTTGTGGGTTTTTAGCATTTTGTATTTATCCCTTTGGGTGGTATGCCCCTTATTCATGTATATATCATTTTCATGTATCATTCATGTTTTTCTCTGTATTCTTTCCTTGTCCAGTGTGACGAGCTGTATCATGCCTTTTGTCAATAAAATGTTGAAATGCTCACGGTGGTCGTTAAACCTCAATAAAAAAAAATGTGGCTAGTCAAGGCGCAAAAAGCCCTGTCTTTCAGCCAGAAAATCGTAAATAATTCTTAATGATAACGGGGAGGCATGAGAGAAAAAAAAATTGTGCACACCAATTACTCAAGTAGGGAGAAATATAGGAACACTATAATTTTTTTATTTAGAGCAATTGCCCTAAACTCCTTATGAACAAGGGTTGAAAAATGCGGTCGGCTGGTCGCCTAGGGCGACCCAACAATTTGTATTTCAGTAAACATCACCAAAAAACATGTAATGCAAGAATTTGCGAGCCTTTGGAGGGGAAATGAGGAAGTACACTTCCTCCCCCTTCCCTCAGGTGTGGTGGTCGCGTTGTCGTTTACTTTCGACCTTCTAACTTCTACTATGTTCTAATCCAACTTGGTTCTAATCAACTAGAGATTGCAACATAGATTAGCTCTTAACTCGGCAGAGCTAATCTGTGTTGTAATCTCAGTTGATTAGAACAGAGAAATAACAGGCAGGTGGTGGGCTGGGCTCTAGATACAAGGGCTGGTTCATACGGCAGATTTCAGTTGTCCCCGGGAGTTGCGGCTGGTGACGTAGCTGCATGGGATGCATCGCTGAGTCAAAGAATATCTGAATGTTAGGAATCGCGTTTTTTTTTTTTTTTTTTTTTTGATTGGAGGTTTAACGATCACCGTGAGCAACTCAATGGGCTATAAGCAGTCGCCCGTCCCTAATTTAGGGTCACTGGTTCCAGGGAAGGGAGAGAAGAGAGCCAGTGCCGTAAGACGAACACAACATCCATGCCTCACCGGGATTCGAACCCGGACCCCGTTCGGACGAATGATCAGAGGCCATCGCCTAGACCACTACGCCACCGGAGCGGCTGGAATCGCGTTTGCTTTACTCTGTGTGGGAATGATGATGATAAATACAACTACTGAGCTACCGAGTATGAAACAAAATGGTGAAATTAATTAAAGAAACAAAAGGAGTGAAGCAGAATATATCATTGATTGTTTCCTCTTTTATATGTGTATTACTTCCATCTAATGCGTTTTTGTTAATAACAAAACCTCGGCTACTGTAATTTTTGTGAAACGTTTCGGATATTTTGGTGTCCATTTAATTCGACTTTTACCACAAGCGAGTTTACGTGTGTTTTTGTATGTTTCGAAAGCATGTCTTTTTTTTTTTTTTTTCAATTTTTGAGTTTTCGTATTTTGGTTTTTACCTTAATTTCCCGTTCTCTGATTTGTTTCAATAAAAGCCGGCGCCAAGGATTCAATCTTATGGCTATGCGAGAAAAGCTCTTTAAAATATCCTTTTTCTTCCTGTTTTCAGAAAGTTTAGCACTTTTCCCGTTATTGATGTCATTATTATTATTATTTTTTTTTTTTTTTTTGGAACATATCACATTTCACGCAGAAAACTGTGTTTTCATCTGATGCAGGTTGAATAGCGGCTACGCTTTCTTCAAAAGACCTTTTTTCGGACTAACATTTTTAAGTCTATCAAAAGCATCATGTAATATTATTCCATTTCTTTGTCTTTGACCTCTTACAGTGACATTTTCAACGTTTGATCTCGGTAAATTGACTGTTGGTATAGCCGACAATTTCAATATCTTTTTCATTGGTAAACCAAGCAGGCGATTCATCATATCGTCTTCGTACTTATTTGAAAAGTGCTCACTATAAATCCTAGCATTTTTCTCATTAAAAGAATCTGCTCTGCACCACCTCTTAACCCAGTCTTTTGAAATTACTTGGGCGTTTCGAGGGAAACAGTGAAAAATTATGTGTCGCCCTTTCGTATTCCTGTTGGTATTTCGGCACGTAGCAACAGCGCAGGAAGCCATTGTACGAAAACGATGTACTAAATATAATAAACGAAAAAATTCGATGTCAGAAATACAAAGAAACAAACAGCAGATAACTAATGCGAATGCAACAACAAACGTGGGTTAACACTTAACAGCGTCCACGAGGGCTTTACATCGCGCACTGACAAGTGACATGCATCGCCGTGACGTCACTGAGCGGCGCAGGCGAGGACTTCAACAACCAGAAACACAAAGCGATGAGTGACCGATGTTCGCCAAGGTCATAAAGCCCTTGATAAAGCCCCAGGTGTCCAAGAGACAGTTCGTGCAGGATTAGAAATAGGGGTGGGAAACTGGGAATTACTTGCGTACTTGTATTTGAAGTGTTGTGGGGGAAGTGTGTGTTCACACTAAGGAGTAATACTACTTATGTTAGGGTGGGTGATACGGTGCAGGTTGCTTAGTGTGAGTGGATGTAATAAGTTTGATTCATCACCGCAAAGCAAAGCAGAAATTAGTACTTATTACCTGAATTAATTTTTTTTCTTCATCTTCTGAAAGCCGCAGAAATCGGAAATCTGCGGAACATCAACTTGCTGAAAAAGAAATTTAAAAATTCGTTTTTCTGTTTTTGTTTCTGAATTTTTAAAGTACCGCCGGCCATCATCCTTGACTGGGAAACCGACCTGGATATTCTGATTAACATTCAGAACACTCTTGCGATACTGCCACGGAGAGTAGTATTTTTCAAAACTTCATTTACTGGTCAAGCGCGACGCCACGGGTGGGCGCCTCCAGCCCACTCAACTTTTCATTGAGCCCCCCAAAATATTTAAGCAGTTAGAACACATGGCAAGTGCAACCATCTAAAATTTTAGGGAACTTGGATAAACGTTCGTGAATTTTTTTAAGTCACGAAAATTTTTGTTACATTTACATAAATAATGCTTTTGTTAAATTTAGTGTTTGTACTTCTGGGAAATGGAGGGAATCCTTTTAGCGAATGTCTAAGAGAGTAATAGAAAGAATGGACGCCCATAGTTTAGTTTTCAGGAGAGGGCAAACAAAAATTGTAACCACAAATAACATACAAACACCATATGCAAATTTCCACTGTGCATTCTCGATATCTTACAATTTTTAACACAAACACACAACACATAAATTTAACTGGAAACCAAAAGATCCGAAAACTTAACAAAAAATAAGATGAATAAAAATGTGAAATTTGACAAAATGTTAGGACAATAAAGAACTTTCTTTGTCGTTCTGTTGATCCTTTCGGCCACATGAGTTACGAAATCCTAAGGATCACTCAGTTGGTTAACAAGAATGAAAAACACCCTCAAGACAAATTTCTGGAGAAATTTTCGAGATCTTTGTTTAGCAGTGAATAGCTGCTGCAGAGGACCACATATCTTTCATTTCTTCGCCTTTCATACTTTTCCATACTGTACGTATGTACTCTGTTCTCCAACATGTAATGGAGAATTTAATTAATATTTTTTACTGTATGTATTTCTGCTTTCTTAATGGAAATTCCCAAACTTTTTCCTATTTTTACTACACACACACTTACATAGAAGTTCTACAGAAAAATTAGTATTCATTATTAGGGTGACTGCGAAAATTTCTATAGTACCTTCCCACAAACGGGTGTAGGAGAACTGGCCACAAAAATTTTAAGGGGCCGTATGAAATTGCGTTTTCGGCTGCTTCGTGGCCATATGTCCCCAGAGGTTGGTAATGGAGCCACATAAATTTTTCTTAATTGCGATATTTAATGTAATTCGTTATAAAAAAAAATGTTTATAATCTACAACTCAACAATAGCCGTCTCGGTGGCGCATTGGTCTAAGCGATGGCCTCTGATCATTCGTCCGAAAGGGGTTCTGGTTCGAATCCCGAGGCATGGATGTTGTGTTTGTCTTACGGCACTGGCTCTCTCTCCTTCCCTGGAACCAGTGACCCTAAATTAGGGACGGGTGACTGCTTATAGCCCATTGAGAGAGAGAGTGTAGTTTATAAAATAATTTTACTTTTGTCTCGTATGAATTCCACTTTGCCGCCCCGGTGGCGCAGTGGTCTAAGGCGCTGACCTCTGATCATTCGTCCGTAAGGGGTCATGGGTTCGAATCCCGGTCAGGCATGGATGTTGTGCTTGTCTTACGGCACTGGCTCTCTCCCTTCCCTGGAACCAGTGGCCCTAAATTAGGGACGGGCGACTGCTTATAGCCCAATGAGTTGCTCACAGTGGTCGTTAAACCTCCAATAAAAAAAAAAAAAAATTCCACTTGGTCAGAAACAGAGGCAGGAAGACTAACAGATTTCAAAGCAGTGACTCACCAAAGGTAAAGGTTTCATGTCGCTGTGTACAGCGGCGTCGGTGAGACAGTTTCAGCTTTTTCTCACTACCATCCACCCACATCTCCCAATTTACACTTGAGACCGTTAATGGTCGAAATCTCCTGTGGCTTCACATTACATATATCAAAAAGTTGCTCTAAAAAAGTATACAATGCTAAATCATTAGAAAATCTCAAGACAAAATCCAGGAATCTTAAGCTTTTAACTCATGTTCTTGTGATAACAATGAAAAATACAATGACCTAGCTACTATGAAAACTTTGCAGATATTATAGTTACAATTTCGTGTTTTAATGAACTTCAGAATAATTCCCCATCATAAGTTCTTTCGGGGTCCAATCAGATATGTCTTTGCAGTGTTTCTTTCAGGCATACATTCGGAGGAGGGGGGTGAAGCCCTCCCGGAGACATTTTAAATTACCGAGCCAAATGTTAATAAATTCAGGCTATGATGAAAAAGAAATTTTCGTTTCTTTTTTATGCTACAAATATTTCTCCAATTATATTATTTTTAATATTTGTTCTATTTTGCTAAAAGGTATATTACGACGCATGCTATTCTTCAAAATATAATAAGTAAACTAATCGTACCTAATTGTCTGGGAATCGTGATTCAGGATCGAGAGTGTGTAAAATGTATTTTATTAGATAAAAAATACAAGCCTGCCCTCCCCCGAACCTCCTCTTGTTTAGCTGACAAAAGTTTGTTATTCTTGAAATGTTTGAAGAAGTAATTACTATATCAGGGGTGTATACAGAATTTTTTGGGGGAAGGGGGGGGGGAATGGAAGTTTTGGGGAATCCACCAGAACAAAATTAAAGTTAATGAAAAATAGAAAAATTAAAGCATTTTTTTTAATGAAAGTTGATACATTTTTATTAATTTAAGTTATTTTTTTCTAATGTAAGTCGCATTTTAACGAAAAACAAAAAAAAGTGAAAAACTTTCTGGGGAGCCAAGGCCCCCTGTATGAGATATATAATAATTACTTCTATATATATATATAAATATAGTAGTTAAAAATTATATATAACAAATGGAAAACTTGCCCCCTCTAAGGTTCCATTTGCCCCTCCGGTCCAAAATTCCTGAAAGAAACGCTGTGTCTTAAGCTTTAGGGCCTACTCAAATGTCTTAGCCTAGGGGCCCCACTAAGGCCTTAATCCTGCCCCGTTTGTGAGTGGTTTAAGTAACAACTACGGATTATTTCCTAGATAAAAACTGACAGTATAAAGTTTTCGGTCGACTAACATTCAGTGGCGGACTGGGATCCTTAAACGGCGGTGGAAGCTGATTTTGAGCAATGTTACCTCTAAGCTGCCGCACAGCGACTAGACTTCCTCAGCGTAGAAAGCATTTTAGATTAAAATTCCCAAATCCCTAATTAATTTTCATAAATCGAAAATCAATTTCCTGCAAAAATGCAACACCAAGAAGGACACGAGATAGCAAAGCCAGATTTACTGGGCACATAACAACAGATACAAAGATGAAACGATTGACCTTACAGGCCCGTGCGACTTGCGGAACACGCAGACATCAAGAGTTCGCGTGGCCTCCATGGGTGGCAATAACGGCCGCTACACGCCGCGGCATCGAACGAAAGAGGCTTTGGATGTGGACTTGGCGTATGTCGGTTTAAGCTGATTCCACACGTTGCCACAGTTCGTCAGGCGTAGCCTCGGTTGCCGATCAGCGACCAGACGTGTTCGATGGGCGACATATCGGGAGAACAGGAGGGCCACGGCAGCAGTGACACCTGGTGGGCCGTGAAGAATTGTTGCACGATGCGTGCGACGTGCGGGCGCGCATTGTCCTGTTGAAACGTGGCCGCTGGCAGGTCCTGCAGGTAAGGGAGGACTACAGGCTCCAAAACGTAGGAGATGTAGCGGTGGCTGTTGAGTGTACCGGCGATGCGTACCAGAGGGGTGCGGGTGTCATATCCATTTGCGCCCCAAACCATAACGCCAGGGGACGGACCGGTATGGCGATGCATAATGCAGACGTCATACATTCTCTCGCCGCGGTGCCGCCACACGCGAATCCGACCATCGTGGTGTTGCAGGAAGAAACGGGATTCGTCGGAGAAGAAAATGTCATGCCATTTCGTAGTCCAGGTGTGGCGTTCAATGGCCCACTGCCGCCGCACTCGTCGATGGTAATCGGAGCAATGAGCGCCGTGCGACAAGTCCCCGCTCCTGCAGACGACGTCGAACGGTACGTGCTAACACAGGTTGTTGCTTACACACCCTAATTCCCACGCTAACGTTCGTGATGTGGCAGTGCGAGCGTCAATGCCTGCCGCACAGCATACCGGTCCTCTCGTTCGGTGGTGTGCCGCGGCTGCGGCAATCGCTCACGTCGGTCTGTCCGTCCCTCCTGCACCCACCGAATCCATACTCGCCTCACTGTGGCTGGATGTCGTCCCACACGGGCGCCGATGTCTCTGTACGATAAGCCACTATTCGTCCTGTGTCGAACTCCGAAACGTGCTGGAATGACTGCCGTATTCTGCGACGAGGCATCAGGAAGCTTCCCACACACAGGTCCGGCAGACAACACACTTTCACTACTTATATATACACCCAGCCTTCTGTGCACCCTGCTTGTAGTGCTTCTCGGTGGCGTGCCGGGCGCACATGATTTGCATATCCCCTGCAATGCTAATCGGGCGCAGTGGTCTAAGCGATGGCCTCTGATCATTTGTGCGTAAAGGGTCCGGGTTCGAATCCCGGTGAGGCATGGATGTTTTGTTTGTCTTACGGCACTGGCTCTCTCCCTTCCCTGGAACCAGTGACCCTAAATTAGGGACGGGCGACTGCTTATAGCCCATTGAGTTGCTCACGGTGGTCGTTAAACCTCCAATAAAAAAAAAATGCTAATCGTTTGCATGTCCTCTCGCGGGCGACGCATGCTGCGAATTTCAGGCCAATCGGATGCTTCCTTTTTGGTATTGCATTTTGGGTGACCAGCAGTGTAAATAAAATTCGGGCTCTCAAAAGTCAAAACAACACTTTTCTTAAATGCCATTCGCCTCCTTCTAAGTTCGTCTCATTGTCCTCTTCATTCGCAAAGGCTTCTTGCAAAGTAGCCTCGTGCGAGCAGATAGTGAACGCGAGAATGCGGATTAGTGATTTTCCTACGCCGAGAAAGAAGCAGATATTGAGTCTTTTCTCAAAACAACACATCAGTGCCACAGCCAATCACACCAAATCGTAACCAAGTTCATTGTACTAATTAATGCAACCATGCTAGTTAGCTGTTGTTTTTTTAATTATTTAAAATCAATTGCGGAACGAACGGTTTTAAATGTTTTTTATATTTTTCTTATTTAAAATCAGTTGCGGAAAGAACGGTAATAAAAATGGGGGAATTAGAAAAAATAAGGATTCCAATCCGAGTTCGAACTTCTACTGCGTTAGTAAGAGAAGCTGAGAAAATAAAAAAAAATTCCCAAGTGGTTTTGATGCCTGCCCAGCTCATCGGGTTAGGCGCGCATTGCCCATGACCGTTTAGAGGAAATATTGATTTTGAGCGGCCCACTTTTGGGGGAAATGTCAAGTTACCTCATCTCTAAATTAAAAAAAATAATAATAAAAAAAATACGGTATATCATCAGTATTTGGTGTTTAAAAAATCTTTTCAACACAAGTCTACGAATCATTGTAATTTTTTGTATTGAGGTAATAACAACAATTAATATTTTACCAATTTCCTGTACCACAGCTCATCACTGGTTAAATTTAGCATAAGAAAAAAAATTTACTTCCATTGCTGAGAAGCAACAGACAAAGTATGTACATTCTCTGAGAAAGACTGTCGAACACTTCATTCCATTCTTACGAATTTTACTGCTTCAGCTGAATTCAGAATTTATATTAGTTTCTTCGCTTTTAGTGAGAACGAAAATCCTAATACGCCAAAAATTAATTTCTTTTTTCAAGACTGACGTATTATTAATAAACAAAGTACGAAACAATCTAGGAGAAAATCGACAATGTCCAGAATTGCAAAAAATTCAGTACAAATGTTCACTATCTACCAACAAGTAATTGGACACCCCTGCAATCGACGATATCTGTGGTCCTGATACACGTCACACAACCAGTCGCATGCAAGATGCCACGCAGTTCGGAGCTCTCTGATTTCGAGAAAGGTGTAATCGTCGGGTATCACAGAAATGGCCGATCCATACGTGACATATCCAGCTAGTTGAAGTACCCAAAATCGACAGTGGCCTACGTGATTGGCAAGTGGAAGATGAGAGGTGATTTTCAGAATGTGCCCCGACCCGGCAGACCCACAAAACTGGGAGTTAGAGACCGACGGGTGCTGCCAGAGAAATTCGGAAAAACCGCACCAAATCGATGGGCCACATCCGCGAGGAGTTTCAACAGGCATCCGGGAGTGTTCTTTCGATGAATACCATCCGTTAGGAAACCCATCTGCTCGGTTATCATGGACGTGCTGCCGCCCACAAGCCTTTGATCACCAAGTCCAATAGCACTGCTCGACTAACGTGGTGCAAAGAACGTCGACAGTAGACCGTTGAACAGTGGAAACAGGTTCTCTGGAGCGACGAATCAAGGTTCACCCTCTACTGTTCGGATGGCAGGGTCTGGGTTTGGCGTCAGCCTAGATAACGCCTCCTGCCGGAATGTATTGTGCCAACTGTGAAGTTCGGCGACGGTGGAATTATGCTATGGGGGTATTTCTCCTGGTATGGCACGGGACCCTTGGTCGCAATTCCTGGTAGACTCAACGCCGAGACCAACTGCACCATTTTGGATGATCATACGCTTCCTACGTTGTGGCAGTTTTACGGGGTGGACCCATGTTACTTTCAGGATGAGAATGCTACCTGTCATGTTGCGAGGTCCACCATGGCTTGGTATGGTGACAATGGGGTTAATCGAATGACTGGCCTGCGCAGAGCCTGGACCTTAACCCTATCGAGCACCTCTGGGAAGAGTTGGAGCGTCGACTTAAGGGGTGCCCCCGCCGTCCGAAATCGGTGAAGGAACTGACCTGTCTTCTCCATGCCGAGTGGAAGAAAATACCGCTAGCCGTCGTACAACGCCTGGTTGAGAATATGCCCCGGAGGGTCGCAGCTGTAATCGTAGCTCGTGGAGGCTCCACCAACTATTGAAGGTGAATACACAGGTGTCCAATTACTTGTTGGTAGATAGTGTATAACGTGAGAGAAATTAAAGAATGCGAAGATCAATTTATGTTTTATTACTTTCAAATGGAAAATCTTTTTTACTGTAGCTGAAACAGGTCTTCCAAAACTGCAGTTCAAGAATTTGTGTAACTGTAAGCCCCAAACAGGGATGAATAAGGGCCTAACGCTGCTTAGCGGCCCTAAGGTACTTTTCGTAGTTAAGTGGTTGCAGAAGATGGGTAAAGAATTTTTTTAGATGATCATGTATTCAAAAACAGCGAATACTATGTTTTATATGCATGCAATCATAACCGAAATATTCCTACTGCAAGGATGAAATTATACCGTCGGATCACACAACAGGACATCTTGCGGATCATAAAGGTAACGGGAATGCTGTTTGTGTCTGGGTATCACTTTCACCGTGAGCTGCTATCAGGGCTGTATGCCGTAGACAGTCCCTGATTTGGGACGGGGGTGGCGCGCACCAACCACGCTTCATGCGGAACTCATACCCCTAATCAGGAGCTTACACCTCTGACCACTCGGCTACCGGGACGGCTAAAGAGAATATGAGGTCCATAGTCTAGATGGTAGTCCTCAAAATTATTTCACTGTTTGGAGAAAAAATTTCAGAGAGAAATTTTGCAGCCATTACGTTTCGTGCGAGCGAAGGATATTTTTACTAAGCAACCCTTTCTCTTATCCCTTAAGAACAGGGGCGGTGGAAAGTGAAGTTCGTTGGCAGGGCTTGAAATTCCGAATCGTGTTGCACCCCCTCCCTTCCCGCTGCCCGGAACAAATAGAAGACAAACAATGCCTACTTACCTAAAGGAACTTTCTAAGGCACATCACAACAAAAAATCGCACATATGCCAAATAAAAAAAATATATATAAATAAAAATCTTGGCTAAAATTATTGACCGGTTCCGCCGCCACTGCTTGAGAATAACAACAGACGTCTCTTTCATTTACTCAGAATCTCAGGAAAAAGACGTATTAGTCACATTGAATAGATGTGACTACTAGTTATATTTATTCAGCGTGACTATATTACTTACATCTATCTCATGTGATAATTACACTGAACATTTGTAATCGTGTGAAATGACAGGGTTACTTAAAAAAACTGCATATTTTTAGGATGTGACTAACAAACATTTTTCCTTTATTAAAAATTGTTTAAATTAAACGATTTCAATAAAAATAATTAGTAATAAAATTTTTATAAAATATACTGAACAATGAAAACAGCAAATCAGAATTCACAATGCTTTAAAAAAATTTGAGTCTCCTTTCCAACACATTTTTACTTAATCAGTTCACCGCTAAGGCACTTTTCTTAATTAGAACTACATCACTGGCCCCAAAATATATTCAACTGCAATTAGAAAAAACAGCCTGAAGTACGGGATATGATCCTAAAGGGACCAGGCTTAAATCTTGAATTTGAGAAAGGGGTGCACCAAAACTAGTATTTGGCTCAACAAAACATTTGCTTTGTAGGTTTTTTTTTTTTTTTGTATTGTTTTGTTTTTCCTGGATCCATCAAAGTGGTAAACAAACTTTGCCGTTTTAGTGTAGCTTAGTTTTCTTCAACAAGAATATTAATGAAGTATATTTACTTTTTTTTTACTGAGTTAGCATAAGGCCTACCGGCCCAGAATATAGTGGCCCACCAGGATTTCTCCTAGTATCCATCGGCCCAGTCCGCGCCTGCTAACATTTAAAGTTCTGCTAGCTACAATATGTAAAATGGGAATTTTCGGTCATTCGGGGAAAACTTGAAGGTAAGCGAAGGTAAATGAATTAACTTGATACTCTTAGGAAACGAAATGAAGGACATTTTGTTACCTAAATATGATGCACATAACAACAATATATATCTCGCTTTTTTTTGCAGGATGGGGAGGGGCCGACATTAACGAGAAGCCCTAATATTCTTATCAGATGAGTAAAATATACATAGGAGTAAAACAAAATGCTTCAGTTTTTCCTTATTCACATAGGGAAAATTTGCCTAAACGTTCAGCCCCGTGCCAGTCATAAATAATGATATAACGGCAAGGGCGGCTCCAGTCATGGGCAGACCGGGCAACCGCCCAGAGGGGCCCGCACCGCCGTCAATTAATTAGTAGTTTTTGCCTGGTGTCACCTGAAGAGCCATCGCGGGGCCCCGCAAGGGCTAGGGCCACCACTGTATAACGGCCCCGGGCCTTAAAAAGGGAGCCCGTGCTCATCTCTATGGCATAGGGCCGCGGATGGCATAGTGGTCAGCGTTTGTGACTGCCACGGAGAAACCTCAGATTCGGTCCCAGGCAGGTACGAAAGCTCCAACCGCTAAATATGGGCACGTTAAGCCATCGGACCCCGGGTACTGCCCCCTCGGTAATAAATAAGGGCGTCTTCCTCCCTCTTTCTACTTCGCTTCCGTGACATTTTCCTATCTGGCACTCTAGCCCAAACCTCCTAGCTTCCTATTTCTAAGGGTTGTTTAGACCTGGGATCAGACACTACCTTCCTAAAATCCTCTACATATGATCTGATCTCTATGCAGAGCCTGATTTACGATGGCGACGGCGGAGTGCAGCAGTTAATTTTTACCGAGCGTAAATATGCATCGATATGTTGCTTCAAAAATCGATTATTAATATCCATTTGAAAGATGGAGATAACATGTTTACTTTTAATTTACAATTTTTGAACATATTTTTCCTGCATTTATTAAAGTCCATTGTTAATTTATTAAGAGTACGGTTCATGCCCGGGGATGGGGCCCAAGTTGTTTGTGCCCAGGGCCCCACTTGTCTTAAGTTGGTCTCTGTCTCTATGGCATACAGCCAAGGATCACTGAAGCAGTCGTATTTGCGACCGGGGTTGAAATGGTAGTAAATGCGACCGGCCTAACGCAGAGGGTTGAGGAAAGAAAGAAGGGAGGTCAGATGGAGGGGCAGAGAGAGAGGAAGAGAGCTGCTGGCGTGAACTACGGAAATGTGTTTTCTCTGCACCGTAAAAGAAGTTGCTTTGTACCAAAAGTTTGAAGGCGACAGAACTTCAGTGTTTTGAACGCGTGTCTGGGGTCTCGCGGTTTTTCCCACTTAAATTTCAGATCTCTAGAAAATATTTTGGCTTTGATAAATTCGCCGTTTTTAAGAATAGCTTATTTATGCTCTGACTTTATTACAACCACATAATAACAACTGGATAGAAAATGTAAAAAATATCATTCCCCAGAAAACATTCCTACCTTCATGTATTGCTCTTTTAATTCCTCATAGATTATTTTATACGTACCCGGAATTATTATTCCTAAAAAATCTGCAGAAATAGCTGTTGTAAATTTCAGATCTTCATACGAACGCTCAGTATCGGACTGGCGATCCATAAACAGCCCTGGAAGCAGATTTTTTGCGGCTCACTGTTTGCCAAAAATATCCAAGTGCCCCAAACCTAAAATTAGCGGTATGCTGACATTACCATTTCCTGTTTGATAGTATTTGTTCAGCAAAATTCTGATAATTATTGTATTGTTTGTATTTACAAAATAAGATTTTACTCATATTTCTGGATTGCAGCTGAAGATACCCCTAGTAAAACATAATCTGTATATAACAAATAAAACACTTCCTTTTCCCAGGCAATAGCCATAGTACTTTCTCTACTACAAACTGCCGGAGATTTTATTCCATTCGTGCGCGAATTTTATTGCGATGGCTGCATGGCATGCAGAATTAATTGCAAGTTTCTTCGCTTTTCGTAAGAAAGGAAATCCAAATGTTCCCAATTTTTTTTTTTTCCAAGACTGAAAAAACGAAGTAATTACGAAAGCATCAAAACATTCGATGATAAAATAAAGAATTTCAGTGGTAATTCATGTATAACGTGAGAGAAATTAAGGAATGCGAAAATTGTTTATTCAGTTAATTCCTACAAATGTGATCTGCTCGGCCCTGAACCTACCCAAGGTTAGTAGAAGAGAAGGTTGCCTCGGATTCCTATACTTCCCTGCAGTCACATTTTGGATGGGGGAGTGACGTTAGTGACAGACCCGCGGCCAAGGTCAACGCTCACTGTTCCCTTCCCGAAAGAGCTAAATCCTATGTAATTTCACTTTCGGCATAGGAGTTTTTTGTGTAGGAACATATTTTTCAGAGTGATCTATGAACTTAATAACATTCATAGCTACTGTTCTATGTGACTGACTATCAGCGACATTGGCGTCGGAACTGTTTTTTGACAGCGGGGCACGATGTCGGAGAAAAAAGTATTTTTTATTTCATAAAATTTATCGTACTACTGTAAAAGAAGACGTGCTAACTTCATTACGAAAATTTGCTGGAATGTTTTTTTCGATTAAACATTCATCTTTAAAAAAAAAAAAAAAGCCTTTTCATATCCATATAGTTTCTCAATGTAAACTAACTAACTGTACACATAAACGGCCTTGAACTATAGACTTTGATACTTCCGGATTGGTACGAATTCTGCAGGAATTGTAACCGTAGACGCTATAATTAAACATTGAAGGAACGTATATCTCATTCCTCACCCTACTTCCATTTCCCTATTTAGTTTTACTCATTTTTTTTAGAGGAAGACTAATTTTTTACACTTAATGAGACACAAAACGTTGCTGGTCTTCAAACGGGAATCAGCCCACTGGACAGTTTTAATGGGGCTCTACCATTTCTTGGGGTCTCAGGAGTTGCATTAAAAAAAAAAATCAGATTTCTAGATAGCTCATGGTAAGAAATGAAGAGCAATACTCAATTTCTATCAAAATAAACTTACAAAAAAACCCGAATGTTTGAGATTTCCAATCACGAACATATTCGGAAAGAAAGAAAACTGAGGGGGCAAATGTGTTGTTTTGCCCCCACACTCCTTTGCGTGCGGGAGCAACTGCCCTATCTGCCCCCGCGGTTCCGACGCCGGTGATCAGGGATGAGATGTACTGTTGCAATTTGCAACAACAGTTTGTCGAAAACTAAAAAAGATCCTGATAAAAAGAACGTAATGCATCATTCTTTTTCCAAAAGATCCAGAGCTCAGGAAAAGGTGGATTCATCTTTGTCGCAGAGATGGGAAATGGAACCCAGCATCCTGTACTGTGTGTTCAGAACATTTTGATCCCGAAGATTATGAGCGGGATTTGAAATTCGAACTTTTAAATTTGCCACCCAAAAGAAAATTAAAAAGCTTTGCCTTCTCTTCAAAAAATTTGCTGAAAGGTTCTGAGGTTATAAAACACGTGGATTCCTGCAATAAAAATCGCATTGAAAGACTTACTCAAAGAGAAACTAAAAATATAATTTCTGATTTGTTACAAGTAAACCGTTCAGATAACAATTCTTAGAAGCAAAATGCAGTGGAATCCGATGGAGTAACAAAAATCAGAGATATAGAATATGGCGCATTAATGTGTAAATATAGTCAGTTGCTGACTAAAAATATTGCGTTAAGCGAAAAGGTGTGCAATCAACAAAAAGAAATAAGGCATTCAGCTCTAAAAATACGCAGACTGAAATATGAAATTGCTGCAATGAAACGGAAAAATATTTGCAAAAAAATGTTTAACTTCAGGTTCGTTCAATACTACTCAAAATGTTTACAAGGGATCAAGTAAATATGCTTTTGAATTAAAAAAAGATTATTTGGTCCAATGAGGATATATCGATCGCTTTGACTCTGCGATACCTGAGTAAGAGGTCATACATTTATTTACGAAGTGAACTGAATTATCCCTTGCCTGGATTATCAACTTTGCAGAAATGGGCGTCCAAGATTAATCCCCAACAAGGTACCATGACAACGTACTAAAAATTATGAAAACCGGGCATAATACAGAAAAACACCAATACTCAGACTGATGAATCACGCACGAAAGAATTCATAGTTGCAAAAGTGATGAAAAAATGGAGTCTGTTAGAGTCAAAAGTGATGAAAAAATGTCCAAAGATTTATACGATGCTTATTCTATGCAAGCGACAACGATAATGTATTAAATACACAAAAATGCCTACCACAGTAACTGAAGATGATGGCCGAGAGTATCTTGCTGGTTGGGTGGCCAAAAAATATAAAGAAAAGTACTCACATCTGGGAGATTACACATCAAAAAGTAACACTGTACATATTGAGGAATCATGGCTACATCATCTGTCATTTGGAGGACTTATTCAATCATCCCTTGAGATCTTTCGCAAAAAAATTGGAATATGAATTTCTTAAACAAAACATAAATTACGCTATACAGTAAGTAAAGAGCCTTATATCGTAAAAAGGTAACCGAAAAAGTATCTCTCTTGTTTCCTGGATTTCCCACAGAGGTACTTAGGACATATTATCAGGTGAGAATTATAATTAGGATTAAATATTTGAATGAGAAGCTGCAGTCCACCCTAACTGCCAAAAGAAAAACCAGAAATGAAGATCACTTTCGCTCAAAGAAGAGAAAGCCTAAGAAAATAGTAAATTAGGGAGAGAAAACAACAACTTAGACCTACCCATTTAGAAATAACCTCTAGTTTTGCGGATTGGTGTGATTAAATCAATTACACTGCTGGGCAATTGCTAAGGACGGATCATAAACGGCTATATAGCGCATAAAAAAGTAAGTGTGGTTGGATGCCAAGTGAAATAAAATAATGTCAGAATGCCAGGACATTACAAGAAAGACAATTTATTGTGCTCTGAAATCCAGAAGGCTTTGGAACGTGTTCAAGGGACAAACAGGCCATTTTGTGCAGAATACGTAAACTTGAAAAAAATGCGATTACCGTCCGCAGGCGTTCCGGCGTAAGATGTCAATACGGGATATGGCCACCATGGAGGGCGATGCAAGATTCCACACGTCGTGTCATGCTTTGCACAACATTATCAAGCAGCTGTTGGGGTAATTTATCCCATTCCTCTGTCAGTGTACGGAGGAGGGTGTCCTTGTTTATTGGAGGGCATTGGCAACCAGCAAGACTCCTCCCCAAAGCATCCCACACATTTTCAATGGGATTCAGATCAGGAGAACGTGCTGGCCATACGAGGCGTTGAATATCCTCGCTCTCCAGACACTCCTGGACAGCGACTGTTCGATGACATGTTGCGTTGTCGTCCATGAAAAGGAATCTATCACCGACAGCACCACGGAACATGCGAACATGAGGTAGCAGAACATCATTAATGTATCGTTGGCCAGTCATAGTCCCAGTTGGAAGCACATAGAGGGACGTACGGCCATTGATCATGATGCCAGCCCATACCATGACACTACATGTCGGATATCGGTCCCTTTCCTCTATGTTTGCTGGACAATATGCAGTACCACTATCACGCCAGATCAGTTGTCGTCGACAATCAGACGATAGACTGTATCTACTCTCATCCGAGAAGAGAACAGCAGACCAGTCGTTATCAGTCCAATTGTGATGTTGATGGCACCATTGCAAACGGGCGGCACGGAGACGTCTGAACAATGGGATGCACACAACAGGACGGCGGGCGTATAGTCCTCCTTCATGCAAACGTCTGGCGACAGTTTTTCGGGAGATCCGCTTGCCAGTAGCAGCCATAAACTGATTTGCTACCTCACTAGCTGTGTTTCGCCGGTGTCTTTTTGTTAATAGCACTATGTACCGATCTTCTGCAGGTGTCGTACTGCGAACACGACCTCCCCCGTGACGTTTGCTACACTCTCCATTTGTTTGAAACGATTTCCAAAGCCTTGAAACAACATTGTGGCTGACGTCGAACTCCCTGGCAACATCTGTTATTTTTCGCCCTTCTTCAATCTTGCCAATAATACGGCCACGCGTAAAATCATCTAGGTGATGTCGGGAAGACATACTGAAAATTGCAAGTTCGTCAATTGATTCTTTCCCTTTCAACTGTGCGTTTGAACAACAACGATCAATACGCGTCAAATCCTTTATATCTCTTATCAGCGCTATGACGTCACGAACAAGTTCGGCAATCCAAAATTTGCATACGCACAACACGTCTTACTGTATCCCGCACTTATGCTAATTTCCACATTTTCCTGCCTTCCATTTTATGGTTGCTATTGTCATCCGTCTTTAGCTATATTGTCCGGCAGTGTATAAGTATATTAATTGGATATAAATAACCTCTAGTTTTGTGGATTGGTGTGATTAAATCAATTAAAAGTATATTAATCAATACATGCATGTTTTTCTTTCTTTTTTCTAACCTTTTAAATGTATTTAATCTAAAGCAGGTTATCGCTATATCTTTTGTAAGGCTCCTAAACTCTTTCAAAATAAACAGGGTTTAAAAAAGAAGGAAAAAAAAAACTCAATTGATTCCACACTCCGCACGGGCTGGCGAGAAACCTCGAGTCAAACACAGCTCAAACCTCCGCGATCAAGGCAACCTTCTCTTCTAACCTTGGAACCTACCTACCATCTGGCCTTTCAACCCCGATCGCATTGACCGTTGGAAGACCCCAGGTGGTCCACACCTAATCTCCCCACCCTGCCTCCCTCCTTTCATCCCCACTCCTCTTTGTCCCTGCCGGTCGCATATGCTACCATTTTCACTCCGGTCGCGAATGCGACGACACTGGATCACTAGCAAAATGCGAGCGAGCGCTGGGGTGTTGGGCCTTTAAAAAGAAAATATGGCGTCCCGGAAAAAATTGGGGCCCCCTGCGAAAAATATCTTCGCGGCCCTTTTAGAATAACATTATTAGCTTTCAAATACTGAAATTTTATCTTCCATGTTATTAACTAGGCTTTGTGAGCGTTTTAATTTTCTGGAACCTACCAGGTATTTTCCGTAAAACAAAAATTATTGCGCTTTATTGCTTGTAACACAGATGTGAATGTTGTAGTTAAAATAATTGCCGTAGTTTTATACAATTACAAAGTACAACGAAAAACTTTGAAATGCCTCACGATCACACACAGAAAACTCAACTGCCGTAATGAACTTTTCAGTGTCTGTTGAACTTTTCGGATTTATACGCAAATACAGAACAAAAGTAAGTAAATAAATAAGTAACAATTAAGAATTATAGCTCACAAAAAATAAAACTACTTTAATTATTTACATTTGAATATCCGTATAAAAACACATTTAACAGTGCGTAATGTTTTGCACGCAGTAATTTCTTCCCCTCTTGATTCCGTTGTAAAAAGTGACACAAATCTCTGTTTTTCCGTCCCCTCGAGAAACACCTTTTAGCAGGGACGCGCCAAGCGGGGTTCAAAGGGTGCGAAGCACCCGGGCGCCAGATTCCACGGGCGGCAGGACGCCTCAATCAAATTATTCGGTTGATAAATTAATGTCAGTGACGTGGGAGAAGTTAAGAAAACGTTTTACTGTGAGAAATCGTAATGCTACCGTGGCACGTTTATTTTTTTAGTAAGAATAATTCGTTTATAATTCAACATCAAACGTCTTGAAATCAGAGAGGAATTTTTACTGTTTTGTTCAGTGACAGATACCGCGCGCGGCAAAAGATTGAAAATTATTTTTCTGAATTTTTTTTTAAATCTTGAAGATTTCAGCATTCATCATATGTGTGGCCAGCGCTATGACAATGTGGCCTGTATGAAGAAAATACACGATGGACTTAAAAAACCCATAATTTTTCGATTTAAGACCCCTATGCATTTTATGTACTTTGAGCGGCTCATACTTTAAATCTGGTAGTAAATATCGACGAAAAAATTTCCCTACAGATTGTGAACATTTTCAGCATTGCTCACGAAATATATGCTTTCTTTTCTGAATTACCTTATCGATGGCAAATTTTAAAGAAAGAGCTTCCAGCTTTGACCGTAAAACCGTGCTCTGAAACAAGGTGGGAAAATAGGATCGATTAAATAAATATTGTATTTGATTTTGTTGGTTAGAATAGTTAAAGAGACGCCCGTCGTGTTCAATGTTATACGTATATATCATTATCGTCAACCATTATCAATTCTCTGCTGGATGAAGGTATCCCCAAGTTTCTTCCACAACGGTCTATCTTGCGCAAGTCTCCTTCATGTCACTCCCGCATACTTCTGAATTTAATCCACCCATCTTCCACGTGACCTTCATTTGGGTATTTTCCTGTCCCTTGGAATCCAGTCTAAAATTTCGGTGGTCCGTTCTCCTGGCAATATGTCCAGCCAATTGCTATTTCAGGGATTTTGCTCTGATCATGATGTCTTCCACTCTTGTCATTTTCCATTTCCTTATCCACGAGTTCCTCTTATCTTTCTTGGTTAAATATGTGTATGTGTGCCCTCCCGCCATTGAGAAGCTGTGTAACATTTGATCACATGACGAAACTTTTTTTTTTTGCCAGTAAAGCGGACTTTTGTGTAAATTAACAGAGAGAGAGAGAGGAAGCTGACTTGGATTATTTGTAGCGTCATCTGAACTAGAGTTTTACAGATTTTATTTCCTTCAGTTTTATGAGACAATTGCGGGTTTTATGAAAAATCTTAATTTACCGGAAATAGAAAATGATGTTGCTAAATATATTTTTCCCTGTAAAAATGAATAAAATTTTTAAAATATTCTCGTACAAGTGGACGGCAAATGACCTTGGGGCGCCCCTGCCTTTTAGTTAATTATATTCTGAAAAATCCGTAGTTATGTGCTGTAATACATAACACGTTACCCTCATTGATAAAAAAATTTCTTTGATTGAACTGATATATTTCTTTCCCATTCTGTTAACATATACACGTATACGTATATAGGAGCTATTCCTATGGGTGTGAAAAGGGCCTCAAGTCGTTTGGAATAGCTGTGATGTCATTGTTTAATTACAGGAAACAATCCCATTGCCACTAGTTTTAATCTAAAACCGTGAAAATGATTTCCAAATGTTTTACTTATTTAGTGAAAAAAACAAACAAACAGAAATTGCTTTTCTTTTTAATTCAAAGCTGCCATTAAAAATTCCTGGCTGTTTCTTTAACCAGTTTCATATCCGGTTTCCCCAGAAATTTTGTAAAATCGTTCTATGGTTAGAGGCTCTTAACTATGAGGCTCCCCCAGCAACGTGGGGTTTATCAATACACACATGGCACTGGCAACCCTCACACTCCATGAAAAGGGTCTTGTTTTGTGATTAGTTGGTAAGGCAAGAGAGCAGAAGGGAAATCAGCTTAATGATTCAGGAACAAAGGGTATTTCCTTTTGTAGCACAAGGGGTAGGGCAGGCCGACTCATAACTGGTTTCCACAGTTTCCCCCAAGGAAATGTTTAATCCTTTAATCTAGTAGGAGAATTGCTGGAAAATTCTTTGAATCAGTCTATTTAGTGACTTCAAACTCTTCACATCACATCGTTCCTTTATGTGACTCCTAAGCATTTTTTTTTTTATCGTTTTTAAATGCAGGTAACTATATTTTTCTCTTGATTTTCTTTTCTAAATTAAAGAAGTAGCTATTATTAAATACTATTTTGAAAAGTTTCCTGTAATTAAACAATGACGTCAAAGCAAAATGAACTGAACTCGTTTTTCAGTATTAAAGTTCTACCAAGTGATTTAGGAAATATACCTGGTCAACACGATGACGCGCTGGAAAAACAAACTATGTGTAGCCGAAACCCCATTGTGCATCCAATATCGTTACCCAAGATGAATAATAAAAAGGGGCAATTCCATGATCACTTACTAAAAGAATTTGAATGGCTGCAATATGATGTTGAAGCTGCTAGGGTTTTGCAGTCAGGGACCGTGCACATGGGCGCCCATGTAGGGGGCAAGAGGGCGCATTTACCCTCCCATGGAAATCGGACTATGTTCTTTCTGTTTTTGGATGGTACTATAGAGATTTTTGCGATCTGTAGAACTTGTGCGTACGTGTGTATGTAGTAAAAATAGGAGAAATATACAGTTGAAAATAAAAAGTAAATTCTCCATTGCATGTTCGAGAACAGAGTACACATGTACAGTATGGAAAAGTATGAAAGGCGAAGAAATGAAAGATATGGTGGTCCTCTGCAGCAGCTATTCACTGCTAAACAAAGATCTCGAAAATTTCCCCAGAAATTTTCGCGATCACCCTAATTATGAATACTAATTTTTCTGTAGAACTTCTATGTAAGTGTGTGTGTAGTAAAAATAGGAAAAAGTTTGGAAATTTGCATTAAGAAAGCAGAAATATATACAGTAAAAATATTAATTAAATTCTCCATTGCATGTTGGAGAACAGAGTACATACGTACAGTATGGAAAAGTATGAAAGGCGAAGAAATGAAAGATATGGTGCTCCTCTGCAGCAGCTATTCACTGCTAAACAAAGATCTCGAAAATTTCCCCAGAAATTTATCTTGAGGGTGTTTTTCATTCTTGTTAACCAACAGAGGTGATCTTTAGGGTTTCGTAACTCATGTGGCCGAAAGGAGCAAAAGAACGACAAAGAAAGTTCTTTATTGCCCTAACATTCTGTCAAATTTCATATTTTTATTCATCTTATTATTTATTAAGTTTTTGGGTCTTTTGGTTTCCAGTTAAATTTATGTGTTGTGTGTTTATGTTAAAAACGGTTAGATAACGAGAATGCACAGTGAAAATTTGCATATGTTGTTTGTATATGTTATTTCTAGTTACAATTTTTATATGTTATTTCTAGTTACAATTTTTATATGTTATTTGTAGTTACAATATTACTGTCCTTGTACTATTTGCCCTACCTGAAAAGTAACCTATGGGCGCCTATGACGACCATGCACCGTATTTACACAAAATATCGAATGTGGGGGGAGATTTCCGCTGTCACCATTTTCATTTTCACGCAGTTTAATACAAGATGCAGCTGTACAAGTAGCAGAAATATGTGGGGGAAATTTCCGGGGTCGGCAAATTTCCGGTATCGGCATTTTTTATTCCATCGTGCTCGTTTATAACGTTTACGTAACATGCCAAATTATTAATATTACAACATTACTCAGGCACAAAATATTAATTATTAGGCTTAACGTCTAGACCCTTTTAAACGAAATGCAGCCGTACAAGTTGCACAAATATGTGTGTGCGTGCGGGGAAGGGGGGGATTTCCGGCATATCGGCATTTCCTTTTTTTTTACCGCGCAACTTACAAATGTTTTATCAGTATTTAGATTTTTAGCGCTGTTTATAGTAACAGGCAACCTGTGTGAACTGGCCACAAACATTTTAAGGGGCTGTATAAAAATTGCATTTTGACTGCTTCGTGGCCACGACCCCACAGAGGTTGGTTATCTGAAACATATAAAGTTTTCATAATTTCGTCTTTTCTTAATTGCGGTTATTAATGTAATACTTTATAAAAAATGTTTATGATCTACAACTCAACAAAAGATTTCAGGATTTACAAACTGCAAGTCTGCAATTAATTAATTATCTGAGGGCATGTAAGGAAACCTGTTGGGAGGGGGGTCGCCAAAAGTATAAAATATAAATAATTTCTGGCCGATCAGAAGATTTTCAGCATTTACAACCTACAAGTCAACAAATTATCTGAGGGCATGGATGCTTCAAGAAACCTATTGGGGGGGGGGGGGGGGGACCACACAAAAAGTATAAAATATGAAGAATTTCTGGTCCAATCGGGAGATTTTCAGCATTTACAACCTCAACAAACTCTCTGAGGATATGCGCTGACCCAGGAAACCTGTCAAGGGGTGGGTGGGGTGGATACCTAAGGTATAAAACAAAGTATTTCTGGTTGTAAATGCTGAAAATCTCCCGATCAGAGACAAGAAATTCCTTATATTTTACACTTTTGGAATACCCCCCCCCCCTTTTCTTCATTATGTTCGCAAAGAGTTGGTTCAGATGTAGTATGTAAATGCTCAAAATCTCCCGATATGACCAGAAATTCTTTACATTTTACACATTTGGTTACCCCCCAAATAGGTTTGCTGAGTAGGCACATGCCCTTAAATAATTTGTTGAGTTGCAACTTGTAAATGCTGAAAATCTCCCGATCGGACGAGAAATTCTTTATATTCTACACTTTTGGTATCCCCTCCGAAGGTTTGCCAAGTAGGCACATGCCCTCAGATAATGTGTCGAGTTACAGCTTGTAAATGCTGAAAATCTCCCATTCGGACCAGAAATTCTTTATATTCTACACTTTTGTTATTACACCCCCCCTGACAGGTTTCCTGGGCAGGCACATGCCCTCAGATAATTTGTTGAGTTTTAGCTTGTGAATGCTGAAAATCTCCCGATCGGACCAGAAATTATCTATATTTAATATTTTAGGTTTTAAGACCCGCCCCTAAGTTTCCTGGGTTTGCACATACCCGCAGAGAATTTGTTTAGCTGTAGTTTATACGTATACCTAGAAAAAATATCATGAATAAGAAAATACAAAATTACAGAAATTTTATGTGTGTCAGACAACCAATCTCGGGAGACGTAGCCGCGAAGCAATCCAGAACGCAATTTTTATACAGCCCCTTAAAAATTTTGTGGCCGGTTCTCCGCTTTATCTTTGGCCCGAAAATCATGGAAATTTCTTACTGAAAATGAAATATTAAAATAATATATTTTATGAACAATAGTTGCTCAAGTAGTGGGGAATATAGCCACATGAAATTTGTTTATGCAGAACAATTTTATGGCACTGAAATTCCAATGTGGCCACTTCTCTGTACCCGCTTATAAGAAGCAGGATGATGAGGTGGGGAAAATTTCCAAGATCGGCATTTTTTATTCCATCGTTCTCATGTTCATAATGTTCATGTAACTTAAAATTATTAATAGTACCATATTATTCAGGCAGAAAATATTAATTATTAGACCTAAGATCTAGGCCCTTTTAACAGTTTTCATTCCATCATTCTTGTATTCATAAAGTTTACATAATAAGTAATGTCAATCGGTAGCGTACCCACCCACGAGGTGGCCAATGCCCGCACCTCCTGGGCTGACAGAGCGGAAAATTCTTACGTCGAAGTTTGAAACAGAAAATCACTATACGCGATCAACATATACTTCTTAATAATGTATTGTATAATTATAATATACAATAACTATAAGGGAGTAGTTCTGTTAAATAAATTTAGAAAAATCTAAGCAAAAAAGAATTTAATCTACTGCTACTTCTGATCATTTGACTTTCTTGTACTGTACCATTACTATGGCACCTATTTTTCCAGGTAAAATAGGGGGGAGGGTTATCCCCCACCTTGGGAAAATTCTGTGTGTCATGGCCCATGCTCCCCCTTGGGAAAATTCTGTGCGCCACGCCCCCTCGGGAAAATTCTGTGTGCCACTGCCCATGCCCCCCCCCCCTCGGGAAATTTCTGGGTGTGCTACTGATGGCAACATTATTGCGCTTTGACTTATGCACTTATGCAACACATATTAATTAATAGGCTGAGGCCTAGGCCTTTTTAACACTTTTTCCTTCACTAGTGTCATATTCATAAAGTTTACATAAAAAGTCAAGTTAATAGCTTTCCGCTTTTACTTAGGCATTCAATGTTAATTACTAGGTCTATGCCCCTTTGACAATTTTTATTCTATCAATGTCATATTTATAATGTTTACGTAACAGGTAATTATACTGTGTTTTTACTTTGGCACCAAACATTAATTAATAGGCCTTATGCCTAGGCTTAGGCATTTTAAACAGTTTTTCATTTTAACAATGTTATATTCATAACGTTACATATCAAGTCAAGCTGATAATATTAGCATAACTTGGAAAGATAAGAAGAGGAAATCTTAGATCAGGAAAACGACCAAAGTGGAAGATATCATCAGGGACGGATTGGCCCACCGGGACATTTCCCGGGGACCACTCAAGAAATGGCCCACTTTATCATATTCTTTTTTTTTTTTTCCTGGATTTTTTTGGGATAAATGAATAATTATTTTTGGCACTTAAGAATAATAATCGTTAACTTCATGTGAACTTTATTTCTGTCTGAAAAGATGTTTCCTTTAAAAAAAGTTACCATCTATCTGTCTTTCTCGACGTTTGCTCTAAAATGCATGGCAAAATTCTCTGTACTTATGTGAGAAAACTGCTGCCAGACCAAGTACATCCTTATAAATTAAACTAAAACTGACTACAGCTCTACGTAGGTTGTTGGACTTGGGAGCCCAGGAGCATTGGTATGCCCTACTCTCCTTTTCTAATCTTGAAGGAGACACTAGTACCACAATTGTAGTGGCCTATCATCCTCACTCCTTATCCACAGACTAACACAGAGCACAAAGTGGTCCTCTGGAAGAGATGCTGTGAAATCCATGTCTTACCCACATTTGTCTTAAAAGAAATAAAGATCTGCCAGTACTGGTTCATGGGTCAAAATGGGTGGCTCATGGGTCAAGATAATGGGTAGACTTAAAAAAGGAGTCTACTCAATGAGGAGTTACCAATACTATAGTGCAGTAGTCGATTCGTGACCAAATAAATATAAGAATTAATTGCGTAGGAGAATAGCTATGTGGCATGTGCACATTTTAACTTTCAGAATAAAAGTTATGGTGATTTTGTTGGAAATGGGGAGTTCAAGAAACTTTTTTTTTACGAAACCAAATTTCTCGAATGAAAATAATTATCTGTTGCAGCACTCATTTTGAGTGTGGTTTGATGTTACATTCAATCATGGGCAGATTTTTGAAATTCTTTCACTGTTCAATTTTTGTTAAAGTTTATTTAAAACTGTATTCATTTAACATTGCATAGCAGTTCTCTTTCATCTAGCATCTAACAGAATTTTTTAGATGACGGAATTTCTTCACCTGTAGATACGTGTTTGTACAGTGGACTGGAAGACTAAAATTCCCGGCCTGGCTTGGTCATCCCAATCCACCCCTGGACATCATGTTCAAAGTGCAATCCGTGAAATGGCAATAGGCTGGACATACTGCTAGAAGAATAGACTGGCACTGATGTAGAACTGAAGTATTAGACTGGGTACTGAGGTACATAAGAAGTCCATGTGGGAGATGGGTGGATGACATTAGGAAGCCTGCTAAAGTGACATGGAAGAAACTGGCTCATACAGTTGTGGAAGAAATTTAGAGAGACATCATCTAGCAGTGGATTGATGGATTTAAAATTTATGTTAATTTAGATTTTAATATAGTTTTATCTGTAGCACATTCACATGCTGTTTTACAAAGCATAATAAGATTTATGATCTGATCAAAATATTCACATGCTGATATCTCCTCCTAATAGTCAAAATATACAAGGGTTGTCCCAAAACAACTGAGAATGTTTTTATAAAAAAAGTATGCGTGCCTTAATTATCAACGAAATGGTCATCTTTTTCAAAATACTGTCCACTGCATTGAATACAGGTGTCCCAATGTTCCTCTCACTTTTTGAATGTGTTGTGGAATTCTTCTTCTGAAATGCTGCTGAAGCACCCCTGTGCAACTGTAATAAATTGTTGATCAGTCTCAAACTGTTGCCCCATAATATCTTTTTTAAAATGGGGAACAACTAGAAGTCACGTGGTGACAAGTCTGGGTTATATGCAGGTTGGGGTATTAACTTAATATTCATTTTCTTCAAATAAGAAATGACAGAACTGGCCATGTGTGGCCTTGCATTGAGCTGCACATGAAAACAAATAGGGAACCCAATTTGAACAAATTCATTTCATGCTCAAATGCGTGGTTAAAATTGAGTGAATTGATAATTCTGAAATGCGAACCATATCTTCGATAACTCTAATTGATAGGTGTCTGTCTTCAGGGTATGATAACACCTATTGTATTGATGTTTATCTCTGTAGAACTTGTTGAAGGTCTGCCTCCATATGCGATTAAAGCCGCCTACTCACAAACATCCATAAATTCTATATGCCATCAGTAAATTGTTGAACTTCCTTGATATTCATCTTCATAAGCCTCTTGCATAAGACAGAAAGTCTTTCCAACAGACTTCTTTAAGTTGATAGCAAAATTTAATGGTGCATCTTTGTTCCTCTTTCACATCCAGTTTTTCAAAAATCACAGCATAAAAACACTTGTTAGGGGTTCACGAAACAACACTTATTAAACTGCACTCTACTGACGATGCATGCATGATAAACAGGCATGGCCAGTTGATATGTTTACTACAACAACTACCATTTCTTTGAGACTCATGCCAAGGTCGAACACAGTATTGCACATTTTTTATAAAAAACATTCTCAGTTGTCTTGGGGGTAAGCTATGTGGTTCTGATTCCTCTGGTTCTAGGATAACCTGCACTATAAGTTTCAGCTCATAAAATATGAACAAGGCTATAAACAAAAAGAGCCCTTTAAACCACTGCAGAAAGTAGTTTTCAATCAATAATAATGATGAAAAGCAGTACCTTATAAAATGCATTAGCAAAAGAGCAATATTAATAATTTGACAACTCAGCCAACTGTGTGCTTTAGATGAAATAATTACTCCAAGATTGCATATTAACATAAAATTATTGGTACAAAGAAGAAAAAGAAATATCATCATAAAATTATTGGCACAAAGAAGAAAATGTACTGTTGCTGTACTAAGACAATTCTGCATAGATAGAAGTTGTTGCTTTTACTAGGAAAATTGTTTTTAACACTGGGTATCTGTATATCAAAGTACACCAACGTGTAAGCCACTGATACAGAAATTTGCTAATAATTACATGGGGAGAAAAAAAAATGAATTTTTTCACAAAATGCACACAATTTACATTAATTATGTCTGCACCCCATTTATAATGTTAATTTTGTATGCAGTATTTTTAACATAGATCTATCAGTATCATATTGAGAAAAGAGAGAGAGAGAAAGACAATCTGCTGAAATGAAATTCTGCATGCAACTATAATTTCTTCATTTGGACAATACCCAAGTAGAAAAGATCTTGAAGCATAGGTTCTAATCTAAGGCAGTTTTTGTGCACAGATGAAAGACCATATGTTGCGGTCAACAGCGGTGTTGGTACAAAAGTGGGATAGGACCACCACTTCGATACTGTGATTCTTTCCCCTTCCTTGTGGACAATAAAACAATTATACTGTTAGGGAGACAGTGTTTTAGCTTTCATTTAATGGCACAATAAAAAATGACTGGGAAGGAAATCTTGATATATATTTATGACACTGGACATTCCTTCCCCCTAAACTACCCTGCTACCTTGGCGTTTTCGCTAAAGATGCCCTCGCGGCAAAGAAACATTGACTTTTATAAAACTGTGAAAAAATTGCCTTCTGCAAACATTAGCTCTCAACTTGTTATTCCACAAATAAAATGATTAGAGGATTCTTTTTTCTTTCTAAGATTTTGGTCGATATCTCCTGAGACACTGAAAATTTTCAGTTTATGCTGTAGACAAGTTCTGTTTTTTGTATTTTCAAATCAAGTAGGAAGGAAAGACACATAATATGAAGATATACATCTGAAAGGTGTGTTATAATGACAGTAATTATTTTGCACTTTCCATTAAAAAGTCTGCATTTCATCTAATTTTTGCTTATGGGTAATGCAAAAAAAAAAAAAAAAAGCAAATATTTTGGTTTTAAGAAATTTTCCTTCATAAAATGAAAATTAAACTAGTTGTAAATGAATTTATGGCACCTCTATTCATAGTTTACTGTGGAAATAACTATTTTACGGGTTTTATAGAGGTAATTAAGAGTTGGTGGTCAAATTTTAGAACTAGAACCTAGTTCATCATCAGGACTCTTCTCTCCTGATAAGTCATAAGTCCTGATGATGAACTAGGTTCTAGTTTGAAAATTTGACCACCAACTCTTAAATAATTACCTCTATAAGACCCATAAAATAGTTATTTCCACAGTAAATGGAAAACGTTAGGATAACTTTAGGATAAAAACCTTTCAGTTTCTTGGGGAGATATCAGGGCATACACTTTTTTTTTTTTTTTTGTCAGATTGTGAATCTTACTGTGTTTTGTAAAACAGATGTGATGTCTCATTTGAACGTGCTACAAATAAAACTATTAAAATCTAAATTAACATAAATCTCAAATTTAAAATCTATCAATCCACTGCTGGATGGAGGTCTCCCCAAGTTCCTTCCACAACTGTCTGTCTGAGCCACTCTCTCCCATGTCACTCGGCAATGCTTTCAAATTTCATCCATCCATCTCCCACATGGTCTTTCTTCTTGTGGGTCTTTTTATATTCCTTGATACGCTCACTCTAATACTTCAGTTTCAGTAGTTCATGGGTGGTCCATTCTTTTAGCAGTATGTCCAGCCTATTGCAATTTCAGGGATTTTACTTTGATCATGATGTCTTCCACTTTGGTCATTTTCCTGATCCCAGAGTTCCTCTTCTTATCCTTCCTAGTTATGTCAATATTATTAGCTTGACTTGATACGTAAGTGTTATGAATATGACATCATTAGAATAAAAACTGTTAAAAAGGCCTAGGCCTACGGATTAATATTTAGTATTTAAGTAAAAGAGCAACGTTATATATAGATCTGTATATCATCATCATCATCATCATTGTCAACCATTATCAATCCACTGCTGGACGAAGGTCTCCTCAAGTTTCCTCCACAACGGTCTGTCTTGTGCCAGTCTCCTCCATGTCACTCCCGCATACTTTCGAATTTCATCCACCCATCTTCCATGTGGTCTTCTTCTGGGTCTTTTCCTGTCCCTTGGAATCCAATCTAAAATTTCGGCTGTCCATCGATGGTCTGTTCTTCTGGCAGTATGTCCAGCCCATTGCCATTTCAGGGATTTAACTCTGATCATGATGTCTTCCACTCTTGTCATTTTTCGGATCCACGTGTTCCTCTTCTTATCTCTCCTGGTTACACCAAGCATGCACCTCTCCATGCTGCTTTGAGTTGTCTGCAGCCTTTGTATGTCTCTTTTAGCTAAGGTCCACGTCTCTGCACCATACGTAAGCACTAGAAGGATGCATTGATCAAACACTTTTCTTTTAAGACATAATGGCATATTGCTCTTGAAAATTATGCTGTTTCTTCCAAAAGCTCTCCAGGCAAGTTTTGTACGCCGATTAATTTCTTCACCAATGTGACCCTCACTTGATATCTGCTGTCCAAGATAAACGTACGTGTCTGTTATCTCCAGCTTTTCTCCATCAATCGATAAATCTTCATTTCTTGTAAAAGCATTGTACATCACTTTTGTCTTCTGAAAGTTCATTTTTAATCCCACTTCTTTACTCTTGTCAGCAAGTTCCTGGATCATACTCTGTAGCTCTGATGGGGTAGTTGCAAAAATGACTATGTCATCAGCAAAACGAAGGTGGGTTAGATAATCTCCATTAATCTTTATCCCTTTGTTTTCCCAGTTCAGTGATTGAAAGACATTTTCCAATGTCGCATTAAAGAGCTTCGGAGATATGGTGTCACCTTGTCTCACTCCCTTTCCAATTTTTATGTGTGTTGTATTTTCAAACAGCCGAATCTTTGCACTTGCATTTTCATAGATGTTATTAATAATATTAATGTATGCATCTTCAATACCGCAGGATTTCAGAGCCATTGCAACTGCTGATGGTTTCACCGAATCAAAGGCTTTTTCATAATCGATAAAAGCCATGCGCAATGGAAGCTCATATTCCCTCGCTCTCTCAATTAGTTCTCTCAGTACGTGGATATGATCTATTGTGCTGTAGCCACTCCTGAATCCAGCTTGTTCTCTCGGTTGAGCCATGTCCAGTGTCAGCTTCAAGCGGTGTGAAAGAACTTTAGTGAAGATTTTATAAACCACTGATAGGAGGCTGATAGGTCTGTAGTTCCCGAGATCCTCAATGTCACCTTTTTTATGTAACAGGATCATTGTAGCGTTGTTCCAATCCTCAGGAATTTTACCTTCATTAAGGCATCGAGTGAAAATTTGGGCGAGTACTGTTTCGGTTTCTCCACTTGCTTCTTGTATGATGTCTACAGTAATTCCATCTTCTCCTGGAGCTTTTCCCCGCTTCATGTTCTTGATTGCATGTGCAACTTCTGCTGGAAGGACTGGAAGAACTCTGGTACTGGTCCCTTTCATGATGTCTGGAGTACATGTGTCATCCCTTTCATATAATTTGGAGTAGAAATCTTTCACTCTTGTCAAAATTTCGCCTCTATTTCTTGTTACAGAACCATCTTCTTTTCTCAGTGCCATAATCTGTTTTTTCCCTTTACTGAGATGTCCCTTTGCTATCTTTAGGCTTTGGTTGTTTTCAATTGCTTTCCTTACTAGTTCACAGTTGAATTTCCTTACGTCTTCAGTGATACTTTTTCGTACTGTTTTGCATAGCTCTATATATTCCACTTTGGAAGTCACATCTTCTTTAGTTGTCCTCATCACTCTTCTTTTTTGCATCAACATTTTGGTTTTTCCTGATAATTTGTTCACATGCAATTTGTTCTTAGACCCAGCTAATTTTGTTGCTGTTTCCATAAGAGCTTTGGTTACTTTTCTGTTAACTTCAGAGATGTCCACTTCTTCCGATGTTAGGCCTTCTAAAGCAGAGAACCTGTTCTTCAGTTCCAACTTGAAGGTATTATGGTGTTTTTTAAGGTTGGTTATGTCAATAGATTTTGTTTGTCTTATGAGCTTGCTACGTTCGAGTTTAGTGTTGAGGTGCATCTTACATCTCACCAATCTATGGTCACTGCCTGTGTTGAACTTGTTTAGCACACTGCAGTCTTCTATGACGAATTTTTTGTTACACATAATAAAATCAATTTCACTTGTCGTCCCATTTGAATGTCTCCATGTCCATTTCCTGTGTGGCTTTTTCTTGAAAAAAGAGTTCAAGATGAGAAACCCTTCTGCCTCTTCAAACTCTACGAGAGTATTTCCACGCTGGTTTTCTGTTGCCGTGACCGAATTTACCTACTGAAGTTTCATTCTGTTGCCGTTGCCCTATTTTTGCATTGAAATCTCCCATAATTATCTTCAAGTGCTGCTTACCTTTATTATTTAGATGACGAATTTCCTCATAAAATTCTTCAATTTCTTCTTCAGGATATATATATATATATATATATATATATAAACTTCAGTTGATATGTAAATGTTATGAACATGATATTGTTAGAATAAAGACTGTTAAAAGGCATAGGGCCTATTAATTAATGTTTGGTGCCAAAGTAAAAGCTCAATATAATTAACTTCACTTTTTATGTAAACATTATGAATGTAACATCAGCAAAGAAAAAAGTGTTAAAAAAGCATGTCTATGGCCTATTAATTAATGTATGGTGCATAAGTAAAAGTGCAATAATATTGACATTACTTCTTGTTTAAACTTTGAATATGGAAATGACAGAATGAAAATTGTTAAAAAGGCTTAGACGTTAAGCCTAATGATTTATATTTTGTGCCTGAGTAATATTGCAATATTAATAATTTGACATGCTACATAAAGATTATGAACATGAGCACAACGGAATAAAAAATTCCGAAACCCAAAATTTCCTACAGCCTGTTAGGGCTGATTTTTGCTATAAACTATGGTAAAGGTTGAAATACCAACCCTGGAAATTCCCCCCACCTTGTCAGCCTGCTACTTGTAAGACCACCTATTACTATAAACTGCGGTAAAGGTAGAAATTCTTACGAAATATCTGCAAGTTGTGGTAAAAATGGAACTGCTGACCCCAGAAATTTCTCCCATATATTTGTGCTAGTTGTACAGCTGCATCTTGTTTTAAACAGCATGAAAATAGAAATGGTGACCGTGGAAATTTCCCCCCACATTCGATATTTTGTGTAAACCGCAATTCGTGCACAGTCCCTAACTGAAAAAGGTGGGGGACTTCCCTGTGCATTGCTGCTAGAGCAAGATGTAGTGTGTGCAATGCATTTCCAGAAACAGCAGCTGTTAGCTTATGACTGTTACCTGGTTGGATCTAGGTAAACTCCCACACTTTCTTCTGCTGCTGCAAAAAGTGCAACATGGTGGAAAACTCCCATGCTGGTAAACTCCTACACCTTCTCATATAAGGCGATGTACACAAATTGTGTTTTGTTTGGAGATCTTGTCAAAGTGTGAAAGTTTTCTTAGTGGAACAAAACGAAATGTACCTGTTTTCCTAGGGATATAAATGCGTATGTAAGATCATAATAACACAAGGATTATGTAGAAGCTTCCCGACTCACTAAATCTTGAGTTATGATTTTAATATTTTGCATGTGATAACATGCCATCAAGGCTAATCAACAGAGACTCAAGGAATCAATCTTCAAGTGCTGGCAAGATACCTATGCCACTGGCTTTTTTAGAAGATTTTAAATGATAACCTTGATATTTCATATTTGTAAACATTTTATAAAACTTAATAAAAGGCAGTCAATGGGTTATTTCTCAGCTGTTTCCAAGGCACCTGGGCTACAGGCCTTTTTAGAAGATTTTAAGTTACAACCCCGGATATTTAATATTTGTAAACATTTTTTAAAACCTAATGAAAGACACTTAATGGATCAGTGTTCACCTGTTTACAATGCAAAGTCCACAGGCCTTTTTAGGTTTAAAGTTACAACCTAAATATTTTGTATTTGTAAACATTTTATAACACCTAATGAAAGACACTCAAATGATTATTTCTCAGCTCCTAACAAGGAACCTAAGTCATAAGCCTTTTTACCCCCCCCCCCTCTGGTCCAATATTTTGGTTCTGGCCATCAGATTTCAGAATCATAGTGAGAAGAATTGGCAGTGAAACATGTTACACACAAAAAATTAGAAGACTTCTTGATATCATTATATTACACATAAGTTACGTTAAAAATAATAAGTGGTGGGACGTTTTGGTAGTGACTTCTACCTTCATCAGCCATGGCATAAAACACGTGGTATAAGCATCAGTTGTTTCCAGATTTCAAAATAGCTTTCCAAATGATAGGGATGTGAAAAGGTGCATCTGTATTGCAGGTGTTAGGGGTAAGGTAGATTTCAACACTTTCGCGGTACCTGAGGGCTTTCTGATTGCTGAACAAAGCAATACATTTAGCATTTTGCCAATCGCTAATCGTGGACGTATTGCTGATGGTTAAAATTGAAAGGGAGTTGGAAGGGTTGCCTTTCTTAACATCAGCGATATGTTCCCTCAATCGCCGGTTGATGCTGCGGTAAGTACTACCAATATAGTGGGTAACGCCTATGGAAGTGTTGACAGGGATAGAGTAGACACCTTGTAACTCTAGAGGTTTATTGGGATCTGTCTTGAAGGTTGAGGTTAAGAAGATGTGGAGGTGCTTTAATTGCAATCCTGTAGCCACAAGATTTAAAAATATAGCAAACTTTATGAATGAAGGACAGGCTAAAGGGCAAAATGCCAGCAAACTGATGAGTGGTGGAAGGTTCAGGCAGTAAACTAGTAGGTCTATTCTGTGATTAAAATTTCTTAATTAGTCTATGTACTAAGAGGGATGGAAAGCCATGCAATTTGCAGATATTGATGATGTCCTGATATTCTTTTTAAAGAGCAGAAGGACTGTTGAAAATAAGGTTAAGCTTTGTGTAGAAGACTAGCAGCCAATTTGTGTTTTTCAAAGGTGCAAGAATGGTAAGGGATGATATTATGGGTGGCAGAAGGTTTCCTGTAAACACAGAGACCAAGTGAGAAGTCTGGGTTGATGTTGATGTTAACATCCTGAAAACTAATATTGTTGTCAACCTGTTCTTGAAACGAGAATTTTAAATGAAGGAATTTTGAAGTTATGGAGAACATCGGTTCTTACAGAGAGTTTCTGGTAGAAGTCACTACCAAAACATCCCACCACTTATTATTTTTAACGTAACTTATGCTGATATGATGATATCAAGAATTCTTCTAAGATTTCAGAATATTTTCTACCCTGCTTATGAAAAAAATAAAAGCATGTACCATATTTGAAAAAATAACCAGCTCAAATCGGAAAACAAACTTTTAAATGGTAGTACTGGGCTTGTAAAAAATGTCTTGCTCTAGTCTGAACATAAAACAAGAAAGATGACACCGAATTTTCGGGTGTAATAAGCATGTCCTTTGAATCCGTTCTGACGCAAATTAAATTTATGAAAGCTATTCAAAGTCAATGGAACCGGTATGGAAAACAATAGATCTGACGAAAGAATGAAGATTTTCAATCGGGTTTTTAATCCCTCAGATATTGCTGTAAACGGAATCGTGAGCTTAAGAACTCTTAGAAATAGAGATATCAACAAAAATAAGATGTTACTTTACGTCCCCTGGTGGGAAAACCATGCATTATTTTAGGAAGAAAGTATTCTCAAAAGGTTTTTCCATATGAGCACTATCGGTCCAAGAAAAAAAAAATTGGTCGAGTTGTCAGGAGCCCAGATTTTGCAACAAATACTTCAGAAGCAGAAATTAACACTTATGACCCCTGGTGGCTAAACCATTCTTTACCAAACATTAGAAATTATGTGAAAAATATTTTCCATTTGGTCTTGTATGCGATACAGGAAGAATTTTTCAAATCAGAGCTTTAGGAGTAGAAATAACACAGGAAACACAATTTACCTTTCTGTCCCCTAGCGGAAAGTCTATGATATACTTGAAAATTTTGAATTTATAGGAAAAACATTTCACATCGGAAACACTATCCAACAAAGAAGGAATTTTTCAAATCGTACTCTTAGAAGTAGAGATATTGACAAAAATAAGATTTACATCTACGCCCCCTCGCGTAGAAACCATGCATTTTTCCTAGAAGAAAACTTTCCTAAAAGGTTTGTTAACATGAGTAGTATCGGTCAACAAACGATTTTTTTTCAATCGAGATTTTAAAAGCTCATATTTTGCTTCAAATACAACAGAAGCGAAAATTAAAACTTACGCCACCTGGTGGCCAAACCATTTCTTACAAAAATTAGAAAATATGTGCAAACGATTTCCCATCAGGAGCTGTATGCGGTGCAGAAAGAATTTTTCAAATCGGAAATTTAGAAGCAGAGATATAGGAGGAAACAGAATTTACATTTACGCCCCCTAGCAGAAAGTCTATGAATTACTTGAAATTTTTGAAATTATATGAACCACATGTCACACTATCCAACAAAGAAGGATTTTTTCAAATCGGACTCCTAGAAGTAGAGATATTGACATAAATAAGATATACATCTGCGCCTCCTGGCGTAGAAACCATGCACTATTTTAAGAAGAAAATGTTTTTAAAAGGTTTGTCAACATGAGTAGTATCGGTCAACAAACAACATTTTTTTCAATCGAGAATTTAGAAGCTCATATTTTGCTGCAAATACAACAGAAGCGGAAATTAAGATTTACGCCCCCTGGTGGCCAAACTATTTTTTACTAAAATTAGAAATTATGTGCAAACGATTTCCCAGCAGGTGCTGTATCCAGTGCACAAAGAATTTTTCAAATCGGAGATTTAGAAGCAGAGTTATAGTAGGAAACACACTTTACCGCTACGCCCACTAGCGGAAAGTCTATGAATTACTTAAAAATTTTGAAATTCCGTGAAAAACATGTCACACGGAAAACACTATCCAACAAAGAAGGAATTTTTCAAATCGGACTCCTAGAAGTAAAGATATTGACAAAAATAAGATGTACATCTACGCCCCCGGCGGAGAAACTGTGCAATATTTTAAAAAGAAAGTATTCCGAAAAGGTTTATCGATGTGAGTGGCATCAGTCCACGAAAGAATTTTTTCAGTCGATATTTTAGAAGCTCCAATTTTATGGCAAAGACATCAGAAGCAAAAATTAACACTTACGCCCCCTGGTAGCCAAAGTATTCTTTACCAAAAATTTGAAATTATATGCAAAAGATTTTCCATCAGAAGATGTATCCGCTGAAGAAAAAATATTTCAAATCGGAGTTTTAGAAAACGAGTTATCGGGAAAAATGTAATTTATTTTTACGCCCTAGCGGAAAATCCATGCGTAATTTGAAAAAGTAACTATATCTAAAATACTCTTCGACATAAATAGAATCGAAAGATACAATTTTTTTTTCCAATCGGATGTTTAGAAGCAAATATGTGGAAGAAAACGTATTTTTGAATTCGACATCATCTGCATTTACGCCCTCTACCGGCGAGATTGTACATCGTAAAAAAAAAAAACGAAATAAAGGATCATCATTTGCATATTTCAAGCTTCCGAATGCAAAAAGAATTTTTCAAATCAGACTAATAGTTGCAGAGATATCGTGGGTACAGACGGACGGACGGACTGATGGACGGACAAACCGATAACAGAAGCACGATCTTTTTTTCAAAAGACGTGCTAAAAAGATAGTCCCAGGTGTCAGCCTAGCCAAGTTTTTAGCCCTGTGTATAAAAATGCGTATATGTGCTGAAAATATGCATATACATGTATGTTATATATCTATAATAATTGCTCTTGAAATAACTACAGTAGTACAAATTAAAATCAAATAAGCACTGACATGAATATATAATAGCAGCAAAATCTGGAACAGACAGACAGCATGTGGGAAAACATTTAAAAAAAAGAAAAGGCGCTCTCATCATATGGAGACACCCTGTGCTATCCTGTTGGAGTGGGCAGTAGAGAAGTTCCCTTTGCACAACTCACTTGTTGAGCATTTGATGCACTTCCTGACCATTTCTTTCCTAACAACATTATTCCACTAGCACGTCAAGATTCCTATGCACTGTTGCAATTTCTTCCTATATACCACTGTTTCAATTCCTCTATTCCAAGGCAGTGCACAGCAGATTTTTTGTGCCCCATTAAATATACAATTTCACTAAAAATTTTGTTACTTCACTTTTTAAAAGTGATTATCTTAGCTTTTCTCTCCCTCTTTAAATCTAGGATTTCATTGAATTTTTCTGATTAACGCAATCAAATCAGCTTTGAATTAACATTATACCAAACAAAAGTTCCTGCTTTGCTTGTTAAATCCTGGGTCTTGCTAAATATAAATTTGTTATAAGCACGTTCTACTGTACATAAAAGTGAGTTGATTTTTCATCTGACTTTAAAACGTTGTTGAAAGCATGGAGTTTTAATAGCTTTGAGTAATGTCAAAATATGAAAGTGAGCAAAGTGCACAATTAAATCAATTTTGTAAATTTTGCTTGTTTTTTGCTTCAGGTGCGATAAAGCATTTGTGTTCTCCTGCTGTGTAAACTTCGATCAATCAATATTCCTATTTTTTTAATAAATGCGGAACTACTGCATTTATCTTCTGTGACCCTCCACCTAACAAGTGCTTCTTTGCAACAATGAGCAAGGACTCCACCCTATTTCACACAGTTGAGATCGGAGATGTAGAATTCACTGTGCTCAATCGGTATCAAGATTTAAAGCCAATTGGGTCAGGTGCTCAAGGAATTGTTTGGTGAGTATTGCTTTATGTTCATTGCAGACTTCAATCGATTTTTCTCTCTCTCTCTCTCTCTCTCTCGATATATATATACACTATATTGACAAAGTCACCGGCCACCCCTTCAAAAGCAAATGAACGGATCCGCTGCATTGTTAAGATGTGCGGTACAGCTGCAAACGGTATAAAAACAAGCCTGTGCCTGACAGTGATCATATCACACTGTGAGGTTGGGTGAAAATGTCATGGTGGGAGAGAACTGACTTTGAGAAAGGAAAGATTGTTGGGTATTGTATTAGTGGGTTGTCCATAAGAGAAACCAAGAGGTGTTTAAACATATCCAAATCAACTGTTTTGGATGTACTGAATAAGTGGAAGACACATGGCATGCCTGAAGCAGCAAAACGTACCAGCAGAGCAAAGAAAATCAGTGATAGAGGACGTTGGAGCCTCAGGAGAGTCATTACAGCTAATCAACAGAGTACTGCACAAGACCTCAGTGTACAAGCGAGTAAAAATGCTGGAACCTCAGTATCTACACATACCATTCACAGAGAACTTCATTCTATGAGTTACTGTGGTTGTGCAGCTGCTCATAAACCTTTCATTTCCACTTGGAATGCTACTCGTCATTTAGCAAGGTGTAAAGAACATTTATCATGAAACATATATCAATGGAAATGGGTCCTATGGACTGATGAATCCAGATTCATGATCTGTCAGTCTGATGGCCGTGTGTGGGTATGGCGGCAGCTGGGGAAATGCTATTTACCACAGTGTACTGTTCCTACGGTCAAGTTTGGAGCTGGCAGTGTACTTGTGTGAGGGTGTTTTTCGTGGTATGGTCCCGGCCCATTGGTTATCGTGGACAAACCTGTTAACCAGCATGTCTACCTTGATATTCTGGACAATATGACCCAACAACTCTGTGGCAAAACTATGGAACCGAGCCTTGTTGGTACCAGCAGGATAATGCTCCGAGCCATAAACCAAGGACTGTTATGGCGTGGTTTGACGATAATTCCATATCGTGTGTGGACTGACCAGCACAGAGCCCTGATCTTAATCCCATAGAGCACCTATGGGATGAATTAGAGCGCCGCATAAAAAGTTTGGAACCAAGGCCTACTACTAAGGAACAGTTAGACACAGCATTTTGTACTGAATGGAAGTGCACACTTATCGCTGTGTTCCAAAACCTTGTCGAAAGCATGTCTTGAAGGGTCAGTACATGCATTAAAGCCAAAGGTGGACCGAAACTGTACTAATGTATGTCAATAAATGCTATGTTGTGTTTCTCTTCTAGATGATGTCCGGTGACTTTTGTCAATATAGTGTATATATACACTGAAGAGCAATTGGATTAGAGATACCTGTCTAGTAACGTGTAGCACCACCTTTCGCCCTGATGACGGCGGTGATTCATCTCGGCATAGACTTGACAAGACACCAGAAGCTGTAACGTACTAGGAGATATGATGTACCTGCCAGAAGGACGCACACGACATAAAGGCAGATAGGAATCAGAATAAAACGTCCGCGTAGCTCAATTGGTAGAGTGACTTATTCTGGAATGAGGGAATCCGGGTTCGAATCCTGGCGCGGATAGAAATGACGGAGAAATTCACTTCGTTATAAAGTGTTGGGAAGCCATACAGATCCACGACCCCTGAGCAAGCTCCCACAGTTCACGAAGTTGATGGAGGGGGTCAGAGCCTCAAACATCTCTCTCGATGGCATCCCAGATGTGCTCAACGGGATTGAGGTCAGGTGACCTAGCTGGCCAAGGAAGCGAGGTCACGTCGGTAGAGTGTTCATCCAACCATTCTGATACAATTCGGGAGCGATGGCACGGTGCATTGTCTTGTTGCAGGATGGGGTCTCCAGTGGGATGTTGAAGATGCACAAACGAGAGCAAATGGTCGTCCAGGATATCCCGGTAATGTTGACCTGTGAGGGACGATGCCACACGTACGAGGGGTCCCATTTCAGTCCACATAAACAGTCCCCAGATGACAAAGCACCCCGACCAGCTTGAAGAGTACCCTGCTGGCAAGAAGGATCCATCGCTTCATGCATGTACCAACGTGAATTTTGACTCACGAGTCCAGGCAACATTTTTCCACATGTCTAGGGTCCAGTGGCAATGTTCCTGCACCCATGCCAATTTGTGCACCCTGTGATGTGCGGTCAGCTGCGGTACCCTCGTGGGACGATGGCTTCTGTACCCCATAGCAAGGAGATGGTTCGGGATGGTGTGGCTGCTTACACGTTTTTGTGCACCAGCGTTAAATTGCCGAGTGATTTCTTGCGCTGTGGCCCGTCTATCCGCTGTTACAATGTGAGCTACCCGACGATGATCCCGCTCATCCACAAGCTGTTGCCTACGGCAGTTGGCCCTTGCAGGAATGGTTTTACCAGATTTGATGTACTCACGGTGCACATGTGACACAGTGGATCGTGAAAATCTCAGTGCCTGCACGACTTCCGAGATGGAGTGACCCATTCGTGAAGCCCCGACAATTCACCTTTGCATAATGCCAGCTGTCTCTAATTCAATTGCTCTTAAGTGTATATCTCATCATTGTCAATCATTATCAATTATATATATATATATATATATATATATCATTTTCAACCATTATCAATCCAATCTCTCTCTCTCTCTATATATATATATATAGGGATGTAAGGTCAGGTGATGCGTAACATCGCAGCCTCTCCTTAACAAATGTCAACCCTGCCTTCTCGTGGTACATCCTGTTCCCACTAAAGGGGCTCTGACGACCGCCAATAGCGGTATAACTATACCATCGGGATTAGAGGAAATGCTATCCCACACTCACCAACCCGCTTGGCCAGCGTGGTGAGTTATGGCCAAACCCCTCCAAAATGACTCCACAACTTAAATCTTGGCCCTCAGTCTCCGGCAGCTGGAATGTACATGGCCAAGGCAGCGGCCAGTGCGACATGAAGGCAGAGGGTGCTAAGAATCCCCTGAGGACCGGACTAGGCTGCCATCCGATGCTGACCTTGGCTACGTATAACGGACGCTCCCTATCTTCTGATTCAAGGCTTCTTGAATTGGAAGAGGAACTACAAAGGATCAAGTGGGACATCGTCAGGCTAAGTGAGGTAAGGAGAAAAGGAGAAGATCTCATTGAACTGAAAAGTGGACATCTCTTCTACTATCGTGGGACAGATACTGGTAGAACTAGTGGTGTTGGATTTATAATAAACAAGAAACTGAAGGATAAAGTTGTAGAAGTTGAAAGTTCCTCTGACAGAGCTGCACGGCTTGTTATCCAACTCTCGAGAAGATACCAGGCTCAGATTATTCAAACTTATGCACCCACCACAAGTCATCCTGAAGAAGAAATTGAAGAATTTTATGAGGAAATTCGTCATCTAAATAATAAAGGTAAGCAGCACTTGAAGATAATTATGGGAGATTTCAATGCAAAAATAGGGCAACTGCAACAGAATGAAACTTCAGTAGGTAAATTCGTTCACGACAAGAGAAACCAGCGTGGAAATACTCTCGTTGAGTTTGCAGAGGCAGAAGGGTTTTTCATCTTGAACTCCTTTTTCAACAAAAAGCCACACAGGAAATGGACATGGAGACATCCAAATGGGATGACAAGTGAAATTGATTTTATTATGTGTAACAAAAAATTCGTCATAGAAGACTGCAATGTGCTAAACAAGTTCAACACAGATAGTGACCATAGATTGGTGAGATGTAAGATGCACCTGAACACTAAACTCGAACGTGGCAAGCTCATAAGACAAACAAAATGTATTGACATAACCAACCTTAAAAAACACCATAATACCTTCAAGTTGGAACTGAAGAACAGATTCTCTGCTTTAGAAGGCCTAACATTGGAAGAAGTTGACATCTCTGAAGTTAACAGAAAAGTAACCAAAGCTCTTATGGAAACAGCAACAAAATTAGCTGGGTCTAAGAACAAGTTGCATGTGAACAAATTATCAGGAAAAACCAAAATGTTGATGCAAAAAAGAAGAGAGATGAGGACAACTAAAGAAGATGTGACTTCCAAAGTGGAATATATAGAGCTATGCAAGACAGTACGAAAAAGTATCACTGAAGACGTAAGAAAATTCAACTGTGAACTAGTAAAGAAAGCAATTGAAAACAACCAAAGCCTAAAGATAGCAAAGGGACATCTCAGTAAGGGAAGAAAACAGATTATGGCACTGAGAAAACAAGATGGTTCTGTAACAAGAAATAGAGGCAAAATTTTGACAAGAGTGAAAGATTTCTACTCCAAATTATATGAAAGGGATGATACATGTACTCCAAACATCATGAAAGGTACCAGTTCCAGAGTTCTTCTAGTCCTCAAAGCAGAAGTTGCACATGCAATCAAGAACATGAAGCAGGGAAAAGCTCCAGGAGAAGATGGAATTACTGTAGGCATCATACAAGAAGCTAGTGGAGAAATCGAAACAGTACTCGCCCAAATTTTCACTCTATGCCTTAACGAAGGGAAGATTCCTGAGGATTGGAACAATGCTACAATGATCCTGTTACATAAAAAAGGTGATATTGAGTATCTCAGGAACTATAGGCTATCAGCCTCCTATCAGTAGTTTATAAAATCTTCACTAAAGTTCTTTCACACCGCTTGAAGGTGACACTGGACATGGCTTAGCCGAGAGAACAAGCTGGATTCAGGAGTGGCTACAGCACAATAGATCATATCCACGTACTGAGAGAACTAATTGAAAGAGCGAGGGAATATGAACTTCCATTGTACATGGCTTTTATCGATTATGAAAAAACCTTTGATTCGGTGAAACCATCAGCAGTTACAATGGCTCTGAAATCCTGCGATATTGAAGATGCGTACATTAATATTATTAATAACATCTATGAAAATGCAAGTGCAAAGATTCGTCTGTTTGAAAATACAATACACATAAAAATTGGAAAAGGAGTGAGACAAGGTGACACCGTATCTCCGAAGCTCTTTAATGCGACATTGGAAAATGTCTTTCAATCATTGAACTATGAAAACAAAGGGATAAAGATTAATGGAGATTATCTAACCCACCTTCGTTTTGCTGATGACGTAGTCATTTTTGCAAATACCCCATCAGAGCTGCAGAGTATGATCCAGGAACTTGCTGACAAGAGTAAGGAAGTGGGATTAAAAATGAACTTTCAGAAGACAAAAGTGATGTTCAATGCTTTTACAAGAAATGAAGATTTATTGATTGATGGAGAAAAGCTGGAGATAACAGACACGTACGTTTATCTTGGACAGCAGATATCAAGTGAGGGTCACATTGATGAAGAAATTAATCGGCGTACAAAACTTACCTGGAGAGCTTTTGGAAGAAACAGCATAATTTTCAAGAGCAATATGCCATTATATCTTAAAAGAAAAGTGTTTGATCAATGCATCCTTGCAGTACTTACGTATGGGGCAGAGACATAGACCTTAACTAAAAGAGACATACAAAGGCTGCAGATAACTCAAAAAAGCATGGAGAGGTGCATGCTTGGTGTAACCAGGAGAGATAAGAAGAGGAACTCGTGGATCCGAAAAATGACAAGAGTGGACGACATCATGATCAGAGTTAAATCCCTGAAATGGCAATGGGCTGGACAAACTGCCAGAAGGACAGACCATCGATGGACAGCCAAAATTTTAGATTGGATTCCAAGAGACAGGAAAAGACCCAGAAGAAGACCACATGGAAGATGGGTAAATGAAATTCGAAAGTATGCAGGAGTGACATGGAGGAGACTGGCACAAGACAGACCGTTGTGGAGGAAACTTGGGGAGACCTTCGTCCAGCAGTGGATTGATAATGGTTGACAATGATGATGATGATATATATATATATATATATATATATATATCATTTTCAACCATTATCAATCCAATCTCTCTCTCTCTCTCTATATATATATATAGGGATGTAAGGTCAGGTGATGCGTAACATCACAGCCTCTCCTTGATAAATGTCAACCCCGCCTTCTCGTGGTACATCCTGTTCCCACTAAAGGGGCTCTGACGACCGCCAATAGCGGTATAACTATACCATCGGGATTTGAAGAAATGCTATCCCACACTCACCAACCCGCTTGGCCAGCGTGGTGAGTTATGGCCAAACCCCTCCAAAATGACTCCACAACTTAAATCTTGGCCCTCAGTCTCCGGCAGCTGGAATGTACCTGGCCAAGGCAGCGGCCAGTGCGACATGAAGGCAGAGGGTGCTAAGAATCCCCGGAGGACCGGACTAGGCTGCCATGTGATGCTGACCTTGGCTACGTATAACGGACGCTCCCTATCTTCTGATTCAAGGCTTCTTGAATTGGAAGAGGAACTACAAAGGATCAAGTGGGACATCATCGGGCTAAGTGAGGTAAGGAGAAAAGGAGAAGATCTCATTGAACTGAAAAGTGGACATCTCTTCTACTATCGTGGGACAGATACTGGCAGAACTAGTGGTGTTGGATTTATAATAAACAAGAAACTGAAGGATAAAGTTGTAGAAGTTGAAAGTTCCTCTGACAGAGCTGCACGACTTGTTATCCAACTCTCGAGAAGATACCAGGCTCAGATTATTCAAACTTATGCACCCACCACAAGTCATCCTGAAGAAGAAATTGAAGAATTTTATGAGGAAATTCGTGATCTAAATAATAAAGGTAAGCAGCACTTGAAGATAATTATGGGAGATTTCAATGCAAAAATAGGGCAACTGCAACAGAATGAAACTTCAGTAGGTAAATTCGGTCAAGGCAACAGAAACCAGCGTGGAAATACTCTCGTAGAGTTTGCAGAGGCAGAAGGGTTTTTCATCTTGAACTCCTTTTTCAAGAAAAAGCCACACAGGAAATGGACATGGAGACATCCAAATGGGATGACAAGTGAAATTGATTTTATTATGTGTAACAAAAAATTCGTCATAGAAGACTGCAATGTGCTAAACAAGTTCAACACAGATAGTGACCATAGATTGGTGAGATGTAAGATGCACCTCAACACTAAACTCGAACGTGGCAAGCTCATAAGACAAACAAAATGTATTGACATAACCAACCTTAAAAAACACCATAATACCTTCAAGTTGGAACTAAAGAACAGATTCTCTGCTTTAGAAGGCCTAACATTGGAAGAAGTGGATATTTCTGATAGAAACAGCAACAAAATTAGCTGGGTCTAAGAACAAGTTGCATGTGAACAAATTATCAGGAAAAACCAAAATGTTGATGCCAAAAAGAAGAGAGATGAGGACAACTAAAGAAGATGTGACTTCCAAAGTGGAATATATAGAGCTATGCAAGACAGTACGAAAAAGTATCACTGAAGACGTAAGGAAATTCAACTGTGAACTAGTAAAGAAAGCAATTGAAAACAACCAAAGCCTAAAGATAGCAAAGGGACATCTCAGTAAGGGAAGAAAACAGATTATGGCACTGAGAAAACAAGATGGTTCTGTAACAAGAAATAGAGGCAAAATTTTGACAAGAGTGAAAGATTTCTACTCCAAATTATATGAAAGGGATGATACATGTACTCCAAACATCATGAAAGGTACCAGTTCCAGAGTTCTTCTAGTCCTCAAAGCAGAAGTTGCACATGCAATCAAGAACATGAAGCAGGGAAAAGCTCCAGGAGAAGATGGAATTACTGTAGGCATCATACAAGAAGCTAGTGGAGAAATCGAAACAGTACTCGCCCAAATTTTCACTCTATGCCTTAACGAAGGGAAGATTCCTGAGGATTGGAACAATGCTACAATGATCCTGTTACATAAAAAAGGTGATATTGAGTATCTCAGGAACTATAGGCTATCAGCCTCCTATCAGTAGTTTATAAAATCTTCACTAAAGTTCTTTCACACCGCTTGAAGGTGACACTGGACATGGCTTAGCCGAGAGAACAAGCTGGATTCAGGAGTGGCTACAGCACAATAGATCATATCCACGTACTGAGAGAACTAATTGAAAGAGCGAGGGAATATGAACTTCCATTGTACATGGCTTTTATCGATTATGAAAAAACCTTTGATTCGGTGAAACCATCAGCAGTTACAATGGCTCTGAAATCCTGCGATATTGAAGATGCGTACATTAATATTATTAATAACATCTATGAAAATGCAAGTGCAAAGATTCGTCTGTTTGAAAATACAATACACATAAAAATTGGAAAAGGAGTGAGACAAGGTGACACCGTATCTCCGAAGCTCTTTAATGCGACATTGGAAAATGTCTTTCAATCATTGAACTATGAAAACAAAGGGATAAAGATTAATGGAGATTATCTAACCCACCTTCGTTTTGCTGATGACGTAGTCATTTTTGCAAATACCCCATCAGAGCTGCAGAGTATGATCCAGGAACTTGCTGACAAGAGTAAGGAAGTGGGATTAAAAATGAACTTTCAGAAGACAAAAGTGATGTTCAATGCTTTTACAAGAAATGAAGATTTATTGATTGATGGAGAAAAGCTGGAGATAACAGACACGTACGTTTATCTTGGACAGCAGATATCAAGTGAGGGTCACATTGATGAAGAAATTAATCGGCGTACAAAACTTACCTGGAGAGCTTTTGGAAGAAACAGCATAATTTTCAAGAGCAATATGCCATTATATCTTAAAAGAAAAGTGTTTGATCAATGCATCCTTGCAGTACTTACGTATGGGGCAGAGACATAGACCTTAACTAAAAGAGACATACAAAGGCTGCAGATAACTCAAAAAAGCATGGAGAGGTGCATGCTTGGTGTAACCAGGAGAGATAAGAAGAGGAACTCGTGGATCCGAAAAATGACAAGAGTGGACGACATCATGATCAGAGTTAAATCCCTGAAATGGCAATGGGCTGGACAAACTGCCAGAAGGACAGACCATCGATGGACAGCCAAAATTTTAGATTGGATTCCAAGAGACAGGAAAAGACCCAGAAGAAGACCACATGGAAGATGGGTAAATGAAATTCGAAAGTATGCGGGAGTGACATGGAGGAGACTGGCACAAGACAGACCGTTGTGGAGGAAACTTGGGGAGACCTTCGTCCAGCAGTGGATTGATAATGGTTGACAATGATGATGATGATATATATATATATATATATATATATATATATATATATATATATATATATATATATATATATATGGGATGTAAGGTCAGGTGATGCGTAACATCACAGCCTCTCCTTGATAAATGTCAACCCCGCCTTCTCGTGGTACATCCTGTTCCCACTAAAGGGGCTCTGACGACCGCCAATAGCGGTATAACTATACCATCGGGATTTGAAGAAATGCTATCCCACACTCACCAACCCGCTTGGCCAGCGTGGTGAGTTATGGCCAAACCCCTCCAAAATGACTCCACAACTTAAATCTTGGCCCTCAGTCTCCGGCAGCTGGAATGTACCTGGCCAAAGCAGCGGCCAGTGCGACATGAAGGCAGAGGGTGCTAAGAATCCCCGGAGGACCGGACTAGGCTGCCATGTGATGCTGACCTTGGCTACGTATAACGGACGCTCCCTATCTTCTGATTCAAGGCTTCTTGAATTGAAAGAGGAACTACAAAGGATCAAGTGGGACATCATCGGGCTAAGTGAGGTAAGGAGAAAAGGAGAAGATCTCATTGAACTGAAAAGTGGACATCTCTTCTACTATCGTGGGACAGATACTGGCAGAACTAGTGGTGTTGGATTTATAATAAACAAGAAACTGAAGGATAAAGTTGTAGAAGTTGAAAGTTCCTCTGACAGAGCTGCACGACTCGTTATCCAACTCTCGAGAAGATACCAGGCTCAGATTATTCAAACTTATGCACCCACCACAAGTCATGCTGAAGAAGAAATTGAAGAATTTTATGAGGAAATTCGTGATCTAAATAATAAAGGTAAGCAGCACCCAAAGATAATTATGGGAGATTTCAATGCAAAAATAGGGCAACGGTAACAGAATGAAACTTCAGTAGGTAAATTCGGTCAAGGCAACAGAAACCAGAGTGGAAATACTCTCGTAGAGTTTGCAGAGGCAGAAGGGTTTTTCATCTTGAACTCCTTTTTCAAGAAAAAGCCACACAGGAAATGGACATGGAGACATCCAAATGGGATGACAAGTGAAATTGATTTTATTATGTGTAACAAAAAATTCGTCATAGAAGACTGCAATGTGCTAAACAAGTTCAACACAGATAGTGACCATAGATTGGTGAGATGTAAGATGCACCTCAACACTAAACTCGAACGTGGCAAGCTCATAAGACAAACAAAATGTATTGACATAACCAACCTTAAAAAACACCATAATACCTTCAAGTTGGAACTAAAGAACAGATTCTCTGCTTTAGAAGGCCTAACATTGGAAGAAGTGGATATTTCTGATAGAAACAGCAACAAAATTAGCTGGGTCTAAGAACAAGTTGCATGTGAACAAATTATCAGGAAAAACCAAAATGTTGATGCCAAAAAGAAGAGAGATGAGGACAACTAAAGAAGATGTGACTTCCAAAGTGGAATATATAGAGCTATGCAAGACAGTACGAAAAAGTATCACTGAAGACGTAAGGAAATTCAACTGTGAACTAGTAAAGAAAGCAATTGAAAACAACCAAAGCCTAAAGATAGCAAAGGGACATCTCAGTAAGGGAAGAAAACAGATTATGGCACTGAGAAAACAAGATGGTTCTGTAACAAGAAATAGAGGCAAAATTTTGACAAGAGTGAAAGATTTCTACTCCAAATTATATGAAAGGGATGATACATGTACTCCAAACATCATGAAAGGTACCAGTTCCAGAGTTCTTCTAGTCCTCAAAGCAGAAGTTGCACATGCAATCAAGAACATGAAGCAGGGAAAAGCTCCAGGAGAAGATGGAATTACTGTAGGCATCATACAAGAAGCTAGTGGAGAAATCGAAACAGTACTCGCCCAAATTTTCACTCTATGCCTTAACGAAGGGAAGATTCCTGAGGATTGGAACAATGCTACAATGATCCTGTTACATAAAAAAGGTGATATTGAGTATCTCAGGAACTATAGGCTATCAGCCTCCTATCAGTAGTTTATAAAATCTTCACTAAAGTTCTTTCACACCGCTTGAAGGTGACACTGGACATGGCTTAGCCGAGAGAACAAGCTGGATTCAGGAGTGGCTACAGCACAATAGATCATATCCACGTACTGAGAGAACTAATTGAAAGAGCGAGGGAATATGAACTTCCATTGTACATGGCTTTTATCGATTATGAAAAAACCTTTGATTCGGTGAAACCATCAGCAGTTACAATGGCTCTGAAATCCTGCGATATTGAAGATGCGTACATTAATATTATTAATAACATCTATGAAAATGCAAGTGCAAAGATTCGTCTGTTTGAAAATACAATACACATAAAAATTGGAAAAGGAGTGAGACAAGGTGACACCGTATCTCCGAAGCTCTTTAATGCGACATTGGAAAATGTCTTTCAATCATTGAACTATGAAAACAAAGGGATAAAGATTAATGGAGATTATCTAACCCACCTTCGTTTTGCTGATGACGTAGTCATTTTTGCAAATACCCCATCAGAGCTGCAGAGTATGATCCAGGAACTTGCTGACAAGAGTAAGGAAGTGGGATTAAAAATGAACTTTCAGAAAACAAAAGTGATGTTCAATGCTTTTACAAGAAATGAAGATTTATTGATTGATGGAGAAAAGCTGGAGATAACAGACACGTACGTTTATCTTGGACAGCAGATATCAAGTGAGGGTCACATTGATGAAGAAATTAATCGGCGTACAAAACTTACCTGGAGAGCTTTTGGAAGAAACAGCATAATTTTCAAGAGCAATATGCCATTATATCTTAAAAGAAAAGTGTTTGATCAATGCATCCTTGCAGTACTTACGTATGGGGCAGAGACATAGACCTTAACTAAAAGAGACATACAAAGGCTGCAGATAACTCAAAAAAGCATGGAGAGGTGCATGCTTGGTGTAACCAGGAGAGATAAGAAGAGGAACTCGTGGATCCGAAAAATGACAAGAGTGGACGACATCATGATCAGAGTTAAATCCCTGAAATGGCAATGGGCTGGACAAACTGCCAGAAGGACAGACCATCGATGGACAGCCAAAATTTTAGATTGGATTCCAAGAGACAGGAAAAGACCCAGAAGAAGACCACATGGAAGATGGGTAAATGAAATTCGAAAGTATGCGGGAGTGACATGGAGGAGACTGGCACAAGACAGACCGTTGTGGAGGAAACTTGGGGAGACCTTCGTCCAGCAGTGGATTGATAATGGTTGACAATGATGATGATGATGATATATATATATATATATATGGGATGTAAGGTCAGGTGATGCGTAACATCACAGCCTCTCCTTGATAAATGTCAACCCCGCCTTCTCGTGGTACATCCTGTTCCCACTAAAGGGGCTCTGACGACCGCCAATAGCGGTATAACTATACCATCGGGATTTGAAGAAATGCTATCCCACACTCACCAACCCGCTTGGCCAGCGTGGTGAGTTATGGCCAAACCCCTCCAAAATGACTCCACAACTTAAATCTTGGCCCTCAGTCTCCGGCAGCTGGAATGTACCTGGCCAAAGCAGCGGCCAGTGCGACATGAAGGCAGAGGGTGCTAAGAATCCCCGGAGGACCGGACTAGGCTGCCATGTGATGCTGACCTTGGCTACGTATAACGGACGCTCCCTATCTTCTGATTCAAGGCTTCTTGAATTGAAAGAGGAACTACAAAGGATCAAGTGGGACATCATCGGGCTAAGTGAGGTAAGGAGAAAAGGAGAAGATCTCATTGAACTGAAAAGTGGACATCTCTTCTACTATCGTGGGACAGATACTGGCAGAACTAGTGGTGTTGGATTTATAATAAACAAGAAACTGAAGGATAAAGTTGTAGAAGTTGAAAGTTCCTCTGACAGAGCTGCACGACTCGTTATCCAACTCTCGAGAAGATACCAGGCTCAGATTATTCAAACTTATGCACCCACCACAAGTCATGCTGAAGAAGAAATTGAAGAATTTTATGAGGAAATTCGTGATCTAAATAATAAAGGTAAGCAGCACCCAAAGATAATTATGGGAGATTTCAATGCAAAAATAGGGCAACGGTAACAGAATGAAACTTCAGTAGGTAAATTCGGTCAAGGCAACAGAAACCAGAGTGGAAATACTCTCGTAGAGTTTGCAGAGGCAGAAGGGTTTTTCATCTTGAACTCTTTTTTCAAGAAAAAGCCACACAGGAAATGGACATGGAGACATCCAAATGGGGCGACAAGTGAAATTGATTTTATTATGTGTAACAAAAAATTCGTCATAGAAGACTGCAGTGTGCTAAACAAGCTCAACACAGGCAGCGACCATAGATTGGTGAGATGTAAGATGCACCTCAACACTAAACTCGAACGTAGCAAGCTCATAAGACAAACAAAATGTATTGACATAACCAACCTTAAAAAACACCATAATACCTTCAAATTGGAACTGAAGAACAGATTCTCTGCTTTAGAAGGCCTAACATCGGAAGAAGTGGATATTTCTGAAGTTAACAGGAAAGTAACCAAAGCTCTTATGGAAACAGCAACAAAATTAGCTGGGTCTAAGAACAAATTGCATGTGAACAAATTATCAGGAAAAACCAAAATGTTGATGCAAAAAAGAAATGAGGACAACTAAAGAAGATGTGACTTCCAAAGTGGAATATATAGAGGTATGCAAGACAGTACGAAAAAGTATCACTGAAGACGTAAGAAAATTCAACTGTGAACTAGTAAGGAAAGCAATTGAAAACAACCAAAGCCTAAAGATAGCAAAGGGACATCTCAGTAAGGGAAAAAAACAGATTATGGCACTGAAAAAAGAAGATGGTTCTGTAACAAGAAATAGAGGCCAAATTTTGACAAGAGTGAAAGATTTTTACTCCAAATTATATGAAAGGGATGATACATGTACTCCAGGCATCATGAAAGGTACCAGAGTTCTTCCAGTCCTTCCAGCAGATGTTGCACATGCAATCAAGAACATAAAGCGGGGAAAAGCTACAGAAGAAGATGGAATTACTGTAGACATCATACAAGAAGCAAGTGGAGAAATCGAAACAGTACTCGCCTAAATTTTCACTCGATGCCTAAATGAAGGGAAAATTCTTGAGGATTGGAACAACGCTACAATGATCTTGCTACATAAAAAAGGTGACATTGAGGATCTCAGGAACTACAGACCTATCAGCCTCCTATCAGTGGTTTATAAAATCTTCACTAAAGTTCTTTCACACCGCTTGAAGGTAACACTGGACATGGCTCAACCGAGAGAACAAGCTGGATTCAGGAGTGGCTACAGCACAATAGATCATATCCACGTACTGAGAGAACTAATTGAAAGAGCGAGGGAATATGAACTTCCATTGTGCATGGCTTTTTTCGATTATGAAAAAGCTTTTGATTCGGTGCAACCATCAGCAGTTGCAATGGCTCTGAAATCCTGCGGTATTGAAGATGCATACATTAATATTATTAATAACATCTATGAAAATGCAAGTGCAAAGATTCTGCTATTTGAAAATACAACACACATAAAAATTGGAAAAGGAGTGAGACAAGGTGACACCATATCTCCGAAGCTCTTTAATGCCACATTAGAAAATGTCTTTCAATCACTGAATTGGGAAAACAAAGGGATAAAGATTAATGGAGATTATCTAACCCACCTTCGTTTTGCTGATGACATAGTCATTTTTGCAACTACCCCATCAGAGCTACAGAGTATGATGCAGGAACTTGCTGACAAGAGCAAAGAAGTGGGATTAAAAATGAACTTTCAGAAGACAAAAGTGATGTTCAATGCTTTTACAAGAAATGAAGATTTATCGATTGATGGAGAAAAGCTGGAGATAACAGACACGTACGTTTATCTTGGACAGCAGATATCAAGTGAGGGTCACATTGATGAAGAAATTAATCGGCGTACAAAACTTGCCTGGAGAGCTTTTGGAAGAAACAGCATAATCTTCAAGAGCAATATGCCATTATGTCTTAAAAGAAAAGTGTTTGATCAATGCATCCTTGCAGTGCTTACGTATGGTGCAGAGACATGGACCTTAGCTAAAAGAGACATACAAAGGCTGCAGATGACTCAAAGAGCCATGGAGAGGTGCATGCTTGGTGTAACCAGGAGAGATAAGAAGAGGAACACGTGGATCCGAAAAATGACAAGAGTGGAAGACATCATGATCAGAGTTAAATCCCCGAAATGGCAATGGGCTGGACATACTGCCAGAAGAACAGACCATCGATGGACAGCCGAAATTTTAGATTGGATTCCAAGGGACAGGAGAAGACCCAGAAGAAGACCACATGGGAGATGGGTGGATGAAATTCGAAAGTATGCAGGGGTGACATGGAGGAGACTGGCACAAGACAGACCGTTGTGGAGGAAATTTGGGGAGACCTTCGTCCAGCAGTGGATTGATAATGGTTGACAATGATGATGATGATGATTGACATGGAGGAGACTGGCACAAGACATACCGTTGTGGAGGAAACTTGGGGAGACCTTCGTCCAGCAGTGGATTGATAATGGTTGACAATGATGATGATATATATATATATATATATATATATATGATGATGATATATATATATATATATATATATATATATCATCATCATTGTCAACCATTATCAATCCACTGCTGGACGAAGGTCTCCCCAAGTTTCCTCCACAACGGTATGTCTTGTGCCAGTCTCCTCCATGTATATCATCATCATCATCATCATTGTCAACCATTATCAATCCACTGCTGGACGAAGGTCTCCCCAAAGTTTCCTCCACAACGGTCTGTCTTGTGCCAGTCTCCTCCATGTCACTCCCTGCATACTTTCGAATTTCATTCACCCATCTTCCATGTGGTCTTCTTCTGGGTCTTCTCCTGTCCCTTGGAATCCAATCTAAAATTTCCGGCTGTCCATCGATGGTCTGTTCTTCTGGCAGTATGTCCAGCCCATTGCCATTTCAGGGATTTAACTCTGATCATGATGTCTTCCACTCTTGTCATTTTTCGGATCCACGTGTTCCTCTTCTTATCTCTCCTGGTTACACCAAGCATGCACCTCTCCATGGCTGCTTTGAGTCATCTGCAGCCTTTGTATGTCTCTTTTAGCTAAGGTCCATGTCTCTGCACCATACGTAAGCACTGCAAGGATGCATTGATCAAACACTTTTCTTTTAAGACATAATGGCATATTGCTCTTGAAGATTATGCTGTTTCTTCCAAAAGCTCTCCAGGCAAGTTTTGTACGCCGATTAATTTCTTCATCAATGTGACCCTCACTTGATATCTGCTGTCCAAGATAAACGTACGTGTCTGTTATCTCCAGCTTTTCTCCATCAATCGATAAATCTTCATTTCTTGTAAAAGCATTGAACATCACTTTTGTCTTCAGCAAGTTCCTGGATCATACTCTGTAGCTCTGATGGGCTAGTTGCAAAAATGACTACGTCATCAGCAAAACGAAGGTGGGTTAGATAATCTCCATTAATCTTTATCCCCTTGTTTTCCCAGCTCAGTGACTGAAAAACACCCTCCAATGTGGCATTAAAGAGCTTCGGAGATATGGTGTCACCTTGTCTCACTCCCTTTCCAATTTTTATGTGTGTTGTATTTTCAAACAGCCTAATCTTTGCACTTGCATTTTCATAGATGTTAATAATAATATTAATGTATGCATCTTCAATACCGCAGGTTTTCAGAGCCATTGTAACTGCTGATGGTTTCACTGAATCAAAGGCTTTTTCATAATCGATAAAAGCCATGCACAATGGAAGTTCATATTCCCTCGCTCTTTCAATTAGTTCTCTCAGCACATGGATATGATCTATTGTGCTGTAGCCACTCCTGAATTCAGCTTGTTTTCTCGGTTGAGCCATGTCCAGTGTTACCTTCAAGCGGTGTGAAAGAACTTTAGTGAAGATTTTATAAACTACTGATAGGAGGCTGATAGGTCTGTAGTTTCCGAGATCCTCAATGTCACCTTTCTTATGTAGCAGGATCATTGTAGCGGTGTTCCAATCCTCAGGAATCTTTCCTTCATTAAGGCATCGAGTGAAAATTTGGGCGAGTACTGTTTCGATTTCTCCACTTGCTTCTTGTATGATGTCTACAGTAATTCCATCTTCTCCTGGAGCTTTTCCCCGCTTCATGTTCTTGATTGCATGTGCAACTTCTGCTTCAAGGACTGGAGGAACTCTGGTACTGGTATCTTTCATGATGTCTGGAGTGCATGTGTCATCCCTTTCATATAATTTGGAGTAGAAATCTTTCACTCTTATATATATATATATATCATCATTGTCATTGTTAGCCATTATCAATCCACTGCTGGATGAAGCTCTCCCCAAGTTTCTTGCACAACTGTCTGTCTAAAGCCTGTCTCCTCCCTCCATGTTACTCCAGTATGCTTTTGAATTTCATCCATCCATATCCCACACGGTCTTCTTCTGGGTCTTTTTCTGCCCCTCTGAATCCATTCTAAAATTTTGGTTGTCCATCATTGGTCCGTTCCTCTGGTAACATGTCCAGCCCATTGCCATTTCAGGGATTTTACTCTAATCATGATGTCTTTCACTCTTGTCATTTTCTTTATCCACAAACAGGCAGGTCATTGAAAGTGTGCCCATCTTAGCTATGTTTAATGATTTGAACTTGTTAAAATGCCTATCTACTGACTGACCGACAGCACAGACATGTGATAATTTGGTTTAAAAAGTCCTTGAAAAGTGCTTGAATTTATTTTGCTTGGAAGAGTACAAACCTTGTTAAAACCTCCTCCAAACACCCTGACACTCATAACACTGAAATGCCTGTCTGATTGCAGCGCTTTTCTCAGTGTAATACCGTAAAATGCAGAGTCAAGGCCGGGGGCTCACAGCTAAGAGGGGCTCTAGCCACAAAAGTTTTCACAATTAACAAAGTTTCAGCAAAAGATTTTACAAAATATTTTGGGGAAACTTCATGTGAAACTGGTTAAAGAAATAGCCAGAAATTTTTTACAGCAGCTTTGGAAAAAGTATTAAAAAGAAAACCAAGTTTCTTTTTCTGTTTTTTGCAGTTTAAGTTTATAAAAACTGCAAGATGGGGAAGCAGCTGTTCCAGAGGACTTCATGAAGCCCCTTTTTGCAGTTATAGCAATAATTCCTATACATGTATATTAACAAGAAAATGTAAAAGAAATATCAGTTCAATTAATGAAATTTTATACCAATGAGGATAAGGTGCTATGTATTAAAGATTTTTGCATGTAAAATGCAGAGCATCTTCAGAATATAATGAACTGAAAAGTGTTCTTCATGGGGAAGAAGAAGCAGAGACCTGTGTCATTTTTTTTATAACAGTCAAGAGAAAAATTTTTAATTATGTACAAAGCATTGTGGCAAGTCTGTGTTTTATATTCAAGAGTAGGCTAAATAATTTAAATAGTTTTACCTTTTTTTGTGCCAAAATTCCTAATTGTTACTTATTTACTAGATTCCTTATGTTCTTATTCTCGTATAAATCTTAAAAAGTAATTGGACACTGCCACACTACAGTTACGAGTTTTTTGTGTGTGTGATCGTGAGTCATTTCAAGGAGGTTGGCTTTAGTTCTCTAAGAGAATAAAATCTGTGTTTTTTGTTTTACTGGCTTAGGGTACAAACTACATCGTAAAGGCAAGCTTTCACCACTCATGGGTGGCTTCTTTAGGAAAGGCTAAATATAAACACTAAATTAAAATATATAAACACTTCCAGGAGAGAGTAATACATTTTTTTTTGAGAGAGAAAATAAATGTATTTACCCTTGTTTAAGTTTTCAAAATTTAAACGAGAGTAACATACGAAAGTAAATGCCAATATACTAAGGAGTACATTGGCATGACAAAACGCTCACTCAAAGTACGACTCCAGGAGTACAAACGTGACGTAATGTACCGAAAACTCACAACGGCAATAGCGAGAGATATCAAAAACCATGCAGCCACACCTAGGTGGCAGGATATCTGAAAAGCAGCCCCATACACAATGGTTAAAGCCACAGCCTATATAGAGAAAGTAGAAATCCTGTCTAACCCTGACATCTGCAATGTAGACACCTCCATAGTTACCTTATGCCAGGCACTCGATCCTGGGCATCACAAAACCCTAAATCATGCATCATGTATCACATGCACATGACAATGTCATTGTTTAAACAGGTTTATTTTACTTTCGTTTAAATTTTGAAAACTTCTGGAACTCTATATATTTTCAATTTAGTGTTTATATTTAGCCTTGCCTGAAAAAGCCACCCGTGAGTGGCAAAAACTGGTTTTTACGATGTAGTTTGTACCCTATGCCAATAAAAAGGAATTCAACCATTTACTGTTATTGATTTAGTCGTATTCTACCCAATTATAATTAATTTTAAAATCTGTGTTATATTATCAACTTTGGCATAATTATTTTGTAGTACTTTCTATTGGTATAAAACTAGGGCAATAATTTTAATTACAACGTGCACATTTGTGTTACATGTAACAAAGTACAATAACTTTGGTTTTACGAAAAATACCCACGTATTACAAAAAATTGAAATTATTAAAACACTCATAAAACCTAAAGATGTGGAATTTAAAAATTTGAGTAACTGAAAGCAGTGGCGGTTTTAGAAAACAAAAGGGGGGTTGGGGTTCAAATTCCTGCATATGCCAGTACCTAATTAAAATTAATAAGTAATTCCAAAAAAATCCGGTTATACGTTTCTTGGGTACCCCTGGCCGAGAACTGCCATTGACTGAAAGCTAACAGATTTTTGCAAAAGTGTCTCGAAGTTTGTTTTGGGGTTTTTTGGAGGGGGGGGGGTTTGGGTTTTTCCGGCATGCCACTGGTCAAGGCAACATTCATTCTCCTCTTCCCTTTTGTTGTACCCTCATATTCTGGTGGATTCCTGTTTGGTGTTCTTATCTTGATCTGAAAGAGAAAACTAGCCTTAAGTGGCAAGAGGAGCAGTCCCAGGAATGGTGGAATATTCCACCAGTTTCTTTGTTCTGAACCATCCAGTTTCCAATTTCCTCTTCATCTCATTTTCTGGTGGTCACTTGTTTGCTGATCTGGTTACAAATGTAAATATATCTTCCAACCAGCAAAGAAAGAACTAGATTCTTTTAACAGAAGGGAGAGAGAGCAGGAGATTTCGACTAGACCTAAAGTAGCAGATTCCTAGTAATGGCATCCACTGTTTGACCAGAATGTAGTTCTTTGTTGTAAAAGTTTCCATTAGTTTCCTGTTGCACAGTGACACATTTCCTGAAGGGTGCCTGTTTAGTATCTTTATCTGGCCACCTAAAAATCAATCTGTTCCTCTTGCTTATCATCAAAGAAAAAAATTACATTCCTTATGATATGGTTTCTGTTCAGTGATGGGCAAATCGATTCATTCATTTCTGTTCTTTGATACTTCTCGCTCAGTGAACAATCTGCATAGTGAATGACTCTCACAAATTAATTCTGAGTCAGATTCGAACTCTGAAAAGTGTTTGTGCCATTCACATTGACTCTTCCTGGTTAGTGAATGATTTTTACAGTGAATTCCAAGTCAAATCAAACTCAAACATGGTTTTTTGACTGATTTGTTCATTTGACTCTGTCTTTACTTTTTGGTTCACTGATGATTTGCACAACTTGGATACCTGTATAGTGAGCTTTTTTTCAAGTCATGGGTAAATTTTATTTCCCACCACAACTCCAGGTGACCACTATCAGTTTTTCTTCTATGTTGCCTTTGAATTTTGTCGAAATCTTTGATCATGGGTCTAGTAACATAATTTTCAAAAGAGGACTTGGTACATAAAAATGTTAAAAAATAATGGGGAACTTGTTTACCTAGGTTTTGCAGATTTATCAAAGGTCAGTAATATTTTATGCATTTTGTTTTGTATTGTGCAAAGTATTTGAGATTCATTGCTGAGTAAATTTTAATACAAATAAAAGTTTAAATCTAAATATACGAATTAAATGCCATGATTGCTATTCATACTTGCCTCACTCTGTGTTCTGATAGTGTTGTGCTCATGGATTGTAGTGCCTATAATAAAACATAGCAGAAAATCACGTTATAGTATGGAGCATGCAGAAAATGAAAATGCTGTATGCACAATGTGCAGATTGGACTACTGAAAATCTCACCCATCACTGACAGAAACCATACCATAAGGATTAGAAATTTATGTGTGTAAAAAAACGCATTTTCAAAATGCATCACTTTTTTTGTCATGATTTAGCATATGCATTTTAGGGTGGGGGATAAAGATTAAGAAAAATTTATTCACAAAAGTATACTGTTGCAAATGGCATAAAAGAGCAGTCCATCTGTGAAACGGGTATGGTTACATTTATACCATTTTGATAGCATGAACTTGGCAATTTAATATTGCTATTTTTTTATAGTATTTTGTCAGAGGTGAAGTGATATTTTGGAGTTTTCCACCATTTGATGGAATTGCTTTCCGTAGATACAAACTGACTGGAATCAATTCGCTTTGACAGAAAGAGAGAAAATTTGGCTGCAGAAGGATCATATCACCTTGCTTATGTTAAAACTGGCAGCATTATTTGAATACAAAGCAGTTAGAATCATGTTAACTAGAAAACTTTTGTGGGAATTCAAATAAGGTTATAGAAATCTTCTATGTTGTTTTATGTTAGTTATTCATAACACAGTAGTATTTAAAAAACAGTATCAGCAGAACACAAAACCAAAAGCTTTTTGGATGAGAAGTGTGGTTTAATTTACTAAATTGCAGCATTTTATGTAATTTTTCTTAGCATAAAAAGCATTTTGTTAATAGGTATTGCAAATGTTGACACTGCTTAAACACACATAAAGGAATAAAGGCTTCTGTATGGTTGAATGTCGCACAGTTCTTTCATCAAAGGGTTTGGTCATTTGCATTGTGTTTAAATGCCTAACAGTACATTATGGTGCTTACCCTAAAGATTGATTGTGTTAGCTAAGAAAAATTTCTCACATTCTGCATTACTGATAAACTACAGACTTATAATAATTATGTTGATTAAATATTTCTTAAAATGGTTTCATTATAATTTAGATTACCCTTTTTTCTTAGGTTCAGGTGAATTTTAGCAAATTTTCATTGAAAACAGTATTTTTATTTTGTGGCCTTAGATTATGTACAAATACCAAATACTCAGACCCCTCCCTCTCCCCTCCCCCAAGTTACATATTCCAACAGTTTCAAAGGAAGAAAAGGAGTAGAGCTAAAATTGATTGAGGATGCTGTTAGAACTTGAAAATCTAAAAACAATTTTACAACTTCAAATTTTGTGATTTTAATACAACTTAGTGTGTATTTAAGATCTTTTGTGCATTCTTATCATGAAGTAGTGAGAAAGCAAATTATTCATTGTGGGTTTATTTAGAGGCAAATATTCAAAGATGTTTGTTCTCAACATTGAACTGAAGAGCAAATGATGGTGTGTTTTTATTTCTGATTACCCTGACAATTTTCAAATTAGCTTTGTGAAGGTGGGCTTTGTTAAACATCTTAAGGCTGAAAAACGTATTTTTTCTTAATGAAACAAATCTCTGTGGGTGACAGATGATAATTTGTATTTTAAGTCCATTTTCTTAGCAAAATGAACCGGGTAAATAGTGACAAACAGCCCTTGCAAAACTGCTGAAATTTTTACTAGCCAATGTGGCTAGTAGAAGAAAACTTTTACTAGCCAAATGACAAAATCTACTGGCCATGCAAAGTTTAAAAAAAAATCATTAACTTCTCTACTTACGTTTCTATGAAATCAAATTGGTGAATTTTTTTCTTTCTAATAAGAGACCCCTTCCCCATTAACTTCATAAAAACAGATGCAGAGCAGTTACTGCATAAGTTCATTAGATTGACTGCAGATATTGCATATGCTTTTGTTCCAAAATGATTGATTTTTTTACAATTTCTTTTCAGTGCTGTAATGTCATTATTCTTACTATCTTAATTTACACATACATAATTTACCTCTGATGGGAAGATCACAGTACATATCAGTGGTAAAGGGTATCAACATTATTAGTGCCACTTTATGAGTATATATCCTAGCTTTTGTCCCTTTGTTTTAAATATTATTAAAGGAATTAGACATCTAACTCCAATGGCCTCTCTAAATTAAATTATGTATGTGTAAATTAAGATAGTAAGAATAATGGCATTACAGCACTGAAAACAAATTGTAAAATTTAGTTTAGAGAGGCCATTGAAGTTAGATGTCTAATTTCTTTAATAATGTTTAAAACAAAGGGACAAAAGTTAGGATATATATGCATAAAGTGGCACTAATAATGTTGATACACTTTACCACTGATATGTACTGTAATCTTCCCATCAGAGGTATCTGCCCGCCACAATTGAATAGCATTGCATCACTGTCATTTAAAGTGTCACTATTCAGATGTGCTAGATTACTCATTTTTATGAGGTTCATTGCTAAAATCACTGGAGGATACCCTGTTCATGAGTTTAATTTGCCTTGAATATCCAGAGCAAGAAAGACAGCCGATTGACTTTGAACTCAGCTGAGGATTTGGTTTTTGTAATTATGGCACATGCATTCAGTTTGGTTCAGAGAGCTAGCGGGAAATGAAAAGAAGCCATCTTTTGTTCGGCAGCTGTAACATACAGTTCCGAAAAGGGAATTCGACGTGGGAAACTTTACCGGTGAATGCTATCTTTGGCAGAAAAGTTATTCATTAACAGGCAGTGTGTGTTTTTAGAAATGGGGGAGGGGAATGTGAACTCAAAGAGCAAGTAAGAAGTGTTCAAATCGCCTTCAATGGATTATGAAAGGGGTTTGTCCCTGTCCAAGTTATTGTGTTGGCAACGGTGACTGAAAGGATTCTTTAAAAATCAAAGAGTTAATATTTTGGGGCCAAACGTACATTTTTAACTGTCATCATTTTTGTTGCTAGTCTTGTGTTGATTAACAATTAACACAGTCTTCAATAAACATTTGATTCAATGATAGATTTAAAGGGAATAATATTTTGACCCCCAGACAAGATGAGTGAAAAAGAAAGAGCTATTCCATCGAGTACAAGAAAGTTATTGTGGAGGACTCCCAGGGCAAGAATCTTATGGCTTTCTGTAAAGAGAAGAAGTTGGATCTCCGAATGGTCCGAAAAAGGCGAGCAGAGTACGATAACCTCAGTCAACATGTTGACGAGGGAAATGCTAAGAAGAGCAAGTGTGGATCAGGTCAGCAACCATTATTTCCTGAGCTGGAAGACATCATCTGTGAATGGACTGCTGACAGGGGAGCAAAGGCTTTGGCTGTGCATAGGGCTGATATTCAAGCATTTGCCCTTGCAATGGCACCACAGGTAGAAATATCCCCAGAAGAATTCAAAGCATCACAACACTGGCTGGATGGCTTCCTTCAGCGATATGAACTGTCTCTAAGAAGATCGACAACACTGTTCAAGCTGGAAGATATTGAAGTTATTAAACGTGCACTTGCATTCAAGTCCTTTGTTGATGGCATCGACTTTTCTAAATACAAACTCTCCAACATGATTGCTATGGATGAAACTGCAATGTTTATGGGCCAAGGATCTCAAACGACAATTAATCAGAGGGGTGCCTCACCCATCTACATTCCCTCCACTGTTTACGAAAGTGTATGTGTTACCTGTGTTTTGGCAATTCGTCGGGATGGAAAGAAAGCCCCACCTCTAATCATCACTAAGAGCAAGAAAGATGAGATTGAGCGTGTTTCAGGCATTTATGTTCTTGAAACCGAAAAAGCCTGGCGCACACAAGCATTTATAAGGAAATGGGTCAATTTAATGCTGCCACTTGTTTTGCAAGGTGGCCAAAGAGGTCTGCTAGTCTGGGATTCAGCCAGCACTCACCGTGCTAAAGACATGAAAAACTTCCTTGCAGAGAGAAGAATAGATCAAATAATGGTTGATATTGCAATAAACAAGCCATTCAAGGATCATTTGCGCATGGAAATCAATGGCTACATTGAAAATAGAATGGAGAGAAATCAGTGTGGAAACTTTGTGAAGCCTAGCCTGCAAGAGGTCGTGACTTCGGGTGAAGAATTCATGGGATAAAGTCACTGACAGCTGTGTTACCAATGCACTACCAGCAGGCTACATGGACAAGAAGTGCTCATTTAAGGAGAGCGTTATTGCTGGACATGAGAGATTGGGATCAATAGTTCTACAGGAAATGGAATCGCACGCACTTCAGGCCGGAATTCGGGGTTTGGAGAGTTATGACGATGTTCCAGAAGAAGATGACATGACTGTATTTGAATAATTGTAGATTTTTGTACATGAATAAATGAATAAATGTAGATAAAAAGAAAAAAGTTGGTAGTACATGAAGAAATAAGATATCTCCTGAAAATAAGCCCTAATGCGTCTTTTGGAACAAAAATTAATATAAGACCTGGTCTTATTTTTGAGGAAACATGGTACATTGCATTAGATATAGCAGCTGCATCATCTTAAAAACATTGTCATAACAGTTTGTTTCTTTTTGTTCAGCATATATGTGCAGCCAAACAGAGATTCAAATATAATTCTTTTACCTGTAGATGGCATACTTACGCAAGGTATACCATTGGAAAGGTTGGCATGGCAAAGGTTGCTTTAGTAACCTTGACCCTTTTGGTCATTGCAGGCTGATCCATCAGCAGATTAAGTTTCTCTCAAAGCCCACCTTCACTTCCATTCATTTTTGAAGCAGCTGCAGAAACATGGACGAGAAAACTGAACTCTATATTCATTCACAAGTGTGTGTGTGTAGTGGTGGGGAGGGGAGGGGGGGGACTGGACAAAAAAGTTGCACACTTCAGGAAAAAATCTACTGGCCATTGTTGGCTACTATATCAAAAAATTTACTAGCCACTACAAAATATCTGGTCTCCATTTGGCCACTCGCTACCGACATTCGCAAGAGCTGGTGACAAAGGCTTTTTGGCAATACAGGGTTGTCCAAAAGTATTGTCCTATTTTTAGAAAATTAATAAAAAAATAACCACACCACTTAAAGAAATAAGGTTTGTAGTATTTGAAAGGTAAACATCTAAAGTTCTGTTGTCTGTCATTATGTTTAGATGGTGCTAGTTTTCTTCCTGTTCTTAGCCACAAGATTTAATGGCAAATGTGCAAGAAAAAGTGATTTGTGTGGCATAGTTTTTTTTTTTTTTTTTTTTAAACAAAAACAGAAATTTAAGTGCAAAGAAATTTTTATACACATTTTGGCAGGAGTCCTGCTGATGCAAAAAGAATTAAGCATTGGAAAGAATTTTTTTAAACTTGGACTGTGTGTTGAACAACCCAAAAAGTAGACATTTAAGTGTTTCAGAAGAGGATGTGGAACAAGTAGAGAAAGCATTTTCCTGGAACACAAAAAAGGAAAACAACCTGGCATGCTGCTGCACAGTTGGGAATGCCGTGCATAACAGCAATGTGATTTTCGCATAAAAGACTGGTTATGCAGTCTAGATTGCTCAACATTTGGAGGAGAACATGAAGTTTGGGCATTTTGAATTTACCTGCAATTTGAAATGTTGCCTAGGTAATGACAAATGCTTCATTGAACATGTGCTTTTGGGTGATGAGTCAACATTTCACATAGCTCAAGCAGTTAATAGACATAATGTATGTATATGGGGCTTGAAAAAAGCAGTGTCTTGCAAACTCATATTCATGGTAGCCCCAAAGTTAATGTTTGGGTTGGGCTTATGCAGAACTGCATTGTTGGTACTTTTTTATTTGTTGAAAAATTCATTAACGCAAATGTTTACTGAGATATGCTGCACAATTTGAAGACCTTCAACCCTCATCTTTCAACAAGATGGAGCTCTACTCCACTGGGGGACAATTCTTTATGACTGCTTGGTTACTGTGTTCCCAGAATGCTGGATTGGCCAAGATGGCCTGATTCTGAGGCTAGCCCAATAGGACTCCACTGATTTTTTTATGGATATAATAAATGATATAATCCCACTGGATTTTTCATGGGGATTTGTTAAAGGCAGAGGATAAAGAAAGGTGAGTGGTTTAAAGGACCTAAAGAAACAATGTACTGTGAATGCCATTGTTGCTGTTGATGTGGATTTGCTATTGATGACGGGGTATGAAATTGAGTATATGGATGGACATGGACATCCTCCATGCAGTTAAGGGGCATGTATCAAAGCCCATTAGTTTGAAAAAACAAAAACAAAAACATGTCTGTGAGTAGTGGTCATTTTTTCATGATTTTCAAAAAATAAGATAAGGCTTTTGGACCGCCCTGTATTTCTTTTAAATCACCAGAAAAAAGGGTCATTTATTGATTGAAAAGATCGAGTTAGTTTTTTTATTTTGTGATAACTTACTGATGTGGGTGTGAGCTCTCTCTCTCTCTCTCTCTTCTTAATAAGTCAGACTTTAGAATCAGTGTTTACAAACTGCAAAATATGGCACATAAAAAGTGTTTCAAAAATGGATAATGTATCAGGCATCTAAACCTTTTTTTAAAATCTTATGCTTAATTAATGTTGTAAAAAAATTTGGCAATATTGCTGACATGTCACAGCTGGGATCCAATTTTTCAGATCCCAGCTATGATTTTTTGATCGCTCGTAAGGTTCTTTCATGAGCACACTCAGTTGCTTTCCTTGTAGTCAGCCAACATATTCTGTGTTTCTTTCCTTTCTTCATCTTGGCAATGATGGAATGCCCAGAAAAACACCAAGGAATGCTCAAGTTTCTTTCCTTTCTTCATCTGATGGAATGCACAGGAAAACACAAAGGAATGCTCAATAATCAATTCCCATCCAGCTAAGATTTATGTGTCTTCTTGGCTTGAAGGATCACCAACAAATTCTGTTTTGCGAGGTCAAGATGTAATTTATAATGAAGTTTTTGTTGTCTTTACCCACGAATTTCAGTGGTTTCTCTTTCCATAAATAGATCCTTTTAAGCAACATTTTATTCTAACAAGAGGCCCTCACAAAGTGCGTCAGTTTGGGCCAGACTTCTTTTGCTTGGAAACTCTAGAAATTTCCAGACTATGCATTTCCAACTTCTATGTACAAATTAAATTTAAAATTAGAAAATTACTGAAACTTAGTTATTATGAAAGTTTCTTTCCAGTGCTGCAATTGGAGAATAGTGTTCTTAGAAAAATGTCATGTGTTATACACTATCTACCAATAATTGTCTGGACACTAGACATAAGCATGTGAATAGAAAACACTTACCCTAATTAATATCTGGTATGTTTGCCCTTCATCTGGAGCCAATGCTTGTTGAGGAAGGCTTTCAACCAAATTGTGGGCGATGTCAAGTGGAATTCCTTAACATTCCGTGTGCAAAGCCACACAGAGTTCAGCAACAGAATTGGGATTTGTCCCAAAGGTGTTCGATTGGGTTGAGGTCAGGACTCTGGGCGGCCTTGAGCAGTCGTTGCAGATGCATCTCTTCATACCAGTCCATAACAGCTGCAACTTTCTGGCAGGGTGTATGATCATCCAGGTAATAACATTTGTCTGTTCTGTAGAATTGCCACAGTGTAGGAAACACCTGATTATCCAGAATGTCAGTGTAAAGAACCACCATCATGGTAGCAGGGACCACAACCAGAGGTCCAAGTCCATACCAGTTGAGTGCATCCCCATACAAGAACTCCACTCCCCTACTAAACTTTACAGTGGGTGCTACACACTGTGGTAGCAGGCATTCTCAAGACTGTTGCCACACCTGTACCCAACCATTGGACTGAAACACATGAACCTTGATTTGTCACTTCATAGTACCATTTTCCACTGGTCAACTGTCTAGTTTACACACACTTCGCACCATGCTAGACGTATTACCCTGTTCAGTTTTGTGATGGTCGGCTTGTGTGCAGCCACTCTGCCATGGGAACCCAATGCATTGAGTTCTTTTTGGATTATATTGATACACACAGTGGTGTTGGTGCTGCTCTGGAACTTTTCATGGATGCTCTGTGCCAATTTCTGCCAGTTTTTCTGTGCTACCTGCTGTAACATGCGCCAGTCCCTGTATGTCATTTGTGGTGCTTGACTGGGATGTTTTTCTGCACTAGTATTGCCAGAACCTCTCCATTTGGTTATCACATTGCCAGCCATTGATTTCCCATGCTCCAGTTGAGTGCTGATTGCACCTATGGACATACCCCCTATGTGGCATCCCACAATGAAACCCCTTTCAAAGTCATTAAGTTCCAGTTTGGCAATGTTGGTTATTACATTGCCAACTGTAAATTTTGCATGCTCCAGTCGAGTGCTAATTGCATGTATGGACATACCCCTACGTGTCATCCCACGATGAGACTCCTTTCAAAGTCATTAAGTTCCAGTTCAGCAATGTTGTTTATCACATTGCCAACCACTGATTTTGCATGCTCCAGTTGAGTGCTAATTGCAAGTATGATGTGGCATCCCATGATGACACCCTTTTTAGAGTCACTAAGTTTCTGATTTGCCATGCTGCCTCTATTGGACTACTACGCTCACCCACTGTGTTCTGCAAATAGCCAAAGTCATTGCTCTTTCCACATTTTTCTTTAATTAACACACAGCAACCAAAAAATTGTATTTTGACTCTGCTGGGATCGAATCCCAGATCTCTCAATAACTAGCTGAGTGTGTTCGCCTTACGCTATGGTGCTAACAATCCACAATGCTACATGTGTTTATCTGTCAGCATCTGACTTCACAAATCCATAGGGATAGGCTCAGCAACTGAGACATCTCCATCTGGTGGGGCTTAATGGCACAAACTATTTAATTATAGCTAATAAATCCAAATGCCAAGAGAAATGGTGAAAAACTTCCAAATACGTGGAGACAGTGTAAATAGACAAAGTCATTGCTCTTTCCACGTTTTTCTTTAATTAACACACAGCAACCAAAAAATTGTTATTTGACACCGCACAGTTTTTCACCATTTCTCTCGCCATTTGGATTTATTAGCTATAATTAAATAGTTTGTGCCGTTAAGCCCCACCAGATAGAGCCGTCTCAGTTGCTGAGCCGATCCCTGTGGATTTGTAAAGTCAGATGCTGTCAGATAAACACACATAGTGTAAGGTGAACACACTTGGCTAGTTATAAAGAGATCTGGGGTTTGATCACAGTGGTGTCGAAATACAATTTTTCAGTTGCAGTGTGTTAATTAAAGAAAAACTTGGAAAGATGATGACTTTGTCTATTTACATTGTCTCCACACATTTGGAAGTTTTTCACCATTTCACTGCATTCTTCTACCTATTTACCAGTCATCCACCTAGTGGGGATCATGGTATGCAAATGATGTAATTAGTAAGCATGTCTGGACAATTATTGATAGATAGTGTATGTTAGTACTGAAAAATTGTTACTTTAATACTTAATTTTATCATAAAATCTATTTCTGTATATGTCTCTTGTGTGTTATCATCCTAATGATGATGCAAACTGTTTATTCTAGTTCTGCCTTTGACACAGCCACTGGACAAAAGGTGGCCATAAAAAAATTAAGCAGGCCATTTCAAAATGAAACACATGCCAAACGAGCATATAGGGAATTCAAGCTAATGAAGTTAGTGAATCACAAAAATGTAAGTTGTGGAAATCCTTCTTATGATTGGTGAATTCTTTTGCACATCAATATGAATTTTGTGAAAATCAATTATTTTATATATGAGCTTGTTGCTTTTTATCAGTATGTTATGTTTCCAATGTGCCACAATACAGGTAGTACATGATTGTTCAAAATGTCATCAAATGTGGCAGCCAATAGGCTGAAGAGCACTACAACCAAAGGCTTGGATCTTTACCAGCAAAAACAGCTCCACACTATCACAGATCCTCCTCCAAACTTGAGTGTAAGGACAATGCTGTTCACCTGTAGGGTTCCCCAGGAATACGTCATACCCAAATATATGCTTATCCAAGCGAAAGAGTGAGCAATGTGAGTCATCACTCTATGCATCCCCTTTCTTATCTTCTTTTGTCCATGAATGATGAATAAGACACCACTGCAGTCAAAATCTATCATTGCCTGGAGTGATGTGCATCTGTGTGCAGCTTTAGAATGGTAACTGTAGTTTACTGCAGTTCCCATCAGACTGTTCTGGTGCAAATAGATGTTCCAGTGGCTTGTGCAACATCACTGGCCAGGTATGTAACAGAGGATCTGCATGCCTTCTTCACTACAATGGCACTGTCTCTGCTTTTCCAGTGATGAAGAACATCAGTGACAGTGGATTTCAGGCAGAAATCCTAGAAGAGTGACAAGGCTACTGATTGCTAACTCAGGTGGATTTCAGGCAGAAATCCTAGAAGAGTGACAAGGCTACTGATTGCTAACTCAGGTGGCATCCTACTACCATGCCCCTTTCAAAGCTAGTAAGTTCAGTTCCATTTGGCATAATGGTAATGTCCTAATACAGACAACTTCGAAATCCACTGAGAGATGAAATGAAGTCTTGCTGTGAAGATCACGATTGGACATAGCAGCTATCTTTGGTGATGACCATCAACTCTTGGACTGCTAAAGAGTCTGTTTGCTAATTGCATTTATGACAGTAACCAAGGAAACAGCCAAGATTGGATCCATTTTTCTCTTTTAAGTATCACACAAATACTGTAGGTATAATACCCCAATAACAAAGGCAGTGTGTAACATCAAATATATGCATGCTAATTATGAAAACCTTAAGGTGAAAAGTAGCTTTATTTTCTCTTGTTCGAAGCACAGTTGTGCAGCTGGAAAATGAGTGAGAGCCCAAATCAGAAAACTAAGGAGTCACTGTATGCAAATGAGTTGTTACCAAGGGCTATCTCCTGAAGTAAGGGAGATACAGAAACATAATACCGCTTGTTTCAAAGCTTAGGAGAAGTGCTATCTGAAGTACATTGTCAGAGTGGAACCTGGGCTAATACCAGAAAAGTTATTGAATGCGATTACCCTGACAGCAGGTAAAACAGTGAGGCAACTAGAGAACATAAAGCTAGTCTTCAACTTAAGGTTTTCATCAGAATTTAGCTGGCTCAAAAAATGCTAGAATGATGATAAAAAGTTGTAGCAAAATGCTAAAGATAGTGAGCCACTTTTGTCGCTTGGAAAATCATAATCTCGATTGAATTGTTCACACCAACAACGCTTTAGGCATCAGTGGAAAACTAATGTTTTATGGCCTTGGGGGAATGCCATAAACATCACAGCTGACTCTGGTTTAAACTTGAACTTTGAATAGGGGAAGGGTCTAATACCTCTAGCCTCTATAATCTTATCGTACCTTACCCTTTATGGAGTGCTCTGTATGGAGGAGGAGGGGATAATTGAGACAATAGGTACTGTAGGAACATACCTTAAGGATTAAGAAAATAATATTAGCGGAGTGCGAAGCACTGCCAGAATTTCGTAAACTTTAGTTTTCACAGAAATAGAAAAGCCAGAGCAGAATCTGCTGATGGTTAATATTTAAACGGCTGGCACCATTTTGCTACAAACACTCATTTTTCTCTCGCATTTTGGATTAACTCATCACATTTCACAAAAATAGCAACCATAGCTTAACCTCTGGTTTTCATAATCAACATGCATGCATTTTATGGTACACGCTGCCTTTGGTATTACCATATTATACCTATTAGTGCTCTGTTCAAAAGAGAAAAATGGGTCCGATCCTGGATGTGTTTCCTAGGTTACTGTTAAAAATGCAATTTGCAGATGGCCCCTTAGAGGTCCAAGAGTCGACAGTCATTAGCAAAGGTAGCGGCTGTGTCTGACCGTAGTCTTCACAACAGTACTTTGCGGCATCTCCCAGTGGATTTCAAAGTTGTCTGTATTAGGACATTACCTGCATAGTCACTTACAATGCTGTCTGACACATGTGCCAACCCTCCTCTTTCTGTACAGCACCCAACACACCCCATGTATGACAGCCTAGGGTTCTGCAAATGCACATGAATGCTTATTTGTATATGTGGAGAATCCTGAACACTGTTGTCTACAATAGTGTATTTGAAATAAAAATTTCATTTACTTTGTTCCTTATAACTGCCCATGGCAAGCAGGGAAACAACGGTGATGTAATATTTTTTTTCACTCAAAACACTTGTTTGTGGTATTTTTATGGCAAACTAAATGTCCTTGTGAAGAGGATACAAGATAGTGGCTGTCAGATATTTGACAAGCACATACAGTGTGGCTTCTGGGTCCAGGGAAAGTTGACAGGCATTCCTTTTGGTGAAGAATATTCATAGGGACTTTTCCCTTCTTGAAGCCCTAATGTGAAGGCACATTATTACGGTGTTTACAAAACAAGATCCAACTTGCTGTCATGGATATGTTGATAGAACAAGTTTCTCTTGATCACTGCATCAATGTCGTCGCCACTCAAAACCCATTGCAAACTTTGATCTGTGTTGCCAACTACATAATGAAGATATATGCTCCCGTCTGGTTTTCCATAAAGACGAAGCCTTCCTGCACAGAAGGGGCCAAACACTTTTGGAAACTGATCAACTTATCGTGCTTCATGGATTTGAAGTGCAAAGTAATCATTGATGCAGTGATGAACAGAAAAATGCGTTCTTCAGTCACCCAGAGAATATATTGCTAAGTATGATTGCGGACGAACACACCCATGTCAGAGCTTTCGGATGGAGAAGAATAAAGAAAGCTAGACAACAACAGATGAATGATGTCATAAGAGAATTCGAAGTGCCACAATTAAATTTGGATGCTAATGAATATTATGAGATGATCGAGTGGACTAAAATGTGTCTTACCGAACCACCCCTGACAAAACACATCTCAGACGAAGATCTGGACTGACTAATCGCAACTTCTGCTACAGCTGGTGAAGAAATAACCAAACAATTGCATCACGGCAATTAATGCCACATTTTTCGGGTAAAGCAGATTACCGAACAAGATATACCATGTAGAATTAAAATTCTGAGGTGGAGGGAGGGTTGGCAGAACTCGAAGTGTTGCCACCTCCTTGTAGTGAGTTCTGGGTTGTTTCCATATGTGACATTGGAAGCAAGCAAAGAGCTACACGCTACACATTGCAAAGCAAACTGAGTGTACTACACATGCACACGCATGGTGCACTCAGAATAGTGCAATTTCATACGGATTTTTTGATGCCCTACATGCCAGGATGTCTTTACCTAGCCTAGCCCTACGGACCAAATGTGGGAAGAAAATGGTGAACTTCGCGAGCAGAGCAGAGACATAGCATATTGATCAACTTCAAACATTTTTTCAGTGTTATTGGGAACACTAAAAGACACTTTTCCGCACTAGGGGTTACTCGATTTCAATTGCCAAAAAATTCCTCTGTTTTTGCTTACGGCCCAGTGCGGTCGGAAAAATGCAAACTTAGTGTGCCGTACGGAGACGTAAGATATTGGTCAATTTCAAAAAGAAATTATTTTGTAATTCTTGTTGACCCAAATGACAACTTTTCAGCACTAGGTGATATGCAAATTAAAAAAGAGTTTTTTTCAGCCCACCAAACTCTTTAATCTCACTATTCCACCAAGCATTTACATTTCTGAATAAGGTAAGGTTGTAAGATACCAATCTTATTTTTCTTGGACCTTGAAAATTGTTTGGTGATTCTGATTGGTTCATATCAGTGGCGTAACTACCACCCCACAGCTGCGGGAGGGGGGGAGGGCAGGTAAAGAACAGCTGACAGCTATAGTTTTATGAAAGAATTCAAACAAGCACAAAAACAAACAAACAAACAATCAATTTACCCAAAGATTAATATTTTCCTTTAAGATATATTTACCTTTGCAGGTAAATAAATGTCATTCGTAAGTAAATGTCAAGTTTCGCTTTTAAAACACTGGATACACTACAGATTAAAATTATTCCATCCTTTGGCTCTGGCATGTAATACGATCACTCTGCAATGGGTTATAAATAATACAACCGCTCTCCAATTGCCCTTCCTCTGTACTGCTGAAGAAAAGTGCGAAGCCATCTGGGAATCCTCTGTGAAGAATGCGAAAGCAGTCAGTCACCTAGGATTACGAACAAGACAGGTGCATTTACTCACAGCAGCCGCAGATCTGCAATGTATAAGAGGGTGATTTTTTCAACTGATTTGTTTTATTTTGAACAAAACAATTAAACGTTGCTATTGCTTTTAGTGCTTCCTTATAGTTAGCATGTCTACGTCATTCACTGTGTAAAAACTTTAATATATAAGCGAACGACATCCATTTGCAAAATGTCCAACTGGAGCTCAATATTGCACGACATGAAAAGGAGAGCACATGAAGAAACTTCCCAAATCCAGCAGTTCTTTTTTACGCTGAGCCTGTTAAGCTCAAGTGACGTTTCTCATGAAAAGAGTGATGATTTCTTTAACTCATCAATTGTTCAAAGTTCAGAAGCTGTCATTTGACAAAAATTGAGCACTTCAGAAACAAGTGAAAGTAAAATGGATGATTATGAAGTCTTATAATTTTTAACCTTAACCATTATATATATTTTGATGAATTCATTCCTTGCGATAAAATGTATATTCATGTTCATGCATTGGTCCACGCACCGTGTTAATCCTGATTGGCTGATTAATAACCTTACACAATATTTCTGTTCCAAAAATTATTCAAAAGGTTAAAACTACAGGGCTCTAGGTACCCCCTTACTTTTTCAGACACTCTCCCTAGCTTTTTGACCTTTCCTCCGAACTACACACACACACAGTGAAAAACACATCCTCCCTCGTGTTCCAAGTCCTGGGAAAAATTTTGTGCTTAGGGGCATTGTAGTAAATCTTGCGGGGGAGGGGGACATTGTACTAGTTACACTACTGGTTCATATGAGCAGTAATTTGATGCAACTGTAATAATGACATTGTCAGTACTAAAGCTTACATAATCATTAACTCAACTCACAGATATTTGGAGTTACCCAATACCACATGTCAAAGTTCAGTTACAAGGACTTTGGGGAAGGATAAGGAGTTAAAAGGAATTCGGCATCAATCACACTGAAACATAAACAAGTCATTGTGCATGGCTGCTATATACTTTCTAATAAAACTCAACAAACAAACAAAAAAGCTTTAGAAAGTAAGATGAATTTCTTGACAAAAAATTCTTCACACCACCCATGATGCCAATGTTCCCATTTTGAACATTGCTGTACGTCTTCAGTGAATATATGAAAAATCAGTGTGTTTATGAATTAATATAAAAAAGGGTTCACAGCATGCATGAAAATATGAAAAACGGGTGTTTGGGAAAAAATTTAGGTTTTTGTTTTTTAGGACAGAATAAAATATCTAAAAAATATAAAGGATATTCAGTGATTTAAAGAAAAATTTCATTAGTAAATACTTTCTTCCAATTTTTCTTATTTTAATTGAAAAGTTCATGTTCCTAAATAAGAACATTGGTAGGTAAAAGGCTAAGTAACTTTTTAAAACAATAGTATCTTAAAATTGAACATAAAATATGTACAGAGTACAAAATATATGGTGTTTGCTGGGAACAATATAAAGGTTAAAAATCCACCAAGATATTTGTAGAATTATTTTAAATTTTAACCACTGCAGGTGAGCATATGATCACCCTTGGGCATTTGAAAAATATCTGAAGTTGTGTAATATCATCACCTGTATGCTTCTTTCATGTGTTCACCAGTGCTATGAATCCATTTTAGAACATTTTTGGTTCAAATAAGAGGTATTATTCATTGTGGTTTTCTTCTTTTGTATTTATAAAATTACCATGTCTGAGTGTCTGTCAGTCAACTACTGAATGTAGACATGAAATTTGGTATGCATGGGAGGGATAAGGGTCATAGTATAGTGCAACTTTAAGCTCTTTTTTGGAAATTCAAACTTGCTGATTCTTAATTTATTTAATTTTAAAAGCATTCAATCATTGTTAAAATCTGATCTTGTAGTTTTCTGTACCACAGGCTCACTCAACAATAGTTTATTTCATTGTTATGAAACATCTTTATACTGTTACACAATGATACTTTATGACACTTTGAATAAACACATTTCATGGTTCTGTTGTTCTTAAAGTTAAAGAACATAACGCCTAAAGATGTTAGAATTGATGAGGTCATGGAAGTTCTTTGAGCCATGATAATGAGTTGGTTGTCACACCGAGTTAGATGTTACAAGTACTTTTTCACTATTCTGATGGCAGGGATTAGGCCTTTTTTCATCAAAAACTGATGCTTCTTTTGAAATGAGATAGTGCTATGCATTTGAAGGTGTCAACTTATCAACTAAAGCTCCTGCTGGTGTAACTTTTCATTGGTAATTTTACATGGAATATTGATTTTTCTATAAATTTTGTGTTTTTTAAGAAGCCACTCAAGTGTCATTAGGAAACTGTTGGTTCTGAAACTTACCAAATTTTTAGCACGGAGGATTTTAGCATAAGCTTTCCCTGAAAAAACCATTTAGAATAATGGATTCATTTACGAATAATCGGTATAACTTTCACATTTGTGTTATTTTTTCATCTAATCGCACTAACGCATGAGAGTCTTGATTTGTGTTTTTCAGACATGGAGAGTCTGTCATGGCAAATAGTCAGATCTTTTTCAGAAATGGGTGCATAGTGAACAAATGGTTAATATAAAGTAGTAAATTAGTTGTCATATGCTTAGTGCTCTTTATGCTAATGATTCCACTAATTTTTTTCATGGTTAAACCTTTGAAATGTAAAAAATTTCAATTGACTATCACATTTTTCATATTAAATTCTTCAGTTTGCGTGTTTTGAATAGCTTGATTTTGCAAAAGTATGACCCATGAACTGATACATAAATATATATATATATATATATATATATATATATATAGGGATGTAAGGTCAGGTGATGCGTAACATCACAGCCTCTCCTTGACAAATGTCAACCCCGCCTTCTCGTGGTGCATCCTGTTCCCACTAAAGGGGCTCTGACGACCGCCCATAGCGGTATAACTATACCATCGGGATCAGAGGAAATTCTATCCCACACTCACCAACCCGCTTGGCCAGCGTGGTGAGTTATAGCCAAACCCCTCCAAAATGATTCCACAACTTAAATCTTGGCCCTCAGTCTCCGGCAGCTGGAATGTACCTGGCCAAGGCAGCGGCCAGTGCGACATGAAGGCAGAGGGTGCTAAGAATCCCCGGAGAACCGGACTAGGCTGCCATCTGATGCTGACCTTGGCTACTTACAATGGACGCTCTCTATCTTCTGATTCAAGGCTTCTTGAATTGGAAGAGGAACTACAAAGGATCAAGTGGGACATCGTGGGGCTAAGTGAAGTAAGGAGAAAAGGAGAAGATCTCATCGAACTGAAAAGTGGACATCTCTTCTACTATCGTGGGACAGATACTGGCAGAACTAGTGGTGTTGGATTTATAATAAACAAGAAACTGAAGGATAAAGTTGTAGAAGTTGAAAGTTCCTCTGACAGAGCTGCACGACTTGTTATCCAACTCTCGAAAAGATACCAGGCTCAGATTATTCAAACTTATGCACCCACCACAAGTCATCCTGAAGAAGAAATTGAAGAATTTTATGAGGAAATTTGTCATCTAAATAATAAAGGTAAGCAGCACTTGAAAATAATTATGCGAGATTTCAATGCAAAAATAGGGCAACGACAACAGAATGAAACTTCAGTAGGTAAATTCGGTCATGGCAACAGAAACCAGCGTGGAAATACTCACGTTGAGTTTGCAGAGGCAGAAGGATTTTTCATCTTGAACTCCTTCTTCAAGAAAAAGCCACACAGGAAATGGACATGGAGACATCCAAATGGGACGACAAGTGAAATTGATTTTATTATGTGTAACAAAAAATTCGTCATAGAAGACTGCAGTGTGCTAAACAAGTTCAACACAGGTAGTGACCATAGATTGGTGAGATGTAAGATGCACCTCAACACTAAACTTGAACGTGGCAAGCTCATAAGACAAACAAAATCTATTGACATAACCAACCTTAAAAAACACCATAATACCTTCAAGTTAGAACTGAAGAACAGGTTCTCTGCTTTAGAAGGCCTAACATCGGAAGAAGTGGACATCTCTGAAGTTAACAGAAAAGTAACCAAAGCTCTTATGGAAACAGCGACAAAATTAGCTGGGTCTAAGAACAAGTTGCATGTGAACAAATTATCAGGAAAAACCAAAATGTTGATGCAAAAAAGAAGAGAGATGAGGACAACTAAAGAAGATGTGACTTCCAAAGTGGAATATATAGAGCTATGCAAGACAGTAAGAAAAAGTATCACTGAAGACGTAAGGAAATTCAACTGTGAACTAGTGAGGAAAGCAATTGAAAACAACCAAAGCCTAAAGATAGCAAAGGGACATCTCAGTAAGGGAAGAAAATAGATTATGGCACTGAGAAAAGAAGATGGTTCTGTAACAAGAAATAGAGGCGAAATTTTGACAAGAGTGAAAGATTTCTACTCCAAATTATATGAAAGGGATGATATATGCACTCCAGACATCATGAAAGATACCAGTACCAGAGTTCCTCCAGTCCTTCCAGCAGAAGTTGCACATGCAATCAAGAACATGAAGCGAGGAAAAGCTCCAGGAGAAGATGGAATTACTGTAGACATCATACAAGAAGCAAGTGGAGAAATCGAAACAGTACTCGCCCAAATTTTCACTCGATGCCTTAATGAAGGAAAGATTCCTGAGGACTGGAACACCGCTACAATGATCCTGCTACATAAGAAAGGTGACATTGAGGATCTCGGAAACTACAGACCTATCAGCCTCCTATCAGTAGTTTATAAAATCTTCACTAAAGTTCTTTCACACCGCTTGAAGGTAACACTGGACATGGCTCAACTGAGAGAACAAGCTGGATTCAGGAGTGGCTACAGCACAATAGATCATATCCACGTGCTGAGAGAACTAATTGAAAGAGCGAGAGAATATGAACTTCCATTGTGCATGGCTTTTATCGATTATGAAAAAGCCTTTGATTCGGTGAAACCATCAGCAGTTACAATGGCTCTGAAAACCTGCGGTATTGAAGATGCATACATTAATATTATTAATAACATCTATGAAAATGCAAGTGCAAAGATTAGGCTGTTTGAAAATACAACACACGTAAAAATTGGAAAGGGAGTGAGACAAGGTGACACCATATCTCCGAAGCTCTTTAATGCCACATTGGAGGGTGTTTTTCAGTCGCTGAGCTGGGAAAACAAGGGGATAAAGATTAATGGAGATTATCTAACCCACCTTCGCTTTGCTGATGACGTAGTCATTTTTGCAACTACCCCATCAGAGCTGCAGAGTATGATCCAGGAACTTGCTGACAAGAGTAAAGAAGTGGGATTAAAAATGAACTTTCAGAAGACAAAAGTGATGTTCAATGCTTTTACAAGAAATGAAGATTTATCGATTGATGGAGAAAAGCTGGAGATAACAGACACGTACGTTTATCTTGGACAGCAGATATCAAGTGAGGGTCACATTGATGAAGAAATTAATCGGCGTACAAAACTTGCCTGGAGAGCTTTTGGAAGAAACAGCATAATTTTCAAGAGCAATATGCCATTATGTCTTAAAAGAAAAGTGTTTGATCAATGCATCCTTCCAGTGCTTACGTATGGTGCAGAGACGTGGACCTTAACTAAAAGAGACATACAAAAGCTACAGACAACTCAAAGAAGCATGGAGAGGTGCATGCTTGGTGTAACCAGGAGAGATAAGAAGAGGAACTCGTGGATCCGAAAAATGACAAGAGTGGAAGACATCATGATCAGAGTTAAATCCCTGAAATGGCAATGGGCTGGACATACTGCCAGAAGGACAGATCATCGATGGACAGCCGAAATTTTAGATTGGATTCCAAGGGACAGGAAAAGACCCAGAAGAAGACCACATGGGAGATGGGTGGATGAAATTCGAAAGTATGCAGGGGTGACATGGAGGAGACTGGCACAAGACAGACCGTTGTGGAGGAAACTTGGGGAGACCTTCGTCCAGCAGTGGATTGATAATGGTTGACAATGATGATGATGATGATGATATATATATATACTCAAGGCTAATGTATGTACTGTATGTCTGATGACCTACGAACATCAAACATCAATGAATGTATGTGATGTTCAAATTTACAATCGATGATTTGAACATCACAATCAAAATATGTGATGTTCAAATCATCAATTATGAACCTTAAATGCCAATTATTTGTTACCTAATAATTTCTGGTTTTTACCCAAGTGTAGAAATTTATAGATATAAAGTGAAAAACTCTGTAGACAGCAGTCCCATCCTCAACATAATATGTTGTTTTGATCTAAATCATCTCCCTAACAGGGTGGTAAAGCTGTAATGCCATGATCGTGATATTTCACTGGCTTCATTTTGACTACACAAGATGAATCAACAGACTCTTATTTCGTCTTTTCTAACCTTCTTGCACACTCCAAACATGATAGAAGCTATTACAAAATTTTGTTTTTTATTGGTGTAGTAACTTATATGTGCCAATCTTTCACACACCTACTGGTGGCTCTTTGGAGGTAAACTTATGCTGCAAACCTATGCAGCAAAACACTTACAGAATAACAGAAGCAACATATTAATAGGTTGTGCTAAAATTTGGGGAAAGCACTTTGGGAGTGTTAGGTGTATTCTTCTGCTGCGGTTAATGGTGGGTTTGTATTTGTTTCAGACTTTGTGGTTCTGTGTGCTACTACATGGTACAAATAGTTCCAAGTTATTTCTGTGGAAAGATCTTGACTAGGTTTCTTCAATCATTCTTTTGAATTTGACATAATGCATGAAACTTACAATTTGAAATTTGATCTTGCTGTTAACAGCATTAGATTTCCAATGCATGTATCCTTCCAAAGTAGTTACCAGCAAACTCCTTTACGTTTCAGATAATGGCTCTCCATATGTTATTGCATACTATAAATAGTTCCACCATTTAATAAATATAGTAACAGGATTCTTTTAGAGAGGAAATATATTTCAGTGAAATGCAAATAGAATACAAGAAATAGAAAATGAGAAAAATGTGAAATTTCTCTCATGTCATTTCTTCAAAGATTAACATTGCCACTCCTACATTTGCACTTTCTCTCATTTCACCTTGCCTTATTTTTTTTTTTTTTTAATCTTGATGGATCTAGGTAGATTTACCAACATTCTGCAATGGAACATGACTAACTGTCAAAAAATGCATGTAAATTATCATCGAAACTGCCATCATGGTTCGCATGGTTCAGGAGGCCATGTTTTTATTCCATGCATTGCAATTGGCCCATTTGACTTTCTATTTCAGTTTTAACAGCTACAGTTTCCTGTTCACCTCAGTTTCCCCAAGAGTATAAAAAAACACATTGCTTTTCCCATTTTCAGTTCTATGTTGATTGCTCAACTGTTAAAAGATTGAACAACCAAAAAGCTCAACATAAGGTAAACCATTGTTGGACTCAACCTGGAAACCCATGTTTTTCCCATATTCAGCTCTATGTTGGTTTCTTCAGATTTGACAAACATTAAAACCTCTTTTTTACGGGTCTTATAGAGACGTAGTCCCGATGACGAACTAGGCTTTAGTTTGAAAATTTGACAACCAACTTTTATGAATAATAACCTCTATAAGACTCGTAAAAAAGTTAGTTCCACAGTACACTATGAATAGAGGTGCCATAAATTCATTTACAACTAGGATTAAAACCTCTTTGTCATGGATGCAAATGGAAGAATACTTAATGTTGTCAACCCAGAAGCTTTTAAAGGTTAAACTTATTTGCTGTTTGAAGAAACTGTACATTACACTGATCACAACACAACAAAAAATAAAAAAATGTAAGTGAGTGTGTGTGTGTTCAGTTGGTGTGTATGCAGGGCTAGCTGGACCACAGGGGAAACCGGGGTGGTTGCTCTGGGCCTTGCAGTTCAGGGAAAAAAATACAGAATAATTTTTGGTAGAATGTTTCATAATTATTATTTGCTTTGTAAGTTTTGGGGTGTGATGCCCTTAAAAATATATTTTTTGAAGTTATTTTTGTTTCTAATCTCCCATTTTCAAATAAGTTATCACCCTTCGCAGTACAGATACTGAGATTTGCAGATTTCAAATGATAATTGTAACCACTTCGACATTTTCCTCATTCATGAAATAGCAAATTAAATTTCATCATTTTGTGGTCAATACTTTTATATATTCAACAATTTGTGTGTAAACCACATACTTTTAACAAAAAAAAAATAAAAAAAAGTAACAATATCAAAGTTACTTTTGGACTACATACGGAGGCTAATTATCCAAACTTAAAAGACATTAATAGAAATTAAAAGAAAAGGCAATTTTTATATATGAGCGTGTATAAAAGTTCAAAAAGTCACTAAATTGTGAGTTACTCCACTTTGCTTTAAAAATTAATCAATGAAACTTGTATACAGGCAAAAAAAACTATTTATATGAATTTATTTTAGAAGGGTCCTTATTATTTCCTACGCAAAAATATTCGCTATGCAGGTAGTTTTTTAATCATTTTGTAAGGAAGTTTTTATAAGAGTCACAACACAACCTCAACCCCCTCTTCCTGGAAAGGAAATTGTATACTTTAACACTTTATATATATATATATGTGTGTATGTATATCCTGTCTCTGTCTGTCTGTATCTCTCTCCTTCTCTTTGTCTCGGAGCTTTCAATCCATATTAATGTCTTTTTTTTTAAACTTAAAGCCAATATGTACTTCTTTGAGATAATTATATTTTGTCTTCATGACAATTTTGGTGTATGTTCTTCATGGATAGCATTTTTCATGTAATGATTTTATTAGCATATGAGATTTATTTTATAGTGCCCACAATGAAATTTTGCCCTGGACCCTCTGGAAGCTACACCCGGCCTTCTCTCTCTCTCTCTCTCTCTCTCTCTTTCTGTGTGTGTTCACTTGGTTTGTGCATGTGTGTGTGTGTGTGTGTGTGTGTTCACTTGGTTTGTGCATATGTGTTCAGTTGGTTTGTGCATATGTGTTCAGTTGGTTTGTGCATATGTGTTCAGTTGGTTTGTGCATGTGTGTGTGCTTCAAAGATATCTTCTGATCAAATGGTAAATTAAAAAGTAGATACATATTTATACACAAACAAGGTCTGAGAATCTTGCAGTGGGTTATTGCATCCAGATGATGCAGATTAATCAGAACAAATGTAATACTGTATGTGAGTGGTGTACTTAAGCAGGGGTGGAGAGATTAGAACACTTCTAGTGAAACCCAAAAATCAATTATTAGTAATTCAGAAGAATAGGTGAGTATTATAGAAGAATATTATTAGTATATGCTGTGCTATCTGTTTATCACCAAATGACATAAATGTCACTTATAAATGTCCATGAACCACTTGCATAAGATAATACCCCTAACATTTCCCACCCTCTAAAAAAAATATTTTTTCTTGATACTAATTATGGAAAAGATTGGAATTTTATTGTGTCTAATAAATGGAGAATTAGTGTTAAAAAGAAGTAACATTTAAGTCATTTTGTAAATTCAAATAGATTGAGTTTTTAATTGTTTTTTTATAAGTTGTGTATCTGTGTATGCCTTTTGTCATCTATAAATTTTCATGTATAGTTTTGAAATATATTATTATTACCTCCTTCCCATTCATGTAATATTTTTTATCAGCTTGTATTAATATGTTTTTTTTGTTGTACACTCATCAAAGTATGAAGCAGATTAATTACTAAGTACCTGCAAAATTTGCCAATGTTCAAGGCCATCATGAAAGATCCTGAATAGTGTCATGTTTTTATCTGTGGGACTATTGATTGTTAAAATAAGAAACAGGTGCCACTTTTGTGAAATGTAAATCACTTCTATTTTTGCAGACCATGTCTTGTTCAACCAAAGCCTTCAGATTGTGACTAATTTGCTGAAAACAAAGAATCTTTTTGTTTACACATATTTAGATCTTCTCTCTTTAGTAGTGATTCAAATAATTATTTGTTTTGAAAAATTAATGTCTGCTTGCTGAAGCTTACTTAATAAACTCTTTTCCCCTTCTAGGTAATTGGTTTATTAAATGCATTCACACCACAAAATACTTTAGAAGAATTTCAAGAAGTGTAAGTTAATGTTCTGCTACTTATTTAATATTGACTTAAATGTCAATTTGTACTGGTTTTATCATGTTTGATTTTGCATATAGTTAGTGTAAGATTTTCCTGGTATTGTACTATTTTTTAGTGTGTGTGTGTGTGTGTGTGTGTGTGTGTGTGTGTGTGTGTGTGTGTGTGTGTGTGTGTGTGTGTGTGTGTGTGTGTGTGTGTGTGTGTGATGTTTTATTTCATTGATTAAAATAAAACAATTTAGATATTTTTTTTTGTCATTGAAAGCCTACACAATACTAAGTACTGGGTTGATCATAATTCGTATGTAATGTATGCTTAACGTAAGGCATTTATGATGAAATCATTGTTGAGTTTCAACATTGTTAATACTTGTAGGGTAGTTTTTCCAACAGTGGATTCATGTAGTTGTGCTCTATAATATGATCATTACATTTTTGAAAAGAAAAAAACAACAAATGTTCTTATGTTATCACTGCATCTATCTATAGATGCTCTATATCTCTGCACTTTCAATAAGTTTTGATGTAAAAAGTCTTTTCCTACCTTTTTCAACAAAGACCATTTTGTATAATTTTATTCTTAGCATACTGTTTAATGCAACCCCCCCCCCCCACCACCACCACCACGGCATCTCTGCTTCTAAACACCTAATTTGAAAAATTCTTTTTGCTTCAAATAGAATTCATGGTGAAAAATGTTTTGAATTGGAATATGATTTCTGGTTGTTTGTAATGCACAGTTTTGCCACTAGGGAGCATAAGTGCAAATTTATGTTTCCAATATAATTTGCAACAGTATCACCATTCTTAAAAACTTTATTGAAAAAATTCGATTTTGGTTAGATATTGCTAATGGCAGAAAACATTTTGTGCATATCTCCTGCTCAAAATAATACAGTTTTTCCTCTAGAGGCATGAATGCATATATCACAGTCTTCTCTATCTCTGCTTCTAACAGTCTTATTTGTAAAAAATGTTTTTATGTCTTGCAGTATTCATGATGGAGAACATCTTGCTTATAGTGTCTAATTTTTTACAATCCACAGCCTTTGCCTTGGGAGGGCAAAAGTGCATATTTCTGTTTACAGCATATTTTCAGCCATTTCTGCACATCTAAAAATTTTGTTAAAGAAACTTTTCCATCAAATGACGACATTTTGTGCGTATTTCCTGCACAATTTGCCCACTTGAGGTGCAAAAGTACATTCTGTATTTCTTGATATCACTGCTTCCAAATGCTGTTTTGAAAACTTTTTATAACATCAGGTGCTGTATACTTTGAAGAAATTTTTGCATATACCCTTTGATTTTTTGTAATGAATATTTTCAAAACTAGGTGATATTAGTGTGCATTCCTGTTTGCAACTGTATCTCTGCTTCAAAAAATTCTGTTGAAAAAGTTACTTTTCTAATGTATGTCATTTTCTATGGCAACAGTGTGTGATATGTCATGTTGATATATCAGTGTATGTATGTCTTGTCATTTTCTATGGCAACATTATTCTGCTGATTGTGTACGTATAAAAACGTTTAGTTGTATCTGAAAAATTCTTTTTCCTTTGCATAGTTTCCATTTTTTTTAATAAATAACAGGATATGGATCAGAGACTGTCAGATGGCATCCTAATGCCAGTGCACTTTATGTTGTATCATCTTGTTACAACTGCAAATATCCTGTCTGTACATCATTGCTATTTGCACAAAAAAAGACTAAACATCTCCAGTAGGCTCAGGAGCACTGGAGGGCTTGGATCCTAATGACTGGAAAAGGATAATGTGGTCTGATGATACACTTTTTCAACTCCACTGTAGCAATACAAGGATGAGAATTTGGGGACAGCAGCATGAAATTATGGGTCCAATCTTCATAGACATAACTCTCCAGGCTGATGGAAGCATTGTAATAGTGTAGGCCATGATTTCTTGGGAGACATTTGGCCACTTTGTTGCAAGTAGACAAATGCCTGAATGCCACAGTGCTCCCAAGCATATTTAAACATAGCTGTTTATCCACTATAGTCTCTTCTACCTTCATAGCAGTGGCGGCTCATGGCAACTGAAACAGGGGGGGGGGTAGTAGCTGAAGTCAAACAATGAAATAAAAAAAAACTGTCATTATTAGGCCAACTATTCAGACCCCCACCCTACCCCCAAGATTCCTTTACTCTGCCTCTGTTTACCCCCTTGACTCACAATAATGCCCAAATCAGGCAGGAATGTGTCAACTATTGTATTCCACACGAAAAAAATTTCCTCAGAATAGAATGCATAATTATTAACAGAAAAATGTTAAAACTCCTTAAATAAAATTTTTACCTTAAAACATATGAGCATTAATTTATGTTAGTTGTGCTTTGTGTTTCATCAGATTTCTCAACTGAGGAATAATCACAGGATTCACAGGATAAAAAAATGTAGTGAAAAAATAATAACTCCAAATATATGTAGGGAGGGAATGTTTCATAAATTTCGTCCCATATAGAATGAGTACAATACTACCATTTGCATTATTTGAAAGGTTTAACCTTTGTTTTAAAGAACTTGTGAAACCTAAAAACATATATGTACTCATGTGCAAATTATACTTACAGGTTTTCTCATTTATTTATTTATTTATTTTTAACATAGAAAATCCTCTCAGTTAAAACTGAAATTAGTTCTGCAAAGCGCTTTGTAAACTTCATACTCTCGGAAACTCAAATTTTTGGGCTGATAAGCACCAAGTTTTTTTAAGTGAAGCTTTTCTTCCAGATTTAAAGCAAAGAATGGAGATTTTAACAAAATATCCACTCCATTCATTGTAATCGACAAGCAAAAAAGTCACGACACAAAGGGACAAACTATCACTGAGAGAGACACACACAGAAAAAACAACTAACTGAACTTTGAGCTTGGTTGGGGTAAGCTTCCCTGTCAACCTACGGCGTTAAAGAAATGGATACTGTCCTGGCCAATCAAATTAGCGTGGGACCAGATAGGCCTGGCCCCACAGCTTTTTGCACATGCGTTAAGGCAGTGTTGTATGTAGGCCATCATACTGAATGAGACTGGGAGGAAATTGTCTCCTCTACGCTTGCATAGTGATGTTACTAGGGCCTGTTGGAGCTGGCCCCAATAACCTCACACTCTGAACGTGATTTCTTTCCTCAGGGAATAGTTTTTCATTTTTGAAGGAAAATTTTCCCTTAGGTAATGGTTTTTGAAGGGAAAGGTTTATCACCATGTAGTTAAGAGAGAGAATAAGAATCAGGGCAAACAAAAAATTATTTCCAAAAATAGATAATTTTAGGTGGGGCCCAGCCCCTCTGGCCCCTAATGACGAACCGCCCCTGTTTCATAGTGATGGATACTTCCAGCAGGATGCCAGTGGATTATGCCAAAATGCCCACATTGTTTTATGCTGGTCTTAGGAACAGGAGGAACAGTTTTTCTCCTGCTTCAGTTGGCTATCTTGGTCTCTAGACCTCAGTCCACTTCCAGATGGACAGCGCACCATCCATATCGGAATGCTCATATTGTGTGAGAATGGTTTCAGAAACGTGATGAAGAGTTTTTCCGCTTCATTGGCCACCTGATTTTTTCAGAACTGAAACCCATGGAGACTTTCAGAACAATAGTGAAGGGCAGTCCACAATGTCTCATAGGGATTTTGCAAACATGATGGAGCCTTTTTCCTGCTTCATTGGTCATCCCTATCCCACCACAGAGAGTTCCAGCAGGACTGTACACTAGAACTGAGACAGGCTGGGCCCGAGTCCAGGCCCTAACCAGGCTCGGGCAGGCTCGGGCTGCCATATATAGATTTTTTTTTACCGCTCAGTTTTATCAAATGGTTATTGGTTTTATTTTCAAAACTTTTTTTTTTCCCCAGCAGCAGTTCTCACTCCCTGCCAGAAAGTTGTTCTTTTAGTTATGTCTGTTGTTTGGCTATCTGTAGGAGGGTGAATGAAATTTAATTAGTCCCTTTAGGCAATGCAGTTATTCCGTCCATTTGAAGCCGACTGACAACCACCAGGGAACGGCTACAGACCAGCCAGAGAAAATGCGTTAGAGGTGGGTGGGTAGGCTGGGGGTCTGGCGCTCTTTGGTCAAACCTGGCCCTTGCACCGCTAAAATCAACTAACTAACTAACTAAGCTGGGGGTGGGGGTCCTGACTTGTAATATGAGGTGTAAAAAGGAAACTGACAGGCGGCAAACATAAGAAAGAGTAAGGGGAGAAGGGAACAGTTGAAATGCACCCTGATTTTCCGATCGGATAAAGGAAAGGAGAATGGTTGTCTGGAAGACAGTAAACAGCCAGTTAAGCTAACAATGTACAGTACTTTCCCATTCTCTAGTTTTATGATACCTAGCTTTTGTTTCCTGGTTCTGCCGTTAGATGTTTAGGATGCCGATGAAGAGATTTTCTGAAGGCATAAATTAGACCCAAGATAAGTCTCGATTACCCGTGATGGTTTGCGCATAAGATTAAATTCTCTCCATAATTGCTTCGTAAAACTATACAGTAGCCGGAAAGACCGACGGGCCTTTGAAGTTTTCTGATGCTTTTTGTGATCAACATTTAAAACCAGTTGCATCTTCCACGTACTGTAAAGAAGTGCATATATACATTGTTATTGTTAGTGTCACTGGGACACACTTTTTGTTGATGCCATATAAATTGTGGAACAAGATGAGTACATAAAAATATAGAAAGCACGAAAATGAAACTAGATGTTAAAATCATCTAAATGAAACTTTTGCTATGATTCCGGTTGGCGCGCGAAAGCTGAGGATCAATTTATAACATACAGCAAAAGAAAAAAAAATGACCTGATTAAATAGTTTAAATTAGATCTACCAAAACTGTTCGTGTCCTTCTGCACTGGGTAGTTTTTACAGCAATTTAAAATTTTCAATAGTTCACAAAAGTTGCTAAAATAAAGCAAAAAAAAAAAAAAAAAAAAAGTCTACTCCGGGCTCGGGCTCAGACTCTATGACAAAAATGGCAGACAGTGCTCGGGCTCGGACTATAAGACTTCGGGCCTGGGCGGGCTTGGGCCCCCAAAACTGAGCCCAAACTCACCTCTACTGTACACCATGTCACAATGCCACTGCTGTGTTAGATGTTTTCAGGAACATGATGGAAACTCTTCCCTGCTTCATTGGCTCACTTAGTCCCCAGCCTCAATCCAATGGAAATTTCCTGATGGACAGTGCATCTTGCCACAATGCCCTTATTGTTTTGGGGTAGTATCAGGAACATGCTGAAGACTGTTTGATTTCAACTGGCCATCCTGTCACCAGATCTTTGACTTCTCGGACAGTGGACCATTTGTATAATGGACACATTGTCTTGGAGTGATTTCAAGAACATGGAGAGTTTTTCCTACTATATTGGCCATCTCAGTTCCCAGACCAAAATCACATGGAGATTTTCAAAAGGACAGTGAATAATGCCCACATTGTCTTGGGGTGTTTTTAAGAACAGGATGGATACTTTTCCATGCTATTCATTAGCCACTCAATTCCATAGAGACTTTCAGTGCAATGCATCATGCCACAATGCTTACATTGCTTTGGATTTGTCTCAGTAACTTAAGCTTTTTGTGCTTCAGTTGGCTAACTCGGATCTCCATAGCTCTGTTCCATGGAGACTTACTTCCAGGATAATGTATCATGGCACAATGGCTACATTGTCTTGGAGTGGTCTGAGGAACATGATGGAGAGTTTTCTCTTTTTTATTCGCCATCTCAGTTCCCTGACTATGATTCTGTGGAGACTACCAGAAGGGCTGTTCATTGTGCCACAAGACCCACATTGCTTTGGGGTGGTTTCAGGAACATGATAGTACCATTTTTCCTGCTTTGTTGGCTACCTTAGTCTTCAGGATCATTTGTGAGATGAAGTCACACAGAACAACAGCTGTATGGATCCACTGCTATAGTGTGTGGCATAAATATAGAGACAGAACAAATTCTCGAATAAAAAAGAAACAACAAGCTGAAATGTACACCTCATATTTATAGCAAAAATAGCATAGGACATGCAGCTGCACAATAGTTTGACGGAAACATGACAATTCCAACGCCAAGTACAAGAAAAAAACCAGAAATACGCTGTCTCAAAAATATAAAGACTTACTAGTTATGAGCACCTCCGGTACGAATAGTGGAGCCGTTGTTCCAAATAACACAGAAAACCCAATTGGGCATGCTGTCTACCAAGTGATGTAAGTGTTCTGGACGGACTGTGTACCAGCTTCATTCAATCTGCTCTTTCAATGCCACCACACTTGAGAACTGCCGTCATTCGCATACACATCACGAGCTAGGATACCCCAGAGATTCTTGATAGGGTTCAGATCTGGACTGAGTGCTGGCCAATCCATTACGGTCACATGATGAATGTTAAACCAGCTTTTTGTTGGTGCAGACTGATGGATAGAGGCATTGTCTTGCTGTAACAGATAATCAGCACCCGCTAGAGTTTCAACAAATGGTAGAAGGTGGCTGCTGAGTATGTCCTGATATGTTTCGGAGTTTTGCCTGCCTTGCAGAAAAGCGATATCCGTTGTCCCGTTGAACGCAAAAGCTCCCCAGACCATCACAGATCCCCTTCCTTTCTGTCTGCTGAAGAAGGTGCATGGCTTGCGCCGTAAATCATGCCAATAGCAGTTCCAACCATCAGGGCTGTCCAGGTTGAACTTTTTCTCATCAGAGAAAATAGTTCTGATCCACTCATCCGTCCAGTGCATGTGGCTGCTTGCCCATAACAACCTAGCTTCTTTGTGGTGCCGTGTGAGGTGTGACAGATAGCACATTTTATGAAGCACAATGTTGCGACTTTCCTTGATTCATCGATGGACTGTGTCCTTTGAGACGGTGACACCAACAGTCCAAGAAACGTGATATAGTGATAACCTTTGGGATGAAACTAAACGCATGATGGCATGATCATCTCATTTGGTTGTTATTCGAGGCCTTCCAGGCCATTTTCTGGCAGTTAACACACTGCATTTCAATAAAGTCTTATAAATGACTGCCCTACTCCTCCCCATGGCTTTACAAATTTTTGCTACAGGCAATCCATTTGCTCTCAGTCTCCAAATCTTCTGCACCTCCTCACCAGAAAGTTGACTGTTGCGTGGCATTTCGGCAGATGAATGTCTGACGGTAGGTCCACTGTCTTTTGTTGGCTGGACCAAATTATGGCCCATGCACGTGCGTACAACATGCTAATTTGTACATCTCATTTGCATGTGGCTACTTTATATAGTTGTCTTTATATTTATGAAACACCTAAAATTACACTATTTCACTTTGTGGTGTTCTTTTCACACAATCTGGTCATCTCGACGGATCGAAACATTTGTTGTAGGGTTATGTGTAATTAGGCACCACTTCAGCTTCCTACCTATATTCACATTGCGTTCATGGCGCAAAGTCGACTCTATATTTATGCGACACACCTTATCTAATCTTCGTGAATTTGGAAAATGCTATTCAATGTGGGTGTGCCAATATTTCCGCAGAACATTGCCAAAATTTAGTTGAATCAATATTGAGGTGAATTGCTGCTGTCTTGAAGGCAAAGGTGGTTCACACATTATTATTATGGTCCTAGTAAATTGGCCACTCTGTGTACGTTGTATCAGTGTAGTAGGCCAGTGCAAAAATGAAAAGAAAATCTTTTCAGTTATACAAGATGTTACTTTTTAAAGATTGAAATACTTTTCATGCTGGGTGATTCACAGAGGGCTAAACACATATTTTGTCGAATATATCGGGACATGAAGAACATGAGTTTGGAACATGAATAACTATTCTCCGTTCTATGACTAGTTAATTGCACTAATTTCCAGTTATGTTGATGGTTCTCATTAGGTGGCAGAGCTGACAACATGAAGTCTGTGTAGACTGGTTTGTGCGACAATCATTTGTTGGTCATATTACTGTACCAGAACAAAATGTTGCATTTAATTCCAAAGCATTTCGTCATAGTCCATATGTACTGGGTGATTGGTTTTTTCAAGGAATGTTGGAAGATGTCTTAGAGGAAATTCGGTGGTTGTACTGCTAAGGCTTTCCCAAGAGACTGGAAGATTATATTTAACCTGTCAATGAGTCGTAAATAAAAAAAACTTCAGATCATAACATGCCACCACTGTACAAGAGTTTCAGCCACCTTTATCATGCCAAATGAATGCCTTACTGTGAAGGGGTTGTGCAATTTTTTTGGCCCAAACCATGGATTGCTGGACATAACATGACAAAGTCAGATTCTATGCATCTGAGTACATGAACTTGCAAACCAGAGGCGTAACCAGACATTCCTGCGCCTGGGGCAAACCACGAAGATATTGCACCCCCGATTTGTCTACATACATACATACAATGCATACATACAAGTTCTCAATTAAAAAAATATGTTACAGCCCAGTGTTATCTGTATGTGGGAGGAGCAATCAAACTCTGACATTTTGTACTGCAAACAGGCTGAATGCACTTGGAAGTCGTATTTTAGAGTTGCAACAATGACCGAATAGCCCCAGAGAATCTTCCATAATGTAAACAATTACCTTGGTGCACCAGTGCTTGTGTGGTATGAAACGTTTGGTTTCTAGAACGAATAATTCATCCGAGATAGGTCTGGGCTCGAATCTAGGGTGAGGCACGGATGGCCTGTTTGTCTTATGGCACTGGCTCTATCCCTCTCTCGGAACCAGTGGCCCTAAAGTAGCGGCAGGTAACTGCTTTTAGCTCACTTTAGCTCACACGTTAAATCTCAAACATCCTTGTCCTGCAAGCTAACTTAAGTACAACCAAGCCTTCATTTCTGAATGTGAAGAACTAACACTCCTAAGCCACCCCCGTGGCGCAGTGGCCTAAGCAATGGCTTCTGATCAAGGAATGGGAGACTGCTTATAGCCCACTGAGTTGCTCACAGTGGCCGTTAAACTCCCAATCAGAAAAACAACAACATCCCCTGAACATTTTGAGGAAGAAAAGAGAATTTTAAGCTGTCAAGACTACCGAAATGGGTGGAAACATTATGAGTAAATTCCCTTAATGGACATTGTATGGGGTGAAAATACTGTACCAGAAACTGGTGCAACAGTTTCAATTCAGTTTTAATTGGATTGTAAGCAGTAATTTTTGCGTCCTCTTCTGCCTGACCCACCCTAGTTACACCTCTGTTGCAAATCACACATATGTGAGAACTAGAAACCTACCTGCTCTTTGTGATTAATCACTGCATCTCAAAAAAATTGTCTGGTGTCCTGGCTCTGTATCATCAGGCCAACAAATGATTACATTTAACAAAACAGTGCCACATTCACACCTTTGATAAAGGCATGACAAATCAGCAGCATCTTCCAGGACATGGTACTTTGAAAGGTCTGTGGCCCCTAAGATCTCATGACCTGATGCCTCAGATTTTGTTCTCTGGGCCACTTAAAAGGGAAGGTGTGTGCCAACAAATCAAGTAATTCAAGATCTCCAGGACAACATCAGGCATGAAATTTCTGTTAGTAATGCCTGTATGTTACAATGAACATTTGCTAGTATGGAGCATCTGGTGAATATGTGTCTGAATGCTGCTGGTGACCACTTCCAGCATCTTCTCTGAGATGGCTCTGTTTGACATTGACAAAGGTATATTTCTATCAGATACCATCCAATTCTATTTGGGCACTCATGCATTATTAGATAAAACAAATGTTCAGTCTTCAGTCCCTTATGAATTGCTCTGTCCCAGCAAAAACAGTCTTGTGGGCCAGCAATGGCCCAGCACTATATTGCCGCTGCCCAACCGTCAATAAAATGTCCCAGTGGCCACCACACGGGCTAGCAGTTTGGGCCAACAGTGGCACCCCCATCAGTTGCCATAAACCAGAGCAAGGCCATTAGTTATCCATCACAGCCAGTAGCTGCCTCAAGTGGCCCTTCAGTGGCCCTGCCAGCACGTGTGATAAGTGATGGCTAGCCTAATGTGGTCTGCTAGTTTCCTGACAGTGGCAGCCAGCAATCATGTGATGTAACTGATGGCTTGTCGAATCTTGGCCGCCAATTTCCCAGTAGTAGCCATAAAAAAAATAAAAATAAAGGATAACTGCAGTTTCCCAAAGCTACAACTGCTTTTTTTTCTTGCATTACGAAACTTCTGCATTACAACACTGTGCTGGAGATATTTTCTCAACATGTCCTGAAAAATACCCGTTTGGATCTGGGTGGAAATGAACCAAGGACTGCCTGCGTGGGAAGCGGGCGGGCGCTCTACCAACAGGACTGATTTGCCGCTCACCAGCGTTTGCTTGAAGCTGAGCCTCTTTCCTGCAGAATGTGTAACGAATGGTTCTCTTTTTAATTTTATAATATTGAGAGGTATTTTTCATAAATGTCAGTTTCTATAATTCATAAATGTATTTTTTCAACGTAACGTTTTTTTTGTTTTTTTTTACCTTAAAAAAGTTAAGGGAACTTCACTCATTTTCAACGAGTGTACCAACTTAAAAGCGCTTTCCAAAGTTTCGTGCAGTCCTTGTTGTCTTGAAAGGCGATTGTTGAATTAATATATTTACCTGTTCATATTATATTTTTGACGTTGTATCTTTCCTTTCTGCTGTCCGAAGCTACATTTGTTTTAAAGAAGAAAGATATTTTAGCCGCCCCGGTGGTGCAGTGGTCTAAGCGATGGCCTCTGATCATTCGTCTGAACGGGGTCCGGGTTCGAATCCCAGTGAGGCATGGATGTTGTGTTTGTATTACGGCACTGGCTCTCTCCCTTCCCTGGAACCAGTGACCCTAAATTAGGGATGGGCGACTGCTTATAGCCCATTGAGTTGCTCACGGTGGTCGTTAAACCTTCAATCAAAAAAAAAAAAAAAAAAAAGATGTTTTATTTTACTTTTCATTATTTTTAGAAGTGAATTCCTCCAGTCTTGTGTATTCAACCCATGGATAAGTATATGATATCCACATATGTTGCTTTTTTTTTTTCAAATAATTAATAAGTTTTGTATGCATACAATTCTTCCCTTTTTTTCCAATATAGAGGGGTTTTTTTAAAGTTTTTCCAGGACTTTTGTTTCAGACGGTTTAGTGTATGTTAAAACAAAATATTACACAGAAATTATTTCTTGTTATTCATGGAAATGGAGTGGGTGTATGTATTTCATGGCTGTAATCTAGTAGTATTTCATGGCTTAATTTGATATCTTCGTCAACGTGGCATTTCATTATAGGAAATTCCTTTGCCTCTCTACATATGTTTTTTTTCTTAACATCCACTAAAATAACACAATGGCAATAGTGTCATCTTCAACTAACTGGTACCTAGAGAGGCACAGCATGTGTTGCTTCTGCGCATGCACAGTCCCGTTGCTTCCACCTAGTGTTGGGGTTGCATCGGTTGCCAGTTATGGGCTACTAGTGGCACTTGCTTGGAGGCCTGCAATTCATGGTGATGCTGCAGGGCCATCAATGGCTGCCAGCTGATGGCACTGCCACCAACAGAGTACTACCGGGCCGTGAGCGGCAGATTTCAGCCAGCAGTGACCCATCACTGCCAGCAGGTGGCCAACAGTTTCCCAACACGTGTGTTTTTACTGGGGCATTATACTAGTCTATGTAAATAATGGCTTATTATGTGACAGTTTAATTTTTTGTTTGCTTGGTTGAGTTATTGTACATTCTGCTTCATCCAGTAATGTTTTCATTAGGTTATGCTGAACAGTTTTTTAGGTGCCAAAAAGCAGAAAAATATGTTTATTTATGTGCTAAAAACAGAAAATATTTTTCTGTTTTTAGCACATAAAAATAAAAATATATTTTCTTCAACAATAATATAACTATAGTTATTTTTGGCGATAAAAAAATAATGATAGTACTTAACTTAATAATCACAAATATTGATGGAAAACACTTTTTAGAGTTGCAATGGACAACGAACATGATCTCTAGATTTTCCATCACAAATCTATGCCTATTGGGGCTTTGGGATCCCAAATTTTTTTCATTCTCACACATGGACTGAACATATCCTAATATTTCTTCATAACACTACGAAAGGTAATTTTTCCTTAGAGTCGATTCATTAGGGATATGAAAAATTTATAAAAGCAGATCAGCATTCCTAAGTAACACAGTACTTAGGAATGCTGATGCTCATGTAATAGATAACAAACTTTCTGAACTCTGGATTGTTAGCTTTATGTAGAGGAATATCAGCTGAAACAAATGCCTTACATAAATCTAAATAATATACAGAATACTTTGGAGGGTTAGAATATGAGGATGGGACTGGTTTACCTAAAAGAGCTTGTCCTGGTGTCACGCGTGAAGCAGTGACAATGTGCTTATCACTATGCCAGTACTGTATTACTTAGGAATGCTGATCTGCTTTTATAAATTTTTCATGTGGCTGGTAAAATAGTACGTAAATGTGTTTTTAAATTCCATGATGTTATTGCTGCAAATGGGAGCTTACACTTGATTTGACTTTTGGCATTACATTTCACTTCTTATTTTTTTAAGCAATTGACCACACCACTAAAGAATGAGACTACAGAGTGCTAAAACTGGAAAAACAATGTGGCAGATTCAAATCAAAACTCGCAACTGGTGAAAATTTTCATTTAGAAACCATACAATCCATAGACACTGCCAATAGGCACAAGAAATACAAAGTAAAACTGCAAACTCTGCAAAATATTTTCATTTTATACACTCATTGTAATAAATATTGGTGCACCAAGAAAAAACCGTGCGATTAATGCGAAACTTGGTGAATAGCTGTGTGGAGGGCAGACATGAAAATGATTAAAGTTTTGTGTGATTCCGAATGCCTGCACGTCCAAGATCTGCGCTACAATTGCAATCCTTGGGATTTATAAGGCGCCATGCAGGGGACTCCACATTCATGCCGAAGTGTACAGTAGGAGTCAGGTGAGATCTCTGAGCAATAGACATGCTGAGGAGCCACTGTAGATGTGCGTACGGGCAACTGACGGAGTTTGAATGAGGCCGTATCGTCGGAATGAGAGAGGCAGGTTGGCTGGCGCGCAGTATGGTCTGCCATTTTGGCCAGTCAGACAGTATGGTGCGATCATGTTAGGAGCAATGGACATGGGAAGGCACCCAGACATGGTGGACTGTCTCTGGACGACCCAGACACACAACCAGCAGAAAGGATCGTAGAATATTAAGAGCGGCATGCACAAATATAACAATGTCCTTGTCCAATATCCAGAAACATGTGGCGGTTGTAGAAGGGACTCCTGTGTCCACCAGAACAATTTCAAGATGCCTTGCAGAGGCAAATCTGCACTCTGGATGGCCCTTACATTATCTGCCATTAACACCTGACTATTGTTGGTGTTGATTGCAGTGGTGTCAGCAGTGAGCAATGTGGAATGCTACAGACTGGCGATGTATAGTGTCCAACAACGAATCCCGCTTCTGAATGGGAACAGACGACCACCGTGTCAGAGTGTGGAAGACAGCAGGTGAGTGCTACAATCCCAACCTCACTGTACAGCTGCACACATTCCGATCTGCAAGTGTGATGGTCTGGGGAGCCATCATGTATGACAGCCAGACTTCTCTTGCAGTGATCCGAGGGATGTTGACAGCCCAGCGCTATGTACAGGATATCCTGCAGCCCCATGTGCTGCTTTCCTGGTGGGTTGGCCTGTAGCCATTTCCAACAAGATAACACCCACCCACACATGGGTTTCCCAGGACTATCTACGTCATGCTTTGATGCTTCTGTGGCCTGCCAGATCACCTGATCTCTTGCCCATCAAGCATGTGTAGGAACTGATGGTGCACCAGCTTTCTTCATGTCCCAGTGTTCGTGATTTAAAGCATCAGTTGCAAGAAGTGTGGGCCAATCTGTCCCTGAATAACATACGGCGTAGCTTTAACTCCATGCCGCATGTATCCATGCACGAGGCAGTCCGATGTGGTACTAACACTGACCGGGATGTGTACCATATGTCCGTGGGAAATTGTCCTGCTGCTGTGATATTGTAGTCACTTCTGTCCTTGGTATGTACCATCTCACTACTAAAATCTCATTTCAATCTGACGCCTCCTTCTTGGTGTGCGGATTTTTATGACAATGTGTGTATTTGGTCTTGACTTATTTTCCTTGTGAGTGATAATGCCATATGATGTCACATCCCTAAGTTTTTGATAGAATACTGTAACATTTTTCTTACTTTTCTTGAGATTTGGTTTTGAAGGACCCTTTTTTGCTGACAAATTTGCAGTGAAGATACAGAACTTGTTAAATTCCAACACATAAATTTATTTGGTAGGGTTATAGAGCTTCTAGAAATAATTAACTCAGTGCTCTTTGCAGCCACACTTAGAATGTGATATAGGAACAGAATAACATCGCTAAAATGAGAACATGCTAACAGCAGTAATTCAACAGAACTATATCAGTATCTACGACAATAATGCAAGGGGCATCAGGGGTTGATTCAGGCAGCATTTGGTACAATTGAATGGGATCTTTACAAAAATACCTTGAACTGTAATGGTACCTTCACAAAAAAATTTTCAGTAAAATTTTATTTTAAAGATATTTTAGCATAAGATACATCTTAAATATTGTAATGCTTAATTTTATTTTATTCGGGGGGGGGGGGTTAGATTGTTTATATTACCATGAAAGCAAAACAGGGCAGTTGATATTGAAAGTTTTTTTTTTTTCTTTTGGTACTTGTCCAAGCAACTGGATTTCTTATTGATATACCCAAAACAATTGTTGCAAGTCTTGATATAATAATGAGGATCCCATCTATGAATCCACACTACTTTAAACCTCCATGTTTGGGGGTTTTCTTAACATTTTTTGTAAAATTGCTCTACACACAGAAATCAGCAAATTTCATAAAAATCGATATCATCTTTAAAAACTTGGATTGACCCCTGGGCGTATATATATTCTCTAGATTGGGCTTTCAGACCACATGTTACCTAAGCCCTTGTAGGAACAGAAGAACTTCTGGTTTCACTTAACTGAGTGGGAGGAAAAGATGTAATTCGCCAATGTGCTGGTGCAGGTGAAATGATTCCTCGTGGAGAGAATTATGGGCATTAAATTCCGCCTGTTCATTATAATACTGTTCCCCCCCCCCTTTTTTTTGCTGACTTTTTTACTTAGCATTTATTTATACTAAAAATTAAAAAATATATTTAGGAAACATGAGGTTTTATGTATTTTGGAAAATATATGTGTATTTACATACAATACAAAATTTTCAAAAATATGTGTTTTTATGTGAAAATACTATTTACCTAAAAATCTGTTCCCTAGTAATAAGTACTAAGAACACTGAAGTTTTTGATTGGTTCATAGGATATTTCACAATTCCTTCCCCTTGTTGATTCTAGGTGGGGGAAGAGAATTTTGAATTTTTTGGTGGAGGAAGGAAATTTGGAATCTTCTACCTATTGAAAACAGCAGGGTTAAAAAAAATATTGACTTGCATACGTTGAAGTTATACTTTTGCAGATCTCTGTAGAGTGTGCACACACAGTGGGAATATTCATTCAATTTCTTTCCCTAAGAATTGAGTTTGAAACAAGTTTATGTTCAAAAATGGAAAGGAAATGCTTTTAAAAAATGATTGTGCCAAATCTGGTGATCAAAAATGTTTTCTATTTGCAGTTACCTTGTTATGGAGCTAATGAATGGGAACCTGTGCAAAGTTATTGAAATGGACCTAGACCACGAAAGAATGTCTTATCTGCTTTATCAAATACTTTGTGGCATTAAGCACCTTCATTCTGCTGATATTATTCATAGGGTATGTGATTGTTTGTTTAATGTTAAGAGAATCCCTTTATTGTTGCATGTGATATTCTAATGTGTGTGTGTGTGTGTGTGTGTGTGTGTGTGTGTGTGTGTGCTTGAAAGCATGAATAGTGGATATAATTGTTTAATGTGTCAAATTTTGTGTATGTTGCTGTTACTTCATCACAGCTTTTTGTGTCATATCCTAAAAACATTTTTCTTGATTTTAAGGAAAACAAAACAGCGATTTTTATAAAATGCAAGCCTTCTAGTATCATGTGCAGATCACACAATTGCCAAGTTTTATGGTTTACACATAAAATTTATGGAAATTCCACTTGTTTTACAGTTATTCCCTCAGGTTGGGGCAATTTTGAGGGGAGAATAAGTTTTCCCAGGTACCACCACATCTGTATATTCGGTTTACTGGATCACGTTTTTACCCACTTCTGTGTCCCTAAACCTCTCTGCTTACAGCTTGGCTCGTAAGACTCGGTAAAAATGGTTAGGATTAAGAATGGTGATAACTGCTGTAAAAGAGAGAGACAGAGAAATGAAAAATATCAGCCTAGACTTTAAATTACATTTTTGAAAGGTATTCTAACGTCAATAATACATAGGTAAGGAATTTACCATTGGCAAACATAAAGTTACCGAACGCATTCTGAATGTTATATTTCACCCGAGTACAAACTAGGCCTAGGCTCCCGGCAACAAGATACGCTCAGCAGATATATATATATACTAACTATATTTACTCACATATACTAAAAAAATAAATAAGAAACTATTAACTCGTGAATCCTAATTATTGAAACATTTACTTAGTTATTATCAAACTCGCCCTGAATATGACCAGTTATAACTATGAACTCCGCAAAATAAGTTAAATTACTCTCAAACTTAAAATAGATACATTATCGTAACTCAAATAGCTAAAATAAACTTAAAACCGAAACACATCATACTAAATGGGGGTTTTCATTCAAGAAGGGCCCAGGTTCGAATCCTGGTGAGGCATGGATGTTGTGTTTGTCTTATGGCAATGGCTCTCTCCCTTTACTGGAGCCAATGGCCCTAAATTAGGGATGGGCAACTGCTTATAGCCCACTAAGTTGCTCACAGTGATCGTTAAACCTCAAAAAAAAAAAAAAAAAAAAAAAAAAACGAATGGGAGACTGCCATTTAAAAAAAAAAACGAATGGGAGTTGCTCACAGTGATCGTTAAACCTCAAAAAAAAAAAAAAAAAAAAAAAAAAAAACGAATGGGAGACTGCCATTTTAAAATATTTTTACCCATCTCTGTGGGCATCTTGAGGAAGGGTTGGTCAATTTAACACCTCGGCCACATAGCAGCTGAGTGTTCACTACATTGTTGGGGTGAGTCACATGGAGAACATCTGAAGCCTTTGCTAATCTGGCACCATCTACCAGAATCATGGTATGCATCATTAATTACTGGTGTTAGTTTTTTTTTCCTTTTTTCTTTTAGCAGTGTTTAAATCTTTGCAATGAGTTGGGAGTATATTAGGATCATAAAAATTACAGTCTTTTCTACTTATTTTGTACTAATATTTTTTCAGCCAAAAAGATGAAAATGCAATTGATGAGAAGATTGAAATTTTTTTGTGCACATTTCATTTTATTATTTATTTTTATTTATTACTTTTAGCAGCAATGGTTTAATCATACTGAATACAATATATAAACTCATGATTGTAACACATCACAAATAAAAAGTGTTTGTATCAGAGAGATTGGCATTTTCAATTCTTACAATATTTTTCTCTTTATTATTACCGTTGGAATTCCTGTGTTTTTTCTTTTTTTTTATTGGGGTTTAATGACCACTGTGAGCAACTCAATGGCCAAGAAGCAGTTGCCTGCCCCTAATTTAGAGCCACTGGTTTCAGGGAAGGGAGAGAGCCAATGCTGTAAGACAAATAAAAATCACGCCTCATCATGATATGAACCCAGACCCATCTCGGGTGCATGACCAGAAGCCAGTGCTTAGACCAATATGCCACCAGGGCAGTGTGTTTTTGAATATACACTTTAACAAGAAAGATGACACCAAATTTTCAGGTGTAATAAACACGTCTTTTGAATCCGTTCTGATGCAAATTCAATTTATCAAAGCTATTTGAAGTCAATGGAATCCGTATGGAAAACAATAGTATCTGACAGAAGAAAGAAGTTTTTAATCCCTCAGATATTGCTGTAAACGTTATCGTGAGCTTACGCCCTCTGGTTGCTGACTTGTGCGTTAAGAAAAACAGGAATTTATATGAGAAAAATTTTGCACCGGAAACACTCTCCAACACAGAAATAATTTTTCAAATCGGACTCTTAGAAACAGAGATATCGACAAAAATAAGATGTGACTTTACGTCCCCTGGTGGGAAAACCATGCATTATTTTAGGAAGAAAGTATTCTCAAAAGGTTTATCCATATAAGTGGTATCGGTCCAAGAAAAAAATTTTTGTCGAGTTTTCAGGAACCCAGATTTTGCTACAAATACATCAGAAGCAAAAATTAACACTTATGCTCCCTGGTGGCCAAACCATTCTTTACCAAACATTAGAAATTATGTGAAAAATATTTTCCATCAGGTCTTGTATGTGGTACAGGAAGAATTTTTCAAATCGGGGTTTTAGAAACAGAAATAACTCAAAAAACACAATTTACCTTTGTGCCCCCTAGCGGAAAGTCTATGATTTACTTGAAAATTTTGAATTTATAGGAAAAACATTTTGCATTGGAAACAATATCCAACAAAGAAGGAATTTTTCAAATCAGACTTCTAGAAGTAGAGAAATTGACCAAAATAAGATATACATTTACGCACCCTGGCGTTGAAACTATGCATTATTTCAAGAAGAAAATGTTCCTAAAAGGTTTGTTGACATGAGTAGTATGGGTCAACAAACGACTTTTTTTTCAATCAAGATTTTAGAAGCTCATATATTGCTGCAAATACAGCAGAAGCGGAAAGTAAGACTTACACCACCTGGTGGCCAAACCATTTTTTGCAAAAATTAGAAATTATGTGCAAAGGATTTCCCATCAGGAGCTGTATCTGGTGCAGAAAGAATATTTCAAATCAGAGATTTAGAAGCAGAGATATAGGGGGAAAAACAATTTATCTTTACGCCCCCTAGCGGAAAGTCTGAGTTACTTGAAAATTTTCAAATTATATGACAAACATGTCACACTGGAAACACTATCCAACAAAGAAGGAATTTTTCAAATTGTATTCCTAGAAGTAGAGATATTGACAAAAATAAGATATACATCTACACCCCTGGCATAGAAACCATGCATTATTTCAAGATGAAAATGTTTCTAAAAGGTTTGTCGACATGAGTACTATCGGTCTGCAAATGACGTTTTTTTCAATCGAGATTTTAGAAGCTCATATTTTGCTGCATATACATCAGAAGCGGAAATTAAGATTAACGCCCCCTGGTGGCCAAACCATTTTTTACAAAAATTAGAAATTATGTGCAAAGGATTTCCCATCAGGAGCTGTATACGGTGAAGAAAGAATCTTTCAAATCGGAGATTGAGAAGCAGAGATATAAGGGGAAACACAATTTACCTGTACGCCTCCTAGAGGAAAGTCTATGAATTACTTGAAAATTTTGAAATTATATGAAAAACATGTCACACTAAAAACACTATCCAACAAAGAAGAAATTTTTCGAATTGGACTCCTAGAAGTAGAGATAGTGACGGAAATAAGATATACATCCACGCCCCCTGGCAGAGAAACTGGAATATTTTAAGAAGAAAATATTCCGAAAAGGTTTATCGATGTGAGTGGCATCAGTCCACGAAAGAATTTTTTCAATCGATATTTTAGAAGCTCAGATTTTATGGCAAATACATCAGAAGCAAAAATTAGCACTTACGCCCCCTGGTGGCCAAAGTATTCTTTACCAAAATTTTGAAATTATATGCAAAAGATTTTCCATCAGGAGGTGTATCCGCTGAAGAAAAACTTTTCAAATCGGAGTTTTAGAAGGAGAATTATCGGAAAAAATGTAATTTACTTTTACGCCCCCTAATGGAAAATCTATGCGTAATTTGAAAAAGTAACTAAATACTCTTCGACATAAATGGAATCGAAAGATAAAAGAATTTTTTTCAATCAGATGTTTAGAAGCAAATATGTGGAATAAAACATATTTTTGAATTCGACATCATCTGCATTTACACCCTCTAGCGGCGAAATTGTACATTGTAAAAAAAGTGACATGAAGGATCATCATTCGCATATTTCAAGCTTCCCAATGCAAAAAAAAAAAAAAATTTCAGATGGGACTAATAGTTGCAGAGATATCGTGGGTACAGACGGATGGATGGACAAACCGGTAACATAAGCACGATCTGTTTTTACAAAAGACGGGCTAAAAAACTAAGAAGAGTGCTACCATTTCCATTACATGCCACCACACCCATGTGGTAAATGGTAAAATCCATAAATGATGTATATATAGAGGCAGATATCTCCGCAAACTCAGGTAGTAGCATTTGCAGTTCAGATGGCAGCTTATCAGGATTTAATTTATTTCGAATATGGTATGATAGCTGTGGCACTCTTAAGATAGGTCATTCCATCTTAGAAATTACCAAAATATTTGGATTTACATGGTCAACAATTTCAAGGGTATACCTGGACTACACAAACTCAGTGAAACCATTCAGTGTGTGAGACCTGGCTGGCCGTAGAAAAGCCTTGGATGATTGTGGATAGCAGTGTCTGGCATGCATCGTACCATCCACTTGGTGTGCAACATTGCTGTAAATGACAGCGGAATTCAGTGCTGGGGCCAGTAATAGCATCAGCATTTGGACAGTGCAATGTTCCTTGTGTTGTTTGGGGTTCCAGAGCTGATGGCCCACTCAGGTGCCATTGCTGAGCTGATGACATAAAGCTGTGCACCTCGCCTGGGCTCAGAAACTTTACTATTGGATGCAAGATGACTGGAAATGTGTAGCTTGGTCCAACGAATCATGGTACGAACTGGTTTGGACAGATGGACAACTCTGGGTGTGGCAACAACCACGCGAGGAAATGGATCCTGTATGCCCACAAAGGACAGTGCATGCCAGTGGTGACTCCATTATGATGTGGGGTGTTTTCAGCAGCTGGCATCAGGGGCGTAGGAAAGGGTCCTGGGGTCTGGACCCTTCCCCCAGCCTAGATGATGATTATAAATAAACTCCAAACGATGACCAAAAGTGTCCCACAAACAGGTGGCTGCTTTTTCACAACATGCCCTTGCTAGTGTAATCTTTTTTGGCCACTTCCTTTATCTGCCCTCCCACCCACCCACATTATCACTCCATTCGAGGCTTGCCAGGGTGATCAGGTGCAGAAGCTGTTCTGCTTTTTTACTAGATGAGACCCATTCTGGAACGAACTTCACCTGATGCGTGCGCTGAGATGTAGGGTGCATATGTAACCTGAGTTGATTCTGGAAGAAACTGCTATGTGTAAACAACACCGGCTCGTGAGTTAAGACGAATTCATTGTTTTAGAGACAGGGAGGGAGGAAAAACTGGTTTTGTGATCGAGGAGCTCACTTTCTTACAGTACGGATCCACAGTCGCCAAACCTTTAGGTTTTTCTTTTTACTTCATCATTTGTGATGTCTAAACGTTTGTGTACCTTACATGATTATTTTTTGAAGAAAATTAAGAGTGAGGAAATTCCTTCAGAATCGGTTGCAAATGAAGCAGCCGCTGTGCGAGAGGCCTCGGACCTAGAATCATCTGAAGTTAGAAAAGTCCCAAAAACTGAAATAAAATAAAATCCAAATGATGTTGCATTACTAGTAAGTAAAAATTTGAACGTATAAGAGATTTAACGCGTTACAAGACATTTGGGTGTGAGAAAGTAGCTTCAATTGTCCTGTAGCTGCTGTCGGGGGGAAAAAATCTCAGATTTCAGATTAAGTGGCTGGAAAGATAGAAATGGTTATCCTATTCCCAATTGGATGATGGAGTTTATTGGTTTATTGCAATTATTGTGTCCTTTTTCCTTGAGTGGAGCAGGAACAGCATCCCAGCCACTAGGACAGCTATGCAAGAAACCGTTTAAAAATTGGAAACATGTTTGAGAAATGTAACTATCGTCAAACCACGAATTACCATAAGCAATGTTGTAAGGCTGCTCAAGATCTGGAAGATGTTGTTTTGAAAAGAAGTGAACCCATTGATCATAGGCTACAGTACTTTTGTACGGCAAGCAAACAAGGGCTGGCTTTGTGGGGCCATTATGAGTTGGGAACTTTCAAATTAGATCAAGAACCTACTGAGAATGAAGGAAATTTTAGGTCAATTCTCCATTTCTGACTTAAAATGGCTGCGAAAGAGACTGGCACGAGGGATTTTGCGACTATTCGTGAACGCCGGGAAAAATTCTCAGTATGTAAGTCCTATAATTCAGAACAAGATAATTAAAAGTTGCAATAAATTGCTTACATAAAAAGTTGTCAACATGGTAAATACATCAAAATGATTCTCAATTTTAGCAGATGAAACTGCTGACATTGGGAGAACTTAACAATTTTCTTTAAGCTTTCGCTAAGTTAGTGACGCAGTAGCAAAGATAAACGAAAATGTTTGCTGTTCATACCAGTGAGTGGTAATACCACAAGAAAAGAATTAGCTCAAACAATAATAACCACATTGGATAAATTTGGTGTGGACACCAAGTACCTCCGGGGTCAATGCTATGATGGAGCATCAGCAATGGCAGGAAAATTTAATGGTGCTCAAGCAGTCATGAAAGAAAAATTCCCATCTGCTATGTTTGTTTATTGTAGCTCACACAGCTTAAATTTAGCCATTTCTGGGGCATGTAAGGTTCAAGGCATTCGCAATGCCATGGGTACAGTAGAAAATGTTCATGAATTTTTCAATACCCCCAAACGTCAGTCATTCTTACAAACAAAGGTAAAAAATATACTTCCAGATTTCAGAAAGGAGAAACTAAAGCATTTATGGCCAACAAGATGTGTAGATAGACACAATTCCATTAGGACTTTTTTGGAGCTTCAGCCGACAGTCTCAATTGCTTTAGAAGAAATGAGTTCCTGGAATGACGGGGAAACATCATCAAAAGCCATGCAGATTTTGTTGGCGATAAAAGATGTAGAATTCAACATTAGTGTTCTTATCATTGATGTGGTTTTTTGGTCTTCAATGTTACTGTGCAAAGCATTACAGAAAGAAAACATTAATTTAGTTGAAGCTATAAATCTTGCAGAAGATTTAAAACATGAAATACAATCAATGAGAAAAAATCCTGTTACAAATTAAAAAAATATTTCAAGAATTAATTGAAAAATCAAAATTGCTAGATTTTACATCAAAATACCACATTTATGTAACAGACAAATGAATCGTTTCAACGTAGAAACAGATTCTGCTGAAGATTACTACAGAATCTCTGTATTCTTGCCATTTTTAGATTCGTTCGTACAAGAAATTGATCGAAGATTTCTAATGCAAATGCTTTAGAAGAAATGAGTTATTAAAGGTTTTCAGTGTTTGCTGCCTTTTCACAATTTCTTATCTATCAACGATAACGACTTAGAAAGAACATTGCATTTTTATTCAAGTGAGCTGGATGACAGAAAAACTGTGAAAGCTGAAATACAGCTATGGAGAAGACGCCTAAGTAGCCTTATAGTAAATACAGAGTTACACAATGAAGCTGACGTTTTGAAACAATGCAGTATTGAAATATATCCTAATGTACATAAATTGTTGAAGATTTTATGTGTTTCACCAGTATCAGCAAGCTCTGTGGAACGGTCTTTCTCAACCCTTCGGAGAATAAAATCATACTTGCGTAGCACTACCTCTGAAGACATTAAATGGTTTAGCAATGTTATATGTACACAGAGATATATCCCTTAGTGATGATGAAGTTACCGCTGACTTATCAGAGAAAAGCAGGAGACTCAGATTTGAATTGCAATCATAGGAACCAGGTATGATTAAAAAAGTAATTATCCTTAATTTTACAGTTCTTAAAAACCATTTTTAAATTACTGCGTATTAATGTTATATTAGAAGTCATACTTTTGGCTTAACAGATCTATTTGGGATTTCAAATTCAGGCAATATCGAAATGTTCTAATCTAGTGAATTGTTTCTTTTAATATTATGATTTGTGTATATGTAAGAATCCAACCCAAAAAAGTATCGGTATAACTGTTCCTTACTATTAGGTGTGCAACTTAATTCTCGACCACAGGAACAATACGTTTACAAAAAATTATAGCAAACAGAAAACGTACCTAATCTGGGAAATAATCCCCGTCATGTTGGATACATTTGAGCCATCGGTCAGGGAGCTGCCGAATGCTACTGTGGAAAACAGAGGGCTGTTTCGAGTTGATAAAGTCTTCAATACTTGTGTGAACCTCCTCGACAGAAGTGAAGTGCATATCACTCAGGTGATGTTGCAGGGAGCAAAAGAGGTGATAATCCAACGAGGCAAAGTGTAGAGAATATGCCGGGTGGGACAAAATCTTTCATCCTAGGTCTGTGATCGTGTTTAAAGTCATTTTCATGATGTGAGGACGCACGTTATCCTGAAGCAACAGGACCGATCTTTTGCCATTGCCGGTGTATGGCCTTTTCGCCTCCAGTGTGTCACTCACATGGGTGAGTTGCTGACAATAACACTCACCATTGACTGTTTCACCAGGTTTGAGCAACTCATAGTGCATGACAGCGCGCTGATCCCACCATATGCACAGCAACAACTACCTGGCATGGATATTCAGTTTGGCGGGACTGGTGGAAGGCTGACCTGTATAAACCCATGATTTGTGGTGCTTAGGATTATCGTAGAGGATCAATTTCTCATCACAGGTCAAAATTTTGTGGACAAAATCCTTCTTCTTGAATCTGGAGAGCAAGGACACAGCAACATCGTAACGCCTAGACTTGTTTGCAGCTATGAGTTGGTGGGGCATCCAATGACCCTCCTTGTGAATCCGTCCAAGCTTGTGCAGGTGCTTTGAAATGCTTGCCGTGTTACTCCTAGTTCCTGGGTGAACTCTGACTGTGTGCAACAGGAATCCACATCCAACAGTTAGTTGTTCCAGTTCCTCATTGTCAAGTTTCTGTGGCTGTCCTGGACATTCTGCATCACGGAGATCAAACTTTCCATGCTTAACCCACTGGAACCACTTCTTATACATACTGTAGGACACAGCAGCCTCACCCAAAGCAGACCAGATCATTTGCTGGTCCTCTGCGGCACATTTGTTCAGCTGCAACGCGAACAGGAGGCAGTGCCTCAAATGTTGCTTCTCGAACGACATTGCTGTCACCGTCAACTTTCGTCCCTTCTGTCACTACAGCTGGGAGCAGTTACCATTGCCTGGAAAGCTGTTGGATGGCACTGTAATCAGCCATTATCGCACACAGCTATTTGCATTTGCCAATGCTCTATGATCGCTTGCGTTTAGGGGCTGAGAATTAAGTTGCACACCTAATAATACTGTAAAAACTGAAATGTTTAAGCAACGACCTGCCACAGGTTGTTCTGTTGCTGAACTTTTGGACACCAATATATACACTATCTACCAACAAGTAATTGGACACCCCTGCAATCGACGATATCTGCGGTCCTGATATAGGTCACGGCCGCCGCCGTTAAATATCGTGTGGGAAACAACAACGCAACCAGTTGCATGCAAGATGCCACGCAGTTTGGAGCTCTCTGATTTCGAGAAAGGTGTAATCATCGGGTATCACAGAAATGGCCGATCCATACGTGACATATCCAGCAAGTTGAAGTACCCAAAATCGACAGTGGCCTACGTGATTGACGAGTGGAAGATGAGAGGTGACTGTCGGAATGTGCCCCGACCTGGCAGACCCACAAAATTGGGAGTTAGAGACCGACGGGGGCTGGCTAGAGAAATTCGGAAGAACCGCACCAAATTGATGGGCCACATCCGCGAGGAGTTTCAACAGGCATCCGGGAGTGTTCTTCCGATGAATACCATCCGTAAGAAAGCCCATCTGCTCGGTTATCATGGACGTGCTGCCGCCCACAAGCCTTTGATCACCAAGTCCAATAGCGCTGCTCAGCTAACGTGGTGCAAAGAACATCGACAGTGGACCGTTGAACAGTGGAAACAGGTTCTCTGGAGCAACGAATCAAAGTTCACCCTCTACCGTTCGGATGG